>CM071844.1:20349757-22849757 GCA_036507285.1 Trichosanthes cucumerina
AAAGATGATGGATAGATTATGAGTGGGGCACACAAGAGGATGAATAAAAATGGTGAACTGGGTAAAATGGGTTTTGAGGAGGGATGAAAACCGACAAACAAGACGTTTGGGAAGAAGATGGGGTTAAACGTTTGGGAAGAGACGACCATATCGAATGTGCGCAACATGTTAGATGGTCTTCTCCCTCCGCGTATTGATGATCGTAGAGTCGACCATCCGCCAGCGGTAAAAATACTACAATATTTTGAAAAATAGTTTGAAAATAACAATATTTTTATAAAAAGTTTTAAAAAATACAATAATAAGAAGAAAAAAAAAGGCCCATTTTCTAGTGGGGAGGAAAAACATTTTTTTTTTCATTTCCCACCACCTAAACACATTTTTATTTCTTTTTCTGTGAAAAAGAGTAAAAAGGTTACCCAAAAAAAGTGATTTTCTAATATGGTAATCCGATTGCTGTAAACAATAGCCCTGATTTTTTTCCCCTTTACCCTCTTTAGACACTGACGATGGTTTTTTTTTAAAAAAAAAAATTAATAAGGCTTATTTGATTTTTTATTTTTAGAAATTGTGCTTTTTTTTTTTTAATTTTCATCTCATCTACCATGATTTTCATTTTTTTTAACGAAACATTTGAGTTTCTAGCTAAATTCTAAAACACATCAACAAAATTTTAAAAATTATTTTTCTTAGTTTTCAAAACTAGACTTGTTTTTTAAAATATAAGTAAAAAATAGATAAGAAAACATGAAACACACATCAATAAAAGTAGTATTAATAATCTTAATTTTAAAAAGCCAAAAACAAAAAAACTAAGGTTTCGCTAGATAATCATTTGGTTTGTAAAAATTGTGCTTGTTTTTTTACCATTTTTCTATAATGTGTTTTATCTTCTCTATAATATTTTCCATTTTTCTTAAAAAATATTTGTGTGTTTGTAGTCAAATTCCAAAAATAAAACAAGTTTTGAAAACTATTTTTTTATTTTTCTAAATTTGACTTGATTTTTTAAAATAAAAAGTAGATAATTAAGAAAACATGGAAACTCATCCGTGGAAGTAATATTTATAAACTTTATTTTCAAAAATAAAAAATAAAAAACTAAATGGTTATAAAACGAGACCTAAATATATCTAAGGTATCAATTTACTAAAAAAATTAATTAATTATTTAATCACCATCAGTTTTTTTTTTTTTTTTTTTTTTAAAGAATATAATAAAGTTGATGTAGTGGCCGTGAGTTATCATCTAGGCAAAGCAAGCAATCCGACCCCAGCCCTTGTTGTATCCGAAGGGATGTGAAAGTTGAAACATTATGCCTCTCTCTCTCCTCGAGCAGCCCTTAAATAATTTTTCCTCGCTTGGAGGGCTATTTGGGGCCAAACCGATAACTATCAATCAAGGGTTTGGGGCACGTGCCCTTTGTTCCCCTTATCATTGTTATGTTATTCTTGTTTTTTTTTTTTGGTTTTTTTTATAACCATTTAACTGAAATGTTGGGTGAATTATAATAGTATGTAGAGTTATATAATTTGTGTTTAAGATGCATAGTTATTTAATTTGAATTATACTAATATGTATTTGGGGTGAAAAATATTCTACAAACTATTATAATCCAGACTATTATAACCCACATCCCAAACAATCACTTAGTGTGTAACGATTTGGTCTTTGTGTTTTCAATTTTGTAATAATTTAGTCCTCGAATTCTAATATGTAATGATTTTTTTTGTATACTTTAAAGTTTGATTTATTCTATATCGTGAAAATATTATTTAAGATTTCATAGAATTTCTTGCATAGGTAGGTAGATGAATAAATTGATTAAAGACCAAAAAAGTATTTATGAAGTATAAAAACTAAGTCGTTTTATAATAAAAATTGACATGTAATTTTGATGGAAATTTTCTTGACATGTAATTTTGATGGAAATTTTCACATAAGGATTAAATTTGTTACCAATTTTAAAGTAAATGAACTAAATTGTTGGAATAAATTCTCACAAAATTCAAGGATGTGAAGTGTTTTTTAATCCTTTTTTTTTTTATGAAAGACACGGTTAAATTATTAACGTAGTCATCATATTTCAACTTAATTTCAATTTCTTTTTAACAAAATCAATTTTTTTTTATAGTTTTACAACTTTCAATCCGTATATGGTTTGAGTTTAATTTCAATTTGATTTTTCATGAATATAAAACTTTAGTACAATAGAAATAACAACTTCAACCATGTAGGGTGAACCTCCAAATAACATTCATAAAGGTTACTTAAAAAAATCACGACTTGTTTGGATTGTAGATATTGTTCATGAGTATAAATATTAAATATTTTAGATTTAAATGTCTAGAATAATAAATATTTATGTTTAGATATGTATGATAACTAATGTCTGGGAGTTAAATGTCTTTATTTAAATATATGTCTCATAATTGACATCTGAAAAGTAAATATAACACTCGACATTTTTAGATAATGATTAATTCTCAATTTTAGAGTTGATTATTGGATTTATTTCTCATCTACTTTGATTTTGGGGTAATTTGTATTCGTTTGGGTCTATTGGGTTATTGTTGGGTTTGAGTACGTTATTGTTGAATTTTAATTTAACAAATTTGGGACTCAAGTTAATTAATTTAAGTTAATTAATTTGAAGTTACCCACCCAATTTAGGGTATAATCAAATGTTTAAATTGAAAAAGAAATGGAAAAAAATAGAATAGGGGTAAAATTGAGAAAAGGAAATTTGGATGTTGGTTATATAAATAAAAAGAAAAAAGAAAAATATATATATAAAAAAAAACACACAATTGAATTATGGTGATGGTAACAATTGGACTCCTAAAGTTTAAGTATAAAAATTAAGCTCTCAAACTTTTAAAGATGTAAAAAAAGTTGTTCAAATAGAAATTTTGTTTAAAAAAGGAAAGTAAATAGGAGAGATGAATTATTGATTCTAAATGAAGAGTCATTAGAAAGTAAAGAAAAGAAAACAGGAAGAGAGATTTTGGGAGGTGTTTTTGGGACTTATTGGTGTCCACGGTGTTCTTTTAAGGGGCAACTAAAAAAATGTCTAGATTTAACCTATATTAAATAAAAAATGTCTAAATTAGTTTTAAATTATAAAAATGTCTAAACTGTTTTTTTCCTATGTTCTATAAAAACGTTTAGGACAAAAATACCCCGATATAGTTATTTAAAGGATTTATCTACAAATATGGCTAAAGAAAAGGAGGCTAACAAACACAAGATATTTAACGGTTTACCTACACATATGGCTAAAGAAAAGGAGGCTAACAAACATGAGTGAATCAAGGGCAAATTTTTTTTAGATAAATAAAGGCAAATAAATATATTCTAATGATTCAAATATACTGTTTGAACAAAATAACGATGAAACTGAATAAAGAAAACAAAAAAAAATGCAGCAAAACAACCACAAAGATGAAGAAATAAATAGAATAGATTAATGAACATAATTGGACATATACCAATTTGAGTTAACACATAAAAAAACACAATAACTCCAAACATGTCCATATAAACATATCTAAATATATCGAATAAGATATTGAAATTATAGAGCTAGATAATTGATGGTAATTCACACACATAAAAAACAACCTCCAATTAATACACTACCAACCCCACTCGAATATGACACAACTTCTACTAAAATCCTGCTAAAAAAGAAAAAAAATAATTAAAAGGTGTATTTGTGCACCTGAAATGAGTTTTATCTCCCCTTCCACCGAAATCTTTCCCAATGTATGCCCCTGATAATACTGTGGATATTAGTATATACAGTATATAGACCACGACGAACCAAAGGTAAAAATGGTATACACAGTATATAGAGCACGACGAACTAAAGTAAAAATTGTATATACTGGATTTGGTTGCAAACCTAGAAATGAGAGCAGAAAAAAATAATAGCTCACAACATGTATATAAACTTATCTACATATATCAAATAATATCTACATATATCAAATAAGATATTGAAATTATAGGGCTAGATGATTGATGGTAATTCGGACCCTCCACTGATCTTGTGCTTTCAACATCCACGACTAACGCACAATTGGGGTACACACCCCCAATGTCCCTGTAAGCATCCACACTACATCTCTATCTTCTAAGATAATAATGATCAACAACTTTTTATCTCCATTTCTAATGAGTGAAAGACGTGAAATCCTTCTGAGCGCTTCAAGCTTAGTTTGCACTGCAATAGATTGAGAAAGTTCTGAATAGTGGAAACATTACCATTTACAATCGAGATTTGTAGCTCCTGTAGCCATGAACAAGCAAGTGTGAAAAAGCCAGAGAATAAACCAACCATTCAAGCTGAAAATTAACAATGGGAGATGATCTACTCTTGTACAACCATCCACAAGAAAATCGACCAACGTGAATTGTCACAAATTGTGGAATCTGAATACCAAGCAAAATCGAATAACAAGGAATATCAGTTGGAGAAGATTTAATTTGATTATAAATATAATTGTATACTAGGGATAAAATGGGAACTTAATTTTCATCACACTCCTCCCTTAAAAGTTAGGTAGGTAGACAAAATTGAAATATAAAACATTTTTAGATATTTTTCAGTAGAAACTATTTAATTTCGACATTACTCACAACCTTGTTTTAATATATATATTTTTTCCTTAGGTGTGAATAGCACCATATTCCCACCGTAGAAATTCGTAGACATCTCCAAGGTGTTCGGTGCCAACCTTCCAACTACATGCACACTGCGAATTAAATTGTTTCGAACACAAAAATTGCTCTAAAGAACTTGATAAGGATCCAAGTTTTAAATGCCAACCTCGACAGAAATGTCGACGTTCAATTCGATAGAAATATCTATTAAGTATCAATTTCAATTGATATTTTTAGAAGAAAAAATTAAAAATAAAAATTAAAAAAATATATATTTAAATTTGAAAAAAAAACATTCTACACTTTTAAAATAAGTTAAAATACTTATTATAATATTAGATTCACATTATGTTATATTTTATTGTTATTTTATAATATTTCATCAATTTTGTACGGCATAATAAAATGTCGATTCACCCGTTAAAATCCATACAACTTTTTTTCTGCAAGATTCAACGCATTTTTTTTTTTTTTTGAGAAATGTTGGGATAATTAATTCTATAAGAAATGGTCTAATGACATAGTTTTTCTCTCGGAGAAGTGGAGACGTATTAATAAGAGTAAAACTTGGTGCAGTCATCCCTTCGTTCTATCTACCGAATAAAAAGAATAAAAAATAATTTATTATGTGACAAATCATGAATGAACAAATGCACCTAAATGTTTTTTATTAATAAAATAAGGGTTTAATTTTAACATTGAGACACTTTGGAGGTCGAATTTACAAGTACCAAGCTTCTTCCTGATGCTTCTTCCTGATTTGAATTTATCATTTAAGGTTTAAGGTTAATGAATATGCAATGCATATGTGTTTTCAAAAGCTATAACCCATATGATTCTCAATTACACACTGAGTCAATTTAGGCTACCAAACAAGGTTAATGATCATAAGATCCACAAGCTCATAAAAGTAAAGAGAAGATTGCACTGGAGAGTTAAAAAAAGATGTATGTGAGTAACGATCAGGGCGACCTAAGATTTAGAGACCTTAAGTCGTTTAATCAAACTATGCTTGCAAAACAGAGTCGGTGTTTACTAAAACATCCCAAGAGACTTCTTTGCCAAGGTTTTGTATGGAAGATATTTCAAGGATGGTGATTTTAGTGCACCATTAGACAACACAATCTCTCTCTAATTTGGAGGAGTACTCTTTGGGGGAAGAGATCTCTTTAAGTCTATCCTAACTAAAGATCTCTATAAAGAAAAATAGGTACATTGTGTCTTATGAATGAGCACGGTGTTTAGAATGAGGAGGAGATAAAAGAACAACTTTACTGCACTTAATGCTAATACTATTCTATGTTTAGAATTGAATTAATGCGTAAATTTATTTTATGAGATTTATCTCATAAATCTTATATAATTATTATCTATTATTAATAAAACAATATAAATGAATTTAAAAAAAGAATATAATTTTTTTAAAAGTAATTATAATGGCTATTCTTATGATTTAAGATTTATTCCAAAGCTATATGAGTTAAAGGAATAAATAAATTTGAATTTAAGAAAATTGATTATTGGACATGTTTGGGAAAGTATCTTGAATTAAAAATCGAACTTTGGAGATCTTAGAGTGAAATCTAAGGTAAGGGATCTCGCGTCGAACACTTTTAAAAAATGGGATAAAAAGTTGTGTTGAATATTTTAGTATATTCTATTATTTTATTATTTTGAAAAATGTTATACTCGAAGTATTTTGCATTGAAATGTTGTGAAAGTTATGCCATGATACATGATTTATTGTCTTTTCCATGATATGTGCATCATTGTTTATGAAAGAAAGATGAGAACTCATGCATGTTTGTATGTACATGATAAAGTTTACGAAAGTTGCGACAATTATTCTCCATAAGGTTATAGGGGTTTTGAGAGGACTTCACATGACGTAGTGGTCTTCGGACCCAACATGCTCTTGGGGTTTGAGAGGACCTCATATGACATAAGTCTTTAGGCTTGACATGATTTAGGAGTTTTCGAACTCAACATGCTCTCGGGGCTTGGGAGGACTCCATATGATAGGAGTCTTCGGACTCAACAGGCTCTCGGGAGAAATTAATTGACCACTAAAAGTCGAATGGTAGTGTCATGATAGTTTTAAAGGAAGTTTAGGTCCCACCCATAAATGTCTAAAGTCATGATTGTATGTGTATGCATATCCCAAACCTCGGTAGTGAGGTCACTTATTGAGTATTATTTTATAATACTCATCATTTCTTTTTAAAATGTTTTCAGGTAAAGGCAAAAGGATACAAGGCGAGTGACGAGATGAGTTACGAAAGCCACGAAAAGTCTAGAAGTCATGTTTCCGCATTATTTAAATTTAATTATTTTCATACATTAAATGTTTATTCTGCTTAAGTGGTAATTTTATTTTAACCAAAGTCAGACTTTAAATCTTTTTGCATTGACTGTTTTGGGATCTCAATAAATATATTTTCATTGGTTTTAAAGGAAAACTTATTTGTTTTCAATATTGTATGACCTGAAAATGCATGCATGAATAGTAATCCATAAGAAGTGAGTCCTAGAGTTAGGGCGTCTCTGCCTTATTCTCATGATGGATGATTTTTCTCTACCATTCAAGAATAATGACTTTTCTTTATATGCATCCTCCTCTTTGTTTCTCTCTCTTCCCCTCTTTCCTCTTTATTAATTTTAAGTGTGTATGTATATTATTCACAATAATCACAATTAATTATTTAATTATAAATATTGATACTTAATTAATTTTTTATTGGTCTAAATTAATTTTGATTAGTTTATAAAATAATGCACCAAAATAATATTTTTGGATTAATTTCATAAAAAACAAGCATAAACATCAACTATAAAAATATTAAGTATTATATTTAATCAATTAATTATAAAATTATTAATTTATAGCATGGATGATCATTATAATTAATTATTCCTAAGTTGGGATGAATTAACAATTAATTATTACTTTTAAAAAATTATATATATTTTTTAAAAATTCATTGTTATTGTTTTTATTAATTATAGAGAATAATTATATAAGATTTATAAGATCAAATCTCATAAAATAAAATTACACTTATTTATAGATTGTAGTATAAATAAGGGTATGGAGATTTGAACTTTCCATCCCAAGAGAAATACATGTCAAGTAAACTATATTGTTAGTATTTTAATTGAATTTTATTTATTTATTGAAATGTTAATTCATTATTTAATGTATCACAATTACATAAGATTTATATATTAATTTCATCAAATAAATATATATCATTTGTTTACATAAAAATCTAATAACATTCCTATGTAGAACCAAACTATTCCCAGACATTTATTATTTTCAGACATCTTATTTGTAATGCTCCAGAATTTCCAAATATCTTTTAGGTTGTATTTTGGATTAATTCAATGAAAATTAAATTAATTGGGCCTTAAAGTTGTTATTTTATGAAAGATTATGCAAATTAAGAAATTTCTATAATTAAAGGTCTTTTTAAAACACTTAAATATGCCCACACGCATTTTTGTAGTTAGGAGTTGAGGGAGAAGCATTTTTATAATTTTGCTTAAAGAAAGGGATTAGGATTTAACCCTTATGGAGCCATAGTTTTCGAGGAAGCCCCACCTTCTACATCATCTCATTCACGAGTTCTGCACAGCCGTCGGAGGAGGAATTTTTGAACACCTGTCGTGAAGCTTTCCGTCTGCAGTCGCCGCCCGTCGCAAGTCCTCACCAGAAACTGAGTCGCGCCTTGTCATCTCTGTTCGAAGCTAACCGCCTGCATCACACGACGTCCAGCCGAGCTGCGATCCCTCCGTCGCACGCACTCGTCAACTGCAAGTCACCGCCTTCTTCTTCTTCAGTGTTTCCTTTCTGTCCGTTCAGCCTCCGGGCCGTCAAACCAAGTCGCGCCGCAAACGAAGTTCGATCGGGTGTTGTCATGGATGAAGCCCGACAGTCGCCTCAACCACCGATTGGCAACCAAACCGTGAGTTTGGGTTGGTTGGGTCGCCACATTTTTTATTTTCAGAGTTTTGGGACGAGTTCTGAGTACATTGACATACGAGCATTCAAAAAACGAGCTTCACGCTTCGAGAGACACCGCCATCACGCGTCGCCGATCCTACCGTTCGTCGGAGCTCGTCTGATCCTATCAGTTTCGCTTCCCCGAGTTCGCTTTAAGTAATTCGGTCTAGTTGCTGTTGAATTTCAAAAAAATAAGTTTTATTATGTGTGAATTAATTAGGAAATTGGATTTGATTTAGGAACTTTATTTATGGAACGTATTTGGGTGGAACGTTGGAGTAAGAATGAGATTTTAGGAACTTTCAGAGCTAAAATCCAAGGTAAGGGATCTCACACCGATTATTTTAATATCGGGAGCAAAATATGTTTTTTCAAGTATTATATCAAAAGCTTATATCTCATCAATTGAATTTCAAAAAGAACTTATTCAAAGGAAATTTCGATTCATTTTTATGAAATTTATCATTTATTTGGAACCTTTCCTATGTTCTTAGGATGAATGTATTCATGGATTGTGAATGTGAATGTAACACTCCAGGACTTCAAGTACTTTTTAATTTGTGTTTTGGATTAATTTACTGGAAATAAAATTAATTGAGACTTGGGGTTTCTTAAGTTAATAAGAGAAAATACAAATTAAGGAATTTGTATAATTAAAAGCTTTTTTTTTTAAAAAAAAATAAAATAGAAAAAAAAACATTGAAATGAATTCAAGGGGCATTTTAGTAGTTATGAGTTGAGGGAGGGACATTTTTGTAAATTAGTTTTAAAAGTAAGGAATTAGGGTTTACACTCTCGTGAAGGCACGTTTTTCGAGACCAACCTCCCATCTTCTCCTTCCCAGCCGTCAGCCTCTCGTTTTCTTCCATCCAACAGTCGGCGAGATCACCGACCAACTTCCGCCATTCTTCCTCGCGAGTTGCAGCGCCAACTGTGTCCTGACACATGCCGTTTAGAGCCTTCGCTAACCACCAGATGGAGTCGCCGTGAATCGTTGTCGCCGCGAGTCCGGGAGCGGTTGAAGTCAACGTGAGTTCTGTCTACTGCTGGGGCACACGTGAACCTTCTCGCCAGTTCGAGTCGTCGTGACGAGCTGGTCCACTACAGATCAGGGTTGCGTCGACGTCCAGCCGTCGAGCCACCAGTGTTCGTAAGGTCGTCGTCGTCTGGAGTTTTGAGTCAAGCCTCGAATCGTGGAACGCCCGTTGTCCGCCTTGTCGTGCGTCCTCGACCAGTATCGCAGCCGTCAGAAACGTTGTTGTCGGATCTTGAAGCAGTCGGTTCGACTTTTGGTGCAAGTTTTGAGAGAGTACTAGGCCGATTTTGGTTGAGAGAGGGTCAGTTCTAAGTAGATCGACCGACGAGATTCTCAGATCTGGGTTCCACAAGCCGAGACGCACCATCGCCGACCACCGCACTCGTCGCCGCCGGCCACCGCTCGCTGGAGTTAGTCTGATTCGACCAGTTTCGTTTCCTGAGTCCTTTTTAAGCATCCGTTTGTGGTAATTTAGCTTGACTATGATTGGATTAAAAAATAAGTTTCTAATTATGTGTTTTAATTAAGGAATTGATAGAATTGATTTAGGGGATTCGAGTAGCAAGCACGATTGTGAGGAACTTTGAAGTATTTGAAAAAGAGTTTTAACACCGTTATTCAGATTTTCATAGAATGAGACTCTCACTTCTGCCTGTGTTGAGTACGTGTTTTAAATTGTAAATGTATTTATGGTTTTGCTTGATTGACTCAAGTTTAAAGTTTTGAAAGTTATGACATGATTATATGATTGTTGCATCATTGACTGCATATGTACATGTGATTGACATTTGGTACCTCATGCATATTGTATGTATATGAACACGTTTATGAAGGTTGTGGCAATTGGTCTCCTGAGGATTTATGCATGGTCAAACATGCATCAGAGACCCAATGAGTCAAACTTATAACAGTCTATGAGAGACTCAAACTTATAGGGGTTTGTGAGCGACTCAAATCTTATAGGGGTCTGTGAGCGACTCAAAACCTATTGGGGTCTGTGAGAGACTCAACATGAAAAGACTCAGGTAGATTCAATTGTCCACGTACAACCGAAGAGAAAAGTCATGATTTTATGAAAGGAAGTTTTAGCTCCCACTACAGAAAGTTTTATAATTTTAAAGGTCATGTTTAATAGTCATGTTTAAAAGTCATGTTGTATGTGATTACATTTCCCGACCCCCACTTACTGAGTATTATTATAATACTCACCCCTTTACTTTGTTTTGTTTCTTTCTTTTTAAAATGTTTTCAGGTAATAGAGAGGGCATGCCTGGAGAGTGACGGGGACACGCTACGAAAGCCATGGGAACCAAGTCAAAGTTTTCCGCACACATGTTTTAGAAAGTAATTTTAAAAGATTACCATTTTCCGCTTATGTATTACAGAGATTTGAAATCAGAGGCTGAACTTATTTATGTTTTTAAATGTTTTGTATTTTTATGGGATCCCAAATTAAAGTGAATTTAATTATCAAATTTTATCTATTTAAAGTTATTTAGGGCCTCAAATGCATGCATGATAGTAATGACCCTTAGAAAGAGAGTTTGTAAAAGTAGGGTCGTTACAGTTGGTATCAGAGCCCAAGGTTATGGGTTCTTTAGACTCGCTTACAGAGTAAGCAACAAGTATCCCATGGCTAAGTAGCAACTCCCGGTCATCGCCAGGTATGCTTTTGAAATAAAGATTTGTTTAGTTTATGAAAAGAAAATGATATATTTTTATATGTAAAGTTATATGTATATGAAATTTGAGCATAATGTGTTTTAAGCTATGAAAGAATGAAGATATGTGATTTTGACTGTTTGTTTATAGAAAGAAAATACATATATGTGAAGCTAAACGTATATATGTTGTGAAAGTGATGTGTTTCTACGCTGAGGAAAATAATGCATGTGACTCCTACTGATGGTGGTAGAAAGGAAAGAGTTGAGTTAAAAATGTCGGTGCTTAAAGGATGTTTTGTAAACATGAGACACTGATGTGTTACTGAAGATAGGCATGGTGTGGAGTTCCAAAAGTGATACCATAAGCTTAATGAACTTAATAAAGACAAGTATGAAGAGTAAAAGTAAGTAGTTAGAGTTTAGTTTGAGAACATAAGAGAATTGATAGTCTGGATGGGTATAAGGAACCTCGCCACTAATTTTCACCTTTTGGTTAAGATATATATGGACGTCTTGGAAGAGATAATATGAGGTGTTAAACTTAAATTCTTATATAGTAAAATTTTCTTCTTCCCCGAGTCGAGGATTAAGGAGTGAGGATTTGAGTAATAGAGGAAAGTTCATTGAATATCTTCTTCGTTATGTAGAAGTCAAACTGAGGAACTCCTTGAATTAGTAAAGTGTATAGTTGTAGTGGTCGAGCGACCATTGGAGTGAAACTGGAAGGTCTATTTAGTAAAGGTTAGGCTGATGGTTTCTTAAGTGAGGTTTTAGAGAATTTGACATTAGAACCAAACTGGTACAAGTAGTTGAGAAAGTCCTCAATTTTGACTAAAAGGAGAAAGTCAAGTTTAAAGAAAGTAAGCATGAGGAACAATGTGTTGGTGTTAGATAAAATAAGTTTGATCTTGTAAGGTTACCTTTAACACAAGAAGTTGAAGTGAAAGCATCAGTAGCTTCTATTACTCCTTGCAAAATGCTCCAGAGAGGTTAAAAAGACTCAAGTTATAGGTATGAAACCTTTTATATAAGAGCTAATAGTAGTATATCGCCCTAAGGAGTATTAGTGTTGTTCGTAAAGGAGAAAGGTGTATCTTTATCTTTGTACGTAGGTTATGGAGAGTGGAAGAAAGTTGCTTATAAGGATGAATATCTTCGTCCTTGGATGAACGACCTATTCTACCAGCCACAACGAGCACAATGTCCTTTAAGATGATTATGAGGTCAAGTTATCACCAGTCAAGAATCAGTGTTAAAATATCCTAAGATGGTTTTCAAATCAAGTTAGGAACATCATGAAGTTATAGAGATCTGACTAAAACACCCACAATGTTTATAGACTTGGAGGATTTAGTGCTCAAGAAAAGGCTAAAACATTGTTGTGATTATTTTACTGGAGATATTCTGGTTTAGTCCAAGTCTAAGAAGGGGCAGAAAAAATACTTTGGAAGGATTGGTTTAGACAAAAGGAGGGAAGAGTAAGTTCTAATAGGTGAAAGTAGTCAAAAGGTCACTAAGGAATTAAGTGCCCAAGTAAACTTTAAAAGATGAGCATAATGAAATTTGTTAAGCTAAGAAAACACGAATATGTGACCTCAGGGGTTTGATGTTAGAAAGAAAATGTCTGAGTTCAGGATGTAAGGCTTAGGGGAAACTTTGTCAAGATGAGACACTCACTTGCGTGTTATTAAAAGAGCCAGTCTGGATAAAAGAGGGAAAAAGTAGACACTACGAGGTGAAAGTTTTTCAAGAAACCTTGAACAATTAAGTTTAGTAAGTAAAACCTTGATAGATAAATATGGTTTCTTAAAAAAAAAAATTCAAAGTCTGGACGAGACTTTTAAAGAGGAATTGTGAATGACTACTATGCCATGTTAGAGTTAAAGATAGGATATGAGTAATTGTATGAAGAACTCTCTGTAAAAGGTTCATTCAATTTGATACATGATAAAGGAAGCAGAGTAGTTGGAAATAACAGTTTGAGGTTTAAACGAAAAATAAATGATGGTTTTAAATTCGATGTTAAGTTCTCCAAATACTTCAAAAAACTTAGATCTTAACCATGATGAGTAATGTGGATAGAGACAACTAAGATATTAATGAGGATCAGTTCTGTATGAAGTTTTAAAAGATGGCACCATATGGTAAATGACTTTAATAAGGACGAGCATGAAGTGGAAGAGTAAAGTTAGGATTTTAGTCTTGAGCATAAAGAGATTGAATAGTTGGATTTAAGATACTTGAGTAGTTTGACTTTTGCAGGGTCATTTATGTGCACGAGTTTTGTTGGAATCGGTTTGAGGAGCTTCACCACTAATTAAAATTTTCATGTTATGTTATATGTATAAATTGAAAGGAATCATTTGAGATCTTAACTCTGAACCGCCTATCAAGGTCGTTAACTCGATCCTTAGTGAAGTCACTTCTCTTGGAAGGATGTTAAGGTTATGGAATCGATGACCAGACGAAACGATGGGGTCATGCCTTGAAACAAATGCTAGTAGCTAGTACGATAAAGCTTAAGAATGAATTTTGAGGTTCAACCAAGAAGGAATCAGTTTAGTAAAGCATGTCATTCTAGAATCACAAGACAAAAGAGACTACTTGGAGGCGAGAGAGGGAGGTGCGAGCTAGCTTTCCTGAGCTATCTTAAGATTAGGAACTTTTGAGCACGAAAGTTCTTAAGGAGGAAAGATTGTAATACCCCAGAACTTCAAGTACTTTTTAATTTGTGTTTTGGATTAATTTATTGAAAATAAAATTAATTGAGACTTGGGGTTTTGTAAGTTAATAAGAGACTATACAAATTAAGGAATTTGTATAATTAAAAGCTTTTTTTAAAAAAGAAAAAAAGAAAAAAGAAAAAAAACATTGAAATGAATTCAAGGGGCATTTTAGTAGTTATGAGTTGAGAGAGGGGCATTTTTGTAAATTAGTTTTAAAAGTAAGGGAATTAGGGTTTACACTCTTGTGAAGGCACGTTTTTCGAGACCAACCTCTCATCTTCTCCTTCCCAACCGTCAGCCTCTCGTTTTCTTCCATCCAACAACCGGCGAGATCACCGACCAGCCTCCGCCATTCTTCCTCGCGAGTTGCAGCGCCAACGACGTCCTGGCACACGACGTTTAGAGTCTTCGCTAACCACCAGAGGAGTCACCGTGAATCGTTGCCGCCGCGAGTCCCGGAGCGGTTGAAGTCGACACGAGTTCTCGCTTCTTTGCTCCGGCACACACGCGAACCTTTCTCGCCGATTCGAGTCACCGTGGACGGCCCTGGCCCACTACTGGTCGTGGTTGCATCGGACGTCCAGCCATCAAGCCACCAGTGTTTGTAAGGTCGCCGCCGTCTGGAGTTTTGAGTCAAGCCTCAAATCGTGGATCGCACGTCATTCGCCTTGTCGTGCGTCCCCGACCAGTATCGTAGCCGTTAGAAACGTTGTAGCCGGATCTTGAAGCAGTCGATTCGACTTTTGGTGCAAGTTTTGAGAGAGTTTTAGACCGATTTTGGTTGAGAGAGGGTCGGTTCTAAGTAGATCGACCGACGAGATTCTCAGATCTAGGTTCCACACGACCACTGCACGCGCTGCCACCGGCCACCGCTCGCTGGAGTTAGTCCGATTCGACCAGTTTCGTTTCTCGAGTCCTTTTTAAGCATCCATTTTGAAGGGAATAAGAATCTCCATGAAGCGGAAGACGATCGAATCGTTGTGGTATCGTTATGCAATTTAATTTCGTTAAAATTAAACTATCTAATAGTATATGTTAAACATGCAAACTAGAAGAAAAAACAACAAGTTAGAGTACTTACTTGTTGAAGACCGTCTTCAAATTTCCTTCTTCCGATCACGAACTCTTCGTGCTCTCCTCAACGATCTCGAACTCCTCGAACAATCCCAACGAACGGACACCTCCACTCGATTTCTCGATTGTACTACTTTTGGTTTAGGGAGGAGAGGTTTGAGAGAGATGATTTTTGAGAGAGAATTCTAATGCTTCTTTTGGTGAGAATTCCAAAAATGAGCAAATGCATAATCAACCCTTCTTGCAAAGGGGTTTATATAATGGTGATAGGTGGAGTTGAAATCTCCACCTATTTAACATTTTACCACAACTATAGGTTATGCAAATCATATTTGCATAACCACATATAATAAGATATCTCATATCTCACTTTACAAATCACATTTGTATTATTGTGGATTCTTAAATTGAATCACATTCAATTTAATTTCTCTTAATCTAATTTCTCCAAGTTAGCCCTAATTCAGCAATTAGGCTAACTTATAGTTTATTATGAATCTCGTTCACATTAAACTATATAATATATCATTCATATCTCATATAAATGATATAATTACCCTTTAGTGAACTTGAACACTTCAAATTCATACAAAAAATGTAATCCTTCTATTAATCCAGTTTGAGCCAACCGAGAGACCTTATGAACCTTCAGTGACGAGCTCCAATGATCCGAGATTAACTCACAAACTCTTTTGGCTTGTTAATCAACATTCGTTAGCTACGGTAACACTCCACTAAAGGCCGTAGCTGCACTCCCGTCAGTGTAAGACAAGATGTGTCCACTGATATAACCAATACCCATGAGTCGACCCTTCACAGGTTGTTCGTAGACACTGGTGTGTCAAATTACCGTTTTATCCCTGTGTCTACTTTTTGCTCTTTAAGTCCCCACTGCTCCTCTAATGAACAACATCGTTGTAATGGTCCAACCGTACACAACAACCCTCTCGTGCTAGTGAGAGGGTGGGCAGCCGTTGTCCAAGCCCTAAAGACAACACTTAAGGAAACAACCTCTCTAGTTTCGCTAAAGTCGGGAACGAGTGAATTCCATCTCGCGTAGTTAAGTTCCTAGCTCACTACTTGGTCATGTCCCTGAGAAGATAGGCATATTGGGCGAGTAACTGTGACCACCCCCAACTGTACTAGTCAAAGGACAGATCCCCGCAGACAAGAGTCCGTAACACGCTCAGGATGCAGGTCGAGTCACTAATGGTCATCTACAAAGTTATTAGTCTATACTGTTAATGGTGTTACATCAGTAGGTCTAATAATTCACGGTCTGGTCTTGTACAATCTCATTGTACAGGATGGCCACACTCGCATGTCAATCACATGAACGAGTCAGATCACCTCGTTTGTATCTAATACAAAGCTGGTCACATCCACAACATATCCAGGATTAGGTCTCCAACCCTATCCATATACTGTAGATCGTTTGTGTCATTAACTCGAACGTGATCCTCTCTGTGTGTCCACTACACACCGTTCAAGTTCTAGTTCTCTCATATATTCAATGACCCTGGAGCTTAATTTATTGGACAAAGTTTGTAAAATATGCGAGACACAAAAAGATGAAATAAATAACTCTTATTAATTTCAAATGTTAAATTTACAAACTAAACGAGATTAGGACATCCATCCCAACACGTTTGTGGTAATTTAGCATGACTATGATTAGATTCAAAAATAAGTTTCTAATTATGTGTTTTAATTAAGGAATTGATGGAATTGATTTTGGGGATTCGAGTAGCAAACACAATTGTGAGGAACTTTGAGTTAAGCGCGAAACTTTAGGAGTTTCAAGCTAAGCTAAGGTAAGGGATTTTCTACAAATGATTTTGAAAAGGGGAGTAAATATGGTTTCTGAAATATTTATTTCAAAGGGTGAATTTCCAAGATTTATGCTTAAGCTTGAATTTAGAAAAGGATTATTTCTAAGGGTTTGAGAGTACCCTGAGTAAATGATTTTCAAAAAATTTAGAAAGGAACTTGATGATTTAAGGGATTGAGAGGACCCGAATAAAAATGACTTTAAAGTATTTGAAAAAGAGTTTTAACACCGTTATTCAGATTTTCATAAAATGAGACTCTCACTTCTGCCTGTATTGAGTACGTGTTTTAAATTGTAAATGTATTTATGGTTTTGCTTGATTGACTCAAGTTTAAAGTTATGAAAGTTATGACATGATTATATGATTGTTGCATCATTATGACTGCATATGTACATGTGATTGACGTTTGGGACCTCATGCATATTGTATGTATATGAACACGTTTATGAAAGTTGTGCCAATTGGTCTCCTGAGGATTTATGCATGGTCAAACATGCATCAGAGACCCTATGGGTCAAACTTATAGGAGTCTGTGAGAGACTCAAACTTATACGAGTCTGTGATGGACTCAAACTTATAGGGGTCTGTGAGGGACTCAAATCTTATAGGGGTCTGTGAGGGACTCAAAACCTATAGGGATCTGTGAGGGACTCAACATGAAAAAGACTCAGGTAGATTCAATTGTCCACGTAAAGCCGAAGAGAAAGGTCATGAGTTTAGGTCTCACTACAAAAAGTTTTATAATTTTAAAGGTCATGTTTAATAGTTAGGTTTAAAAGTCATGTTGCATGTGATTACATTTCCCGACCCCCACTTACTGGGTATTATTATAATACACCTCTTTACTTTGTTTTGTTTCTTTCTTTTAAAAATGTTTTTAAGTAATAGAGAGGGCATACTAGGCGAGTGACGGGGACACGCTACGAAAGCCATGGGAACCAAGTCATAGTTTTCTGCACACATGTTTTAGAAAGTAATTTTAAAAGATTACCATTTTCCGCTTATGTACTACAGAGATTTGAAACCAGAGGTCGAACTTATTTATGTTTTTAAATGTTTTGTATTTTTATGAGGATCCCAAATTAAAGTGAATTTAATTATCAAGTTTTATCTATTTAAAGTCATTTAGGGTCTCAAATGCATGCATAATAGTAATGACCCTTACAAAGAGAGTCTGTAAAAGTAGGATCGTTACAGTGATTATGCTCCTGTGAATGTCATGTTATGTTGCAACACTATAGTTATATTGAGTATAAAAATATGTGTGAAAGAAAGGATGAGACCTCATGCATGTTGTATGTACATGAAAATTGCGAAGGTTGTGGCAATTCAACCCTTGATGTATATAAATGTATTTATCACTATGCAAGTCATGGATGACTTAGAGTTGGCTCTAACCAAGAGGCCATGGATCGGGTTGAATTTAATTCACCACCAAAGGTCGAAGAGAATTTTATAAAAAGAAAAATGTTTACGAATGTTGTGGTGATTAAACTCCTGATATATATATGTGTGTGTGTGTGTGTGTGTATTTATTAATACGCAAGTCATGAATGACTTAAAGTCACTTTAAACTAAGAGGCCACGGATCAGGGTGAGTTTAATCGACCATTAAAATCTGAAGAGAAAAGTCATGAAAAATGTAGTTTTGATGTCTGGGCCCCACATAAAGTCATGATTTGTTTATGTCAACATGTTTTCAAACCCTGACAGTGGGGTCTCTTACTGAGTATTATATTATGTAAAACTCACCCTTTTTGTTTTAAAAAAATATTTTCAGGTAAGGGCAAATGCAAGCTGGTTGAATGACGAGAAAACGCTACATAAGCCATGGGTTGAAAAAGTTACCTTCCGCACTGTCCAAGCCACATTTCATGTTTTAATGTCTTTTCCTTTAAATATTTCATTTATCGAGTGATGAACTCTATTTTGTTTTCGAGGTCAGGATTGAGATTTTGTTTTCAGTAAACTCTGTTTTAAGAATTTGTTATTTTGGAATCTCAATAAAGAAACTATTTCGTTTTTTATACATTTTTTGTAACGCCCCAGGCCCAGAATCCCCTGCGACCTGGCAGCGTCATCATATATTCCATGACTGCTTGTAAAAGTGAAGACACTATCCCCATAAACCAACACGGGGTCCTTTCAGCATGTTTTGTCCTCACTCACATGCTCCTTAGGAAAATTCCCAAGAGCTCACCCAACATAGGATTGCTCCAAGCCAAGCACGCTTAACTGTCGATGATTGAGCCACCGAAAAGAAAGGTGTACCTTGTTGGTATAGGTAGTAGCTGACAATTCTTTTAAGTTTTTCTCAACTATACTTTGTTGGGATGTATGTTCTCATCTTGTGTAGTTTGTAATATTCCAAGTTGTAAATGAATAAGAGTTATTTATTTCAACATTGTGTAATAAATAAAAGTTGTTTATTTAAACTTTGTGTCTCGCATTTTTCATAAACTTAATCCAATAAACTAAGCTCCAGGGTTATTGCATTATGAGAGAACTAAGAACTTGAACGGTGTGTAGTGGACACACAGGGAGGATCACGTTCGAGTTAATGACCCGAACGGTCTACAGTATATGGATAGGGTTGGAGACCTAATCCTGGATACACTGTGGATGTGGTCCGCTTTGTATTAGATACAAACGAGGTGATCTGACTCGTTCATGTGGTTGACATGCGAGTGGGAGCATCTTGTGCAATGAGATTGTACAAGACTGGACCGTGAATTACTAGACTTACAGATGTAACACCGTTAGCAGTATAGAGCTAATAAATTCGTAGAAGACCATTAGTGACTCGACCTTAATCCTGAGCGTGTCACGGACTCCTGTCTGCAGGGGTCTGTCCTTTGACTAGTACGGGTGAGGGTGGCCATTGTTGCTCGCCCAATATGCCTATCTTCTCAGGGGAAGGACCACGTGGGGAGCTGGGAACTTGACTACGCAAAAAGAAATTCACTCGTTCCCAACTTTGGGAAACTAGAGAGGTTGTTCCCTTAAGTGCTGCCTCCAGGGCTTGAACTACGGGGCCCCACTCCTACAGTGATGAGAGTGCAGCTACGAGCTTTAGTGGACAAGTTGCACTCTCATCACTGTAGGACAAGTTGTGTCCATTGATATAACCAATATCCATGAGTCGACCCTTCACAGGTTGTTCGTAGACACTGTTGGGTCAAATTACCATTTTACCCCTGTGTCTACCTCTTGATCCTTAAGTCCCACTGCTCCTAATTTGGTGTAGATGACAATGTTTTCATTTCATGTTATTGCCTACTTTGATAGATTTTAATTGTCATAAATGCTTTTTCAGTGACAATTTTGAATTGTCATGTATTTAGTTACTTTGACAGTTTAAAGTGTCAAGAAAGATCATTTAATAACATCTTCTATTTGTCAACAGAAGTATTATGATAGATTCCTTCTATCAAAGACTTATTTTCTTTGATGGTTTTTATTAGTTAACAAACAATGTTTACAATCAAACTATGGTAAAATGTATATATTACATTAATGTGAAACGAAAGAATTATCACTCATTAATTAAAAAATATAATTCTGATTACAATCAAACTATGATAAAATGTATATATTACATTAATATAATGTGTTCACATGCCAAGATGTTTCTTCCACTATGTGAGTGCTCCACTCTGCTTGATCCTGCAATGGACAAAATAATATTCATTTAAATATTGAACATAATCCTTTAAAGAATACTCTTAAGGGGAAGAAATGATATCTAAATTGGTGTACTTACATTTAATTACATAATACCAAAATTTCGACAGCATAACGACATAATTACAACAATACCCAAAATTTTTACAAGTACCTGTTTAAGTAAAAACACACTTATAACAACTCAATAACCAGATAACCAAACCAAACTCCATCTCCATAACCCATTAAAGGTTCAAAATTCTCATCAACAAAAGTTCGAACCAATATGAGTTAGTTATAAAAGTTTATAATGCTTATACTACAATTATATGACTTTCCTAAAAAAAAGTTTACTAATACTTATAACTAAGCATCATATATGTCCAACCTTGAGAAGAAAAAGTTAGGCACATATATAAGTTTAGATAAAACAACCAACAAGTAATGGGTAATAGTAGAATCAATACCTAATCTAGCATATGTACACATGTAACACTTCTCAAATGTTAAAACTAAACTACTAAGTACACACGAACAAACCAAATAATTTTAGTGACAACAAACTAAAAATAACTTTACTATCTCACAAAAGTTACACAAACTAAAAATAACTTTACTAAGCTTGTATGGATATAATTCAACTAGTCCTATAACCGTTACTACAAAATTACCTAAAATTTGAATGGATATAATTCCAGGTTGTAAGTATGGTGACTTCCTTTGTTTCAGATAGTTTGTAATAGACTCCTCTAGCTCCTCGCAGTCACTTCCTTCACTTCAGAGTTCATACATCCCCTTCATGAGCATACCTATACAAAATGAAACGAAATGAAATGAAAGAATCTGGAGCCAATTAAAATTAACCGAAATGAAATGAAAGGAGAATCAGGATGATGGTGCAGGGGAAGCCTCTATTCCAACTTCCCCTCTTTGTGGTCGCCATTTTCAAACTTTTTCATTACTGTAGTTGGCAACATGACCTTTTTTCCTGTAGTTGGCAACATGATTAAGCAGAGTAATGAAAAACACAAGTTAAGTAACCACCCCAATTTATAAATAGTAAGATATAGAAAGGCTCACAAGAGCTTAGCTGAAAATAGTTAAGTAACCACCCCAATTTATAAAGATATAGAGTCAAGTGATAGTACTACTAAAACAGAAAATGAGCCTATATCCTACTAATCCACTAGAAATTTTGCCAAGCTTATATAATGCTTAGTTCAAGAAAATTGATGGAACCAAACATCAAACAAGAGAATTCTTTGGGATCTCTAATCAAAAAGTCTTTATATTCAAAGCATGTCAATACAAGAAATTAACCCTCTATTTATAAAGGATTTAAACTAATTAATCCAACTAAGTTAACTAATTAACATGTCCTTATAAAACTATTTCTAATAGAACAAAAGAGAAAGAAAAGAAGACCAAAATGTTGGTATTTATCACTCATGTAATTGCATAACAACTTAGCAATTGACCCTCAGAAGTACTTTTCTGGTAATGAAAGCTCAACCTCCGAAAGAATATTCAAGAGGAATGTTTTGACCCAAAAATAACTCTCAACCTCAGCTGAACACTCCAAAACTACTTTGGATCCTTACACAAGACATACTCCGAATAGAGACCTATCTAATGTACTCTAATTAAGTTTGCAAGGGCTCAAACAGAGCTGTAATACCTTAAACTCATCGAAATTGACTTGGGTCCTTGTTGGAGAGCTATTCAAGAAAGGAAGAAGATAATTAGCAACTTTGAACTTAACTACAATTTCAAGAAAGGAAGCATATTCTAATTAAAAAAAGATAGCACAATTAGGAGATTAGATTTTGACATCAGGGAGCTTATTATGCTTAATATGGGCAAAACATTGAATCAAACTTTGAATGTATGTATAATTAAATCATCAAGATTCAACAGTAGGTTGGCTATATAGGCTCGTAAATCCCTCACTTGTATTGATTTAATATTTAAGAAATATAAATGTAGTGTGTTTTTCTATATAATTATTGGAAGTATATGAAATGTGAGTAAGCTGCAAATTCAAATTCATGGTCCCATTCCATCTCTATCAATATCCACATTCACTGTGCAATCCCAATGAATCTAAGATTTAAAGGTGATAAAGGGGACAATAACATACACACTCATGGTCAATAGCTCAACACTCCTAAATTATCAAAGAACAGTAAACAAATTGCAATATAAATCACAAAATTAGTTTTCCAAATCAACGTTTCAGAGAAATATGTGAAAGCTTAAAAACATACTGAACAAAAATAAAACGAATTAAATAGAATGAATCCAAAAACATTCAAGTGAAATTAAAAACAACTCAGAGCCAAACAACCAATCATCAACCTTAAATGTAGTTACTGAAATATTGTGGGAAGAAAAACAAATATAGCACCTGAAACTTGAAGAACTTCGAATTTCTTCCCCGCTTTTCCTCTTTTGGTCAAATTTCTCAGGAAAAAAAAGGCAGAGAAGCAAATCAACACAAACAAGAAAATAACTTACGCTCTAGCCATATCACAGAGCACCGCTGCGGCGGCGACAGCTTCCGGCGAGCGGCAGTGAGTGGGGCACGGATCCGGAATGCCTGTAGGCCGATCTATTGAAACCAAACTCCAAATCATGAGAACCGGCCTAAAAACCCAAGAACCGATTGAACCAAAAAAAAATTGAAAGGCTAAAAAAACTCACCCCACTCACAAGTCCGGCGACTGCGCGGGGAAGGCACCGGCGGTAGGTTGCTCCGTGTCTTCAACCTCCGACACCGGCGTCTGAGTTCACTACGCGCACCGACCAGTTCAGCTATGCAGGGAAGGGGCGCCGAAGTTCTGCACGCCGACCATTTGACTTCCCTTTGACCAGATCTGTCGTCTGCTACACGGGATGGGTTGCTGTCGGTTCTGCTACACAGGGATGGGTCGACGCCGGCGTCTGCGCGAAGAAGAAGCCTGCCGGCGGTTTGCTGAGCAGGGTTGGTCGGTTGTGGTTGGGTAGTGGTGATATGTTGTGGTGTGAGATAAAAGTAGAATATGAGACAAAAGAAGGAGAAAATTAATTCCTACGTTTTAAAATCTATATTTTTATTTTTTTATAATTGACTTGATTTTTAAATTCTATGTAAAAAAGTGTCATAAATTTATGATATGAAAAAGTGTCATAAATTTATGATATTAAAATAATGTCATAAATTTCGGAAATCCGAGAATTTCCACTGTTTCCCGCCAAAAACGCGCCTCTAGACTTTTTATGACACTTTTTTTACTTCCTCTCACATTTTTTGTTTATATAAGGTGTCATAGAAAACCTAATTTGGTGTAGTGGGAGTGTTACCGTATCTAATGAATGTTGAATAACCAGGTCAAAGAGTTTGACAGGTTAGTTTCGGATCATTGGAGCTCGTCACGTATAGGTCCATTAGCTCCCTCGGTTGGCTCAAATTGGACAAATTGAGGGTTTACAGTTTGGTGTGAATTTGAAGTGTTCAAATTCATTATTTGGGTATTTATGACATTTATATGAGATATAGATGACATAATATATAGTTTGATGTGAATGAGATTCATAATAAACTATAGTATACCTAATTGACTAATTAGTGCTAATTGGAGAAATTGAATTGAGAGAAATTAAATTGAATGTGATTTAATTTATAATTCCACATTTATGCCAATGAGATTTGTATAATAAGGTATGAGATACCTTATATTATATGATATGCAAATATGATTTGTATATCATATAGTTGTGATAAAATGGTGAATTGGTGGAGATTTTAACTCCATCACACACCATTATAAAAGGATGCATTCAAAGGCATCTCATGACCCTTCTTGCCATTTTTTGGATTTCCATCCAAAGAGAGCAAGTAATTCTCTCTCAAATCCTCTCTCAATTCTCCAAAATTCTCTCCTCACCCAAAACTAAAGGGAGCCTCACTCACTCTTGTTCAACCTCCCGAGAACAACCGAGAAGACGTTTTGGAGGTGTCTCCCTATTCGGATCGAGGATCGAGTTCGAGGAGTTCGTTGGTACGAGAGAGATCGTGACCGGAGAAGGAGAAAAGTTGAAGAAGT
This sequence comes from Trichosanthes cucumerina, assembly GCA_036507285.1. Classification (NCBI taxonomy): domain Eukaryota; kingdom Viridiplantae; phylum Streptophyta; class Magnoliopsida; order Cucurbitales; family Cucurbitaceae; genus Trichosanthes; species Trichosanthes cucumerina. The sequence continues at coordinate 20,374,515 of CM071844.1, forward strand.
GTTCTTCAAGAGGTTAGTATCCATTATACTTACTGTTTTCTCTACTATTTTGCATGTTTAGCCTAGGATCTATGAGATAGATTCAATTTTAAGATAGGAATTACACAACGGATGAACGACGTTTCACAACATCTTCCGCTGCGGGAATTCAAAATCCCTTCGAATTCCCGCAGCGGAATTACGTCCCAACTCTCAGCACTTCGATCTGATCGAGGTGGAGAGTATATGGACACTGAATTCCAGGACTATATGATAGAACATGGAATTACGTCCCAACTCTCAAAGACTGGTATGCCACAAATGAATGGTGTATCGAAGAGGAGAAACAAAACCCTGTTGGACATGGTTCGGTCGATGATGAGCTATGCTCGTCTCCTTGATTCTTTTTGGGGTTACGCAGTGGAGACTTCGATATACATTTTGAACACAGTTCTGTCGAAAAGTGTTTGTGAAACACCTTTCGAACTCTTGCATGGTCGTAAAACTAGTTTACGCCATTTCAGAATTTGGGGATGCCCGACCCATGTGTTGGCGTCAAACCCGAAAATGTTGGAGCCCCGTTCAAAGTTGTGCCTTTTTGTTGGTTACCCAAAAGAGACTAAGGGTGGTCTGTTTTACGATCCTAAGGATAATAGGGTGCTTGTGTCGACAAACGCCACTTTCCTTGAGGAAGACCACATCAGGGATCACTTACCAAGGAGTAAGATTGTGTTGAATGAAATGGACATTTCATCAGCAAGAGTTGCTGATGGTGCTAGTACGTCAACAAGTGTTGTTGATCCTAGCTCGTCTAGTCAAGTCCGTTCCCAAGAGTTGGGAATGCCTCGACGTAGTGGGAGAGTTGTGAGACAGCCTGAACGATACATGGGTTTAGCTGAAACCCAAGTCATCACCCCTGATGATGACTGTGAGGATCCATTGACCTATGATCAGGTAATGGCAGACGTTGACAAAGACAAATGGATTAAAGCTATGGACCAGGAAATGGAGTCGATGTACTTCAATTCCGTCTGGGAGCTTGTGGACCAACCGGATGGGGTTAAACCTATTGGTTGCAAGTGGATCTACTAGCGTAAACGTGGCGTAGATGGGAAGGTGCAGACCTTCACAACTCGACTAGTAGCAAAGGGTTTTACCCAAGTGGAAGGGGTTGACTACGAGGAAACCTTTTCACCTGTTGCCATGGTAAAGTCGATTAGAATGCTTCTGGATATTGCCGCATATTATGACTATGAGGTATGACAGATGAATGTCAAGACCGTCTTTCTGAATGGCAACCTTGACGAGACCATCTACATGAACCAGCCCAAGGGGTTCATTGCCCAAGCCAAGAGCAAAAGTTTTTGCTTCTGCCAAAGGTCTATTTATGGACTGAAACAAGTCTCGAGGTCTTGGAATATAAGGTTTGATGAGGCGATCAAATCTTATGACTTCGATCAAAATGTTGACGAGCCTTGTGTTTATAAGAAAATCGTTGACAAAACTGTCGCATTTTTTATATTGTACGTGGATGATATCTTTTAATTGGGAATGAGGTAGGATTTCTTCCGACATTAAGGAATGGTTGGCTTCACAATTCCAAATGAAAGATTTGGGAGAGACTCGGTATGTTCTGGTATCCAGTTGTCCGAATCGAAGAACGAGCAACGCTAGTCATGTCTCAGCGTCTTATATTGACAAGATATTGTCTAGATATAAGATCTGAGAACTCCAAGAAGGCTTCTTTGCTTTCGGGCATGAGGTTCACTGCCTAAGGATCAATATCCTAAGACGCCTCGAAGAGGTTGAGGATATTAGACGAATCCCCATGCTTCACTATAGGGAGCCCGATGTATGCCATGCGTGTACTAGGCCCGACATCCATTATGCGATTGGGATTGTCGGTAGGTATCAATCCAATCCAAGATTAGATCACCGGGCACCAGTAAAGACAATCCTCAAGTATCTTAGGAGAACGAGGAACTACAACCTTGTGTATGGGAGTGGGGATTTGATCCTTACGGGATACACAGATTCTGACTTTCAGACCGATAAGGATTCTAGGAAATCATCTTCGGGGTCAGCCTTCATTCTGAATGGAGGAGCTGTAGTGTGGCGAAGCATCAGCGAGGATGCATCGCTGATTCCACGATGGAAGTTGAGTATGTTGCGGCTTGTGAAGGCGCAAGGAAGTCGCTTTGGCTCGTGGAAGTTCATGACGGATTTAGAAGTTGTTCCAAATATGAACTTGTTGATCACGCTGTTCTGTGACAACAGTGGTGCAGTAGCAAACTCGAGAGAACCTCGGAGTCATAAAAGGGGCAAGCATATAGAGCGTAAGTATCACTTGATACGGAAGATTGTGCACCGTGGAGACGTGACAGTCACGCAGATAGCTTCGGAGCATAACATTGCTGATCCATTTACAAAGGCCCTCACGGCTAAAGTGTTTGAAGGTCACCTAGAGAGTCTAGGTCTTCGAGTGCTTCTTGACTAGGGCAAGTGGGAGTATTGTAAATGAGTATTCAATGCCCTAGTTTATTGTATTACTTTACTGTACATTTGAGAAATGTATCATGTACTCCACTAGCTTAGTACAAGTGGGAGTTTGTTGGGATGTATGTCCTCATCTCGTGTAGTTTGTAATATTCCAAGTTGTAAATGAATAAGAGTTATTTATTTCAACATTATAAATAAGAGTTGTTTATTTAAACTTTGTGTCTCGCATTTTTCATAAACTTAATCCAATAAACTAAGCTCCAGGGTCATTGCATTAGGAGAGAACTAAGAACTTGAACGGTGTGTAGTGGACACACAGGGAGGATCACGTTCGAGTTAATGACCCGAACGGTCTACAGTATATGGATAGGGTTGGAGATCTAATCCTAGATACACTGTGGATGCGGCCCGCTTTGTATTAGATACAAACGGGGTGATCTGACTCGTTCATGTGGTTGACGCAAGTGGGGGCATCCTGTGCAATGAGATTGTACAAGACTGGACCGTGAATTATTAGACTTACTGATGTAACACCGTTAACAGTATAGAGCTAATAAATTCGTAGATGACCATTAGTGACTCGACCTTAATCCTGAGCGTGTCACGGACTCCTGTCTGCGGGGGTCTGTCCTTTGACTTGTACGGGTAAGGGTGACCATTGTTGCTCGCCCAATATGCCTATCTTCTCAGGGGCAGGACCACGTGGGGAGCTAGAAACTTGACTACGCAAAAAAGAATTCACTCGTTCCCGACTTTGGGAAACTAGAGAGGTTGTTCCCTTAAGTGTTGTCTCCAGGGCTTGAACAACGAGGCTCCACTCTCTCATTGGTCTGAGAGAGTTGTTGTTTATGGTTGGACCATGCAACGTAGTTGTTCATTAGAGAAGCAATGGGACTTAAGGATCAAGAGGTAGACACAGAAGTAAAACGGTAATTTGACCCAACAGTGTCTACGAACAACCTGTGAATGGTCGACTCATGGGTATTGGTTATATCGATGGACACAACTTGTCCTACAGTGATGAGAGTGCAGCTACGGGCTTTAGTGGAGTGTTACCATAGCTAATGAATGTTGAATAACCGGGTCAAAGAGTTTGACAGGTTAGTCTCGGATCATTGGAGCTCGTCACGTGTAGGTTCATTAGGTCCCTCGGATTGCTCAAATTGGACAAATTGAGGGTTTACAGTTTGGCGTGAATTTGAAGTGTTCAAATTCATTATTTGGGTATTTATGACATTTATATGAGATATAGATGACATAATATATAGTTTGATGTGAATGAGATTCATAATAAACTATAGTATAGCTTAATTGATTAATTAGTGCTAATTGGAGAAATTGAATTGAGAGAAATTAAATTGAATGTGATTTAATTTATAATTCCACATTTATGCAAATGAGATTTGTATAATAAGGTATGAGATACCTTATATTATATGATATGCAAATATGATTTGTATATCATATAGTTGTGGTAAAATGGTGAATTGGTGGAGATTTTAACTCCACCACACACCATTATAAAAGGATGCATTCAAAGGCATCTCATGACCCTTCTTGCCATTTTTTGGATTTCCATCCAAAGAGAGCAAGTAATTCTCTCTCAAATCCTCTCTCAATTCTCCAAAATTCTCTCCTCACCCAAAACCAAAGGGAGCCCCACTCACTCTCGCTCAACCTCCCGAGAACAACTGAGAAAATGTTTTGGAGGTGTCTCCCTGTTCGGATCGAGGATCGAGTTCGAGGTGTTCGTTGGTACGAGAGAGATCGTGACCGGAGAAGGAGAAAACGTTGAAGAAGTGTTCTTCAAGAGGTTAGTATCCATTATACTTACTGTTTTCTCTACTATTTTGCATGTTTAGCCTAGGATCTATGAGATAGATTCAATTTTAAGATATGAATTACACAACGGATCAACGACGTTTCACAACGTTTTCCGCTGCGGGAATTCAAAATCCCTTCATACTTTCATATCCTTATGGTCACTTCCATGTACCCCTCTTACTCGGGCACCATTCATTCATATCCTCAGGATCTCTCTCATTTAGATGTGGACTTGGTTCATTCATGTACACCTCTTCCTCGGGCGTCACATGCCCACCAACTTCCGCCTTGGTTCGTCCCCGAACTACATCTTACTGGAAGAGGTTCCGCTCTGATACCATTTGTAATGCCCCAGGCCCAGGATCCCCTGCGACCTGGCAACGTCACCATATCATCCATGACTGCTTGTAAGAGTGAAGACACTATCCCCACAAACCAACACGGGGTCCTTTCAGCATGGTTTGTCCTCACTTACATGTTCTCTAGGAAAATTCCTAGGAGGTCACCCAACATATGACTGCTTCAAGCCAAGCACGCTTAACTATGATTGAGCCACCGAAAAGGAAGGTGCACCTTGTTGGTATAAGTAGTAGCTATCAATTCTTTTAAGTCTTTCTCAACTATATTTTCATATCCTCATGGTCACTCACATGTACCACTTTTCCTCAGGCACCATACTTTTATATGCTCAGGATCCCTCTCATTCAGATGTGGACTCGGTTCATTCATGTACCCATCTTCCTCGGGCGTCACATATTTACTGATTTTTAGAATTTATGGTCTCAATTCATGCATGTTAAGTAAAGACCCTAGGAAAAGAGTCATAAAAGTAGGGTCGTTAAGACCCCATTTGATAACGTTTTCATTTCGTGTTTCTCGTTTTCTATTCCTTGTTTCTTGTTTCATATTTTTTAAGAATAAGAAACAAGAATGTGTTTGATAACTATTCCTGTTTCTTGTTTCTTGAAAATAAGAAATAGAAACAAAGACTTGTTTGATAACTATTTCTTGTTTCTTGTTCTTGAATATTTTTTTCTTTTTTTTTTCTCATTTTTTATAGTTTAAAAGAATTTAATTATATAATATAAAATAGATAACATGCATTAAGGGTGAGCAAAAAAAACACACAAATTTGACACGATCGTTCAAAATCAATCGAGTCGATTTTAAGGGAGGTGATCAGTTAGAGTCAATTTGTCTTTGGTCTTAATTGATGTCGAATCAGATCAAACTCAATTATATTGCTAAGTGTTGTGGTTGTAAAATATCAAAGTGGATGCATGTATTTCTTTAAGTGAGCAAATTTTATTTCTGACAAAATCTAATGGGTTTGTAGTGTACTAAAAATTAAAAAAATATATATTACAAAAATAAAAATTCAAAATTCAAAAATATATAAATACAAATATGAAAATCTAAAATTCAAAATTAAAATATATATATATATATATTTATTGAAAAATAAAAATACACATATAATATATATATATATATATATATATATATATATATATATATATATATATATATACTTATATTACAAAAAATCGAAACTAAAAGAAAAAAATAGTAGAGTTTGGGTGTGTATGGGATTCAATCTCGCGACCTAGAATTTGGTAATGAAATGTAAAGGAGCATTGCACCAACAAACCAATTGAAATATATGGAATGATTTTGGAATGTTTAAATATAAAACGAAACAAAGAGAAACTATTATTTGTAGTTTCTAAATTTTTGTCCAAATCTTGAGAACGTTTCTTAAATTTTAGGAACAAGAAAGGGGATAGCTTATCAAACAAGTACATTTTTAAAAATGAAAAGCAAATGAAATGAATGATATCGTTATCAAATCTAGTTCCTACATTATTCTAAGGTATTTCTATGGATATCCTAAAACCTTAAATTAAAGAACCCTTATGATGGGATAAATAGAACCTAACTCATCCAAATTCTATATTTTAATCTATAATAGAAAATGATACGGTTAGACAAATTAGAGCCCTCACCTATGATGGGATGAATAGAATTTTTTTTGAGATAAAATGAAAATGCGCATTACATGGGATAACTACCGCTCCTTAATGCTCTCTTTGACATATGGATATTACTAGAGATGATTTTAAATGTCAATATTTGAAAAGACACAAATAATTTCATATTTCTATTTGCATTTGGAACCAAAATGATTTGAATTGATTAAAATTAAATTTTCTTGTTTAAATGTTCACAATAATAAAATAAAAATATAATATTTTTACTATTATGCCCATATAATTTGGTTGAACACCATGTGAATTGCATATTATATATTTTTTTCTTTTTTTTATTTTCAATCTAATATTTTCTCTCTCTATTTCCAAAAAAAAAAAATCCTCTACTTGGTACGCAGTTGTTTTTCTTTTATTTTAAATTTGTTTAGTTGATTTATTCAAGAAAAAAAATCAAAAGAAACTTCTCCTTTTGGTTGATTTCTTCTCCAAAAATGTCCAACCAATCCAAATAAAACACATAAAACAAAAAATGCATCACAGTTTAAGGAAACAAATTTAACCAATAAATAAAAGAAACAGTAAACACATTATTCTTATTTGAATCAATCAATAAAAAAATGTTTAAGAAGATGAGTTAAACAAAAAGAAAAAAAAACATGGTAGTATACTTAACTATAAAAAAAAATTATCAGCATAGCTCAACTGGCATCAAGTAAAAATTATAACCAACAGGTCATGAGTTCGAATCTTTGTTTTAAGTTGTGCTTGAGTTGAGTGCAGGAAATCTGTTTTTCATCTGTAATCAACCTTACCTCTGTTTGATTTCTTCTCTTTTAGTTGAGGATCTGTATGACCATAGCCGAATCCATCTCTACTTCCGCACGTGTGAACCCCGAATCGACAACGAAGCCCTACCCATACCGCCATGGACAAATTGAATAATTGAGAGTAGAAACTATGTAGAATCTAACTTCTACTCATTAACCTTATTTTGGTTATTGTACTTTCAAATGTCTAATTTTAATCCATAGTTAATTTTTATTGAAATCATAAATAATAATAATAACTTTTATATAAGAAAAGACACATTGTGAACATATTTCCAAAGTTAGTAAGGCTAATAGATACTATTTTTTTTCCTTAGAAAAGTTAACCATAAACTAGACCCATTTTAAGCTCTAAAATTAGACACTTGAAAGTATATGGACTAAAATAAAATGAAACTCAAACTACATAGATCAAAATGATATTTTAACTTTCCTTACTTCAAATAAGGTATTTAGTTTTAAATTTAATTTTATATTGAGTTACTCATCTAACTAAAATTAGGATTAATCAATTAGAGCATGTAAATCATTTTTGTTTGTACTTTAATTCTAGAAGGCATCTCTAATTAAAACTCAACATCATACACTTGTAGTAGACATTTGAGCAAAGACAATTTGATCAATCCACCCCAACACATTCCATGAATACCTGTAATTAACCAATGAGTTGAATATTTGGCAGGAATTCTTACACCTTTTCAATATTTTTCATCAAATAGGTCAACTATAAGTCTATACCAAAGAACTAGAGAAACAATACAGGTAAAGCTATATACTGCAAATCATTCAAAACTTTAGGTAGGGGAAGTATGGTAGCTTAAAGCTTTTCTACTTGTTACATTTGTAAAAAACCACAGCCAAAAAGTTGAAACACTTATCTACCAAGGCTTCAGGTCCCCCACAGGCCCTGCAGTCCAATTCAAAATCCTCTCACCTGGCTTCAAGTAAATACTCTTATCGTGCGGTAATTTTCGAGCCAAGCCATTCAGAATCTGATGGAAAGCATCACCTGATTGGGCTGGTTGAGGGAACATCATTGCTCGTTTCATCGACGGATTTGCCAGCAGTCTTTGCTTCCTTAAGATCACATCGGGTGGTATGTTCGTGAGGATTGTGTCGAGGTTGGGAACGTCTTTTTCGTCTACAAACACACCAATTTCTTCCCATGGAATAGCATCAGCAAAAGGCAAGACAATGTCATCAGCTATGATAACAGGGATGCAACCAAATACCACTGCTTCCACCAGCCTTGGACTCCATGGTGCCCACCCGAGAGGACATAAACAGAATATCGCTCGCTGCATATCTTCATAATACGTTGTTGGATGATCAGTAGAGATGTCGAAGAGGGCATTGTTTTTAAAGTTCTCCCACACTGCTGCTCTTGCACCTCTGTAAGTTATGTTAAATTGTCAAACACAAAGTCGAGTTTCGATTTCTTATACGTGCTGTATTCAACCCTGTTCCATATTAAGAATGTAAAGATTAAGAAAGGTAGAAAGACACGCACCTCGCATAATAACCACCTTCTGGGTCATTGTTAACATCATAAAACAATCCCCGGAAATAGACAAAGATAGAACGAGGAGTTTCACGGGGGATCAGATGGGTTTTCATTTTCTGGGGAGGACAATATGGAGGAATAGTGATCGAACCATCATTCAAGCAAACATGGTGCCTTTGTCCAAAAGTTTGAACCAAAGTTGCACGCTGAAGTAAGGGAAGAATTCCACGATCAATTGCCTTCTCTTCCTACACAATACAACAATCAAGAGCAAAGGTTATTGCATTTGTGACACACAGCCACAACGGGGGATGACGATTCATATACTTGAAGAATGTAGTAAAAACTATTAGCATACTTATGAACTGACAAAAACACTTCCAATTTTATGGCTCTAAAAATGCTCAACCTCCATTGTTTCTCAAAATTAGTTAAGGCAAGTATTACATCACTGCTAAATCAAAAATTTTAAGTAGATAAATTGTGATGTATATAATCTTTTATACATATTCATAATGCACTTACTTGTGTGTTTAGAAATTAGCACAAGACTCAATTATTAATATTTAATGTTAATTGGAGAAGAAATGAATTTGAACATAGTATCTCATGCTCCTTGTCTCAGGTATCAATAAACTAAAAAACAGAAGTTTATGATAAGACTTTAGTTTTTTTTTTTTTTTTGACAGGAGTCAAGGACTCGAATTTAAGCCATTTGCACGACGGTGTGCTCAGGAGGCTAGCGTGTGCCCCCGCCTACGCAATGAACCCAAGTGGGGCCGTGTGGGGGGCACGATGCGTGACTTTAGTTTTTAGTTTTTATACATTTCTCAACAATCCCCTCATGCGAGCCTGAAAATGAGCTTAAAATCAGCATGTGACTACCAATATCAATAAGAAAGGAGATGACATTCCAAGGGTTCGAACATAGGACTTCTTGATAGGTCATGAGATATTATATCTCATCTAGAGTATAGCATACTTATTCTAGGGATGATATGTATAATCTTGTATACATATTATGGTCTTATTGACAATATGAAAGTAAGTTGGGTTACCTGATAATGAAAGCAAGCACCAAAGTCATGAGGCACAACGAAGAAGTGATCAGCGCCCTCTGTTTTATTCCAATAAGGCCAACTGGAAGAGATAAGCTGAATGGCGCTTCGCATCATTCGTGGGGATTTGAAGGGCAATGGCAAGCCATTGGGGGTGAGGTCACAGGTGACATAAATCGGAGTATAAAACCAATCAGCTTCATCAGGGTTGAGAGTTCTGACAGGACTGTTTAATAGGAACCTATGCATGTATATCTCAGCAGCAAACATATGAGTGAGACATCTTGGATCCTTTTGAAGAGTCTTCTTATTGTATTTGCTGGGAAGGTCATAAACATACACTTTCAACCTTCCAACTGGGTTATCTTCTAACACATCCCCAGCACTTCCTGAATCCAAAAAACAAACCACATTACCAAATATGCCAACACTTTGGATCTATTAAACTATAATTTTCCACAGCATGCAGATTCCAGTGAAGTTTACAGCTTAAAGTTCATGAACGCTTGCAAAATATGAACTTTGAAGTTCTACCTATGCCAGTGGAGGCATGTAACGTAATGTTCATTTTCATTTTAATTTCGGAAGTCCAATGTAATCAATGAACTAGACCAGAATCTGACTCACACGAATTCAACTAGCTCACAACTAGAGCATAATTATGTACTAAAAAGTAGCAATCAACTTTAGGAAAGAAGGAAAAAACCCCAATACGCATCAGAAATGAGGATCAAGCTAACAATAGCAAAACCAAGTAGCTCAATTCAAAAAACATTCAAAGTTAAAGAAAAAGCTTAGAATAACGGTGGGAAACCTGAAATTCGTTCAGTGGGGACCGCATTGGGGACAGCGGCAATCCTTGAAACCAGAGAAATGGCGAACACCCAAAACCAGAGCACCATCTTTCCCGACCTCAAGAACCCAAATCGGAATGTAGAAGTAACGAAACAAGCAAAAACCTAAATGGATTTTGGTCGTTCCGTTCGGGAGAGGACAAAACACACAGTGTATTTGAAGAACTACGAGACCCTAATGGTTGGGATGTCGAAAGGGAGGTTGTTGGAAGAACAAGGGTTTCTTAGAAATTAGGTTTAAGAGACCAATTGGGGAACCTAAAGATTTTGAACACACGGGGAGAGAGAAAGAGGAGAGGGAATTGCTTGAAGAAACAGAGAAGCCAAATGTTGATTTGGTAAAGAACAGTGAAATTATAGCAAGAATGGAGAATCTGCCATTGACAAGGGTTGAAGGAATTAGTAAAGTGCGAGGCGCGTTGGTCGCTACAAAGTCCAAATCTCTCGTAAGCCATGGAAGATGGCTTAAGAGCTAAATTGGTTTTCCTGCTCTGAGAAAATGGACCTTCAACCTTCGGCAGGTCTGCTTTCTGTATCAGCTCCCCGCCAAATTAAGAAAAGGGGTTTAAGTTCATAAAATAAGTCGCAATCTTGTAAAAGAAAAAAGAAAGACCATTTAATTAATTAATGGGAAAATTGTAGAATTCTCTCATAAATTTCTTGGATAGTTGCAATGTAGCTATCAAACTTTTAGCTTAGTTAATTGGGTTAAATTATAAATTTAACTTTTTAGCTTGGATGTCAAGGTGAGTTTACATCAGCAACAATTGATATGTACTTTCTTCTTTTGTGGTGGTTTAAATCTACATATTCCTATATGTTGTATTTAAAAAGAAACTTTTTAGATTAATGTTTGTTGATTTAACACTAGGCAATAAACTCTCAAATGTATTAATTTTATTGTTATGAGTGAAACTAAACCTAACAACGAAATGCATCAAAGGCTCAAAGAAGATAAGAAGAAAAGGTTCAAAGTGAAAGTAGACTTAGACTAGCCCAAAGGCGACAGACCCTGGTCCAACTAGCGTACGATATCACTGGATCAGTTCCAAGCCCTGATCCAACTAGCGTACAATATCATTGGATCAATTCAACTCTTTCTGGTATAGTCACGAAAAAACTAAAACCCCCAGGTCAACTTTGAATAAATAAGAAAAGATGTCTCTAATGCAAGTAAGTGCTAACTAAGTCTTCATTCTCTAATTCAAAAGCTTGATGCACCATTCTTCTCTCTATTTTGAAATATATGTGGCATGTATCACATTAGTGTCCAAATCTTTTTTTTTTAAAGCTTGATGCACCATTCTTCTTCCTTTTGAAATATATGTGGCATGTATCACATTAGTGTCCATTTTTTTTAAGCTTGATGCATCGTTCTTCTCCATTTTGAAATATATGTGGCATGTATCACATTAGTGTCCAAATCTCTCTTTTTTTTTTTTGTTTTTTTGTACTTTGTAGGCCAACTAATCTTGAATTTTACATTGAGCGAATCAGGCAAACATCTAATGCCAAACTTGCTCGTCAACATTTACAAAATTTGAAAAGTATAATATATTAACCATTAAAAAAAGAATTAGGTTTCAAATCGAGGTACCATCTTAATTTATGAAAATAAAAATTGATTAAAAAAAGTATTTACACATAAACCCTAAAGATTTTAAAATGCACAAATCATCCATGAACTAGAGTTGTTATACAAGCCTTGTAGTTTAGAAGTGGTTTTTGTAATTTTTCTAAAAATAAGCAACCCACCATCTTTTCTAAAGCAATATAAATAAATTTCTTTTATAAATTGTGTCACTCTTAAACTAAGTGACATTTCCAAAAGTTTAAAGGTTGAAATCTCTATCTCACGCCAATTTGAACAATTATGCCTCAACCTAAAGTGTAGAGGTTTAAATCCACACTTCCATATGTTTCTTGGACTCAAAAGTGTTATATCAAATTGCTTTCAATTTATCATAAAATTAATTTAGATTAATTGGATTAATTAAGTTCTAATTGGGCTTAATTAAAAGTTAATTTAAATTATAAGAATTGGATCTATGTTTATTTTAGTTCTCAAAATTAAAGACCAAATACATTGGGCCTAAATGCTGAAGGAGCCCAATCTCGTTTTTCCTTATTGATCACTATTATTCATTCATATTTGAAACTCATTTGATATAGGAGAATTGTGATTAGTATCCAAAATAAATAATCGATAATGGAGTATGGCTAAAAATCTATTTGGAATTTTGTTTAACTACTTCTCATAGAGAAGTATGAAGAAAATACTATTCCTATTTTACCCCTAGTGGATACGTAACTACCATTAGTCAAGTCATTCTCTAAATCAATTTTCCTATTTTTTAGCAACAACCTTGGTTAGCGATTTTTTTTTAGTAGAGTTTTGGACGAAGGTCTCATAGTACATGTTTCACACCATATAGTTCATCATTTTGCATTTCATTTATATGTTTGTATTATCGTATGAGTTCGAAATGAGATCTTACAACTTTCCTATCTTATTTGATGATGTGTGGGATAAGGACGATGATTACAAGAATTTCAAGTCAAGCTCAATACTCGTCGAATATGTTTCATCTCTTTTGCAACTCTCAGAATCCATTGCAACACATCGTAAACCTTGTTGAAGATAATAATGTAGCTTGGATGACGACGAGATATATTTTGGTATTTACAATTGTTGTTATCTAGTTGTAGAAGTTGAGGCCACGATATTAGTAGATGATTCAGACAAACATGCAAAAGAGTCAACACTCGTTGACCCTATGAGTGTTGTCGCCCTATCACAAAGGGGTCAGATTGAAGAGGGGCCTTGCAATAAAATAAAGTTTTCAATTCAAAATATTGAAGTCGACAAGAGTTAATTCACTGTCTGGTGTATTGACGACACATGTAAATGGTACCTTCGTGCTTCAATTTTAAGGGGTGGGCAATTGTGAGTTCTTAGGAAGCTTGTCAATGAGCACACCTGCTGCATTGACATTGTGTGCAATGATCACCAACGACCAACTGCAACTAGTGAGTATGTTGAGCTTATTCTAAGTTCCAAAGATGTCATCGTCTATGCTCGGAAGAATCATGGTGTTAACATTAGTTATGATAAAGTGTGGGGGTAGAGAAGACTATAAACCGTATCTGAGAGTCCCTAGAAGAGTCTTATGCTCTTATTCCGGGATTGACAACCAATTATTACATAAAAACTTAGTGATAGGGCGACTCCATTATAAATTGATTGATTTACATTCGGGTGGACATAATATTATTTACATTAATTTTCCTCGGTTTGTAGATGCGTGAATTGTAGCAATGTATATGTAGATGGTATACCCTATTATCTTCTTCGTTATAGGATTAGTATGTGTTTGTTTGGAGAACTCAGACAACAACTTTGTTGGTTGAATTAAACAAAATCATTATTTGAATTTGTATAAGGTTTATGCATTTCCCACTCTCATATTTAAAAAAAAAAAAAAAACACTAGAATTTTCTTCTAGATATACTCAAATTAATTATCCATGATTATAGGATCTAGAAATCTCAAAATCTCTGATAAGGGTATTTCGTTGTGTCGTCACTCTTCGTGGGTGTTGTCGATCAAATAAGTCGTCGGAGGTGAAGCCGCAGGTCGTGGAGTCGATCGAAGTAGTGGGTGTTGAAGAACCGCCGTACAGCTGGGTATTGTTCTTCGTTGTTCGCCATCCGTTCACTTCATGGTTATTGCAATCCGATTCTCATATTCGTGGATCTGATTACAAGCTTGTATTTCTCCTTCTATTTAATTTTCTTTCTTGGTTGACTTGGTTTGCTTTCAAAGAATTCAACAAGTGCTTCACTCCCTTTCTTGAACAAACATAAGTTGAAGTTACATTTAGATTAAAGATTTAGATTCTTTCATGAGGTTATGTTCAAATATCTTCTTACTCAAAATTTCTATAATCTCTTGAAATTTTCTAATAAAATTGCCTAGCAAACGCCTAAGAATCCTTTGCAAATGGAGTAGGTACGGTCTTTTATGACCGAACCACTGTAAATCTCTTATCTTTCCTCTTGATTCTTTACCGGTCGTTTGGTTTAAGATTTTATTGGATGAGAATGGGTAATATAAGATGTCTGAGAATAATAAATGCATGTAAACAAATGATATTTTATATTTATTTGACGAAATTAATATATAAATCTTATGTAATATATACTTACGAACTAATAAATAATGTGCAAATTTATTTTATGATATTTATTTTATAAATTTTATATATTATTATCTATTATTAATAAAATAATAAAAATGCATTTAAAAAAAAATTAATTAATATTTTTTAATAAAAAATAATTATTAATTGATCACAAATAACTCGTGAATAATTAATTATAATGATTATTCTTACCATAAATTAATAATATTTATAATTAATTGATTAATATAATATTAATTAGTGATTTAATAATTTTATAATGAATGTTTATGCTTGTTTGATGAAATTAATCTTAAAAATATTATTTTATTAACTAATCAAAATTAATGTCAACTAATAAAAATAAATTAATTAATTATAAATATTTTTAATTAAATAATTAATTATAATTATTGAAAATAAAAAATAAAAAATAAAAAATATTAATATTAATAAAGAAGAGAGATATTAATAAATACGAGAGAGAAAAAGAGAGATTGATGGGTATAAAGAAAACTCATCATTCTTGAACGGTATAGAAAACGAAAAAGTGATGCATGGGAATAAGTGATACTCGTGTCAATGCTTACCAACTTTGTTCCAAACAAAGAGATTTAAAACTCTTACTCATTCTCATCCACAAAACCTTGCACCAAACGACCCATTAGTGTTTTTAAGTATTTTTCCATTCTTTCGAGTACCTCCAACTGAACTAAAATCAAATTAAATCACTCTTAATTGGTCTAAATTGGTTAAAACATTGGATTTGGATATTGGCTAATAATAACAACAAAAGAAAAAAAAAATCTCCCAATGCTATATTAAAAATCAACAGTTTGACTATTTTTTTTAGTACAAAAAATGTGGAAGTATTAGAATTTGAACCTCCAAATTTAACGAAGATAAATAACATGTCAATTATCTCTTAATTATGCTCACTTTGACTATTAAGACGTCCGCTTAAGAGGAAAACAATGTATTTTCTTCTCTATATTCAAAATTTATTCGAAAAACAAAATTATTCTTTTTTAACTCTAATCTTATTTTAAATAGAGCTTCTTACGTAGTAGAATATATATGGTTTAATAATGTTCAAGCAAAAACTTTTTTTGGAAAAATTTATGAAAATATGTTTGACTTATTTTTTTTAGTTCAATAATATTGAAGTTAGAGATTCAAATATGTAACCTTTTAACTAATGTATACGCCTAAACCTATATTCAAGATGATTTTTTGAATTATGCTTATACCGATATGTTTGTTAGAAAATTTACCAATATTATATATCAATTTTTATCCAAAATATTATTTAGCTAAAATTGTAATTTTATCAAATTAAACTGTGATTTTGAATAAGTGACAGAGACTTGATACTTCAAAAACGTACTTATTTAGGAACTAACAAATAAATACAAAGGGAAAATATAATTTAGATACCAAGCACTCAAATAATAATTAAAAAAAATCCATCAAAATGTCTAATCCAACGAAAATAAACACCCAACCCAACACACCTCAGTCAGCACTCAAAAATTGTAACACCCCGAAAATTTAACACAACAACTTGAGGCATTACTTCCAAGTTGTACTGCTGTTCACGGAAATCCGGCAAAGATAACTACAAACTGGACAAACCGAAAAATTTTACAAGTGCCTGAACCTAAACGAGAACACTTCAAAGACTCACGAGGGTACCCAACCTCCACCAAACTACACAGAACAACAATAGGCTGGGCTCCAGTCCCTCGGAGTTAACAGAAATCTCAAACAACAAAACATGCTTTGAGTACGAAAGATAAAAACAGAACATGCTTTGATTCGAGAAATAAACATCAGACAAAAATAAGTTCAAAACATGAATGGAAGCAACAAAACACAACGGAAGAAGGAAAAAAAGAAACGACAACTCCTAACTAAGTCCTACAAGTCTTCCATAGCCTCGCAGGGGTCTCGCCGTCGGTGGTCATCTCACTGGTTTGCCTTACCTGCAAGGAAAAAGAAATAAAGAAGGTGAGTATAAAAATACTCAGTAAGCAGCCCACTTCGTCCAAGAATAAAGAACATAAGTACGACCCTAGACTTAGCTAACACGACACCTAGCCCGCCAAACAACCTCAACACGCATCCTGACCCTACTTTTGCTCACTTTTCTCAGTTATGTCCTACCCTTAGCTCCTAGACTGGGTTGGCAGCACGTGGCCACGAGACTCATCCTCGGGCTGCACTAGGCGAAGGACTCTATCCAACCCTCTCGACTCTCTAAGGATCACACCCGAGTCGCACAACCGGATGGGGCGGACCACCACATCCCATAAGCATCAAAGCGGTACTACCACACAATCGACCTCTGCTCATTCCCGGCCTACACTAGGGTGAAGGACTCTATCCAACCCTCTCGACTCTAAGGATCGTACCCCCGAGTCGCACAACTGGATGGAGGGCGGACCATCACATCCCATACATCATCTCGCCAACCTCGAGTCTTAGTCTACTAAGGATTACACATATATTTAGGACTTGGGCCTGCACTAGGGCTAGTTGTGCTAACTACAATCCTAAGGCTCAACGACACTTCCCGAGTCACTACAGACTAAGCACGGGACGACTAGGCTCGGGACAAACAGACGTACAACTCTAGCATATTCAACAATTTTAGCACGACATGTACCTCTATCATAAGCATCGTTTCAAAGCAAGCTTAGGTCAACTTTCCTAACAAGATCACAACTAAGCACGAAAGACAATCATTATAGCACGAAGGGATAACGACTACATCACTGATTCATCATATTCTCAACAAATGTACAGGCAACACAGGATCCAAGTATATCGCAGAGTTTACCACAACCTAGCATGCTACTACGAGTCCAGTTGGTTACACGTTCTAAAACATTCAGTTCCGAAATAGTAAACATGCAACGACGCCCCTAAGCCCTACACTTAGGGGTAATTCAATCCAAAAGACTACTTACAGGGAGTCCAAGCGCGACGGAGGCTTGGGTAAAGCGACGTGCTCCAAGCGTGACCCTACTTCCAAAATAGCGCTCCTAACGAAGAACAAGCACCACACGGGTTAATAAATCAAACACAACACGACCCAGAGACTTACGAAGAGCACAACTCACCTAACGGAGATCCAAAACGAACTAAGGGATGGACCAGGGCGACCGCACGGAAGAGAAAGAAAGACCGGCCTGCAGCACTGCGGCGCGCGCGGACGTGCATGGCGCGCAGCGTGGACTTGACTTGGCAAGCGTACAGCGTGAATTTTTAATGAATGTTTATGCTTGTTTGATGAAATTAATCTTAAAAATATTATTTTATTAACTAATCAAAATTAATGTCAACTAATAAAAATAAATTAATTAATTATAAATATTTTTAATTAAATAATTAATTATAATTATTGAAAATAAAAAATAAAAAAATATAAATATTAATAAAGAAGAGAGATATTAATAAAGAATAGAGAGAAAGAGAGAGATTGATGGGTATAAAGAAAACTCATCATTCTTGAACGGTATAGGAAATCCATCTACCATGGGAAAAAGTGATGCATGAGAATAAGTGATACTCATGTCCATGCTTACAAACTTTGTTCCAAACAAAGAGATTTAAAACCGTTACTCATTCTCATCCACAAAACCTTGCACCAAACGTCCCATTAGTGTTTTTAAGTATTTTTCCATTCTTTCGAGCACCTCCAACTGAACTAAAATCAAATTAAATCACTCTTAATTGGTCTAAATTGGTTAAAACATTGGATTTGGATATTGGCTAATAATAACAACTAAAGAAAAAAAAAAGTCCCAATGCTATATTAAAAATCAACCGTTCGACTATTTTTTTTAGTACAAAAAATGTGGAAGTATTAGAATTTGAACCTCCAAATTTAACAAAGATAAATAACATGTCAATTATCTCTTAATTATGTTCACTTTGACTATTAAGACGTCCGCTTAAGAGGAAAACAATGTATTTTCTTCTCTATATTCGAAAAACAAAATTATTCTTTTTTAACTCTAATCTTATTTTAAATAGAGATTCTTAAGTAGTAGAATATATATGGTTTAATAATGTTCAAGGAAAAAAATATTTTGTCTTTTTTTGAAAAAATTTATGAATATATGTTTGACTTATTTTTTTTAGTTCAATAATATTGAAGTTAGAGATTCAAATATGTAACCTTTTAACTAATGTATAGGCCTAAACCTATATTCAAGATGATTTTTTGAATTATGCTTATACCGATATGTTTGTTAGAAAATTTACCAATATTATATATCAATTTTTATCCAAAATATTATTTAGCTAAAATTGTAATTTTATCAAATTAAACTGTGATTTTGAATAAGTGACAGAGAATTGATACTTCAAAAACGTACTTATTTAGAAACTAACAAATAAATACAAAGGGAAAATATAATTTAGATACCAAGCACCCAAATAATAATTTAAAAAAAAAAAATCCATCAAAATGTCTAATCCAACCAAAATAAACACCCAACCCAACACACCTCAGTCAGCACTCAAAAATACCTTGCTTTATCAAAGCTATAACATTGCTTAAACCCAACCACACACACTCAAATAAGAGCGGTTTCCAAAAAAAAAAAAAAAACACTTCAAATAAGAATAATAATAATTCCACTTCCTATTGAAGTTTAAAGTTTAACTTAATAACATAAAATTTTTAAAGAAAAATTTCACGGAAAATTAATACAAGGACAAATCACAATTTTTTCCAAGTAAATATAATTTATTAACGTAAGTGATATTGTTCTCTCTCAAATCCTAAATGTAAATAGATCATCTTGAAATGTGTTGATAATTATTTAAGTTTTAGGGTATGTTTGGTAGGCAATCCGAAAATAGAAATTTGAAAACAATGGATTTAATGAAAACAAAGTTGTATTTCATGTTTTCAGATATATGTTTGGTAACAGTTTTAGAAATTTAATTTCATTTTAAGCAATAGTTTAAAGTGTGTTCTATAATATATTTATAGGTCATAAAATTAGTTGTAGTTGCAAAGCTAAATATTAGGTTGAATATAAGATATTATTAATTAATTTATAAACATGTGTTTTTTTTAATAAATTTTATATAAATATTATTTTATAATATATTATATTATAAATATTTTAATTTAACAAAAGTAAATTAAGTTTATAAATATGAAATACTATATTTATTAAGATTTTATCTTCGTTTAATATAATTCTGCATTTTAAAATTTCAAATTCGAAATCTGATACAATGAAAACATAAAAATGTTGTTTTCGAATTTCTACTATTTGGATCACGAGAATCCAAAACAGCTTTTCAAAAAAACACTACACAACACGTATTCACTGAATTCAGTGAATCCGAAAACATAAAACAGAATCTGGATTGCCTACCAAACAGGGCAAGTTTTTGAAAATTAAGCGATAATTACTACTTCCACCATGTATTCTTTATTTTGTTATCTACTTTTTATAAATGTTTTAAAAAAATCTAAACAAAATTTTGAATACTAAAAGGTAGTTTTAAAATTTTTATTGATTTTATGGGTAAATTTGGACAATCAGATCAAACTCAAAAGAAAAGAAGATAAACAAGCCAAATCATATCAAGCTCGAGGGCAAGGGCGATATTTGACTTAGGAAAATAGGGAAAGGGCCAAAAGGCCTAAAACTCCCGCTCAGCTCGAACCAAATTGAGTCGAGTCGAGCCAAGTCAGTCCACACATGCATGATGTGCAACCTCCTCGTCTGTAGTCTGAATCTCCTTCGAGAGTCCCACTTTCTATCCTTAACTTAATCCTATTCATAAAAGGAAAGAGACTCTAGGTCAACCTTGATATAAATATCTTGGGATTTATGTCCTAAAGTCTCCTTCATGCGGAGATATGGAAATGGGGTATCTTATAAATGAGTTTATAGAAGATTGGACAACAAAATATTTAATCATCCTTATAATTCTGTTAATTGAGAAGATTAATATTTCACGAGAGTGATCATGGATCTTAATCCTAAGTGAATTATGAACCTGTCTGTACTGAGGGCTTATCCTTTGATTTGCATGGATGAGAGTGACTTTTGTAGTTGATTTAATATACCTACCATTTTAGCGACTTGATAAATAAGGAGTTGGGAACATAATGTCACAAAATGGAATTCACTCATTCCCATAGAGGGTAAGTAAATGAGTAATTCTCTAAGTGCGAATTTCGGAACTTGAACAATGGGGGCTCGTCCTCTCACTAGTTCGGGGGGATTTAGTTTATGGTTGGATCATAAACAAATCATTCACTAGAGGATTGGTGGTACTTAAGGTGCAAGATATAATTACAAGGGTAAAATGAACTTTTGACCAAACTATAATTACGAACAATTCGTGAATATGATCAACTTGCATGGAGTGATTATATCCATGGACACAACTTGTTCTACAATACATAAGAGTGCAACTTTAAGTCTATAGTGGAGTGACCCTAGAGTTAATGAATGAAAATTAATTAATTAAAAAGTTTAATTAATTAATTAATTTTATATCATTGTAGCTTATAATATATAGGTATATAAGGTCCCCTTACTAGCTCGTAGTAATATTAAATGATCGATTTAGTTAGAAGAAAATTTTGAAATATTCAAAGTAATATTTCATTTGAAGTGTTCAAATTAATATTTAACATATTAGATATATTAAATATAAGAAGAAAATATATTTATTGTATTTTATGCATTAAATATTAAAATATTTAATATATTAGATAGATTAAAGAAGAACATATATATTTAAAAATTGAATGAGATTCGAATAAGGTTAAATAACTTTGGTGGGAGATTTGAACGAAATTCAAATAAGTATAATATATATTTTAATATCTTTATATGAAAATATAATATTATAATTATAACAAAGATTTGCTCTAGGTCTCTTGTAACACTCGGTCAAATTAGGTGTGTTATTTAGGGGACGTTTGGATTAAGGAGTTGGAGGGAGTGGAGTTGATAGGAGTTAATAACTCCCCCAACTCTTTGTTTGACCCAAGGAGTTATTAACTTTTTTTTGTAGGCCCCACAACTTTATTAACTTTTTCTTCCACTCTTTTTATAGGCCCCACAGATTTTTAACTCCTTTTTGTGGGCTCCACAGACTTCTTTACTCCTACTCCTTACAACTCCTACTCCCCCAACTCCTCAATCCAAACGGCCCCTTAGTATTTTGGTTTAAATTTAGATTTTTTGGATAATCAGGCCAGAAATAGAAATTTAAGAATGATGAGGAATAAGGTGTTTTGAATTCTAAAAACGATTAGGAATTACGTTAATCTTAGCCTATTTAATTCAGCTTGAATGCAACATAATGGATACACTTTCAAAACCCTCTCTTTGCTCGTAGAGTTCGTGTTGGCTTTTTGTGAGCTCCACAGACTTCTTTACTCCTACTCCTTAAGCTCATTTCTTTTTCTTTTTCTTTTCCTTCTTCTTTTCTTTTCTATTTTTTTATTGTCTTTTTCCTTTTTTTTTTCTTTTCTCTTTCTTCTTCTCTTCGTGTGTGATCGTCCGAAACCCCTTCCCCCAACCCTCTCTTCTTCGATTATAAGCCCTACCATTGTCCCGTATCACCAGAGACCTTTGCGTCGTCTCCTTCTCCACGTTGCCGCTCTTTCCCTCATCGAAGTTGTTAAACCTAAAGCAGCAGATAATCGAAGAGTATCACAGAAAAAAATCACACACAGTATTTACGTGGTTCACTAATGTTGTGTTAGCTACATCCACGGGCAGAGGGAGAGAGTATTTTATTGACTGAGAGAATAAAATTACACAGAACAGATTAAAACAACAGATAGGTGTTTAGAGGGTTTATATATGGCACCCCCGTACTTGGTCATTCGAACCGGCAGATAACAGATTCAAGGCATCTTTACAGAAGTCACACCAGATCCGTTCATCGGCAACCTTCCCTCCAATCCTCACACTAGCTGGTGGGCCACTGATAACTCTCCAATAGAGAGTTATTTATCTCCAATCTTGCTACTAAACGTTGCATTATTGTGCTTAGCCTTTTAGCAATCTCTCTTCCTAAATTATACATGTTGCTTGTGTTTTGATCATTACTTGATATTAGCATTAACAATGAGTGATATTATGATATTTGTGTCTTAATGGAGCTATTGACACTAATCTCATTATCATGCTAATTTATGTTGATGATATCATCCTTATAGGTACAAACAATAACCTCATTACCAACCTCATCGACAAACTAAGTTCAGAGTTTGCTCTTAAGGATTTTGGCTCTTTACACCACTTCTTCAGAATTGAGATACACCAAACTCCTAATGGGTTAATGCTCTCTTAAGGAAAATATGCAATGGAACTTCTGATAGCTATGTTATTTTACCTATTTATTTTATGCTTTGTTTTGCTACACTCACGTGCTTATTGTTTTTACAGGAGATTTGTACTTTGGAGCGTTTCAGGAAGCTTAGGAAAGATCGATGGTTAAAAGGGGCGAAATTGAGCAAAAAAAACACATCAAATAAGGAGAAAAAGAGCTAGACAAGCCAAAGGAACCATCTACAGAGCGTCTAGATGCCAAAAAAGAGCGTTTAGATGTCATCCACTCTCAAGCAAGAAGTCTCGTACACAGAGTGTCTAGATGCTTAGACACTTCAACAAGTGTCTAGACGCCGACGCATTTCATTCGATGAAGGCTCGCTCGACGCTGCGGGGAGACTTGCGAAGACGCTATGAGCGTCAAGACGTTGTACCAAGCGTCTCGACGCTGACCTGATTTTCAAAGATTTTTCCTTATGTAGATGGAAGAGCGTCTAGACACCATATAAAAGTAACTTTTTCATTTAGGTTTTGCATGCACCTTTAGACTTTTGTTCCCAATTTCGAGATTAACTCTAGTTTTATTAGTTTCTTTAGGTTTTAGAGTTTTTGGGTTGTATTAATGAAGACCATGGAAGTCGTTGGAGTGTTTGTGACTATGCTCGACTAAATCTCTCTTTCTCTGCTTCATAGGTCGGTTAAACCCAATTGTAATGTAGTGAGGCTTGTTTGTATTTCTTAACTTTATTAGCAATTAATTCTTGAATTCTCTGCTTTAATTTATGAGCATGTATCTTTGATTGAGTTGACAACTCAATTGTTTATGCATGTTTTACCATTATTCATGATTATGATAGATAATAGTCATGTTGATTGACCATGTAACATCATAGATATAACTGTGTGTGATTCTTTTGGAGAACCATGGATTCATTGCTGACATGTTAGACTCTAGGGAATTTAAGAAGCATCTTAATTGAATTTATCTAATTAAAGTGTTTTGGTCTTTCTGTATTGCTTAATGCCTTTATCTTAGCCTTTTGGGAACGTTCATACCATTTTATTAGGATAATTGAAATTAACTTATGCGTTTGTAAAGTTAATGAATTTAGGGAATTAACTTTTTTGGGGAACTACTGAGTCGATCAAGTTAGTGCTAAATTTAGTTAAAGCCCTATGATATGTATTGCAATTGGGATAATTGTGGCTATGAACTGGAACTTGGTAAGATTTAATAACTCTCAATTTCTCTCTCTTATTTAATTTATGTTGTTTTTTTAACTCAACCACCTCCTTCTTGTTTTCTTTTGAAATTTAATTTTAGAAAGTTAAAATTTATTGCTTTTTTTGGAATTCGACCCGGTCCACTATTTCTAAAAGTTAGAGTAGGAAGCCAGTTTTATTGTAGATAGCTTTCGATAACCCGTTGCTACCAACTTCTCAACAAAACAAAAATGTTGGAGGCATCCCAAAACAACACCCCAATGAGCAACAATCCATCGATACTTCCTAGGGACTCTGATGTTGTGCTAACAACAGAATATCAAAGTATTGTAGTGTCACTTCAAAATCTTACCCTCACTCGACCAGATATCACCTATGCAGTCAATAAAGCAATGAAAGATCTCAAAGTTGTCAAGCGAATCTTTCGTTATGTGAAAGGCATCCTCAGGTATGGCATTTCATTCTACAAAAATAGTTCCCTAAATCTCTGTGCTTTTTGTGATGTGACGCATATTGAGTTGGTTGTCAAGACACACTAGACGAAGTACAACATGCTATTACATTTTTCTTGGATCAAATTGTATATCATGGAGCTCCAAGAAACAACACACAATTGCCCGCTCCAGTTCAGAGGTTGAATATAGAGTCATTGGTTGACATACATCCTTCGAGATATTGGCATCTAACTAACTCAAACACCACATCTATTTTGTGACAACATGAGTGCACTCCACATGTCCATCAATTCGATCTTCCACGTAAAAATATATTGAAATAAACTATCATTTTGTTCGAGGAAAGGTTGCTATTAGATGGCTCAATACTCGGTTTGTCCCTTTCTCATGATCAAATTGCATATTTATTCACCAAGCCACTAGCTAAGTCACTATACAAGATTATAGGAAGCAAACTTGGAGTTCGCTCAACTATCACACCTCACTGAAGTTTTGACCAAATCACCAAATCTATCACCCAAATAATTGCTACCAAATAAACATGCTATTAATACAAAATCTCTCTCAAAATGGAAACACTCCCAACGGCTCACTACCAAGATAAATGAAGAAATTGACACATCTCAATTTTTTGGAATCAATCCAATCACAATACATAAGTACAACACACTTAATTTTTTACTCTGCATCATCGAAAATCACCAGCTGGCTGAGACATTTTTAGTCTCTAAAATCTTCGATCGGCAAAATACTAGCTTATGTCTCTTTAATGTACAAATTAATTATGACAAAGATTACATCGATCTTTTACCTTTTTGGCTATGTTTTAATGTTTGTCTTTTGTATGGTTGTATATATCAAACCGATTATATTGGTCTCCAAAGGAACACAAGGAAATGAGATAATTTGTTTTCTGATATAGTTATTGGTCTATTAATGTATTTGTGTTTGATTTTTTTCACCATTGATATTAAACTCATACTCTCAACTTAACCATGTTCGTGTGAAAAATCTCAAGTGGTGAACAAAAGGAGTAAACGTCAACGGCAATCATAGTGATCTCTGATTGAGTTTTATTAGATCGATATTGTGTTCCAAAAAGAAAAAAAGCTAGCCTAAATATAAGAGCAAACGACTCTCATTGAAGCAAGAGATAGACAGATAGATGATTAGTGTTAAGAGTGCAATTTAAGCCAAAATGGTGAGTAATAAATGTTAGGAACAATATCGTTTCGTTGATAACCATTTGATTTTTAGTTTTTGATTTTTGAAAATTATGCTTGTTTTTTTCACAATTTTTCTTTACTTCTCCACCATTATTTTCATCTTTTTTGAGATACCATTTACAGGTAGTTTGGTTTAAGGTTTTATTAGATGTCAATAGGTAATAGATGTCTGGGAATAAGATGTCTGTGTTTGGTTCTAAATGAAAATGTTATCAGATTTTTATGTAAGCAAATGATATTTATATTTGTTTGATGAAATTAATATATAAATCTTATGTAATATATACTTACAATCTAATAGTGTAAATTTATTTTATAAGATTGATCTAATAAATTTTATATAATTATTATCTATTATTAATAAAATAATGAAAATGTATTTTAAAAAAATAATTAATTAATATTTTTTAATGAAAAAATTAATGGTTAATTGATCACAAATAACTAGTGAATAATTAATTATAATGATTATTCTTACCATAAATTAATAATATTTGTAATTAATTGATTAAACATAATATTAATTAGTGATTTAATATTTTTATAATGAATTTTGTAATGAATGTTTATGTTGTGAAATTAATTTTAAAAACATTATTTTATTAACTAATTAAAATTAATGTCAACTAATAAAAATAAATAAATTAATTATAAATAATTAATTATGATTATTGAAAATAAATATATAAATATATATATATATTAATAAAAAAGAGAGAGAAAGAGAGAGATGAATGAGTATAAAGAAAACTCATCATTCTTGAAGAGTATAAAAAATTTATTCATCATGGAAAAAGAGTGACGCATGGGAATAGGTGATACCCTATGCCCATGCTCACAAACCTTGTTCCAAACAAGGAGATTTAAAACACTTACTCATTTTCATCTAAAAAACCTTACACCAAAGAGTCTCTTAAGTTTTTAGTTAAATTTAAAAAACAAATTCGTGTTTTTGAAAACTATTTTTTTTAGTTTTAAAATTTAATTTGATTTTTGAAAACATAGATACAAAATAGATAAGAAAGTATAGAAACTTATTGATAAAAATAATACTTATAAATTTAATTTTTAAAAACTAAAAATAAAAAATCAAATAATTATCAACGAAGTAGTGGAATAAAAGATGACATTGTAGGCAGGTGTTAGGGATATGAACAAGTGGGTGAGACGTGTGCCAAGGAGAGAAGATTTAAGGGATGACTTTAGGCTACGCATCACCACGATATACATGTGGCCAGAATCCCACCAAAATTGGAAAAACTCTTTCTTATAACTTCGATAAATACCAATATTGGAACAAAGAAAATAAATTAATAAATAAAAAAGAATCTGTTGCAATGCAACCGATACCTTTAATGATAATAACAACAATGCACAGTGAGGTCATGGTCGTTGATATTTTATTTTATATTCGACTATTAGTATCAATTTCTGTCTACCCATGGACCATGTCACATGTTTTTTTCTAAATACCTCTAAAATTCACTATGGCATTCTGTTTTGATAGACTATTTTAGTTGACTTTTTCATCATTTACGAATTTTAAGTAAAAATTACGAGACAAAATGGAGGTTTTTTCTTTTCGTTTGAATTTGGACTTTAACAAAAGGGGTGATTCCATGGTAGGAAAAAAAGTTACTAATGTGGTAAAATAATTGGTTCATTGGTTTTCACCAAATTATAAAATAGAAACTTTTTTTTTAATAATATAAACTAAATTAATATGGGAGAAAAAAAATCAAATTTGACTATAAATTTGTGAAGTTGTATCAATGTAGGCCCTAACTTTCAATGTAAGACTTATGACTAAGAGGTCATGAGTTCGAACTTCCCACCCCTAATTGTTGATGTATTAAAAAAAATTTAATGTCATCAAATTAATTAGATCTTATTGTCCACTAATTTTAACCAAATAAATAAGGTAAAATCTTCATAAACTCAATAAAATAAAGTTTTGCAAAAAAATAAGTTTGGCCAATGCACAAATTAACCATTAAATAATTTTCTAAAATCATAAATTTCAACAAAAAAAAAATTATTCTAATGTTGTAATCCTCTAAAATTTTATCAATTTTATATCATACATATATTTTATAATTCATTACACGCATAAGAGAATTTTATTTTAACAATATTTGGAGTGATAATTTATTAGAAAGTTAAAGTTGCTACATGTTTTAAAGTTTAAGATTAAGATTGTAACACTTACCTAAGTTTAAAGTGTAATTTGTTGAAATTAAAAGTTTAGAGTTAAAATTAATACAATTTGACAAATTTTGAGGTTAAAATTGATCTTTTTCCCTTAAAATTGAGCTCAAACTCTAATAAGGCTCTTATTATAAGAGCTAAATCGAAAATTTTGAAATCATAAACCAAAAGAGTTAAGCATAGGAAGGAGAAAGAACAATTGTAGTTGGTTTAATCAATTTTCTTTTAACAAACGTGAAATTTGAGAATTTGAATCTCCAATCGAAATAAATTTATGTCCATTACGAAATTTTAATATGAAAAA
Source organism: Trichosanthes cucumerina (assembly GCA_036507285.1). NCBI lineage: Eukaryota > Viridiplantae > Streptophyta > Magnoliopsida > Cucurbitales > Cucurbitaceae > Trichosanthes > Trichosanthes cucumerina. The sequence goes on from CM071844.1 coordinate 20,402,982, forward strand.
AAGAGTATATACTAATTATTGATCAATTATATTCAATTTTGACTCTTAAATAATATATACTATGGATGAATTAGGTTCACTTTGCTACATAAGGATGGTTAAACGGTAAAGGATGAAAAATTCAGCGATCGGTCAAATTAATAATTTAATTTTTATTGTCAATAAGAGCATAATTCAATTGACATCAATTAAGATTTATAATCAAGAGATTATAGGCTGAAATCCCCTATGTTGTACTAAAAAATAATAATTTAATCTTTATTTTGTAATTAAATGGAAAATAAAGAAAATGGGAAACGTAGAACTTTCCCTCCCTCATGAATAATAGTCATAACATTTAATATTGTTTTTTTTATAAAGTTTTTAAAAACATATGTATTTTGCGGTGCCCACGACCGGTTAGTCGGTTGGCGTAACTTTTTATTAAATCACAAATTTTAACGTTACAATATCTCACAATTTGTTCCGAGCGAAAATAATCACAACCTATTATTTTATGCTTTGAAAATCATTTCCGTGGTGACAAATTCTTCATAATTAAAGTGTCTCTTATGTGTTTAATAAACTTATTGGTATTCAAATAGACTCTCCAAATAACCTATAAATAGTGATTCTTGATGGATAATAAAAAATCGTCATTGGATTGAAATTCTCCCATCTATTTTCTCTCCCTTAACTTTCTCTTTTATTTCTTTATTTAATTTTTCCATATAATTCAACTTTCTTTTCTTTATATTTTATATATATATATATATTCCTTTTATATTCTTATACTTATATTCTTATTATTCTTATTCTTATTATTCTTATTCTTATTCTTATTCTTATTGTTATATGTTTTGGTAAAATTTTGGTGTCTGATTTTGTCTCTCAATTTTACAACACGTTATCAACACGAACCTCTATAATTTTTTCCGTTGAAGGTAGGTCTTAAAGGTATGCTTTTTTAAAAATTAAATATTATTTTGTATATTTGGTTTATATTAAATTTCTAATATAAATATAATGTCTTTTGATAGTGTTACTATGACAAATCTTACAAAATTAGAATTTACGACCCTTGACATTAATGGTAATAATTATTTGTCATGGGTGCTTGATGCCGAGATACATTTGGATGCTATGAACCTTGGGGAGACCATTAAAGAAGGGAATACGACATCTAGTCAAGAAAAAGCGAAAGTCATGGTTTTCATTCGTCATCATCTCCACGAGGGGTTGAAAATGGAATATTTAACAATAAAATATCCCTACATTCTGTGGGAGAATTTGAAAGAACGATATGATCATTAGAAGACCGTTATTCTTCCTAAAGCTCGTTATGAATGAATGCATCTAAGGCTCCAAGATTTTAAATCAGTAAGTGAGTATAACTCCGCATTATTCAAAATAGTTCAAAATTGAAATTATGTGGAGAAAGCATTACTGATGTGGATATGTTAGAGAAGACATTTTCTACTTTTTCATGTCTCGAATATGCTCCTACAACAACAATATCGAGAGAAATGCTTTAAAAAGTATTCATAACTTATTTCATGTCTTCTCGTGGTTGAACAAAATAACGAGCTAGTAATGAAAAATCATCAATCTCGGTGGACTAGAGTAACACTATTCCCTGAAGTGAATGTTGTGAATTATAATAATCGTGGTCGAGGTCGTGACCGCAGTAGGGGAAGAAATCATTATTTTCGTGGTGAGCATTATAATTATCCAAATTTCAAGAAACCCACACGAAATGATGATCACAAAGGAAAAAACCCCCACATAATAAGAATGCAAGAGGTGATGAAAATAAATGCTTTCGATATGGAATGACTGGACATTGGTCACAGATTTTTTGCACATTCAAACATTTAGTTGATCTCTATCAAGCTTCCCTGAAGAAGAAAGGAAAAATGTGGAAGCAAATCTTGCTTATCAAGATAATGATATATTCAGACCCATCTAATATGAAAATTTTGGATGTGGCAGACTTCTTTGCCTCTCCTGAAAAGAAGATTGAAGCAATTGATGGATTAACAAGTGTTTCTTTTGATTTTGAGATTGTCCAGGACGAGTGTTTATCTTTATGTTTTTTTTTTAGCTTTAAAGTTTTTGTATTATGTATCTCCGATTGTAATTATTTTTGTTTAATGAAGAAATATGAGTAGTTTACATATGTTGAGTAACTAAAAAATGAGCAATGAAGATCTATGTCTACAACTACGCATACAATAATTATAAATAGAAAATATTTTTCTAATTAAATTGACAATGCTGGAAGCAAAAGTCAATACTATATCAGGTTCTGCAAATTTGATTGAAGGTTTTGAAAAAACAAGTTTTATCTTGCCTAGAGGAACAAAATTCTCAATTAATAATGCTTTGTTCTATAACAAGTCAAAAAATAAACTTATTGAGTTTTAAAGATATACGTGACAATGGTCATTATGTTGAAATTGATCGTAAAAATAATATAGAGTATCTCTATATCACATCTATTGTTTCACATGAAAAACTTATATTAGAAACACTACCAACTTTTTCTTCTGGATTATATTATACTCGTATACGAGTAATTGAAATTTATGCAACAATGAACCAGAAGTTCATGAATCCAGAAATATTCAGTGTTTGGCAAATCAATTGGGTCATCTAGGGTCAATAATGATGTGAAAAATTATTGAAAATTCACATGGGCATCCATTAAATAACCATAAGATTCTTTAATCTAATGAATTGTCATGTGATGCTTGCTCTCAAGGCAAATTAATCATTAGACCATCACCAACTAAAGTGGGAATAAAATCACCTGCATTTCTAGAACGAATTCATGGTGATATATGCAAACCTATTAACCCACCAAATGGACCATTTGGATATTTTATGGTATTGATTGACTCATCCAGCAGATGATCAGATGTGTGTTTATGATAAGTTGAAATCTTGCATTTGCAAGATTACTTGCTCAAATAATTAAGTTAAGAACACAATTTCTTGATTATACAATTAAGATCATTCGTTTTGATAATGCTGGTGAATTTACATCTCAAGCATTCAATAATTATTGTATGGTTATTGGATAAATGTTGAACATCCTGTAGCACATGTTCATACATAAAATGGTTTAGCAGAATCATTTATAAAACACTTGCAATTAATTGTTAGGTCAATGCTTATGAGAGCAAAACTTCCAATATCTGTATGGGGTCATGTTATTTTGCATGTTGTGTCACTGGCACGAATTAGGCCAGTAGCTTATAATAAGTACTCCCCAATGCAATTGGATTATGGTCAGCAACCGATATATCTCATCTAAGAATTTTTGAATGTGCAGTATATGTTCTAATTGCTCCACCACAACGTATTAAGATGGATTCTCAAAGGAGGTTAGGAATATATGTTGGTTTGGCCTCCCCATCAATTATTAAATATCTTGAACCCCTGACGGGTGATGTATTTACTGTACGATTTGTTGATTGTCACTTTAATGAGACAAATTTTTCAACATTAGGGGGATGAATTAAGAAATTGAAAAAATAAATTACATGGAATGCATATTTATTATCTCATTTAAATCCTCATACAGATCAATGTGAACTTGAAGTTCAAAAGATAATTCATTTGCAAAATATAACAAATCAATTACCAGATGCATTTACAGATGCCAAGAGAGTAACTAAATCATATATACTAGTTGCAAATGCTCCATCAAAAATTGATATCCCAATACAACAAGTTATCAATAATAAGTCTGGAGTACGCCATAAGGGTGATAGACCAATGAGTAGTTAATAATCAAAATGCTCCAATGAAGGATATGGATGTTCCAGAAGAAATCCATAATACAACTACTGATAAAAGTATTGATGAAAGTCCAATACTTGAGTATAATAATGAAATTTCCATAAACTATGTTATAACAGGAAAAAGATGAAATCGAAATGATATGGTTGTTGACAACATATTTGCTTATAATATTGCTCATGATATTATTCATGAAGATGATGATTCTGATCCAAAATCTATCGAAGAATGTCAACATAGAAGTGTCTAACTTAAATGGAAAGAAACAATTCAGGTAGAATTAAACTCACTTTCAAAACGTGAGGTTTTTGGATCAGTAGTATGAACACTAAAAAATGTCAAACATGTGAGATATAAACGAGTATTTGTAAGAAAAAGAAATGAAAAGAATGAGGTCACAAGATATAAAGCGAGACTTATTGCACAAGAATTCTCGCAAAGACTAGTATTGATTATGAGGAGACATATTCTCTTGTGGTGGATGCAATAACATTGAGATATCTAATTGGCTTGACTGTATATGAGAAGCTTGACATGCATCTAATGGATGTAGTCATGATATATTTATATGAATATCTGGATAATGACATCTATATGAGAATCTCGGAAGGATTTAAAATGCCAGAAACATATTCTCGGGAATTGCATTTAATAAAGTTACAGAGATCATTATATAGATTAAAACAATCAAGACGAATGTGGTATAATCGCTTGAGTGGATATTTGTTGAAAGAAGGTTATCAAAATAATCCAATATATATGCCTGTGTATTTTTATAAAGAAATCACAGTCAGAATTTGCAATTATAACTATATATGTTGATGACTTAAATATAATTAGAACTTCTAAAAAGTTATCAGAGGCAATAGAATATCTTAAGAAAGATTTCGAGATGAAAGATCCTGAAAAAATAAAATTTTGCCTTGGTTTGCAAATTGAACATTTAGCAAATGGGATATTTGTTCATCAATCAACTTATACAAAGAAAATTTTAAAAACATTTTATATGGACAAAACACACCCATTGAACATTCCAATGGAAGCTCGTTCACTGGATGGAAAGAAAGATATATTTTGACCTCAAGAACAAAGAACTTCTTGGTCCTGAAGTACCATATCTTATTGGTGCATTTATGTATCTTGGTAACAATACAAGACCAGATATCGCATTTTCAGTAAATTTATTAGCGATATATAGTTCTTGTCCAACCAAAAGACACTGGAATGGAATTAAACATATATTTCGTTATCTCCGAGGAACAGTTGATATGGGGTTGTTTTATTCTAACAAATCCATTTTTTATATAGTTGGTTATGTAGATTCTAGATATTTATCTGATCCACACAAAGGTAGATCTCAAATAGGTTATTTGTTCACATGTAGAGGAACTACCATATCATGGCGATCAGTGAAACAAACCATAACAGTCACTTCTTCAAATCATGTTGAAATCCTTTCAATTCATGAAGCAAGTCAATAATGTGTATGACTAAGATCGATGAATCAACATATTCGTGAAACATGTGGTTTGTCTTCTAGTAAACATCTTCCAACAATATTATACGAAGACAACACAACCTATATAGCCCAAATCAAAGGAGGATATATCAAAGGAGATAGAACGAAACATATCTCACAAAAACTTTTCCACACTCATGATCTTGAAGAAAATGGTGATATCACTATACAACAAATTTGTTCGAAGGATAACCTGATCGACTTATTTACGAAGGCATTACCAACTGCAACCTTTAAGAAATTAGTACATACCATTGAAATGTGGTGACTCAGAGACTTTAAGTGATGTCTCTATGAGGGGGAGTGAATGTGTTATAGTAAACTATATAAAATAGGGGTGTACAAATAAATTGACAACCCGACCAACCTGGACTACCCAACCCAAACTATAAGGGTTAGATTTATTGGGGTTTGTGCCCTAAAACTCGTAGTTTGTAATTTTGTTCTAATTATTGTAATAAAGAGTTATTATTTGCAATGAAGAGTTATTGTTCGATATTTACATTATTACCCTTGTATTAACTCTAAATCTAATAAACTAAACATCCAAGGCTATAAAATGTCTCTTGTACTGAATGTAGTATACATAAGAAGGATCTTGGTTCGAGATACAACCTAAAGGGTCTATAGTAAGGGGATAAGGTTTGGGTACCTTACCCTGGTAATACTATGGATGTGGCCCACTTTGTATATGATACAAACACTGTGATCCTAACGTGTTCGTGTAGATGACATGTGAGTGGGGATATCCTATGTAATGAGATTACATAAGACCGAATCGCGAAATAGCAACCACTAGATGTAACTCCGTTGACTAACTAGGTTTTTATTTCACTAGAATGACCTAGGCAACTTGATCTCAATCCTGAGCAGGTTACGAACTCCTATTTGCGAGGGATTGTCCTTTGACTAGTGTGGGTGAGAGTGGCCAGATTCGCTAACTCAATATGCCTACCTTCTTGGGGACAAGACCGAGTAAACAATTGGGGATTGAGCTTAGCAAGATGGAATTCACTCATTCCCGACTACTAGGGTAAGTAGATGAATGTTCCCTTAAGTGGTGTCTCCTAGACTTAAACAAAGGGTCCGACCCTCTCATTGGCTCGAGAGGGACTTCTGTTTGTTGGTAGGACCACAAACAAATTGTTCATTAGAGAATCTTGGTACTTAAGGTACAAGATGTAACCCGTGGGTAAAACGGTAATTTGATCCAAATGGTGTTACGAACATTCGTGAAGGATTGACTTGTTTGTTATTGGTCAATATCCGTGGACACGTAAATATATCCGCGGTGAGAAGAGTGCAAATGCGGGACTTTAGTGGAGTGTTCTCGAGTTAACGAATGTTGATTAGGAGGTTAATGAGATTAACTGGAGTAATCTCGTATCGTTGGAACTTCGATCCAGAGGTCCATTAGGTCCACCTTTTAGCTCGTAAAGGGTTCTTAGATCGTTTGAATTCGAAATGTTCAAATTAATTAGGGAATAAATTTAATGTATATAGATACGTTATAATATAAAGTTTTGGAACTTTATATTATAAATTTAATGTGAATATGATTCATATTAAATTATATGAGAGAATTAAATATTTGAAAGAGTTCAAATATTATTTTAAATGTGAATGTGATTCATATTTAAAAACTATAGGTTAAAATTTAATGTACTTGAGATGCACATTAAAACTATAGGTTAAGGGGTAAAATGATTAAATGAGATTTAATTAGTGTTAATTAAATGTGATTTAATGTAATTAATTTGATTAATTATATTATTTAATTATTTAATTAATTAAATGAGAAACGTGTGTGAGACACGTTTCCGACTACCCCATATCCCTCCCTCACTCATCGATAAGTATGGGAGGGAAGGGAGAACTTGGGTTAATCGATCATTTTTTTGAGCAATTACTGATCATTTTTTTGAGCAATTATTAAATTGCTGCAAGAATTCTCTCTTTTTCCAAATTCCCTTCTCCTTCCAAATTAGTTGGAATTCTTCCCACTAAGGATTGGATCTAAGTAGAATCCAAAGACATAAAAGGTTTTCCTGTTGGTAGTGTTCTGTTGGAACAGAGGAGTTTTGTTGTGTTGTTGTGCAATTAAAGCAAGAAGTTGTTAAACTCTAAAGATAAATTTCGAATTTCCTTTAGTTTAATTATATTATAGAACTTGTTTGCATGTTTAGTTCCATGGCTAATTAGATTAGGAATTAGATTGTTTATTCTCTATTTTTTTTCAATATATTGGTATTTGTGTTTAACCGAAACAAACAAGCAAAATCGATCCATAAATCACATTTCTGCTGCTCAAGGGGATCAGATTCCCATCAGGATTGGGTTGAATTTTTTTTGGGTTGGGTTGGGTTCTTTTATAGCAGAACCGAAATTTTTGGTTCGGTTTCGGGTTCGCCATATTTTTGGCTTGGTTCAACCCGAACCGAACCGAATATTGCATTTTTTTAATATATATATATATATATATATATAAATTAAAACTTTAGTAAACGTGCGGCTAACCCTAGTTTCCTCTCCCGATTCGTCTTCCATCGACATCGCTTCGCCGCCATCGACAATCAACTCTTCGATTCCATCACTCGTCTCATCTACCGTAGCTTCAGATTTGTTCGCCATCGACAGTCGACTCCTCTCCCGATTCTTTCTGACTCTTCGGTTTTTTTGCAAAGTTCAACACGTTCAGTCTCCTCTTCTGATTCATTCGCCATCACTCTCCTTTTCCTCTTCCGATTCATTCGTCGTCACTCTCCCTTTCCTCTTCCGATTCGTTCGTCGTTGACTCTTCATCTCCTCTCCCTTGTATCGTAGCTTCGTTCTGCAACCTTCTCTCTCTGTCGTTCGCCATCACCGTCCGACTCTCCCTCGTGACTCCCTCAGATACTCGTGAGTGAGATTCAGATCTCATCTTCTTCTTCTCATATTAGTTTGCTCGATTGATTTCGATAAACCCTAAAAAAAAAAAGTAACCCGATGACCCAACCCGAAAATGTTGGGTTGGGTTGAGTTAGGTTACCCTCATAAATAGGGTTGGTTGGGTTGGAAGAATGAATAACCCGAAATTTGGGGTTGGTCCAAAAAACTCCCCTAACCCGGCCCAACCCTGCTTATGTACACCCTCAATATAAAATATATACTATTTTTCCTTGACTAGGTTTTTTTTCTCATTGGGTTTTTACCTAGTAAGGTTTTAACGATGCATATTTTATATAAATGAGCATTTAAGGGTGAGTATTTTAAACATTACACATGTAAATGGTCATTCTATATGCCACTTTGATACCTATGCCAAGTGACAAATTTCTCATAGTCAAAGTGTCTCTCATGTGTCTAACAAACCCCATAGATTGATGCCCAAATAGATCACATCATGCTCTCCAAATAGCCTATAAATAGTGGCTCTTAGTAGATAATAAAAAATCACCATTGGATTGAAATTCTCCAATCTATTTTCTCTCCTTCCACTTTCTCTTTTATTTCTTTATTTAATTTTTCCATATAATTCCACTTTCTTTTCTTTACATTATATATATATTCCTTTTATATTTTTATACTTATATTATTATTATTATTATTATTATTATTATTATTATTATTATTATTATTATATGCTTTTGGTAAAGTTTTGGTGCCTGATTTTGCCTCTCAATTTCACAATATTAACAAAAATATAAAAATGGTGAATTTTAACCTCAATTACAAAAAATTTATTTTAATTAACTTCCCATACATATTAGGTCCATTCTTTTATATATACCTATAAATTTAAACTTCTACTTTTAAAGTCGAAGATATAATATTTTATCTAATTAAATTATTCTCAAATTAAATATATTTTTACAAGTCGTACTTACGATCTTCTAAATTAATAATTAGTGTTGTCAAAGTGAGCATAACTCAACAATAATTGACATGTATTTTCGACGGAGATATAAGAGGTTCAAATTTTTCCATTTCAAATGATGTTGAATTAAAAAAAGAAAGTTAATGGGCAGTGTTAAATATAATAAAAATTTGATATGGTATTGATGCAGAACTATGTTTTCTAACACCCATCCGTGATAGTTTTGTTGGAATTGATAAATGGAAGAAGAAATTTATTATTGAAAAAAATAAATAATCTTTGTGTAACCACCCTAAATTTTAACTTAATCTAGAGAATGTCCTAACAACTTATATGCTTCGAAAATTTTGGTAGCATAACAACGTAACTATGACTCTACCCAAATTTTTTCCTATCACCTGTTAGACGAAAAAACGCACTTCCAAATCTAGATAGAAAATAATGTATCCCAAACTATAAGTATACAAGGGACTAACTCAAACTTCAAAACAAAACAAAACTTTATTATACTTACTTTATTATACTTCCTTAATCAGAAATAACCTTAAGACTTAAGTAATGAAATTATAGCAACTTGAAAATAACCTAAACTCAATTTTTGATGAATAGAACAATTACTAAAGGAAATAGTCATTCTTACATACATAAGTTCAAACCATCATCCGACTAGCTAACAGAATAGAAACTAGCTAAGCAAAGGTCTCCCTCCATCATCTCTTCTACATCACCAAGGTCATGGAGACTTAAGCCTACAAAACTAGTTGGTTTGGGGAGGGGGGAGGGAGGAAGTCAGTACAAAAGTACTTAGGAGACGTTTGGCGCATAAAGTTGAGTTGAGTTAGGTTAGGCAGAGTTAGTTTGTCAGCGACTTTAGAAGTCTATGTTTGGGGTGTAGAGTTGGGTTGAGTTAAGTCAAAAAGTTTTGTTTGAGGTGCAGAGTTGAGTTGAGTTGTTAGTGATATCTGATGCAGTTTTTGGAACTTGAAGTAGACTAATTTTTAGTTGACTATTTTTGTAACGCCCCAGGCCCAGGATCTCCTGCGCGACCTGGCTGCGTCACTATATCATCCATGACTGCTTGTTAGAGTGAAGACACTAACCCCACAAACCAACACGGGAAAATTCTCAGGAGGTCACCCAACATAGGATTGCTCCAAGTCAAGCACGCTTAACTGTGGAGTTCCTATGATTGAGCCACCGAAAAGGAAGGTGCACCTTGTTGGTATAGGTAGTAGCTATCAATTCTTTTAAGCCTTTCTCAATCAGTATTTTCATATCCTCATGGTCATTCTCATGTACCCTCTTCCTGCACTACCACACTTTCATATCCTCAGGATCCCTCTCATTTAGATGCGGACTCGGTTCATTCATGTACCCCTCTTCCTCGGACGTCACAATTTTTGTTTCTTTTATTTTTATTTTTTTTCAATCATTCATCTAGAAACATATTTTTTCATATTTGCAACATTAAATTCAGATGTCCACCTAAAAAATATATATATTTCAACTTTTTTTTTAGAAATTGACTTTTTTCAAACTATATGCTATGTAGCATTGTTTACTCTTTTTGTTATATATTAAATTTCTATCCATTTATTTTTCACTAAAAAAAACTTCTTTCCGTTTATAGAAATCACATATTTGTTGTACACATTAATCTTATTTCAATTTATAGAAATCAAATGTTGTATTCTATATAACAACAAATAACAATTGACAAATGGAATACAGGCAATGTACCTATATATATATCTTTAAACACAAATTGTACTTCTGTTAAATTATAGAAATCTAAGATTTCATTTTCTAAATATATATTGAGCTTATTTCAAACTTACAGAACTTTTTCTGACCTTTTTTAATTACTAATAGGGTCTTTTTCTTAAAAAAAAAAAAATTGACCATTACATTTTTTTTTTTTTTTGCAAAGGAGCATTGTTTATTTACTACATTTGTTAAATCACATGTATGAAATTGAGCATCTTTGGAAAAGAGAATGTCATTATTTTATTTTTTTAAGATGACAATAAAACGATGATATATGTCAACATTAATGTCATGTAGAAGTGAAATATTCACAAAATATTGTAGGTTATCAAGGACCTATTTACATGATTCAAAAAACATAGTTATGGTATCAAAGACCTATTTACATGATTCATAAAATATAATTATGGTTCACAAAATATAAGTAATGACCAACAATATGGGTTGAGTTTGTAAGCCCAAAGAAAGATTGTTGGAGTAAAGAGTAAGACCAAGTAAGTACATGTGCATTTCATATTATTTTGAACCATGAGAGTGTCATCAGTTGCTAAAAATTATTGTCGACATAATACTCGTCGGAGAAAGAACTGCTGGTTGCTAGATAAGGTCGCCAACGATTGTTGTCAATCATTAGAGAAGGGTAGTCAGCAGTGGTCGTCGGTTGCCGCATATGGCCTTCGGTAGTTAGAGAAGGTCGCTAAAGAAGGTCATCAGAGGTAGTTTTTAGTCATCAGAGATGGTCTTCGGTCATTGGAGATGGTCATCAGAGGTGATTTTTGATTAGCGGAGATGGTCACCGATCGCCAAAGATGGTCGTTGGAGGTAGTTTTCGATTGCCAGCGGTAGTCATCGATTGTGAGATAAGCGGTGGTAAAATATGTTAATAGGGTTACTGTACAAGTCGATGGAGTTAATATCCAAATACTGTAGCAAGTCGGTAGAGTTGAGTTGAGTTAGTTTCTCCATGGGCCAAACGATGAATTGGGTTTAAAACTCAATTCAACTCAACTCAACTCAGGGGACCAAACGCGCTATTCGTAAGTAGCTTACACCTGGTGAGCCACCAAGCATCAATCAAGGCAACCAACATGCTATTCATATGCATTCAAACATGCTTATCAACATTAGTAACACAAAAACATGCTCAATATACATAAGCAATAAAAAAGCAAGACTAGCCCAACACATGAATTCTATGCCCCGCCATGTACACTAAACCTTCAAGAGCTCATTTGATACTCATATTTAGTCTTCATAAAAGCTCTCCAAGACTGACCATTCGAGTTGCATCAAATCCTGACCATGTTATTCTAAGACTCAACGCTCCCTGACCATGTTACTCTAGGTCTCAACGTTTCTCTATGGAGCTTGGTGTTTGGCCCTCCAAGGTTTTGAACTTTACACCAACCCTCGACCATGTTACCCAAAGTATTGATAACTTAGCAATGCCTTCACCAAAACTATCCAAGATTGACCCTTGGAGTTGCATAAGCCTTAACCATGTTATTCTAGGTCATACATAAAGCATTCCTAAAAACATTCCAAGGGTTCCTAAATCAAGTGAATAAGGGTTCCTAAACCAAGTGAATAAGTTTCAGAGGCTATACTTAGTTTGAAAATCCTTCAAATAAATACTACATGCTCAAAGAGGGGTATACTCACTTAGATACAACCTGAAAATGCTACAGTGAACTCTTTAGAACCAATTCAAACAATAACCAAAGTTATCCAAGGGTAAAAGATTCGAAAGGAATTAGAGCATGCTAAAACTTACCAAAAGACTTGGGCAACTGTTGAAAGTATTCGATATTGTTCAACACTGCAAACAAATTAAAGGATACCTAAGGGTTAAAGGACTCATCTAAAGTGCTTTTATTTGAGATCTAAACAATGTCTTACCACTTATAACTTACCCAAATAGATCTAAACAAACTTAATCCAATTTAAAAGAGCCTAAAAGTGTATCAAATGAGCTTGAATATGTGTTGAGAGTATTCAAATGAAATCGAATTGGTTTGGAACTGCAAACAGAAGACTCATACAGTTTGGTGATCGAATATGAATATTGGGTTTGAAATCATAGATCTGAAGTCTTCAATCCATGGTGGTTATTCAAACCATAGACCAGAAGAAGTGTCGTTATGGAGACTAAGTTGATTTGAGTGTAGGTCTCATTAGAAACTTGTGAAAATGCGTGGGTCTTTGCTGGAGTTCTCGAAGAAGCATGCCCATGAAGTCTTAATTAAGGTTGAAGGAGGGGGAGATGTTGTCGCTGGTGGGCACTAACGTCGGAGATGAGGAAGTTAACAAGAAAAGATTTGAAAATTTTTTAGGATTTGAGTTTCTCTTCCATTTTGGAGATAGAATCTAAAAATTAAACTTCCAATTAAAGTTTTAACTAAAAATCCATTTTTTCCTGAAATTATTAGAAATTTAATTACCAAACTTAAGCCTAGATTGAAATTTTAATTTTCTAAATCAGAATCCAACAAAAATTAATGGACTTAAGGAATTTCAAAGCATAGTTTAGCCTCAAAATAGCTTAATTAGTAATTAGTAATGCGGGGGTGTTACACTTTGATACATTTTTTAAAAGATTGGCTATTGAATTATAGACTTGTTTGTATAGTTAATTAGTTGAGATATCTTTTTATCAACCTAAGAATGGATCATTTAATTAAGATATTATAGGATCAAAGTAAACGTATTTCAATAATAATTTGTGTATACCTCTTTTTTTATGTTCGAGGTTCAAATCTACATTGTAACGCCCAGGATCCCCTACGAGCTAATCACATCACCATATCAACCAACGCGGGTCATTTCATCATACTTTGTCCTCACTCACATGTTTCCTAGGAAAATTTCCATGAGGTCACCCAATATAGGATTGCTCCAAGCCAAGTACGCTTAATTTTAGAGTTCCTATAATTGAGCCATCGAAAAGGAAGGTGCACCTTGTTGGTATACATAGTAGCTATCAATTTTTTACGTCTTTCTCAACCATATTTTCATCTTTCTCAACGATACTTTGATATCTTTAGAATCCCTCTCATTCTCATTCAGATGTGATCAGGGTTCATTCATGTACCCCTTATGCCTCGAGTATCACATCTATATCACATATTTGTTGTACTAAAAAAAAGTTAGAAGTTCAAATCTCATCCCACTCGAGGTTGAACTAACATGCAAAAAAGTTGAGATATACCTCGATTAAATTACATCTTTTATAGTCATACTCTTATTTATTAATAAAAGACTTAGCAGACTTATGGAATCACGTGCGAAAGTCAACAGTCAAACTTGACCATAACCCAATCCACAAAGTAGAGAAAATTTTCTAATACTACTATAGTATAGAGAATTTTCCATATTACTCTAATTGAATGTTTGTCAAGTCAGCATTTTTAAAAATGATGTAGGTCCACTAAAAATTTTGAAGTCCATTAATATTAAAAAAAAAAACTAAAAAAATATGATTTGAATGGAGGGAGTACTCGAAATTTTCTCGAACAAAGTAGTTGCCCAAGGGTCACGTTTTGCACCTTCGCGGGACAGAAACTGCCTGCTGAAACGATTTTGACATATCAAGTTGAAGGAATGATTTTTTTTTTTTTTTTAATAAAAAATAACAATATTAATTGAGAGAATAATAAATTCCATTTTCTCAACCACAAAACTGAAGGCTGAAATTTGGATTGGTGCGGCGAATGCGAGACCAAAGCCTAGTTAGTTCGTTGGTGGTATTAGGGTTGAGAAAGGGAAAGCCGCTGGGTTGATATTGACCTTCGCTTCAAACCTTCGACTATAATTTCATATTATTATTTTTTTTTTTTTTGAGTACATCAACAATTGGAGGTGGAGGATTTTAACCCATGACTTCTTGGTCATGAATCATACTTGATGCCAGTTGAGCTATGCTATTATTATTAATTTTAAGTTAAAATACACTTTTTTTCGAGTAGGTAACCATTTAGTTATTAGAGTGTTAGATATAATTAAATTTATCCAACTTAATAAGTTTAAGTTAAACTTATAGATTGATTGATGATTTAACATGGTATCAAAGCGGAGATCATGTGTTCAAATTCCACTCATGTCAATTCCTCTCCTAATTAATATTGATTTCTATTTGTTGAGTATTTCTACAAATTTCTAAACCTACACGTAAAGAGAGTGTTCATATAATTAAAATTATCATAATTTATTTACTTATACTTTTAGGTTGATTGGTGATTTAACATTAGTTTTTGTAGTTTATAAATATATTTATTTTTTTGATTAGTTTATATATATATATATATATATATAACATTTCATTAAATTTTAATAATATTTTTCAGATTAAATTGCAAGAACGAAAGACTAAATTGTTACTTTATTAACCAAAAGTATTTTTTTTACATTAATGTAATTTTTAAAAATAAATGCAGACTTTAAAAAAAAATAAAAAAATACACAGACGCTTAAGTTGACAAGACTTTTAACAATCATTTTTACTATTATCTCAAAAAAAATTTTCCAAAAGTTACCGATGCACCAACGAAAGAAGAAATAAATAAAATGTGATCATCACCAACAAGAACATAGCTCAACTGACATTAATAAAACTTATGAGTAATAGGTCATGAGTTCGAAACCCCACCCTCAATTGTTGATCTACTAAAAAAATAAAATGTGTCCATCTCGACTTAAATTATTTAATGTAATATTAAAACTCGCTTTATATTTCAATAGTATTGAATGGTCAATTTATAATAATGCAATCAAAAAGTATTTTTCTCTATTTTTCTCATTATTAAAACATCTATCAAATGTCACTATTTATAGGTAATTTGACAAGAAGGATGTATAGTCATTTGAACACCAAGCAGGGGTGTTTACAAGATACATGAAAGACGGACAATGAAGGATATACCACAAATATAATATTTAAGTAAATAGATAATCAGAATTTTATATTCCTTAAATTTGTTGGAAAAAATCATTATTAACAATTATGTTCACATTAGTGATATTTTTATTTGACAGTTTTCTTTTTATATTTTATCTATATTAAAATATCAATTAACTGATGATGGGCAAATGATCTATTGATTGAAATGTCAACATAAGTTGTTATTGCCAAATTTTTGACTAGAAAAATCTCATCGGACCTCTATACGACAACAACGACAAATTTATATTCTTGGGAGAAGAATACGACCTGCAAGACAAGAAAAATTTGGACAGCGGTGTGGTGTAAAGTACATAAGCTCCAATGTTTAAGTCAGAGAGAGTTTTCGAAGAGAATTGGGAGTTATGTGCGAATTCATGAACTGACCTTGTTCTCCCCTGAAAAAAGAGCTTAAATACCTCTTTCGTAGGATTTTCATTAGTTTTCGTCTTCAACTGGGAATGAAAAGACTGAATTGGGTTGGATTGGAGGTCTATGGGCCATAAGAGACCGAGGCAATGCCCGTAAATTGGTTTTGCCATGTGGTCGGCCTCGTTTTCGGCTGAGGTTGACCACAGGCTTGGACTTCAACCTAAGCTCGTATCTTCGATTCTTTTGTGGGAGATCGAGACAAGGCCCAAAGGAGGCCTTGCATGTGATCGACCAAGCTTCGACCGAAGCCCGTTTCTTCGTCCCTTTTCGACTGACTGGTTTATGTCGTTTCGACTCGTTTTGACTTCGTATTGGGTTTCTTTCCCCGTTTTGCCCTTTGTTGTAGTCTTTTAGTCAACCCATTCTTGTTGGTCTCCATAAAAATTAGCCTCACTCCCTAGTTAGGATTGAAGATTAGGAGCGTGTGAAGTAATTGCATGGAGCCTGATTTGGGAGTAACCTATTATGTTTTGTAATCATTGTTGGCATTTCGAGGTTTGCTTTAAATTCTCTTTAGATATTGTTGTCCATCATTGTAAGGATATTCAGTCTCTTAAAGTGTCAGTTTCTCCATTTTCAATAGAAATTCTAGAGTTTCGTGACGTTTATCCTACATCCCGGTTTCTCCTTTTTTCTATAGGAATTTTAGGGTTTCGTGATGCTTATTTTGTCTCAAATCATCTCCAATATTTTCGTCTAACATCGTAGGTCGGTCTCTTCCTAGTGGATAAGATTCTCCTTTGGACGCGTGTTCATCCACGTTTTGGAGAAAATTTAGGGCTCCAAGATTCTCCTTGGATATCCCCAAGATTGTCGTCCAACCCCGTAGGGAACATTTTGATCTTTCTGGGGACTAAGACTTTCCTCTAGATTCACGATATAGGTCGTTTTCCTGGAGAGAATATGTAAATTCGAGGGCATCCTCAAATTTAAATGGGATTGCCATCAAACCCCGTAGAGACTATTCTGAACTTCCTAACCTCCCGTAGGATGAATTTTGACCATCGAGTAGTCATGTAGATTCAAGACCTCCCGTAGGAGGAGTTTTTGGCCATTTAGTAGCCTTGTAGCTTCTCTTTTCATAAGCGTTCTCTGGACAAATGTAGCTTCATTCCAAGCCGATGTAAGGAGAGGAGAGGAGAAAATAGGTAATGAAGTGAGAGTCGGGAGCAGAGTGATGAACTAGGTGAAAGGAATGAGTTCTTCACTCCGCAGTGGAAACATTGAATCGTCTTTTGATTTATTTAGAATTAAACATAAAAATAAGGGTTAAGCAACAACTTACATTGAAATATATGGTGAATTGTCTGGCATTTCTTTACTTTTTGTGTTCCAAGCCTTCCACAAAATCTTTCTTGCTATGACTTGAACACAAGACCAAGGCTTGTGGGAGCTTCTTGAAAGAAAATACACAAGGAATTGGAGAGGAAGAAGTTTACCGAGAATTCTCTAATTCTCTATTGAGGAAATGTGTAGAAAAGTCATTCAGTGGCTCACTCTTAGAATCCTATTTATAGTGGCCTAGGGAGAATAATTAAATAATGTATCTTAATATCTAATATATTAAAATATATTTATTTGACCAATTTAAATCATATTCAAATCTTTCCAAATTCTCCTACCACATTTATTTCCTAATTTGAATCTAATTCAAATTTAATAAATTTATTTTATTTAGTGTACCTTAATACATTAATAATTTTAATCCAAAGTCTCCTACGACATTTATTTCCTAATTTGAATCAATTCAAATTTAATAAATATATTTTATTTAATATATCTTAATATCTTAATGATTTTAATATTTAATGTATCAAATACAATATATATTTTTTGCTCTTTGAGATTTAATATATCTATTATATTAAATATTAATTGGAATCTTTTAAATTTTTCTTTCAACTAAATTGATCCATGTTTGTTCATATGAGCTAGCAAGGGAACTTTATGGACCTACAGATTATAAACTTCAATAATACAAAATTAATTAATTAAAATTTTTAATTAATTAATTTTCATTCATTAACTATAGGTCACTCCACTATAGACCTAGAGTTGCACTCTTATGCACTGTAGAAAAAGTTGTGTCATGGACATAATCACTACGTGTAAGTCGATCCTTTACGTGTTGTTCGTAATTACAGCTGGGTCAAAAATTCGTTTTACCCTCATCTTGCACCCTAAGTACCATTGATCCTCTAATGAACAATTTATTTATGATCAAACTATAAACTAAGTCCTTATTGGGTCAGTGAGAGTGTGGGGCCCATTGTTCAAGTCCCAAAATCAAAACTTATTGAAACTATTCGACTACTTATCCTGTATGGGAATGAATGAATTTTATCTTGTGAGATTATGTTCCTAGCTCTCTATTTGGTCAAGTCCCCAAAATGGTAGGCTTATTGAATCGGCTACAAAAGCCACACTTTCACCCATTCAAATCAAAGGACAAGTTCTCACAAGCAAGAGTTCATAACTCACTTAGGATTAAGATCGAGTGAAATATGATCATCATGATGAAATATTAATCTCCTCAATTAACGAATTTATAAAGAGAGATTAAATATTTCGTGGTTCCAGTCTTATACAAACTCATTGTATAAGATACCCCCACTCACATGTCTCCATATGAATGATTTGGATCAAATCATTTGTAATTATTACAAAGTAAGTCGTATCAATAGTGTTACTAGGATAAGACACCTAACCATATCCATTTACTATGACCTTTTAGGTTATTTCTTAAACATAATCATTTTGTATGTCAAGCATATACTATTCAAGTTTACACTAATAACCCTAGACTTTTCATATAATGGATAATATTATATTGCAAATATATTAATAAAAAATATTATCAATTATTAAATACGAAGTTTTAGGACATAAATTCTAACACTAGGTTGGTCACCCTTGGTCGATCTGGTCAGCTTCGACCAGACCTTTGTGTGTGCCAATGCGTCTGTCATGTACAGTTTCTCCTTGGCCCCTGCATTCCATTTTCATGATTCTAGAACTTTCTTAGTGAATTAGCTTGATCTCTGCTTCTCTTTTTTCTACCTCTCATTTCATTTTCAAAATTCCATCGCGAGACTTATCTCAGATTTTTAAGTTGTTCAGATCAACTAACCAAATCCCTTTTAAAAACTCCATCAATCTTCCGAGCTTATATCCTCCACACCTAAGTGGAGTTTGCATTCATCACACTCTACTTAGCTTTATGAAAATTTCTTTGTTGAGCGGGACTCATCGTGAGAGTTTTCTTAGATTTTTTGGGTTTCCAAGGGAAGTCAACCAAACGTTTCTAGGTTCAATCAACCTCTCGGGTCGCTTTTTCTGCAACTAAGTTCTTTAGAGTTTTGCGTGTTTTGTGTTTTGTTGACACAACCTAATTTTTCGTATCTGGAGTAGGCTCTAGATTTTGGCTCTCATTCTGATGATCGATCTTGTGGTTCTTCATTTCTTCTTTCGGTTGATGTGTTGGGAAGAGCTCGATCTTAGTTATAGTGGTCGGCCTCGACCCATCTTTTCTACTTTAATTTCTATGCTTGAAGGGGCTTGGGCTTAGCTATGGTGGTTGACGTCGGGCACCCTAGTATCTCCCCTCTACTTCAACTTCGTGCATTTTCTATAACTCACAATTTTGTTGCTTCTTTCTTTGAGATAATTAGGAGTGGAGGAGCTAATGTGAATGAGAGTTAGTCTATTTTCAGTTTTTTATTTTGCTTGCCCCTTTTATCTTTTTAATCTCAATGCAAGACTTTACTTCCTATTCGATGAAAGTTTAACTTCTATTTATCGTCCTTGTTTACCTTTAGTGGATTTTACTTCAAAAATATGAACTCTGACAAATATAATTATTAAGTCTTAAACAAGACAAATCGATAAAGAGATTCAAGTCTTACCAATCAACAAAAATTGGTAAAGGGGTCCCTCATTCATGAACTCAAACCACAAAACTAAAAGAAATCAATTACTTGCAATGTGCTCGACCTTGGCCTATGGTGGTCGACCTCAAAGGCTCGCACAGGTGATGTTGAAACAGTTTAGACATAAACTTTCCTTTACCTCAGACATAGGGATCAAAGGCTCTAAACTGAATATATTGTACTGGGTCAACACAACCTGAGGAAAAGGGATTGCAGACATGTATGTTTCCTACTTAACCTTTCAACACCTAGTTTTAGACAAATGGGAGTAATGAAATTGGCTTCCAGTTGAATGTAAGCGACGGGGACGTTAAATTTATGAGATTAAATTCACAAATTAGGGCAACGATAATTCTTGAGCCCCATCCATTTCCATTGAGTTTTTTCTTGAATTTCCTACACGTTTGTTATTGACTTTTAGATTTATGCTAAGTTAGAGTTTGCAACTTGCATTTTTACATGTTTTGTTTCACATTGCAATGTCTGAATTTGCATTTAGATTTTGCAATTGAAATTTACATAGTTACTCTTTTATTTTATTTTGTTATTTCATACCAACCCCCCACAAAACCATTTTTGCTTTAGTTTTTAAATTGCAACCTTCTTAAGTAATTGTTTTTGCAATAATTTTTGTTACTTCATTCCCTATGGGATCGATACTCAAGAATATTCCTATTTTTATTATTTGCACCAATAGTGTGCACTTGCACTGGGGTTAAACCTAATTCACTTATTTTTTTTCACTCTAAAGTTCACCCGATCAAGTTCTTGGCACCGTTGTCGGAGAATGACAATTTTAACAAAATTGTTGTTTTAACAAAAATTGTAAGAGGAGAATGCAGCTACAATTTCATCTATTGCAGGAGGAGTTGAGTTTTGATTGTTGAGGGGGAGAATTTACAAGAGGAGAAAGACATAACAAAAGCTTTGATTGCTTTAAGAAATGTACAGGATGAAAGTAGACATCATTGCAGCATTAAGCGCACAAGCCTCATCACTAAGCTACATGATGAAACTGTGTGATGATGGGAAATCCCATATCTTCTTCTAACCCTATCTCTCTTATTTCTTGCATTTATTGCAAAGGAAGTCACGCATTTGATAATTGTCTTTATAATCCTGATTGTTTGTCTTATGGATTTCTACCCAGGTTTGCAAATCAACATCAATACCAGTGTTTCTAGCAAGGAAAAATGATTCCAAAAGAGCCTAGCATTGAAGAGCTTGTAAGAGAATATAGAGCAAAGAACGATGTTGTGAAGAAAAGACATATCACATCTCTACAGAGTTTAGAAATCCAGGTGGAAGAAATTGCAGATGAATTGCAGAACAAGTGTCAAATAATCTTGCACGAGGACATGGAGACTTCAATACAAGAAGGAAAAAAAGAATGTGAGGTGGTGCCACTGAGAACTAAATTGAAATATGCAGATTTGAGACTCCAAGCAGAAGTAAGAAGTGCTCCAACACTTGAAAACATTAAGGAGCTAGAAGAGAGAGAAAAGATGAAAAAAGAACCACCTTAAGAAGAGAAGGAACATCTGGATCTTCACATCGTATAAGTAATGTCTCCATATTTTCAAGGTAAAAACCACAACAATTAAGTCGCGAGTCTGGTAATTTCGCTCGTAATCTTTCAACTATCGTGAGGCATAGACAATTACTTTCCTGTTCTGCATCAAGACACAACACATGCCCTTCTTAGAGGCATCACTATAAACCACAAAGCCTCATTAACCATCATGTACTGTAAGCACTGACGCTGAGTTCAATCTTTGTTTCAGTTCTTGGAAACTTGCTTCACATGCATCACTCCAAAAAAGCATTTCCTTCCCGTGTCAACTTAGTCATAAGAGTGGCAATCTTGGAAAAATCTTTTACAAACAATCGATAATATCCAGCTAAACCCAAGAAAGTACAGACTTCCGTGACGGCCTTCGGTCGAGGCCATTCTGACACAACCTCTACTTTCGTCGGGTCTACTGAAACTCCTTCTTTAGACACCACATGGCCTAGGAAGGATACTCGTTGCAGTCAAAACTCGCACTTTGAGAACTTAGCGTACAACTGATTTTCTCTCAAGGCAGACAAAACACTTCTAAAGTGGTTTTCATGTTCCTCGCTCGATTTTGAGTAAACAAAGATGTCGTCAATAAACACGATCACAAAGGTGTCAAGGAACTCCTTGAACACCCTATTCATCAAGTTCGTGAATACTTTCAGGGTGTTTGTCAACCCAAACGACATCACGGTGAACTCATAATGTCCATACCTAGATCTGAATGCAGTATTCGGAATATCCTTTTCCTTGATTTGCAATTGGTGGTAACCCAAATGCTAGTCGATCTTAGAGAACACGGTCGCCCCCCTACAACTGATCAAACATATCATCTATCCAAGGGAGTGAATACTTGTTCTTTATGGTTACCTTATTCAACTATCAGTAGTCGATGCACAAGCGCATCGATCCATCCTTTTTCTTCACAAAGAGCACTGGCACACCCCAAGGCAAGACGCTCAAGTGAATGAAACCTTTGTCCAAGAGTTCTTGCAACTGATTTTTAAGTTCTTTCAACTCGGTTGGGACCATCCGATAAGGAGCTTTCGACAAGGGCATTGTTCCAAGCTCCACTCAATGCTAAAGTCCACCTCTCGAATCGGAGGTAAATCGAGAAAATCCCCAAGAAACATGTCAACAAACTCTCTAACCACTAGAACTGATGTCACGACCCCTCCACACTTCTCGTGTCAGACACACTAGCCAAGAAGGTCCTAGCCCTTTGGCTAACCAATCTGCTTGCCTTTAAGGCTGCAATCACCTTTGGAATCGTTTCCAACTCGATCTCCTTAACCTTGAAACTTGGTTATAATGAAGGTAAACACCACCTCCCTATGATGATAATCAATGTTGGCTTGGTTCACAGCTAGCCAATCCATGACCATGATATTGAAGTCACTCATCTCAAGTACAATCAGTGTCACATCTAATAGGCGATCTGCCACTAAGACCTGCCCAATCTTCACCTTCTCTCGGGCTACTAGTTCTACCCCTAGCGGGGTTGCAATTACCAGACTATAACCTAAAGGCTCTACTTGTAACCGAGTTTGCCCCACAAACAACGAAGAAACAAAAGAATGTGTGCACCCCGAGTCAAATAATATGAATTCAAAGTGTCCAAGGATAGGCAAAGTACCTGTCACCACGACACCTGATCCTCCTGCAGCTCTATTAGTCACTGCATAAACTACGCCCCGCTGGCATCCTTCCTAAGCCTCTTGATCCTGATTTTCCAGGCAAGGCGATGTCACATGACCCACTTTCTTGCATTTATAATATGCCCTTGGGTCTACTTTCTTCTTTTGTCTACACACGAACGACAGGTGATCCACTTTACCACAGTTGTAACACGTCCTGGTGGTCGCGAAGAAAGCTCCACTGTATTGTCTACCACAACTAGTGCATGGGACCTTCCCTACCCCCTGGGTTTGTCTCTGTCTTTGGACCACGTGTCTATTCTGTCTGTCGATAGGTTGGTCAAATTTTCTCTTCTGGCTGTCGGACCCTCACCAACCTCTAAGCTTTGCCCTGTCTCCATACCTTGAGCCACCCCTGAACTCTGACCTACACTGGTCCCTTTTGATCTTGAGGTACTGGCATCAAGCAATGATGTCCTTGTTGAGTTTTATGCCCTAAAACTCGTAGTTTGTAATTTTGTTCAATTTTATTCAATAAAATGTTATTGGCACTGTTCATTCAATTGTTGTTGATTTTCGTATGATTTGCTTTAGATTAACCCTAAATCCAATAAACTAACATTGTAGGTTGTATTGTGTCTCTTGAACTGTGTGAGCGGACATATGGAGATCAAGGTTCAAGAAACAGTCTAAAGGGTCTATAGTATAGGAATGAGGTTGGGTACCTTATCCTAGTGACACTATGGATACGACCCACTTTGTATTTGATACAAACACAGTAATCCAACGTGTTCATGTAAGCGACATGTGAGTGAGAGTGTCCTATGTGATGAGTTCACATAAGACCGGACCGCGAAATAGTAACCATTAGATGTAACTTTGTTGATTAGTTAGGTTTCTATTTCAACAGGATGACCTAGGCAACTTGATCTCAATCCTGAGCAGGTTACGACTTCTGTTTGCAAGGGATTGCCCATTGACTAGTATGAGTGAGAGTGACCTTAGACGCCGACTCAATAAGCTTACCTTATTGGGGACAAAACCTTGTGGGCAGTTGGGGACTTAACCTAACAAGATGAAATTCAGTCTTTCCCTATCTTAGGATAAGTAGATGAGTGTTCCATTAAGTAGTGCCTCTGGGACTTGAACATAGGGCACTACCCTCTCATTGGGTCGAGATGGATTTCTGTTTATTGGTCGGACCATAAATAGGTTGTTCATTAGAGGAGCACTGATACTTAAGGTCATAGATGTAACCTAGGGGTAAAACAGTAATTTGACCCAACTGGCGTTACGAACACTCGCGAAGAATCGACTTGCTGTTATTGGTCTTTATCCATGGACACATAAAAATATATGCAATGAGAAGAGTGCAACCGAGGGTCTTTAGTGGAGTGTACTCGCAGTTAACGAATGTTGATTAAGCGGTTAACAATATTAACCTATTAATCTTGTATCGTTGGAGCTTCTGATATGTAGGTCCATTAGGTCCACTTCCTAGCTCGTAAAAGGTTCTAAGATTGCTAGATCTTGATTAGAGTTTGAAATGTTCAAATTTACTTTGAGAATTAATTTAATGTATGGAGATACATTATAATATAAAGTTTTTATGTACATTAAAACTTTGTTATATAAATTTAATTTTGGATATGATTCAAAGTTAATTTACGAGAGAATTAAATGTTTGAAAGAATTCGAATATTGTTATAATGTGAATTTGATTCATATTAAACTATAGATTAAATTTTAATGGACATTAGATGTACATTAAAATTATAGACTAGAGGGAGGTTGATTAAATATAGTTTGATCATCATAATCAAAATTAAATATGTGATATTTAATTTATGAATTAATTAATTACAGAATTAAGTAATTTGTAATTATAACTAAATTAATTAAATTTGATTTAATTGAATTAATTAAAACTCTAGGTTATGCGAGATATGTATTTAAATATGATTTAAATACAAATGCAATTTAATTAATTAATTAATTAATTAATTTAATGGAGAACATGCGATGGACACGCTCCCCATATCTCTCCCCACTCTCCCTTTCCTTCTCCCTCTCTGTTGATAAAAGCAGAAAGTGTTGGGAGAAAGAGATCTAATCGATCAACTGATTGTTTTTTTTTTCCAATCTCTTTGTGTGATTTCCAAAAAGTAAAGTCAAGAAAAGGCTCCCACAAACCTCAATCCAAAAACCCAGAGAATCGGATGTTTACTTTTTGGTTGTGTTCTGGTCTTCATTGAAGAAAAATCCCAGAATAAGTTGCTGAGGAGGGGAATTGTTATTGTGATTCCATAAGCAAAAAGGTTAATGATTCTAATCTTTAGAGTTTAGAATTATCTCTAGCATGCTTCTGTATTTATATATCTATGCTTGTATGCTTATCGATAAATTTTACCAATGTACTCGGTATTTTAATTTGCCAGATAAATTTATATATCTGTGCAATTGGAATTTCGACTCCATCGGTCCTCAGACGACTGCGACAAATGTTTGTGGCTCCAAGACAACCACACCACCATACAGAGCATCACAACACCCGTTTACAAACCTGTCTGCCTTCTTCTTCTCTGTGTTAACCCAATTGGCAGCAAAATAGGCAGTGCAGTGAACATGTGCTCATAACCTTCCACTAACTGGCTTGACTCTTGCTTCAGCTGAATGAACTCAACCTGTTTCCTTTTTCTAGTGGTGGTTGGGAAATACATCTCATAAAACTCTTCCTTGAATTTTGCTCATGTCACTGGTCCTTCACTCGAACCTATCGATCGTTCCATGGTTTCTCACCAGAGGAGAGCTCGACCCCTTAGTGTGTAGACCACACACTTTACCATTTGACTTTTTAGACAACACATCTGTCGAAATATCGACTCCACGGTGGCAATCCACGCCTCGGTTGCCATGGGGTCCACCTCCTGTCCCTCGAAGTTAGACGAGTTGTACTTCTTGAAGTCTTTCAAGCATCTGGCCTCTTCAGTGATTGACCTGTTATTTTTGGTTAAATATTTCTGTTGCGGCGATCCTGAGATTTTGGGTGAACATCATCGCTTGGCTCATTAGGGTCGATTGAATGATTTCTTGGAGGACTTCAGGTGTCATAAGCATCGTGGTAGGTAGTGGGGCATTCTCATTCCTCTAATTTTCCTGATTCCTCATGTTTTGGCCTATCGACTCCTCGTCAACTAGAGGGTTCAAATTGCCCTTCTCTAGATATTCAGAGTGTTCATCTACTAGCGGTTGAAGCACAAGCTCTTGGTTAGGGCTTCTCGGACCCTACCTACATGACCTCCATGACCCCGCGTTGTGGCTACTCCCCTGCACCACTACCACAAAGTCCTACTCGAGCCTTGATTTGGTTACAACACTAAACCACCTTAGCATAGGAACAACAATTCTAAAGCATAGGAAATAAAATGTTAACTTACGAGCAATTCTTTTAGCCCTAACTACTTTACAAAATAAAAGTAAGCCTGTAGAATCTAAAACCTAAACTCTCTAATACCAACTATAACGACCCTAGATCTTAAGCACAACTTACCTAGGGAAGCTACTAAGCAGCACCGTCTGCGCCGAAATTTTGGCAGCATAACGACGCTATGAGAACAAAATCAAAAAATTTCTAACCTGTTTAAAGCATTGAAACACTCCAAAATATTACCATAACACCAAGCCTCCTTCAAACTACATTTAACATTAAGTTGGGCTCCAACAGATCAGAATACACGGGACGAAGTATGTCTAGAACTTAACGTAATCTCAGTCATAACTTTAACTAAAACATATATGCATACTAAGAAATTCAAATGGAAAAGAAATAAACATATCCAAGTTTCCAAAACTAAAATTATCCAACGAGAATAAAAACACTAAAATTTAAAAAGACAACTAGTCCTAAAGTATAAAAGAAGGTCCTCAAGCATCGCCAAGTTGTCGTCATCGCCATCCCACGATTTAAATTTTATTTGGAAACAAAACATCAATATAGCCGAGTGAGTATAAAAATACACAGTAAGTAGCCCACTCACGCCCTAACCTACTTCGACACAAACAAAAATAATGTTGCTCTCTCATTGTACTCACACTTGTACAACTCAACCCCATTCAGGCTTTCCACTTCGCACACCTCACCCTGAGCCCCTGTGGTAATATCTCGGGTTATACCGTCGGTCCTGGAACATAGGTTGACGATGGCAGTGAAAGAAAGCAACTATCACGACCACTCACACGCTAGCTCGGAGCAATGAAGGAAAACAACCCTCACACTCTAACAATGGAGAATCACCCCTAGGCTAGCACTCGGGATGAAGGAAAACAACCAACACCCTAACCTCAACGTGGACACACCTCGAGCTAGTGCACTGAAGAAGGAAAGCAATCCTCAATCGACCGCAGCAAGGAATGGCCCTAACTAGCCCTAGAAAAAGAGAAAGCAACCTTAATTCCTATACTCAGACTTGTCAACCTCAGACTCGCATAGGGGTAACTCAGAGGTTAGTAAGAGCTAGTTTTCGAGCTTTGCTCACATGGCAACTAAGGCTCCCACTAGGCAACCTAATCGATTTCTTACCCATCACAAGGGTCTTAAATTTGAAGTCTATTGGTGAGAGACTCTAATAGAATGCAAAAATGAAGTAAGGGTTGGAGTAGTGTGCAAGGCTTGGAGTAATATGCTGGTAGGCTTTTATGATAGTCAGGAGTCTATCAGTGATAAACTTCTATTGCTAATAGACTCTTATCACAATGATATATGAAATAAACATCTTAGTGATAGACATGATAAAATAGTGATATACTTCAATCACACACCCTAACTTATTCAAAGATTAAAATTAACCTATATATATAAACCCTAGGATTCAAGATTCAAAATTCTAGTAGTTCACATGAGAGATTCTAGCAATTAACATATACACTTCTATCAGTGATAGACTTCAATCATACACTACTCTTAATGATAACGGTAGAAGTTTATCAGTAATAAACTTCAATAAAAAAAGAGAAACAATACATATAAAAGTCTATCAGGAGTCGATAACTGTTTTGTAATAGAAATCTAAATCATAAAAAATCAAAGATAGTTTGAAGAAGAAATGAAGGAAGATGAATCACAATTGTCGTGCATGAATTTTTTAGCAATTTAAATGAAAATTTGCCATATACGCAAATAGTTTAACAATTTACTATATTTGTAATATTTTAGGCCCATTTTTCTATTTGGCCAATTGACCCTATCTTTTCGGAGAAAAACTAAGATGGATAATAAAAATGTGTCGACAATGTTGAATAAGTTGAAACACATCTTATAGTATTGTGTTTGATTTTTAAATATAAGCTTCTTTTTAACTTATGTAAAAAAAAAAAAAAACTTATTTTTAACCCAAGTACTCATGAACTTAGTACGTTGGGTAAAAAAAACCCTTGAACTTTCAAAATTTTGATTAATACCCTTGAATTTTGTTAAAAAAAAGTTCAAAATACTCCTATCATTAGTTTTGGATAGAAACCATGAGTACTTTGCTTCAAAAATATCCTTGAACATTCAAAAGCTTCATTAATAACCCTAAACTTCAAAAAAAAAAAAATATATCCTTATTGTTAATATATGGACAAAAATCATTAGTACTTCGTTTTAAAATACTCCTGAACTTTCAAGAGTTATATTAATACCCTTATCCTTAAAAAAAACTAAAAAATGTATTATTTACCGATAGTATATGAATGAAAAACATTTATCTATATCCATTACTTCCCTGACACTTCTCTATTTCCCCTCTTTTTCCCCATTTCTTTTTCAATACCCTCTTTAATCCCTTTTTCAATTTTACAATTCTAAAACTGCCTCATTCAATCAAGCTATATAGACTATAACAAAAACAAAAATAATAATAATGGAACCATCAAAGGATCTTAGAACTTTGGATTTAACAAATGTTGTATAATTTGAATTAGTACATTTGGATTTAATACAAAAAAAGAGACATATTGAAAATTTGGGTCATAATTTTGAGGATGTCTAGTGAGAGGGAAAGGAAAAAAAACATATTGATAACTAAATTTGCAGAAGATAAAGATTTTATTAATAATTTTTGCAGTTCAAATTAGTTTATTTATTGTGGTCAATTAAGAATATTCCCCATGATTGAGAATTGGATAAATGGAAGAAAAATGAGAGTATTTATATGAAAAGAAATTAGTGATATCTATATGAGTTGTTTTCAAATTGATTCTTTTTCAACTCAAGATAACTTCAAAAATATTATCTATTTCGGTGTTGACATTTCTTATATTTATGTTTGGGAATGGTAAGAAATGAGAGAAGTTCTAATATTTAAGAAGATATGAGAAATGAGGGAAGTTTTAGAGATTGAAAATGGAGGAATGAGTAAGAGGGTATTGAAAATGAAATAAAAACTAAAGAATAAAATAAAGAAGTGTTAGGTTATAGATTGAAGCAAATGAGGAGAGAGCAGAAGTTGAAGAGGGAGGTAATTGGGTAGATAAACGGTTGTCGTCCATATACTAATGGTAAAGACATTTTTAAATTTTTGTTTTTTTAAAGGTTAATGACATTAATACAACTTTTGAATGTTCAAAGATTTTTGAAACGAGATACTAACGATTTTTGTCCATATACTATAAAGATATTTTTTAACTTTTTTTTTTTTGAAGTTTAAGGGTATTAATAATCCTTTTGAAAGTTTAGGGGTATCTTTTAAATAAAGTATTGACAATTTTCATCCAAAACTTAAGGGTATTTTTAATTTTTTTTTTTTTTTTGAAAGTTCAAGGATATTAATTAAATTTTTGAAAATTCGGTGATATTTTTAAAATAAAATAAAAAATTTAGAGATATTTTTTTATATATATATATAATTTAACCTTTATTCTTTTTTTTAGTACATCAACCTTTATTCTTTTGAAAGGGTAAGAATTAAGCTATTGACATTAAAAAGGTTGGTAATAATAAATCTAGGTGTAGGCTATTTGGATTGGTAACCCCATACGTCAAAGGATGAATAATGGTAAAAGAGAACACACGCGATAAAAAAAAAGGTAATGGATGGTATGATTTAATATTAATAATCAACAAAATTAAGGAAATTTTATTGATATAAAAAGCATTTTTTGACCTCGAATACTTTATCTCTGAAATTATATACACCAAATGAAAAAAAAAAAGTGTGAAATTAAAGTGCACGCCACCCAGATATTGATAGTGATTTTAGAAATAATGACTTTAGTGAAAATAATTTGTTTATAACAATTTATTGAGAGTGATTTTCATATAGTTTAGATTTACACTTTTAAACATAATTCTCATACTATCAAAAGTAATTTTTGAATATTAAAGATATTTTTTTAGAGTGATTTTGAAATTAGAGAGAATAGTTGATCTTTTAACACAATTTAATAGATTAATCATAGAACGCCTCTTTCCCTGTCAAAATATTTTCTAATTTATAATGTATAATTGTGAAAAATAAAGTCTATATCAAAGGGAATGAGAATGGAAATTTTTATTTTTTATATTGTTGTTTACCAGTTCTTCCATTTCTTATTAATTTATTTAACGCCTGTGGTTTGATCACTTATTCACCCCTCTTTTATTCCAACTATTATTATTAAATAACATAACCATAAAATCGAATAATATTCTATATTAATAGTAAGGGTGAGCATCGGTCGATTGGGGTTGGTTTTTGACCTCAATCGATCTCCGAACCGACCAAAGTCGGTCAGTTCGATCGACACCCTTTTTTTAATAAAAAAAATTGATCAAAACCGACCGACGGTTCAGTCGGTCGATCGGTTTTTATATATTTTTAAATATTTATTTAATTAATTATTTAATAATTTATAATTATTATTTAATATATTTTGAGAAAATCTTTTTAGTTTTTATTTTTTAATTATTATTATTATTATATAATTTTTTTTAAATATCGGTCGATTTGGTCGGTTTTGTCAAGCACAAAACCGATCCCGATCGAAAAAGTCATAAAATCGACCGACTGCCCTCGATTCGGTCGATATTTTTTTGCTTACCTCGAATTAATAGTTTGTCTTCCAATCAAAAGAAAAAATTAATGCGGCCCATTACAAAAATATTAATAAAATTTTATTTAACACCTCAGTTGTTAAGCACAAAATTAGTTAATAATAAATTAAATAAAAAAATTGTTATTAAATAAATTTTCACTAGTTCTAGTATGCTTTTGTGTCAATGTAGTTTTAATTAAATTTTTAGAAATACCTTTCATGAGCTATGCCTAGAAGTATTTGGAGTATTAATGATAGTATATCGTATTATATAAAATCTCAATACAAATAAATAGCCTAGGAAGAAAAAATCTGATTTTAATTCTAGACCATCCAGGTCATATACCATTTATTTTAGTTTTAGTTTTATATTGGAACCATTTTTATACAAATATATTCATACTTTTTTTTTTTTTTTGCTAAACAACTTTTTTTTTTTTGGAGTAGGTAGATTTTATTTGTGGATAATTAATTAATTTTAAAAAGAAAAAAGAAAAGAAAAAAACTGAAGCTTTTTGACGATTCCCTTTGATTGTAATTTGAAAAAGGCAAAATTCCGGTTAAATAGCTGGAGACGGCGCGTTGAACTCCACGCATTTAATTAACTCGTCCTTTTCTTCTCCATTTTCGCTTCTCTCTCTCTTCTTCTTCAACCTCTGTAAATGGAGAGGGACCGAAGGAGAGAGATCTGCTAGTACAAAATCTCCTCTCCTGATCACTCAGTCTTTGTTCATGGCGACTCCGTTTTCGAGGTCCGAAGAGCGTAACGCAACGTCGATGGAAAAGTCAGAGTGGACGGAGGAGGAGGAAGAAGATGACTTCAAGGAGTGTGTTGAAGAACCAAATGGTTCTGTCACGCCTGTGTTCGAAGATAGCTTGGAGAGCAATGAGGTCGAGAAACAGAAGGTCGCGATTATGAGAGCTTTTGTTGAAAGAGAAGACTCCTCTGCTAAGGTTACTTACTCCTCTTTAATTTACTGATACGAAAAAGATGGAGAAATTTTCGCTTTCCTGCGTTTCTTTTGATTCATGTGAATCTGTTGGCTTGGCTTGATTGTGTGTTTGTTCTCTTATAATGTTCGCCATTGTCTCAAATCCGAGCTATTGTGTTTCTTTTTCAATTTTTGACTCTTACTGGAAAGATCTCGCGGATTATTTTCTCGGGAAAATTTTCACCACATCTTGCATCCATGATCCAATGGCCGGATTTGATCCTTTCGATTTTCCTGTTATTCGATATTCATTTTGCTCTGGTTCCGTCCAAACTTTCCATGGGATCAATATGTTTTTGCCCCTTTTAACTTATTTCAGATGTAAGTATGAATTATGCTCTTGCATTCGTCAAATCTACAACTCATGGTATTGTGTGGTTAAAAGTAATTTTAAAATCCTTAAATTGTCCTTTTCTTCTTCAATTAATTGGTCATACTTTTACAAGAATTGGCCCACAGAAAATTAGATCATAGAGTTTAACCATTTTCAAAATCTGAAGGTACAATTTGCAGCTTTTGCAGACTATCCATGTTTTAAAATTATCCAAACCTAAAGCAAGAGCAATTTGGTATATAATATATATAAGAAAATGATGTGAAATGGAAACTGTGACCAGTAACTCATCTGTAGGGATATTTGTTATGAGATGAGAGGGTAAGTATATTTTACCAGACACATGCCACCTAGCATAACAAGCCATTCGTTTCTGACATTGAAGAACGTGTACGGATGATTGAATGAATTGCGATTGTGAGATAAACATAAAATTTTCCATACGACAAGCTGATTTCAAGCTGGGTATTTGCTGCAGTTGCTTTTTTACTATTTGCTTCAACTTAAGAAAATCATATTCATGCAAATAACACTTTGTAACTTTATTCGTTTTAGCTTCTTTCTCATTCTGCATTATGTTTGCAGGATGTAGATGATTTCATGATACGAAGGTTTCTCCGAGCTCGTGATTTAGATATAGAGAAGGCATCTGCCATGTTTCTGAAGTACCTGAGCTGGCGAAGATCAGCTATTCCTAACGGATTTATATCAGCATCTGAGATATCAACCAATCTGTCTCACAACAAGTTGTTTATGCAAGGTGTTGATAAGAAGGGGCGTCCAATTGTAGTCGGCTATGGTAACAGGCACAAACAAGGAAATATAGAAGAGTTTATTCGTATGTTACGACATTGAGCTCATGTGAATTCAAATTTGAAGCCTCTCCTATTTGTTTCACTTAAAAATCACTGATGAAGCTTCTCATTTATTTTTTTATCCTTTCGCAGGTTATATAATCTTTTCTCTAGAGAAAATATGTTCCAGGTAATTTGTTCTTCTCAAATACTTCAGTTGCTTGCATTTTAATTAGTTGGTTCCAATGGAAAATAGTACCGCTTGAAGGAGAGAAAAGGATTCTGGAAAGCCGTAAAATATCTTAGGAATTGAATTGTGGGAGAATAGCTTTAGGGGAAGTTTTGAAGAAATTTAAATCTTCATTCACCATGATTATCCCCAAACATTTTCTAACAACATAGATTACAGGGTCAATGAAGAAACCTCTATTATTCTTTTTTATTTTCCATTTTGTGAGAAAAAAGGTTGAAAATAAGTTAATCCTTGTGTGACAGATTTCAAGTAAGCCGTGATTTATGTCTTATTTGTTATCTTTCAGGATGCCAAGAGGGCAGGAAAAGTTTGTGTGTATTGGCGACCTTCAAGGATGGGGATACTCTAATAGTGATATTCGTGGATATCGAGCATCGCTATCAATCTTGCAGGTTTGACATTTGAACATTCATGAGTTCTTTAAGGCAACGTTCCAAACATCACTACTGCTTGAACAGTTGATGACTACTTGAAAAACTGGATGTTAAAGGGATGCACCACCTCACTGTTTTGCAACTCTCAAGACATTAAGAATAGCAGTGATTCATTGTAAGTAAGATTATAGAATTGCATATCAAATATGTAACGGTTTTTTGATTGCCTTGCTCGCAGGATTGCTACCCAGAGAGGCTGGGCAAGTTATACATTGTCCATGTCCCTTACATATTCATGACGGCATGGAAGATGGTTTACCCATTTATTGACAAGAAAACCAAGAAGAAGGTAAAATTTCTGTAGCGTTTCTCCCGAATCAGTTTCTTGTGTGCATAAGTGCCGTAGAATTTGATTCTAGAATTAACTGTGGTTAAAAGTACTCCTAACAATTTTAAAGTAATTTTCACAATTTGTATGGTGTTTGGTTACACAAGCAAAGCTGTAAAAATAATATTGAAGAATTCTAAAAATATGTTTTATTTAAAAATACTACCGTTAAAAGTCATTCGAGCATGTCTCTCTAGATAGTAATAAAAAAGGAAAAGAAAAGAAAATATAGGGCTCCAATCAAATGTTCAACACCAATTATAATATTGTGCAAGCTCAATGAGCAAATAGTATGTTTGGGATAACTTTTCTCAATATAATAGTAGATAAAAGGTTATATTATAAAAAATCTCTTGAACTTTGCCATTTGTTTAAAAAATATTCACATTATTTCAAAAGTTGCCATATTTCTCTTGACCTTTTCATAAACATTTTAAAGCTATTTTTGGAGTAGAAATCCTTTAGAATGTTGAGCATGAAATCAACGTGGCCATACATGGAAGTACATGGTGGTGACTCGGACACTGATTTGGATTAAGTCTGAAAGAACAACAATTAGACACGTTGACTTTTCATCCAATAATCTAACAATTTTTTTACTTCAAGGATAGTTTTGAAACCTTTATAAAAGGTCAAGGGTAATATTGCAACTTTTGAAAGAATAGATGTATTTTTCAAACAAAGGGTAAAATTTAGGGATATATTTTTTTTTTAATAATTTAGCATAGATAAATATAGGAAGTCACCTTAAAAGACAGCTGTTGGAACTAGTATAAAACATGTGTTAAACTGTATGTTTGTAGATAAGCTTTGTGGAGGACAAAAAGCTGAGATCCACGCTGCTTAGTGAGATTGATGAGAGCCAGCTCCCTGAAGTATATGGGGGCAGACTTTCGCTAGTTCCAATCCAAGACTGCTAAATCTCTTCAAATTTGCAACTGATGGCTGATGAATCACTCTTTATCCCAAATCCCTCATGGTTATTACTCTTAGCCTTTCTTTTCTCTTTTCTCTCTACCTTTCTGTTACTTGTTTTCTAGTTGTTTGGTAACGCAGTATTCAATAAAGTTAAATACATAGTATAAACTATAAAGCTTTTACAGGGAAAATAACTCTGTGAGAGAAGTTCTATTGTAAAAATGACACTCCTTCCTATGTTTCTGAATCAGAAGATAACTCATTCTTCTTTCTTCTTGTTTTTTCAAAAAATGGTTAAAATATAGTTTTGTTCCTAAAGTTTAGTTTCGTTTTTAATCCGGTTCTTGAAGTTTGAAAAGTGATAAATAGTCGAATGAGTTATGGTTATTGATATCTTGAAAAAGAAGTGATGTATAGAACTCAGTTTTTTATTGGGGGATTT
Organism: Trichosanthes cucumerina; assembly: GCA_036507285.1. Classification (NCBI taxonomy): domain Eukaryota; kingdom Viridiplantae; phylum Streptophyta; class Magnoliopsida; order Cucurbitales; family Cucurbitaceae; genus Trichosanthes; species Trichosanthes cucumerina. Next base: position 20,438,949 of record CM071844.1, read on the forward strand.
TGTTTAATCACCTAATTCTTAGATTTTTTTTTAGTAGATAGAATTTGAATCACTGATCTTGTAGTCATTAACACATTCAATATACTAATTGAGCATAGCTCAATTTGGTTTAGATTTTTTTTTTACTTACACCTTTTAACCAATATATTAATTTTTGTTTAGATCTTAGACATTTTCATCTATATTTCTATATGTCCATGAATTCGATATCGACCTAAAGAGTTGATCAACATTTTTATTACACCATAAAAAAGATGAAATATTAAAAGAATAGTAATAAAACCTATATTTATTAATATTTTAACATGTTAACAAGGTAAAATAATATATATATATATATATACATATTGAATTTTTTGGGTTTTAATATTTTTTTAAGGAAGGTCATCTATATCGTCATTTTAAGTCTTGGTTTTAGTTAGGGTATTAAATTTTCATCTAAATTTGAATTGACTTTTAGACTTTTGACGATATATATAAAAAGAAATAGCAACAAAATGAATCTAATCTGACTATAATATTAATAATAAGTAATTTAATTCAATTAAAAAATATAAAAAAGTTTGTTTATTAATTTAAATATTTTTTTTAATTTTTACAATTTTTTCCTAAAATATCCATCAACATTGATATATTATCAATATTTTTATTGACATTTTTTCATAAAATTAAGACTTCGATATTTTTGTGAACATCGACATTTCAAATTTTGGTTATAACTATTTTTTTTCAATTTTTATGAGTGGTATCTAATGGTCATACAATCAATACAGTAATATTGCTTCTTTAAAAAAAAAGAAAAAGGAAGAAACAAGTGCTTTTAAACTTAGTAGTTTATTAATACGTGCAATACTAGGTTTCATTATAAAATTAGTCTCTATGGTAGTGAGAAAGTTAGAATTTAATTCTTAAGATTTGAAGTGTTAGAATTGGTCATTATAGTTTTGGAGATTCGCACCACAAACTTCAAGATCATTAACATATTTAAAATATTTAATATTCCAGTTGAGCAATGCCCTATTTGGCTGAAGATTAAAAGAATTTGAGTTCATCGTTATGGAATGCAATTATTATTTATATATTTATTATAATTCTTTTATAATTAATTAGCTTTGATAGTTTTTTTTTCTTATACGTATTATAATTGAGTATTTTTAATCTCACTAATTTTAATATAATAAAATTGATTTCTATTATAATATAAGTATCTTTAATATAATATAACATAATTAAATATAATATAATTTTCTCTTTTCTCTTTTGAAATTTTGAAATTTTTATTTTTATTTATATCATTATTGTATATATAATACATCTAAAATTTTATTTATATTTATATTATTATTGTACATATAATATATCTTTTATGGCACATAATATAGTTATTTATTTATTTTTATAAAAAATTATCTAAGTGCAATTTAGATTAGAAAAATGAAAATAGTTGGAAGTAGAAGTTTTCATAAGTCTCCTATATAGAACATTGGATTTATAATCTTATTTAATGATTTGAATAATTTTTTTTTTTTTGTAATTTGTAATTTCAAATAGCGAATTTAGGAAATATTACTCTCGATTTTGAGAGATTATGATTTGATTAAAGTGAAAAATATATATATATATATATATATATTTATAAAAAATGACTTATACATGGAAATTATTCTCTTCTTTTGAATTTGTTTATATTAATCTTACGATTAATACAAATTCTATTAACAAATTAAATGATGAAGAGATAATAAAAGACTAGTTATGATTTTGAAGACATGTTTTATTTTTAACAATTGGTAAATTTTAAAATATTATAAAATAATGATTGATGAATTAATTAATAAATCAATTTAATTTTTAAATAGTGAAACATTCAAATGGATTTATTTAAGAAATATTTTTCTCAGAAGTGATTTTGAAAATTTAAACTATTTATTTCTATTTGACTTTTTAACATAACTCGTAGAAATTATATTGAATTTGAAAATTACTCTAAATGAATTATTTATAAATCTCAATCATATGTTATAAGAAATCTCAATCATATATTATAAGATTATATTAAAAGATTAGATGAAATCTCAATCATATATTATAAGATTATATTAAAAGATTAGATGAAGTAGCGATTTGTTTGAAGAGAGTAATTTGATTTCTAGATTAAAAAAAAGAAGGGAATGTAAGTTTAAAAAAACAAAAAAAAAAAATACGTACACGTATAAATGAAATTAAAAGAAAAAGGAAAAGAAGATAATTGACATAAATGGAAAATAAATGTTTATTGCAAAAAATAATAATAATAATAATTGTGAGTGTTGTAGCCAAAATTCGGACAGGATAATTCAACTGGCGTTCACGTGACAACTACTATGAATTTGTTTGAAGGGGGAAGAACGTACCCTGCAAAAGAGAGAAAGAATTTGAACACCGGTGTGGTGTTTGGCTACAAATCTGGCTCCGATACTTAAGTCAGAGAGTGTTCTAGTGTTTAGCTAGAGTTTCTAGAATGAGGAAGAACTCACCTTCTCTTCGATAAAAAGGGTATTTATATGACATTCTTAAGGCATCAACCCAAATCCATCACGAAGTAGGAAAAAGGAGAGGACATCCTCAGATTTAGATCGAGCTCAGAAGAGAAAAAGAGATGGGTCGACCCCATGATGGGGGGTTGTGAAATCGACCCTTTGGGGTCGACCTCAGCCTGGGCCAAGGCCGACCAACCGTTTCAGCCGGGGTTGACCAATTTGGGCTTAGGCTCGACCTCGACAACCAGGAGATCGGGCTTTTGGGTCTGATTCTCACCTCTTATGCGGTTTGGAGACCCAATCTCTTCTGCCTTTTAGTCTCTATTTTTGCTTGATTTTGGTCTTTCTTTGCATATTTTCCCTTCAATTTTCTTTGTATTCCAAATTTATCTTTATGGTCTAATTTTACGGGTGAGTGTAATTTAATTTGAGAATTTGATTTGATTTTTAATCAAATCATGTCTTTAATTAAAAAAAAAAAAGTTATCAAAATTTTGAACTTAAAATTAATGGAAAGATCATGAGTTTTGATGGATGTAATTAACTAAATGAGGGATGCTTTAGGCTGTAAAAAAATTCTACAAAGGGATATTAATTTTAAAACGATTATACTTAATTATATTATATTTTATCAAAATCTTTTAAGAATTAGGTCATTAAATATAAATTGTGTTCGTTTCATATTAGAAGCACCCTCAACAACTAGAATATTAAAAGAAAATTTTGTAGTAAATCAAAATTTAGATTATTGAATTATTACTTCCTTCCTGTAGGGATCGAATCCCGCAACGGAAACGATTGTGAATCGCATGTTCTTTGTTTTGTTACACAGATTTCATTCAAGTACAAACATATAAGATTAAGGATGTAATTCTACATAGGACAACAAGAAAATTACCTTTGAAAAATGCTTTCTTCTCGAACTTCTTCTCCCACTGTCACGATCTCAGCAACTTGAACCCGAACGTGTGAAGATACCACCACTAGATCTTCTCCGTTGTTCTCTAGGTGAGGGAGGAAGGTGAGTTCGTTTTAGGGTGAGATGTGGAGATTATGAGAGAAATTGTGTTTTGGAACTTTTCCAACAACACAATAGTATGGTATTCTAGGGTTACCAAAGATCAAAAATTTCATCCCAAAGTTGCATCTCATGCAACTATTTATAGGGAAATAGGATGGAAATTGCCATCTTATCCCTCTTTCATTCCCTCATTAGTATATAGTTAATATGTGAATCTAATTCACATTAAAACCATATATTATATCAATTATATCACATATAATGGATATGACACCTCATATATGAAATTGAACTTTTCAATTTCATTCCTAACTTTATACCCTTAATTACCATGTTGAGCCAACGGAGGGACCTAATGGACTTATAGTTCATGAGCTCCAATGATGTGATATTAACTGATCAAACTCTTTTATCTAGTTAATCAATATTCATTAACTACAAGTCACTCCACTATAGACTTGTAGTTGCACTCTCCTCACTGTAGATTATATTGTGTCCATTGATATAATCATTACCCATGAGTCAACCATTCACAGGTTGTTCGTAATCACAACTGGGTCAAATTACCGTTTTATCCCTGTGAATACCTCTTTATTCCTTAAGCACCACTGATGCTCTAATGAACAACAAGTCTATGGTTCTACCATAGACTCATACCCTCTTCAGTCAATTTAGAGGGGGGGGGGGCGTTGTTCAAGACCTGGACTCGGTTCTTAAGGGAACAACCTATCTAATTCTTTAGTGTAGGAATGAGTGAATTCCATCTTGCATAGTTAAGTCTCCAGCTACCTACGAGGTTCTGTCCCTGAGAATGTAGGCTTATTGAGTTGGCTACTGGCCACTCTCACCCATACTAGTCTAAGAACAAACCTCTATAAGCAGGAGTTCTTAACTTGCTCAGGATTCAGGTCGAGTCACTAATGACCATCTATAAATAATCAGTCTTATCCTGTTAACGACGTTATACTGGTTAGGCTAATAATTTGCAGTCCGGTCTTGTATGAACTCTTCATACAGGATGTCCCCACTCGCATGTCAACCACATGAATGAGTTGAATTACCTCATTTGTACTAATTACAGAGTGGGTCGCATCCATGGTGTTACCAGAATAAGGTTTCCAACCTTATTCTTATACCATAGACCATTTAGGTTATACTCTTGAACACAATCCAAATAGTGTCTATTACATTGATGTTCAAGATACATTATAACCTTGGAGTTTAGTTTATTGGATTTATAAAACAAGAATATAATTTTATCAAAACAAATAACTATTTATTTATTTGATCAAAATTACATAAGTTTAAGGCACAAATCCCAACAATCTCCCACTTGACCTAAAGCTTGTGGAGTATTAAAACATTACAATAATGTAAATACAATAAACTAGGGCATTTAAACTCTTTGTACAATATACTCCCACTTGCCCTAGTTGGAGAAGACCTGTAAATATAGACCTTCTAGGTGACTCTCAAATACTTTAGTCGTGAGAGCTTTTGTAAAAGGATCAACAATGTTGTGCTCTGAGGCTATCTTCGTGACGATCACGTCTCCTCGATGCACGATCTCTTGGATGAGATGATATTTTCACTCAATATGCTTTCCCCTCTTGTGACTTCGGGGTTCCCTTGAATTTGCCACGACACCACTGTTATCACAATAGAACGTGATGAACAAACTCATATTTAGAACAACTTCCAAATTTAACATGAATTTCCTTAACCAAACGGTCTCTTTAGCTGCTTCACAAGTTGCTACATATTCGACCTCTATGATGGAATCAGTGATGCATCACTTCTTGACGCTACGCCATACTACAACTCCTCTGTTAAGAGTAAATACTGACCCTGATGTAGATTTTTCGAGAATCTTTATTAGTCTGAAAGTCAGAATTCGTGTATCCTGTAAGGATCAAATCCTTAGCCCCAAACACAAGCATGTAGTTCTTTGTTCTCCATAGATACTTAAGGATTGTCTTAACCGTTGTCCAGTGTTCAGGTCATGGATTGGATTGATACCTACTGATCATTCCAACTGCAAAACAGATGTTTGGCCTAGTACACAACATGGCGTACATCAGGCTCCCAACAGCTGATGCATAAGAAATTCGTCTCATATCTTCAACTCCTTGAGGTGTCTTAGGACACTGTTCCTTAGACAAATGAACTCCATATCTAAAAGGCAATAAACCCTTTATTGGAGTCTTGCATCTTAAACCTCAACAACACTTTGTCGATGTAAGAAGTCTGAGACAGGGCTAGTGTTTTATTCTTGCGGTTCCGGACAATCTGGATCCCAACAACAAACTGCGCTTCTCCCAAATCTTTCATTTGGAATTGCGTAGCTAACCAATTCTTAATGTCAGTAAGATAATCTACATCATTCCCAATGAGTAGGATATCATCCACATATAGAACTAGGAATGCTACATAACTTTTGATGATCTTCTTGTAGACACAAGGTTCATCATCATTCTTATCAAAACCAAAAGATTTGATTGCCTCATCAAATCTTATATTCCAGGACCTGGAGGCTTGTTTCAGTCCGTAGATTGACCTTTTAAGCCTGGAAACCTTTTGCTCTTGTCCTGGTTCAATGAACCCTTTGGGTTGGTCCATGTAGATGTTCTCGTCAAGATTGTCATGCAAGAATGTTGTCTTGACATCCATTTGTCATACCTCATAGTCATAATATGCGACAATGGTAAGTAGGATACGGATAGACTTTACCATAGCAACAGGTAAAAAGGTTTACTCATAGTCAACCCCTTCAACCTGGGTATAACCCTTTGCTACTAGTCTAGGTTTAAACGTTTGCACCTTTCCATCTGCACCACGTTTTCTCTTGTAGATCCACTTACAACCTATAGGTTTTACCCCATCAGGTTTATTTACAAGATCTCAAACAGAATTAAAGTACATAGACTCCATTTCTTGGTCCATGGCTATGACCCATTTGTCTTTGTCATTGTCAACCATCGCTTGATTATAAGTCGATGGATCCTCACAATCGTCATCTGGTATAACAACTCTGGTTTTGTTGGGATGTATGTCCTAATCTCGTTTTGTTTGTAATATTACCATTTGAAATTAATAAGAGTTATTTCTTTCTTCACTTTGTGTCTCGCAATTTTTACAAAATTTGTCTAATAAACTAAGCTCTAGGGTCATTGAATTTATGAGAGAACTATAACTTGAACGGTGTGTAGTGGACACAGGGAGGATCATGTTCGAGTTAATGACCTGAACCGTCTACAATATATGGATAGGGTTGGAGACCTAATCCTGGATACGCTGTGGATGCAGCCCACTTTGTATTAGATACAAACGAGGTGATCTGACTCGTTCATGTGGTTGATATGCGAGTGGGGGCATCCTATGCAATGAGATTGTACAATATCGAACCGTGAATTATTAGACCTACTGATGTAACACCGTTAACAATATGAGACTAATAACTTCGTAGATAACCATTAGTGACTCGACCTTAATCCTGAGCGTGTTACGGACTCCTGTCCGCGAGGTCTGTCCTTTGACTAGTACGGGTGAGGTTGAGAACCTGTTAGGTAAAACGATTGAAAACACTTCAATCGGATCGAGGTGGAGAGTATATGGACACAAAATTTCAGGACTATATGATATAACATGGAATTACGTCCCAACTCTCAGCACCTGGTATGCCACAGGCGAATGGTGTATCGGAGAGGAGAAACAAAACCTTGTTAGACATGGTTCGGTCGATGATGAGCTATGCTCGTCTCCCTGATTCTTTTTGGTGTTACGCAGTGGAGACTGCGGTGTATATTTTGAACAACGTTTCGTCGAATAGTGTTTGTGAAACACCTTTCGAACTCTGGAATGGACATAAAGGAAGTTTACATCATTTCAGAATTTGGGGATGTCCGACCCATGTGTTGGTGTCAAACTCGAAGAAGTTGGAACCTCGTTCAAAATTATGTCTATTTGTAGGTTACCCAAAAGAGACTAGGGGTGGTCTATTTTTCGATCCTAAGGAAAATAGGGTGCTTGTGTCGACAAATGTCATTTTTCTTGAGGAAGACCACGTCAGGGATCATTTACCTAGAAGCAAAATTATGTTGAACGAAATGGACAGTACATCAACAAGAGTTGCTGATGTGGCTAGTACATCAACAAGTATTGTTGATCCTAGTACGTCTAGTCAAGTCCGTTTCCAAGAGTTGGGAATGCCTCGACGTAGTGGGAGAGCTGTGAGACAGCCTGAACGTTACATGGGTTTAGCTGAAACCCAAGTCGTCACTCCTGATGATGACTGTGAGGATCCATTGACCTATGATCAGGCAATGGAAGACGTTGACAAACACGAATGGATTAAAGATATGGACCAGGAAATGGAGTCGATGTATTTCAATTCCGTCAGGGAGCTTGTGGATCAACTGGATGGGGTAAAACCTATAGGTTACAAATGGATCTACAAGCGTAAACGTGACGTAGATGGGAAGGTTCAGACCTTCAAAGCACGACTAGTGGAAAAGGGTTTTACCCAGGTTGAAGGGATTGACTATGAGGAAACCTTTTCACCTGTTGTCATGGTAAAGTCGATCAGGATCCTTCTAGCCATTACCGCATATTATGACTATGAGGTATGGCAGATGGATGTCAAGACTGCATTTCTGAATGACAACCTTGACGAAACTATCTACATGGACCAACCTAAGGGGTTCATAACCCAATGCCAAGAACAAAAGGTTTGTCGGCTTCATAGGTCCATTTTGAAAGAGTCTAGATTAAGAAAGCGGAAGCAATTTTGGATCTTGAACACTCTAAGTTGATCAATTTTGTAAAATAAAATGTATTCTCAAAGCTGGAAAAACTGGGAGTAAAGAAACTCAACTTTGAAGATCAAATTCTCTTCACCCGGTGGATGATTTTCAACACGAACACTTCGTGTACCACCGTTAGTGTCTTTTCTACTATCCTCAGGCCTTGGAACGGATTGTGGGATCCTAGGTTGAGAGAATTTGGTAGAAGAGTCCCCAAAGGTCACAAAACGGGATATTTAGAATTTTCTGCAAAATTCTATCAAAATACCTCAAATCACCATTATATAAAACTTCATTAGAGTGACATCTCAACAGTGATGAAGACAATTAAAGAATGAGGTGGCCAATTTTGATCAATTTTGAGCTGAATCATCATGGGCAAGTTGGCAACTTGGATTTCATGGAAAATCCATGAAAATCCACTATTTTTCATTTAGTTTTAATTCAAAAATTAATATTAAATTGATTTTTAATTAAAATTAATTTAATTAATTAATTTTTAATTTCATTTAATATCAAATATTAAATTAAATAAATTACCGATCCCGATCGATTTTTCAAACATGAATCTTTATTCATGCTATAAATCGATCCAATATTTAAATCATATTTAAATATATATACACCTCCTTTTAATCATAGTTTAATTCATAATTAAGCTATGATTCGTTAAATATATCACATATAATTAACGGTTTCTCCCAAAGTCGAATTTGAACAATTCAAATTCTTTTCTCTCAAAATGTTACAAGGCTTAGTCCGAGGTAGTAAGGAGGACCTAATGGACCCACAGATCATGAGCTCCAACGATACGAGATTAACCGACCAAACTCTTTAGCCTAGCTAATCAACATTCGTTAACCACCGAGACACTCCACTAAAGCCCAGTGGTTGCACTCTCCTCACTGTAGATATATTTTTGTCCACTCGATATGACCATGATTAGTAAGTCGATCCTTCACAGGTCGTTCGTAATTACAGCTGGGTCAAAATTATCGTTTTACCCATGTAATTACGTCTTGTTCCTTAAGTCCCACTGATCCTCTAATGAACAATTGGTTTGTGGTCCAACCAACAAACCGAATCCCTCTCTGGCCAATGAGAGGGGTGGACCTTTTGTTCAAGACCCTAAGTCAACACTTAAGGGAACAACCTCTCTACTTATCCCTAAAGCGGGTAGGAGTGAATTTCATCTTGCAGAACTATGTTCCCAGCTATCTACCCAGACTTATCCCTGAAATGGGAGGCTTATTGAGTCGGATATCTCGGGACACTCTCACCCATGCAAATCTAAGGATAATCTGAATAAACAGGAGTTCATAGAACGCTTAGGATTAAGATCGAGTTACCTAGATCATCATATGAATATAGTCAGTTAAGATAGTAAACGGAATTATAAAGTCTAAGTGACTATTTCGCGGGTCAGTCTTATGCCAACTCATTGCATAGGACGCTCCCACTCACATGTCACCACATGAACAGTTTAGGATCACATCGTTTGTACTCTACAAAGTGGGTCGCGTCCATAGTGTCCCTAGGATAAGGTACCCAACTCTATCCTTATACTATAGACCGTTCTTGCTATAACTTGAATTTGATCCACTTTTATGTCACACATAAAGTTCAAGTATTCATCCTATAGACAAGGGTTCTTTATTGGATTAGGATTACACAATACACAATTCACTTTATTCAATAACACATTTACTGAATAAATCTCTTTATTGCAAAATAGAATATACATTCAGTTTACAAAACCACGAGTTTTAGGACATAAAACCCAACACATTTATGAACGGAAACAAGCCTCGAGGTCTTGGAATATAAGGTTTGATGAGGCGATCAAATCTTATAGCTTTGATCAGAATGTTGACGAGTCTTGTATCTACAAGAAAATCATCCACAAAACTGTCGCATTTCTGGTATTGTACGTGGATTATATCCTTCTCATTGGGAATGAGGAAGGATTTCTTACTGACGTAAAGAAATGGCTAGCTTCGCAATTCCAAATGAAAGATTTGAGAGAAGCACAGTATGTCCTAGGTATCCAGATTGTCTGGAACCGGAAGAACAGAACGTTGGCCATGTCTCAGGCGTCTTATATTGACAACATGTTGTCTAGATATAAGATGCAGAACTCCAAGAAGGGCTTGTTGCCTTTCAGGCATGAGATTCATCTGTTTAAGGATCAATGTCCTAAGACTCCTCAAGAGGTTGAAGATATGAGACGAATCTCTTATGCTTCAGCTGTTGGGAGCCTCATGTATGTCATGTTGTGTACTAGGCCCGACATCTATTATGTAGTTGAGATTGTCAGTAAGTATCAATCCAATCCAAGATTTAATCACTGGACAACCGTAAAGGCAATCCTCAAGTATCTTAGGAGAACGAGGAACTACATCCTAGTGTATGGGAGTGAGGATTTGATCCTTACGGGATACACAGATTATGACTTTTAGACCGATAAGAATTCTAGAAAATCCATTTCGGGGTCAACCTTCATTCTGAATGGAGGAGTTGTAGTATGGTGAACCATCAAGCAGGGATGCATCGTTGATTCTACTATGGAAGTTGAGTACGTTGCGGCTTGTGAAGTTGCAAAGGAAGTTGTTTGGCTTAGGAAGTTCATGACGGATTTGGAAGTTGTTCCAATTATGAACTTGCAGATCACGTTGTGTTGTGTGACAACATTGGTGTTGTAGCCAACTCGAGAGAGCCTCGAAGTCATAAGAGGGGCAAGCACATTGAGCGGAAGTATCACTTGATACGAGAGATTGTGCACCGCAGCGACGTGACAGTCACGCAGATAGCGTCGGAGTTCAACGTTGTTGATCCATTTATAAAGGTCTTTACGGCTAAGGTGTTTGAGGGTCATCTAGAGAGTCTAGGTCTTCGAGTGCTTCCTGACTAGGGCAAGTGAGAGTATTGTAAAGAGTATTCAATGCCCTAGTTTATTGTATTACTTTATTGTAATCTATTGTACATTTGAAAAATGTATGTTTGCTCCACTAGCTTAGTCCAAGTGGGAGTTTGTTGGGATGTATGTCCTAATCTCGTTTCGTTTGTAATATTATCATTTGAAATTAATAAGAGTTATTTTTTTCATCACTTTGTGTCTCACAATTTTTACAAACTTTGTCCAATAAACTAAGCTCCATGGTCATTAAATTTATGAGAGAACTATAACTTGAACGGTGTGTAGTGGACAAACAGGGAGGATCACGTTCGAGTTAATGACCCAAACGGTCTACAGTATATGGATAAGGTTGGAGACCTAATCCTGGATACGTTGTGGATGCGGCCCGCTTTGTATTAGATACAAACGAGGTGATCTGACTCGTTCATGTGGTTGACCTGCGAGTGAGGGCATCCTGTGCAATGAGATTGTACAAGACCAGACGTTAATTATTAGACCTACTAATGTAACACCGTTAACAGTATGGGACTAATAACTTTGTAGATGACCATTAGTGACTCGACCTTAATCCTGAGCGTGTTACAGATTCCTATCTGTGGGGTCTGTCCTTTGACTAGTACGGGTGAGGGTGAATATGCCTATCTTCTGAGGGACATGACCACCCGTTGAAGGTAGTCACATTTACAATATTTTTTGCCAAGGGCATACATTGCCTGGGAGGTTGATGTGGAAATGATAGGTTTAGGTTTATTTTCATGAACTTAACAGCATCCATTAGATGGATGAAAATACAGTAATATCTATTTGGGCATGAGGGGTTTTCAAGTATGGAACATTTTCATAAACGATGGTAGGAAATTGATGATTATTGTATCAGGGTTTTCAAATAAAAAAAACGGTGGGTTATCATTTTGTTTCTCTATGTTTAATGAGCATTTAAACATATTTAGATTGTTTGAGTTTGTAGGAAAAATCAGTTGAGAGGTATGCTCTTCTATATGTTGTTATTAAGATTTCAGTTTTTAGGTAGTTCATCATTTTGATCATTGCGATAGTTTATCATTCTTTTTTTGCAATTTGTCATCCTCAAAACATATAAACACCAAAGGACCCAAATCAAAAACTAACCTAATCATCAAATTCAGTTTCTTTTATTTTGTAAGAAACCCAATAAAACTTTGAACCACTTAAATCAATATTAGAGATGTATGTTCCATTATATACATTAAATAGATAATCATAGTTAGAAAGTTCATCATTTTGGATTGTTTGTTTTGAGGGTTGGGGTTAGGATGGGTTAGCATTTCTAAGCCCACCCGTTATTTGGGTTTATGAAATCTTAGGGTCTGTTTGATAGACAATCCAGATTCTATTTTATGTTTTCAGATTTACTGAGTCCAGTAAATATGGCAGATGTGTTTTGGAAAACTATTTTTGGATTCTATGATTCAAATAGTGGAATTCTGAAAACAACATTTTTATGGTTTCATTGTATCCAAATTTTGAATTGGAAACTTTAAAAGGAAGAATTCTACTAAAAAAGATAAATTCTTTAATATAAATAACATTTAATGATATAACTCAATTGTTTTTGTTAAATTAAAATATGTAAATACAATATATTATAAATTATATGATATTATAAATTAATAATTATATAAGATTTATAACAAAATATATGTTCATAAATTAATTAATAATAGTTTATATTCAAACTAATATTAGTTTTGCAACTACAACTAGTTTCATAGTATATGAGTACATTATAGAACACATTTGAGCAATTGTTTAAATTGGAATCCAATTTCAAAATTTGCAACCAAACACGTATCTACAAATATGAAATACAACTTTATTTTCACCAATCCTTTGTTTTCAAAATTCTATTTTAGATTGTCTACCAAACAAATCATTAGTTTCTTAAATCTAAACCCATTGAATAGTAATTTTTTTAAAAAAATATTATTTATCTATCTTCCTCTTCTTCCTTCAACTTTTGAATTATCATAATTATTATCATTTTATCTTTTTAAATATTTTATCTTTTCATTTTTTCTTTCTTCCTCCACCCGTCTCTTATTTATCTTTTAATCTTCACTAATATTAATAACTTCCTTGATAATTTTAAATGTGTTGTTTGTAAGTTTTGAATTTTTTCCATTAGTCAATTTAACTTAAAGATTTATTAGAATAATTTTCTTAAATTTACCTGACTAAAATGTTTTTTTTTTAAACCCCAAATGTTAAATAAAAATTAAAAATAAAACTTTAGGATTAAAAGTGTTAGGGGTGAGTAAAAAAAGACTGAAAATCGACTCGACCAACCAAAACTGATCAAACCGACCGCAATCAGTCGATTATCGGGGGAGTCGGTCGAGGGTCGGTTGGTCGATTTGGGGCAAAAGCCCTAACGGACCGAATCGACCAAATTTTATAATATATATAAATATAATAATTGAAAAAAAGTACAAAAATTATAAAAATTTTATATATTTATATTATATCTTATAAATATAATATAAATATATAATTCAAAAATATTATAACAAATCGACAAAATGAACCGGCCAAACCGGCCATATGGTCAGTTTGGTGTCGGTTGGGGTCGGTGATCACCTCTAAAAAGTGTAGTTTGCCCAAAAATATATAAATATAGCATATATAAATATTTTTGCTATTTTTCAAGTTTCCTACAAATATTTAGTCATAAATTTTAGTACTATAGTAGGCGTAGAAGATGCAAGTGGGGGTGAAGCCGAAGAAAAGCGTGTTTATGTTTTAGAAGAAAAGTTGGTTCTAAAATTACAGGCTTTGACAAATTGTTTCCCATTGAGGAAAGTTGCTGAGTCCTAAGTCAAAGATAGATAATAAACCTATTGAGTTTTTAGTGAGACGAAACTCAGAAGATTAAGCAGAAATGAGTTGACCTATGAGCAAGATGTACTACAACTCTCACCTTAGTTCCAGCTCTTAAATAATTAATGCACCATTTGTTACCTCATCAATCCCATTTTTACTATTTCATCAACCAAAAACAGAATTAATTAAGGATAAATACATGCTTATAAAATTTGCATATCTTCCCATCTCACTTAAAAAACACAACCTTGTCATCAAGTTCAATACACCAACCACTTATATATTCTCTCATAGATATATGAAAGTTGTGAGTAATGTCTAAATTAAGTAGTCTCTAATCAGGGACGGATTCAGTTAAGGCCCAAGCCCCCCTCAAATTTATTATTCTATAATATATATATGTATAATCAATTGATATCCACAAATTTGGTTGTGGCTCAATGGTTTTCTCCTACAAGCCCCCCTGCCAGGCGTGAGTTTGATTCTTTTCAGACCCTAAGTTTGAAGCAATTTCTGCAGAAAAATTACAAACTCATGTTGGAGGATAGTGCACATAACCAAGCTTGGGGTAAATGTGAAGCTCTCTTGAAGCAAAAACAACAAATTGAAACATTTTTTAATAAGATGTCTCACCAAGCAAGAGTTTAATCTCGAATTCGATTACAATGGTTGTGCAACCATAATAAGGATATTGAGGTTGTTTCTTTGAGAAATGCTCCTGACAATTTGAAACTAATTGCACCAGAAATCCAGAAAGATGTTGTGAATTGTATTGCTATAGAAATTGTTGACAGAATCATAAGAGATATTGGTGATAAGTTTTTTTTTCAATTTTGATTGATGAATCGAAGGATATATCTTCAAAAGAACAAATGGCAATTGTGTTGAGATACGTGGACAAAGGACATGTGATTGAACGATTTGTAGGTATTGTACATGTTACTAACACAAGTTCTCTATCACTCAAGGAGGCTATTGATGGATTCTTTTCTAAACATGGGTTAAGCATTACTAGTTTGCAAGGACAAGGATATGATGGAGCAAACAATATGCAAGGAGAATTTAATGGATTAAAAGCATTAATTTTGAAAGAAAATGAGTGTCCATTTTACATTCATTGTTTTTCTCATCAACTTCAATTAGCTTTAATAGCTATTGCAAAAAATCATGAAGAGATCACTGGATTTTTTTTCTTAGTTGCAAATGTGGTAAATGTTATTGGAGGATCGGCAAAACGACGAGATATTTTAAGAGAAAAACACAGGGGTTTAATTTTGGAAGCTTTGAATAATGGTGAATTGCCAAGTGGTCTCGGATTAAATCAGGAAACAATGATTAAACGTCCAGGAGATACACGATGGGGGTCACATTATAATACTATACTGAGTTTTATTTCAATGTTCTCATCACTTTGTGATGTACTTGAGATAATTGTGGATGATGGGTCGAATTCCGAACAAAAATATGAAGCAAAGGTTCTACTAAATTCAATTCAGTCATTTGACTTTGTTTTTCATATGCATCTTATGAAAACTATCTTGGGAATCACAAACGATTTGTCTCAAGCACTACAGAGAAAAGATCAAGATATTGTGAATGCAATGAATTTGGTCAAGATTTGTAAAGAAAGATTACAATCAATGAGAGATTCAGGTTGGGATTCATTGCTAGATGAAGTTTCGAATTTTTGTGATAAACATGATATTCTAATACTTAAGATGGATGATGTGTATTTTATTCGAGGGAGGCGAAGGCGGAAATCTCAAGAAATCACAAATATGCACCATTACCGCATTGAGGTTTTTTATACAGTTATTGATATGCAACTTCAAGAGTTGAATAATCGCTTAACTGAAACAAGTACTGAACTGTTTCTTTGTGTTGCATGCCTAAATTCGAACAATTCATTTGTTGCTTTTGACCAAAAAAACTTATCTCTCTTGCCCAATTTTATCCAAGAGATTTTTCAACTATTGAACTTCTTGTTCTTGAAGATCAACTTCAAAATTACATCATTGATGTGCGTTCAGATAACATGTTTGTCGAACTAGCAAGTATTGGTGATCTTGCACTCAAAATGGTGATGACAACTAAAGATAAACTTTACCCATTAGTTTATCGGTTGCTCACTTTAGCATTGATCGTACCAGTTGTAACAGCTATTGTAGAAAGGACATTTTCTGCTATGAGTATTGTTAAGACTCAATTGTGTAATCTGATGGGAGATCAATGGATGAATGATAGTCTTATAGCATATGTTGAGAAAGATTTATTTGATAAGATAGATAATGAAGTTATCATGCAACGATTTCAAAATATGAAATCTCGTAGAGGACAATTGTGATGTATAAAGTTATTAATACAATTCATTTTCATTTTTTTATTAATTATTTGAATTGTTTACTCATACATTAGTTTTATTAACTTTTATATTAAGCCCCCTGGATAAAATTTCTGAATCCGCCACTGTCTATAATAAAAAATATCTAAAAAAAAAATCTATGTGGAATTATGTCTACTTTAATTATTAATTAAAAAGATAATGAATAAAAATTATTAGTCATCCCGTATTATTTACGTTAGTTTAGCGCAAGATTTCAGGAAAAAAAAATATCTCACTTCTATTTCACATTTAAATCTCCTAGATTTATGAATTTTTAAATCTCCATTGATTTCTCACTTACAATATCTCCATTTTTTTCCTATTGTCCACGTTTCAAAAAATCAATAAAATTTTTTCCCATTTGCAGGTCAATATCAATTGTTAATAGTTTCTCAAAGTATCAGTTAGAAGAATTGACACATGAGATGGTGCATTTTTTTTTTGTTGCATTTTCTCTTTGATGAACAATTGATGCATTTTATTTTTGCAGAGAAAGGTTTGGATACTCCATTATTTTTGCAGAGAAATAATTTTGCAGGTACATTTATTTGTTTGCACCCTACCATTCTTTTTCTTACGTTTGCTGATTTTTTTGCACATTTTTTCATTCTATGGTCATATGTAGTGTTGTCAATTTCTGTTTTAACTGGAATTTGGGGTTGTGTGAAATTGTAGGGTGTTACATTTTGTTCTTCCAGAGTCTTCCATCATCTATTTAATCTTGCACATTGGAAGGGTATTTACGTAGATTGAATAATTACACCTAACTTCTCTAATGGCGCACATGGGTGGAGATTAATATTTTCTATTTATTTTTTAGTGGATACTTACGCATATTTTTCTATTTATTCTTGCACATTTGGTGGGTATTTATGCATATTTCTACTCATTTATTACGTTAAAAAACAAGTATATACACAAGTTAGGAGAAATGTGAGAGAGTTTTAGGTTGAACAGTAATGGCGTCAAGTGAATAATTATACCGATTATAAATTTAAACCTCTTTATCACTTAACTAGTTGGTGTAATCAGGATATATACACATATACTCGTATTCAAGCTTGTAAATGTTATTATAGGTATTGTTAGTAATTTATTCTTAATTTATTCAACTAGTTGGTCTAATCAAGGTATATATACTCATATGATATACTTATATTCAAGCTTGTCTATATGTTATTCAAGATTTAAAATGTCGATGTCGATGGAAATACCGAAGTTCAAATTTTATGGAAATGTCGATGGAAATGGATGAAAATTTTGTGAAAATGTACGGAAATTATGAAAATAGATGGAATTGTTTGAATTAGCTAATGAAATTTTGATTGTGGCTTAATTAGACTATAATTAACCATTTTTAAACAACACATCTAAATTTTTAATACAATATTTAGATATAAATATCGATTAACATGCCGATGATAACATAAATTTGAGAAAAAATATATAATTTTATAAATTATTTGAATTATTTCATGAAACTTTAATTATGGTTTAATCATACTATAATTGCTTTATTTTTAACATCATATATGCAAAATATATGCTCTATTTAGATTCAATGAGACTTTAATTATGATGGTTTAATTGAACTATAAATTATAATTAATTATTCCGAAATCTTAAATCATTATATTAAATAATATTAAATATTGATAATTAGAGAAGATATGACATATTTGATATTTATATTTGACAAAGTAATTAAATAATAATATACCATGTACATGTCTAATACCTATTCGTGGATACATCTCTTAAGTTGAAAATCCTTGATTTTGAGATGGATAATAACTCTCTAGTGGGAACTAGGTTGTAAATTGCTATGATCAAGACTAGAATAATCATCATAATTTGAGTAAGAATAATGACCTTAACCATAACTTTTTTGTGTGTTATGTTGATGATGTTCATCGTTTCAATACTTGAAAGTAAATAATTATCATATGAATAAAAGCATTCGTTTCAATACTTGAAAGTAAATAATTATCATATGAATAAAAGCATTTAAATGTCGATAGAATGGTTTACCAATAGCAACAATCTCCTCACCACCCTCTCGAGATCCATCGTAACTAAAATATATATATATATAATATTTATATTAAAATATAGATGGGCATGTCAATGTTAAAAAAAATTTTAAAAAAATGTAAAAATGAATAATTTTTTTTTAATTAATAAATCAAAATACAAAACTTTAATTCTGAGTAAAATAATATAAAATAATGATAATTAGAGGTTATATGTCATAATCGATAAAAAATTGATGTAAATGATGTAAATGTAATTAAATGAAAAGGTGAAAATATGAAAAAATAAAATATAAAAAGTAAAAAAAAAAATTAAAGGAATTGTGAGAGTGTATTATTGGTATTTATATTTTAGAGTAGTTTTGTTTATCAACTTTAGTTTGCACAACAGTTCAACCATTGATTATCAATTTGCCATTATAAAAAGACAAAATTGGAAATTGAAATAAATAAAATCAAATATCAAGTAAACGAAATAAAGAGAAGTCTGACACATCCAACCTGACTGACAACGTGGATGAGGTGGCGTGCAGAAAGTTCATCTGATTAATGCTATGATGTTATTATTATAAGTGTCATTACTCAAATATAGGTAATTTATTCTCAATTTATTCATGTTCGTTACTTGGCAATTATTTTTATTTGTTAAGATTTTCTTTGTTTGTTAAAGTTTGTTGGTTTGCTTTATTTTCTTATCTCACCTCTTAAATCTTTAAAATTTTCTAGATATTTTTCAAATTTGATAGAATAAATCTAGACATTCTCATTGCCGGCCATATATAGAACACCATGTTTCAAGAGACTAATGCTCCATTTAATTTACTTAGGCAAATTCTAAAAAATAAAAAAAGTAATATTCAAAATCTTGTTTTTGTTACAAACAAATGGTTAAACAAGACTTAAAACTATCATATTTTTTTAACTTAAAAGACCGAGAAATAAAATCCTAATCCAAAACTCACGGATACCTCATTAACACAAGAATTTCTTACAACATAGAATATGATACACAGAATTCAAGTCTTAAGGTCTTCTATTATGTAGGCAGACCACCACATCGCATTACCGCGAGTATGTTAAAAAAAAATCCCAATTACAGTAACCAAACCAAATTCAACGAAAAAGAAGTTCTAAGTCGAATAACATGCAAATTTATGGTTTCATTGGAGTAGACCATTGACAGTGAATGCAGTTAAAAACCATATTCAAACTCCTAAGTTGGCTTATTTACCGATAGCTTAGCCTTGTAGCGGCTGAAGAGTAATAATAAGAGATTGGCAAATTTGATTCACCATAGCTAAGATTACCAGAAGCTGTTCGTCCTTGTGGCGAACCAGCATAAACCCTGCCTCGATCCTGAGAGACCACCGCTGAATAGTAAGAGCGATGTGGAGATGGCAGCCTGTTCTCTGGACGATATGGAGATGGCAGCCTGTTCTCTGGACGATATGGAGATGGCAACCTGTTCTGTGAATGATATGCAGATGGTCTGCCTTGTGCCAAAGGAGCAGTATGTGTCGTAGGAGAAAGCCGTTGGCTATAGTAACCAGGAGTATGATCTATGCGAGTACCATCTCGATCTGACAGCAACTGTGATGCATGATATTGGTGCCCATACACAAACCGATGATCCCCATTATTGGTCTCGATTGTATTGCGAAAACTGTCAAAGTTAGGAGGAAAACATAGCATGGTTATAAACTTGTATGGCTGCAGTCCCAGTAAGAAGAAAAGTTACCAAAAGAAACCACTTGCATATACATAAACAGTAACATTTTTTAAAATTTATGGACCTACCAAACACAAAGCAGGTAGAAAAAGTCAAAAATTTTAGAGTCTCATCTGACATAAAATTTAATTTTATATATAACAAATTAGTTCATTTAAAATTTTGAAGGTAAGTAATTGATTAGACACAAAATTAAAAGTTTAGGACCTATTAGGCACTTTTTAAGTTCGAAAAACCTCTATTGGACACAGGAGTAAAAGTCCAGGAACCTATTAGACACATTCTAAAGTTTAGGGACCAAAATAGACGCAAACTCGAAAGTTCAAGGAATTCCATCCTTCATATACAAGATGAATAACACATTGCAAGCACAGATGATTCAGCAATAACAAAGTTATCAATAACATAAAAATAGCAACCAACAAAATCATTATGCAGTCTGAAATAATTAACTAAAAAATTGACCGACCAAAAGAACTGCGTTAAAAAATTCAGCTTTAGATCAGCTCGATCAACCAACATCATAAAAAACCTCATGTGCAAACCTGTCATACAATAGTTCAAATCCTAGAACTTACAAAGGTCATCTCAATGCAAAAGAAAAGAATTAAATATTACCCCACCAATCAAACAACTTACGACCCATTTGGTATATGTTTTTTTTTTTCTGATTTTGATCATCTTATAGGCAAACCAGTATAATCTACTTTCAAAGAAAACCCCAACAAGTTAGAATAACTTCAAAATAACAATAATAATTTACAAAATGTATCTGATATTTTGCTAAGAATACATGTGTGTTTTATAAATAACAAAATTGTTTAATTTCAAAAAACTTATCAAACAAAACCATGAATACTACCATCAGGCAGCATATAATGATACGACTCGGAACACTCAGGCTATTGTGGGGAGGAGAAATTTGAAAAAATAACATCACCCCTCACCCTCGCACCCGCGCACACACTAGAGAAGGAAAAAAAAAACCCTAAAGTACGTGTACAATAGAGCAGCTAACGTTTAGAGACACATTTACATATATAATAATTGTTATCTGCAGGCAATCTAAATCAATTGGACAACTTGCAGCAAGAAAAGCACAGAATGACCCAAAGGAGAGAGCAAATATTCGAGATAAAGAGGAAAAAAAATACCTTTCATATGAATCCGGAGGGTGTCTAAAAGATTTTTCAGGGAAATATGCTTCATGTGCATGCTCTGGATAATAAGCTTCAACATGACGGGGAGGGGCTTCTGCTCTTACAAGCCTAGGCTGCACTTGTGAATGAGAGACATGTAGTCCTGGTTCAAATGGATCATATTGCCCATGATGAACATCACGTTGAGGCCTTGTCTCAAGGATCGGACGGTGGTGGAGTCCAGATGACAAGTTCACGAAAGGATATGATTTAACCACTTCTTTAATTCGTGTAGACCTAAACGACGACTGACTTGCCACATTTGGACGAACGCGTGATTTCTTAGCAGATAATTTTTTCTTGGCGATAGGGCGGAACAAGGAAATTAGATTTTTCACCTACATTATAAGACAAAGCCTCAGCAAATTATAATTAGCGTTCTTTACTAAAAATGAGAATTTGTTTGAAAAGGATATGAAACATAGAACTGAAAGCAATTCAACATAAAGTTCTAGGACAACGTAACCTGTGTGCTACTGAGCTCCTGTTTAAATTTCCGACGACCCTCGTAATTTTCTTTAATAGCATGTCTGAAAGTACTTTCGGGAAGAGGTAAGCAATCCTTGAATATCTTAAATTTCACCTACATCAGAAAAACAAAGGAATAAAAAAATAACTCAATAAGAAAAGGAAGCTAAATTAAGCTATTTTCTATTTTGATGCATAAGTACCAGCCATCTAGAAAATCCGAAGTATTATTTTTAAAAAATAATATAAAAAAAATATCTTAAATAGCCATGTGATACAAAATATAAAAAATAATACTTAAAGCATCAAATTTAACAATATCTTCAAGGCACTCACTAATGGCAACATACAAGACAATGGTAGTCACAGTTCACCAGCGCACAATAGTCTCAGACATCACGAGTGCCACTTACAATAATAGTCACATGCAGTTTTTTGCACCCAAGTAAAAGAAGACAGTCGTACCTAGGACTAAAATGGCCTTTTCTCATCCACCATCAATCAAAAATAAAAATATCATAGAACTTATCAAATGAAAGGATATCCATGTCAAACCATATAACTTATTTAGCTTTAAGTCTGAATTGGTGTAAATTGTCATCTTTATTTTGAAGCTACAGCTTAATTTAGTCCGTGGACTTTGATTTGCAACGATTTAGTCCTTTTACTTTCATTTTTGTAACAATTTAGTCATTAAACTTTAGTTTGTAACAATTTGGTCCCTGTATCTTAAAATTTGTAACAATTTAACTCTATTGTGAATATTACTGTTAAGATTTAATGGGATTTCTTATCTAGATCAATAAAAACTAATTAGGGGACCCTAATATATAAACTACAAAGTCTAAACCGTTAAATAATAAAAAAAAACAACTTTTAATTTTGATGGGATTTTTTACGGTAGGGACAAAATTGTTAGAAATTTGAAAGTAGAGGAACTAAATTGCTACAATTTAAATTGTTACAAACTTGGAAGCGCATGGACTAAATTGTAACAAAATACAGTTCAGTGACTGAATCATTACTTTCATGAAAGTTTAAGGACCAAAAGAGTTATTTAACCAAAAAAATTATTTAATTTCAGTTACTTTGACATTCTACATAATGGAATGAGTACAAGCACAAAATGCAATTACACATTTAAACCTACACCCGACCTTCAAACAAGGAGAAAAAAAATATTTGTCCTAAATTACACGATTATACCTACACCTGACATTAAATATATTACTAGCCCTAGTCCACAAAATGATGAAAAATTCAATGATACAAGCAAATGGACAAGAAATTTATATCTATAAGGCCGCCCTGCTGGTTTATGATCCATTTTCATTCAAGGAAAAAAGGAAACATGCTTTGCATACTTTGTTTTCTAAAAAATAAAAAATACGATCCAAAATAAATCTTTTTTGCAAACGACAAAATGATGTTTTCTTTGATTTCAAAATTATTTTTAGAAATTTTGAAGATATAAAATTAATATTTTCCCCCAACGTTTTGGGATAAAGAAAATAAATTCCACCAGCCAATTACCTTTCTCTTTCCCGGCCTTTGTTTAAATTATTACAATATATACTGAAATTTTCTACTAAATTGTTTATAAAAATCAATATTTATTTAACCTAATTATTTCAAATGGTAAATAATATAAATAGTAATTCTTCATAAATATATATAATTTAAGCATATTTGTAGATATTTTAATTATCTTTAAAAAATATAAAAAAAATTAACTATTTTTTCCTTGTTGGGATGTAAATAGATTTTATTAATAAAACAAATGGTTAAAATCTTATTTTGGTCCTTGAACCCGTAAAGACTAAAAATAGACATTTTGAAGGTTAGATGGTTATTTTTAAAAAGTTTAAAGGACTAAATCAAACACTTTAAAATTCAAGGACTAAATGGAACAAAAACTCCAGGAAACAAAATAGGATTTAAAACTAAAATAAGATTGTAGTTCACTTTATTTTTTCATATAAAAATACATTTTACGAAAAATATACACTACTTTATTTCCAATCTAAATTCATTACCAAAAAATTCCAAATCAAATTTAATCAAATTTAAAGTTTTTCAGTATGCAACAAACATGTTATCAAGAATATGAAAACAAGGAATTTATCATTGTTTTCTACCTAATTCTTTTTTTCAAAAACACATTTTTGAATCATGACCCAAACTAAGCCTAAAATTTCATTGCCTTGCAAGCCATAATGAGATCAACCTAGCATATCCCCCCAAAAAAAAAAAAAAAAAGAAAGAAATACTTCTTGTGTGGCCTAAGTTCTTAGTTTCTTTCAAAATGACAAAAACACACCTAAATTTATAATCATGTTTTAAATGAACATTCCATAAAATAAAAAACAAAAAAAAAACAAAACGCTTAGTCTATCATTCTAATAGGATTATTAGAATGATGTGTCACGAAATAGAAGCTAAGACTAGTACCAAGTTGTCACATTAAACTTTTCTTTGTTTCCACTTTTACGCTCCCCATTTTTCAACAACTGAGATGTCAAGGACCCCAATCCTAGCATTAGCATCTAAGAAGCATGGATACAATACAACACGAACACAGTGATAGACCATTTAAAAAAAAAAAACTAGGACACAAGACACAACAATGACACATTTAATAAATTTTTTAAAACTCTCTTATTTTATATATATATATATATATATATATCATTTTTATAGCGAAAAGAAATTTAAAATCAATAAGTTCCTGTTTAGGCATTTAAATGGTTAAAAAACGGGTTTGTTGTATTTCACTCCCAAAATTTACTATTTATGTCTTACATTACTATTTGTGTATACATGCTTAAACAAGTCTCCTATACATTCCTTTCAAATGTTTGATCCTTCTTAATTCACTTTGTACCACCCGTGTTTAACACATATCTAATGTGCTAACAAGTATGTGATATTAAGAGTATCTATGAGAGTACTGAAAGCAGATATGTTGGGAATATTAGTAAGGGCATAGTGGTGATTAGTTAAGGGTGCCTTGGTTATAAATAGAGGAAGTTAGGGACTTTAGAAGGGGGATAATTTTGTGTATTGTTTAGGGTTGGGACTTTGGAAGAAAGATAATCCTCTCTAAAAGGCTATTCTTATATTGTAGTTTCCTTTTGATATTGCAATATATTTTCTGTGCTTGAGTACCTAACAAAGTGGTATCGTAGCAGCGACTCTACCCATGGATCATGTGCTAGAATCAGCGTTGAAGGTACAAAGGTCCTCGATGGAACAAGATGAAGGTTGGAAAGCAGTATGTGATAGGCCTCCAATTACAGAAGTGTTATACTCGTAAGAAGGAGAGGAAGGTTGGGGTGTGTGAGTGGTTGTTGTATGGGGGTGTGGGGCCCAAGGAGTTTTTTGTCGGTTTGTTTGAGTGGGTTGGTGAGTGGTCCTTTATATTGTGGTTTTGAGTAAGGTAGGTCATCTTTTTGCTAAACTCGAGTTTTGTAATTCTCTGTGAGAATTTGTGGTTCTTGGCATTGATCATAAAATAAATAAAATTGTTTGGGCAAGAGCCTATCAATTTGGTATCAGAGACCGTGTTTTGAGGAATGGTGGGAAGGATGGAAAGAAGCATAATTGAGTTGGAAGAGAAGATGGACACAGTTGGAGAAAAGCAAGCTGAGATGAAGGCCAAGATGGACTTACAGTTCGTAGAAGTGGGGTAACGACAAGCAGCCGCAACCTTGAAGGCAGACACCCAATCTGCAATCCTTCATGAAGAAATTAAAACGATCCTCTCTCGAATGGGAGTTGGAGTGCACATGGAGAAAGGATCTGAATCTTCTGAGCGAACAGTAACTGATAAGGGGAAGAAGAAAGTGGCGGAGGAGTTTGTAAGGAAGGAAAAAGTAGATGAAGCAAAGAATACAACCAGCAGTGAAGGAATAAGTGCACCTAATGTGCGAGAAGTACCATTGTTCGACCTGAGGTTGCGCTCATTGGAGGTTCCAATCTTCAAAGGTGAGGTCTGAAGACTCGGGTAGAAAGGTACTTCGTGGTGAATCGATTACCTGAACGAGATAAGTTAGAGGCGACAGTATTGTGTTTGGAGGGAGAAGCGCTCGATTGGCACCAATGGGAGGAAAAGCGAACACCGATTGGGAATTGGCGCGAGTTTCGCCATTTGTTGTTGGAGAGATTTCGTCCAACCGCCCAAGGAAATTGATACACACGAATGATGAAGTTACAGCAGGATTCGACGGTGAGGGAGTGTTGTCAGTAGTTCGAGCAAGTAACGGAGGGATGAAAGATGTCGGAGATGATGTGCTCAAGGGTAAATTTGAAAGTGGGCTAAAGGAGGAGATCCAAAGCAAATTGAGGAAGGTTACAGCCTGTGGGCCTTAAGGCCAAAATGAAGATGACCACTTAGTCCAGCAAAAAGGGAAAAGGTGGGCTTTTGTGAGTCCAAATTTGAGGGTCGAGCCGGGCACAAGCTTGACAGGGCAAATCGGGTCGGGCACAAGCGGTGGAGTGGAAGTAATTTGTGATCTTTAACCTACGACCCTATTCGAAATCAATCGAGCTCCTCAACAAGAGTGACACCGACAACATCGACGACAAGGACTCCCTTCAAGCATTTAACCGATATTGAGTTGAAGACTAAATAGGAAAAAGAGCGATGTTATAGATGTGACGAAAAATTCACCCCAAATCATCGATGCAAGAAGGAGGAGTTGCAAGTCTTGGTGGTTCAGGAAGAAGAAGAAACTGAAAATGTGGAGCAATTAGCAAAAATCGGAGATGAGGAAAATCAAATTCCAATTGAGACGGGTAAAGAAGATGAGTCACCAACAATTGCTACCTTATCTCTCAACTATGTGATGGGATTCAGTCATCCTAAGACCATGCAGGTTTGTGGGAAAATTAATGATCAAGAGGTGATTGTGTTAATAGACAGTGGGGTTACCCATAACTTTATTTCAGAGGAAATAGTTCAGAACCTTGGAATACATATTTCACCATCGGCAGGTTATGGGGTGGTGTTGGTACAGGAGGTTTGATTCGAGCAAGCAGCATATGTACACGTGTTAAAGGATGGCTTATTGAGCTTAGCATTTTGGAACACAAGGAAAAAGATATGACAGGCGAATTAAAGCAGGTTTCGAGGCAAATTCCAATCAAATTACATGGAGTGCTAGAGCGATGTTCAGCTGTGTTCGAGCCACTCTCAACCTTATCTCTCGAGCGAGTCCACGACCACACCATTGAATTACACCCCGAGATGAGCTCGATTTAATGTGCAACCATATCAAAACCCTCGATTTCAAAAGGATGAAATTGAGAAATTAGTCTAGGAGATGTTGGCTGGTTTGATTCAACCCAACAAAAGCTCTTTTTCTAGCCTAGTATTGTTGGTTAAGAAAAAAGACGGGAGCTGGCGGTTTTGTGTGGACTATCATGCTCTTAATCAAGCTACTATCCCAGATAAATACCTCATTCCAGTGGTGGATGAATTATTAGATGAATTGTTTGGTGCCACCATATTCTCGAAGATTGATCTTATGCCGCACTACCATCAAATTCGAGTCAATCCTTCGAACATTCACAAAACTGTGTTTCAAACTCATGAAGGTCATTACGAATTCATGGCTATGCCTTTTTGGGTTGCGAAATGCTCCGTCTACCTTCCAGTCAATTATGAATGATATACACAAGCTTGTTTTGGGAACAACTTTTAGCGCTTATCACCCACATACGGATGGGCAATCTGAGGTAGTTAATCGGGGTGTGGAAACATACCTTTGTTGTTTTGCTATGAAAACACCAAAGCAATGGTTTATAAATGCTTGCCTTGGGCCGAATTCAGTTACAATACTGGGAATCATACTTCAACACGTCTTACTCCTTTTGAAATTGTTTATGGTTGACCACCCCTTACAATTCTAGGCTTTGGCCATGATACGTGTGGAGCAGCAGCAGTGGATGCCATGTTACGCACCTTAAAGGAGTCTCTGTTGAGGGCCCAACAAAGAATGACAAAGTTTACAAATGCAAAGTGACGAGATGTGCAATTGGAAGTGGATGATTGGGTGTATCTCAAACTACGACCATACCAACAATCCTTGCTCTCTAAGTATAAGCATCCCAAGTTTGCCCCCAATTTATAGGGCCATTCCAGATTCTTGCAAAGTTTGGGAAGGTAGCTTATAAGGTAAAATTGCCCCTGGAACAGGTATTCATTCGAGTTTTCATGTATCTGTGTCGAGGAAAGCAATTGGTAACAATATCAATTTTTGCTATTCCACCTAATTTGGCTTATGGACTACAATCTTGCTGCTCTGATTGGACTGCGTAAGGCCTCTGAGGATGAAGGTGAACTAGAGGTTTTGATCCATTGGGAGAATACCGACAAGGAGGATGCTACGTGGGAGCCCGCTACCTTAATGAAGGAACAGTTTCTAGATTTCCACCTTGAGGACAAGGTCGCTTTTGGGGGAGCAGGTATTGATAGGCCTCCAATTACTAAAGTGTATACTCGTAAGAAGGAATAGTTTCCAAATTTCCACCGTGAGTGGTTGTTGTACGGGAGTGTGGGGCCCAAGGAGTTTTTTCTATTTGTTAGCGTGAGCTGGTGAGTGGTCCTTTATATTGTGGTTTTGAGTAAGGTAGGTCATCTTCTTGCTAAACTTGAGATTTGTAATTCTCTGTGAGAATTTGGAGAGGTGGGGAGCTCTTGAATCTTCCCTTGGTTCTTGGCATTGATCATAAATCAAAGCGTTTAGGCAAGAGCCTATCAATATGATAGGGGATTGAGAAGATGCAACAAATATTGAGGAAATTAAGCCTCTCTTTGGGCTTCGGTTTCGAAGCTTTTTTGTATTATTCACTTAATCTCATTTTGTTAGACTTGAGCCCTTTTTTTTTGCTAAGGGTTTCCTTTTTTGTGGGCTTTATTTTTGTATGCCCTTGTATTCTTTCATTTGTTCTCAATGGAAGGTTGGTTTTTCATCAAAAAAATATATACATATATATTGAGGAAATTAATCGCCAACCATTGGAGAGAGAATAGAAACAACGAATGGAAAATCATAAATGAATCTTCAAAAGTAAAACAAAACATAGAGAACAAGAAATATAGAAGAAAAAGAGTAACAATCACATGAGAGTGCACAAGAGAGATGGGGAAGGAACCAAAAGATTCAAATTGGTCAAGTCTAAGAAATACAAAGTCATGTCGAGTCTTTAGTGACGACAAAAAAGGAAAATAGCGAAATGTCAAGGTTGGAAGATGAAGCTAGTGCAACAATGCAAAAAGAAAGAAGTCGAAGGGAAGCGATCGAGGGGAGGTCAACATGTATTTTCCAAGTTCAAAGACCGCGTGTGAATGGTCTGGAAAGGTATCTGACAAGTCGAAATTTGGATTTTTGAAGTGAAATCATCGACCATTATGGAAAGGGCGACATTTCAGTAGTCGAAAGGTCAGAAAGAAAAGATGAGAGAAGAGGTTGTTAACGACAACGTCGGTGTGTGTGGTCGGCGATAAAGCTTGGATGAAAAAAGACAAAAAGGCATTGGAACCCTAACCCTAGTGGCGTAAAGTGTCAACACACATGAATCTAGAACCATGTGGGGTCTTAGGCTTATTAGGAGTGGGTTGGTGTTAAATAAATAGGTTGGGGAGGCCCATTTCGTTTCAGAGAGAGATAATGAGAAGATTATTGTAAATTTGGGTTTTTGGGTTGCGTCATTCCCCTCTAGTTGGTTGACAATAGATTTCCAAATTTACTTTTCACTTGTGTTTGCCTACATTGCCAACCACGGGCCCTATTGGACATCATCAACAGTTGTCGCTACTGACCACTGCCCGCCATACTTGGTCGTCGAAGCGCTAATTAGCTGGGTTGGGTTCTGTGATTTCATAAAACAAAGAAAGAAAGAAAAAAAGGAGCATTTAGATCATAACCCAATTTGGGGGTGTGTCTTATTTACCACACCTTGAGGACGAGGTGCAGTTGAAGGGTGATATATTTGGAATATTAGTAGAATATTAGTGAAGCCATAGTGGTTGAACGGGGACAGGGATGGGGAACATACTCCTCATTCGTGTCCCCTGCTTGCCTTTGTTTATACATATACATATATAAATAAATGGTTGTATAAATGGTATTAAATTTTCATTGACATGTCGATATTTTAACATATCCATTGATTCAACATTGATACAAAGGTGAATCGAAATTTCCATAATATTGTTAAAAAAAATTTGAAACATAAAAATTATATTATAGTAACAAAATGTCATTAATGTGAATATAATATAAATAACAAGCATTTCAACTTGTTTAAGAAGTGTAAAATGTTTATTTATTTATTTACAAATTTTCTTATTCTTTTATGTTTTTATAATTGTTCCAAATAGAAAAAAATTTCGTGAGGAACTCGATCCCCTCGAATTCCCTACCTCAATCCCTACTTTGTAAAATTTTGCAGGGACAGAGATTCAAATGGGGGTAGGGACGAGAATGAAGCAGCCATCCTCATCCCTATTCCACCCTTTAAACATCCCTAATAATGCATACCCCACAATATAGGTAGCCTCTGTAAAGCACAAACACGTTTAAAATGACGAAGTGTTAGTGTCGGACACTGACATGGCTCCAACACATTATTTTGAATGTCCTATTTTTTATTATATTTTTTTATTTTCCAAAAAGTACACTTCGAACGCGTAAAATTCCTATACTTTAAGAAAATAGTTTTTTTTAATGAACCCACCCACGGCCCAATCTTAATTTAGCCCATTTACGGGCATTTTTTCTCTGATTTTAAAATATTGATTAAAGTGTTGTGAAATCGCCTTTTTCTTCCCAAAGATAATACACACCAAACCCAAACCCAGATCACCCATAATTTCTCCCGTGCCAACACTGCCAGACCCCTTTCTCCATCATGACCCCTCTCTCTCTCCCCTTTCTCTCTTCCCCCTCCGAACATGACCCCTGATCATCCCCTCTCCCGTCGACCATCGACCTGCCCATGGTCGGCAAACAATCACGACTTTCCTTCTCCATCGACAAGAAGTCTATGTCTATTGACCTTGACCAACACTCTCATGGCAACCAAATTCGTATCACGGAGCATCAGAGAGATCGATCTTTTTCTTTCGCAGCTCCTGCCTCCATCATCCTTTGGCTCCATGGAACCCTCAAGCTTCTCCTTTCCTCCCATCTTAACCAGAAATTCTTCAAGGAAGAGCGCGCTGAAGGAGATGTATACTGGGTTGAAAAACACATCAACCGCCAAGGCCACTACGTTGAGCTTGCTAAACTTGAGGCCAACGGAGCTTGTTCAAAGATCATAGTCCCTGTTGAATCTAATAGAAAGGGTTGGCATCTCCTTTTAGTGCTTCTGGCTAACTACCTCCCCAAATCAACCTTGAAACCCATTGCAATCGACCAAAAAACGCATCTCCCAGTGCCAAAGAAAACGTCTTTTAAAGAGGCCCTCACTGCGACCCAACCGCTAGCCCCCTCCCCTGTCTTCACTCACACCTCCAGTGGCCCAAATCGTCCATCCCCTGTCTACGACCTGGCCTCCCTAAACCTCTCATCCCTAATCTTTGTTGATCGTTACAATTTCCATGATGATTGGTATGCGATATGCTTGGCCTTGCAAGAGGTGGTCGGTAAGAAATGTGCCATTAGCCCGATCCAACCAAATAAGGCTCTTTTTACCAGTGAATCTGCTGAACAGGCATGTGGCCTTGTGGGAATTGGAAGCTGGCAGCTGATTAGTGACTTTTGGCTGAAGTTGAAGCATGGAGCCACTCGGCATTCAACAACGATCCTCAAATTCCTTCGTACGGGGGTTGGATTAAGGTGTGCAACCTACCCCCAGACAAATGGAGTTGGGACTCCTTCAAATCCATTGGTGAAGCATGCGGAGGCCTGGTCGAGGTTTCAAAAAAGAAACTCTCCAGACTCGCCATGATGGTCGTTTGTCTAAAGGTGGTTGAGAACCAAAGGGGCTTTATTCCTGCTTTCGTCCATCTCCCATCCACCTCGGATTCATCCAACATGGTGATAATTGACCCTTTCTTCAATGAAGATTTTTGTATCGATTTTATTGCGGGAATTCATGGACGGAAGAAACCATATGGGTCTCCATCTCTAATAGCTTTTCCAGTGGAAGCCCCGAACCCCAACAGTCGACCCATTTGGCGTCACTCCCGATGACACGCGCCTTTTGTCAACCGTACCCTCTGTATAGACTTCAGAGGTTCGATCACCTCAGCCCTCCTGTCCACCAAACCCAGGTGCCTCGACTACCCCATTTTCTCCCACTCTCCAGACCAACTCCCCGCTTTGGGCTCTCCTTCCACTAGCCCAGTCAACGACCCACCTCCTGATCCTTTTTCTATTATCCAAAACCACTCAAAACCCTTTGACCCTAACTCAAAGTCCCCATCCCCTCGGCTTAGACCCACACAAAATCTCTTGGGCTCACATACCCCTAGCCCAGTCAACGACCCACTTACTGATCATTTTTCTTTTACCCAAAACCACTCAAAAACCTTCGACCCACACTCAAAGTCCCCATCCCCCTGGCTTAGTCCCACACATCCCGAAAAAGCTAAGGTTTTCATTGATGGGAAACAAACTTTTCTCCTTAAGGGTAGCATACACCGCTCGGATGTTACCCATTATCCCTCTGACTCCGTAGACATCATCTCCAGTCCCTGCCCTGACTCTATCTCTCCTAGACCCACCTTGATGCATTCATCACCAAGCTCCATTATTCCCCATTGTCTTTTTGCCGAAGAGCCATTAGATGGTCCCCAACCTCTCACCCATTGCCTTGACCCACCCCCTGTTATTGTTGCCTTTGGAACCTCCCCCCCTTTCGCTCAACTCGGTTAATCAAAAGGGAATTAAGTCTCCAGTTGAAGCCCAGTCCCCTCGGTTTTCTGCAGATGATCTCTTCCTTACGCAGCTTGCTCCTTGGCTCATTGAAAATGGGCTTTGTATATCTGCCATCCCTTCTAAATCCAAGAAAGCCAAAGTGACAGCGAAAAAAGCTAAGCTTGTTAGAGAGGTCAAGAATTTGGTCCCATCCGTGAATTATGGGAAGACTTCCGCAACTGTTGACAATGGTGGGCAAATAAACCCTTTATGATAGTTTTGTCTTGGAATGTTCGTGGCTTGGGCTCGCGAAAGAAATGTGCCCTTATTAAAGACTTCCTCACCAAATTGAACCCCACCATTGTTATTATGCAAGAAACCAAAAGAAACAACATGGATAGAAACTTCATTAAGACCCTTTGGAGCTCTCGAAACGTTGTTTGGTCTGTCCTCAATGCCCATGACTCTTCTGGCGGCATTCTCATCATGTGGAATGATCCGAGCATTGAAGTGATTGAAATTATTGAAGGTACCTTTACTCTTACCATTCATCTCTCTCTCACAGATGGTTATTGTTTTTGGTTGACTGGTGTCTATGGTCCCTCTCGTGCTGCCATTCGTAATGCTTTCTGGGGTGAGCTCATCAATCTCTCCTCTATTTGTACTGACCATTGGTTGTTGGGAGGTGATTTCAATGTTCCCATATGGTCTTTCGAGAAATCTAGTGGTAAGCCCTCGACCAAAAGTATGAAACTCTTCAACTCTTTCATCTCAGCTAATGCCCTTATCGACCCTCCTCTATCAAATGGCAAATTTACTTGGTCTAGTCTCAGAGAAAGGTCGGTTATGTCTCTCATTAATCGGTTTCTAATTATTGCTCCCTACCTCGACAAGTATAACAGTGCGTTGATGAAGAGACTCCCTCTTACCCTATTACTCTGACTCTTGGTCAACAGAAATGGGGTCTCAGTTATTTTAAATTTGAAAATATGTGGCTAGAACATTGCGCCTTTGAGTCTCTCCTCGTGGATGAACAACCTCTCCCACAATTGGCCAGGTTACGGCTTCATTCAGAAACTAAAAGCTTTTAAAGGTGTTTTAAAAGAGTGGAACCTATCCATTTTTGGGAACTCCAAGATTCAGATGGTTGACTTGACCAATGAGCTTGTGAAACTTGACCACCCGGACAGTGTTTTAAAAAGCCCTCCAAGGCGCGCGCCTAGGCGCGGGGCGCAACTTCAGAGACGCATCTAAGAAGGTGCGCGCCTCGGGGGCTTCTTCAACTTTTTTTTTTCCGTTTTAGAGCCTTGAGACGTTTAAAACATAATAGAGCCTGAATGATTTGGTGTTCATAAAATATAATAGAGCCTTGAGACGTCGATATAGCATTCGAGATGTCATTGACCCCATTTCTTTAAAAGATATTGAGGATAGTAATGAGTGGTTGATTGGAAGAATGGATGATGATTCTGAAGAGGATAATGATCTTGTCTTCGATGATAATTCTTTAACATGGGGTGATGTTTCAAGAGTTGCTGGAGCAAAAGAACTTGCACCTGCCTACTATTCTAGAGCTAAATCAAGAACCAAGAATAATGCTTCATGTTCATCCTCCACGTCCACACAACCATTGCCACGAGATCCACAACCCATGCCCCCACCTGTTAACTTGGATGACTATGAGAATGAGACTGATGAAGAAGATACAGATGGCTATATGTCCAATGATGAAGAGAATGGGGTTGAAGAAGAAGATCTATTTAGTGAAGAAGATATTGATATTTAAGGCTTTTGATCTTCTAGTGTTTATAATTTATTAGTGTTGTATTGTAATTGTTTCATGTTTTTTAATAAAGTATCTATTGTCTCTATGTTCAAACATTAATACTTGAAAGTTGAACCTTATTTCTTTTACTTATTTTCCTTGGTTAAAACTTAATTTCATCCCATGAAGGGTTTTATCTTATTGTGTATGTATACATATATATTTTATATTTTTTTTATATATAGTGCGCCTTAGATAAAAAAAGCCCGCGCCTTTTGGTGCGCCTTGCGCCTAGGCTCCAGAGGGCTATTGCACCTTAGTGCGCCTTGAGCCTTTAAAAACACTGCACCCGGAGGAAGCTTTACGTTTTGATGGGGCCATTTGCCAAAGAAGATTGGCTATCAAAGTTGAATTATTGGAGATCTCTTTTGGGGAGGAGATCTCATGGAGGCAAAAATGTAAACTCAAATGGTTTTTAGAGGGGGATGAAATAGCACCTTTTTTTCACAAACTTGTCTCTTTGAAAAAGAGGAAAAACACTATTGTGGAGCTTCTCTCGAGCTGGTGCGAGTTTGGTTGTCGACAAGGATATTGAGGAAGAGTTTATTGATTTCTACATTTCTCTCTACACCAAAGCAAGTGGTGGCAGATTTTTGCCAGAGATTGATAATTGGGACCCCATTACCCCACTCAAGCTTCTTCTTTAGAACTTCCCTTTTCAGATGACGAGATCAAAAGGGCAATTATGGGCGATATAAAGAGAGTGTTCCAAGAGTTTTTTTAGAAGGGCATTGTAAATGATAATTTGAACGAAACTTACAATTGCCTCATACCTAAAAAAGTTGATGCTAAATCGGTAGGGGACTATAGGCCAATCAGTCTCACCACTGGCCTCTATAAAGTGCTTGCTAGAGTCCTTTCTGAGCGGCTCAAAAGGGTCCTTCCACATACCATTTCCGAATCACAATTCGCCTTTGTGGCTAGGAGACAGATCGTTGATGCTTCCCTCATAGCAAATGAGATTGTTGAAGATTATCATAAGCATAAGAAGCAAGGTATTGTTATCAAGCTTGACTTTGAAAAGGCCTTCATTAAGGTGGATTGGGATTTCCTCGACCTTGTCCTTGCAAGAAAAGGTTTTGGGACTACCTGGAGAAAGTGGATACAAGGTTGTATTTCTTCAACAAACTTCTCCATTATTCTTAATGGGCGGGCCTAGAGGAAAGATTTTTGCTTCCAGGGCCTCAGGCAAGGTGATCCACTCTCCCCCCTTCCTTTTTATTCTTATTGTTGATTGCCTCAGCATAATGTTCTCTCTTGAAGAACAAAAAGGTCATATTAGTGGCTTCGAGGTAGGAGTTGAAAAGCTTACTATTACTCATCTCCAATTTGTTGATGACACCATCTTTTTCTCTGCTCCATCCAAGGAGCTTATTACTGCACTCCTTGACACAATCAAACTTTTTGAAAAGGCTTCTGGGCTTT
This sequence comes from Trichosanthes cucumerina, assembly GCA_036507285.1. Classification (NCBI taxonomy): domain Eukaryota; kingdom Viridiplantae; phylum Streptophyta; class Magnoliopsida; order Cucurbitales; family Cucurbitaceae; genus Trichosanthes; species Trichosanthes cucumerina. The sequence goes on from CM071844.1 coordinate 20,474,997, forward strand.
CCATCAATCATCACAAGTCTGGGATCATTGGAATCCATCTTCCCTCATCAAGTATTTCAGAATTTGCCAGGGATTACGGTTGCAAGATTGTTGATTGGCCTATGATTTACCTTGGTCTCCCTTTGAATGGTAAGCCCCACACAAAATCCTTTTGGGCTCCTATCATCGAAAAGTTGAGAGACGGCTCAAAGGATGGAAGAGTGCATACCTATCCAAGGGTGGTCGACTAACTCTCATTCTCGCTACCTTAACAAACCTACCCACTTACTACTTGTCAATCTTCAAGCTTTCGTCAGAGGCAGCCAACACCTAGGAAAAACTTTTCAGAAATTTCCTTTGGAATAGCAGCAAAGAAAAAAGGGGATTCCATTCTATTAACTGGGAAACGGCTTGTCGTCCATTGACTGAAGGTGGCTTGGGTCTCATTGACCTTAAAGCCAAAAATAAGAGTCTCCTCGCCAAATGGATTTGGCAGTTTCATTCTGAAAAACATCCCTTTGGAGGAGACTTATTTGCTGCCAAATATGGAACAATACACTTTGATCTTCATCCAGACCCTAAGAAGCTCAAATACCATCATGGACCATGGAAATACACCGTGGCACAAAGGGAGTTGGTTTATGAACACCTTAATTGTGTGGTGGGTAATGGACAACAAACATCTTTTTGGCATGATAATTGGATGGGTGACACTACCATCAAAGCTTAAGCCCCTTGGCTTTATGCCTTGTCTTTGAAGAAGGATGGCACCATCGATAATATGAGAGGATTGGACAATCTTTCTTGGGACCTTGGCCTTCATCGGAATCTGAAAGAGGAAGAGATAACATAATGGGTAAGGCTATCCTCTATGCTTCCCCCTCCTTCTACAAAGAATAACATGGACACTTGGAGATGGACCCTTAATACAGCAGGCTTTTTTACGTCAAAATCGCTCTCACTCAAGCTTGTAACTAGCAACGATCACCTAACTAAGGATTTGTACAACAACATTTGGAAAAGGCCTATTCCTAAAAAGATTCGTTTTTTTCTATGGGAGGTTAGCAATGAGGGCATTAACACAGCGGATACTTTACGGAAAAAGGCTCCTTGGATTGCATCATCTCCTAGTTGGTGTGTTCTTTGTCAGCAAGCCAATGAATCCATGGGCCATCTTTTTATCAGTTGTTGTTACACTTCCCAATTATGGTCCAAGATCCTCACGGCCTTCAAATTACAGTTTGTCCTCCCAAGCAAGATGTTGTACGTTTCTTCAAGCTCTCCTTCTAGGTCACCCCTTCACCAAAGATAGAGCTTGCCTATGGACCAATATGATTAAAGCTCTTCTTTGGTCCATTTGGATAGAAAGGAACAACAGGATCTTCCAAGATCGTGCTCGGGATCATCATAAGCTATTCGACCATATTATCTTCTTAGCTATCTCTTGGTGTAAATTAACCCTTTTTCTTCTGTGATTACAGTCTCACTCCACTTATTCATAGTTGGGACTCTCTTTTGTAATTGGGCTCTTTAGCCCTTTCTTTTGTACATTTCTTACCATGAATGAATGATCACTCAATGTTTCTCATCAAAAAAAAAAACCCATGATTTCTCCCGCCTTCACCATTACGATTTCTCCCCATTACGACCGACGACTTCTCATCCATCGCCCTCCACCGTTCTCGACCCACCAGCGACTTCTAAGTCATTTCTTCAGTCCTCTTCATTCTTCATTCGTTTTGATTGGTGAAGAGGACAAGAATGAGAAAAATAAGTAGAAGGTTGTTTGATTCTACTTTGTACTCTTTTGTGCAAAACTAACTTATTGAATCCTAGATATTGTTATATGCCAGTTATCTTATCTCTTATCTTTTTAATGGATTGAATGGATGTTGTTTTGATGTTTAAATGTAGAAGAAATTGACATTAAAAGTATTAAATATTCACAATATGTCAAAATATGCACACACACTTCTTAAAAATATATATATATTTCCATCATGTCCTTTGCTACTTTTTCAAAAATTGACATATCGCCATGTCGATATCGTGTCATATTTGTGGCGTGTGTCTGTGCATTTTAAAGGCTTCAGCCAACCAAGGCTAGCTCTACGAGACAATAAAGGTTTCAGATGATTAAGTTCTCAATCCTAAGGGCTTGAACGCATGATTGGAGAGCACATCCGAGTATCCCACCAAGCCCTAGCCAGTGATTTTGAGGCGACAACGAGTGCTCGCCTTAGGCAAGAGGTGAGGCCTTTAGAGGGATGTGTGCCTCATACATTGCCCAGGCGAACGATTTCAATCAGGCAACCACCGACTACGCCTGACAGCACCTGCCTCACCTTCGCCATTGTCGAAGGCCGAAGGCAAACGCCTGATTCAATTACACAAGGTTTTAGTTTTTTCTGTTAAAATAGAAATTAGAAACGCTCCTTGCTTAACTGAATACCCACGATAACCTAAAAATTAGCCCATAAGGAAAGCCCATGAAATCCATGCAGACAAGGTCGCTTCATATTTCTTCTTCGTGGAAGAAATTGGTTGCGTTCTTTATCGACTACAAAAAACAACGTTGCTTTTCTTCTTCATCGATTGGTTCTGAGAGTGGGTGAGTTTACAGAAAAAGAGGATGATGATTTTGACATTTATTTGATGTTTTAGCCTTTTAGGCTTGTTTTACTTTGGTTCATCGATTCAATCTTAATGACTTGCTCATGTCTTGAATTACTAGAACTTGTTTATTATTGGATGTTTTTAACATTTTATTGTTTTTACCATTTAAGGCCTGTTTGGCCCACTAGTTATTATAACCCGTGTTATAATAACCTGTGAAATACTCTACACCCCAAACACAGACTATTATAACCCCAGACTATACTACTCTGCATTTTAAATAATATTATATGTTTCACAGACTATTATAACCCATGTTATTATAACCCACTCGGCGTCACAAACAACCCCTTAGTATTCATCTTTTAATGCTTTGACATGACTATATTGACAATATAAATCTATGCTCTATATATTATTTATTTATATATTTAGGCCCCGTTTGATAACCATTTGGTTTTTGATTTTTGATTTTTTTAAAATTAAGCCTAACCACACTTCTACCAATGAGTGTTATATTTTCTTATCTACTTTGTACCTATGTTTTCAAAAACCAAGCTAAATTTTGAAAACTAAAAAAATAGTTTTCAAAAACTAGTTTTTGTTTTTGAAATTTGGCTAGAAATTTAGATGGTACCTCATGAAAGATGGAAATCATGGTAGAGAAAATGAAGAGAAATTGTGAAAAAACAAGCATAATTTTCAAAAACCAAATGGTTATCAAACGGGGCCTTAGTTATTGTGTTTCGGTTCACTCGACAATGCCTTTTTGTCACCACTCGCCTTCAGGCGATCAAGGGGCTTGTCGCCTTAAGGTGCACCTTTCACTTTGAAAACACTGGCCCTAGCACAAGTCACCCCTTGAGGTTAGTTTCACTTTTTCTATTAAAAAGATTAAAAGAAACCATTTTCTTCCTTTATTCTCTCTCATTCGAACTCCTCCCCACGAAAATATTGGAATTCAAAGTTTCCTTTCGAAGAGTTCATTGAAAGAGGGGAAAACTAAGTGAAGCCCAACTTTTGAGAGCCCCCTTAGAACTCAAGGACGCAATTCTACAACCTGTAGAACGGATATTGAGATCTCGTTCACGTAAAGTCGTAACTTTTAGCGAGCAACCATTTGACTTGGTCCTCAACACGTAAAAAATACAAATGCTTGCAAAACCTACACCATATTCTTAAACCATAAAGTAAACATTGCCTAACATAACAAATAATGTCAAAGATGTGTTTGATTCAAAAATCTTGATGAAGATGTTTGAAGTAATGAAGGCAACTTTGCCCAAAAAAAAGATTTAGATTTAGGTTGCCACCAAAACTTAACATATTGAGTTGTACACTTGGGTTTTCAAACCTCCATTTTGACAAAAGAACAATTAGCATAAATGCTTCATAAATCTCAATTTATGAGAAACTATCCATCTTATTTTCAATCTACAAAGACAATAAGGGTGGTCTTTCTTACCTGTGCTTGAAATTGGCCATCGAAAGCTCTTGGTTCCAAATCCAATGCACCCTTACTAGTAGCTTGGTATATGCCATAGAGAAGCTTCAAGTCCGTGTCAAACAGAAATAGCTTTGCATCAGGACTTATATTCTGCACAACTTCAATTTTCCCTTTCGGTAAGCCAAAAACACGATATTCATAACATTCCGGCTTTGTTTTTCCATTGCACATAAAAATGAATCCAGAGGCATGTTTCTTTTCCTCTATTTCTTCATTCTTCTTTTGATCATTGCCAGGAGGGATCGAAGTTGTGACTGAAGCATATGCTGGAACACTGACAAGTTCCTGCCTTGAAGTAGAATGGGCAACTTTCGAATTGGAAGTTCCATTTGTCTTCCTTGACTTCTTCTTCTTAATATGTTTCTTAACACCTTTATTTGAGATAGGATGATTCAAAGGTTCTTCTTTACCCTTTGATGCTTTCCCTCTTCTCTTTGCCATGGATGACTGCCATAGCTTAAACAATCAATATGGTTGCATATTTACAAGAACAAATCCTTAAGTAGAAAAAGAATTCTAAAGGATAAATACATCATTAACCCATGAGGTTTCACAAACGAACTTGTTTCAAAGTTTTTGGTACAGAACTAGGTTTAGAGTATTAAAAACTTGTGACCAAATCTCCAAAGTTTCCAAAATGCTTAAAAATAGCGTGTTGTTAATTTTTTGTGTGCTAACTACTTAACAAAAAGATGATGAGGTATTTTTAATTGATTTTACATTACACTAATCTTGATGCAATAGGACTTCCATTGGCCACCCTTTCTCCCCTTCTCGTTTGGCACCCCTCCTCCATGTCTCTCTCTCTTCCCTTCTTCTCACTAATCCCTCTCTACCCTTCCTCTTCACCCCTCCATGGCTCTCTCTTCCCTTCTTACTATCCCCTCTCTACACTTCATCTCACCCAATTGACTCTAAAGCATAACAAACTAGATCAACGTTGCCCACCCCCTTCGAAACACGATGAACCAATTCTAGAGAATAGCACTGCAATATGAGGAACAACAATGAGCATTTAGCAAACAACCAAGCAAGAGCATAACCAGATAGCAAAGTCCACACACAATGAGCAAATAGCAACACTTGACTTTCTTTGCACCATGACCTTCCGCCCTCCCTTATCTCTACCATTCTTCGCACCCTCCCCCCTCCCCCCCCCCCTCCCCTCCCACCACCTCTTAAGCATGAAAAACAAAATTGATTAGGCCAACCTTCGTTTGAAACACAATGGAGTGGGCACAAAAAACAATGAAGCAACCTCAAGAATGATGTACCAAACCGAAATGAAGACCAAACAAAAACATTGAAACAACACAAAGAGCAAACACTAGTGCCAGAGAACAAATTTTTATGCTTAGTCATTCATTGTTTAGAGAAAGAGAAGGGAGAAGGAGCAATTGGTCGGATAAGCAAAGGGAGAGAGGGTGGCCAGGCAGGGGAGTGAGAAGGGGAGGGTAGAGAAAGGAGGTTGGGAAGAAAAATAGAGTTTTTCAGTTTTATTTTTAATTAGCTCAGGCGAGTCACCTTATAAAGTAATATAAAGTTCAGTATCTTTTGTCAATCGGCCTTAAAAGTAATATAATTTAGAACTAATAGCAAGGGCTATTTTGAAGCATTTTGGAGATGGCATGATTTGAAACCTCAATGAATCTCAAAAATCTGAACGACTCAAAACATATATGAATCCATAACAACATTCCAAACACCTCACTCATGCCAAAAAGGAGACAGATCTATCAACACCTAACATGCCAAAAGATGGGAACAACCACGCAATAATATGATCTTTACCTTAAGATATTTCAAACACCTCATATCACACGCCAACAAGGAGGAACTCGAGCATCATTTTAACCCCTCCATGTGACAAGATTTCCAAAAGGGGGAACATCAAAACATGATTAGACCTCTAAACATGGATTGCTAATCCGAGCATACTTAGTAGATAAGGCACCAATCACCATCCTTGGTCAATGGTTCAATCCCTCACCCCGCAATTGTTGGAACTCAAAAAAAAAAACATCTAAACATTGATCACAATAACTTAATCTATATAACCGACAACCTTAAAATAATCAAAATATGGATAAACCTAGCCCATAACATGTGTGATCCTAGAAAAAAATATCTAAGCACCCCATTAACATCAAAATCTCCAAGTTGTAGAAAAGTTCTAGCTCTTCTTTTTTCTTTGGTGGTAGGTATTTGAACTTTTTCACACAAACTTTATTTAGATTTTGAAGCTTAACCATAACATAAAGGTTCCAATCCTTTCTATTTATGATAGGGAATGAACTCCTTAGTTTGAAATACAAAGGATAAAATCCCCCCCATGCATTCATATCTAACATCTTTTCTTATTAGAAAAAAGTTTAAAATGGAGAAAATAGCTATAATGTGATATATTTCCCTTAACCTCACCCCCCAAAAAAAAATTCCATTTCTACTCCTACCTATATTTTTTGGGATGGGGGTAGACCATTTCCCATGATCTCCATTTCAAATGAGCACCATCTTCTAAGGTGGTGCTTGAGGTTTCATCTCTTTCTGCGTCCAAGGGTTCTAACAAATAAGTGTCAGTCTATTAAACCTTTAAGGCTTCATTTAGTTGCTTAGTCTTGTTTCCTGGTGATCTTCCTTCCCCACTCTTCACTTCAGGTTCAGAAAAAGAACTTATCCCAAAGAAGGTTAAGTCTCATACTTGGCTTGTTGTACATAAGAGAATTAACACATTTGATGTTTTCTAGAGATCAATAGTGCTTAGACCACAGTGGTGTATTATGTGTGAATAGGCAAGCAAGGGCTTAAAACACATTCTTCGAAGATTCCCATTCATATCACATATTTAGAGCCGATTATTGCAAATATTTGGGCAAGGATTGCCCCAACACTTGAATGTCATAGTATGGTGAGGAAGCAATCTCAGATCCTCCTTTCTTGACAAAGAACAGCAAGCTAAATTTCTTACTTTATCTTGATTCAATTGACTTGATAGAAATTTCCAATTGAGAGCATGGAGAATCCATAAAAGAACGTTTGAAATTAAATACATTTTAATGCCGCTCGACCCTCTCTTTGCCCATGTTGTTATGTTCTTACAATCAAAAAATGTTGCTATGTTCTTAAAATATAAAATTTCAAAATATACCTCATTTTCTGCAAATTACTCTAGGACCTCTAAAACCACTAAATAAATATTATACCATAAACCACTCAACTATTTAAACATTCCACTAAAATCAAGTCATGTTAATTAAACAATATAAGATTGTCAACAAAAATAGATAGTTTTCAAAAAGAGTGGATAGAAATTGAATTACCACCAGCAAATTAGAACACAAGCATTATACCATACAAAATCCAAGTCCTTTATGTCAATACAATAAATATAATGTTCATCCAGTCATCAATGTTCACCATGATTTATAATTGTCCTCAAAAAGAATAAAACTCCGTGTGGCTTTTTCAAGGCTAGCAATTGATTAAGAATGTTAAACGGATATCAAGAAGCATTATTGCAAATGCAACACCTTGGAAATTAACAATTTCCGAACATCACAAAGCTTGCAGGAATTTAAGAAAAATAGATAAATATCTATTTTTCTACAACATTAGCTACTTTGAGGAAAAAGCTAATATCTCCTATGTTAACCTATTCACCATCTGAGTTTCAAAACTTTTGTTTTTTATAACTAATCTCTTCCCAGTCTCTTACCAACGGGTATAAACATAATAAAACCCATCCTCTAAAATAATCATGGAAACAGAAACATGCATATTTATTTATACAAGCATGTATTCGAAGTTCCCAATAATCTATAAGCATATATTATCATATATGAGTCCATTCACTTGGGATTCTGAAACCTAAGCGCAACAAACTAGAAACTTCTCATGCAACAATCCAATTCAACTTTCACTCTCCTTGAAAATCAAATATAACCTTAGAGGTGCCAAAAGGTATGTTTCTGCACATAATTTATTAACATTTGCCTTTCTGAGTTAAGTTTCTAGTATCAATCTCTTCATGCGTGGTTGTGTTCCTCGATACCAAGGTGTGTCACGGCATGAAAACTTATCACTCTATTCATCTTAGGTACCTACCATCCACCTCAAATTATTTTATATTCCAAGTATAGCAAGCAGCAAAGATAAACCTTGCAAGCCAATAGCACGGCATCGTTCCAAAAAAAACTCAATCAACTTTAGCAACCTTGATTAAAAAAAAAACTAAACGAACAATAGAGAGAAGGGGGGAAAGAGAGAGATAGTAAACTTTTTTCAAATCACCTAATCCTTCTAGATACGGGAATAATAACACTAACTTGCAGCACTATCGAGGAACTGAAAATCACACAACAAAATATAAAGGATAAATGCATATAAACGGAACAATTAATACGATAACTCCTGGTTATTCAACTTTCAGAGCCCCAATGTCATAAAGTACAGGACAAGATTCAAAGAAATTTAATTTAATTGCACCTCTGCTAAGTGGAATAAAATCCTTTCACGGAAAAAGAAGCGAAGAGGGTAGCGACTTTGAGAAACAACGTCAACAAGATAAAAGCAAAAGATAAAATTGTACGAAATCAACCAGTACAAGTAAAATGTATAAAGAATGAGGGTCTACTGTAGATGACGGCGATCAAGGTAGAACATATTTGTTCAACAACATTTAATCAACCCTAAACAACCTATCTTAGGCAAATACCAAATGATTCCAACGGCTATTACAAATCAGAAAGAAGATGAACAACAATTCAAGAGAGATCTTCGTCAATTTGAAAAAGAAAATTAAAAAAAAAAACAAAAAAAAAATTGAAGATCAAACCTAGGCAAAATTAGAATGTTAAAATGAAAAATTAGACGAGAGACTGACTGCCCAGGATTAAATCGACAACATGGCCCCTAAAATTAATAACGAGGGATTAACAGAAGAAAGCTTCGGAATACCTGGAAATGTAAGCTCTCAAAACTCCGTCGGCGACGATTAGGGCAACGAGAGGCAGGAAGGGAAATAATGAATCGGCGGATTCAATTGAGGGGATGAGGACGTATTTATAAAGCCATCGAGATATTGATAGCGTACTCCTTGCGGTTAATTAAAAAGAAAAACGGTCGGTTTTTTTCCACGACCTGTTTCTGAGGGTCTTTTGTTTTTTTTCTTTTTTCCGAGACGTTCCGAGGGTCTTTTGACGTGTTATATATTCGGTTTTTTTAAAATAGAATGAGCATTTTAAATAAATTTTCATTCACGTCGACATTTTTTATGGATTTTTTTATATGTTCATGGTTTGATATCGACGCCAAAGATAAATAGTTCCATTGTATTATAAAAATTAATGAAAAATTAAAGAAAATAGAAACAAATAATGTGAATATAATATTATAAGTATAACAAGTATTTTAACTCATTTAAAAATGTAGAAAGTTTATTTTTAGTTTTAATATATTTTTAAATTTTTTTTGTTTTGAATTTTTTTCCAAAAATATCCATCGACATCGACAATTTATCGATATTTCCATCGACATTAACAATTTAATTTATCGATAAGTTAAAAGTACGTTTGGGATGCAGAATTGGATTGAGTTGAGTGAAAAAGTATGTGTATTGGTGTGCATAATTGAGTTGAGTTGTCAAAATATTTGGTGTAATTTTTTATAACTTGAAATAAACTGATTTTTAGCCGAGTATTTTTGTTTACTTTATTTATATTTTTTTCCAATATTCATCCATAAACATATTTTTTCCAACTTTACAACACTAAATTTAGATGTCCACTTAAAAAAATAATATATTTCAACATTTATCTTTTTTTAAAAATATATATATCATTCTTTATCTTTCTTTTTTAGAAATTGATTTTTTTTTTCTAAACTACATGCAATGTAGTATTATTTCTCTTTTTGTTATACATCAAACTTCTTTCAATTTATAGAAATTGTGTATTTTCATTACATGTTGAACTTCTTTTGGTGTATAGAAATCAGATGTTACATTCTTTAAAACAAAAAATAACATGAATGGAAAGAAGGCAACGTACCTATGTTTTTTTTCTTTAAACACAAATTGAACTTTTATCAAAATATAGAAATCTAAGGTTTTATTTTCTAAATATGCATTGAACTTCTTTGGAACTTACAAATAAGGAACTTATTTTGACATTTTTCAATTATTAATAGGGTCTTCATTATGTGATTTTTTTTAAAAAAAATACATCGACTATTACGTTTTTTTTTTTTTTTGCAAAGGAACATTGTTTGTTTACATTTGTTTAATACGAAATTGAATATTTTTGGATACTAAAAAAAAATTGAATATCTTTGGAAAAGAGAACTTCATTATTTTACATTTTCAAAATGACAATAAAACAACAAACATTAGTGTTATGTAGGAGTGGAGTATTCTCAGAATATTAGTATGTCATCAAAGGCCTATTTAGATGATTCACAAAACATAATAATGATTCACACAATATTGAGTAATGGCCACTAATGGGTCGGCTTTGTAAGTCCAAAGAAAAATTATTAAACAAACCAACTAAATACATGTGCATATCATACTATTTTGAACTATAGAAGTGTCGTCAGTTGTTAGAAATTGTTGTCGGTGATACTCGTCTAAGAAGGTATTGTTGGCTGCTAGATATGGTCGCCATCAATTTTCCTCAATCTTCAAAGAAGTAGTCGGTAGTGACCATCATTTGCGGCACATGGTAGTCAGTTGTCAAAGAAGTAGGTTGTCGATCATCAGAGAAAGTCATCGAAAATGGTTACTAGTCGCCAAAGAAGGTTGTTAGAGGTAGTCACCAGTCGCTAGAGATGGTCACCGGAGGTGGTTGTCAATCCTTGAAGATGGTTGTCAGAGGTGGTTGTCGATCGCCGGAGATGGTTGCCAGAGGTGGTTGGCGGTCATCGATGGTGGTCGTCGGACATTGGAGATACGGTGATAAAATATGTTAATAAAGTTATTGTACAAGTTAGTGGAGTTAATATCCTAACACTGTAGCAAGTTGGTAGAGTTGAGTTGAGTTAATTTCTCGGTAGGTCAAAATGTGAGTTGGGTTTAAAACCAACTCAACTCAACCCCAAACACCTCCTAAGCATTTTAATTACACATCTAAATTTTTAGTGACCATTTGCTTTTTGGAAATTTTTTATAATCGAAATCTTTAGATATCTGAAAATTTAGAGTTCTAGCATTTTAGAACAATAGAATATTATAAATGAATAATTTATAAGAATGTCTGAAAATATTTAGATAACTATATTTGTTTGATAAGATTTGTGTAAATGTGTTATATGAATTCTCACTAATCTTTGGTAATTTACATATTATTTTAATCAAATTTATATCACTAGATTTTTTTAGTTCAACAAATGCGGGTTGAGGATATATCACATGCATTTTGATGTTTGTTAATTTAATGTTTTATTTGTTTATCAATTTAGTTTATACTAACTTTATGTGTCATTTTGTATAACGAATTAATTTAAATCTAATTTGAAATTTATATAAAATATTTAATATTAAATATTAATTCAATTTTATTTTTTTTCAAAAGAGACCATTAATAATTGATGCTATTCTAAATAGATTGTATAGATCACATTGTCAAATTATAATTCTTTAGAGGAAATTGTCAAATTAGAGTTTTTTAGAGGAATAATATTTATTTGCAATGGATTTATTTGTGTATTTTGAATTGTATAATTTGTAATAGTTTTAAGAAATTACAAAAAAAAAAAAAAAAGACTAAAAGAAATCATTTTAATTGATGTACAAGATTCACTAAATACAATAGTATTGGGTGACTATTCATATTATTCACTTTAACTAAAGTTTATTTTATTACTAAATGTAAAATATAAATATAGTTAGTTACATAAGATTGTTTATTAGTATGTAAATACATTCATTTATTTTTAAATAAAAAATAAAATATGAAATAAATAAAATGTATAAAAAATGAATGGCAAAAGAACATCCAAGATTACTTTGATGTCCCCATATAGAGACATCCTGAGATACCTAGAGCATTTTGAAAACATTTCATGAGAGTCTTGAGTTCCCACCAAACAAGAGACCTTTTCCTTATAAAAATTAAACTCTAAAAATTACAAAATGGCAATAATTAGAAACTTCCATAAACTTGATTAACATATTTTTGTTAATGCTCTCTCTTTCCACTTGTTTGAACATTTCTCACATGTTTTTCCTTCTCATTACTCTCACTAACTGCATACTCACTAGGTGTGTGCATTTCAATAGCCACTTTGATTCACTCATTCTCACTATTGCTTCTTCCACGACCATAGACAAAATATGATATAAACTTCCTCGAATAGGGACTTTGGACACCTTTGATTATGTGACTTCCAAGCATACATTCAATTCAAAGATAACTCATAGACTTAAATTTGACTCAAAGGAAGGTCAAAGAGGGGCTACCTTTGATTGATCTATCATGTTTCAAGGAGCACCAGTTCCTTACCAAGGGTTGAAAAAATTCCACAAATTTGGTGACCAATCCCACTTGCTTGTTTATCAACCAATTTCATGAATTGCAAAGAGATTGACAATCATGGTTCGTTGGAACTCAAGAAAAGAAAGAACACTTACTCAAATTTTATTCAAATTCTACCTCATTCAACTTTTTTTACAAATAAAAGAAAAAGTTGGTGTATATATGGTCAACAAGGAAACTCTAAAACACTGAACTAGCTAGCCTAAACAATGGTTAAGTACTCTTTGTTGGGATGTATGTCCTAATCTCGTATAGGTTTGTAACATTCCTTATTGAAATAAATAAGAGTTATTTTTTCATCACTTTGTGTCTCGCATATTTACAAACTTAATCCAATAAACTAAGCTCCAGGGTCATTAAATTATGAGAGAGCTAGAACTTGAACGGTGTGTAGTGGACACACATGGAGGATCACGTTCGAGTAAATGACCCGAACGGTCTACAGTATACGGATAGGGTTGGAGACCTAATCCTGGATACGTTGTGGATAGGGCTCGCTTTGTATTAGATACAAACGAGGTGATCCAACTCGTTCATGTGGTTGACATGTGAGTGAGGGCATCCTGTGCAATGAGATTGTACAAGACCGGGCCGTGAATTATTAGACTTACTGATGTAACACCGTCAACAGTATAGGACTAATAACTTCGTAGATAACCAATAGTGACTCGACCTTAATCCTGAGCGTGTTACAGACTCATGTCTGCGGGGGTCTGTCCTTTGACTAGTACGGGTGAGGGTGGTCACAGTTACTCACCCAATATGTCTATTTTCTCAGGGACAAGACCACGTGGGGAGCTGGGAACTTGACTACGCGAGATGGAATTCACTCGTTCCCAAATCAGGAAAACTAGAGGGGTTGCTCCCTTAAGTGTTGTCTCCAGGGCTTGGACAATGGGCACACACCCTCTCACTGGCTCGAGAGGGATGTTGTTTATGGTTGGACCATGCAACGTTGTTGTTCATTAGAAGAGCAGCGAGACTTAAGGAGCAAGAGGTAGACATATGGGTAAAACGGTAATTTCACCCAACAGTATCTACGAACAACCTGTGAAGGGTCGACTCACGGACATTGGTTATATCGATGGACACAACTTGTCCTACAGTGATGGGAGTGCAACTACAGGCTTTAGTGGAGTGTTACCGTAGCTAATGAATATTGAATAACCGGGTCAAAGAGTTTGACATGTTAGTCTCGGATCATTGAAGCTCATCATCTGTAGGTCCATTAGGTCTCTCGGTTGGCTTAAACTGGATAAATTAAGGGTTTACAGTTTGGTGTGGATTTGAAGTGTTCAAATTCATTAAAAAGGTATTTATGCCATTTATATGAGATATGATAGACATAATATATAGTTTTAATGTGAATGAGATTCATATTAAACAATAGGTTAGCCTAATTGAATAATTAGTGCTAATTTGGAGAAATTGGATTGAGAGAAATTAAATTGAATATGATTCAATTTAAAATTTCCACAATTATACAAATGAGATTTGTATAATAAGGTATGGGATACCTTATTGTATATGATTTGCATATTATATGGTTGTCTTATTGTATATGATATGCAAATATGATTTGCATATTATATGGTTGTGGTTAAATGGTAAATAGGTGGAGATTTCAACTCCACCTTTTACCATTATAAAGGGACCTTTGCAAGAAGGATTTGTTGAGTGGTCTCTCATTTTTTGGAATTCTATCCAAAAGCTCTCTCTCATTCTCTCAATCTCTCTCAAATTGTCTCTACCCTAAACCAAAGGGAGTTTCACCACTCTCTCTCAACCGATCGAGAACAACTGAGAAGACCTTTCGGAGGTGTCAACGTTCTTAGTTCGAGAGATCGTGATTGTAGAGATCGAAGGCACGAAAAGTTCGTGATTGAAGAAGGAAATCTTGAAGAAGCGTTCTTCAACAAGTAAGTACCTCTTTCCTTACTGTTTTTCCTTCTTAGAAATGCATGTTTAGCCTAGAATCTATGAGATAGGTTTGATTTTAAGAAACATTTTTCACAACGAACACCACGACGTTTCAAGTCGTTTCCGCCGCAGGATTTCTATTTCCTTCACTCTTAAACTAAGCAACTTAAAGTTAATAAAACACTTAAAAATAAAGTTTGGGACTAAGAGAGAGAAGTGAAGTTTAACCCTTACAAAATGGTAGTCCAACAAATAAAGTCAAAGGTCAACAAAGATTGTTGGAAGATTTCCGTTGATTAGAGAACTATTATTTAGAGTTTGTTAGAGTAATTTTAGCTAGTTAGATTTAGTCTTGGAGTTATTTTTAGCTAGTTTGATTTAGTCTTGGTAATTAGTTAAATAAATGTTTAGTGACCTGTATTTTCGTTAGTTATGTTACTTGCTTGGTTGTATAAAAGCCCAGATCTTTCTTCAATAAAACATCAATTGTTTTTTGTTATTTTTCGAAGTATTTCTTAACATCTAACAATTGGTATCAGAGCTTGCACTGGGCTTGCTAGAGAGAGAAGTTATAGTTTTCAAGTGAGTAGATACTGAGAGAATGAACGACGACAAGACTCTGACGAAGATCCCTCATTTTGATGGTCACTACGACCATTTGAGTGAATTGATGGAGAATCTGTTTAGAGGGTCTGTGGAGTTTGGTAGAAAACGACTTCGAAAGACTAGTAGAAGGGACGAGGCTGACAGAGGCGCAACAAGCGTTGCTCGATGATGCCACAACCAAGGATTATCAGGTTAAACATTATCTTTTCTAGGCACTTGATCGTACGGTCTTTGAACAAATCTTAGATCGTAGTACAACCAAGAGTGTTTGGGATTCGATGAAACGAAAATTTGGAAGAAGTGAGAAGGTGAATAAATCTCTTCTGAATTCACTAAGAAGGGAATTTGAGGTTCTATCAATGAGGAAAGATGAAACCATCAATGAGTATTTTGCAAGAGTGATGATCATTTCTAACAAGATGCGGAGCAATGGAGAAGTTATGTCTGATTCAAAAATTGTTCAAAAAATTCTACAAACCCTAACTGAGAAGTTCACGTATGTTGTGGTGTCCATCAAAGAATCAAAGAATACTGATAACATGTCCATTGATGAATTACAAAGTTCATTGGTGGTACATGAGCAAAAGTTTCAAGGGGCGCACAGTGAGGATGAGGATCAAGTTCTAAAGGTAGATTCAGGGTCTGGAACAAGGGGTAGAGGAAGATCATCTAGAGGCAGAGGACGAGGAGAAGGAAGAATAACCTTCAACAAGGCAACTGTTGAATGTTATAAATGTCACAATTTAGGACATTTTCAATATGAATGTCCAAAATGGAATAAGAAGGCAAATTATGTCGAAGTAGAAGAAGATGAAGATGAGTTGTTGTTAATGGCATTTGAGGAGCTCCATGAAAACAAGGGAAGTGATGTGTGGTTTTTAGATTTTCAGGATGCTCAAATCACATGTGTGGGAATCAGGGTAGGTTTTCAAGCTTGGATACAACTTTCTCTCATACTATCAAGCTTGGAAACAATACGAAAATGAAGGTGATTGGAAAAGGAGTTGTGAAACTGGTTTTGAAAGGCATTAGTTATGTTATTGGTGATGTATATTGTGTGTCGGGACTCCAAAATAATCTTTTGAGCGTGGGTCAGCTGCAAGAAAAGGTATTGGGGTTGTTGTTCAAAGATGGTGTGTGTAGCATCTATCATCCACAAAAAAGAAAAATGGTGAAATCCATCATGAGTGCAAACAGGATGTTTAAGTTGATTACTGATTCACCCATCACAGAAAAAGAAGAAAAGTGTCTGCAGATCAGTACCACAGAACAGTCCAAGCGCTGACATCATCGTTATGGTCACCTTAGCTATAAAGGTTTGCGTACATTACAAAGTAAAGAAATGGTGGTTGGTTTACCACCAATTGTAGAAACAAATGTCATTTGTTATGCATGTATGAAAGGCAAGCAACACCGAATCTCCATTCCCAAAAGGAGCCACTCGAGAGCAATAGAGAGATTACAACTAGTTCATGCAGATCTCTGCAGTCCAATTACACCTGCCTCTAGTGGCCACAAGAGGTACTTATTGTTTTTCATTGATGATTTTTCTCGAAAGACATGGATTTATTTTCTTTTAGAGAAGTCAGAAACCTTTTATCACTTTAAATGTTTCAAGAATCTTGTAGAAACAAAGTTTGGAATGTCTATTAAGTGCTTGAGAATAGATAGAGGAGGGGAGTTCAATTCTGCAGAATTTAATGATTTTTGTAAGCAACAAGGCGTGAAGAGGCAACTGACAACAACCTACACTCCACAACAAAACAGAGTAGTCGAGCGCAAGAATCACACAATGATGAATTTGGTGAGGGCCATGCTATCAGAGAAGAAAGTACCCAAAACCTTTTGGGCAGAAGCTGCTAGGTGGGCGATTCATGTCTTAAATCAATCACCTACTTTAGTTGTGAAGGATGTGACTCCGGAAGAAGTGTGGAGTGGAGAAAAACCTCCAGTGGAGCATTTTCGAGTGTTTGGTTGTGTGGGACATGTTCACATATGTAAACCCGAGATCTTTCTTTGAAACTTCCTTATTAAAAAAAAACAACAAAAGGAAAGAAGAAATGAAGTGAAAGACAAAAGGAAAACAAGGAAGAAAAAGTTTAAACCATTTTTGTTTTGTTTTGCTTTAAAGATAAAGAAGAAAGAAAAGGAAAGAAATGTTAAAGTTTTGTTTTGTTTGGTAAAGAAAAGAAAAGAAAAGAAAATAAATGAAAGAAAGAGATAAAGGAAAGGAAAAAGAAAAGGAAAAAGAAAAGAAAAAGCAAAAGGGAAAAAGACAAATTTGTCTTTTCCTCCACCGTTTGCTTTTTAAAAAGCATTATCTCTCCATTTTCCATTTACCAAAAGGAAGCTGTAAGCTTCGTGAGCTGAAGTTCAAGGGAGAAGAAGAAGGAGAAAACCTCTGATTTTGGGTTGAAGTTGCAGAAGAAAGGAGAACAACTCGAGTTGCAACAAGGTGATCAACTCAGACCAGTTCTGATGTTTTGATCTTCTCGAGCTCTACAAGAAGAGGTAAGTGTTGAAGTTTGCTTTTCCTGAAAGCTAACTCATTTTTAAACAAAGTTCATGAAGGAAGCTCGAGCAAAATCTTATGTTAAGTTCTCGTTTTGTTAAGAGGAAGCGAGAAAGACAGAAGTTTGTCAGAAAATCCAAGAAGTCTCTGGTTTTTGTGTTGTCATGATCTGTATACTTGGAGTTAGAAGCTCTAATTGGTATGGTTCGAAAGCTTATTGAATTTTCTACAACTTTCATGAAGAAATCGTGAGTAGAAAATGTCTAGAAGATGTTTTAAATATCAGGTTAAATTTGTTGTGCAGTAGGGAATCCGAATCTGGAAACAGCAGAAGTCTGTTTTGAAGAAAGTAGCTTTCGAGGTATTTCGGAACAAATCCGTTTGGAATTTCAATTTCATGTCTTCATATGATTTTTAGAGGGTTCGAAAAGGAAGAGTTTGGTATAAATTACATTATTTTTGGATAAGTAATGAAGAAGTTATGGCTGTCTAATAACATGAGCGAAAAAATCTAAAAATGCCGTAATTTGAAAGTGTGTTTTCTTGTAGTTTTAAGGTAAAAATCATAAGCTCGAGGTTCTAATGGTTGAGTTGGTTTGTTTGACAGGCCAAGAGCAAATAGGTCAAGTTTACAAGCCAAGGTTCTAATTCTAATACTGTGAGTGACTCTATTTTAGAACTATGCTTGACCTATGGTTTTTCTCCAAAACATAAGTGTTGATCATTACATCCCTGCCATAGTCTGCTGGAAGTTTCATAAGTTGATATTTTGTACGTGGTTGGTGTTGTATAGCAAGTCGTTATGTAGTTATAGTTGTTTGTACATAAGAGGTTGTATAAAACAAAGGTTGGCATGTTCTGGGTTGTGATGCTATTGCTCATTTAAATTTTCAAATGAGAGACTTAAGAAATGTTTCTCCTATGTATGTTTAGTAGTTATCAAGTTTCCATTGTGTTATGTTAAAGTTTACCATATACGAGCATAGTATGTTTATCGTGTAGAACAGGTCATCAGTATTATTAAGAGGTGAACAATGTCTGGTTGGCTTCATGCCTCTTTTCGGGCTAAGTTAGCGGTGGTTCGGGAGGGGTGTGACAACTTGGTATCAGAGCGATTAGCTCCATGGGAATGAGACAGAGCAAGTTGGCTCTCTAGAAGAAATCTGAAAGTAAATAACAAGTTATTGAGTTAGTTCAATAGAACTAGCGAGCATAGGTCCAAGTAAGGATAAGAGTAAGTCCAGTTAGGACTAGAATGTGAACACAAGTCTAGAATTGTGCATTTGAGTTGAGTACTCATTACATGTCTAGTATGTTGATATGTTATAGAAGTCATGCCACCACGTCATTAGCGGACGATGCGAGCGGGGATCGGGGCGGGGCGCAGGATCCTACCAAGCCCAATCTAAGAGGGGATCTAGTGCCCGAGAGAGTCCGAGATAGGGACCGAGGAGTTGGGTCCCGCATGGTTGAACAACCAAGAGTTCCAATGAGAGTCTGCAAGAGAGGCACTTGTGGTGCTAAATAGAAAGGAAGTTGTTTTCAAGAAACCAGGATTAGTGAAGTGGTTTTCGGGGTGAAAGGAAGATTATCCCTTTACGAGCTTGATTTGACATTAAAAGTCAAAAGTTGTTGAGGAAAGGTTGCATGGCATTTCTTGCACACGTAGTGGAGGTGCAGGAAGAAAAACTAAAACAAGAAGATGTTCTTGTGGTGAACGAACTTCTTGATGATTTTCCAGCAGATCTGTCAGTGTTGCCACCTGATAGGGAAGTTGAGTTCACTATTGAATTGCTACCAGGAACAACACCTATTTCGCAAGCGTCGTATGGAATGGCTCCAAGAGTTCAAAGAGTGAAGATGCGGTTACAAGAACTAGTTGATAAAGGATACATCGGACCTAGTGTATATCGCCTTGAGAGCTCCAAAGGTTATATGTGAAAAAGAAAGATGGTACCCGTAGATTATGCATTGATTATAGACGATTAAACAAAGTCACAATACGTAATAAGTATCCTTTGTCCCGTATAGATGACTTGTTTGACCAGATTCTGAGGAGCATCGGTGTTTTCTAAGATTGATTTAAGATCGTGGATATCATCGAGTTTAAGGTCGAGAGAATCAGACATTCCTAAGACATTATTCAGAATGAGGTACGAGCATTATGAGTGTTTAGTAATGTCATTCGGTTTAACAATGCACTAGCAGTTTTCATGGACCTCATGGACAGATTTTCCACCAGTATTTGGATAAGTTTGTGATAGTATTCACTGATGATATACTAGTTTTTTTCGGTTGACAGGAAAGCCCACGAGGAATACATGAGTATTATTCTACAAACACTACGCGATAAACAGTTGTACGCTAAATTCACCAAATGTGAGTTTTGGTTGAATCGGGTAGTGTTTGAGGTAAGTTGTTTCAGCAAATGGAGTTAGTGTGGATCCGAATAAAGTAAAAGCTATGGTCAACTTAGAGAGACCAGCTAATGCGACAGAGGTACGTAGTTTCCTAGGCTTGGTAGGATACTTCAAATGGTTTGTTGAGAATTTCTCACGATTAGCATTACCCTTAATAGCTTTAACGAGAAAGAATGTTAAGTTTTAATGGTCAGATAAGTGTGAAATGAGTTTTTCAGAGTGAAAACAAGGTTGATGACAGTACTATTCTAACACTTCCTAGAATCGAAAAGAATATGTGTTTTTTCATATGCTTCAGGACAAGGATTAGGGTGTGTGTTCCTGCAAGAAGGAAAAGTAATAGCTTATGTGTTAAAGCTTTTGAAAAGCACGAGTGTAATTACCCTACCCACGATCTTGAGTTAGCAGCAGTTGTTTTAGCAGTGAAGATCTGGAGACATTACTCGTTTGGTGAGAGGTGTCATTTTTTTTACAAATCATAAGAGTCTGAAGTATATCTTTGATTAAAGAAAGTTTATTATGAGACAGAGAAAATAGTTAGAATAGATTAAAGATTATGATTGTACCATAGAATACCAACTTGGTAAGGCGAATGTGGTAGCAGATGCATTAAGCAGGAAGTCAAGACTTCCTAGCTAGGAATGCCTTGTGTGGTATTCGAGCAACATTTTTAAGTACTCTAAGGGATTCTAAGGCAGTAGTGACTGCAAAGAGTTTAGGGAGTCTTTTAGCTCAATTCCAGATCAAGTCTTCACTCGTAGCAGAGATTGTGAGAACACAACCAAAGAATAGTAGTTTGCAGGAAATGTTTGGAATGTCCAAACAGGGCCCAGAGGCATAATTCAAAATTAGAACAGATGGAACCATAGTTCAGCAGAGAAGATTATGTGTCCCGAGTGTTAGTGAGCTTAAAGATGTTATTCTAGAGGAAGCTCACAGATTCACCTACGCTTATGCATCCGAGAAGCACCAAATGTATAAAACTTTGAAGGGGACGTATTGGTGGCACGGATGAAGCGGAGAGAAATTGAATATGTTGATAGATGTTTGATCTGCCAACAGGTTAAACCAATTAGACAGAGACCAGAAGGACTCTTTAATCCATTGCCAGTGCCGGAATGGAAATGGGAGCATATCACTATGGATTTTCTATTCGGATTACCACGTACTTCATGTGGACATGATGGTATTTGGGTTATAGTGAATAGACTCACTAAGACAACACAGTTTATACCGATTAAAGCGACATCTACACTTGATCAGCTTGTTGAGCTATTGGTCGAAAGAATTGTGAGTCAATACGGAGTGCCAGTGTCCATAGTTTCAAATAGGGATCCAAGATTTACTTCTAAGTTTTGGCCTAGTTTACAGAAAGCTATGGGGACAAAGTTGAATTTTAGTACAGCATTCCATCCTCAGACGGATGGGCAGTCAGAGAGGACCATCCAGACCCTAGAGGACATGTTGAGAGCATGTGTTCTTCAATTTAAGGGAAGTTAGGATGCACACCTATCACTTATGGAATTCGCTTATAATAACAGCTATCAGTCAAGTATTGGCATGACACCGTTTGAGGCTCTGTATGGAAGACCATGTAGAACGCCCGCATGATGGAATGAAGTAGGAGAGCGGAAGCTAATTGGTCCTGAGTTGGTACAAATTACGACAGACAATATTAAGGTAATCAGAGAGAATCTGAAGGTAGCACAAGACCGTCAGAGGAGTTATGCAGATAAGCGACGAAAGGACTTAGAATTCCAGGTCGGAGATCAAGTTTTCTTGAAGTTATCTCCGTGGAGAGGTGTCCTTCGTTTTGACAAGAAAGGTAAGTTAAGTCCTAGATATATTGGTCCTTATCCGATGCTTGGGACGAGTTGGGCGAGAACCTACTGATTTGGAGTTGCCAGTGAGAACTATTTCGAGTACATGGTGTTTTTCATGTGTCCATGTTGAGGAAGTATTTTCCAGATCCGACACATGTGTTGCAAGCACAACCAGTTGAGTTGAAAGAAGACATGAGTTACATAGAAGATGCAGTTCAAATCCTCGACAGGAAAGAACAAGTTTTGAGAAACAAGACGATCTCACTCGTGAAGGTTCGTTGGAGACATCACGGGGTGGAGGAGGCAACCTGGGAGTTAGAGGACCTAATGAGGAGGAAGTACCCGATGATTTTCACTTAAAGACTACTCAATTTCGAGGACGAAATTTCTTAAGGGGAGGTAAGTTGTAAACCCGAGATCTTTCTTTGGAACTTTCTTATTAAAAAAAAACAACAAAAGGAAAGAAGAAATGAAGTGAAAGACAAAAGGAAAACAAGGAAGAAAAAGTTTAAACCATTTTTGTTTGGTTTTGCTTTAAAGATAAAGAAGAAAGAAAAGGAAAGAAATGTTAAAGTTTTGTTTTGTTTGGTAAAGAAAAGAAAAAAAAAAGAAAATAAATGAAAGAAAGAGATAAAGGAAAGGAAAAAGAAAAGGAAAAAGAAAAGAAAAAGCAAAAGGGAAAAAGACAAATTTGTCTTTTCCTCCACCGTTTGCTTTTTAAAAAGCATTATCTCTCCATTTTCTTCTTCATTTACCAAAAGGAAACTGTAAGCTTCGTGAGCTGAAGTTCAAGGGAGAAGAAGAAGGAGAAAACCTCTGATTTTGGGTTGAAGTTGCAAAAGAAAGGAGAACAACTCAAGTTGCAGCAAGGTGATCAACTCAGACTAGTTCTGATGTTTTGATCTTCTCGAGCTCTACAAGGAGAGGTAAGTGTTGAAGTTTGCTTTTTCTGAAAGCTAACTCATTTTTAAACAAAGTTCATGAAGGAAGCTCGAGCAAAATCTTATGTTAAGTTACTGTTTTGTTAAGAGGAAGGCAGAAGACAGAAGTTTGCTGTCAAATCAGAAGTCTCTGGTTTTGTGTTGTCATGATCTGTATACTTGAAGTTAGAAGCTCTAATTGGTATGGTTCGAAAGCTTATTGAATTTTCTACAACTTTCATGAAGAAATCGTGAGTAGAAAATGTCTAGAAGATGTTTTCAATATCAGGTTAAATTTGTTGTGCAAAGAGGAATCAATCTGAAACAAAGCAGGTTTGTTTTGAGGAAAGTAGCTTTCGAGGTATTTCTGAACAAATCCGTTTGGAATTTCAATTTTATGTCTTCATATGATTTTTAGAGGGTTAAAAAAGGAAGAGTTTGGTATAAATTACATTATTTTTGGATAAGTAATGAAGAAGTTATGGCTGTCTGATAACAGGGTAGAAAATCTGAAAATGCTGGTAATTTGAAAGTTTGTTTTCTTGTAATTTTAAGGTCAAAAATCATAAGCTCGAGGTTCTAATGGATGAGTTGGTTTGTTTGACAGGCCAAGAGCAAATAGGTCAAGTTTACAAGCCAAGGTTCTAATTCTAATACTGTGAGTGACTCTATTTTAGAACTATGCTTGACCTATGTTTTTCTTCAAAATTATAAGTGTTGATCATTACATCCTGCCATAGTCTGCTGGAAGTTTCATAAGTTAATATTTTGTACGTGGCTGGTGTTGTATAGCAAGTCGTTATGTAGTTATAGTTGTTTGTACATAAGAGGTTGTATAAACAGTGGGTTGGCATGTTCTGGGTTGTGATGCTATTGCTCGTTTAAATTTTCAAATGAGAGACTTAAGAAATGTTTCTCCCTATGTATGTTTAGTAGTTATCAAGTTTTCGTTGTGTTATGTTAAAGTTTACCATATACGAGCATAGTATGTTTATCAGGTAGAACAGGGTCATCAGGTATTGTTAAGAGGTGAACAATGTCTGTTGGCTTCATGCCTCTTTCCGGGCTAAGTTAGCAGGTGGTTCGGGAGGGGGTGTGACAACATACCAGATGCTAAGAGAATAAAGCTTGAATATAAAAGTGTGAATTGTGTACTACTTGGGGTCAGTGACGAATCTAAAGGGTATAGAATGTATGATCCAATTGCAAAGAAAATTATTGTGAGTCGTGATGTGGTTTTTTATGAAGACCGTGTGTGGAATTGGGATGCAGATTATGAAAAAGAGCAGTTGATGGATTTAGAATGGGGAGACAACACTGTAATAACTACAAATGAAGAAGGAGAAGCGGTAGAAGATGTGGATGGAATAGTAAATGAAACACCAATTGTCGAAGAGAATTTGACAGCAAGGGAGGGCAGAATTCGACGCCCACCCGTATGGATGACGGATTACACCTTTGGTGAATAGTTGTCAGAGGATGATGAGGAAAACATGACAAGCATAACACTTATAGTATCTTCTGATTCTTCTGATGCTACAAGCTTTGAGGATGTAGTTTAAAGCTCAAAATGGAGGCTAGCCATGGATGAAGAAATCAAATCCATTGAGAAAAATCAGACCTGACAGTTAGTAGAACTACCCATTGGAGCCAATAAGATAGGAGTGAAGTGGGTTTACAAAGCTAAGCTAAATGAGCTTGGTGAAGTTGACAAATACAAGACAAGATTGTTTGTAAAAGGTTACTCCCCACAACATGGAATAGATTATACAAAAGTATATGCACCTGTGGCTAGGATGGATACAGTGAGAATGATCATTGCTTTTGCTGCACAAAGAGGATGGAGTCTCTACCAGTTAGAAGTCAAATCTGCATTCTTGCATGGAGAATTGAAGGAAGATGTGTTCGTGGAGCAACCAAGAGGATATGAAAAGAAAGGAAGTGAACATATGGTCTATAAATTACAAAAGGCTCTTTACGGACTAAAACAAGCACCTAGAGTTTGGTTTAGTCGGATTGAGTCATATTTCATCAAGGAAGGATTCAAAAGGAGTCCTAGTGAGCACACACTTTTCCTTAAAAGAAAATGAGGCAAAATTCTAATTGTAAGTATTTATGTAGATGATTTGTTGTTCACTAGTGATGGTGAAGTGATGTTGTGTGAGTTCAAAAATTCTATGAATAAGCAGTTTGATATGACAGATTTAGGAAAGATAGATTCTTTCTTGGAATTGAGGTGTTGCAAAGGGCTGATGGTGTTTTTATATGCCAAAGAAAATATGCAACTGAAGTTTTAAGTCGTTTTGGCATGGAAAAAAGCAATTTTGTTCGTAATCCAATTGTTCCTGGCCAAAAGATTGATGCGGATAAAGAAGGAATTGAAGTAGATGCAACTCAGTTCAAGCAAATGGTGGGAAGCTTGATGTACCTTACAACGACTCGACCCGATCTCATGTTCGTTGTAAGTCTTATTAGTCGTTTTATGGTGAATCCCACACAAGTACATTTTGCAGCAACAAAAAGAGTTTTGAAGTACTTAAAAGGAACTATGGATTATGGTGTTTTCTACAAGAAATGAGGAACAAGTGAAATGGTGGGTTATACAGATAGTGATTACGCTGGAGACAAGGAGGATAACAAAAGCGCTTCAGGTTATGTGTTCATGATGTGTGAAGGAGCAGTAGCCTAGTCATCAAGAAAGCAACCCATAGTCACTTTATCAACCACTAAGGCCGAATTTGTAGCAGCAGCTGCGTGTGCTTGCCAAACTATTTGGATGAGAAGAATTTTAAAAGAAATTGGTCATGTGCAGGTTGATTGTACTACATTAATGTGTGATAATACTTCAACTATAAAGTTGTCAAAGAATCAAGTTTTACATGGTCGTTCCAAGCATATACGAGTAAGGTTTCATTTTCTTAGAGATCTTACCAAAGATGGTGTTGTTGAGTTAGTTTTTTGTGGAACTCAAGACCAACTTGCAGATCTAATGACTAAGCCCCTCGAGTTAGATGCTTTTGAGAAGTTTCGTAAGAAATGGGGTATGTGTGCTGCAGCAGATTTGAACTAATTGCTTAAGCAATAAGTTCAAGGGAGGGATTGTTGGAAGATTTTCGTTGGTTAGAGAACTATTATTTAGAGTTTGTTAGAGTAATTTTAGCTAGTTAGATTTAGTCTTGGAGTTATTTTTAGCTAGTTTGATTTAGTCTTGGTAATTAGTTAAATAAACGCTTAGTGACCTGTATTTTCGTTAGTTATGTAACTTGCTTGGCTGTATAAAAGAACAAATCTTTCTTCAATAAAACATCGATTGTTTTGTGTTATTTTCCGCAGTATTTCTTAACATCTAACAAAAATAATATTCAAATCTAAAATTCATAACTATTATGTTGGTCTCCAAGAGTGGTCTTCAAGTCATCTCATCTCCTTGGTTCTCTTTTATGCTCTTCGATTCATATCAAAACAAAACAGTGAGAGAGTTGTCACCAGCTCATATCCCATTTACCAATGTGCTAGAGACTTCACTGAGCTCAAGGATTTTCTCTCATGGTCATAGAATGTGTTCGCCTCAGAAGTTCCAAAAGCATTGGCTCCTCTTGGTTGAGGATCCCACATTGAAATAGTGGAAAGAAACCTCACAACTTATGAGATATATGAGCTATTCCTTTCATAATCCATTGATTTTGAGATGGGACCCCATGTAATCTAATACTTTTTATTTTCAAAGCCTCTAATTTGGCAGAAATATTGTTAATGTTACTCTTTAAAATATAATAACCATTAAGTCAAAAGGTTTTTTTGTATGTAATTTTGATTTTGCCGATATATATTATATAAAGTAAAAAATTTTGAGGGGTTCTAGGCCTTAACTAAATCCGCTCTATGGACAAATAAATGGGTTTTTCTTCTGTTTACTTTGTGTTTTTGCATCTTCGACAAGCTCATATTCCCAGTTTACTGTCACGTAAACAACTATGTCTTTTACCTCTCATTCACCAAAGAAACAAAGGGATGGAGGTGGAAAAAAAGAGGTGTAGTAGACTACTCATGGAATCGAATCAATCTGACAGAGGGCCCAATTGTTACAATTTTGTAAATTTGCAGGTTTAATTTTTACCATTAAAATCAGGGATGTAATTGTAAAAATCCTTATACTTTGTGGTGATTTTTACAATTTGTCCTAAAAGGAATTTGCAACATTGGCTACATGATCCCCTTAATAGGGTATGAAATCCATCTAGGAAAATCATATGTTGACTTAAGTTTTTGACTCAAGTCAAATCCAGCTAGCATTTAATTAAAAATTAGGTTGGACTTATTATTTGGGAAATTGTGAATAATGTATAAAAAAAATTAATCGTGATGAAACATAGTTAAATAGTTTCAATATTGTGAATATGGTTATCATACTTTTAGGAGAGTTTGATAATAATATTAATTTCCTAAGATGCCTTTGGTATATCTTCGTAATTACAATCATGTCATTATCGTATTTACAACCTTCCAATAATTGTCAGTTTCTGTTTTGAAAAAATTTCAACCATTTCTAACTGAAATTAATTCACATATTCCTATTTTTTTTTAGCAAAATCTTCATTTGACCAAATTTGAAGGCATAATAGAGATCGTCTTCCATGAGGCTATCGTGGTCTTCTACAACTTGTCTCACAATACACGTTTCAGACGAAATCTCTCTCTTCGTGCAACTGGTCTCACAATACATGTTTCAGACTAAATCTCTTCCTACATCTAAACTCAAAGTACATGTTATAGACTCTATATTGGTACAGTTTACATGTTTGTAGAGTTGTATCAGTTCGAAATGCGTTCTCACAACATTCCTACCCTGTTTAATGTCGTATGGGATAAGGACGATGGTTATAAAGTTTACAAGTCAAGCTCAGTAGATTCAAGGGTCACCGAAAAAGTCTTAAGCTCTTTTTTCTGGATTTGTAGCCAATTTAATTGTGAAAATATAGATATATACCCTTATATACATCTTTTTAAGATGGTACAATCAATGTATTGATACCTACAAAATTGAGTTGTTGGGTGTTTATTACTAATTACCTGCTTCCGAAGACCTAGATTATTTCATTTTTCTTTATTTGGTCGCCTCAATACCTTCTACATAAGATATAAACCATAAGTATACCATTGAGTAGGTATTTATGCATATTTATACTCGTTTATTACGATAAAAAAATATAAGATATATACTAAGTTTAGGGGTGAGCAAAAAAACACCGAAAACCGACACGACCGATCGAAACCGACCGAACCGAGGGCGGTCGGTCGGTTTTGTGAAGGTTTCGATCGGGGTCGGTTTTGGTCTTCACAAAATCGACCGAAAATTTATTAAAAAAAAATAAATAATAATTAAAAAAAAAATCTAAAAAATTTCTCAAAATAATTAAATAATAATGATAAATTATTAAATAATAATAAAATAATAATTATAAATTATTAAATAATTAATTAAATAAATATTTAAATAAATATTTAAATATATATATATAAACCGACCAAATAATTCGATCGGTTTCGGTCGGTTTAATAAGGTTTTCAAAAAAAATCTCTCCAAACCAAACCGATCGCCCTTGGTCGAAGCTGAAATC
This sequence comes from Trichosanthes cucumerina, assembly GCA_036507285.1. NCBI lineage: Eukaryota > Viridiplantae > Streptophyta > Magnoliopsida > Cucurbitales > Cucurbitaceae > Trichosanthes > Trichosanthes cucumerina. The sequence goes on from CM071844.1 coordinate 20,503,449, forward strand.
ATTGGGGTCGAAAACCGACCCCGACCGACCGATGCTCACCCCTAACTAAATTGGAGAAATGTAAGGGAGTTTTAGGTGGGGTGAATAACTATAATTATTTAACTTTTCTAATGGTGCATGATGCATGTGTGGGTGAGGATTAATTTTTTTCTAATTTTTCTTACACGTTGGGTGAGTATTTATACATATTTCTACTTATTTCTTACGTTAAAAAAAGTTGTATGTTCCAATATATATACTAAGTTAGAAAAAACTAAACGAGTTTTAAATGATGTATCATAGCACTAAGTGAATAATTACACATATTTACCTTGTCTAATGGTGCATGTGAATGAGGGTTGATTTTAGTTTATTCTTGCACATTGGGTAATAGATACGTACATTTCTACTCATTTATTATATATCCATTGAGTTGGAGTAAGGGGAAAGAGTTTCACTTGGATGATTAATGATGTCAAGAATATATATGATCTTAATTTAATTTTGTTTAAATTCTTTTTTTCAAATTCTCAATTCCTATGTGACGCCTGGTAATTTCAGGTAATTTATTGTTTCTTTTCAAGCTAATTTCGGGCTCTTGTCGTAGTTTTTTTTAAAGCTTTGGGCTAAGAAGTTAATTATTGGACCTTGCAGGGACCCAAATAATTAAACCTCACATTTAAATTGGGTGGTCAACTCCCTTGCCTTTCATATCAAGCGTCTTTAGAGAAGGAACACGGTAATTTTGGGTCTTCGTCCTTGTTTATGCTCGTTTTTAGGTTTAGTTAAAAAAAAGAAAAAAAGGAAAGGGAATCGTGCAACCCCCCATTCCCCTCGTTCTTCTTCTCATCTCCACAGGGAAGCCACCGCACCTCGCCCACCGACGAGCCGCCTTGATCTCTCTCTCCTCCTTTTCCTTCAATCCCGAAACCCTGTCCGCCGTCGTCTCCCTCTCCCTCGCCGATCTCCCTCCTGTTCGCCGAGCCGACCCGCGCCGTTGTCCTTCCGTTACGCGGCCGCGGTCTTTAACGGACCCTCTTTGTCGCCTCCCTCTCCGTGCCTCTCTCTCCAGTGCATCTTATCTCTCTCCCTCGGACCCGTCTCCCTCTCCCTCTCAAATAAGTTTCTCTCTCTCGGATCTAAACCGAGTTGCCTACTCTTTTTTTCAAACCGAATCGCTTCTCTCTTGCTGATTTGTGTTGGTTTTGGTGGACAGGAACAAATCCTTTGGCTAAGGAGTAGATCTTTGGGAAACCTCGAGGCTAAGATCGAGCTGAGAACTGGTTCGACTTGTAACTGTGGGTGCTTAGGGCTGCTAGTAAGAGTAAGGACCTCCCATTGCACACTTAATTCGAGGTGAGTAGTCGTTTGGTTTAAGCATCAAACTCGTTAGCGGTTGAGTTTGTGCATAGGGTCGTTTGTGGTTGGCTATGTAACCTGCTGTGTGGATGTTGGATTACTGCTTGATTCATGAGACCCTGATTATCCTGTTCTTGTTGTGTATATATTGTACTTGCTTGTATGTGTTGGGTTTGACTCTCCTGCATGTCGCGAATGTGCTTATGACTTGTGGTTGGTTGCTGAGTGAGACTCGAGCCTTGTGGTAGTTCGAGCTGTGTGTTTGACCCCTAGAACTGAGCGGGTTAAGTTGTGTGGTGGTTTAGGGCAAAAGTGGTTGGTTAACTTTGTGGTTGGGCCAAAGGTTGCTTGGCGGGCTGTGTGGTTGGCTAGTTGGCCTGATGGTTAGGGACTCGGTACCTAAGATGACCATGAGAGGAGTTTAGGGGAAGGTCTAGAAGAGGCAAGAAAGTTTGACCTTCTAGGCTAGCATCACCAAATCCACTGAGTGACCCCGAGCGAGACAGAACCTCTAGGCTGGCGTCTCTGTGTGAGCATTAGGATCAAGTACGCCCTTTTGCGAGCTGTGTGGACATAAGGTCGAGCGCCCTTTGTGATCTATGTGTGGGCATCTGGGTCGAGCACACCCTTTTGCGAGCTGTGTGGGCATTAGGGTCGACCGCGCCCTTTTGCAAGCTGTATGAGCACTTGGGTGAGCCGCCCTTGTGCGATCTGTGTGGGTTTTAGAGTCAAGGCTCTATTGCATTTCTGTGTGGGCGTTAGAGTGATCACTCTTTCGCATTGGGGTGCATCCCCGTCTGTGGCCGCCTAGGTTCCTGGATCGTCGGTGAGTCTCGGGGTGAGGTATGCCCGAGGGTACCTAGTCATGAGTCCTTAAGATGCTTTTGGTTGAAAACTTGACCCATCTCTGTGTGTGCGGTTGTAGCTTGGATGTGAGTGGGCTACTTATTGAGTATTCTTATACTCACCCGTCTACTTTAATGACTTTGGTTGCAAGTAAGGGCAAACAGTGAGCTGGAAGCGACGGTGGCGACATGACGAGGCTATGAGACCACTTATTGTCTTAGAGGAACTTTCATTTCGAACTTAGGCTTTTCTTTGTAACTCTAAGTTGATTCATGACCTTTGTTTGTACTTGTTGGGTTACTGGACTCGTCGTGTTGTTGAACATGTTATTGATTCATATTAGTTCCTGGCTTAGCATGCTCGTTTAACTGCTGAGTGTGGTGCATGTGTTGTTCTACTAGAGCCCGATCCTGTTATGTTGTAGTTTGGAGGAGATCGGACATTGGGAGAATCCTTAGAAGTGTTTCTTGCTTAAAATAGGTTAAGTGGATTTGTCTGGATAGTGCCGTTATGCTGTCGAAATTTCGGCACAGAGGGTGATCTAGTGGCGTCCCTAGTTGGAGTTGGGCTGGAAACTAGGTTCGTTATAGTTGGTATCAGAGCCTTAGGTTTTTAGATTTTGTATACTTGCCTACATCGTAGGTACCAGTCCTCATAGCCTCTCGCAGAAAGTCGCCTCGTCACCTCCAGGTTTGCTCATTTTTATTTTGTAAAGTAGGTCGGGTTTAATAAGTTGCTTGTCTCTGGGTGCTCGGGTTTGTGCTTGCCTGAGATTCTTGTGTTGTGATTTAAAGTTTGTTGCGGTTTAACTCAGGTTATGGCACGTGGACGAGGACGTGGTAGAGTTGTGGCTGATGGGCGTGGTCGTGGAGGCTAAAGAGGCCGGGGTCAATGAGCCCGTGGCCCACCAATGGATGAGCACTCCGAGCATCAGGAGGAGCTTAACCAGGACGCCCCAGTCGTCGGGGAGCCGTCATAGCATATTGATGAAAACCCTCAGGAGCGAGGGAACGACCAATCCCCACCGCCTGCTCCTGCAACTTTGGTAGGACTTCAGGAGATCCTGCAGGCAACCCTAGCTAGCCAGACGATGTTGCTCAACCAGGTCACCCAAGTTCTGGGAGTGGTGGCTACCAAAAACCAAGGGGCACAAAATCAAAATCAGGCAGTTTCGACTCAGAACGAGGGAGTTGTTGCCCAGGCGCGTGGAACCACCACAGAGGAGCCTAGATATCTTCGAGACTTCAAGAAGTTTGAGCCACCTCTCTTCGACGGGCAAGGAGTGGACCATGTGGATGTAGAAGCATGGTTCAGAATGGTTAAGGACATTTTTTAGCGCATGTGTTGTCCCAAACGACAAAGAGTCCAGTGCACAGTCTACACACTGAGAGGGCGAGCCTACATATGGTGGAAGTCTACCTCGCGGTCCATTGATGTTAGTGAAGGACCGATAACCTGAGCGTAGTTCCAAGAAACATTCTATGAGAAGTTCTATCCGGCTGCGATGAGAATCGAGAAGCAGACCGAGTTTTTGCATCCAAAGCAAGGACCGAATCAGTCGATCGAAGAGTATGAGCACGAGTTCACTATGCTATCTCGGTTTGCTGTAGAGTTGGTGGGCATAGATAAGAAGTAAATTGAGCGCTTCCTCACAGATTTGTGCGGAGGTATACGTGGGTCTGTAATTGCCCATGATCCAAAGACCTATGCTGCAGCAGTTCGAGTGGCCACCTTAATTGATGTTGATTTGAAACAGCAGAGAAGTAGTGTTGGCCAGACTTCAGGGGCAGGATAGAGTTCTGGGTCAAGTCAGAAGAGGAGGCACGATCAGGCTTTCCCTAGGCCAAATTGACCAGGAGTGCAGGGGTAGCAATGGGTCCAAGGAGCAGGCAGAGGTTCGTGCCCTACTGTGGAGGGCAACATAATAGAGGAGCTTGCTCGACAGCCACCAAGGTCTATTTCCATTGTGGCAAGGTGGGCCATATGGCAACGATGTGTAGGCAGCGGAAGAGGCGAGACCTAAGAGTTTGTTACATATGTCGGAAGGAGAGCCATGTGGCCTCAGCGTGCCCGAAGAATAGAAATGCTGGAAATCAGGAGGGCCACCAGAGAGGCGGAGCGTACACGAATGTTGGCAGAGCCGCAGAGGGTACAGGCAAAGTCGTCACAAGTACTCTACCTATACTTGGTCATCTCGCTTTTGTACTTTTTGATTCTAGATGTACGCACTCCTTTATTTCTGCATTGTTTGTGGGGCAAGGCCAGTTAGAAGTAGAGCCTCTAGGTTTTAGCTTGTCAGTTGCAACCCCAGTAGGGGCAGAGTTAGTGACTCAAGAAAAAGTGAAGACCGTGTTGGGATTTATGCCCTAAACTTGTGTAATTTTGATCAATTAAATAAAGTATTATTTATTTTGATAAAATTACAGTCTTGCTTTAATAAATCCAATAAACTAAGCTCCAAGGTTATAACATTTAATCTTGAACATCAGTGTAGTGGACACTATTTGGGTTGAGTTCAAGAATATAACCTAAATGGTCTATGGTATAAGAATAAGGTTGGAAACCTCATTCTGGTAACACCATAGATGCGACCCTCTTTGTAATTAGTACAAATGAGGTAATCCAACTCATTCATGTAGTTGACATGCGAGTGGGGGCATCCTCCGTATGAAGAGTTCATACAAGATCGGATCGCAAATTATTAGTCTAACCAAAGTGTAACACCGTTTCTGAGGATAATACTAGTAATTTATAGATGGTCATTAGTGACTCGACTCAATCTCGAGCAAGTTAAGAACTCCCGCTTATAGGGGCTTGTCCTTAGACTAGTATGGGTGAGAGTGGCACATGGCCGACTCAATAAGCTTACCTTCTCAGGGGACAGTAACCAACTCGTAGGTAGGCGGGAACTTAAGCATGCAAGATGGAATTCACTCATTCCTACACCAAGGAATTAGATAGGTTGTTCCCTTAAGAACCGACTCAGTGTCTTGAACAACGGGGCCCCGCCTCTATGAGGTATGAGTCTAAGGTAGGACCTTAGACTTGTTGTTCATTAGAGGATCGGTGGTGCTTAAGGAGCAAAAGGTAATCACAGGGGTAAAACGATAATTTGACCCAACCGTGATTACGAACAACCCGTGAAGGGTCGACTCATGGGTAATGACTATATCGATGGACACAATAATATCTACAGAGAGATGCGCAACTACAAGTCTATAGTGGAGTGACTTGTAGTTAATGAATATTGATTAACCTGGATCAAAGAGTTTGATCGTTAATCTCACATCATTGGAGCTCATGAACTGTAGGTCCATTAGATCCCTCCGTTGGCTCAACATGGTAATATTGAGGGTATAAAGTTAGGAGTGAAATTGAAGGGTTCAATTTCATACATGAGGTGTTATATCAATTATATATGATATAATTGATATAATATATAGTTTTAATGTGAATTAGATCCATATATAAACTATATACTAAAGAGAGATTAAAGGAGGGGTAGGATGGTCATTTCCATCCTATTTCTCTATATATATGGTTGCATGAGATGCAACTAGGAAAAACAATTTTACAAGCTCTCTTGTTGTGTTGTTGGAAGAGTTCCAAAGCACACATCTCTCTCAAAATACCTCACCTCTCCTAAAGGGAACCCACCTTCCTCCTCCTCACTGAGAACAACGGAGAAGATCCGGTGGTCGTGTCTTCGTACGTTGGAGTTTCTGTTGCTGAGATCGTGATCGTGGGAGAGTGGAGCACTCGAAGAAAGGTTCTTCAAAGGTAATTTTCTTGCTATCCATTTCGTTTTACATGTTTAATCTAGTTATATTTGTTCTTGAATTTATCGTTGTAACTAAATCAAGAGCGCGCGATTTGCAATCGTTTCCGCTGCGGGACTTCGATTCCCCTCAATTGGTATCAGAGCCCAATTGCGTTCTTGATTTATGTTCTGGATTTTTTAAGAACAAAGTGAGATTTACTGTTTTTGCATGAGATGTATGAACGGTTTTGCAAAATTAGATGTTTTCAATTTTTGCACTTAGATTTACAATTTCCATTGAATCGTTCAATGTAAGGGCCCAGTGTTTTGGACAATTTTAATTGTAAATCGAGTCTGTAAGTCTGTGTCGATCGAGGCAAAGCGGTTGCTGAGAAGATCAGAGCGAAAACGAGCAAGGAATAGCGGATTTTCATTGTTGTCTGTGTGCAGCGTTGCAACGCTGTTCATCGACGTTGCAACGTTGCGCTTGCGGAAGGAGCGCGCAGGAGACGACAACGTTGGAACGCTGAGGCGTTGCGCAACGCTGGGTAGAAGACGACAGGAGCGATGTTGCAACGTCATTATCGCCAGCAACACCGCAGGCGCGTTCGCAGATTTCAACAATGGGCAAAAAACAAATTTTTTTTATATATATTAATTATAAAAACGTTTTATATTTAATATATTTATTATATTTAATTTTAATTAATATAATTAGATTATATTAATTAAAATTATTTCTAGGGTGCCAAAATTGGTCTATTTTTTCTATTTTAATTATGCAATTGTTGTGTAATTATTGCCATGCATAGTGTATGCTTGTATTTTAGAAATCCCACCTTAGGTTAAGTATTTTCATGCATCATTTATAATATAAGGAGTTATATTATATAGTTTGCATGATTAATTAATATAAAGTTGTTATATTAATTTATGGACAACATTGACATGCATTATATTTCATGAGATGAATATGCTATGAATGTCTTATTATTCATGTGATGAATGATCAAGCACTATAACATAGTATGCATGTCATCTAAGGTTAATTATTAGTTTTAAAGTGTTTAGAACTTGGAAATAATAGACCTTAGGTTATCTAGTTCTAATTAGATTAGAATTAGGAACCAAGTAATTTATAAGCTATGATTAAAAGAGGAACTCTGTCTAAGGAAAGTTCTATCTAGGTTGGGGTATTTAAGTCGACTTTAAACTAACACCCCTACACGAACTAACTCAGGGAGTGAAATTTAATCGAGAGCTTTATAAATTACAAGATGGCGTCGATGGGTTTATTAAGGGGTTAATAAACAAGAAATCCTAGGTTTAATATAAGGAGTTATATTAACAAACTTAGGATAAAATCAATATAAGAGTTATAATGATTATCGATATAAGAGTTATATATTGATAGAGTTAGGTAAAATCATTAGCCGGGTTTTAGCCTAAGTAAGATTCCTATACACTTTAAAGTATTCAGTGGGAGGAAAAAGTGTATGAGATACATATTTTTCCACCCACGCTATCTCCGAGAAGTTCACACCGTGAGACTCATACTTGGCCTAGTGGCAAAACGGGAGCGTCCCCTTTCTGGATGGTGTTTGTATGAGTCAATATCAAGGTGAATGGAGAGGGTACTTATAGTGAGTGGGAGCAGGTTTAGTGAAAACAAAACCTACGGTCTCTTTTGTCGGTTTACACCGTTAAACCACTATGGTCAACCTGCTAATTTGACCTGGACCAGACAATCCCTTCGGAGGGCTTGATCATAGGGGATCGAACACAGTAGACACCCGAAAGGGATAAAGATTTCCTTAGACTATTTTTCAATCTAGTCCTCCCTTCGGCGGATTTTATTGGATCGAGACTCTAGGATCTAAAGACAGAGGGTTACACTCACGGGGTACATAAATTGTGTATGTATCCAGACCGAAAAATGGTAACTAAAACCAATAGGAATAAGAGTTATTCTGGTATTAGGTTTTAGTCAAGAGTGTCTTGATCCAGAGGAGGAGTGTTTTTGATTACCCTTCGGTGTCATACATTCTAAACCTTTGGAGTATCATTGCAAATTATAAATGGCCTAGGAATCATTTGATATTTAGCTAAAACATGATTGGATTAGAGTTATAGCAAGAAACTCATACAAGTTTGTTTGTAAAATTTTCAGCAAAATGTATAGCTCTATAATTTTCTTATTGGGTGCGAAAAAGTTAACCGGAGAGAACATAATGACTTGGAGGGATGAACTCAACATAATTTTGGTAACACATGATCTTAAGTTCGTTCTCAATGAGGAGTGTCCTCAATTTCCTACTCAAAATGCATCTCAAGCTGTTGAGGATGCGTATGATCGCTGGATTAATGCCAACGAAAAGGCAAAAACCTATATCCTGGCTAGCATACCTGATGTTTTAGCCAGGAGGCTAGAGGGCAAGGTCTCAGCTCGAGAGATCATGAATTTTGTGCTAAATTTGTCTAGACAACCGTCCAAACAAATTCGGCATGAAGCCCTAAAATTCGCTTATATAACATGCGTATGAAGGAAGGAACATCAGTGAGAGAACATGTTCTCAATCTGATTGCCCACTTCAATATAGCGGAATTATACGGAACGATCATAGATGAGAAATGTCAGATATTGTTCATCCTAGAATCTCTTCCGAAGAGTTTTCTGCAATTTCGTAGCAATGCAGCGATGAACAACATAGAGTATGATTTGACTTCTCTGCTACATGAGCTGCAGAATCATCAGTTTCTTATGGATGATAAGAGACAACAAAATGGAGAGGCAAATTTGTTTGCCCATTCCAAAAGTTCTCTAGAGGATTCATCCTCTGGGACTAAGAACTGCAACCATACTTCTGAACTTGAGAAGATACAAAAGAAGAGGAAAAGGAGCAGATAAAGAGCAATCGTCTGACAAAGAAAAGTTGTTATTTGATAACATGTAGCTTACAGGTTTATTAGAAACCTTATTTCTATTTCTTGCCTTAGCGAACATTGTACTTCTTTTTCTTTTCAATTGAATAAAGTGTTTATTTCATTTGAAAAGTATTGTACTATGTGTTGCTCTTCTTGAAAATTATTTGCAAATGTTTTAATTCAGTTAAAATAGTTTTAACAGTGAATTCTACAAAATTGCAAGTACACGAACTAATTTCTCCTAAAGAAAATGCTCATCTTTGGCATCTAAGATTGTGTCACATTAATCTCAATAGGATTGAGAGATTGGTAAAGAACGGACTTCTAAACGAGTTAGAAGAAAATTCTTTGCAAGTATGTGAATCCTGCCTAGAAGGCAAGATGACTAAAAGGCCTTTTAGTGGAAAAGGTTATAGAGCTAAAGACCCTCTAGAGCTTATACATTCAGACATTTGTGGTCCGATGAATGTTAAAGCTAGGGGAGGATATGAATATTTCATCTCTTTTATAGATGATTATTCTAGATTTGGGCATATTTACCTAATGCACCACAAGTCTGAAGCACTTGAAAAGTTCAAGGAATTCAAGACTGAGGTTGAAAATCAGATAGGTAAAACTATTAAAACACTTCGATCGGATCAAGGTGGAGAGTACATTGATTAAAAATTCCAGAACTATATGATAGAACATGGAATTACATCCCAACTCTCGACTCCCACACACACACAACAACAAAAAAGCGATTGTATCGGAAAGGAGAAATAGAATCTTATTGGACATGGTTCGATCAATGATGAGTTATGTTAATCTCCCTAGTTCCTTTTGGGGTTACGCAGTGGAGACTGCAGTATACATTTTGAATAATGTGCCCTGCAAAAGTGTTTCTTAAACACCTTTTGAACTCTGGAAAGAACGTAAAGGTAGTTTATGTCACTTGAGAATATGGGGTTGTCCAAAGACATGTGTGCTTGTGACAAATCCAAAGAAGTTGGATTCACGTTCAAAGTTATGCCTATTCGTAGGATACCCAAAAGAAACAAGAGGTGGTTTATTCTATGATCCTAAGGAAGATAAGGTTTTTATGTCGACAAATGCCACTTTCTTGGAGGAGGACCACATAAGGGACCACAAATCAAAAAGCAAAGTAGTGTTGAGTGAGTTAGACGGAACAATAGCAAAGGTTGCTAATAAGAACATTAGTACGTCAACAAGAGTTGTTGATACTAGTTTGTCTAGTCAAGAGAGTCCATCTCAAGAGTTGAGTATGCCCCGACGTAGTGGGAGGGTTGTAATACAGCCTGACCGTTACATGGGTTTAGCTGAAACCCAAGTTGTTATACCAGATGACAACTGCAAGGATCCATTGACTTATAATCAAGCAATGGTTGACACAGACAAAGACAAATGGGTCATAGCCATGAGCCAAGAAATGGAGTCGATGTACTTCAATTCTGTTTGGGATCTTGTAGATAAGCCTGATGGGTAAAACCTATAGGTTGTAAGTGGATCTACAAGAGAAAACGTGGTATAGATGGGAAGGTGCAAACCTTTAAAGCTAGACTAGTAACAAAGGGTTATACCCAAGTTGAAGGGGTTGACTATGAGGAAACTTTTTCACCTGTTACTATGGTAAAGTCTATCCGTATCCTTCTTGCCATTGCCACATATTATGACTATGAGGTATGACAAATGGATGTCAAGACAACCTTTTTGAATGGCAATCTTGAGGAAAACATCTACATGGACCAACCCAAAGGGTTCATTGAACCAGGACAAGAGCAAAAAGTTTGCAGACTTAAAAGGTCAATTTATGAACTGAAACAAGCCTCTAGGTCCTGGAATATAAGATTTGATGAGGCAATCAGATCTTATGACTTTGACCAGAATGATGATGAACCTTGTGTCTACAAGAAAATCATCCATAGTTCTGTCGCTTTCCTAATTCTCTATGTGGATGATATCCTACTCATTGGGAATGATGTAGGTTATCTTACTGACATCAAGGAATGACTAGCTACGCAGTTCCAAATGAAAGATTTGGGTGATGCGCAGTTTGTTCTTGGGATCCAGATTGTCCGGAATCACAAGAATAAAACACTAGTCTTGTCTCAAGCATCTTACATAGACAAAGTGTTGTCAAGGTTTAAGATGCAAGATTCCAAAAAGGGCTTGTTGCCTTTTAGACATGGAATCCATTTGTCTAAGGAACAGTGTCCTAAGACACCTCAAGGAGTTGAGGATATGAGACGGGTTCCTTACGCATCAGCTGTTGGGAGCCTGATGTACGCCATGTTGTGTAGTAGGACCGACATCTGTTTTGCAGTTGGGATGGTCAGTAGGTATCAATCCAATCCAGGACTTGAACACTGGACACCGGTTAAAACAATCCTTAAGTATCTTCGGAGAACCAGGAACTACATGCTTGTGTGTGGGGCTAAGGATTTGATCCTTACAGGATACACGAATTCTGACTTTAAGACTGATAAAGATTCTCAGAAATCTACATAAGGGTCAATATTCACTCTTACCGGAGAAGCTGTAGTATGGCGAAGCGTCAAGTAAGGATGCATCGCTGATTCCACCATGGAGGCCAAATATGTAGCAGCTTGTGAAGCAGTTAAGGAGGTCGTTTGGTTAAGAAAATTCATGTTAAATTTGGAAGTTGTTCCAAATATGACTTTGCCCATCACGCTGTATTGCGATAAAAGTGGTGCAGTGGCAAATTCGAGGGAACCCCGAAGTCACAAGAGGGGAAAGCACATAGAGCGGAAGTACATCTCATCCGGGAGATCGTGCATAGAGAAGACGTGATTGTCATGAAGATAGCCTCAAAACACAACATTGCTGATCCTTTTACAAAGGCTCTCACGGCTAAAGTATTTGAGAGTCACCTAGAAGGTCTAGGTTTACAAGTCTTCCCCAACTAGGACAAGTGGGAGTATTTTGTACAAAAGGGTTTAAATGCCCTAGTTTATTGTATTTACATTACTGTAATGTTTAGTACTCCACAAGCTTTAGGTCAAGTGGGAGATTGTTGGGATTTATGCCCTAAACTTGTGTAATTTTGATCAATTAAATAAAGTGTTATTTATTTTGATAAAAATACAGGTCTTGCTTTAATAAATCCAATAAACTAAGCTCCAAGGTTATAACATTTAATCTTGAACATCAGTGTAGTGGACACTATTTGGGTTGAGTTCAAGAATATAACCTAAATGGTCTATGGTATAAGAATAAGGTTGAAAACCTCATTTTGGTAACATCATGGATGCGACCCACTTTGTAATTAGTACAAATGAGGTAATCCAACTCATTCATGTAGTTCACATGCGAGTGGGGGCATCCTGAATGAAGAGTTCATACAAGATTGGATCATAAATTATTAGTCTAACCAAAGTGTAACAATCGTTAATGAGATAAGACTAGTAATTTATAGATGGTCATTAGTGACTCGACTGAATCCCGAGCAAGTTAAGAACTCCTGCTTATAGGGGTTGTCCTTAGACTAGTATGGGTTAGAGTGGCACAGAGCGACTCAATAAGCCTACCTTCTCGTGACGTAACCTCGTGAGGTAGTGGGAACTTAACTGTGCAAGATGGAATTCACTCATTCCTACACCAAGGAATTAGATAGGTTGTTCCCTTAAGAACTAACTCCGTGTCTTGAACAACGGGGCCCCACCTCTATGAGGGTATGAGTCTAAGGTAAAACCTTAGACTTGTTGTTCATTAAAGGATCGGTGGTGCTTAAGAGCAAATAGGTAATCACAGAGGGTAAAACGGTAATTTGACCCACCGTGATTACGAAACAACTGTGAAGGGTCGACTCATGAGTAATGACTATATCAGTGGACACAATAATATCTACAATGAGGAGAGTGCAACTACAAGTCTATAGTGGAGTGACTTGTAGTTAATGAATATTGATTAATTGGATCAAAGAGTTTGATCAGTTAATCTCACATCATTGGAGCTCATGAACTGTAGGTCCATTAGATCCCTCCATTGGCTCAACATGATAATATTGAGGGTATAGAGTTAGGAGTGAAATTGAAGTGTTCAATTTCATACATGAGGTGTTATATCAATTATATATGATATAATTGATATAATATATAGTTTTAATGTGAATTAGATTAATATATAAACTATATACTAAAGAGAGATTAAAGGAGGGGTATGATGGTCATTTTCATCCTATTTCTCTATATATATGGTTGCATGAGATGCAACTAGGAAAAACAATTTTACAAGCTCTCTTGTTGTGTTGTTGGAAGAGTTCCAAAGCACACATCTCTCTCAAAATACCTCACCTCTCCTAAAGGGAACCCACATTCCTCCCTCACCTAGAGAACAACGGAGAAGATCCGGTGGTCGTGTCTTCGTACATTGGAGTTCCTGTTGCTGAGATCGTGATCGTGGGAGAGTGGAGCACTCGAAGAAAGGTTCTTCAAAGGTAATTTTCTTGTTGTCCATTCCGTTTTACATGCTTAATCTAGTTATATTTGTTCTTGAATTTATCGTTGTAACTAAATCAAGAGCGCGCGATTCGCAATCGCTTCCGCTGCGGGACTTCGATTCCCTTCAGACCGGTCAGGTCTTGGTGGAAGGTCGCTCATTTGAAGTGACCTTGATTGTCCTAGAGATGAGTGACTTTGATGTAATTTTGGGCATGGATTGACTAGCAGCGAATCATGCTAACTAAGTGTGTACATATGCCGGGTTGGGTCGGGTTATGTTACTTTTTTGGACCAACTCAAATTTTTGGGTTGGTCATTCTTCCAACACAAATAACCCTATCCATAAGGGTAACCTTTTTTTTTTTTAATTTAAAATATAAAAAATCCAAAACTAATATAAATATAAAAAATTCAAGAATTAAATAACTCTAATTTTCTTTATACTAAATAATAACCATAAAACTTAAATATTCTATTATAAATTTACAATTATTCCAATAAACTTCTAAATAAATCGCAATCATTTAAAACAAACACTCTTTGTTTCTCGAAAATTGAATTAAAATTAGCCACTTAGTTTCAATTTATATTATGAAAAATTATACCCTAACGACTTAAAAAATGTATTTTTAAGAGTTATTAAATAATAAATAATTATGAAATTAAATAAAAATAAATTAAATACATGTATATGTAGTTGTATGGCAGGTAAAAATATAATTTTTAAAATTAATAATAAGTTCGGGTTGGTCGGGTCAACCCAAATTAATTTTAGGTGAACCCACGAACCAACTCAACTCGTACATTTTAATTTATTTGAACCCAACCCAACCCAAATAAATTCATAACCCAACCCAACCCGTCGGGTTGGGTCGGGTTATCAAGTTTTTTGAACACCCCTAATGCCAACATCGTTTGTCACTGTAGGGAGGTTGTGTTCAAGCCTCCATCAGAACCGAGCTTCAAGTTTAAGGGAAACGAGTCAAAGACGGTTCCAAAGGTGATTTCAACACTAAAGGCGAGCAAGTTGGTTGGCCAAGGGGCTTGGGCCTTCTTGGCAAGTGTGACGGACTTGAGAAGTGAGAAAGGGGACGTGTTGTCGATTCCAGTAGTCAGGGAGTTCACCGATGTGTTCCCTGAAGTTTTTCCCGGTTTACCTCCAGCTAGAGAGGTAGATTTCAGTATTGAGTTGGAGCCAGACACTACACCTTTATCGTAAGCTCCGTACAGAATGACCCCAGCCTAGTTAAGGGATCTCAAAACTCAATTGCAGGAGTTATTAGACAAGCGCTTCATTCACCCTAGTGTCTCTCCGTGGGGTGCGCCGATACTTTTTGTGAAAAAGTAGGATGGGTCGATGCACCTATGCATTGACTACTGGGAGTTAAATAAGGTGACGATAAAGAACAAGTACCCGTTCCCTAGGATTGATGATCTGTTTGATCAGTTGCAGGGGACCACTGTATTCTCTAAGATTGATTTACGCTTGGGATACCACCAGTTGCGAATAAGAGAGGAAGACATCCCAAATACAACTTTCAGATCCAGGTATGGACATTACGAGTTTATCGTGATGTCGTTCGGATTGACAAATGCCCCGGTTGTGTTCATGGGTCTGATGAATAGGGTGTTCAAGGAATTTTTAGACATCTTCATGATTGTGTTTATAGACGACATCCTGGTTTACTCGAAGACGAGTGAAGAGCACGAGAATCACTTGAGGAAAGTATTGACTGCCTTGAGATAAAATCAGTTGTATGCCAAGTTCTCTAAATGTGAGTTTTGGTTGACACAGATGTCCCTTTTAAGGCATGTAGTGTCTAAGGAGGGTGTCTAAGTAGACCCGACGAAGGTGGAAGCAGTTTCAGATTGGCCCCAACCCAAAACTGTCACTGAGGTTCGTAGTTTCTTGGGGTTGGCTGGTTATTACCGACGGTTTGTGAAGGACTTCTCCAAGATTGCAACACCCCTTACTCAGTTAATACAGAAAGGGAATACTTTTGTGTTGAGTGAGGCGTGCGAGTCAAGTTTCCAAGATTTGAAGCAGAGGTTGATCTCAGCACCAATGCTTACAGTGCCATATGGATCGAGAAACTTCGTGGTTTACAGTGATGCTTCCAAGAAGGGCTTGGGTTGTGTTTTGATGCAGAATGGGAGGGTAATTGCTTATGCCTCCCGACAGTTGAAAGACTACGAGAGAAACTACCCGACCCATGACTTGGAGTTAGCTGCAGTGGTCTTTGCCTTGAAAATCTAGAGACACTATTTGTATGGTGAGAAGATCCAGATGTATACAGACCACAAGAGCTTGAAGTATTTGTTTACCCAAAAAGAGTTGAATATGAGACAACAGGGTGGTTGGAGTTGGTGAAGGATTACGAGATTAAGATCTTGTATCACCCGGGTACGGCAAATGTGGTTGTTGATGCCCTTAGTAGAAAGGTAGCTCACACGTCAGCCTTAGTCACGAAGGAGTTTCATTTGCGAGCCGATATGGAGCGTGCTGGTATAGCCGTGATGGTAGGTCAGGTTGTGGCTCGGTTTAACCAGTTGTCAGTGCAACCGACTCTAAGACAACGAATTCTAGACTCCCAACAGGGGAACCTCAGTCTTGTGGATTGGTGGAATCAGGACAAGTTGGGCCAAGAGAGTGAGTTCACAGTGTCATCAGATGGGGGTTTGTTGTTCAAAGGACGGTTGTGCGTTCCAGATGTAAATGGTCTCAAGGAAGGAGTCCTAGCCGAGGCTCACAGTTCTCCTTTTTCAGTGCATCCTGACAACACTAATATGTATCAAGACCTGAAGCAATTTTACTGGTGGAGTGGGATGAAGAAAGACATAGTGGAGTTTGTTAGCAGATGTCTAGTCTGTCAGCAAGATAAAGCCCCGAGGCAGAAGCCGGCAGGATTGTTGCAACCTGTAGAGGTACCACAATGAAAATGGGAAGAGGTTTCGATGGATTTCATTTTAGGTCTACCCCGAATCGTTAAAGGTTTCACAGTGGTTTGGGTGATCGTTGATAGGCTGACAAAGTCGGCGCATTTCCTTCCTGGACAACGGACCTATACGGTGGAGAAGTGGGCGAAGTTGTTCATGGAGGAAATTGTCAGGTTACACGAAGTCTTGGTGAAGATCGTAGGACAGGGACCCTCGTTTCACATCCAACTTCTGGATGGGTTTTCAGAAGGCTTTAGGAGCGGAATGTAGTTTCAACACAACATTTCACCCTCAAACGGACAGTCAGACTGAGAGGTTCAACCAAATCTTGGAAGATATGCTCCGAGCGTGTGCCCTAGATTTTGCAGGGAGTTGGGATACACACCTTCACTTGATGGAGTTTGCCTATAACAACAGTTATCAGGCTACGATTGGGATGTCAACCTTTGAGGCCTTATATGGGAAGATGTGCAGGTCCTTAGTGTATTGGGGAGAGGTTGGTGAGTGTAAGCTTCTGGGACCCAAGCTGGTCAAGATTACAAATGAGGTCGTCTGCGAAGATCGTATGAGAATGTTAATGACTCAAAGCGAGCATGAAGAGTTATGCTGATGTGAGACGCAGGGACTTGGAGTTTGCAATTGGAGAGTACGCGTTCCTTAAGGTTGCACCTATGAAAGGTGTGTTGAGATTTGGCAAGAAAGGGAAGTTGAGCCTTAGGTTCATCGGGCCATTCGAGATCTCGGAGCGTATTGGCCCAGTGGCGTATCGTTTAGCCTTGTCACCGTCCCTAACAGTCGTGCACAACGTGTTTCATGTGTCGATGTTGCGAGGCTATGTGCCAGATGCATCTCATGTGATTGATTACAAGCCATTGCAGGTCGATCAGGACTTGAGCTACGAGGAGAAGCCAGTGAAAATCCTAGCTCGAGAGAAAAAGGTGTTGAGGAACAGAAAAATCGACCTTGTCAAGGTCTTATGGAAAAACCAGCAGCTTAAAGAAGCTACTTGGAGCGTGAGGACGAGATGGGAATGAACTACTCGGAGCTGTTTGGGAATTAGCCACTTTCGAGTATGAAAGTTCGTAAGGTGGGGAGGATGTGACACCCGATAATTTCAGGTAATTTATTATTTCTTTTCAAGTTAATTTCGGGCTCATATCGTAGTTTTTTTTAAAGCTTTGTGCTAAGAAGTTAATTATTGGACCTTGCAGGGACCCAAATAATTAAACATCACCTTTAAATTAGGTGGTCAACTCCCTTGCCTTTCATATCAAGCGTCTTTGGAGAAGGAACGAGGTAATTTTGGGTCTTTCTCCTTGTTTATGCTCGTGTTTAGGTTTAGTTAAAAAAAAAGAAAAAAAAGGAAAGGGATTCGTGCAACCCCCCCATTCCCTTCGTTCTTCTTCTCATCTCCGCAGGGAAGCCGCCGCACCCCGTCGGCCAGCGAGCCGCCTCGATCTCTCTCTCTCCCCCTTCTCTCAGTATCTAACTTTATCTATGCATATCCCATAAATGATGCAATCAAGATATTTTCTCTTTACTTATGCTATATGATATGCAATGACTTGACAAGACTGGTGACAGATTTTGATTAGCTAACTTTAATTGAAACTTAATAGCAACCTGATGAAAAATTAAAAAAAAAAAGAGCTAAAAAGCCCAATGAGTGGTAATTCCATAAGGAAATAAATTTTCAGGAAAAAAATTTCTTACTAAACATAAGTTCATAGCTTTGAGGAATAGTGTCAAACACGACAATTTAGAAACTCTCAGAGTCATTAAACACATTATAATCGATAAACGAAACAACTCTTGAAAAAGAAGAATAACACAACAACAATTACAACTCTTGGAATAACAACTTTTAAGTCCACAACTTTTAAAACATAATCACAGTTTTGTAAAAACATAGACATAAAGATATGCAATTATAGCTCTTGAAAACGTAAGCATAAGCTAGCAAAATTCATCATCAAATCTGTACCCAATTCTTTATCATACTGGCGTAGAGTAATCTTAATACACACAACAAAACAATCTCTGTCATACGTGCACGTAGAGCAAACTATAACATCTGTAATACTTTAGGATCGGGATTCAAAATCTGAATTCGACATGTAAGGGCCCTGACATTCCCTTGCATCCCTTACGACCCGAGCATGCTAGCATACTATTGGAAACACATTCTCACCGCATACGAATAATGTAATGCCTCAGGACCAGGATTTGGACCAGGATTCCGAATTCAGATTCGACACCTAATGACCCCGACATTCCCCTGCATCTCCTGTGACCTGAGCATGCTAACATACCATGAAAACACATTCTTACATAATACGAGTAATCACCATGGGTACAAAGCCCTAGTGGTTTGGAATCTACTTTTAACATAAAATTCTTAATTCAAAAACTCTTATTGAAAATTGTGTTCTCATGCTTTAAACAATCTTTCATGAATTTAAGGGAAACACATTCTCACATAATACGGGTAATCACCATGAGTACAAAACCCTAGTGGTTTGGAATCTACTTTTAATATAAAATTCTTAATTCTCAAACTTTTATGGAAAATTGTGTTCTCATGCTTTAAATAATCTTTCATGAACTTGAGAGCTAGATTTCTAAAATAACACTAAACTTTTATAATTTCTCATCAAATTTCTCAAATAATATAAAACCTTTCTAAGGTCATATATTCTCTACAACCATAACTCATAAATCCATATATTTCTCAATAAACATTAAAACTCTTCAAATCTCTCAAATAATCATTAAATATCTCAAATCTCTCTCAAATGACAGTTTCAACTAAAGGCAATACCATTTTTGGAAATTCATAATAATTTCCTCGATGTCACTTAGCAATTTCTCTAAACTCACACATGATTATAGAATTCTTGAAGATTCAAAATAATAATCCATTAATAAAAACAATTTGTAAAATAAACCACACTCACTAATTTATCGATGCGAAAATTTTGAGTTGCAATTAACCATCTTGAACTCCACTCGATCTGGATTTCCAATAGATATATCACAATTTATTCTTCAAACTATGTGTTATGGGTGAAATTGGACCATAAGGACAAATTTGGAATACAGAGGAAACAAAAAAGCAAACACACAAAGAAAGACTAAGACCATGCAAAAGGCAGAAGAAACTGGGCCTTCAAACTGAGCAATAGGTGAAGATTGGGCTCGCCTGTCCAAGGCCGACCACGCCAGCCGAGGCCGACCACAACCCAGCCGAGGCCGAGTCCAATTGGGCCGAGGCCGAGGCCGACCACGACCCACCCGAGGTCGAGGCCGACCTCCCCGTGGATCGATTCGCTTCTTCTTCCTCTCTTCTCGGGGCCTCGGATCCACATCGGAAGATGGCACTCTCCTTTTCCTATTTCATGATGGATTAGGGTTGACACCCTAGAAAGACCTATAAATATTCCTCTTATCAAAGGAAAGGTAACTTCTTCTCCACTCTAGAAACTCTTGCTAAACTCATCTAAACACTCTCGACTTAAGCATCCGAGCACTGTGTGGCAAGCACCTGCCAGGTGTTCGAGATCTTTCTTCTTTTTGCGAGCCACGTTCTTCTTTCCCTTCAAACAAATTCACGAGTGGTTGTCACGTGAAGGTCGTGTGAGTTATTCTGTCTCGGATTTTGGCAACAACAGATTGGCGCCGTGTCATGGGGAAGAAAAGCAAGCTTATTTGAAAGATTCTTGAACACCCTAAATTCATGTCAAGCAAGGCGATGGAGAAAAGAAACTACAATCTGGATGGAGAAGATTCTGATTCTGATCATCATCCCCAAAGAACAAAGGAAGTTACTCCCCTCGACTTCATATTCATGAAGTCCAACAAGAGGAGGAGATTGTTTGAACTAAAGAAGATGATGAATGGAATGGACCAAACACGCTAGGATTCGGAAAAACTCAACAACCAAACTCCTACAACGAAAGATAGAACAGAGCCACTTGTTCGAGATCCTAAAAAAGGAAAAGGACCAATGCTTGAAGATGTGGGTGAGTCAGAATCTCACACACAGAGACTAAAGGAGAAGCTGATTCTAGGAGGCAATCAGAAAAAGGTGACTCAAAGGGATCAAAGCGCAACCACCGTAATAATAGCCAAGGCAAGATCTCAGTAATCCGCATAAAGTGCACAAAAGTTTGAAAAGAATCGGCTGTGTCACGAGGACGTGACAACAAAGCTACAAGAAGATGAAGCGACAAGATCAGACTTACGGAGTTTGATCAACAACAAACGAAAGCAACAGGCTAAAGCCAGAGTCGAAACCCTGTTAGCCGAGGCCGACCTTAAGAGGCCAAGACCGAAGTCGACCACACCACGTGTTTGGTCCAAACTCTCTCGTCCTTTCTCAGCTCCGTTTCAACAAGGGGGTTAGTGTCAAGGCCGAGACCAGGAGCATAGGCCGAGGCCGACCCCGACATGTGCTTAATTTTTAGCAAACCAAGCAAGAAAACCCTGTCGAGGCCAGACCCAAAGAGCCGAGGCCAACTCTTAAGGGTCGAGGCCGAGGCCGACCATGAAGGTCGACCCCACCACATGTTTGATTTGAACTCTCTCTTCCCTTCTCAGCTCTGTTTCAACAAGGCTTGACCAAAAATTCCAACAATTAATGACGTCTTCATCTCGACAAGATCACCTGAATTGAAGCTACAGATAACCTGATATGCTTTTTAGAAAACCAAATGCCTTCAAGAGAAGAATCTTACACCATGGGAAGATCGATCACCCTTTTTACGGGTATGATCGAGCAATCCCAGGATAATCCAAGGACTACCTTGGAGCCTTAAAATTTTCTCCAGGAAAGTGGTTGAACGCCATGAATCCAGAGGAGAATCTTACACCATGGGAAGACTATGATCAGCCCTACGGGGTATGATCGAGCAATCCCAGGATAATCCAAGGACTACCTTGGAGCCTTAAAATTTTCTCCGGAAAGTGGTTGAATGCCATGAATCCAGGAGGAGAATCTTACACCACGGGAAGACTAGGATCAGCCCTACGGGGTATGATCGAGCAATCCCGGGATAATCCAAGGACGACCTTGGAGCCTTAAAATTTTCTCCAGGAAAGTGGTCGAACACCATGAATCCAGAGGAGAATCTTACACCATGGGAAGACTAGGATCAGCCCTACGGGGTATGATCGAGCAATCTCAGGATAATCCAAGGACTACCTTGGAGCCTTAAAATTTTCTCCAGGAAAGTGGTTGAATGCCATGAATCCAGAGGAGAATCTTACACCATGGGAAGACTAGGATCAGCCCTACGGGGTATGATCGAGCAATCCCGGGATAATCAAAGGACGACCTTGGAGCCTTAAAATTTTCTCCAGGAAAGTGATCGAACACCATGAATCCAGAGGAGAATCTTACACCATGGGAAGACTAGGATCAGCCCTACGGGGTATGACCGAGCAATCCGGGATAATCCAAGGACTACCTTGGAGCCTTAAAATTTTCTCCAGGAAAGTGGTCGAACACCATGAATCCAGAGGAGAATCTTACATCCTGGGAATACCAAAATCAAACCTACAGGGGTTGATCAGGCAATCCCAATGATAATCTAAAGACTACCTTAGAGTTTAAATCTACACCTTTAGAGAGTAATCTAGTATGACCAAAGTGAAAATGTCCTAAGCAAAGAGATGAATCTAAATACTCCCAAATCAGTCTTCATACCATTAGTCCAAAACTACATCATGCATCCTAATTAGGGAGTGGGGGCTAATGTTATGGGTGAAATTGGACCATAAGGACAAATTTGGAATACAGAGGAAACAAAAAAGCAAACACACAAAGAAAGACTAAGACCATGCAAAAGGGAGAAGAAACTGGGCCTTCAAACTGAGCAATAGGTGAAGATTGGGCTCGCTGTCCAAGGCCGACCACGCCAGCCGAGGCCGACC
This sequence comes from Trichosanthes cucumerina, assembly GCA_036507285.1. Classification (NCBI taxonomy): domain Eukaryota; kingdom Viridiplantae; phylum Streptophyta; class Magnoliopsida; order Cucurbitales; family Cucurbitaceae; genus Trichosanthes; species Trichosanthes cucumerina. Next base: position 20,525,649 of record CM071844.1, read on the forward strand.
ACAACCCAGTAGAGGGCCGAGTCCAATTGGGCCGAGGCCGAGGCCGACCACGACCCACCCGAGGTCGAGGCCGACCTCCTCAGTGGATCGATCCGTCTTCTTCTTCCTCTTACTCGGGCCTCGGATCCACACTCCAAGATGGCACTCTCCTTTTCCTATTTCATGATGGATTAGGGTTGACACCCTAGAAAGACTCATAAATATTCCTCTTATCAAAGGAAAGGTAACTTCTTCTCCACTCTAAAACTCTTGCTAAACTCATCTAAACACTCTCTCGACTTAAGTATCGAGCACTGTGTGGCAAGCACCACACCTGTTGAGATCTTTCTTCTTTTGCAGGCCACGTTCTTTCCCCTTCAAACAAATTCACAGTGGTTGTCACGTGAAGGTCAGGTGAGTTATCCTGTCCGGATTTTGGCAACAACACTATGTAATCCGACAACACTAACTAAAGGTCAATTAACTCAATTCTCCATCCTTACACACTAACTATTAGTCAAATTGATTAACCCCACACTCTCTCATTCATTTATTACCAATGTACTTTTGTCTAATCCAATAAATAACTTCTTTTTCTTTCTTCTCTTTTTCTTTAGTAAAAAATAATATTTTCTTTCCCTCAATTTACAACTTCCCACGTGAATGAGAAAACTGTACGGAACTCATTTTCACGCGCATTAATGTGATTTGACCCATGTTCTGAAATTAATTACATATGATTCTTTTTGTACTGTGCATTCCGTCCAAATTACCGTAAGACCATCGTACTCTGACTGTAGTTCTCTCGCTCTCGCTCAAGTCTCGTTCTCACTCTCACTCTCACTCATGATAGTAATGAAGTTGTTAAAATTCTGGAAAAAAGAAAAAAAACAACAAAAATCGCACTGTAGTTGACTCGTTATCGCTATCGCTGACTCGCTCTCGCTCTACCTCTGCTACTCCAACTCTTCTCTGACTTTTTTTCTTATCTTTTTTTTCTTTATATTTTCGACTATTCATTTGAGCGAAGCGAGAGTGAGACAACGGGAGCGAGAATATTTCTGCGTATAAGAGCATGAACAAGAAAGACCGCTTCATATTACCCTTATGAGTAATTTTGCACGCATTGCCACGTCATAATGGGTCATATTTCATTATTTTGAAATGTCAGGTCAAATGCCATTAATGTGCGGGAAAACGAGTTATCCGTACGAAAACCCACACGTGAATACTTCTTCAAACAAATATTCTCTCTCTTAGTTAACTTTCTTTTGTACTTTCAATTAATTCTATTCTATCATGTGAGTTGTGACCATTTTTTCTCTCTCTCCAATAATCCATCATCTTCCAACTCAATTCTCCCTCCATCTTCTTCTTCTATTCTTTTCCTAAAGATTGCTCTTTTTCTCCATTTTCATCTTCTATTCTAATATTTTTATTCTTACAATTCTTCTAGCATCAACCTCAAGAATTAGAACATAATAATGGAAAAAACCTTATATAAGTAATTGAAAGAGGGCATACATTAAACCACAAAGACCCATTCTTTTGTTATCCATAAAACTCATACTTGCTCCATTAAAATTTCTTCTTATTTTCCTTTACTCTAAAAGTTGGTTGTCTATTTCCTTTTCATTTCTTTTACTTGAACCAATCCGAGAAAAGAATATCCACAAGCATCTATAAGATTATTTCTTAACAAAAAGAAAAATCCATGAGCTAGCAACTCAATTCTTCCATATTTTCAAGCTTTTCTAAGATTTTTTTTTACTTATTAAGTTGAATTCCTTACCTAAAACTAAAAGCTTCTTCAATCATGTTCCAGTGTTATTCATGTCCTTTCCAGCATTACCACGTACGACCTCTCTAGCGACTTCCCATATCTCTGTTTCTTCTTTTTCTCCTCCCCCTCTCTTCTCTTCTTTAAGTCCTTTGAACAAAACCCTCTCTTTTTCTCTTTTCTAATAACTAGTTTTAAAGCACATGCTTTGCACGTGTTTAATAAAGTTTAAAATCTAATTTAATTTAAAAGTCGAAATGCAAACTTTTTATCAGATGTCAATCATATACGCGAATTTATAATAATTACAAAAATTTACATTATGAATGTTCTTTGTCACTTGAAGTTTGAGTTTTCTTAAGATAAAAATATTTAAACAATTATTAGAAAAAGTATCAATAAAACCAATAATTTTATTCTTAACCTCAATTGGTGAGATTTTAGTACTCTTTTATTGAAGATATGACTTTTGATATGAAAGAGAATAAAATTATTTAAAAATATAAATGAGCTATCATATAATTGAAATAAGTTGGTCTTACATTCATTTTTAAATAATTCAAGAGAAATTCTAATATGTATAAAAAAAAAACCCTACTTTATGTGTAATGACCCTAGTTTCCAACCTAACTCCGACTAGGGGCGTCACTAGGTAGCAACCTCTGCGCCGAAATTTCGGCAGCATAACGACGCTACTCAGACAAAACCAAAAATTTATTTAACCTGTTTTAAAAAGAAAAACACTTCTAAGAACTCTACCAATGCCCGACCTCCTCCAAACTACAACAAAACAGGTCGGGCTCCAGCAAGACAACACAATAGAGGCAACAAAAGCACTACACAACATTTAAACAAGCATGTTGAATGAGGAAGCTAAATGAAATAATAACATGCTCAACAACATGAGTTCAGTAAATCCAACAAGTAACAAATAGAAGTCACAGATCCAACTCATAAATACAAAGATCTGCTAAACTCAAAAGAAAGTTCTCCTAAAACACAGAAGTGGTCCCATAGCCTCGTCATGTCGCCACCGTCGCGCCTCAGTTCACTACTTGCTCTTACCTGCAATCAAAAATATTAAAGTAGACGGGTGAGTATAAGTATACTCAGTAAGTAGCCCGCTCATGTCCAAGCTACAAATTGCACAACTGCATACACAGAGATAAATCGAGCTCGCAACCAAAGCATCTTAGGGACTCATGACTAGGCGCTCATGTGCATACCTCACCTCGAGACTCACCGACGATCCAGAAACCTAGGCGACCACAGACGGGGACACACCCCAACGCAAAAGAATAATCACTCTAACGCCCACACAGAAATGCAATAGAGCCTCGACTCTAAAGCCCACACAGATTGCACAAGGGCGGTCCACCCAAGTGCCCACACAGCTTGCAAAAGGGTGCGCTCGACCCTAATGCCCACACAACTCGCAAAAGAGCGCACTCGACCCTAATGCCCACACAGAGATCACAAAGGGCACTCGACCCTATGTCCACACAACTCGCAAAAGGGCGCACTCGACCCTAATGCCCACACAGAGATGCCAACCTAGAGGTTTTGTCTCGCTCGGGGTCACTTAGTGGTTTTGGTGATGCTAGCCTAGAAAGTCAGACTCCAATGCCTCTTCTAGACTTTCCCCTAAACCCTTCCATGGTCGTCTTGAAACCGAGTCCCTAACCATCAGCCTAACCGACCAACCACACAGCCCGCCAACCAATCTTTGGCCCAACCACAAAGCTAACCAGTCACCCCTGGCCTAAACCACCACAAGACTTATCTTGCTCAGTTCCAGGGGTCAATCACACAACACGCTCTTCCACACAGGCTCGAGTCTCACCCCACAACCAAGCACAAGTCATAAGCATAAACATGACACGCATAAGAGTCAATCCCAACACACAGGAGCAAGTTCAAGATATGCACAAAATGAACAGGATAAACAGGGTCTCATGCACCAAGCAACAATCTAACATCCACACGCGAGTTACAAAATCAACACAACGACCCTATGCTCAAACTCAATCGCTTATGAGTTTGATACTTAAACCAACCGACTACTTACCTCGAATAAAGTGTGCAATGGGAGGTCCTTGCTCTTGCTAGCAGCCTAAAGAACCTACAAATCTACAAACAAAGCACGAGTTCAGCCAGGAACCAACCTCGCGGCTCTACCCTTGAAGCACAAAATGAAAACGAACCTAATCAAGCTAACAGAACGCCTTTTATTCACCCAAAGGAATTCACAACCCAACCAACAAGTTCTAAGACTAAAACCAAGACAAAAAAGATTGAGGATCGAGTCTTACCCTCAATTACAAACTGAAACAGTCCTCTCCTCGTTCTCAGGCTCGAGATCCCTCAAACGCTTTACTCCTTAGCCGAAAGATTTGTTCCTGCCCACCAAAACTGACACAAAACAGAGAGTGAGAACGATTCGCTTAGGGGCAGATCGGTTCAGATCCGAGGGAGAGAGAGAGCACGGAATCGAGGGTGAGAGAGAGAGAGATAGGCGGTGGGTCGAGAGGTTGAGGGAGAAAATCGAACGAAAGAGGGAGAAATGGTCGAAGATCGAGAGGGGAACGACGGTCGAGAGGGAGAGAGGGGGACGACGTTCAAGCGGGAGAAGAACGAGAGAGGGAGAGATGGTCCTACGGAGAGAGAATCGATCGAACGAGAAGATGGAGGCGGCGGTCGGCTTCGCGAATAGCCTTCGGCGCGACGTGGGTCTCGACTCGAAAGGATCAGAGGGGAAGAGGGTGAGATGGTGGGTCGAGAGGGAGGTTGGGAGAGAAACGGCCGGAGAGGGACGACGGCGGCGGGGCTCCCTGCGAACAAGAAAGGTGAAGGAAGAGAGGGGGGCGGCGGTTTCTCGCGTTCCTCTTTTTTTTTTAAACCTAAAACAAGGAAGTAATAGAAAGGTCCAAAATTTACCTCGATTTCCTTCTCCAAGGACGTTTGATGAGAAGCCCAAGGCTGCCAACCCAATTTAAAGCGAGATTTAGAAATATTTAGGTCCCTGCAAGATCCAAAAATTAATCTCCTGACCCAAAACTTAAAGAAAATCACGACATGAGCCCGAAACTAAGTTTGAAAAGAACTAATAACTTACTTGAAATTACCGGGCGTCACATTATGCCTGAAATATCCATTACTTATTTTGTTTTGGGTTTATACTTCTAATTATTTGTATTTGTATTTCTTTTTGTATTTTAATAAAAATATGTCAATTAACTAGTATTATAAATATAAATCTGATATAACATAACATGATGAATTTATATTTAAATATTTTAAATAAAATGTATGTATGACTATGAATGTATATGCATGCAATAAATTAGGTAAAATATAAATAATAAAATAAAATTTACTTCTTAACCTTTCACAATAGGTACTTTATATGATGTCTTAGTTTAACTCATTTAGAGGGCAACACTACTCTCAATAAACAATAAAACTCAACATTCTTTTCACCAATTTTTCAATCAATTAGCCCAAAAATTAATATGATAATTCTTCAAGTTCTAAAAGAAAAAAATTTAAAAGAATGAAGAAAAGAAATATCAACCATTAGAAATTAGAGGCATTAATTAAGATAAAGAAGAAAATAAATCTTCGTATTTATATGTTAATCTTCAGTGGCCTTGTCAATTACATTTTTTAGTTTAAAACTTTGTATATACTATTGTCATCACTTTTCAAATGTGCTTCTAAAATGTATCTAAAAAATACATTTTGTAAATTATACTATAGTTTTTATTTCAAATTTATTGTTAATGATTATATGAATTAACCTGAAATATTATCAAATTAGTACTATAAAATAAAGCTGAAAGAAAAATAAAAACATTTTTCCTTCTAAGTCCTTTGTCAAGATTCAAGATCTACTCTGAGTAGATTACTATTCCTACAACTTTTATATAAAAAATCCAAACATGAAATATAGTTGGTTTGAGCATTTTTTAAATTTGCAATAGGTGAATTGAAGTATGATTGGAATTTAAATAAACTATTAAAATTCTAAATTTGTAGTCTATAAAGATTTTTTCCCTTAAAAAAACTTAAATAAATTTAGTACAAGAGAAATAAAAAAAAATTATATGCTTAGTAAGTTGTTTTTACACAAAATACATTTTGTAAATTATACTATAGTTTTTATTTCAAATTTATTGTTAATGATTATATGAATTAACCTGAAATATTATCAAATTAGTACTATAAAATAAAGCTGAAAGAAAAATAAAAACATTTTTCCTTCTAAGTCCTTTGTCAAGATTCAAGATCTACTCTGAGTAGATTACTATTCCTACAACTTTTATATAAAAAATCCAAACATGAAATATAGTTGGTTTGAGCATTTTTTTAAATTTGCAATAGGTGAATTGAAGTATGATTGGAATTTAAATAAACTATTAAAATTCTAAATTTGTAGTCTATAAAGATTTTTTCCCTTAAAAAAACTTAAATAAATTTAGTACAAAAGAAATAAAAAAAAATTATATGCTTAGTAAGTTGTTTTTACACATGAAAGTTAGTTCTATACAACAAAAATCAGAAGATTAAGAAGAAGGTCTCTTCCACCTATTTGACACAAAAGGAAAGATAACAATAACACTTTCTCAACATGATTTTGATGAAAAAAAAAAATAAAGTTAGAAGATTGAGTACCTTGAATCAATCAATGTAGAATCAATCAATGAGTCTCTTTACAAATACATGAAACTATTTATAGGGAAGAAAAGATGTATATTTGCAATAATCATGTAATGCTCGTTTTTCTTTTAAAAATAAAAAAAAGGTAAAGAAAAGAAAATGGCAAAAAAAAGCAGAGAAGTCGCCTCCCCCTCTCGCGCGCTCCCTTCAGAGAAATGATCGTCGGCCGTTTCGACCGGCGACTTCGTCTTCTTCTTCTCCCGCTCTTTAGCCCTTCTCCCTCACTCATCTCTTTTTCATTCGCAGATTCTCCATCTCTCCCGAGGCTCTCCCTCTTTTCCCTCTCGCACTTTCGCAAGCGCCATCCGCCTCAGATCCGTCCCGCCGTGCCTTCGCCGCCGCCAGCAACTCTTGTCGTGTCGTCTGAGTCGTCACACCCTCCTTTCAGCTCCACCACTCGAGCCTTGCTACCGCCGTGAAGCTTGAAGCTGCCACCGTGCCCCAGATCCGAGAAACCCACCCTTTGGTTTGGTCGGTTCGAAATTTTTCTAACCGGTTTTCAGCGATCAAAGTTCGGTTCCTGGTAGATCGGGTCACGACGAGTCCGAATTTGGTACCCACCTGTCGTCGCCGTTGAAGTCACGCGCCACCGCCGGAGTCACGTGCCGTCGCCGCCAGTGATACGCGCCGCCGCCGTTGAGCCCGCCGATCACCAGAGTCTATGGGATTGTTTCAGTTCGTCCTTCAACTCATTCGGACCTTCGTGGGGTAAGTTCGAGTCCTTGCAATTCTTATAGGCCTTGTTTGTGTTCGATTTTTCTAATACGTGTTCATGCTCGCCGTTAAGGCTTAGGTGGAAGCTGAGGTACTGTTTGCAGCTCGTCTGTGCTCGCCGTTAAGGCTTAGGTGGAAGCTGAGGCACTATTTACAGCTCGTCTGTCTTTCTTGAATCGCGCATCAGCTGGATTTAGGTAAGTAGTTTTTGGATTACCCCGCCCATAAGAGTAGGGGTTAGGGGCAAACTGCATGTAGTAGAGTAACTAGGAGTTGAATTTGGTTGCCTGAAATTCTGTGTTAGCATGTGACATTTTCTTCGTACTTGTGACTTATTTACAACTGTATGATGATGCTTGATGTTAAGTTGGTACTGTATGAGGGGCTTGTTAGCTTTTAGAGGTGACCAGCGTTGGCGAGTCCCTGCGTGGCTATGAGGGGCTTGTTAGCTTTTAGTTAGAGGTTTGTTGATAGGAGTTAGTTCTTTTTCTTTTTTTTCTTTCTTCGCCTCTGTGCACTCTGTTTCCTTAAGTTCGTTTCTACTCATTTAGGGGTTGTTTGGGGTGCTGAGTGGGTTATAATAACCAGGGGTTATAATAGTCTGTGGGTTATTATAGTCTGTGAAACATATAATATTATTTAAAATGCAGAGTAGTATAGAGGTTATAATAGTCTGTGTTTGAGGTGCAGAGTATTTCGGAGGTTATTATAACACCGGTTATAATAACCCGTGGGCCAAACAGGCCCTTAGTGTATTGTTGAACTTAACATGTTTTATCGTTAACTTTCGGAATTGAAGCGTGTATTCTGTGTTTCTGGTTGTCTGTGAACTCCAAGGGATTGAAGCCTAGCTTGTTCATTTCTTTGTAGTTTGGTGGAGGCTGGGTACCTTTGTGAGACTATTTTTTAAAGTGCTTCCTTGTTTAGGTTCAGGTTAAAATTTTTAGTTTGTCCAGGTTGCGCCGTTATGCTGCTAAATTTTCGGCGCGAACGGTACAACTTGGAGTAATGCCCTGAGTAGGAAGTGTTCAAAATGACGGGGTGTTACAGTTGGTATCAGAGCCTAAGTTTTAGATCCTGTATACTGCCTACGACGTAGGTGCTTAGTCTTTCATAGCCTCTCGCAAGGAGCTCGCCAAGTCATCATCAGGTTTGCTTGTGCTTAGTAAGTAGTAGGGGCTTTCTCACTTTGTCTTTGATCTATTGTTTGTGTGTTGTCTTTGTGTTATCGAAGTGTACCTCCCGGAGCGAGGTTGACCTTATTTTGGTGATCAGATTATGGCACGAGGTAGAGGACGTGGTAGACCAGCCACGGGTGGTCGTAGAGGCCGAGGCCGAGGAACCCGTGGCCAGGTCCCGACAATCGAAGCACTAGTGGAGGAGCACTCCGAGCAGCAGGAGGAGCTTAACTAGGACGCCCCATCTGTCGGGGAGTCGACATGGCAAGTTGGTGGAAACCCTCAGGAGCGAGGGAATGAGCAAGTTCCGCCACCAGCTCCCGCGACCTTGGCTGGAATTCAAGAGATCCTCCAGGCGACGTTGGCCAGCTAGACAACATTGCTCAACTGAGTTATGGAAGTTCTGGGAGTAGTGGCAACCCAGAACCAAGGGTTGTACCCAACCAGAATCAGGCATCGACCCAGAACGAAGGAGTTGCACCCGCTTCGACCCATGTTGCCACTACAAAAGAGGCAAGATACCTACGTGACTTCAAGAAGTATGATCCGCCTTCCTTTGACGGGCAAGGGGTGGACCATGTTGCTGCGGAAGCGTGGTTTGGAGTAGTGGAAGATATCTTTGAACGCATGTGTTGCCCGGACCGACAAAGAGTCCAGTGTGCGGTCTACATGCTGAGGGGGCGAGCTTATATGTGGTGGAAAGCTGCCTCGCGGTCCATCGATTTTAGCGAGGGACCGGTGACTTGGGCACAGTTTCAGGAAGCATTCTACGAGAAATTTTACCCTGCTGTGATGAGGATTGAAAAGCAAGCAGAATTTTTGTTCCTGAAGCAAGGACCGAATCAGTCGGTCGAGGAGTACGAACACGAGTTTACATGCTATCCCGTTTTGCCACAGAGTTGGTGGATACAGACAAGAAGAAGATTGAGAGATTCCTTACGGGTTTACGCGAAGGCATTTGTGGGTCAGTGGCTACCCATTATCCCAAAACTTACGCTGCAGTAGTTCGCGTGGCAACCCTGATTGATGGTGATTTGAAGCAACAGAGAGTACCCATCAGCCAGACCTCAGGGGCAGGTCAGAGTTTTGTGTCAGTGAAGGGAATGAAAATCCCCGCGCAGTGGAAGATGATCGAATCGTCGAGGTATCGTTACGCTACTAGAAATTCATTAAAACGATTTAACAATTAAATTTAGACTAAACATACAAAATGGATAGGAAAAACAGTAAGATGAAGTTACTTACTTGTTGAAGACCCTCTTCAAGAACTCCTTTCCAGAGAATCACGAACCATTCGCAAAAAACCCGATCTCAACGAACTCGTTCTCTTTTCACTATCAAGAACCGAACACAACCACTAAAAGCTTCTCGGTTGTTCTTCCTTTGGAAAGAAGGAAGTTTGTGGGAACTTCTTTGTTTTGGAGAGGGAGGAGAGTTGAGAGAAAGGTTGAGAGAGATCTCTTCTTTTTGGGCGAGAATCCAAAAAAATGAGAGTTCAACTTCCAATCTTTCTTGCAAGAAGGGTTTAAATAGTGGAATAACCATGGAGTTAAAATCTCCACATTATTACCATTTTACCACAACCATAGGTTATGCAAATCACATTTGCATAACCATATAATACAAGATATCTCATATCTCATATTGCAAATCACATTTGCAATAATTGTGGATTAATTAAATTGAATCACATCCAATTTAATTTCTCTCAATTAATTTCTCCAATTAGCCCTAATTCAACAATTAGGCTAACCTATAGTTTATTATGAATCTCATTCACATTAAACTATATATTATATCATTCATATCTCATATAAATGACATAAATGACCTTTAAGTGAAATTGAATACTTCAATTTCATACCAAAACATTAACCCTTCTTTTATCCCAGATTGAGCCAACCGAGGGACCTAATGGACCTACAGTGACGGGCTCCAATGATCCGAGATTAACTCACAAAACTCTTTGACCCGGTTAATCAACATTCATTAGCTACGGTAACACTCCACTAAAGCCCGTGAGCTGCACTCCCGTCGGTCACGAGAATATTACGTGTCCACCGATATAACCAATGCCCATGAGTCGACCCTTCACGGTTGTTCGTGAGACACGGTACTGGTCAAATTATCGCTTTACCCACAGTGTCTACCTCTTGTTCCTTAAGTCCCCACCGCTCTCTAATGAACAACATATTGTGATGGTCCAACCATACACAACACCCTTCTCGGGCCAGTGAGAAGGTGGGCGCCCGTTGTCCAAGCCCAGGAGACAGCACTTAAGGGAGCAATCCCTCTAGTTTCCCTAAAGGCGGGAACGAGTAAATTCCATCTCGCGTAGTTAAGTTCCCAGCCTCCCTACTTGGTCCCGTCCTTGAGAAGATAGGCATATTGGACGAGTAATTATGACCACCTCACACCGTATTAGTCAAAGTAAATCTGGACTTCGCATGATGTAAGTCCGTAACACGCTTAGATTCGTGTCGAGTCACTAATGGTCATCTCACGAAGTTATTAGTCCCTTCACAACAACGATGTTACATCGGTGAGTCTAATAATTCACGGTCCGGTCTTGTACAATCTCATTGCAAAGGATGCCCCACTCGCATGTCAACCACATGAACGAGTCGATCACCTCGTTTGTATCTAATACAAAGCGCGGGCGCATCCACGATGTATCCGAGATTAGGTCTCCAACCCTATCCATATCACAGAGACCGCTCGGTCATTAACTCGAACGTGATCCTCCCCGTGTGTCCACTACACACCGCTCAAGTTCTAGTTCTCTCATAAATTCAATGACCCCGGAGCTTAGTTTATTGGAAAAGTTTGTAAATATTATGAGACACAAAGTAATGAAATAAATAACTCTTATTAATTGCAAACAAGAATTTACAAACACGAGATTAGGACAAAAATCCCAACAAACTCCCACTTGGACTAAGCTAGTGGAGAAAATACATTTCAAATGTACATAAATTACAATGAAGTAATACAATAAACTAGGGCATTGAATACCCGTTTACACATCTCCCACTTGCCCTAATCGGAAGCTCTCGAAGACCTGAGCTCTCTAGGTGACCTCAAACACCTTAGGCATGAGGGGCTTTGTAAATGGATCACCACACATTGTGCTCCGACGCTTATCTGCATGATGGCACGTCTTCGCGGTGCACAATCTCCCGTGATCGATGATGATACTTGCGTTCAATGTGTTTGCCTCTCTTATGGCTCACGAGGCTCACGTGAGTTAGCTCTCGCACCACAAGTTATCACAAAACAAAGCAGTGATCGACAAGTTCATATTTGGAACAACTTCCAAATCGGTCATGAACTTCCTAAGCCAAACGGCTTCCTTCTACCTTCACAAGCCGCAACATACTCGCTTCCATAGTGGAATCGGCGATGCATCCTCGCTTGATGCTTCACCATACTGACTCCTCCATTCGTAATGAAGGTGACCAAGTGGATTATAGGAAACGCGTGCAGCGTTGCAACGCCCGAAGCATATGGAATCCGTCTCATATCCTCAACATCTTGAGGAGTCTTAGGACACCGATTCTTAGACAAGTGAACCCCATGCTCGAGTTACTCAGATCTTATATCTAGACAACATCTTGTCAATATAAGACGCTTTGAGACAAGGCTAGCGCTCGTCGCTTCTTCCGTTTCGGACAACTGGATACCTAGAACATACTCGGCTTCTCCCAAATCTTTCATTTGGAATTGCGAGCTAGCCACTTCTTAACGCCGCAGAAGAAATTCTACCTCATTCCCAATGAGAAGAATATCATCCACATACAACACTAAAAATGCGACGCTTTGTCAACGATTTTCTTGTAGACACAAGGCTCGCCGACATTTTGATCAAAGCCATAAGATTTGATCGCCTCATCAAACCTTATATTCCAAGACCTCGAAGCTGTTTGACCCATAAATGGACCTATGGCCGACAAACCTTTTTCTCTTGGCCTTGGGCAATGAACCCTTTAAATGTCCACGTAGATGGTTTCATCAAGTTTGCCATTCGTAAAGGCATCTTGACGTCCATCTGCCATACCTCGTAGTCATAATACACGGCAATGGCCAGAAGGATCCTGATCGACTTTGCCATTGTTCGGTTTTCTTATACATTTTTCGATTTTTCAGTTTGTTTAGAGGAACCGATAGAATTGGTTCGGTTTTCGGTTCCACTCCTCAAAAATCCAAAAAAAATCGAACCGTGGCCCAACCCATTTTTTTTATTTCTAAAATTTAAACCTAATAACACAAAGGCCCAACTTATTTCTAAAATTTAAACCTAATAAAACAAAAGCCCAACCCATAATCTATTATGCAACCCTAGATAGATCTTTCTTCTTCTTCACTTCAAGTTCACGACTTCTTCTTCTCAAAGGGCAGGCTGCAGCTGTTCATTTTTCTTCTTCTCACACAGGCTCACACTCACGGATCTGCTATCATCCTTCCTTCACGTTTTCGAGCAGCAGACCATCGTTCATCGATTTCCTTCCCAACCATTTGAATCTTCATCTTCACGCAAGCACAACCGCACAACCCGAGCCCACAATCCTTTTAAACCACTCGGCAGATTTCTTCTTCTTCTCACAACTCATTCACTCACAATTTCTTCTTCTTTTCACAGTCACAACCCATCACACAAGCTCATACTAAAAAACTTTTGTAAAATATTATTTTAAATAAAAAAGTGTGGACTTGGAGACTGATAGGAGAAGACAATCAAAAGTAAAATTATTTTATTTTTTAGAAACTGCAGTCTTATTTGCCATTCACAATCTTCCTATTCTATAATAACAGAGTAGATACAAAATTCAACACTTCTTATTTCTTTTCTTTTTCTTTTCTTTGTATGAGAAAAAAATTGACTATTGCTTCAAAAAAAATGATTAATTGGTGCATATTAGTTCTGTTTGGCCTAAATTATTTAACAGGTTTATTGTTGTACTTGTTTCTGTTTGGCCTAAATTATTTAACAGGTTTTTGTTCATGTTTGGTTCTGATTATTCTGTTTCATTATTATTTTCTGTTTCATTGTTCAGTTTTTGTACGTGCATAATCACTTTACTTCTTAATCTAATATTTTATTTATTTTTAAATAATTTTTAGTATGGATCGAGAAAGTCAAGACATCACAAGTCCAAGCATAAAGAACAATGAGAAGAAAAAGTCACCACCCTCCTCAGAACAAACACAAGCTACAAAGAAGAACAAGTTAAGCAATACATCAAAAAGTTCAGGTGCGTGGGAACATTTTAAAAGGATTGAAGGTAGTTCTGAATTCCCTAGAGCAAAATGTAATTATTGTGTTATTACATAAGCTTGTGACACTCAAAAGAATGATACAACAAATATGTTAAAACACATATGAACTAAGTGCAAGAAGTATCCTAGGAGAATAAATGAGGCCAAACAGAAACTTTTATGTCTTGAAAAAACAGAAAGGGAAGGAGAATCTAGTTCTAATTTGGTTGCTACGACTTTTAGCATGGAGAAATGTAGGCTAGCACTTGCAAAGTTAATTATTGTTGAAGAGTTGCCATTTAGAGTAGTGGAATCAGAAGGATTTCGAGACTATTTAGTTACCTTGCAGCCTAAATTTGTTGTGCCCTCCTGAACTACTGTTACAAGAGATTGTCTTCGACTTTACATGGATGAAAAGAAAAGTTTGAAAGAATTTATAAGTAGGAAAAACTTAAAGGTTAGTTTAACTACTGACACATGGACTTCAATCCAAAACCTCAATTACATGGTACTTACAACCCACTTTGTTGATGATGATTGGAAATTGCAAAAAAGAATTTTAAATTTTTGCTTAATTTTAAATCATAAAGGAGAGACCATTGGAAAAAGGATTGAGAAATGTTTGTTAGAATGGGGTATAGAAAACATTTTGACTGTGATGGTAGATAATGTGAGTTCCAATGATGTTGCTCTTAATTACTTAAGAAGGAAATTAAGAAATTGGAATGGGACTATTTTGGATGGTGAGTATTTGCATGTTCGATGTTTTGCTCATATTCTTAATCTTATTGTGGGTGGTGCTCTTAAAGAACTCCATGAATCAATTGTCAGGATTAGGAATGCAATTCGATATGTTAGATCTTCACCATCTCGACTAGCTACTTTTCAAAATTGTGTTAGAGCTGAGAAAATATCTAGTAGGATTTCACTTTGTTTGGATGTCCCTACTAGATGGAATTCTACCTATATCATGTTAGATGTTGCTGAAAAATTTCAAAAAGCTTTTGAAAGGCTAGAAATGGATGATGCACAATATAATGTAGAGTTTACAGGATTGGGAATGGATAGGAGGAAGAATACTCCTTCGTTTGATGATTGGGAAAATGCGCGTGCCTTGGCCAAGTTTTTGAAAGTATTTCATGATGTTACTTTGCGAGTGTGTGCTTCGTTGTCTGTAACATCGAACCTACATTTTCATGAAGTTTGTCTTATTCAACAACAAATCCAAGATTATTCAACCTGTGATAATTCTTTGTTGTGTGCCATGGAAAAAAAGATGGAATCAAAATTTAACAAATATTGGAAGGATGATGATAGAACAAATTTGCTCTTGTATGTTGCTCTTGTGCTAGATCCTCGTTATAAGCTTGAATTTGTAGTGTTTATGCTTACGGACTTATATGATGATATGACTGCCAATGAAATTGGGAAGAAAGTTAAAGATTTGGTGAGAAAAATGTATGATGAGTATAAAAGTGCTATTGATGATGAAGATAATAAAGAAAGAAAAAAGAGTATTCAATCGGTGGAAGTGGAAGATAAGAAAAAAGCTAGTGTTGATGTTTTTAGAGAACCTCAAGCTCGTCGTAATTATCTAAAATTTGCTCCACACTTGAGTCAGAAAGATAATCAAGATAGTAAGACTGAGTTTGATAAGTACATATCTGATCCTTGTGAATTAGTAATCGATGATATCGACATATACAATAATTTCAACATCTTAGAATGGTGGAAGGTCAATTCTACGAAATATAAGATTTTAGGAAATATGGCCAAGGATATATTTTCTATTCCTATTTCAACAGTGGCTTCAGAGTCTGCTTTTAGCACAGGAGGTCGAGTATTGGATTTATATCGTAGTACATTATCTCCAAGAACAGTTCAAGCTCTTGTTTGTACACAAAATTGGATATGTGTCTTCACCAATCACACATACACTTCAAGTGATTGAGACAACAACCGATCATCTTCAAGAGATTGAGTCAGGTAAATAATTTTTAATTTTAAGTATACCTTTATAATATATCTTTATTATTTATATTTATATATTCGTCTTTTAAGTTTTTTTTTCTTGTTTTTGTAGAAGTCATTAGTGGAGAAGAAGAATCAACCTTAACTACTTTGGATGAGTGAATCATGGAGTTGGAGGAGTATTATATTTGGTTTTGTAATTCAATATTGAATTCTGTTTGAATTTGGATGAATTTTGATGGACACTTTATAGTTTATATTTAGTATTGTAATTGGATATTGAATTGTATTTGAACTTTGATGGAAACTTTGTAGGTTATGTATTTTAAAATCAGTTCGTGTTGTGTTTAAACTTGGTGTGAACTTTGTTTATTTTATTTTCATTTTAGATTGTTCTATTTCAAATTTCATTTGATTTGATTTATATATTGTTTGGATTTTTAAAGAAATTTAAAACTAGCTTACTTCTTATTGGGATTAATGAAAGAAATGATGTTGGGTTTGGGCTGTGGAAAAAAATTGGGCAAAAAAAAAAAAGGGTTATAAACCGAACCGAACCGCCCATGACCGAACCAGGCAGTTCGGTTCAAAAACCGAAACCGAAAAAATCAGTTTTAATTCAGTTTGCAACCTCGTAGAACCGACTTTTACGGTTCGACTCTCGGTTCAACTGAAAATTGGACCGAACCGAACCGTGTACACCCCTACTCTATCTGACTAGACTTAACCTTCTCTCGGGCTATCAACTCCATACCCACCGGGGTAGCTTCTATCAGTTCAAAGTCTAGGGGTTCTACCTTCAACCGGGCTTGCCCCACAAATACAACAGAAATGAAGGAATGTGTGCAACCAAAATCAAATAAAACAAAGGCTAAGTGGCCTAGAACGGGCAGCATACCTGTCATCACGGCGTCGGAACCTCCTGCGTTCCTGTTTGCATTTGCATACACTCCGCCCCTCTGGAGGTCTCCTTGGTTAGGCTCGTCTTTCCTTACTCTGCAGGTCCACGCCAGATGCCCTGGCTTGCCGCAGTTATGACAGACTCTCTAGTCTCTGGTCCCCTGTTTACACATTGACGACAAGTGATCCACTTTTCTGCAATTGTTGCAAGTTTTGTTGGTTGCATGACAGACCCCACTATGGTGCCCTCCACATCTATAACATGGACCTCTGCCCGATTCTTGTTGCACCTAGTGGCCTTGTGCCCCAGCTCGATTTGGCCTAGCAAAGGCTTGTTCGAACCTCCTCTTCTGTCCTAACTGTTGGGATTTTTGTCCTAATCTCGTGTTTGTAAATTACTGTTTGAAATTAATAAGAGTTATTTATTTCATTACTTTGTGTCTCACAATATTTACAAATTTTTTCAATAAACTAAGCTCCAGGGTCATTGAATTTATGAGAGAACTAGAACTTGAACGGTGTGTAGTGGACACACAGGGAGGATCATGTTCGAGTTAATGACCCGAACGGTCTACAATATATGGATAAGGTTGGAGATCTAATCCTGGATACACTGTGGATGCGACCCGCTTTGTATTAGATACAAACGAGGTGATCTGACTCGTTCATGTGGTTGACATGCGAGTGAAGGCATCCTGTGCAATGAGATTGTACAAGACCGGACCGTGAATTATTAGACCTACTGATGTAACACCGTTGACAGTAAGGACTAATAACTTCGTAGATGACCATTAGTGACTCGACCTAAATCCTAAGCGTGTTACGGACTCCTGTTTGCGGGGGTATGTACTTTGACTAGTACGGGTGAAGGTGGTCACAGTTACTCGCCCAATATGCCTATCTTCTCAGGGACAGGACCAAGTAGGGAGCTGGAAACTTAACTACTATCGGTTCCTCTTTTATACAAACCAAAAAACTGAAAATGTATAAGAAAACTGAACTAATGGCCACGGTTCGGTCCGATTCATCGGTTCGGCCCGGTTTCTGCACACTCCTAAGATAGAGGTGTCATGTCATATGTTAGACGTGACACTGGTGGTTCTAGACATGAGTGACTACGATGTGATATTGGGCATGGATTGGTTGTCTACGAACCATGCCAGCATCGATTGTCATCGTCAAGAGGTGGTGTTCTAGCCTCCGGCAAAGTCTAGTTTCAAGTTCAAGGGAATCGAGACTGGAGCGACCCCGAAGATGATTTCAGCTCTCAAGGCAAGAAAATTGGTAAGTGAAGGAGCGTGGGCCCTCTTGGCCAGTGTTTCAGATACGAGAAGCAAGGGAGCAGAGTTGACTTCAGTCCTGGTTGTCTGGGAGTTTGCTGATGTTTTTCCAGAGGAGTTTCTCGGTCTACCCCCGGTTTGGGATATAGACTTCAGTATTGAGCTCGAGCCCGGGGCGACTTCGTTGTCTAAGGCTCCCTATAGAATGGCTCGACAGAGTTGAAGGAACTTAAGATCCAGTTGCAGGAACTCTTGGATATGAAAGAGTGTAGATTAAGAAAGCGGAAGCAATTTTTGATCTTGAATACTCTAAGTTGATCAATTTTATAAAACAAAAAAACATGCTCAAATCTGGAAAAACAGAGAGTATGAACACATACCTTTGTAGTTCAAAATTCTCCAAATCCGTGGGAAATTTCTTGTCACAAACACTTTGTGGACTACCTCTAGTGTCTTCCCTACTATCTTCAGGCCTTAGAACAGATTGTGGGATCTTTGGTAGAGAGAATTTGAAGAGAGATGGGAGAAAGGTCTCAAAAACGTGAATTATCAAAAAACTGATTAATTCCATTTAAACTAATGGTTTCTTCTTCAATTAAAGAATCCAAAAGCTTCTTCAAGCTAGGAGAAGATGACAGCAAGAAGATGAGAATGATTTTAGCAAGAAGGAGGTGCTCAATTTGAGTGAATTTGAAAAAGTAGCATGGTTGCTCATGCTTTTTCCTTTGGTCCAATTGAATTTCAAAAACAAAAATGAATTTCCATTTAATTTTAATTCAAAATTAATATAAAATTAATTTTAAATTAAAATAAATTTATTAATTTAATTAATTAATTAATTTTAAATAATTTATTTAATTTAATATCAAATATTAATTAAATAATTGGACCAATCCCGATTTCTTAAATCGATCGTTTAAACATGAATCCCTATTCATGTTATAAACCAAGCAAATATTTAAATCACATTTAAATATTTCCACCTCTTCTTTATTATAGTTTAATTCATAATTAAACTGTGACACGTTAAGTATATCCCATACAATTAACGTTTTCTCCCAAAACCGAATTTGAACAATTCAAATTCTTTTCTCTCATAATGTTACAAGGCTTAATCCGAGCTAGTAGGGGGACCTAATGGACCTACAGATCATGAGCTCCAACGATACAAGATTAACCAGCCAAACTCTTTAGCTTAGCTAATCAACATTCGTTAACCACCGGACACTCCACTAAAGCCTAGTGGGTTGCACTCTCCTCACCGTAGATATATTTCGCGTCACTCGATATAACCATGATTAGTAAGTCGATCCTTCACAGTCGTTAAGTAATTACAAACCGGTCAAAATTACCGCTTTACCCCTCGTAATTACTTCTGTTCCTTAAGTTCCACCGATCCTCTAATGAACAATTGGTTTGTGGTCCAACCAACAAACCGAATCCCTCTCGGGCCAATGAGAGGGGTGGGCCCTTTGTTCAAGACCCGGAATCAGCACTTAAGGGAACAACCTCTCTACTAATCCCTAAAGCGGGTAGGAGTGAATTCCATCTTGCAGAACTATGTTCCCAGCTATCTACCCGGTCTTATCCCTGAAATGGGAGGCTTATTGAGTCGGCAATCTAAGGCCACTCTCACCCATGCAGATCTAAGGATAATCCAAATAAACAGGAGTTCATAGCATGCTCAGGATTAAGATCGAGTTACCTAGGTCATCGTATGAATATAGTCAGTTAAGACAGTAAACGGAGTTATAAAGTCTAAGTGACTATTTCTCGGTCCAGTCTTATGCAAACTCATTGCATAGGACGCCCCACTCGCATGTCTCCACATGAACAATTCAGGATCACATCGTTTGTACTTTACAAAGTGGGTCGCGTCCATAGTGTCCCCAGGATAAGGTACCCAACCCTATCCCTATACTATAGACCGTTGTGGCTATAACTTGAACCTGATCCACTTTTATGTCACACATAAAGTTCAAGTATACATCCTATAGCCATGGGTTCTTTATTGGATTAGGGTTTCAAAATATACAATTCACTTTATTCAATAACACCTTTACTGAATAAATCTCAATAATAACTTTATTGCAAAATAGAATATACATTCAATTTACAAACTCACGAGTTTTAGGACATAAAACCCAACAGGATAAGGGGTTCATCCGTCCCAGTGTTTCACCATACGGTGCGCCCGTTCTATTCATAAAAAAAAAGATGGGTCAATGGGGTTGTGCATTGACTACCAGAAGCTGAATAAGGTAATAGTGAAAAACAAATACCCTTTACCCAGGATCGATAATTTGTTTGACCAACTGCAAGGAGCGGCAGTGTTTTCTAAGATCGACCTACGGTCAGGGTACCACCAATTGCGAATCAAAGACGAGGATATTCCGAAGACTTCCTTTAGGTCCAGGTACGGACATTACGAGTTCACAGTGATGTTCTTTGGTTTGACGAATGTCCCAGCAACTTTCATGGATCTAATGAACAGAGTATTCACGGAATTCCTTGATATGTTTGTGATCGTCTTCATCGACGATATCCTGATATACTCCAAGACTAGAGAAGAGCATGAAGTTCACTTGACAAAAGTGTTGTCAGCCTTGAGGACCAATCAGTTGTATGCGAAGTTCTCCAAGTGTGAGTTTTGGTTACAGCGAGTAGCCTTCCTAGGACACGTGGTGTCTAAAGAAGGAGTAGCAGTGGATCCCGCCAAGATAGAGGTTGTCACGGATTAGCCTCGCCCCAAGACGGTTTCAGAGGTATGAAGCTTCTTAGGCCTGACAGGTTACTATAGACGTTTTGTTAAGGATTTCTCGAAGATAGCCACACCTTTGACTCAGTTGACTCGAAAAGGAAACCCCTTTATGTGGAGCGAGGCTTGCGAAGCAAGCTTTCAGGACCTTAAGCATAGGCTAGTCTCCGCACCTGTGCTTGCAGTACCTGACGGCTCGGGAGGTTTTGTGGTCTACAGTGATGCTTCCAAGAAAGGTTTGGGTCGTGTGTTGATGCAGAACGGTAAGGTGATTGCCTATGCCTCTCGTCAGTTGAAGGATTATGAGCGGAATTATCCAACTCATGATTTAGAGTTAGCTGTCGTGGTCTTTGCCCTGAAAATATGGCGACACTACCTGTATGGAGAAAAGATCCAGATGTACACGGACCATAAGAGTCTTAAGTACCTTTTTACTCGAATGAGCTAAATATGAGACAGCAGGTGGCTAGAGTTGGTAAAAGATTACGAGGTCGAGATATTGTACCATCCGAGTAAGGCGAACGTTGTCGCTAATGCCCTTAGCAGGAAGGTTGCCCACACCTCAGCCTTGATCACAAAGCAAGTTCCCTTGCGATCTGAGATGGAACGTGCAGAGTTAGCAGTTGTGGTGAGTCAGGTTACGACCCAATTGAACCAGTTGTCTATACGACCGACCTTGAGGCAACGAGTTGTGGAGGCTCAGCAAGGAGATTCGAGCCTCAAGGATTGTTGGCACCAGGCAAGGGCTGAACAGGAGAGTGAGTTTTCTGTGGCGACAGACGGTGGACTTCTATTCAGGGGTCGACTGTGTGTTCCCGCTGGAGGTAGCCTCAAGGAGGAGATTTTGTCTGATGCCCATAGTTCTCCTTTTTCGGTGCATCCGAGGAGCACCAAGATGTACCCAGACCTGAAGTCTTTTTATTGGTGGCGTGGTATGAAAAGAGACGTGGCAGAGTTTGTCAGCAGGTGCCTAGTGTGCCAACAAGTTAAAGCCCCGAGGCAGAAGCCAGCAGGGTTGTTGCAGCCTCTAGAAGTACCTCAGTGGAAGTGGGAAAAGATCTCCATGGATTTTATTTCGGGATTGCCCCGAACAGCTAGAGGATTCATAGTGATTTGGGTGATTGTGGATAGGTTAACAAAGTCGGCCCACTTTCTGCCTGGTAAGTCGACCTATACAGTGGAGAAGTGGGCACATCTGTTCATGGAAGAGATAGTAAGGTTGCATGGAGTCCCAGTAAAGATCGTGTCTGATAGGGACCCGCGGTTCACCTCGAACTTTTGGGTGAGCTTCTAGAGAGCCCTAGGGGCACAAAGCAACTTTAGTACAATGTTTCACCCACAGACCGATGGCCAGACGGAAAGGGTGAACCAGATCTTGGAGGATATGCTTCGAGCCTGTGTTTTAGACTTCTCAGCTAGTTGGGACTCACACCTTCACCTGATGGAGTTTTCTTATAATAATAGTTATCAGACAACTATTGGCATGACTCCTTTCGAAGCCCTTTATGGGAGAAAATGTAGGACCCTAGTGTGTTGGGGAGAGGTTGGTGAACAGAAATTGTTGGGACCTGAGCTGGTTCAGGTGACAAATGAGGCGGTACATAAAATCAGGTCAAGGATGTTAACAGCGCAGAGTAGACAGAAGAGTTATGCTGATGTCAGGCGAAGGGAGTTGGAGATCGTCGTTGGAGACTATGTTTTCTTGAAAGTTGCACCTATGAGGGGCGTTTTGAGGTTCGGTAAGAAAGGGAAGTTGAGCCCTAGGTTTGTTGGCCCCTTCGAGATCCTGGAGCGCATCGGACCAGTGGCTTATCGGTTGGCCCTACCGCCATCCCTTACGTCGGTCCATGACGTGTTCCATGTGTCTATGCTGCGAGGTTATGTGTCAGATGCCTCGCACGTAGTCGACTTTGAGCCGCTGGAGTTAGACAAGGACCTAAGCTATGAGGAAAAGCCAGTGCAAATTCTTGCTCGTGATAGCAAAGTCCTGAGGAATAGAGAAATCAACCTTGTTAAGGTCCTTTGGGAGAACCATCACCTCAAGGAAGCCACTTGGGAGAGCGAGGAGGAGATGCATGCAAATTACCAAGAGCTGTTCGAGAATTAGCTACTTTCGAGGACGAAAGTTCCTAAGGTGGGTGGTTTGTAACGCTCGTTTTTCTTTAAAAAAAAGTAAAGAAAAGAAAAGGAAAAAAAAAACAGAGGAGTTGGGGAGGCAACGTCTCCCCCTCTCGCGCACTCCCTTCAGAGAACGGCCAGCGACCTCGTCTTCTTCTTCTCCCGCTCTTTATCCCTTCTCCCTCACTCATCTCCTTTTCATTCGTAGATTCTCCATCTCTCCCAAAGCTCTCTGTCTTTTCCCTCTCGCACTTTTGCAAGCGCCATCCGCCTCAGATCCGTCGCGCCGTGCCTTCGCCGCCGCCTGTAACTCTCGTCGCGTCGTCTGAGTCGTCACACCCTCCTTTCAGCTCCGCCGCTCGAGCCTTGCTGCCGCCGTGAAGCTTGAAGCCGCCATCGTGCCCCAAATCTGAGAAACCCACCCTTGGGTTTGGTCAGTTCAGAGTTTTTCTGAACGGTTTCCAGCGATCAAAGTTTGGTTCTCGGTAGATCGGGTCACAATGAGTCCGAATCTGGTACCCGCCTGCCGTTGCCGTCAAAGTCACGCGCCACAGCCGCTGGAGTCTCGTGTCACCGTCGTCGTTGAGCCCGCCGATCACCAGAGTCTGTGGGACTGTTTCAGTTCGTCCTTCAACTCATTCGAACCTTCGTGGGTAAGTTTGAGTCCTTGCAAGTCTTGTAGGCCTTGTTTGTGTTCGGTTTTTCTAATACGTGTTCATGCTCGCCGTTAAGGCTTAGGTGGAAGCTGAGGCACTATTTGTAGCTCGTCTGTCTTTCTTGAATCGCATTAGCTGGATTTAGGTAAGTAGTTTTTGGATTACCCCGCCCATAAGAGTAGGGGTTAGGGCAAAGTGCATGTAGTAGAGTAACTAGGAGTTGAATTTGGTTGCCTGAAATTTTGTGTTAGCATGAGACGTTTTCTTCGTACTTGTGACTGATTTACAACTGTATGATGATGCTTGATGTTAAGTTGGTATTGTATTATTGTGCATGTTATGTTGCTCGAATATGAACCATGTCGTACGTTCCCTCAAGTAGAGGCATGATTCCTGAAGGGAATGGTAGTCCCCAGCAATGAGCGATTATTGCGAATCGCGCTTCTTGATTTAGTTACAACGATAAATTCAAGAACATACAAAACTAGATTAAGCATAAAAGTGAAATGGACAGCACGATTTTACCTTTGAAGAACCTTTCTTCAAGTGCTCCTCTCTCCACGGTCAAAGACACGACCACCGGATCTTCTCCGTTGTTCTCTAGGTGAAGGAGGAAGGTGGGTTCCCTTTGGGAGATGTGAGGTATTTTGAGAGAGAGATGTTTTTGTTGTCTTGGAACTCTTCCAACAATAACAAAAGAGCTTATGTTAACCTTAACCTAGTTGCATCTCATGCAACCATATATGTAGGGGAATGGGATGGAAATGACCATCCTACCCCTCCTTTAATCTCTCTTTAGTATATAGTTTATATATGAATCTAATTCACATTAAAACTATATATTATATCAATTATATCATATATTATTGATATAACTCCTCATGTATGAAATTGAACACTTCAATTTCACTCCTAACTTTATACCCTAAATATTACCATGTTAAGTCAACGGAGGGATCTAATGGACCTACAGATCATGAGCTCCAATGATGTGAGATTAACTGATCAAACTCTTTGATCCAGTTAATCAATATTCATTAACTACAAGTCACTCCACTATAGACTTGTAGCTGCACTCTCCTCACTATAGATTATATTGTGTCCACTGATATAATCATTACCCATGAGTCGACCAATTCACAGGTTGTTCGTAATCACAGTTGGGTCAAATTACCGTTTTACCCCTGTGATTACCTCTTTGTTCCTTAAGCACCACTGATCCTCTAATGAACAACAAGTCTAAGGTCCTACCTTAGACTCATACCCTCATAGAGGGCGAGGTCCCGTTGTTCAAGACCTGGGACAACCTATCTAATTCCTCAGTAGAGGAATGAGTGAATTCCATTTTACACAGTTAAGTTCCAAGCTACCTACGAGGTTCTGTCCCTGAGAAGGTAGGCTTATTGAGTCGGCTACAGGCCACTCTCACCCATACTAGTCTAAGGACAAACCCCTATAAGCAGGAGTTCTTAACTTGCTTAGGATTTAGGTCGAGTCACTAATGACCATCTATAAATTACTAGTCTTATCTTGTTAACGGTGTTATACTGGTTAGACTAATAATTTGCGATCCAGTCTTGTATGAACTCTTCATATAGGATGCCCCCACTCGCATGTCAACTACATGAATGAGTTGGATTACCTCATTTGTACTAATTATAAAGTGGGTCGCATCCATGGTGTTACCAGAATGAGGTTTCTAACTTTATTCTTATACCATAAACTATTTAGGTTATAATCTTGAACTCAACCCAAATAGTGTCCACTACACAGATTTCAAGATAAATGTTATAACCTTAGTATAGACCAAGACTCCTGTATAACCCTTAGTTATGGCTCTAGGTTTGGTGAGGTAGATATGGGATGTGGGGTCCGCCCTCCATCCAGTTATGACGAGATATGGGATGTGGGGTCCGCCCTCCATCCAGTTATGACGAGATATGAGATGTGGGGTTCGTCCTCCATCCAGTTATGACGAGATATGGGATGTGGGGTTCGTCCTCCATCCAGTTATGACGAGATATGGGATATGGGGTCCATCCTCCGTCTAATTATGATGAGATTTGGGATATGGGGTCTGCCCTCCATCAAGTAGGGTGACTCATAGAGTGAGCCCCAGTTCTTGCTTGACACCAACCTAATCCAGTAGCTAAGAGTAGGACAGGAGAATAATGAGTCTGAGTTTGAGTCAGATTCAGGGTGAAGGTGGAGTTCTGTGGAACGGGCTAGCGAGTTGTGAGTGGTTAGGCTTAGGCCTTGACCCTTGTTGATTTATTTTGGACGAAGTGGACTACTTACTGAGTATTTTATACTCATCCCTCGTTTTGTGTGTTTTTGGTTGCAGGTAAGGCGAAACCATGAGGTGACCAGCGTTGGCGAGACCCTGTGTGGCTATGAGGGGCTGGTTAGCTTTTAGTTAGGGGTTTGTTGATAGGAGTTTAGTTCTTTTTCTTTTTTTCTTTCTTCGCCTCTGTGCACTCTGTTTCCTCAAGTTCGTTTCTACTAATTTAGTGTATTGTTGAACTTAACATGTTTTATCGTTAACTTTCGGAATTGAAGCGTGTATTCTGTGTTTCTGGTTGTCTGTGAACTCCAAGGGATTGGAGTCCAGCTTGTTCATTTCTTTGTAGTTTGGTGGAGGCTGGGTATCCTTGTGAGACTATTTTTTGAAGTGCTTCCTTGTTTAGGTTAAGGTTAAAATTTTTAGTTTGTCCAGGTTGCGCCATTATGCTGCCAAATTTTGAGCGCGAGCGGTACAACTTGGAGTAATGCCCCGAGTAGGAAGTGTTCAAAATTACGAGGTGTTACAAATCATGTTTTGTGGAATTTGAAAAGATTAAAAGAATAATTTAAAGGGTTTAAAATGTGGAGAGGGTACATTGATTAATTGAATAAATAATATAATTAAGAAAAAAAAACTTTTCAATGGACCTAATAGAATTTGTAGGGAGAGCATAAATTATAGGTCTTTTCAATTGGCCTTGTTAAGTTATAGTGAATAGAGAATATGTCAAAATTAATTGAAATTAATGATAATTAGATACATATATCTAAAATAAAGAAGAAAAATAAATAACTCTTTCAATGGCTTGAAAATTATCTTATACCTATATCACATTTCATTATTAATTCTAATAAATTTTCAGAATTAATTTATAGAAATAAATAAGTAAGTTTATTTTTTAAGTTCTTCATATTCATAACTTTACATTCTTCTCAATTAAAGTTATTAAAGATTAAAAATGACATAAATTCTAAATTTAGAAATAGGTAAAAGTAAAATATAATTAAAAATGTTAAATTGAAAAAAATAAATTCATATAATTTAAATTTGCCATTTTTATTGTAAAAAATTGCTACATTAGTATTTTAATAGATTATTTAAAAATTGTATGAGGTATCAAGAAATTATTATTGTTAATTAAATATAGAAAGTAATTTAAGATTAATTAAAAAGAAACTTTTCATATTCTAAATTTTCTAACCACTCTTTAAGTCACTCTTAATATATTTGTTATTTAAAATAATTAATAATTAATAATTATATAAATAAAAAATAATACTCTAGCATTTAAATTAAATATATACATTTTATAATTATTGTTGACATCTTTGTAAATTTAAGATTGACAAAGGGGTAAAATAGTTTAAAAATTATTCTCCTCATAAGCCACCTTTTAATATAGGAAGAAGTAAGATAAGATAAGATTATTATTATTATATAGAGAGATTTATATTATATATACTTCGGATTCTTATGCTTCTTAAAATTGAACTTTCAAATTGCTGTGAAAATAAGTAAAAGAGACAAATTTAGAGTTGTAGGGAATGAAAGAATTATAAAACTTTTGATATCCCAGAATTTTATATTATATAATTTAATATGGTTAGATAATAATATTAATTTTAGAATTAACATGGAGCAACTTGTTACATCATAACTTTTCATATTCCATTCATTTAATCTCTATCGGTACATTTAAATTGCATTATCTCATGTCATATTCTTCGTGAATTTTAAGTTATATTTTATTGTTTTTAATAAATTAATTTTAAAAATATATAGATATTTGCATTTTTTTTATTTTGAAAAAGTTATTTTACCGTATTTTGACCAATTATTTTTTAAATTACCTTGTTTTGTCTATTAAAAATTATTAAATATTTATAAGCTGATTTTTGTTTTATATATACTAAGCTTTTCAACCTTAATAGAGATAAAGTTAGATATCATATTATAATTATTAATTATTAATTATAATTAAAAAAGATTTTTTTAATTTCTTAGAGAATGAAATGACAAAATTTGTATTTCAATTATTCAGATTTCACACAAATTATTGTTGATAAATAATTTTTAATTTATTATTGATAATTAATTAGTTAATTGTTTATAACTAATTAAAATTTTTATGAGACATTAAGTTAATTACATGATTATTTTCTCACCAAAAGGAACAAAAAGCTTGTAATTGATATATGAGTTTTTATTCCTTCAACAAATATTTTAAATAATAAAAAATAATATACTAATTATAAAAGAATAACAAAAAAAAAAATCAAGATCTTAGCTATACACTCATTTTCTTCAAATAGATTTGTTAACTTGACCATTGATAGATAAACTTTGTAATTCAACTTCATCAAAGTTGTTGAGATGTAATGTTGCAAGCCTTGAGTCCAGGATATTAATTTGACATGCATCATTTGCAACTTGAATGTAACACCAATATCTTGAGATGCTTTAAAATTGAAGATTCTTTGAGAGCAATGTATTGGGAGAAGAAAAATAAAGAAAGAATCAAACTCTAGGTGTAAAGATAAAAATAAAGAAAGAACGATGTTCTAGGTGTTGGAAAAAACAAGGTGAACAAAACCCATTTTTATAGTAGTAGAATGTGAGAATTACATAGACTTTTTGAATTCTAGAACTTGTAAATTTTCATTTTAATTTAAATTTGAGAGAAAAGATCTTTTTAGTGGTAGGGAAAACTTTTTATATTCCAACCTTTAAGATGTTATATATTTATAGATAATTAATTATTAATTAATTAATCTATCAATTATAATTAATTATCAATGACATATTTTGTAAATATATAAATTAAATAGGGGATATAATTGTCCAAAAAAAATTTCAAGGATTATAGCTTTTTAATATACTAGTGTATTATCGAGTGCAAAATGGACGCGATGTTTTCTTTTAATATTTTATTTAAGTTTACAATAATGTTAATAAAATAAAAAAGAATAATGTCACTAATTTAAAAAGGGAGACAACAAAAAAAATTATAAGCTCGTCTATACAAACTTCCTTCAAATATATATACTTTTTATTTTTTAAAAAATAAAAATGTATTTACATCTTACTTTATAATTGATATACAAAAAATGCCACTATACTACTCCACCAAAATACAATTGCAAAGTCTCCTACCTATAATTGGATTGACACATGCATGTGTTTTATGCTATTTGACTACATCACAAAATATCTTGAGTTGCTTTTGAGATCAAATAGATATTAAAAGCAAATGAAATGAGAGATAACAAAATGTAAATAGAGCTCAATTTGGTGAAAAATGGTGGAAGAACCTTTTTATAATTGTAGAGCTCAACAGTTATAAAACTTTTGAAATTCTAAGTCATTTAAAATTATATATTGAATTATAATTACATTTTTAAATGTTAAGTCTATAGATAATGAAAGAGACAACTTTTCATTTTGAAACTTTCATACGCTTGTCAATTTAATAGTACATTTAATTTTTATTCCGTGAAAACTAAATTTCTAAAATTATGTTTTGTGGATTAAAATCTATAATATATTAAAAAGCTACAATCTCTATAAAACATTTTTTGACTATTGTACCCTTAGTTTAATTCAAATATTTACAAACATGCCATCAACATTAAATATCAATAATTATTTATTATTTAAATATTAAAAATGTAATTTCTCTTCCATTAATTGCAAATATATTTTATACTAAAAAGTTTTCAAATGTGTTTATTAAAATTAATATGTAGAATTTAAAATAATATTTTATAAGTCAATTGAGTTGTAATTGATAAATTTATAATTATAATATTCATATTTCTATCCTTTGTAATTTTGATTATTTATAATATAATGAAAAAAGTAAATTACATTTTATTAAATATTTATATTACTATAATATTTTAAATATAATACACCATAAGTATGAAATCGATTAATAAAATTTACTTAGAAAATTTATTGAAATTTATTATAAACAGATAAAATCTAAACAATATGCCCCTCTTTTGTTTTATTTTTGATAGTATACATGATAGAATTTGTTTTTTAGATAACAATTTAGGAATTCCGTGTTGTTTTTAATAATAATTTAGGGATATATTAATCATTCTAAAAATATCGATAAATTTATAGTTATAATATTCATATTTTCTATCATTTGTAATTTAAAGTATTTATATTATATTAGCAATTAAAGAAGTAGATTAAATTTTATTAAATATTTATATAACTATAATATTTTAAAACATCAATAATTATGGATTCAATTAATAAAATTTACTTAGAAAATTCATTGAAATTTATTATAAACAGATCAAATATAAACAATATGACTTTTTTTTCTCTTTTATTTTAATTTTATTTTTATCTTTGACAGTTAATATGGTAGAATTTACAGATATGTGTTTTTAGATAAAAATTTAGGGATTGATGTTGTTTTCAATTATAATTTAGAGATATCTTAACCATACTAAAAATAGCAACAAACATTATTAAATATTTTAATAAAAATATTGATAGAATTTTATTTATAAATAGATATGGATTTAAATGCACCATAAAGTTGTGATAAATATATGAAGTTTAAAACCCTTTTAATATTTTGTCTTTTCATTTTCTATCACATTTAAAGTTTGGCTTTTAATTATAATTAATTCTAAAATTTAATGGTTTTGGAATTTCAAAAGTTTTTATAACTTTTCCATCACCTTCAACTATAAAAGTGGAGTTTTTTTCACCATTTTTTCCATTACCAGTAACCTAAAACTCCTTTTTAGTTGTGTGTGAATGTGAGAATATGAATGGAGCATGATTCGACTTCAAACAATGATGGAAAAATGAGGTCGTTTACTTTGCTTGCTTCGATAGCACTAGAAGATGGACTAGATGGATGATTTTTGCAAGAGCTTTTGCAAATGGTCTCTTGAACTTGAAGTTAGACGAAAACTCCAACCTTTTGTTTGTTGTTTTTCATTATTATATTACTACGGTGTATGCCGAACAAAATAAGAAAAAGAAAACTTGATGCACTTTTTTTTCTTCAGTACTTTTTAATTCTCTTTTGTTCCTTTTTTAAATCACTACAATTTTGAAAATACTTTCAAATATTACAAGATTCATTCAGAGAGCATAGAATGCACGTGTCGTATGAACTATATCAGATGTTTAATTTTAGCCTTTGATTTTTACCATTATTAAGTAAAATATAAATTAATTTTATGGAAGTTGTGTATTGACATATCTTCATTTTCTTCTTCATTACTTTTTTTTTGTTATTTTATAATTGTGGTTATTTTGTGCTTTTTTATAATTTGGAATATTTGTACTTTTTAATTTATTGATTTGATTTTTAGTAGATTAAAATTCTATAAGAAATTTAACATGTTTATTAAATTTGTTTCCTACTAATTGTACCAATTTTTGTCTTTCTCTAAAAAAACATATAACATTTTTTTTTTAATAAAAAATATATATAAATTTTGTTTGGGTAATGGTATAATGTAATCTATATCTAAAATTCTATAATCTATATCTTTATTTTTAAAAAGCAAGGATTATTCATTTAGGGGTAACCATTTTTCTTTTTTTGAATTGAACAACCATCTTCCCTCTTTTAGTCTTTATAAATTAATAAATGTAGACATCGTTTACATTAATTTAAAATATATAACTTCAATATCAAATTTAAGTGCATTTAAGTTAATTATTCAATATAAAATACTTAATATATCAAATGAATTAAAAAAAATAAACAAACAAATGTGACTATCTTTTTTTAGAAATTAACAAAGGTAACTTTTATATTATTCTTTTTTGATAATATATTTATTAATCTTAAAATGTCATTTTATTTTTAAAATTTTGAAATTCAAAATAAATTTAATATTTAGTAATTTAATTTTATGCTATGGTTCTAATTTTAATTAGAATTCTAAGATTTTATATTATAGTAAATAAATAAATATTCATATCTTATCAAAAATAAATAAATAAATATTCATATCATTTGTAAATCTATAAATTAATTACTTGAAGTAAAAAAAAAACTAATTAATTACTCTCGCATAAGAGTTTCAATGTTTGTAAGTTATAACTTTAGTTTTTATTATGATTATTATTAAAATAAAACTGTTAAACATTAGAATTTCAATCACTAATAAAAGAAAGTTAATTATTATTATTTTTGAAATAAAGTTAATTATTCAAAGGTAAAGTACTCAATTTTTTTTATAACAAGCTTAACATGTATATTAAGACTAATTTTATTTTTAAAAATTTGAATTTCAAAATATATATATTCAATTTATTTTAACATTCTATATTTGAATTTTAAACAACAAAACTAATTTTAAATTAAAATTATAATGTGTCAATTTTTTTTATAAAACTCATATTCTATTAATAAATAAATAATGATATTATTTTATAACCGACTAATTAATTACTTTTAATAAGTTATAAGTTTAATTTATATTATGATAATTATTATTAAAATAAAACATTCATCTATTAAAATTCAAATATTCTCAAAAGAAGCATATAAATGTGGTAACTTAATTTAAATGAGAAACTAAACATTTATAGAAAAAGATTATAAAGAAGCCAACAAGAGCATAGCTCAACTGACATCAATTATGACTAGGTCATGAGATGAATCCCCTCACCCCCAATTGTTGGTGTACTGTAACGCCAGCAAAATAAATCAGGTATGTGCAAAAGTATAAATTATTCTCCTTTTAGTGATGGTTTAAAAATCTAATTGCATAATAGGTTTGACTTGGTCTTAGGGTTTTTTGTGATTAAAAGGAAGGGTAGGGGCATTTTAGTAATTATCCACCATTAGGGTTTTGAGAAGAGAGTTTTTTCCTCTTTTTAAGCACGCATAACGAGTCAGCCCTATCCCTTCACCTTTCTCCTTCTTGATAAGCAGCCCTAGCCGCCGCCGCCACCCTCGCCGATCGGCCAGCCTCGCTGCCACCGCCGCTGAGTCTCCATCATGCCGCGTCTGCTGGAGGAGTCCGTGCAGCACCGATCGAGCCGTCCGCCTCACCGCACTTCACGCCGCAAGTCGCCAGCCGCCGCGTCACACGCCTCTAACAGCGAGCCGTTGACTGCAACCCCGAATCGTTCGCGCCGACCGTTAGACGGTCGTCGCGCCGCCGCCGCTGTAGATCGCCTTGGATCTGCGCCGATCGCGGCTCGCATCATCGCTGCCGCTCGTCGCCGTGCCCGCACTCTACCGCCGCAACTCTCCCGCCGCCGGCCGATCGATTTACCGCTGCGCGTGTCGCCGGATCCGTAGTGGTGAGTTTGTTACCGTTGCAAATTGTAGAATTTCTTTTTGGGTCTAGTTTAAGACTGAGTTGGTTAACCCACGGTTATGCTAGGTGTTCGTTGAGGTTGTGGGAGTTTGCAGCAGAATCTAAACGAGTTAGTCTTTTGAGTCGGGACACACAGGAGGAGTTAAAGACTTGATTGTTAACTGAGGTTAAGGTAAGGGGACCCATACGAAATTTCAAATCTAGACTAAATGCTCATATGGTTGGAATTCTTGATTTAAAGACCATTAAGTTTTATCCCCTGTTATATATGTTGTGAATGTTATGATTTGGTTGGACTCCAACCATTCCAAAAACCATGATTGATAGATCATTGTCGTCCCTAAATTGTGCATGTTGACTTAATGTATGTTAATGCCATGAGATTGTTATTGTGTTTGAAATGTATGAATTATGCAACTGGGCCCTTAGTATTGTTTTACTGAAATAATTGCGAAGGTTGTGGTGAAATTTCCTGATGATGTTATTATATATTTTTATGATTCTTGGAGTCGACCCATTTAGAGACCATGTTCTGGGAGAAATTAGTTGTCCATCAGAGGCCGAAGAGGAAATTTAGTTTTAAATGAAAATGTTTGCGAAAGGAATTTATCTTTAAATGAAAGTGTTTACGAAGGCCCGACAATTAAACTCCCAATAATGAATGAATGTATGATTGATGATATGTGAGTCTTAACGACTTAGGATCGACCCAGAATGAAGGCCATGGAACAAGATTTCCCACAAATAGCCGAAGAGAAAAGCCATGAATGTTTTTATGTGTTTTGGGCCCATGTTTCTTGAATACCCCGGCTGTGGGGTCCCTTACTGAGTGTTATGAATATAATACTCACCCCTTTCTTTAAAAAAAAAATGTTTTCAGGTAAGGGTAAGGGCAAGCTGGTTGAATGACATGGAACACTACATAAGCCATGGGATAGGAGTTGCAAGTTCCGCAAAGTTTTATGTCTCAAGTTTTTTGTCATTTGTTCTTTTTGATTAAAACACTCTTTCTTATGTTTCATTCTTTAAATTAAGTTTAGGGAGGCCAGACCGTGTTTGATTTTCATATTAAAATAATGTTGTTTTCATTTTCCTTATTTAATTGAGATCCCAAATAAAATATCGATATTGTTTTTATTCATTTCCACAAGCTTTTATTTTAAATCATTTAGAGGCCTCAAACCATGCATGTTAAGTGAAGACTCTAGGATCAGGTCTTAGCGACTTAGGGTCTTTACTGGTTGGTATCGAGCCCTGTGTCATGGGTTCTCAGAGACTTATAACGAAATCCCATGGCTAGTAGCACTCTCAGTCATTGCCAGGTTTGCTCCAAGATCCTAATTATTTCATTATTTTTATGTGTACGCTAGTGAAAGCTAGAATGTTGTATGCAAACTTGTGCATGTATGAGTTATGCTAGGAGAATATTCATGTACTCTTGTCAAACTGTGTATGATGAGACCTGAGCCTTTAATGCTATGATGTAGTACAATGCCGCCTAGAGGAAGTGGACGAGGTAGAGGACGAGGCAGGGGGCGAAGGGTTGGAGTAACGGGCCCGCCTCCACAATTGCCTGTGGAACAGGAGGAAGTTCCCCCACCTGCGGCGGACCTATCACAAGCCCCACAAAATAATCAGGGGAACATTCCTCCAGTCGCGTCGGCTATGGGCCAAGCCAACCCCGCGATGCCTACGATGATGGAGACTATGCAAGCAATGATACAAGCTACGGTGACGTCTCAGTTGGCTCAGATGGGCCAAGGACAAGTAAACGCGACAGTGGAGGCCCGGTACTTGAAGGATTTCAGGAAATACGCCCCCGACCTTTTGATTGGTCTTCTGGGGACCCCACAGTGGCAGAACTGTGGCTGTCATTGATAGAAAATATCTTTCGGCTCATGAACTGCCCTGAGGAGTACAGGGTGTCTTGCGTCGCCTTCATGTTGAGAGATGACGCCTTCATGTGGTGGGAGTCAGCCCAGAGAACTGTGGGCACTGAAGGAGGCCTGGTGACGTGGGCCCAGTTTAGGGAGGCCTTCTGGCAAAAATTTTATCCTGTGGCAGCCCGTTACAGGAAACAGGAGGAATTCTTACAGTTTCGCCAGAATAAGCGGTCTGTGGAAAGCTATGAGCGGGAATTTTCGCGATTGTCGCGTTTCGCCCCCGAACTAATAAGTACAGAAGCCATGAAGATTGAACGTTTTGTAATGGGCTTGGATGCTAATATCAAAGGCACGAGTGCAAGCCTTGGAGCCTTCGATTATCTTTGCAGCAGCTTAGAGTCGCCGAGTTTATAGGCGGCCAACAGCAAGGAGACCAACAGGTGATCAGTGACTTCAATCAACCCT
Organism: Trichosanthes cucumerina; assembly: GCA_036507285.1. Lineage (NCBI taxonomy): Eukaryota > Viridiplantae > Streptophyta > Magnoliopsida > Cucurbitales > Cucurbitaceae > Trichosanthes > Trichosanthes cucumerina. The sequence continues at coordinate 20,560,909 of CM071844.1, forward strand.
CCTTAGGTCAGAAGAGGAAATGGAATCAGACTAGTTCGAGCTCACACCGCCCCCAGCAGAACTCCTAGGGAACAAGTAGATTTCGTCCAGTCTCGGGTCAGAGACATCAGCCAGGTAGACAAGGAGGCAATGGTGGGGACAAACCCCATTGCAACAACTAGGGGAGGTCTCACTGGGGCAAGTGTTTGGCCCGAACGGGAGCTTGTTTCAGATGTGGTCAGGAGGGGCACTTTTCTGGAAACTGCCCAAACAGGGCAAATGACAATCACCCCCAGGGCTCTAATGGAGTGGGGCCATCAAAACCAGGGATTCAACTCGGAAGGGCCTATGCAAGCACAAGCAGAGATGCCAACAATTACGACTCGGTTATTACAGTACACACTCTCGATACTTGGGCATCTCGCCAGATATTGTTTGATTCGTGTCTACATATTCTTTTATTTCTCGTGCATCTTTTGTGAGCCAAGCTAAGCTTGAGTTAGAACCCTTGGCTGTCATCTTATCTGTTGCCACCCCTGCGAGGGTGAGTTTGTATGCTACTGAAAAAGTTAAAGCATGTAAGTTGTCGGTCTTGGGCCGCGAGCTAGAAGTGAATTTGATAGTTCTGGATATGACCGAATTCGATGTTATACTAGGCATGGATTGGTTAGCACGAAATCATGCTAGTATAAACTGTTATCATAAGAAAGTGGTGTTTACACCACCTTGTCAGAAGAGCTACTGGTTCAAGGGAGCAGGAGTGGGGTCATACCCCAGGGTGGTGTCCGCGCTTAAGGCAAGGAAGTTGATCCATCAGGGAGCATGGGGCGTGTTGGCGAGTGTAGTTGACTTGGGGCACACTAAGGACGTACTATCCTCGGTGCCTATAGTTAATGAGTTTTCCGACGTGTTTCCTGAGGATCTTTCGGGACTACCGCCGGTGAGGGAAGTGGATTTCAAGATTGAGCTCGAGCCAGGGACAACACCTATTCCGAAGGTTCCATACAGGATGGCGCCAACCGAATTGAAGGAACTTAAGTTGCAGTTGCAGGACTTGCTAGACAAGGGGTATATATGCCCTAGCGTTTCCCCATGGGGGGCGCCTGTGTTGTTCGTTAAGAAAAAGGACGGATCTATGTGTTTGTGCATAGACTACAGGGAGTTGAATAAAGTCACAGTCAAGAATCGATATCCCCTCCCTAGAATAGACGACCTCTTTGACCAATTGCGAGGAGCTTCTATTTTCTCAAAAATTGATCTCGAGGCTCGCTACCATCACCGAGGATCAGGGAGGAAGACATTCCCAAGTCCGCCTTTAGGTCGCGTTATGGGCATTACGAGTTCACTGTGATGTCGTTTGGATTGACCAATGCGCCTGCGGTTTTCATGGAGTTGATGAACCGAGTATTCAAGGAATTCCTGGATACGTTTGTTATAGTATTTATAGACGATATCCTAGTTTATTCAAAGTCCGAAGGGGAACACAGAGAACACCTTCGAAGGGTTTTAGAGACCTTGCGAGAGCACAAGCTATTTGCCAAGTTCTCGAAGTGCGAATTTTGGCTCCGTCAGGTGTCATTTTGGGCACGTGGTGTCCAAGGCGGAGATTCTCTGTGAATCCCGCCAAGGTTGATCTGATTATGCAATGGCCTCGTCCGTCCCACTATTCTGAGGCGTAGCTTTCTTGGACTTGCGGAGTTATTATAGGCGCTTTGTGCAAGATTTCTCCACGATAGCAATGCCCTCGACACGATTGACTAGGAAAGGTACAACCTTTGTTTGGGATAACGCCCAGCGAGAAAAGTTTCGAGAGACTCAAGTAGAGCTTAGTTCTGACACCCGATCCTTACGGTCCCGGATGGCGATGAAGGATTATGTGATCTATAGTGATGCCTCGTGGAAGGTTTGGGTTGTGTCCTCGATGCGGCATGATGGAAGGTGATAGCTTACGCGCGTCTCGCCAATTGAAAACTCATGAGAGGAACTATCCAACTCACGATTTGGAGTTGGCGATGTGTGTGTTCGCGCTTAAAATATGGAGGCATTACCCGTATGGCGAAAAGATCCAAATTTTCACCACCACAAGAGTCTAAAGTACTTGTTTACTCGTAAAGAAGCGAATATGAGGCAACGCAGTGGTTAGAATCGGTGAAGGACTACGACGTGGAAATCTGTACCACCCGTAAAGCTAATGTAGTTGCAGATGCCCTTAGTAGGAAGCCAGTCCATTCTTCCTCTCAAGTCACCGATCAGGCGAAGTTGCAATCAGAGTTTGAGCATGCAGAAATTGCAGTCTTGTTGGGCGAAGCAACTGCACGTTTGGCACGGTTGACAGTTCAACCAACCTTGAGACAACGTATCATAACTTCTCAACCGACGGATTCCTGGCTTTTGGAGAAGTTCCGTCGGGTGAACTCAGAGTAGGAACAAGAGTTTTCCTTGTCCTCAGATGGGGGACTGCTGTTTCAGGGACGGTTGTGTGTCCCCGATGTTGGAGGACTCAGAAACGAGATTTTAGCAGAAGGCCACAACCCACCATTTTCTATGCATCCTGGTAGTACTAAGATGTACCGGGATCTGAAGAAATTTTCTGGTGGCAGAATATGAAGCGAGATGTGGCCGATTATGTCAGTAGATGTTTGGTTTGCCAACAAGTGAAAGCGCCAAGGCAAAGGCCAGCGGGTCTGCTGCAACCGTTGGACGTTCCGCAGTGGAAGTGGGACAAAATTTCTATGGACTTCATAGTAGGTCTACCCAGGACCTTGAAGGGGTTTACCGTGGTTTGGGTCATGGTCGACAGACTAACTAAGTCGACACACTTCTTACTAGGGAAACCCACTTATTCCACAGATAAATGGGCACAGTTGTACATGGAGGAGATAGTCAGGTTGCATGGAATTCCTGCTAGAATTGTTTCAGACAGAGACTCTCGTTTCACCTCTATGTTGTGGAGGAGCTTGCAAAAAGCGCTAGGCACTCAATTAAACTTCAGTACCTCGTTCCACCCTCAAACAGACGGTCAGACGGAACGCCTTAACCAGGTATTGGAGGACATGCTACGAGCCTGCGCCCTTGACTTCCCAGGTAGTTGGGATGCCCATCTGCATTTGATGGAATTCGCTTATAATAACAGTTACCAAGCGACTATAGGAATGGCACCGTTTGAGGCTTTGTACGGAAGGAGATGCAGAACTCCCGTGTACTGGGATGAGGTTGGAGAACGCCAGTTGTTGGGGCTTGAGTTAGTCCAAGTTACAAACGAGGTGATACAAAAGATACGAGTTAGAATGCAAACTGCTCAGAGTAGGCAGAAGAGCTACGCTGATTCAAGAAGAAAGGACCTGGAGTTCGAGGTAGGGAACCATGTGTTCCTTAAAGTGGCACCAATGAAAGGGGTTGTGAGGTTTGGTCGTAAAGGAAAGCTGAGTCCACGCTTTATAGAACCCTTTGAGATCCTAGAGCGGATTGGCCCAGTAGCTTATTGGTTGGCATTGCCGCCATCCCTATCTTCAGTTCATAATGTCTTTCATGTTTCCATGTTGAGGAAGTACGTGCCCAACCCAACGCATGTGGTTGACATTGAACCCTTGCATTTGAGCGAGGACTTGAGTTACGAGGAACGACCAGTGCAGATCCTCGGCAGGGACCGAAAGGTTCTCCATAACCGAACTATCGATCTCGTCAAAGTCTTATGGAAGAACCAGCAAGAAACGGAAGCTACTTGGGAACGTGAGGAGGAAATGCGAGCCAATCACCCGGAGCTGTTCCATGATTGGGAACTTTCGGGGACGAAAGTTTCTAAGCAGGGTAGATTGTAACGCCCGCAAAATAAATCAGGTATGTGCACCTTTAAAGTATAAATTATTCTCCTTTTAGTGATGGTTTAAAAATCTAATTGCATAATAGGTTTGACTTGGTCTTAGGGCTTTTTGTGATTAAAAGGAAGGGTAGGGGCATTTTAGTAATTATCTACCATTAGGGTTTTGAGAAGAGAGTTTTTTTGTCTTTTTAAGCACGCATAACGAGGCAACCCTATCCCTTCACCTTTCTCCTTCTCGATAAGCAGCCCTAGTCGCCGTTAGTCCTCGCCGCTGACCGGAGCCTCGCCGTCACCGCCAGAGTCTCCCGCACGCCGCGTCTGCCGGAGGAGTCCGTGCAGCGCCGATCGAGCCGTCCGCCTCACCGCGCTTCACGCCGCAAGTCGCCAGCCGCCGCGTCGCACACCTCCAACAGTGAGTCGCCGCCTCCTTCGACGGCTGTCGCTCTGACCGCTGCCTCGCCGGTCGTGAAGCCGTTGACTGCAACCTCCGAATCGTTCACGCCGACCGCCGACGGCCGTCTTTGTCGCCGCTTTGTAGATCTGCCTTGAGACGTCGCCGCTTCGCTGCCGCCATCGCAGCCATCTTCTTATGCCGCCGCCACGCCCGCACGCCGCCGCCACAACTCTCCTTTTGCCGTCAGTGGCTGATTTGCACCGCGTGTCGCCGGATCCGTAGTGGTGAGTTTGCTACCGTTGCAAATTGTAGAATTTCTTTTTGGGTCTAGTTTAAGACTGAGTTGGTTAACACACGGTTATGCTAGGTGTTCGTTGAGGTTGTGGGAGTTTGCAGCGGAATCTAAACGAGTTAGTCTTTTGAGTCGGGACACACAGGAGGAGTTAAAGACTTGATTGTTAACTGAGATTAAGGTAAGGGAACCCATACGAAATTTCAAATCTAGACTAAATGCTCATATGGTTGGAATTCTTGATTTAAAGACCATTAAGTTTTATCCCCTGTTATATATGTTGTGAATGTTATGATTTGGTTGGACTCCAACCATTCCAAAAACCATGATTGATAGATCATTGTCGTCTCTAAATTGTGCATGTTGACTTAATGTATGTTAATGCCATGAGATTGTTATTGTGTTTGAAATGTATAAATTATGCAACTGGGCCCTTAGTATTGTTTTACTTGAAAATAATTGCGAAGGTCATGGTGAAATTTCCGATGATGTTATTATATATTTTTATGATTCTTGGAGTCGACCCATTTAGAGACCATGTTCTGGGAGAAATTAGTTGTCCATCAAAGGCCGAAGAGGAAATTTAGTTTTAAATGAAAATGTTTGCGAAAGGAATTTATCTTTAAATGAAAGTGTTTACGAAGGCCCGACAATTAAACTCCCAATAATGAATGAATGTATGATTGATGATATGTGAGTCTTACGACTTAGGGTCGACCCAGAATGGAGGCCATGGAACAGGATTTCCCACAAATAGCCGAAGAAAAAAGCCATGAATGTTTTTATGTGTTTTGGGCCCATGTTTCTTGAATACCTCGGCTGTGGGGTCCCTTACTGAGTGTTATGAATATAATACTCACCCCTTTCTTTTAAAAAAAAATGTTTTCAGGTAAGGGCAAGGGCAAGCTGGTTGAATGACAGGGAACGGTACATAAGCCATGAGATAGGAGGAACAAGTTTCGCAAAGTTTTATGTCTCAAGTTTTTGGTCATTTGTTCTTTTTGATTAAAACACTCTTTCTTATGTTTCATTCTTTAAATTAAGTTTAGGGAGGCCAGACCGTGTTTGATTTTCATATTAAAATAATGTTGTTTTCATTTTCCTTATTTAATTGGGATCCCAAATAAAATATCGATATTGTTTTTATTCATTTCCACAAGCTTTTATTTTAAATCATTTAGAGGCCTCAAACCATGCATGTTAAGTGAAGACTCTAGGATCAGGTCTTAGCGACTTAGGGTCTTTACATGTACTAAAAAAAAAAAAAGATTATAAAGAAAGGAGATTGTCGAAGTATGAGTCATTGTGAATAGAGAAAAAAGTCTTAACTACCACAAAATCAAGATCGTTATTGCTGTGAGGAGAAAGAAAATATGAGAGAGATAATGAAAAGTCCTACAATTTTTTTTTTTTTTATTATGAAAGTTTGATGGTTTCTATTTACAACAAAGATCATTGATACAATTTTTTTCACCATAAAAAGTTTGTGCTTAATTTTTAGTTACAATTAAAAGTTGGTGGTTGCAATTATAAGAATAATTACTATAATTTAGGGGGGTTAATGTTTGTCTAATTTCTCCTGAAACTGAAATAATAATAATTAATTTTATATTTATAAAATTTCATCAATATATTGTGTATTGAATCATTAGTTGGACTATTCTTAATTGGTTCAATTCGATTAGGATCCACCAACATAGCTAGGTGAAGCAAAACGCCTACCCAATCTACTTCATCAATAAGAGTTAATTCTCTACCTCTCTTATGGTAATATCAAAATTGATTTTTTAAAATTTCTAATTATTTAGTGAAAAAGTTCATTAACTAAAACATTTTCACAATTTTAAATTTTTTAAAATTACCCCTCATAAAAATTAATTATGCTAAATATCGTCACATTTATAATGGTACAAGACAACCAAACAATTATCTAAGTAACTTACAAATAAAAATTTTAGAAATTTTAAAACCTAATTGACCAAAGTTATTTTTTTGTTTCATGATTTTAATTATGACATATGAAATGAATCCTAGAATTTTGAAATCACAGTAAATAATGAATATTTAAAATGATTATATTTAGTAATATTTTGTTTAAATTAATTTTAGGACACTTACATTATTTAAAAAAAATGTTTATTTTAAAATTAAAAATAATACACGTGCATTTTACACGTGGTAATACACTAGTCTTAATAAGTTATTTGGCCCGTTTTTAATATTATTAGAAAAGCATATAATAAAATTTCATAATATATTAATAACATTGAATACTTGTTGTTTGAAATTAAGTTATCTTTTTATAAACTTAACACCGACTTTATACCAAAAAATTATTTACTATAAAGAAAATATTATGCACACAGTTGACTTTAAAAACTAAATTAAATATTTGTTATAATGTAACATAATGAACAAATATTTAATAAGATTTTACTTTAAATAAACAATAAAATAGGATAAAGATATAAATGAACTTTAATAAATTAGATAATATTATTATAATACACAGAGAAATTACCAAACCATATTGAAATTTTTGAAGAAACTTCATTTATTTATATTTACATATATATTTCTAAACCGATTTGTCATTTTGTTAGTTACTTTTTTTTTCTTTTTTCTTGTTGTAAATTTCTTGTTTAACACTTAGACAATGTTTATTATAAAAAAAATCTAAAAATAAAGATATAGTATTTATTTCCGATGGTTAGAAGATGATAAAAAATATATGATTCGTTTAGATAAAAATATGTAAGAAATAAAATTAATAAAATATGATCATATGTAACATTTATAAAAATAATTAAAAAAACTTATATGAATAAGATATTGATATACCTCGTATTCATACAGTTCTCTTAAAATAAGTTTGCATTTTATTATTAATTTGAGATAAAACTAATTTTCAAGATACAATGACATGATCTAAACAAAACTATTTTACACTTCCTACAATTTAGTATGCAACACCAATATGTAATGATCTTCTAAATCTAAAAATTATATGAAGGAAGGTAAGATGTGAAGAAAAGAAAATTAAAAGAGAAACCTAAGTTGCTATAGAAAAAAAAGTTGAAGAGATGTCTTTATATATTGTAAGAGATGATAAGTTTACTTTTAGATTTCAAAATTTTTCACATTCCATTATTAGTTCTAATTAAATGTAGAATCATAAATTTTTTAGAATCAAATTATATAAAAAACTTGGAAGAAACTTTATTTATTTTTTAAAAAATATATCTATATTCCTATACTATATGTGGATCATTTTGTTGTAGTTATTGTTTAAGTTGCTATAGAAAAAAAGTTGAAGAGATGTCTTTATATATGGTAAGAGATGATAAGATTACTTTTAGGTTTCAAAACTTTTCACATTCCATTATTAGTTCTAATTAAATGTAAAATCATAAATTTTTTAGAATCAAATTATATAAAAAACTTGGAAGAAAATTTATTTATTTTTTAAAAAATATATCTATATTTTTATACTACATGTGGATCATTTTGGTGTAGTTATTGTTTTCTTGTTTAATATTTTTTTAAATTTTTTTTAATACAAGTGACATATCTAATAATTTAAATTTTTTAGAATAAAATTATATAAAAAACTTGGAAGAAACTTTATTTATTTTTTAAAAAATATATCTATATTTCTAAATCTATATGTGGATCATTTTGTTGTACTTATTGTTTTCTTGTTTAATATTTTTTTAATTTTTTTAATACTTAGACAAGGTTAATTAAAAAAAAATCTAAAAAAAAAAGTTAACAATATTTTTTATGGTTAAACGATGAGGAAATATATATTTAATTGATTTAGATTAAAAAAAACTTATGTAAAAAATAAAATTAAGAAATAGATCCTACAATAACAATGAAAACAATACAAAAAAATAAGGCAAAAATATTAAAAAAATATCTATCAGAAAAAGATGTCCATACCTCTTGTTCATATGTTCTCTTAAAATATGTTAGTCTATAGTTGATATTTGCGATCAAACCATTGTTCAAGATACAAAAATGGGATCCTGTTTGGTATTGAGATCATATTGCCAGGAGAAAAGCCTTTGCTATGTATTATTCAAGAAATAGATTTGATTCGTAATACAATTAGATACCTTCACCATTTAAGGATCTGGTATTTAACCATTAGTAAAGGTGAAAAAACTCCTAACAACTTATAACAAACAATATAATTATAATACAATTAAATAACAATAAAGTAAAACTAATCTCAATACTCCAGTGGGCCTTTCAATGAATTGGGCTTCCTTAGTGGGCTTCTTTCCTTACACCCCCCCTCAAGCCAAGGGAGGGGAAGTTGCTGACCTTGAGCTTGGATCTCCATTTAAGAAACGAAGTAGCTGACAGAGGTTTGGTGAATATATCAGCAGTCTGATACTGAGCTGGAAGATGATGAACTGCAAGTTTCTTATTAAGGACTAAGTCTCGGACATAGTAGATATCCAGCTCGACATGTTTAGTTTTGGCATGAAGGATCGGGTTGGAGCTCAAGTGAACAACACTCAAGTTATCACACCACGATATAGGAGGGCGAAGAATGGAAATTCGAAGTTCTTGTAAGAGGGAGACTAACCAGATGAGTTCTGTGACTGCTGTGGCAAGACATCGATATCCTGCTTCTATCCTGGAACGAGAAATAATTGATTGTTACTTCGATCCTCAGGCTACTAAGTTGCCTCCAAAGAATATGCCATAACCAGAAGTGGATTTCCAGTCATCCAGATCATAGGCCCAATCGGAATCTGCAAAAGCTTGTATAGACAAAGTAGAAGGTTTAGTAAAAGATAAACCAAAGTGAATTGTTCCTTGCAGATACCTTAGTATCCGTTTGACTAATTTCTAGTGAGTTAGCCGTGGCTTATGCATAAATTGGCAAGCCTTGTTTACCGCAAAGGATAATTCAGGTCTCGTGAGGGTCACATATTGAAGTGCTCCAACCACATTGCGATACAATTTGACATCACCAAAAATCTCTCCTCCATTTTCCGAAGGTAAAGTACCACTCATCATAGGAGTGGTAATAGATTTGGCTTTAGCCACGTTTGCTTTCTGCAGAAGATCATTAATATACTTTGTTTGGGATAACAACAGTCCATCAGTTGGTGGATAGGAGACTTCATTGCCGAGGAAATAATTCAGAGTGCCAAGATCTTTAAGTGAAAAAATAGAGTTCAAAGTTTTTATCAACTATGATACCTCAGTAGACGAATTGCCCAAAATCAGTATATCATCAACATAGATAAGTATGTAAAAGCAAGCATGAGCAGTGTGTTTTATCATGAGAGAGTTATCAACCTTGGAGTGAGTAAAGCCAAGACTCTTAAGAAAAATGGAGAGCCTATCGAACCAAGCTCAAAGAGCTTGTTTAAGTCCATATAAAGCTTTCTTCAGTTGGCATACAGAAGAAGATGGATTATTATGGATAAAACCAGGGGGTGTTGTTCCATGTAAACGCTTTCAGATAGGACTCCATGAAAGAACGCATTATTTATATCCACCTGTTGAATCACCCAATTATATGTAATGACAAGTGTAAAGAGGACTCTAATGGTCATTGGTTTGACAACCGGACTAAATGTTTCAAAATAATCAATGTCCGGTGATTGATGGAATCCCTTAGCTACCAACCGAGCTTTATATCTAAATATGGATCCATCTGAGTTTCTCTTAATCTTGAATACCCATTTGCATCCAACTACTTTCTAATTTGTGGGTTTGGGAACCAAGTTCCAAGTTTGGTTTTTCATTAGAGCATTATATTCCTCCCTCATAGCTATTTGCCAGTGGGGGCATTTCATGGCCTCTTTAACATTGGGTTGTTCAGTTTCAACAGACTCTACCATAACTTTCATAGCTTTTGGTTTAAAGATACCACATTTGCTTCTAGTGAGCATAGGATGTTTGTTTAAGAGTTGATCTGTATTGTCAGGATTAAAATGTGCAGTCAACTATGAAATGGGATCAGTCTCAGGTAAGTCCTGATTTAGAGATGAAGTGGGCTCACATCTAGCGGGCTGAGATGATGAGGATATGGAAGGGCTGGCGGAAGTGAGATCTTTTGATCTTATAGTTAACAGATGTGTACTGGTATGAGAATCAGTCTCAGAATGCACATTTGTAATTTTAGCATATGGAAATGCAGTTTCATCAAATAAAACATGGCGGGACATAAATAAATTGTCATTTGAATCAAGACATTTTTATCCTTTATGCAATGTACTATAACCAAGAAATGTACATGGACGAGATCTAACAGATAACTTGTGAGAGTTATAAGGTCGAAGGTAGGGAAAATACTTACACCCGAAGACCTTTAGCTGTGAGTAATCAGGAGCTTTCCCAAAGAGTCTCTCCAAAGGACTAGTCCCATGTAGAACTGGTGTCAGCAATCTGTTTATAAGATAAACTGCAGTTGAAAAAGCATCATCCCAAAAGGTTAGTGGCATATGCGCATGAGAGAGTAATGTCAGCTCTGTTTCAACAATGTGACGATGCTTCCTCTCTACTATACCATTTTACTTTGAAGTATGTGGGCAAGTGACCCTATGTTTAATGCCATGTCTTTTAAAAAAAGGAATAAGGGGTTTAAATTCTGACCCTCCATCAGTTTGAATGCGTAGAATGGATGCATTAAGTAATTTTTCGACATAAGTTCTAAAATCAACAAATATTTGAGATACTTCTAATTTGGATTGAAGGAACTAGATCCATGTGTATCGTGAGTATGCATCAACAAAGGTCAAATAATATTTGAAATCATTTCGAGAATGTTTATGAGAAGGACCCCAAAGATCAGTAACAATCAATTGTAACGGATGATCATACTTTGTGACAGAAACAGTAAGTGGCAGGGTATGAATTTTTCTAGTTGCACATGCTTGACAAAGACAAATATGTTGAGGATGACTTATTCGTTTAGGGGAATATCCATGTACAATTTTATTAACAATGGTAAATGCTGGATGACCGAGCCTAGAATGCCAAAGATCAATATTAGTGTACTGTGAAGTAGTAGTATAACAGAGAGGGACAGAGTGTGGTGACATATTCAGTGGAGGTGTTTTCAGAGAATACCTCTGTGATGAAGTAGATATAGGAAATCAATATAACCCCTCATGGAGAGTCCCTTAGAGCAGAACCTGACCAGTTGCTAGGTCCTTCACAAGAAAAAATGTAGGATGAAATTCAAAGAATACTGAATTATCTTGGGCAAACTGTCTTACACTGATTAAGTTCTTGGTAATGGTAGGGACATGAAGTAGATTATTCAAATGTAGCATTCGATTAGAAGATGTTGTAAGAAAACCATAACCAAGATGAGTTATAGGCAAACCTGTTCCATTGCCAACATGGACTTGATTACTGCCACTATACTCCGAGCTTATAGCCATATGCCCCAGATTGTTGGTGATATGATTGGTTGCCCCCGAATCTGGGTACCAATTTCAATCTTGGTTATAGTTAGGAGTGGACACCATTGCAACAATTTGATTTCCATGATGCCATAAGGAGAGAAGGAAAGAGATCCATATGTAGGGAATGGAGAAGCAGAGACATTATATGCAGATTGTGGCCGCCATTGTGGTTGAGGTGGGTCGTATCGGGAGTAGCATCTGGTAGCAGTGTGGCCAAATTTATTGCAAAGTTGGCACTGCGGTTTTCCTCGATTATTCCATTGTGATCTACCTCCTCTATTGTTGTTATTGTTTCACCCTCTTCCTCTATTCATACCATAATTGAAATTGTTGGTGCGCTGAGTATCCTCGTCTTTGGTGGTATTCTGAGAGACCATATTTGCAGAAGGCAGAGTGCCATCTACATTAATAGCCTTAGCTTCGATTCTTGTTTCATAGGCTAGGAGAAGGGCCATAATGTCTTGAGTACTTTCGGTGCATAGTTTGGCAGAAATGACTGAGACCATGGACTCATATTCTGGACCCAAGCCAGAGAGTATAAAGAGGGTGTGGTCCCCAACTGACACTGGTTTACCTACAGCAGCCAGGGCATCGATACATTTCTTAATTTTCGTAAAGTATTCATTGAGCGACATACCTCATTTCTTCAAATTTTGCAGAGTCGATTTGATCTTCATGACTTGTACAAGGTTGCGATAGTTAAAGATCCGGAGCAGACATGACCAAATTTCTTTGGCACAGGTGCAATAGAGCATCTGTTCAAGAATATCCTCATGCATGGATCCAAGTACCCAGGAACACAGAAGTTTGTCTTGTCGCTTCCACTGATCATACATCGGATTAGTTTTTGTAATCAGATCATCATTTTCATTCACTTGAATAAGCTTCTGTGGAGGTTGCGCATCTTCTGAAATGTGAGACACAAAAAGACCGTGGCTTTCGAGGGCAAACTCCACTTGAAATTTCCAAAGGTGGAAATTGTCGTTGTTTAGCTTCACTGTGGAGATTTTGCTGCCTGGATTGACCGCCATTGAAGCGACTTGTGGAGGAATCGAAGAATCTAAACATTCCTCTACACTTTCCATCAAGTAGGGTTTCTGAAGAACAACGAACGAAGGGGAAAAAGAGAAGACTTCTTGTGGAAAAGAAAAAAAAGTCGGTTAGACGAGGTGCTCTGATACCATGTTTGGTATTGAGATCATATTGCCAGGAGAAAAATCTTTGCCATGTATTATTCAAGAAATGGATTTGATTCGTAATACAATTAGATACCTTCACCATTTAAGGATCTGGTATTTAACCATTAGCAAAGGTGAAAAAACTCCTAACAACTTATAACAAACAATATAACTATAATACAATTGAATAACAATAAAGTAAAACTAATCTTAATACTCCAGTGGGCCTTTCAATGAATTGGGCTTCCTTAGTGAGCTTCTTTCCTAAAAGATCCAAGCAACTCTACTACTTTGCATTTGCGAAAACTTAGTGTGTTGTAATATGCAATGTGATCTTCTAAGTCAGAAAACTATATGGAGGAACTAAGAGATGAATAAAACTTTAAAAAAAAATAAAGAAAACTAAATCTATGTACAAAAAAGTAGAAGGGATGCCTTTATATGTAGGAGATAAATATAAGTTTCAAAACTTTTCACATCCCATTATTAATTTTAATTAAAGAAAAATCGTTAATTTTTAAGATTAATTTCTAGTAATAAATAGGTACATTCATATGTAAGCTTTTCATATTCCTAGCTTTTCACCTTCTTTTTAATTAAAGTTATTAAAAATAAAAGATGACATCTTTTTTAAATTTAGAAATAGGTAAAAATATAATTTAATTAAACAATGTTAGAAAAAAAAATACTAATTACTAAATAAAAATCAAATATAGTCTATTTGTTACAATTTTTTTTCATTAAAATTTTCTATGCGATTCTATTAGTTTTTTCAAAAATTGTATGTGTTAGTAAGAAGTTACTAATTAAAAGAGAGAGTAATTTAACATTAAATAAGCATTTTTTAAAGAAAATCTAATGTATTGGTTATTATTGGTATTAATTAGTAGTGACATATCTAATAATTTAAAATTGAAAAAGAGGCATATTTGTCCAAAAAAGTTTTTCTAGGATTACCCATTTCTAATATATATTATAGATTATAGATTTTTTTATTAATTTATTATTGATGAACTAACAAAATATTTATTATTGATAATGAATAAATGAATTAATTTACTATTATAATGTATTAAAATTTTTATGAGACATAAGGTTCCATGATTTTTTTGTCAAAAAAAGAAATATAAGTTTTAATTCATTAATATATATATATATATATATATATAACAACAATTTTCGTTAGCCTAGCTAATAAACTTTCGTTAACCGGCCAAACTCTTTAGCCGGCCATGAGCTCCAACAATACGAGATTAACCGGCAAAACTCTTTAGCCTATCTAATCAACTTTCGTTAACCACCAGGACAACTCCACTAAAGCCCAGTGGTTGCACTCTCCTCACTGTAGATATATTTCTGTCCACTTGATATAACCATGATTAGTAAGTCGATCCCTCACAGATCGTTCGTAACTACAGCTGGGTCAAAATTATCGTTTTACCCATGTAATTACCTCTTGTTCCTTAAGTCCCACTGATCCTCTAATGAACAATTGGTTTGTGGTCCAATCAGTAAACCGAATCCCTCTCGGGCCAATGAGAGGGGTAGACCCTTTGTTCAAGACCCGGAGTCAGCACTTAAGGGAACAACCTCTCTACTAATCCCTAACGCGGTTAGGAGTGAATTCCATCTTGCAGAACTATGTTCCCAGCTATCTACCCAGACTTATCCCTGAAATGAGAGGCTTATTGAGGTGACAATCTCAGGCCACTCTCACCCGTGCAAATCTAAGGATAATCTGAATAAACAGGAGTTCATAGAACGCTCAGGATTAAGATCGAGTTACCTAGGTTATCGTATGAATATAGTCAGTTAAGACAGTAAACGGAGTTATAAAGTCTAAGTGACTATTTCGCGGTCCAGTTTTATGCAAACTCATTGCATAGGACACCCCCACTCGCATGTTTCCACATTAACAATTTAGGATCACATCGTTTGTACTCTACAAAGTGGGTCGCGTCCATAGTGTCCCCAGGATAAGGTACCCAACCCTATCCTTATACTATAGACCGTTCTGGCTATAACTTGAACTTGATCCACTTTTATGTCACACATAAAGTTCAAGTATTCATCCTATAGCCAAGGGTTCTTTATTGGATTAAGGTTACACAATTCATTTTATTCAAAAACATCTTTACTGAATAAATCTCAATAACAACTTTATTGCAAAATAGAATATATATTTAGTTTACAAAACCACGAGTTTTAGGACATAAAACCCAACATAAGAGTATATTAAACTTTCAATTTCATGTTCAATAAGTTCATGAATTTTGAAAAATGTCGAATATGTCAATAATCTATTATATACAAAATTGAAAGTTGAAAGACTTAAAAAATATATAATCAAAAGTTTAAGAACTTACTCGGCACTGTTTAAAGTTTAGGGACTTATTAGATAAAAAATCAAAAGTCCAGAAATTTAGTAGAAACATTTTAAAGTCTAGAGACCTATGTGATAGGAATCTAAAAGCTCAAAAACTAAACTATAATTTGACCGTTTCTCATGTTATTGTGTAGTATTTTCTAGTATTGAGATAGCTCATACTACTATGAGTAAATTGAAAAACCGATTATTTCAAATTAAGCACTTGATTATCACAGTAGGTATTGAAATATTATATATATTATGGAAGAAGAACACATTACCAACAGACATAGTGGGAATAAGGGCTCCTCTTACATAGAAATCTTATTTTTATAATTATTAGTAAATACAAGATCAAGTTCATGAAAATGTTCAATTTCCATTATTTGCTCATTACTAGTGACCACTCTGTCATGTTAATACTGCCCGATCAGATGGCTAACGGAGAAGTTCTTCAGACCCTGCAAAATGATCAACAGGAAAAGAGGTGCTTTTAAAACAAAAGCCTACAAAACAAGAGGACTATTATAAAATTAAAATTAAGATTTACCTCTGAAAAAGTTGTATTTCCAAAGTTTGAACACTTAAAGTCTCGTTTCAACTATTTGGTTTTTTATTTTTGTTTTTTGAAAATTAAGCGTAAAAATACTATTTCTACCAATGAGTTTCTATGTTTTCTAATCTATTTTGTACTTACCAAATTAAGTTTTAAAAATTAAAAAAAAAAAGTTTTAAAAAAGTTTTTTAGTTTTTGAAATTTGACTAGAAACTTAAGTGGTACCTCAAGAAAGATGAAAGTTATTGTAGGGAAGATGAAGAGAAATGATGGAAAAACAAAAATAATTTTCAAAAATCCAAAACCAAAAAACTAGGTTTCGTTTGATAACCATTTTGTTTTTTGTTTTTAGTTTTTGAATTTCAAGCCTAGAAATACTACTTCTACTAATGAGTTTATATGTTTTAATATCTATTTTGTACCTATGTTTTCAAAAACCAAGCTAACTTTTAAAAAAAAAAATAGTTTTCAAAAACTTGACTTTGTTTTTAGAACTTGGCTAAGAGTTCAAATGATTTCTTAAGAGAGATGATCCCTATTATAGAGAAAATATGTGAAAATAAGTTTAACTTTCACAAACTAATTAAAAACAAAAAAACAAAATGGTTATCAAACGGGACAAAATTTTGAAAACTGAGAAAAGTAGTTTCCAAAAACTTGTTTTTATTTTTGAAATTTAACTAAGAATTCAAGTGTTTTCTTAAAAAAAGATGAGAATCATGATAGGAAAAATGAAAAACATTATAGGAAGATGGTGAGAAAACAAGTACAATTTTCAAAAACAAAATGGTTATAAAACGAGAACTTAATTTTATAAGTTTAAAAATTTAGGGAGGATAAATTAGAAAAAAAGAAAAAAGAAATATTAGGTCTAAAAAAATAAGAAATTTCGGAGTAATATTTAGTGTAACATGAAATAATATTAGGTCAAAAAAAAAAAAGAGAGAGAATGGGTGGTAAAAGTGTAAATATTAGAGGAGAGCTCTTACTGAGTAAATTGAATGTTGACTTTTCCAGCGTCAGGGTTGGCAATAATGGAAAAAGCTTCCTGAGAGAGGTCAATGGTGGCTTGACAACCAGGAGACGGGCAGCGGTCAACGACCTTGACAGTGACACTGTTGCCCGTGCATGGCTGTGGAACACCCAAGTTTGTTGGCCCTGTGCATGTCACTCTGTACATTCTCCCACACGCCGCGCCATTGTTGTATAGTCCATCGCTCGCTGCTGCTATCATTGTCCCTTGCTCTTCGAAACCATAGCATGCAGAAGCTACATATATATACATTTCGATATACGCCATTGTTAAACATATACATATATATATATATATATATATATATAAGAATTCAAGATGAATTAAGTGTCTGTTTGGTAACGAGAGAATATTTTATTTACTCACGAACATAAGGGGCCGTATAGAAAGTTGCAGTGCCTGTGTCTGCATGAGCACAAGAAAGTGTCAACACCAAACTCACAATCATCACCACAAACTTCATTGCTGCTTCCATTTGATATTTCACCTGAAAATTTTAAACTCTATTTGATTATGAAGCAAAACCCATCATCAGATCCCCAATTTATAGCATTTGTGAGACCGAAAATTGTAATAGATCGAAGGCATCATAATCAAAATCTGACATATTCAACACTCATAGCAGTTCTAACACGCCATGTTATGCAGAAATTTAAATTAGTGCAGCGTAATTATCTCTCAATTTAATTGTTCTCTTTCAAATTAGCACGTCACTGG
This sequence comes from Trichosanthes cucumerina, assembly GCA_036507285.1. Taxonomy (NCBI): domain Eukaryota; kingdom Viridiplantae; phylum Streptophyta; class Magnoliopsida; order Cucurbitales; family Cucurbitaceae; genus Trichosanthes; species Trichosanthes cucumerina. Next base: position 20,578,688 of record CM071844.1, read on the forward strand.
AAAGCGACTGAAGGAAATGTAATTGTTAATTAGTTGGAAAATACAACATTCGAATGCGTTTGTTGACGACCGCAAGTCTAGTTAGCTAAATAATATGTTTGAATCTTCTCATCCACGGTCACTTTTTCTTACCATTTCTTGACGGTGGGTTTTGCGTTACTTAAGGAAACATTAGAATTCTTAATAGTTAAATTTGAAAAACAAGAATAAATTTTTAGGCTCGTTTCATAATTATTTAGTTTTTAAAAAATTAAATCTATAAATATTATTTTTATATTGAATTTCTTTATTTTGTTATCTACTTTTTACGTATAGTTTAAAAAATCAAACCAAAATTTGAACACTAAAAAAAAATAGCTTTCAAAAACTAAGTTTGACTAAGAATTCAAATATTTTCTTAATAAACATAAAATTTATAGTAGAAAATGTAGAGTTTTGGCAAAGAAAAGTAATTGTCACACATCGAAAGCCTATGACTTTGGTTTCAAAACATCTCAATTAGAAACACTTTAAGCCTGGTATACTAATTCTAGTTAAATTTCCTATTTGTATTCTCTTGTCTGAGAGTGGAAAAAAGGGTATGAGTGATATAAAGTTTTGGAAGAGTGTTTTTGTAATTGAGATCGGAGAGACAATTTTGTATGATTTTTCACATAGTGGAGTTTTTTTCCCCTAGTTTTGGAGTTTTTTTCCACGTAAAATCTTGTGTTTCTTATTTTGGTACTTTCTTTTAATTCTCATTCATTTTTCTACTTAATTCCTATAGTAGTTGATGGGAGGTTCATTCCCAACAAGTGGTATCCGAGTTTTAGGTTTGTAGTTTCTTAAGTTTCTGAGTATGCTATGTAGTTGAAACATTGTCTAAATTGTCATATCAGAAAAGATTTCTTGAAATGAGCTATAGATGGTATTACGAATCGTATGAGTTGTTTACTATCTGCAGATTTGCTAGGAGTGAGGCAAATATGTTAAGCTTTATGAATCCAATCAAGATTGACATGGAGAAATTTGATGGAAGTATGAACTTCGTCTTGTGGTAAGTCCAAGTTAAAGATGTGTTGATACAATCTCGATTACACAAGCTTTGAAGGGAAGACTGAGTGGTGGTATTCCTGAAAAGTTAAGTAGTGATTGTGATCTAGTGGTGGTCCTAGCAGAGATTCTAAGAAGTCCAACGTGCACTACAAGAAAACAAGTTTATTGCAACAAGTTTTTTGCAACGATCTATAAAGTGTGGCAACAGTTTACACAATTGCAACAGTTTATCGCAACATAAATAAAACTGTTACAATTACAATTTAGGTATATTGCAACAATTCGTTTGCAACATTTCAAAATTGTTGCAAATCTATGCAATTGCAACACTTCTCTTACAACATATTTCTAAATCGTTGCATATATGTTTCTTGTGACAATTAATTTGCAACATATTTATTAATTGTTGTAATAGGGTGTATTGAAGCGGTTATGTTGCAACATGTATATAATCGTTACAATATTTTAATATAATGATAACAGTTATACTAGCAGCATATAAATAAATCGTTGCAAATATGGTAATTGTAGTAGTTTAAGTGTAATGTTTTTTAAAATTGTTGCGAGTTTATATAAAATTGTAGCAATTTTCTAATGGCATATTTATAAATTGTTGTCAATATAACTATTGAAATTACGCCTAATTAACAACGATTGTTCTAAGCATTGCAATATATATGTAGTTGTGTTTATTTGCAACATTTGTGTTAAAAGTTGCAATAATTTAATACAACATTCTATTGTTGGAAAATAATGCTTTGTTGTGTTTAAGAACTGAGTAACATTAACAAATCGATTACAACTTAACTAGTACAAACATTACAATGTAAATAATTGTACAAACATTGTATATAACAGCAACTCAAAACTCAAGAACAAATGATTATAAATAGTTGAAGCACGCTTACGAAGCACTGTCCTGAAGTTATTCGCTCTGCACGGGTTGTAAGTTGACTACAACGATTGTCTCAATAGGATACAACGACTAACTCCGATAGAACAACAACCTCAAGCTACTCGAATTTGACAGAACTCTTGGATACTTTCTCTGAAAAATTCAATATTAAAGAGAGAAGAAATAAAAGAGAGAAAACTCTTCAAATGGAATGAGATACTCCAAATGAAGAAACAAGTTGCTATTTATAGGCTAGCAACTTAGTAACTCTCTAAAATTAAATTAATATGAAAAATCTGAAACATACATCAAAAGTAACTAAATTGTGTAGATACTTGTTGAAATTCAAATAAAACTCAACATTTTAAGTTCAATTTGTATAAGAAACATCAACACATTGAATGTTTCAAACTATTTTGAAACTTTTGAATTTAAAGTTAAGTGACATCAACATCAATTGAATTTGATGTTTCAAATCAACACTTTATCTTACACTTTTTATTATATAAAATCTAACAATCTTCCACGTGAAAGAAAGTTTGAAAATCAAACAGAATCGTTGAGAGCAAACAAACAAGTGATGCATTAGGATAGATGTCTTATGGACTTGAACGTTCTGATGTGATGATAATTGACCACAAGTACATTGAGCCACCAAGAGAAAAGAAGAAGGATAGCAAATCATCAATGATGCGATCATAGATCCAAATGAGCCCAAAGACAATGAGCAAAGAACCAAGAGAAGAAAAAATCGTTTGCAAGTCTATGGACCTTGCATGCATACAACAAGGCCCTTTGCCAAATGCCAACCCAAGGCGCCTGATCCGATGCATGCACGACCACTTGCCCTACCATGCACCCTCATGTGTCCACCCACCCTACCATGCACCCCATGCGTGTGATCCCAACACCAAGCTTAAGGGGGACCCACTTGATTTTTTTAATTCAGTTTTGACCAAGTCTTTGCTATTTTAACTTTGAGATTCCTTTTAAAGTTAGGAGAATTGTTAGTATTTTAAAATATTCCTTTTGAAGTTAGGAGAATTGTTAGTTTCCTTTACAAATTAGGAGAATTGAGATCTTATTTTAAAGTATTTTAAATTATTCCCAAATCTAGATAAAATTAGGAAAGATTGGATTCTCCCTCAAGCTATTTAAACCCCAGAACCCCCTCCTCCTCCTCCCCCAATTGGAGGAGGGAATGATGAATGAAATTCGAGTATTTTAAGTCTATTGACTTATCTATTGCGAAAGCATAGAAAACTCCCTTTGTAATTATTGTGTGTAGCTTAGAATTGCATGTCTAGAAACATCGCTTGTGAATAGTGCTTCGACTTTCAAGTTGTCTTGCTTCTTGGTTTTGACCAGCTATCAAAGGTAATTTGATCTCTAACTTTCCCTTTGAGTTGTTGTTGCGAAAAAATTGCAATATTGCAAGTATACGGATTAAGTTTTAATATACTGATTTGACATTTCGAGTATTGTCCTCGGGAATGGTTTTCTAGATTGATCAACTACCAAGATACCAATTCCAAATTTTATCTAAAGCAAACAGAAATTTGTCAAAGGTGAAATAAAAATAAAAACGAAATATACAAGTGGAGACACGAAGATGAGAGAAACGTTAGGGAATTGATTTCACTAGTTACTTCATTATTTTAGCACACGAAATTGACTCTAGTTGTGAGATTATAAACAAGAAGTAAAGGTATTCAAAAAACTCTTTTGAGCTCTAGTGATCTCATGCATAACAATAAACCTAAAGTCTCTATTTAGATTTTAAAAGCATGCAAGGCATTAAGCAACTTCTTAAAACGTTTCTCAAAAAACCCTTTACTCTCATGTAAGGATTTACTAGGTTTTGTCAATTTTAATCTAATCTAAGTCTATTCTCTCGAAGTCAACTTAAATCAATAAATCATGCAAATCTTGGCCAGAGACAAATAAGCATTAAGAAAGAATTACAAAAAATCATGCAACACAACCAAAAGTTCAACACAATTGCTAAAATAAGTTCATAACTAGCTACATCAATCCCCTAACTATGGAGTTTAGCTACTCGTAATCACTACAAGACATGCTAAATCCATAAAAGAGTCCATAAACAAAACTACAAACTAAAGGGGAGAGAAGAAAAACACTTTGGTGTAGATGTTGGTCCTCTTCTCCGAGCTCCCGTCACGATCTCGAGCCTCCACTCTCATGCATGACCTACAAAGTATCCTCTTCAGCTCCTTTTAGAGTGTATGTTTCGAAAATAGGTCTAAGGATCACTCAAATTCGACTCCTTTGAAATGAGGCAACATTACAAATTTATACAAATTATCGGTACGGTGTTGCAACGTTGTGCCCTAGGCGCACGGTTAAATAAGGAAAGCGACGCAACGTTGAGATATCGTGCACAACATCTCAACGTTGCGAACACATAACAGGCACTCAACATATGTGTTTCGGCATTGCAACTCTGCAAAGCAACGTCTCAACGTCGCCCCCTCGATTTTTAGGCTAATTTTCCTCACGGCATGGCGTTGCAACACCCTCAGTGGCGTCTCAATGCCATGCCCTCGGGTTCAATGGCTTCTTTTTACTTCTTTTCTTTCAATTTCTTCATCTTTTGTGCTCCACTGGCCCCCATTTAAGCCATAATTCTTCAAGAGCTCTCCATTTGCTTTATTATTGCTCATAACCTGAAATTCAATAATTTAAACATGTGAAAACCCTGAAATTAACACAAAAACTTGCAAAATCCAAGCCTTAGAATAACACATTTTGCGTATTATCAAATACCCTCAAACTTAAACTTTTGCTAGTCCCGAGCAAAAACAGAACATAACTATAAATGATCTTTCTTATGCATACATCAGACTCAAGCCTCAAAGATTAAAAGGAAAATCTCAGCAACCACAGGAAACAATCAAACATGATAGTTGAACAAGCAATTTAAAATTTTCCTAAGTATCCTTGCGTGTGTATGTGTGATTAACCTTCATTCCCTTCATCTTTACTAGGAAACAACTTTATAAGGTTCTCCATTCAACTTCCATCTACACTACCATAAGTTCTAATCCTTAAGTCTCCCCACAGTCGAGACACAAACAACTCTATTCAGCACTTCATTTTTTCAACATTATTTTTTTTAAACAAGGGCACTAGCTTTCACACATCCACTGTAGGGACCCTTACCCAGAGCACTCGCTCAATGAGTGGCCTAACTGATCACAGTGAAACTCTTTTTATCTCCAATTCTTTTAAGCACAATTCAGAAATAACAGATAACGAAAATAAATTTTTCTCAATACACATAAACATTCCAGATTATGCACTTCATATTGCCATTCATCCTATCATGCAGTTTAACTCTCAAATTAGTCTTTACTCCTATTGAGGTGGCATCAAACTTATGAACCTGATTAACTCTGTTCTAAGCATTCAAAACTACAAGAACAAAGGCTAGGTGCATAAATAGTGCAGGAAAACTCAAGAAAATTTTTAAATTTACTCCTATTCATATCCTGCTCTCAAGTTTCAACAAGATCGCATACATTTCAATTAAATCTCTTCTTATGCTATCCTAATCATACTTGTGCATAAGATCAATCAACAAATCAACACATACTCAGGACTTCTAAAACAAGTAAAAATATCACACTCCCAAAGATTGAAAGGATAACACATTTTGTGTGCTATCAAACACCCTCAAACTTACTAAACACATGTGTCCTCTATGTTTGCAAAATAAGCTCAAGTAAAGAAAGAAAGGTAAGAGAGTGAACATACTGTCCTGAGTAATGGATATCTCGTTTTTCAAATTCCTGATCGACCAAGTCACGAGGGATAGACTCCTAGACAACGGGAGCACAGATCAAAGGACGGACATCAACACTAAAAACTAAGACAAAACAAAACAAAACACACTAAAGATGGAACAAAAATAAATGAAAAGCTTGGGTTGCCTCCCCGGCAGCGGCGCCAAAAACTTGTTGCGTAAAATTTGCAATACTGTAAATGTACGGGTCAAGTTTTAATATAGTGATTTGAGATTTCAGGTATCGTACTCAGGAATGGTTTTCTACATTGATCAACTACCAAGATACTAATTCCTAATTTTATCTAAAGCAAACAGAAATTTGTCAAAGGTGAAATAAAAATAAAAACTAAATATACAAGTGGAGATACAAAGATGAGAAAAACGTTAGGGAATTGATTTCACTAGTTACTCATTATTTTAGCGCACGAAATTGACTCTGGTTGTGAGATTATAAACAAGAAGTAAAAGTATTCAAAAGACTCTCTCGAGCTCTAGTGATCTCATGCATAGCAATAAACCTAAAGTCTCCATTTAGATTTTAAAATCATGCAAGGCAATTAAGCAACTTCTTAAAACGTTTCCCAATGGACCATTCACTCTCGTGTAAGGATTTACTAAGAGTTTTGGCAATTTTAATCTAATCTAAGTTTATTCTCTCGAAGTCAACTTAAATCAATAAATCATGCAAATCTTGGCTAGAGACAAACAAACATTAAGAAAGAATTATAAAAAATAATGCAACACAACCAAAAGTTCAACACAGTTGCTAAAATAAGTTCATAACTAGCTACATCAATCCCCTAACTATGGAGTTTAGCTACTCATAATCACTACAAGACATGCTAACAGTCCATAAACAAAACTACAAACTAAAGGGAAAAGAAGAAAAATGCTTCGGTGTCGATGTCGATCCTTGTTTCCGAGCTCCCATCACGATCTCGAGTCTCCACTCTCGTGCTTGGCCTACAAAATTTCATCTTCATCTCCTTTCAGAGTGTATGTTTCGAAAATAGGTCTAAGAATCACTCAAATTTGGCTCCCTTTGAAAAGTGGCAACATTACAAATTTATACAAATTATCGGCACGATGTTGCAACGTCGAGCCCTAGGCGCACGGTTAAATAAGGAAACGACGCAACGTTGAGACACCGTGCACAGTGTCTCAACGCTGCGAACATAGCATATGCTCAACATATGCGTTTCGGCGTTGCAATGTTGCAAAGCAGCGTGTCAATGCCACCCCTCGATTGTTCAGGCGAATTTTCCTCACGGCATGGCGTTGCAATGCCCTCAATGGCGTCTCAATGTCATGCTCTCGGGTTCAATGGCTTATTTTTCTTCTTTTCTTCCAATCTCTTCATCTTTTGTGCTCTAATGGCCCCCATTTAAGCCCTAATTCTTTGAGATCTCTCCATTTGCTCTGTTATTGCTCATAACTTGAAATCCAATAATTTAAACACGTGAAAACCCTGAAATTAACACAAAAACAAGCAAAATCTAAGCCTAAGAATAGAACATTTTGTGTGCTATCAGTTGTGTTAATTGAAGTTTGTCTCGTAGTGTTTATGTTTCAGTCTACTCGAGGGAGTATTCGGGTTAAACACTAGGTTGTCACGCATCATTTGTTATCAGAGCTTTGGCTCTAGGTTGGGTATATCTTTATTTTTCAGTCTTTTCTTTAATTTTTCATCCTATCCAAAAAAACATAAAAAATAAGAAAAAAAAGTCTTCCGCGTTTATTTCAATTTCTTTAGTTCTTGAGCTTGATCTTGATACTGGTCTACTTTTCTTGTTTATGTTTGAGGTTGAAATTTCATCATGTGTTTGATCTTTGTTTATTTCTTTGGACCACAAAGGTAAGATACAATTAAAATAATTAAATCTTTTTGTGAAGCCAAACGACCAAGAGAGTGTATTTTCTTTCAAGCAACAACCGTTGGGAGAATTCAAGAAAAATTCCAGATTCATGTCACAAATTCGATAGCTTATAACTTTTTGTTTATGAATGTAAAAATAGTCAAAACAGGTATAAAATTGTAGCTCTCTGAGTAAGCTTTCCAACCACACCTTTTTTGATAAATTTAATGCACAATGCACAAATCTAAAAACGGTTGCACATGACTCTGTGCATAGTCTGTCTTTACACTATCATATCTTTCTGATCACGTGGTTGAAATTAGTAAAAATACGTATCAAATTAAAGCTTATTGAAAGAGATTTTGAACCATACTAAGTTTTTTTAGTTCGAGTTCTGTACGATAAGTTATTTCCCAAAAGGTCAGAGGTATCTGTCCAGAAAACTTTCCATTTTTGAGCTGTCAATTTAGGGAACTTTGTGAGGAATCATATACACGATTTTCTCACCCTTATTTTGTCAAAATTTTTGTCTTTTTTGTTGACTAACCTTCTATATTTAGTGTGCAATGATCTAAAAAGGAAAATTTGGCCATTAAGGAGCCAACCAAAACACGAACACAAAACCCTAGCTATGAGAGAGTCATCTTTCCAACCTCAGAATCTTTTTTAGTGCAACCCTACCTAACATATATTGAAGTAAGTTGCAACCCTACTGAGCATTTTAGACTCATATATCTTTCATTTACCACTAGTTTCACCTCATTCCTAGACTTCAGCACTACACACCAATTGGCCAAAATTTACCTTAATTGTCTTATATTGTGGTCTGTTTTTGTGTATTTTGCAAATAAAATTAGGTTGCATGTTTAGGTGATAATTTGACTTTCTTACGCTTTCCTAGCCTTTTTGGTTGTTGTCTTGTTGAGTCTATCTTTTTTTCATTGAGTCTAGTCCTTTGTATTGTTATACATACTCTAAAGCATTTAGCATTCGGCTTTGTGCTTTTCTTGCATCCCTTGCTTTCTTGTTATAAGTTAGTCTAAAGCATTTAGCATTAGGCTTTGTGCTTGTCTAACATCATTGTTATCCTTAGTACTTGTTTTGCTTAGTCATTATTATACTTGTCAACTAACTTTAAGTGGAGTTTCACCACAAGTAAGCTTCTTAGTGTCATCTAGCATATCTTTCTTTGTACGCACGTGAATTACATCAAAAAGAGAAAGTGCTCCTAGAGTGACCTAAGTGAGGACCAACCTATTTTGCCTACAAAGCCAAATCTCATGGTGATGTTAGATAAGGATCCTTACTATCATACTAATATGCTTTGTCAAAGTACTTGTGTTTTTATAGGATATTTGCAGGAAACCCCAACTTCTAACTCCAATCATGATCGAACACCTCTAGAGTTGAAGTCACCTATGCTTGAAGACAAGATGAAATCCAAGAGAATAACCTTATCATCTTCTCATGACTTTAAGATTGCATTACAAGGTAAGTACAAATTATATCTTGAAGTTACTAACTTAATTTTTCTTTTTAATTTTCAGAAATCTCATAAAGAGTAGTACAATACATAATGAGATGGAACCCAATTACATATAGAGACCAAATGCCAACCAACAAATGGAGGTCAAGAAAAACGAAGCATAAAATAAATAAACCAAGTGGTTGAGTTTGAAAGCCCTATTGATAGGAGAGAAACGCATTTAGAAGATCACAAACAAAGAAAAGGTTAAAAAGAGCATTAACATCTCTACATTTCAAGATTGTTCTATGATAGCACACAAAATGTGTTATCCTTAGGCTTAATTATTGCTAGTTTTATGATAGTTTCAGGGTGTTTATGTAGGTTAATCATTGAATTTCAGGTTAAGAGCTCAAACAGGACAATTGGAGACATTTTAGATCACTCGGGATTGAAGCGAGGCTTTTTGGAGATAAAAATAATATCAACTGGAAGTAGAAGGACCAATCCAAGCTAAAGAACCCGAGGTGATGGCGTTGCAACGCCATGCAGAGCGTTGCAACGCCGAGCTTTCTGATTTGAGGCATTGAAGAACCATACTGATAGCGTTGCAACGCTGATTGCAGCGTCGCAACGCTATCTCGATAAAAAGCCAAGCGGAAGGGTCGTGGCGATGGCGTTGCAACGCTGCCTTGCAGCGTCGCAACGCCAGATCGATAGAGACGCGCGCGCGTTAAGGTAGCAGTGTTGCAACGTTGTCGACACATTCCATATATGATACACGCTTAGGGTATAGCGTTGCAACGCTGTACCGATTTCACTTATAAATAGAACATTGCATCTTCTTGCAAAGGGAGCCGAATTTGATATAGATTACACCCTAATTTCGAAATACACTTTGTGAGAAGAGAAAAATGAGCATTCCTTGGGGGCCAAAGCATTCGTGGAGGTTCGAGATCGTGACGGGAGCTCGAAGACGAAGGACCGACATTGACACATAAGTTTATTTTCTCTTTCTTTCAGATTGTAACACCGTTTTAAGACGTTTTCTATAACTTTAGCTTAGTTTTTATTGTGATTTGGAGTTGCTAATTGTTGTAGCTAGGGTTTGGTTCACATGTTTAAGACTTACTTACTTTTGCATTGAATTATGTTTTGACATTTATTTTTGGCAATTCGTTCTTCAATTCTCTGATTTTGTTGGTTTAAGTGGACTCGAGAGAAAAAACTTAGATTACAACAAAGTTGTCAAAACTCTTAGAAGTCTGACATGAGAATGACCTAGAAGTCTAAGGGAAACATATAAAGAAGTTGCTTAATGTCGTGTATGCTTTACATTCATAAGGATACTTAGAATTTATTGTGTGTGCGAGCCTCACTAAGAATCAAGAGATCTTCTTGAGTATCTTACTTCTTGTTTATAGATTCATCATGTTAGTTCATTGCATGTGTCAAATAAATTATTAACTTGTGAAGTCAATTTCCTCCAAATCTATCATATTCTTGTCTCCACTTGTTTGTCTATCGTTTGTCTTTACTTTCACCATCTATCCATGTTATGTTACTTTAGCTAAAATTGAGAATTAGTATCTTGGTAATTAATTAATCTAGAAACCCATTCCCGAGGACGATACTTGGAACTCTAAAATCACTATACTAAAACTTGACCCGTACACTTGCGGTATTGCACAATATAATTTTACGCAACACTCTACAAGGTGAGTATAATATGATAGGATCGAATCTCACAGCGGAAGCGAGTTTAATCGCATGTTTTTGGATTTCATTACGTAGATCAAATCAAAAACACTAAACTATAAAGATTAAGCATATAATTAGAGATATGGACAACATATATTACCTTTGTAGATCTAGTCTTCTAGTATTCCTTGCTTCTCACGGTCTCACGTTCTCAACGATCCCAATGCAATTGATCGCACCACTAAGTCTTCTCCGTTGTATCTCTAAGAGAGGGAGGATGGTAGAATTCCTTTTTGGAGTTTGGAGAATCTTTTTGAGAGAAGGGAAAATACTTTTTCCAACTTTGTGAGCACTAGGATTTCTATGTAATTGCCTTAGTCAAAATGTAAATCTAATGCATGTATTTATAAGGAATAGGATAAAAATTACCATCCTATCCCCATAGTGCTCTTATTATGTATTTGTAAATCATATTTGCATATTCCCATAATTATAAGGTATCTCCCATTTAAGTGTATAGTTTATTGTGAATCAAATTCTCATTAAACTATATTATATCAATTATATCACATATAATTGATATATCTCCTCATATATGAAATTGAACACTTCAATCTCACTTCAATCTTTATACCTTCAATATTTCCATGTTGAGCCAACGGAAGGGTCTAATGGACCTACAGATCATGAGCTCCAATGATACGAGATTAACCGATCAAACTCTTTGACCTAATTAATCAACATTCATTAACTACGAGTCACTCCACTATAGACTCGTACCTTCACTCTCCTCACTGTAGACTGTGTTTTGTCCATTAATCTAATCAATACCTGTGAGTTGACCCTTCACAGGTTGTTCGTAATCACAATTGGGTCAAATTACCGTTTTACCCCGTGATTACCTCTTGCTCTTTACGCACTACTGCTCCTCTAGTGAACAACATATCTATGGTCCTACCATAAACATAATCCCTCTTAGGCCAGTAAGAGGGTGGGACCCCATTGTTCAAGACCTAAATTCAGTTCTTAAGAGAACAACGTATATGATTCCCTGATTCAGGAATGAGTGAATTCCATCTTGCAGAGTTAAGTCCCCAGCTACCTATAAGATTTTGTCCCTGAGAAGGTAGGCATATTGAGTTAGCTACAGGTCACTCTCACTCATACTAATCTAAAGACAAACCCCCATAAGCAGGAGTTCGTAACTTGCTCAGGATTCAGGTCAAGTCACTAATGATCATCTATAAATTATTAGACTTATTCTGTTAATGATGTTACACTAATAGGCTAATAATTTGCAGTCCGGTCTTGTATGATCTCATTATACAGGATGCCCCCACTCGCATGTCTACCACATGAACGAGTTGGATTACCTCGTTTGTACTAAATACAAAGCGAGGCGCATCCATGGTATTACCAGTATAAGGTTCCCAACCTCATGCATGTACCATAGACCATTTAGGTTATATACTTGAATATTATCCAACTTGTGTCCACTACACATTTGTTCAAGATCTATCATTATAACCTTGGAACTTAGTTTATTGGATTTAGGTTTATGTGTGATAATACAATAAATAACTTTTTATTTATTTGAATAACATTATTACAAAACTACGCTTATAGGGCATAAAACCCCAACATAACATAGACTTGAATTTGAAGTTATTAACTTTCTTTCTCTACGTGTAAGTAAAACTATTGGATTCGAGGTCGAATCCTTTCAAAGAAAGGGGGATGATGTGATCATAATGAACCACAAGTACATTGAGCCACCAAGAGAAAAGAAGAAAGATAGCAAATCATCAATGATGAGATCATAGATCCAAATGAGCCCAAAGACAATGAACAAAGACCTAAGAGAAGAAAGAATTGTTTGCAAGCCTATGGACCTCACATGCATGCAACAAGATCCTTTGCCAAATGCCAAATCAAGGCGCCTGATCCGACGCATGCACGACCACTTGCCCTACCATGCACCCTCATGTGTCCACCCACCCTACCATGCACCTCATGTGTGTGATCCCAACACCAAGCTTAAAAGACACTCTTGATTATTTGAATTCAGCTTTGACCAAGTTTTTGTTATTTTAAATTTTAGTTTCCTTTTAAAATTAGGAGAATTGTTAATATTTTAAATTATTCCTTTTGAAGTTAGGAGAATTGTTAGTTTCCTTTTCAAATTAGGAGAATTATTAGAATATCTTATTTTAAAGTATTTTAAATTATTCCCTTAGGATTAAGAAAGATTGTATTCTCCCTTAGGCTATTTAAACCCAGAGGAGCCCCTCCTTCCCCCCCCCCCCCTCCCCTCCATTAGAGGAGAGAATGATGAATGAAATTCGAGTGTTTTAAATCTATTGAATTATCTATTGCGAAAGCATAGAAACCCCCTTTGTAATTCTTGTGTGTAGCTTAGAATAATATGCCTAGAAACATTCAAGTTGATTGGTCATCAAACTTGTGGAGTGTTTCTTCCTTGAAGTGAATGGGCTGGTGAATAGTGCTTCGACATTCAAGTTGTCTTGCTTCTTGGTTTTGACCAACTATCCAAAGGTAATTTGATCCCTAACTTTCCCTTTGAGTTGTGCTAATTGAAGTTTGTCTCGTAGTATTTATGTTTCAGTCTACTCGAGAGAGTATTCAGGTTAAACACTAGGTTGTCACGCATCACCTTCCTTAGTGAATATCTATCGAACTTACCGAAGAAATAGTGAAACCAACTTTGGAAACAATCCTTCTCAATGGTAAATTGAGACAATAGACAACAGACAACAGACGTCACAGATAACCCATCTTGTATCTTTAAGTTCTATAGGTTTGTGTCCATTTTGGTCTTGGACAAAATTCCGACTTCATGAGTGTTTTAGAGAACATAAGTCATTTTAAAAATCCTCATAGAAGCGACCCCACTTATACTCTCACATAGGTGATATTGATTAAGAGTATGTTGTCATTACTCCTCTTATAAACAAGATATCAACATGACCTCAACATCAACAGATCACACACTCTACAACATCATAGAAATGGGAATAAACTATAAGTTTCTTAGTGTGTAAACTATAAATTATCCAACCAGTTTGCCTATTGAACCTAGATCTTGGGATTTCCAGTTAACTAGGTTAGGTTACCATCAGATAATTCATTTCATAGGTTTTAACCAAATTTCTCTCGATGTATATGTCACTTGCTCTCTTGACAATCCTTTTATTAAAGGATCTACAATATTTTCTTTTGATTTTACATAACCAATAGAAATAATTCCATTAGAGAGCAATTGTCTTATCGTATTATATCTACGTTTTATATGTTGTGACTTCCCGTTATAGACATTATTCATGGCCCTCATAGAGACCACCAAAGTGTCACAATAAATACATATTGCACTTATAGACTTTGGCCATAATGGAATATCTTCAAGAAAGTTTCTAAGCCATTCAACTTCTTCTCCAGCTTTATCAAGAGCTATAAACTCTGATTTCATAGTAGATCATGTTATACACGTTTGTTTTGAAGATTTCCATGATATAATTGTTCCACCTAAGGTAAATATATACCCACTGGTTGATTTAGTCTCCATGTTATCACTAAATCCTTCCAGTACATGTGGATCCCTCGTATAATGCAATCCATAGTCTAGAGTGTACTTCAAGTACCTTAGAATTCTGACTAAAGCATTCCAATGGTCATGCCCATGATTGCTAGTATATCTTGCTAACCTTCCTATTGAATAGGCAATATTAGGTCTTGTACAATTCATTATGTACATTAACCTACCAATAACTCTAGAATATTCTAGAGAAGACACACCTTCATCTTTGTTCTTCTTTAACTTACAATTTGGATCAAATGGAGTAACAATTGATTTACTCTAAAATTGATTAAATTTTCTCAACACTTTCTTTATATAATGAGGTTGAGAAAATATGTGTATCCACTAGAATTTCTTGTTATACGGATTCCAAGTATAACATCAACAAGACAAAGATCTTTCATATCAAAGTTGGATTTTAACATCCTTTTAGTGAAATCAATGACACTTCTATTTGTGTCCATTATCAACATGTCATCTACATGTAAGCAAATAATGACATAGTCTTGATCTATGATTTTAACATGGACACATTTATCACACTCATTTATCTTGAATCCATTCAATAACATAGTGTGATCAAACTTTTCATGTCATTGTTTGGGTGCTTGTTTCAACCCATAAAGAGACTTGACTAGTTTTCTTTATCTTCAAGTCTCTTTACAACAAACCCTTCAGGTTGTTCTATATATATTTCTTCATCTAAATCTCCATTTAAAAATGTAGTTTTTATACCTATTTGGTGTATTTCCAAATTTTGTAAAGCTGCTATTGTGATTAACGTTCGTATAGTTGTAATCCTCGTCGCTGGAGAATAGGTATCAAAGAAATCTAATCCTTCTTTTTGACAAAAACCTTTAGTTACTAAACGGTCTTTGTATTTATCAATAGTGTCATCAACTTTTAGCTTTCTTTTAAAACTTCATTTACTACCAATTGGTTTACTTCTAGGAGGTAAATCAACCAATACCCAAGTACTATTATGCAAAATGAATTTTATCTCACTATTGACAGGTTCCTTCCAATAATGTGCATCTGGAGATGACATAGCTTCTTGAAAAATTTGAGGCTCACCTTCAATCATGTAAGTTATGAAATCAGAGTCCAAAATAATTATCTTTCTTAGCTCTTTTGCTTCTTCTAGGTTCAGACTCAGTTTTCTCGTCGTCTTGACCTTTCGAGGAGCTAGCCTCATAATTCCTTTTGATATCACTACTTGTGTATCTTTCCTCTTTCAAATGAAATATATCCTCAAAAAAATCAGATTCAATAGATTTCATGATAGTATTATTGTTAATATCAAGTATTTTTTATTTAACTACTAGGAATCTATAAGCAGCATTATGTATTGCATAACTTATAAAAATACAATCAATTGTCTTAGGTCCCAATTTGACCCTTTTTGGTAAAGGAACTTGTACCTTTGTCAAACACCCCACACTTTCAACATTCTATATGAGGGTAATTTTTTATTTCACACTTCATAAGGCGACTTATCAATCTTCTTATGTGAAATTCTATTTAGGATAAAATTTTATAAGCAAAGTCTCTCCCCACAAATTATGGGGTAAACCTGAACTATTTAACATGCAATTAACCATGTACTTTAAAGTTCGATTCTTTCTTTCAGTTACACCATTTTGTTGCGGTGTATAAGATGTTGTAGTTTGATGTTTTATACCATTAACTTCACAGAATTCATAAAGTGATGATGATTCATATTCACAACATCTATCTGATCTAAGCACTTTTACTTTCTTCTCAAGTTGATTTTCAACTTTTGTCTTATATGCTTTAAAAACATCTAAGGTTTCATCTTTACTATGTAATAAATATATATGACAATATTTACTACAATCATCAATGAATGTGACAAAGTACTTCTTACCGCATCTTGTAAGGGTACTTTTCATGTCACATACATTAATGTGGATTAAATCAATAACCTCATTACTTCTTTCCACAGAAGAAAATGACTTTCTAGAAAACTTTGACTCAACACAAACTTCGCATTTGTGTCTATTATCAATGTTAAAACTAGACAATAGTTCTAAATTTATCATTCTCCTTAAAGAATGATAATTGACATGCCCCAACCTAGAATGCATGTCATACATCACACAACTTAATGATATAGACATAAGAGTTGTTATTATTATTATTTTTGGGCATTTGTGCCAATACATTAAGTTTGAACATGTCATCATTTAGATAACATTTTCCCACATACACACCCCCTTTGTCAGAATAAATTTATTTTGACTCAAATACAAGCTTGAACTCATTCTTATTAAGTAGAGTTCCTGACACTAGATTGTTTCAAATCTCTGACACATGTCACACATCATTGAGGGTAAGTATCTTTCTCTCCGTGGTTTTTGCTTCAATTTTAGAGTTTTTCGACGTAAATTCTTGTGTTTCTTATTTTTTATTTTCTTTTAATTTCTCAGTTATTTTTCTACTTACTCTTGCGATAATAGCGTGGCAGATTTTTTCCCAATAGAGAAATGATAGAAAACAAGCACAAAAATGGTTATCAAACGATATCGTAATTTTTGTTTTTTTTTTAATTTTATTAAGAATTCAAATATTTTCTTAAGAAAGATGAAACCCATGTAGAGAAGGGATAAAGATAATAGACCCAACTTTTAAAAACAAAAAACTAAGACCCCTAATAACAATTTGGATTTTAGTTTTTTATTTTTGAAAATTAGGCTTATTTTCTCCCGATTTTTCTTCAATAGGTTACATCCAATTTCTCAATTAAATTCCAAAAACAAAATATGTTTTCAAAAACTACTTTTTTGTAGTTTTCAAAACTCTGCTAGACTTTTGAAAATACATATAAAAAGTAGATAACAAAGCAAGAAAACTCATATGGAAGTAGTATTCATAAGTTTAATTTAAAAAAAAATGAATGGTTATCAAATAGGGTCTAAATGGTAACAAAGACTTAGCTTCAATTTTGAAAATATATTTTTTTAAAAAAAAAAAAGATATCAAAGCAAAGGAACTCATAGGTGGAAATAGTGTTTTCAATTTTCAAAAACGAAAAACTAAAGTCTTGTTTGATAACCATTTGGTTTTTTATATTTTGCTTTTAGTTTTGAAAATTCTACTTATTTTTTTTTCATAATTTCTCATCTTCTCGACAGTGATTTCCATATTTCTTGAAGTATCATTTAAGTTTCTAGCCAATTTTCAAAAACAAAAACAAGTTCTTGAAAACTACTTTTTTTAGTTTTCAAAATATTAGCTTGGTTTTTGAAAACATAGGTTCAAAATAGATAAAAAAAACATAGAAACATATTGGTAAAAGTAATCTTTTTAAGCTTAATATTCAAAAACCAAACGGTTATCAAGCGAGACCTAAGACTTCATTTAATAACCATTTGGTTTTTTGTTTTTGAAAATTAAGCTTATAAACACTACTTCCACTTATGAGTTTATTATTATTTGTTTTGTTATCTACTTTTTACATAGATTTTCAAAAACCAAGCCAAGTTTTGAAAACTAAAAAAAAAGTAATTTTATTTATTTATTTATTTATTTATTTTAAAATTTGGCTAAGAATTCTAATGTTTTCTTAAGAAAAATGAAAGTTATTATTGAGAAATCATGAGAAAATAATCACAATTTTCAAAAACAAAAAATCAAAAATCAAACAACCAAAATGGGGCCCAAATGATTATCAAATGAGATCTTAGTTTTTTGTTTTAAATTTTTTAAAATTAAATTTATAAACACTACTTCCCCCATAAGTTTTTTTTTGGTCATATATTTGTTTATAAATTTTTTTGAAATCCAAGTTAAGTTTTGAAAACTAAAAAAATATATTGCTAAAAAAAAAGAAAACTAAACAAATATAGTTTTTAAAAACCTTGTTTTTATTTTCGAAATTTCTCTAAAAAATCAAATGTTTCCTTAAAGATGAGAACTACTGTAAACAAATTGGGAGACAACAAACACAATTTTTAAAAATTAAATAGTTATCTAGTTATCAAACGAGATTTAAAAAATTTAAAAACTATATGTTTGGGACAACGAGCTCCATCGTATATTTGAGTATGATATATTGTCCATTTTGAACCCTAAGCCATCATTATTTTGCTTTTAATTTTACTCAAAAGACTTCATATTAATTGGAGATGTTGACATTCATGTGTATAATTTTTTTTCTTTCCTAAGATTTTGAACCTAAATCAAATTACTATAACCCCATTTGATAACCATTTAGGTTTTGTGTGATAATCAATTCATTTTTAGTTTTTAGTTTTTAGTTTTCTGTTTTTAAAATTAAGGGGTTGTTTGGCTCCCTGTCTTGGAATCAAAACCCTGGGAATTAAAACTCTGGGGGATTTGTTCTGTGGGGTTCTGAAGCCTTGGAATCAGAAAGCTGTGTTTGGGGTGCAGTGTTTTAAAACCTGGGAATAAGAAAACAGTGTTTGGGGTGCAGTGTTCTGAATCCTGGGTTTATGCTATTTTTTTTTCCTTTATCTTTAACTGTTTTGTTCTCTTATTTTTTAGTGGATGTTTTGTCAATTGTAGAAACCCTTGTATAACATAAATAGGTTGCAAAATTGAAACTCTATTTTAGAAATTAAGAAATTAGGGAATTTAAAACTCTACAAAATATTTAGAAAAGTATTTTTGGAGTGATCGGGATGTTGGGTAGGCGTACACAAGTCTCTTTAGTGGTTGTCGAAAGTAGTCGTTAATAGTGGTTAGCTCGTCGATGTAGTCATTAGAGTTGTTGTCGAAGGTAGTCGTCAGCGGTGGTTGGGGTCGCCGGTGTGGTCGTCGGAGGTAGTCTTCAGCGGTGGTTGGGGTCGCCGGTGTGGTCGTCGGAGGTAGTCTTCAGCGGTGGTTGGGGTCGCCGGTGTGGGCGTCGGAAGTAGTCGTCAGCGGTGGTCGGGGGTCATCGGTATGGTCATCGGAGTTGTCGCCGGAGGTAGTCGTCAGCAGTGGCAGGGGTCACCGGTGTGGTCGTCGGAGTTGCCATTGGAGGTAGTCATCAGCGGTGGTTGTTGTCGTCGGAGGTAGTCGCCAGTAGTGGTCGGGGTCATTGGTATGGTTGTCGAAGTTATCGTCGGAGGTAGTCGTCAGCGGTGGCGGGGGTCGTCGGAGTTGCCATCGGAGGTAGTCGTCAACGGTGGTTGGGGTCGCCGATGTGGTCGTCGGAGATAGTCGTCAGTGGTGGTTGAGATCGCAAGTGTGGTCGTCGGAGGTAGTCATCAGCGGTGGTTGGGGTCATCAGTGTGGTCGTCGGAGTTGTCGTCGGAGGTCGTTGTCAGGGTGGTCGGGGTCATCGGTATGGTCGTCAGAGTTGTCGCAGGAGGTAGTCATTAGTAGTGGCAGGGGTTGTCGGTGTGGTTGTCGGAGTTGCCATCGGAGGTAGTCGTCAACGGTGGTTGGGGTCGCTAGTGTGGTCGTTGGAGGTAGTCGTCAACGATGGTTGGGGTCGTCGGAGTTGTCGTCGAAGGTAGTCGTCAGTGATGGTCGGGGTCATCGGTATGGTCGTCGGAGTTTTCGCCAGAGGTGGCAGGGGTCGTCGGTGTGGTCGTCAGAGTTGCCATAAGAGGTAATCGTCAGCGATGGGGGGTCGCCGGTGTAGTCGTCGGAATTACTGTCGGAGGTAGTTGTCAGCGGTAGCGGGGTCACCAGTGTGGTCGTTGAAGGTAATTGTCCAGTGGTCGGGTCGTCGGAGTTGTTGTTGGAGGTAACCATTAGCTGTAGTCGGGTCACCGGTGTAGTTGTTGGAGTTGTCACCGAAATTATTGTTGAAGTAATCACCAAAAAATGGAAGATAACAAATAAAATAAGAAAACATGAAACAAACCTATGGAGTTGCACTGTTGTAATCCATGGGGTTATGTTTCAAAACCAAGGGTTTTAAACACATTTGGTCAAACATGTTTTGGATTTGGAATCCAAAACCATCCAAATCCAAAACAGGGGCCCGTGGGCCCCTAAATGTGTTTGGTAACCAATTGAGTTTTTGGTTTTTAAGTTTAAAACGTTTTTAGAATTATAAAGAAATTTGAAAACGAAAAAAAGACGTATTTAAAAAACAGTCTCCGTTTTTATTTTAGAAAACACACGGCTTTTATAGGTGAAATGGGATGGGACCCACACCCACGATTATGCATCATTACAACCAATGTACACACTACATTTGGAAGACATTTTACACTCTAATCAATTTTGATTGAAACTTCAATTTTTATTCAGGAAAAAATATCAATTTTTATCTTTCTTTTTTTTTAACTTCAATTTTTATTCTTAAATTTGAGGTCGTTTTTTAATCTTCCATTCAATTTTTAAAATTTACACACTAATTTTAAAAAAGAATAAGTATGATAAAATTTGATGTATACACAAAATTGTAAACACAGATAATTTAACGGATAAAGTATCTATGTTTCATACTCAATATTTTTTGTGCTAAAAAAAAATACACAAAATCAATTGAATAATTTTACCGTAAAACATTAATATTGTTTTTCAATAAGGTATCTATGCAGACCTTTGGTATGTAGTAGGAAGATACGACATATATATGGCTATCCTAAATTTTTTTAAAAAAAAATGCATAACAAATAGGGGCAATTGGGCTGGTAGCAAAAAGGCCCAAAATAATTGCCCATATAGCAAATGTCTCAATCTATTTGCAAAAATAGCAAAAATTTGAAAAGAGAAATTGAAATTACTAAAACACCCCACGTTATATCAGTGATATCACTGATAGAAGTCTGTTTATTTAATAACTAATTTTTTTGTCTGTTTATTTAATAACTAATTTTTTCTTATAATTTTAGTTTTCCATCACCCCCATTGATAGCAAACGAAGAAGAAATCATTGATAGGATGCTATTAGTGATATCACTGATAGAAGTTTGTTTATTTAATAACTATTTTTTTTGTCGTTTGGGAATGGTTACACGATTGTCAGTGTGTTATAGTGTTAGACTTCTATCATCTTATATCAGTGATAGAAGTCTATCAGGTGATAGAACTAATATGAGTGATAGAAGTCTATAATGATTGTCAATGTGTTACAGTTGTTGAGACTTCATCCTTTGATATCGATGATAGAAGTCTATTAGGTGATAGAACCGATATAAGTGATAAAAAAGTCTATAACTCTATTAGACTTCTTGTTCTTCATGAATATTATTCTATCGAAGCTTGTGATAAATGTCTATCACTGATAGAAGTGATATCTATCAGTAATAGTTGTCTGATAAACTTCTACCATAGTTATCTATCTATTACCTATTACTCATAACTTTTCTATTATCTATTAGACTTATTGTTCCTATCCGACTTCTATCATTGTCTATCATTAATAGAAGTGATAAACTACTATCACTATTAATGATTGATAGAAATTAAAGAAAAAGAAGTGATAGACTACTATCACTGATAGAAGTGATAGGCTTTTATCAGTGATAGTTGTCTGATAGACTTCTACCTATCTATTACCTATTACTCATAACTTTTCTATTAGACTTCTTGTTATTCATGATTATTAACTTTTTTCTTCTATCTGACTTCTATCAGTGATAGATGTCTATCACTGATAGTTGTCTATCAATCATTAACTTCTTTCCAGTAATAGACTTTTATCAGTGATAGATGTCTATCACTGATAAAAGTGATAGACTTCTATCAGTGGTAGTTGTCTATCACTATCATTGATAGTTGTCTATCTGTTAACTATTATTGTTTGTGGTGTGGTCTTCAAATTTTCTCATCAGATGTCAAGGTCTTTGTGTTCATAGTATTGATATTAAACTTTTGAAACAATCACAAACCTTGTATTGATAGTATGAATAGTATGATAACAACAATATTGAGTTCTATCTTGAAAAAATATATCTAAAACTAATTGTAAAAAATTACATCATGGTAAAAATGGTGGAAAATTACATGTCCTACGATTGTGACCAACACGATGACAATGACTACATTTTGTGTGACTTCTTGCTTCAGCAATCGACGAAATCCTTTGCTTTCACGGTCTTCCTGCTTGACGTTTAATAATTGGAGGTAATGCATTCATGTCAACATCTATCGAACTCCATTCAGAATGATTCCCAATTGGGCGGATTACACCTCCATAAGTTGTCACTCTCATCACTAATTACACAAGAGGAGCCACCAAAACAAGCATCATTAATATGAGCAACTAAAGGATATCTTGTATTTTGATCTTCCACTAAAGTTAAAAACCAAGCAACATCAAAACAACGACATGGCGTTAGTTAATAACATCCCTCATTGCTATGTTTTTTTTTCTTTTAATATTACCTAATTTTCTAAAGTATTAATATTAATATTAACATTTTTCCGAGAAAATGAAAAGGAAAATGCTACCGATAGAGAGAAAGGAGAGGGGGGTAGTGTTTGGATTCCGAGAAAATTCTTGTAATGTAAACTAAAAAAAACAAGAGATGAAGAAAAAATTGATTAATATTTTCTTAATTTTGGGTTGTGTGAAAGCGGAAGTTTGGTGAAGTGCCAATTTGTTGTAGTGTTATTCCTCTCTAAAATTAACAAACTAGATGGGCCCTACTTTTATTTTTCCTAATTTGTTTTCTTGAAAAAGGGAAGAAGAAGGAAATACTGAGGAAGAAAAAAAAAATAGATTTAAACCAAGGGTATAATAGGAATTATGAAAACAATTTAAAGATTTTTGTCATATTTGTAATTATTTTAAAATGTTGCTATATCTACAAATAGTAAAATCATCCTTGCTACCCATTACAAATTCTCTAACAAATATCCCAATTGGGCAACTGGTATATTAGACACTTGGCTACACAATTGTTTTTTTTCTTTTATTTTTTTAAAATCAAATAATAGAACTACAATTTTTTAATGTTTTAATTAAGTATTAATTATTTAAGTACTTTCTTTTTCTAAAGTAAAATAAAATTAATACTACTTCAAACTATAATAGTTAAATTTAAGGAGAAAAAAAATCAGGTCATAGCTATTTTCACTTAATTTCATTTATAATTAACTCAAAATCACTTGGATTATTGTTCTCTCAAAATCTTATTGAAGCAATAAAAAAAATTAAACTATAATAGTTAAATGGAGGAATCAAATCATAGCTATTTTTACTTGATTTAATTTAAAATCAACTTAAATCATTTAAATGAAGTTATTCTTCTTCCAAAATCTTATCGAAACAATATTTTTCTAAATAAATAGTAAAAATATAGAAAGATGATAGAATGAAAAAACAATATTTAAATAATTAAATACTTAATTAAATTTAATTTGTTTGAGAAAAAGAATAAATTTAATATAATATTCAACTTGCTTAAAACGATTTAAAAAACTGGAGTTGTCTTATTTGAATTCTTAAAAAGCAAATAAAATAAAGAAAACATGGAAGAGAAAAAAAAAAAGAAAAAATTGGAATTTGCGTTAGCTCCAGTTATCTTATTTAATTTTCTAGAAACCAACTAGAAGAAAGAAAAAACAGAACGCAAAAAAGAGAGAAAACGGAGGAAAGCAAAGAAAGAAAAATGAAATTTGCATTTTACCAGGCTTAAACTCACGTTTTTTAGAAGAGTAGCGTAGTTAGGTGTCCAATAAACAAACCAACTAGGATATTTATTAAATTTTATGTACAAGTTGTCTTTTGTGCGACTTTTTTCTTTTTCTTTTTTTAATAATTTTATTTAGGACGGAGACATCTTGTTGTTATGTGGTAAGAGACAAACTCCATCCAACAATTTAAAATTATAATATTTAAGATCTCGTTTGATAACCATTTAGTTTCTTACTTTTTGTTTTTGAAAATTATGTTTGTTTTTCCACCATTTCTATTTCTTAGGTACCATCTATGTTTGTAGCCAAATTTCAAAACACAAAAACAAGTTTTTGAAAACTATTTTTTTTAGTTTTCAAAACTTAGCTTGAGTACAAAATAGATAATAAAACATAGAGACTCATTAGTACAAGTAGTATTTTTAAGCTTAATTTTCAAAAACCAAAAATTAAAATTCAAATGGTAATAAATAGTTTTAAAATTAATATATATTAATAATAAATTTTAAAAATACAATATTAAAAGGAACCCTTCTATTACGTTGTGATTTTTTTTCTAAACGGATAATATTATCTGCCATCTCGATGGCTAAGTGTGCAAAATAGTTCAGAGCTTTGCCTAATGAAGTTTCTTCTCAATCAATGTAAATTAGTCATTTTGTTTAGAATGTGGTAGAATTTCTTGTATTCTCATGATCCATTCAAAAGTTTGACTGGAATGAGTGCTCTTGACTTCTTCTGGAAGCTGGGGTGGATGTGCACCCCCTGTGAATTTTTAAATAGTTAAATAGTATTAAATATTATAAATGCATGAAAAAATAGATGTCCATTTCTCATATACTCATGTGTCATGCTACCCTTTGGCCATATGCTTTTCATGTATCATAAACCTACTCATGTTTGGTGTTCAAAACAATCCACTTGCTTTATGCCAAATAACTTATAAATGGTGGCTTTTGGTGGATAATGAAATATACAATTAGGGTGAAAAACCTCTCCAATCTTCTTTCTTCTTTCCCACTTTCTATTTGAATAATATTTCCATATAATTCCACTTTCTTTTCTTTATATTATAAATATTCCTTTTATATTCTTATTATAGATATTTATATTTATATTCCATTTTTTTATATATTGTCCATAATAATAATAATAATAATAATAATATTATTATTATTATTATATATTTTGGTAAAGTTTTGGTGTCCGATTTTGCCTCCAATTTTATAACATTAATATTATTATTCATCTTCATTATTAAGAATGGATACTTGCCTAGTGGGTAGGAGATATCATTGGTCGGTTGGGGTCGGTTTTCGATCGCGAACCAACCAAATTCGATCGATTCGATTGGTATTCCCTTTTTTTTACCTTGAACTGACCAAAACCGACCGACCATTTATTTAATTTTTAATTAATTTTTAGTTTTTTATTATTTAATAAAAAATAATGGAAATTTTTATAGTTTCTTATTTATTTATTTATTTACTTATTTATTATATATTTTAAATTTCGATCGGTTTTAGTCGGTCGAGTCGGTTTTCAGTCCTCTTTTGCTCAACCCTACCAATGAGAATTAACACTATGGTGCTTTTTGTTTTTGTGTAACTTCCTGAGTTCGAATTTGTTTGACGTTTTTTTTTTCATTTTTTCCTTTTCTGTAATTCATATGTGTAACTTCCTGAGTTCGAATTTGTTTGTCGTCTCCCGCTCACTCAAGAGGGTCTGCCCGATCCTATGCCACTTCCTACCAACCTCGGGGATAGGTCTGACCAGCCCTATTCACTCGGGAATACCAACGATAGGGGCGCTCTTCGCCTTGCGTACATCGGGTCTTATGATTCTCCCTTTGACGCAACCGCTGAAGTGGAGCAAGCTTTCGCCTTATGGGGTGAGTTTTCTGACAGTAGCTCCTCCCACGGTTCTTCCGAGCGTTTAGGTGTCTACCACTGCCCTGAAGCTACTATGAACACCACAATACCGTGAGGTGAGCCTTTTCTTTTAGTACCTCTCTTCTCTTCTCACCTTTTGTTGACTCGTCATACATGTGCAGGCCTTTATTCTTGCAACCTTATCTTCACGTCGTATGTCGAATGAACTCATTCACATTCGTCAAAGTCGCGTCTCTAGGATGGAACTGGAGCAAGCTCAATTCCTTCATGCCCAAGCAGCTCAATCTCTTCAATCCTTGCAAGCGAGGTTCGAATCTTTACAAGTCGAACATCAATCTTTGCAAGTTGAAAATCGATCCTTGCGCTCCGAGCATCAGAACTATCAATCACGCACCGAAGGCGAGCTGTCCTCACTTCGATCTGAGTTATCTTCCCTCCGATCTCAAATGAAAGATGTTGACGACAAACTTAACGATGTTGGTTACTTGACCACGACTTTCAAACGCTCTGAGGAGTATACTGGCTTTTCGAATAAGGTCATGCTTTGTGGTGTGAGTTGGTCAATTCGAACAACCCAAGAACGATGTCCTGAGACCGATCTTAATTGGCTCAAATCTTCTATCATGGAGCGCATGAAGTGTTGTAATCCTCCCGGATTTGACCTTGGACAACCTTCTGAATCTGTGGATCAAGTTTCCGCTCTAGAGGACGTGGTTCTAGACGAAAACTTTCTCAATGACATCTCCATGGACAACTTGCCTGACCCTTAGATCTATTTGAATTTTTCTGTTATACTGACACTTCCCCTACGTATTAATGCTTTTCTTTAAAGAATGTACGTCCCTACATTAAACTTTATTTCCTATATGGAACTTCTTCATGTTTGCCTGCACTTCTACTGTGTCTTTACTCAGACTCTATTGCTAATGCAACGTACTAACCCCCCACTCAAGCAGTTTGACCCATAGAAAATTGCTTGAGTAAAAATTTTCTCATTAATAATGAAAAACAGGCGAAATACAAAGTAAAAAGAAACTCAAATCCACTGATAATAAATTTTCAGATGCTCAACATTCCATGGATGGGGCATTCGCTTTCCACCCATGTCAATAATCTCATAGGTTCCGGGATGAACCACCCTTATGATCTTGTACGGGCCTTTCCAAGTTGGACCCAAGGCCCCGAAAGTCGAATCCCTAGTGTTCTACATAACGCGGCGAAATATAAGATCACCCTCCTTGAAACTACGCCGCTTCACACGGGAATTGTAGTATCGAGTGATCCTACTCTTGTATTTTGTCGTTCGCAATTAGGTTTTCTTTGTCCGTTCTTCCAGTAAATCCAGATGTAGACCGAAGGAATCGAAGTTCATACTAGGATCGAAATGCTCCACTCGAGGAGACAGGAGTCCAATCTCCACTAGAATGACAACCTCAAATACGAATGAAAGGGAAACAGGAGTTTCCTCTGTTGAAGTTCGAGATGTCGTCCTGTAGGCCCATAAAACGTTCGGTAACTCCTCTGCCCATGAGCCCTTTAATCCTTCCAACTTTGTCTTGAGGTTCCTCTTGAGGATCTTATTCACTGCCTCCACCTGACCATTTGCTTGCGGATGTGCAGGAGAGGAGAAGAAGTGCTTAATGTTTAACTTGGAGAAAAACTTCTGAAATGCTTTATTGTCGAACTGGCACCCCTTATCCGTCACCAAAGCATAAGGTATGCCAAATCGGCATATTATATCCCTTTATATGAAACTAGTTACCTTCTTCTCGGTGATGGTTGTGAGTGCCTCTGCCTCTGCCCATTTCGTGAAATAATCAACTACTACTACTGCGAACTTTGTTCACCCCTTACCCTGTGGAAGAGGTCCAATGAGATCTATCCCCCACTAAGCAAAGGGCCAATGGCTCATTACACTGGTAAGTGGTTCAGGAGGTTGCCTCTGTACCACCGCAAATCGCTGCCATTGGTTGCATGACCTGACGAAAGTTCGTGCATCGTCATGCATCGTGGGCCAATAGTAACCATGTCGCATCACCTTTTGCGCAAGGGACCAAGCACCATAATGATTATCGCATACCCCTTCGTGTATTTCCCGTAAGACATATGTTGCCTCATCAGGCTCGAGGCACTTGAGAAGCGCCATAGAGTAGCTTCTTCGATATAACTTACCATCTTGTAAGACATATTGTGTTGCCTTATACTTCAGTCGACGTGCCTCAAGTGTATCAGAAGGGAGTCTCCCATTATTGAGAACCTCGATCAACGGGTTTGTCCAAGTTCGTCTATCGGTAGACGAACCATCCAACTCCATGATCTCGCTTTCTTCGACACTTGGCTCGTCTAGGATCTCAATCGGGATTGTTCTTCGTAGCTCGGTGTTGTACGTCGTAGCCAATCTTGCGAGCGAGTCCGCGTTGGCATTCTCAGACCTCGAGATCTGTCTGATCTCGAACTTATCGAACGACCCAAAGTATTGCTTTACCTTGACCAAGTAGACGATCATGCGTTGTTCCTGGTATGTTTCTACTACCTGGTTTACAACCAACTGAGAATCACTAAGAATGAACAGGTATTTTACCTTGAATAACTTGGTGATTCTCAACCCTGCCAGCAATGCCTTGTACTCTGCTTCATTATTCGATGCGTGAAACTTAAATCCCAACGCATACTCTAACCTCTCCCCATCATGGGATATCATAAGCAGTCCTGCCCCGCATCCATGACTGTCAGAGGATCCATCGACGTATAGCCTCCAAGGGAGATCAGCGTCCTTCTGGATCTGAACTAAACTCACTTCTTGCAGAGGGGTCATCTCAGCTAAGAAAACTGCTACGGCCTGCCCTTTCATGGCAGTCCGAGGTCAAAACGAGAGATCGTACTCGCTGAGTTCCACTGCTCACTTCATTAGTCGTCCAGAAGTTTCTGGCTTTTGTAGGACCTGTCTCAATGGATAATTAGTCAACACTACTATCTTATGAGCCTGGAAGTATGGGCGCAGTCTCCGTGCAGAAACTACTAAGGTCAAAGCCAACTTTTCTACCTGCGGATATCTAGACTCAGCTTTCACCATGGATTTACTCGTGTAGTAGATAAGGGATTGTCGACCGTCTTCCTTCTTTATCAGGACGGAACTCACCGTTGTGTGCGAAGTTACTAAGTATAAGACAACCTCCTCCCTCGGCGTAGGTTTGGAACGTAACGGAGTTGAACTGAAGTATTTTTTTCAGCGACTCGAATGCCTGTTCGCATTCATCCATCCACTCGAAATTAGTTTTCTTACGTAAGAGCTTAAAAAATGGAAGGCACTTATCGGTCGCTCTACTTACAAAGCGGTTTAGTGTTGTGATCTTCCCATTCAAACTTTGCAGTTGTTTCATGGTTCTTGGAGACTCCATCTTCAATATCGCTCGGATTTTGTTGGAGTTTGCCTCGATGCCCCTTTGGTTGACCATGAACCCCAGGAACTTGCCAGAAGTCACCCCAAAAGCACACTTCTGGGATTCAACATCATCTGGTACTTCCGTAGTGTTGCAAAAGCATCTGCCAAGTCGTTCTGATGCGAGTTGGCCTTCCGACTTTTTACGAGCATGTCGTCGACATATACCTCCATGCTCTTGCTAATAAGATGAGAAAATATTTTGTTAACTAGTCGCCGGTATGTTGCCCCCGCATTCTTTAACCCCAAGGGCATAACATTATAGCAGTACAAGCCTCTACTAATAATGAAGGATGTCTTCTCCTGATCCGGAGTGTACATCTGTATTTGATTATACCCGGAGTATGCGTCTATGAAACTAAGCATCTCGTGGCCTGCTGTCGCATCTACCAGCTAGTCGATCCTAGGCAGCGGGAAGTTGTCCTTTGGACACACTTTGTTTAGATCGGTGAAGTCTACACACATTCGCCACTTCCCGTTAGCCTTTTTCACCAGTACTACGTTGGAAAGCCATTGCGGATAATTGACTTCCCGAATGAACTTAGTCTCCAACAACTCCCAAACTTGCTCGGCCACGACCTCGTTCCGGGCGTGGTTGAAAGCTCGTCACTTCTGGCAGACAGGCTTGTAGTCCCTGTCAACGTTCAGTCGATGTGTGATCACCTTTGGGTCTATCTCGGGCATATCACACGTTTTCCATGCGAATACATCGACATTCCTTCGGAGGAACTCGATGAGACTTATTCTCTGATCAAACACTAGCTTGGTTCCAATATTCACACATTGCTCCGGTGAAAATAATGGTACAGACTTCAGCGCTTCTACTGGTTCCCCTCGTTCAACTGTGGGAGGTTCCTCCATGTCGTCCTCCACCACTTCTGGTTTGGTCGATGTCGGTGTCGAGACGTCAATGTCCATCTCGGCCTTTCCCGCATCGCTAGACTGTCATGGGCATCCTTCTACTATCGCGATCTCTTCTACTTCTCCATTTGACTCTCTCATCGCGTTGTGGTAACATTCTCGGGGCGTCTGTTGTTCTCCATGCACAACCCTGACTCCACTTGGAGTTGAGAATTTTAGTACCTGATGATAAGTCAAGGCTACAACCTTCATCGCATGTATGGTCGGACATCCTAGGATGGCATTGTAGGTCGAGTCGTGGTTCACCACCAAGAACTCAACCATAGTCGTAACACTTGACGATCCGCCCCCAAACATTACCGGCAACTCGATGCTTCCCTCGGAATACACTTTACTGCCTCCGAACCCTACTAAGGGAGAGATACTAACCTTGAGCAGATCTCGTCCTAGCTTCATAGCGTCATAGGCGCTTAAGGATAGCACGCCCGCGGAACTTCCACCATCGACCAAGATGCGACGGACTTTGATATTGGCAATCAGTAGAGAGATTACCAATGCATCGTTATGAGGTTGATGTAACTTCATCGCTTCTTCTTCTGAGAAACTAAAAACCTCGTTAGATAAGGAAGTTGAACAAATCTCCCAATCAGCTGGCAGGGCTCGGACGACCCGAGCTTTGGCCTTTCTTTTTCGATTCGAGTCACCTCCGGCTGATCCTCCAAGAATAGTTCGGATTTCTCGGGGTGGAGGCGACTCTTCCTCCTTGTCGCCTGGTTCCTGTCGATTTGGCATGGCCTCGTGCCGTCCACTTCCGCCTACATACTCTTTCAGTTGTCCCTTCTGGACCAGGGCCTCTATAGCTTCCTTCATGTCATAGCAATCTGAAGTAGAGTGCATGTGATCGCAGTGGAATAGGCAATATTTGTCCTTATTCCTCCTATAGGACCCTGCCTTCAGCTTGACTGTCCTGAGTATGTGCTGAATTTCTGATTGATTTTATGCATAAGTATGATTAGGATGGCCTAGGATGAGATTTAATTGAAAAATTCTTGTGATTCTGCCGAAACTTGAGAGCATGATATGAATTCGAGTTAATTTAAAAATTTTCTTGAGTTTTTCCTGCACTATTATGCACATAGCCTGTGTTCCTGTAGTTTTGAAATGCTTAGAACAAAGTTATTAAGTTTAGAAGTTTGATGTCACCTCGATAGGTCTGAGAACTGATTTGAGAGTTAAACTGCAGGATAGGGTGAATGACAATATGAAGTGCATGATCTGTAAAATTTGTGCATTGTGTGAAAAAATTTGTTTTGTTTCTGTTGTTTAGTTTGTTAAAGAAAAAAAAAATCGTGAGGACAAAAAGAGCTACCTTTACTGTGATCAGTTAGGCCACTCATTGAGCGAGTGCTCTGGGTAAGGGTCCCTGCAGGGGATGTGTGAAAGCTAGTGTCCTTGCACACACACACAAAAAAAAAAGAAGAAGAAATTAGAAAAAGTGACATAAAAAAAAGTGATTAAGTACTGAGTAAAGTTATTTATTTCTTGTATGTGGGGAGACTCAAAGATTAGAAATTATGACCAATGTAGGGGGAAGTTGAATGGAGAACCTAATAAAGTTGTTCTGAGCTTAGTAGAGATGAAAGGAAATGAGGCTAATCACACACACATGTAGGAACACTTAGGAAAAGTTTTAAATTGCTTGTTGAAGTATCATGTTTGATTGTTTCTTGTGATTACTAAAATTTCCTTCTAAATCTCTGAGGCTTGAGTCTGATATATGCATATAAGAAAGATCTTATAGTTTAATTTTGTTTTGCTCGGGACTAGCAAAAGCTTAAGTGTAGGGGTATTTGATAGCATGCAAATATATCTTATTTCTTATATTTTAGCTATTTTTTATAATTAAAACTTGGGATTTCATGGAATTTTATGGTGAATCTCAGGAAACTGAGCTTGAGAAGTAAGAATAGAGTGTTTTGAGACTATTTTGGTGCAATTTGGAACATGTGTATGTTTAATTGAAGACCCAAGAAAAATCTAGATTTATTTGAGTATAAGAAATATACTGAGAGATTCTACATCGAATCACGATCCCAATGCATCAAATCGAAGGTCATTCGGACACCCGAGCGAAAATATATGACAAAAATGGTCGCAGTGGGTTGGCTGGCAGCAAGCACGGCCTTGCAACGCCCTGCCAAAAGTTCCTATAAATATAACATGTTTTCATTGCAAAGGGAGTTGGTAGTTTTTAGCCCTAATTTTGAAATACAAACTCTAAGATGAGAAAGAAGAGCATTCTTTGGGAGCCAAAGCGTTTGTGGAAGTTCGAGATCGTGACGGGAGCTCGAGAACGAGGGACCGATATCGCCACATAAGTTTATTTCTCTTTTTTTTAGTTTGTAATTGAGTTTAAAGACTTTTCCTATGACTTTAGCTTGTTTTTATGGTGATTTTGAGTAACTAAACTTTGTAGTTGGAATTTGATTAGCATGTTTTAGATTTATTTGATTATGTATTGAACTTTGTTATGTTATTTAATTTTGGCAATTCCTTCTTAATTTCATAAATCTTGTTGGTTTAAGTGGACTCAAGAGAAAGAAACTTAGATTAGAGCAAAGTTGTCAAAATCCTTAGATATCTGGCATGAGAATGACCTAGAGTTCTTTGGAGAACACACAAAAAAAAGTTGCTTAATGTCGTGCATGCTTTTAAAATTCATAAGGAAACTTTAGAATTTATCGTGTGGGCGAGGCTCACTACGGATCGAGAGATTCTCTTGAGTATTTTCACTTTTTGTTTATAAATTCATAACATTAGTTCAATACATGTGTTAAATAAGGAATTAACTTGTGAAATCATCTTCCTTCAATTCTTTCATATTCGCGTCTCCAATTGTACATTTATTTTCTATCTTTGTTTTCACTATCCATCAAAGTTTTGTTGGTTTAGCTAAAATTAAGAATAAGTATCTTCGTAATTAATTAATCTAGAAAATTCATTCTTGAGGACGATACTCTGTACTCAAATCACTATATTAAAACTTGACTCGTACACTTGCGGTATTGCAATATAATTTTACGCAACAGTCTCCCCTGCAATGGTAGTGACTCATCTCTACTCGTGGAGAAGTCCAACTGAAGTTGCACAACTTCAGTTTGTCAACAGGAACGGTCTTGGTAAACATATCGACTGGATTCTGACTTCCTGGAATCTTTTCAAGCACCAGCGCTCCATCTTCCAAAACTGATTTGATAAAATGGCACCTCACTTGTATGTGTTTCATTCTTGAATGAAACACTGGATTCTTTGCTAAATGAATAACACTCAGACTGACACAATGCAAAGTCCTCTTTCTCAGTTTCAAGTTAAGTTCTTCTAAAAAGGACTAAAGTCATATCATCTCTTTACTTGCCTCAGTAATAGCAACATACTCAACCTCTATAATAGACATAGCTACTATTTTCTGCAGTCTAGAAACCCAACTAATTGCAGTATTACCTAAAGTAAAAACATACCCGGTAGTACTTCTCCTGCCATCTAGATCACCTGCCATATATGCATCTACATAACCCTGCAGTTTAAAATCTGACTTTTTAAAATGCAGAGCATAATCTGTTGTCCCTCTCAGATATTTGAAAATCCACTTCACAGCCTCCCAGTGTTGTTTCCCTAAATTAGTCATATGCCTACTAACAACTCCCATGCATGTGCAATGTCTGGTCCTGTGCAAACCATGACGTGTATCAGGCTACCTATAGCTGAAGTATATGGCACTCTAGCCATATGATCTCTTTCCTTCTCAGTAGTGGGTGAGTGTTCCTTAGATAATTTAAAATGACAAGGTACAGGAGTACTCACAGGTTTTGCATCTTCCATGTGAAATCTGTTCAAAACCTTTTTCACATATTCTTCCTGTGACAATGTCAATGTACCATATTTTCTCTCAATCCTCATTCTTAAGATTTTTTTGGCATCTCCCAAATCTTTCATATCAAATTCTTTAGATAATTCAACCTTTATCTTCATAATTTTCTGTTTGTTTGCACCTGCTATCAACATATTATCAACATATAACAGTAAAATAATGCATGAGTTACCTTGGGACCTTATGTAGCAACAATGATCTACCTAACATCTCTGAAATCCACAGTTGCACATAAAACTATCAAACTTTTTATACCATTGTCTGGGAGCCTATTTGAGACCATACAAGTTTCTCTGAAGTTTGCAAGTCATTTTCTCCTATCCTTGTACTATGAAACCTTGTGGTTGTACCATGTCAATTTCTTCTTCTAAATCATCGTGAAGAAAAGTTGTCTTTACATCTATCTGTTCTAGAAACAGATCCTCTTCTGCCACTATTGACAATACAGTTCGAAGATTAGTTAATTTAACTACAGGAGAAAATATCTCATTAAAGTCAATACATTCCTTCTGTTGAAAGCCTTTGACTACGAGCCTTGCTTTATACCTTTTACACCATGGCTCTGGTACCAATTGGGACAACGGACACTGACAGATCTCCACAATAGTATGATATTGTCCACTTTGGGCATAAGCCCTCATGGTTTTGTTTTTGGTTCCACCAAAAGGCCTCATACCAATGGAGATCATTACCTTCACTTATATACCATGGATCTTTTCCCTTCCTAGCCAATTTGGGACATTGTGAGCACTCTTAACATGAGGTTCCAACCAAACTCCAAAAATAAAAATAAGTTTTTGAAAACTATTTTTTAGTTTTCAAAACTTGGTTTGATTCTTGAAAACATAGATAAAAAGTAGGAGAATTGTAATGGGTGGTAAAAAATATTAGTATATTTACAAATCTAGTCATGATTTTTTAGATTTGCAAGTATAGCAAAATATTTAAGAATCTGATTTTTTTATTTTTTATTATTCCAATTTTTAAGAATGTGTGTTTGTATATCAGTCAACTATATGTACCTAAAACAAAGTACATTAGTATTACATTATTGATATACTTTTAGTAATATCAGTTAAATGATATACACTATATATATATTTCTAGCATATCAGAGGTATTTTACATCTTGATATATTACTGATATAATTCATTTTAGATATGTTCATTTCACTGATATACCTAACATTGAGTATATCAGCAATATATCAGTGAAATGAACACTATCACATGCGAGTTAATAACATTGAGTATATCACTATTTCTATCACTATTGTATTCTTGATATATCAAACATACATGATATATTAGTAAAAACCACTACCAAGCACAAATCACTATTTGTGATAATATACTGATATTAGCATTTTCATTTCATTTATATACCTAAATAAAGTATATCAATAGTTCATTGATATATTTGCTTTAGAAAATCTAATATACCGATTAGAATCACTATTGTACTCTTGATATAGTAAATATTTCTTATTTTTGATATACGTAAATAAAGTATATTGGTAGTATATCACACTGATCTATTCAACTTACTAATTTACTTTCGAACAAATTCAAAATAAGTGTATCAGTAGTGTATCAATGACATATTCTACATTAGGTATATTTATTGGTTAATCAACATTATACTATTGATTACTACTGAAAACTTTTTTATTGAACGACGCCTATGATAAATCAAGTATATCAGTATTGTACTTACGAGTATACTCTTGATTAACTTCAAATAAGATATCGGTAGTATATCGTGTATTTACTTTTTAGTTAGGTATATCAGATTAGAAGAATATTTTTTACTTTCTGTTGCATGTCCGGGTTGGGCCTATGAAATTTGTTATTTTTGCAAATTGGGTTTATCAATGACACACCTGCAATTTCCCTAAAATTTAAAATGCTATCTATGCAAGTGACTCTAAAAAGTAAGATAAGAAAACATGAAAACGCATGAGTTAAAGTAATATTTATAAGCTTAATTTTTAGAAATAAGAAACTAATAGGTTGTTTGGAGCGTGGGTTATAATAGTACGGATTATTTGTAGTTCGTGGAAGACTTTGCACCCAAACAAAAACTATTATAACCTAGACTAAATAACTCCACAAATTATTATAACACATGCTATTAGAACTCACTCAACTCCCAAAACCGCCTAAAAAAGATTAGCAAATGAGGCCTAAATATTTTAAGGTTTGAAAACCTATTAGACATAAAAATAAAAATTTAGGTTAAAAGTTATGGTCTAACTGGTAATTTATAGGAATTTAACTATATATATAGACCAAAGGATATATTCTTGGTAAGAATTTAAACTGAAGTCACCGAGCTACGAAACCCATAAGAGCTGTCTAGTTAGAGACGTTTGAATGTGGCCAGGCTTGCGCATAACGCTATCCGCCAAGTCGGCATTAAATGAACATCTCCAACCTATACGCTTTAGAATTTGGATATTTATTTTTTAAAAAAAATAAAATAAAATAAAAATGGATATTCAGTTTTATTTTATTTGGTATTCCCATATTTCTTCAACCACATCTACCCAATCTGTCTCAAACCATAAATGCACTGTCCAATTCCTCCTTTTTCCTGTTTTAGTTTCATAAATTTACACTTTCAATAAGAGCCCATCTCAAAAAAACAAAAATAAAAAGAAAAATACAACTACCAACTTTAAACTTACATTCTAAGTAGTTGCCATTAAGGAAAATCAATTTGTAACCATAATCCAACAGTTGAAACAATTCTCCCTACCCTAGAGATAGAGATAGGGATAGAGAGAGTTTTGTGTTTAAGTTTAGGCCTATTAATTGAGACTTTTCTTTTGTGCTGAAGAAATTCATTGCTTTTAATCTTCTTATGTGGGCACCTACAATGTTTGGTTGGATGTGTATTAATTAGGCAGTCAAAATCACTCACTAACTGTTAAGAAACTTACAGAAAATTATAACCTTATAACCAAAGATATCTCTTTGCAACTGCAGATGGTACTGGGTTTGACAAATCTCTGCAGCAGGTTTGGAGAACAATTTTGTTTTGAATTCTTAGTGAAAATAGTGAGTGGAAGTGTTTGTATGAACATAGTGTTTGGTTTTTCTGTTTGTGTTTGTGTGTGTGTTTTTTTTCTTCTTTTTCCCAGGAATTTTTGAAGTATGGGAAGTAGGGAAATCAAATCACCTCAGGAGGTGATTGAAATGCCTGTAAGATTGGATGAGCATTCAGAGTCATTTCAGAGGAAGAAGCTTGGGATGTTTTTCATCGAATCGGATGATCGGAGGACGGCGTTTGGGCGTGGTTACACTGGAGGAACGACTCCGGTTAATATCCGTGGTAAACCGATTGCTGATCTTTCAAAGACTGGGGGCTGGCTTGCAGCCTTCTTCATTTTTGGTAAGCAGCTGCAAAACAACCTTGTTGTTTGTTGTTTGTTGTTACTATTTGAACTTGAGAAAGTAAAGAGGAAAATTTTAAAAATTCACTCTGTTTTGTTTACAAGGGAATGAAATGGCAGAGAGAATGGCTTATTTTGGGCTTTCAGTGAACATGGTAGCCTTTATGTTCTATGTGATGCATATGCCATTTACTACTTCATCAGATGCAGTGAACAATTTCCTTGGGATCTCACAAGCATCCTCTGTTCTTGGCGGTTTCCTTGCCGATGCATATCTCGGTCGATATTGGACGATTGCGATCTTTACTACCATCTATCTCGGGGTACGATACGATGTTATAAAACCCTATCAGTACAAAGCTGATGAGGGCCAAATATTGAATTGAAATCCTTGGTTTGTACTTAATGCAGGGTTTAACAGGAATAACTCTGTGTGCCACAATTAGTGCATTTGTGCCAAACCAAGAGAAATGTGATCAGTTATCACTGCTTCTAGGCAAATGTGAGCCAGCAAAGTCATGGCAAATGACTTACCTTTACACAGTCCTTTATTTGACAGGGTTTGGGGCTGCAGGTATAAGGCCATGTGTCTCTTCTTTTGGGGCTGATCAGTTTGATGAGAAAAGCAAAGACTACAAATCTCACTTGGATCGTTTTTTCAACTTCTTTTACCTTTCTGTGACAATTGGAGCCATTGTGGCCTTCACTGCTGTTGTTTACATTCAAATTAAGCATGGATGGGGGGCTGCTTTTGGCTCCCTAGCCATCGCCATGGGCTTCTCGAACGTCGTCTTTTTTATCGGTACTCCTTTGTACCGGCATCGGTTGCCAGGAGGTAGCCCTCTCACAAGGGTTGCCCAAGTTCTTGTGGCTGCATTCAGGAAGAGAAAGACTTCATTTTCTAGCAGCGAGATGGTTGGCTTGTACGAGGTTCCCGGCAAGCATTCCGCTATCAAAGGCAGCGGAAAGATCCTTCACACCAATGATTTCAGGTATGTGGTATTCGAGTAAGAGATCTTTATATGGTAGATTTCTACGTCAAGTCAACTTACCACATTTTATCCATGTAAGCTTTTGAATTTAGTGGTGATTTGGCCGTCATATGCACGGGTTGCAGATGTTTGGACAAGGCAGCACTACAGTTAAAGGAAGATGGAGGCAATCCAAGTCCATGGAGGCTTTGCACAGTGACTCAAGTTGAGGAAGTGAAGATTCTTTTGAAGCTGATTCCAATACCAGCCTGCACAATCATGCTCAATTTAGTGCTAACAGAATATCTCACTCTTTCAGTGCAACAAGCATACACTTTGAACACTCACATGGGCCGTCTTAAGCTCCCTGTCACATGCATGCCAGTCTTCCCTGGCCTCAGCATATTCCTCATACTTTCTCTCTACTACTCAGTATTCGTTCCGCTCTCTCGACGCATCACCGGCCACCCGCACGGTGCTTCTCAGCTACAAAGAGTCGGCATTGGTCTAGCAATCTCGATACTCTCGGTCGCTTGGGCTGGGGCATTCGAGCGATACAGAAGGAACTTTGCTATCAAAAATGGATATGAGGCCAGTTTTTTGACTCCTATGCCCAACTTGACTGCCTACTGGCTGCTCATTCAGTATTGTCTCATTGGCATAGCAGAAGTGTTTTGCATTGTTGGTTTGCTTGAGTTCTTATATGAGGAAGCTCCGGACGCCATGAAGAGCATTGGATCGGCATACGCCGCTCTCGCAGGCGGCTTGGGTTGCTTCGCAGCATCGTTGTTGAACAGTATTATCAAATCCGTCACGGGGAACCCGAACGAAAGAATTCCGTCCTGGCTTTCTCAAAATATTAACACGGGACGATTCGACTACTTCTACTGGCTTCTCACAGTTATGAGTATCATCAATTTCTGCATCTTTCTGTACTCAGCTCATAGGTACAAATACAGGAAAGATCATGAAGTTGGGGAAGGAATCATGGAAAATGGAAGGCATGATAAAATGTGAGATCGATTCATTCACTTTTCTTTTATATTTTGACAGAGTGAAGTACCATAATTGGTTAGTATTAGAGTTGTTTTTTAGAAATGTAAAAAAGAAATCAAAGCTACTTCTTCTACTAGGAGTATTGGATTTCATAGTTGGAAAAAGTTAGAGAAATTATTGAATGAAGCAACCACACACTTTCAAAACGGTTAAAAAGTATTTTTTAGGTTAAATCACTTTTGGTCCCTAAAACTTTTTATTGTAGTAACAGTTTAGTCTTTGTAACGATTTAGTCATGTACTTTCAATTTGTAACAATTTAGTTCATGAGCTTTGGTATGTAACAATTTAGTTCATATACTTTAAAATTTGTAATGATATTTGTTAACATAGAAAAGCAGATGACTAACGACGAATGCAGAAGAAAAATGACACACAGATTTACGTGATTCATTAATGGTGTGTTCCCTATGTCCATGGGCAGAGTGAGAGAGAATTTTATTATCTTAAGGAGAAACTAAGTACAAAGTATGGAGAGTTTTTAGATAAGAATTTAGGAGGTTTATATTATGGGACTCCTCTTAAATCCTAATATAAAATAGGCTTAAAAGGCTCAAAATAATGAAAATAAATAAACTAATCTCCATATAACTTATGTTTCGGGGGTTGCCTCCAAATCCCGACCAGGGCATTTCATCCCTAGATCTCCACTCTTGGACCAAACAGTGAGACCCCACACTTGTGATTCGGAGCATCAGATAATAGATTCAAGGCATTTCTATAATCTTGTCCCTATCATTAAAATTATTGTTAAAATTTAATGAAATTTCCTACATAGGTAGATTTATAAACTAATTAGGGACCCAATATATTTATAAGCTACCAAGTCTAAATCGTTAAATAATAAAAAATTGATATTTGCCAATAAAGATTAATTTGTTACAAATTTGACATACACGTACTAAATTATTAGTTTAAGATGGTTAGAAATTTTAAAGTACATGACTAAAGTAATAAAAGATTAGGAGCTATAGTATTTCTTAACCCATTTTTTTTTCTTCCTTTCATACATCTACTAATGTAAAAGTAAAAATGTGAATCAAATTAAATAATTTTCCATCAAAAAATATATATTGTCATAATAATTCAGCTGTTGAATTAGAGCTGAGTTTTGGAATTGAATGTTCTGACTCTTTTCATCATTCTATTTACCAACCAAATGCAGTTGGCAATTATGATGAAATTAAATGCTCAGCAGCTAGCAACACATTTTTACAAGTTTAGTGTCCCAACTTAACTTTTAGTCTCCCAACTTTTATATTTTTATATTTGTATTAGATAGGTTCTTACATTTTAAAAAATATCTAATACATCTCTAATTTTTTTTATTTTGTATCTTTAAGTTATTTAACTTCTAATTTTGTATCTAATCGGCTATTGACCTATTCGAGATTTTTCATAATTTATGAACTTATTGGATACGAAATTGAAAGTTTAATATATTTTGAGATACAAAATTCGATTTTATGCCTAATAGATTAGTTATTTTAAAAAAAAATTAAATATTTCAAGAACATATTAGATATAAAATTGAAAGTCCGAAAATCTATTTCACATTTTTAAAACTTAGGACTTATTAGACACAAAATTTAAAGTTTGAGAACTTATTAGATACTTTTTAAAGTTCAATAACTTATTAGACACAAAGATAAAAGTTTAGAGATCAAATTTGTAATTTAACCTTTATTTTATTTTTTCATTTAAAGTAAAAGCTTAGACCCCATTTGATAACCATTTGGTTTTTTGTTTTCTGTTTTTGAAAATTAAGCCTAAAAATACTATTTCTACCAATGAGTTTCTATGTTTTTTTATCTACTTTGTACCAATGTTTTCAAAAACGAGCTAAGTTTTGAAAACTAAAAAAAAAATAGTTTTCAAAAACTTTTTTTTGTTTTAGAAATTTAGCTAGAAACTAAAATGTTACCTCAAGAAGGATGAAAATCATTATAGAGAAGATGAAGAGAAATTGTAGAAAAACCAGCCTAATTTTCACAAAAACCAAAAAGTAAATGGTTATCAAATTGGATCTTAGTTTTTAAATTTTTCAAGTTTATATCTTTAAACTTTAAAGAGTATATAATAGATTTATGAACTTTCATATTTGTATTTGTTTAGTACGTGAATTTTAAAAAGTGTAATAAGCCTTCAAACTTTCAATTTTATGCCTACTAAGATGTTCACTTTTCCATTGTATGTCTAATAGGTCCTTAGCCTATTTGTTGATTTAAAAAATTTACCAAACATAAAATTAAAAGTTAGGAACATAAAATTCAATTACATATAATAGATCAGTTAATTTTAAAAATTTTCAAATATGTCAAAGACTTATTAGATGTAAAATTGAAAATTGGTGGCCTATTATACTTCATGCCTCATGGACCAAATAAATATAAACCTAAATTTAAGAAACTAAATTTGTAATTTATTATTATTTTAGGTGCTGCACAGATGACAATAATTTTTTTTTTGTTTTTTTGAAAGAGATGATAGAACTTAAAAGTTAGGTTTCTTTCAACTTTAATGTTTTTTTTCAAAGAAAAAAAAAACAGCTCATAGCTTTGAGGTTGAGAATGCGACCTCGAAGATGGCTATTCCATTGGAGACTATTGTTTTGGAAACAGAATCAGACGCATCACTTCCTGTTGTGGAAACAAGAAATGGTGCATTATGACATCTCAAAAAAAAAAATCAAAAAATTATTTGGTGAGACTGCCATAATATGGCCACCTTGAATGAAAAGAGAGGAGTATTTTATTTTATATCCAATGATTATTAGGAGGCATGGAAATTATTGGATTCACATCCAATTGTTATTAAAAAAACAGTCACATTGTGGCCGACTCATTGAATAATTTCTCTTGTAAATCGACCTAAGCCTTTGAACATTTTATGATGCCCACCAACCGTAGTTACAAACTTTTTTTAAAAAAAATTACTAGTTTAGGTTTTTTTTAGTTCAAACATTAAAGGTGGGAGATTCTTCTTACATATTTTTTTTAAATTAAATTTCTTACCTATTGATGGACATGTTAATTATTGTTGAACTAAATTCATTTGGGTTACTATCGTAGAAGCGCTTTGACTACTAACCTAGGCTACTAAGATTGGGTGTGGGATATCTAAATAAGTTCAAGTCTCAGAAAATTAAGGGTAAACATTAAAATTAATTTTTTTTTTACAAAATTTATGGACTAAAAAAGGGGGAATTTCACCAAATTTAAATAGTAGTTTTGATAAATAGTCAAATATATATATAAAAAAAATAGATATAGCTGAATAATTTTTCCAATATTTTTGTTCTACATTTCCCAATAGAATCAAACTTTTTTTTAGTACAACAATAATGGGTGGGGATTCGAATCAACGACCTTTTGGTCATAAGCCTCACTTGATGTCAATTAATCTATGGCCCGAATAGAATCAAACTTATCCTTTCATCGACAAAATCTTTTTCAAATCTTCTTCTTCTACACATTTTTTTTCTTTTTTATTTACTTCTTAGCAGGTAACCACTCTTTTTTAGATTTTTTTCTTTTGAATTCTCATGTTTTTAGTTGTCTCTTTTAGGGTTGTTTGACCCATTGGTATGAGTTGGATTGAGTTGGTCTAAAAAATCAATTCAGTGTTTAGGCCATTAAGTTGGGTTGAGTTCCCAACTCCCCACTTCCCAAATATCTCCCCCAATTTTCTCAACTTACATCTCCCATGAAATCAATTCACACACCTCTCCACCAATTTTCATAAACCTTGATTCTCTTCTGGAGGTCCGGCGACGGTCCGACGACTTTCCGACGGTAGTCCGGCAATTTCCGCGCGATGGTCTGACGACTTTCCGGTGAAACTCCATCGATGGTCCGGTGGGATGAAGAGTGAGATGAAAAGAAAATAAGAAGAAGAAGAGGAGAGTTTTTGTGAGGCCCAATCCATTTTTTTCACTTACTTTTGTTTCTTATGAGTTTTTTTTTTAAAAAAAAACAAAAAACAAAAAAGTGGGACGAAGAATCGGGGAGGGCAAACACCCTCCCCCCCTATTTTGCCGCGGCAGCCAGTAAACGGTCGCCGGTCATTTCGGCCGGCGACCCGGCACTCCTCCCCCTCGATCTACATCCCTCTTTCTTTCTTCTCTACTCGCCACTCCCTCTCCCTCTCTCTCGGTATCTCTCTCACTCTCCCTCTCTCTTTCGGTATCTCTCCCACCCTCTCTCTCTCACGTCTCTTTCTCTCCCTCTCGCAGACCATCTCTCTTACTCTCCCTCTCTCTCGGTCACGCCGCCGCCAGCGCGTCGCCGTCGTGAAGCCAGCCATCGGTGGGAAGATCCGCAAGACCCAAACTTTTTTCGGATCGATTCAGGCAGTTTTAGGCCGATTTTCGACGAACGGAGACCGGTTTCGTGTAGATCGGGCTACGAGGGGTCCAGATATGGTACTTGCACAGTCACCGACGATCCCACGCGCCGCCGCCTGCAGAGCCGCGATTGTCTCCTTCCGTGCAGTCGCCTCGATCCGTTCCTTAGTTCGTTTCGGACCTCCGTTGGGTGAGTTTTGCTCCTCGAAAGCGTATAAGGCTTCGTTTATGTTTCGGTTTACTAATATTGTGTGTGTTTTTCGTTAGGGACTAATTGGAAGAAGAACTACCTTGGAGCACACGCTGCGTCCCTCCAATTTGCTCGTTGTCGTTGGATTCCAGTAAGTAGTCAACGGACTATCCCACCCATAAATATGCTATAGATTTCGTGGTTTGTGTATGATTGTGACCATGGTAATTGAATGTCCAGATCG
Source organism: Trichosanthes cucumerina (assembly GCA_036507285.1). Lineage (NCBI taxonomy): Eukaryota > Viridiplantae > Streptophyta > Magnoliopsida > Cucurbitales > Cucurbitaceae > Trichosanthes > Trichosanthes cucumerina. The sequence continues at coordinate 20,622,933 of CM071844.1, forward strand.
TAGAGGTGGTTTGTTCTAGGCCCTGTAAAAATATATGTACTTGCTTGTTTAATCTCACATGTCTGAACTTGAAATTTCCTGTTATGTATGGTATGGGTCTCGTGGCGAATTATTAAGCATGATGAATGTGTTATATGAATCCTTAAGAATGGGCGTGTGTAGATCTGTGTTTAGTTCCATGATGGCTCGTGACGTATTTTCGTCAGGGCGACTAATGAGATTAGGAAAAGAGGACTCATTTAAATTAACTAAATAACAAGTTTTTTGATTTTATTCCAGTATATTAATAAAGTGATAAAGAATAATACTAACGAATGGCACCTTGATTCTATATCATCTTTTTCTGTATCATAGGAATCGAAATAATAATTCTTCTTATGATTCTTGTTGTTTCGGTTTTTTTTTTTGTTTCAAAAACATTTTGGGTTTTCAAATCAAATAAATAATTTTATCTACGATTCATTGGAACAAAAAAAGCCTGGCTAGGTCTTGACTGAAAGCAAAGTAGTGGAAATAAAAAGAAAAGGACTTTTCTTTTCGGATGAAATAAAAGAGGTACTTTATTTTTATTTATTTATAAATATATATTTTTAGTAATCTTTAATATATTGGTATTATTTATATATTAGGATTGGAGATATCTTTTCTTTTGAGCCCTTACTTTTATCTAATTTAGAGACGTGGTTAACACAACCAGTCGTGTTATAGGCCAAGGTCCCTGTGTAACCCTTAGCAGGCTGTGACTCTAGGTTGGCAAGTTGATATGGGATGCGGGGTCTGTCCTCCATCTAATAGAGAGGCTCGGGGAGTGATTCCTGTAGGGAATTAGAATCCCCGCGCAGCGGAAGACGATCGAATCGTCATGGTATCATCATGCAATGTACTTATTAAAATCGATCTACCTATTAGATCTAGGCTAAACATGCTGAAAGGATTACAACGATGAGGATAACTTACTTGTTGTAGATCGATTCAGCAACCTCTCCTTGTAGATCACGAACTCTTCGCGCTCCTCGATCTCCACGAACGGATCTCGAACACTTCCAAAATAGATCTTCTTGGTTGTTCTCTTTAGGAGAAGGGAAGTTGGTGGGAACTTTCTTTTGTTTTGGAAGAGGTGGAGAAATAAGAGAATAGAGAGAAAGCACTTTTGGATTCTTAGGTCAAAATCCAAAAATGACAACTTAGCTTTTCTTTTTCTTCACCTAAACTCATCTAACAAAGGGTTTAAATAGTGGAGTAATGAAGTTCACAACTTCATATAATTACCACTTTACCACAACCATATGTTATGTAAATCTCATTCACATAATTATATAATATAAGATATCTCATATCTTATGTTGCAAATCTCATTTGCAATAATTGTGGATTTAATCAAATTGAATCACATTCAATTTATTTTCTCTCTATCAATTTCTCCAATTAGCCTTTAATTCAACAATTAGGCTAACATATAATTTATTATGAATCTCATTCATATTAAACTATATATTATATCATCTATATGATATAATTACTCTTAAAGTGAAATTGAACACTTCAATTTCATACCAAAACTTTAACCCTTCTTTTATCCTGCATTGAACCAACCAAGTGACCTAATGGACCTACAAAGTGATTTGGGCTCCAATGATCCGAGGTTAATCACCAAACTCTTTGACCTTGGCCAACCAATATTCATTAGCTACAAAGTGACACTTCACTAAAGCCTTGTGAGTCGTACTCCCATCGATGTAGAATATTACGTGTCCACCGATATAACCAATGCTCATGAGAGTCGACCCTTCACAGGTTGTTCATAGACACTACTGGTCAAATTACCGCTTTACCCTCGTGTCTATATCTTGTTCCTTAAGTCTCCACTTTGCTCCTCTAATGAACAACATATTGTGATGGTCTAACCATACACAACACCCTTCTCGGGCGGTGAGAAGGTGGGCGCCGCGTTGTCCAAGCCACAGAGATAGCACTTAAGGAACAACCCCTCAAGTTTCCCTATAAAGCGGGAACAAGTGAATTCCATCTCGCGTAATTAGGTTCCCAGCTCTCTACTTGGTTCTCATCCTCGAGAAGATAGGCATATTAGGCGAGTGATCGGGACCACCTCACCCGTATTAATCAAAGGATGGACTTGACAAGCGAGTCCGTAATACGCTCGTGATTCGTGTCGAGTCACTAATGGTCATCTACGAATTTATTAGTCTTTTCATCATTAGCGGTGTGTTATATCGGTAAGTCTAATAATTCACGGTCCTGGCCTTGTACAATCTCATTGTATGCAGGATGCCCCCACTCGCATGTCAACACATGAACGAGTCGGATCACCTCGTTTGTATCTAATACAAAGTGGGCCGCATCCACGATGTATCCGTGGATTAGGTCTCCAACCCCATCCTTATATCAGAGACCGCTCGAGTCATTAACTCGAACGTGATCCTTCTTGTGTGTCAACTACACACCGCTCAAGTTCTAGTTTTCTCATATATTCAATGACCTGGAGCTTAGTTTATTGGAAAGGTTTAAAATATTTGCGAGACACAAAGTGAAGAAAATAATAACTCTTATTAATTTCAAAACAATATTTTACAAACACGAGATTAGGACAAAAATCCCAACAAACTCCCACTTGGACTAAGCTAGTGGAGAAGGTACATTTCCAAAATGTATTTGAATTACAATAAAAATTACAATAAACTAGGGCATTGAATACCCGTTTACACATCTCTCACTTGCCCTAGTCGGGAAGCTCTCGAATACCTAGACTCTCTGGGTGACCTCAAACACTTTAGCCGTGAGGGGCTTTGTAAATGGATCGGCTACATTGTGCTCCGATGCTATCTCGCATGATATCACGTCTCGCGGTGCACAATTTCCGTGATCGAGATGATACTTGCGCTCAATGTGTTTACCTCTCTTGGCTTCTTCGAGGTTCACGTGAATTGGCTCTTTGCACCATCATTATCACGAGCAGCGTGATTGGCAAGTTCATATTTGGAACAACTTCCAAGTCCGTCATGAACTTCCTTAGCCAAACAACTTCCTTTGCAGCTTCACAAGCCGCAACATACTCTGCTTCCATAGTGGAATCAACAATGCATCCTTGCTTGATGCTTCGCGAGACTACCGCTCCTCCATTCAAAATGAAGGTGACGACTCTCAAGTGGATTTCCTAGAATCCTTATCGATCTGAAAATCGAGAATCTGTGTATATCTTTAGCGATCAAATCCCACGCGCCCATACACTAAGTCGTAGTTCCTCGTTTTCCTAAGATACTTGAGGATTGTCTTTACGGATGTCCAGGTGATCTAATCTGGATTGGATGAGATATCTCACCGACAATTCGATCGCATAATGATGTCGGGCCTTGTACACAACATGGCATACATCGGGCTCCCTACAACACCAAGCATATGGAATACGTCTCATATCCTCAACATCTTGAGGAGTCTTAGGACACCGATCCTCGGACAAGTGAACCCCATGCCCGAAAGGCGCAGAAGCCCTTCTTGAGTTCTCGCATCTTATATCTAGACAACATCTTGTCAATATAAGACGCTTTGAGACAAAGCTAGCGTTACGCTCTTCCGGTTAGGACTATCCGGATACCTAGAACGTCTTCGAGCTTCTCCTAAATCTTTCATTTGGAACTCTGTGAAGCTAGTCATTTCTTAACGCGTCGATGAAATTCTACCTCATTCCCAATGAGAAGAATATCGCGACGTACAACACCGTAAAAGCGGCGGTTTGTCAACGATTTTCTTGTAGACACAAGGTTCGGCTCGGCATTTTGATCAAAGCCATAAGATTTGATTACCTCATCAAACCTTATATTCCAAGACCTCGAAACTTGTTTCATCCATAAATGGACTTATGAAGCTTGCAAACTTTTTGCTCTTAGCCTTGGGCAATGAACCCTTTGGGGTTGTTCCATGTAGATGGTCTCGCCAAGTTTGCCATTCGTAAAGGTTGTCTTGACATCCATCCGCCATACCTCGTAGTCATACTACGCGGCAATGGCCAGAAGGATCCTGATCGACTTTACCATGGCAACACGCGAAAAGGTTTCCTCATAGTCAACCCCTTCAACCTGGGTAAAACCCTTTGCCACTAGTCGGGCTTTGAAGGTTTGCACCTTCCCATCTACGCCACGTTTACGCTTGTAGATCCATTTACAACCAATAGGTTTTACCCCATCCGGTTGATCCACAAGCTCCTGCATGCACTGAAGTACATAGACTCCATTTCTTGGTCCATAGCTTTAATCCACTCGTCTTTATCAACATCGGCCATTGCACGATTATAGGTCAATGGATCCTCACGATCATCGTTAGCGGCGCAAAATCGAGGTTTCAAATAAACCCATATAGCGATCGGGCCGTCTCACGCTTCTCCCACTACGTCGAGGCATTCCCAACTCTTGGGAACGGATTTGACTAGACGTGCTTGGGGTCGCAACGCCATCGACGGCGTACTAGTTCCATCAAGAACTCTTGGCGATGTAATCGCCCATTTCATTCAATACAATTTTGCTTCTAGGTAAATGATCCCTGATGTGGTCTTCCTCTAGGAAAACGGCGTTTGTCGACACAAGCACTCTGTTTTCCTTGGGATCGTAGAACAGACCACCCATAGTCTCTTTAGGGTAACCTACGAATAGGCATAATCTTGAACGGGGTTCCAACTTCTTCGGGTTTGACACCAACACATGGGTCGGGCATCCCCAAATTCTGAAGTGATGTAAACTACCTTTACGTCCACTCCATAGCTCAAAGGGTGTTTCACAAACACTCTTTGAGGGAACATTGTTCAAAATGTAAACCGCAGTCTCTACTGCGTACCCCCAGAAAGAATCAGGGAGACGAGCATAGCTCATCATCGACCGAACCATGTCCAACAAGGTTTTGTTTCTCCTCTCTGATACACCATTCTGCTGTGACATACCAGGCGCTGAGAGTTGGGACGTAATTCCGTGTTCTATCATATAGTCCTGGAATTCAGTGTCCACCTCGATCCGATCGAAGTGTTTTAAGCGATTTACCTAAGTGGTTCTCAACCTCAGTCTTATACTCCTTGAACTTTTCAAGAGTTTCAGATTTCTTATGCATTAGGTAAATATACCCATATCCGAGTAATCGCTCATGAAAGACACGAAGTACTCATAACCGCCTCGAGCTTTAACATTCATCTGGACCACGAGAGAGGTCGAATGTATTAACTCAAGAGGCTCTTTGGCTCTATATCCTTTTCCACTAAAAGGACGTTTGGTCATTTTGCCTTCAAGGCATGACTCACATACTGGCAAAGAGTTTTCTTCCAACTCGTTTAGAAGTCCACTCTTCACCAGTTTCTCAATTCTATTGAGATTAATGTGGCCTAACCGTAGATGCCAAAGATGGGCATTTTCTTTTGGAGAAATTTTTGCTTTCTTAGTTCGTGTTTTCATGATTTTAAACAATTCAAGATTTAAAACACTTTTAACCGAATTGGGTTTTAAAACATACAGATTATTTTCAAGTGAAGCTGAACAAATAACATTCCCTTTGAAAGAAATAAACGTTTTATTTAATTCAAATGAAATAGAAATACAATGTTCAATTAGGCAGGAAATAGAAACAAGGTTTCTAGTAAACCCTAGAACTATGTACAAATTGTCTAACAATAAGTACTTTCCGCCAAAATTCGGTTTCACTGCGTGCCGATTCTCGCAGCAGAGACAAGCTCCCGGATCAACCCGTAGAGTCACCTCACCCTCTCGCAATGCACGCCAGAATCAATCCTCGAAAAGAAGAACAAACGTGGTTAGTGGCGCTCGAATCCAATATCCGGGAAGAGTCACTACTCTCCACTAAACATGTTTCTACCACAAGTAAATCATATTTACCTTGGTTCTTCCTCTCTCGCCAGAATTTGGGACAATTTCTCTTCCAATGTCCGCTCCCATTGCAGTGGAAACACTTTCCTTTCTCTGCAACCTCCTTGACCTTCTTGCCCTTCCAGGCGGCGGCTGCTCGATCGGTTTTACCCCTCTTCATCCTCTTCTTCCTTCTTTCGGGCGTGAAGGAGCAACAGTTTTTTGTCCCGCAGGTCGAACCCCGTGATAAGACACAGAGGCAACATTTGTCTCGATTCCCGACCTGCTCGTGGACCGGAAATTCTGTAGCTCATTGAGGAGGGTAGTCGAGTGTAGCTAATTTTGTTCATAACAACATTGCTACGGCCCAAGAAAAACTCTTCTAAGAGTCTCCATGATAAAACTGACCTGACTCGACTCATCGATCGAAGCCTCATTCATCTCAAACCCGATTAAAGCGGGTCATCATGTCTAGAACATGTTCACGCGGATAGACGACCCCCTCTTTCATCCGAGCGTTGAAAATGTATTTGAGCGAGTCATGTCGGACTGAAAGGATCGTTGTCCAAACATTTCCTCGCAGGACTCCATGATTTCCTTAGCGAAACCATCGGCTCATGCTTCTTTGCCAAAACATCGGACATCTTTGGCAATTATATAGACCTTGGCCTTTTCATTGGCCCTGATCCATCGATCGTACGTATCGCGAACGACACGTGATGCGGTCGAGCCCGACATCTGAGGACACTCCTCAGACAACACGAACTTTATGTCGTCAGTCACCAAAATTGTATTGATGTTGTTTTTCCAGCTCTGGTAATTATCTCCCACTAACTTATCGGAAGCAAGTAAAGCTATAATAGCGCTAGACATTTTTAGCTGAAATTTTAAAAAAAAACTTTGTATTAGTCTCGCAAAAAACCTTTTTGAAAAACCAATCTAAATTTTAGCAAAATTGTTTTCATGATCCCTAGGTCATTCATAATTTTGCAATGATACCCTAAAGGTTTAGAATGACCGCCACCAAGGGGGTGAATGTAACATTCCTCCTCTAGGACGAGACTTTCTCGATCGGACCTAATCCCGAATAACTCTTATTCCATTAGGCATCCAATTACCATTTTTGGTCGAATTCATTAACACTTAACGCAGATTCGTGAGTGTCACCCTCAATCTTTAAGTTCTCAAGTATCCGTCAAACAATAGTCACCGGAAGGTGAACTAAGAAGGAAAACCAACCAGAAAATCTGTATCCCTTTCGAATTCATCGTGTTCGACTCCCATGATCAAGCCCTCCGAGGAAGGGATTGTCCGTCCAGCCAAACTAGCGAGCGGATCATAGGTGTCTCACGGTGTGAATCGAAAGAAGAGACCGTGGGTCTCGAATTCACAAGTCTCGCTCCCACTCACTATAAGTACTCTCTCCATCCACGATGATATTGATCTATACAAATGCCATCCGAAGGGGGACGCTCCCATTTGCGCCACGAGGCCGAGTATAGATCTCACTATGCAAGAGCTTATCGGAGATTTGTGGTTGGAAATTTAAATGTATCTTATACACTATATTTCCTCCCACTCAGTACTTTAATTTTTAATAGGGATTGACCTAGATAATCGGCTAAAAATTACCTAAGTCTATCAATATAACTCTTATATGGTATTTAGCCTAAGTCTATAATCACATTATTAACTTAGGTCTATGTGAGAAAATTAATTAACACTTAATTAATCTACGCTCACGTAAATATAATCTAAGAATCTTGGACCGAATTCACTCCTGTGTCGGTTTCCAGGTAGGGGTGTTCCGCAAGCGTCAACTTAAATACCCCAGCCTTAGACAAAACCTTCCTTAGACAGAGTTACTAATCAGTCACCATTCAAAGATCATATTTGATTTCCTAAAATTCTAATCTTATTAGAAAATTAGAAAACCTAAGTCTAATTATTCAAGTTCTAAACACTTTAAAAACTAATAATTAACTTAGGTTTGCATGCATTTCTATGTTATAGTGTTTGATCATTCATCACATGAATAAGTATATACTATAACATAATTACCATTCATCACATGAATATAAATGCATGAGCATACTTTAATCTAAAAATATAACACTTATATTAATTAAATTAAATATGCATTTAATTATATTATAACTCTTATAATATAACCTATCATGCAAACTATATTATAACTCTTATAATATACATCATGCATGATTATGTTTAACCTAAGGTGAGATTTTAAATCTATATGACATACATTATGCACATAGAATTTAATTAAAATCATACATCTCATGCATAAAATAATTAAATAGCAAAATTGGATCGATTTTTGGCACCTAGTGGCAATTATTTAATTAAATAAAATTAATATAACATTTATATTAATAATATTTAATAAAATAAATAAAAAAATAAATTAAAAAAAACGTTTTTTTTTAAAAAAACTGAAAAATAAACTAAAAAACGGAAATAAAACGCTGCAATTAAGATTTGAACCCACGCCCTCGCGCATTTATCGCTGCAGCAACGTTCACAGCGTTACTGCCTTTGCTGCCGCCTACTGGCGTTGGCGCGCGTCCTCAAACGCCACTCTACTACTGAGGGCCATCTATCATGCGGCACGCGCGTTGAGACGCCGTTGGGCAGCGTCTCAACGCCATCGACAAACAGCAACCACCTTGCCATTTTTGGCCCGGTTTTTCGCCTGTTTTCGCTTCGATTTCTTCACGACAACTCTTGCCACGAACGACCCGGACTTACAGACTCGATTGACAACAAAATTGCCCAAAACAACGGGCCCTTACATTGATCTCATCAACATAATTGTAAATCTAATCTAGTGCCAAAAACCGAAAACATCCAATTCGCAAACCATACATTCATCTCATGAAAACATGGTAAAACACCCACCCAAATTTTAATATAACAGTGCATCGATGATTGAACCATCGAGATGGCTCTGATACCAATTGTAGGGAATTAGAATCCCCGCGCAGCGGAAGACGATCGAATCGTCATGGTATCATCATGCAATGTACTTATTAAAATCGATCTACCTATTAGATCTAGGCTAAACATGCTGAAAGGATTACAACGATGAGGATAACTTACTTGTTATAGATCGATTCAGCAACCTCTCCTTGTAGATCACGAACTCTTCGCGCTCCTCGATCTCCACGAACGGATCTCGAACACTTCCAAAATAGATCTTCTTGGTTGTTCTCTTTAGGAGAAGGGAAGTTGGTGGGAACTTTCTTTTGTTTTGGAAGAGGTGGAGAAATAAGAGAATAGAGAGAAAGCACTTTTGGATTCTTAGGTCAAAATCCAAAAATGACAACTTAGCTTTTCTTTTTCTTCACCTAAACTCATCTAACAAAGGGTTTAAATAGTGGAGTAATGAAGTTCACAACTTCATATAATTACCACTTTACCACAACCATATGTTATGTAAATCTCATTCACATAATTATATAATATAAGATATCTCATATCTTATGTTGCAAATCTCATTTGCAATAATTGTGGATTTAATCAAATTGAATCACATTCAATTTATTTTCTCTCTATCAATTTCTCCAATTAGCCTTTAATTCAACAATTAGGCTAACATATAATTTATTATGAATCTCATTCATATTAAACTATATATTATATCATCTATATGATATAATTATTCTTAAAGTGAAATTGAACACTTCAATTTCATACCAAAACTTTAACCCTTCTTTTATCCCGATTGAGCCAACCAAGGGACCTAATGGACCTCAAATGACGGCTCCAATGATCCGAGGTTAATCAGTCAAACTCTTTGACCCGGCCAACCAATATTCATTAGCTACAAAGTGACACTCCACTAAAGCTCGTAGTCATACTCCCATCGATGTAGAATATTACGTGTCCACCGATATAACCAATGCTCATGAGTCGACCCTTCACAGGTTGTTCATAGACACTACCGGGTCAAATTACCGTTTTACCCCTGTGTCTATATCTTGTTCCTTAAGTCCCCACTGCTCCTCTAATGAACAACATATTGTGATGGTCTAACCATACACAACACCCTTCTCGGGCCAGTGAGAAGGTGGGCGCCCGTTGTCCAAGCCCTGGAGACAGCACTTAAGGGAACAACCCCTCTAGTTTCCCTATAGGCGGGAACGAGTGAATTCCATCTCGCATAATTAGGTTCCCGACTCTCTCTACTTGGTTCTCGTCCCTCGAGAAGATAGGCATATTGGGCGAGTGATCGGGACCACCTCTCACCGTACTAATCAAAGGATGCACTTTGCAGATGTGCGAGTCCGTAATCGCTCGTGATTCGGTCGAGTCACTAATGGTCATCTACGAATTTATTAGTCTTTTCTTGTTAACGGTGTTATATCGCATAAGTCTAATAATTCACGGTCCGGCCTTGTACAATCTCATTGTACAGATGCCCCTACTCGCATGTCAACCACATGAACGAGTCGATCACCTCGCTTGTATCTAATACAAAGCGGGTCGCATCCACAGATGTATCCGAGGATTAGGTCTCCAACCCCATCCTTATATTGTAGACCGCTTCAGTCATTAACTCGAACGTGATCCTCCTTGTGTGTCAACTACACACCGTTCAAGTTCTAGTTTTCTCATATATTCAATGACCCTGGAGCTTAGTTTATTGGAAAGGTTTAAAATATTTGTGAGACACAAAGTGAAGAAAATAATAACTCTTATTAATTTCAAAACAATATTTTACAAACACGATATTAGGACAAAAATCCCAACAATTCCCAGAATGCAGGGGGTAGTGGATATGTTCCTTGCCCTAGTTCGTGGTTCAGGGAGTGATTCTCGAGATGTAGAGGACGTTGGACACGTTCCTCGTCCTGGATTGAGGCTCAGGGAGTGATTTCCGGAGTTGCAGAGGGGTCGGGCACCATATTTTCATATCCCCGAGGTCGTGAGTTTGTGGGCGGGAGCACCACTATTGTTGCCAACTTAGTCCAGAAGCCAAGGGTAGGGCATAGTTAGAACTTGAGTAAGCCAGGGTCAGAGAGAAAGTGGAGATCTGTAGGACGAAACGAGTTGTGTGCTAGCTGAACCAAAGGCTCGACCTTGTTTTTGTACTGTTTCATTTTGGACGAAGTGAGCTACTTACTGAGTATTTCATACTCACCCCTCGCTTTGTGTGTTTTGATTGCAGGTAAGGCGAAACACTGAGATGGCCAGAGTTGGCGAGGCTCCTGCAAAGCTATGGAAGGATGTGTTAGGCTTAGTTAGGGTTGTTTCCTCGTTTAGAGGGTTGACTGTTTCCATTATGTTGTGTTGCACTCGATGTCTAGCTTGTTGATTTGTTTTATTGTTGAGTTAGTCCTGGAAGTTAGACTTGCATGTGATGTTCTGTTCGTACTTGATAAGAAAGTATGCTCTATTTAAGAATGTATGTCTATTTTGCCAACCAAACTAGAAAGCATGTTTTAGAAGGCAAGTGTGATTGACTGTGAACTCCGGGGGACTGGAGCCCAGCCTGTGTGATTATTGTAGTTTGGTGGAGGCTGGGTTCCCTCGTGAGGTCGTGCTTTGGAAGTGTTATTCTTGCTCAGGTGACAGGAAAATTTTTGAATAGTCCTAGTTACGCCGTTATGCTGCCGAAATTTCAGCGCGAGTGGCGTAACCTGGAGTATCATCCCTAGTAGAATGGTCAAAATTTTAGGGGTGTTACAGGGGCATTACAAATGGTATCAGAGCGAAACCTCTCTGAGTAAGATATGGTTCGGGGACGAACCAAGGCGGAAGCTGGTGGGCATGTGACGCCCGAGGAAGAGTGGTACATGAATGAACCGAGTCCACATCTGAATGAGAGGGATCATGAGGATATGAAAATATGGTGCCCGAGGAACAAGGGTACATGCGAGTAACCATGAGGATATGAAAGTATAGTTGAGAGAGACTTAAAAGAATTGATAGCTACTACCAATACCAACAAGGTGCACCTTCCTTTTCGGTGGCTCAATCATAAGAACTCCACAGTTAAGCGTGCTTGGCTTGGAGCATTTCTATGTTGGGTGACCTCCTGGGAATTTTTCTAAGAAGCATGTGAGTGAGGACAAAACATGCTGAAAGGACCCTGTGTTGGTTTGTGGGGATAGTGTCTTCACTCTTACAAGCAGTCATGGATGATATAGTGACGCAGCCATGTCAGTTTTGAAGTGCACCCTTTAGGTTGTAATTACTTTATTTTAAATAGCTAGCAAAAAGTCTTAATCTTTTTTAGAAGAAGAAATCCTCTTTTTTAAAAAAAGAAATCTTAATACTTTTTTTAAAACATAAATCCTAATCATTTTTAGATTTTGAAACACTCTTTCCTAAAAAATCTCTAGATTCATAATTCTTATCCGATTATCCAAAAATTCAAATTTAAATCAAATACAATTAATGAATTTTATTTTACAGGCGTTACAGAAAAAGAGGGGGTTTAAGTTGAATTATCCATAAGTTCCGTTGTTGAAACGAAAAGAAAAGTTATAGCGAGTGATTAAGAAAAGAAAAATATGAAAATGAAATCCGTTAGACGTAAAGATATTGTAGACCAACTGTATGCAATAGAAGAGTTGATCAAGTTAATGATGATCTTCTTAGTCGCAAACATCCAGAAGAAGGACTGCTTCCTCCAAGTCTCACAACAATCCAAGAAGAGATATTGCTTGCATCTTCTTGGTAGGACTAGTTGAACACCTACTCCACCCATCTTTTACTAAACCAATATGACCCAGACACTTCATGTTTATTTCGTTAGATATATTGATTTGATAGCATGTCATTAATTCTTTTGTCATGAATGAATGTATTGTCAATGATGGAAAATAGTAAACACTCTTTTGGCAATCCTTCATGAAGTTTGTTTTAGACATTGATCGTAAGTTGTCTGCCTAGTTGCATTATTTTTTTCTTTTTATGTAAACCTTACAAATATTCAATTGATTCCGATTAATTACATATTAATTAGAGAATTCAATTGATAAGGAAAAAAAATAACAAAACTTGATAACATACCATCATGTTCAATCATTATGCAAGTCAATATAATACACATTTGTTACACTAAAGTTATCATACAACACAAGTTCGGTGTTCACACCTGAATTCAATGTTGGAACTTGGTGGTATTGTGTTTTGAAGATAAATGTTTCAGATAGAATATCTAAAAACCATCAGTAAGATAAAAACTGACTCTTTGATCTTAAAAAAAAAACTACACCAGATACCCTTGCACAACTCAACTCAACTCTGCACCCAAACACAGATTTCCTGCACTCAACTCAACTCAACTTTGCACCACAAACACAGACTTCTTGCACTCAACTCAATTCAACTCTGCACACATCAACTCAATTCTAGCCAACTCAACTCAAATTTGCGCGCCAAACGACCCCTTAGAGAGAGAGTGTATATATATATATATATGAAATATTTCACCCTTCTTCCTTTCCACGTTTTTCATTACTTCTATTCATAATTCAAGTTCATCTTACAAACAAAATTTTAAAAATGCACAATGATAGAACGCTTGGTAGTAGCCACGATCAATCATTCATTACCTAGAGGTTAAGTTGTGCTTGACAAGCTTGAAGTTGGCTTACCCACACAAACCTCGATTTCATCAATTAAGAGTTGAAGTATTTCATTTGAATCGGTTGAAATTTCTTAAATGACATTACTTTATTGAAATTACTATTACTTACTGAAATTGCAGGACCTAATTACAACTTGTAGTTAAAAGCTTAATTTGTTTGTTTGTTTCTATTTATTTTCTTCTTATTATTTTTTTCTGCATCAAAGTTGGCCATGACAGTGTAAATATCACTAGCATATGTTAATGAAAGTGTCAATAAATATATTTTGAGTGTTAATACCAGTTTAAATATTACTAGTTACTTAATGCAAATGAAAATGTTAACAATATTCCTCTCATTATTGTTATCATAATCAGACAAAGTCCAGAAAACATGAAGTGAGGATCGTATCAGATCAGAATACTAGCCAACAACAAATTGGTTTGCAAAATATGCGTTATCTAGAAAGTTGACGTGCAACAACTCACTCAAAGCAAGTTTAATTTTGGGTTCCATCATAGCAAAACTAAAGCAACAAAGTCCCTTAAGAAAATTTCAGTTCAGCATGTTTAAGCAATAGTACTAAATTGGGTAACCAGTATTTCGTAAAAACAAAAATGAAAGACATTTAATTATGAAACCATTGGTTTATTTATTGATTGGGAAATATAAAAGCAACTGTTCTCAAACATGTATGAAAAAAAAACCCTTAAAATAAATAAATACTTCATTTAAAATTACTATTTTCAAAAGTCAGAAATTCATTCTGGACAATAAAAATACACCTTATTTTGAAGGTTCTACGTTAAAAAAATAAAATAAAATAATAAGTAGAAACAAACTGGGACAAGAAATTAATATCCCTGGCTGGGGAAATGAGGTGTGAGGAAAATTTGAGCAAAAATAATTTGCTTCCTGCAGCATGAGGCTCTCCAACTTTTGCAGCATACGATCGAAGGCCTAGCATTCTCTCTCAAAAGAACAAACATAATAAATAAAATAAGGAGTATTTATCCCTTGAAATGTCCATAATATGAAGACAGATCAAAAGGGGATGAACTTCAAAGCTATTAAACTAAAGACCTTATAAATTATTCCTTAACTCATCTCTTATATTATTCATCATCCAGCATCACTAAAGCAGGATATAATGTTGTCACAATATGGGAAAACTACGTTAATATTACTACAAAGGCATCTACTGTACTTGAAACTGGATGAACCAGCCCCGATAGCCTCATTTGAACACGTGCAAAGGACGTGCACGGTTCTCTTGCACGCTATTGGAAGAGGACTAAGAGTCATTAATGTATGGTGTTATTTCAAGATAAAATGAGTGAAACAAACCAAAACAAAGGGTGCCTTCCTTTCTTTAACAGCAGCTACAGTCATACAAATTACATTACTTATTTTTTTGCAAGGTATCTGAGGAAAGTTGCAAGATTTTGATCACTATTCCTTGAAAAATGTAGGCTCATCATCCTAGAACTAACCATGAGGGAAATCTCACCTTCCAGAAGAAAAAAAGAAAATTGAACCATGTGTGCTGAGTGACCAGATTCTAAATGAAAATAACAAGCAGTCAGACGACATCGTGTGTGTTGTACATGAAACAAAATTCAGTGTCCCATGATGATAAAGATCAGTCAATCACCGGAAGTCCAGGTCATATTTGAGAAGCTAGTGGCGGCGCTCCACGTCAAAATTTCCCGACATAATACGCATGGCCAGATTCTAGTACATTGTTATGTTATAACATGCTCAACCAAAATCGAAACATGTTGCTGTGCCGACAAATGTAACAGATACCATTGATTCGTCAAGGAGGTTAGACAATTGGGAATATTCTTAAATCACTAGCCTCCTATAGAATGAAAGAAAAAACAAATCATTAAGGACTTGTCAAAGCAATAGTATATACCACAAGCAGCAAAGACTGGAGGAACAAACCTTAATTGCACCGCTTGGTTGAAAATTGCACCACATAATCTACAGAGTACAGTCTGTCTAAATATACTTTAATCCTGACATATACTGTTGTCTGGAGATTATATATTGGGCCAAGGAATAAATAATTCCTAAAATCCCCAATATTCTAACCTTAAGCACGTCTGTCATGATGGCAGATGGTAGATTAAGGGGCACTGTTAGCAGTGGCGTTGAGTCTGTATGCTTTGTAAAGCTCCATACAAATCTGTTAAAAAGGATCTGACTCGGGAATGTAAGAACGAGGAGAGCTAAGTTTTTAACAGCAAATATCCAATCTGGCCCGCCAATATCCAGACCCCATCCAGCATTTCCATGCCAAACATCTTCCCCTATGTTGTACATTGCAGTGAGGACCAAGTATGCTGATATCACTACCGTAACAGGGAAATACCTTTGCTTGTCCCCAAATCCAGCAACAAAATCTGAGTCCTGGTTCAAAAGCAGTAAGATCGGAGCCAGAAAAAATATAGCATAGTTTGAACCACCTGTGAGATTGACATTCAAAATTAAGCATATAGCAAAACACATCACTGTAGCAACATTTCCAACTGCTGGCATCCATGCTCCTTCTGCTGTCATTCGCTTGATGGTGAATGTTGACAATGAAGAAGCCCGTCGTTGTTGCATAAATCTTGTTCTTGTGTTAAGACTACTGATGCTACTTTCACCAGATTGTGTGTGTCTCATTCCACCCTTTTCAGAAGTTTTCTCTCGCATTAGAGACGCAAGTTCAAACTTTATTTCCAGTGCAATTAGCATAAAGATTGCTGCATAAAGGCCAAGCAGCGATGTCCTTGCTCCTTCAACAGCTAATAATGTTGTGATCATCTGCTCTTCCTCTCCCATATCTCTGACACTGTCATCTCCTAATATGCTTTTTAACCTTACTTGCCCTTCCAAAAGATATGTCACGGGGAACAGTGCAACAAGCAACGCAAACACCCAAGGTAAGACCCTTGTGCTTGAGGCAGATGGAAAATGAGTGAAGACCACAAACACCGAAGCACAAACCATGGTGACAATTATAAGGATGTGCAGGACAGCTGCCTGAAGGAAGTACTCAGCAGATATGTAAATGCCAAGTGCAATACCCATAGCTATGGAGTATAATACTCTCAACTCAGCAATATATTTAATGGGTATTATGGACGTAATAGCTGCAAGAGTGAGCAGAATTGCTAAAATAAGCAGCCAAGATGGCCAGGTAGGTTTTGAGGCAACAAAGCCGTAGATGGAAATATCATCAGAAGACTGACGGGCTGCTTTAATAAGATCAGAACGGTATGTCCAAGACAAGGGAATTGGTGGCTGCATCATGATAAATAGCAAACCAGTTGCCACAACGAGCACTAAGCATCTCTTTGCTGACTGCAAAAAGGAAATAGAAAAGAGTAATTGGTCAACACTAGTGTATCGACTCATATTGTAGACAAATAAATTGGCAAACAGCTCAAGCAAAAAAAATAATAAATAAGCTTTTTTCCAAATAAAAAAAATTATAAAAAAAAAAAAAAAATGTCTGTTCCAATCATGCATGTTCAGAGAGTTTTTAAGAAACTCAGCAAATGGTTTCCGCTAATAATAGCAAAGCACCAAAAAAGTGATTATGATTGAATTAACTAGTGAGACTCTGAAGAACATTATTGTTAACCTCATGCTCAGTAATAACAGTCTTCAAAATGCAAGTTAAGTATTATTTGATTGGTTAATGTTCTTCATAACGGAAAAAATAATAAACATCTGGACATATGGTGCATCAAATTGAGTCATTGCTTAGACATTTGAAATAAAAAAGTTAAAGTTGACAAATTACAAAGTAAACAGAAAAGACACTATTAAATAAATAAGACATAAATACCAGGACATGGGGAAAGTGGAGAGCAACTATTGGTATGCAAGCCAACCCTGCCATAAAAATACAGCACCCTAAAAGCAAACCATCTGATGGGGGCCTCCCGTTGAACCATTGAAGGGTTTCAAAAATCGTTTCACGAAAAAACCACACTGATAAAGCAACCACGCCAGCATGTGCATAACCTTGCCAAGCCTTCATTTTGGAGGCTGTTCTTGACTTATCCCTGCAAGATCCCAAGTGAAAGTTGAAGTCTCAATAGTATCAAGGTAAAGTGGAAACTAGAACAAATCTATAAGAGTAAGTTTGTTATAATTACTTGTAAAGGAGCAATGGGGGTGAAACAGCAAGTAAGAGAATAGCCGACACCCATACAACAGATTTGGAAGTAATAAACAGCATTGCCAGCTTTGAAGCATACAGGCAAGTGAGAACCCAAACTGCCTTTGGCCCAATTCTGTTATCAACCGACAGTCTACGTACCAGGACCAAGCCTACAAATGTAGTCATGATAACCATATAGCTTGGATAAATCACTTCATCCTCCAGGCCATAATAATATATGCTGGCATAACTTAGAAAACGATTCTCAATGTGACATAGAAGTAAGGCATGACCAATCAAACAGGCTTCAGTCGAAAACTGAAATTTTGACGGTAATATAGCAAGACCAGGAACAGCCAAGGCAAGGACCACATCAGCCACAATGAGTTTGCAGAAAGACTTGAGGGACATGCCAGCCAGCCAAATATTTAGATCCCAGTAATTATGCATCACAAACCACATGATCATCAAGCTCCCAAGCACAACAAAAGCAAAGTAAGATGGTAAGCTCTTCTTTGTAAAGAACCGAGCCAGATAAAAACCAGCCACAGATGGCAGTGGTAGGAACTGCAAGATAACAGGCAACAAACAAGAAATGTATGTCAAATACTCAATATCTGCAGAAAAGACATATCATATTGCCCCATGTTCATGTGTCCTAATTCCTATAAAAAAAAAAACTTTGAATACACGTTGATATGAACCACTTTTCATGAGCATTGCAAAAAAAAAGATTCCATAGTCCTTGCTATAGGTTAAGAAGGAACAAAACATAAGTTTGGTACTCAAACGCCAAATGCAAGGATAAACAGTGGAGAAAACTCTTAGGCTGAGTTCCAATGGTTCGAGGTAATGCTGAGAAGATTAAAGAATTCTTTGAATTATCCATATGATAAAACATACTCACCATTCCTTAACATTATAAACTTCAAAGAAGTCAACGATCAACATATTTATTTTTGGGAGGATGCTTGGGCTGATTCAGCCCTTTCTCCTCACTATTCCTCGACATCTATGCTCCTTAGTCTAAGAAAGGGCCTCCATACAACGTGTCGGAATGTTGAGCGCCAAGTTTGGGATTTGGGGTGACAGGAGAACTTTTTGATAGAGAGCTAGCCAGTTGGGTTATGTTTACTGAGAAGCTTGATTTGGTCCAATTAAAAGAGGGTCAAGATGAGATTATTTGGTTCTTAGAGTCTAAAGATTCATTTTCCTCCAATTCAACTTTCATACACCTTACTAAGTCTAACTCCATCTGGAAACCCCCTTGGGGAACCCTTATTTGGAAATTCAAAATCCCTAAGAAAGTTAAAAGTGTTTCTTGATTGCTCTCCTATAGAAGTCTCAATACTACTTCCAAACTATGGAATTAGTTCCTTCAGTTGGCCTTGTCCCCCTCAGTTTTCTGCTTTTGCAGGATGGATGGTGAATCCTCAAATCACGTTTTCCTTCATTGCCCTTTTTCTCAGTGTTTTTAAAGGCTCAAGGCGCACTAAGGCGCAATAGCCCTCTAGAGCCTAGGCGCAAGGCGCACCAAAAGGCGTGGGCTTTTTTTTCTAAAGCGCACTATATATAAAAAAATATAAAATATATATGTATACATACACAATAAGAAAAAACCCTTCATGGAAGAAATTAAGTTTTAACCCAGAAAAATAGGTAAAAGAAATAAGGTTCAAGTATTAGTTTTTTAACATAGATTGAAGGAGAAGACAAAAAGTGTGGGACTGCCGACTGTGGGTTGCAATTCTTTTAAGTTTTAACGTAAAAGTTGTATATGTAAACCCTAAATGAAGTGGGTTTCTTGTGTTTTGGTTTTTTTTTAAATATATTTTTAAAATAAGTAAAACAATACGTTTTACTATTAAAACTGAAAAAAAAAAAAAAAAAAAAAAAACCTTAAGAAGCCCCAGAAGCGCGTGCCTCTTGGTCTTTTCATGGAAGGCGCGCGCCCGAAGGGGCTTTTTAAAACACTGCTTTTTCTTTTGACAATTTTTCCTCTCCCTTTAATGAATTTGGTCTGTCGGTATGTACAGCTAATCCGGTGGACGTTTGGCTTTTGGAAATTCTTGCAAGCATGAGATTCAAAGGCAAGGCCAAGGTACATTGGAACCGTACGATTAGAGCACTCCTTTAACTTTCAGAAAGAAAGAAATTACAGGTTTTTAAGACAAGATGGTTTGGAGGGATTCTTTTGTAAGTTGTTGTACACTCTTAGTCCTGATGGTGTTCTAACTACAAGAATGGTAAAAAAGGAAGCACCTAATATACCCCCCCCCCCCGTTTTCTCTCTTCTCTCTCCTCCCGACCTAGCCTAACTTGCATCTTCCGATTTCGTTTCCTAGCCCCCGATTTCCTCCACTGACCGGCTCCTCTTGCCTCCGATCTTCTTCGGTGTCCAGTTCCTTCTCCGGCGCTCGACCCTTAGGCCTGCATTCTTTGCTATATCGGACCGTTAGTTCGCTCGTTTTCCAGAGCCTACCCTTCCAGTTTCCTTCCGATAACGATCTCCCAACCTCTTCGTCCTTTTCCGATCCTTTCCTGATCTTCGGTCATCGTCTCCGAGCATTGTTGTTGTCTTCGGTCGTCATTTTTTTTCGGCAGTCGTTTCCTATAATCTTTTCGTCTTCCTTCGTTTCCGCCCGAGTTTTTCCGTCTGCGGTTTTCGTCTCCGATCTTGTCCTCGTTTCGTCTTTTTGTCTTCTTTCGGCTCTTCATATTCAGCCTGTCCTCCTTTACTTTCTTTGGTGTCTTGGGTTTTTTGGGTCAGGTTTTTCAGGTTCCTTGTCGTTGGGTTGGTTTTGTTTTGACCATTCGGTCTTTTCTTGGCCTCGTAGTGTGGTTTTGTTTTGTCCATTTTCTTCTCCTTTGTCTGGAGTTCTGTTCGGATGACTATGGCGATTTCGGGGGGTTGGGTTGACTCCATTGGTAAGGGCGGTAGTTGCTGGATTAATGGGGAGCTTTTTTGGGTCCGTCAGGAGAAGGGGGGTTTTGAAATGGGAATGGGTTTGCTAGGCTCTGGGATTCGAAGCTCTCTAGCTCATCTTCACTGGTTTGTTGACATTTTAGCAGAGCTTGTGGCGGGTGGAACTCGCTTCTTTCAAAGGAGAAAATTCAGGGATCTTGATGGTACTAGTGGGGTATTTAAGTTTCGTACGAAGCAGGGTTGGTTCACGTCTTGTGTCTTCTGGCCTTCGACTGGAGGGAGGCTAGGATTGCGGATTCCGTTGGGACCATGGGGTAAGGGCTGGTTAGTTTTTCAGGCAATGCTAGATGATTTTTTTAAGTCCTTTGCAGTGGTGTTTGTTGATAATCCATCCTTGGAAGTGAATAGGAAGTTAGAGAACGAGATGTTCTCTTCTTCATCAGAATTGAATCTTGCGAAGGCTAGTTTATCGAACAGTGGTAGCACCTATTGGGTTCGTAAGCATGAGGAGGTGGTGGAAGTGAATTTTAGAAGGTTATTGGTAATAACCAGGCTTTTTGCTCGCACACCATGGTCAGAGATAAAAAATGCTATTGAGAATCATTTCCAGATTAAAGTTCAGATCAACCCACTCTTCCCTGATAAAGCAGTGACATTGGTTGATGAAGGGGTTCTGGATTTTTCAAGGGGTTTTCTGGGGAAGTGGCAGTTGGTGGAGAAGATCCATTTGAAATTGGATATTTGGGCTAATCACCTTCATGGGCAATCGAAAGTAGTGGAGTGTTATGGAGGTTGGATTGCAGTTAGAAACTTACCCCTCCATTTATGGAATCGAAACGTCTTTGAAACAATTGGAAGACAATTGGGAGGTTTGTTAGACATAGATCAAGATACTTTGAACCTCATTGATTTAAAGGAAGCACGGTTGAAGATTTCAAAGAACTTGTGTGGTTTTCTCCCAGCAGAAATGAAGGTTAGTGGTGCTTCTGTTGATACTTTTAACTTGAACTTCTCTGCTTTAGAAACAACTCATGGTTTGCAGCCATTCAATGAGTCATTGGTCCTAAAGGACTTTGATAATTCAGTAGATTTGGACAGAATCTCGAAGGTCTTGAATGATGAACAGGTGTTGGAGGATGTTCCGAATTCCCCTGAGTTTGAGAGGCCTCTGGGTTTGGTTTCTTTAGATGATTCTTTAGTTCCTATGGTTGGTGACTTGGTGTTAAATCCGATGGGACATGGGAGTGACGGTGAGGACTTATTGGTTTTCAATGGGCATTCAGTACTAAACAATGGTTGCAAGGAGGCTTCATCCATGAGTGTCATTAGTCCGAAAGGAGTTGAAGAGGCTCAAAATTCAGGAGTAATTGTAGAGGGTTGGGGCTTCGAAGGTCACGACGAAGAGGAGGTTTATTCGACTTGGGTGAAAGAGGGGGTGGAGGGTTGTGGTAATGAAGGAGAGTCGCCAATTCCAAGTACTGTGAGGGGACTTCGTGATCGTTTTTGTTCTCCTTATGCTAAATTTTATACTCGGAAAAAGGGGAAGGTGGCGGGGTCAAGGCAAAGTTGTTCTTCTACTTGTTTAATTTTTACCATTCAGGATGATACCCCTTCTAAGCTATTGTTACCAGAAGATCAGGGGATGACAAGGAAATTTGTGCGTTCTCTCGAGAAGGTGGCTTCTGCCTGTGTTGGCGAAGTTCTTCTAGGCCCTTCTCGGTCCGTTTTGTTAAAGTTTCTCAGCACAATGAGGCTTCGCTTGGTCGACTTGAGGAGTCTTTGGGTGTCGGTGTTAGAGGAGGAGGTGGGTTCGAATATAAGCTTAAGTAGCCGGAAAGTTATAGGCGAGAAGTGGAGTGCGCGTGTTGATTCTCCATTGGCCGGAGATTTTCCTGTGGCAGATCTATCGCTCTTGTTTAGTTCGCCGATTGTCAAAGGTGGAAGTTGTAAGGAGCTCCCGGATCTGAATGTGTTGGAAGGGGAGGGTTCCTTTCCTCGGGTTCCAAAGGAACTGGATGCTTTTAAAGATTTAATCAAGGCTAGCGGGTTGCAATTTAGAGGAATTGGGCCCATCGCTCATTCGTCTCCTTGTCATTGAAATTTTCTTTTAGAGCTTGTGAGGTTTGGAAGTCGGAGCCTTGGAAGTGTGTTTGAAGTTTTCTGTGGTTAGGGTGTCGCTGTTTGGGGATTGGCCGAGTTGGTTGGGTTGGTTTATTAGTTGGCCTATGTTGCTTGTTTCTTTGATTCTTGTTGGTTTGGTGTGGTGTGTGTATGGATTTCGTGGAGAATTTGCAAGTTTTTGCTGGTCCAAGTTCCTGGAATTTTTCCGTTGTTGTTGGGTTTTTCTAGAAGCTTGAAGTGGTTTTTTTTTTTCAAATTTCTGCCATTGCGGGTGTTGCCAGTTCAAGGTCCTTGTTCGACAGATTTTTGCTGGAATGGAGGGATGAATTGTCTTCAAAGCTCCAGGGAAAGCATGCTTTTCTGTGGTTTTGTTTGCTTGAGGCTTCGAGTTGTTTCATGGTTTTCCTTTGAATTTTGCCTTTTTGGGTTTTTGTCTCTGTTGGTCTTTTTTGGGGGTCTGTGAGTTGTGTTTTGATATCTTGTACGGGGGTTCTTATTGTTGTTTATGTTTTTGCTTTGTATCTGAGACTTTGTCTCTTTTTTCATTACTTCAATGAAATTCTGTTGTCACCTTTTCAAAAAAACTACAAGAATGGTGTTCCCGTAGATTAGCTAGATCAGACCTCTGTCATTTCTATTCGAAAAACGTCAATGAATGCCAAAGAGCTTAAATAATCTGACCCAAATGTCTCGAGCAAAGGCACAATGGAGAAAGAGTTGCACTTGATTTTCCAACCCTTCCTTACACATAACACACAAACTAGGATATAAGCAGAGGTGCGGGTTCTTTGTTCAACTTTCCTTGAATACACACGCAAAAAAAAAATAATAATAATAGTAATAAAAAGAAAACTTTTTAAAAAATAAAAAATTCACATCCTTTGGTACCGTAGCTTTTCGAATTATGTCAACCAAACTTGGATCAAAAGGAGGTCAAAAGGGACATGATTAATAGAGAGAGCAGGGACTAGAGAATTAACAGAAAAGAGACCACTATTATGGAGAGACCAGCTTTAAACAATTTCACGACGGCGATGCATGAACGTGGTAGATAAGTAAATCACAATTGCTCATAGAGGGATACAACTTGTCCAATAGCTTGACTCATACCCCGGTCACCAATTTTTTAATGGGATGTGTTCTCATAAAGTAGCCAATGAACAATAGAATAAGTCCACCACCCTAATTCATAATAAAGCAATATGAGACGGGGTAGGACCTGACTGACTTATCCTCGCATAGGTCTAAAAGCTTTAGAATTTGAGAGTGAAATATCTCAACTTATTCACTGATACATTATATCCCCCAAGAGAAAATCTTCGAAGAATCACCTGCTTGGTTTGTTTCTTACCAAAATAAAATATAATAATGACATTAAAGAAAGAAAGAAAGGACTGAAGAAATTCCTGCTTCCTGCCTCAAGAAATAACTAGATAGTGGGCTCATCTTTTCAGTGAACACATAAGCAAAACTATATCCACCATACCTCGACCACAAATCTATATAAGCAACTCTACTACGAGTACAGTTTACATAACAAGATGGAGGCATGGAGCAAAATATGCATGCAACCACAAAACATGCAATAAAATTCATCCGAGGATGAGGATTAAAAAATATGCAACATATTCAAATCATAGAAAGTTAACGACGTACCATTACTGGGAGTCCCACAACAATTGCTCCGGCAGCACTAACTATCACAGCCAAAGCAGTGAACACCACAGTGCTAAAAGCATCCGAAACCATACCCATAACATAAGCACCAGCTCCTGCTGCCCCCCCAAGCATTGTTGTAGTCACAAGAAGGTAATTCAACGGAGGTGGCACCTGAATGTAGCGCCCAAAGGAGTGGAAAACAACTCTAATTTCCAAACAGATAACTACAACAACTAAAGCTACTGCGCCATTAGCGACCCGAATACTGTGTAGCTGATTGGCATTTTTAGTGACCCACCAAAGTGCACCCCTCGTGGACGCATACAGTTGAAAGACAAATGGAATGAAAAATAGAAGCAGCAAATCACAAACGGAAGCAGCGGAAGAAAATACCACCGAGTGATGAGATGCAATGTGGAAGAGTAGAGGGACAAATAAAAGATTCAAGGTGTGAATGCAGCTCTCCAAAGGACCAAGTATCAAATTATCGTCAGGGATTTCTCCACCATGAAACTTCGCTTCTTGCTTGTTCTTGAACGACGACAGCCGAGGAATAGAATAAAGCCAGTAGAAGATGCAATTGAAGACCATGAGATAATAAGAAGCATTGAGCATGCCAACGGCCGATATGGTCGCCCAAGTAAATAGAGCCGAAGCAGCAAACGGCACAGAAGCGAACAAGAGGCGCTCGAGAGCAAGGACGATAGAGGGGTTTTCGATCTGAATCCACTTGAACTGAAGCGAGGCCCAGGCACCAATCAAGAAATTGGTCTCGGCGCAAAGGAAAGCAGCGAGGATCGTGAGGGGAATAGAGTTAAAAGTGAGATTAAGAGAGGAGCTGAAGAAGAAAGCAATCTGTGAAAAAACAAGAGAAAACCAAACACCAAAAAACGCACCAGGCTTGAAATTGAGGGAATCAAGGATATAAGAAATCATAAGGCCGAGAGTCAATGTCGCAATAACGGGGGTGCCGCCGAGGTCAAGAAGGAAGGCAGCAGAGGGAACAAGGGCAATGGCAATCCTAGAGTTGTAGATGAAGGAAGAAGGCGAGAATCGAGAATTCTTGAAAGATCTGGAGGAAGAGGAAGCTGAAGAAGAGGAAGAAGAAGAACCGTGACGATCGAGATAGGCACTAGGGTTTTGGTCGTAGGGGCTGCCATTGCTGATGGAGGAGAAGGAAGGGGCGCTAGTGGAGGCGGAGATGTAAGGGCGAAATGACCGGGACTGAAGCTCCGGCGGCATCATTATGACGGGCGGAAGAGGAAGCTGAGGATGGAAGTGGGCGTCAGCGTCAGCGACAGCCGAAGACGGAAGTGATCTCTCTCTCTCTCTCTCTCTCTCTCTCTCTCTCTCTCTCTGGGAAGGCACGGCCGCGGTGGCCTTCCTTAGAGGGGTTAATTCAGGCTAAACCTGACGTGTTCGAACAAATTGCATCCGTCCGATTTCGTTTCCAGTGGGACCATCTGTTTCGTGTGGACTTCGGTCATGGTGCCTTCACTATTACTGCATTAAAATATCCATCAAAATATTCACAAAATATCCCAAAATGAAAATAGTCGTTTTTTTTCCTTTAGAAAAAAGTGCTATTTTTATAGATAACGTTATTTAAATATAAAATGACAAAATTGAGTTAGTTTTTAAAATTATTAACTTTTAAAGTGTAAATAAAAAATAAATGGTAAATTTAAGGTCGACAAGAAAAAATATTATTTAAAATATGGTAGCTAAGTCGTGTACATCATATACACATTCGTGTATACGATTACCTTCTATTATTTATTTGGTAGATATTCTTAAGAAAGTTTTTTTTTTTTTATTTCTTCACATCCATTTTGACTTTATATTTATAACTTTATTCATCCAAAAATAAGCTTATTTTTTGGACTTCTATGCTTTATTATTTATTTTATACTTTGATCTAATAGATTCAATTAATATTCAAAATTTTATGGGGCACTAAAGAGTTGACTTGGAAACTATCCTATTTTTGTTTTTGAAAATTATATTATTTTTTAAAAAAAACCATATTTGATATATCCATAATCTATATCTATAATATATTATATATTAAAAATGGGCAATCCTAGAAAACCTTTTTTAGACAATTATGTCCCTTTCTCAATTTATAAATTACTAGATATGTCACTACTAATTAATACTAATAATAATAACTAATAACTTAGAAGCTTTTAAGAAAAAAATGCACCTACAAATTATATTTATGATAAATTACTTTTATAATTGATAATTTCTATAATTTATATCTATAATGTATTATTAATTAAAATTAAAAAGTTGTCATCATTGAAAAAGATTTTTTAACTATTGTATCATTACTTTAATTTATATATTTACAAACATGTCGTTAATATTAAATATTAATAATAATTTTATTATTTATTATTTAAATGGTAAAAGTGTAATTTTTCTTCAATTAATTGCAAATATATTTTATACTTAAAAAATTTCACATGTATTTTTTTATTAAAATTAATATTACAAATTTAAAATATTTATAGGTCAATTTAGATGGTGATTTTTTTTTTTTGAATAAACAATTTAGATGGTGATTTTTATCCTTTATAATTTAGAGTATTCATATTATATTGTAATAAAAAAAATTAATGTAAATTTTATTAAATAATTATATTATTATAATATTTTAATACACCATAATTATGGACCCAATTAATAAAATTTACTTAGAAAATTCATTAAATTTATTATAAACGGATAAAATATAAACAATATGATTTTGTTTTTATCTTTGGCAGTTTATAAGATAAAATATGTAGATATATTATTTTAGATAAAAATTAAGGGTTGCATGTTGTGTTTAATAATAATTTAAGAATATGTTAATCATAATAAAAACATAGATAAATTTATATTTATAGTAATCAAAATTTCCATCATTTTTAATTTAGAGTATTTATAGTATATTAGTAATGAAAAGAGTAAATTACATTTGATTAAATATTTATATTACTATAATATTTTAATACTCTCATAAATATGGATTCAATTAATAAAATTTACTTAGAAAATTCATTGAAAATTTATTATAAACAGATAAAAACAATTTTTTTTTTTAATCTTAGACCGTTTATATGGTAGAATTTGTAGACATGTTTTTCTAGATAAAATTTAGATATTAGTAGACATGCTTTTCTACATAAAAATTTAGAGATTACTTGTTATTTTTAATAATAATTTAAAGATATCGTAATCATACTGAAAATAACAACAAACATTGCTAAATGTTTTAACAAAAATAAGATTGATAGAATCTTATTTTTTAAAAAATAAATGTGAATTTAAATACACCATAAAAGTTGTGATAAATATATGGAGTTAAAAACCTCTAAGGTTTTGTCTTTTTATCTTCTATAACATTGAAAGTTTGGTTTTTAATTATAACTAATTCTAGAACTTAATGCTTTAGGAATTTCAAAAGTTTTTTGTAACTTTTTCATCACCTTCAACTATAAAAATGGAGTTTCTTTTACCATTTTTTTCATTACCAACAACCTATAACTCATTTTTAGTTGTGTGAATATGAATTGAGTGAATCGACTTCAAATAGTGATATAAAAATGAGGTCGTTTACCTGCTTGCTTCGAAAGCACTAAGATGGTATGGATGGATGATTTTTTCAAGAGCTTCTACAAATGGTCATTGAACTTCAAGCTAGACGAAAACTCCAACAGTTTTAACATGCTTTTGCTTGTTATTTTTCATTACTATTACCATGGTGGATGCCAAACAAAATAAGAAAAAGAAAACATAGAGCACTTTTTTTAGTACTTTTAGCTCTCTTTCGTTTCTTTTTTAAATTATTTCAATCTTGAAAATACTCCTAAATGTTGCGAGATTCATTTAGAGAGCATAGAATGCACGTATTGTATGAACTACATCCATATATTCAATTTTAAGTTTGATAAATTATATGATCTTTGATCTTTACCAATTAAGTAAGATGTAAATTAATTTTAAGAAAATTGTGTACTGGCATATCTTCATTTTCTTCTTCGTTACTTTTTATTTTTTTTATTATTTTTGTAGTTACTGTTTATGGTGTTTTTTTTTAATTTGGAATATTTGTATTTTTTTAATTTATTAATTTGATTTTTAGTATATTCAAATACTATAAGAAATTTAATATATTTATTAAATTGTTTAATACTGATTTTATACCAATTTTTTTCTTTCTCTAAAAAAAACATATAACAATTATATATATTATATATATACAAGTTTTGTGTTGGGTAATGGATTTACACTATAATGTATATCTACAATTCTATAATCTATATATACTCTATTAAAAAGCAATGATTTCAATTGTGTAATCATTTTTCTTTTTTTGAGTTCAACCACCGTTTTCCTCCTTTTAGTCTTAATAAATTAAAACATTTAGACATCATTTACATTAATTTAAAATATATAACTTCAATATCAAATTTAAGTGCATTAAAGTTAATTGTTCAATATAAAGTACTTAATAAATCAAATGAATTAAAAAAAACAGAGGAACGTAACCACTTTTTTTAGACAATCTTTTTTTTAGTAATTAACGTTGCCTTTATATTATTCTTTTTGGATAATATATTTATTGATCTTAAATGTCATTTTATTTTTTAAATTTTGAAATTTAAAATAATTTAATATTTAGTATTTTAATTTTAAGATAGGTTCTAATTTTAATTAAAACTCTAAGATTTTATACTATAGTAAATAAATAAATATTTAAATTATTTGTACTTCTACTAATTAATTACTTGAACTAAAACAAAATATGATTAATTAGTCTTACCTAAGGGTTCAATTTTTGTAGGTTATAACTTTAGTTTTTATATGATCATTATTAATATAAAACCGTTAATCATTAAAATTCCAATCATTAACCAAATAAAGTTAATTATTCTTTTTCTTTTGAAATAAAGTTAATTATTCATGGTAAAGTATTTAATGAATCAAACAAATTAATAGATAATATTAATGGAGGCAGGAGAGAAGGAAATATGTTTTAAAAAAGAAATAAGGTTGATTGCTAGGGCTTTGATCAAAGTTAGTTATATATAAAAATGACATTGAATTTAGTTTTATTTCATACTTTTTTTTATTTCTTTTAAAGTAGGTACTTGCACTAAAATTACTAAACTATCACTAAGAATATATGTATTTAAACTCTTAATCCTAATCCTAACTAAACAGTCAACAATTTCATGGACATAAGTGTACAAAGAGATAAAAAATAAAACAAAAATATTGATATTTTAGAATGTTATTTTTATTGCAATGAAATGTTATTTTTTGTTTCAACAATTAATTATAGAAAATTATAGAAACACACCCCTACTCATGCGTAAAACTTAAAATTCATTCAATTTTTTCTTAAATATCTGAAATCTTATAAATAGATTCAAACACATTACTAACAAGTCAATATATATATATATATATATATATATTTAATGTTTGACCAAAATTATGCACTTATATGTATGATAGATGTGATGCCCGAGGAAGAGGGGTACATGAATGAACCGAGTCCACATCTGAATGAGAGGGATCCTGAGGATATGAAAGTATGGTGCCCGAGAAAGAGGGGTACATGAAAGTGACCATGAGGATATGAAAGTATAGTTGGGAAAGACTTAAAAGAATTTATAGCTATTATCTATACCAAGAAGGTGCACCTTCCTTTTCGGTGGCTCAATCATAGGATCTCGACGCTTGGAACAATCCTATGTTGGGTGACCTCCTGGGAATTTTCCTAGGATAGAGCCAAATGAAACACTATATGAATATGCGTAAAAAGTTGGTGACTGCAATTGTAACAATAATGTTGAATTAGGACTCAACAACATTGCTATATGAAGCAAACACCAATTCACTTGATCGATTAGGTTTAATTTCCTAACATCCCTTATGGTAATATCAAAGTTATTTTTTTTTAAAAAAAAATCTAATTTCTTAGTGAAAAAATCATTAACTAACAAGTTCTCACAATCTAAAGTTCTTTAAAACTAACAAGTGCTCTATCTTTTTCTCCATCTTTGTCCAATCTAACAAAAAAAAAATAATATTTATTGTCTTCTGCCAAAACCAATCTTTTGAAATATTCAATGGTCTCTTTTTTTTGAACCTAAGGAAAAAAAATTGTATTATATATATGTGTATATATACATACACATAATGTGAAAATATTCAAAAATCTAATTTTGAAAAACATAATTTGGAAGGCAAAACTTACCTTGAAAAGATCATTAAAATATTCAACCACATAACAACCTATTAAATGTTCAGTACCATAAAAATATAGTAATGTAGGCTTCTGAATCTCCATCTGAAACAATCATTTTTGACATGAATCTTCTTACAAAAGATGTTGATTCATTGTTGCATGATGTGTTGGGATGTTTGTCCTAATCTCGTTTAGTTTGTAAATTACTATTTGAAATTAATAAAGAGTTATTCATTTCATGATTTTGTGTCTCGCATTTAATACAAACTTTGACCAATAAACTAAGCTCCAGGGTCATTGAATATATGAGAGAACTAGAACTTGAACGGTATGATGTACATATGCATATATTACTTTTTTGTGTATATAACTAAAAATTTAGAAATCTAAAAAATAATGATGGTGCTTAGTGTTAATGCATTAGAATTTTAAATTTGGTTAAGTAGGAACTCTATCTAAGGAGGACCCCCTATCTAAACTGAGACACTTAAGCTGACTATATGGAACACTTTAATAGTGTGAGAATTTTCATTCTAGCTTGTCGATAAGCCTCTATCAAAGATAAAATTTATCAAATCTGACCACATAAATACTTTTATAGAATTTTGTTGCGACACCCCGAAAAATTGAACACAACTACTCGAGGCATCACTTCCAAGTTGTACCGTTCGCGTCGAAAATCCGGCAACATTACGACGCAACCTGGACAAACCGAAAATTTTACAAGAAAACCTGAACCTAAACGAGAACACTTCAAAAGACTCACGAGGGTACCCAGCCTCCACCAAACTACACAGAAACAATAGGTTGGGCTCCAGTCCCTCGGAGTTAACAGAGATCTCAAACAGCAGAAGCATGCTTTGAATACGAAAGAAAACAACAGAACATACTTTGATCCAAACGAAACAGGAACGATGCAAACTAAGTTTAAGACATAAACGAAAGAAACATAACGCAACAGAAGAAAAGAAAAAGAAAAGAACAACTCCTAACGCAACCCCTAAGTCCTACAAGTCTTCCATAGCCTCGCAGGGGTCTCGCCGTCGGTGATCACCTCACTGATTTGCCTTACCTGCAACAAAAGAAGAAACAAAGAAGGAATGAGTATAAAAATACTCGATGAAGCGTACCCACTTCAAAAAATAAAGAACATAAAGAACGACCTTGGACTTAGCTAAACACGACACCTAGCCCGCCAATCAACCTCAACAAGCATCCTGGCCCTACTCTTACTCAGGTTTCTCAGTTTTGTCCTACCCTTAGCTCCTGGACTGGGTTGGAAGCACGTGGCCACGAGACTCATCCCCGGGCCTGCACTAGGGCGAAGGACTCTATCCAACCCCTCTAACTCTAAGGATCACACCCCGAGTCGCACAACTGGATGGGGGCGGACCACCACATTCCATAAGCATCAAAGCGGTACTACAGCGCACAATCGACCACGGGCTCATTTCCGGGCCGACACTAGGGCGAAGGACTCTATCCAACCCCTCTGACTCCAAGGATCATACCCCGAGTCGCACAACTGGATGGAGGGCGGACCATCACATCCCATAACATCATCGTCATCTCGCCAACCTCGAGTCTCAGCCTACTAAGGGTTACACAGATACTTAGGACTTGAGCCTGCACTAGGGCTAGTTGTGCTAACTACGATCCTAAGACTCAACGGCACTTCCCGAGTCACTTCAGACTAAGCACGAGACAACAGGGCTCGGGACAAACAATCATAAAGCGATAACACGCGTTCGAGTTCTCAACACTAGCTTACATCGCCCTACTAGTTATAGTCACATGGAACTAACAAACAACCGAAATGAACTATCGAGTTCGAGTTTCAAATAGAGATAAACATCGACATCAACAATGAACTAGATTCATGCACAATTGCGAACATCACGACCTAACATGCCACTACCAGGACACTAATAATTATTTCCAAACAAATATTGCATGCAATGCGCCCTAAGCCCTACACTTAGGGGCGGTAGTCCAATAACTACTTACCGGGAATCCAACCACAACGAGCGACTTTGAGTAACGCGCGTTCAAAATGTGCTTCAACTTCCAAGATGAAACTCCTAACGAACAGCACGTGCAAGGTCAGTAAATCGAGATGTAAAAACGACCTTAAAAGCTTACGAGGAGCAAAACTCACCCAACGGAGATCCAAAACGGACTAAGGAACGGACCGATGCGACCGGACGGAAGGGAACGGTCGCGGCTCTGAAGGCGGCGACGCGTGGACCGGCGGGCGGCGGCGGCGGCGCGTGAAGATGACGGTGACGGCGCGTGGGTAACAGATCTGGAATCCTCACGGCCTGATCTATCCAGAAACGGTCCCGGATCCTCGAAAACCGGCCGAAAAGAGCTCGAACCGGCCAAACCAAAACGTGGGTCTTACGGAACTACCCACCGCGGCGCCAGCTGCGATGGCGAGGAGGCGGCGGCCTGCGTGCGTTGCGGCGGCGGAGGGGCGGGGCACGCAACGACGCGAGTCGGACGTTCCTTCCCGAATCAACGAGCAGCTACGACGAAACGGCGTCTGGCGAGTTGCGGCGAATTCCTTCCGGCGGCGTCTGGGCGAGGTTGCAGCGGCGAGGGAGGGCGGCGGTCTGAGAAAGAGAGAGAGAGAGAGCCGCGTGAGAGAGGGAGAGAGAAAGAGAGAGCGAGCTTCTGGAGAGAGGAAGAAAACGAGAGGGAGAAGAAGAAGAGGAGAGAGAGAGAGAGAGGAGAGGGCGAGAGAAAGCTCTGTCGGCAAAGCAGTGGCGGGTGTTGAACGAGGAAGTGGGGGCGAAACTTTCGCCCCCCACCGATTGCCTCCCTGTTTTTTTTTTTTTAAACTTAACCGTCTGTTACATTTGTAAGTGATTAGTGGTCGTTGTCATCCATAGGGATCAGAGTTTTTAGTAATAATCAAATACCATAGTTACTTATATTTTACTTTATTTAGAAAATCATGACTTTAAGTTAGATTTGTGAAAACTAATAAAACCTAAACTAACATTTACAAGTGGAGTCCAATTTTAGAGAATCACTTAATTAATTATAGCTTTAAGCACAACTTAGAATTGATTATGGAATTATGAAGTACACAAGTATCCTAAGCTAAGAATTAGAAAAGTATTCAATTAACTCTTTCAAGCTCAATTGAACTCAGGTAAAGTCACAAAACAACCTTTCATTCTATTTTCATAAATAAAAATGGCATTAAGACATTCTCTTAAAAGCTTCTAAAATAATCAACCCACTCATTCTCATGCAATAGATCAATTTTAGTTATACATATAGTGTTCTATAATTAAACTCACTTTCTAAAGCTAAGTCTAATGAAACATAAAAGCATGGCCAAAGGTTAAGACATCGTAAAAAATGCATAAACGATATTGTAATAGCAAAAACTTTAAATTAACCAAGTCTCAATACAAAAACACATAACCAAAGGTCTAACATACATAAAACATTACAAAACAACCACTAACCCCCTAAAATTAATAAAAACAAAGCAAAGGTTTAGAGAAGAACTGGACGATGTGTGTCATCACTCATTTCTGATGTGATGTTCCACGATCCCGAACCTCGAGTCTCCTCTTTAGCTCTCCTAAGCCTCGAAACTGTGCTCTTATCAAGAAAAGGGTTTATGTCTCTCTAAAACGACTGTCTTTTTTTAAAACACAACATTTTCTTTTATAGAATCGGGGCAACATTGCAATACTGTTCCAACGAATTTTCAAAGAAGTAAAAACTCTTATATTCATAGCGTTGCAACGCTATGTCTACGAATTTTCAAGGTGAGATAGGTTCTTGTATGGCGTTGCAATGTTATGTTGAGCATTGCAACACTATAGCTTCGAGTCCAAATGCTTGATTCCTTTTCTTCAACACTTTAATCCTCAAATATAACCTTGAGGTTCTCAATTTTTGTTCATATATCACATCTTTTATCTATTTTGCTCCAACTGCTCGGTTCTTGAGAAATCAACATAAAAAAACATGAAAGTACACAAAATCATAGCAAAACTAGCATAAATCTAAGCCAAATAATAACACTATTTTGCTCACTATCAAATACCCACAAACTTAGAATTTTGCTAGTCCTCAAGCAAAACAAAACCTTAAAACATCAATTTAACAAGATTTGAAATATAAGAATCATAATTCAAGCCTCAATGTTCTAATTGAAATGAAACAACAAAATAAAGTGTTAACACACCCTTCGTTGAGCAATTTGAATTCTATCAAATTCATTCCTTTCATATGTGTGTTTAACTCCCTTTCTATCATTTTCTACTAACTTTAGATACTCTTGCCATGATCTTCCTTCATTTTCCCGCTACACTAGTCCTAAGTTCCAATTTCAAGTTTTTCTCACATTATAGAGCAATCTACTTAAGCATTGATATTCATATTTTTCGCAAGGGTTACTAACCGCCAAACTTATATTTTTTCTTATAGAGACCCCAACTTTCACACTTCTACTATAGGGGCCCTTATCTAGAGCACTCGCTTAATGTATGGCCTAATTGGTCACAATGAAGGTAGCTCTTTTGATCCCCACACATTAAGCATAATTAATGGAATATGCTTCAATTTCGTGTAACATGCTAAAAAAATCAATAAAAATAATAATTTATCTTTATATTCCTTAGCATCAATCACCAACTATCATGCAAGTCAACTATCGATTAGTTCTTAAGCCTATCGAGATGACAATGACCTCTAGATTCAACAAAAGCATCCTATTGTTCAAACATAATAGAAAATTAGTTTTGTGCACAGGTGTTGCAAGGAAATCAAAGATACATCTCACATATATTCAATTTAGGACATGCTTCATAAGTCATTTTATTGGGAAAAAATTCACTTAGATTACTTCCTAGGCTATCCTAATCAATCATCATACATTAAAAGTCATTCAAACATGCTTAAGATAAAAAAATTTCGCTTAAAATTCAAAGAATTATTAGGATGGTGCAACACTATCTACCCTCAAACTAAAAGTATGCATTGTTCTCAATATATGTACTCAATACCTAAATAAGGACAAATAAAATGAGTGAATGATACTGGCCTTATATAATGAGAGATTGTTCTTGAGAGTTTCTTTTATGAGCAAAGAGGTTACTCATTGCTATCGAGGTGTGAAGTGTTTGAAACAAGTTTTACTTCACATTTCTTTTCGATCTAACCTAAACTAAGAAAAGAAAAAATAAAAAATAAAATAAATAAGATGAAGAAAAAACTTGGGTTGCCTCCCAAGAAACGCTTTCTTTAACGACTTTGAGTTAAACTATACTCTTGTGGATGTTAGGGTGCATAGAAATTCTCCAATTTCTTTCGACCCCTCTTCCTAGAACCTACAAAACAGATCAACACTAGTAGAAATACTAACTTTTCGTTGGACCCTGAAGTATAAATATTTTTTGTATTTTTAAATAAGAAAATAATAAAATAGGAAAGATCAAAATACAAAAACTCGAACACGGACTTGTGAGAATAAGAAGACTCAAGGGCAAGTAAAATGGGAGTTGAACAAGGTGGTTTATGCCCGTGCATGGTCGTGTATACAAAGAAGAGGAAGATAGAGAAGACGTTGACGCCAAGTGGCAAGGCCAAGACAAAATGCCCAAATGCGGCTGCATCTACGGTGCATCTGGAGGTGCCTATGCGAATCCATGCCACGCCAACCAAGTCATTCACATTCACTGCTACACAGGTATCAACCTCTAACTCTTCACCTCGAAAGTGCATGATCAAAATGCTCTCCACACACAAAAAGATGTCAAGGTGGGACATTGGTCAACTATGCTATGATGAGCAACGGGTTGTCGAACCCTGCCCAAAATTAAAACTAACTTCCTACTCTAACTTGTTGAATTCCACTGGGAACAATGAATTTCAGCTTTCCAAAATTAAATTTCAAAAGAAAACAAGTGTTGGGTTTTACGTCCTAAAACTCGTTGTTTATAAACTGAATGTATATTCTATTTTGCAATAAAGATGTTATTGATATTTATTCAGTAAAAGTTGTTATTGAATAAAGTGAATTGTGTCCTTTTAACCCAAATCAAATAAACTAAGAACCCTTGGCTATAGGATGTATACTTGAACTTAGTGTGGAGAAGTAAATGTGGATCAAGTTCGAGTAATAGCCAGAATGGTCTATAGTATAGGGATAGGGTAAGGTACCTTATCCTGGGGACACTATGGACGCAACCCACTTTGTATAGTAAAAATGATGTGATCCTAAATCATTCATGTGGTGACATGTGAGTGGGGGCATCCTATGCAATGAGTTTGCATAAGACTGGACAGCGAGATAAGTCACTCTTACTTTATAACGTCGTTTACTGTTAAGACCGATTTTTCCATATGATGACCTAGGTAACTCGATCTTAATCCTAAGCACGCTATGAACTCTTGTTTATTTGGGATTATCATTTGATTTGCATGGGTGAGAGTGACCCAAGATCGTTGATAACTCACCATAAGAGAGTTCTTTTTCTAGAATTTTAGTGCATAATCCACTTGAATTGCATAAAATTTATTGAGCCTCATGTTCATTTATCCCTGAATTGGGTATGTTAACTAAAAAACTTGAATTTAAGCATTAGGTTCGAAAAGAATTAATTTTGATGTTTTTGTGCTTCAATTTAAGAAATTTGGGAAAATAAGCTAACGTCTTAATTAAAAACCAGAAGATGAGATTTTTAACTCCAAAAAATCCTTTCATATTTAGTTTGATTGGTAATTGAATTTATGAATTTATTTGAGATTTTTCTGTATGTAGGAGATGTATAAAAAATTACAGGAAGTCCCAAGGGTATTTTAGACATTTTACCCAAAGGGTCAAATGGTCTTTTTACCCCTAAGGGCATTTTTGTAATTTGTGGAGTTAGGGAAACATCATCTTATATGGAGGCTAGGGTTTACAAGAGGAAGAGAAGAGTAGAAAACCGATGAGAGAAAAATCAAGAGCCACCCTTGCTGAAGCATTTGGGCGAGAAGAGGGTGCAACCAAGAGGCTCATTTTTGCTGAAGCAAGGTTGCTGTCTTTGGGAGGAGAGGCGGCTTTGCTAAAGCAAAATCGAGAGAGGAAGGCTGCTGCATTTTCTTTGTTGAAGCAATCGAGAGAGGAAGCAAAGGGTTGTCTTTCCTAAAGCAAACGGAGAGGCTGCTGTTTTTCGGAAAGAGTTGTTAGGTTTTGCTGAAGCAAGAGGTTGCTGCAAATCGAAAGTGGAGGTGTTGTTTGTTGAAGCAAAACCGAGACCTGTTGCATTCGCTTGTTGTTTGTTGAAGCAAAACCGTGGATAAAGGCCTGATCTGCTGCAATTGAGAGTTGTTGCCTTTG
Organism: Trichosanthes cucumerina; assembly: GCA_036507285.1. Taxonomy (NCBI): domain Eukaryota; kingdom Viridiplantae; phylum Streptophyta; class Magnoliopsida; order Cucurbitales; family Cucurbitaceae; genus Trichosanthes; species Trichosanthes cucumerina. The sequence goes on from CM071844.1 coordinate 20,660,861, forward strand.
GTGGAGTCTCTTGGCGTTTTGCTAAAGCAAACCACGTGCCACCTGCCTTGCGTAAACCACTCCTATTCTCTAATTATTTTTGCTTATTGCCACTGTAATTTGACATTGATTGCGCTGATTTTTACTCACTGTTGTAGCTAAATTCATGATTGATTTTGGATTGAATTTGTGATTAATTTAGGCTATCTTTATGATACCCTTACAACACTTATATATGAATTCCTTGATCAGTGAAAGCATGCATCAATTAGAGAATTGCGAGTTCATTTTCTTCATGAACTAAATTGCCTTTGGCAAGGGTTAGGTCGTTTTCAATGTAAATTTTGGAACGAATTTATGATTGATGTCGTAGTTGGATTTAAGAAATTTTATTAATTTTTATGGTGCATGAGAATTAAAATTTGGCCACTTTAATTTCTCTAGAATTCACTAACTTGGGAAAGCTGATGAATTAGGAAACTAAAATTTCATTCTATGATTATTGAGTTGATTAGCACCTAGAACCTTAAATAGTGAGCATAATTTAGATCAAAATTGGGAAATGTAAGTTTTAAAACTTAATGACTTTGAAAAATTCATTTGAGTACATGTGTAGGTAAATTCAAAGGATAAATAAAATTTTCATTCCAATTGAACATGAAAACTCCAACCTAACCCGAGCCTATTTTTCATTAAAAAATCTCATCTCTTGCAACTTGCCTCTTGTTTGCATTCCCCTATCATCTCATTTAATTTTCATTATTTTCTTGCATCTTGGTTTCATTATGTAACTTATTGCATCAATTGTAGTCACCTTTATCTCATAAAAAAATAAAAATACAATTTCTATTTGTGCATTTATTTATTTTCAACAAAAATTGCATGCCCATGCTGAAGGGAATGGAAATCCTGCAACGGAAATGACATGAAACGTCGTGGTGTTCGTTGTGAAATCATTTTCTTAAAATTGGATTAATCTACTTTAATCTAGGTTAAACATACTGTAAATCAAGAAGAAAACAAAAAGTAAACATACTTACTTGTTGAAGAACTATTCTTCGACGTTTCCTTCTCTGATCACGAACTCTTCGTGCCTTCGATCTCTACAATCAATCTCTCATACCAAGAACAGTGACACCTTTGAAAAGATCTTCTCGGTTGTTCTCGATCGGTTGAGGGAGAGTGGTGGGACTCCCTTTGGTTTGGGTTGGAGAGAATTCTTGTGAAATGAGAGAGAGCTTTTGAGAGAATTTATTTCTCTTTGGATTGTGAATTCCAAAAAATGAGAAGAAGTATTTTGGAATGTCTCACATTCCATCCTTTTATAATGCCTTATGGTGGAGTTAAAATCTCCACCATTTACCAATTTACAACAATCATATGATATGCAAATCATATTTGCATATCACATAATATAAGGTATCTCATACCTTATTATATAAATCTCATTTACATAATTGTGAAATTTTAAATTGAATCATATTCAATTTAATTTCTCTCAATTCAATTTCTCCAAATTAGCACTAATTAATCAATTAGGCTAATCTATAGTTTATTATGAATCTCATTCACATTAAACTATATATTATGTCAATTATATCTCATATAAATGACATAAATACCCTTTTAATGAATTTGAACACTTCAAATTCACACCAAACTGTAAACCGTCAATTTATCCAGTTTGAGTCAATCGAGGGACCTAATGGACCTTCAGATGATGAGCTCCAATGATTCGAGATTAACCTGTCAAACTCTTTGACCCGGTTATTTAACATTCATTAGCTGTGGTAACACTCCACTAAAGCTCGTAGTTGCACTCCCATCACTGTAGGACAAGTTGTGTCAATTGATTTAGCCAATGCCCGTGAGTCGACCCTTCACAGGTTGTTCATAGACACTACTGGGTCAAAATACTGTTTTACCCCTGTGTCTACCTCTGGCTCTTTAAGTCCCATTGCTCCTCTAATGAACAACTACGTTGTATGGTCCGACCATGAACAACATCCTTCTCGGGCCAGTGAGAGGGTGGGCGCCCGTTGTCCAAGCCCTGGAGACAACACTTAAGGGAACAACCCCTCTAGTTTCCCTAATTCGGAAACGAGTGAATTCTATCTCGCGTAGTCAAGTTCCCAGCTCCCCACGTGGTCCTGTCCCTGAGAAGATAAGCATATTGGATGAATAACTGTGACCACCCTCACCCGTACTAGTCAAAGGACATACCCCCGCAGACAGGAGTCCGTAACACGCTCAGGATTAAGGTCGAGTCACTATTGGTCATCTACGAAGTTATTAGCCCTATATTGTTAACGGTGTTACACCAGTAAGTCTAATAATTCACGATCCGGTCTTGAACAATCTAATAATTCACGGTCCGGTCGAGTCACTATTGGTCATCTACGAAGTTATTTCTTTTGTTTCATTTTTAGTTGTTTTTGCTTTCGTTTTAGTTGAATAAATAACTCTTGCATGCCTATTTTGTAGCTCACTTGGGGTTTGGTGATTGATATGCACTTTAGTGGAGGTCTCCTCGATTTAGGACAGTATTGTTCTCCCTTGCATCTTTATTAATTGTCCTTAAGCATGTTTAAGTGAGTAGTTTATACATTGAGGGCAATGTATGCTTTAAGCATGAGGGGGGAGATGTGTTGTTCTGAATCTGATTTTGGGCTTAGTTGAAAATTTTTCTATTGATGAGATTATGTGTTGTTAGCGTTTATAGGGTGTTGCATGCTCTTGTGATTATGAAGTTATTTTCTTGCTTTAAGACTTAAAAATGATCTATTTTGACTACCAGATTCCATGTTTAGTTGCTCGTTTTCATGGTCTTTGATATGCATGATGTAGATAGTTGATTCATTATGTTTAAGCAAGTAAAAATAGGAAAGTTGGCTGTTGTCCCTTGTATAAAAATTAAGTCTCTGCATGTTTTTAATGGTAAAAAATGTGTTGTCTTTTGTGGAAACTTGATATGCATCTCCTTGAAAATGAAAAGTTAAGGTCAAATCTTAGGGTTAATGAAAATAAGAGTTGTTGCTTGTGTTTGAGGCAAGAGTATGCTATCTTGTTGGTGTTTCTCGAGGTCAAGCTTGTCATTAGGGTTCTTTAGTGCGCTTATGGTTAGTGTGTCAATCAAACTAGTTAGGATTCAACTCCTAGGCCAAAAAGTTCGAAAGCTAGAAACCATGACAAGTTAGATAGCCCTTACATCTTTTAGAGCGCTCCAAAATTAGTAAACTCAAAATTTGTGACCATTTCAAGTTTGAGGGTTTTATCCGACCTCCCTAACTCAATGAGGACATTGAGTACTCTAAGTTTGGGAGGGAAAGTTAAATTCTCCGTGTTAAAAAATAAAAGAGAAAGAAAGAAATAGTGTGCAAACCTTTCATTTCCCTAAAACTCCATTAGGCTAGACCAAAAAAATGTGTTATCCTTAGGCTTAATAATTGCTAGTTTTATAATGATTTCAGGGCTTTTACATGTTTAAATCACTCAATTTCAGGTTAGGAGCTTAAACAGGACATTTGAAGACAATTTGGATCACTCGGGATCGAAACGAGGCTATTTGGAGCTAAAAATAATACCAATTGGAAGAGAAAAGATAAATCTAAGCATGATGACCCGAAGTGATGGCGTTGCAAACGCCGTTTATAGCGTTACAACGCCGAGCATGCTTGTTAAAGGCGTTGAAGACCATCGCTGATAGATGGCGTTGCAACGTTGCCTTGCAGCGTCGCAACGCTATCTCGATAAGGAAGCTTATATGAGGAGCCGCATAGAGGGCGTTGCAACGCTGCCTTGCAGCGTTGCAATGCCAGATCGATAAGGAGGCACACGCGTTAGGGTAGCAGCGTTGCAACGTTGCCGACTGTTTCCTTATTTACCAGCCGCCTAGGGTACAACGTTGCAACGTTGCCCCTAGCGTTGCAACGCTGCACCGATTCCATCTATAAATATATCCTTATGATTTCATTACAAGAAGAGTCGAAATTGATAGACAATTCACCCTAATTTAGAAATACACTTTGTAAGAAGAGACAAAAGAGCGTTTTTGGGAGCCAAAACATCCGTGGAGGTTCGAGATCGAAAAGGGGAGCTCGGAGACGAAGGACTGGCATCAACACATAAGTTTAATTTTTTTTCTTTCAATTTGTAATAGCGTTCTAAGACGTTTTCTACTTGTTTAGTTTGATTTTCATGTGATTTAGAGTAGCTAGACATTGTAGTTAGGATTTGATTTACTTGTTATGACTTTCTTGTTATGTATTAAAACATGTTTTGTCCTTTTTTTTGGCAATTCGTTCTTTACTTCTTAATTTGTTGGTTTAAGTGGACTCGAGAGATAAAGCTTGAATTAGAGCAAAATTGTCAAAACGCTTAGAAATCTGGCATGAGAATGACTTAGAAATCTTAGGGAAACACAAGAAGTTGCTTAATGCCATGCATGTCGTAGGTTCATATGGAGACTATGGAGTTTATTGCATGTGTGAGACTCACTAAGAATCGAGAGATTTTCTTGAGTATCTTATTTCTTGTTTATAAATTCATCTCATTGGTTCATTGCATGTGTTAATTGAGTCATTAACTTGTATAATCACTTCCCTCAAATCTATCAATTCGTGTCTCCACATGTGTGTTTGTTTGCTTGTCTTTACTTTCAATCAACTATCCATGTTATGTTTCTTTAGCTAAAATTGAGAATTAGTATCTTAATAATTAATTAATCTAGAAACCCATTCCCGAGGACGATACTTGGACTCATAAATCACTATACTAAAACTTGACCCGTACACTGCGATATTGCATATTCAAAATTCTACGCAACAAGTTTTTGGCGCCGTTGCCGGGGAATGACGATTATTAAGATTAATTAATATTAGGAGAAAATTTGAAATTTTAGACTAAAGTGTGTTTGTGTATTTTTCCTTATTTGTTTGTGTGATTGTTTGTTTCCTTATTTGTTTTATTTCGATTTTGTGTTGTTCTTGAGTATTTGTCCCTGGTTGTGCTGCTATTGTATAAGTCTTGGTGTGAACTTCTGATTTTTTTTTTAGTATGACTTTGCATGATTTTGAGTTTCCACCATACTATTGTCCCTCTCAGGACCCTAGGTATGTGCATCATGATTTATCTGAACACCATGGTCTAATTTTCACTATTCTGTACCTAAATTTGATGAAAATGCTTATGATGGTAGTTATTTAGGCACTTGAAACCATAATTTTTCGTACCTTGACTAACCTAATGAAAAATCTTCTCTAGTAGACCAATTGATGGAATATACCTTAGAATTGAAAATTAAAAATTTGGTTCATAATGAATTCGAAAGGTTGAATAGGTTAGAAGCTGAGGTGGTAAGACTTTGGGAAGTAGTGCAGGATAGAGCCCAGTATCTTAATCAGCTAGTAATTTCCCTTAAGGCCTTACAGGAACAATTTCTTATCCTTACTACTCAGGAGGTGTCACCTAGGAGGATTTGTTCTTATGATAATGAGGATAGTTTGGGGGAGACTGAGGCACACCATAACCAGGTTAGTGAGGTAGACATTGGTGATATAGTCACTTCCATAGAGGAATCCCAAGTGATAGAGTTAGAGGCTGAGAAGTCTTCTTTCCTTTTATCCCCAGATTTTTTTTTTTAATAACCATTTGTCCTACACTCACGAGTCTTGTTTTGATTTTTGTTCTTTTGTGTTATTAAACAAAAATACCAAAAATAATTTTCTGTCTGGGGCTCAAGAAAAACAGGATAGCCTTTTAGACTTAGAAGGCTATATCGATTCAAGCAAAAAGGGCCCAAAGAAATATGAACAATTTTATGTGCCCTGATAAGTCACCGTCTAGCTAAAGACGTTAAAGAAAGCGCTTCTTTGGAGGCAACCAAAGTTTTATGTTTCATGTCTTTATTTTTTGTATTTTTCTTTCTTTTATGTTCTATTTTATTTTCTGGTTTTGTTGTTTTTGTCTAATTTCATTCTTTTTGTACCTCCAGGTGTATGCCCAAGGGTAGAGCTGCAGACTTGCACCCTTTTGATCCTGAAATCGAGAGGACCTGTAGGAGACTCCTAAGGGAAGGAAGAGTAGAGCCTCAGGCAATGGCTGATCAGAAGCTCATCAATAACCCTAAACCTATCAGGAAGTATTTCCAACCTGTGTTTAATTCTGAGCAGGCTGGAATAGTTTATGCCCCTATAAATGCTAACAATTTTGAACTTAAGACAGGGCTGATACAGATGGTTAGGGAAGGTGCTTTCAGAGGCTTAGCCACAGAATATCCTAACTCACTCACACTTACAAAACTTCTTAGAAATCTGTGGTACAGTTAAAATGAACGGTATTTCTGCTGATAATATTCGCTTACGTCTCTTTCCTTTCTCTTTGCAGGGTAGGGCTAAAGAATGGCTAGGGTCCCTTCCCTCAGGTAGTATCACTTCTTGGGAGGAGTTGACCCAAGCCTTCATGACCAAATTCTTTCCACCTGTGAAAGCTGCAAAGTTAAGGACTGAGATAGGAACATTCAGGCAGCAGGAGGGAGAGCAACTATTTGAGGCATGAGAAAGGTACAAGGACATGCTCAGGAGGTGCCCACAACATGGCTACCCAGATTGGCTCCAGGTACAATTGTTTTATAATGGACTGGAAGGTAAGACCAGGACCATTCTGGATGCCACTGCTGGAAGGAGCTTTCATGGCAAAGACTGTGCTAGAAGCACGTGCCCTCCTAGAGGAAGTGTCAACCGCCACCACCACCGGTGGCCTCTGAGACAATCACGCATCTAAACCATGAGTTTGGATCAGATCAACTTGATGAGGTAACCTCTCTTAGATCTCATATGGCATCTCTCACTCATGCTCTGAATAATTTTGCAGGATCACCACAAACAGGGACGTCCTCTCAATGCTCCCAGCCCAATGGAGAATCCACTATGGAGCAACTACACTACTTGAACATCAGAGGCAACAACTATGGAGGACACCAGACTCAGAATAACCTCCCAACACATTACAATCCAAGTTTGAGGTATCATGAAAATTTCTCTTATGCTAACAACAAAAATGTGTTGAATCCTCCTATAGGGCATGCTTCTACATCAGAGAGGAAACCATCTCTGGAAGAGACATTGCACTCTTTCATAGCTGAATCCAGAAGTCGGTCCAACCAGCTAGAGAATGTAGTTACCAGTCTATCTGGTATAGTGACTAGTCAAGGAGCTGCAATAAAGAATATAGAGACCCAGATTAGCCAAATGAACACATCACTCCAGGCACTGCAAGCAAGGAAAGAAACACCTTGAGGGAGTACAGTCTAGCTAAAAGACGTTAAACAAAGTGCTTCTTGGGAGGCAACCCAAGTTTCACTTATTTTGTTGTTTTCGTGTTTTAGTTGTTTTTTCAGTTCTTAGTATTTACTAGTTTGTTTTTTTTGCTTTGTAGGTTGTGACGATGTCATCCTTCGTTGGAAATCCATGCTCCGTTCTGAGACACTCCAACACACATGCTTTGGCTATCCAAGGAACTCAGAAAGATCTCCATAACTCAGGACAATATTGTTCACTTTTACCCTTATACTTAATTTGTGCTTATTTCTGCAAACATTGGGGACAATGTTTAGTTTAAGTTTAGGGGTGAGATGTTGTTTAATTGTTGTGACTGTCCTGAGTATCTGCTAGAATTGGTGATTGATCTTTTACATAAGTATGAGTATGATAGCCTAGGATGAGATATAATTGGGAATCTTTGTGATTCTGCTGAAACCTGAGAGCATGACATGAATTTGAGTTAATTTAAAAATTTTCTTAAGTTTCTCCTGCATTATTATGCACATAACTTGTGTTCCTGTAGTTTTGAAATGCTTAGAACAAAGTTATTAGGTTTAGAAGTTTGATGTCACCTTGATAGGTCTGAGAACTGATTTGAGAGTTAAACTGCAGGATAGGGTAAATGACAATATGAAGTGCATGATCTGTATAATATGTGAAATAGTTTGTTTTTGTTGTTTGTTTGCTAAAGAAAAAAAATCGTGAGGGCAAAAAGAGCTACTTTCACTGTGATCAGTTAGGCCACTCATTGAGTGAGTGCTCTGGGTAAGGGTCCCTGCAGTGGATGTGTGAAAGCTAGTGTCCTTACACAAAAAAAGAAGAAAATAGAAATTTTTTTTTTTGATAAAAAGTGAGTAAGTGCTGAGTAGAGTTATTTAGTTCTTGAATGTGAGGAGGCTCAAAGATTAGTAATTAAGACCAGTGTAGGGGAAGTTGAATGGAGAGCCTAATAAAGTTGATCCGGGCTTAGTAAAAATGAAGGGAACTTAGGAAAAGTTTTAAATTGCTTGCTGAATTGTTATGTTTGAATGTTTCCTGTGATTGCCAGATTTTCTCTTAAATCTTTGAGGCTTGAATCAAATGTATGTTTAAGAACAATCTGATGTTTAATTCTGTTTTTGCTTGGGACTAGCAAAAGTTTAAGTTTGGGGGTGTTTGATAGCACACAAAATGTGCTATCCTTAGGCTTAATAATTGCTAGTTTTATAATGATTTCAGGGCTTTTACATGTTTAAATCACTCAATTTCAGGTTAGGAGCTTAAACAGGACATTTGAAGACAATTTGGATCACTCGGGATCGAAACGAAGCTATTTGGAGCTAAAAATAATACCAATTGGAAGAGAAAAGATCAATCCAAGCATGATGACCCGAAGTGATGGCGTTGCAACGTTGTCTGCCGAGCGTGTTGTTTAAAGGCGTTGAAGACCACTGCCGATAGCGTTGCAACGCTTCCTTGCAGCGTCGCAACGCCATCTCGATAAAGAAGCTTATATGAGGAGCGCGACGAGGGCGCTGCAACGCCGCTTTGCGGCGTCGCAACGCCGATCGATAAGGAGGCGGCGCGTTAGTTAGGTAGCGCAGCGTTACTGCTTTGTCCCCTAGCGTTGCGACGCCGCCGATCGCTTTTCCTTATTTACCAGCCGCCTAGGCTACAGCGTTGCAACGCTGCAACGATTCCATCTATAAATATATCCTTATGATTTCATTACAAGGAGAGCCGAAATTGATAGACAATCCACCCTAATTTCGAAATACACTTTGTAAAAAGAGAGAAAAGAGCGTTTTTGGGAGCCAAAGCATCCATGGAGGTTCGAGATCGAAAACGGGTGCTCGGAGACGAAGGACCGACATCGACACATAAGTTTAATTTCTTTTTCTTTCAATTTGTAATAACGTTCTAAGACGTTTTCTACTTGTTTAGTTTGATTTTCATGTGATTTAGAGTAGCTAGACATTGTAGTTAGGATTTGATTTACTTGTTATGACTTTCTTGCTATGTATTGAAGTATGTTTTGTCCTTATTTTTGACAATTCGTTCTTTACTTCTTAATTTGTTGGTTTAAGTGGACTCGAGAGATAAAGCTTGAATTAAAGCAAAATTGTCAAACCCCTTAGAAATCTGGCATGAGAATGACTTAGAAATCTTACGGAAGCACATAAAGAAGTTGCTTAATGCCATGCATGTCGTAGGTTCATATGGAGACTATGGAGTTTATTGCATGTGTGAGGCTCACTAAGAATCGAGAAATTTTCTTGAGTATTTTACTTCTTGTTTATAAATTCATCTCATTGGTTCATTGCATGTGTTAATTGAGTCATTAACTTGTATAATCACTTCCCTCAAATCTATCAATTCGTGTCTCCACAGGTGTGTTTGTTTGCTTGTCTTTACTTTCAATCAACTATCCATGTTATGTTTCTTTAGCTAAAATTGAGAATTCGTATCTTAATAATTAATTAATCTAGAAACCCATTCTCGAGGATGATACTTGGACTCATAAATCACTATACTAAAACTTGACCCGTACACTGCGGTATTGCATATTCAAAATTCTACGCAACAGCTAACCATGTGTGTCTTTCTAAGAACTAAGGGAGAGTAAAAAAACAAACAAACAAAAGAAAGAAAAAAAAAACGTAGCCCTAAGTAGTCAGTCTTATGGAAATGGATGGGAATAACGTACACATTTATTTTTTTAAATAAAATAAAAAGGAATGATCATAAAATTGTACTCATGCGAGTTTAGGAGTGTGACTTATCTTTAACTATGGGTTGCTTGATTTGAATGATTAGGATTCTAGTGATTGAGCTTGTGGGAAGGTGTCGAGTCTGATGGAGATCTGATCTCCTTGAGCAGCGGAAACGTGATTGGGATCGTTAATGTGCTTGATTGTTTTGCTTTATAACAAAAACCAATACATTGATAAATACAGAACAAGCATGAAATTCTAATCCTATTAGACATGGATAATGGCATACATGCAAACATGTTAAGGTTTAACAATTAAACTAAAGGGAAGAAGAAGAATACCTTTGTAGTTTCTAATTCTCCAGCAACACCTTGCTCCTAGCTTTTCAGCAATACAACAGAACTCCTTTATTTTTCTCCAAGAAAGACACTACCAACAGGAGAACCTTCTATCCTCTGAGATTCAACTTAGAACAAAATCCTTTGTGAGTAGAATTCCAACTTTTGGATAATTTTTGGGAATGAGAGTGAGAGAGAGAGAATTTCACTGTCAAAATGAAAATGATCGATCCATCCCTGCTTCACTTCTCTCCAGGAGAAGTTAAACCCAGTAGAGGGCATCTCCCACTTCCTATCGAATAGGGAGTTGGGAGAGAGGGGGGGAACGTGTCCTCCTGACACGTTCCTTATTTAATTAAATAATCAAAATAAATTAAATATATTATATTTAATTTATATTAAACACATTTAATGAATTATCCCTCTATCCTATAGTTTTAATGCACATCCAATGTACATTAAATTTAACCTATAGTTTTTCAATATGAATCACATTCACATTTAAATTTAATATTTGAACTCTTTCAAATATTTAATTCTCTCACATAATTTAATATGAATCATATTCACATTAAATTTATAATATATAGTTCCAAAACTATATATTATATCGTATCAATATACATTAAGTTTTATTCCCTAATGAGTTTGAACATTTCAAATTCTAATGATCTAAGAACCCTTTACGAGCTAGAAGGTGAACCTAATGGACCTACAGATCAGAAGCTCTAACGATACAAGATTGTTCGGTTAATCTCATTAACCTCCCAATCAACATTCGATAACTGCGGGAACACTCCACTAAAGTCCCACAGCTGCACTCTTCTCACTGCAGATATATTTCTGTGTCCATGGATATTGACCAATAACAACAAGTCAATCCTTCACGAATGTTCGTAACCACAGCTGGGTCAAATTACCGTTTTACCCCTAGGTTACATCTTGTGCCTTAAGTACCAGTGCTCCTCTAATGAACAATTTGTTTGTGGTCCTACCAACAAACAGAGTCCCTCTCGGGCCAATGAGAGGGTCGGGCCCTTTTTTCAAGTTCAAGTCCCTGAGACACCACTTAAGGGAACATTCCTCTACTTACCCTAGTAGGCGGGAAGGAGTGAATTCCATCTTGCTAAGTTAAGTTCCCAAATGCACTTTCGGTCTTGTCCCCAAGAAGGTAGGCATATTGAGTCGGCGAATCGCCACTCTCACCCATACTAGTCAAAGGACAATCCCTCATGCGAACAGGAGTTCGTAACTTTCTTTCGAGATTGAGATCAAGTTGCCTAGGTCATCCTAGTGAAATAGAAACCTAACTAGTCAACGGAGTTCTGATTAGAGATTACTATTTCGTGGTCCTGGCTTATGTAATCTCATTACATAGGATATCCCCACTCACATGTCATCTACACGAACACGTTTATCACAAGTGTTTGTATCAAATACAAAGTGGGCCACATCCATAGTTTAACCGGGGGTAAGGTACTCAAACCTTATCCCCAACTATAGACCACTTTAGGTCAGATCTCGACCGAGATCCCTTTTATGTACATTACAATCGGTTAGAGATTCATTTAACAACCTTGGATGTTTAGTTTATTGGATTTAGGGTTTAAATAAAGGCAAACTCGTAGATAACGAACAATAACACTTTATTGAAATAATAACACTTTATTACAATAATTAGAACATTATTACAAACTACGAGTTTTAGGGCACAAATCCCAACAGAGTCCTAGTTGATTTGCTCTTGGTTATTGATGCATAAGTGTAAGCGTAGGGAACCCCGGGTGAGCCACTTAGAGAGTATTGAATGAATGGTGACTTGTAGCTTAGAGCATAAGTATTCAATTTTTGTTTAATTAACCCAAAATGATTTGAGTCTTGAAAGGTCTTTAAAGTTTTTAGGGAATAGAACTCATTGAGGACAATGAGTAGTTCAAGTTTGGGGGTTTGATAACTCGTAGTAGTTCAACCCAAACCGTAAGGGTTGGGTTGGGTTGATTTTTTTTTGGGTTTGGTTGGGTTATTTTTTACCCAACCCAGTTTTTTCGGTTCGGTTTCGGGTTGATCAATTTTTGGCTTGGTTCAACCCGAACCGAACCGGTTTTTTCACATTTATTAAAAAAAATGTATATATATATATACCTTACTAAAAGTCACTCTTCTAACCTACAGATTCTAAACCTAAACGCACACACGGTGTCACAATCATACTAGAAAAATGTATGTTTGTGAACCTCACAGTGATGAGACGTGCCATGATGCGACCGAGGAGGACGATGCATCATCTAACACACCAAGATCGGTGGGCTTGATGGCTAATATGAGAACATGCGAGATTGGGGCCAACCGTGTCGGAGGAGGGGTCGATGTATGGGCGTATGACTACTCGCCAAAATGACGTGCAAGGGAGGAAGACCTAATATTTCTCATAATATACTATAGGGGGTACCATGGTGTCGACTCTCCACCACCCCTAGGCTTGTGGGCCTAAGTGAGTCACCCCGTGGCACGTTAGCGTGTCATGGCTGGGGCGAGCGTCACAAGAGAAGTGTCTTGGGCGTTTCCTTTGTAACGGGTTTTCAAGGGATAGTGTCGGACGACACAGGTGTGCCGACATTGCGCCCCTTCCCATGGCTTAGAGGTTCAGATATAGGGGTCGTTAGCAGCCAACGATCCGAGAATGTCCCGTCAAATCCAACTCATGGGAAAGACCGAGTGCAAGTACACGGACGGGCGACGTGTACGATCGAGTTATATTCCGCTGCATATTTACTTGATGCTTGGTTGAGGACTGAAGAACCTCGCCTAAGGTTCGACGAAGCCACAGGGCGTTGCGATCATAGAGATGGGGCAGAAGTTCCCCTTAAGGTTAGCCATGTTCGAGGGATGATTCATGGCGCCGCACGGTGCGAGAGGTGCGACCGTGACGCACGACTTACGACTCCTCTGCATTGTGAAGTTCAGGCGACATTCATTGGCGTTCAGCGGAGTTCAGGTGGCGTTCAGCAGGCGACGGTCTCTCCATTCTCCTATGCGTTCGTTGGGAAGTGATCGACGACCTTCAGCTTCACATCTGCATTTGCCGGGAAGAGATTGACGGCCTTCGGCGTTCAGCAGGCGACGGTCTCTCCATTCTCCTATGCGTTCGTTGGGAAGTGATCGACGACCTTCAGCTTCACATCTGCGTTTGCCGGGAAGAGATTGACGGCCTTCAGCGTTCAGCAGGCGGCGATCTCTCCATTCTCCTCTGCGTTCTCCATTCTTCGATTCTGCGGCGTTTGGCTCTAAATCGTCGTCAACCTCCAGATCACCATCTTCGATTCTTTGTTGATTCGTTCCGGATTTTGGTGGTCTTGAGGTGAGATCTTAGATAATTTTTGTCTGATTTCTATTAATTTCATATTGCTTTAATGTTTTCTGTTCAAACAAAAAAAAATTAGTTTATGATATTTTCTGTTAAGTGTTCACAAGGTTGGGTGTTCACAAGTTTTGATCTAAACTGATTGGCTAAAAAATTTTAGTTTAAGACAAGTTTGAGTTTCTGTTAAGTGTTTTTTGTTCAGTGTTCACAAGTTTGGATCTAAACTGATTGGCTAAATTTTTTTTGTTTAAGACAAGTTTGAGTTTCTGTTAATGTTCACAAGTTTGGATCTAAACTCATTGCCTTTCTGTTCACATTGTGTTGCTTAGTTTAGGACATTATTGCTTAGTTTATTATGATTTATTGATTTGTCATTGGATTTCTGTTTACAAGTTTGGAGCTAAATTCATGTTTGGGCATTTGGTGCCTTATATGTGAGTTGGTACTGATCATTGGCTTTTTTTTCACAAATTGGTACTGAAGTTGGGTCATTTGGTCATGGTGCATTGTTTGTTGGGTCATTTTTTTTTATTGTAAGTGTATAAATTATTTGTGTTTTACAGAATAGTTGGTTCACTCAAAATTTTCATCACGGAGTCGGACTCAGAGGAATCACCAATATACAACTTCATTGTGAGTTAAATTTGTCTAATTCATTTTGTACATTGTGTTCACTCTCGTATATTTGGAATTTATGGTTTTCTGATTAATAGGTTGTAAGTTGGTTGTGATTTATTTTAGTTTAATTTATTTTTATAGATGGACAACAGTAGTGGTAATGCAAATACGAGTGAGTCAGGGCCAGGATGTAATGATGTAACTCCTACTATTCCCAATCCTAGCCAAATTTGTAAACCACGTTTGCCTCAAAAGTCTAGCAAAAGGAAACCTAGTAAACCAACCTCTTCTGTTTGGGAACATTTCACAAAAATGGAAGTGAGTGTTGATGATGGAGCTAGGTGCAAGTGTAATTATTGTGATAAGGATTATGCTTGTGACACTAATAGTTGTGGAACTAGCACTTTATGGAAGCATCTAAGGAATCAGTGTAAAAAGTATCCATATAGAGAACAAGAAAAGGGACAAACCACCTTAACTTTTGTCCCTATTAATGATGGAAAAGGAGGAACTGCTAGTAACTTTGTGACTACATTATTTAGTCAACAAACGTGTAGAACAACATGTGCCATGATGATAATTATTGATGAGTTACCTTTCAGATTCGTAGAGGATGAGGGGTTTAGACTCTTTTGTAGTATTTCTTGTCCTAAGTTTGACATTCCATCAAGAGTAACAGTTGTTAGAGATGTATTTCAACTTTAACTTAAAGAGAAAAAATAATTGAAATCATTTCTAAGTAAAAAATCTCAGAGGGTTTGTCTTACAACAGACATTTGGACTTCGTTGCAAAATATTAACTACATGGTAGTCACTGCACACTTTATTGATTCTGAATGAAATTTGCATAAAAAGATTTTGAACTTTTGTCAAGTTGCTAACCATAAGGGGGAAACCATTGGCAAGGAGATTGAGAGTTGTTTTGTTGGAATGGGGGATCGACAATATTTTTTCCATCACTGTTGATAATGCAAGTTGTAATGATGTTGCTATTTCTTACATTAAGAGAAGACTTAAAAGTTGGAAATCTATTGTCTTAGATGGAGAGCTATTACACATGAGATGTTGTGCTCACATAATTAACTTGATTGTCAATGATGGATTGAAAGATATGCATGAATCAATTGTTAACGTTTGTAATGCAGTAAGATATGTTCGATCATCACCTAAGAGATTGGAAAAATTCACTGCTTGTATGAAACAAGAGAAAATTGACTGTAAAGCTCTTATTTGTTTAGATGTGTCAACCAAGTGGAATCCTACCTATTTAATGCTTGATCATGCATTAAAATTTGAGAAGACTCTTAAAATTTTAGAGGAAGAATGAAGATTGTCAGATTATGCTGATTATTTCGAGGAAGATGACCACGAAAATAAAAGATTGGGGTCACCATCTAAATTTGATTGGGAAAATGTCAAGTTGTTTGTTAAGTTTTTGAAGAAATTTTATGATGTCACTACAAAGATAAGTGGTTCTTTATATGTGACCTCTAATATCATATTTCATGAACTTTATGGCATTCAGTATACATTAATCAAATGGAGCTTGAATCCCAATTCTATCCTATGTAATATGGCTAAAAATATGAAGATAAAGTTTAACAAGTATTGAAGTTCATTTAACAAGATTAATAAATTGTTGTTTCTTGTTGTGGTGCTTGATCCCCATTACAAGCTGGATTATGTGTCATTTTTCTTTTCTAATGTTTATGAGGATGGTGTGGTCAAATCAATGATGGATGATGTCAAGATATATTTAGATCGTATATATGAATTTTACAAATCACGTGACATTGGCACTCGAGGAAGCAAAGGTTGTACTAGTAGTAGTAGTGATTCTCAACAATCAAGCACTGACACTAGTACAAACAATAGTGATGATGATGATGGTGATGAAGAGGAAAACACGATGCAATTAAGGTATAAGAAAATGAGAGAAGAGAAAAGTTCATTGGAGGTGAAGAATGATGTTGATCGATATTTATCTGAGCCTAATGAGGAAGCTAATGATGATTTAGATGTTTTGTCTTGGTGGAAATTGAATGGTCATAAATACCGTATTTTGTCCAAAATTGCCCAAGATGTTTTAGCTATTCCAGTGTCTACTGTGGCATCTGAATCTGGATTTAGTACAGGAGGTCGAATTCTTGATTCTTTTAGAAGTTCTTTAACTCCTAAAACGGTAGAGGCTTTAATATGTGCACAAAATTGGATTCGTCGTGGCTCAAATGTTATTAGATCTTCCTCCACAGCTTGAAGAGTTAGAAACTTATGATAAGATTGAGTCAGGTAATAAAATTATTTTCTTATTATTGTGGATTTCAAAGTCTATTATAATCAAATAATAGATATTTAGTTTTCTTTGGTCTGTTTTTCAGAGATTGCATCCCTCGCTATTGTTGTGGAATAGGATTCAAGTGGAATGATGATTTTAATTGTAAGTTATTCTATCATTATATTGATTAATATTGTTTTTTTTCATAGGTACAATTATTTATAATCTAAAGTTTCATTTGTATTTTTCAGCCTTTTAGGTTCTAGCTATCAAATATCAAGGGAAATTATTGAAGAATGAAGAACTAAATCTAATTTTTGTGGTGTTGTAACTTTTGTTGATTCTATTTTAGTTGTGCTTCAAATTTAAAATTTCAGTATTGTAATGGACTAGTAGTTGCATTATTGAAACTTGGTACTTTTTACTCATGGTGGTTTATTTTAAAAGTGTATTGTATTTATTGTAAACTTTTATCATATTTATGTATTTGGAAGACATTGGAGTTTCTTAATTCTTGATTTTTTTTTTGTATTTATGTTGAATTAGGTAAAAATTGAAGGTACACCCAAAATTGTTTAAATTTAAATTGAATGAAAAAAAAAATAACCCGAGGACCCAACCCGACCCAACTAAAAAATATAAGGGTTGGGTTGGGTTGAGTTGCTCTAAAACATAGGGTTGAACGGGTTGAAGGACTACCCAACCCGAATTTTCGGGTTGGTCCAAAAAATACCCCTAACCCAACCCAACCCATGTACACCCCTACATGACCGTGTATACTTGCACGTCATAGAAGTGTCAGAGTCTCATTCTTGTTTGCATTAGTTTAAGGCACTCGATATTTCACATCAATCGTTAACTTAATAAGCTTACCATTTTGGGGATAAGACTTGGTAGAGAGTTGGGAACATAGTCCTACAAGATGGAATTTACTCCTACCTGCTTTAGAGTTTAGTAGATAGGTTGTTCCTTTAAGTACTGACTCCGGGTCTTAAACAATGGGCCTCACACTCTCATTGGCTCGAGAGGAATTCCATTTGTTGGTTAGACAACAAGCCAATTGTTCATTAGAGGATTGGGACTTAGGAACAAGAGGTAATTACAGGGGTAAAACAGAGTTTTTGACCCAACTGCAATTACAAACAATTCGTGAAAGATCGACTTACTAATCATGGTTATCTCAAGTGGACAGAAATATATCTATAGTGATGAGAGTGCAATCGTTGGGCTTTAATGGAGTGACTCACGGTTAACGAATGTTGATTAGGTAAGCCAAAGAGTTTGGGTCGGTTAATCTCGTATCGTTGGACTTTGTAGGTCCACTAGGTCCTCCTTGTTGGCTTGGATTAATTATTACTGGTGAAAACTAGTAAACTAGAGCTTTATTTACCATAGTTTTTTCCACCCTAGTGCGTAAAGATTTGTCATTTAAGGCAGTAAAATTAGAAAATGCATGGATAAAGCAATTGCAGACCATTTTTTATATGTTTCCCGTCCTAGCGCGTAATGAGACTAACGACTACTTTTGCAGGAAAAGGAAAGCATGCGGTAGGCGAGATCCAATGATGCGTTGGTTCGCTTGAGGGAGACAAAAAGGGTAGTGGGCGCACTACCTGCGTCAGAAAGAATAAGGAACGTGGAGACAGTTTGTCAGAGCAGTCTGACCAAATGCATAGGCCAGAAGGAGGGGACCGCTAGCGCGTCAGCCGTATTGTGAGTTGAAAAAGCCAACGCGCACGTGAAAGAAGCAGTTTGTGGCTTATAAATATCTTGATGGCCAGAAAAAGGAGTCTTTTCACAACTTTAGGATTTTCCATTTTTTGAGAGAGAAAGAAGAAAAGGGAGAAGGTGAAAAATCACCCTCATTAGGAGTGATCTACAAAGCTGAAAGAGGAGTAACTAGCACTCGTAGGAAGGACTAAGTTAAAACACTTCACGACTCAAGAAGTAATGCGACAACCTACTTTTCTTTACTTCCTTTTCTCATTTTCATTCATGGCGTTTATTTTCAGTTTGTTATTCATCTTTTCCATGTATTTCAGTAACTAAAGTAGTTATGAAGACTAGGCCAATCGACCATCATGTTTTGGATTTTGTTAATGTGTAAATAAAGGTTTGCATGCAGGATATACTGATAATTGTTTTCTCCACTGTTTTTATTGATAAATGCTTAGATAATTTCTGGCCATTTTTATTTAAGTGAGGCATAGTCGTGAGATCGAGAGATTCATTTTCTATGTGAAAAAAGTGGGGAGAAGCAAGGGTATACATAATCATCAGAACAAATTAGGGATAATAGTTCTCTTGGAGGCTAAGGTATGGCGGTAGCTTACGTGGTAGAGTGGAGAGGGATCTGGCTCTTATTGCATTAAAGTGCAATACCAGGAGGGAAACATTTCTACTCAAGAACCCTACGTCTCACTGTCAATAAAATCTGGTAGCATGTCTAAATTGTCATTAACAACGCCAAAGCATGAGACGTTGGGCCGAAGTCTTGAGCCCTTTTTATTGCCATTAAACTCAGTAATTTGCATTATTATTTGTTACCATAACTCCTACTTCCCTCTAATATTTTTCTAGACCTTTCTTGCTTAAGAAGTAACTGCTCAAATTACGTATCACCGCTTAATCAGAATATTAGTTCCCTACCTTTTCCCTACCTTTTCCCTATGGAGATCGACCTTGGAATACTTTCCAAGTACTACTTGCTAGTGCTCAGTGTACACTTGCCTGCAACATTGGGTGATACAAAGGAAATTTATATCATATTCTACCACTCGTACACATTACGAGTTTACAGTTGAGTAAATTAAGCCTTGTAATAATATGAAAGAAAAAATTTGAATTTTTTAAATTTCATTTTGGGATTAAACATGAATTATATGTGATATACTTAACGTATCATAGTTTAATTATGAATAAATGATGAGAAAGAGAGATTGATATATTAAAATATGATTTAAATATTAGTTCAGTCTAATACATGAATAAAGATTCAAGTTCGAGAGATCGGGATTTGATCAGGTCATTTAATTAATATTTGATATTAAATTAAATAATTTAAATAAATTATTAATTAATTAATTAAAAATTAATTTTGTTAAAAAATAATTAAGAATTAATTTTAAAATTACAAAATTGAATTCAAGTAAGTGGAATTTGCAAGGTTTGGTTTTGATGAGTTTGTTTATGACTAACATACTACCCATCTTATTAGTGAAGGGATCGTATCCCACAACAGAAGCGTTTTTAAATTGCTTTGCTCTCAATTTACATTATATGAGTTTCAACAAAAAATAAGACTAAGCATAATGGAGAAGAGAACAACTAGGTACTCTCGGCTACAAGAAATCGTGCAAGAGGGGAAGATTATTCAAGATGGGAAGTGCAATCTCTGATAAAAGAAAGTAAACCAAGATCTCTCTAAGTTAGAACTCCCTTTTTGCTCTCCTTCCTTACAATCTCAAGCCCTGGCCGAAAATGGTACTCAAATGCAACTCTCTTTGAAATTGATGTAATACGATGCTTTTATAGGCCCCAAATAAACTAACTAAGGTTGAGTGAACCCTAACCAAATCCCAAATACTTCTAACTTGAGTTAAGTGTGATTAGTAGATAAATCATGTGCTTAAAATGAGAAAATCTCGTGTAGGTGCTACAATAATCACCAAATCTTGCATTTGATTCTTTGAAGCAAAATCAATTTCAGTTACTTTGAAGCAAAGTTTTCTTGAATAGCTTTTAGCTCTTCTAATGCTTCTCTTTTCAACTTTCTTCTTTTTAAACAAGAAAAATAGCTCAATTAAGACACAAATATCATGATTTCACTCAATCCTAATACTAAGCTCAAGGAATGACCAAAACATAATCAACATGCACAATTTAAGAAGATAAAATGTTAAAAGGCAACACATCAAGCACAATAACGCAAAGTTTAGTAGCAAGATTAGAGATAAATAACTCTTTGTTGAAGAGTTATCAAACCTCCAAACTTAAGCTACTCATTGTCTCCAATGAGTGCTAACTCTTTAGGGATAATGAGAAACTCTGCATAACTTCAACTTCACAATTCTAGATTGGAGAAATGCACAACATTGTTTTTCATTGCTCTTTGAGTAGCCTTACAAAGGATTATTCAACAAGATAGAAACACTTTCTCATAAGCTTCCAATGTAAACCTAACCAAGTCTTAACAGTACTCTTTTCTAATTTCAACCAACTAGACTTTCAATCCTCCACTCCTAGCAACTCTCCTTGCACAAGGCATTACTCAAAGGTTTGCTTTACCTCAAGATTTATTATTTTTTTTTATCATTTTTCACTTGAAAGATATAAGTTAATGGTCTCTTCAATTCCTTAAAGTTCTGAAAAGAGAAAATCTCTTCCATAGTTCTTAGCATGGTCACATTGGTGATGCGACACAAATAAGTAAAGGAGAAATTCAATTTCATAGTTCTCTAGCATGTTTTGTGAGTTTGTTATTTTTCGGGTATTTTTTTAGCCTTGGAGTTTGCCAAGAAAAAAAATAACCGTGGAAGTTGTGCTTTGGAATTTACCCAAGCGATCAGAGTTTTGTTGCAGTGAGAGACAATATTATATTTTATCCTCAAATGAGAGATTGTTGGGTTTAGAGCAAAAGATGGTGCACAAGAAAAGAAAAAAAAAAAAGAAAATTGGGCCAAGCCCATTTTGCTTTTAGGTTTATGAAAATATATATGCATGCATGCCATTTCTTATTTTGTATTTTCCGCTGAGTGATGCCATTTCTTTTTTTGTTTTGCCGCGGAGTGAGTCACCGAGAGAGTTTTTTTTTTTAAAAAAAATCAAAACAGAATACACAGTGTGTATCGTGCCCGTGGCAGTCAGCATTTATGCGAGAAAAATGAGAGTTTTTCTCGATGGGTTTGAGTGAGGCTATCGTGTTGTGATATTTGGAAGCCAATTTGTCACTATTGGACGATTGAGAGTTAGTTTGTAGTGCAATTTTGAGATGTTTATAATCTTCCATTATAGTAAAACTGTAGTTACAGAAGACCGGACGTAGTCTCAAATTTCAGGTGAGCCAATATAAATTTCGTTCTCTTTTTCTTATCTCTTTAAAATTGTAGTAATTTTATTGTTATTATTATTTTTCTCTCAACACTTCTCTAATCTTGCAAAGTCGTATATCTTCAATCTTGTAACATAACAAAAGTACCTACACCTACAAAAATTTGGCAATGGTATACGGTTTTTATGTGTATAAGGAAACAAATAGTTTCAAATTAATTGTGTTCCAAAATTATTTCCAAACATAATCTAATGACCAAATAGGATAGTTATTTCCAAGCTTCTTACCAAGCAAGCTTGTCTTTATAGTAAGTATTATTTCTTGCGATAATACCATATAATTGTTCCAATAAGGTTGCTAATGAGATGATTACAATGAAGTGAAGATAATGAACAAATCGTTATTGTTCCGTGGAGAATAACCTTAAAAGTAATTTTGGCACGACCACGGTGCTAAATCGTTTGAGCCGATTACTCCCCAAAGTTAATACAACACCCTATACTGACGTGCACTCGTCAATGAAGGGTTGGAATCAAGATAGAACGGAAGCTCGGGAAAAACAAGAACAAAAGAACGAAAAACAGAAGATTGAATTTTCAACTCTGTATATACTCTATGAACTCGAAGAGGTCTATATTGGAGAAGAATAAGTCAGATCTAGATCTAAAAAACGTTTTTCAATAAATCAAATAAAATGTTTTGATCTTAAAAACGTTTTAGATCCACAATTAAAGCTAACGTTTCAAAAAAATTAAAAGGGGAAGGAAATAAGCTAACGTTTCAAAAAAATTAAAAGGGGAAGGAAATAAAAATGATTTTACCCGAACCCGATCGCGGCAACGGCTCGCGTGGGGAGATGTTTTGATACCACTACATTCACTTTTTTCCAACTCCCATGTAATCTATGATATATGAATTACTACTCTCACCTTTACAATTTTTTCAATATGGGACAATGGTTCTCCCAATTTTTCTATGTGGCTTTGGGCCTTGGGCCCAAATCATTCTACATATAACTCGAATACTTATTTATATTTCAAAAAACTCTTATCTAGGACATTCGTGGTCTCAACTATAGCGCCTTTTTGAACAGTCTATGATTTGATTTTTGTTAAATGATTAGAACAATAAATTATCTTGCAAATCATGTTTTCTTTCTTTTTCTTCCTCCCATTCTTTTAGTGCTTCTATATCCTTTTGAGGTCGTGCCCATAGAGTGTTTAAATATTTCTCTATAGTGACTCTTTGCATTTGGTTTCCTACAACAATGGTCTTATTCATATTGGTATTCTTTGTCTCCCTTCTATCTCGCTTTCACTCTCTAATCTCTTGAAATTAGGACGACACTTTGTTTAGTATTGTTATTTGTATGTATCAACGATCAAGATTGGGCCCTTGCAAAACTTTAAAGCTTTTTTCAAAGCTGTAGAAGTCTATTGAGAGGTATTCTACTAGTCATGAAATCATTTTGACGTATGATATTTAGTTTTTTGATAGTTCTTTAGGTGTTCAATTGACTACTTAAATGTATCAAAGATTAAGGGAACACATTGCAATCAAGTGAGGTATTTGTCAAAATTATTTGACTTTTAGTTCATTCTATTATCTAATTAAGCTTGATGAGGATGCATTCAACCTAAAATGAAAATTTGAAACTCTTCTCTTTAATCTTTTTGAATAAAAGTTCATTACATATTTATTTATTTATTTCGTCCTTGACAAATTATTTTTTTGTAGGTTGATAAAAGGAACTACTTCACAACAATGGAATGACTTGTCTACAACATAATTAGCTTGAGTTATTTAAATTTTTTATTACAATATAGTTTGTAATTATTGAACGATTATTGATAAAATTTATATTTTGTATCACTCCAAGTTGATATATTCATGTGAATTTTATATGAATATTAATTATTTATATAAAGACACATTTTTATTGAATCTATTTTTATTAATCATATATTATTTGAGACAATATATGAAACATCAAATATAGCATTATGAACACTAGAAAAGTTATAAAAGATACAATAATAGCATCTAAAAAAAGCTATAAATGGAAAAGAAATGGTCATTTAAAGGCTTAATACAACTTTTATTCAATTCCTGGAATTATACAAACAAATATTTATAGCCATAAATAATGCAACTTTAATTTTTGTTATATAAAGTTTTTTATAGCATTTAAAAAATTGCTATCATATAGTTTATCAAGAAAAAATTATGTTATTGGAAAATTTTTATTATAGCATTTATAAAATGCTACCTGAGTTGTCACGATGGCGAAAATGCTATAAAAAGTCTATAATAACATTTTTCTATCGTATATTTTTTTTCCTATAGTGATAAGCCCCAATTAGGTCAATGATTCAATCTCCACTTATTATATACTCTCATTATTGTTTATTATATCAACATTTAACAATGAATTTTAAAATGTTAAAATTTTTTTAAAAAAATATATATGGTGAAGGATGAGATTCAACTTTTTTGTTCTTAAGTTCAACAAGGGTAGGAGGATTCAAACCTATGACTACTTGGTCATAAGCAGATACTTCAGTTGAGCAACGCTCTTATCTGTGATGCAATCTCATCACTACATATATATTTAGAATAATTTCATGGTTATGTTTTTTTTTTTGTTTTAAATAAGGTTATTTACAACTCTTTTATTTCGTATATTACCTTTTAAATAAAATCATGGCTAAATTCTAAAAACTTAAAAAAAAATCATGGTATTTTAAAATTTTATTTTTTTTAATTATTTTTGTTAACACTTCGATGTATTAAAAAATTTAAAATACTTTGGAATATATAGGAGAAAAATTATAACAAGAGATTGAGTGTACTAATTTAATTAAAAAAACGCATTACCAAACACCGAAGCTTATTCATTTAATTATTTTTAGAAGAACATAATACATCATCTTACAACAAAATTATACCAAAAAGTTCAACATATTATCATACAAAGTTATGATCACATTGCAGAAATAAAAATAAAAAGTTATAATCATGTGGCTGACTTGATTTAATATGTAAGTTGTATTAATCTTGTATTTACCAATTTATTCAAAGTTGTATCAAGCTCCCATGTGAATCCCATTACTGACTCTCATCCTCACTCTGCCCCGAAATTGATCCTTTTATTTATATATATTAGAGATTGTTAAATTAGCGTTTCATAAATAAGGAGAACATGCATATGCCATATGGATCAGAGATGGCCTAAAATTCTTTTCTATGGTCAACCCAACACATAAAATAATTAATACAACCTAATCCTAATTTAAATAATGCTATATCTAATATATGTTCAATTAATAAACTAATTATAATGATTTTCATAACCCGTTTGGACTTACCTTACAAACCATGAGATCTATCATTGTATCCAATCACATGCAACCATGGACAATTTTCACTCTCCC
Organism: Trichosanthes cucumerina; assembly: GCA_036507285.1. Lineage (NCBI taxonomy): Eukaryota > Viridiplantae > Streptophyta > Magnoliopsida > Cucurbitales > Cucurbitaceae > Trichosanthes > Trichosanthes cucumerina. The sequence goes on from CM071844.1 coordinate 20,685,928, forward strand.
CATCATAACACAATATTTAAAAAATAATCTCCCTCACATTCACATATAAGAATTTTTGTTATATTTAATGCTAATTTTTTTAAATAATAAAAAAGATAAGATAATTTAAAATGTTTTAATTAAAATAAGATAATTGAGCTCCCTAAGAGACCATTTTAATTAATTTATTCTCTTGGAAAGTTGATTTATCAAGAAACTTGACCTACCAATTGTCACGCCCGGATGGATTGCAGGTGACAGTTGCACATGAATAGTAGGCAAGTGAATAGTAATTACCAACATTAAGGCTTTGATGCCGACCCAAGGAACAGGTGGATAAATCATTCTAATTCTAGATAAAAGGCAATGACGTCTACTTTAATATAAAAACATGAATTACTTTGACTTTCTTTTCATAATCATTTAGACATCTGTTCGGTAACCATTTGATTTTATTAAACCTCGTTTGATAACTTTTTAGATTATGTTTGATAATTATTTTGTTTTTTATTTTTTGTTTTTAAAAAATTGTGCTGGTGTGTTTCTCATCTTTTTTCTCTGTAATTCTCTACCATGTCTTTTATCTTTGTTTAAGAAAACATTTGAATGTTTAAACAAATTCTAAAACAAAAATATATGTTTTTGAAAACTATTTTTTTTAGTTATCAAAATATGAGTTAGTTTTTGAAAGCACATATAAAAAGTGGATAACAAAACAAGGAAACTCTTTAGTTTAAGTTGTATTTATAGGCTTTGTTTTCGAAAACCTAGAACAAATAATCAAATAATTATCAAATATGGCCTTAGTTTTTTGTTTTTTATTTTTTTAAAATTGTAGTTATTTTCTTACCATTTCTCTACATGGTTCCCATCTTCTCTACAACAGTTTCCATCTCTTTTAAGAAAACACTTGAATTCTTAGCTAAATTTCAAAAACAAAAAAAAGTTCTGGAAACTATTTTTTTAGTTCAAAACTTGGCTTGGTTTTTGAAAACAAAACTAAAAAGTAGCAAGAAAACATCAAAAGTCATGGATGAAAGTAACATTTATAGGCATAAATTTCAAAAAAATAAAAAACCAAAAACTAGGCCCCGTTTGATAATTATTTTGTTTTTGGTTTTTAGTTTTTGAAAGTTAAGCTTATTTTCACATAATTTCTCTACAATAGAGATCATCTCTCTTAAGTAAACATTTGAACTTTTAGCCAAATTCTAAAAACAAAGTTAAGTTTTAGAAAACTATTTTTTTAGTTTTCAAAGATTAGCTTGGTTTTTGGAAACATAGGTACAAAGTAGATAAGAAAAACATATAAACTCATTGGTAGAAGTAATATTTTTAGGTTTAAGTTTCAAAAACTAAAAACCAAAAATAAAATGGTTATCAAACGGGGCCTAATGATTATCAAACTGGCTTTATTTTTTTTTTTAAAAAACAAAAATCATGTTTGTTTTTTCACAATTTCTCTCCATCTTCTATATAATGATTCCATCTTTCTTGAAGTACCATTTAATTTTCTAGCAAAAATTTCGAAAAAAAAAAAAGTTTTTGAAAACTAGGTCTATTTGATAACCATTTGATTTTTGACTTTTGATTTTTAAAAATTATGTTTGTTTTCCAAAATTTCTCTTCATTTTCTCTACCATAATTTCCATCTTACTTGAGGTACCATTTAAGTTTCTAGCCAGATTTCAAAAACAAAAACAAGTTTTTGATAACTATTTTTTTTAGTTTTCAAAATTTAGCTTGGCTTTTGAAAATATAGATACAAAGTAGATAAGAAGACATAAAAACCTATTGGTAGAAGTACTATTTTTAAGCTTAATTTTCAAAACTCAAAAACATTAACCAAACGGCTATCAAACGGGACCTACTTTTTTTAGTTTCCAAAACTTAGCTTGGTTTTTGAAAACACAAGTACAAAGTAGGTAAGAGAACATAGAAAGTAATTGGTAGAAATAATAGTTTTAGACCTAGTTTCAAAAAATCAAAAACAAAAAAATCAAATGATTATCAAACGAGATCTTAATTTTTAATTTCTTATTTTAGAAAATTGTACTTATTTTCTAATAATTTCTCTAAAATAGTTTTCATCTTCTTTACCATAGTGTCCATCTTTCTTAAGGAAATATTTAATTTCCAGCAAAATTTAAAAACACAAAACGAGTTTTCGAAAATTACTTTTTTTTTTTTTAGTTTTCAAAACTTGAGTTTGTTTTTTAAAAATTATGTAGAAAGTAGATTAAAAAACATAAAAAATTATAGATGGAAATAACATTTATAAGCTTAATTTTTAAAAACAAAAAACAAAAAATCAAATAGTTATGAAATAAAGCATTGATTTCTTATTTCAACCGATACTGTCCTTAATTATATAACATTAGATCTCCCTTACTTCTTGTTGATGTATAGCACATGTTCACATCCCAACAACTATTTTATTGACTAATCGTCTTTTTAAAAGCTCAATGCATGTGGAAAAAAACCCCCTCATATATCAACTATATTGACCTCTCTGCACAAAAAGTTCCAAATTAATTCCTAAAAGTCTTTAATCAATTATAGAATTCGTGGGATAAATTGCATTAAAAACACATCATTAATTAATTAGAAGATAGATAGTGTATCTCTCGAGTCTAAAGAGGTCTTATTTCATGTGACTTCATGCATTTTCATACATATTTATATATCGATTCCTCAAATACACACATATAAATGGGCATACCGCTTTTTATTATTATTATTATTATTATCATCATTATCTATGTTGCAATAAATAAAGAAATTTTATTGATTAAATAAATATCATATAAAACAATAAGTATTGGGGGTCTTGGATCTGGAGATTTTTGTCAATGTCTTGAACTTTGGATGCAAGTGTGTGTATATCTATATAATTGGACCACACTCATAATTTGTCAAAAAATTTAAAGAGGGAAATTATTTATGTTGTCATGTATTATTGACTTAAGCCGCCTTCGCCCCTCTTGCCTTCCGCCATGTGATTAGGCTTTAATTATATATAGAAATTTAATGGTTAGCAAAAAAAAAAATATTATAATATTTATAAAGCTAGCAACGATTTTGAGTAATGGTAAGTAAGACTTATGACCAAGAGGTTATGGGTTCAAATCCCTCCACCCTCGTTGATATACTCAAAAAAAAAAATTGTAAATATAACAAAAATCTTTTAAATCTTATTTTTCGTTTTTATTATTCTAATTTTATGGGTAAAATATATTTTTGGTCTCTCAATTTTATGTTTAGTTCCTTTTTAGTCTCTCAGTTTTCAAATTCAACAATTTAGCTTTTGAGTTTTGCATTTAGTTACAGTGTTTGTCCTTCCATCTAATTTTTCGTTAATGCATAACGAAAAGCTGATGTGACACCTATTTTTATATATATAATAAATTATTTTATTAATATTTAATTAAATTTTATTTTTTATTTGACGAAATATTTTTTTAAACTCTCAATTTTGTATTCGGTTCTCTTTTGGTCCCTAAGTTTTCAAAAAGTCAACAAATTTATCTTAAAGTTTTGCATTTAGTTATACTATTAATCGTTCCATTCAATTTTTCGGTAGTCTAAAATAGTGATGTGACACCTATTTTTTTCAGTCTTTAATTAAAATTTTATTTTTTATTTTTTAGTTCATTCTCATTTCTTGATAAGTTTTTGATAATTTTATTAAATAAAAATAATTAAAAAATAATTAAATAGAAGGACTAATAGTGTAACTAAACGTAAAACTTGAGGGTAAATTTGTTGAGTTTTTGAAAACTTAGGGATTAAAAGATAACGAAATACAAAACTAAAAGATTAAAAAGTATTTTATCAAATAAAAAATAAATTTTAAATTAAATATAATTAAATATTAATAAAATAATTTATTATATATATAAAAATAGGTGGTATGTTAGTTTTTTTTTAAAAATTAATAGAAAATTGGATGGAAAGACCAACAGTATAACTAAGTGCAAAACTCAGGACTAAATTGTTGAGTTTGAAAATTGAGAGACTAAAATGGAACTAAACACAAACTTAAGTGATCAAAAAAGTATTTTACCCTTTTATCTTTATTGATATACTAATTATGAATTACTAATATACTACTATCATTTCATTAATATGGCCAAATGAAGTATAAGTGGTATATGTAGATATACTTCATATTAAATATAATTTATATATTGAATTTAAATTATTGTTGTATTTTTTATATATTCCATATTAGACATTTTTGATATATTGAATATTAGAAATTTCATTGTGTTGATATCCCTAAATAAGGTATATCAGTAATATATCATCAATATACTTCATATTAATTGTCTTCAAGCGAACATTTGTCACCTAAGAACCTCGGCATTTAGTACTTAAAGACTTCAGTGCCTAGGACTTCTTTGCTCTAGTCTTGAAAGTTTCTCTTTCAGAACAACTGAATATGGCATATATTCCAAATTTGTTTTTGGATAAAATTTGAAACATGCAGTTTGATTCAAAATAATGGTTAGATTTCATCGAAAACATGGTCTGGATTTTAAATTAAAATTCTAACCTGGACTTTAATCAAATTTGACCTGGGGTAAAAGTTTGATTATGCCCAGATTTTGCAATGATATCATAGAGAAAATTAACTCATATTGAACTAAATTCAAATTTATCCAATTTAATTTTTGATTTATATTTGGACCGATTTGAATTTGATTCGCAGATTGATTTGAATCAAATTTCCAACTTTATCATAATTTAATTTTGTTTTGGAATTTGATTTATGATATTGAGATAATTTAAGTCAAAAAGATTCAAATTTCAAAATTGATTTTTACCAAAATCTCATTCCAATTGAGGAATTGGATTTGAACAAAAATGGAGCTTAATAAGAAAAATATGAACCTAAATCCCTCTTTTCTTTTTTTGTGTTTAATTTTCGGCAACATCACCAGAGTCCCATTTTTTTATGCTTCTCATTCCTCTCTTTCTCGCATGCAATGTTAGGTTTTATGCCCTAAACGCGTAGTTTTGTAGTTCAAATTTATTCTTTGAAATAAAGTGTTATTTTATCAATTTGTAGACTCTCTTAAACTCAAATCTAATAAACAAACATCACTCAAATCTAATAAACAAACATCCAAGGTTATCGATGATACTTGAAGAGTATGTAGTGGGTGTATGATCTGTTGGGGTGTATGCCCTAAACTCGTATCATTTGTAACAGTTCTTGTTTTAATGAATAAAAGTTATTTATTATTCAAACTTTGCATCTCGCATTTTATAAACTTAATCCAATAAACTAGACTCCAGGGTTATACTTGTGAGAACTTGAACGGTGTGTAGTGGACACACAGGTAGGATCACGTTCGAGCCATTGACCCGAACAGTCTACAGTATATGGATAGGATTGGGAACCTCATCTCGACAACACTGTGGATGCAACCCACTTTGTATTAGATACAAACGAGGCGATCCAACTCCTTCATGTAATTGACATGCGAGTAGGGGCATCCTATGTAATGAGATTATACAAGACCGGACCGTGAATTAGACCAACTGATGTAACACCATTAACAGTTTAGGACTAATAAGTTCGTAGATAACCATTAGTGACTCGTCCTTAATCCTGAACGTGTTACGGACTCTTGTTTGCAGAGGTATGTCCTTTGACCTAGTACGGGTGAGGATGACCTGAGTTGTTTGCCAGATATGCCTACCTTCTCAAGAGCAGAACCACGTGGGGAGTTGGGAACTTGACTACGCAAGATGGAATTCACTCGTTCTCGAGATAGGAAAACTAAAGGGGTTGTTCCCTTACGTGTTGTCTCAGGGCTTGAACAATGGGGCCCCACCCTCTCACTGCCCCGAGAGGAATGTTGTTTATTTGGCAGGACCATGCAAAATAAAGTTGTTCATTAGAGAAGCAATGTGACTTAAGGAGCAAAAGATAGACACAGGGGTAAAACGGTAATTTGACCCAGCTATGGCTATGAACAACCTGTGAGGAGAATGCAACTACGTGGGTATAGTGGAGTGTCACCGTAGTTAATGAATGTTGATTAACTGGATCAAAGAGTTTTATCAATTAATCTCGGATTATTGGAGCTCATGATTTGTAGGTCCATTAGGTCGCTAAGTTGGCTCAAGTTGGACTTAATGAGGGTATACAGTTTGGAGTGAATTTGAAGTGTTCAAATTCATGAAAAAAATATTTACGTCATTTATATGAGATATGTTGACATAATATATAGTTTAATGTGAATGATATTCATAATAAACTAGAGTATAGCCTAATTATTTAATTATTGCTTATGTTGGAGAAATCGATTTGAGAGAAATTAAATTGAATGTGGTTCAATTTTAATTGCACAATTATGCAAAAGAGATTTGTATAATAAGTTATGTGATATCTTATATTATATGATATGCAAATATGATTTGCATATTAGATAGTTGTGGTAAAGTGGTAGATAGAGATTTTACCTCCACTACATGCCACTATATATTGGTAGAATGTGAAGCATTCCATAAGCTTAAGTCTCAATTTTTGGATTTCCACCAAAAGAAAAAGCTCTCTACTCTCTCAAATTCTCTCTTCCTCTCCAAAACTCAAATTCCAAAAGGAGTCTCACAACTTTCCCTCATCCACTGGAGAACAACTGAGAAGATCAAGTGGAGGTGTCCCTAGATCAAGGTCGGTTTGTGACTTGTAGGGAGATCGTTGAGATCGTGACCGAGAGAAGGAATTTGCGAAGAACGGTTCTTCAAGAGGTTAGTACACTTGTTGTACCTTTTTCCTTCTCTAAGCATGCTTAACCTAGAATTTACATAAGATGTATGTTTAATTATAAGAAAAATGGTAACCCAACGAAAAGAAATGCGATTCACGTCGCTTCCGCTGCGGATTTAATCTCATCAATTGGTATCAGAGTCGTACTTTGTTTTTCGTTGTCGATTCTGTATTTTTCTTAAAATTAGGTAGGTAGCCTTAATTTTCATGGGATGAATATTAATGGTTTGCAAATTGAATGTTTTCAGTTTTGACATCTTAGATTAGATTAGATTTACAATTTTTGTTGATTAATTCAATGTAAGGGCCCGTGTCTAAGCTATCAAAAATAATTTAACACAACCAAATTCAAATCAATTGCTAGGATGATAAAAACATGGCTATATCAATTTCCTAGCTACGAATTTAGCTACTCATCATCACTAAAACACATGGTAAATCCGTGTCTACGGTCCATAAAACAAGCTACAACTTTAAGAGAAAAGGAAGAAAAAATGCTAGGTGTTAGTGTCGGTCCTCGTGTTCGAGCTCCGTCACGATCTCGAGCTTCCACTATCGTGGTTCATCCTCAAATATTCTTCTTCAACTCCCTCAGTATTGTAGGAATCAATATTAGGATGTAATTTGTCTAAAAATGGCTCTCCCCCCATTGGCATCAAAAGAACATATTTATAAGTAATCGACACGGTGTTAAGATGTTAGGCACAACGTCTGAACGTCGTGTCCTAGAGCATGCACAAATAAGAAAAATTGGAGTAACTTTGAAACGTTGGGCGCAACGTCTCAACGCACGTTCATATTCGATGGAAATAACGCCCATTGCGACCTCTCAACGTTGCAAGGCAACGTCTCAACGTCGCTCTTGTGCGAACTTTCAATTTAAGTCTTCAATTTTCACGGCGCCTTAACGGTAGGTTTGGCATCTCAACGCTCTAGACTCAGATTTTGATGCTATTTTGGTTTCTCTTCATCACTTGGTTTCACCTTTTATGCTCCATTAGCCTCAAATGAGTTATAATGCTCCAAAATCTATTATTTTGCTCCATTTTTGCTCTTTCTCTGAAATTCAACAAAATAAACTCGTGAAAGCACTATATTGGTTGTAAAAACAAGCAAAATATACGTTTAAGAATAACACATTTTGTGTGTTATCAATTTCACCTAGTTGACTATTAATTACTCGACATGAATCGTGAGTGGGTTATGAACTCCAACTTAGGAGGAATTGCCCTTAATTTGTATGGATGAGAGTGGTCCGTGTTGTCGACTAAATAAGCCTACCATTTTGGGGTCCAAGACCATGTAGGGAGTTAGATATGTAACCTCAGAAGATAGAATTCACTTGTTCCCGTCTCTAAGGAAAATAGATGAATTGTTCTCTTAAATGCTGACTCCGAGACTTGAATAACGGGACCTCACCCTCTCACTGGCCCGTGAGGGACTTGGTCTATGGTCAAACCAAAAATAGGTTGTTTATTAGAGGATCAATGATACTTAAGAACAAAGACATATTTACAGGGATAAGACGGTAATTTGACCCAACTATAATTACGAAGGATTCATGAAGGGTCAAGTACTTATGAATGATTATATTGATGAACACAACTTTTTCTACCATGACAATAGTGTTGCTATGGATCTTCAGTGGAGTAACCCATCGTTAATGAATGTTGATTAATTCAATTAAAGAGTTAAATTGGTTAATCTTGAATCATTGGAGCTTCTGATCTGTAGGCATTAGGTCCCTTCGCTAGATCACTAGGCATCAACAAGGATCAATTATTTTTGGAAGAAATTTGAAGTGTTAAAATTAATTTAAGAAGAGTCTATTAATGATATGTAATATAATTGATATAATATAAAGTTAATTTTGACTAAGATTTAAAATTACACTCTATGGCAATTTTATTTAAAAAAGACATTTAGGATAAAATTCATTTTAATAAGATTCAAATTAGAACTATAGGTTAAATGAGAGACATACATTAGAATATGATGCAATGTACATTTAATTAAGTATATAATGCTTAATTAAATGTATTATGCAAATTTATTTGCATAATGCTAAATTGATGGATTTAGTGGAATGGTGGAGGGAGGAAGTTGCCTCCATCCACACCACTATAAATAAATGTGATTGGTTGCAGTTTTTCACACCATGTTACATTAGAGAAAAGTTCTCTCATATACCATCCATCAAATTCTCTCTACAACTCTAACTCTCCCAAATTCTCACTAGAATTTCCTCTCTTCCAAAAGAAGGTTCCTACAATCCTTTTCCTGTCCAAGAGAATAGACGAGAAGATGTTTTGGAGGTGATGTTGAGATTGAGTTCGTTGAGAATGAAAAATGGATTACAAGAAGTAACTTCAAGAGTAAGTTCTATTTTCTTCTCCCTAACTGCATGCTTCATCGAGCATGAGTTTTATGTAAAAATCTCACTAACTTTCAAACCAAAGCGATCCCACGCTTTTGCATCAGGATTTGATTCCTTCGTGCAGGTGAGACTTTTTTTTTTTTTATGTTTATATATTTATAACCTATTCCTTCTTCTTCTTTACTCTTTTACATAAACTTTTTTCCATTTCTTCTTTTCAATAGTTTTTTTTCCGTCTCCTTCTTCCAATAGTCAGCAACAAATATATATATATTTTTTAATTTCATGTTAGGATAACCCATTCTTTCTTTTACAACCAATTATTCTTCATTTTTTATGTTTTTTTTCTTCTTTCATATCTCCTTCTTTTATCTCTTTTTCTAGACTATTGCAACATGTTGTTTTTAGAGGATGGAGTAGGAAAAGGGAGAGAACACAAAGGGCGGCTAGGGTTTACATTGTGAATTGATATTGTGTTGATGTGTTGTTATTGTTATGAGATAGAAGGCTAAAGGTCCTATTTATAGGACAATATAAAATCAAATAAAATCAAATCTAATCTAATGCAATAAATACTAAGATCTAATGCAATAAAAACTAAGATAATCTAACATCCCCTCTCAAACTCACAAGCCTGTGTGAGTTTGTTAGGATGAGACAAGCATATGAGGAGCACAACAAAGGCAACAGGGGCACACAACAGAGGCGGCGGGTAGGTGCCGAAGCACAACAGAGGCGGCGGGCAGTTGCCGAAGCACAATAGAGCGACATCGCAATCAGACGATGTAGAAGCATTACATGCATATGACAAACTAATCTAAACCAAATAAAGCAAAATGAACAAAATAAAGTGACTCAACCAAAACGGTCTGAGTAAGATGAACCAAACCGAACTGAATAACTGAACCGGACCAAGCTAAACAAAATAATAAAACTAGACCAAGGGAGAAAACCAAACCAATCTAGGCGAACCAGACCAAACCAGTCTGAAAAAATCGAATCGGACTGAAATAAATGAACTAGACCAAATTAAATCCACGAATCTGAGAACAGATTTGATAACCACGAAGACCTTATCTAAGGACCCACGGAAACCAGATATGAGAACGACTTGACCTACTCCTTCGGCGTGATGGCGATGGCAGATGAGAGATCTGGGCGGCGAGAGATCAAAAACTCGTGGATCAGAGTTAACTTTGGGGGCGGTAGTGAGTAACTTCATGGATCTGAAATGGGTGCGGCGGCTGAGCACAAATCTGACGGTCACGCAACGAAACTTCTCGGCGCAGATCTGGAACAACGACGTTGGGGCGGATCTGGCATGCTCGAATCGCCAGCGATCTGAACGACGCGACGATGAGGCTTGGTGTGGTTGGTCGGAAGACAGAGCACGAACTGATTGGAGGAAGGAGAAAAGTGCAGTCGATCGGTTGGTTCCTGGATCTGAGGGCGCAAGTCTTGAGCGGCTGGATCTGGGCAGTGGATCTGAAAGTGCAGTCGAATCTGAAGATGTTGCGTAGGATCTGATGCTGGCTGAGGGATCTATTGGACGCCGAGGGATCGAATCTGACGGATCAGCTGGGCGACGATCTGATTGAGGAACCGAACGGGCGGCAGACAGAAGGATCCGAAAGGATCGGACGGCGAACGGATCAGGCGGATGCAAAAGACGAAGGTCTGAATTGATATTGTGGTGATCGGAGTGGTGGACGGGCGGCGGTAAAGGAGAAACCCTAACTTAGGGCTCTGATACCATGTTGTTTTTAGAGTGGAGGAGGAAAAGGGAGAGAACACAAAAGGCGGTTAGGGTTTACATTGTGAATTGATATTGTGTTGATGTGTTGTTATTGTTATGAGATACAAGACTAAAGGTACTATTTATAGGATAATATAAAATCAAATCAAATTAAATCTAATCTAATACAACAAAGACTAAGATCTAATGCAATAAAGACTAAGATAATCTAACACAACATATGTGTTTTGCCACACTCTCTCATCTACTTAGCTATTATAATCTCTTTTTTTAACTTTCCTTCTATTCATCGTGCATTTGCGCTGTCATCGAGGCATTTTCTCTTTTTTTCTCTCTTATTTTTTTTTCACACAAAAAATGTGCAACTACTTAAAAAAAACTTATAGCATCTTCTTTCTGTATTTTATGGATATTTTATTTCTAATATGTTTTCAAGTGAGCCACCAACAACATTTCTTTCACTCTCTCTTCTTTTTACCTCATCTCTTTGTTTGTTAAAAGAAAGTTTATTGAGCGACTCCTTTTCTTGGATGAATCCTATATTGCTTGTGAACAAAAGAGCGATAGTTCGAGGTAATTCAAAATTTTTTTTGCAACTTATAATGTCAATCTTAGTGCTAGTACACTAGTGGGACCCTCGTGAACTCTTGGTGTACGTGCAGCTACATTGGTTCGCGGTTAATTAGCTCTTGTAGTTACGATACTCTCCAATCCTTAGCACAAGTACACTAAGGGACTCTTGTCGGTTCTAAGTGTACTTGTAACGACCTTGGTTTACGATTAGTTAGCACTTGTAGGTATGACATTTTTCAATCCTTAACATGGGTACACTTGTTGGGTCTAGGTGTGCTTGTAGCTACCTTGTCCATTGATATTAGCTCAGGAATACTTGACCCTAACGACGCTTATGGTGTTCCTACTATCCTTGATAAATCTCATATTTTAGATATTTTTAGTCCGTTTTACTTAAGCTATTTGTATGATTGCATGCTTTTATATTTATGAAAAATAGAAAATTAATAAAAAAAATAGCCAAAATCAAAAAAGGAAGTGTTTCAGTTTATTATTCATGTGGTTGGCATTACAAAACAACATCCTGAAGTGATCTGACGAATTGGTATCCGGTTAGTCTATTATTGATTCTTTCAGTTCTCTCACTAATTTATTTTATGCCTTTAATTTCTGAGTATTTACATTATTGCACAAACCAATCCCCCCGTTTTACCAGAACCTAAATAAAACAAATTAAATAAAAAAAAATACCACACACGCCTCCCTATGGTTCAACCCTACCACGATTATGCAAAATATTTGTGGTAGGAATATAAATTTATTTGACGTACCTGACAAGTGCAAATATGTGTTCCTTTAGCTCTGCTGCTCTTTGTTGCTACCTTAGAGACAACTTTCAAAGTAAATCATATTTCGCTTCTAATTTATCATTTTTTCTTTCTTTTTTGTATTTTCTTGCATCATTTTTGTTTGCCATTAGGTTCCTCGGTATTTTCTTAGTGATGCTACCATTGTCATGAAGCCTGCTAACTTGGTAAAAGAGTGAGCGATGATGGGTGAAGCCTCCCGACTTGGTGGAGGGATGAGCATTGATGGATGTAGCCTCATGGCTTGACAAAGGAACAAACATCGATGGGCATAGCCTTCTAGCCTAGTAGAAGAGTGAACATTGATAGACGGAGCCTGATGAAGGGCTTGTCAAAAACCCCATCAAATAAAATTTATTATTTTACCTAAACCTCTTATATTTGTAGTGTAAGTGGGCATGGTCGATCTCATGGATTAGCTTTCTTACATTTAATTAAGTAGCATAACTATGTTAGATTATTTAAACATAAATAATCATTAATGTGGCCCATTAACATTTATTTAAATTTATGTTTTGGGTCTACTGATAAAGTAGGCCAATTAAGTAAAAGATAATTTCCCTAATTTAAACACCATGATGGAAAGGTGTATATAAAGATAAAACCCTAGGGATTGGTCCTCTCTGCCTAATGAATAGAAGTTTTTCTCCATCAAGAAACCCTATTAAGAATCCTAATCAAGCTCTAATGGAAGGCTAAGAGAGAGAAACACAATCCTTCTCTACTAGAAGAATACCATGGATCCAGGTATGTTATTCTATCCCATAATTTGTGAAAATTTTCTTGTTCAAAGATCTTGGCTTTTATTAAATTATACAATGTTAAAGTTTTATTGTATAATCATGTAAAATAAAGTTTACAAACTACTCATTTCAAATTTAAACTTGGAAAGAAATAACAAATCAAAATCCTAAACTACTATTTACAAGAGTGGAATCCTTTAGATGAAACCTGCAAATATGATTTTTGTCAAATCAAAGCCAATCAATTTATATTCGAGAATTATCCACAATTTTAATTCAATCAACAAGCAAGGAAATTACAAATCTATTAATTAACTTTTCTAAGCTCAATCAATAACCATATTCAATTAACAAATCAACTTCAAAGTCTAATTTATAATTAAATGTGCTTTTATATAAAATTCTAACTAGTTCCTTTGGTCATTCATTAATTTTCATGCTCAGAATAACTACAGACATATACAATTATCTCAATTCAAGAATTACTCTCCGAGCTAACATTTAAATCATACACAATCAATTCTAGGCTAGAAAATTAATTGAACAATAAGTATTCAAATAATCAACTTAAAATAGTCATACAATCTCAAATTAAATCAATGCAAAAAAAAAATACTCAATGTTCACACCACAAAAGTGATGAAATCGAAATTTCAATTGTACAACGGAAACTCAATTGAATCGAAAACTCGTTTTTGATTTTGTAAACTGAAATACCAGTACATTGGCTAAATTTAACGATAAGCATAAAAGTATAGGATTTGAAAATACAGAAGCATGTTGAAACATTTTGTATACTAAAAGGGCATGAGAATTTTTACCTTTTAGTTTCTGGTATATCGTGATGCAGTATAAACCTTACTGTGAATCACGTATAGAACTCCCAACAACAAAAACCTCATTATGGAAGAAATTGGGAAAACTTTCGATCGATCTTTTCTCTCAACACTCTCTGCTTTTATTGACAGAGAAGGAGAAGGATGAGGGAGAGTGAGAGAGATATGGAGAACGTGTCCATCACACGTTCCTCATTTAATTTATTTAATTTAATATACATTTAATTTAATTAAATTTCATTTACATCTAAATATGACTTAAATGCACATCTCACATAAGTTATAGTTTTAATTAATTCAATTAAATCAAATTTAATTAACTTAATTAAACTCACAACTTAATTAATTCTGTAATTAATTAATTCATAAATTAAAGAGAATTTTTAATGGGTAGCAATTATGGTTTTAGTATTTGTAGATATAACAACATTTTAAAAGAATTGCAAATATGACAAAAGTCTTTAATTTTTTTATATAATTCCAATTATACCCTTGGCTTAAACCTATTCCCTTTTAATTGGTATTTGTTTTTCAATTGGTATTTGTTTTTCACTGCTTACTTAAATATTCCTTGTTATTTTTATATTTTTATATTCAAAACAAACATGATTATGCTCGACATTTATATTTTTATTATTTTACAATTTTAAGCATTTAAACATTTCAATTTTCTAGATTCTCAAACAATAATACATATTTAACTACTTTGTAAGACTCTAAATTCACAATCAAATCAAATGAGATGTATTATAATTTATTTAATATACCTATTTTTAGAGAATTTGTAATGGGTAGTAATTATTGTTTTAGTATTTGTAGATATAGCAACTTTTAAAAGAATTGCAAATATGGCAAAAATCTTTATTTTTTTATAATTCCAATTATACTCTTGGCTTAAACCTATTCCCTTTTTAATTAGTATTTATTTTTCAATTGGTATTTGTTCTTCACGGTATTTTTCTCTTCCAATTTTTACGACAACATCTTCTTGATTCCAAATCAATCTTCCCAAACTCTTCTCGATTTCATTCCAATCTTCCATCGTAGTCGCAAGTTTGAGTAACTTCTCAAATTCAATCGGAGTCGCAAACCTTCACCTATTCGATCGTGTATTTTCTAGTTTGATCTGTTGAATTGCAACCCATGAATTTTCATCGAGTTTGTTTGATTATCTTCTCCAATTCGATCGAAGTCGCAAGTTTGTCGATGATCTTCTCCAATTCGATCGCATTGTAGTATCTTCTTATTCGGTCAAGTATCTTCCAATTCGATCTTTTCAAGTCCAACGGAGCTTTTTCGTGGGTATTTGATTTTTCAATCAACATTTTTCGTGGGTATTTCTTATGTTCATTTTGTTACATCACTATTTTTCTCGCTTTGGAGTCGCAAGTTTTCTTCATTTTTATTCTATCAAGAATAATCTTTTTTTCTAGATGATCGACGATATACGTGACATCAGTGATATCTATCATTGTTTTCTATATATGATCAATAGATATCAGTTATATCAGTGATATCAGTGATATCAGTAATTAATAGATATCAATGATATTAGTGATATACGAGTGACTATTGTGCTTCCAATTAGTGATATACGATCTTCCATTGGAGCTCTTTTTCGTGGGTATTTTTTTGTTCATTTTGTTATATCAACGTTTTTCCGCAATGTTTTGGAGTCGCAAGTCCGATTTTGGTGATTGTTTTGTTTTCTAGATATGCTAGAGAATACATATGACATCAGTGATATCAGTGATATCTATCATTGTTTTCTAGATACAATGATATCATTAATCAATATATATGATATCAGTGATATGAATGATCAATAGATATCAATGATATTAGTGATATCAGTGATACACTGTTTTCTAGATATCAACGATATCAGTGATATCATTGATCAATAGATATGATATCAGTGATCAGTAGATATCAATGATATCACTGATATCAGTGATCAATAGATATCAATACTATCAGTGATATCATTAATCAATGATATACGAGTGACTATTGTGGTGATCGATTTCTATATTACTTAATATTGTTAATGTTGTTATTACTTTTAAGTAGGAACTATGATGAACCTTCCAATAGTTATTTTTATAGTAGGCAATGGAATGAGAAAATTTCTATGAGAATTACAAGACCATTGGAATTTTTGTTGATGAGATGATGTGTTTTGATGATTTTATTAATCAGTTTTGTGAAAGAAGTTCGAATGGATAGTTCTATTTCTTTTATAGAATTGTCGATGTTATTAGGTTAGGGATAAATGATACTCAGGATGTGGTTAAAATTCAAGAAAATAAAAATGTTGCTTGGTTTTTAACTTTAGTGAAAGATCAAAATATAAGATATCCTTTAGTTTCTCATATTACAAGAAGTCTAATAGAAAAGTTATGAGTAATAGGTAATAGATAGGTAGAAGTTTATCGGACAACTATCATTGATAGAAACCCTATCACTTCTATCGGTGATAGTAGTCTATCACTTTTTTTCATTAACTTTTATCAATCATTAACGGGATAGTAGTCTATCACTTCTATCGATGATGAACAACGATAGAAGTCGAATAGGAACAAAATATCTAATAGATAATAGAAAAGTTATGAGTAATAGGTAATAAATAGACAATTATGGTAGAAGTCTATCAGACAACTATCATCGATGAAGTCTATCACTTATCGATGATAGATATCACAATAGTAGTTTATTAAAATTAGAAGAAAAAATTAGTTATTAAATAAACAGGACAAAAAATTAGTTATTAAATAAATAGACTTTATCGGTGATATCATCGATAGAATCCCATCGATGATATCATCGATAGCATCCCATCGATGATATCACCGATAGCGTTGGATCAGCGTGGGGTGTTTTAGTAATTTCAATTTCTCTTTTCAAATTTTTGCTATTTTTGCAAATAGATTGAGCCATTTGCTATATGGACAATTATATTGGTCCTTTTTGCTACCAACCCAATTGCCCCTAAATTAAATATCACATATTTAATTTTTGTTATCATAATTAAATCATATTTAATCAACCTCTCTTTAACCTATAGTTTTAATGTTCATCTTATGTCCATTAAAATTTACTCTATAGATTAAATCAATATTTGAACTCTTTCAAATATTTAACTCTCTCTCGTAAATTTACTTTGAATCATATTCAAACTTAAATTTATATAATAAAGTTTTAATGTACATAAAAACTTTATATTATAATGTATCTCCACACATTAAATTAATTCCCAAAGTAAATTTGAACATTTCAAATTCTAATCAAGATCTAGCAATCTTAGAACCCTTTACGAGCTAGGAAGTGGACCTAATGGACTTACAGATCAAAAGCTCCAACGATACAAGATTAATTAGTTAATCTCATTAACCGCTTAATCAACATTCGTTAACTGTCGGTACACTCCACTAAAGACCGACAGTTGCACTCTTCTCACTGTAAATACTTTTCTGTGTTCTATGGATAAAAGACCAATAACAACAACTCAATCGTTTACGAGTGTTCGTAACACCAGCTGGGTCAAATTACCATTTTACCCCTTGGTTACATCTATGGCTTTAAGTACCAATGCTCCTCTAATGAACAACCATTTTATGGTCCAACCAATAAACAGAAATCCTCGTGCCAGTGAGTGGGTAGGGCGCTTTGTTCAAGTCCCGGAGGCACTACTTAAGGGAACACACTCATCTACTTACCCTTAGATAAGGAAGAAATGAATTCCATCTTGGTAGGTTAAGTCTCCAGCTGCCCATGCGGTTTTGTCCCCAAGAAGATTGGCATATTGAGTCGACGTCTCAGGCCACTCTCACTCATACTAGTCAAAGGACAATCCCTTGTAAACAGGAGTTCGTAACTTGCTCAGGATTAAGATCAAATTTCCTAGGTCATCCTATTGAAATAAAAATCTAAGTGGTTAACGGAGTTACATCTATTGGTTACTATTTTACGGTCCAGTCTTATGTGAACTCATCACACAGGATACCCCCACTCACATGTCACCTACACGACCACGTTAGATCATTTTGTTTGTGTCAAATATAAAGCGAGTCATATCCATAGTGTCACCAAGATAAGGTATCAAACCTCATCCCTATACTATAGACCCTTAGACTATTTCTTGAACCTTAATCCCCGTATGTCCACACATACAATTCAAGAGACACAACACAACCTAGGATGCTAGTTTTTTGGATTTAGGGTTAATTTAAAGTAATATTTATGAAATTCACCAACAATTGAATGAACAATGCCAATAACATTTTATTGAATAAAATGGAACAAAAAAAATACAAACTACGAGTTTTAAGGCATAAAAAAATCCAACAAAAAGTTCAACAATTTTTAACAATTCAAAGTTCTAAGCTCCTATGAAATCTTAACGAACAAAGTTACAATATAAAAGAGGGAAGAAGAAAAACTCTAGACGCGTGTTGTACTCGTTCCCGTTATGAACACCTCGATCTCGATCTTCGAATATCTTCCTCAACTCTCAAACGCACTCCTCCAACCTCTTGAATAGTGTAAAAATAGAAAATAAGGATTAATCTCTTATAGCACCATAAAAGTGCTATTTTATTTACTTATCTTATGTTAGTTTTGTTATACTCATGTGCTTATTTATTTATTTTAAAGAAGATTTGCATTTTGAGGCAATTCAAGGGTCTTAGGAAAGATTGAGGGTTAAAAAGGACAAGCCAAGAAACGCATCAAATTTTGAGAAGAAGAGTTGGACAAGCCAAAAGAACCTCCTGCAGAGCGACTAAACGCCAAAAAGGAGTGTCTAGACGCTATCCATTCTCGAGCAAGAAGACTTGTATACAAAGTATCTCGATGCAGGTGCATATATTTGATAAGTGTTCGCTCAACGCTGCAAGGAGGCTCTACTCAACGCTGCAAGCGTCTCGATGCTATTTCAAATGTCTCAACACCACCCATATTTTCTTAGATTTTTTTCTCTTATGTAGATATGGGAGCGTCTAGATGCTCTCCTTGGCGTCTAGACGCTCTCACCGATTATAAATCCAAACTTTACCTTAGGTTTTAGAGCATAATGTAAGAACTTTTCTCCCACTTTCGAAATTAGTTTTAGCTTAGTGTGTCGGATAGTTTATTTTATAGTTTTTATAGTTTTTGGGTTGTATTGATGTAAACCATGGAGGACGTTGGAGTGTTTATGACTATGATTGGCTAAACCTCCTCCTCTTGTTCATAGGTCGGTCAAAACCAATTGTAATGTACTAAAGGCTTGTTCATAATTCTCTCTATTGGCATTTAATTCTTGAATTCTATGCTTTAATCTTATGACTATGCATCTTTGATTGAATTGCCTCAATTGTTTATGTATGTCTACCGTTATATATCATTGAATTGACACATCAATCATGACATTGATTGTGCAACACTAGCGTTATAACTGTGTATGATTCTTTGGGGAACCATGGATTCATAGCTGGCATGTTAAACTATAAGAAATTTAAGAAGCATGTTAATTGGATTTATCTAATTAACGTGTCTTGGTCTTCTACATTACTTAATGCCTTTGTCTTAGTTTATGTGATGAAAAGTACTAGATAATTAAGATAATTAAGGTTAACTCATGCTTGCATATAAAGTTAATGAACTTAGGAAAATTACTTTTTAGGAAAACCACTAAGTCGACCAAGTTAAGACAATTTAGTTAAAATTTATTTGTGAATGTCTGAGATCTATATTACAATTGGGAAAACCGTGCCTATGAACACAGGAACTTGGTAAAATTTGTTATCTCCTAGATTCTCTCTTTATTTTCTATTGTTTATTTAAATTCAACCAAACACACAAACCCTCCTTTTCCTTTTTTTCTTTTGGAATCTAATCTTGGAAAATTGAAATTCATTGCTCCTTGTGGTTCGACCTGATCCACTGTTAATTAAAAAAGTATTTAATTTTAGATCAGTTATATAAAATTATTTTTTATCCAACCTTCGACGGGTTGTAGACTAATCAATCTCTCAAAATGGGCTATCCCAATCACGAATAAATAAGTTCATATTTATAATGAGCATTGTAACCCCATACCCTAATGCGCATAACAAATAAGGAAATATGGGGCAACCTTACAACACTATAAGTAGCATTGCAACGCAATAGACAAAAGTTGTTCACGCCCGTATCTTCGTGGTGTTGCAACGCTATAATGCTACTAGTGCAGATCTTCTACTTCGTTTTCCTACAAGATTGGAGTTGAGAGACACCACAATAATGGCTCAAAAAGTCCTTCTTGCTTCTTTTCTTGATTTTGTGTCTTATAATGCACATTTTTCACTAAATTCTTGATTTCTTTTTCTCTTCCGCTATTATTACTCGAGTACCAAAATACATGAAATAAATACATAAATGCACAAAATTAAAACCTAAACTAGCAAGAATTCAAATCCAAGGATAACATTATTTTGTGTGTTACGCTTGTTAGTTCAATCGAAACTATATATTTTGAACCTTGTCATTAATCTAAATTCTCATTGGAGGATCGAATAATTCATTTATTCAAAAAATAAAATTATGTTTTTCTGCTCCACTAAATAAAGTTAACTCCAACATAGTTGGAATAGTTAGATATTAATGTATTTATTTATCCGAATGTAATTTAGTGGATAAAATATTGATTATTATCTTTTAAACGTCAATATTTTTATTTGATCTTCACTCAAAAAAGAAAAAAAAGATAATATCTCTTTACAAATCAAAGTCCATCCAAAAAGAAAAAAATATCTATTTAACTATAGGGACAAAATAGAAAAGATCCTAAAAAAACATTTAAAAATTAAATCCCAACCAACATTACAAACAACCTTCCAATAGAATTGGAAAAAAAAAATATCTGCACATGGAAAAGAAATACAATGATAAACAAAAATTTAAAAATATTTAAAAATTAAACCATGACGATATGATCACGATCCTCCTCATTTCAACCTTAACAAATTCCCTCTTTCTACACTTGCAGTAAAAAACGTAGCCATACCGTACAATTAAATTAACCCAATCTTATCGCCAACGTCGACCACCACATTCGACTGACCGTCGTCGTGGTTCTCATCCAGTGATCGACGCCATCCATAAGCCCCTCCATCTCCGACGAGATCGAGCTCACGCAAGAAGGAAAATCGTCGTCAAAATCGAGCCACTAAGCCTCCGATCCGCGATCAGAGCGACGACAACATTTGTAAAGCAAAGAAGGGGAAAAGGGGTGATCGAAGCGAGAGTGTTGGGGACGAGGGAGTAGGCTATGTGTAACGCCCCTACCTTTCTAAGACTCATTTCCTAGGGACATTACTACTCATGCATGCAGTTTTAGGTCATATAAATATAACATGAATAAATAGTTCAAATTACAAATCAAAGTTACTTTTAGAGGATCCCAAAATACATGAAACCATTATGATTTCATAACGTAAAAATAGTGTCTGGCCTCAATTTTAAATCTTTGGACTACATAAGCGGAAAACAAAATCAATTGAAATGACTACTAATTCAAAATAAATGCGGAAAACATGACTGGGCCCCCATGGCCTTCGTAACTCATCCCGTCACTCGCCTTGTATGTCCTTGCCTTTACCTGAAAATATTTTAAAAAGAAAGGGTGAGTATTATAGAAATAATACCCAGTAAGTGACCTCGCTACCAAGGTTTTAGGAAATGCATACACATACAATCATGACTATAAATTTTTCATGTGCGGGACCTAACCTTTTCATAAAACTATCATGACTATTTCTTTTGGTTTTTAGTGGTCAATTAAGTTCTCTCGAGAGCATGTTGAGTCCGAAGACTCCTATACTATAGAGTCCTCCCTAACCCCGAGAGCATGTTGAGTCCGAAGACTCCTGAGTCATGTTGAGTCTGAAGACTTCTATCATATGGGGTCTTCTCAAAACTCCGAGAGCATGTTAAGTCCGAAGACTCCTGAATCATGTTGAGTCCGAAGACTCCTGTCATATGGGGTCCTCTCAAAACCCAGGGAGCATGTTAGATCCGAAAACCACTATCATATGTGGAGTCCTCTCAAACCCCTATTGTCATATGGAGAATAATTACCACAACCATTCATATCTCTATCATGTACATACAATCATGCATGAGGTCTCATCTTCCTTTCATAATCTAGGATGCACGTGTCATAAATCATAGTAAATCAAATATCATAACATACTTTCATAACAATTCAGCTATCAATCAATCATAAATCATAGCATAATTTTCATAGCTTTCATAAACTTTAAGGTATCAATCAATCATGAATCATAGCATAACTTTCATAGTTTTCCATTTAAAATACTTTAAAGCATAATACTTTTCGAAATATTTAAAATACTTAAACATAAGAAAATCCTTGACTTTTATTCCATTTTAAAAACAGTTCGACACGAGGTCCCTTACCTTAGTTTCAGCTCTGAACTTTACTTAAAACTCGTTCTTCCTTTGATGTCCTCTCAACTATCCAAGGATCAGACCCCTAAAACATAATCATAACTTCCTAAATTAAATTCATACACATAAATAATCTTATTCTTGAAATTCAACACTAACTAGGCTAAATTACCACTAACGGAGGTTCAAAACGAACTCGGGGGAGCAAAACTGGCGAAATCGAATAAACTTCGACGAACGGCCGGTTGGCGACGATGCGTGCGGCGACGATGTGTGAAGACCAGTTTTGGAATGCTCGTATGTCGATTTACTCCTAGAACTTTGAAAACTAATCAAAAACTACCTCAAAAGACCGAACCAAAACTGAATCGGTAGCTTCAAGGTCTTGCAAAACTAGCTTCCGGTGTCATTACCACTCGAGCGGCGGTATCACGATGACTAGTGCAGAAGGCCGACGACCTCGACTCGCAGGCGAATCTGGCGTGGACATTACCACTCGACGGCGTTCAACAGAGTAGAAATGGCTTCAACCGAGGGCAGCACGAGTCTCATGGCGGCGCAACCTTCGACGTGCAGAATCGATCAAATTGGACGAACAGAAAATCGAAGAGGTTGAGGCGCAGACAGCTTTGGGTGCACCACTGGAGTAGGGTCGTTGTCGGCAGCTGGTATGAAAATTTCAGGGGTTGTCCGCTGCCTCTGTCGTGCGGTTGGGTGAAGAAGAGAAGGAGGTTGAAGATGGTGGTCCTCGAAAAGTGTGCCTCTCAAAAGACAGAAAACCCTAAATCCCTTTCTTTAATCCAAAAATTACAAAAATTCCCCTCCCTCAACTCTTAACTACTAAAATGCCCTTTGGCTCATTTAGGTGCTTTAAAAAAAAGGCCTTTAATTAACCAAAATTCTCAATTAACACATCCCACCTTGAATTAACAACTTCAAAATCCAATTAATTTAATTTTCATTAAATTAATCCAAAGTACAACCTAAAAGTGACTCGAGAAATCTGGGGCATTACAATCTTCCCTCCTTAAGAACTTTCGTCCTCGAAAGTTCATAATCTTGAAATAGCTATAGATACTTAACTCAGACTTCTACTCCTCGCTTCTAGATAGCTCATTCTGCTCAATGGCTTTGTCGTAGTACCTTGACTAAACTTGATTTCTTGATTACTTTAGCTCCTCTTATCCCTGTTAGCAGGTGTCCCTTTCAGTTCCACTTATCCCTTCTATAGGGCTTTAATTAACTAGTGTTCCTAACTTGAGTTCTATGCTTGAATTTTTCTTTAGACTGGAGTTAGTTCTTAAAGTCTAACTTGCTTTCTTAACCAATACTCTATGTTTCCTCTAAATTCTACTACGGAGGTCATCAACTTAAAACTTTAGTCATTTCACTAGCAAAATGTCACACTCCTATCGAAGTGGCAACCACCAGACGAAAGTCAACAACCCAAACTTTAAAACATGCAGAAAACAATAAATGCTTATATCATGAAAGAACACTGAAGCAAAGTATCTAAGTACAAAAAATGAACCTGTGATCATTGGATTGAAGTTACTAGTGTCTCGACTTGTACGGGCAAAGGCTCTTGCTTGTTGGGTCGTTTGCTCAAAAGGTCTAGCTCAACTCGATCTGGAAGGTTGTTCATCCATGGTACCTTGATTGGGACAACTCTCTGCTCTGTGCCCCTCCTTCTTACACTTGAAACATTCTCCAGAGCGATCTATGTTGGGATATATGTTCTAATCTCGTATTTGTTTGTAATATTCACTATTGAAATAAATAAGAGTTATTTTTTCATCACTTTATGTCTCACATATTTACAAACTTTGTCCAATAAACTAAGCTCCAGGGTCATTGAATTATGAGAGAACAAGAACTTGAACGGTGTGTAGTGGACACACAGGGAGAATCACCTTCGAGTTAATGACCCGAACGGTCTACAGTATACGGATAGGGTTGGAGACCTAATCTAGATACGCTGAGAATGCGACCCGCTTTGTATTAGATACAAACGAGGTGATCCAACTCGTTCATGTGGTTGACATGCGAGTGGGGGCATCATGTGCAATGAGATTGTACAAGACCGGACCGTGAATTATTTGACCTACTGATGTAACACCGTTGACAATATAGGACTAATAACTTCGTGAAGGGAATCGAAGTCCCCGCAGCGGAAGCGATTGTGAATCGCGCGATCTTGATTTAGTTACAATGGAAATTTCAAGAATGTAAAACATGGATTAAGCATAAAATAAGAGTTTGGACAACAAGAAGTTACCTTTGAAGAACCTTTCTTCAAGTGCTCCTCTCTCCACGGTCACGATCTCAGCAACAAGAACTCCAACGTGCGAAGACACGAACACCGGATCTTCTCCGTTGTTCTCTAGGTGAGGGAGGAAGGTGGGTTCCCTTTAGGAGATGTGAGGTATTTTGAGAGAGATGTATGTTTTTTTTTTTTGGAACTCTTCCAACAACACAACAAGGCGGCTAGTGATTCTATGAAAAACCCTTAACCTAGTTGCATCTCATGCAACCATATATATAGAGAATTGGGATGGAAATGACCATCCTACCCCTCCTTTAATCTCTCTTTAGTATATAGTCTAAATCACATTAAAACTATATATATTATATCAATTATATCATATATAATTGATATAACTCCTCATGTATGAAATTGAACACTTCAATTTCACTCCTAACTTTATACCCTCTATATTACCATGTTGAGCCAACGGAGGGATCTAATGGACCTACAGATGATGAGCTCCAATGATGTGAAATTAACTGATCAAACTCTTTGATCCAGTTAATCAATATTCATTAACTACAAGTCACTTCACTATAGACTTGTAGCTGCACTCTCCTCACTGTAGATATTATTGTGTCCACTGATATAGTCATTACCCATGAGTCGACCCTTCACAGGTTGTTCGTAATCATAACTGGGTCAAATTACCGTTTTACCCCTGTGATTACCTCTTTGCTCCTTAAGCACCACTGATCCTCTAATGAACAACAAGTCTAAGGTCCCACCTTGGACTCATACCCTCATAGAGGGCGGGGCCCCGTTGTTCAAGACCTTGAGTCAGTTCTTAAGGGAACAACCTATCTAATTCCTCGATGAGAATGAGTGAATTCCATCTTGCACGCTTAAGGTCCCAGCTACCTACGAGGTTCGTCACCCGAGAAGGTAGGCTTATTGAGTCTGGCCATGTGCCACTCTCACCCATACTAGTCTAAGGACAAACCCTATAAGCGGGAGTTCTTAACTTGCTCAGATTCAGTCGAGTCACTAATGACCATCTATAAATTACTAGTCTTATCCTCACATTAATCGATGTTATCTTTGGTTAAAATAATAATTCGCGATCCAGTCTTGTATGAACTCTTCATACAGGATGCCCCCACTCGCATGTCAACTACATGAATGAGTTGGATTACCTCATTTGTACTAATTACAAAGTGGGCCGCATCCATGGTGTTACGAGAATGAGGTTTCCAACTTTATTCTTATACCATAGACTATTTAGGTTATAATCTTGAACTCAACCCAAATAGTGTCCACTACACTGATTTCAAGATAAGCGTTATAACCTTGGAGCTTAGTTTATTGGATTTACAAAAGCAAGACTGTAATTTTATCAAAACAAATAACACTTTATTTAATTGATCAAGATTATACAAGTTTAGGGCATAAATACCAACAATCTCCCACTTGACCTAAAGCTTGTGGAGTACTAAACATTACATTAATGTAAATACAATAAACTAGGGCATTTAAACCCTTTGTACAAAATACTCCCACTTTCCTTAGTTGGTTAAGACTTGTAAACCTAGACCTTCTAGGTGACTCTCAAATACTTTAGCCGTGAGAGCCTTTGTAAAAGGATCAACAATGTTGTGCTCTGAGGCTATCTTTGTGACAATCACGTCTCCTCTGTGCACGATCTCTTGGATAAGATGATACTTCCGCTCTATCTGTTTTCCCCTCTTGTGACTTTGGGGTTCCCTCGAATTTGCCACTTTGTACCACTTTATTATCAAGTCTCACAATACAAAGACGGGCAAAGTCATATTTGGAACAACTTCCAAATTTAGCATAAATTTCCTTAACCAAACGGCCTCCTTAGTTGTTTCACAAGCTGCTACATATTCGACTCCATTGTGGAATCGTGATGCATCCTTCTTGACGCCTTCACCATACTACTACTCCTCCGTTAAGAGTGAAACCGACTCGATGTAGATTTTCAAGAATCTTTATCGATCGAAAGTCGAACTCAGTGTATCCCGTAAGGATCAAATCCTTAGCCCCATACACAAGCATGTAGTTCCTTGTTCTCTGAAGATACTTAAGGATCGTTTTAACCGTTGTCCAGTGTTCAAGTCTGGATTGGATTGATACCTACTGACCATCCCAACTGCAAAACAAATGTCAGGTCTAGTACACAACATGGCGTACATCAGGCTCCCAACAGCTGATGTGTAAGGAATCCGTCTCATATCCTCAACTCCTTGAGGTGTCTTAGGACATTGTTCCTTAGACAAATGGATTCCATGTCTAAAAGGCAACAAGCCCTTTTTGGAATCTTGCATCTTAAACCTTGACAACACTTTGTCTATGTATGATGCTTGAGACAAGGCTAGTGTTCTATTCTTGCGGTTCAGGACAACTGGATCCCAAAACAAATCACGCATCACCCAAATCTTTCATTTGGAATTGTGTTGCTAGCCATTCCTTGATGTCAGTAAGATAACCTACATCATTCCTAATGACTAGGATATCATCCACATAGAGAATTAGGAAAGCGACAGAACTATTGATGATTTTCTTGTAGACACAAGGTTCATCATCATTTTGGTCAAAACCATAAGATCTGATGGCCTCATCAAATCTTATATTCCAGGACCTAGAGGCTTGTTTCAGTCCATAAATCGACCTTTTAAGCCTGCAAACCTTTTGCTCTTGTCCTGGTTCAATGAACCCTTTGGGTTGGTCCATATAGATGGTTTCCTCAAGATTGCCATTCAAAAAGGTTGTCTTGACATCCATTTGTCATACCTCATAGTCATAATATGCGGCAATGGCAAGAAGGATATAGATAGACTTTACCATAGCAACAGGTGAAAAGGTTTCCTCAAAGTCAACCCCTTCACACAGGTATAACCCTTTACTACTAGTCTAGCTTTAAAGGTTTGCACCTTCCCATCTACACCATGTTTTCTCTTGTAGATCCACTTACAACCTATAGGTTTTACCCCATCAGGCTTATCTACAAGATCCCAAACAGAATTGAAGTGGATAGATTCCATTTCTTGGTCCATGGCTATGACCCATTTGTCTTTGTCAATATCAACCATTGCTTGATTATAAGTCAATGGATCCTCGCAGCTTGTCATCTCGGTATAACAACTTGGGTTTCAAATTAAACCCATGTAACTGTCCAAAGTGTATCACAACCCTCCCACTACGTCGAGGCATACTCAACTCTTGAGATGGAACCTCTTGACTAGACAAACTAGTATCAACAACTCTTGTTGGCGTACTAGTGTTCTTATCAGCAACCTTTGCTATTATTCCGTCTAACTCACTCAACACTACCTTACATTTTGGTTTGTGGTCCCTTATGTGGTCCTCCTCCAAGAAAGTGGCATTTGTCGACACAAAGACCTTATCTTTCTTAGAATCATAGAATAAACCACCTCTTGTTTCTTTTGGGTATCCTACGAATAGGCACAACTTTGAACGTGAATCCAACTTCTTTGGATTTGTCACAAGCACATGTGCTGGACAACCCCATATTCTGAAGTGACATAAACTACCTTTACGTCCTTTCCAGAGTTCAAAAGGTGTTTCAGAAACACTTTTGAAGGGAACACTATTCAATATGTATACTGCAGTCTCCACTGCATAACCCCAAAAGGAACTAGGGAGATGAGCATAACTCATCATTGATCGAACCATGTCCAACAAGGTTCTATTTCTCCTTCGACGATACACCGTTTTGTTTGTGGTGTGTCGCGAGCTGAGAGTTGGGATGTAATTCCATGTTCTATCATATAGTTCTGAAATTTTAAATCCATGTACTCTCCACCTCGATCCGATCGAAGTGTTTTAACTCTTTTACCTAATTGATTTTCAACGTCAACCTTGAATTCCTTGAACTTTTCAAGTGCTTGAGCTTGTGGTGCATTAGGTAAATATGCCCATATCTAGAATAATCATCTATAAAAGAGATGAAATATTCATATCCTCCTGACTTTAACATTCATCGGACCACAAAGGTCCAATGTATAAGCTCTAGAGGATCTTTGGCTCTATAACCGCTTCCCACTAAAATGTCTTTTAGTCATTTTGCCTTCTAGCGTGATTCACATACTTGATAAGGAATTTTCTTCTAACTCATTTAGAAGTTCGTTTCTTTACCAATCTCTCAATCCTATTGAGATTAATGTGACCCAATCTTAGATGCCAAAGATGAGCATTTTCTTTAGGAGAAATTTTACGTTTCTTAGTTTGTGCGTTTGCGGCTTTAAATAATTCGAAGGTTCAAAACCATTTTGACCGAATTAGGCCTTAAAACATACAATCCATTTTCTAATGAAGTTTAACATATTTCTAAACCTTTCTTTAAAATAAACACTTTATTCATAAAAAAGGAAATGTAAATACATTGTTAAATGAGGCAAGAAATGGAAATAAGGTTTCTAGTAAACCACAGTATCACTAATATATTGTCCAACAATACATATTTCTTGCCAAAATAAAGCTTTATTGTGCCTCTCTTCACTCACAAATTGAGACGACTTCTCCATTTCCAACCCGGAGCGTTATCTCTCCTTCGCTTGTAATTCTTTGCCAGAATCAATTCCACGAACGAAGAACAAACATGATTAGTGGCGCTGAATCAAGTATCCAAGCTGTTTTATCATTATCCACTAAACAAGCTTCTAGGCAAAGTAAATAAATATTTACCTTCCTTCTTCTTTTCTGCAATGTACTTCGGACAGTTCCGTTTCCAATGCCCGTCTTCGTTGCAGTGAAAACACTTTCCTTTGTCAGCAACGCCTTTGACTTTCTTGCCCTTTTTGGGCGGCAAATGGTTTCCTTTACCAACCTTCTTCTTCATGTTCTTCTTCTTACCTCTCGGGTTAGAAGAAGATGAAGCTCATCGCTTTTGTCCCGCAGGTCGAACCTCCGTGATAACTCCTACGCAACATTTGCCTCACCTTTCGATCCCCGAATTTTCATCAAAAATTGAAAGGTCCGGAGTTCATTCGGAAGGAGGTAAGATTAAAAGTAAGCTTGTTCATAACAACATTACTTCTAAATCGCAGGAAACTATCCGGAAGGGTTTCGAATGAAGTCGACTGCTCGACTCATCGATGGAAGCACCATTCGACTCCGCATGTTAAAGTGTACCATCATATCCAGGACATGATCCTGAACAAATGTACCCTCTGGCATCCTCGAGTTGAATATGTACTTTAGGGCATTATGTCGGGCTTGTGTGGATCATTGTCCAAACATACCTGCGCATGCGTAATCCATGATTTCCTTGGCGGTAATCATGCCCTCATGCTTCTTGGCTAATATGTCAACATACTTGCCAGCATGTTGACCTTGGCCTTATCATTGGCCTTGATCCATCAATCATATCATCACGAACATTTCGTGACGCATTCGAACCTGACACCTGAGGACACTCCTCAGTTAGTACAAACTTCAGATCATCCACTACCAAAATAGTGTTGAGTTTGTTTTTCCATGTCATCATATTCTCTCCGGTTAACTTTTCCGCACCCAATAAGGAAATTAAAGAGCTAGACATTTTTTGCTGAAAATTTACAAACAAACTTGTATGAGTTTCTTGCTATAATTCTAATCCAATCATGTTTTAGCTAATTATCAAATGATTCCTAGGCCATTTATAATGTGCAATGATATTCCAAAGGTTTAGAATGTATGACACCGAAGGGTAATCAAAAACACCCCTCCTCTTGATCAAGACATTCTTGACCAAAACCTAACACCAGAATAACTCTTATTCCTATAGGTTTTAGTTACCATTTTTCGGTCTGGATACATACACAACTTATGTACCCCATTAGTGTAACTCTTTGTCTTTAGATCCCAGAGACTCGATCCAAAAAAATCCGCTGAAGGGAGGACTAGATTGGAAAATAGTCTAAAGAAATCTTTATCCCTTTCGGGTGTCTACTGTGTTAGATCCCCTATGATCAAGCCCTCCGAGGGATTGTGCAGTCCAGCCAAACTAGCGGTGACCATAGTGGTCTAACGGTGTAAACCGAAAAAAGAGACCGTAGGTTTTGTTTTCACCAAACCTGCTCCCACTCACTATAAGTACCCTCTCCATTCACCTTGGTATTGACTCATACAAACACCATCCAAAGGGGGACGCTCTCGTTTGCGCCACGAGGCTAAGTATGAGTCTCACGGTGTGAACTTCCCGGAGATAGCGTAGGTGGAAAAATATGTATCTCATACACTTTTTCCTCCCACTGAATACTTTAAGTCTATAGGAATCTTTCTTAGGCTAAAACCCGACTAATGGTTTTACCTAACTCTATCAACATAACTCTCATATTGATAATCAATATAACTCTTATATTGATTTTATCCTAAGTTTGTTAATATAACTCCTTATATTAAACCTAGGATTTCTAGTTTATTAACCCCTTAATAAACCCGTTGATGCTAGATTAAATTCACTCCCAGGTCAGTTCCCAGGTAGGGGTGTTCCGTTTCCGTCAGCTTAAATACCTTAGCCTAGACAGAACTTTCCTTAGACAGAGTTCCTATTTTAATCATAGCTTGTAAACTACTTGGTTCCTAATTCTAATCTAATTAGAACTAGATAACCTAAGGTCTATAATTTCCAAGTTCTAAACACTTTAAAACTAATAATTAACCTTAGGTGACATGCATACTATGTTATAGTGCTTGATCATTCATCACATGAATAATAAAACATTCATAGCATATTCATCTCATGAAATATAATGCATGTCAATGCTGTCCAAAAATTAATATAACAACCTTATATTAATTAATCATGCAAACTATATAATATAACTCCTTATATTATAAATGATGCATGAAAATGCTTAACCTAAGGTGGGATTTCTAAAATACAAGCATACACTATGCATGACAATAATTACACAACAATTGCATAATTAAAATAGCAAAAATTAGACCAATTTTGGCACCCTAGAAATAATTTTAATTAATATATTCTAATTATATTAATTAAAATTAAAATTATTAAATATATTAAAATAAAATATTTTTATAATTAATATAAATAATAAAATTTCGGTTTTCTGCTTATTGCTGCTCTCGCGTGAAACGTCTTGGCGTTGCAGCGGCCGATAGCGACGTTAGCGCTTATAACGCTGCTTTTGTCGTTTTCTGTCGAGCGTTGCGCAACGCCACAACGTTGCAACGCGAGGCGAGTTTGCAATGTTTGTCGTCTTCTCCACCGCGCGCGCTGCGCGATGGCGTTGCAACACCGAAGGCAGCGTTGCAACGCCATTCACAGAACAGCCATAGGAATCTCCATTCCTTGCTCGTTTTCGCTTCGATCTTCTCAGCAACCGCTTTGCCTCGATCGACACGGACTTACAGACTCGATTTACATTTAAATTTGCCCAAAACACCGGGCCCTTACATTGAACATTTCAATGAAATTGTAAATCTAAGTGCCAAAATTGAAAACATCTAATTTCGCAAAAACCGTTCATACATCTCATGCACAAAATAGTAAATCCCACCTTGTTCTTGAAAAATCCAGAACATAAATCAAGAATGCAATTGGGCTCTGATACCAATTGAAGGGAATCGAAGTCCCCGCAGCGGAAGCGATTGTGAATCGCGCGATCTTGATTTAATTACAATGGAAATTTCAAGAATGTAAAACATAGATTAAGCATAAAATAAGAGTTTGGACAACAAGAAGTTACCTTTGAAGAACCTTTCTTCAAGTGCTCCTCTCTCCACGGTCACGATCTCAGCAACAAGAACTCCAACGTGCGAAGACACGACCACCGGATCTTCTCCGTTGTTCTATAGGTGAGGGAGGAAGGTGGGTTCCCTTTAGGAGATATGAGGTATTTTGAGAGAGATGTATGTTTTTTTTTTTGGAACTCTTCCAAAAACACAACAAGGAGGCTAGTGATTCTATGAAAAACCCTTAACCTAGTTGCATCTCATGCAACCATATATATAGAGAATTGGGATGGAAATGACCATCCTACCCCTCCTTTAATCTCTCTTTAGTATATAGTCTAAATCACATTAAAACTATATATATTATATCAACTATATCATATATAATTGATATAACTCCTCATGTATGCAATTGAACACTTCAATTTTACTCCTAACTTTATACCCTCTATATTACCATGTTGAGCCAACGGATCTAATGGACCTATAGATCATGAGCTCCAATGATGTGAAATTAACTGATCAAACTCTTTGATCTAGTTAATCAATATTCATTAACTACAAGTCACTCCACTATAGACTTGTAGTTGCACTCTCCTCACTATAGATATTATTGTGTCCACTGATATAGTCATTACCCATATGTCAACCCTTCACAGGTTGGTCGTAATCATAGTTAGGTCAAATTACCGTTTTACCCCTGTGATTACATTTTTGCTCCTTAAGCACCATTGATCCTCTAATGAACAACAAGTCTAAGGTCCCACCTTAGACTCATACCCTCATAGAGGGCGGGGCCTCGTTGTTCAAGACACGAGTCGGTTCTAAGGGGAAAGACTCATCTAATTCCTCGAGAGAATGAGTGAATTCCATCCTGCACAGCTTAAGTTTCCATTTACTACGAGGTTTTGTCTTTGAGAAGGTAGGCTTATTGAGTCGGCTCATGTGCCACTCTCACCCATACTAGTCTAAGGACAAACCCCTATAAGCAGGAGTTCTTAACTTGCTCAGGATTCAGGTCGAGTCACTAATGACCATCTATAAATTACTAGTCTTATCCTGTTAATGGTGTTATACTGGTTAGACTAATAATTTGCGATCCAGTCTTGTATGAACTCTTCATAAAGGATGCCCCCACTCGCATGTCAACTACATGAATGAGTTGGATTACCTCATTTGTACTAATTACAAAGTGGGTCGCATCCATGGTGTTACCAGAATGAGGTTTCCAACCTTATTCTTATACCATAGACTATTTAGGTTATAATCTTGAACTAAACCCAAATAGTGTCCACTACACTGATTTAAGATAAGCGTTATAACCTTGGAGCTTAGTTTAGTGGATTTATAAAAGCAAGACTTTAATCTTATTAAAACAAATAACACTTTATTTAATTGATCAAGATTATACAAGTTTAGGGCATAAATCCCAACAATTCGTACATGACCATTAGTGACTCGACCTTAATCCTAAGCATGTGATGGACTCCTGTCGGCAGGAGTCTGTCCTTTGACTAGTACGGGTGAGGGTGGTCATAGTTACTCGCCCAATATGTCTATCTTCTCAGGCACATAACCACGTGGGGAGCTGGGAACTTGACTACACGAGATGGAATTCGATCATTCCCGACTTAAGGAAACTAGAGGGGTTGTTCCCTTAAGTGCTGTCTTCAGGGCTTGGACAACGGGCACCCACCCTAACATTGGGCCGAGAGGGATGTTGTTTATGGTCGGACCATACAATATTGTTGATCATTAGAGGAGCAGTGGGGACTTAAGAGCAAGAGGTAGACACAGGGGTAAAACAGTAATTTGACCCAACAGTGTCTAGAATAACCTGTGAAGGGTCGACTCACGGACATTGTTATATCAATGGACACAACTTATCCTACAGTGATGGGAGTGCAACTACGGGCTTTAGTGGAGTGTTACCGTAGTTAATGAAGGTTGATTAACAGGGTCAAAGAGTTTGACAGGTTAGTCTCGGATCATTGAAGCTCGTCATCTGTAGGTTCATTAGGTCCCTCGGTTGAGTTAAACTGGACACATAGAGGGATTACAGTTTGGTATGGATTTGAAGTGTTCAAATTCATTAAAAAGGTATTTATGTCATTTATATGAGATATGATTGACATATTATATAGTTTATTGTGAATGTGATTCATAATAAACTATAGGTTAGCATGATTGCTTAATTAGGGCTAATTGAGAGAAATTGGACTGAGAGAAATTAAATTGAATGTGATTCAATTTAAAATCCACAATTATACAAATGTGATTTGTATTATAAGGTATGAGATATCTTATTATATGTGGTTATGCAAATATGATTTGCATTACCTAAGGTTGTGGTAAAATGGTAAATAGGCGGAGATTTCAACTCCATCTATCACCATTATATAATGCCTTTGTGAGAAGGCATTTGCAATGTCTTGGCTCATTTTTTGGATTCTCACCCAAAAGAGCTCTCAAGAATTCTCTCCTCTCTCAAACTTTTTCTCCACCCCTAAACCAAAGGAGTCCCACCACTCTTCTTTACCAAAGGAGAACAACCAAGAAGACCTTTTGGACGTGTTCGAATTGCTCGTTGTTCGGAGAGTTCGTGATCGTAGGGATCAAGAGCGCGAAGAGTTCGTGACCGGAGAGGGATTTCCTTCTTTAAAGCATGTTTAGCCTAATTTTTATAGGATATAATTAATTTTAAGGATTATTTACACAACGAAAACCACGACGATTCAAAGTCGTTTTCCGCTGCGGGAGTTGTATTCCATTCAATTGGTATCAGAGCGAAACGTTGGCTTCTTCATTGTGCAAATTAATTTTCTTAAAATTAGGTTGGTATGCTTTAAATTCATGAGATGAAATTGTGGTTTGCAAAATGGATGTTTTCGATTTTGGCACTTAATTTAGATTTACTTTTCTATTGATGAGATCAATGTAAAGGCCCGTGTTTTTTGGGCAATTAGAAAGTAAATCGAGTCTGTTAGTTCGTGTGTTGTATGAGAAGAGTTGTTGTGAAGAAATTAGAGCGAAATCGGGCAAGAAACGACGAAGAACAACAAAGGTGTTTGTTGTTCTGTCGACGGCGTTAAGACGCTGTTCTTCAGCGTTTCAACGTTGTCCGCGCGGATGGAGGATGAGCTGTAGGTCAGCGTTGCAACGTTGGAGCGTAGTGGGCAGTTTGCGAGAGCAATTCGCGCGAGACATGGAGATCTGGCGGTTTGAAGCTCATGGGACGTTAATTTCGTATTTTTTATTATTTATTTATTTTATAATTTGTAAAATATTTTTGTAATTAATTTTATTAATTAATATTAATATAAAAGTTATATTAATGTTAATCAATTCAATTAATGTCCCTAGGGTGCCAAAACCGGTCTAATTTTGCTATTTATTTATTTTATGCATGAGATGTATGAAATTATTTTTTTCTATGTGGATAATGTATGTCATATAGATTAAAATCCCACTTTAGGTTAAACATTTCATGCATCATGTTTATAATATAAGAGTTATAATATATAGTATGCATGATAGGATTATATTATAAGAGTTATAATATAATGTTTGCATGTTTTAATTTATTTAATATAAATGTTATATTTCTTAGATTAAAAGCATGCACATGCATTTAGTTCATGTGATGAATGTATGTTATATAGTTTTATTATTCATGTGATGAATGATCAAGCACTATAACACAAAAATGCATGTAACCTAAGTTAATTATTAATTTTAAAATGTTTAGAACATGAATAATTAGACTTAGGTTTTCCAGTTCTAATAAGATTAGAATTAGGAAATCAAATATGATTTATGAATGGAGACTAATTAGTAACTATGTCTAAGGAAGGTTCTGTCTAAAAATTTCAGGTATTTAAGTGACACTTTGCGTAACACCCACACGCCTGCCTAACTCATAAGAGTTAGGATAATATTATCGTGAGTGTCGTTAATTAAAAGTTAATTAATTTACTCACATAGACCTAAGTTAATAATGTAATTATAGACTTAGGCTAATCCAATATAAGAGTTATATTGGTAGACTTAGGTAAATATTAGCCAATTTATCTGGGTCAATCCCGATTAACTTAAAGTGCTGAGTGGGAGGAAATAAAGTGTATAAGATACATTTGATTTTCCGACCACAAACCTCCGTTTAAGTTCACACTATGAGATCCATACTCGGTCTCGTGGCCAAATGAGAGCGTACCCCTTCGGATGGTATTTGTATGGATCAATATCAACGTGGATGGAGATAGTACTTATAGTGAGTGGGAGTGGGACCTGTGAAAACGGGACCCACGGTCTCTTCTTTCGATTCACACCGTGAGACGCCTATGATTCACCTTCTAGTTTGGCATGGACCAGACAATCCCTTCGGAGGGCCTTGATCATGGGAGTAGGAACACCGTGAATTCCCGAAAGGGATATAATTTCCTTGTTGGTATTCCTTATTGGTTCACCCTTCGGTGGCTATTGTTTGGACGGATACTTGGAAATTTAAAGATTGAGGGTGACACTCACGGGATTCATTAAGAGTTAATGGATTAAGACCGAAAAATGGTAACTGGACGCCTAATGCAATAAGAGTTATTCTGGTATTAGGGTCTGGTCGGGAAATTTTCGTCCCAGAGGAAGAGTGTTTCTATTCACCCTTCGGTGGCAGTCATTCTAAAACTTTGGGGAATCATTGCAATTTTTAATGACCTAGGGATCATAAGATAAAATTTTGCTAAAACTTGATTCGTTTTTTCAAAAGTTTTTTGCGAGACTAACACAAAGTTTTACTTGTTTTCAGCAAAAATGTCTAGCTCAATCATCGCTCTTTTGGCTTTCGACAAACTAGTGGGAGATAACTACCAAACGTGGAAAAATAATATTAACACAGTTCTAGTAATTGACGACCTAAAGTTCGTGCTCACTGAGAAGTGTCCTCAGGTGTCGGGCTCGACCGCGTCACGAAGTGTTCGTGATGCGTACGATTGATGGATCGGGGCCAATGAAAAGGCCAAGGTCTATATCATTGGCAGCTTATCTGAAGTCTTGGCAAAGAAGCATGAGTTGATGATCATCACCAAGGAGATCATGGAATCCTTGCAGGAAATGTTTGGACAACAGTCCTTTCAGGTCCAACATGATTCACTCAAACACGTCTTCAACACGCGAATGAAAGAAGGAACGTTTGTCCGTGAACATGTTCTTAACATGATGACCCACATTAATCTGGCTGAGATGAACGGGGCTTAGATCGATGAGTTGAGCCAGGTCAGCTTTATTCTAGAGACTCTTCCAAAGAGTTTCATTCAGTTTCGTAGCAATGTTGTTGTGAACAAAATTAGCTACACTATAACAACCCTTTTAAACGAATTACAGAACTTCCAGTCCTTGATAAGGACCAGGACACCAAGCTGAGGCAAATGTTGCCTTCAGGTCCATTCACAGGGGTTCGAGCTCTGGAACTAAATTTGTAGCCTCTTCAGACCCGAAAGGAAAGAAGAAGAAGATGAAGAATGACAAAGTTGACCGTGCTGTCGCGCAAAAGGGCAAAAAGGTCAAGAAAGTTGCAGAGAAAGGAAAGTGTTTCCACTACAATGGGGACAGACACTAGAAGCGTAACTGTCCCAAGTTCCTTGCCGACAGGAAGAAAGAAGGTAAATGTGATTTACTTGTTACAGAAACCTGTTTAGTGGAGAGTAATGACTATGCCTGGATATTGGATTCGAGCGCCAGTAACCATGTTTGTTCTTCTTTTCAGGGAATTAGTTTCTGGTAGCTGTTGCGAGAGGGTGAGATAACGCTATGGGTTGGATCCGAAGAGGTTGTCTCTACTGCAGCAATTGACACGGTGAAGCTGTATTTTGGCAAGAATTACATTTTATTAGATGATTTGTATATAGTTCTAGGGTTTACTAGAAACCTTGTTTCTATTTCCTGCCTATTAGAACGTTGTATTTTTGTTTCCTTCAGTGGTAATAAAGCATTTATTTTCTGAAATGGAAACTTATTGTGTTCTGCTTCACTTGAGAATAATCTATACGTTTTGAAACCTAATTCGGTCAAAAGTGTTTTGAATACTGAATTATTTAAAACGGCAGAAACACGAACTAAGAGAGTAAATGTTTCTCCTAAAGAAAATGCTCATCTTTGGCATCTAAGGTTAGGCCACATCAATCTCAATAGGGCTGAGAGACTAGTGAAGAGTGGACTTCTAAGCGAGTTAGAAGAAAACTCTTTACCGGTATGTGAGTCATGCCTTGAAGGCAAAATGACCAAACGTCCTTTTAGTGGAAAAGGATATAGAGCCAAAGAGCCCCTTGAGCTTATACATTCTGACATCTGTGGTCTGATGAGTGTTAAAGCACGAGATGGTTAAAAATACTTTGTATCTTTTATAGATGACTATTTAAGGTATGAGTATATTTACCTAATGCATAGGAAGTCTGAAACTCTTGAAAAGTTCAAGGAATACAAGACTGAGGTTGAGAACCTGTTAGGTAAAACAATAAAAACACTTTGATCGGATCGAGGTGGAGAGTATATGGACACTGAATTCAAGTACTATATGATAGAAAATGGAATTACGTCCCAACTCTCAGCACCTGGTATGCCACAACAAAATGGTGTATTGGAGAGAAGAAACAGAACCCTGTTGGACATGGTTCGGTTGATGATGAGCTATGCTCGTATCCCTGATTCTTTTTGGGGTTATGCAGTGGAGACTTTGGTTTATATTTTGAACAATGTTCCGTCGAAGAGTGTTTGTGAAACACCTTTCGAACTCTGGAATGGACTTAAAGGCAGTTTACACCATTTCAAAATTTGGGGATGCCTGACCCATGTGTTGGTGTCAAACCCGAAAAAGTTGGAACCCCATTAAAAATTGTGCCTATTTGTAGGTTACCCAAAAGAGACTAGGGTGGTATGTTTTACGATCCTAAGGAAAATAGGGTGCTTGTGTCGACAAACGTCACTTTCCTTGTGGAAGACCACATTAGGGACCATTTACCTAGGAGTCAAATTGTGTTAAACAAAATAGACTGTACATCAGCAAGAGTTGCTGATGGGGCTAGTACGTCAACAAGTGTTGTTGATCCTAGCTCGTCTAGTCCAGTTCGTTCTCAAGAGTTGAGAATGCCTCGACGTAGTGGGAGCCTGAACGTTACATGGGTTTAGCTGAAATCCAAGTCGTCACCCCTGATGATGAGTGCGAGGATCCATTGACCTATGATCAGGAAATGACAAACATTGACAAAGACGAATGGATTAAAGCTATGGACCAGGAAATGGAGTCGATGTACTTCAATTTCGTCTGGGAGCTTGTGGATCAACGGGATGGGATAAAACCTATAGGTTCCAAATGGATCTACAAGCGTAAACGTTGTGTAGATGGGAAGGTGCAGACCTTCAAAGCACGACTAGTGGCAAAGGGTTTTACCTAGGTTGAAGGGGTTGACTATGAGGAAACCTTTTCACCTGTTGCCATGGTAAAGTCGATCGGATCCTTCTGGCCGATTGTCGCATATTATGACTATGAAGTATGGCAGATGGATGTCAAGATCGTCTGTCTGAATGACAACCTTGACGAGACCATCTACATGGACCAACCCAAGGGGTTCATTGCCCAAGGCCAAGAGCAAAGGATTTGTCGCCTTCAAAGGTCTATTTATGGACTGAAACAAGCCTCGAGGTCTTGGAATATAAGGTTTGATGAGGCGATCAAATCTTATGGTTTTGATCAGAATGTTGACGAGCCTTGTGTTAACAAGAAAATCGTCAACAACACTGTCGCATTTCTGATATTATATGTAGATGATATCCTTCTCATTGGGAATGAGGTAGGATTTCTTACTGACGTTAAAAAATGGTTGGCTTCGCAATTCCAAATGAAAGATTTTGGAGAGGCTCAGTATGTTCTAGGAATCTAGATAGTTCGGAACTGGAAGAACAGAGCGCTAACCATGTCACGGGCGTGTTATATTGACAAGATGTTGTGCAGACATAACATGCAAAACTCCAAGAAGGGCTTGTTGCCTTTTATGTTGGGATTTATGCCCTAAACTTGTGTAATTTTGATCAATTAAATAAAGTGTTATTTGTTTTGATAAGATTACAGTCTTGCTTTTATAAATCTAATAAACTAAGCTCCAAGGTTATAACGTTTATCTTGAAATCAGTGTAGTGGACACTATTTGGGTTGTGTTCAAGATTATAACCTAAATAGTCTATGGTATAAGAATAAGGTTGGAAACCTCATTCTGGTAACACCATGGATGCGACCCACTTTGTAATTAGTACAAATGAGGTAATCCAACTCATTCATGTAATTGACATGTGAGTGGGGGCATCATGTATGAAGAGTTCATACAAGACTGGATCGCAAATTATTAGTCTAACCAAATGTAACAACATTAATGAGGACAAGACTAGTAATTTATAGATGGTCATTAGTGACTCGACTAATCTCGAGCAAGTTAAGAACTCCTACTTATAGGGGTTTGTCCTTAAACTAGTATGGGTGAGAGTGGCTTGTAGCCGACTCAATAAGCCTACCTTCTCAGGGACAGAACCTCGTAGGTAGCTAGGAACTTAACTGTGCAAGATGGAATTCACTCATTCCTACACTAAGGAATTAGATAGGTTGTTCCATTAAGAACTGAATCCAGGTCTTGAACAATGGGACTCCGCCCTCTATGAGGGTATGAGTCTAAGGTAGGACCGTAGACTTGTTGTTCATTAGAGGATCAGTGGTGCTTAAGGAGCAAAGGGGTAATCACAGGGGTAAAACGGTAATTTGACCCAGCTGAGATTACAAACAACCTGTGAAGGTCGACTCATGGGTAATGACTATATCAGTGGACACAATAATATCTATAGTGAGGAGAGTGCAGCTACAAGTTTATAGTGGAGTGACTTGTAGTTAAGTAATATTGATTAACTAGATCAAAGAGTTTGATTAGTTAATCTCACATTATTGGAGCTCATGATCTGTAGGTCCATTAGATCCCTTCGTTGGCTCAATATGGTAATATTGAGGGTATAAAGTTAGGAGTGAAATTGAAGTGTTCAATTTCATACATGAGGTGTTATATCTATTATATATGATATAATTGATATAATATATAGTTTTAATGTGAATTAGATTCATATATAAACTATATACTAAAGAGAGAATAAAGGAGGGGTAGGGTGGTCATTTCCATCCCATTCCCCTATATATATGGTTGCATGAGATGCAACTAGGTTAAGCTATTCTAAATCATTCTAAGTGATTTCTAGCCTCTTTGTTGTTGTTGGAAAGGTTCCAAGACAACAAACATCTCTCTCACAAAACACCTCACTCTTCCCAAAGGGAACCCACCTTCCTCCCTCACCTAGAGAACAATGGAGAAGATCCGGTGGTTGGGTCGGTGTTCGTACGTGTTCGTGCTACGTTGATCTTGATCGTGAGAGAGGAGGAGCACTTGAAGAAAGGTTCTTCAAAGGTAACTTTCTTGCTGTCCATTCTATTTTATGCTTAATCTTGTTATTTGTGTTCTTGAATTAATCATTGTAACTAAATCAAGAGCGTCGCTGCGGGGACTTCGATTCCCTTCATTTTAAGCATGAGGTTTACCAGTCTAAGGATCAATGTCCTAAGACTTCTCAAGAGGTTGAGGATATGAGACGAATCCCTTATGCTTCAGCTGTTGGGAGCCCCATTTATGCCATGCTGTGTACTAGGTCCGACATCTGTTATTCAGTTGAGATTGTCAGTAGGTATCAATCCAATCCAGGATTAAATCACTGGACAACCGTAAAGGCAATCATCAAGTATCTTAGGAGAACGAGGAACTATAACCTTGTGTATGAGAGTAGAGATTTGATCTTTACGAGATACACAAATTCTAACTTTCAGACTGATAAAGACTAGGAAATCCACTTCGGGGTCAACCTTCGTTCTGAATGGAGGAGCAGTAGTGTGGCGAAGCATCAAGATGGGATGCATCGCTGATTCCACGATGGAAAGCCGAGTATGTTGCGGCTTGTGAAGCTGCAAAAGAAGCTGTTTGGCCAAGGAAGTTTATGATTGATTTGGAAGTTGTTCCAAATATGAACTTGTCGATCACGCTGTTTTGTGAC
Source organism: Trichosanthes cucumerina (assembly GCA_036507285.1). Lineage (NCBI taxonomy): Eukaryota > Viridiplantae > Streptophyta > Magnoliopsida > Cucurbitales > Cucurbitaceae > Trichosanthes > Trichosanthes cucumerina. The sequence goes on from CM071844.1 coordinate 20,728,310, forward strand.
AACATTGTGCAGTAGCCAACTCGAGAGAGCCTCAGAGTCACAAGAGGGGCAAGCACATTAAGCGGAAGTATCACCTGATAAGGGAGATTGTGCACCACGGAGACGTGACAGTCACGCAGATAACATAGGAGCACAACGTTGTTGATCCGTTTACAAAGGCCCTCACGGTTAAGGTGTTTGAGGGTCACTTAGAGAGTCTAGGTCTTCAAGTGCTTCTTGACTAGCGCAAGTGAAAGTATTGTAAAGGGTATTCAATGCCCTAGTTTAGTAATTTTAATGTACATTTGAGAAATATATTTTGTACTCCACTAGCCTAGACCAAGTGGGAGTTTGTTGAGATGTATGTCCTAATCTCGTATTTGTTTGTAATATTCAATATTGAAATAAATAAGAGTTATTTTTTCATCACTTTGTGTCTCACATATTTACAAACTTTGTCCAATAAACTAAGTTCCAGGGTCATTGAATTATGAGTGAACTAGAACTTGAACGGTGTGTAGTGGACACACATGGAGTATCACCTTCGAGTTAATGACCCGAACGATCTACAATATACAGATAGGGTTGGAATCCTAGATACGATGTGGATGCGACCCGCTTTGTATTAGATACAAATGAGGTGACTCAACTCGTTCATGTGGTTAACATGCGAGTGGGGCCATCCTGTGCAATGAGATTGTACAAGACTGGACCGTGAATTATTAGACCTATTGATGTAACACCGTTGACAGTAGGACTAATAACTTCGTAGATGACCATATTGACTCGACCTTAATCCTGAGTGTGTTACGGACTCTTGTCTGTGTGATCATTGTTACTCGCCCAATATGCCTATTTTCTCAGGGACAAGACAAGGTGGGAAACTTGGAACTTGACTACGCGAGATGAAATTCACTTGTTCCCGACTTAGGGAAACTAGAGGGGTTGTTCCCTTAACTAGAGGGGATGTTGTTTATGGTTGGACCATACAACGTTGTTGTTCGTTAGAGAAGCAGTGGGAACTTAAGGAACAAGAGTTAGACATAGGGGTAAAACGGTAATTTGACCCAACAGTGTCTACGAACAACCTGTCAAGGTCGACTCACGGGCGTTGGTTATATCAATGGACACAACTTGTCCTAAAGTGATGGGAGTGCAGCTACGGGCTTTAGTGGAGTGTTACCGTAGTTAATGAACGTTGATTAGCCGGGTCAAAGAGTTTGACAGGTTAGTCTCGGATCATTGGAGCTCGTCATTTGTAGGTCCATTAGGTCACTCGGTTGGCTCAAACTGGATACATAAAAGGTTTACAGTTTGGTATGGATTTGAAGTGTTCAAATTCGTTAAAAGGGTATTTATGTCATTTATATGAGATATGATTGACATATATATAGTTTAATTTGAATGTGATTCATAATAAACTATAGGTTAGCCTGGTTGCTTAATTAGAGCTAATTTAGAGAAATTGGACTAAGAGAAATTAAATTGAATGTGATTCAATTTAAAATATACGATTATACAAATGTGATTTGTAATATAAGATATGAGATATCTTATTATATGTATGATTTGCATAACCTAAGGTTGTGGTAAAATGGTAAATTGGTGGAGATTTCAACTCCACCTATCACCATTAAATAATTCCTTTGTGAGAAGACATTTGCAAGGTCTTGGCTCATTTTTTTTATTCTCACCCAAAAGAGCTCTTAAGAATTTTTTTTTCTCTCTCAAACTTTCTCTCCACCCCTAAACCAAAGGAGTCCCACCACTCTCCCTTTACGAAAGGAGAACAACCGAGAAGACCTTTCGGAGGTGTTCGAATTGCTTGTTGTTCGGAGAGTTTGTGATCGTAGAGATCGAGAACCCGAAGAGTTCGTGACTGGAGAAGGATTTCGTGAAGAACGGTTCTTCAACTAGTAAATACTATCTCTTATTATATTTCCTTCTTTAAAGCATGTTTGGCCTAATTTCTATAGGATAGAATTAATTTTAAGAATTATTTTCACAATGAAAACCACTACGATTCAAAGTCGTTTTCCGCTGCAGAAGTTTTATTCCCTTCAAGCTAAACACTTGCCCCAATGATATCTTCCACATTTGCTACTGAAGGGATCAAATCCCGCAGCAGAAGCGATTGTGAATCACGTGTTCGTGATATTGTTACATAGATCTATAACAAGAACAATATAATAAAGGTTAAGCATGCATTTCTGAATGGGAGAACAATAAATTTGCCTTTGAAGAACACTTTCTTCACGAGCTCCTTCTCCAACGATCACAATCTCAACAATACGAACCCGACACGTGTGAAGATCCACCACTAGATCTTCTCCCTTGTTCTCTAGGTGAGGGAGGAATGTGGGTTCTTTTAGGATGAGATGTGTGAATGGATCAAATCCCGCAGCGGAAGCGATTGTGAATCCAGTGTTCTTAATTTTGTTTCACGAATTACAATAAAAAACAAAAATAATACGATTAAGCATATAATTCTACATAGGACAACAAGAGATTACCTTTGAAGAACTCTTTCTTCAAGTGCTTCTTCTACCACGATCACGATCTCAGCAACTCGAACTCGAACGAATGAAGACACCAGCACCGGATCTTTTCCGTTGTTCTCTAGGTGAGGGAGGAATGTGGGTTCCTTTAGGATAAGGTGTGGGGTTGTGAGAGATATTGTGTTTTTGTGGAACTTTTCCAACAACACAAATAGTTGATAATCTAGGGTTTTCCAAGATTTTTGCTTAGCCACAAGTTGCATCTCATGCAACTATTTATAGGGAAATAGGATAGAAATTACCATCCTATCCCTCCTTCTTTCTCTCATTAGTATATAGTTTATATATGAATCTAATTCACATAAAAACCATATATTATATCAATTATATCATATATAACTAATATAACACCTCATATATGAAATTGAATTCTTCAACTTCATTCCTAACTTTATACCCTCAATATTACTATGTTGAGCCAACGGAGGGACCTAATAGACCTATAGTTCATGAGCTCCAATGATGTGAGATTAACTGATCAAACTCTTTGATCCAGTTAATCAATAATTATTAACTACAAGTCACTCCACTATAAACTTGTAGTTGCACTCTCCCCACTGTAGATTATATTGTGTCCATTAATATAATCATTACCCATGAGTCGACCCTTCACAGGTTGATCGTAATCACAGCTGGGTCAAATTACCGTTTTACCCCTATGATTACCTCTTTGTTCCTTAAGCACCACTGATCCTCTAATGATCAACAAGTCTAAGGTCCTACCATAGACTCATACCCTCTTAGATGGCGAGGCCCCGTTGTTCAAGACCTGGAGTCAGTTCTTAAGGGAACACCCTATCTAATTCCTTAGTGAAGGAATGAGTGAATTCCATCTTACATAGTTAAGTCTCCAACTACCTACGAGGTTCTGTCCCTGAGAAGGTAGGCTTATTGAGTCGGATACAAGTCACTCTCACCCATACTAGTCTAAGGACAAACCCCTATAAGCAGGAGTTCTTAACTTGCTCAGGATTCAGATCGAGTCACTAATGACCACCTATAAATTATCAGTCTTATCCTGTTAACGGCGTTATACTCGTTAGACTAATAATTTGTAGTCCCGTCTTGTATGAACTCTTCATACAGGTTGCCCCCACTCGCATGTCAATCCACATGAATGAGTTGGATTACCTAATTTGTACTAATTACAAAGTGGGTTGCATCCATGGTGTTACCGGAATAAGGTTTCCAACCTTATTCTTATACCATAGACCTTTTAGGCTATACTCTTGAACACAATCCAAATAGTGTCTACTACATTGATGTTCAGGATACATTATAACCTTGGAGCTTAGTTTATTGGATTTATAGAGCAAGAATATAATTTTATCAAAAGAAATAACTTTTTTTTTATTTGATCAAAATTACATAAGTTTAGGGCACAAATCCCAACAATGTGGGATTTTGAGAGATGTGTGCTTGGAACTCTTTCCAACATCACAAATGTGGGAATTCTAGGTTTCACAATAGCAATCCTCAAAGTTGCATCTTATGCAATTATTTATTTGAAAACAGGATGGAAATTAACATCTTATCCCTCTTTCATTCTCTCAATTGTATATAGTTAATTTGTGAATCTAATTTACATTAAAACTATATATTATATCAATTATATCACATATATCTGATATAACACCTCATATATGAAATTGAACACTTCAAATTAATTCCTAATTTTATACCCTAAATATTACCATGTTGAGCCAACGGAGGGACCTAATGGAGCTACAGTTTATGAGCTCCAATGATATGAGATTAACTAATCAAAATCTTTGATATGGTTAATCAATATTCATTAACTACCAGTCACTCTACTATAGCCTTGTAGTTGCACTCTCCTCACTGTAAATTATATTTTGTCCATTGATATATTCATTACCCATGAGTAGACCCTTCACAAGTTGTTCGTAATCTAAGTTGGGTCAAATTACCGTTTTATCCCTATGATTACCTCTTTGTTCCTTAAGCACCACTGATCCTCTAATGAACAAAAAGTCTATGGTCCTACCATAAACTCAAACCCTCTTAAGCTAGTTTAGAGGGTGGGACCCCATTGTTCAAGAGTTGGACTCAGTCCTTAAGGGAACAACCTATCTAATTCCTTAGTCTAGGAATGAGTGAATTCCATCTTGAAGAGTTAAGTCCCCAGCTACCTACGAGGTTCTGTCCTTAAGAAGGTAGGTTTACTGAGTTGGCTACAAGCCACTCTCACCCATACTAGTCTAAGGACAAACCCCTATAAGCAGGAGTTCTTAACTTGCTCATGATTCAGGTTGAGTCACTAATGACAATCTATAAATTATAAGTCGTATCATGTTAACGGCGTTATACTGGTTATACTAATAATTTGCAATCCGGTCTTGTATGAACTCTTCATACAGATTGCTCCCACTCCCATGTCATCCACATGAATGAGTTGGATTATCTCATTTGAAATAATTACAAAGTGGGTCGCATCCATGGTGTTACCAGAATAAGGTTTCCAACCTCATTCTTATACCATAGACCATTTAAGTTATTCTCTTGAAAACAATCCAAATAGTGTCTATTACACTGATGTTCAAGATTCATTATAACCTTGGAGCTTAGTTTGTGGGATTTATAAGGCGAGAAGATAAGTTTATCAAATCAAATAACTCTTTATTTATTTGACTAAAATTACACAAGTTTAGGGCATATATCCCAACAATCTCCCACTTGACCTAAACCTTGTGAAGTACATAATTTAAACATTACAATAATAAAATAGAATAAACTAGGGCACTGAAACTCTGTGTACAATATACTTCCACTTGCCCTAGTTGAGGAAGACTTGTAACCCTAGACCTTCTAGGTGACTCTAAAAAACTTTAGCCGTGAGAGCCTTTGTAAAAGAATCAACAATGTTTTGCTCGGAGGCTAATTTCGTGACAATTACGTCTCCTCGATGCACGATTTCTCGAATGAGATGATATTTCCGCTCAATATGCTTACCCCTCTTGTGACTTCAGGGTTCCCTTGAATTTGCCACGACACCACTGTTATCAAAATACGTGATAGACAAACTCATATTTGGAAAAACTTCCAAATCTAACATTAATTTCCTTAACCAAACGACCTCTTTAGCTGCTACATATTCGACCTCCATGGTGGAATCAACGATGCATCTCTTCTTGACGCTTCGCCATACTACAACTCCTCCATTAAGAGTAAATACTGATCCTGATGTAGATTTCCAAGAATCTTTATCAGTTTGAAAGTCAGAATCCGTATATTATGTAAGGATCAAATCCTTAGCCCCATACACAAGCATGTAGTTCCTTGTTCTCCGAAGATATTAAAGGATCGTTATAACCGTTGTCCAGTGTTCAGGTCCTGGATTGGATTATATCTACTGACCATTCCAACTGCAAAACATATGTCTTGCCTAGTACACAACATGGCGTACATGAGGCTCCCAACAGCTGATGCATAAGGCTCCCAACTGTTCCTTAGACAAATGAACTCCATATCTAAAAGGCAATAAACCTTACTTAGAGTCTTGCATCTTAAACCTCAACAACACTTTGTCGATGTAAGATGTCTGAGACAATGCTAGGGTTTTATTCTTGCGGTTCCAGACGATCTAGATCCCAAAAACAAACTGCGCTTCTCTCAAATCTTTCATTTGGAATTGCATAGCTAGCCAATTCTTTATGCCAGTAAGATAACCTACATAATTCCCAATGAGTAGGATATCATCCACAAATAGAAATAGGAATGCGACAAAACTATTTATGATTTTCTTATAGACACAAGGTTCATCATCATTCTGGTCAAAGCCAAAAGATTTGATTGCCTCATCAAACCTTATATTCCAGGACCTAGAGGCTTGTTTCAGTCCATAGATTGACCTTTTAAGCCTGCAAACCTTTTGCTCTTGTCCTGGTTCAATGAACCCTTTGTGTTGGTTCATATAGATGTTCTCGTCAAGATTGTCATTAAAGAATGTTGTCTTGACATCCATTTGCCATACCTTATAGTCATAATATGCAGCAATGGCAAGTAAGATACGAATAGACTTTACTATAGCAACAGGCGAAAAGGTTTCCTCATAGTCCACCCCTTCAACCTAGGTATAACCCTTTGCTACTAGTCTAGCTTTAAAGGTTTGCACCTTTCCATCTACACCACGCTTTCTCTTGTAGATCCACTTACAACCTATAGGTTTTATCCCATCAGGTTTATCTACAAGATCCTAAACAGAATTGAAGTGCATAGACTCCATTTCTTGGTCCATGGCTATGACCCATTTGTCTTTGTCTTTGTCAATCATTGCTTGATTATAAGTCAATGGATCCTCACGATCGTCATCTGATATGACAACTTGGGTTTTAGATAAACCTATATAACGATCAGGTTGTGTTATAACCCTCCCACTATGTCGAGCCACTCTCAACTCTTGAGATGTACACTCTTGACTAGACAATCTAGTATCAATAACTCTTGTTGACGTACTAGCATTATTAGCAACCTTTGTTGTTGTTCCGTCTAACTCACTCAACACAATTTTACTTCTTGGTTTGTGGTGCTGATGTGGTCCTCCTCTAAGAAAGTGGAATTTGTCGACACAATTACCATGTCTTCCTTAGGATCATAGAATAATCCACCTCTTGTTTCTTTTGGGTAGCCTTCAAATAGGCACAATTTTTAACGTGAATCCTATTTCTTTGGGTTTGTAACAAGCACATGTGTTGGACATCCATAAATTCTGCAATGACATAAACTACATTTACGTCCTTTCCAGAGTTCAAAAGGTGTTTCAGAAACACTATTTGATGGCACATTGTTCAAAATGTATACTGTAGTCTCTACTGCATAACCCCAAAAAGAATTAGAGAGATGAACATTTTGATATACCATTTTGATGAGGGATACCGGGTGTTGAGAGTTGGGATGTAATTTCATGTTCTATCATATAGCTCTGGAATTTTAAATCCATGTACTCTCCACCTTGATCTGATCGAAGTGTTTTAATTGTTTTACCTAATTGATTCTCAACTTCAGTCTTGAATTCCTTAAACTTTTCAAGTGCTTCAGACTTATGATGCATTAGGTAAATATGCCCAAATCTTGAATAATCATCTATAAAAGAGATGAATATTCATAACCTGCTCTAGCTTTAACGTTAATCGGACCACAAAGGTCTGAATGTATAAGCTCAAGAGGTTCTTTGGCTCTATAACCTTTTCCACTAAAAGGTCTTTTAGTCTTTTTGCCTTCTAGGCAGGATTCACATACAAGTAAAGTATCTTCTTCTAACTCATTTAGAAGTCCACTCTTTACCAATCTCTCAATCCTATTGAGGTTAATGTGACCCAATCTAAGATGCCAAAGATGAGCATTTTCTTTAGGAGAAATTTTACATTTCTTAGTTTGTGTGTTTGATGTTTTAAATAATTCAGTGTTCAAAACAGTTTTGACTGAATTTGGTCTCAAAACATACAAACCATTTTCTAATGAAGCTGAACATATTTCCACACATTTCTTTGAAATAAACACTTTATTTAAAGAAAATGAAATAGAAATACATTATTCTATGAGGCAAGAAATTGAAATAAGGTTTCTAGTAAACCCTGGTATCACTAATACATTGCCTAACAACAAATATTTCTTGCCGACAAAAGCTTCATTGTGCCAATTGCTACAGCTGAGACGATATCCCAATTTCCAATCCGGAGCATTATTTCTCCTTTCTGTAGTTGTTACCAGGAATCAATTTCCTGAAAAGAAGAGCAAACATGATTAGTGGCGCCTAAATCAAGTATCCAAACAGTTTTATCATTATCCGTTAAACATGCTTCTATACAAAGTAAATCAAATTTACCTTTTTTCTTCTTCTCGGTCAGGTACTTTGGACAATTCCGTTTCCAGTGTCAATCCTCGTTGCAGTGGAAACATTTTCCTTTGTCAGTAACTTCCTTGACCTTCTTGCCTTTTTAGGCAGCAACTTTATCAAACTGTTTCTCTTTACCAATCTTCTTCATGTTCTTCTTCTTTCCTTGGTTAGAAGAAGATGAAGCCACTGATTTTGTTCAAGAGGTTGAACCTCTGTGATAACTCCTACTGGCAACATTTGCCTCAACTTTCGGTCCCTGAATTTTCATCAAAGACTGAAAGGTCTGAATTTCATTCAGAACGGAGGTAAGATTAAAAGTAAGCTTGTTCATAACAACATTACTTCTAAACTTTAAGAAACTATCTAGAAGAGTTTCCAGAATGAAGTTGACTTGGCTCGATTCATCGATGGAAGCATCATCCGACTCCGCGATGTTGAAGTGTACCATCATATCCAGGACATGATCCCGAACAGATGAACCCTGTGGCATCCTCGAGTTGAATATATACTTGACGGCATTGTGTCGGTCCTGTGTAGACTGTTGTCCAAACATGCCGTGCAACGAATCCATGATTTTCTTAGAGGTCAACATGCCCTCGTGCTTCTTTGACAATATGTCAGACATACTTGCCAGCATATAGACATGGCCATATCATTGGCCTTGATCCATCGATCATATGCATCACGAACATTTGGTGTTGCATTCGAGCCTGGCACCTGAGGACACTCCTCAGTCAGCACAAACTTAAAATCGTCCACTACCAATATAATGTTAGGTTTGTTTTTCCAAGTCATTATGTTCTCGTTGGTTAATTTTTTCGCACCCAGTAAGGAAATAATAGAGCTAGACATTTTACTGAAATTTACAAAAAAAAGTTGTATAAGTTTCTCGCTAAAAAACTATCTAATCCAATCACGTTTTAGCTAATTATCTAATGATTCCTAGGTCATTAATAATTTGCAATGATACTCCAAAGTTTAAAGTGTATGACACCAAAAGGTAATAAAAAAACACTCATCCTTTGGATAGAGACATTCTTGACCAAAACCTAATGCCAAAATAACTCTTATTCCTATATGCTTTAGTTACCATTATTTGGTCAGGATATATACACTTCTTATGTACCTTGTGAGTGTAACCTTCTTTCTTTAGACCCCAGAGTCCTCATCCAACAAAATCCGCTGAAGGGAGGACTAGGTTGGAAAATAGACTAAAGAAATCTTTATCCGTTTCGTGTGTCCACTGTGTTTGATCCCCTATTATCAAGCCCTCCGAAGTGATTGTCTGGTCCAGGCCAAACTAGCACGCTGACCATAGTGATCTTATGGTGTGAACCGACAGAAGAGACCATAGGTTTTGTTTTCACTAAACCTGCTCCCACTCACTATAAGTACCTTCTTCATTCACCTTGCTATTGACTCATACAAACACCATCTGAAGGGGGACGCTCCCATTTGCGCCACGAGGGGCCAAGTATGAGTCTCACGGTGTGAACTTCCCAAGAGAGATGTAAGTGGAATTATATGTATCATATACACTTTTCCTCCCACTAGATACTTTAACTCTATAGGAAATTGACCTACATTAAACCTGGCTAATCGTTTTACCTAAACTTATCGCTTATCGATATAACTCTTATATTGATAATCAATATAACTTTTATATTGATTTTATCCTAAGTTTGCTAATATAACTCTTTATATTAAACCTAGAATTTCTAGTTTATTAACCCCTTAATAAAATCGTTGACGATACTATAATTTATAAAGTCTCTGATTAAAATTCACTCCCAGGTCAGTTCCCAACTAGGGGTGTTCCATTTTCGTCAGCTTAAATACCCCAGCCTAGACAAAACCTTCCTTTGACAGAGTTTCTCTTTTAATCATTGTTTATAAATTACATGGTTCCTAATTTTAATCTAATTAGAACTAGATCACCAAAGGTCTATTAATTTCATGTTCTAAACATTTTAAAACTAATGAATTTAACCTTAGGTGACATGCAATTCTATGTTATTGTACTTGATCATTCATCACATGAATAATAAAACATACATAACACATTCATCTCATGAAAAATATGCATGTCAATGCTGTCAAAAAATTAATATAACACCTTATATTTATTATACATGCAAACTATATAATATAACACTTTATATTATAAATGATGCATGGAAATGCTTAACCTAAGGTGGGATATCTAAATAACAGCATAAATTATGCATGGCATTAATTATACGACAATTGCATAAATTTAAATAGCAAAATTATACCATTTTTGGCACCCTAAAATTAATTTTAATTAATATAATATAATTATATTAATTAAAATTAATAATATTAAATAAAAATAATATAAAACATTTTTATATTAAATATATAATAAAAAAATGCATTTTCGTCCGTTTGGAAACCTCCGTGAAACGTTGATACCAGCGTTGCAACGCTGCTTTTTGTTCGTTTACATCGTTGGGGCGCGCCTCGCGTTGTTGTGAACGCCCCGGCGTTACAACGCCGCATCATCATGCGCACGCCTTGAATCGTAAGCGCGGCGTTGCAACGCTGATGAACAACGTTGCAACACTGCACGCAGAACAACAACCTCCTTCTTCTGTTTTTGCTCGTTTTCGCTCCGTTCTTCTTTATAACCACTTTGTCTCGATCGACACAGACATACAAACTTGATTTACATAAATATATGCCCAAAACAATAGGCTCTTTACACTGAATAATTCAACGAAAAAATTATGTAAATCTATGGTGCCAAAAATGAGAACATCTAATTTGCAAACCGATCATACATCTCATGAAATCAGTAAATCCCACCTTTGTTCTTGATCAATCCAGAACGAAATGAAGAACACAATTGGCGCTCTAATACCAATTGAAGGGATCAAATCCCACAGCGGAATCGATTGTGAATCGCATGTTCATGATATTGTTACATAGATTTATTACAAGAACAATATACTAAAGATTAAGCATGCATTTCTAAATGGGACAGTAAGAAATTTACCTTTGAAGAACACTTTCTTCACGAGCTCTTTCTCCAACGATCACGATCCCAACAATACCAACCTGGCACGTGTGAAGATCCACCACTAGATCTTATCTATTGTTCTCTAGGTGAGGGAGGAATGTGGGTTCCTTTAGGATGAGATGTGGAGTTTTGAGAGATATGTGTTTGGAACTCTTTCCAACAACAAAAACGTGGAAAATTCTAGGTTTCACGATAGCATTCCTCAAAGTTGCATCTTATGCAACTATTTATAGGGAAATAGGATGGAAATTACCATCCTATTCCTCTTTCATTCTTTCATTTCTATATAGTTAATTTGTTAATCTAATTTACATTAAAACTATATATTATATCAATTATATCACATATAATTGATATATCACCTCATATATGAAATTGAACACTTCAATTTCATTCCTAACTTTTACCCTCAATATTACCATGTTGAGCCAACGGAGGGACCTAATGGACCTACAGTTCATGAGCTCCAATGATGTGAGATTAACTGATCAAACTATGTGATCTAGTTAATCAATATTTATTAACGACCAGTCACTCCACTATAGACTTGTAGCTAGGTATTAGAGCTACAACCGAGGGACTTAATGGACCTACAATTCATGAGCTCCAATGATGTAAGATTAACTGATCAAACTCTTTGATCTGGTTAATCAATATTCATTAACAATCAATCACTCCACTATAGAATTGTAGTTGCACTCTACTCACTGTAAATTATATTGTGTCCATTGATATAATCATTACCCATGAGTCGACCCTTCACAGGTTGTTCGTAATCGCAGTTGGGTCAAATTACCATTTTACCCCTGTGATTACCTCTTTGTTCCTTAAGCACCACTGATCCTCTAATGAACAACAAGTATATGGTCCTACTGAAGTGAATAAAACTCCTGCAGTGGAAATGACTTGGAATGTCGTGGTGATCGTTGTGAAAAACATTTCTTAAAATTAAACCTATTCTATAGACTTTAGGCTAAACATGCTGAAATTGAAGGAAAAATAGTGAGTAACACGTTACTTTCTTGTTGAAAAACTCTTCTTCAAAGCTTTTCCTCCTCCGGTCACGATCCCTCTCGAAACAACGATCTCTACGAACTCGATCCTCGAACTGAAAAGTAAGGCACTTCCAAAATGTCTTCTCGGTTGTTCTCAGGAGGTTGAGGGAGAGTATGTGGGACTCCCTTTGGTTTTGGGTGAGGAGAGTTTGAGAGAGATTTGAGAGAGTTGGAGAGAATTTTCATTGCTCTCTTTGGATGAAAATCCAAAAAATGGCAAATGGCCTCCCAAAAGCTTCTTGCAAGCCCTTTAAATATTAGTGTGAGGTGAAGATAAAACCTCCACCAAATCACAATCTTACCACAACCATATGATATGCCAATCATATTTGCATATCACATATTATAAGGTATCTCATTTCTCATTATACAAATCTCATTTGCATAATTGTGGAATTTTAAATTGAATGACATTCAATCTAATTTCTCTCAATTCAATTTCTCCAATTAGCACTAATTAATCAATTAGGCTATGCTATAGTTTATTATGTATCTCATTCACATCAAACTATATATTATGTCATCTATATCACATATAAATGACATAAATACCTAAATAATGAATTTTAACACTTCAAATTCACATCAAACTGTAAACCCTCAATTTGTCCAATTTGAGCTAACTGAGAGACCTAATGGACCCACAGATGATGAACTCCAATGATACAAGACTAACCTGTCAAACTCTTTGACCTGGTTATTCAATAATCATTAGCTACGGTAAGACTCCACTAAATCCCGTAGCTGCACTCTCATCACTGTAGGACAAGTTGTGTCCATCGATATAACCAATGCCCGTGAGTCGACCCCTTCAAAGGTTGTCTCTAGTCACAGTTGGGTCAAATTATCGTTTTACCCCTGTGTCTACCTCTTGCTCTTTAAGTCCCACTGCTAATCTAATGAACAACTACGTTGCATGGTCCAACCATAAACAACAACCCTCCCGGGCCAGTGAGAAGGTGTGGCCCCGTTGTTCAAGCCCTGGAGACAACATTTAAGGGAACAACCCTTCTAGTTTCTCTAAATCGGGAACGAGTGAATTTCATCACGCCTAGTTAAGTTCCCAGCTCCCCACGTGGTCCTGTCTCTTAGTAGATAGGCATATTGGGCGAGTAACTGTGACCACCCTCACCATACTAGTCCAAGGACAGACCCCCGCAGAGGAGTCTGTAACACGCTCAGGATTAAGGTCGAGCCACTAATGGTCATCTACGAATTTATTAGCTCTATACTGTTAACGGTGTTACATCAAAACGTTAACAATACTGTCGCATTTCTATTATTGCATGTGGATGATATCCTTCTCATAGGGAATGATGTAGGATTTCTTACTGACATTAAGGAATGGCTAGCTTCGCAATTCCAAATGAAAGATTTGGGAGAGGCACAGTATGTTCCAGGTATCCAGATTATCCGAAATCGGAAGATTAGAACGCTAGCCATGTCTTAGGCGTCTTATATTGAGAAGATGTTGTCTAAAGATAAGATGCAGAACTCCAAGAAGGGCTTACTGCGTTTACGGCATGGGGTTCACCTGTCTAAGTATCAATGTCTTGAGACTACTCAAGAGGTTGAGGATAAGAGACGAATCCCCTATGCTTCAGCTATAGGGAGCCTGATGTATGCCATGTTGTGTACTAGGCTCGACATCTGTTATGCAGTTTGGATTGTAAATAGGTATCAATCCAATCCAGGATTAGATCACTAGACAACCGTAAAGGCAATGCTCAAGTATCTTAAGAGAACGAGTAACTACTGCTTTGTGTATGGGAGTGGGGATTTGATCCTTACGGGATACACAGACTCTGACTTTCAGACCGATAAGAATTGTAGGAAATCCACTTCGGGGTCAACTTTCATTCTGAATGGAGGAGCTGTAGTGTGGCGAAGCATCAAGCAGGGATGCATCGTTAATTCCACGATGGAAGCTGAGTATGTTGCGGCTTGTGAAGCTGCAAAGGAAGCTGTTTGGCTTAGGAAGTTCATGCTAGATTTGGAAGTTGTTCCAAATATAAACTTGTCGATCACGTTGTTTTGTGACAACAGTGGTGTAGTAGCCAACTCGATAGAAACTCAGAGTCATAAAAGGAGGCAAGCACATTGAGCGTAAGTATCACCTAATACGGGAGATTGTGCACCGCAGAGACGTGACAGTCACACAGATAGCGTCGGAGCACAACATTGTTGATCCATTTACAAAAGCCTTCACGATTTGATGGTAACCTAGAGAGTCTAGGTCTTCGAGTGCTTCCTGACTAGGGCAAGTGAGATTATTGTAAAGGGGTATGCAATGTCCTAGTTTATTGTATTACACTTTTATTATATTACTATACTGTACATTTGAAAAATGTATTACGTACTCCACTAGCTTAGTCCAAGTGGGAGTTTGTTGGGATGTATGTCCTCATCTAGTGTTGTAACGACCCTACTTTTATAGACTCTATTTCTAAACATCATTACTATCATGCATGCATTCGAGGCCCTAAATGGCTTTAAATAGATAAAACTTGGTAATTTAAAACACTTTAATTTTGGGATCCCGTAATAATGCAAAACATTTTGAAACATAAATAAGTTCGGCCTCTGGTTTCAAACTTCTATAATACATAAGCGGAAAACGATAATCTTTTAAAAATGCTATCTAAAACGTATGTGCGGAAAACTATGACTTGGTTCCCATGACTTCTGTAGCGCATCCCCGTCACTCGCCTGGTATGCCCTCGCCTCTACCTGAAAACATTTTAAAAACGAATAAAACAAAACAAAGGTAAAGGGGTGAGTATTATGAAATACCCAGTATATGGGGGTTGGGAAATGCAAACACATGCAACATGACTTTCTTTTAAACATAACTTTCAAACATGACTGTTATTCATGACTTTTAAAATCATAAAACTTTCGGTAGTGGGACCTAAAACTTTTCTTTCATAAAATCATGACTTTTCTATTTGGCTATACGTGGTCAATTGAGTCTACCTGAGTCTTTTTATATTGAGTCCCTCACATACCCCAATAGGTTTGAGACCCTCACAGACCCCTATAAGTTTTGAGTCCCTCACAGACCCCTATAAGTTTGAGCCCATCACAGACTCCTACAAGTTTGACTCATAGGGTCTCTGATGCATGTTTTACCATGCATAAATTCTCATGAGACCAATTGCCACAACCTACATAACATGTTCATATACATACAATATGCATGAGGTCCCATACCGTAGTCACATATACATATGCAGTCATAATGATGTAACAATCACATAATCATGACATAACTTTCATAACTTTAAACTTGAGTAAATCAATCATAAATAATAAGTACGTTTATAATTTAAGATACATATTTAACACATTGACATAACTGAAGATCTCAATATGCATAACTATACATAACTGTATCAAGACTTATTTTTCAATACTTCGAAATTATTTCTGTTCGAGTCCTCTCAACCCCTTAAGTCGTCTAGAATTTCTCCAAATTCTATATAAAATCCTTTTTGTAAAATCAAATGCTTCGGGGAAAATTCCTAAAACGTATTTTAACTACATCTTAAAAAAACATTCCATGTTCAAATTACTTTGTAAGAAATCCCTTACCTTGGGTTTCGATCCAAGATCTCCAAAAGCTCCAAAAATCTTGTCTTTACTTTCACGTTCAACACGACACTTCAATTTCCAAATCTCCAATATCATAATCAAGATTCATAAAAAAATTCTTACTTAAAGAAGTTTATATTCGAAATTCAACAATAATTAGGTTGATTTACCACTAACGTAGGCTTGAAACGGACTCGCACGTCGAAACGGATGAGATCGAGCACCTTCAGCGAACGGCGACGCGTCTTGGCACGTGAAGGTCAGATCCATGAAGCTCGTGAGCCAATCTACTACGAACCGATAGCTAAATCTCGAAAACCTGTCAAACACCTCACCAAAAACTCGAACCAAAGTCAGGTCGGCGACCCACAACTGATCTTCGACGCCTGCTGCAATGCTCGACCTCCGACGAACCGACGCCTGCGATGCTCGAGACTTGCGCTGGGAACGTATTGTTGGAGTGTTGCATCGTCGTGGCTTCTGGCGAGAGAGCGGCGGCTCGCGAGTGGATCCGGCGTACGACATTGACTGACAGACATGGATTTCGCGGCGGCTTTCGGCTCGTTCGATGGCGTTTGGCACAGATCTGGCGGCGTGTCTCAGAGAGGCTTCTTCCGACCGAGCGACTGGGACGAGGGTGTGAGAACGAGGCTGCCAGCGACTGACCGATGTGACTGCGAAACAAGGAGGATGAGTGGCGGTGGCTGGGCAGAAAACGTCCCACCGTAGCTGCTCGTGAAGTAAAGAAGGAAGAAGATGAAGGAAGGAGGTTGACCTCGAAAAACGTGACCTAATAAGACAAGGATGCCTTTTTTCCAAAACCCTAAATCACTCTAATTACCAAAATGCCCTCCAATCTTTCAAAATTCACCCCTAAGCCTTTAATTGTACAAATATCCAACTTAACTTGTATATATAGTTATATCTATTTATATATATATATTCCCTTAAATTTGATAGAACATAAATCGAATTAAGAAACTCCAAAGCTCGGTTAATTTAATTTCCATTAAATCAACGCCCAACCTAAAGGTATTTGAAATTTCGGGGGTGTTACACGTGTAGTTTGTAATATTCCAAGTTAAAATAAATAAGAGTTATTTATTTGAACTTTGTGTCTCGCATATTTCATAAACTTGATCCAATAAACTAAGCTTCAGGGTCATTGTATTATGAGAGAACTAGAACTTGAACGGTGTGTAGTTGAGACACCGAAGGTACACGTTCGAGTTAATGATCCAAACGGTCTACAATATACGGATAGGGTTGGAGACCTAATCCTGGATATGTTGTGTATGCGACCCGCTTTGTATTAGATACAAACGAGGTGATCCAACTCGTTCATGTGGTTAACATGCGAATGGGGGCATCATGTGCAATGAAATTGTACAAGACCGGACCGTGAATTATTAGACTTACTGATGTAACGCCGTTAACACTATAGGGCTAATAAATTCGTAGATGACCATTAGTGACTCGACCTTAATCCTGAGCGTGTCACGAACTCCTGTCTGCGGGGCTCTGTCCTATGACTAGTATGGTGAGGGTGGTCACTGTTGCTCGCCCAATATGCCTATCTTCTCAGGGACAGGACCACGTGGGGAGCTGAGAATTTGACTACGCAAGATGGAATTCACTCGTTCTCGATTTAGGAGAACTAGAGGGGTTGTTCCCTTAAGTGCTATCTCTAGGGCGTGAACAACGGGGCCCAAGAGGGTTGTTGTTTATGGTGTGACCATACAACGTTGTTGTTCATTAGAAGAGTAGTGGGACTTAAGGAGCAAGACGTAGACATAGGGGTAAAACGATAATTTGAACCAGTAGTGTCTACGAACAATCTGTGAAGGGTCGACTCACGGGTATTGTTATATCGATGGACACAACTTGTCCTATGGTGATGAGAGTATAGCTACGGGCTTTAGTGGAGTTTTACCGTGGCTAAGGAATGTTAAATAATCGGGTCAAAGAGTTTGATAGGTTAGTCTCGAATCATTGGAGCTCGTCATCTGTAGGTCTATTAGGTCCCTCGGTTGGCTCAAATTGGACAAATTGAAGGTTTACAGTTTGGTGTGAATTTGAAGTATTCAAATTCATTATTTGGTTATTTATGTCATTTATATGAGATATAGATGACATAATGTATAGTTTGATGTGAATGAGATTCATAATAAACTATACTATAGCCTAATTGATTAATTAGTGCTAATTGGAGAAATTGAATTGAGAGAAATTAATTGAATGTGATTTAATTTAAAAATTCCACAATTATGCAAATGAGATTTGTATAATAAGGTATGAGATACCTTATATTATGTGATATGCAAATATGATTTGTATATCATATAGTTGTGGTAAAATGGTGATTTAATGGAGATATTAACTCCACATCTCACCTTTATTTAAAGGTTTGGTGAGAAGCCTTTGGTAACGTTGGTTCTCATTTTTTGGAAATTCAAGTTCCAAGAGACCTCCAATTCTCTCAAACTCTTTCATCTCTCTCTAAGAATTCTCCTCACCCAAAAGCCAAAGGGAGCCCCACCTACTCTTCCTCAACCTCCTGGGAACAACCGAGAAGACATTTTGGAAGTGTCTTGCACTACTGTTCGAGGATCGAGTTCGAGGAGTTCGTTCGTTCGAGAGAGATCGTGATCGGAGGAGAAAAACGTTGAATAAGAGTTCTTCAACAAGTAAGTAACTTGTTTCCTTACTGTTTTTCTTCCTTTTTATGCATGTTTAGCCTAGGATCTATGATATAGGTTCGATTTTAAGATAAGAATTACACAACGAATCAACGACGTTTCACAACGTCTTCTGCCGCGGAAATTCCTAATCCCTTCAGTTTTAAATTGCTTGTTGAAGTCTCGTGTTTCATTGTTTCCGGTGATTGCTAAAATTTTCCTTTTAAATCTTTGAGGCTTGAGTCAGATGTATGCATAAGAAAGATCTTTTATGGTTTAATTCTGTTTTTGCTCGGGACTAGCAAAATTATATGTTTGGGGGTATTTGATAGCACACAAAATGTGCTATCCTTAGGCTTATACTTTACTAATTTTTATGATAATTTTAGAGCTTTTATTTACATAAATAATATAATTTCAGGTTTAGAGCTTTTACAGATCAGATGGAGATATTTTTTATTACTCGGGTTCAATTCAAGGAATTTTGAGCTAAAAATGACATTAAGTGGAAGGATATGGACCAAACCAAGCATGTTGACCCTTAGTGGCGGCGTTGCAATGCCATTCAGGGCGTCACAACGCTGATGTTGCGGATATTTGGCATATAGAAGTCTGGTAACGGCGTTGCAGCGTCGCAATGTCGGATCGATAGTAGGCGCGCACGTTAGGGTAGCGGCGTTGCAATTGTAACGCCGTAGATTATTTTCCTTATTTGTTACCGCCTAGGGCACGACGTTGCAACGCTGTGCCAAATCTTTGTATAAATAGAACATGATGTACCATTTGCAAAGGGAGCTGAATTTGATAGTTTTTGGACCTAATTTCGAAATACACATTCTGAAAATAGAAGAAGAGCATTCATTGGGAGCCAGGACATGAGTGGAGGCTCGAGATCGTGACGGGAGCTTGGGAACGAGTGACCGACATCGACACAACGAGTTTTATTTCTCTTTCTTTTAGTTTGTAGCTTAGTTTATAGACTATTCTATGGGATTAACATGTTTTTATTGTGATTATGAGTAACTAATTTCCATAGTTAGGGGATTGATTAGCTTGTTACGAACTTGTGTTAGTTACTATATTGAACTTATGTTTGTGTTGCTTTATTTTTTGCAATTCTTCCTTACATGTTTGCTTTTCTTTGGCCAAGTTTAGCATGATTTGTTGGTTTAAGTTCATTTCGAAAGAATAGACTTAGATTAGTGAAGGGAATGAGAATCCCCGCGCAGTGGAAGACGATCGAATCGTCGTGGTATCATCATGCAACATGCTTATTAAAATTGATTTAACTATTAGATCTAGGCTAAACATGCTGAAAATTTTACACAAGAGAGAAAAAAACATTTACTTGTTGTAGACCAATTCAAAGAAACTCTCCTTGTTAATCACGAACTCTTCGTGCTTCTCGATCTCTACGAACTCTTCCACGATCAAATCCCAAACACTACCAAATGATCTTCTTGGTTGTTCTCTTTTGGAGAAGGGAAGTTGGTGGGAACTTTTGTTTTTGGAAAGAGAGGAGAAATGAGAGAATGGAGAGAGTTCACTTTTGGATTCTTAGGTCAAAATCCAAAAATGAGAACTTAGCTTTGCTTAGCTTCCCAAACCCATCTTACAAAGGGTTTATATAGTGGAATGATGAAGTTCACAACTTCACATTATTACCACTTTACCACAACCATATGTTATGTAAATCTTATTTACATAATTATATAATATAAGATATCTCATATCTTATGTTGCAAATCTCATTTGCAATAATTGTGGATTTAATTAAATTGAATAACATTCAATTTATTTTCTCTCTATCAATTTCTCCAATTAGCCTTTAATTCAACAATTAGGCTAATATATAGTTTATTCTGAATCTCATTCATATTAAACTATATATTATATCATCTATATGATATAAATACTCTTAAAGTGAAATTGAACACTTCAATTTCATGCCAAAACATTAACCCTTCTTTTATCCCGGATTGGGCCAACCAAGGGACCTAATGGACCTACAGTGGCGGGCTCCAATGATTTGAGGTTAAACAGTCAAACTCTTTGACCCAGTGAACCAATGTTCATTAGCTACAGTAACACTCCACTAAATCCTGTAGCTGTACTCCCATCAGTGTAGAATATTACGTGTCCACTGATATAACCAATGCCCATGAGTCGACCCTTCACAGGTTGTTCAGAGACACGGTGGGTCAAATTACCATTTTACCCTGTGTGTCTACATCTTGTTCCTTAAGTCCC
Organism: Trichosanthes cucumerina; assembly: GCA_036507285.1. NCBI lineage: Eukaryota > Viridiplantae > Streptophyta > Magnoliopsida > Cucurbitales > Cucurbitaceae > Trichosanthes > Trichosanthes cucumerina. The sequence goes on from CM071844.1 coordinate 20,749,324, forward strand.
CACTGCTCCTATAATGAACAACATATTGTGATGGTCCAACCATACACAACACCCTTCTCGGGCCAGTGAGAAGGTGGGCGCCAGTTGTCCAAGCCTTGGAGACAGCACTTAAGGGAACAACCCCTTTAGATTCCCTATAGGCGGGAACGAGTGAATTCCATCTCGCGTAATTAGGTTCCTAGCTCTCTACTTGGTTCTGTCCCTGAGAAGATAGGCATATTGGGCAAGTAACTGATACTACCCTCACCCGTACTAGTCAAAGGACAGACCTCTGCAGACAGGAGTCCGTAATACGCTCAGGATTCAGGTCGAGTCACTAATGGTCATCTATGAATTTATTAATCTTTACTGTCAACGATGTTATATCAGTAAGTCTAATAATTCACGGTCCGATCTTGTACAATCTCATTGTACATGATGCCCCCACTCGCATGTCAACCACATGAACGAGTCAGATCACCTCGTTTGTATCTAATACAAAGCAAGTTGCATCCACAGTGTATCCAGGATTAGGTCTCCAACCTCATCCTTATACTGTAGACCGTTCGGGTCATTAACTCGAACGTGATCCTCCTTGTGTGTCAACTACACACCGTTCAAGTTCTAGTTCTCTCATATATTCAATGACCCTGGAGCTTAGTTTATTGGAAATGTTTAAAATATTTGCGAGACACAAAGTAAAGAAATGAATAACTCTTATTAATTTCAAAACAATATTTTACAAACACGAGATTAGGACAGAAATCCCAATAATTAGAGCATATTTGCCAAGACCCTTAGTAAATCTAGGGACGAAAGTGATGCAAGTTCTTTGAAAAATGTTTTAAGAAGTAGCTTAATGTCATGCATGCATTTAAAATTCATAAGGTAACATTAAAATTTATTGCTATGCATGAGAATCATTAGTTCTCGAGAGAACCTTTTGAATATCTTTACATCTTGTTTATAATCTCACAACCATAGTTAATTGCATGTGTTAATTAAGGAATTAACTTGTGAAGTCAACCCCCCTAACAATTCTATCTTATCCGTGTCTCCACTTGTATATTTATCTTTTTATCTTTATTTTCACCTTATTTCAAATTTCTGTTGCTTTAGATAAAATTAAGAATTAGTATCTTAGTACATGATCAATCTAGAAAACCATTCCCGAGGACCATATTCTGAACTCAAATCACTATATAAAACTTGATCCGTACACTTGCGGAATTGCAATGTTAATTTTACGCAACACCATACGATGACACCTAGAAAGATGTTGTTTTGCAAAATTGATATTATATGGGCTTAATGTGAGTGCCCAACTGACATGGAAGCCCAAATTTGTTGTAGTATATCAAATACCGCAAAAATTAAATCAATTATAGTTCTCGAGCAATATAAAAATTTCAGATAAAAGCATTACATGGCTCTAGCATTATTTCATCAAATCATGATTCACAATAGTATAAACTACTTAACACACCCGATCAATAAGAAATCGAAATTCCTTTTAGAAATCTAAATTCCTTTAAAGGCCAAAAAAAGTTTATATAACCCTCAATCCATCTTCCCCTACTCTTGCCCTAAATTCCTTTTAGACTCTTTTACAATCAAGAAAATAATGTCCACTAGATGTTTTTGAAGGGATTTTGAATTTTCGCAGCGGAAGACGTTGTGAAACGTCGTTGATCCGTTGTGTAATTCCTATCTTAAAATTTAATCTATCTCATAGATCCTAGGCTAAACATGCAAAGAAGAAGAAGTAAACAGTAAGTAATAGATACTAACCTCTTGAAGAACTCTTCTTCAACGTTTTCTCCTTCTCCGGTCACGATCTCTCTGGATCCAACGTTCTCCTCGAACACGAACCTCTATCTGGACAGGGAGACACCTCCAAAGGGTCTTCTCGGTTGTTCTCGGGAGGTTGAGGGAGAGTAGGTGGGACTCCCTTTGGTTTTGGGTGAGGAGAGAATTAGAGAGAATTGATAGAGGATTTGAGAGAATTGCCTTGCTCTCTTTGGATGAAAATCCAAAAAATGGCAAAATGGCATTCCAAAGGCTTCTTGCAAAGCCTTTAAATACTATTGTGTGATGGAGTTAAAACCTCCACCAAATCACAATTTTACCACAACCATATAATATACAAATCACATTTGCATATTATATAATATAAGATATCTCATACCTTATTATACAAATCCCATTTGCATAAATGTGGAATTATAAATTGAATCACATTCAATTTAATTTCTCTCAATTCAATTTCTCCAATTAGCACTAATTAATCAATTAGGCTATACTATAGTTTATTATGAATCTCATTCACATCAAACTATATATTATGTCATCTATATCTCATATAAATGACATAAATACCCAAATAATGAATTTGAACACTTCAAATTTACACCAAACTGTAAACCCCTCAATTTGTCCAATTTGAGCCAACCGAGGGATCTAACGGACCTACACGTGACGAGCTCCAATGATCCGAGACTAACCTGTCAAACTCTTTGAACCGATTATTCAACATTCATTAGCTACGGTAACACTCCACTAAATCCCGTAGTTGCACTCTCATCACTGTAGGACAAGTTGTGTCCATCGATATAACCAATGCCCGTGAGTCGACCCCTTCAAAGGTTGTCTCTAGTCACAGTTGGGTCAAATTACCGTTTTACCCCTGTGTCTACCTCTTGCTCCTTAAGTCCCACTGCTCCTCTAATGAACAACTACGTTGCATGGTCCAACCATAAACAACAACCCTCTCGGGCCAATGAGAGAGTGGGGCCCGTTGTTCAAGCCACGGAGACAAAGACTTAAGGGAACAACCCCTCTAGTTTTCCTAAGTCGGGAACGAGTGAATTCCTTCTTGCGTAGTCAAGTTTCCAGCTCCCCACGTGGTCCTGCCCCTGAGAAGATAGGCATATTGGGGGAGCAACAGTGGCCACCCTTACCCGTACTAGTCAAAGGACAGACCCCGCGAGACGGAGTCCGTGACACGCCAGATTAAGGTCGAGTCACTAATGGTCATCTACGAACTTATTAGCTCTATATCATTAACGGTGTTACATCAAGAAGTCTAATAATTCACGATGCCGTCTTGTACAATCTCATTGCACAGGATGCCTCCACTAGCATATCAACCACATGAACGAGTCAGATCACCTCGTTTGTATCTAATACAAAGCGGGTCGCATCCACAGTGTATCCAGGATTCTAACCCTATCCATATATTGTAGACCGTTCGGGTCATTAACTCGAACGTGATCCTCCCTGTGTGTCCACTACACACCCTTCAAGTTCTTAGTTCTCTCATAATGCAATGACCCTAGAGCTTAGTTTATTGGATTAAGTTTATGAAAAATGCGAGACACAAAGTTTAAATAAATAACTCTTATTTATTACACAATGTTGAAATAAATAACTCTTATTCATTTACAACTTGGAATATTACAAACTACACGAGATGAGGACATACATCCCAACAAACTCCCACTTGCACTAAGCTAGTGGAGTACATGATACATTTCTCAAATGTACAGTGAAGTAATACAATAAAGTAATACAATAAACTAGGGCAATGAATACCCCTTTACAATACTCCCACTTGCCCTAGTCAGGAAGCACTCGAAGACCTAGACTCTCTAGGTGACCCTCAAACACCTTAGTCCTGAGGGCTTTTGTAAATGGATCAGCAACGTTGTGCTTGAAGCTATCTGCGTGGATCATCACGTCTCATGGTGCACAATCTCCCGTATCAAGTGATACTTACGCTCTATATGCTTGCCCTTTTATGACTCCAAGGTTCTCTCGAGTTGGCTCTTTGCACCACTTGTTGTCACAAAATAAAGTGTGATTGGCAAGTTCATATTTGGAACAACTTCCAAATCCGTCATGAACTTCCCGAGCCAAATGAATTTTCCTTTTCGCAGCTTCACAAGCCGCAACATACTCGGCTTCCATCGTGGAATCGATGATGCATCCTCGCTGATGCTTCGCCACACTACGACTCCTCCATTAAGAATGAAGGTGACCAGAAGTGGATTTCCTAGAATCCTTATCGGTCCGAAAGTCGAATCGTGTATCCCGTAAGGATCAAATCCCCACTCCCATACACAAGGTCGTAGTTCCTCGTTCTCCTAAGATACTTGAGGATTGCCTTTACGGCTATCCAGTGATCTAATCTCGGATTGGATTGATATATACCGACAATCCCAATCGCATAATGGATGTCGGGCCTAGTACACAACATGGCATACATCGGGCTCCTACACCATAAGTGCATAGGCGATTCGTCTCATATCCTCAACCTCTTGAGGCGTCTTAGGACATTGATCCTTGAACAGTGAACCCCATGCCCGAAAGGCGGCAAACCCTTCTTGGAGTTCTGCATCTTATACCTAGACAACATCTTGTCAATGTAAGATGCCTGAGACATGGCTAGCGTTCTGTTCTTCTGGTTCCGGACTATCTGGATACATAGAACATACTGTGCCTCTCCCAAATCTTTCATTTGGAATTGCGAAGCCAGCCATTTCTTAATGTCGGTAAGAAATCCTACCTCATTCCCAATGAGAAGGATATCATACACATACAATATAAGAAATGCGACAGTTTTATCGACGATTTTCTTGTAGACACAAGGCTCGTCAACATTTTGATCAAACCCATAAGATTTGATCGCCTCATCAAACCTTATATTCCAAGACCTCGAGGCTTGTTTGATCCATCAATAGACCTTTTAAGCCGGCAAACTCTTTGCTCTTGGCCTTGGGCAATGAACCCTCAGGGTGGTCTATGTAGATGGTCTCGTCAAGGTTGCCATTCGTAGCGGCGCCTTGACATCCATCCGCCATACCTCATAGTCATAATATGCGGCAATGGGATGTAAGGATTCTAATCGACTTTACCATGGCAACAGGTGAAAAGGTTTCCTCATAGTCAACCCCTTCCACCTGGGTAAAACCCTTTGCCACTAGTTGAGCTTTGAAGGTCTGCACCTTCCCATCTACGCCACGTTTACACTTGTAGATCCACTTGCAACCAATAGGTTTAACCCCATCCGGTTGGTCCACAAGCTCCCAGACGAAATTGAAGTACATCGACTCCATTTTCTGGTCCATGGGTTTAATCAATTCGTCTTTGTCAACGTCGCCATTGCCCGATCATAGGTCAATAGATCCTCATGATCATCATCGGGGTGACGACTTGGGTTTCAAATAAACCCATATAACGCTCGTGCCGTCTCACGCCCCTCCCACTACGTCGAGGCATTCCCAACTCTTGGGAACGGACTTGACTAGATGAGCTAGGATCAACAACACTTGTTGACGTACTAGCACCATCAGCAACTCTTGTTGATGAACTGTCCATTTCATTTAACACAATCTTACTCCTTGGTAAGTGATCCCTGATGTGGTGTTCCTCAAGGAAAGTGGCGTTTGTCGACACAAGCACCCTATTATCCTTAGGATCGTAAAAGTAACCACCTCTAGTCTCTTTTGGGTAACCTACAAAGAGGCACAACTTTGAACGGGGTTCTAACTTTTTCGGGTTTGGCACCAACACATGGGTCGGGCATCCCCAAATTTTGAAATGACGTAAACTGGTTTTACGACCATGCAAGAGTTCGAAAGGTGTTTTCCAAACACTTTTCGACGGAACTGTATTCAAAATGTAAACCGCAGTCTCCACTGCGTAACCCCAAAAAGAATCAGGGAGACGAGCATAGCTCATCATCGACCGAACCATGTCCAACAAGGTTCTGTTTCTCCTCTCCGATACACCATTCTGCTGTGGCATACTACGTGCTGAGAATTGGGACGTAATTCCATGTTTTATCATATAGTCCTGGAACTCAGTGTCCATATACTCTCCACCTCGATCCGATCGAAGTGTTTTAAGCGATTTACCTAAGAGGTTCTGAACCTCAGTCTTGTACTCCTTGAACTTTTCAAGAGTTTCAGACATCTTGTGCATTAGGTAAATATACCCATATCTGGAGTAATCGTCTATGAAAGACAAGAAATACTCATAACCGCCCCGAGCTTTAACATTCATCGGACCACAGAGGTCAGAATGTACTAACTCAAGAGGCTCTTTGGCTCTATATCCTTTTCCACTAAAAGGACGTTTGGTCATTTTGCCCTCAAGGCATGACTCACACACCGACAAAGAGTTTTCTTCCAACTCGCTTAGAAGTCCACTCTTCACTAGTCTCTCAATCCTATTGAGATTAATGTGGCCTAACCGTAGATGCCAAAGATGGGCACTTTCTTTTGGGGAAACTTTGAATCTCTTAGTTCGCGTTTCAGCTGTTTTAAACAATTCGGTGTTCAAAACACTTTTGACCGAATTTGGGTTCAAAACATATAAATTGCTCTCAAGCGAAGCAGAACAAATCAAATTTCCATTTCGAGAAATAAACGCTTTATTACTCTTGAATGAAACAGAAATATTTTGTTGTAATAGGCAGCAAATAGAAACTAGGTTTCTCGTAAACCTAGGAACTATGTACATATTATCCAATAATAAGTACTTCCCGCCAAAGAGCAAACTTCACTGGTGCCTATTCTTTGCAAACCGAGACAACTTCTCCTGATCCAACCCCGAGTGTTATCTCACCCTCTCTTGCGGCACGCCAGAACTTAATCCTTGAAAAGAAGAGCAAACATGGTTAGTGGCGCTGAATCCAATATCCAAGCTGAGTCATTACTCTCCACTAAACAAGTTTCTGTGACAAGTAAATCATATTTACCTGTCATCTTCTTTTCATCAAGCAACTTGGGACAACTCCTTTTCAGGTGTCCATCCCCGTTGTAGTAGAAACACTTTCTGGCAACATCCTTGATTTCTTTGCCTTTTAGGGTGGCAGCCTGGTTAACACTATCCTTTTTCAACTTCTTCTTCTTCCCTTTAGGACCTGAAGAGCCTACAAACATTGTCCCAGAGGTCATACCCCTGTGAAAAGGTCTTAAGGCAACACTTGCCTCAGCTTCCTGTCCTCTAGTTTGCACCAAGGACTGAAAGGTTTGTAGATTGTTGAATAGGACCGTTGAACCGAGCACCGAGGACCTCTTCGATGGAGCGAAACTCTTGGTCGTCATTTACCAAAATCGTGTCTATATTGTTTTTCCACGAAATACTATCGCCGACTAACTTAACGGAAGCTAAAGGAGCGTTAAAAGCGTTTGACATTTTGTTGCTGAAATAAAATGAAAAACTTTGTATTAGTCTCGCAAAAACTTTTGAAAATCCAATCGGGTTTTAGCAAATTTTTATCCTATGATCCCTCGGTCATTCAAAAATTTGCAATGATACCCTAAAGGTTTAGAATGACCGCCACCGTAGGATAGACAAACCCACTCCTCCTCTAGGACGAGACTCTCTCGACCAGACCCTAATACCAGAATAACTCTTATTCCATTAGGCATCCAGCTACCATTTTTCTCGTAATCCATTAACTCTTAATGAATCCTCGTGAGTGTCACCTCAATCTTTAAATTTCCAAGTATCCGCTCTAAACAATAGCCGCCGTAGGGAGGACTAAGAAGGAAAACCAACAAGGAAATCGTATCCCTTTCGGGAATTCACGGTGTTCCGACTCCCATGATCAAGGCCCTCCGTAGGGATTGTCTGGTCCAGGCCAAACTAGCAGGCGGATCATAGGCATCTCATGGTGTGAATCGAAAGAAGAGACCGTGGGTCCCGTTTTCACAGGTCCCGCTCCCACTCACTATAAGTACTCTCTCCATTCACGTTGATATTGACCCATACAAATGCCACCAGTAGAGGGACGCTCCCATTTGCGCCCCGAGGCCGAGCATGGATCTCACGGTGCGAACTTAACGGAGATTTGTGGATGGAAAATTAAATGTATCTCATACACTTTATTTCCTCCCACTCAGCACTTTAAAATAATAGGGATTGACCTAGATAAACCGGCTAAAATTTACCTAAGTCTACCAATATAACTCTTATATTGGGTTAGCCTAAGTCTATAATCACATTATTAACTTAGGTCTATGTGAGTAAATTAATTAACTCTTAATTAACGGCACTCACGAGAATATAACCTAAGAATCTCCGGACCGAATTCACTCCCAGGTCGGTTTCCAGGTAGGGGTGTTCCGCAAGCGTCAACTTAAATACCCCAGCCTTAGACAAAACCTTCCTTAGACAGAGTTACTTATCAGTCTCCATTCAAAGGTCATATTTGATTTCCTAATTCTTATCTTATTAGAATTAGAAAACCTAAGTCTAATTATTCAAGTTCTAAACCATTTAAAACTAATAATTAACTTAGGTTACATGCATTTCTATGTTATAGTGCTTGATCATTCATCACATGAATAATACTATACTATAACATGCATTCATCACATGAATTAAATGCATGAGCATGCTTTTAATTTAAAAAATATAACATTTATATTAAATAAATTAAATCATGCAAACATTATATTATAACTCTTATAATATAATCCTATCATGCATACTATATATTATAACTCTTATAATATAAAAATGATGCATTAAATGTTTAACCTAAGGTAGGATTTTAAATCTATATGGCATACACTATGCACATAGAAATAATTAAATCATACATCTCATGCATAAAATAATTAAATAGCAATATTGGACCGATTTTTGGCACCCTAGGGACATAAAATTAAATTAATTAACATTAATATAACATTTATATTAATATTAATTAAAATAATTAAATAAAATACATTTAAAAAAATAAATTTTACAAATAAATAAATAATAAAAAATAAAACTACAGTTGCACCAGCCCGGGCTCGAACCGCCGCCCATGAACATGTGCCCGAAATTTTCGGGCGCTCCACACACCACTACACAAGCATTGCAACGTTGTTATTGTGTTGCAACGCTATAATGTATAGCGTCGCGCCCAGCGTTCTCAACGCTATGGCGTTGCAACGCCGCATCGCAGCGACCTCCAAAGCCCAAGGATGGCGTCGCAACGCGGCGAACAAACGCGCGCAACAACGATGAACTTCCAAAGAACACAAAAATGTTGTTTTTCATCGAAATCGCCCGTTTTTGCTCCGATTTCTTCACGACAACTCTTGCCACGAACGTCACGGACTTACAGACTCGATTTACATTAAAAAATGTCCAAAACAACCGGCCCTTACATTAATCTCATCAACTTTAATGTAAATCTAAAAAGTGCCAAAAATCGTAAACATCCAAAATTGCAAACCATTAACATTCATCTCATGAAAATTAATGCTACCCACCTAATTTTAAGAATTCACAGAATACACAACGAAGAGAAACGATTGGCTGTGATACCAATTGAAGGGATTTTGAATTCCCGCAGCGGAAGACGTTGTGAAACGTCGTTGATCCGTTGTGTAATTCCTATCTTAAAATTGAATCTATCTCATAGATCCTAGGCTAAACATGCAAAGAAGAAGAAGTAAACAGTAAGTAATAGATACTAACCTCTTGAAGAACTCTTCTTCAACGTTTTCTCCTTCTCCGGTCACGATCTCTCTGGATCCAACGTGATGCAAGTTCTTTGGAAAATGTTTTAAGAAGTAGCTTAATGTCATGCATGCATTTAAAATTCATAAGGTAACATTAAAATTTATTGCTATGCATGAGAATCATTAGTTCTCGAGAGAATCTTTTGAATATCTTTACATCTTGTTTTTAATCTCACAACCATAGTTAATTGCATGTGTTAATTAAGGAATTAACTTGTGAAGTCAACCCCCCTAACAATTCTATCTTATTGGTGTCTCCACTTGTATATTTATCTTTTTATCTTTATTTTCACCTTATTTCAAATTTCTGTTGCTTTAGATAAAATTAAGAATTAGTATCTTAGTACTTGATCAATCTAGAAAACCATTCCCGATGACCATATTCTGAACTCAAATCACTATATTAAAACTTGATCCGTACACTTGCGGTATTGCAATGTTAATTTTACGCAACACCATACGATTACACCTAGAAAGATGTTGTTTTGCAAAATCGATATTATATGGGTTTAATGTGAGTGCCCAACTGACATGGAAGTCCAAATTTGTTGTAGTTTATCAAATACCGCAAAAATTAAATCAATTATAGTTCTCGAGCAATATAAAAATTTCAGATAAAAGCATTACATGGCTCTAGCATTATTTCATCAAATCATGATTCACAATAGTATAAACTACTTAACACACCCGATCAATAAGAAATCGAAATTCCTTTTAGAAATCTAAATTCCTTTAAAGGCCAAAAAAAGTTTATATAACCCTCAATCCATTTTCCCCTACTCTTGCCCTAAATTCCTTTTAGACTTTTTTACAATCAAGAAAATAATGTCCACTAGATGTTTTTTAAGGGATTTTGAATTCCCGCAGCAGAAGACATTGTGAAACGTCGTTGATCCGTTGTGTAATTCCTATCTTAAAATTGAATCTATCTCATAGATCCTAGGCTAAACATGCAAAGAAGAAGAAGTAAACAGTAAGTAATAGATACTAACCTCTTGAAGAACTCTTCTTCAACGTTTTCTCCTTCTCCGGTCACGATCTCTCTGGATCCAACGTTCTCCTCAAACACGAACCTCGATCTGGAAAGGGAGACACCTCCAAAGGGTCTTCTCGGTTGTTCTCGGGAGGTTGAGGGAGAGTAGGTGGGACTCTCTTTGGTTTTGGGTGAGGAGAGAATTAGAGAGAATTGAGAGAGGATTTGAGAGAATTGCCTTGCTCTCTTTGGATGGAAATCCAAAAAATGGCAAAATGGCATTCCAAAGGTTTCTTGCAAAGCTTTTAAATACTATTGTGTGATGGAGTTAAAACCTCCGCCAAATCACAATTTTACCACAACCATATAATATACAAATCACATTTGCATATTATATAATATAAGGTATCTCATACCTTATTATACAAATCTCATTTGCATAAATGTGGAATTATAAATTGAATCACATTCAATTTAATTTCTCTCAATTCAATTTCTCCAATTAGCACTAATTAATCAATTAGGCTATACTATAGTTTATTATGAATCTCATTCACATCAAACTATATATTATGTCATCTATATCTCATATAAATGACATAAATACCCAAATAATGAATTTGAACACTTCAAATTCACTCCAAACTGTAAACCCTCAATTTGTCCAATTTGACCAACCGAGGGACCTAATGGACCTACACGTGACGAGCTCCAATGATCCGAGACTAGTGTTACCGTAGCTAATGAATGTTGAATAACTTTGTCAAACTCTTTGACCCGCTTATTCAACATTCATTAGCTACTGTAACACTCCACTAAAGCCCGTGAGTTGCACTCTCATCACCGTAGGACAAGTTGTGTCCATCGATATAACCAATACCCATGAGTCGACCCTTCAAAGGTTGTTCGTAGTCAAAATTGGTCAAATTACCGCTTTACCCCTGTGTCTACCTCTTGCTCCTTAAGTCCCACCGCTTCCTCTAATGAACAACTACGTTGCATGGTCCAACCATAAACAACAACCCTCTCGTGCCAATGAGAGTGGGGCCCCGTTGTTCAAGCCCCAGAGAGACAAAGACTAAAGGGAACAACCCTCTAGTTTCCCTAGGTCGGGAACGAGTGAATTCCTTCTTGCGTAGTCAAGTTCCCAGCTCCCCACGTGGTCCTGCTCCTGAGAAGATAGGCATATTTGGCGAGCAACAGTGGCCACCCTCACCCGTACTAGTCAAAGGATAGACCCCCGCAGATAGGAGTCCGTGACACGCTTAGGATTAAGGTTGAGTAACTAATGGTCATCTACGAATTTATTAACTCTATACTGTTAACGGTGTTACATAAGTAAGTCTAATAATTCACGGTCCGGTCTTGTTCAATCTCATTGCACAGGATACCCCCACTCGCATGTCAACCACATGAACGAGTCAGATCACCTCGTTTGTATCTAATACAAAGCGGGCCGCATCCACAGTGTATCCAGAATTAGGTCTCCAACCCTATCCATATACTGTAGACCGTTCGGGTCATTAACTCGAACGTGATCCTCCCTGTGTGTCCACTACACACCATTCAAGTTCTTAGTTCTCTCATAATGCAATGACCCTGGAGCTTAGTTTATTGGATTAAGTTTATGAAAAATGCGAGACGCAAAGTTTAAATAAATAACTCTTATTTATTACACAATGTTGAAATAAATAACTCTTATTCATTTACAACTTGGAATATTACAAACTACACGAGATGAGGACATACATCCCAACAGTTTTATGTATGCCTCATCCAAACGTATTTCGCTTATTCTATTTACAATTCTTTATCTTGAAAGAATCCTTCAGTCATCGTACCTTCGCTTTGACTTACTAATATTTTATAGTGAAAGTAGCTTACTACAAGCACAAGTCACCTCGAGATTGCCTCAGCACACTCGTACTTCAATTAAGTTTTCATAGAATGAAAATCTTGGGTATCATGACTGCCCCTAGTTACTAAACCTACCATAGATGTACGGGTGCCTTTCAATTTTTAACTTTTCTTTTGGAAGACCATAAGATTTATTCCTAGTGTAACATTATGACCCATCATGCATATCAACTTTCTATTAGGTTTTTAGTCTTTTCGGGGTGGCAACAAACATATAGATTATATAACCCTATTCTAAACCTTAAACCCATAAATAGAAGAACTAAGTGCATCTTAATGTCAAGGAACTAAATTTCAATTAAAATTGACTCAAATCATGGATATGATTGAGCAGTTCAGTTACAACAATCATGGTTCATTATATTCCAAGCTATCACAGCCACCATTTCAACACAATCATATCATATCATAACATGTAAAAAAAAATCACTCTTGTAAAAATTTCACATAAAATTTCACACATAAAATCAATATACTCAACAATATGCAAAAAAATTGTGAATCTCGGAACTTGTCATAGTACGACACGCTCCCAAACTTAAAACGAACATTTTCCTCAATGTTAGAGGTTATTCATGAAAATCATAAAAATGACAGGAAAATGAAGAAGTGAACAATACTACCTTGATAGGAGAGATGCCATATTTCTGAAGCGAATCGATTTCCCGCAGCAGATTACGTTGTGAAACGTTGTTGATTCGTTGTGTGTGTAATTTCTTAAAAACAAAATTTTTGTGTGTAATTTCTTAAAAACAAAATTTATCTCATAAAATCTAAGTTAAGCATGTTGATTTGAGAAGAAATACTGAAAGTAAACATTTTATAACCTCTTGTAGACAACTTCTTGCAGTTTCTTCTCGGTCTCTCTCGATCCAACGAACCTCGCGAACAAAGACTCTTCCAGAAGCTCTTCTTGGTTGTTCTCGAAAGGTTGAGGGAGAGTTGTGAAACTCCCTTTGGAATTTGGGATGGAGAAAGGATTTTTGAGAATTGAGAAAAGCTAGAGAGAATTTGATCTGTCTCTTTTCTGGCATTAATAAAAAAAAAAAATTCTTAAACCCCTAAGTGCTTCACAAAACACCTAATTATAATGGTGTGTGGTGGAGTTAAAATCTCCACCAATTCACCATTTTACCACAACCATATGATATGAAAATCATATTTGCATATCACATAATATAAGGTATCTCATACCTTATTGTACAAATCTTATTTGCATAATTGTGGAATAATAAATTGAATCACATTGAATTTAATTTCTCTCAATTCAATTTCTCCAATTTAGCACTAATTAATCAATTAGGCTATTCTATAGTTTATTATGAATCTAATTCGCAACAAACTATATATTATGTCAACTATATCACATATAATTGACATAACTACCCAATTAATGAATTTGAACACTTCAAATCCATTCCAAACTGTCAACCCTCAATTTGTCCAATTGATCAAACCGAGGGACCTAATGGACCTACACGTGATGAGCTCCAATGATATGAGATTAACCGATCAAACTCTTTAATTTGGTTAATCACTATTCATTAGCTACGGTAACACTCCACTAAAGCCCGTAGGGGAACTCCCACCATTGTAGGACAAGTTGTGTCCATCGATATAACCAATCCCCGCGAGTCGTCCCTTAACAAGTTGTTCGTAGCCACGGTTGGGTTAAAATATCGTTTTACCCCTGTGTCTACTTCTTGTTCCTTAAAACCCACTGCTCCTCTAATGAACAACTTTGTTGCATGGTCCATCCATAACCAATGTCCCTCTCGGGCAAGTGAGAGGTTGGGCGCCAGTTGTTCAAGCCCTGGAGACAATATTTAAGGGAACAACCTCTCTGGTTTCCCTAGGTCAGGAATGAGTGAATTCCTTCTTGTGTAGTCCAGTTCCCAGCTCCCCACGAGGTCTTGTCCCTAAGAAGGTAGGCATATTGGGTGTATCCATACCACTCTCACCCGTACTAGTCAAAGGCCAGACCACCGCATACAGAAGTTCGTGACACACTTAGGATTAAGGACGAGTCACTAATGGTCATCTACGAAGTTATTAGTCATACTGTTAACGGTGTTACATCAGTAGGTCTAATAATTCACGGTCCGGTCTTGTACAATCTCATTGCACAGGATGCCCCCACTCGCATGTCAACCACATGAACGAGCTGGATCACGTCGTTTGTATCTAATACAAAGCGGGTCGCATCCATAGTGTACCAAGATGAGGTTTCGAACCCTATCCATATATTATAGGTCATTCGGGTCACTAACTCAAACGTGATCCTTCCCGTGTGTCAACTACACACCGTTCAAATACAATAATATGACCCTGGAGCTTAGTTTATTGGATTAAGTTTTATAAAATGTGAGATAGAAAGTTCAACTGTATTACAATCTACACGAGATTAGGGCAAACACCCTAACAAACTCCCACTTGAACTAAGCTAGTGGAGTACATATACATTTCTCAAATGAAAAGTAATACATGAATGTAATACAATAAACTAAGGCATACGAATACCCTTTATAATACTCTCACTTGCCTTAGTCTGGAAGGACTCGAAGCTCTACACTCTCTAGGTGACCCTCAAACACCTTAGCCGTGAGGGCCTTTGTAAACGGATCAGCAACGTTGTGCTCCGAAGCTATCTGCGTGACTGTCACGTCTCCGTGGTGCTCAATCTCTCGTACCAGGTGATACTTCCGTTCAATATGCTTGCCTTTCTTATGACTTCAAGGTTCTCTCGAGTTGGCTACTACTCCACTGTTCTCACAAAACAGGGTCACTGGCAAGTTCATATTTGGAACAACTTCAAAATCTAGCATGAACTTCCTAAGCCAAACAGTTTCTTTTGCAGCTTCACAAGCTACTACATGCTCGACTTCCATCGTGGAATCAGCGAAATAGTTCACTTTTGTGAGCGTTGTTGGAAAGGTTCTGAGACACTTATTCTTTCAAAATCCCTCCTAACTCCAAGAGAGGATTCCCACCATCTTTCCTCTCCTAGAGATACAACGAAAAAGATCTAGCGACCATGTTAAAACTAGTTCGAAGTTTGTCGAGAACTCGAGATTGTTGAGATCGTGAGATCGAGATGAGCAAAGGAGCACGTGTTGTTTAAAGTCTACAAAGGTAATACTTGTTGTCCATTCTTGATTTATGTGCTTAATCTGGTATATTTTTGTTTTTGATTTGATCTACGTAATATATTACAAGAACACGCGATTCAAATTGCTTCCGCTCCGGGATTCGATCTCATCAATTGGTATCAAAGCCAATGGTGTTATTGTTTTTATTCTAGATCTGTCAAAAACATAGGTGGGATGGCATGAAATTCATGAGATGAATATTCGGTTTGCAAATTAGATGTATTCATTTTTGGCACTTAGATTTATAATTTTCCATTGAAATGTTCAATGTAAGGGCCCGTTGTTTTGGGCAATTTTAATTGTAAATCGAGTCTGTAAGTCTGTGTCGATCGAGGCAAAGTGGTTGGTTAGAAGAACGGAGCAAAAACGAGCAAAAACTAAAGAAAAACTTGTTGTCCTGTGAATAGTGTTGCAACGCTGTTTTCAACGTTGCAACGCCACTGCAATGGATTTTTGTTGAAGAGAAGGCAGTGTTGCAATGCCATCCTCGACGTTGCAACACCGAAGCTTCATCACACGCGGCTGGATGGACCAGCGTTGCAACGCCACCCTCGACGTTGCAACACCAAAGGAGTTACGCGTAACTGATGGTGGATCAGCGTTGCAACGCTATAAGGAGCGTTGCAATGCCGAGGACTTAACGCAACAACTGAGAATCGGGCAGAAATCGAATTTTTATATATAATTAATATATAAAACATTTTTGTATTAATTTAATTTATTATTATTAATTTTAATTTTAGGGTGCCAAAAATGATCTAATTTTGCTATTTATTTTATGCAATTGTTGTATAATATATTTCCATGCATAATGTATGTTATTTAGAAAACTCCATCTTAGGTTAAGCATATTCATTCATCATTTTATAATATAAGATGTTATATTATATAGTTTGCATGATTAATTAATATAAAATGTTATATTAATTTTTGGGCAGCATTGACCTGCATTATGATTCATGAATTGACTATGTTATGTATGTTTATTATTCATGTGATGAATGATCAAGCAATTATAACATAGTATTGCATGTCACCTAAGGTTAATTAATTAGTTTTAAAATGTTTCGAACTTGGTATTAATAGACCTTAGGTTTTCTAGTTCTAACTAGATTAGAATTAGAGACCGAATAATTTATAGACTATGATTAAAGAAGAACTCTGTCTAAGGAAGGTTTTGTCTAGGTTGGGGGATTTAAGCTGACGAAAACGGAACACCCCTACCTGAGAACTAACTTGGGAGTGAATTTAATCTAAGAGTCTATAAATTATTAAAATGTCAGCACAGTTTATTAAGGGGTTAATAAACTAGAAATCCTAGGCTTATATATACTTAGGTAAGATTCAATATAAAGGGGTTATATTGATAGACTTAGGTAATTTCATTAGCCGAATTTAACCTAGGGAAATTTCCTAAAACACTTAAAGTACTTAGTGGGAGAAAAAAAAGTGTATATGATACATCAATTTTTTCACCTACATATCTCCAGAAAATTCACACCGTGAGATCCATACATGGCCTCGTGGTGCAAACGGGAGCGTCTCCCTTCGGATGTTGTTTGTATGGGTCAATATCAAGGTGAATGGAGAGGGTATTTATAGTGAGTGAGAGCGGAAACTGTGAAAACAAAACCCACGGTCTCTTCAATCGGTTCACAACGTGAGATCACTATGATCAGTCTGCTAGTTTGGCCTTGACCAGACAATCCCTTCGAAGGGATATATCATAGGGATCGAAACACAGTGAATACCTGAAAGGGATAAAGGTTACCTTAGTCTATTTTCTAACCTAGTCCTCTATTCGTCGAATTTTGTTGGATCGGGACTCTTGAATATGAAGATAGAGGGTTACACTCACGGGATACATTAGTTGTAATTGTATCTAGACCAAATAATGGTAACTAAATCCTATAGGAATAAGAGTTATTCTAGCATTAGGTTTTGGTCAAGAATCTCTTGATCCAGAGGAGGAGTGTTTTTTATTACCTTTCGATGTCATACATTCTAAACTTTTGGAGTATCATTGCAAATTATTAAAGACCTAGAAATCATTAGATAATTCGCTAAAACTGATTGGATTAGTTAAAGATTTAGCGAGAAACTAATACAAGTAATGTTTTTTTCAGCAAAATGAATAGCTCAATCGTTTCCTTATTGGCTACCGAAAAATTAATCGGGGAAAACATGATGACGTAGAAGAACAACCTTAACATAATCTGGTTACGATAATCTTAAGTTCGTTCTCAATGAATAATGTCCTCAAATCCCTACTCGAAACACGCCTCAATCTGTTAAGGACGCATATGACCGTTGGACTAAGGCCAATGAGAAGGCAAAGGTCTACATCCTGGCTAGCATATCTGATGTTTTGGCCAGGAGACTTGAGGGCATGATCTTAGCTCGTGAGATCATGAGTTATCTGCAGAATATGTCTAGACAACAGTCTGAACAAATTCGACATGACACCCTCAAATACGTTTATAACGCGCACATGGAGGAGGGAACAGTAAGAGAACATGTTCTCGATTTGTTGGTTCACTTCAACATAGCCGAAATGAACGGGGCGGTCATAGACGAGAAAAGTCAGATATCATTCATCTTAAAATCTCTTTCGAAGAGCTTTCTACAGTTCCGCAGCAATGCAGTGATGAATAATATAGAGTATAACCTGACTTCCCTCCTAAACGAGCTTCAAACTTACCAGACTCTTATGGATAATAAGGGATGGGATAATGGGAAAATCAGTTTGCCCATTTCGAAAGGTTTCAGATGGGTTCATCCTCTAGGACTAAGTACTGTAACCATCCTTCCGGACTTAAGAAGATACAAAAGAAAAGGAAAGGAGAAAAGGGAAAGGTTTCTGCTACACCTGAAAAAAAGAAAATTAGTTCCTTAAAGAAGCACGATGAGGAGAGATAACACTCAGACTTGGTGCTGGAAACGTTTTCTCAGCTATAGCAGTAGGCACTATAAAGCAGCTGATTGGCAAGAGAATACTGTTATTAGATAATGTGTATGTAGTTCCAGGGTTTATTAGAAACCTTATATCTATTTCTTTCCTTATCAAACAATGTACTTCAATTTCTTTTCAATTAAATAAAGCGTTTATTTCTTTGAAAGGTTTTGAACTATGTGTTGCTCTACTTGAGAATAATTTGCATCTTTTAAGGTATAATTCGGTTTAAATGGTTTTAAACACTGAGTTATTCAAAACAACAAATACTGAACTAATAGAAAGCGTACATTTTCTCCTAAAGAAAATGCTCATCTTTGGCATCTTAGGTTAGGCCACATTAATCTAAATAAGATTGAGAGATTCGTAAACAATGGACTTCTAAATGAGTTAGAAGAAAGTACCTTACAAGTATGTGTGTAACGGTCCAGTCATTTCTTTTATTAAAAAAAAGAAAAAAAAAGAAAAGAAATCGGTGGGGGGGCGAAAGTTTCGCCCCCATTCCCTCGTTCAACGCCCGCCGGCCGTTTCGGCCGGCGGAGCCTCCTCCCTCTCCTTCTTCTCCTTTTTTTTTCTTTTTTTTTCTTCTTTTCCTCTGGATTTATCCCTCTCCCTCACCGTCACTTTCTCCCTCTCTCGTTCTCTCACGGCCTCTCTCTCTCCCGCTGAGCTCCCTCTCCCTCACCGTCTCTCTCTCTCTCCGTCTCTCTCTCTCTCTCTCTCTCTCTCCGAGCTCCCTCTCCCTCACCGTCTCTCTCTCTCGCCCTCAAGTTTTCGCCGCCGCCACGAGCAGACGCGTCCAGCTGAGCTGCCGCAACGCCGCCGCAGCCATGGCCTCCGGCGAACCTAGATCCACGAGACTCGTCGTTTGGTTCGGCTGGTTCAGGCCGTTTTAGGCCGGTTTTCGACGAACGGAGTCTGGTTCTGGATAGATCGGGCCATGAGGATTCCAGATCTGCTGCCCACGCACCGTTGCCATCAATTTCACCCGGCACCGTCGCCGCCCGCCGGTTCACGCGCCGCTGCTGTCGATCCCACGCGTCGCCGTCCGCCGGTCCACGCGTCGCCGCCTGCAGAGCCGCGATCGTTCCCTTCCGTTCGTTCGCCTCGGTCCGTTCTTTAGTCCATTTTGGCACTCCGTGGGTGAGTTTCGCTCATCTCTTTTAGTTTCTTTGTTGGTTCGTTGCGTCGTGTTCGGTTTATTGATTCTTGTCGTGATTGCTCTTCGTTAGGGACTAATTGAAAGTAGAAGTACGTTTGGAGCACGTCACGTTACTCAAAGTCGCTCGTTGTTGTTGGCTTTCACTGTAAGTAGTCGTTTGGACTAAACCAACCCTAAGTTTAGGGCTGAGGGGGCTTCGTTGCATGCTATACTGTTTCGAAATTGAATGACTGAATGTTTTAGAATGTGTAACGTACTGGACTTGTAGTAGCATGCTAGGTTGTGGTAGACTCTGCGATACTTGGTTCTATGTTGCCTGTCCTTTTTGTTGTGAATGTGATGAAACAGTGCTGTAGTCGTTATCCTTTCGTGCTATAAGGTTATCTCTTCGTGCTTAGATGTGATCTTGTTATGAAACTTGATCTAAGCTTGTGCTGAGAACGATGATTATGTTAGAGATACATGTCGTGCTGAAATTGGTAAATATGCTAGAGTTATACGTCTGTTTGTCCCGAGCCTGGTTGTCCCGTGCTTAGACCATAGTGACTCGGGAAGTGCCGTTGAGCCTTAGGATCGTAGTTAGCACAAGTAGCCCTAGTGCAGGCCCAAGTCCTAAGTATCTGTCTAACCCTTAGTAGACTGAGACTCGAGGTTGGCGAGATGACGATGATGTTATGGGATGTGATGGTCCGCCTCCCATCCCGGTTGTGCGACTTCGAGGTATGATCCTCGGAGTCGAGGGGTTGGATAGAGTCCTTCGCCCTAAAGCGGGCCCGGAATGAGCCCGTGAGTCGATTGTGCGCGCGGTAGTACCGCTTTGATGTTTATGGGATGTGGTGGTCCGCCCCATCCAGGTTGTGCGACTCGGTGTGATCCTTAGAGTCGAGAGGTTGATAGAGTCCTTCGCCTAGTGCGAGCCCGGGGATGAGTCTCGTGGCCACGTCTTTGCCAACCCAGTCTAGGAGCTAAGGGTAGGACAGAACTGAGAAACCTGAGTAAGAGTAAGGCCAGGATGCTTGTTGAGGTTGTTTGGCGGGTTAGGTGTCGTGTTTAGCTAAGTCTAAGGCCGTTCTTTATGTTCTTTATTCTTGGACGAAGTGGGCTGCTTACTGAGTATATTTTTATACTCATTCCTTCTTTATTTCTTTTGGTTGCAGGTAAGGCAAACCAGTGAGATGACCACCGACGGCGAGACCCCTGCGAGGCTATGGAAGACTTATAGGACTTAGGGGTTGCGTTAGGAGTTGTCCTTTTCATTTTCTTTTCTTCTGTTGCGTTATGTTTCCTTCGTTTATGTTTTTTTTAAACTTAGTTTGTATCGTTCCTGTTTCGTTTGGATTAAAGCATGTTCTGTTGTTTTCTTTCGTATTCAAAGCATGCTTCTGTTGTTGAGATCTTTGTTAACTCCGAGGGACTGGAGCCCAGCCTATTGTTTCTGTGTAGTTTGGTGGAGGCTAAGTACCCTCGTGAGTCTTTTGAAGTGTTCTCGTTTAGGTTCAGGTTTTCTGTAAATTTTTTCGGTTTATCCAGGTTGCGCCGTTATGCTGTCGGATTTTCGACACGAACGACACAACTTGGAAGTAATGCCTCGATTAGTTGTGTTCACTTTTTTCGGGGTGTTACAGTTGGTATCAGAGAGTAGTTTTAGATCTTGTATACTGCCTACATCGTAGGTGTTTAATCCTTCATAACCTCTCGCAAGGAACTCGTCGGGTCATCAACAGGTTTGCTTTTACTTAGTAAGTGGTAAGAGATTCATTGTTGAAGTTGAGGTGCTTTCCTTTGTACTGTACTTCTTGTATTGTTGATGTTGTGCTCTGTTTCTTGTGGTTATAGATTATGGCCCGTGGTAGAGGTCGTGCAAGAACAGCTGCTGGTGGTCGAGGTCGGGGTGGTCGCAGGAGTCGAGGTCGAAGGGCCCGAGACCAGGAACCGACCGTCGATGCACCAGAGGTTGAGCAATCCGAGCATCGTGAGGGGCTCAACCAGGATGTCCCAGTGGTCGAGGAATCAGCTGGGGAGAACGTAGAAGCCCAAGAGAGGGCAAATGTCCAAGTACCGAATGTACCAGGGCCGTCGCCGGTTGCTGAGCTCGTGGCAAGCATTCAGCAACTGATCCAGACGAATATAGCAAGTCAAGCTAACCAGACGGCTATGTTCACTCAGGCCATGGAGGCCCTAGCGTCCCGAAGTCAGGAACCGGCACCTGCGCAGAATCCAGGGGTTGCATCGACTTTCACGTTTAGGGTGACGACAGAAGAAGCGGGATACCTGAAGGATTTCAAGAAGTACGACCCGCCTTTTTTTGATGGGCCAGTAGACCATGTAGCTGCCGAGGCATGGTTTGCGGCAGTGGACGATAACCTGAGTCGAATGGGTTGCCCCGAGCACCAGAAAGTTCAATGCGCAGTCTATGCGTTAAGGGGAAGTGCTCTCTGTGGTGGCGAGTCAGACGGTCCATAGATGTCGATCACAGGACCGATAACTTGGGCGCAGTTCCAAGAGGTGTTCTACGAGAAGTACTATTCGGCTTTGCTTAGAATCGACAAGAAAGTTGAGTTTGTACAGCTCAAGCAAAGGCCGAACCAAACAGTTGAGGAGTATGAGCATGAGTTCACATCATTGTCTCGGCTCGCCCCTGATATGGTAGATACAGAGAAGGTGTACGTGGGTCGACAGTTGCTCACGATCCCAAGACGTATGCCGCAGCGCTTCGAGCGTCCCGATTGATCTGAGACTGAGGCCGCATGGGTTCGTTATCGGCCCGAGTTCGTGGCAGTCGAGTTCTGGAACAAGCCAGAAGAGAAAGTTTGAGCAGGCCTTTGCTAGGCCAAACAGATCCGGTACTCAGGGACATCAACCCAAAGCAGTTCGGCGGTGGGTTCATGTTATAGATGTGGAGTTCAAAGATAGCGGGGCACGCCATGCAGTTAGCAAGATCTGCAACAATTGTGGAAAATTGGGGCACTTGTCGACTTTGTGCAGGCAGGGAGTCAGAGATCAGAGGGCCTGTTATAATTGTGGAAAGCCTGGGCACCTGGCCAAAGCCTCTACAGCGAAGAAGGACGAGTCTGGAAACCGCCAGAGGGGTGGAGTTTATGCGAGTGCAAACAGGAACGTAGGAGGTTTCGGTCTTTGTGGTGACAGTACACTACCCGCTTCTGGCCACTTGGCCCTTGTTCTGCTTTGATTCTAGTTCCTCGCACTCTTTTATTTCCGCTGTATTTGTGAGACAAGCCCAGTTAGAGGTAGAGCCTTTAGATGTTGACCTGGCAGTAGCTACCCCGGTGGGTAGAGAGTTAGTAGCTCGGGAAAAAGTTAAGTCCAGTCGTAGTAGGTAACAGTCGCGTGCTAGATGTGGCGTTGGTTGTCTTTGGATATGAGCGACTTGATGTAATCTCGGGCATGGATTGGTTGTCTGTGAACCATGCCAACATCGATTATCATTGTCGAGAGGTTGTGTTTCGCCCTCGTGAGTCCAGCCAAGTTCAAGGGGAATTGAGACCGAGAGTTTCCGGGTGATTTCAGCTCTCAAGGCAAAGAAATTGATAAGTGAAGGAGCTTGGGCTCTCTTGGCGAGTGTTGCTGATACAAAGAACAAAGGACCAAAGTTGAGTTCGGTTCCTGTTGTTCGAGAGTTTGTAGATGTTTTCCCTGAAGAGTTGTCTGGTCTACCCCCGGTTCGTGAGGTAGATTTCAGTATTGAGCTGGAGCCCGGGACGACTCCGTTGTCTAAAGCTCCCCTACTGAATGGCACCGATAGCAGCACACAAAATGTGCTATCCTTAGGCTTAATAATTGCTAGTTTTATAATGATTTCAAGGCTTTTACGTGTTTAATTCATTCAATTTCGTGTTCGTTGAGCTTAAACGGAACTATTAGAGACAAATTGGATCACTCGGGATCAAAACAAGGCTATTTGGAGCTAAATATAACATCAAATGGAGGAGAAAGACCAATCCAAGCATGATGACTGAGGCGATGGCGTTGCAACGCCATACGAGCGTTGCAACGCCGAACGTGCGACCAAACAACTCTAAAGATCATCGCCGATAAGCGTTGCAGTAACGCTGCTGCGTCGCCGCAACGCTATATCAATAAGACCGCACGCATAAGAAGCGCGCGACACAGGCGTTGTAACGCCGCCTTGCGCCGCCGCATTGCCGATCGGTCGATAAGCGCGCGCGCACAGCAGTAGCGGCGTTACCAACGCGCGTCCCTAGCGTTACTGCAACGCCGCCGATAGTTTCCATATCTACCACGCGTTTAGGTGCAAATAAGTTGCAACGCCCCCCATTGATGCCTATAAATACAACCTTATGATTCTTGCAATGGGGAGCACAATTTGGTAGAGTTTTGCCTAAATTCGAAATACATCCCGTAAGAAGAGAGAAAAGAGTGATTTTGGGAGCCAAAGCATTCGTGGAGGTTCGAGATCGAAGACAGGAGCTCTGGAGACGAAGGGACCTGCATCGACACCTAAGTTTATTTCTCTTTCTTTCAATTTGTAATAGCGTTCTAAGACGTTTTCTACTTGTTTAGTTTGTTTTTCTTGTGATTTAGAGTAGCTAAACATTGTAGTAGGATTTGATTTACTTGTTATGACTTTCTTGTGATGTATTGAAGCATGTTATGTCGTTATTTTTGGCAATTCGTTCTTTACTTTTTAATTTGTTGATTTAAGTGGACTCGAGAGATAAAGCTTGAATTAGAGCAAAATTGTCAAAACCCTTGGAAGTCTGGCACGAGAGTGACCTAGAAATCTCAGGGAAACACATAAAGAAGTTGTTTAATGCCATGCATGTTATAGGTTCATATGGAGACTATGAGTTTATTGCATGTTTGAGGCTCACTAAGAATCGAGAGATTTTCTTGAGTATTTCACTTCTTGTTTATAATTTCATCTCATTGATTCAATGCATGTGCTAGTTAGGTCTTTAACTTGTAAAATCACTTCCTTTAATTCTATCAATTTGTGTCTCCACATGTTTGTTCGTTTGTTGTATTTACTTCAACCAACTATCCATGTTATGTTTCTTTAGCTAAAATTGAGAATTGGTACCTTAATAATTAATTAATCTAGAAACCCATTCCCGAGGACGATACTTGGACTCATAAATCACTATACTAAAACTTGACCCGTACACTTGCGGTATTGCATTATAATTTCATGCAACAGGCACCAGCAGTTTTCATGGACCTCATGAACAGGATATTCCACCAGTATTTGGATCAGTTCGTGATAGTATTTATTGATGATATACTAGTTTACTCAATTGATAGAAAAGCTCATGAGGAACATTTGAGGATTATACTGCAAACACTACGAGATAAACAGTTGTATACTAAATTCACCAAATGTGAGTTTTGGTTGAATCAGGTAGTATTTTTGGGGGCATGTTGTGTCAACAAATGGTGTTAGTGTGGATCCAAATAAAGTGAAAGTTGTGGTCAACTGGGAGAGACCAGCCAGTATGACAGAGGTACGTAGTTTCCTAGGCTTGGCAGGATACTACAGACGGTTTGTTGAGGATTTCCCACGATTAGCATTACCATTAACAACTTTGACAAGGAAGAATGCTAAGTTTGAATGGTTAGATAAGTGTGAACAGAGTTTTCAAGAGTTGAAAAAGAGGTTAGTTACAGCACTTATTCTGACACTTCCTGTAACGGGAATAGAGTATGTAATTTATTGTGATGCCTCGAGGCAAGGTTTAGGGTGTGTGCTCATGCAAGAAGGAAAAGTAATAGCTTATACGTCAAGAAAATTGAAAAAGCACGAATGTAATTATCCTACCCATGATCTCGAGCTAGCAGCAGTTGTTTTAGCACTGAAGATCTGGAGACATTACTTGTTTGGTGAAAGGTGTCACATTTACACAGATCATAAAAGTCTGAAATATATCTTTGATTAGAAGGAGTTGAATATGAGACAAAGAAGATGGTTAGAACTGATTAAAAATTATGATTGTACCATAGAATACCATCCAGGTAAGGCGAATGTGGTAGCAGATGCATTGAGTAGGAAGTCAAAACTTCCTAAAAACGCCATGTGTGGTATTTGAGCGATATTTTTAAGTACTCTAAGGGATTCTAAGGCAGTTGTGATTGCAGAGAATTCAGGGAGTCATTTAACTCAAGTCCAAGTCAAGTCTTCGCTCGTAGCAGAGATTGTAAGAAGACAACCAGATGATAGTAACTTGCAGAAAATGTTTGGAAAGTCCAAACAGGGCCCAGAGGCGGAATTTAAAATGAGATCAGATGGAGCCATAGAGAGGCAAGGAAGACTATGTGTTCCGAGTGTTAGTGAGCTTAAAGATGCTATTCTAGAAGAAGCTCACATTTCAGCTTACGCTATGCATCCAGGAAGCACCAAGATGTATAAGACATTGAAAGGGAGCATATTGATGGCCTGGGATGAAGTGGGAGGTAGCTGAATATGTTGATAATGTTTGATCTGCTAATAGGTTAAACCAGTTAGACAAAGACCAGGAGGACTCCTTAATCCATTGCCAGTGCCGGAATGGAAATGGGAGCATATCACTATAGATTTTCTGTTTGGATTACCACGTACTTCTAGTGGACATGATGGTATTTGGGTAATAGTGGATAGACTCACTAAGACAAAGACACGATTTATCTTGATTAAGCGACATTTACACTTGATCAGCTTGTTGAGCTATATGTCGAAAGAATTGTGAGTCAATACGGAGTGCCAGTGTCCATAGTTTCAGATAGAGATCCAAGATTTACTTCTAAGTTTTGGCTTAGTTTACAGAATGCAATGGAGACAAGTTGAAATTTAGTACAGCATTCCATCCTCAGACAGATGGTCAGTCACAGAGGACCATCCAAACCCTAGAGGATATGTTGAGAGCATGTGTCCTTCAATTTAAGGGTAGTTGTGATACACACCTATCACTTAGAGAGTTCGCTTACAATAAGAGTTATCAGTCAAGTATTGGCATGGCACCACTTGAGGCTCTGTATGGAAGACCATGTAGAGCACCCATATGTTGGAACGAAGTAGGAGAGCGAAAGCTTATCGGTCCTGAGTTTGTACAAGTTACGACAGACAATATTAAGGTAATTAGAGAGAATCTGAAGGTAGTACAAGACCGTCAGAAGAGTTATGCAGATAAGCGACGAAAGAACTTAGAATTCCAGGCCGGAGATCAAGTTTTCTTGAAGTTATCTCCGTGGAGAGGTGTCCTTCGTTTTGGCCAGAAAGGTAAACTAAGCCCTAGATATATTGGTTCTTATCCAGTAACGGGACGAGTTGGGCCAACAGCCTACACACTGGAGTTGCCAGCAGAACTATCTCGAGTACATGATGTTTTTCATGTGTCCATGTTGAGGAAGTATATTCCAGATCCGACACATGTGTTACAAGCACAACCAGTTGAGTTGAAAGAAGACATGAGTTACATAGAGGATGCAGTTCAAATCCTCGACAGGAAAGAACAAGTTTTGAAAAACAAGTCGATCTCACTCGTGAAGGTTCGTTGGAGACATCACGGAGTGGAGGAGGCTACTTGGGAGTTAGAGGACCTAATGAGGAGGAAGTACCTGATGATTTTCACTTAAAGACTACTCAATTTCGAGGACGAAATTTCTTAAGGGGAGGTAAGTTGTAAACCCAATCTCTTTGGAACTTCCTTATTAACAAACAACAAAAAGAAAGAAGAAATGAATGTTTAAAACTTGGTTTTCCATGTTTTAAAAAGAAAAGAAATGAAGTGAAAGATAAAAGGAAAACAAGGAAGGAAAAGCTTAAACCATTTTGGTTTGGTTTGCTTTAAAAATAATGAAGAAAAAGAAATGAAAGGAATGGATATTATATTGTGTTTTGTTTTGTTTAGAAAAGAAAAGAAAAGAAAAGAAAAGAAAGAAAGAGATAAAGGAGAAGTTAAAAAAAGGAAAAAGCAAAAGAAAAAGCAAAAAGGAAAAGACAAATATTTCTTTTCCTCCACCGTTTGCTTTTAAAATGACTTTATCTTCTCCATTTTCTTCTTCATTTACCAAAAGGAAGTTGTAAGCTTCGTGAGTTGAAGTTCAAGGGAGAAGAAGAAGGAGAAAGCTCTGATTTTGGAGCCGGAGTTGCGAGAAGAAAGAGAAGAACTCAAGGGAATTATTATTGCAAAGGTGATCAACTCGGACCGGTTCTGATTTTTTTTCTTCTCGAGCTCTACAAGAAGAGGTAAGTGTTGAAGTTTTCTTTTCCTGAAAGCTAACTCATTTTTAAGCAAAGTTCATGAAGGAAGCTCGAGCAAATTCTTATGTTAAGTTACTGTTTTGTTAAGAGGAAGACAGGAAGACGAGAAGTTTCTTTGTCAAATCCGGAAGTCTCTCGTGTTTTGGTTGTTCTGATATGTATACTTGGAGTTAGAAGCTCTAATTGGTATGGTTCGAAAGATTATTGAATTTCCTACAACTTTCGTGAAGAAATCGAGAGTGAAAATGTATAGAAGATGTTTTACATATCAGGTTAAATTTGTTGTGCAAAGAGAAATCCGAATCTGAAACAAAGCAGAAGTCTGCTTTTGAGGAAAGTAGCTTTCGAGGTATTTCTAAACAAATCCGTTTGAAATTTCAATTTCATGTCTTCATATTCTTTTTAGAGGGTTCAAAAAGGAAGAGTTTGGTAAAAATTACATTATTTTTGGATAAGTAATGAAGAAGTTATGGTACATCAAAAGCAGGGGAAAAAATCAAAATGCTTGAAATTGGAAAGTGTGTTTTCTTGTAGTTTTAAGGTTAAAAATCATGAGCTCGAGGTTCTAATGGTTGAGTTGGTTTGTTTGACAGGCCAAGAGCAAATAGGTCAAGTTTACAAGCCAAGGTTATAATTCTAATACTGTGAGTGACTCTATTCTAGAATTATGCTTGACCTATGTTTTTTCTTCAAAAACATAATTGTTGATCATTGAATCTTGTTTGAACTAATTATGTATAGCTTCATGGAGTTTCTAACATAAAGTTCATGATGGAACCTAAGCATGCTTTGAATTAGATGTAACTATAAATCCAAGTATGGAAACTAAATTATGAAAGTATGCTTTTCTTTAGAGAATGTTTTGTGTAAATCCACTTGGGAACATGTATAGATGATAATGTGAAAATGTCAAGAAATTGTTGTATGTGTTATAAAGACATGATTTCCATGGTACACAAATTATGCCCTTGTTTGTGGTTAACCCTAATCTTGAAGGACATTAGAGAAGGTACTTAGGGGGGGAATGAATCATGATATCCCGATACTGAAGGACAATGAGAAGGTATCCGGGTAGTAAATGGTTTTACCTTAATACTGAAGGACAATGAGAAGGTATTCGGGTAGTAAATGGTTTTACCTTAATACCGAAGGGACATAGAGAAGGTATTAGGAAAACCAAACGACTAAAGGTATTCCACGTGCACGTGAGAGAGAGAGGTATGAACCTTATTGGTATAAATGTAACTCTACCACCTCTATGGTTTGATGTGGTATCATGTCATGTGTTTTATTGTTATGAGCTTCTATATTATTGATCTATCTACCCTCGATATGATAGTACATCTCGAGTTGTGTGCTATGCATAAGTGGTGACTTAAACTCAAAATTGGAAGCATGGTTTGCTTATGTTTACAAAACAGATGTTAAGCTATTTTCTACTTATAATCACCATTATTATGATTCACCTGTGAGCTTATAATGTTTTAAAGATAGACACTCACTGAGCTTTTTAGCTCATTCTTTCAATGTTTTCAAACTTTTTCAGGTAAGAGATCGAGCTCTTGGTACTGACATCCTGCCATAGTCTGCTGGAAGTTTCATAAGTTGATAGTTTGTACGTGGTTTTGGTGTTGTATAGCAAGTCGTTATGTAGTTCTAGTTGTTTGTGCATAAGAGGTTGTATAAACAGTGGGTTGGCATGTTCTAAGTTGTGATGCTATTGCTCGTTTAAGTTTTCAAATGAGAGACTTAAGAAATGTTTCTCCCTATGTATGTTTAGTAGTTATCAAGTTTCCGCTGTGTTATGTTAAAGTTTACCATATACGAGCATAGTATGTTTATCAGGTAGAATAGGGTCATCAGGTATTGTTAAGAGGTGAGCAATGTCTGTTGGCTTCATGCCTCTTTTCGGACTAAGTTAGAAGGTGGTTCGGGAGGGGGTGTGACAACACAGACCACAAGAGCCTCAAGTATCTTTTTACTCAGAAGGAGTTGAACATGAGACAGCGCAGATGGTTGGAGTTAGTAAAGGACTATGAGGTTGAGATACTGTATCATCAAGGCAAAGCAAACGTTGTTGCTGATGCCCTTAGCAGAAAGGTGGCTCACACCTCAGCACTGGTCACGAGACAAGTTCCCTTGCGTTCAGAGATGGAATGCGCGAGAATAGCGGTATGTGTTGAGTCGTCACACGGCTCAATCGAATCGATTGTCAGATGCGACCGACCTTGAGGCAACGAGTTATTGAGGCGCAACAGGGAGACTCTAGTCTTGAGGATTGTTGGCGCCAGGCAAGAAGTGGCGAGGAAAGTGAGTTCTCTGTAACAGCAGACAGTGGACTACTGTTCAGGGGACGTATGTGTGTTCCTGCTGAGAGTGGTCTCAAGGAGGAGATTTTGGTGGCGTGGAATGAAAAGAGATGTGGCAGACTTTGTCAACAGATGTTTGGTGTGCCAGCAAGTTAAAGCACCGAGACAGAAACCAGCAGGGTTGTTGCAACCGCTGGAAGTACCCCAGTGGAAGTGGGAAGAGATCTCCATGGACTTTATTTGGGATTGCCCGAACAAATGAAAGGATTCACAGTGATCTGGGTGATTGTGGATAGACTAACAAGGTCCGCTCACTTTCTGCCTGGTAAGCCTACCTTTACAGTGGAGAAGTGGGCACACCTGTTCATGGAAGAGATAGTAAGGTTGCACGGAGTCCCAGTGAAGATTGTGTCTGACAGAGACCCACGGTTCACCTCGAACTTCTGGGTGAGTTTTCGAGAGAGCCTAGGGGCTCGTGAGTAACTTTAGTCTGACGTTTCACCCATGAGCCGATGGCGGACGGAAAGGGTGAACCGGTTCTGGAGGATATGCGTCGGGCATGTGCGTTAGAATTCACAGGTAATTGGGACTCACACCTTCACCTGATGGAGTTCGCGTATAACAATAGTTATCAGACGATTATTGGTATGGCCCCTTTTGAAGCCCTTTATGGGAAAAGGTGCAGGACCCCGGTGTGTTGGGGAGAGGTTGGTGAACGAAAATTGCTGGGACCCGAACTGGTCCAAGTGACAAACGAGGCCATACAGAAGATCAGGACAAGGATGTTAACGACATGACACAAAGTAGGCGAAAGAGTTATCTTGATGATGTCGGTAGCGAGAGTTGGAGTTTGCCGTTGGGGACCTTGTATTCTTGAAAGTTGCACCTATGAGGGGTGTTCTGAGGTTCGATAAGAAAGGAAAGCTAAGCCCGAGGTTTATTGGTCCTTTCGAGATTCTCGGGCGCATTGGACCAGATGGCTTGCTTATCGGTTGGCCTACCGCCGCCCCGCGCGTCGGTTCATGACGTGTTCCATGTGTCGATGCTGCGAGCGTATGTGTCAAATGCCTCGCACGTCATCGACTTTGAGCCGTTGAAGTTAGACAAGGATCTGAGCTATGAGGAAAAGCCTGTGCAAATCCTTGCCCGTGCTAGTAAAGTTCTGAGGAACAGGGAAATCCGTTTTGTGAAGGTCCTTTGGCAGAACCACCATCTCAAGGAAGCCACCTGGGAACGCGAGGAGGACATGCGAGCAAGCTATCCAGAATTGTTCGAGAGTTAGCTACTTTCGAGGACGAAAGTTCCTAAGGTGGGTAAACTGTAACGGTCCAATCATTTCTTTTATTAAAAAAAAAAAAACGGCAATCGGTGGGGGGGCGAAAGTTTCGCCCCCATTCCCTCGTTCAACGCCCGCCGGCCGTTTCGGCCGGCGGAGCCTCCTCCCTCTCCTTCTTCTCCTTTTTTTTTCTTTCGTTTTCTTCTTCTCCTCTGGATTTCTCCCTCTCCCTCACCGTCACTTTCTCCCTCTCTCGTTCTCTCACGACCTCTCTCTCTCCCGCCGAGCTCGCTCTCCCTCACCGTCTCTCTCTCTCGCCCTCAGGTTTTCGCCGCCGCCACGAGCAGACGCGCCCAGCCGAGCCGCCGCCGCAGCAAAGGCCTCCGGCGAACCTAGATCCACGAGACTCGTCGTTTGGTTCGGCTGGTTCAGGCCGTTTTAGGCCAATTTTTGACGAACGGAGTCCGGTTCTAGATAGATCGGGCCGTGAGGATTCCAGATCTGCTGCCCACGCGTCGTCGCCGTCAAGTTCACGCGCCGCCGCCGCCGATCCCACGCGCCGCCGTCCGCCGGTCCACGCGTCGCCGCCTGCAGAGCCGCGGCCGTTCCCTTCCATCTGGTCGCCTCGGTCCGTTCTTTAGTCCATTTTGGCACTCCGTGGGTGAGTTTTGCTCCTCTCTTTTAGTTTCTTTGTTGGTTCGTTGCGTCGTGTTCGGTTTATTGACTCTTATCGTGATTGCTCTTCATTAGGGACTAATTGAAAGTAGAAGTATGTTTGGAGCACGCCACGTTACTCAAAGTCGCTCGTTGTCGTTGGCTTTCACTGTAAGTGGTCGTTTGGACTAAACCACCCCTAAGTGTAGGGCTTGAGGGGCTTCATTTGCATGCTATCTCGCTTTCAAAATTGAATGACTGAATGTTTTAGAATGTGTAACGTACTGGACTTGTAGTAGCATGCTAGGTTGTGGTAGACTTTGCGATACTTGGTTCTATGTTGCCTGTCCTTTTTGTTGTGAATGTGATGAAACAGTGTTGTAGTCGTTATCCTTTCGTGCTATAAGGTTATCTCTTCGTGCTTAGATGTGATCTTGTTAGGAAAGTTGATCTAAGCTTGTGCTGAGAACGATGATTATGTTAGAGATACATGTCGTGCTGAAATTGGTAAATATGCTAGAGTTATACGTCTGTTTGTCCCGAGCCTGGCTGTCCCGTGCTTAGTCTGTAGTGACTCGGGAAGTGTCGTTGAGCCTTAGGATCGTAGTTAGCACAAGTAGCCCTAGTGCAGGCCCAAGTCCTAAGTATCTGTCTAACCCTTAGTAGACTGAGACTCGAGGTTGGCGAGATGACGATGATGTTATGGGATGTGATGGTCCGCCCTCCATCCAGTTGTGCGACTCGGGGGTATGATCCACGAGTCGAGGGGTTGGATAGAGTCCTTCGCCTAGTGCGGCCCGGAATGAGCCCGTGGTCGATTGTGCGCGGTAGTATCGCTTTGATGTTTATGGGATGTGGTGGTCCGCCCCCATCCAGTTGTGCGACTCGGGGTGTGATCCTTAGAGTCAGAGCGGTTGGATAGAGTCCTTCGCCCTAGTGCAGGCCCGGGGATGAGTCTCGTGGCCACGTGCTGCCAACCCAGTCTAGGAGCTAAGGGTAGGACAAAACTGAGAAACCTGAGTAAGAGTAGGGCCAGGATGCTTGTTGAGGTTGTTTGGCGGGCTAGGTGTCGTGTTCAGCTAAGTCTAAGGTCGTTCTTTATGTTCTTTATTCTTGGACGAAGTGGGCTGCTTACTGAGTATATTTTTATACTCATTCCTTCTTTATTTCTTTTGGTTGCAGGTAAGGCAAACCAGTGAGATGACCACCGACGGCGAGACCCCTGCGAGGCTATGGAAGACTTGTAGGACTTAAAGGTTGCGTTAGGAGTTGTCCTTTTCATTTTCTTTTCTTCTGTTGCGTTATGTTTCCTTCGTTTATGTTTTTTTTAAACTTAGTTTGTATCGTTCCTGTTTCGTTTGGATTAAAGCATGTTCTGTTGTTTTCTTTCGTATTCAAAGCATGCTTCTGTTGTTGAGATCTCTGTTAACTCCGAGGGACTGGAGCCCAGCCTATTGTTTCTGTGTAGTTTGGTGGAGGTTGGGTACCCTCGTGAGTCTTTTGAAGTGTTCTCGTTTAGGTTCAGGTTTTCTGTAAATTTTTTCGATTTTTCCAGTTGCGTAGTTATCTTTCTTTGGATTTTCTAACAACGACGACACAACTTGGAAGTAATGCCTCGATTAGTTGTGTTCACTTTTTTCGGGGTGTTACAATGTGAGTCCTGCCTAGAGGGTAAAATAACTAAAAGACCTTTCAGTGGAAAAGGTTATAGAGCCAAAGAACTCTTAAAGCTTATACATTCAGACCTTTGTGGTCCGATGAATGTTAAAACTAGAGGAGGGTATGAATATTTCATCTCTTTTATAGATAATTATTCAAGATACTGGCATATTTACCTAATGCATCACAAGTCTAAAGCACTTGAAAAGTTCAAGGAATTTAAGGATGAAGTTGAAAATCAATTAGGTAAAACCATTAAAACACTTTGATCTGATCGATGTGGAGTGTACCTGGATTTAAAATTCCCGAGTTATATGATAGAACATGGAATTACATTCCAACTCTCAGCACCCGGTATGCCTCAGCAAAATGGTGTATCAGAAAGGAGAAATAAAAACTTGTTAGACATGGTTCGATCAATGATGAGTTATGCTCATCTCCCTAATTCTTTTTGAAGTTATGCAGTAGAGACTGCAGTTTATATTTTGAATAATATTCCATCAAAAAGTGTTTCAGAAACACCATTTGAGCTCTGGAAATGATGTAAAGGTAGTTTACGCCATTCCAGAATTTGGGGATGTCCAACACATGTGCTTGTGATAAATCCAAAGAAATTGGAATAACGTTCAAAATTATGCCTAATTGTAAGCTACCCAAAAGAAATGAGAGGTGGGTTATTCTTTGATCCTATGGAAGATAAGGTACTTGTGTCGACAAATGTCACTTTCTTAGACGAGAACCTTATGAGGGATCACAAACAGAGAAGCAAAGTTGTGTTAAGTGAGTTAGACGGAACAACAACAAAAGTTGTTGATAGCACTAGTACATCAACAAGTGTTGTTGATACTAGTTTGTCAAGTCCACCTCAAGAGTTGAGAGTGCCTCGACGTAATGGGAGGGTTATAACACAACCTGACCGTTACATGGGTTTAACTGAAACCCAAGTTGTCATACCAGATGATGACTGTGAGGATCCATCGGCTTATAACCAAGCAATGGTTGACAAAGACAAAGACAAATGGGTCATAGCCATGGACAAAGAAATGGAGTCTATGCACTTCAATTCTATTTGGGATCTTGTAGATAAACTTGATGCGGTAAAACTTATAGGTTGTAAGTGGATCTACAAGAGAAAAGATGGTGCAGATGGAAAGGTGCAAACCTTTAAGGCTAGACTAGTAGCAAAGGGTTGTACTCGGGTTGAACGGGTGGACAATGAGGAAACCTTTTCGCTTGTTGCTATGTTAAAGTCTATCTGTATCCTACTTGTCATTGTCGCATATTATGACTAGAGGTATGGAAGATGGATGTCAAGAAAGCATTCTTGATTGTCAATCTTGACGAAAACATCTACATTGATCAACCCAAAGGGTTCATAGAACCAGGACAAGAGCAAAGGGTTTGCAAGCTTAAAAGGTCCATTTATGAACTGAAACAACTTCTAGATCCTAGAACATAAGGTTTGATGAAGCAGTTAAATCTTATGGTTTTGACCAAAATGATGATGAACATTGTGTTTACAAGAAAATCATCAATAGTTCTGTCGCATTCCTAGTCTTATATGTGGGTGATATACAACTCATTGGGAATGATGTAGGTTATCTAACTGATATTAAGAAATGGCTAGCTACGCAATTCCAAATGAAAGATTTGGGAGAGGCACACTTTGTTCTTAAAATCCAGATTGTCTGAAATCGCAAAAACAAAACTCTAGCATTGTCTCAAACATCTTATATCGACAAAGTGTTGTCCAGATTTAAGATGCAAGACTCCAAGAAAGAGTTATTACCTTTTAGGCATGGAGTTTATTTGTCTAAGGAATAGTGTCCTAAGACACCTCAAGAAGTTGAAGACATGAGACGAATTCCTTAAGAATCAGTTGTTGGAAGCCTGATGTACGCTATGTTGTGTACTAGGTTAGACATATGTTTTGCAGTAGAAATGGCCAGCAGATAACAATCCAAACCTGGACCAGAACACTGGAAAGCGATTAAGACAATCCTCAAGTATTTTCGGAGAACGAGGGACTACATGCTTATGTATGGAGCTAAGGATTTGATCCTTACAGAATACACAGATTCTGACTTCGAAACTGACAAAGATTCTTAGAAATCTACGTTGGGGTCAGTTTTCACACTTAACGGAGGGGTTGTAGTTTGGCGAAGCATCAAGCGAGGATGCATCGCATATTCAACTTTGGAAGTCCAATATGTAGTAGCTTGTGAAGCAGCTAAAGAGGTCGTTGATGGAGATATGATCTCCTTGAGCAGCGAAAACGTGTTTGAGATCGTAAATTGCTTGATTGTTTTGCTTGAGACAAAAACCGATACATTAACAAAACAATACAAAACAAGCATGAAACTCTAATCCTATTAGACATGGATTAATTGCATACATGCAAACATATGTTAAGTTTAACAATTAAACTAAAGGGAAGAAGAATACCTTTGTAGATTCGCAGAACAACAACTCCTTGCTCCTAGAGAAATCAGCAGCAACACAGACACTCCTCTGTGTTTCCAAGCAGGACACCACCAACAGAGAAAACCTTCTATATCTCTGAGTTCCTAGAACAAAATCCTTTGTGGGAAGGATTCCAATAATTGGAAGGTTTTGGGAATTATAGAATTGAGAGAGAGAAAGAACTATTGCAGTCTTACCACGAATTGATCGATTGATCATCATCAAAATGAGCAACCCCGTTCTCCCTGTTAAACTGTCGATAGGGAGAAGGGGAGGGGTAGTGGGGAACGTGTCTGGATGACACGTTCCCTCATTTTATTATTAAAATAATAATAATAATAATAATAATATAATTAAATCAAATTTAATTATTCATTTAAATCATATTTAAATAATACAAATTAAATATCATATAATTGTTTTGGATTAAATCTCATTTAATCATATTACCTCTTTAACCTATAGTTTTAATGTACATCCAGTGCACATTAAATTTTATCCTATAGTTTGCAAATGTGAATCACTTTCACATTTAATATAATATTTGAACCCTTTCAAATATTCAATTCTCTCATATAATTTAATATGAATCATATTCACATTAAATTTATAATATATAGTTCCAAAACTATATATTATATCGTATCTAAATACATTAAATATATTCCCTAATGAATTTGAACATTTCAAATTCAAATGATCTAAGAACCCTTTACGAGCTAGAATGTGGACCTAATGATCTAAGAACCATTTTACCCTTGGGTTACATCTTGTGCCTTAAGTACCAGTGCTCCTCTAATGAACAATTTGTTTTGGTCCTACCAACAAACAGAGTCCCTCTCGGGCCAATGAGAGGGTCGGGCCCTTTGTTCATGTCCCGGAGACACCACTTAAGGGAACATTCCTCTACTTACCCTAGTGCGGGAAGGAGTGAATTACATCTTGCTAAGTTAAGTTTCCAGCCGCTCACTCGGTCTTGTCCCCAAGAAGGTAGGCATATTGAGTCGGCGAATCTGGCCACTCTCACCCATACTAGTCAAAGGACAATCCCTCGCGAACAGGAGTTCGTAACCTACTCAAGATTGAGATCAAGTTGCCTAGGTCATCCTAGTGAAATAGAAGCCTAACTAGTCAACGGAGTTACAACTAGAGGTTACTATTTCGTGGTCCGGTCTTATGTAATCTCATTACATAGGATATCCCCACTCACATATCATCTACATGAAC
This sequence comes from Trichosanthes cucumerina, assembly GCA_036507285.1. NCBI lineage: Eukaryota > Viridiplantae > Streptophyta > Magnoliopsida > Cucurbitales > Cucurbitaceae > Trichosanthes > Trichosanthes cucumerina. Next base: position 20,786,790 of record CM071844.1, read on the forward strand.
ACGTTAGAATCACAGTGTTTGCATCAAATACAAAGTGGGCCACATCCATAGTTTTACCAGGGTAAGGTACCTAAACCTTATCCCCTAACTATAGACTCTTTAGGTTGTATCTCGAACCGAGATCTTTTATATGTACACTACATACAGTTAGAGATTCATTTAACAGCCTTGGATGTTTAGTTTATTGGATTTAGGGTTTAAATAAAGGCAAACTCGTAGATAACGAACAATGACACTTTATTGAAATAATAACACTTTATTACATTAATTAGAACATAATTACAAACTACGAGTTTTAGGGCACAAATACCAACAAACTCCCACTTGAACTAAAACTCTAGTGAGGTACATCATAATCTAAAATAGTAGAAATACAATAAACTAGGGCATCCATATACCCCATTACATATCTCCCACTTGCCCTAGATTAGCCTATGTACATATCTCGTAAACCCAGACTTTCCGGATGACCCTCGAACACTTTAGCCGTGAGAGTCAGCAATATTGTGCTTCGAAGCGATCTTCGTGACTGTCACATCTCCTCGTTATACTATTTCTCGTATCAAGCGATACTTTCTCTCGATGTGCTTACCTCGCTTATGGTTGCGAGAATCCTTCGAATTGGCTACCGCACCACTGTTGTCACAGTATAAGGTGATGGGAGATTCCATATTTGGAACAACTTCCAAATCAGTAAGGAATTTACTTAGCCAATCAGCCTCTTTAGCTACTTCACAAGCAGCGACATACTCAGCCTCCATTGTGGAGTCAGCGATACATCCTTGCTTGATGCTTCGCCATACTATAGCTCCCCCGTTAAGGGTGAAAACTGATCCCGATGTGGATTTTCGAGAATCGTTATCGGTGCGAAAATCGAAATCGATGTGTATCGATGAGATCAAATCCTTGGACCCATACACAAGCATATAGTCCCTCGTTCTCCTTAGATACTTGAGGATATTTTTAACTGTTGTCCAGTGGTCTAACCCTGGATTGGATTGGTACCTCACCGACTATTCCCATTTGCATAACAAATGTCCTACCTGCACACAACATAGCATACATTAAGCTACCTCTGCGCGGCATAGGGAATATATCTCATATCCTCAAGTTCTTGAGGTGTCTTGGGGCACTGTTCCCTAAACAGATGAACTCCATGCCTGAAGGGTAATAAGCCCCTCTTGGAATTCTGCATCGAATATTAAGACAACATTTTGTCGATATATGACGCTTAAGACAGTGCTAGCGTTCTGTTCTTGCGATTCCTAAAAATCTGAATCCCAAGAACATATTGCGCCTCTCCCAAATCTTTCATTTGGAATTGGGTCGCCAACCAATTCTTTATGTCAGTAAGGTATCCTACATCATTCCCAATGAGTAGGATATCATCCACATAAGGTACTAACAATGCTACTTTGTCGTTGATGATCCTCTTGTAAACAAAAGGCTCATCAACGTTTTGGTCAAAGCCGTAAGACTTGATCGCAGTATCAAATCTTATATTCCAAGATCTTGACGCTTGTTTCAATCCATAAATGGATCGATTAAGCTTGCAAACTTTTGCTCCTGACCTTGGGCTATGAACCCTTCGGCCTGAGACATGTAGATGCTCTCGTCAAGATTACCATTCAAAAAGGCAGTCTTGACGTCCATTTTCCAAATTTCATAATCATAAAATTCAGCTATGGACAAGAGTATCCTTATAGACTTCAGCATAGAAACAGGGAAAAAAGTTTCTTCATAATCAACTCCTTCCCTTTGGGTAAAACCCTTTGCTACAAGCCTAGCCTTAAAGGTATGTACCTTTCCGGCTGCATCTCTCTTTCTCTTATAGATCCATTTACACACTATGGGTCTAACCCCTTCAGGTTGGTCTACAAGTTCCCATACTGAATTGAAGTCCATTGACTCCATTTCAAGGTCCATGGCTTTGATCCAATGGTCCTTGTCTACGTCATTCATTGCCTGTTTATAAGACAATGGATCTTCTACGTCGTCATCAGGTATGACAACTTGAGTTTCAGCTAAACCCAAGTAGCGGTCAGGTTGGGAAACAACCCTCCCACTGCGTCGAGGCATTCCCAACGATTGAGAAGGACGAGACTGACTTGAGGTGTTGGCTCTTCCATCAACTTTTGATGAAGGTCCAGCTTTATCAACAACTCTTGTTGGTTCATGTGTAGCTTCATTTAGTACTAATTTACTACGCGGTTTATGGTTCCTCATGTGATCTTCCTCCAAGAACGTGGCGTTTGACGATACAATCACCTTGTTTTCTTGTGGGTCGTAGAAAAGACCACCTCTCGTTTCTTTGGGATAGCCAACAAATTGGCACAATCTTGAACGAAGTTCCAGTTTCTTTGGGTTTGTCACGAGCACGTGTGCCGGACAACCCCAAATCCTGAAGTGTTGTAAACTAGGTTTATGCCCCTTTCAAAGTTCAAAAGGTGTTTCTAAAACACTTTTTGATGGAATACTGTTCAAGATTTGAACTGCAGTCTCTACTACGTATCCCCAAAACGAGGCAGGCAATTGAGCATAGCTCATCATAGAACGAACCATGTCTAACAAGGTTCTATTTCTCCTTTCTGACACACCATTTTCCTGTGGTGTATTAGGTGCTGACATTTGAGATTTAATTCCATGTTCTATCAAATAGTCCTGGAATCTCAAATCCATATACTCTCCACCTCGATCGGATCGAAGCGTTTTAATGGTTTTTCCTAATGCATTCTCTACTTCAGCCTTATACTCTTTGAACTTTTCAAGAGCTTCAGACTTGTGATGCATTAGGTATAGATAACCATACCTCGAATAATCATCTATGAAAGAGATGAAATATTCGTACCCTCCTCGAGCTTTGATATTCACTGGACCACAAAGATCTGAATGAAAATGTTCTAGGGGCTCTACGGCTCTGTAACCTTTTCCAGTAAAAGGTCGCTTGGTCATTTTACCTTCCAAGCAAGACTCACAAGGCAGTAAAGAATCATCTTCTAACTTGTTTAGAAGTCCATTCTTAGATAGTCTCTCAATCTGGTTGAGATTAATATGACCAAGCCTAAGATGCCATAGATAGGTATTATTATTTGGAGAAATTCTTTGCCTTTTATTTTGAGTGTTAGCATTTTTAAACATCTCATGATTTTAAATTGCTTTCGTTTTGTGAGGTTTCAGTACATACAAGCCATTTTTCAATTTAGCAGAACAAATATTGACACCCTCTCTCAAAATGAACACTTCATTAATCGAAAAAGAAATACAATATCCAAGTTCTATTAAACAAGAGATAGAAATTAAGTTTCTTTTAAGCTTAGGAACTATATCTGATTTTTAATAAAAGAAATCTATCTCCAGAAAAATAGCTTTGCATCTCCCATCAGACGAGTGAGAGGCAGCGCCTCTCCGCTCCGACCACGAGCGTCATCTCACCCTCTTCGAGCTCCTTGAAGGAACTAGTTTCCTTAAATGAAGAGCAAACGTGATTAGTGGCTCCTGAATCAAGTATCCAGGTCAAATCATTATTTTCCACTAAACAAGTTTCAAGAACAAGTAAATCTGATTTATCTTTCTTCTCTTTAAGCTCAATGTCCGCGATGTGGGCGTGCTTTCCTTTTCCTCCTTTCCTCTTCTTCCGAGTCGAACCACGGGGCTTAGTCCCGAGGGATGAACCCTTCGGGACCTTACGGAATGGGCAAACAGATTTGCCTCTCCATCAGCCTGTCCCTTATTCTTAATAAGAGACTCGAAAGTTTGTAGTTCATTTAGTAGGGAAGTCAAGTTATACTCCTTTTTGTTCAACTCCGCACTTCTACGGAATGGCAGGAAACTCTTCGGAAGAGATTCCAGGATGAAGAATAACTGAATTTGCTCATCTACGACCGCTCCGTTCATTTCAGCCACGTTGAAGTGAACTATAAGATCAAGAACATGTTCTCTCACTGAAGTTCCCTCCTTCATGCGCGCGTTATAAACGTACTTGATGGATTCGTGCCGAATTTATTCAGACGGTTGTCTAGACAAATTTTGCAGATTGCCCATGATCTCACGAGCTGAGACCATACCCTGCAATCTCCTGGCTAAAACATCAGATATCCCAGCCAGGATATAGGCCTTGGCTTTTTCATTGGCCTTGGCCTAGCAGTCAAACGCATCCTTAACTGATTGAGGTGCGTCTTGAGTAGGAATCTGAGGACATTCCTCCGTTAGTATGAACCGAAGGTCATCAACAACAAGGATCGCATCCAGGTTTGACTTCCACGTAGTAAAGTTTTTACCAGTTAAACGTTCTTTTTTTAGTAAGGCTATAAATGAGGATGACATGCTGAAAATCCAAAATAGTTCTAATTAGTTATGCCTTTTAACCTATTGTAAAAACCAATCAAATTTAGCAAAATTATTAAAGAACCCTAGTGTTTAAACTAAACCCACTGTTTAAATTAAACCTTTTAATTTTGCAACGATACTTCAAGGGTTTAGAACAAAGCCTCTCCGTCAGTGGTCAGTCATTCCTCCCTTGAATTGAGACTTTCTCAACCAATTCTCACTACTGAACATCTCATGTCCCAATGGTCCTTAGCTATCGCTTGTTTGGTCAAGGATTTGTTAACTAACTTAACTCATCCCGTAAATGTGACCCTACCATTTTCGGATCCATAGGCCCGAGCCAACAAAGCTACTATTAAGAAAGACAAATCATTGGCAAACAACCTAAGAAACCCTATCCATTTCTAGAGTTCGCAGTGTTCCGATCCCTATAGTCAGGCCGTCCGTAGGGTTTGGTTGTTCTAGGACAACCTAGCAGGCGGACTATAGAAATCTCACGGTGCGACCTAATGAAGGAGACCGTAGGATACGTTGACATGCGTCCTGCTCCCATTTACTATGGATACTTCCCTCATTCACCTTGGTATTGAACCATGAAAACACATACCGTAGGGGGACGCCCTATTGACGCCACGTGGCCGAGCATGGAACTCACGGTGTGAACTCTTGAGGGCGTGAGAGTAAACTCGATGCGAACATCTCGTTTTCTCCCACCGAAGCTCCTAAGATTAGGGTATAGATTTAACTTAGTTGGATTCCGGCTAAAATAATCTATCTAAGTCTATGCCTATTATAACTATTATAACTAGGTCTTTTAACCTTATGTCTAGGTGAATAAACATTTTAATTACCTAGAGATAAAACATAACTAAGCTTAATTCAACTCAGGTTCGGGATCAGTTCCCAGGTAGGAGGTGTTCCGTTAACCGTCAACTTAAGTACCCCTAGCCTTAGACAGAACTTCACCGGTAGAGTTCTCTTATAACCAAAGTCCTAAAGTCCTACTATATTTTAAACTATTTAAAATACTACGTAAGACTAATTTCCAATCCTATTAGAAATTGAAACTTAGGTCTAAATTAATTTTAAACGATTTAAAACTAATTAATCTTTTAGCCCAAGTTCCTATGTTTGCATGCATTTCTTTATTATAGGTTATGGTTTCTAAAACCCCTTTAATTTATAACTTTTATAAATTTTAATAATTAACCTATGAAAGAAACTATATTATAAATCCAACAATCAATATTCAAATTTAAATTATAAAAGGAATTCAACTAATTGAATTATAAAATTACTTAAATAAAATAACATTTATTTTAAACTAAGTAATTTCATGCTCCATGCAATTTATTTTCCATATAATCTAATCATAACAATTATAATTAATTACTCATGAAAAATAAATTAATCATGCATTTAACCATATTCATATAACATTTATATAAATAAAATGCATGATCATGCTTATCCTAAGGTGGGAATAATCTAAATGACATTCATAGAGACATAAAACTGTAAAATCGAAATAATTTGGCCTCTAAAGTGCAAAAAATAAAATTACATTAATTTTATTTCATGAAACCGGTCCAAAACACCTTGAACCGGACTTGAACCGCTCGAACCGGACTAAAACCAATGAACTAGCTTGAACCGGTCTGCTACTGCTTGAATTGCCTCACGGCGTTGCAACGTTGATGCTAGTGTTGCAACGCCTGCTTCATCCTCGCGCGCGCCTGCTATCGGGGTGGCGTAGCAACGCTGAGGGGCAGCGTTGCAACCCGCTGACCCCTTGAGCGCCCGCGTCGATACGGAGTGCTACGTTGCGATGTCGTTCTTGACGTTACGCTGTAACGCCGATGAACGACGTTACTGCGCTTCTTGCTTCGGCAACCGTTCTTCAATTCCTCCTTCAATTCTCAACCGAATTTCATGAAACATGTCCCGAACGACTCGTAACTCAATTACAGACTTAATTATGCACTTTATGCCCAAAAACGCAGGGGCCTTTACATACTAATTGATCAAAATCAAAGTAAACTAAGACCAAAAAACTCCTAAACAGTTTTACAGCAAACCAAATGCATTTCCCACAAAATCAATGCAATTTTGTTTCAAAACAAAACAATACAAGCATTGCTCGGATACCAATTGATGGAGATATGATCTCCTTGAGCAGCGGAAACGTGTTTGGGATCGTAAATTGCTTGATTGTTTTGCTTGAGACAAAAACCGATACATTGACAAAAAATACAGAACAAGCATGAAACTCTAATCCTATTAGACATGGATTAATTGTATACATGCAAACATATGTTAAGTTTAACAATTAAACTAAAGGGAAGAAGAATACCTTTGTAGATTCGCAGAACAGCAACTCCTTGCTCCTAGAGAAATCAACAGCAACACAGGCACTCCTCTGTGTTTCCAAGCAGGACACCACCAACAGAGAAAACCTTCTATATCTCTGAGTTCTCAGAGCAAAATCCTTTGTGGGAAGGATTCCAACAATTGGAAGGTTTTGGGAATTATAGAATTGAGAGAGAAAAAGAATTCTTGCAGTCTTACCACGAATTGATCGATTGATCATCATCAAAATGAGCAACCCCCTTCTCCCTGTTAAACTGTCGATATGGATAAGGGGAGGGGTAGTGGAGAACGTGCCTGGATGACACGTTCCCTCATTTTATTATTAAAATAATAATAATAATATAATTAAATCATATTTAAATAATACAAATTAAATATCATATATTTAATTTGGATTAAATCTCATTTAATCATATTACCTCTTTAATCTATAGTTTTAATGTACATCCAGTGCACATTAAATTTTATCCTATAGTTTGCAAATGTGAATCACTTTCACATTAAATATATTATTTGAACTCTTTCAAATATTCAATTCTCTCATATAATTTAATATGAATCATATTCACATTAAATTTATAATATATAGTTCCAAAACTATATATTATATCGTATCTAAATACATTAAATATATTCCCTAATGAATTTGAACATTTGAAATTCAAATGATCTAAGAACCCTTTACGAGCTAGAAGGTGGACCTAATGGACCTCTGATCGTAAAGCTCCAACGATACGAGATTGCTCGGTTAATCTCATTAACCTCCCAATCAACATCGTTAACTGCGGGAACACTCCACTAAAGTCCCGCAGCTGCACTCTTCTCCCTGCAGATATATTTTTGTGTCCATGGATATTGACCAATAACAGCAAGTCAATCTTTTATTTAATGTTCAGAATACCACGGGGTTAAAAATTATCATTTTACCCCTCAGGTTACATCTTGTGCCTTAAGTACTAGTGCTCCTCTAATGAACAATTTGTTTGTGGTCCTACCAACAAACAGAGTCCTTCTCGGGCTAATGAGAGGGTCGGGCCCTTTGTTCAAGTCCTGGAGACACCACTTAAGGGAACATTCCTCTACTTACCCTAGTAGGAGTGAAGGAGTGAATTCCATCTTGCTAAGTTAAGTTCCCAGCCGCTCACTCGGTCTTGTCCCCAAGAAGGTAGGCATAATGAGTCGGCGAATCTGACCACTCTCACCCATACTAGTCAAAGGACAATCCCTCGCGAACAGGATTTCGTAACCTGCTCAGGATTGAAATCAAGTTGCCTAGGTCATCCTAGTGAAATAGAAGCCTAACTAGTCAACGGAGATACAACTAGAGGTTACTATTTCGTGGTCCGGTCTTATGTAATCTCATTACATAGGATATCCCCAGTCACATGTCATCTACACGAACACGTTAGGATCACAGTGTTTGTATCAAATACAAAGTGGCCCACATCCATAGTTTTACCAAGGTAAGGTAGTCAAACCTTGTCCCCTAACTATAGACCCTTTAGGTTGTATCTCGAACCGAGATCCTTTATATGTACACTACATACAGTTAGAGATTCATTTTACAGCCTTGGATGTTTAGTTTATTGGATTTAGGGTTTAAATAAAGGCAAACTCGTAGATAACGAACAATGACACTTTATTGAAATAATAACACTTTATTACATTAATTAGAACATAATTACAAACTACGAGTTTTAGGGCACAAATCCCAACAGTCATATGGCTAAGAAAATTCATGGTGGATTTGGAAGTTGTTCCAAACATGAATTTGCCAATCACACTTTATTATGATAATAGTTGTGTTGTGGTAAATTCAAAAGAACCCCGAAGTCACAAGACGGAAAACGCATTAAGCGGAAGTATCAGCTAATTAGGGAGATAGTGCATTGAGGAGATGTGATCGTCACGAAGATAGCTTCGGAGCACAATACTGTTGATCCATTTACAAAGGCTCTCACGGCTAAAGTGTTTGAGAGTCACCAAGAAGGTCTAGGGCTACGTATCTTACCCTAACTAGGGCACCTGGGAGTATGTCGTGTTGGGGTGTTTGCCCTAATCTCATGAAGTTTGTAATACAGTTGTTTTAAATGAATAAAAGTTATTGATTTGTCAAAACTTTGTATCTCGCATTTTATAAAACTTAATCCAATAAACTAAGCTCGAGGGGTCATATTATAGTACTTAAACGGTGTGTAGTTGACACACGGGGAGGATCACGTTTGAGTTAGTGACCCGAACGGTCTATAGTATATGGATAGGGTTGGAAACCTCATCCCGGTTACATAGTGGATGTGGCCCGCTTTGTATTAGATACAAACGAGGTCATCCAGCTCGTTCATCTAATTGACATACGAGTGGGGGCATCCTGTGCAATGAGATTGTACAAGACCGGATCGTGAATTATTAGACCTACTGATGTAACACTATTAACAGTAGGACTAATAACTTCGTAGATGACCATTAGTGACTCGTCCTTAATCCGGAGCGTGTCACGAACTCCTGTTTGCGGGGGTCAATCCTTTGACTAGCACGGGTGAGGGTGTTATGGAGACACCCAATATGCCTGCTTTCTTGGAGACAGAACCTCATGGGGAGCTGGGAACTTGACTATGCAAGAAAGAATTCACTCGTTCCCAACCTAGGGACTCTTGAGAGGTTGTTCCCTTAAGTATTGTCTCTTGGGCTTGAACAATGGGTGTCTGCCCTCTCACTTGCCCGAGAGGGACATTGTTTATGGTTGGACCATACAACAAAGTTGTTCATTAGAGGAGCAGTGGGACTTGTGGAACAAAAGTAGACATAGGGGTAAAACAATAATTTGACCCAGCAAAGGCTACGAACAACTTGTGAAGTGACGACTCGCGGGTAGTGGTTATATCAATGGACACAACTTGTCCTAAAGTGGTGGGAGTTCAGCTACGGGCTTTAGTGGAGTGTTACCGGTTCTAATGAATAGTGATTAACATGATCAAAGAGTTTGATCGGTTAATCTCATATCATTGGAGCTCATCAGGTGTAGGTCCATTGGGTCCTTCGGTTGGCTCAATTGGACAAATTGAGGGTTTACTCATTAATTGGGTAGTTATGTCAATTATATGTGATATAGTTGACATAATATATAGTTTGATGTGAATTCGATTCATAATAAACTATAGAATAGCCTAATTGATTAATTAGTGCTAAATCGGAGAAATTAAATTGAGAGAAATTAAATTGAATGTGATTCAATTAATTATTCCACAATTATACAAATAGAATTTGTATAATAAGGTATGAGATACCTTACATTATGTGATTTTCAAATATGATTTGCATATCATATGGTTGTTGTAAAATGGTGAATTGGTGGAGTTTTTAACTCCACCACTCACCATTATAAATAGGTGTTTTGTGAAGCACTTGGTAAGGAAGAGCTCTCATTTTTGGAATTCCACCAAAAGAGAAAGAAAGATCTCTCTTTGATCTCTCTCAATTCTCCATACCTTCTTTCCATCCCAAATTCCAAAGGGAGTTCCACAACTCTCCCTCTACCTTCTGGGAAGAACTTTTGGAGGTGTCGTTGTTCGTGAGGATCGTTGGATCGTGAGAGATCGAGAAGGAATTCTTAGAAGTTGTGTACAAGTGGTTAGTAAAACATTTACTCACTGTTTTCCTTCTCAAATCAGCATGCTTAACTTAGTTTTTATGTGATAACCTATGTTTTTAAGAAATTACACACACAACGAATCAACGACGTTTCACGACGTCTTCTGCTACGGGAAATCGATTCCCTCCATGTCGTACAAAGGGTATTTAGTGCCCTAGTTTATTGTATTACTGTAATGTTTATTATGTACTCCACTAGCTTTAGGTCAAGTGGGAGATTGTTGGAGATTATGCCCTAAACAAGTGTAGTTTTGATATATTATATTCTCGCACATATACCTAAATCCAATAAAGTAAGTTCCAAGGTTATAATGATCGATCTTGAACAATTGTGTAGTGGACACAAGTTTGATAAAGTTGTTCAAGTATAACCTGAATGGTCTATGGTATATGCATAAGGTTGGGAACCTTATACTAGTAACACCATGGATGCGACCTGCTTTGTATTTAGTACAAACGAGGTAATCCAACTCGTTCATGTGGTAGACATGCGAGTGGGGCCATCATGTATAATGAGATTATACAAGATTGGATCCCAAATTATTAACCTACTAGTGTAACATCGTTAACAAGATATGTCTAATAATTTATAGATGATCGTTAGTGACTTGACCTGAATCCTGAGCAAGTTACAGACTCCTGCTCAGACTAATATGGGTGAGAGTGGTCTGTAGCCGACTCAATAAGCCTACCTTCTCAGGGACAGAACCTTGTAGGTAGTTGGGAACTTAACTCTGCAAGATGGAATTCACTCATTCCTAAATTAGGGAATCAAATAGTTTGTTCTCTTAAGAACTGAATCCAGGTCTTGAACAACGGGGCCCTGCCTTCTTACTGGCCTAAGAAGGATTAAGTTTATGGTAGGACCATAGACTTGTTGTTTATTAAAGGATCAGTGGTGCTTAAGGAGCAAGATGTAATCACAAGGGTAAAATGGTAATTTGACCCAACTGTGATTATGAACAACCTGTGAAGGGTCAACTCACAGGTATTGATTATATCAATGGACACAACACAATCTACAGTGAGGAGAGTGTTGCAACGAGTCTATAGTGGAGTGACTCGTAGTTAATGAATATTGGTTAATTAGATCAAAGAGTTTGATCGGTTAATCTCGTATTATTGGAGCTCATGATCTGTAGGTCCAATAGATCCATTTGTTGGCACAACATGGAAATATTGAGGGTATTAAGTTTGGAGTGAGATTGAAGTGTTCAATTTTATATATGAGGAGATATATCAATTATATATGATCTAATTGATATAATATATAGTTTAACTATATACAAAATGAGAAATACATAGTAAGGGCACACTATAGGTGTAGGATGGTCATTTTCACCCTATTTCCCTATAAATATGTGTATAAGATGCACATTTGGAAGGCAATCTAAGGCATTTGTGAAAACCCTAGTGCTCTTTTGTGAGTGTTGTTGGAAAGGTTTCAAGACACTTATTCTTTCAAAATCCCTCCTAACTCCAAAAGAGGATTCTCACCATTTTCCCTCTTCTATAGATACAATGGAGAAGATCTAGCGGTCGTGTCAAAACTACTTCGAAGTTTGTGGAGAACGCGAGATCATTAAGATCGTGAGATCGAGAGCAGCAAAGGAGCACGTGTTGTTTTAAGTCTACAAAGGTAATACTTGTTGTCCATTCTTGATTTATGTGTTTAATCTAGTATATTTCTGTTTTTTTATTTGATCTACGTAACATATTACAAGAACACGTAATTCAAATCACTTCCGTCCAAGATTCGATCCCATCAAATCTTCCATATCAGGTGATACTTCCCTTCAATGTGCTTGCCCCTCTTATAACTTCGAGAAGCCTGCAAACCTTTTGCTCCTGACTTTGTACAATGAACCCTTTGGGTTGGTCCATGTAAATGTTCTCGTCAAGATTCATTCAGAAAGGTCGTATTGATATCCATCTGTCATACCTCATAGTCATAATATGCGGCAATAGCAAGAAGGATTCTGATACATTTTACCATTGCAACAAGAGAAAAGGTTTCCTCAGTCAACCTTTTCTCGCTGGGTAAAACCCTTTACCACTAGTCTAGCCTTGATGGCATGCACCTTCCCATCAACACCACGTTTGCGCTTGTAGATCTACTTGTAACCTATAGGTTTTACTCCATCGGTTGATTCACAAGCTCCCAAACAGAATGGAAGTACATAAACTCTATTTCTTGATCCATGGCTTTAATCCATTCACCCTTGTCAACATCATCAATTGTCCGATCATATGTTAATGGATCCTCAAAGTAATCATCACGTATGACGACTTGGATTTCAGCCAAACCCATGTAACATTCTGGTTGTCTAACAACCCTCCCACTACATCGAGGCATTCTCAACTCTTGAGAAAGACGTACTTGACTAGACGAGCTAGGATCAACAACACTTGTTGATGTATTAGCACGATCAGCAACTCTTGTTGATGAACTATCCATTTCGTTCAACACAATCTTATTCTTTGGTTTGTGGTCCTTGATGTGATCTTCCTCAAGGAATGTGGCGTTTGTCGACACAAGCACAAATTTTCCTTAGGATCAAAAAATAGACACCCTCTCATTTCCTTTGGGTAACCTACAAAGAGGGACAACTTCAAACGAGTTTCCAACTTCTTCGGGTTTGTCACTCGCACATGGGTCGGGCATCCTAAAATTCTGAAATGATGTAAATTACCTTTACGACCATTCCAGAGTTCGAAAGGCATTTCAGAAACACTCTTCGACATAACGTTGTTCAAAATGTATACTGCAGTCTCCATTGCGTAACCCAAAAACGAGTCAGGGTGATGAGTATGACTCATCATCAACTGAACTATGTCGAACAAGGTTTTGTTCCTCCTCTTCGATAATCCATGTTCTATCATATAGTCCTGGAATTCAAGGTCCATGTACTCTCCACTTTGATCCGATCAAAGTGTTTTAATCGTTTTACCTAATTGGTTCTCAACCTCAATCTTATACTCCTCGAAATTTTCAAGAGCTTATGACTTATGAAGCATTAAGTAAACTTACCCATATCTTGAGTTATCATCTATAAACGAGATTAAGTATTTGTAACCTCCTCGAGCTTTAACACTCATCAAACTACAAAGGTCAGAATGTAGAAGATCTAAAGGCTTTTTGGCTCTATAACCTTTTCCACTAAAAAGTCATTTGGTCATTTTGCCTTCAAGGCATGATTCACACACCGACAAAGAACTTTCTTCTAACTCGCTTAGAAGTCCATTCTTCACTAGTCTCTCAATCCTATTGAGATTAATGTGACCCAACCTTATATGCCAAAGATGGGCGTTTTCTTTCGGAGAAACCTTTAATCTCTTTGTTCGCATTTTAGCAGTTTTAAACAATACAGTGTTCCAACCACTTTCTGACCGAATTGGGCCTTAAAACATACAGGTTATTATGAAGTGAAGCAAGAAAAAAATCTGAACTTCTTTGAGAGAAATAAACGCTTTATTCATATCAAAAGAAATAGAAATACATTGTTCTATAAGACAGGAAATAGAAACAAGGTTTCCAGTAAACGAGTGATCGCGTTTGCTTTGAAATTTGTGAGAAACTAAACATGCAATTAAGGAAGAAATTTTCATACCTTGTTCTTTCACAAAAACGATCGAAGGCACCTCCAAAAGACCTTCCCTACTATCACTACAATATTAGTGGAAAATAATGACATACAACAAAAAATCACGCTGGGATACCATGACAAATTGTTCAAAACACGTGAAAATTTTAAAAAGAAAAAGCAGAATTCACATATGCCCGTCATTGTAGAAATCCTTTAATGTTGAGCATTTCCCGACGTTGTATATAATTTTTCTTTTTTTAAAAAAATGTATTCTCTCTCCCCGGCAGGCGACACGACAACACAGAATATTTTTCCATCTTTTGTTCACTCTCCCCAACAGTACTCTCTCTCAGCAAACCCATTTCCATAAGTCCTTCGAGTTCTCCATCCGCCGTCCAACTTCCTTTACCGGGCAACCAAATCTGCACTATCGTTCACTTAAGCTCGTTATTTCTTGAGTTCTCCAAAAGACGTTAGCTTACCGGAAGGAACCTATGGACAAATATTTCTCGAGTTCTCCATGTTGGGATGCATGTCCTCATCTCGTGTAGTTTGAAATATTCCAAGTTGTAAATAAATAAGAGTTATTTATTTGAACCTTGTGATATAAATAAGAGTTATTTATTTGAACTTTGTGTCTCGCATATTTCATAAACTTAATCCAATAAACTAAGCTCCAGGGTCATTGCATTATGAGAGAACAAAGAACTTCAACGGTGTGTAATGGACACACAGAGAGGATCACGTTCGAGTTAATGACCTGAACGGTCTACTGTATATGGATAGGGTTGGAGACCTAATCCTAGATACATTGTGGATGTGGCCCGCTTTGTATTAGATACAAATGAGGTGATCTGAATCGTTCATGTGGTTGACATGCGAGTGGGAGCATCCTGTGCAATGAAATTGTACAAGACTGGACAGTGAATTATTAGACTTACTGATGTAACACCCTTAAAAGTATAACGCTAATAATTTCGTAGATGACCATTAGTGACTCGACCTTAATCCTGAGTGTGTTACGGACTTCTGCCTGCGGGGGTCTGTCCTTTGACTAGTACGGGTGAGGGTGACCACTGTTGCTCCCCCAATATGCCTATCTTCTCAGGGACAGGACCACGTGGGGAGTTGGAAACTTGACTACGCAAGAAGGAATTCACTCGTTCCCGACTTACAGGATACACAAACTCTGACTTTCAGACCGATAAGGATTCTAGGAAATCCCCATCGGGGTTAGTGTTTACTCTCAATGGAGGAGCAGTAGTTTGGCAAAGCATCAAGCAAGGATGCATCGCTGACTCCACTATGGAGGCTGAGTATGTAGCAGCTTGTGAAGCGGCTAAAGAGGCAGTTTGGCTGAGGAAGTTCATGTTTGATTTGGAATTTGTTTCGAATATGAACCTCTCAATCACCCTTTTATTGTGATAACAGCGGTGCAGTGGCCAACTCGAGGGAACCTCGAAGTCACAATAGAGGAAAACACATCGAACGAAAGTATCACTTGATATGGGAAATTATGCACCGAGGAGACGTGATCGTCACGATGATAGCATCAGAGCACAATGTTGCTGATCCATTTACAAAGACTCTCATGGCTAAAGTGTTCGAGGGTCACCTAGAAACTCTAGGTTTACACATTAGTACTTGACTAGGGCAAGGGGGAGTATTGTATCAAAGGGTATTCAATGCCTTAATTAATTGTATTTGCATTATTGTAATGTTCTATGTACTCCACTAGCTTTAGGACAAGTGGGAGTTTGTTGGTATTTATACCCTACACTTGTGTATTTCTAATTAATTTAAGGAAGTGAATAAAAGTGTTATTTTTCCTTCAATCTTGTATTCTCACAAATTACAAACTTAAAATCCAATAAACTAAGCTCCAGGGTCACATTTAGAAGATCTTGAACAGTGTGTGTGGTTGATACACATCTAGGATCAAGTTCAAGTAAAAGACCTAAATGGTCTATAGTACATGAATTAGGTTGGGAACCTCATCCTAGAAACACTGTGGATGCGACTCACTTTGTATTTGATACAAACGAGGCGATCCAGCTCGTTCATGTAGTGTACATGCGAGTGGAGGCATCCTGTGCGATGAGATTGTATAAGACCGGACCGAGAATTGTTAGACCACTCTAGTAACGTCATTGATAGATTAGGGTTAATAATTCACAGATGACCATTAGTGACTCAACCTGAATCATAAGCGAGTTGCAAACTCCTGTCTGAGGGAGTTTATCCTTAGACTAGTACGGCGAGAGTGGTCAAAGTTGCCGACTCAATAAGCTTACCTTATCAAGGATGAAACCTCGTAGGGAATTGGGGACTCAACTTTGCAAGAAGTAATTCACTCGTTCCTAAACTAGGGTAATTAGATAGGTAGTTCGTTTAAGAGCTGAGTCTAGGTCTTGAACAACGGGGTCCCTCCCTCTTGCTGGCCCGAGAGGGATATTGTTTATGGTCGGACCATAAACTTGTTGATCATTAGAGGATCAGTGGTGCTTAAGGTGCAAGAAATAGTCACAGGGGTAAAATGGTAATTTGACCCAGTTGTGACTACGAACGACCTGTAAGGGGTTGATTCACGGGCATTGGTTAAATCAATGGCACAACTTGTCCTACAGTGAGGAGAATGCAGCTACGAGTCTATTGTGGAGTGACTCGTAGTTAATGAATGTTGATTGACGGAATCAATGAGTTTGATTAGTGAATCTCTCATCGTTGGAGCTCCTGATCTGTAGGTTCATTAGGTCCCTCGGTTGGCTCAACATGGAATTAAATGAGGGTATAAAGTTTTGGAATGAATTTGAAGTGTTCAAATTCAATTTAGTGAATTATGTCAATTATATATGATATAATGGATATAATATATAGTTCAATGTGAATATAATTCCTAATGAACCTAATTATGTCTAATTATGGAATTAAGCCATATATCGAGGAAATAATTTGAGAGACATTTTCACATTATGTAAATATGATTTACATAATAAGGTATTTGAAACCTTATATTATGCATTTATGCATAACTAGTGGAGTTAGTGGCAAAATGGGTGGAGAATTTGTCTCCACCCACATTGCCTATAAAAGCATCCTTTTGTATGCATTTTGAGACATTTGATGCATTTGCTAAATTTTAGAATTCTAGCAAACAACACTTCTCTCTCAAATTCTCTCTACTTTCCTTAATCCCAAAAATGAGGTCCCACCTCTCTCCCTCTCCAAGAGAACAACTGAGAAGGATTTTTGGCGGTGTTCGAGTATTCGATCGTAGAGAAGAAGAGAACGTTGACGGGAGGGAAATACGCGAAGAATGGGTCTTCAAAGGTAATCCCTTATTCACTTTATGCTTCCAAATGTATGATTAGCTAGGTATTATGTTTTGTGTGCATTTTTTATGTAACACAATTGAGAACAAAGGCAAACATTCGCTTCCCCACGGGATTCGATTCCCTTCAGAAGCAAAGATTTTTATGTAAAATGCATTAATATCTGGGCCTAAACAACCAGGGAATGGCATAGATGTTTATTTAGCTCCATTAGTTGATGATTCGAAAAAACTTTGGAATGATGGAATTGATATTATGATGTACATCATGAACAATATTTCACACTCAAAGCTATTTTATTGTTGATTATTAATGATTTTCTTGCATATGAAAAATTGTGTGGTCGTACAGTAAAAGGATATCATGCATGTCCAATATCTGGTGAACAAAATTCATCTACTTATTTGCCAAAAAAAAAGATGGTGTATCTTGGACATCGAAAATATTTACCTCGTAATCATCTATATAGAAGACAGAATAAAGTTTTTATCGATTAACAAGAATTGGAATTTGCTCTTGAACCATTAAGTAGAGAGGAAGTTCTTGCGAAAGTTAGTAGACTTCAATACTCATTTGGTAAGAAGCCAAGAAAGGAAAAAAAAAATAAACGAGATCCTTCAAGCACATATTGGAAGAAGAAGTCTATTTTCGTTGAGTTAGAATACTAGAAACATCTTGACGTGCGACATTGTGATGTATATTGAGAAGAATGTGTATGCAAATATTATTGACACGTTACTTGATATTCCTGTCAAGACAAAAGATGGATTAAACACTCGTTTAGATTTGGTTGAATTGAACATTAGGTCAGAGTTGCCCCTCAATTGGAAGAGAAAAGAATCTTCTTACCTCTAGCATGTTATACATCATCGCGGATGGAAAAATTGAATTTGTGCAAGACACTATCAGAAATTAAAGTACCTGAAGGTTATTCTTCCAACATACAGAGTTTAGTGTCGCTCACAGATTTGAAACTTTACGGGCTTAAGTCGCATGACCACCATGTTCTTATGCTACAATAGTTGTTACTTGTGGTTATACGTAGTATTTTACCAAAGCATGTTAGATATGCAACTATTCGCTTATGTTTGTTTTTCAATGTCATATGTAGTATGTCGATCGATTCATCTAAGTTAAAAGACTTGCAAGAGGATATAATAGTTACTTTATGCTTGTTAGAGAAATATTTTCCACCGATATTTTTCATGATAATGGTACATCTTGTGGTCCATCGTGTAAGATAGATAGAATTTTGTGGACCAGTTTATTTGAGGTAGATGTATCCTATTGATCAATATATGAAAGTCTTGAAAGATTGTGTGCGAAATAGAAACCGACCAGAAGGATGCATTGGAGAAAATTATATCATAGAGGAGGCTATAGAGTTTTGTTCTGAATTTCTCACTAGAATTGAATCTATTGGGTTACGTTCAACGACAAGGAAAGAGAATTCAGATATTGATAGACCATTATTACTTTATGTTTGTTATGTCATATATGACCTTTTATGGTGTAATATAGAAAATTTGAAGCATGATTACCGAAAATTAACTTTTACTTTATTAAAATGTGACTGGGTTGAGAATAATAATGAAGTTAAAATGGATGAGATTGAGTTTACAACTGTAAATCTTAATCACATTGGGCATAAATAAGACTCGTTTATTTTAGCATCTCAAGCCAAGTATTTTATGTGAAAAATCCTCCTGATCCTCGATGGTCAAAGGTGTTGATCCTTCCTCAAAGAATAGTTGAAGAAGAATATTCTAAAGACGAAGTAGATATCATTCAAGAATGTGGATATGGGGTCTTAGAAAGAATGCCTAATATTGGTGTACCCCGTGAAATCGACGAAATGGCATCTACATATCTTTGAAATGATTGTGAGGGTACATGCATTGATAAATAATCTATTAAATTGATGAATATCGGATCTCCTTGAGCGGCGGAAACGAGTTTGGAATCGTAATTGCTTGATTGTTTTAGTTAGAAACAAAAAACATGTATATTGATAAAAAAAAATAGAAAAAACATGCTTATCTAATCTAATTAGGCAAGGAGACATACATGCAAACATGTTTAGTTTAACAATTAAACAGAAAAGAAGAAAGAATACCTTTGTAGAATTTTCTCAGCAACTCTTTGCTCCAAGCTTTTCGGCAACTTAGGAACTTCTCTGCTTCTCTGCTTTTATAACAGGACACCACCAACAGGAAAACCTCCTATGTCTCTTAGTTCAACTTAGATCTTCCTTAGGTGGGAAGGATCCAACAATTGGAGAGAAGTTTTGGGAGTACTTGAGAGTGAGAGAGAGAGAATTTTTCTTCGGTCAATTCAATCAATAAAATTGATCGATCGATCGAATGATTGTCCCTTCTCTCCAGGAGAAGAGTATTTCTCTAGGTAACTCCCCACTCCCTATCGAGGGGGAGTTGGGGAGTAGTGGGAACGTGTCCTCTTGACACGTTCCTAATTAATATTATAATTAATTAGTAAATTAATTAATCATATTAAATTAGATCTTATTTAATTCAAATATAATATTAATTAAATGATTAAATCACATTTAATCATTTTACCCTTTAACCTATAGTTTAATGTACATCTCATGCACATTAAGATTTAATCTATAGTTTACAAATATAAATCATATTCACATTTGAATTTAATATTTGAACTCTTTCAAATATTTAATTCTCTCACAAAATTTAATATGAATCATATCCACATTAAATTTATAATATATAGTTCCAAAACTATATATTATATCGTATCTATATACATTAAGCTTATTCCCTAATGAATTTGAACATTTCAAATTCAAATGATCTAAGAACCCTTTACGAGCTAGAAGGTGGACCTAATTGACCTACAGATCAGAAGCTCCAACGATACGAGATTGCTCGGTTAATCTCATTAACCTCCCAATCAACATTCGTTAACTGTAGGAACACTCCACTAAAGTCTCGCAGCTGCACTCTTCTCACTGCAGATATATTTCTATGTCCTCGGATATTGACCAATAACAGCAAGTCAACTTCACGAATGTTCGTAACACCAGCTGGATCAAATTACCGTTTTACCCCTAGGTTACATCTTGTGCCTTAAGTACCAGTGCTCCTCTAATGAACAATTTGTTTGTCGTCCTACCAACAAACAGAGTCCCTTTCGGACCAATGAGAGGGTCGGGTCCTTTGTTCAAGTCCCGGAGACACCACTTAAGAGAACATTCATCTACTTACCCTTGTAGGCAAGAAGGAGTGAATTCTATCTTGCTAAGTTAAGTTCCCAGCCGCTCACTCGGTCTTGTCCCCAAGAAGGTAGGCATACTGAGTCGGCGAATCTGACCACTCTCACCCATACTAGTCAAAGAACAATCTCTTGTGAACAGGAGTTCTTAACCTGCTCAGGATTGAGATCAAGTTGCCTAGGTCATCCTAGTGAAATAGAAACGTAACTAGTCAACGGAGTTACAGTTAGAGGTTACTATTTCGTGGTCCGGTCTGATGTAATCTCATTATATAGGATATCCCCACTCACATGTCATCTACACGAACACGTTAGGATCACAGTGTTTGTATCAAATACAAAGTAGGCCACATCCATAGTTTTACCAAGGTAAGGTACCCAAACCTTATCCCCTAACTATAGACCCTTTTGGTTGTATCTCGAACCGAGATCCTTTATATGTACACTACATTCAGTTAAAGATATATTTAACAGCCTTGGATGTTTAGTTTATTAGATTTAGGGTTTATACAAAAGGCAAACTCGTAGATAACGAACAATAACTCTTTATTGAAATAATAACACTTTATTACATTAATTAGAACATAATTACAAACTACGAGTTTTAGGGCATAAATCCCAACATAAATATGGTATACAATTGTTATGAGTCCATATATGCGTTATTATAACTTATTGTGTTTCATGGTATTTTTCTTGCAAATTGTTACAATGAGTGAATCAAGTAATGATGGAGTGAACGTATCCATCCAAATGGAGGCTAGACATACTAATTGGCATGGTCTTACTACTATATGTGATTTGGCACACGTAAGGACTACAGGAGAATACTTAGTCATCCAGTACAACAGTCAAGGTCAAAGTGTTGGTGAGAATGCAAACAAAATGCAAAGCTATATTAGACTTTGCGTTAGGAAACAAATTCCTTTAACTTACAAGACCTGGAAAGAAGTTCCTCGAGAGTTGAAAGATAAATTTTTTTATTCTGTAGAGGTAAAATAATTTTTCCCTAAAGATTTCTTATTATTTAGAGTTAATTAACCATTTATTATGATGTTTCCTATGTAGATGTCGTTTGTTATAGATGCTCGATCGAAAAATATAATTCTTTAATCCGCGGTGACAAAGTTCTAAATATTTCGATACACATTGACTCAACAATACATACTTCCATTTAAGGATGAACCGTCCTTGTCCAGGAGTCCTCCTCAAAAGCATTCACATATTGATCAGCAACAATAGGAAGGATTGTCAATGTTAGACTATCTGAAAAATGGGAGGAAACTACATCATACTTATTGCTTTTAAAATTTAGTAAAAAAGTATTAATGATTTAAATTGTGTTATGTTTAATAAGGCACATAGTCGTGTGTGAAGGAAATTGATTTCTCGCAGCGGAAGACGTCGTGAAACGTCGTTGATTCGTTGTGCAACACATATCTTAAACTTGAACATAACTATTATATTTTAGGCTATACATGCATAAGAACAAGAAGAAAACAGTAGGTAAAAGCTACTTACTTGTTGAAAAACTCTTCTTCGACGTTTTCTCCTCCAGTCATGATTTCTCTCGTTCCAACGATCTCTACAATCACGATCCTCAAACCGAGCAACAGAGATACTTCCAAAGAGTCTTCTCGGTTGTTCTTGGTAGGTTGAGGGAGAGTATGTGGGACTCACTTTTGTTTTGGGTGAGGAGAATTTCTAGAGAGAGTTGAGAGAGTTTGAGAGAAGGATTAGCGCTTTTTGGATCTTGAATTCCAAAAAATGACACTCTTGCTTACCAAATGCTTCTCACCAAGCCTTTAAATAATGGTGAGTGGTGGAGTTAATATCTCCACCAATTCACTATTTTACCGCATTCTTATAATATGCAAATCATATTCGCACATCACATACAATAAGGAATCTCATACCTTATTATACAAATCTCATTTGTATAATTGTGGAATTTTAGAATCACATTCAATTTAATTTCTCTCAATTCAATTACTCCAATTAACATTAATTAATCAATTAGGTTATACTATAGTTAATTATGAATCTCATTCACATCAAACTATATATTATGTCAACTATATCACATATAAAAGACATAATTGCCCAATTAATGAATTTGAACACTTCAAATCCACACCAAACTGTAAACCCACAATTTATCCAATTTGAGCCAACCGAGGGACCTAATGGACCTGATGACGAGCTCCAATGATTCGAGATTAACCTATCAAACTCTTTGACTCGTTCAACCAGAATTCATTAACTACGGTAACACTCCCCTAAAGCCCGTAGTTGCACTCTCATCACTGTAGGACAAGTTGTATCCATCGATATAACCAATACTCGTGATTCGACCCTTCACAGCTTATTCATAGTCCCAGTTGGATCAAATTATCGTTTTACCCATGTGTCTACCTCTTACTCCTTAAGTCCCACTGCTCCTCTAATGAACAACTACGTTGTATGGTCCAACCATAAACAACATCCCTCTCGGGCCAGTGAGAGGGTGGGTGTCCATTGTCCAAGCCCTTGAGACAACTCCTAAGGGAACAACCCCTCTAGTTTCCCTAACTCGAGAACGAGTGAAATCCATCTTGCGTAGTTAAGTTCCCAGCTCCCCACGTGGTCCTGCCCCTGAGAAAATAGGGATATTGGGCGAGTAACTATGACCACCCTCACCCGTACTAGTCAAAGGACAGACCCCTGCAGACAGGAATCCGTAACATGCTCAAAATTAAGGTCGAGTCACTAATGGTCATCTACGAAGTTATTAGTCCTATACTATTAACGGTGTTATATCAGTAAGTCTAATAATTCACGGTTCGGTCTTGTACAATCTCATTGCACAAGATGCTCCCACTCCCATGTCAACCACATGAACAAGTTGGATCACCTCGTTTGTATCTAATACAAAGCATGTCGCATCTATGGTGTAACCAGGATTAGGTCTCCAACCCTATCCGTATATTGTAGACCGTTTGGGTCATTTACACAAACGTGATCCTTCCCGTGTGTCCACTACACACCATTCAAGTTCTAGTTCTCCCATGATACTATTACCCTGGAGCTTAGTTTATTGAATTAGGTTTATAAAATATGTGAGACACAAAATATTAAAAAAATAACTCTTATTTATTTCAACATTGAATATTACAAACTACACGAGATTAGGGCATACACCCCAACAGTGTGCAAAAAGAAATAAGAGAAAATATAAATATAATCATTATATCTCTTGCAAAGGATATGCAAATCTAACTGAAGAACTAGTGAGTAACGTTAAATACATTATTTCTTATGATTTTTGATAGACGAGAATTAATAACTTGTATGTTCATATAGGAATTGGTGGAACATCGTTCAAATCGTGCCATTTTATGGATACAAGCACAAAAAGAAAAAAATAATGAATATTTTGATGAAGATACTAAACAATGTGTTGATCGAATTGTAAGTTAATATGTTCTTATTTTAGTAAGATGTAGATGTGATTTTTTGTTTAAATGTCTTATGGTTATGTATGACGTTGAGAGTTGAAATATGTCAATCTAAGTGATTGTGACAGGACGAACTAGCTAAGGTGAATAAAGGTAAAGGCGCGTTTTGACCGAAGCATTAGGCACACCATAACATAGAGGGTGTGTTAGAGGAATGGGTATGTCTATCAATCCCTCAAGATACTTTAATATTCCTCGAGTAATATCAAATCAAGAAAAGAGTCTGAAAACAAAATGTCGACTGATTGCTCACATTCAAAAAAGTCTGCAAGCATAGGCAGTAATACCCCAAAGGCAACGTCAAAAGGCAAAGAGGTCAGTGACGAGCTGGAAGAAATTTTAGAGGTAATTATTTTTTGTGTATAATGTTAATCATAAGATGTGATTTGTGATACTTTATTATTGATTTTCCTTTTTAGTTTTTGAATGAAACTCCATGTCATCTAGCTATAGAATCAAGGGATAACGTTGTTCTTGTAGGCACAATGTACACGTCTGACGTTTAATTTTCCACCATCCATAGAGTTCCCTTAGGAGTTGATAATGTTAGAGTGGTAGTAGACATGATCATAAGCGAAGATGTTCCATTACCAATTCTATACGGGGAGAAGTAGAATCTCTAAGTAAATCGATGAGAAACTTTGTTGCATGCACTCGTGACCTTGTCATTTTGAATAAGACAAAAAAGGTATGTAATTTTTCAACTCAAATGTTTAAGACTATTACATTCTTCGTTTACAATTTAAATGTTGTTTGTGATAGGCAGCTTCCCTAGCCAAACATGAGCAGGATGTTTCTGTACATATGTTTGTTTCACAGTCAACAAAGTACACAGACTTTCATGTTACTATTAAACTCTTGAATCGTTATGTTATGTTATTGATGCAAGAACATGATACAATTCAAGTAAACTTGAGCAAACACATGTTCGGATAAGAAAGGTCAATTTATCTACATCGTGATGATATCCTGCATTACTGTAGGATGGTGGAGATAGGGTACTCCTGCATAGTCACATACATTGCGTAAGTATACAACCTCTTTCATTTTACAACTATATAGACTACGTTTTTTAATATTTTATAATAATTTTAATTTTATTTAGGTATCTTTGAACTATATGTAACTATGAAATAATCACCAAGTTCATGCTAATTGATCAAATAGCCATTTCTAATTATGTGAAAAATCAAGAAATACGTTGTAGAAATCTGGCTAACAGGTTAGAGATGGTTAATTTGAACTTGGATCAACAAATACCCACCTCATATAATACTGGGTAAGTGATCATTTAAATTACTTTGACTTTTTATAGTTTTTTATTCCTAAACAATGATATTAGAATATTTATTGTTAATAGATAATATTGGATGTTGATCGTTATCCATCCACGGGCAAACACTGTTCATGTATTGAACTCGTTATGGAGTAAGATTGAAGAAAGTTTTCAAGGAACAATAAATACGTAAGTGTTTGAAACTTTTAGAATTATTACTTTCTACATTTATATTATTCTAATGTTTCAAATTCTTTAGATCATTGAGAATGTGGCAAGCCAAACACTCATTTCCACAATATCGTTCCAATATCAATTGGAAACTTGTAAGAGTATATTGATATATTCTTACATTTTAAGTGATTAAAAAAATAATTTAGTCTTATGTTATATGTATATTTATTTCTCTTTGTAGTTTAACACAAAAACTACATATAAACAAGAAGAAATCAACAAGATTCGAGTAGAATGGACGGATTTCATTGGCAGATTTGTGTAAAGCCATTTGTGGATTTTTATATTTTGTGAAATTGATGTAAGTACTAGATTTGTATGAAATCAGGTAAGTTAATATGTTCTTATTGTAATTAGGTGTACAATGTATATACTTGTTTATATGTATATAGTAGAAGTGTGTATATTTGAATATTGTTAAATGTAGTTTTGTGGAGGGGCAGGTGGCCTCATTCTTCTAAATCTGGTGTTGGAGTTTGTTGGATGTAGTTTGTGAAAGGATGTTTTTTTAGGTAGAAGTATTCCATATGTGTATTGTTTTGGTGAAAGAATCTTGTTGGATGTGTTTTTTATATAGAAGTGTTCTTTATAAGTGTAATGTTTCAGGTTAGTAGTTAAGTAAGGTTTTTTAGAGGTCATGCCGAAATTTTCACTTATTGGTTTGATTTCAATTTACTTTTAGAGTTTATGGTCTGTGATATAAGGTCTAAGGTTGTATATAGATCATCTCATGTGTGTTTTTTATATAGAAATGTTGTTTATATGTGCAATGTTTCAGGTTAGTTGTTAAGTAGGGTTTTGTAGAGGTCATGTCGAAATTTTCACTTATTGGTTTGATTTAGTTTTAATTTTAGAGTTTATAGTTTGTGATATAGGGTTTAAGGTTGTGTAGAGATCATCTCATGTGCGTTTTTTATATTGAAGTGTTCTATGTGTGTATTGTTTTAGTGAAAGAATCTTGTTGGATGTTGTTTGTGAATGGATTAGTGATTTCATGTGTATTTTCGATATAGAAGTTAATTATATGTGCAATGTTTCAAGTAACTAATTGTAAAATATTGTTGGTTAGTCACTGAGCTACCAACTTTTTTTTATTAAATTATGCTCAAAATGATGACGGTCATTGCGTGTCATTAAAAAATTATAAATTGACAAACATTTAATGATGTACAACATTTAATGACAGACAATATTTAAAGAGAGGCAACATATAATGACGGACAACAGGTTCCAATAATGACAAACATTGTCTATCATTAAAAAAATTTTAAACAAATAAAGATGACAGGCATTACGAGTCATATTAAGTACACTTTCCATGGTCGGCAATAACCGTCATTAAAAGTTGATGCCAACCCAAGATGTGTTGCTTTTCATGACGGGCGAAGACCTGTTATGACGGGTATTGCCCGTTATTATATAATGGCGGGCGTTTTTTTAATAACCGACAATATCATATACTTAGTTAAACCTTTATTGAACCATATTAAAATGTGCATCTCTGATATAACCTATAATTTTAATTTGAATCTCATTCAAATCAATCAAATCAATCTTGTTTGGCTTGAACCAATGAATAGGAGAATTCATATAGTATTTTTTTTTTTTATTTCTACCTTAATATTATTGTATATGTTTCTCCCAACAAGTGGTAACAAAGCCTTTGGTTTAGAGTCATGAAATCGTTATAGCGAACAAGTTTTGAGGGAGTCATGAAGTTTGATGGAAAAGTTTTTGGATATTGAAAGATAGAGACCAAGGATTACCTAACCGATAAGAAAGTGCATAAGGCATTGTAAAATAGACCAGAAGGGATGTCAGATGGAGATTCAAAAGCTTTTGGATGAAAAGACAATTGCAACCATAAGGATGTGTGCAACCCACTTTTCCACCACAAAAGTTTTCTTTCAAGAAAAGTCAATTTTTTTTTATGTGATTATAATGTGGGTTGCGTAATATATGGGTGCAACCAGTAGTTTTTATGTCTCTTTCAAAAAATTGATCATGAAATTTTGCGACTCATTTATGTATCCTTTGTGAAGGGTATTTCTTAAATATATTTTTGACGTGTAAAGCTTAATTCTTCTAAAAATATTATGTTATTATCAATATTACACATGTAAATGCTTATTTCACATGCCCCTTTGATACTCATGCCATGTGGCAAATTATCCATAGTTAAAGTGTCTTCCATGTGTCCAACAAAAGCCATAGATTGGTATCCAAATGGACCACATCATGTTCTCCAAAATGCCTATAAATAGTGACTTTTGGTGAATAAATAAAATGCACAATTGGGTGAAGTTCTCTCCAATCCATTTTCTTCTCTCCCACTTTCTCTCTATTTTATTCCTTATTTAATTTTTCCATATAATTCCACAATCTTTATTTATAATATATATCCCATTTCCACTTTCTTTTCTTTATTATTATTATTATTATTATTATTATTATTATTATATGATTTGGTAAAGTTTCAGTACCTAGTTTTGCCTCCAATTTTACAACACGTTATCAACACGAGCCTCTGTTATTTTTCCCTCTAAAGGTAAGTCTTATAGATAAGCCATTTTTTATTATTTTACGCATTTGGTTTATGTTAAATTTCTAATATAAATATATAATATTATTTTGATAGTGTTATTATGGCAAACCTTACAAAGCTAGAATTTGTGGCCCTGGATATTAATGAAAATAACTACTTGTCATGGGTTCTTGACGCTGAGATCCATTTAGATTCCATGAATCTTGGAGAAACAATTAAAGAAGGAAATGATGCATCAAATCAAGAAAAAGCAAAACCTCTAATCTTCTTTTGCCATCATCTTCACGAGGGATTGAAAATGGAGTATCTTACAGTAAAAGATCCCTACATTCTATGGCAAGGTTTGAAAGAAATGTACGATCATCAAAAAACAGTTATTCTTTCAAAAGCTCGTTATGATTGGATGCACCTGAGGATGCAGGACTTCAAATGAGTAAGTGAGTATAACTCTGCACTATTCAGAATTAGCTCAAAATTAAAATTATGCGGAGAAAAGATTACTGATGTTGATATGTTAGAGAAGACATTTTTTTACTTTTCACGTCTCGAATACGCTCCTACAACAGCAATATCGAGGAAGGGTTTTACAAAATATTCTGAACTTATCTCATGTATTCTCGTTGTTGAACAAAATAACGAGTTATTGACCGACTGGAGCAACACCATTCCCTAAAGTGAATGTTGTGAATTTCAATAATCGTGGTTGAGGTCGTGGTCGTGGCCAAGGTTGGGACTGTGGTAGAGGAAGAAATATCTATTTTCATGGTGGGCATTATAATTTTAAGAAACCCACACGAAATGATGATCATAAAGGAAAGATTCCACAAGAAAGAAGTTCGAAAGGTGATGAACATAAATGTTTCCGGTGCGGGTTGACTGGGCACTGGTCACGTACCTGTCGTATGTCAAAACACCTTGTTATCTCTATTAAGCTTCCCTGAAGGAAAAAGGAAAAGGGAAGAATGTGGAGGTAAATCTTGTCATTCAAGAAGATGATGTGTTTGACCCCTCCAATATGATGCATCTTGATGTGACTAATTATTTTGAATCTCCTGGAGAAAGAATTGATGCAATTAAATAAGTAGATGATGCTTTGTATGAAAATATATAATTAAGTACTGCTTGTAATTCTAGTATGTTTTTGTTGTTTTGTTTGTATATATATTTAAGACTCTTTGTAATCGTTTTTCTTTCCTTTTTCAATGAAAAAATATGGGCAATTTCAATATGTTGAGTAACTCGAAAATGAGCAATAAGGATTTATGTTTGGCATACTGCACAACTACACACACGATACTCTCAAGCAGAAAATATTCTACTAGATTGACAATGATGGAAGCAAAAGTCAATACTATATCAGTTTCTGCAAATCTGATTGAAAATTTTGGAAAAGCAAGCTTTATTTTTCCTAGAGAAACAAGATTTACAATTAATAATTTTTTCTTCTCTAGCAAATCGGAAAGAAACTTATTGAGTTTTAAAGATACACGTGAAATAATTATCATGTTGAAACTGATTGTAAAAATAATATAGAGTGTCTCTATATCACATCTATTGTTTCACATGAAAAAGTATTTTAGAAACACTATCAGCTTTTTCTTCTGGATTATATTATACTCATATACGAGTAATCGAAAGTTATGCAACAATGAACCAGAAGTTCATGAATCCAAAAATATTCAGTGTTTGGCATGATTGATTAGGCATCAAGGATCAATAATGATGAGGAAAATTATTGAGAATTCACATGGGCATCCTTTAAAGAACCAGAAAATTCTTCAATCCAATGAGTTGTCATGTGATGTTTCCTCTCAAGGGAAATTAATTATTAGACCATCATCGGCTAAAGTGGGGATTGTATCAACTGCATTTTTAGAGCAAATTCAAGGTGATATTTGTTGACCTATTAACCCATCAAGTGGTCCATTTAGATATTTTATGGTATTAATTGAAGCATCCAACAGATGGTCACATGTATGCTTATTATCAAGTCGAAATCTTACATTTGCAAGATTACTTGCTCAAATAATTAAGTTAAGAGCGCAATTTCTTGATTATATAATTAAGATCATTCGACTTGATAATACTGGTGAATTTACATCCCAAACTTTTAATAATTATTGTATGTCAATTGGAATAAGTGTTGAACATCTTGTAGCTCACGTTCATACATAAAATGGTCTAGCATAATCATTTATAAAACGTCTGCAACTAATTGCAAGACCATTGCTCTTAGGAGATCTAAAGTTCCTAAATTGGCTTGGGGTCATGCTATTTTGCACGCTACATCATTATTACGTATTAGGCCAGTAACTTATTGATAGCACACAAAATGTGTTATCCTTAGGCTTAATTATTGCTAGTTTTATGCTAATTTCAAGGCTTTTATGTGTGTTAATCATTGAATTTCAGGTAAAGAGCTTATAAAGGACAATTAGAGATATTTTGGATCACTCGGGATCGAAACAAGACTTTTTTGAGCTAAAAATAATATCAATTGGAAGTAGAAGAACCAATCCAAGCTTGAAGACCAGGGGTGATGGTGTTGCAACGCCAAGCGTGTTGCTTTGAGGCGTTGAAGGGTTATGTCGATAGCGTTGCAACGCTATCACGATAAGAGAATAAGCAGAAGGGTCGCAGTGAGAACGTTGCAACGCTGCCTTGCAGCGTTGCAACGCCAGATCGATAAGGACGCGCGCGTTAAGGTAACAGCGTTGCAACGTTGTCGGCACATTCCATATATGATACGCGCTTAGGGCACGACGTTGCAACGTTGTGCCTAGCATTGCAATGTTGTGCCGATTACGCCTATAAATGCAACCTTACATCTTCTTACAAATGGAGCCGAATTTGATAGAGATTTCACCCTAATTTCGAAATACCCTCTGTAAGAAGAGAAAAGAGAGCAATTCTTGAGAGCCAAAGCATTCGTGGAGTTTCGAGATCGAGACAGGAGCTCGAAGACGAAGGATCGACATCGACATATAAGTTTATTTCCTCTTTCTTTCAGATTGAAACACTGTTCTAAGACGTTTTCTACACTTTTAGTTTGGTTTTATTGTGATTTAGAGTAGCTAAATGTTGTAGTTAGAATTTGATTCACATGTTTAAGACTTGGTTGTTTTTGTATTGAATTATGTTTTGGTATTTATTTTTGGCAATTCGTTCTTTAATTCCTTGATTTTGTTGGTTTAAGTGGGCTCGAGAGAAAAAACTTAGATTAGAGCAAAGTTTTCAAAACTCTTAGAAGTCTAGCATGAGAATGACCTAGAAGTCTAAGGAAAACACATAAAAAACTTGCTTAATGTCGTTTATGCTTTAGATTCATATGGAGACTATAGAATTCATTGTGTGTGTGAGGCTCACTAAGAATCGAGGGATTTTCTTGAGTATCTTACTTCTTGTTTATAAATTCATCATTTTAGTTCATTGCATGTGTTAATTAAGTTATTAACTTGTGAAGTCAATTTCCACCAAATCTATCAATTCGTGTCTTCACTTGTTTGTTTGTCTTTTTTCTTTGTTTTCACCACCTATCCATGTTATATTACTTTAGCTAAAATTGAGAATTAGTATCTTGGTAATTAATTAATCTAGAAACTCATTCCCGAGGACGATACTTGGACTCTCAAATCACTATACTAAAACTTGACCCGTACACTTGCGGTATTGCATAGCAACAAGTTTTTGGCGTCGTTGCCGGGAAATGGCAATTATTTAGATTAATTAATATTAGGAGAAATTTTGAGATTTTAGACTAAAGTGTATTTGTGTTGTGTTTTCCTTATTTGTTTTCTTTGTGTGTTTGTTGTTTGTTTCCTTATTTATCTTATTTTAGTTTTGTGTGTTTTTTAGTCTATGTCTCCTATTTTTTTGTTGTGTTGTTATTGTGCAAAAGTCTTGATTTTAATTAATGATTTTTCAAGTATGACTTTGCATGATTTCGATTCTACACCATTGTATTGTCCCTCTCAGGACCCTAGGAATGTGCATCATGACTTTTCTGAATATCATTTGTCTAATTTTTACCATTCTGCACCTGAAATTGATAAAAATTCTTTTGATGGTAGTCATTTAGGCATTTGGAACCAAAATTTCTCGTACCCTGACCAACCTATAGAAAACTTTTTCCTTGTGGACCTAATAATGGAATATACGTTAGAGTTGAAAATTAAAAGTTTGGTTTATGATGAATTAGAAAGGTTAGATAGGTTAGAGGCTAAAGTGGTAGAGATTTGGGAAATAGTCCATGAAAGAACTCATTATCTTAATCAACTGGTAAATTCCCTTAAGGCCTTACACGAACAATTTTTTATTCTTACCACTTAGGAGGTACCACCTAGGAGGACTTATACGTATGATAGTGAGGATGGGTTGGAGGAGACTGAGACACACCAGAAACAGGTTTTTGAGGTAGACAATGGTAATACAATCACTTCTACGGAGGAAATTCAGGTGATAGAGTTCGAGGCTGAAAAAATCCTTTCCCCTTTTATCTCCAGAAATTTTCTTTAATCTTGATAACCATTTGTCTTATACTCACGAGTCTTGTTTTGATTTTTGTTCTTTCATTTCATTAAACAAAAATACCAAAAACAATTTTCTTTCAGGTGCCCAAGAGAAACAAGATAGCCTTTTAGACTTAGAAGGCTATATTGATTCAAGCAAGAATGGCCCGAAGAAATACAAGCAGTTTTATGTGCCTTGATGCCAATCACAAGCTCCAGTCTAGCTAAAAACGTTAAATAAACTGCTTCTTGGGAGGCAACCCAAGCTTTACATTTTTGTCATTTTCTGTCTTTAGTTTGTTTTAGTTGTTTGTCAGCTCTTAGTTTACTTACTAGTTTGTTTATTTTTGTTAGGTTGTGATGATGTCTTCCCTCGTTGAAATCCATGCTCCCATTTCTGAGGAATCCCAGCACACGTGTTTTGGCTATCCAAAGAATTCAGAAAATAATAAAGATTTACATAACTCAAGACAGTATTGTTCACTCTTAATCTTATACTTGCCTTGTGCTTATTTTTGCAAACATTGGGGACATTATTTAGTTTAAGTTTGGGGGTGGGATGTTATTAATATGTTGTGATTGTCCTCAGTATATGCTGAATTGTTGATTGATTTTTTGCATAAGTATGATCATGATATCCTAGGATGAAAATTAATTGAAAAATTTTTGTGATTATGCTGAAACTTGAGAGCATGATATGAATTTGAGTTAATTTAAAAATTTTTCTTGAGTTTTTCCTGCACTATTATATACATAGTCTATGTTCCTGTAGTTTTGAAATGCTTAGAACAAAGTTATTAGGCTTAGAAGTTTAATGTCACCTCGATAGGTCTAAGAGCTTATTTGAGAGTTAAACTACAGGATATGGTGAATGACAATATGAAGTGCATGATCTGTATGATATGTGCGTTTTGCAAAAGTAGTTTGCTTTTGTTGTTTGTTTGTTAAAGAAAAAAAATTCGTGAGGGAAAAAACAGCTAACTTCACTATGATCAGTTAGGTCACTCATTAAGCGAGTGCTCTGGGTAAGGGTCCCTGCAGTGGATGTGTGAAAGCTAGTGTCCTTGCACAAAAAAAAAATAGAAAATTGAGAAAAATTGATTAAGTGCTGAGTAGTGTTATTTATTTCTTGAATGTGGGGAGACTCAATGATTAGTAATTATGACCAGTGTAGGGGAAGTTGAATGGAGAGCCTAATAAAGTTGATCCAATCTTAGTAAAATTGAAGGGAACATAGGCCAAGCACACACACACGTAGGAACACTTACGAGTAATTTTAAATTGTTCATTGAAGTATTATGTTTGAGTGTTTCCTGTGATTGCCAAATTTTTTTTCTCTTAAATCTTTGAGGCTTGAATCAAATATATGTATAAGAACAATCGCATGTTTAATTCTGTTTTTGCTCGGAACTAGCAAAAGTTTAAGTTTGGGGGTGTTTGATAGCACACAAAATGTGTTATCCTTAGGCTTAATTATTGCTAGTTTTATGTTAATTTCAGGGATTTTATGTGTGTTAATCATTGAATTTCACGTAAAGAGCTTAAACAGGACAA
Organism: Trichosanthes cucumerina; assembly: GCA_036507285.1. Lineage (NCBI taxonomy): Eukaryota > Viridiplantae > Streptophyta > Magnoliopsida > Cucurbitales > Cucurbitaceae > Trichosanthes > Trichosanthes cucumerina. The sequence continues at coordinate 20,820,916 of CM071844.1, forward strand.
TTGGAGACATTTTGGATCACTCGGGATCGAAACGAGACTTTTTGGAGCTAAAAATAATATCATTTGGAAGTATATGGACCAATCCAAGCTTGAAAATCCGAGGTGATGGTGTTGCAACGCCATGCAGAGCCTTGCAATACCGAGCGTGCTACTTTGAGGCATTGAAGGGCTATGTCGATAGCGTTGCAATGCAGCGTCGCAACGTTATCTCGATAAGAGAATAAGCAGAAGGGTCGTAGTGAGGGCGTTTTAACGCTGCCTTGCAGCATCGTAACGCCAGATCGATAAGGACGCGCGTGTTAAGGTAGCAACGTTGCAACGCTGTCCTTAGCGTTGCAACATTGTCGGCACATTCCATATATGATATGCGCTTAGGGAACAACGTTGCGGCGTTGTGCCGATTATGCCTATTAATACAACCTTACATCTTGTTACAAAGGGAGCCGAATTTGATAGAGATTTTACCCTAATTTCGAAATACCATCTGTAAGAAGAGAAAATAGAGCAATTATTGGGAGCCAAAGCATTCGTGCAAGTTCGAGATCGAGACAGGAGCTCGGAGATGAAGGACCGACATCGGCACATAAGTTTATTTCCTCTTTCTTTCATATTGTAACACCTTTCTAAGACGTTTTCTACACTTTTAGTTTGATTTTATTGTGATTTAGAGTAGCTAATGTTGTAGTTAGGATTTGATTCACATGTTTAAGACTTGGTTGCTTTTGTATTGAATTATGTTTTGGTATTTATTTTTGGCAATTCATTCTTTAATTCCTTGATTTTGTTGGTTTAAGTGGACTCTGTTGGGATTTCTGTCCTAATCTCGTGTTTGTAAATTACTATTTGAAATTAATTAGAGTTATTTATTTCATTACTTTGTGTCTCGCAATATTTACAAACTTTTCCAATAAACTAAGCTCCAGGGTCATTGAATTTATGAGAGAACTAGAACTTGAACGGTGTGTAATGGACACACAGGGAGGATCACGTTCGAGTTAATGACCCGAACGGTCTACAGTATATGGATAGGGTTGGAGATCTAATCCTGGATACACTGTGGATGCGACCCGCTTTGTATTAGATACAAACGAGGTGATCTGACTCGTTCATGTGGTTGACATGCGAGTGAGGGCATCCTGTGCAATGAGATTGTACAAGACTGAACCGTGAATTATTAGACCTACTGATGTAACACTGTTGACAGTAAGGACTAATAACTTCGTTCGTAGATGACCATTAGTGACTCGACCTGAATCCTGAGCGTGTTACAGCCTCCTGTCTACGGGGGTCTGTCCTTTGAGTAGTACGGGTGAGGGTGGTCACAATTACTCGCCCAATATGCCTATCTTCCTAGAGGCAGGACCAAGTAGGGAGTTGGGAACTTAACTACGCGAGATGAAATTCACTCGTTCTCGCCTTTAGGGAAACTAGAGGGGTTGTTCCCTTAAGTGTTGTCTCTAGGGCTTGGACAACGGGCGCCCACCTTCTCACTGGCCCGCGAAGGGTGTTGTGTATGGTTGGACCAACACGATATGTTGTTCATTAGAGGAGCAGTGGGGACTTAAGGAACAAGAGGTAGACACAGGGGTAAAACGGTAATTTGACCCAGCCGTGTCTACGAACAACCTGTGAAGGGTCGACTCATAGGCATTGGTTATATTAGTGGACATGTAATATTCTGCACTGACGGGAGTGCAACTACGGGCTTTAGTGGAGTGTTGCTGTAGCTAATGAAGGTTGATTAACCGGGTCAAAGAGTTTGATAGGTTAATCTCGGATCATTGGAGCTCGTCACTGTAAGTCCATTAGGTCCCTCGGATGGCTCCATCTGGGTTAAAAGAAGGGTTAGAGTTTTGGTATAAGATTGAAGTGTTCAATTTCACTTAAAAGGCATTTATGTCATTTATATGAGATATGAATGATATAATATATAGTTTAATGTGAATGAGATTCATAATAAACTATAGGTTAGCCTAATTGTTGAATTAGGGCTAATTGGAGAAATTAATTGAGAGAAATTAAATTGGATGTGATTCAATTTAATTAATCCACAATTATTGCAAATGTGATTTGCAATATGAGATATGTGATATCTTATATTATATGGTTATGCAAATATGATTTGCATATCCTATGGTTGTGGTAAAATGGTGATTATGTGGAGGTTTTAACTCCACTATTTAATCCCTTCTTGCAATAAGGAAATTATGCTTTCACTATCATTTTTTTGATTTCACCAAAGAGAAGAGTCTCCTTTTTCTCTCTAATTCTCTCCTTACCAAAACTCAAAAGAATCCCACCATTCTCCTTCTTTCCAAAAGAAGAACAACCAAGGTTCTAATTGGTGGTGTTTGTTCGGGTTTTGTTTCAGAGATCGTGATAGTTCGCGAAGTGTTCGTGACCATTGGAAGAAACATTTAAGAGAGTCTTCAATAAGTAAGTAAATTCGTTCTTCTTGCTATTTTCTTCCATAGTTTTGTATGTTTAACTTAGATCTAAGAGTTAGATCGTTTTAGCAAATTTTAAGTAGCGTAACGATACCTTTGACGATTCGATCGTCTTCCGCTGCGCAGGGATTTTCATTCCCTTCAATTGGTATCAGAGCCATTTCGATGGTTCTTCGTTATGCACTGATTTTTGCTAAAATAGGTGGGTATTTTGCCTTAATTTCATGAGATGAATGTTGGTTTGCATAATGGATGTTTCGGTTTTTGGTATTTTTTAGATTTACAATTTTATGTTGATGAGATCAATGTAAGGGCCCGTTGTTTTTGGGCATTTTGTTGTAAATCGAGTCTGTAAGTCCGAGTCGTTCGTGGCTAGAGTTATTGTGAAGAAATCGGAGCGGAAACGGGCGAAATTCAACGAAGAACAGCAAAGCAGTTTGTTATTCTATCGATGGCGTTGAGACGCTATTCATCGGCGTCTCCACGCTATCCTTTCGGGCGCTGGCTTGGCTGCAGAGCAGCGTTGCAACACCACGGCGTGGAGCACGCTGACCTCAATACTGGACGCGGTAGCGTTGCAACGCTGCCCACGGCGTTGCAACGCCGCACGCGTAGTGGGCAGTTCGTGGGCGGTTTCGCGACTTCGTGGGCAAGTTGTTGCTTAGTGGGCAGTTTATTTCCGTTTTTATTTTATTTTTTATTTGTAAAATGTATTTATTTTATTTATTTTATTATTTTATTAAATAATATTAATATAAGTGTTATATTAATGTTATTTAATTAAATAATTGCCCCTAGATGCCAAAAATCGGTCAATTTTTGCTATTTAATTATTTTATGCATGAGATGTATATTTTAATTAATTTCTATGTGCATAATGTATGTCATGTAGATTTAAAATCTCACCTTAGGTTAAACATATTCATGCATCATTTATATTATAAGAGTTATAATATATAGTTTGCATGATAGGTTATATTATAAGAGTTATAATATAATTAAATGCATGTTTAATTTAATTAATATAAGTGTTATATTTTTTAGATTAAAGTATGCTCATGCATTTATATTCATGTGATGAATTATATTATGTTATAGTATATAGTTATTCATGTGATGAATGATCAAGCACTATAACATAAAAATGCATGCAACCTAAGTTAATTATTAGTTTTAAAGAGTGTAGAACTTGAATAATTAGACTTAGGTTTTCTTTTTCCTAATAAGATTAGAAATTGAGACTGATTAATAACTCTGTCTAAGGAAGGTTTTGTCTAAGGCTGGGGTATTTAAGTTGACGCTTGAACACACCCTACTGAAACCGACACAGGAGGAGTGAATCGGTCCGGAGATTCTTAGGTTATACTTATCGTGAGTGCCGCTAATTAAAAGTGTTTTAATTTACTCACATAGACCTAAGTAATAATGTGATTATAAACTTAGGTTAATACCATATAAGAGTTATTGGTAGACTTAGGTAAATTGGTTTATCTAGGTCAATCCCTATTAAAATTAAAGTGTTGAGTGAGAGGAAATAAAGTGTATGAGATACATTTGATTTTCCAACCACAAATCTTCGTTAAGTCCGCACCGTAAGATCTATACTCAGCCTCGTGGCGCAAATGGGAGCGTCCCCCTTCGGGTGGCATTTGTGTAGGTCAATATCATCGTGGATGGAGAGACTACTTATAGTGAGTGGGAGCGGGACTTGTGAAAACGGGACCCACGTTCTCTTCTTTCGATTCACACCGTGAGACGCCTATGATCCGCCTCTCGCTACTTTGCTTTGGACTGCACAATCCCTCGGAAGGCCCGATCATGGGAGTCTAACACCGTGAATTCTCGAAAGGATCTGATTTCTGGTTGGTTTTCCTTCTTGGTTCACCCTTCGGTGGCTATTGTTTGGACGGATGCTTGGAAACTTAAAGATTGAGGGTGACACTCACGGAATTCGTTAAGTGTTAATTAATTCGACCGAACATTGGTAATTGGACGCCTAATGGAATAAGAGTTATTCTGGGATTAGAGTCTGATCGAGAAAGTCTCATCCTAGAGGAGGAGTGTTTTGTTCACCCTTCGGTGGCGGTCATTCTAAACCTTTAGGATATCATTGCAAAATTTTGAATGACCTAGGGATCATTAAACAATTTTTGCTAAAACTTGATTGGATTTCAAAAGTTTATTGCGAGACTAACACAAAGTTTTCTTAATTTTTCAGCTTAAAACATGTCTAGCTCAATTATAGCTCTACTCGCGTCTAATAAACTAGTGGGAGATAATTACCAAACTTGGAAAAACAACATAAACACAATTTTGGTAACTGACGACATTAAGTTCGTGCTCTCTCGAGGAGTGTCCTCGGATGTCGCTCGATCAAGCGTCGCGAAGTGTTCGCGATGCATACGATCAGTGTCCTAAGACTACTCAAGATGTTGAGGATACGAGACGGATTCCATATGCTTCAGCTGTAGGGAGCCTGATGTACGCCATGCTGTGTACTAGGCCCGACATCTGTTATGCAATAGGGATTGTCGATGAGGTATCACCCAATCCGAGATTAGATCACCGGATGTAGTAAAAGGTAATCCTCAAGTATCTTAGGAGAACGAGGAACTACAGCTTAGTGTATGGCAGTGGGGATTTGATCCTTACGGGATACACGGATTCTGACTTTCAGACCGATAAGGATTCTAGGAAATCTACTTCGGGATCAGCCTTCATTCTGAATGGAGGAGTTGTAGTATGGTGAAGCATCAAGCAGGGATGCATAGTCGATTCCACTATGGAAGTGGAGTATGTTGCGGCTTGTGAAGCTGCAAAGGAAGTTGTTTGGCTTAGGAAGTTCATGACGGATTTGGAAGTTGTTCCAAATATGAACTTGTCGATCACACTGTTCTGTGATAACAGTGGTGAATAGCCAACTCTAGAGAGCCTCGGAGCCATAAGAGAGACAAACACATTGAGCGGAAGTATCATCTGATGCAGGAGATTGTGCACCGCAGAGACGTGACTGTCACGCAGATAGCGTCGGAGCACAACGTAACTGATCCATTTACAAAGCCCCTCACGGCTAAGGTGTTTGAGGGTCACCTAGAGAGTCTAGGTCTTCGAGGGCTTCCTGACAAGGGCAAGTGGGAGATGTGTAAACGGGTATTCAATGCCCTAGTTTATTGTATTACTTCATTGTAATTTATGTACATTTTAGAAATGTATTTTCTCCACTAGCTTAGTCCAAGTGGGAGTTTGTTGGGATTTCTGTCCTAATCTCGTGTTTGTAAATTACTATTTGAAATTAATAAGAGATTTATTTCATTACTTTGTGTTTCGCAATATTTACAAACTTTTCCAATAAACTAAGCTTCAGGGTCATTGAATTTATGAGAGAACTAGAACTTGAACGGTGTGTAGTGGACACATAGGGAGGATCACGTTCGAGTTAATGACCCGAATGGTCTACAGTATATGGATAGGGTTGGAGACCTAATCCTGGATACATTGTGGATGCGGCCCGCTTTGTAATAGATACAAACGAGGTGATCTGACTCGTTCATGTGGTTGACATGCGAGTGGGGGCATCCTGTGCAATGAGATTGTACAAGACCGGACCGTGAATTACTAGACCTACCGATGTAACACCGCTGTGATGAGGACTAATAACCGTAGATGACCATTAGTGACTCGACCTAAATCCTCGAGCGCGTGTTACGGACTCACATGCTGCGAAGTCCATCCTTTGACTAATACGGGTGAGAGTGGTCACAGTTACTCACCCAATATGCCTATCTTCTCAGGGGCAAGACTAAGTAGGGAGCTGGGAACTTAACTACGCGAGATGAAATTCACTCGTTCTCGCTTTTAGGGAAACTAGAGGGGTTAGTCCCTTAAGTGTTGTCTCTAGGGCTTGGACAACGGGCGTCCACCTTCTCACTGGCCCGAGAAGGGTGTTGTGTATGGTTGGACCAACACGATATGTTGTTCATTAGAGGAGCAGTGGGGACTAAAGGAACAAGAGGTAGACACAGGGGTAAAACGGTAATTTGACCCAGCCGTGTCTACGAACAACCTGTGAAGGGTCGACTCATAGGCATTGGTTATATCAGTGGACACGTAATATTTTGTACTGACGGGAGTGCAGCTACGGGTTTTAGTGGAGTGTTACCGTAGCTAATGAAGGTTGATTAACCGGGTCAAAGAGTTTGATAGGTTAATCTCGGATCATTGGAGCTCGTCACTGTAGGTCCATTAGGTCCTTCGGTTGGTTCCATCTGGGTTAAAAGAAGGGTTAGAGTTTTGGTATGAGATTGAAGTGTTCAATTTCACTTAAAGGGCATTTATGTCATTTATATGAGATATGAATGATATAATATATAGTTTAATGTGAATGAGATTCATAATAAACTATAGGTTAGCCTAATTGTTGAATTAGGGCTAATTGGAGAAATTAATTGAGAGAAATTAAATTGGATGTGATTCAATTTAATTAATCCACAATTATTGCAAATGTGATTTGCAATATGAGATATGAGATATCTTATATTATATAGTTATGCAAATATGATTTGCATAACCTATGGTTGTGGTAAAATGGTGATTATGTGGAGGTTTTAACTCCACTATTTAATCCCTTCTTGCAAGAAGGAAATTATGCTTTCACTATCATTTTTTAGGTTTCACCAAAGAGAAGAGTCTCATTTTTCTCTCTAATTCTCTCCTTACCAAAACTCAAAAGAATCCCACTATTCTCCTTCTTTCCAAAAGAAGAACAACCAAGGTTCCAATTGGTGGTGTTTGTTCGGGTTTTGTTTCAGAGATCGTGATAGTTCGCGAAGTGTTCGTGACCATTGGAAGAAACATTTAAGAGAGTCTTCAACAAATAAGTAAATTCGTTCTTCTTGTTGTTTTCTTCCAAAGTTTTGTATGTTTAACTTAGATTTAAGAGTTAGATCGTTTTAGCAAATTTTAAGTAGCGTAACGATACCTTTGATGATTCGATCGTTTTCCGCTGCGCGGGGATTTTCATTCCCTTCAGACTCGAGAGAAAAAGTTTATATTAGAGCAAAGTTGTCAAAACTCTTAGAAGTCTGGCATGAGAATGACCAAGAAGTCTAAGGGAAACACATAAAGAAGTTGCTTAATGTCGTGCATGCTTTAGATTCATATGGAGACTATAGAATTCATTGTGTGTGCGAGTGTCACTAAGAATCGAGAGATTTTCTTGAGTATCTCTCTTCTTGTTTATAAATTCATCACTTTAGTTCATTGCATGTGTTAATTAAGTTATTAACTTGTGAAGTCAATTTCCTCCAAATCTATCAATTCGTGTCTCCACTTGTTTGTTTGTCTTTTGTTTTTGTTTTCACCACCTATCCATGTTATGTTACTTTAACTAAAATTGAGAATTAGTATCATGGTAATCAATTAATCTAGAAAGCCATTCCGTAGGATAATACTTGGACTCTCAAATCACTTACTAAAACTTGACCCGTACACTTGCGGTATTGCATTATTAAAATTATACGCAACACTTATCATAAGTATTCCTCATTACAGTTAGCTTATGACCAGGAGCCGAATATTTTCCATCTAAGAATTTTTGGATGTGCAGTATATGTATCGATTGCTCCACCAAAAACGTACTAAGATGGGTTCTCAAAGGTGGTTAGGAATATATGTTGGTTTTGATTCTCCATTAATTATTAAATATTTTGACCTGTGACGCGTGATGTATTTACTTCACGATTTGCTAATTGTCATTTTAATGAGACAAATTTTCCAACATTAGGGGGAGGAATTAAGAAGTTGGAAAAAGAAATTACATGGAATACATCGTTATTATCTCATTTTGATTCTCATAGAGATCAATGTGAACTTAAAGTTCAAAAGATAATTCATTTGCAAAATATAGCAAACCAATTACTAGATGCATTCACGGATACTAAAAGAGTCACTAAACCATATCCATAAAAAATTGTTATCCCTAAGGAACAAGTTGTCAATAATGAGTCAGGGGCACGCCAGAAGCGTGATAGACCAATGGGTTTCAAAGATAAAAATCCTCGAAAAATGAAAGTAGTTGAGAATCAAAATGATTCAATAAAAGGTATGGATGTTCCAGAAGAAATCCAGAATACAACTACTCAAAAGAGTATTGATGAAAATCAAACGCTTGAGAATAATAATGAAATTTCTATAAACTATGTTACAACAGGAAGGAGATGGAACTGAAATGATATCATTATTGACAACATTTTTTCTTATAATGTTGCTCACGATATTATTCATGAAAGTGACGATTTTGATCCAAAATCTATCGAAGAATGTCAGCGTAGAAAAGATTGGTTTAAGTGGAAAGAAGCAATCCAAGCAGAGTTAAACTCACTTTCAAAACGTGAGGATTTTGGACCAGTAGTCCCGACACTGGAAAACGTCAAACCTGTGGGATATAAATGGGTATTTGTAAGGAAAAGAAATGAAAAGAATGAAATCACAAGATATAAAGGGAGATTTGTTGCACAATGATTCTCGTAAAGGTCTGGTATTGATTATGAGAAGACATATTCTCCAGTGGTGGATGCAATAACGCTAAGATATTTGATTGGTCTGATTGTATATGAAAAACTTGATATGCATCTAATGGATGTGGTTACGACATATTTATATGGATCTCTAGATAATGACATTTATATGAAAACCCCGGAAGGATTTAAAATACCAGAAACATATGAATCAAGTTCTCGGGAATTGTATTCAATAAAGTTACAGAGATCATTATATAGATTAAAACAATCACATGACGAATATGATATAATCGTCTGAGTGAATATCTGTTGAAAGAAGGATATCAAAATAATCCAATATGTTCGTGTATTTTTATAAAGAAATCTCAGCTATGATTTGCTATTATAACGGTATATGTTGATGACTTAAATATAATTGGAGCTCCTGAAAACTTATCCAAGGCGATAGAATATCATAAAAAAGAATTCGAGATGAAAGATCTTGGAAAAATAAAATTTTGGCTTTGTTTGCAAATTGAACATTTAGCAGATGAGATATTTGTTCATCAGTCAACTTATACATAGAAAATTTTAAAAAGTTTTTATATGGACAAAGCACATCCATTGAACATTCCAATGGAAGTTCGTTCACTGAATGTAAAGAAAGATATATTTCGGCCTTGAGATGATGACGAAGAACTTCTTGGTCCTGAAGTATACCATATCTTAGTGCAATTGGTGCACTTATGTATCTTGCTAATAACACGAGACCAGATATTGCATTTTCAGTAAATTTATTAGCGAGATATAGTTCTTGTCCAACCAAAAGACACTGGAATGAGATTAAACATACACTTGTTATCTCCGAGGAACAGTTGATATGAGGTTATTTTATTCTAACAAATCCAGTTTTGATCTAGTTGGTTATGCAGATTTTGGATATTTATCTGATCCACACAAAGCTAGATCTCAAACAGGTTATTTATTCACATGTGGAGGTACTGCTATATCATGGCGATCAGTGAAACATACCATCACGACTACTTCTTTGAATCATGCTGAAATCCTTTCAATCCACGAAACAAATCGAGAATTAGTTTGGCTAAGATCAATGACTCAACACATTCGTGAAACATGTGGTTTGTCTTCTAGTAAACATCTTCGAACAATATTGTTCGAAGACAACACAGTCTGTATAGCCCAAATCAAAGGAGGGTATATCAAAGGATATAGAACGAAGCATATCTCACCAAAGTTTTTCTACACTCATGATCTTGAAGAAAATGGTGACATCACTGTACAAAAAATTTGTTCGAAAGATAACCTTGTCGACTTATTTACGAAGGCATTACCAACTGCAACTTCCGAAAAATTAGTACATAACATTAGAATGTGGCGACTCAGAGACTTTGAGTGATGTCTCTATGAGGGGGAGTGAATGTATTATAGTAAAATATATAAAATATGTATTCTTTTTCCTTCACTAGGGGTTTCTTCCCATTGGAGCTTTCCCTAGTAAGGTTTTAACGAGACATGTTTTTTATAAATGGTCATTTAAGGGAGAGAATTATAAATATTACACATGTAGCCTATTCCACATGCCACTTTGATACCCATGCCATGTGACAAATTATTCATAACCAAAGTGTCTTCCATGTGTCCAACAAAGGTCATAGATTGGTGTCCAAATGGACCACTTCATGCTCTCTAAATTGCTTATAAATAGTGTCTTTTGGTGGATAAATAAAAATGCACAATATAATTGGGTGAAGTTCTCTCCAATCCATTTTCTTCTCTCTCACTTCCTCTCTATTTTATTCCTTATTTAATTTTGTCATATAATTCCACTATCTTTATTGATAATATATATACCCCATTTCCACTTTCTTTTAATTATTATTATGTTTTGACATTCCTTTAACAGGCAACTTCATTTGAATATTCTAATTATCTGATTGGATTGTCAACAAATAATCATATATGTTCTACTTGATTGATTGGTGCTTCTAACAGGGTAACTCGAACTGTGTGTGATTTGGTTCAATCCGATTCTAGTCTAAATAGTGACCAAATCAAACCTCTCAAATTATAATATAATTAAATCGAAAAAAGTCCAACTCTTTTAAGTTTCGGTTCAAACCGAATTAATTTGTTTTGGTTCAACGATTTTGTTTTGATTTTAACCGATTTTTTCATCTTTTGTCGATGAGCGTTTGTTGGTCGTCAATGAAAGAGACGATTGTCACACCAAATGATGAAAAAGGCCTAAGGGTAGTCGACTAAAGGAAGGCTAATGAGAGTGGGAGGCGGGAGGTGGGAGGTGGGGGAGCCACCAACTACAAAACTTAAAAGGTGAATGTGTCATCATCACTCTAGGGTTGTCGGAAGGAGATGACTGATGAGAGTGAGAATTGGAGGCCATTCATTGCTATATGAAGACTTGAGAGTTTGACTAAAAGAGGAGATGAGAGAAAGAAGGAGAGAAGATAGAAAGATGGGGAAGGAAGAAAGAAAAGAGAGAGAAAATTGGGGGATGAGGCGGTTGAACAGGGAGAGTGAAAACTTTCTAGGATTTTGATATATGTTTTAGACAAAAAGTACATTTAGGGTTGTGGGCTAGACTTGGCTTGTGAAGGGGACAATTGGGCTTGGATATGGGATGGAGGTAGGATGAGTCAATAAATTTATGAGAAATTGTAAGTAATGTCTAAAAATAAATAGTTCTTTTTATAATGACAAAAGAATATAAATATTTCATATTTGAAATTATGTCTACCCTAATTATAGGAAAGAGAATGAATAAAAGTAATTCACCATCATACCCTTGGTGTATAGTATTATCTAACGTCAACCCATGTCAACCGCTAGATTTAATAAAAAAAAAAGAAAAAAAATCTTTTTTAGTCCCTCATGTTTCAAGTTTGTGTCTATTTAGTTCTTATGTTTCAAAATCGGGCAATCGAGTCCCTGAATTTAGTTAAATAGTTCAATGGATTCTTAGCCATTAATTATTATTAACGGAGGTTAACGTGGATTTTTTTAATATTAAAATAATAACAAGAGTATATATTTATATATATATATATATTATTATGGCAAAATACCTTTTTGGTCCCTCAGTTTTGTGTTTAGTTCCCTTTTAGTCACTCAGCTTTCAAACTCAACAATTTAACCCTTGAGTTTTGCATTTAGTTACACTGTTGGTCCTTCCATCCAATTTTTCGTTAGTCCCTAACGGAAAGCTGACGTGACACCTATTTTTTTTTATGTATAATAAATTATTTTATTAATATCTAATTATATTTTATTAATTTTTTTATTTGACAAAATACTTTTTTAATCTCCCAATTTTGTATTTGGTTCTCTTTTGGTCCCTAAGTTTTCAAAAACTCAACAAATTTACCCTCAAGTTTTGCATTTAGTTACGTTATTAGTCCTTCCATTCAATTTTTCGGTAGTCTAAAATAGTGATGTGACACCTATTTTTTATTAAAAAATATTATTTTATTAATATTTAATTATTTTTAGTCTTTAATTAAAATTTTATTTTTTTTATTTTTTAGTTCGTTCTCATTTAAGTTTTTGATAGTGATGTGACACCTATTTTTTATTAAAAATATTATTTTATTAATATTTAATTATTTTCAGTCTTTAATTAAAATTTTATTTTTTATTTTTTAATTTGTTCTCCTTTCTTGATAAGTTTTTGATAATTTAATAAATAAAAAATTAAAAATAATTAAATAGAATGACTAATAGCGTAACTAAATGCAAAACTTGAGGGTAAATTTGTTGAGTTTTTGAAAACTTAGGGACGAAAAGAGAACCAAATACAAAATTAGGAGATTAAAAAAGTATTTTTCAAATAAAATATAATTAAATATTAATAAAATAATTTATTATATATAAAAAAATAGGTGTCACGTCAGTTTTTCGTTAGGGACTAACGGAAAATTGGATGGAATGACCAACAGTGTAACTAAATGCAAAACTCATGGGCTAAATTGTTGAGTTTGAAAACTGGGGACTAAAAGGGAACTAAACACAAAACTGAGGGACAAAAAATGTATTTTGCCCTTATTATTATTATATTTCTTCTCTCTTCCTCTCTTTCTCTCTCCCTCTCTCCTGGTCTCTCTTCCTCTTCCTTCTCTATGTGTCAGTCCAATCTTCTCTACCTCTCATCCCTTTCTCCCTTCCTTTTCCTTCTCTCTCTTATGTGTGTGCGTCCACCCTTCCCTTCTTCTTTTTTTTTTCTCTTTCCGATTGCAACGCAAAGATGAGGAGGAAGAAGAACGCAGCGACGACGAAATTTGCCTCCATCTGCTCCGTTGCAAACCGCAGTTGATTCGCCGACCATCGTTGCACGCTAAATCTTTCGGGTGACATTGCAGATCTGGAGTTGCGCTTCGTCGTTCGCACGTAAGACCAGTCGTCGCAGCCGTTCAGACTCGAGTTCATGTTGTTGGTCGCTGGAATGCAGACCCGAGCTTGTTTGTCGCGCGCCACGAGTCCGATGCCCAGATCTGTCACGCTTCAAATTTCACATCGTCGTTCTCATTTTGTCGTGGAATAGGACCTGCACATGTCGCTTCATCATCGTCGCCACCCTTCCATCGTTCTTTTTCTTCATCCTCTGTTTTGCCCTGCCATCAGAAGAAGAAACAAAAGAAAGAAGGTTGGACTGACGCACATGAGAGAGAGAAATAAGGGAAAAGGGAGAAGGGAGAGAGAAAGATTGAAGGAATATTATAATAATAATATATATATATATATTATTGTTATTATTTTAATATTTAAAAAATCCATGTTAGCCTCCGTTAATAATAATTAACGACCAAGGACCCAATTGAACTATTTAACTAAATTCAGCGATTCGATTGTCCGATTTTGTAACATAAGGGACTAAAAAGGTATTTTTTCCTAAAAAAAAATCTCAGTATTTCTCACTTCTATTTCACATTTAAATCTCCTAAATTTATGCATTTTTTAAATGTCCACTGATTTCTCACTCTCACTTATGCATTTGCAGGTCCATACGATTGTGAATTGCCTCTCGTAGTATTCCCATCTTATTTGATGGATGGTATTTTGAATAATTTAAGTTAGAATAATGACACATATGGGATGCACTTTTGGTTGCATTTCCTCCTTGATGAACAATTGACATATTTTATTTTTGCAGAGAAAAGTTTACACACTACTATTATTTTTGCAGAGAAACATCTTTTGCAGGTCATGTCTGTTGTTGCCAAATTTTGGACAGGAGAACACACCTGACCTCCACGTGACAATGACAGTAAATTTATATCTATAGGAGGAAGAACGTGGCCTGCAAGACAAGGAAAAACCTGGACACCGGTGTGGTGCTTGCCACACCGGCTCCGATGCCTAAGTCAGAGAAGGAAGAAAAATGTAGTCAACCATAATCTAGGAAGAAAAGTGTAACAAACTATAATTTAGAGAATGAGGGTTAAGTTGAGCTCCCCTGTCTTGGAGTCAGAATGATCTATTTATAGGATGTTTGACTTTCCTATTCATTTTCAGATAAGAATTTAAATAGATTTCTCTTTCTATCTAGGAATAAGATTTAAAAAGGTTAATTTTACCGATTCCTCTTGTAATTCGGATTTATCTTCTTGGTTCAATTTCACCCACAACAATGTCTATTCATTTGTTTGCACACTACCATTCCTTTTCTTACGTATACGTTGATCTTTTGCACGTTTCTTTCTTAAATGACCCTCTATAGTGTTGCCAATTTATGTTTTAACTGAAAAATTTGGTGTTATGTGAAATTATAGGATCTTACATTTTGTTCTTCAAGAGTCAATCTTGCTTCATCATCAATTTATTCTTGTACACTGGGTAGGTATTTAATTACGTATATTAAATAATTACACCCCTTTACCTTCTCTAATGGCGCATGAGTGGAAAATAATTTTTGTATTTATTTTTCACATTGAGTGGATATTTACACATATTTCTACTCATTTATTACGTTAAAAAATAGTATATACACTAAGTTGGAAAAAGATGAGGGAGTGTCAGGTAGAGTTGTCAAGTGAATAACTAACTATTTACTTTTTCTAATAGTGCATGTGTGGATGAAAATTACTTTTTTCCTTTTATTCTTACGCGTTGGAATGAGTATTTCCACGTATTTCTACATATTTATTATGTTTTAAAAAATAGAGTTGTATGTTCTAGAATATAGACTAAGTTTGAGACAAATGAAGGAGTTTTAAGTGGTGTATTATAGCATTAAGTGAATAATGACACGTATTTACCTTTTTAATGGTGCATATGGATGAGGATTAATTTTTTTTTTTTGTTTATTTTTGCATGTTGGGTGGATATTTACTTTTATTTCTACTCATTTATTATCTTAAATATGATAAACATGTATGCTCTAATGTATGCATTGAGTTGGAGAAAGGCGAGAGAGTTTTACGTGAATCATTAATTGTGTCAGAGAGCAATTGGTATATATCTTATCTTTTATTATTTATTTATTTTTCAATCCCTATTTTTTGTAACTGGTTGTTGTGATTTTTTTTTTTTTTTGTAACTTACATCTCAATCTTTAGTTTTTTTTCAACTTTCAATACTAGATTTAGTTATTTGAAAGAAAGATCAACGTACTTTCTTCACTCCTTTTGTTGCCACTTTTTTTAGGTGTAATAAATTATAAATATTCAATGAGTTATTTTCGTCCCAATGCAATTGATAGATTTTCTTTAAAAATTGTTTAAACTTGTATAGAAATTTTTCGAGTTGAGTGAGTTAAATTTACACATTTTTTGTTGCCCCTAAATTTATTATTATTTTTATAATATGTAGTTTGGTTCGGTTTTGTTAATTTTTTTAAAATACAAAACTGCAAATCAAACCAAAATTAACATTTTTTTTCAAATATTAAACCGAATAAACTGAATTTCTTTTTTAAAAAAACGAATCAAACATCGGTTTGATTTGATCTCTCATTTTGGTTCAGTTTTTGCACACACCTAGGAGTACCACACCACATAGGGTCTAATGCTACTAATCAAATAGTGTATCTTCACACTGATAAATTTAAAAGACCGATTGACTAAAAGTGATGTCTAAATGAAAGTATTGATTGTCTAAAAGTGTAACGCCCCAGAATTTCCAAGTACCTATTAGGATGTACTTGGATTAATTTAATGGAAATTAAATTTAATTGGACCTCGAGGCTTTGTAATTTAATTTAAGGTTCATGCATTTGGTGAATTTTGTGTAATTAAAAGACCTTTTGAAGCACTTAAATAGGATTAAGGGCTTGTTGTGATTAAAAGAAAGAGAAAGGGGCATGTTTGTAATTTTAAGGAAAATGAATTAGGGTTTTGTTTTATTTGGACACGCATCACGAGACTTCATCCCCCTCATCTCACACTTCTCCTTCACGTTTATCCCTCTTGCCGACAAGCAGCCCCTCGCCGTTTTTCGAACGCCAAGCCGCCAGTCATCGTTTCGCCTGCAGAGTCGTCTGAGTTCCTCGCCAGAACTCGCGTGAACGCTGCACGCCGCCATTGGAGCTGAGTCGCACCATCGTCAACGCTAGATCCGTCTGCAAGTCGAGGTTGTCTTCGCTGCAACCTCTGTCTGCGATCGACTCGTCCGTTGAAGCCACAACCACGCACTGGACGTGCCTCGCCGGAAGCGCCACACGAACCATTATATCCTTGTCGGACGTGCAACCCTCGACAACCACCAGTTCGTGCAAGTTTGGAGTCAAACCTCCTCGTAGGGTCGGTTGGTTCACTGACTTTTCGGCCAGTTTCAGGCGATTGGTGACCGGTTTCGAATAGATCGGCTAGTGGGCATCCCAAATTTTACCTCCACGCGCCGCTCGCCGATCAACAGTCAACGTCAACGGTCAACGTGTCGGTCAACGATCAACTCCACTTTTCGAAGTTGTCCAGTTCGAATAGTTCAACCCTCCGAGTGTGTTTTGAGCCTCCGTTTGTGGTAATTTAGCCTAACTATGATTGGATTCGAAAATAAGTTTATGACTATGTGTTTAATTAGGAAAATGTATTGGATTTAGTGGATTCGAATATCAAGCACAATTGAGATTAGCCTTGAGTTAGGAGCGGAACTTTAAGAGTTCGAGCTAAGATAAGGTAAGGGATATTTTACAAAGGAATTTAAAAAAGGGAACATTTTAAAGATGTATTTAAAGTATGTTTTAAGGATTTCCAAAAAGATGAATTCCAAGGACTTACTCCAATAAATGATATCCGGGGATCTTCTCAGAGGGTTTTGATTTTAGAAAAGAATTTTATCTTGGAATTCAAGAGGATTCCAGATGATTTAGAGGCTGAAAGGACCCGAACAGAAAGAATTTCAAAGTATTTGAAAAGAAGTTTTGACATAGTTAAGTACATCTATGAATAATGAGATTTTCACTTATGTCGTCATTGCGCCGAATACATATTTTTAATGGTAAATATATTTATGATTTATGATTGAAAGTTATGCCATGATTAAATGATTTATATGATTGTTGCATCATTATGAATGTCTATGTATATGTGATTGAAGAATGGGACCTCATGCATATTGTATGTAGGGAAAAATACTTTTTTGGTCTCTCAGTTTTGTGTTTAGTTCCCTTTTAGTCCCTCAGTTTTCAAACTCAACAATTTAGCCCCTGAGTTTTGCATTTAGTTACACGGTTGGTCCTTCCATTCAATTTTCCGTTAGTCCCTAACCAAAAGTTGACGTGGCACCTATTTTTTTTATGTATAATAAATTATTTTATTAATATCTAATTATATTTTATTAATATTTTTTTTAATTGACAAAATACTTTTTTAATCTCCCAATTTTGTATTTGGTTCTCTTTTGATCCCTAAGTTTTCAAAAACTCAACAAATTTACCCTCAAGTTTTGCATTTAGTTACGTTATTAGTCCTTCCATTCAATTTTTCGGTAGTCTAAAATAGTGATGTGACACCTATTTTTTATTAAAAAATATTATTTTATTAATATTTAATTATTTTTAGTGTTTAATTAAAATTTTATTTTTTATTTTTTAGTTCGTTCTCCTTTCTTGATAAGTTTTTGATAGTGATGTGACACCTATTTTTTAATTAAAAATATTTTTTATTAATATTTAATTATTTTCATTTTTTAATTAAAATTTTATTTTTTATTTTTTAATTTGTTCTTCTTTCTTGATAAGTTTTTGATAATTTATTTAAATAAAAAATTAAAAATAATTAAATAGAAAGACTAATAGCGTAACTAAATGCAAAGCTTGAGGGTAAATTTGTTGAGTTTTTGAAAACTTAGAGACCAAAAGATAACCAAATACAAAATTGGGAGATTAAAAAAAGTATTTTTTCAAATAAAATATAATTAAATATTAATAAAATAATTTATTATATATAAAAAAAATAGGTGCCACGTCAGTTTTTCGTTAGGGAATAATGGAAAATTGGATGGAAGAACCAATAGTGTAACTAAATGCAAAACTCGGAGGCTAAATTGTTAAGTTTGAAAACTGAGGGACTAAAATGGAACTAAACACAAAACTGAGAGACCAAAAATGTATTTTGCCCTTGTATGTATATAAACATGTATGTAGGTTGTGGCAATTGGTCTTTTGAGGATTTATGCATCGTCAAACATGCATTAGAGACCCTATGGGTCAAACTTATAGGAGTCTGTGAGGGACTCAAACTTATAGGGGTCTGTGAGGGACTCAAAACCTATAGGGGTCTGTGAGGGACTCAACATGAAAAGACTCAGGTAGACTCAATTGACCACGTATAGCCGAATATAAAAGTCATGATTTTATGAAAGGAAGTTTTAGGTCCAACCACAGAAAGTTTCAGGATTTTAAAAGTCACGATTAATAGTCATGTTTAAAAGTCATGTTGCATGTGTTTTCATTTCCTGACCCCCACTTACTAGGTATTATTATAATACTCATCCTTTTACCTTTGTTTTATTTTCTCCATTTTAAAATGCTTTCAGGTAAAGACGAGAGCATAGTAGGCGAGTAACAGAGATGCGCTACAGAAGCCATGGGAACCAAGTTATAGTTTTCCGCACACATGTTTTAGAAAGTAATCTTTAAAAGATTATCGTTTTCCGCTTATGTATTACAGAGATTTGAAACCAAAAATCGAACTTATTTATGTTTTTAAATGTTTTGTATTTATGGGATCCTAAATTAAAGGTATTTTAATTACCAAGTTTTACTTATTGAAAGTATTTAGGGTCTTAAATGCATGCATGATAGTAATGCCCCTTAGAAAAAAGAGTTTTTAAAAGTTAGGATTGTTACAAAAAGTTTTATTAATGGAAAGATTTGGTTCAATGGAAGGTCCCATGTTTGTTTTACATACAAAACATTTTGAAGGAAAATAAAATTCAAGGCAAGATATGTATGAGAATTGCTTATGGAGTATCTTTGTAATCATTTTTTTCTTCAAATAATATTTTGATGGAAGATCGAATAATATAATTTCTAATAAGTATACCAGACTTTTGGTAGTTGTCATCATGACTTAGATTATTATAATTAAAAGGTAAGAAAGTGTTTAAGTTGAAATTTGAATTACCTTGATTTTTTTATATACTATACTCCTACATTATTGATAGAGGGACCATATTTGGAAAATATACAAATGGTTATAAAAAGAACTAAACTCAGACATAAGATTGAGAAGAGAGAAGATGACAGGTAACTAACCCTACAATTTTAAGAAAAAAGAAGATGAAAGCCACTACCAACAACATTTAGTAACAGTTAATTTTAGAAATAAGCAAAATAAAACATTGATTAAGGACCAAAATATTATCAAATGAAATCTATCACCAACACGCTTAGTGACGATTAATTTTAGAAAGAAGTAAAATGAGATATTGATTAAGGACCAGATTATTATCAAAATAAGGAACAAAACTTATCAATAAGAAAAGGTATTATAAGTAAAATGAGATATTGATTAAGGACCCCCTACTTGTACATTCCGACCCTTTCAAAATTTGCAACAATTAGCATGTAATTTATAAGTTGTAGTTTAACAGTCACATCTTAATTCAAAAAATAAAATTATGACAAGAGAGAAAAAGTTTATTTTTTCTTTTTTTATATAATTGTTTTTTGGGCTAGAGCAGGTAAGTTAGAGAACTAGGTCTTATGTCAAATCACAAACCACATTATGTAGTTCAAGTCCAATCAAAACGAAAAAGACTGCTCTCTTTATATTTATAAGTCCATGCAAAAGTAGAAAATTAAACCTGAATACTTTGCTGCACTGAATCAAATATTACTAAAAAAAAAGTCACTTCCTTTGCTTAGAGTTGAAGAAGAAAAAAGTAAATATATATTATTCAATATTAGGTCATCAAACCTCACCATCGTAGTATGATATTATTCAATTTTGGGTATAATCATGACTTCACTTTTGGTCTCACCCAAAACATCTCATATGTATGGAGATAGTGTCTCTCACTTATAAATTTATGATCTTTTCTTTATCTAGTCAATGTGGGACTTTGGTCGCACTCCTAAAAAATTTGTGAATCCCCACAACAAGCTCGGTTGGAAGAGAAGTTGAAATGGAAACACGTAGAAGAAATTAATATTTTAAAATTCAAATTGGATTAAAATAAAGTCTGTAGACAGGGTGACGAACAATCATAAAATAAAGATGGATCATTAATTTCTTTTTGTTTGTTTGTACTGTTTTATATTCTTATGGGTCAACTCCATGGGAGATCTTATTTAATGCTAATTAATATATACATATACAAAGAAAGAGAGAGAGAAAAAAAATTGAGAGAGAGTTCTAGCATTCCTCAAACTGGGCTATGGATCCCTTGTTTTGCTCCTTATTCTCTGCTCATTTCAAGCGTTGTGTGTTCCCTTCAACTAATGAATCAAAAATTTTAATTATTTTTTTTTTTTAAAAAAAAAAAAAAAAACTCTAACTTTGTTTTTTTCTGCAATTCCCTTTCTTTTATCACTTCCTATAAAATAAAAGAAGACCGACGAAGCAAAATCTAGCAAATCCCGTTTTGAATGATGAAATATAATTATATTATACGTATCTCTTAATTAAAAACTCAATTAATTTGTTGTTTAGCTTCTTAATTTGCCTTTCCCACACGGCTTAAATTCCAGCTTTAACCAACCAAAGAGCAAAGACCTGCACTGCTAAAATGACAGCACACAGTAGTCTTTTTATTTCACCTCCACCTACTTTGACCAATCAAAATTCGTTTTTTTTTAAACTATAATCGAGGTTGGAATATTCGAATACAAATATCAGTTCAACTATTCTCTCTTTGGTATTAATAAAAAATGTTAAAAGAATGTGGATTTTTTTTCATAGCACCCAGCTATATTAATATTTTTTAAACAAAATTAATTTAATACCCTCTTACAACTTTGCAAATTGAATAATAATTTAAACTCTGTGGTAGTGATTTACAACTTTTTTTTCATTTTAGTGTATTTAAAATCAACTCAAATTATCTAAATAATATTATTCTTTTCCTAAAATCCTACGAATTAGTAAAAAATTTATCACTTTAATCTTTCTAAAGAAGTAGAGAAAAACACAAGAAAAAAAATGAAAAACTAGTCATATTGATGAAAATGGTAATTCGATTCCCAAATTCCTCTTTGGGTTAATTCTTGCCTCTAGTGTTTTACATACGTGTACCTATGAAAATGATGTATCTACAATTTTCAAATGAAATCTTAACTACTTAATTGATTCACTTTTGAAAGTTTACAATTTTATATATGGTTAGATACAATTATTAGTTTAGGGTTTAAAAAAAATA
Source organism: Trichosanthes cucumerina (assembly GCA_036507285.1). Lineage (NCBI taxonomy): Eukaryota > Viridiplantae > Streptophyta > Magnoliopsida > Cucurbitales > Cucurbitaceae > Trichosanthes > Trichosanthes cucumerina. The sequence continues at coordinate 20,842,694 of CM071844.1, forward strand.
TTTTAGTGTAGGAAAAAAATTATAGAAACAATGAGCCATGTCATGGACACATAATTTGTTAAGAGAAAAACTTGGGTAGAGCCTAGACTAGGCCAAATATTGAGCAACCCACTTTTCAATTACAATTTTTTTAAAAAGAAAAATACTAAAAGTTTTTTTTTTCTTTTAATGTAGTTAATAGTGAGTTGCACAATATATCCATGCACTCCATCGCTACCTCCATTTGCTAATGTGGTTGAGATTATGGTATTAAATTGTTATCGACATTTCCATCGATATTTCCACATGTTTATAGGTTTAACATCGACACCAGAGGTAAATCGACATTTCTATTATATCATAAAAAATTGATGAAATATTAAAGAAAATAGCAACAAAACGTAACATAATATGAATATAATATCATAAAAATATTTTAAATCATTTAAAAAGTGTAGAAGGTTTATTTTCTAATTCTAATATATTTTTTTAAAAAAATTTCATAGATATCTATCGATATCGACATTTTGATGAAATTGAGACTTTGATATTTTCATGGACGTTGACATTTTAAATCGTGGCTGAGATAAACATGAAAGGCTCATATGGTATTATAACCTTTTTGTTTTGGTTTTTTTTTTTGTAACTGTGTAATAATCTTATTTCCATATTCCAATAACAATCCAAAACTTGAACTCTACCGTACATTGCAGTACATTTTGGACTTTCTCTTTTATGATTCATTAATTCGATCTTTTAAATTCTTTTTTTTTAATTTTTTCCAAAAATAAAAATAAAAACAAAAACTAAGTATTTCCGTTTGTTTATTACACAAATCTTTTTAGAAATGATCAAAAGCAAATAACATTTCTTAGAATGTGAACCACTAAAAAATCAGACAAATACTATCTCTTCTTTTGATGATAAATTGATAAAGCTGTTTTGCTTGCTTTCATGTGAAGGGTCAATTTGGCTTCACATATAATTATTCCTCATTTTTCTAAAAGGAATCCGATTTCATTCCATTAGAGAAGACAACAATCCCTAGAAAAAGGTCATTATTCTTCTACGTAACTTGTATTAATTTCTTCTTTATGTACTTTTTCCCGGAAAATAATCTCACATATATATATATATATCGATGTATGGTATATAGAAATATGAGAGATTGATTTTTTGACCTTTACTTTACTTACTCAAAATTCAAAAAAAATCCCTTATGATTTTATTTTTGGGATTATTGGGTTACAGTAGTGTCCTAATTTATTACATATTATCTTAAAATTACAGGGTCCAAAATGGGTTGCCTTGAACAAGAACAGCTTATTAATGAGAACCACAGGTTGTCTGTCTGATGGTTTGCATATTTTGGTCGAAACATTATTACGAGTTAATCATAATGATTATTCAGATTTGGATTTAAATATATATTTGGAACATACTGATACTGTTATTGTGATTAGAACCCTAACCCCAACCTAGTATTTATAGATGTTCATTTTCTGAGTGTTAAGTAGTTTCACCAATCTGCCTTTGAATTCAAATATATATAATATGTTAAAAGCTGTCTTTCCAGACAGCAGGTCTTTTTGTGGGTCTTATTTCATGTCAGCTGCTGGAAACTTTCACATCACCCACCAAAAATTATGTTCTTTTCCTTTTTTTTTTCCTCCTTTTCTCAATCTATTGTATAGTTCCTTCACACCCTCAAAATTTGCATGATAAAAAAAATATTAGGTAAACAATGTTGTTTTTAGTTATATTTTTAGTTGTCATTATACATTCATATGAATTTTTTTTTTATATAAATCGTTGATGCACAAATCCGGACAGAGGGTACGCAACTAATTTGCACATGGTGAATTTGTATTATTGGGAAAAATAGATGTCCTGTAAAACAAAAATAAGAAAACTGCACACCGTTACTCCAATACTTAAGTCAGAAAGATTTTTAGAGTGTAGCAAACTAATTAGAAGATTGAGGATAAATTGAGTTACCTCTAATAGATTCATACTGTGGTATTTATAGGTGGGACCTTCTCCTAACCCTAATTGGATTAGGGTTTTAAGGATTAATAGGTTGGATGCGTTGTCCAACATGCATGGAAGGAAGAGAAGATGAAGCTGGTTGGATTAGGTCAGGTCGGGTTGCCTCGTCGGCCCGAGTCGGCTCGGGTTGAACTAGTCGTCTCGTTTGGCCTGTCTTCATTATGGATTTTCGTATTTGACCTGTATTCAGCTCAATTGTCTTCTGTAGTTGGGTTCTATACCGTTATTAAAATTTACCCATAACATAAATATTGAAAATTTAAACTGCCAAAACTTAAGAATGCAAGTATAGTGTATCACACGAGTCCACAGAACAAAAAGTATTATATATATATAGAAAACAGAAAGAGAGAAATAAAAAAGTGGTATCTTTATTGAAGCAGCAGAGAGCTGTAAAGTGATATGTCCATGATTGCGAATATGCATACGTTTTTTCTTGGATTATTTGCTTGAAAAGACAGTTCTTAATCATGTCCTTTTCTCCTTCTTTCTATCTCTCTCTTCATAGATATAAATTGAAGTATTCTAAAGAACTAGACTTTAAGCCAACTCTTGCATTTATGGTTGAATTTATACTTAATTGCTTATCAAAGCTTATCTCCATTACACAACCCTTATTGATTGCCTTCAAAACTTTGCTTGTTTTTACCTTTTTTTTTAAAAAGAAACCACTCAAACGTGAGGTTATCTGGAAATATAGCCACTTATTAAGTAGTTTTGACCTGTAGTTTTTTTTTTTTTTTTTTTTTTGCCTTTTTCTCTCTCTCTATTTATATACTTATTTTAATAATTCACAGTTTACAAGACAAGGCCACATGTGTAGGACCTCCATAGCCTCTACTTCCCTTACATTTCCTTCCTTTTGTTTTTTGTTTTTGTTTTTGTTTTTTTTTTTTCTACTCTTAATTTTATTTCCAAAAATCCCCTCGAGAATCTGTTATTTAGTCATTTCCCCTTCTGCCTCCCTGCCATTGCAGATACCTGGAAACAGAATCCCTCCACAAAGAAAAAATTGCACATTCAAATTGTCAATTTATGGTTATAGTTACGAGTTGATTGAGAAGAAAAGAAAGAAAGAAAGAAACGCTACACCTTCTTTTGCTGTTTCATTCATTTCAAATATTTTTGATGCGATGTTATAAAATTAAACTCCCACTCTCTTCCCAAATCCCAAACTCTTTCAACTCAAACCCTTTTCTTCTCTTGATTCCCCTCGTCGGCGTTTAGAGATGTTGCCAAATTTTGATCCGAACGATAATGAAGCTGGGTTGAAACTCCTCGAGGATCTGACCCAAAATGCAAGACAGATACAAGAGCAAGTCATTCACAAGATTCTCACACAAAACGCCAACACAGAATATCTCAAGACCTTCATCAATGGCCACTCCCCTGACGTCCAACTTTTCAAGAACACTGTCCCTGTTGTCAACTACGAAGACATCAAGCCTTATATCGAGAGAATTGCCAATGGAGAGCCTTCTCACATCATTTCAGCTCAGCCCATCACCGAGCTACTCACAAGGTTCTCTCTATTTATTTATTTATTCATTCATTCATCACTCTCTAATGTGTCCAAATAATTAATTCAATGCAGCTCTGGAACTTCTGGAGGGCAGCCAAAGATGATGCCTTCTACAGCTGAGGACTTGGATAGAAAGACATTCTTTTACAACCTCCTCGTCCCTGTGATGAACAAGTACTGAAAGATTATAAAAAAAAAAAAAACAACAATAAAGCTTTAAGCTTCTCCCTTTATGAATAAAACAGTGCGGTTTTGTTTTTGTTTGGTTTTTTGGTTTTTTTTTTTTCTTTAAACTCTAAAAGTTGTTCAACTTTTTTGTTTTTTGGTGGTCCAATTCAGGCATGTGGATGGTTTGGAGGAAGGAAAAGGGATGTACCTTTTGTTTATAAAGCCAGAGATCGGCACCCCATCTGGGTTAATGGCTAGGCCAGTTTTGACAAGCTATTACAAAAGCAAAAACTTCAGAAATAGGCCTTTCAATAGGTACAATGTGTACACAAGCCCCGATGAGACGATTCTGTGCTCCGACAGTAGGCAGAGCATGTTCTGCCAATTGCTTTGTGGGTTGGTACAGAGGGACGAGGTTTTGAGAGTTGGTGCAGTTTTTGCCTCTGCTTTTCTTCGTGCCATCAAATTCTTAGAAGATCACTGGAAAGAGCTAAGCGATAACATAAGAAATGGTCATGTCAGTGACTGGATCACCGACCCCTTTTGCAGAGCCGCTGTTTCTTTAATCCTTACAAAGCCCAACGCCGTTTTGGCCGATTTGATCGATGCCATGTGCGGCGAGAAATCATGGGAAGGCATAATCAAGAAGATTTGGCCTAAAACCAAATACATTGAGGTTATTGTAACTGGCTCTATGGCTCAGTATATTCCCACGCTTGAATTCTACAGTGGTGGCCTTCCTTTAGTTTCCACCATGTATGCTTCCTCTGAGTGCTATTTTGGGATCAATTTCAATCCTTTGAGCAAACCATCCGATGTTTCTTATACCCTTCTTCCAAACATGGCCTTTTTCGAATTCTTGCCTGTGGAGAAAAACGATGGAGAATTGAGCCCCCACGAGAGCCACTGCAATGGAGGCTCTGTTCAACCAATTGACGAATTTGAAACAGTGAATCTCGTCGATGTGGAAGTCGGTCACTATTACGAATTAGTGGTCACCACTTTCACAGGTGAAAACCCTTTTCTCTTTTTCCTTTTTGGATCTGACCCACATCATTCGTTAAGTTCATTTAGCGAGAATAAGACTATTTAACTAAACCCAGGATCAAATCATTTTTGTTTTTTTTTTTTTAATGATTCAAAATCATAACGTTGGTTTCGTGTGTTCTTTTGGTGGGTGTACGTGTTCAGGGCTATACAGATACAGAGTGGGCGACATTCTAATGGTTACTGGATTCCATAACAACGCGCCTCAATTTCGATTCATCCATCGACGGAACGTGGTGTTAAGCATAGACACCGACAAGACAAACGAAGACGACCTGTTGAAAGCAATAACAAAGGCGAAATTGGTGCTTGAGCCGCTTGGTTTTTTGTTGACAGAGTACAGTAGCTATGCAGACACGGGGTCAATTCCAGGGCATTACGTGCTATTTTGGGAGCTGAAAAAGAGAGGGGGCAGTGAGAATTTTGCGGAGCTGGAGTCGAGTTTAATGGAAGAATGCTGTTCGAGTGTAGAACAATCTCTGGATTCTGTGTACAGAAGGTGCAGAAACAAGGACAAATCAATTGGGCCATTGGAGATAAGGGTTGTGAAACATGGAGCTTTTGATGCACTTATGGATTTTTGTGTGTCACAAGGCTCTTCTGTGAATCAATACAAGACACCCAGATGCATTAAATCGGAGGAGGCTATTAAAATTCTGGATTCGAGAGTGGTGGGGAGATTTTTCAGCAGGAAAACGCCATTTTGGGAGCCTTTCAGAGTGGAGTACTCGCAATGACCAAGATAGACAGAGACTGTAGTAGTGTGTTTATGTGGATTTTTTTTTTCTTTCTTTCTTTTTACTTTTTTTGTCTGACTCATTTTTCTGGGAAATTGTGCTGGAGATGGATCCGATCTTCTTCTTCTTCTTCTTCTTCTTCTTCTTCTTCTTCTTCTTCTTCTTCTTCTTCTTCTTCTTCTTCTTCTTCTTCTTCCTCCTCCCAGATTTGAATTGATTGTGTAAAAGAGCCAGAGTTCCTTATGCTTTTTTTAGAAACTGTGTAACTTTTCCAGATTTGTGTGGGAATTATTTGGACAAAGTAACAGTTTTTTAGCATCATTATTTGCAGCTTCAGAAAGAAATACTGTTGTAGAAATCCTACTCTAGAGGCTCAGAAGTCCTATTTTAGATAGTCATTGCACCACTCCACCCAAAAGTGTAAGTCAATAGGTTATTTAATTTCAAATGAAGCTCTCTATTTTTACCACTAAAACTCACGTAGATGAGTCCATTTTAAAAAATTCCATCCAATCATGAAAATGCCAATTTAGTCTAATCAAGTATAAGAGCGTCATAAATAATGAAAAATACTTTGGTACAGCCCTAGGCTACATCTTATATGCTTTTTGCACGTAAATTCAGTATTCGTTTTGATCTTCAGTTAATTGTGCTTTTAACGGGAGATGGAGTCGGAGGGGACAATGAGAGCAACCGAAGGGAGACAGGAGGAACTGTAGAGGAAAATGGGGAAGAAGAGAGAAGAGAAGGCAATAAGAGGTTGAAGAAAGTAGAGTGGGATTGGTTTTGTGTGAAGGGCATTTATGTGGAGCACGTGGGCACCCCATCGCTGCCTCATAGTCATAGTCATAGTCCTCCCCATCCACTGCCTCCTCCTTTTATTACTTGTGGCTCCCTCCACAATTTCCCCACCTTTATGTTTTCTTTTCTCCCTACATTTTCCCCTCTGTTCTCTTCCACACGAATTTTGCATTAATTCGTAGATAGGGGGAATTAATCGGACATCTATTATTCCCAGACATCTTATTCCCAAGCATCTATTACTTATTTTCATCCAATAAAACCTTAAACCAAACGACCCGTTAAGGTACACACCCCCCCGTAGTGTACGCTACCACCCACCTTTCTCTCCTTCATATTCAACTCCCACTCTTTCTTTCTTTTATACTTTGTTTCTTAAAAATATTTCAATAAAATTAAGTTGCCAAATATGTCGCTTTAATTTACTTCCAACTTCATACACCATGTATCAAAATTTGCCTTTAACTTTCAATTCATCAAGTCTACCTTCTAACTTCAAAAGCTGTTGCAACAGTCTTTACATTAAACTTAAATACGTTGTGTAATTTCTACTTTATCATAAGTTTTTCATTTAAACAATGGTTACAAAAAAGAAATGTATTCTTTATATGTGTTTCTATATAACATATTCTCCAATATAATTGATTGGGTTTTAGAGAAATCTGAAATTAGAGTTTTTTTTTTTTTTTAATTATTGGAAATTTGGCCACTTGAATAGATAACATTTAAAATTAGAGGAATTGTAGGCGTTTCATTGATGAATCCAATTTACAAAAATAGCAAATTCTATAGGTTCAACTCAACCACATGCAACAGAAAGTAAAAAATGTCCTCATGCATACTGATATACTAACGATATATCTACTAAAGAGTAACGACATGATATACTACAATATTCTTATTTGAAGTTAATCAAGAGTATATCCGTAAATACAATACTAATATACATGATTTATCATTGAGTGTTGTTCAATAAAAAGTTTTCAGTAGTCTATCAATAGTATAATGTTGATAAATCAACAATATACCTAATGTCATTGATACACTACTGATATACTTATTTGAATTTGTTCGAAAGTAAATCAGTAAGTTGAATATATCAGTGTGATATACTACTGATATCTGCTTATTTCACTAATATCAAATATATATCAGTGTGATATAATACCGATATACTTTATTTACGTATATAAAAAATTAGAAATATTTACTATATTAACAGTACAATAATGATTCATAATCGGTACGTCAGATTATCTAAACCAAGTATATCAATGATATACTACTGATATGCTTTATTTAAGTATAAAAATGAAATAAAAATGCTAATATTTAGTATGTCAACGATATATCACAAATAGTGATTTATACTTGGTAGTGACTTATGTTGATATATCATGTATGTTTGATATATCAAGAATATAGTAGTGATAGAAATAGTGATATACTAAATGTTAGTAACTTGCATATGATAATGTTCATTTCACTGATATACTACTGATATACTCAATGTTAGGTATATCATTCAAATGAACATATATCTAAAATGAAGAATATTAGTAATAAACCAAGATCCAAAATATCTCTGATATTCTACAAATATATAGAGAGTATATCATTTAACTTCTTTAGAGTATATCATTTAACTCATATTACTAAAAAGAAGTGTATTCATAATATATTAATAATACACTACTAATGTACTTTGTTTTAGGTATATATTAGTTGATTAATATATAAACACAAAGTATATCAGATATACTATCGATATATTAAATGTAAAGTATATCAGATATACTACTGATATATCAAATGTAAAGTATATCAAATATACTACTCATACATCAATGAGGGTAAAATTGGAATAATAAATAATAAAAAAAATTAGATTCTTAAAAATTTTGCTATATATCTGAAAATCTAAAAAATATGGTTAGATTTGTAAATATATTAATATTTTTTTCCACCCATTACAATTCCCCTTGAAATTTTTAAATCACTTATTTAGTAAATAATTAAAATCTGCCTATCAGTGTATATATGCCCGTTTTGTTTAGGTGGGTGAAAATGAGTGAGAAAATTTCTAACACTACCGTAGTAGCATACTCCCTATGTTCATACTATAATTTAATACTAGCGAACCCCACATCATTTTCAAAAGGATGCTGACATGGCAAACAATAAATGAGAGTAGTATGAAAAAAATTTCAAACTATCGTAGTACTGGAATTTTTCCCATTTAATAACTCTTTTGATGGGAAGACATGGTCAGGCGGGGCCTTGGAAACATAATTTTATAAGATGGAACCTAATCTTGTCAACCAAAGTAAAGTAGATGGGTGGTTCCTTAAGTATTAATTTTGAGACTTCCATGAAGTTGAATCATAAAACAAAGGACTTAGCTTTTGTAGTTGGATCATAATTATTTATTAAATAATTAATGGTACTTAAGAAGTAAGATATAATTATACGGTAAAATAGACTTTTGCCCTAATTCTAATTATGAATAGCTAATGAAGATTCTAATTGTAGTGTTTTTATCCATATATGTAACTTTAGTTCATAAGCACATAACTTCAAGTTTATAGTAGAGCAATTTTTGGTTCATGAATGATAACTAATTATTTAAAAGATTAAAGTATCGCTTCATAATTATTTGGACCCGTTTGATAACCATTTAGTTTTTAAAAAATAAGTATGTTTTCTCTCAATTTCTCTACAATGATTTTTATCTCTCTTAAGGAAGCATCTAAATTCTTAGTCAAATTCTAAAAATAAAAACAAGTTTTTGAAAACTATTTTTTTAGTTTTTAAAAGATCATGGCTTGGTTTTTGAAAACATAGATAAAAAATAATTAACAAAACAAATAAATCCATAGGTGAGAGTAGTATTTATAGGCTTAATTTTCAAAAATCAAATGATTATCAAACGAGACCTTGGTTTTTAGTTTTTTATTTTTGAAAATTAAAAATTAAGCTTAGAAATATTACTTCTACCTATTAGTTTTCTTGTTTTGTTATCTACTTTTTATATATGTTTTCAAAAACTAAGTCAAGTTTCGAAAACTAAATAAAGTAATTTTCAAAAACTTGTTTTTGTTTTTGAAATCTGGCTAAAAGCTCAAATGTCTCCTCGAGAAAAATGAAAACCATTGTATAGAAGATGAAAACCATTGTAGAGAAATGGTAAGAAAACAAATATAATTTTTAAAAACTAAAAACTAAAAATCAAATGATTATCAAATAGGGTCTAATTAATTAGTTTGTTTCATTGGACCTTATGGTTTATAGGTCCACAAATCTCTTGCTAACTCACAAAATCTGTAATTAATTCATTTGTGTTGGAAAAAAAAAATAAACATTTGAAATATTCAAATTTATAATTAATGTAATTAGGTACAATATTGAATAGTAAAGAGAATAATACATTTTATTTGAGGTTAAATTATATAAAATGCCCTAGAACTTTGCCCATTGAATATCCATATTGTTTCAAAAGTTGCAATATTGTTAGAAAAACTGTTAGAATTTTGAACGAAGAGTTGATGTGTTTGAATGTTGTTCTTTTTCAGATTTAATCCAAACAAGCAATCTTTGTCACCATAACATCGTTTCAAGTCATCACTATGTTAATTTTCCATACAATGACATTCTAACAAATTTCTAGTCTAAGAGCAATTTTGAAATGTTTACGAAACATCAGAGGTAATATTGTAACTTCTGAAAGAATATGAATATCTTTGAAATAATGGACAAAGTTGAAGAGTATTTTTTTTATAATTTAACCTTATTTCAATGAATATTATATAAATAAAATAAAATAGAAAAATCATATACTTCATTTATATTTTGGATATATTAATAAAAAATTTCATTTAAGAATATGAGTAAGAATCAAATAATTAAAATATATTTGAATATATAAGACATAAAATATATTTGAATATATAAGACATACTAAAACATAAATTAAAAATTTCGAGTTAATTATTAAATTATGTTATCATGATATTTATGAATTGAGCCTAAAACACTCTCACCTAAATTCAAAAGAAAACAAATTCTTTCTAAAATTTCCCTTAGCTTTTGGTGTGAACAACAAGAAGGAAGATGCGTCTTTGTAGTTGTTTGTTTCTTTCAAGGAGATTCCCACCCGTCTCAATCCTTTTATCACGTTATAGAGATGAAGACTCAATGAAGATCTATATTAGTGGTTTAGCTCAATTTTACGTAATTCTAAATAAATTTGATTGTCAATTCTAAATTGTTTAAAAATCTAAAAATCTTTCATGATGAGGTTAAGTGTTGATCTTGTGTGTTCCACCCTCAAGAGGAAAGTTTTTGAATGGAATGGAAGTATTAAGGTGGAAACTTTGAGCTTCTTACTACTCTTGTACAACCAAAACAGCATTGGTTTATGATACCAAGTGTCAATTGCACACCTACTCTGTGTGTTAATTGCTAAAATACCAAGCAACCTCATGAGGTATTTGACATTCAACCAACTCAAAGGCTAAATTATAAAAACGATCGCCTTCTTCAACTTACTTTCAAATGTTTAATTAATACCTTTATCGTTAGTATATGTATAGAAATTATTAGTATCTCATTTTAAAATACCTTTGAATTTTCAAGAGTTGTATTAATACTCTTGACCTTAAAGAAAAGTTGAAAAATGTTTAGTATGTGGACGAAAAAACATTTATCTTTCCTTCATTACCTTCATCTTCCATTTCTTCTCTCTCTTTGCTTAGAAATGTGAGAGAGAGCTCTCATGTTTATTTAAAATTCTAATATTTAAGAAGATATGAGAAATGGGGATGTAACCATTGTAACTCTAAGACACATTTTATAAGGTCATTAATACTCATCTCATTCATTTGAGGCCATAAAAAATATTTCAAATATTAAAATAAATTAGTCCAACCCATTTTCGAATCGAAGTCAATTTGGATCTTCATTTGTTGGGTAAGTGATGTTGAAATTGAGAATTTTTGGATGTAGTGTGACCTAAAACTTGCTATTATTTGTTGTGATTCTATTTAGGAGCCCACCTTGGACCTACATCAAGATCAAGAGTTTAAGAAAGTTTTGGGTCACGATTCAATTAAGAATATAAACTGTATAAAATGTTTAAGATCTCTAAGTTCGTTAGTGAAGGACTTAATAACTTTAATCCAGGATTTTTGATGAGCAGGTTTGAAAGGGAATCATTGTCTTAGGCATTTAAAATTTGTGAATTTGAGCTTTAGGCCAAGGTAAGGAATCTCACATCATTTTTAAATTGGGATTAAATTTCTTAGCAGCTATTATTTTCAAGAATTTTAAATGTAAATTTTTGCTTGCAAATGCTATGTTCATTTCTTTCGGTCTTTTTGGTTTTTAATACTTGCCAAACAAATTTAGCCATGAATGTTGAATTGCATCATTACTTGTATGAGAATGTGTTATTTGATTTCATGTTGACTGTGATTATTGCATCATGATATTAATGAACATGTTGGGACCACATGCATGTATGTATGATTCATGAAAAAAAAATGGGTATGAAGGTTGTGACAATTAAACTCCTGATATAGTTTTTAAAATGCAAGTCATGAATGGAATAGAGTTGACTCAAACCAAAAGGTCATGGATTAGAAGAACTTAATTGACCACTAAAACCTGAAGAGAAAAGCCATGATGTTTTTAAAGTAAGTTTAGATACCGTTCATGAAAGTTTTAAGTCATGATTGTATGTGAATGCATATCACAACCACTGGTAGTGAGGTCATTTATGAAGTATTATTTTATAATACTCATCATTTCTTTTTAAAATGTTTTTCAGGTAAAGGTAGGGGTATATTGGGCGGATGACGGAAAAGTGCTACGAAGGCCATGGGGACTACGTAGTCATGATTTTCCATATTTATAGCAATTAGTATTCTTTAAAATGATTTTCTTTGATTGATATTATTTTGTTTTAAGCGTTATGTTTATGTTGGAAACCTGGAGGCCAAAATTTGGTTTTGCTTACTTAAAATGTTTGACTTTGGGATCCCGTTCGAGAAATTTATTTATTTTTAGTTGAATTTGTTTTAATATTTGAAATGTTTTATGGCCTCAAATGTATGCATAAGTATGAATGACTTCAGAAAACGTGTCTTAGAGTTAGGATCGTTACAAGGGAAGATTTAGAGATTAAAAAATGGAGAAGAAAGTAAGATTGTATTGGAAAAGAAGGGAAAAAAAGACGAAAATAATGAAGTGTTAGACTATATATAGATTGAAGCATATCAGGAGAGAGAACAAATAGAAGAGGGAGGTAATAGGGGTAGATAAACAATAGTCATTTCATATATATACAATGGTAAGGACACTTCTTTAACTTTTATTTTCTAAAGGTTAATAGTATTAATACAACTTTTGAAAGTTCATGAGTATTTTAAAATAGGGTAGTAACGATTTTTGTCCTTATACGTGGTAAGGGTATTTTCGAACTTTTTTTTTGAAAGTTTAAGGGTATTAGTAAACCTTTTGAAAGTTCAGAGGTATTTTTGAAACAAAGTACTAATGGTTTCCATCCAAAACTAACCGTAGAAGTATTTTTGATTTTTTTTTAAAAGTTCAAGGATATTAATGAAACTTTTCAAAGTTTAAGGGTATTTTTGAAATAAAGTACAAAGTTTAGGATTTTTTTTATATATATATATATATATAATTTAGCCTAACTTAAAAGGCTATCTTTTATAACTATTTGATTTTTAAAAATTGAGTTTGTTTTCTCATTATTTTTCTACCATCGTTTTCATTTCTTAATAGTTATCAAACAAGACTTTAGATTGGAACAAAATTTGATGCATAATTCTTTCATCCAACTAATTAATGTGGTAATCACACATTCATTTGCATCAAAGAACTGCATTCTCCAACGTTCACCAGCCACAATGTATCATATAATGTATCTTTATATGCTTCAAATCATATGAATTAAGGAATCGAAAAAAGAACCGTTACCCAAATATTTTCTTCATCATTTTAGACACATTCCTTCCCTCGAGAATGTTAGTTCTATAATTTGTTCCCATTGCCACACTTGTTCTTTCTTGATGTTGCCTACCCAATGCTCGGGACTCATTGACCTCCGATTTGCCGGCTTTGACTTTGAGGGATCTTCCCTTTTTCATCAGCACAATTCTTTTGAAAAGCCTTCTATTGCAAGACCAACAAAAGGAATTAAATTACTAGTGAAGATGCCATTGCTCTGCCCAAATTGTACTTAATTAGAACCACTTTATATAGATATAGAGGTAAAAATTAAAGCCTCGTTTACTACAATTTTGTGTCTAAGTTTATGTTTTAAAATATTAAAATTATTCTATATATTTTAGTTCATGTATTTACAGATATCACATTTTAGTCCGTGTACTTTCAATAAAATTTAAAATGACTCTATATTCTTAGTTTGTTGTTAGCCTTTCTAAAAAAAATTAGTCTCTATTAACTTTCCATCTATAAATTATCTCTTTTTCATATATTAAAATTATTATTATTATTTAATAAATTTGAATAAAAATTAACTTCAAATTTTAAGTTTGGTTGGAAGCAATAACAACTAAAATTAGTCATTTTAAATCAAAATAGGATGGACGAAAAAAAAAGAGAGAACCTAGGAGGAAATGTAATTAAAATTTGAAAATAATTGAGAAGTCAAATATGGATAGAAGAGTAGCTTTCCGACGTGGTGGACAGTGATTGGACAGTTGAAGAGGAAAATAATTGGGGAAGAAGCATAATATTAATGAAAAATAAAAAAAAAAAGAAAAAAGAAAAAGAAAAAGAAAAATGTATATATATATTGGGAATTTGGGACCAGGGGAATTGGAAGGGGGATGGAGATGATGGGATAAAGTGAGAAGTGAATAGGCACACGTGTGCATTGGATTGGATTGATGTTAGTGAGAAAAAGACAAGTTCTGTAGCTGTAATGTTTGTTATGTTAAAAAGGCGTTAACTGTTTATGTTTGATTCCATCCCCGGAGGGTTGGGTGTCATTTTCATTCTCACAACAGAAATACCCCACCCATCCTTTTCCCTTTCACCACCCCATTTTTTTTTTATTATTATTATTCCCTTTTAATAATGCCGTATATATTTATTTACTTTCCATTTCTCTATTCCAATTTTCACTTTTTTTTCCCAAAAAAAAAAAAAAAAAACCTTTTGAACTTTGAGTAGTTTTGATAAATAAAACCAACGTCATTCCACCTATCAACAACATTAGGAGACTTACCAATTACAGAGGAAGTTGGAGTAAATATTAAAAAATAAAAAACATGTTGAGACACACAAATATCTTATTCTTTCTAAGGAGATTTTTAAGCCCACTGCAGCATATATTTCTTTTATCAATCACTGGTGTAACATATTTTCTCTAGTTTATCCTCCCAAAATACAATAACCCAATTGAAACATTGGGTAGCTCAAACCACTATGCAAATAATGCCTCTCTTTTAGTCTATTGTTGTCAAAAGAGCAAAGAAGATAGACATGATAATATAACTACAAAGAATAGAATATTAAAATGTTGTGTGTTGAGAATGTTGGTAAAAGATATATTTATATAAGAATTTTTTATTTAAGAATTTAATACAAAACTCAATAATTAAATGCTTAAAGCCTTCTTTTGATAACCATTTATTTATTTATTTTTTTAAAAAAATTGTATTTGTTTTCTCACTATTTCTCGGCAATATATTTCATCTTTCTTTAAAAAAATATTTGAATTTATTAGTCAAATCCTAAAACAAAAATAAGTTTTAGAAAAATACTTTTTTTAGTTTTTAAAATTTGGCTTGGTTTTCTAAAACATATGTAAAAAGTAGATAACAAAACAAGAAAACCAAATAAATAACAAAACAAGGAAACCAAGAAGTGAGTAATACAATTTTCAAAAAGAAGAAATATAAAATAAAATAGTTATCAAACATAGCCTACACTTTTCACCACTTCTACAAATAATCCAATATGTTTTCTTGTTACAAAATAGAAAATAGAAAATTTAATCTTTAAAAAGAAACTAATATTTAAAAACTATTAAATATTAAAATCAACTAGAAGTAACTTATATAACTTTTTTTTTTGTGAATAACTTATATAACATAATAACAAAACAAATTGTAAGTAAAATATATTTATACCATATTTTATAATGGGTGGTTGTTTTCCGTTTTTTTAGTTTTTTAAAAAACAAAATCCAATCATATTTCATAACTACTTTTAGTTTTTCACTTTTTTAAGAAATTAAAAAAAAAAAAAAACCGCTCGATTATGTCTTGATATCTATTCCTCATTTTTGTAAAAACAAAAAAGAAAATAGATATTTATTATATTGACCTATAATAATGATCAAATTATATTTTTATTTATTTAGTTATACAAAACACAAAGTCCAGCGAGTTAGAAAAAATATATATAAATTAAAGAAAGAAAGATATATTTAAATTAACAATTAGAAAGAGACAGTTTATTGTTAGAAAAATATTACAGACGATATATATACTCTTTTTTTTTGGCAAAGGATATATGTACTATTTTAGAGACAAGACATTAGTTAAAAGCATATGTAAATTAAATAAATAAAGATATATATATATATAAAGAAATTAGAGATTAGAAAAGTTATTTTAGTGCTAGAGAAATGCTAGAGATATATTCTATTATATTAGGGATAAAAAGATGTGTGAAATATAGCTTTATAGAGGGTTAAAAACAGATTTTGGAAAAGAAAAACAAAACTTGTTTTTTCGGTTTTCAAAATTTACTTACAATTATAAAATGTTCTACGAAACTAATGTCAAATACCCTTTTTTTTTTTTTTTGTTAAACTTCGAATGAGTTCTCAAAAATAACTAAAAGAAAGGATTTATGTCCTAGTATGATAATTATTTTATTCGAATTAATGTTATAGATTGGAATTCAAGAAACGACATATTTTTTAATTCAATAATTACAACGGGAGGAGATCAAATATTGATCTTTACTATAATAATTGATATCTTATCTACTAACCTATATTGCAAAAAGAGACGTTATTCAATAAGTTTATTAATAAAGAAAAAAAAAAGAAAAAGTAAATTTTATGGATAAACTTAATTTTCACACACTTTTTTTTAATAGAAAAATCACACATTTTTATATCTACCAATTTCGAGTAAATAATACTTCTATTAAATTATGAAATACTAATAAAATAAATAATAATTTTTTAAAAAAATATCCATCATCTATTATTAAATTTATCGATATTTTTTATGAAAAGTTTTTAAAAAAATGGTGAGATATGGACATTTTGGTCGACATACATATTTGAAAATGATGTGAAATTGATTGTGCACGCCTGCATGGAGGAAAAAAACTAAGAGGAAAATGGTTGTTACTTGGTATGCAATGTTGGGCCGTGAAGGTGGGCCGTTCGTATTTGGGGCAGGATATGGCTGCTTTTCTTCAGGTTTCAGGATAAGGTTCCCTTTCCTTCATGTAGGGAAAGTGAAAGGACATTCAGAAATGGGCCATCCCTTGCCTAATGCCTTCACCACCTTACGACTATTACTTCACTTCCCTAACATCTCCCCATGCCCTCTTTTCCTTTCCCTTTTTCTTTATCATAAAATACACTTCTAAATTTTCAAAATTAACACTTTTGATTCTTCAGATTTCAACATTGACATGTTTGATTCTCAAAGTTTGAATTTCATTTCTAATTGGTCCCGAAAGTTTGAAATTTATTTCTAATTGGTCTGTGAAGTTTGAAATTAGTTTTCAATTGGTCCCAGAGTATAGAAGGTAATGTACGTACATACATACATATATAATTTTTAACTCATTTAAAAAATACATATAATCAAAGTCTAGTTAGCATGTATTAACTATTGCATTATTATTCCATTAGGTCAATTAATGTCAATTATACTAGCCACCATTTAAAAACCAATTTCAAACTTTAGAGACTAATTAATGTGACACCTAGTTAAATTATGTATGTTATGATTGAATTTGAAGTTCAATTTAAATAATTCCCTACCTTAAGTAAAAGTTATTTAGTGAGTTGGGTCAGAATTTAGAATTTTAAAATGTTCGAGGCAGGTTTGCTATTTTGTTTTTTCAAAAAGGATCCTAACAAAACCACTTCGATCTATTTAATTCAGGTCGTTGCTAGCCTGAAGGTCACGTTCTTCTAGTCTCTCCTTCTCCACTGCAAATCAATTGCAGAGTGAAAGCGTTCAAGTGAGAAATCCCCTCTGTCCCTTCCTTTTGTTCATTTCCTTTTGTTCTTATTTCCTTTTTTTTTCTCTTTCTTTTTTCATTTCATTTCTTATTTTTCTTTATTTCATTTCTTTTCTTCTCTTTTCTCATGTCATTTGAAAGCCTCCCCAAAGTCGTCGTTGTCTTCTCGCGTAGCGGACCGGAGTAGCCACCACAACCCCATGCTTATTCTTCTCCTTCTCGCGCAGACCATCGCCGACCCAGATCCCTGCCTTCATGGGTGTGTCGGTCGATCGCCCTTCCTTCTTTCATTTTCGTTCGCTCGCACCGAGACCCGCACCACATCTCCTTGTCATTCGTCGTCGTCCTCGCTGGAACCCAACCCAACCGACTCTCTCTCTCTTCCCTCCTTCTTCAACAGTAGAATAGGTGATGCAAAGTGGTTGTTGGTCCAAATCTAGAGTTGCCAACTATTTCAAAGTTCTTTCAGCCATCTCTTCCTCAATTTCAACAGAAACAGAGGTGTTGCTGAGATTACAGTCAAAACTGAGATCTTCTTTGTGCATGCTCTTTCGTTTGCCTCCTTCCTTAATCTACATGCTTCTCTTTCTACCTCAGGGAAGTATTGATATTATGTATCCTGAGAAGAGCGGGTTATAAACAGTGAGAGCAAAAGTAAGTAGAATGAAATAATGAAAAATTTAAAATTTTCCTTGCTCCCCGACAACGACGCCAATTTGATGGTGAGCTTGTCGAAGGCTCAATCAAATATAATTTATATAAATGATCTACATTAAATACTTGCAATACTTAATAGTGGACCAGGTCGAACCGCAGGGAGCAATAAATCTCAATCTTCTAGAATTAAATTCTCAAAAGAAAGCAAAAAGGGAAAAAAGGGGGAGTTTTGAATATGTTGGTTTGAAACAAAGTAAATAAAAGAATACCAAAGAACAAAATAGGAGAGAGAAAGTATTTAAGGTGATATCAAATTTTACCAATTTCTAGTTCATAGGTGTCATTGTACCTATTGTAATATAGATCCTAGACATTCATAAAAGATTATAACTAAACCGACAATTAACTTGACTAGCTTAGTGGTTTCCCAAGAGACTACTTCCCTAAGTTCATTAACTTTACATATTCAGTCTCCATTAACCTCAATTATCTTAACCATCAAATTAACATGCTTATCAAATTCTCTTGAATCTAACATGCAATATGAATCAAGATATTTCCAAGACTCACACACAGTTGTAACCCTACTGTTACAAATACTAAGTCATGATTACGTGTTAGGTCAATCATGAAATAGCAGTAGACATGCAAATACCAATGAGGCGTCAATTCAGAAGTAGATGCACAATCATAAGATTAAAGCAGAGAGTTCGAGAATTAAAAGCCTGAATAATTAAGAGTTGCAAACTAGCCTCACTACATTACAATTGGTTTCGACCGACCTATAAACTAGAAGAGGACATTTAGCCGAGCATAGTCACGATCACGCCAACGACCTCCATGGTCTTCATTGATGCAACCCAAAAATCATCAAAATACTAAAGAAATTATTCTAAACTATAAACTATATCTAATCTCGAAAGTAGGAGAAAAGTCTCCACTTCGTTCATACAAAACCTAAAAGAAGAGTTCATAATTATAATAACTGACGCTCCCCCATCTAAATAAAAAAAATATCTTCGAGAGTACAGGGCGACGCCGAGATGCTTAGAACAGCATCTCGACGCTTCATGCGTCGAGAAGAGCCTCCCTGCAGCGTCAAAAGAACCCTTGCGATTGTATTTGCGCTAGTGTCTAGACACTCTATGTTTGGTTCTTCTTGCTTGAGAGTGTTCAACGTCTAGACGCTCTGCAGGCGGTCTCATTGGCTTGCCAATCTCTTATTTTCTCAATTTGATGCATTCTTTGTTATAATCTTGGCCTTTTAACCCTCGATCGTTCCTAAGCCTCTAGAATGACCTCGAAATACAAATCTCCTATAAATAGACAAACAAGCACATGAGAATAGCAGAACTAGCGTAAGATAAATAGATAAAGATAACACTTTTATGTGTTATCAATGGCATAGGGGCGTTACCCCGTGGCACATGAGAGTAGCAGAACTAGCGTAAGATAAATAAATAAAGATAACACTTTTATGTGCTATCAATGGCTCTGGGGTGTTACGAGAGACCACCCATTCAATAAGATGATTCAGGAGCGTTACCCCGACGAGCGGGACTGGTGGGACATTATCCTTAGTCCGACGAGGGGAAAGGGTGAGAGAGCAAGTCACTTCCTCTCACCGCCATCCGTTGACCCAAGGTACAAGACCAAGGGATAAAACAAGAAGTGTCGGGTCTAGGGTGTGGAATTTAATTGTCTTGAGTCTTGTCCTAGGCGAAGGCTTGGTTTTTCGATGACTGCTAGCATGTTTGTACGTGAGTGAGTTGCTTATTGAGTATGTTTATACTCACCCGTCTACTTTAATGTTTTGGTTGTAGGTACGAAACTATGAGGCGACTGACGACAGTGACGACCTGATGAGGTTGTGGAGGCTCCCCTTCCCCAAACCTAGGCTTAGTTCTTATTCTTTTATGTTGGTTGTATAACTGTTAGTATCTAGACCTCTAGATTGTCTCTGAATTTCTGAGTGTAGCTCTCTGTGGTTGCTTCTTATCTTGTAAG
Source organism: Trichosanthes cucumerina (assembly GCA_036507285.1). Classification (NCBI taxonomy): domain Eukaryota; kingdom Viridiplantae; phylum Streptophyta; class Magnoliopsida; order Cucurbitales; family Cucurbitaceae; genus Trichosanthes; species Trichosanthes cucumerina. The sequence goes on from CM071844.1 coordinate 20,862,926, forward strand.
AGTCTACTTTTGTGAACTCTATAGTCTACCTGTTTTCTAATATTTATGCATGTTGGAACTCTGGTTTGGAGACCATCCTGATTTTGAATGAAGTTTGGTGGAGGTTGGTGATAAACGCTACACGCAAGTACACGTGATCGAAGTAATATAAAACTAGAGTATTCCAGAGTATCGAGCCCAAGGGAACGAAGTTTAATAAAATCGATCGAGAAGACACGAATTGTTGACAAATTGCAATTGAAAGATAACCAGAAGTAACACAAATGATTGTTGGATTATTTTTAACTAAACTTAAAAGGACTGAAAATAATGGAAAAGTAAGGGATTCAAGAATGCTTATGCCCCTTTGGAAAGAAATACAACTACAATGCAATTGCAATCGTAAGTAATACAAAAACTAGTAAACCAAATTCAACTCCTCTTCGACCTTCTATGAAGTATCTTTAGGAGGCCGAGTGATTAAACCAATATGCCTATGGGTAATCTAACTCAGATAGTTTTGCGCACAACTCTAGTGGTTTTGGAGTCTCGCCCTATGTCTAGGGTCGAATTTTCAGAACTTATCTAAGCCTTTTCCTCCATTGCTTTTGTGGCATCCGCTTTCCTTAACCCTTTCGGTATTAAGTTTAAGCTCGACAAGCAACACTAGATGACCAACTAGGGTTTACCCAACGTTAAACTCACCAAAAGAAAACTAAGTTCAAGTGTTAGCTAAATTGTTTTCCTATTGAGCCTTACAATATCTTTCCTCTAGGGCATTCACAAACTTGAATCCCTAAGGAAAAATTAGCTTCTCATTGTAAAAGTGAAAAACAAAGCTTTAAAGTGATAAAAATGCATAACTAAGAATGAAGAAAATACAATAGATAAAATTCTAGAATGTAGTAATGAAAATAACTTAATTAAAACTAAAAATAAAACAAACACAAACTAGAAGCAAACTTTAGCAAGAAGAAAATTAATTCAAACAAGTTGAAAATTTTATTAGGAACTAAGAACTCAAGGTCGATAATATAATGAAATTTGAACAACAAACTTAAATCTCGAAATACAATTAAATGAATAAAAATACAGCAACAACTAAGTTCCTAAAATAGAAACAAATGACTTAAATAAGAAGAAAATAATTCTAAAAATGAAAAAACACATCAACCCCTTTTTCACTTCGTACTCAATCAATTCAACACCACTTTTTTCAAAAGGAATTGAATTTTCACTTTCTTCAACTTTCATTGAGGAAGGATTGAGTTTTGAATTTGAAAAGGGGTTGGAAAATAGAAGGAAAAAAAAAATGATATATAGTTGATGTTGAAAAATACAACAAAAACGCGTAACAACAAATGTGAATGAGAGGTCGGAAACGATGTAAAAATAGATCCCCTTCTTGTGGCTTCTCCACCCCTATTTATAGATGATTTGGGCTAGGGTTTCCTTCTTGAAGAATGCACAATTATGCCCAAAATTACAGCTAAAATCGTGGAGAGACAGATTTGAGAGAATTGCAGATTTTCCTTAAAATTACAAATATGTCGTCATCTTTAATTTCCGGCATAAAAACATCAAGTAAGTTGATTTTTATTTTCGTTTGCTTTATTTTGTACACTTACTTAATTTAAAGATTCTCCAACATTTATGTCAATACACTCAACCATTTTCTAATTTTCATCGAATTATATTGATAAAAATTACAAGAATAACTAAATTTAAAGGCTAAATAATTATCATAAATGAGAATTATCACATCCCAAACTTGAGTTATTGCTTGTACTCAAGAAATTTCAAAATAAACACAATCCAAACCGATTCTAAGAATAGTTCTTTTGAAAAAAATGCCTCTCAGGAAAGGCCTCATGCTCATAACACTTTAACTTTACGTGAATGCTTCCACTCCATGCAACTTTCATGCTTTCCTTGCCTAAACAAAATACCTTCCTCTCATAACCTCACCTTGAATTCAACTATCTATTATCCTTAGTCAAGTTTCGCTTAGCTGCTAAACAAGCTATTTTACACACCTTTCTCAACTAACAACGACCCCCAAACTTGTTTTTCACTGCTAAGATATTTTTTTTTTGCGGGGACCTTTTTGTCATTTGTGCCTAAATTCTAGCTTACTAACACTTTTTGGTGAAAGTATCTAGCTGCAAGCCTATCTCACATCAAGGCCATTTTGAAGGGATCGAATCCCGCAGCGGAAACGATTGTAAATCGCGTGTTCATGGTCTTGCTACACAGATTCATATCAAGAACGAAATATCTAGATTAAGCATACATTAACTGATAGGACAACAAGTAATTTACCTTTCAAGAACGCTTTCTTCTCATATTCTTACTCCAATGATCATGTTCTCAGCGACCCGAACCCGACACGTGTGAAGATCAACCACTAGATCCTCTCCGTTGTTCTCTAGGTGAGGGAGGAAGGTGAGTTTCTTTAGGATAAGATGTGGAATTGAGAGATGTGTGTTTTTCCAACAACACAAAGGAATGATCTATTTTGGTTTCACAAAATGACATTCACCAAAGTTGCATCCCATGCAACTATTTATAGGGAAATAGGATGGAAATTATCATCCTATCCCTCTTTCATTCTCTCATTAGTATGTAGTTAATTTGTGAATCTAATTCACATTAAAACTATATATATGAAATTGAACACTTCAATTTTATTCCTAACTTTATACCCTCAATATTACCATGTTGAGCCAATGGAGGGACCTAATGGACCTACAGTTCATGAACTCCAATAATGTGAGATTAACTGATCAAACTCTTTGATCTAATTAATCAATATTCATTAACTACAAGTCACTCCACTATAGACTGGTAGCTGCACTCTCCTCACTGTAGATTATATTGTGTCCATCGATATAATCATTACCCATGAGTCAACCCTTCACAGGTTGTTCGTAATCACAGTTGGGTCAAATTATCGTTTTACCCCTGTGATTACCTCTTTGTTCCTTAAGCACCACTGATCCTCTAATGAACAACAAGTCTATGGTCCTACCATAAACTCAATCCCTCTTAAGCTAGTTTAGAAGGCGGGGCCCCGTTGTTCAAGATCTGGACTCAGTTCTTAACGGAACAACCTATCTAATTCCTTAGTCTAGGAATTTCAGAGTTAAGTCCCCAGCTACCTACGAGGTTATGTCCTTGAGAAGGTAGGCTTATTGAGTCGACTACAGGCCACTCTCACCCATACTAGTCTAAGGACTAACCTCTATAAGCATGAGTTCTTAACTTGTTCAGGATTCAGGTCGAGTCACTAATGACCATCTATAAATTATCAGTCTTATCCTGTTAACGTCGTTATACTGGTTAGACTAATAATTTGCAGTCCGTTCTTGTATGAACTCTTCATACAGGATGCCCCCACTCGCATGTCATCCACATGAATGAGTTGGATTACCTCATTTGTACTAACTATAAAGTGGGTCGCATCCATGGTGTTACTTATACCATAGACCATTTAGGATATACTCTTGAACATAATCCAATTAGTGTCAACTGTACTGATGTTCAAGATTTATTATAACCTTGGAGCTTAGTTTATTGGATTTATAAAGCAAGAATATTATTTCATCAAATCAAACAACTCTTTATTCATTTGACTAAAATTACAAAAGTTTAGGGCACATATCCCAACAATTTTTCATATACTCACTTCCTGAAATTAACCTTTCATGCAAAGAAAATCATGGGTATCATGACCGCCCCTGGCTACTTAGTTAACCTTTGGAAGGAGGAGTACCTTTTTTTTTTTTTTATTTAAATCCTAGCAGTTGTTACAACAACATAAAATTACAACAATAGTATTACAATAGTAGTGTTACAACAACATACTATTACAAGAGTAAAATTACATATATTACATGACTCACCCTCAAACTTAAACGTGTCAATGCCCCCTTTGAATGAGTATAACGCATAACACAAAAAGGGTGATTTACACAACAACTAAGGTAGACTCTCCTAAGGGGTTTCGGTGTAGAAACTTAGGTGGGTTGAGACTTGGGTATTTTATAAAAACAAGGAATCATTAAGTTGTTTGTTTGGGAAGCATAAATGTAATGATTCTAAGTATTTAATGAACTGAGTATACTCTAAAATTGAAGGGATTGAATACTGTAGCATAAGCGATGTGAATCGCATTGCTTTCGTTGTGTTACAAGATTTCTTAAAATTGAACATACATCACATGTTATCCTAGGTTAAGCATGGTAGGAGAAGGAAAAGTACAACGAATACTAACCTCTTGAAGAACTGTTCTTCACGAAAATCCTTCTCCCAATGCATGATCTCAACGATCTCTCTTGATCTTCTCAACATTCCACGAACCAATCTCGATCTTTGGACAATTCCACTTGATCTTCTCGGTTGTTCTCCGACGGATGAGGGAGAGTTGTGAGACTCCCATTGGAATTGAGTTTGGAGAAAGTAGAGAGGATTAAAAAGAGTTTTTTGTTGGAATTCTAAAAAATGACTTCCTTCCCTCAAGAATGCTTCACAAATCATTCATAAATAGTAGTATGTGGTGGAGGTAAAATCTCCACCTATTTACCATTTTACTACAACCATATAATATGCAAATCACATTTGCATACTATATAGTATAAGGTACCACATACCTTATTATTATAAGTCCCATTTGCATAATTGTGAAATTTAAAATTGAATTACATTCAATTTTATTTCTCTCAAATCAATTTCTCCAATATAAACCTTAATTCCATAATTAGGCTATACTATAGTTCAATATGAATCCCATTCACATTAAACTATATATTATGTCAATTGTATCGCATAAAAATGACATAAATACCCTTTCTAAGAATTTGAACACTTCAAACGCACTCCAAACTGTATACCCTCATTGAATCCATAATTGAGCCAACCGAGGGACCTAATGGATCTACAGATCATGAGCTCCAATGATCCGAGATTAACTGACCAAACTCTTTGATCCCGTTAATCAACATTCATTAACTACGGGGTCACTCCACTATAGCGCCGTAGCTGCACTCTCCTCACTGTAGGACAAGTTGTGTCCATCGATATAACCAATACCTATGAGTCGACTTTTCACAGATTGTTCGTAGTCATAGCTGGGTCGAATTATCGTTTTACTCCTGTGCCTACATCTTGCTCCTTAAATCCCACTGCTCATCTAATGAACAACTATGTTTATGGTTCTACCATAAACAATGTCCCTCTTGGGGCAGTGAGAGGGTGGGGCCCCGTTGTTCAAGCCCTGGAGTCAGCACTTAAGGGAACAACCCCTCTAATTTCTCTAGCTTGGGAACGAGTGAATTCCATCTTGCATAGTCAAATTCCCAGCTCCCCACGTGGTTTTGCCTCTGAGAAGGTAGGCTTATTGAGCGAGCAACAAATGCCACTCTCACCCGTACTAGTCAAAAGACAGACCCCTGCAGACAGAAGTCCGTAACACGCTCAGGATTAAGATCGAGTCACTAATAGCCATCTTTGAATTTATTAGTCATAAACTGTTAACAGTGTTACATCATTTGGTCTAATAATTCATGGTCCGGTCTTGTACAATTTCATTGCACATGATGCCCCCACTCGCATGTCAACTACATGAATGAGTTGGATCACCTCGTTTGTATCCAATACAAAGTGGGTCGCATCCACAGTGTTGCCAGGATGTGGTTACCAACTCTATCCATATACTATAGACCGTTCGGGTCATTAACTCGAACGTGATCCTACCTGTGTGTCCACTACACACCGTTCAAGTTCTCATAAGTATGACCCTGGAGCTTAGTTTATTGGATTAAGTTTAAAATGCGAGATACAAGGTTTGATTAATAAATATCTTTTATTTATTAATACAACAACTATTACAAATGATACGAGTTTAGGGCATACACCCCAACAAAAATTTCATCATGAAGGGTATTAAAAAAAAACGAAATTCAAAGAAAACTCATAAGAATTGTGTTGACAACTTGAACAAGTCAAAACCCTTTTTTTTAGAGGAAAAAAACTAAAGAAAGAACAAAAGTACCTAACTAAACCTTAAATCAAAAGAACCAACAAATAATAAAAGTTGGAAAGAAAAGTTAGAAAGAAACTCCCATGTGTAGAAGAATGTGACCTTATTCCCATTACTCGCCTCAAGGTTTTTGGATGTGGAAGAAGGATTTTCTGAAAATTTGAGGAGAATGGGTCTTTTGCCTTTTTGGTCTTCCACTCACAAGTAAATGGTCAAAAAGTTCACACAATCTTGAAGAAGGGTTCATGCATGGTTTCTTTTCTTTTTTTTTTTTTTTGCCTTATTTCTTCGAATTTTTGAAATTCTTAGACAATTTTCCAGGTAGATCCCCTGGTAGAGGTGTTCCCTAGACGGTTAGCTTAAGTACCTCAACCTAGACATGATTTGTCCTTAGACAGAATTTGTCCGATAATTTATCAATTAAAAGAAATAAGGATTTTCTATTTTATTATATTTTTTTTGTGTTTGTTTTTCTTTTATAAAAAAAATAACAAAAAAGATAAACCTATTCTATTCCAGTCGGGAGACCGCAACCATGTTCCTTTATTTTGCACCTTGGTCTTGATGATGGACGAGATTTCAACCTTAGTTGAGGTGCTTTCATCACAACGGGTATTGCCTGCTCAAGAGATTTACATGTTCATTTGGCAATAGAAATTGTAGTTGCAATTTGTATGGCATCCTGCAAATTGTCATCCAACATACCTTCCTTTTTGCATTCTTCTTCATCTAGGCTTTCTTGCAAGCTGCAATAAGTGAAAGCTGGTCATTCTAGCATTAAGAGCTCTTTGGATGTCATTGGTTGTGGAATTAAAATTGCATAGCTCACTGCGACTTCCTTGGGTGGTTCCTTATCTTCTAGAGACAGTTCTTCTTTAATCTCTGTTCTCCCTTCTGGCTCCCCAGTGCTTTCAAGTGTTGGGATGCATTGTGCTTCTATAAAGAGTTCAGGGTCTTCATGTTCCATTTTAGCTCTAAGTGTCACCACCTCACATTGTTGTTTTTCTTCCTTATTTGAAGTCTCTATATTTTCAAACAAGATTCCTTGGGACCTGTCCTGCTATTCATTTGCAATTTGTTCTACATGGATCTCCAACTTTCGTAAAGATGTGGCTTGACTTTGCATCACAATATCATTCTTTGCCCTGTATTCCCTCACAAGTTCTTTAATGCTGGTTCTTTGGGAATCATCTTTCCTTGTTAGAAACACTGATACTGATGTTTATTTGCAAATCTGGGTAGAAGTCCATAATATAACGAATCAGGATTATAAGGACAATTATCAAATATATGACTTTACAGTAAATACAAGAAACAAAAGGAATAGGGTTAGTAGGAGTATTGGAATTTCTCATCATCAAATTTTCCATCATGTAGCTTAATGATGAAGCTTGTACGCACAATGATGCAAAGATGTCTACTTCCAACTTGTGATTATCTCAAGCAATTGCCTTTCCTCAGCCTGCAAAAGAATGGAAACACGAACTGGGTTTTTTTTAATAGAAAGATTGCAACTGCAAATGCAATTACAATCGAATTGCAATCCACTCACAATTTGTGTGTCTAAAATAAATTTTATTGAAAATGTCGTTCCCCGACAACGACGCCAAAAACTTGATAAACACTACACGCAAGCGCACGCGATCGAAGTAATATAAAATTAGAGTATTCCAGAGTATCGAGCCTAAGGGAACGGAGTTTAATAAAATCGATTGAGAAGACACGAATTGTTGACAAATTGCAATTGAAAGGTAACCAGAAGTAACACAAATGATTGTTGGGTGATTTTTAACTAAACTTAAGAGGAATGAAAACAATGGAAAACTAAGGGATTCAAGAATGCTTATGCCCCTTCGGAAAGAAATGCAACTACAATGCAATTGCAATCGTAACTAATACAAGAACTAATAAACTGAATTCAACTCCTATTCGACCTTCTATGAAGTATCTTTAGGAGGCTGAGTGATTAAACCTACATGTCTATGACTAATCTAACTCAGATAGTTTTGCGCACAACTCTAGTGGTTTTGGAGTCTCACCCTATGGCTAGGGTCGAAGTTTCAGAACTTATGTCTAAGCCTTTTCCTCCATTACTTTTGTAACATCCGTTTTCTTTAACCCTTTTGGTATTAAGTTTAAGCTCGACAAGCAACACTAGATGACCAACTGGGGTTTACCCAACATTGAACTCACCAAAAGCAAACTAAGTTCAAGTGTTAGTTGGATTGTTTTACTATTGGGCCTTACAATGTCTTTCCTCTAAGGCATTCACAAACTTGAATTCATAAGGAAAAATTAGCTTCTCATTGTAAAACTGAAAAACAAAGCTTTAAAGTAATAAAAATGCATAACTAAGAATGAAGAAAAAATAATAGATAAAATTCTAGAATGTAGTAATGAAAATAACTTAATTAAAACTAAAAATAAAACAAACACAAACTAGAAGCAAACTTTATCAAGAAGAAAATTAATTCAAACAAGTTGAAAATTTTATTAGGAACTAAGAACTCAATGTCGATAATACAATGAAATTTGAACAACAAACTTAAATCTCAAAATACAATTAAATGAATAAAATACAACAGCAACTAAGTTCCTAAAACAGAAACAAATGACTTATATAAGAAGAAAATAAATTCTAAAAATGAAAAAACACAGCAACCCCTTTTTCACTTCGTACTCAATCGATTCAACGCCACTTTTTTCAAAGAGAATTGAATCTTCACTTTCTTCAACTTTCGTTGAGGAAGGATTGAGTTTTGAAGTTGAAAAGGGGCTGGAAAATAGAAGGAAAAAAAAAATAACGGTATATAGTTGACAACAAAAATTTGACAGCAGAAAATACAACAAAAAAAATGTAAAACAACAACAACGAGAGGCTGGAAACTACAAAAAGATGGATCCCCTTCTTGTGGCTTCTCATCCTCTATTTATAGATGACTTAGGCTAGGGCTTCCTTCTTGAAAAATGCACAATTATGCTCAAAATTATAGCTAAAATCATGGAGAGATAGGTTTGGGAGAATTGCAGATTTTTCTTAAAAGTACAAATATGTTGTCATCTTTAATTTCCTGCATAAAAACATCAAGTTGATTTTTTACTTTCTTTTGCTCTATTTTGTCCACTTACTTAATTTAAAGATTCTCCAACATTTATGTCAATATACTCAACCATTTTCTAATTTTCATCGAATTAAATTGATAAAAATTACAAGAATAACTAAATTTAAAGGCTAAATAATTCTCATAAATGAGAATTATCAGTTGGACATTTCCTTGAGACTTAAGAAGTGTTTATTTGAATGTACAGGTTTCAGAAATTTTTTGGTATTCTTCTAATTACGTCGTTATGCTGCTGAAATTTTGGCGCATGCGACCTGACTACGTTACCTCCCTTATTAGGTTCGCCCCAAGTCTAAAGGTCGTTACAATTAGAAATCAAATTCAAACTTTAAGGACCCAACATGTCACTTCAAAGACTAATTATAGATCAAATTGGTCTAATCAAAACATGAATCTAATGTTATACACCTAAAAAATGAATTTGCAAACCGCATATATCACATATATGAAGTTAAAATACCCACCATCACAAAACCTTAATTCTAAACAAAAATTAAAGATATCTCTGATACTAATTGAAGAGAATGAACATTTCATCTTGAATCGTCTTTGCTTTTAATTATAATTAGATAAAAACTACACCATATCTTTGAGATAATATGGAGATATGTTTTTTTGTTGATCTTTATCTCCTCCACAAAATCTTCCTAGCTATGACTCGAACACAGGACCAAGGCTTGTGAGAGCCTCGTGAAAGAAAATCCCCAAGGGATTAACAAAGGAGATGTGCAAAGAGAATTGTACAATTCTCTATAGAGGAGATTTGTTCTAATGGCTCAACACAAATGTCATATTTATAGAAATCTATGACAAATCTTTGCCATCATTAAATATTATATTTTAATATCTAGTATATTAAAATAGTATTTGAATCTCATTCAAATCTCTTAATATATATATATATATATATATATATATATATATCTATATATTAACCAATTTGAATCTCATCCAAATTTTAAATATATATTTTTCTTTAATGTATTTAATATACATTAATCATTTTAATATCAATGTATCAAGTACGCGAAATATATTTTCCTTTTTTATATCTAATATATTAAATATTAATTTGAACACTTCAAATTAAATATGAATTTGAACATTTCCAATGTTTCTTTTAACTAAACTGATCCTTTAATGTTACTATGAGCTAGTAAGAGGACCTTATGGACCCGTAGATTTATAAGTTCCAATGACACAAAATTAATTAATTAAACCCTTTAATTAATCAATTTTCATTCATTAACTTTAGTCACTCCAATGACCTCACTGTTCAAGTCCCGAAATAAACACTTGAGGCAACTACTCATCTACTAACCCTATATGCGAATGAGTAAATTCAATCTTGTGAGATTATGTTCCCAGTTCCCTATATGACCAATTCCTCAAAATAGTAGAATTATTGAATCGGCTACGAAAATCACTCTCACCCATGCAAATCATAGGACAACCCTTCATAGCCAAGAGTTCCTAACTGACTTAGGATTAAGATCGAGTCGCATATGATCATCCTGATGAAATATTAATCTTCTCAATTAATGGATTTATAAAGAGAGATTATATATTTCGTGGTCCAGTCTTATACAAACTCATTGTATAAGATACTCTCACTCACATGTCTCCACATGAACGATTTGAATCAAATAATTTGTAACTATTAATAAGTGGGTTGATCAATAATGTTACCAGGATAAGACACCTAACCTTATCCATATATATGACTCTTTTGGTTATTTCTTGAATGTGATTCTCCCGTATGTCAACCACATACCATTCAAAATTACACTAATAACTTTGGATTTTTCATTTAATAGATAATATTATATTGAAAATAAAATAATTAAACTTATTAGTAATTATTAAATAAATCATTGATTACGAGACTTTAAGACATAAATCCCAACAATCTCCCACTTGCACTAAAGTCGATGAGACATGTATCCTAAGACATACTCTATACCCAACATGTTCTCTCATTTGTCTTAACAAAGATGAAATATGTCTCGTAATCCTAGACATTCTAGGTAACCCTCAAATACTTTAGCCTGGAGAGTCTTTTTATATAGATCCAAAATGACTATCAATAAAAGTCATCTTAGTCACTACCATGATCCCCTCTCTCAATATGATTCCCTATACATTGATATTTTCTAAATTTCCTTAATATTAGTCTTTCCATCACTATTATCATAGAAAAAAAAAAGACTATCATGTCTGAAATAACTTTATCAAATCTTCAAGGAACTATTTGAGTCATACAAGTCTTTTTGTTGCTTCACAAGTAAAATAATTCAACTCTTATACCATACTCCACCACCTAGAAAAAAAAATCATTACCATAAAATTTCTAAATCTTTGTAAGAACAAGTGTATCTTGCAAAGATCAAATCTTTTATTTAATACAAAAAAATTTCTCATTATCCATAGATAATTTGAGAAAGTTTTTAATTTTCTACTCAATGGTCATACCATTCGTTTAACTGATATATGTTAACCAACCGTATATAATTTTTAAATTTCATTTTTGTAATAATTATCTTCTACTTAGAGTAGATAATTAATCATAAGCTCTCAACATTTGAGGTTGTCATAGATGACACTTTATTTGCTAGAACAATATGTATATTTCAGCTTTGAGTGTTGTCGATGCACAAATATACACATATTTGTAGCTAGCAACAAGTGAATTATCGTATCCACAGAGACTAGTAATTCCCTAATTTACCACAATTAATTCTCAGAAAACTCAAATAATACCTAAACAAATTATCAGGAGAGCAGAACTACATGTAACTAAAAAAAATGTTGGAACAATAATAAATGCAATAACAAGCCAGTATAGGAGAAATGATAGAAAACAGATAAGGAATGGATTAAAAGTATTCATGCTAAAATAAAGGTTTGAAATTAGAGGTAATTCATGCATTTGATTTCACTATAGTGACCATGCCATTCTCCCAATCACCTGAGTTATGTTGTTTCATTCCCATTACTCCAGCTAAATTAAATCCACTGTACTGTGTATGCATTAAGTAAGTGATTATTTCTAATCTCCTCACTTAGCTAACAACTAACCCTAACTTGGGGCTAATGTAATTTTTAAGAAATTAACTCTCCATATTCTTCCCAAAAATCAAGAGAATAGAGAAATGAAATGGTTGACCAAACGAAATCAAGCTAGGATTAAGTACACTTAAAAACCAAATCGATGAGAAAGAACTTTACCCAACTATAATGAAAATCAAAGTACATTCATCCTCTAATCTTCACCTTAAGGTGAGTTAGTTCATAGACGAAAATAAATAAAAAGAGAAATCGTAAAAATGTCATAAATGAAACAATGCTTAAATCTAAACATGTAAAGGAGGAGGAGGAGAAGAAGAGGGCTTCGGTTTGTTGCTCCAAAAGCTCTGGTGCAACATCAACTGTTGCTCTTGGCGGAAGACCATTCCTCTTTTGGCAAAACTGCCCAAACCCCCTTAGAATCAATATTCCTCTTTTCTCTCTACTTCTCTTTTTTCTTTTTTTTTTTTCAGACTGCCAATTCCCTCCCAAGAAATTGATTCATTTCCCCAAACACAGCTGCTCCTCCTATAACCCTATCTTTTTGGAAAATTAGGGTTTGATTAGACAGCTTTAGCTACATAACAGTATCCTATTGGTCTAAACAGGCTGAGTTACCTAACAAAATCCAACTCATTTAATGAATGCCTTCTCATGTGCAAACTTATGTTTGGATTGAATTACCAACTTTGCTCCAGCAAACTGTTGTAAAACTGCTGGCTTCATCTTCGAAAATCCTCCTCTAATCAAGCCCCAATTAAAATACATTAAGCTCATTAATTATGGTAAAAATGGTCAAATAATAATTTCACTATATCAAAAGTAACATTAGAGCAAAACTATATAAAGTTAGAGAGTTCCAAATTTGAAGTGAGATAATTCTAACCAAAATATTCCGAATTTAAATAGTTAATAACTCTTATTTTAAAAGTTATCAATAGGACTCCTTAGACATAAATATCAAATATTTGTCAATATAAGATGTTTTAGACCAAGTTAACATTTTATTTTTAGAATCTCCATTTTGGACATATAAAATATATCGAGTCATTCTAAGTCACTTATTTAGAATTTGTTACTTAGTTAACTTTTTATGTTAGATAGAAATCTTACGTCATTCATAATGAGTAAAATACCATCAACATAAAACATGAGAAAAATCCACTAAGCAATTAATATTTTTCTTGTCTATACAACCTTTATTAATACTTATCCAAAGTCATAGGGTTTGATACTCTTATCAAACTTTATATTCAAAGATCTAATGGTAAAATTCAATTTATAAATGCACCTTTACTATTTTGCAAACTTTTTTCTTTTGATCTTTGAAAATAAACCTCTCTCATTGATTTGTGTAGATGCATTATGTAAGATTTATTTTCATAAAAGAATTCTAAACATTCATTTTTCATATCACATATGCAATAATAGATTAAATAATGCTTCAGACTTCAGTAAGACAATAAGTGAGAAAGTTTACTCGCAGTTTACTTTCTCCTACTAGGTTTAACCCTTTGCCATTACTCTATCTTTGCGGGCAATAAACCTACGACTTTGTCATCTAACGTGAAAATTTGAGATTCAATTTAAGCCCTTGTAAAAGTTGAGTCATCTCATAACTCTCTCACTATGATGAGACTGATCCAATTCATGGCTAGGACCCATTTGACTTTCAAATGTAATTAAATTGTTAACAACTTTTGTTAACTATTTAGTCGCTTCACTTGGAACCAATTTATTAACACTATCTCACCTTATTAAAGGTTTGTAGTCTTTTATTTGAAATTCCTTATAAAAAATATATTTGTCAAACAAATACCTTATTCGTTTTAGGACTAGATAAAATACCATTTTGTACTCCATAGGGTGCCCTATATTTAGCCTTATCTTTAAACATATACAAGTGTTTTAGGTTTGTTTCAACATTTTGAGCTTAACACTCCCAAATAGTGAAGTGTTGTAAACCATTTTTACTATTCTTTTTTAATCTTAAAATTGTCTCATGGACACTTTTGGAGGAATCGTGCTCACCGTGCAATCCCTATTGCGTAATGATGTGTAACTCATTACTGATGTGACCATATCTAACAAAGTCTAATTTATCCCATTGTAACTCAATTTTACATAATTGTACTTGGTATTAAGATAATTGGGATAACAACTCATTTTCTATCAATTAATCTTAGTACTGAGGTTATTGTACTTTCTATTATGGTATGATCATAATATCTTGTTAGATTTACCTAATTAATTTTTAACGTTAGTCTTAATTTTCTTGATCTTTTCAAAAAAATTTAAAACTATATTGTAGTAAAGATACTTGTACCTTGAATGATCATCAATTAGAGTGGAGAAATATTCATGTCTTTATTTGGCTTTACACTCACCAGACCACTTGGGTTAGATTGTGTAAGCCCAAAGTATTCTTTGGCCTCATAGCCTTACCTAATAAAGGCCCAATGATTATCTTGCATGAAAGGCAAGATTTACAGACGGGTAAAATAATTAACGAACTTTTAGAAAATTACCTCTTACTAGTCTTTTCATTATATTCAAGTTCATGTTAATCAACCTTAACTGCCAAAGTTAAGTATCATCTTTTAGGAGAAAATAATGTTTTTCTATTTTGAATTCTATAATCTTGAATATCTCAATATTTTGTAATATACTATACGTCTAGGGGTGAACATCGATCGATCGGAGTTGATTTTCTATCCCAACCGGTGCCAAACTACGCGACCATATAATTGGTCCGGTTGGTCGGTCGAATTTTTTTCGCCTAAGCCTTAAACCAACTAGATCGAAGTCGGTTCGGTCGGTCAGTTTAGGCACTTTATTTATTTTTTAAAATATATTCTATTTATTTAGTTTTATTTTATTATTATTTATATTATAGAATATATAAAATTTTTACTGTATTTGTATTTGTATTTATTATATATATATATATATATATATATATAATTTTTTAAAAAAATTTGGCAAACCCAAACCGATGGGTCGACTAGTTGGTTTTGCTAAGGGCAAAATCGACTTTGACTGACCACCTCCCGATCGGTCGGTCGTATCAGTTTTAGGTCTTCTTTTGCTCACCCCTATATATGTCAACATTTTAACATATACAAATTGTTCGTATTTTCAGCTGAATGTATTTTTGAATAATTTTGAAAATATAAACTTTAATACTTCAAATTAAGTCATACGATATAAACATTTTAGTAATAAAGTTCAAGATATTGTCCAACTCTTCTTTTCCCAATTTGATGTCGTTTTGGCTCAATTTCGCTCTTTTAGCTCTCGATCCTTCCCTAGCCTCTTGGAATGCTCCAAATTATTAATTTCCTGTAAAATAAACAAATAAACACGTGAGTGTAGAAGAACTAGCATAACATGAATAATTAAAATAGCACTTTTATAGTGCTATCAAAATACTCTCAACTTGAACAATTGCTAGTCCTCTAACAAAAGAACTAAAAATAAAAATATAGTGATGCAAAGCATAACTCAATCTTCAATGCCATGAAAAACTAAACAGGTCGCGGTGCAAAAAAACAACAAACATACATTCCAAGCTAATGAAGCATTCTTAACCTTTCTCAAGTGAACACTACTAGAAATTTGACATTTATTGACGGCTAAAAAATGTCAACTATCACTTATGTTGACTTTTTTTGATTGTTAATGAAGGCGGTGTCAATATATCCAAACGTCAACTTTGAGATGTTAGTTGACGACCATTGAACGTCGACTATTATGTCTTTGTTGACAGATTTTGACTGTCAACTATACGAATGTTGACATGTATTAGCCATCAACTATAACACAAATCTGTCAACAATGACATATTTATTGACATTGATTGACCGTCAACATAGGGTATAGTTGATGGTTTTTAGCCGTCATTATTCATACCAAAACATCAACAATAACACCTTTATTGACGTCTGCAAACTGTCAATATCATGTATAGTTGATATTTGTTGTCTGTCAACATTTTTAGACAATCGTCAATGTCGATACTTGTTGGTTGTCAATATAAGTCTATTGTGACGTGTTTTTGTCATCATTTATAACTATAGTTGACGTTTTGTGTTGTTGAATATGACATAATTGTTGACAGGTTTGAACCGTCAATAATACTTGTTTTAATGTTGTTTTTTAGCAGTCAACTATAAGTATTTAAAAAAATAAAAAACAAATCTAGATATTGTTCACCCTTTCTTTACAACCTGCATTTATATGAACAAATCTATCAAATTCACCTTTCCACAATGAATTAACAATTATCAATCTATATTTCACACAAAACTAGGTAGCAATTCAATTGGCAACTCAACAAAATGTGTGCAGAGCAACCTATCAATCATGATGCTTACTAGCTCGGGGCAAGTGTATAAGAACATTTAATCTAGCTTACCCCCTATATTGGCCTAAGAACTAGTAAACAAGTACAAGACACTCACCAAGTAGTAGAATACTTAGGTTTCTGCAAAAAGTCCCTACAAGCCCTCAATCTATTAACTTTTCATAACTAAAAGCAATAAGGGAATCTTTCTAGTCGTCTACACCCTCGCTCCAACTTATCAACACTTCATGGTGAAAATAGATGACGACGAGTATAGACCACCTTCAAGGTATTTTTGTACTCATTCCCTACTTAAGTTTTTCATGCCAGAAAAATCATAGGTGCCATGACCGCTCTGGATCTCCAAATTTCGTAGGCATGCATCTTGATTTTTCATCACAACATCTTGCTTTACCATATATTCCCTGATGAGTTCTTCAATAGTAGGCTCTTTTGGAATCATCTTCTCTTGTTGGAAACACTGGTTCTGATGTTGATTTGCAAAACTGGGTAGAAATCCATAACACAAAGAATCAGGATTATAAAGACACAAATAAATGGCTTCCTTTACAAAAAATACAAGAAATAGAAGGAGTATGGTTAGAAGGAGCTATGAAATTTCTCTTCATCAAAGTCTCCATCATGTAGCTCAACGATGCTGCTTGTGCACTCAATGTTGCAATGATGTCTACTTCCATGATGTGAGTAATCTTGAGCAATCAAATACTATGTTGTGGCTTTGTCCATTTGCAATTGTTATCCCTCAAACTTTGCTTGCAAACTTTGCAACCAAAACACTTTTTGCATGAACCAAACTCGTCCTGTTATTGTTCTTGCAATTCAAGTTTGGGTCCCAGAGGAAGTGAAATTTCGACTGCAAATGCAACATCAATTTGTCCTGCAATTTTGCTCGTAAATTTTGTAACCAAAGTTAAAATTTGTTAAAAATATCGTTCCCCGGAAAAGGTGCCAAAAACTTGATCGATGTTACACGCAAGTACATGTGATCAAAGTAATATAAAACTGGAAGTATTCCAGAGTATCGAACCCACAGAGAACATATTTTAACAAATCTTATTTGGAAGACAAACTATGCCAGCGAAATTGCAAGTGGGGTAACCGAGTTTTTAAAGTTGTTTTGAATGATATCTATGCTACTGGAAATTGAGGAAAAATCAATGATTAAAAAGAAGGGAATTCAAGTTGCTCTTGCCCTTTTAGAGAAAATGTTGTCGAAAATGCAGTAACAATTGTGCCAGCAATCGTAAACCTAAGTAAACCGAATTAGACTCCTATTCGGTTTTGCTCCCAAAACCTTTAGGAGACTAAGCAATTAAACATATATGTCTATGGATAATTGAGCTTAGATAATTTGGTGCAGAATCCTATGGGTCTCTGAGAGTCTCGCCCTATGTCTAGGGTCGAAGTTTCGAATCTTATATCTAAGTCCTTTCCTCCATTGTTTTTATGAGATCCACTATCCCTTAACCCTTTCAATATTAAATTCTAGCTTGGTGAGTAAATCCTAGTGATCGGCTAGGGTTACCTAAATTACATTCAATAAAAACAAACTTAAGGTTAGATGCCAACACAATTACTTTGCTAATTTAAGCTAGACATCTCTCTTCTAGGGCATTCACAACTTGAACCCCTAAAGAGGATTTAACTCATGATGGAAAAAAAAAATAGAAACTTTATTAATGAAAACTGCATGATATATGAAAACTACAAAATAATCCAAAGATGTAAACTACTGAACTTTCTACTTATTATTCTAAAACATTACTTATAAAATCTTTAATCTTAAGCAAATAAATACGCAAAATAAACGTACAGTTCGTGAAGAAAAAAGTATGAGGCTCTCGACCTTTTATTGAAAATGAGAAGAAAAATCAAAGAACGTAAGCTTTAATTGAAGAACTAACAAGAAGACATAAACAACAACATAAAGTGAAATAAGAAAACAACGTACAGTAAGTGTTCGAATGGAAATAAAAAAGAAAAACAACAACTAAAGATACACCATAAAAACTATTTTGTTGACCGATTCCAAAAACCCACATGAGAGTTATGGATCTTCACCTCCAATATTTTCATAAAGGAGGGACCAACCGAAGAGTTTACATGACTAAAAGATGAAGAAAACATGCTGGACAAAGAAAGAAAAAGAAAGAAAACTATTACTGCCCAACTTGGAAGAAAATCCAGAAAAACGTCCTCCCTTTTGTGCCTCTTTTCATCTCTTTTTATAGGTGATAAACTAAGGTTTCCGTGTGTAAATCATCCTCAATCCATGAGCAATCATCCTCAATTGATGGGTTTCCATGTAGGCATGATTTGGGTTTGTATATTTTCCAAAAATGAGCAAGATTTGGTGAAATCTCTTGATTTCCGAAATTTGTGGCGTTTTTTCGAAAATCTAGAAATGTAGTTGCATTTTGTCCTGCATTTTTCCTGGCATTCTGCCCTGTTATTCTTCTGCTCTGCAAGTAAAAATGCAATTGCATTTTCTCTTGCATTTTTTCTGTTTGCTCCAAATCTACACAAAAATAATGAAAGTTCAAATTCATTCTTTTCTCAATTATTTTTCACTTCCAACCATTCTTAGAAAGCTTTCAAGAATTTTACTCATTAATGTTTTTTTTTGGGCTTGCTCAGTAATCAATAAACATATAAAAATGACAAAAATAACCTAGTTTAAGGTTAAATAATGCTCATAATGAGAATTATCACACCCCCAAACTTAAGTTATTGTTCGTCCTCAAGTAATATCATAACAAACATTGAAACATATAAGCACATAACAAGCCAAGATTGGTTCTAGGAGTGATTTTGATAAAAGTACGTCTTTCAGGGGAGGTCTCATGTTCATAACACTTACAAAACTTTAATGCTTCCGCTACATGCGACTTTTATGCTTCCCTTGTCTAAACAAAATACATTCATCCTACAACTACACCTTAGGCTCATACTACTTAGTTCCTTTAGTCATGTTTCACTTAATTGCTCACAAGCTAATTTTTTCTTTATTTATTTAACAACATCCCCCAAACTTATTCTTCACTACTAAGCTACATACATTTTTTTTTCAATTTTTTTTAAGAGGGAACCTTTTTGTCATTTGTGCCTTCGCTTTAGCTTACTAACGCTTTTTGGTCAAAGTATCTAATTAACTACGAGCACTCATCAGATCAAGATAATTTGCATACTCACTTCCTAAGTTAACTTTTCATACAAAGGAAATCATGGGTGTCATGACCACCCATGGTTACTAAGCTAACTCTGGAAGGAGAAGTATCCTTTTTTTTTTTTTCTCTCTCTTTTTTTGAATCCTAGCAGTGGTTACAACAATATTACAACAACATAGTGTTACAATAATAGTATTACAATATAGTATTACATATATTACATAACTCATCCCCCAAACATAAACGAATCAATGTCCCAACCAACATAGTATGAATGATCCAAGAACTCAGATGCTCTACTAATCAGGACATATAATATATACATAAATTTATAAACAAACCATCCTCAACATAAATATTACATTGTCCTTAATGTATTAAAATAGGAAGGATTAAAATACATTAAACAAAAGAGGATAATGTAAATAATAAAGTAGAGAGAGAAGAGGAAAAGGGACTACCCTGTGGTACAAAATCACTCCTCATCTGAGGAGTCATATGGTTGCATCGGAGGAGGGAATGTAGGATCACCTCTCAACATGTGACGGAGGCACTCGTATAGATGTTAGTGGTATACCTCTCCACGAACCTGCCGACGCTCAATCCTATCAAATCTTGCTGAAATGGAACTCTATGTTGGGTTTTATGTCCTAAAACTCGTAAGTTTGTACACTGAATGTATATTCTATTTTGCAATAAAGATATTGTTGAGATTTATTCAAATAAAGGTGTTATTGAATAAAGTGAATTGTATATTTTGAAACCCTAATTCAATATAGAACCCATGGCTATAGTATGTATACTTGAACTTTATGTGTGACATAAAAGTGGATCAGGTTCAAGTTATAGCCAGAACGGTCTATAGTATAGGGATAGGGTGGTACCTTATCCTCGGGGACACTATGGGCCGCGACACACTTTGTAAAGTACAAACGATGTGATCTGAATCGTTCATGTGGAGACATGCGAGTGGGGCGTCCTATGCAATGAGTTTGCATAAGATCGATCGAGAAATAGTCGGTTAGACTTTATAACTCCGTTCTTGTCTTAATCGACTATATTCATACTGATGACCTAGGTAACTCGATCTTAATCCTGAGCGTGCCATGAACTCCTATTTATTCGGATTATCCTTAGATTTGCATGGGTGAGAGTGGCCTGAGATTGCCGACTCAATAAGCCTCCCATTTCAGGGATAAGACCGGGTAGATAGCTGGGAACATAGTTCTGCAAGATGGAATTCATTCCTACCCGCTTTAGGGATTAGTAGAGAGGTTGTTCCCTTAAGTGCTGACTCCGGGTCTTGAACAAAGGGCCCACCCCTCTTATTGGTCCGAGAGAGATTCGGTTTGTTGGTTGGACCACAAACCAATTATTCATTAGAAGATCAGTGGGTCTTAAGAAACAAGAAGTAATTACAGGGGTAAAACGGTAATTTTGACCCAACTGTAATTACGAACGACCTGTGAAGGATCGACTTACTAATCATAGTTATATCGAGTGGACAGAAATATATCTACAGTGAGGAGAGTGCAACCAAAGGGCTTTAGTGGAGTGTCCCGGTGGTTAACGAATGTTGATTAGCTAGGCTAAAGAGTTTAGCCGGTTAATCTTGTATCATTGGAGCTCATGATCTGTAGGTCCATTAGGTCCCCTTACTAGTTCGGACTAAGCCTTGTAACATTTTGAGAGAAAAGAATTTGAATTGTTCAAATTCGGTTTTGGGAGAAAATGTTAATTATATGGGATATACTTAACGTGTCACAGTTTAATTATGAATTAAACTATAATAAAGAAGAGGTGGAAATATTTAAATGTGATTTAAATATTTGTTCGGTTTATAACATGAATAGGGATTCATGTTTAAACGATCGATTTGAGAAATCGGGATTGGTCAAATTATTTAATTTAATATTTCATATTAAATTAAATAAATTATTTAAAATTAATTAATTAATTATATTAATAAATTTATTTTTAATTTAAAATTAATTTTTTATTAATTTTGAATTAAAATTAAATGAAAATTCAAAATTTCATTTTGAATTTCAATTGGACCAAAGGAAAAAGCATGAGCAAGCATCTTACTTTTTCAAATTCATACAAATCGAGCACCTCCTTCTTGTTTAATCCTTCTCATCTTCTTGTTGTCATCTTCTCCTAGCTTGAAGAAGCTTTTGGTTTCTTTAATTGAAGAAGAAACCATTAGATTAAAAGGGATTGAATAGAATTTTTATAATTCACGTTTTTAAGACCTTTCTCCCATCTCTCTTCAAATTCTCTCTATCAAAGATCCCACAATTTGTTCCAAGGCCTGAGGATAGTAGGGAAGACACTAGAGGTTGTCCACAAAGTGTTTGTGACAAGAAATTCCCCACGGATTAGGAGAATTTTGAACAACAAAGGTATGTGTTCATACTCTCTATTTTTCTAGATTTTAGCATGTTTTTTGTTTTGTAAAATTGATCAACTTAGAGTGTTCAAGATCCAAAATTGCTTCCGCTTTCTTAATCTACACTCTTTCACTCCAATCTTGGAATGACTCGTGATGTGCAAGAGGAGTAGGAAGATGATGAGGCTAGTCCTGGTCGTGGTCCTCCTCATCACGCTAGACCTTATCCTCAATAGAATGGTCCCAACTGCGGAGACCCATAATGAAGTTCTGGTCCATGACTGCTCGGGGTTGGATGAGCTCTTTGTTCGGAGTCCAGGTGACTCCAACAAGGCGGCATATATTCGTGATAAGGGAGGCATTACCAAAGCCTACTGTCATGTCGCCGCCTCTAATGTGTTGGATGGATCTACGGATGAGCTTACCGACATCGATGCTCAGGCCGGTGGCTATGCCATATTGAAGCAATGTGCGTTCCTTTCGGTGAGGCGGGAGACCGGTAAAAGCTTTGCGCAGACGAAGTTGTGCCACACCCTGTTGGTGGCACTAAGATCTGAAGAGCCAAATCTCGCCACCTCTCCCCTGGGTGTTCGCCCCCACTTTGCTTTAGGGCGACATAGGCTCTGAATCACCCGTGTGTAGCCGACCTGCCTTGATGCATAAACAGTGTAATAATCGCGTCATAGGATGGCAGTTGGTAGTACGTGTTCAGAATAGCTCGACGAAGTCAACTCGGCGCCTGCGTACAAAAGAGTGCAAGTCGTCGTTTCAAATGTTAGCGTAAAACTCACACACAATAGAGGCGACACCAGCATTAGGGTGTTGGAATAGAATGCTCCATCCCCGTTCTAGAATGGCCTCATGGAGTTGTCGATAATAGGAGTCATATGGTACTATCCCTCTCACAGAGCTAAGAGATCTAGCTACTACCTGGAACCAATCAACAACCTCCTAGTCAATGAAGTGGTGGGGGTCGAAGGTTGTCCCAAAAAAAGATACTCATTGGGATCGTTTAGAGTCATGTATTAGCCTAAAACAAAACAAACATAAAAATAGAACAGTAGGAAACAAACCAATCAAACAAGAACAAGAGATAGTGGGCCCCACACAATATCGACAACTAACCCCCAACTTAGTTTAAGCATGCCCTCCAAAGATTTAACCATGCATGAACATAAATAAGATGACACTAAAGTGAGTTAGAGGGAAACATGCAACGAAATGGAAAACATTGAAGTATAAGCAACAAGCATATGAAGAATTTCAAACAAGGGCCCACATGATTCCCTACCACACAAGTGCAAACCATGTAATAATAGGGACAAGCAAATGACATTCAAATATTATGCATGCCTGAAGTAGCACTCAAGCCAACCAACAAATATGTAAATATCAATTGTAAGGCACCAAGTCCCTCTATAACACCAACATTACCAAAGAATATTCAAAATGTTCAACATATAAGCATAAATCATAAGTATGAAAGAAGTAGTATAGTCAACCTCCAAAAGGAAAAATATATATCTTTTTAGCCCAAATCTAAAAAAGTGTGATGAAAATTTCAACAAAGATCAAACCAAAGCATCAAGATTAACAAAATTAACACAATGGTTCGATTAAACCCTAACTTATACAATGGCCATCAAAGTGTTCAACAACAATGCACCAAGCAAATTGTAACTATGCAGCAAATTCCTCAAGAAAAATAGCACCCAAGCATGGTCATTTACAAAGCAAAAATCGAGAACGAGCAAGGAAGGTACCTCAAACGAAACCCATGGGTTTAAGCTCAAAATACCCATAAAAATTGTAGATCAAAGTGCAAATAAAAGACAATGGGGCAAGAAATTATCTTAGATTCATGAATAGAGATGAAAAATCGATGAAGAACACAAGGAAAACAAGAGAAATCAGAGAAAATGCCAAGGAAATTGTCGGAGCAATTTTACCCCAAAATGACAAGACAAGCAATGCAAGGAAAAATGTTGTACAAATTGTCACTGCATTTTGGGATTTCTAGAAACATGCCGCAAATTGGGGGATTTCAAGATTCAAGGGGATTCTTAATCATTTTTGAAAAAAATACAGCTGAGAACCATATCCAAATCCCTCCCCATGAATTAAGGAAAGACTTGGAAGGAAACCCTAGCTCACCATGTGTATAAAAAGAGATCTTCGATGGGTTATCTAGAGGCACTTTGCCCTTCCTCTCGATCTCTCTTTGACATTTTAGGATTTTTATTAGGGTTTCAGTTCTATTTTTACAGTAAGTTTTTCTTCTTTATTTAGCTTGTGAAAACCTCTCGGTTGGTCCCTCTTTTATACAATATTGGAGGTGAATATTCAAAGCTTGTACTAGGATTTTGGAATCGACCAACAAAGGGGTTTTCTAGATTTTTCTTTGTATTTTACTCACTGTTATTTTAGTTAAAGGCTACTGTGTTTCCATGTTGTTTCAGTTCAATTTTTAATATTATTTGTATTTTTTTATCAAAGTCATGCAATTGTGTTTTCTGTTTACTGAATAAAAAAAAGGAAGCCTTTTTCAATTCTCTCTAGTTTGTTTTCGAATAAGTTGAATTTTTGCTACTTACTATTTTTGTGTTTTATGATTTCGATGTCTCTAAAATTCAGCACATAAAACTCATGTTTTCCTTAGTTTTTATTTTGAGCTAAATTTCTCTTTAGGGGCGTCACAACGTCATCGCGACGCAGAACGACCGACGTCCTCTCCCAAGGGTCTCTTTCGAAGTAAAGGTTTGGAGTCGCCACCAATCATCATAGGGTGTGATTGGTCACTCATTTTAAAGGAAAAGGTTGGTTTGTAAAACCAAAAATTAGGTTCGGGAGTCGATTGAGTGTAGGGAAGGTGTTAGTACCCTTACAACACCCGTTTTAGAAAAACGATTACCATATTTTATTTGAATGTCCCAAAATTTATTAATCCACATTTTAAAAGTAAAATATGAATTAATACGGATGAGTGGCTAAAGGTCGTTAGAAAAATTTGAAATTTATTTTGATATTTAGAATAAATTCCTTATTTTTTAAAAATAAGTTATTTAATAAAAGATTTTAAAAAATGGCCAGTTCTTATTTCATAAATCAATTTTAGAATGAGACAATTTATTTTATTTCAAACTTCATTGCCAAGATTTAATTTTGAAAACAATTGGAAAGTTTTTATTTCAGAAATCCAATGTTAAAGGGGCAAATTTGTTTTATTTCAAACTTTGATGCCAAAATACAATTTTAAAAAAATTGGAGGATTCTTATTTCAGAAATCCAATTTTGAAAAGGGATTTTGTTTTTCTTTCAAACTTCATTACTCAAATGCATTTTTTTTAAAAAAAAATTGGAAGGTTCTTATTTCAAAAATCCAATTTTAAAAGGGGGCAATTTTTTTTTATCTCAAACTTTGATGCCAAAATTCAATTTTGAAAAATTGGAAGGTTCTTATTTCAGAAATCTAATTTTAAAAGGGGGAAAATTTGTTTTATTTCAAACTTTGATGCCAAATTTTAATTTTGAAAAATTGGAAGGTTCTTATTTCAGAAATCCAATTATAAAAGGGGGCAAATTCGTTTTATTTCAAACTTTGATGCCAAAATGCAATTTTCAAAATTGGAGAGTTATTATTTCAGAAATTCAATTTTAAAAGGGGAAATTTATTTTATTTCAAACTATGATGCCAAAATGCAATTTTGAAAAATTGGAGAGTTGTTATTTCAGAAATCTAATTTTAAAAAGGGCAAATTTGTTTTATTTCAAACATTGATGCCAAAATGCAATTTTAAAATATTGGAGGGTTCTTATTTCAGAAATCCAATTTTAAAAGGGACAAATTTTTTTTTATTTCAAACTTTGATGCCAAAATGCAATTTTGAAAAATTGAAGGGTTCTTATTTCAGAAATCTAATTTTGAAAAGGCAAACTTGTTTTAATACAAACTTTGATGCCAAAATACAATGTTGAGAAAATAGAAGATTCTTATTTCAGAAATCTTATTTTGAAAAAGAGGCAAATCTATTTTATTTCAAAAGAGACAAATATATTTTATTTCAAACATTAATACCAAAAGTTATGCCAAAAAATTAAGTAAATTTCAATTTTATTAAAATAAAATAAAAAAGAAAAGCATAGATAAATTTGCCAAACAACCCTATAGATACAGTGGCCCAAATTTGACCAAATCAAAATATGAAGAATTCTAATAATACAATTGACTAAATTAAAATATGCATGCTCAATCCATTAAAACATTATATACAGTGGCAAAATCTACCAAATAAAAATACACATGCTAGGTCAAATTAAAATACACATAAAGTGTCAAATTAAGATGTAACGACCCTACTTTTACAGACATTCTTTCTAAGGGTCATTATTATCATGCATGCATTTGAGACCCTAAATGACTTTAAATAGATAAAACTTTGTAACAGTCGACTTTTTCGTTTAAAGAAAAAGGGAACACTCGAACGAGTCTTCCGTGCGTAAGATGCAAAAAGGTCGGCGACAGTTTCGCCGGCGGCCAAGCCTTCTTTTCATTCTCCCTCGTCACACGCCGAAGCAGCTCTCTCTCTCCCCCTCAGTTTTTCTCTCTCTCTCTCACTCAGTCTTCTTCCCCGACCCTCTCTCACACGGTTCTCTCTCTCTCTCACTCTCATCGCCGATTCGAAACATTACGCCGCCGACTTCCCTCGCGCAGCAGATCGCCGACCTACTCGTCATTCGAGCACCCATATCACCGCATGTAGCAGTCCCGCTGCGCAGATCCATGAAGCAGCTACACCGCAAGTCGCAAGCCGCACGCCCCTGCTCGATTCCACGTGGTCGCCGTCAGCCTCGCCGCTGCCAGCACGTCGGTTGATCTGCGAGACCCATTGCTTGGTTCAGCCAGTTCAAGCTCGTTTCGGTCAGTTTTCGAGGAATAGAGACCCGTTCTGGATAGATTGGGTCGCGAGGATTCCAGATCTGCCACCCACGCGTCACCGTCGCCCGCCAGTCGACGCGCCGCCACCCGGCGTTGACACGCGCCGCCGCCTGCAGGGCCGCCGACATCTCCTTCCGTGCGGTCGCCTCGATCCATCCCTTAGCTCGTTTCGGATTTCCCGTTAGGTGAGTTCTACTTCGCATAAGTTTTAGGGTGTTGTGTTTCAGTTTATTAATTCTTGTTGTGCTTGTTCTTCGTTAAGGGCTAATTGGAAGTAGAAGTACCTTGGAGCACACGCCACATCCCTCTAGTTGCTCGTGGTTGCTAGAGTTTAGGTAAGTAGTCGTTTGGACTATACCACACCTAAGTGTAGGGCTTAGGGCCGCATTGCATGCAATATTTGTTTGGAAGTAAACATAACGTTCTGGTAGTAGCATGTTAGGATGTGATGTTCGCAATTGTGCCTGAATCAAGTTCATTGTTGTTGTTGATGTTTGTCTGTGCTGAAACTCGAACTCGTTAGTTCATTCTGGTTTGTCTGTTAGACCTATGTGACTATAACTAGTAGGACCGATGTAAACTTTTGCTGAGAACTCTGAATGTGTTAGTATGCTATGATTGTCTTTCCTGAGCCCGATAGTCTCGTGCTTAGTTTTGAAGTAACTCGGGAAGTGTTGTTGAGCCTTAGGATTGTAGTTAGCACAACTAGCCCTAGTGTAGGCCCTAGTCTTTGTGTAACCCTTAGCAGGCTGAGACTCGAGGTTGGCGAGATGATGATGATGTTATGGGATGTGATGGTCCGTCCTCCATCCAGTTGTGCGACTCGAGGTGTGATCCTTAGAGTCAGAGGGGTTGGATAGAGTCCTTCGCCCTAGTACAGACCCGGGAACGAGCCCGTGGTCGATTGTGCGCGGTAGCACCGCCTTCGATGCTTTATGGGATGTGGTGTCCGTCCTCCATCCAGATGTGTGACTCGGGGTGTGATCCTTAGAGTCAGAGGGGTTGGATAGAGTCCTTTGCCCTAGTGCAGGCCTGGGAATGAGTCTCGTGGTCAGTTGTTGCCAACCTAGTTTAGAAGCTAAGGGTAGGACAAGACTGAGTATTCCGAGTGAGAAATATGGCCAGGATGCTTGATGAGGTTGTGAGACGGGCTAGGTGTCGTGCTTAGCTAGGTCTAAGGCTGTTCTTTTGTATTCTTTATTCTTGGATGAAGTGAGTTACTTACTGGGTATTTTTATACTCATTCCTCGTTTATTTCTTCTTTTGTTGCAAGTAAGGCAAACCAGTGAGATGACTACCGACGGCGAGACTCCTATGAGGCTATGGAAGACTTGTAGGATCTAGTTAGGAGTTATCTTTTAGAAGTTTTTTTTTATTTCTTTTCCCTTGTTGCACTCTGTTTCTGTTGAGCTCATGTTTTAAACTTTAGCATGTCTCGTTCTTTATTCGTCGAATTGAAGTATGTTCTGTTATGTTTTCTTTCGTGTTCAAGCATCTGTTGTTGTTGCATGTTGTCTGAGAACTCCGAGGGATCTGAGCCCAGCCTGTTGATTTCTGTGTAGTTTGGAGGAGGCTGGGCACCCTTGTGAGCTTTTTTGAAGTGCTTTAGTTCAGATTCAGGTATTACAAATTTCTTGGTTGTCCAGGTTGGCGCCGCTATGCTGCTGGATTTTTGGCACGAATGGTACAACTTAGAAGTAATGCCCCGAGTAAGAAGTGTTCAATTTACAGGGCGTTACAATTGGTATCATAGCCTAGGTTTTAGATCTTGTATACTGCCTACATCGTAGGTGTTTAGTCCTTCAAAGCCTCTCGCAAGGAACTCGTCGGGTCATCAACAGGTTTCTTTTTACTTAGTAAGTGGTAGGAGGTACGTTGTTGAGGTTGTTATGCTTTCTTTTGTGCTGTACTTCTAGAATGTTGTTGATGTTATGTTTTCTTTTCGTTTTAGATTATGGCACGTGGTAGAGGTCGTGCAAGAGCAGCTGCTGGTGGTTGAGGTCGGGGTGGTCATAGGGGTCGAGGTCGAAGGGCCCGAGACCAAGAATCAGCCGTCGAAGCACCAGAGGTTGAGCACTCCGTGCATCAGGAGGAGCTCAACCAGGATGCCTCGGTTGTCGAGGAATCAGGTGGGCAAAATGTAGGAGCCCAGGAGAGGAAAATGTTCAAGTACCGAACGTTCAAGCACCGTCACCAGTTGCTGAACTCATGGCAGCCATTCAGCAACTGATTCAGGCAAATATAGCGAGTCAGGCCAATCAGACAGCTATGTTCACTCAGGCCATGGAGGCCCTGGCAGCCTGGAATCAGGAAACAGCGCCTGCGCAAAACCAAAGGGTTGCACCAGCTCATACTTTTGCGGCAGCGACCGAAGAGGCGGGATATCTGAAGGATTTCAAGAAGTATGACCTGCCTTTCTTTGATGGGCCGGTAGACCATATAGCTGCTGAAGCATGGTTTGCGGTCGTGGATGATATTCTTAGTAGAATGGGTTGCCCCGAGCATCAGAAGGTTCAGTGCGCAATTTATGTGTTAAGGGGAAGTGCTCTCCTATGGTGGCGAGCTGCTTTACGGTCCATCGATGTCAGTTCATGACCGATAACCTGGACGTAGTTCCAAGAGGTGTTCTACGAGAAGTACTATCCGACTGTGCTTAGAATCGAGAAGAAAGTTGAGTTCGTACAACTAAAGCAAGGGTCGAACTAGACGGTTGAGGAGTACGAGCATGAGTTTACTGCTCTATCTCGGTTCGCCCCTGACATGGTGGATACAAAGAAGAAAAAGGTTGAGTGTTTCCTCACAGGTTTGCAAGAGGCGTACGTGGGTCGACAGTTGCTCACGATCCCAAGACTTAGGTCGCAGCGATGCCCGAGTGGCATCCTCATCGATATCTGACTGAGGTGCATGGGTTCGTTGTCGCCGGAGTTCGGCGGTCGGGGTTGCAGAACCACCCGAAGAGGAAGTTTGAGCATGCCTTTGCTAGGCCAAACAAATCCAGAACTCAGGGACATCAGCCTCAACAGTCTTCAAGCGGGGGTTCATGTTACAGATGTGGAGTTCAACACAGCGGGACCTGTCATGCAACTAGCAAGATCTGCAATAATTGTGGGAAGTTGGGTCACCTATCGTCCGTGTGCAAACAGGGAGCCAGGGATCAGCGGGTCTGTTATAACTGTGGGAAGCCTGGGCACCTGGCCAAAGCCTGTACAACAAATAAGGACGAGTCTGGAAACTGCTAGAGGGGTGGAGTCTTTACGAGTGCGAACAGGTACGCAGAAGGTTCTAGTGTTGTGGTGATAGGTACACTACCTGTTCTTGGCCACTTGGCTCTTGTTCTGTTTGATTCTGGTTCCTCGCACTCTTTTGTTTCTGTTGTTTTTGTGAGGCAAGCCCAGTTAGAAGTAGAGCCTCTAGATATTGACTTGGTAGTAGCTACCCCGGTAGGTAGAGAGTTAGTAGCTCGAGAAAAAGTTAAGTCTGGTCAGGTAGTGGTAACAGGTTGTGTGCTAGATGTGACGTTAGTTGTGCTGGACATGAGCGACTTCGATGTAATCTTGGGCATGGATTGGTTGTCTGCGAACCATGCCAACATCGACTGTCATTGCCGAGAGGTAGTGTTTCGGCCTCCGACAGAGTCCAGTTTCAAGTGTAAAGGAATAGAGACTGGAGAAATTCCGAAGATGATTTCAGCTCTCAAGGCAAAGAAGTTGATAAGTGAAGGGGCTTTGGCCCTCTTGGCTAGTGTTGCTGATAAAAGGAACAAGGGACCAGAGTTGAGTTTGGTCCCTGTTGTTCGAGAGTTTGCAGATGTGTTCCCTGAAGAGTTTCCTGGTCTACCCCCGGTCCGCGAGGTAGACTTTAGTATTGAGCTTGAGCCCGGGACGACTCCGTTGTCTAAAGCTCCCTATCAAATGGCGCCAACAGAATTGAAGGAGCTTAAGACTCAGTTGCAGGAACTCCTGGATAAGGGGTTCATCCATCCCAGTGTTTCTCCTTGGGGTGCACCGGTGTTGTTTATGAAAAAGAAAGATGGGTCGATGCGGTTATGCATTGACTACCGAGAGCTGAACAAGGTAACAGTGAAGAACAAATACCCTTTACCCAGGATCGATGATTTGTTTGACCAACTGCAGGGAGCGACAGTGTTTTCTAAAATCGACCTGCGGTCAGGGTACCATCAGCTAAGAATCAAGGATGAAGACATTTCAAAGACTGCCTTCAGGTCTAGGTACGGGCATTATGAGTTCACGGTGATTTCCTTTGGCTTGACGAATGCCCCAGCATCATTTATGGAGCTAATGAACATGGTATTCAAGGAGTTCTTAGACACCTTTGTGATCGTCTTCATCGACGATATTTTGGTGTATTCCAAGTCAGAGGAGGAGCATGAAGTTCATTTGACGGAAGTGTTGACAGCTTTGAGAACCAACCAGTTGTATGCAAAGTTCTCCAAGTGTGAGTTCTGGTTGCAGCGAGTAGCCTTCCTAGGACACGTGGTGTCTAAAGAAGGTGTAACGATGGGACCCCGCCAAGATTGAGGCGCAAAGGATGTGATTGGCCTCGCCCTAAGACCGTCTCTGAAGTGCGAAGCTTTTTGGGTCTGGCAGGCTACTACATGAGGTTTGTCAAGGATTTCTCCAAGATAGCTACACCCTTGACTCAGTTAACTCGAAAGGGAAATCCCTTCGTGTGGTGTGAAGCTTGTGAAGCGAGTTTCAGGACCTCAAGCATAGGCTAGTCTCTGCACCTGTGCTTGCGGTACCTGATGGCTCAGGAAGTTTCGTGGTCTACAGTGATGCTTCCAAGAAAGGTTTGGGATGCGTGTTGATGTAGAATGGAAAATTGATCACCTATGCCTCTCATCGTTAAAGGATTATGAGCGGAATTACCCAACCCATGATTTGGAGTTGGCGGCCGTGGTCTTCGCTCGGAAGATATGGCGACACTACTTGTATGGAGAAAACATTCAGATGTACATAGATCACAAGAGCCTCAAGTACCTTTTTACCTAGAAAGAACTAAATATGAGGCAACACAGATGGCTGGAGTTAGTAAAGGACTATGAGGTTGAGATATTCTACCATCCAGGCAAAGCGAATGTTATCGTTGATGCCCTTAGCAGGAAGGTGGCTCACACCTCAACCCTGGTCACGAGGCAAGTTCCTTTGCGTTCAGAGATGGAACGTGCAGGGATAGCAGTTGTGGTGAGTCAGGTCACAGCACAACTGAACCAGTTGTCGGTACGACCGACCTTGAGGCAGCGAGTGATTGAGGCTCAGCAGGGAGAGTCAAGTCTTGAGGACTGTTGGCGTCAGGCAAGAAGTGGTGAGGAAAGCGAGTTCTCTGTGCGACGGATGGTGGACTCTTTGTTTAGGGGCGGTTGTGTTCCTCTGCGAGAGTTGTCTCAAGGAGGAAATTTTGTCTGATGCTCATAACTCTCCTTTTTCAGTGCATCCAGGAAGCACTAAGATGTATCAGGACTTGAAATTATTCTATTGGTGGCGTGAAATGAAAAGAGATATGGCAGAGTTTGTCAGCAGGTGTTTAGTGTGCCAACAAGTTAAAGCACCGAGGCAGAAACCTGCTGGGTTGTTGCAACCGTTGGAAGTACCTCAGTGGAAGTGGGAGGAGATCTCCACGGTCTTTATTTCGGGATTTTCCCGAACAGCGAAGGGATTCACAGTGATCTGGGTGATTGTGGATAGACTAACCAAGTTCGCTCACTTTCTGCCTAGTAAGCCAACCTATATAGTTGAGAAGTGGGCACATTTGTTTATGGAAGAGATAATAAGGTTGCATGGAGTCCCAATGAAGATCGTGTCTGATAGAGTCCCACAGTTCACCTTGAACTTCAGGGTGAGTTTTCAGAGAGCCCTTGGGGCACAGAGTAACTTTAGTACAACGTTTCACCCGCAGATTGATGGCCAGATGGAAAGGGTCAATCAGATTCTGGAGGATATGCTTCGGGCATGTACGTTAGACTTCACAAGTAGTTGGGACTCACACCTTCACCTAATGGAGTTTGCTTATAACAATAGTTATCAGACAACTATTGGTATGACCCCTTTCGAAGCCTTCTATGGGAGATGGTGCAGGACCCCAGTGTGTTGGGCAAAGGTTGGTGAACGGAAATTGTTGGCACCCGAGCTGGTCCAGGTGACGAATGAGGCCATACAAAAGATCAGGGTAAGGATGTTAACGACACAGAGTAGGCAGAAAAGCTATGTTGATGTCAGGCGTCGAGAGTTGGAGTTTGCCGTTGGAGACTTGGTATTCTTGAAAGTTGCACCTATGAGGTGTGTCCTGAGGTTTGGTAAGAAAGGGAAGTTGAGCCCTAGGTTCGTTGGACCTTTCGAGATCCTGGAGCGCATAGGGCCAGTGGCTTACCGGTTGGCCCTACCGCCGTCCCTTGCGTGGGTGCATGACGTGTTCCATGTATCTATGCTACGAGGTTATGTGCCCGATGCCTCACACGTCGTCGACTTCGAGCCGTTAAAGTTAGACAAGGGTCTGAGTTACGAAGAAAAATCAGTGCAAATTCTTGCTCGTGATAACAAAGTTCTGAGGAACAGAGAAATAAACCTTGTTAAGGTCCTCTAGCAGAACCATCATCTTAAGGAAGCCACTTGGGAGTGCGAGGAGAAGATGCGAGCAAGTTACCCAGAGCTGTTCGAAAGCTAGCTACTTTCGAGGATGAAAGTGCCGAAGGTGGGTAGACTGTAACAGTTGCCTTTTTCGTTTAAAAAAAAGGGAAAACTCGAATGAGTCTTCTGTGCGTAAGATGCGAAAAGGCCGCCGACCGTTTCGTCGGCGACCAAGCCTTCTTTTCATTCTCCCTCGTCACATGCCGAAGCAACTCTCCCTCTCCCCCTCAGTTTTTCTCTCTCTCTCACTCAGTCTTATTCCCCGCCCCTCTCTCACACGGTTCTCTCTCTCTCTCTCATCCTCGATTCGAAACATCACGCCGCCGACTTCCCTCGCGCAGCAGATCACCGACCTACTCATCATTCGAGCACCCATATCACCACAAGGAGGGCCTACTCGTCATTCGCCGCTGCTAGCACGTCTCCGTCGTGAAGCACGCCGGTTGATCCGCGAGACCCATTGCTTGGTTTAGCCGGTTCGAGCTCGTTTCGATCGATTTTCGTGGAACAAAGACCAGTTCTAGATAGATCGGGTCGCGAGGATTCCGAATCTGCCACCCACGCGTCGCCACCGCCACTTTCACGCGCTGTTGCTCGCTGGTGACACGCGCCTCCACCTGAAGGGCCGCCGACTGCCTCCTTCCGTGCGGTCGCCTCGGTCTGTCCCTTAGCTCGTTTCAGATTTCCCGTTGGGTGAGTTCTACTTCGCATAAGTTTTAGGGTGTTGTGTTTCAGTTTATTAATTCTTGTTGTGCTTGTTCTTCGTTAGGGGCTAATTGGAAGTAGAAGTACCTTGGAGCACACGTCGCATCCCTCTAGTTGCTCGTGGTTGCTGGAGTTTAGGTAAGTAGTCGTTTGGACTATACCACCCCGAAGTGTAGGGCTTAGAGGCACATTGCATGCAATATTTGTTTGGAAGTAAACATAACGTTCTGGTAGTAGCATGTTAGGATGTGATGTTCGCAATTGTTCCTGAATAAAGTTCATTGTTGTTATTGATGTTTGCCTGTGCTGAAACTCGAACTCGTTAGTTCATTATGGTTTGTCTGTTAGACCTATGTGACTATAACTAGTAGGACCGATGTAAACTTTTGCTGAGAACTCTGAATGTGTTAGTATGCTATGATTGTCTGTCCCGAGCCTGATGTATTGTGCTTAGTTTTGAAGTAACTCGGGAAGTGCTGTTGAGCCTTAGGATTGTAGTTAGCACAACTAGCCTTAGTGTAGGCCCTAGTCTTTGTGTAACCCTTAGTAGGCTGAGCCTCGAGGTTGGCGAGATAATGATGATGTTATGGGATGTGATGGTCCGCCCTCCATCCAGTTGTGCGACACGAGGTGTGATCCTTAGAGTCAGAGGGGTTGGATAGAGTCCTTCACCCAAGTATAGGCTCGGGAACGAGCCCGTGGTCGATTGTGCGTGGTAGTATCGCCTTCGATGCTTTATGGGATGTGGTAGTCCGTCCCCCATCCAGATGTGCGACTCGAGGTGTGATCCTTAGTTGTGAGACGGGCTAGGTGTCGTGCTTAGCTAGGTCTAAGGTTGTTCTTTTGTATTCTTTATTCTTGGACGAAGTGGGTTTCTTACTGGGTATTTTTATACTCATTCCTCGTTTATGTCTTCTTTTGTTGCAGGTAAGGCAAACCAGTGAGATGACCACCGACGACGAGACTCCTATGAGGCTATGGAAGGCTTGTAGGATCTAGTTAGGAGTTATCTTTTAGAAGTTGTTTTTATTTCTTTTCCTTTATTGCACTTTGTTTCCGTTGAGCTCATGTTTTAAACTTTAGCATGTCTCGTTCTTTAATCGTCGAATTGAAGTATGTTCTGTTATGTTTTCTTTCGTGTTCAAGCATATGTTGTTGTTGCATGTTGTCTGAGAACTCCGAGGGACCTGAGCCCAACCTGTTGATTTCTGTGTAGTTTGGAGGAGGCTGGGTACCCTTGTGAGCTTTTTTGAAGTGCTTTAGTTCAGATTCAGGTATTACAAATTTCTGGTTTGTCCAGGTTGCGCCGTTATGCTGTCGGATTTTCGGCACGAACGGTACAACTTGGAAGTAATGCCCCGAGTAAGAAGTGTTCAATTTACGGGGCGTTACAAACTTGATAATTAAATTCACTTTAATTTGGGATCCCATAACAATACAAAATATTTAAAAACATAAATAAGTTCGGCCTCTGGTTTCAAATCTCTGTAATACATAAGTAGAAAACGGTAATCTTTTAAAATTACTTTCTAAAACATATGTGCGGAAAAATATGACTTGATTCCCATGGCTTCTATTGAGCATCCCCGTCACTCGCCTGGTATGCCCTCGCCTTTACCTGAAAACATTTTAAAAAAACGGAGGAAACACAACAAAGATAAAGGGGTGAGTATTAAAATAATACCCAGTAAGTGGGGGTCGGGAGAAGCAAACACATGCAACATGACTTTTAAACATGACTGTTAATCGTGACTTTTAAAAGTAATAAAACTTTATGTAGAGGGACCTAAAACTTCCTTTCATAAAATCATGACTTTTCTCTCTGGCTATACGTGGTCAATTGAGTCTACCTGAGTCTTTTCATTTTGAGTCCCTCACAGACTCCTATAAGTTTGACCCATAGGGTCTCTGATGCATGTTTGACCATGCATAAATCCTCAGGAGACCAATTGCCACAACTTTCATAAACATATTCATATACATACAATATGCATGAGGTCCCAAACGTCAATCGCATGTACATATGCAGTCATAATGATACAACAATCATATAATCATGGCATAACTTTCATAACTTTAAACTTGAGTCAATCAAGCATAAATCATAAATAGATTTACAATTTAAAACACATATTCAACAAAGACAGAAGTGTGAATCTCATTCTATGAAAATCTGAATAACTGTGTTAAAACTCTTTTTCAAATACTTCAAAGTCATTTCTATTCGGGTCCTCTCAAACCCTTAAATCATCTGGAATGCTCTCAAATTCCAAGATAAAGTTCCTTTCTAGATCTTTTGAAAATCATTTACTCAGAGTCCTCTAAAACCCTTTGAAATATTCTTTTTCTAACTTCAAGCCTTAAGCATAAATCCTGGAAATTCACTCTCCGAAATAAATCCTTGAATTTCATCTTTTAAAATAAATCTTTCAGAAACCATACTTACTCCCCTTTTCAAAATCATTTGTAGCAAATCCCTTACCTTATCTTGGCTTGAACTCCTAACGTTCCCCTCCTTTGAGTTCCTGACAAACGCGCTTGATACTTTGTTCCCTCTAATGGAGGCTTAAAACGAACTAAGGAGGGCGAAACTAATGGGATCGGACGAGCTCTAACAAGCGGTGGTGCGTGGTCGTTCGGCGGCGGCCGTCTCGGCACGTGGAGGACGTCTCTGGAATGTCTAGCTGTCGATATATTCGAAACTGGCCACAAATCACTCAAAATCGAACGACAAGGCAAAGAACCAGTCGAACCAACCCTCGGTGAGCCTTGGATGTGGTTGCCGGAGCATTGCGTCTGCGAGGCTGACGGCGAGTGGAAAACGACCGATTGCACGAGTCAACCGGCGAGGGACACTCGCCTGTCTGGCGAACTTGCAAGCAAATCGACTGGCGCGTGCGACGACATTAGGCAAGAGCGGGGATGGTGAAGCTTCACGGCTGGACGACCTGGGGCGTGCGAACTGGCCAGATTCCTGTCACGGCGTTTGGCTGTGAGTAACGATAGTTTGTGGCTAGACGATCGACAAGTCTGAGGCTCTTCGGCGGCTGGACAGGTGCTCAAGAAGGATGAAGAATCGGTTGAGGCTGGGGCATCGACGTGCGACTGAAAAACGGTTAACGACGGCTAATCGGGCGGCGCGAGGCTTCTTCGACTTCTCGATTGGGGTTGCACGACCGACCTGTCGTGCGACTGGAGTGAGGAAGTGGAAGATGTTCTTCCTCGTAAATTGTGCCCAACAAGAGAAACCCTAATTCCCCTTTTAGCAAATTACAAAAATTCCCCTTTTTCTTTCTTTTAATCACAACAAGCCTTTAATCCTATTTAATTGCTTCAAAAGGTCCTTTAATTACACAAAATTAACCAATCGCATGAATCTTAAATTGAATTACAAAGCCCCAAGGCCCAACTTGAATATTTTCCATTAAATTAATCCAAAGTACAACCTAAAAGGTACTTGGAAATTCTGGGGCGTTACAATCTTCCCTCCTTAAGAACTTTCGTCCTCGAAAGTTTTCAATCTTGTAATAATTCGGGATAGCTCGCTAGCACCTTCTCCAGTCAGTTCCGACGAGCCCTTCGGTCCCTATGCGATGATTAGCACTAGCTGCTTCTCAAGTGACTCACACTAGCGTATACTCATTATCCAATGGTCTCAAAACCTTAACTTGAGCTCCTTTCCTTCTATTGGGCCTTAATAACTGATACTCTTGACTCGAATTCTAAATCTTGAAAGTTCCAAATCCATATCCTTAAATAGCTCGGGATATTTAGCTTGTGCTTTATTCTCTTGCCCCTCTAAGTAGTCTCTTCTATCTTACGATTGTAGAGTGTAATGTTCTACTAACTAATTCCTTTTTGGTTGAACCTCAAAACTCCTTCAAGGTTTACTGTACCAGCTACTAGCATTTACTTCAAGGCATGACTCAATCGTTCTGTCTGACCAACGCTTCCATAACCTTAACACCTTTCTAAGAGTTGTGACTTCACTAAGGATAGAGTTAGCAACCTTGTTAGACAGTTCAAGGTTCAGGTCTCAAATAATTCTTTCCAACTTATACATATAACATAACGTAAAATTTGAATTCTGTGGTGACGCTCCTCAAACATATTCCAAGGGGGCTCGTGCACACACATAACATATTCCAAGGGGGCTCATAGCAACCTCTATGAGGGTATGAGTCTAAGGTAGGACCTTAGACTTGTTGTTCATTAGAGGATTAGTGGTGCTTAAGGAGCAAAGAGGTAATCACAGGGGTAAAACGGTAATTTGACCCAGCTGTGATTACGAACAACTTGTGAATGGTCGACTCATGGGTAATTACTATATCAGTGGACACAATATTATATACAGTGAGGAGAGTGCAGCTACAAGTCTATAGTGGAGTGACTTGTAGTTAATGAATATTGATTAACTGGATCAAAGAGTTTGATCAATTAATCTCACATCATTGGAGCTCATGATCTGTAGGTCCATTAGATACCTCCGTTGGCTCAACATGGTAATATTGAGGGTATAAAGTTAGGAGTGAAATTGAAGTGTTCAATTTCATACATGAGGAGTTATATCAATTATATATGATATAACTGATATAATATATAGTTCTAATATGAATTAGATTCATATATAAACTATATACTAAAGAGAGATTAAAGAAGGGGTAAGATGGTCATTTCCATCCTATTCCCCTATATATATGGTTGCATGAGATGCAACTAGGTTAAGACATTAAAAGGTTTTACAAGCTTCCTTGTTGTGTTGTTGGAAGAGTTCCAAGACCCACACATCTCTCTCAAAATACCTCACATCTCCTAAAGGGAACCCACCTTCCTCCCTCACCTAGAGAACAACGGAGAAGATCCGGTGGTCGTGTCTTCGCACGTTGGAGTTCTTGTTGCTGAGATCGTGACCGTGGAAGAGAGAAGCACTTGAAGAAAGGTTCTTCAAAGGTAATTTCTTGCTGTCCATTTCACTTTTATGCTTAATCTAGTTTTGTATGTTCTTAAATTTATCGTTGTAACTAAATCAAGAGCGCGCGATTCGCAATCGCTTCCGCTGCGGGGACTTCGATTCCCTTCATTTTCCATCTCTTTTGCAATGAACCCTTTACATCCAGGCTTTGAACACGAATACTTAGCACATCCAGACCTTCAACTGTTTTTTTAGAAACCACAAAATTCACCTACCAAGGTTTTAACTAAGGAGATTAGTTGCTTAATGCTTCTTGAAAGACTTTTTCCTCATAAGGTCTACTCTTTCCCCCCTTTCTCCAAACTTACTCGTTTAATAACACACAAGTAAGTGTCTCATCTTTCTAAAGTTTCACTTAAGCTTTAACATTCTTAACTTAGTCATTTCCTTTCTTTCCTCAAACAATAGAGACCACACATCCGTTTTCCCTTAGCTTAACAAAATGCATCATGTTCATCTTTCATGGTTTACTTGGGGCACTTGACTGCTCAGTGACCTTCCGACTGCTTTCACATAACTTACTCTTCCTTCCCTTTTGTATAAGTCACCCCTTTCAACAACACACAAGTGTAAAACTTCCTTTAAGTATCAATATACTCAAGTCTTTCTTTTCTACTACCAATAGTAGGAATCACCTGCATTCTTTTCTTCAGTGTAGAAACACATCATTTTCATAACCTATCTACACATCACATATACATATAACTTATAGAGTTTCACATATAAGCATTTTCCCTTTGTACCCAAGTAGTAGAACACACATATTTTCGTTCTTTCGAGCTCAAAAGTACATTATGGTCAAATTTCATATACATATAACTTTACATATAAAAATATAAAACTTCCTTTTCATAAACAAAACAAACTTTACTTCAAAGGTATATCTGGCGATGATTGGGAGTTGCTACTTGGCCATGGGATACTAGTGCTTACGATGTAAGCAAGTCTACAGAACCCAAACCTAGGGCTCTGATACCAACTGTAACGACCCTACTTTTACAGACTCTCTTTCTAAGGGTCATTACTATCATGCATGCATTTGAGGCCCTAAATGACTTTAAATAGATAAAACTTGATAATTAAATTCACTTTAATTTGGGATCCCATAAAAATACAAAACATTTAAAAACATAAATAAGTTCGGGCTCTGGTTTCAAATCTCTGTAATACATAAGCTAAAAACGGTAATCTTTTAAAATTACTTTCTAAAACATGTGTGCAGAAAACTATGACTTGGTTCCCATGGCTTCTGTAGCGCATCCCTGTCACTCGCCTGGTATGCCCTCGCCTTTACCTGAAAACATTTTAAAAAAACGGAGGAAACACAACAAAGGTAAAGGGGTGAGTATTATAATAATACCCAGTAAGTGGGGGTCCGGAGATGCAAACACATGCAACATGACTTTTAAACATGGCTGTTAATCGTGACTTTTAAAAGTCATAAAACTTTCTGTAGTGGGACCTAAAACTTCATTTCATAAAATCATGAGTTTTCTCTTCGGCTATACGTGGTCAATTGAGTCTACTTGAGTCTTTTCATGTTGAGTCCATCACATACCCCTATAGGTTTTGAGTCCCTCACAGACCCCTAGAAGATTTGAGTCCCTCACAGACCCCTATAAGATTTTGAGTCCCTCACAGACCCCTATAAGTTTGAGTCCCTCACAGACTCCTATAAGTTTGACCCATAGGGTCTCTGATGCATGTTTGACCATGCATAAATCCTCAAGAGACCAATTGCCACAACATTCATAAACATGTTCATATACATACAATATGCATGAGGTCCCAAACGTCAATCACATGTACATATGCAGTCATAATGATGCAACAATCATATAATCATGGCAGAACTTTCATAACTTTAAACTTGAGTCAATCAAGCATACATCATAAATACATTTACAATTTAAAACACGTATTTAACACAGGCAGAAGTGAGAATCTCATTCTATGAAAATCTGAATAACTGTGTTAAAACTCTTTTCCAAATACTTCAAAGTCATTTCTATTCGAGTTCTCTCAAACCCTTAAATCATCTGGAGTCCTCTCAAGTTCCAAGATAAAGTTCCTTTCTAGATCTTTTTAAAATCATTTACTCAGAGTCCTCTAAAACCCTTTTAAATATTCTTTTTCTAACTTCACGACTTAAGCATAAATCCTGGAAATTCACTCTTTGAAATAAATCCTTGAATTTCATCTTTTAAAATAAATCTTTCAGAAACCATATTTACTCCCCTTTTCAAAATCATTTGTAGCAAATCCCTTACCTTATCTTGGCTTGAACTCCTAACGTTTCGTTCCTAACTCAAGGCTCCTGACAAACGCGCTTCATACTTTGTTCCCACTAACGGAGGCTTAAAACAAACTCAGGAGGGTGAAACTAATGGGATCGGACGAGCTCCGACAAGCGGTGGTGCGTGGCCGGTCGGCGGTGGTGCGTCTCGACACGTGGAGGACGTCTATGGAATGTCTAGCTGTCGATCTATTCGAAATCGGCCACAAATCACGCAAAACGGACTGGCAAGGCAAAGAACCAGTCGAACAAACCCTCAGTGAGCCTTGGATGTGGTTGTCGGAGTGTTGCATCTGCATGGCTGACGGCGAGCGGACAACGACTGATTGCATGAGTCAACCTACGAGGGACGCTCGCCTGTCTGGCGAACTTGCAAGCAGATCGACTGGCGCGTGCGACAACATTAGGCAAGAGCGGGGACGGTGAAGCTTCACGGCTGGACGACCTTGGGTGTGCGAACTTGCCAGATTCTTGTCACGACGTTTGGCTGTGAGTAACAACAGTTTGTGGCTGGACGATTGACAGGTCTAAGGCTCTCCGGCGGCTGGACGGGTGGTCAGGAAGGAGATGAAGAATCGACTGAGGCTGGGGCATGGACGTGCGACTGAAGAACGATTAACGACGACTAATTGGGCGGTGCGAGGCTTCTTCGACTTCTCGATCTGGGTTGTACGGTTGACCTGTCGTGCGACTGTAGTGAGGAAGAGGACGATGGTCTTCCTCGTAAATTGTACCCAACAAGAGAATCCCTAATTCCCCTTTTAGCAAATTACAAAAATTCCCCTTTTTCTTTCTTTTAATCACAACAAGCCCTTAATCCTATTTAATTGCTTCAAAAGGTCCTTTAATTACACAAAATTAACCAATCACATGAATCTTAAATTAAATTACAAAGCCCAAGGCCCAACTTTAATATTTTTTATTAAATTAATCCAAAGTACAACCTAAAAGGTACTTGGAAATTCTGGGGCGTTATATAAGATATACATACAGTGGCAAAAAAATAAAAATATACAACAATGGGAAAATAGATATATACAATTGCAAAGTGATGAAATTAACATAATATGCATCATGTAGTGGCAATTCACGAAATAAATACAGTGGTCAAATATTAACATCTCAACAATATTCAAAATGCAGAGGTAATTCATGAAAATATGAAAATCAACACATTAACCAACAAATATGTAGCAATTCATGAAAATATACAAATCAACAAACTGACCAAATTTCAACCGCGACGAAATCTTAAAACAGTGGCCAAATTACATACATGCAATAACAAAATAAGGTACAGGGAAGCCAAATCAAGCCAAATCAAAATATAGTGGTCACATTAGGAAGTACATGTTTGGATGTATGTCCTAATCTCGTTTGGTTTGTAATATTATCATTTGAAATTAATAACAGTTATTTCTTTCATCACTTTGTGTCTCACAATTTTACAAACTTTGTCCAATAAACTAAGCTTCAGGGTCATTGAATTTATGAGAGAACTAGAACTTGAACGGTGTGTAGTGGACACATAGGAAAGATCACGTTCAAGTTAATGACCCGAACGGTCTACAGTATACGGATAGGGTTGGAGACCTAATCCTGGATATACTATGGATGCCACCCGTTTTGTATTAGATACAAACGAGGTGATCTGACTCGTTCATGTGGTTAACATGCGAGTGGGGGCATCCTGTGCAATGAGATTGTGCAAGACCGACCATGAATTATTAGACCTATTGATGTAACACCGTTAACAGTATGGGACTAATAACTTTGTAGATGATCATTAGTGACTCGACCCGAATCCTGAGTGTGTTACGGACTCCTATCTGCGGGGGTCTGTCCTTTGACTAGTACGAGTGAGGGTGGTCACAGTTACTCGCCCAATAGGCCTATCTTCTCAGGAACAGGACCACGTGGGGAGCTGGGAACTTAACTACGCGAGATGAAATTCACTTGTTCCCGACTTTAGGGAAACTAGAGGGGTTGTTCCTTTAAGTGTTGTCTCCAGGGCTTGGACAACGGGCGCCTACCCTCTCACTGGTCGGAGATGGGTGTTTTATATCGTTGGACCATTACAACGTTGTTGTTCATTAGAGGAGCAGTGGAGACTTAAGGAGCAAGAAGTAGACAAAGGGGTAAAA
Source organism: Trichosanthes cucumerina (assembly GCA_036507285.1). Taxonomy (NCBI): domain Eukaryota; kingdom Viridiplantae; phylum Streptophyta; class Magnoliopsida; order Cucurbitales; family Cucurbitaceae; genus Trichosanthes; species Trichosanthes cucumerina. Next base: position 20,906,755 of record CM071844.1, read on the forward strand.
TAGTAATTTGACCCAACAGTGTCTACGAACAACCTGTGAAGGGTCGACTCATGGACATTGGTTATATCAATGGACACAACGTGTTTTACAGTAACGGGAGTGCAACTACGGGTTTTAGTGGAGTGTTACCGTAGCTAATGAATGTTGATTAATCGGGTCAAAGAGTTTGACAGGTTAGTCTCGGATCATTGGAGCTTGTCACGTGTAGGTCCATTAGGTCCCTCGGTTGGCTCAAACTGGATTAATAGAGGGTTTACAGTTTTGGTGTGAATTTGAAGTGTTCAAGTTCACTAAAGGGTAAATATGTCATTTATATGATATATGATTGACATATTATATAGTTTAATGTGAATGAGATTCATAATAAACTATAAGTTAGCCTAATTGTCTAATTAGGGCTAATTTGGAGAAATTGGATTGAGAGAAATTAAATTGAATGTGATTCAATTTAAAAATCTACAATTATACAAATGTGATTTGTATAATAAGATATGAGATATTTTATTTGATGTGGTTATGCAAATATGATTTGCATAACCTATGGTTGTGGTTAAATGGTAAATAGGTGGAGATTTCAACTCCACCTATCACCATTATTTAAACTCCTTTGCAAGAAGGATTTCTAATCTCAAGGCTCATTTTTTAGATTTCTCACCAAAGAGCATTTGAAAAACTCTCTCAACACTTCTCTCAATCTCTCCTCCCATTCACCCAAAGAAGAGTCCCACAACTCTCCTTCTACCAAAAGTAGAACAAGCGAGAAATCTTTTGGAACGTGTCCGGTTCGTTGGTTCGTTCGAGGAGATCAAGATCATTGAGAACGAGAACACGAAGGGTTTGTGACTAGAGGAGGAATACGTGAAGAAAGGTTCTTCAACAAGTAAGTGTACTTGCTGTTTTTCTTCCTAATTTACATGTTTAGCCTAGTTTTTATGTGATAGAAATTGTTTTAAGAAAACATATTTCACAACGATACCACGACGATTCAATCGACCTTCCACTGCGTGGGATTTCATTCCCTTCAGTAGAGAAATAAGCCAAATCAAAATACAGAAACTAAATCAATAAATGGCTAAATCTAAATATACATGGAACAAATGGCCAAATTGGCTAAACTAAAATCTTCAGGATTTTCCATAAAAAATGCAGACATACAGAAGAAAATAATCAAATCTAAAAACCTGCAGGATTGGCAAAAGAATCTAAACCTTATCTACCAATCAAGTGAAGAAGGATTGACCATTAAAATTATAGAAAAACAGAGGCCAAAATAAAATCCAATCTATAGAATTGGCCAAAAAAATTACAGACTTAAGAGGTCATATGACCAAAACTAAAACATACCAAATGAAAAAAACCATAAAAGTGAATGAAACAATTTTAGGTAAGTCAATCCTAAACACTACCTACGAATGAACTGAGGAAGTATTGATGAAGCATGACCAATTGATTCTTTATCGATTTTTCTCTTTTTTTTTTTATCTTCTTCCTTTGAATCCTCCTTGATAACACATAAAATATGTTATTCTTAGGCTTCGATTTTGCTAGTTTTCGTGTTAATTTCAGGGCTTTCACGTGTTAAAACTATTGTATTTCAGGCTTTGAGCAATAACAGAGCAAATGGAGAGATATTAAAGAATTAAGGCTTAAATGAGAGCCAATGAAGCATAAAAGTTGAAGCAAATAGGAAAATTGAGCCAAAACCAGCCTTTGGATCCGAGGGCATGGCGTTGAAACGCCACTGAGGGTGTTGCAACGCCATGCCGTGAGATAGAGAAAGTTGAAATCCCACAGAGGCGGCGTTGAGGCGTTGCTTTGCAGCGTTGCAACGTCGTTTCGATTGTGTGCGCGCGTTATATGTTCACAACATTGAGACGTTGTGCACGACATCTCAATGCTGCGTCGATTTCCTTAATTACTTGTGTACCTAGGGCATGACGTTGCAACACCGTGCCGATTACTCTATAAATATAACATGTTGTGCAATTGAGAAGAACAACCAAATTTGATAGATTCTTAGACCTATTTTCGAGACATACACTCTGAAAAGAGCAGAAAGGGATTCCTTGGAGGCCAAGCATGAGAGTGGACACCCGAGATTGTGACGTGCTCGGAGACGAGGATCAACACCGACACCGAATAGTTTCCTTCCTCTTTCTCTTAGTTTGTAGTTTTGTTTATGGATTCTAGTATGGATTTAGCTTGTTTTATGGTGATTATGAGTAGCTAATTACCATAGTTAGGGGATTGATGTAGCTAGTTATGAACTTATTTTAGTTATTGTATTGAACTTTTGGTTGTGTTGAGTTATTTGTGGTAATTCATACTTAATGCTTGCTTTTCTCTTGCCAAGTTTAACATGTTTTATTGATTTAAGTTGATTTCGAGAGAATAGACTTAGATTAGATTAAAATTGCTCAAACCCTTAGTAAATCCTTACACGAGAGTGAAGGGTTCTTTGGGAAATGTTTTAAGAAGTTGCTTGATGCCTTGCATGCTTTAAGATGTTGCTTAATGACTTGCATGCTTTTATCGCTACGTATGAGATCACTAGAACTCGAGAGAGTCTTTTGAATACAATTACTTCTTGTTTATAATCTCACAACCATAGTCAATTTCATGTGCTAAATAACGAAATAACTAGTGAAATCAATTCCCTTAATGTTTCTCTAATATTCGTGTCTTCAATTATACATATAGTTTTTATTGTTATTCACCTTTGGCAAATTTCTATTTCTTTAGATAAAATTAGGGATTAGTATCTTGGTAATTAATCAATCTAGAAAACCATTCTTGAGGACGATACTTGGAACTCAAATCACTATATTAAAACTTGACTCGTACATTTGCAGTATTGCAAATTTCATGCAACACGTTTTTTGGCACCGTTGCCAGGGAATGAAGATTATTTAGATTGGTTAATATTAGGAGAAAATTCTTGATTTTAGACATTGATTTTAGACTAAAGTTTGTGTTTTTGTATTTATTTTTGTTTTCTGTATTTTCTTACTTTTTGGTTTTCTTACTTTTTGTATTTATTTTGTTTTCTTACCTTTGTATTTTTCTTTATATTTGTCTCTAGTGTTGGATCGGTATGGCAACCCTAGAGGGGGGGTGAATAGGGTTTAATTAAACTTTTTACTTAATATGCCCAAAATATCTAATTAACAAACTTTTTAAGAAACAATTAAAAAAAAATTAAGAGAAATTAATACAATATGCAAGATAGATAAAAAGTATAATAAAAATGAGTTTTATCCAATACTTAACAATTAATTAAGAAACAAATTAAAACATGCATAAACTACTACAAGTAATTGCAAAAATAAATAGGAAAGAGTTAGAGAAGATGACACCGTAATTTTATAGTGGTTCGGTCAAACTCGACCTACTCCACTCCCCAAGCGCCACTTGGGAATTTGAATAAAAAAATTTGCACCGACTCTTTCCACGGATTAGAGCCCAACCGCTACACCACTCTTTTTTACGGGTTCAAGAGCAAACCCGATCCTTTCCACGGCATAGGATCAAACCGTTACAAAGTTTGGTAAGGATTTGAAGAACACACTAATACACTCTCTTGATAGAGTAGATTCACAAATTTTAACTCTCACAAAATAATCCTCACAACACAACAAAACTCTCTCAAGAAAAAGATGAAAAGAAAAAAATTGAGAGCTTGGAGAGAGCAACAATGGAGGCTTTTGATTTTTGGAGGATTGTAAAATGCCAAAACTTGTTGTAAAAAAATTGGAGAAGAAGATGGTATAAAAAGAGAGGGAAATGAGGTAAAAATCAAATTTTAATTTGGACCATTGGATTGTGATAAAAGAGAAAAAGAAAGGTGGAGATTAAAAGTAAAAAGAAATTAATTATTAAAAAGAATTAATAATAATATATTATAATAATAATAATAATAATAATAATATATATATAAATGAATGTGTCTAAACAGTAATTTTTTTTTTTTTTTAACTCTCCAACGGTTACATATATATATAATATATATATTTTTTATTTTATTTTCTTTTTATTTTAAAACAAATAAAAACTACCAAATGTTACTCTCCCATAGGTCCACATATCACACTTTAATTGGTCTACAATGGTGACTTGGCCGCCACGTCATTGCGTCGGGAAATTTCCGTTCAAATTTGTTTTGGTCATAACTTCTTCGTTTTAGCTCCGATTTGAGTGATTTAAGAGGCATTGGAATCGTTATCTCGAGCTCTATGCAATGGAACCTTAAAAACATTAAAACTATTAGTAATTAATAGCAGGTTTGTTATCATCAAAATATTAATTAATTAATTAATTATAATTAATTAATTAATTATAATTAATTAATTTTAGATTAAGGGCCAAAAAGCCAACAATCTCCCCCTTTTTGATGATGGCAAACCATTAAAGAAAAATATCTTGAACTTCATAAAAATAAAATAATTCAAGTATTCAAGTAACAATTTCAATATAAAGTCCAATGTGTCACCATAAAACTCATACTTGAACAATCATTCAAATAAATATAGTATATCATTCTCCCCCTAAATTAATGCAAAACTAAAACATGATACAAAATTTAGAACCTATTTTTCTTAAACTTCTCTCCCTTTGGAATCATCAAAAAGACACAATTATGAAAGATTAAGAACTACATGCAAGCTCCCCCTAAGAACATGAATACATACTTAACATAACTCCCCCTATCAATATGCCATAGAAAGCTAAAATTATAGATTCAAGAGGCATCATAGCGAATAATACCAAGCTCAAGCCTATTTTTGCAAAAATTTTCTTCATTCAAAGGCTTACTGAAAATATCCGCTAATTGATCATTAGAGCTCACATAATCAAGAGTAATAATATGACCATTTTGCACATGTTCTCTAATAAAGTGATGTCTAATATCAATATGCTTAGTTCTAGAATGATGAATATGATTTTTAGTCAAATTAATAGCACTAGTATTATCACAAAATATAGGCACATTATCAAACTTTAATCCAAAATCACAAAGAGTTTGTTTCATCCAAAGAATTTGAGCACAACAACTAGCAACCATAATATATTCCGCTTGGTGAGTGGATAAGGCAACCGAATTTTACTTTTACTAAACCAAGATACTAAAGAGCTACCAAGAAATTGACAAGTTCCACTAGTACTTTTACGGTCAAGTAAGCTTCCGGCAAAATCCGCATCGGAATATCCTATCAAATTAAGCTCAACATTTCTAGGATACCATAAACCTAAATCAATAGTCCCAAGCAAATATTTAAATATTCTCTTAACGGCATGCAAATGGGATTCCTTAGGACAAGATTGAAATCTAGCACAAATACATACACTAAACATGATATCGGGTCTACTAGCGGTTAAATAAAGTAGAGATCCTATCATACCTCGATAGGTTTTTATATCTACATATTTACCTTTTTCATCCTTGTCAAGCTTAGTGGATGTGCTCATAGGAGTTTTTGCAATTTTACCTTCATTGAACTTGAACCTTTTGAGCAAATCTTTTGTGTATTTCTCTTGACTTATGAAGATACCATCCTTTAGTTGTTTGATTTGAAGTCCAAGGAAGAAACTAAGTTCTCCCATCATACTCATCTCAAACTCACTATGCATACATTTAGAAAATTCTTCACACAAACAAGGATTAGTAGAACCAAAGATAATATCATCTACATAGATTTGTACTAAAAGCATATCATTTTCCTTAGTCTTAATAAAAAGAGTAGTGTCAAGTTTACCCATTTTAAAACCATTCTCAAGAAGAAAATTACTAAGCCTATCATACCAAGCTCTTGGAGCTTGTTTTAAGCCATAAAGAGTCGTTTTCAACTTATAGACATGATTAGGCAAATCAAAACTTTCAAAGCCCGGAGGTTGTTCTACATAAACTTCCTCCATAATATAACCATTTAAAAAGGCACTTTTCACATCCATTTGATACAAGATAAAATTTTTATAGGAAGCAAAAGCAAGTAACATTCTAATAGCTTCTAATCTAGCAACGGGTGCAAAAGTCTCTTCATAATCTATACCTTCTTCTTGACAATAACCTTGAGCTACAAGTCTAGCTTTATTTCTAATGATATTTCAATTTTCATCCATTTTGTTTCTAAATACCCATTTAGTCCCAATAATAGAAGCATTAGAAGGCCTAGAGACTAATTCCCAAACTTTGTTCCTTTCAAATTGCTTTAATTCTTCTTGCATAGCTAAAATCTAAAATTCATCATTTTCCGCATCTTTAAAACTTTTAGGTTCAATTTGAGAAACAAAAGCAAGATTATTAAACAAATTAAGAGAGGAACGAGTTTTCACACCTTGTTCGGGATCACCAAGAATCAAGTCCTTAGGATGGGATGGAGCATACCTCTATTCTTTAGACATAGATGAAGAACTATTTTCCTTCTTTTCATTCAAGCTCACTTCTTGCTTACTTGAGTCAATTTCCTTGTCTTTGTCACTAACAAGTAAATCTCCAAAATTCCTTTCTAAATCATCACTGCAAATAGACTCATTAGAAACATTATTGCAAGATTCATCAAATACAACATGCATAGATTCCTCAATAATTAAAGTTCTTTTATTGAAAACCCTATAGGCTTTACTAGTAGATGAATAACCTAGAAAAATACCAACATCCGTCTTAGAATCAAATTTTCCAAGTTTTTCTTTGTTGTTCAAAATAAAACATTTGCAACCAAAAACTTTGAAATACCCAATATTTGGAATTTTGCTATGCCAAAGCTCATAAGGAGTTTTATCTAAAGAAGGTCTAATTAAAACTCTATTTAAAACATAACAAGCGGTGTTAACGGCTTCCCGCTTAAAAGTATTTAGGTAAATCATACTCATGCAACATTGACCTAGCACATTCTTGCAAAGTACGATTTTTCCTTTCAACCACACCATTTTGTTGAGGAGTTCTTGGAGCGGAGAAATTATGAGAAAAACCATTTTCTTCACAAAAATTTTCAAAAGAAATACTATCAAATTCTCCTCCATGATCACTCCTAATTCTAGAAATAAAAAATCCTTTTTCATTTTGAACTCTTTTTGCAAAACTAGAAAAACTTTTCAAAGCATCACCTTTATGTTTTAACATCAAAACCCAAGTAAATCTTGAAAAATCATCAACTATCACAAAAGCATAATAATTTCCTCCAAAACTAGCAATTCTAGAAGGGCCAAATAAGTCCATGTGTAATAGTTGAAGGGGTCTAGATGGAGATATCACATTTTTAGATTTGAAAGAGGACTTGGTTTGCTTACCCATTTGACAAGCATCACAAACTTTATCCTTTTCAAATTTAAATTTAGGTAGACCTCTAACTAAAGAATTCTTGGAAATATTTGAAATTAAGTGCATGCTAGCATGTCCTAGTCTTCTATGCCATAACCAAGAATCATCATGCAAAGCCGAAAGACATTTATCACTAATAGGGCAATCATTCAAATCAATAGTATACACATTTTCATCGCTATTACCAACAAACAAGACTTTTCTATCACTAGCATTTTCAATGATACAATTCTTTTTATCAAACACAACTCTAAAACCTTTATCACATAATTGACTAATACTAAGTAAATCATGCTTTAGACCATCAACCAAAAGTACATTTTCAATCAAAGTAGAAGAACTATTACCTATACTACCCTTAACAATAATTTTACCTTTCTTGTTGTCACCAAAAGTTACTAAACCTCCATCCTTTTTGGAAAGATTGACAAACTTGGATTGGTCTCCCGTCATATGCCTCGAGCAACCACTATCCAAGTACCATTTGTTTTTCTTGGAGACTTTCAAACATACCTACAAACAAAATTATTCAAGATTGATCTTTTGGTACCCATACTTGTTTGGGTCCTAGAAGGTTAGCAGTTACAAACTTGGGAACCCATATTTTTGCATTCACATTCAAAGCTTTGGATTTAGACAAGTAACAAAAATAAGGTTTATGTCCATACTTGCCACATGAGAAACAAACAACATCATGCAAGGATTTATCTCTTACGACAAATTTATGCACTCTACTTTTCTTAGAGAAATTCTTTCTTGGAGCATTGTGAAACTTTGTTATTTGAGAAAAATTTCTTCTTGAAGAAGTAGTATGAGCATATTTTAATTTAAAGCAATTTGGCCTAATATGACCTTCAACACCACAATGATGACATATAGGCACACAACTAGATTTATCATGCTTAGACCCAATCTTAGGCATATTATGATTAGGCACAATGGGAGATGCTTTAACAAAGATGGTTTTAGAACTTGAAGGAGTAGAACATTCATCAATGTAGCCTAAACCTCTTTTATCACCATAAGGTTTGCCAACTTCAATTATTTTGTCCAATCTTTGAGCACCTATTGTCAACTTTTTAATGGACTCTTTTGCCTTACCAAGTTCTTGCAAAGCATTTAATTCATTTTCCTTAAGCAATTTAATCAAATTATCCTTTTCATAACTATCATGCTCAAGAAATCTAACTTTATCAAGCGAGGCATTTTTCTCATCACAATCAAAAGCATGCTTATCACAAGAGATATTCATTTCATCAATTTTCACCACATTATGCTCATTTTCTTTTAAGCAAGCAATTTCATCAAGTAAAGACTTATTTTCACTAGTTAGAGCATTGTATTTCTTTTTAAGCACAACATATTTAGAACCAAGCTTTTCTATGTCATTTTGCATGTTTTCAAAAGCTTCAAATAATTCATCATAAGAAAGGGGTTCTAGAGTTACCTCATCATCTTGTTCATCACTCTTGTCACCATGAGCCATGAAGCAAAAGTTTGCTACTTCTTCATTGTCACTACCACTTTCACTTTCATCACTATCATCCCAAGTGGCTTTCATTGCTTTCTTCTTGGATTTCTTGGATGATTTGAGGAGAGGGCAATCCGTTCTTATGTGACCCGTTTCTTTGCATTCATAGCATATGACCTCATCCTTTTACTCTTTTCACCCTTTGACTCTTTTGGTTTGAAATATGTTTATTGAATTGTTTCTTCCTCTTAATGAACTTTTTATACTTACGTGAAAAATATGCAATATCTTCTTCATCAAGAACGCCCTCATCTTCGGACTCAACTTCCAAGGATAAAGTCTTTAAAGTAATACCTTTCTTCTTTTTGGCTCATCCTCCATGTGTTCCTTCAAAGTGATCTCATGTGTCATGAGAGAGCCAATAAGTTCCTCCAAAGGAAGTTTGGTGAGATCTTTTGCTTCTTCAATTGCCATCACCTTAGCTTCCCAATTCTTAGGTAAAGATCTAAGAATTTTCCTAACATTTTCCGAGTTAGTATAAACTTTACCAAGACCTTTCAAAGTATTTGTAATGTTAGTAAATCTAGTAAACATCTCGGTAATAGATTCATTAGCATCCATCTTAAACAATTCATAATTATGAACTAGCATGCTAATTTTTGATTCTTTAACTTGATTAGTTCCCTCATGAGTCACTTCAAGAATATTCCATATTTCTTTAGCCGAAGAGCACATAGATATTCTATTAAATTCATCTTTACTCAAAGCACAATAAAAACAATTTATAGCTCTAGCATTAAGACCACATTTTTTCAAATCAATTTCATCATATTCATTTTCTAATTTTTGCACATCATTTTCATTAACAATTTTCATGGGAATATAAGGACCATTAACCACATTTAACCATAAACTATAGTCAACGGATTGCAAATAAATTTTCATTCTAGCCTTCCAATAAGAATAATTTGACCCATCAAAATAAGGAGGACTAGAGGTGGATTGTCCTTCAATAACACCATTTACTACTAGGTTTGCCATAAAGCTCAAACAATAAAGTTTATAAACAAAATTCTAAAAGAGCAACCTCGCTCTGATACCAATTGTTGGATCGGTATGGCAACCCTAGAGGGGGGGTGAATAGGGTTTAATTAAACTTTTTACTTAATATGCCCAAAATATCTAATTAACAAACTTTTTAAGAAACAATTAAAAAAAATTAAGAGAAATTAATACAATATGCAAGATAGATAAAAAGTATAATAAAAATGAGTTTTATCCAATACTTAACAATTAATTAAGAAACAAATTAAAACATGCATAAACTACTACAAGTAATTGCAAAAATAAATAGGAAAGAGTTAGAGAAGATGACACCGTAATTTTATAGTGGTTCGGTCAAACTCGACCTACTCCACTCCCCAAGCGCCACTTGGGAATTTGAATAAAAAAATTTGCACCGACTCTTTCCACGGATTAGAGCCCAACCGCTACACCACTCTTTTTACGGGTTCAAGAGCAAACCCGATCCTTTCCACGGCATAGGATCAAACCGTTACAAAGTTTGGTAAGGATTTGAAGAACACACTAATACACTCTCTTGATAGAGTAGATTCACAAATTTTAACTCTCACAAAATAATCCTCACAACACAACAAAACTCTCTCAAGAAAAAGATGAAAAGAAAAAAATTGAGAGCTTGGAGAGAGCAACAATGGAGGCTTTTGATTTTTGGAGGATTGTAAAATGCCAAAACTTGTTGTAAAAAAATTGGAGAAGAAGATGGTATAAAAAGAGAGGGAAATGAGGTAAAAATCAAATTTTAATTTGGACCATTGGATTGTGATAAAAGAGAAAAAGAAAGGTGGAGATTAAAAGTAAAAAGAAAATAATTATTAAAAAGAATTAAAATATTATAATAATAATAATAATAATAATAATAATATATATATAAATGAATGTGTCTAAACGGTAATTTTTTTTTTTAACTCTCCAACGGTTACATATATATATAATATATATATTTTTTATTTTCTTTTCTTTTTATTTTAAAACAAATAAAAACCCACCAAATGTTACTCTCCCATAGGTCCACATATCACACTTTAATTGGTCTACAATGGTGACTTGGCCGCCACGTCATTGCGTCGGGAAATTTCCGTTCAAATTTGTTTTGGTCATAACTTCTTCGTTTTAGCTCCGATTTGAGTGATTTAAGAGGCATTGGAATCGTTATCTCGAGCTCTATGCAATGGAACCTTCAAAACATTAAAACTATTAGTAATTAATAGCAGGTTTGTTATCATCAAAATATTAATTAATTAATTAATTATAATTAATTAATTTTAGATTAAGGGCCAAAAAGCCAACATCTAGATGTATATGAAAGGATAAGGCTGCAAACCTTACACCTTTAGAACCTGAAATTGAAAGGACCTGCACGAGTCTTTTTAGGGAGAACAAAGTAGAAAATTTTCAGATGGCAAATCAGAAGATTGGTTAATGAACCCAAACCAATTAGGGAGTATTTCCAACCTGTGTTTAATTCTGAGCAGGCAGGAATAGTCCAGACCCTTATTAATGCTAACAATTTTGAGTTGAAAACAGGGCTAATTCAGATGGTTAGGGAAATGCCTTTAGGGGGCTAGCCACAGAGGACCCTAACTCTCATTTACAAAGTTTTCTAGAAATTTGTAGCACTGTTAAACTAAATGGGATTCCTGCTGATTGCATTTGCTTACGTCTCTTTCCTTTTTCTTTGTAGGATAGAGAGAAGGATTGGTTGGGGTTTCTCCAACTAGGTAGTATTTCGTCTTGGGAGGAGCTTGCCCAAGCCTTCATGACCAAATTTTTCCCACTAGTAAAAGCTGCAAAGATGAGGACTGAGATAGGGACCATCAGGCAGTATGAGGGAGAACAGTTGTTTGAGGCATGAGAGCGGTACAAAGACATGTTGAGGAGGTGCCCACAACATGGGTATCCAGATTGGTAACAAATTCAATTGTTTTATAATGGACTTTAAGGTCAGTCAAGGACCATTCTGGATGCCACCGCTGGAGGCACTATCATGGCAAAGACTGTGCCAGAAGCTCGAGCCTTCTTAAAAGAGATGTCAACTGCCAGCTACCGTGACCCATGGACAGAGAGAAATCTAGACCAGTAGCTGGTCTTATGAACTTGATGAGGTAACTGCTTTGAAATCTCAAATGGCATCTCTCACTCATGCTCTGTCTAAACTTGCAGGAACACCTCAGTCTATAGCCTCTATGGCTACCTCTCAGTACTCCCAACCTAACGAAGAATTTAACATGGAGCAAGTACATTATCTGAATAATAGGAGTAACAACTTTGGAGGGAATACAAATCAGAATAACATCCCAACACATTACCATTAAGGGTTGAGGTCTCACGAAAAATTTTCATATGCTAATAACAAGAATGTGTTGAATCCTCCTTTAGGTTATGCTTCTACATCCTATCAAGCTGAGAGGAAGTCATCCCTCGAGGAAACAATGAACTCCTTTATAACTAAATCAAGAAATAGGGCAAACCAGCTGGATAATGCACTCACGAGTCTGAGTGGTGTAGTGAGCAGTCAGGGAGCTACCATCAAGAACATTGAGACTCATATCAGCCAAATGAGTACAATTATCCATACCCTTCAGAAAGGTAAATTCCCTAGTGACACAGAGGTGAACCCAAGGGAAACAACTAAGGTTGTTACACTGAGATGAGAATTTAATGATTTGACTCTGTCTATGATTTTACAAATAATATTCGCTTGAGTGAGTCTTTAGAGCAGGTGGGGGAAGAAAGAACAAAAGATCTGCAAGCAATGATGAGAACACGTTGAGCATAGAGCAAAGAATTCAGTCTAGCTAAAGACGTTAAAGAAAGCGCTTCTTGGGAGGCAACCCAAACTTTTTCATTTATTTCGGGTTTGTCTTTAGTTTTTTTTTTTTACTTAAGCGTGTTTTGTTTGTTTTTGTTCTAGTTTTTGGTGTTCGTGCCCTTCCTTTGATCTGTGCTCCTGTTTTGTAGGAGTCCATTTCTCGTGACTTGGTCGATCAAGAATTTGGAAAATGAGATCTCCATTACTCAGGACAATATTGTTCACTCTCTTACCTTTCTTTCTTTATTTGAGTCTACTTTAAAAACATTGAGGACAATGTTTAGTTTAAGTTTGGGGGTGGGAGTGTTTATTGTTTTTATTTTTTGTTGAGAAGTCCTGAGTATGTGTTGATTTTTTTATTGATCTTATGCATAAGTATGATTAGGATGACCTAGGATGAGGTTTAATTGAAATTTATGTGATCTTGTTGAAATTTGAGAGCATGATATGAATCTGAGTAAATTTAAAAATTTTCTTGAGTTTTCCTGCACTACATATGCACTCAGCCTTTGTTCCTGTAGTTTTGAATGCTTAGAACAGAGTTATCAAGGTCATAAGTTTGATGTCACCTCGATAAGAGTAAGGACTTATTTGAGAGTTAAACTGCATGATAGGATGAATGACAATGTGAAGTATATGCTCTGGAATGTTTGTGCGTAATGAAAAAAATTCTATATATGTTATCTGTTGTCTCTGATTTGTGCTAAAAAGAATCGAGGACAAAAAAAGCTACCTTCACTGTGATCAGTTAGGCCACTCATTGAGCGAGTGCTCTTGGTAAGGGTCCCTGCAGTGGATGTGTGAAAGCTAGTGCCCTTGCATAAAAAGAATTAATGTTGAAAAAAATGAAATGCTAAATAGAGTTGTTTGTTTCTTGATTATGGGGAGACTTAAGGATTAAGACTTATGACCAGTGTAGGGGGAAGTTGAATGGAGAGCTTGATAAAGATGTTCCGGGCTAGTAAATATGAAAGGAAAGAAGGTTAATCACACACACACGCAGGGATACTTAGGAAAAATTTTAAATTGCTTGTTGAAGTATCATGTTTGATTGTTTCTTATGGTTGCTGAAATTTTCCTTTTAATCTTTGAAGTTTGAATCTGATGTATACTGATAGCACACAAAATGTGTTATCCCTAGGCTTAATTATTGCTAGTTTTATGATGATTTCAGGGCTTTTACGTGTTTAATTCATTCAATTTAAGGTTAAGAGCTTGAACGGAGTTATTGGAGATAAATTGGATCACTCGGGATTAAAACGAGGCTATTTGAGCTAAAAAGAATACCAACTTGAAGAGAAAGGACCAATCCAAGCATGATGACCCGAGGCAATGGCGTTGCAACGCTGTCTATAGCGTTGTAATGCCGAATGTGCAGCCAAGACGCGTTGAAGACCCAAGGCGATAGCGTTGCAACGTTGCAACGCTATCTCGATAAAGAAGGCGCACACGAAAGACCGCACAAAGAGCGTTGCAATGCTGCCTTGCAGCGTCCCAACGCCATTTCGATAAGGAGCGCGCGTTTAGGGTAGCGGCGTTGCAACGCTGCCCTCAGCGTTGCAACGCCGTCGACTATTTCCTTATTTACCAGTCGCTTAGGGTACAACGTTGCAATGCTGTCCCTACCGTTGCAACGCTGCACCGATTTAGCCTATATATAGAACATTATGCATTCTTGTAACGGGAGCCGAATTTGGTAGAGTTTTGCCCTAATTTCAAAATACACTTTGTAAGAAGAGAGAAAATAGCGCTTTTGGGAGCCAAAGCATTCGTGGAGGTTCGAGATCTAAGACGGGAGCTCGGAGACGAAGGACCGGCATCGACACCTAAGTTTAATTTCCTTTTCTTTCAATTTGTAATAGCGTTCTAAGACGTTTTCTACTTGTTTAGTTTGATTTTCATGTGATTTAGAGTAGCTAAACATTGTAGTTAGGATTTGATTAGCATGTTGTAGATTTATTTGACAATGTATTGAAGCATGTTTTGTTCTTATTTTTGACAATTCGTTCTTGACTTCTTAATTTGTTGATTTAAGTGGACTCGAGAGATAAAGCTTGAATTAGAGCAAAATTGTCAAAACCCTTAGAATTCTGGCATGAGAATGGCTTAGAAATCTTAGGGAAACACATAAAGAAGTTGCTTAATGCCATGCATGTCGTAGGTTCATATGGAGACTATGAAGTTTATTGCATGTGTGAGGCTCACTAAGAATCGAGAGATTTTCTTGAGTATTTTACTTCTTGTTTTTAATTTCATCTCAATGGTTCAATGCATGTGTTAGTTAGGTCTTTAACTTGTAAAATCACTTCCCATAAAACTATCAATTCGTGTCTCCACATGTTTGTTTGTTTGTATTTACTTCAACCAACTATCCATGTTATGTTTCTTTAGCTAAAATTGAGAATTAGTACCTTAGTAATTAATTAATCTAGAAACCCATTTCCGAGGACGATACTTGGACTCATAAATCACTATACTAAAACTTGACCCGTACACTGCGGTATTACAATATCATAAATATCACGCAACAAGTTTTTGGCGCCGTTGCCGGGGAATGGCGATTATTTAGATTAATTAATATTAGGAGAAAATTTGAAATTCTAAACTAAAGTTGTTTGTTTGTCTTTCCTTATTTGTTTTTGTGTGTTTGTTTGTTTCCTTATTTGTTTTATCTTAGTTTTATGTGTTTTTGAGTCGTTGTCTCCTGTTTTTGGTTGTGTTGCTATTGTGTAGAAGTCTTGTTCTAAATTAGTAATTTTTCAAGCATGACTTTGCATGATTTTTCTCCATCATTCTATTACCCCTCTCAGGATCCTAGTTGCATCATGATTTTTCTGAATACCATGTGTCTAATTTTTACCATTTTGTACCTGACATATATGAAAATTCACATGAGAGTAGTTATTTAGGCACTTGGAACCATAGTTTTTCATACCTTAACCAACCCCTAGAAAAATCTTCTCTAATGGACCAATTGGCAGAATATACCTTAGAATTGAAATTTAAGAATTTGGTTCATAGTGAATTAGAGAGGCTGAATAGGTTAGAGGCTAAGGTGGTAGGACTTTGGGAAATAGTACAGGAAAGAGATCATTATCTTAATCGACTAGTAATTTCCCTTAAGGCCTTACAGGAACAATTTCTTATCCTTACCATTAAGGAGGTGCCACCTAGGGGGACTTATTCGCACGATAGTGAGGATGGGTTGGAGGAGACTGAGACACACCAAAAACAGGTTTGTGAGGTAGACAATGGTAATACAATCACTTCTATGGAGAAGATTCAGGTGATGGAGTTCGAGGCTGAAAAGTCCTTTCCCCTTTTATCTCCAGAAATTTCCTTTAATCTTGATAACCATTTGTCCTATACTCACGAGTCTTGTTTTGATTTTTCTTCTTTCCTTTCATTAAACAAAAATACCAAAAATAATTTTCTTTCAGGTGCCCATGAGAAACAATATAGCCTTTTAGACTTAGAAGGCTATATAGATTCAAGCAAGAAGGGTCCGAAGAAATATGAGCAGTTTTACGTGCCTTGACGCCAATCTTGAGGGAGTATAGTCTTGCTAAAGACGTTAAACAAAGCGCTTCTTGGGAGGCAACCCAAGTTTTACTTACTTTTGTTTTTCTGTCTTTAGCTTGCTTTAGTTTGTGTTTAGTTGTTTTTCAGTTCTTAGCTTATTTACTTATTAGTTTGTTTTTCTTTATAGGTTATGAAGATGTCATCCTTTGTTGGAAATCCATGCTCCCGTTCTGAGGGACTCCAACACACATGCTTTGGCTATCTAAGAAACTCAGAAAGATCTCCATCAACCAGGACAGTATTGTTTACTCTTACCCTTACACTTAATTTGTGCCTATTTCTGCAAACATTGGGGACAATGTTTAGTTTAAGTTTGGGAGTGGGATGTATTTATTTATTGTGACTGTCCTGAGTATGTTCTTAATTGTTGATTGACCTTTTGCATAAATATGATCATGATAGCCTAGGATGAGATTTAATTGAAATATTTGTGATTCTGCTGAAACTTGAGAGCATAACAAGAATTCGAGTTAATTTAAAAATTTTCTTGAGTTTTTCCTGCACCATTATGCACATAGTCTGTGTTCCTGTAGTTTTGAAATGCTTAGAACAAAGTTATTAGGTTCAGAAGTTTTATGTCACCTCGATAGGTCTGAGAACTGATTTGAGAGTTAAACTGCAGGATAGGGTGAATGACAATATGAAGTGCATGATCTGTGTAGTATGTGCATTATGTGAAATAGTTTGTTTTGTTTTTTGGCTGCTAAAGAAAAAAAATCGTGAGGGCAAAAAGAGCTACCTTCACTGTGATCAGTTAGGCCACTCATTGAGTGAGTGCTCTGGGTAAGGGTCCCTGCAGTGGATGTGTGAAAGCTAGTGTCCTTACTTTTAAAAAAAAAATTGATAAAAAAAAGTGAGTAAGTACTGAGTAGAGTTATTTAATTCTTGATTGTGGGGAGGCTCAAAGATTAGTAATTAAGACCAGTGTAGGGGGAAGTTGAATGGAGAGCCTAATAAAGTTGATCCGGGCTTAGTAAAAATGAAAGGAACATAGGCTAATCACACACACAGGTAGGAACACTTAGGAAAATTTTTAAATTGCTTGCTAAAGTGTTATGTTTGAATATTTCCTGTGATTGCTAGATTTTCTCTTAAAATTTTTAGGCTTGAATCAAATGTATGTTTAAGAACAATCTGATGTTTAATTTTGTTTTTGCTCGGGACTAGCAAAAGTTTAAGTTTGGGGGTGTTTTATAGCACACAAAATGTGCTATCCCTAGGCTTAATTATTGCTAGTTTTATGATGATTTCAGGGCTTTTACGTGTTTAATTCATTCAATTTTAGGTTAAGAGCTTGAACGGACTTATTGGAGATAAATTGGATCACTCGGGATCAAAACGAGGCTATTTGAGCTAAAAAGAATACCAACTGGAAGAGAAAGGACCAATCCATGCATGATGACCCGAGGTGATGGCGTTGCAACGCTATCTATAGCGTTGCAACGCCGAATGTGCAGCCAAGACGCTTGAAGACCCCAGGCGATAGCGTTGCAACGGTGCTTAGAAGTGTCGCAACGCTATCTCGATAAAGAAGGCGCACACGAAAGACCGCACAAAGAGCGTTGCAACGCTGCCTTGCAGCGTCGCAACGCCATTTTGATAAGGAGCGCGCGTTTAGGGTAGCGGCGTTGCAACGCTGCCCTCAGCATTGCAACGCCGTCGACTATTTCCTTATTTACCAGCCGCTTAGGGTACAGCGTTGCAACGCTGTCCCTAGCTTGCAACGCTGCACCGATTTAGCCTATATATAGAACATTATGCATTTTTGTAACGGGAGCTCGGAGACGAAGTACTGGCATCGACACCTAAGTTTAATTTCCTTTTCTTTCAATTTGTAATAGCGTTCTAAGACGTTTTCTACTTGTTTAGTTTGATTTTCATGTGATTTAGAGTAGCTAAACATTGTAGTTAGGATTTGATTAGCATGTTGTAGATTTATTTGACAATGTATTGAAGCATGTTTTGTTCTTATTTTTGACAATTCGTTCTTGACTTCTTAATTTGTTGATTTAAGTGGACTCGAGAGATAAAGCTTGAATTAGAGCAAAATTGTCAAAACCCTTAGAATTCTGGCATGAGAATGACTTAGAAATCTTAGGGAAACACATAAAGAAGTTGCTTAATGTCATGCATGTCGTAGGTTCATATGGAGACTATGAAGTTTATTGCATGTGTGAAGCTCACTAAGAATCGAGAGATTTTCTTGAGTATTTTACTTCTTGTTTATAATTTCATCTCATTAGTTCAATGCATGTGTTAGTTAGATCTTTAACTTGTACAATCACTTCCCATAAATCTATCAATTCGTGTCTCCACATGTTTGTTTGTTTGTATTTACTTCAACCAACTATCCATGTTATGTTTCTTTAGCTAAAATTGAGAATTAGTACCTTAGTAATTAATTAATCTAGAAACTCATTCCCGAGGACGATACTTGGACTCATAAATCACTATACTAAAACTTGACCCGTACATTGCGGCATTGCAATATCATAAATATCACGCAACATATACATGAGAGAGACCATTTATGGTTTTGTTCTATTTTTGCTCGGGACTAGCAAAAGTTTAAGTTTGGGGGCATTTCATAATACACAAAATGTGATATTCTTATGCTTATATTTTGCTAGTTTCGTTTTAATTTTAGGGCTTTCACGTGTTTAAACTATTGAATTTCAGGTTATGAGTAATAACAGAGCAAATGGAGAGATATTAAAGAATTAGGACTTAAATCGGAGCCAATGGAGCACAAAGTTGAAGCAAATAGGAGAAGAGAGCCAAACCCAGCCATTGGACCCGAGGGCATGACGTTGAAACGCCACTGAGGGCGTTGCAACGCCATTCCGTGAGATAGAGAAAGTTGAAATCCCGCAGAGGCGACATTGGGACGCTGCTTTGCAGCGTCGCAACGCTGTTTCGATTGTGCGCGCCTTATATGTTCACAGCGTTGAGATGTTGTGCACGACATCTCAATGTTGCGTCGATTTCCTTAATTACCTGTGCGCCTAGGGCACGACGTTGACACGTTGTGCCTAGCGTTGCAATGTCGTGCCAAATACTCTTTAAATATAACATGTTGTGCAATTTAGAAGAAGAGCCAAATTTGATAGATTCTTAGACCTATTTTCGAGACATACACTCTGAAAGGAGTAGAAAGAGATTCCTTAGAGGCCAAGCACGAGAGTGGAGGCCCGAGATCGTGACGGGTGCTCGGAGACGAGGATCGACATCGACACCGAAGAGTTTTCTTCCTCTTACCCTTAGTTTGTAGTTTTGTTTATGGATTCTAGTATGGACTTAGCTTGTTTTATGGTGATTATGAGTAGCTAATTTCCATAGTTAGGGGATTGATGTAATTAGTCATGAACTTATTTTAGTTATTGTTTTGAACTTTTGGTTGTGCTGAGTTATTTTTGGTAATTCATACTTAATGCTTGCTTTTCTCTGGCCAAGTTTAGCATGTTTTTATTGATTTAAGTTGATTTCGAGAGAATAGATTTAGATTAGATTAAAATTGCCAAAACCCTTAGTAAATCCTTACACGAGAGGGAAAGGTTCTTTGGGAAATGTTTTAAGAAGTTGCTTAATGTCTTGCACGTTTTTAAAATCTATAAGCAGACTTAGGGTTTATCGCTATGCATGAGATCACTAGAACTCGAGAGAGTCTTTTGAATACAATTACTTGTTTATAATCTCACAACCATAGTCAATTTCATGTGCTAATATAACAAAATAACTAGTGAAATCTTCCCCTAATGTTTCTCTCATATTTGTGTCTCCAATTGTACATTTAATTTTTTATTTTTGTTCACCTTTGGAAAATTTCTATTTCTTTAGATAAAATTAGGTATTAGTATCTTGGTAATTAATCAATCTAGAAAACCATTCCTGAGGACGATATTTGGAACTCAAATCACTATATTAAAACCTGACTCGTACACTTGCAAAATTGAAAATTTCACGGAACAAGTTTTTTGGCGCAAAGGGGAGCCCGTGGACAAAGAACATGAAGAAAGGGAAAGTGGAAGAGTGTGGGGAGAAGGTGAGAAAAATTGGGAGAGGGAAAAAGATACGTGGGAAGTTAGAGATATTTGTTAAAATAAAAAAAAAAACAAATTTCTTTTTTAACAAAATGCTTTTTTTAAATAATAATAATAATAAGATTTAAATTAACAAACCATTTTAGTTTCTTTTTAAAAACTTTTATTTACAAGAAACAATTATAGAACAAAAATAAAAATTACCGGACCAAATACAGTATCTACAAGGGGTTCAAGTTGTGAATGCCCTAGAAGAGAGATGTCAAGCTTAAAGTAACAAGGTAGTTGTGTCGGCACCTAACCTTATGTTGAATATAATTTTGGCAACCCTAGCTGATCACTAGGTCTTGTTCATCAAGCTTGAACGTGATACTGAAAGGGTCAAGGAAAAGTAGATCTCATAAAATCAACGGAGGAAAGGACATAGATATAAGATCCGAAACTTCGACCCTAGACATAGGGCGAGACTCCAAAACCGAGAGGGTTGTGCACGGAACTATCTAAGCTCAATTAGCCATAAACATATGAGTTTAATTGCATAGTCTCCTAACGATTTTGAGAGGAAAGTTGAATAGGAGTAGAACCCGATTTACTTGAGGTTTAAGATTGTTTGCACAATTGCAATTGCATTTTCAGTAGCATTGTCTCCGAAGGGGCAGAAGCAGCTTGAATTGTTCGGGTGTATGCCCTACTCTCGTGTCGTTTGTAACAGTTGTTGAATTAATGAATAAAAGTTATTTATTATTCAAACTTTGTATCTCGCATTTTATAAACTTAATCCAATGAACTAAGCTCCATGGTCATATTTATGAGAACTTGAACGGTGTGTAGTGGACACACAGGGAGGATCACACTCCAGTTATTGACCCGAACGGTCTACAGTATATGGATAGGGTTGAGAATCTCATCCTGGCAACACTGTGGATGCAACCCGCTTTGTATTATATACAAACGAGGTGATTCAGCTCGTTCATGTGGTTGACATGCGAGTGGGGGCATCCTGTGAAATGAGATTACACAAGATCGGACCGTGAAATATTAGACCTACTGATGTAACGTCGTTAACAGTATAGGACTACTATATTCGTAGATGACCATTAGTGACTCGTCCTTAATCTTGAGCGTGTTACGGACTCCTATCTGCAGGGGTCTGTCCTTTGACTAATACGGGTGAGGGTGACCTTAGTTGCTCGCCCAATATACCTATCTTCTTAGGGACAGAACCACGTGGGGAGCTGGAACTTAACTACATAACAAGGAATTCACTCGTTCCCGAGCTAGGCAAACTATAAGGGTTGTTCCCTTAAGTGTTGTCTTCAGGCCTTGAACAATAGGGCCCCACCCTCTCACTTGCCCGAAAGGGATGTTGCTTATGGTTGGACCATGCAACAAAATTGTTCATTTTAGGAGCAGTGGGACTTAAGGAGCAAGAGGTAGACACAGGAGTAAAACGGTAATTTGACCCAGTTGTGACTACGAACAACCTGTGAAAGGTCAACTCACGGGCATTGGTTATATCGATGAGCACAACTTGTCCTACAGTGAGGAAAGTGCATTTATGGGTTATAGTGGAGTGTCCCTGTAGTTAATGAATGTTGATTAACCGGGTAAAAGAGTTTGATCGGTTAATCTTAGATAATTGGAGCTCATGATCTGTAGGTCCATTAGGTCCCTCGATTGGCTCAAATTGGACTAAATGAGAGTTTACAGTTTGGAGTGGATTTGAAGTGTTCGAATTCATTAAAAGGGTATTTATGTCATTTATATGAGATATGATTGACATAATATATAGTTTAATGTGAATGAGATTCATAATAAACTATAATGTAGCCTAATTATTTAATTAGGGCTTATTTGGAGAAATTAAATTGAATGCGATTTAATTTTTAATTCCACAATTATGCAAATGTGATTTGTATAATAAGGCATGAGATACCTTATATTATATGATATGCAAATATGATTTGCATATTATATAGTTGTGGTATTATGGTGTATTGGTGAAAATTTTAACTCCACCACACACCATTATAAATAGGTGCTTCAAGAAGCATTTTATAAGGATCTTTGCCAATTTTTGGAATTCCATCCCAAAGAGCAAGACAATTATCGCAAACTCTCTCATCTCAATCTCATCTCTTCTCCAACCCAAAATCCAAAGGGAGTCCCACAACTCTCCCTCATCCTTTCGAGAACAACCGAGAAGATCAAGTGGAGGTGTTCAATTGATCGAGTTCGTGGTTCGTGATTGGAGAATTCGTTGGATCGATAGATCGTGACCGGAGGAGAAAACCGCGAAGAAGAGTTCTTCAAGAGGTAGGTTTCGATAAGCCTTTCTGTTTATTCTTCTAAAAAGCATGCTTAATCTAGAATGTATGTTGATACTTTCGATTTTAAGAAATTTAGAAAAACAACGAAACAACGACGATTCACATTGCACTTTGGTTGCGGGAAATCCATTCCCTTCATGAATTCCCTTCTTTTTATCATTGATTTCTTTTTAATCTTCAATAGCTAGAACACTTTCGCATCAACAAATTTTACAACTCTGGTTACTTCACTTGCATCTTTAATTACAATTATTGTTTTCTCGATTAATTTAGTGAGCCCGTTCCCTGTAGTTACGATACCTTGGAGTATTCTAGTGTTGTTACTTCGATCACGTGCACTTGCGTGTAGCGTTATCAAGTTTTTTTTGTGTCGTTGCTGGGGAACGACATTTCAACAAGTTAATCTAATTACAATAATTCCTAACAAGATTGCAAGACGAATTGCAGCTGCATCCACAGTTGTAAATTCCACGATCTCTTGAACCTGAACTTGATTTTGCAGGTATAATTGCAGGTTGAGTCTGGCGTATACAAAGAGAGTTTTCCCTCTTGGAGCTAGACCCAAAGATTGAAAGAACCTTCCACAAACTCCACAGACAGTAGAGGAGGAAGAAAAAGAATCTACAAAAGCAAATTGAACAACATAAGATTCTTTCACAGGAAGTACACACAGAACTAATCATCATGGATCCTCACGCAATTCCAACAAATGGAGGAGGGCAACACAATGCAAATAACATACCTCCACAAAATTTCATCTTCATTGCAGAAGAAAGGGATAGAGCGATTAGAGATTATGCAACCATTACCTTTTAAAATTTGAATACGGGAATTGTAGAGAACCTAACATCGAGGTGAATCAGTTCGAGCTCAAACCGTCGATGTTTCAAATGCTGCAAACCATGGGACAATTTGGCGGGCTACCCAATGAAGACCCCCATAAACATATCAAGATGTAAGTTAATATGCAATTCATTCAAACTGAATGGGGTGTCCCATGGAACGTTGCGTCTAAAATTATTTCCCTTTTCTTTCCAGGGGAATGTTGAAGCGTTGTTAGACTCTTTCCCTCCAGAATTCATAAGAACGTGGGACGAATTAGCAGAAAATTTCCTTATAAAATACTTCCCGCCCATGAAAAATGTGCAGACCAGGGGAGAAATAATCACATTCAAGCAAGGGATGAACGAAGGAGTTGATACGACTTGGGAGTGTTTCAAGAAGTGTATTAAAAAATTCCCACACCATGGATTGCCAACTTATCTCCTTACCGAGCACGTCTATAATGGGTTGACGCAAGCATCAAAGACACTAGTGAACACCTTGACCAATAGATTATTGTTAAAGAAAACAGTCAACGAAGCCAACGAAATTCTGGATGCTATGGTTTCAAACAATAGCCAATGGTGTGAAGATGAATCACATAGCACTAGGAATATTGCAGGAGTACATGAAGTGGATGCAATGGTTGCATTAAGTGCACAGATCTCCGTAATGAACAATACACGAAAGAATATGACATTAGGAAATCAAGCACCAATTGCTGCTATAAATCACACCTTTAATCCTAGTCCATCTTGTGTCTATTGTAATGATAACCATCTCTTTGACAATTGTCCTTGCAACCCTACCCTCTGTGTATTATGTAGGGCATAACAGACTGAACCCGTACTCCAACACGTATAATCCAGGATGGCGACAACATCCGAATTTCTCTTGGAGTGGACAAGGAACAGGAAATTCCAATCAAAATCAGTATAAAAAATAAGGAATACCGCCAGGGTTCAACAATCAACAACAACAACATTACATACAGAAGAACGCAAACCCAATACAACAACAATAAGGAGGACAAGGTTCAACATTGGAAAACCTAATGATGGAATTTATGGCGAAAAACGATGCAATCATCCAGAGCCAAGAACATCTCTACGTAATTTGGAAATATAGGTCGGACAGCTAGCAAATGAAATGAAAAATCGACCGCAAGGGACGCTGCTTAGCTGATGAGATTGAATCCCGCAGCAGAAGCGATGCGAATCGCAATCCCCCATTGTGTTACACAAAATCAATTAAAATTCTACAACATCACATGCTTTTGAGTAGGCTAAGCAAAGGGAGAAAGAAAAACAATATACCTTTGAAGAATTTCTTTTCTTCTCGTTTTCCTCCTCCCACGAACTATCACGATCTCAACGATCTCCCGATCTCAAGATCTACAATCCATGAACTAAACAAGGAGTTGGACACCTCCAAAATAACTTCTCGGTTGTTCTTTGACAGATGAGGGAGAATGGTGGAATTCCTTTGGATTTGGTGTTGAAGGAGTAGAGAGAGTTTGAGAGGATTTGCTAAAGAGCTTTTTGGTTGAAATCCAAAAAATTATCCAAAATGCCTAAGGATTGCTTCTCAAAGCATCCTTTTATAATGGTATGTGGAGGAGACAAATTCTCCACCTATTTACAATTTAACCACACTATATAATATGCAAATCATATTTGCATAATTATATAGTATAAGGTATCACATACCTTAGTATACAAATCTCATTTGCATAATGTGGAGCTAAAATTGAATCACATTCAATTTTACTTCTCTCAAATTAATTTCTCCAACTATGTCTTAATTTCATAATTAGGCTATAGTATAGTTTAATATGAATCTCATTCACATCAAATTATATATTATATCAATTATATCCCATATAATGGACATAAACACCCTTTATGTGAATTTGAACACTTCAAATTCACTCCAAACTTTATACCCTCATTAATTCAATAATTGAGCCAACCGAGAGACCTAATGGACCTATAGATCATGAGCTCCAATGATCCGAGATTAACTGACCAAACTCTTTGATCCCGTTAATCAACATTCATTAACTATGGGGTCACTCCACTATAGACCCGTAGCTGCACTCTCTTCACTGTAGGACAAGTTTTACCCCTGTACCTACCTCTTGCACCTTAAGTACCATTGATCCTCTAATGAACAACTTGTGACCATAAACAATGTCCCCCTCGGGCTAGTGAGAGGGTGGGGCCCCGTTGTTCAAGCCCTGGAGTCAACACTTAAGGAAACAACCTCTCTTGTTTCCCTAGTTCGGGAACGAGTGAATTCAATCTCGCGAAGTTAAGTTCTCAGCTACCCACGTGGTTCTACCCCTGAGAAGGTAGGCATATATAGTTGCAACTTTGGCCTACTCTCACCCGTACTAGTTTAAGGACAACCCCCTTGCAGATAGGAGTTTGTAACTCGCTCGAGATTAAGGTCGAGTCACTAATGGTCATCTATGAATGTATTAGTCCTAAAATGTTAACGGTGTTGCATCAGTTGGTCTAATAATTCACGATTCGGTCTTGTACAAACTCATTGCACAGGATGCCCCCACTCGCATGTCAACTACATGAACTAGTTGGATCGCCTCGTTTGTACCAAATACAAGGTGGGTCGCATCCACAGTGTTACCAGGATGAGGTTCCCAACCCTATCCATATATTGTAGACCATTTGGGTAATTTACTCGAACGTGAACCTACCTGTGTGTCCACTACACACCGTTCAAGCTCTCATAAATATGAACAACCCTGGAGCTTAGTTTATTGGATTAAGTTTGAAATGCGAGATACATGGTTTGATGGAAAAATATCTTTTATTTATAAACATCAAAATGTTACAAACGACACGAGTTTAAGGGTAGACACCCCAACACTAGCACTATAGAGAATCCACAACGAGAAGGAAAGGAACATTGCAAGACAATAACCTTTAAAAGTGGAAAAAATTACGAAGGCTCAGAAATGCCTAAGGAACAAGAAGGTTCAAGGACAACTGAGAAAGACAAAGAGGAAGGGTAGGATGGAACAAAAAAGACAAAGCAAGAGATAAGCATTGAGAATGTAGGTGAAGCGACACGAGGAAAGATCGCTAAGCACCAAGAAAAAGAAAAGAGAAATGGGACAGCAACATAGCATACATCCACTCAGGAATATAGACCACCACCTCCATTCCCCCAAAGATTCAAGAAAAAGACTTAGGACACCCAATTTAACAAGTTCTTATACATACTTAAGCAACTTGTCGCACATAAATGTAACCATGCAAAACTGCAAGTGTACAATGTCAAGTTTTAATATAGTGATTTGAGATTTCGAGTATCGTCCACAGGAATGGTTTTCTAGATTGATTAACTACTAAGATACTAATCCTCAATTTTATCTAAAGAAATATAAACTTGTCAAAGAAGGAATGGAAAATAACAACTAAAGCAAGTGTGGAGACACAAATATGATAGAAGTGTTAGCTAGGGAATTGATTTCACTAATTACTTCATTATTTTAGCGCATGAAATTGACTTTGGTTGTGAGATTATAAACAAAAAGTTAAAGGTAATCAAAAGACTCTCTCGAACTCTAGTGACCTCATGCATAACGATAAACCTAAAGTCTCCATTTAGATTTTAAAAGCATGCAAGACATTAAGCAACTTCTTTTAAGTGTTTTCCAAATAACCCTTCACTCTCGTGTAAGGATTTACTAAGGGTTTTGGTAATTTTAATCCATAACAAGCTACATCACCCCCAACTATGGACTTAGCTACTCATAATTACTACAAAACATGTTGAGCCCATGCTAGAATCCATAAAACAAAACTACAAAACTAAAGGGACGAGAAAGAAAAACACTTTGATGTCGATGTCGGTACCTATCTCCGAGCTTCCGTCACGATCTCGAGCCTCCACTCTCGTGCTTGGCTTTAAAAGAATCTTATTCAACTCCCTCAAGAATGTACGTTTCGAAATTTAGGGTCAAAGTCTCTCAAATTCGACTCCCCCTTCAAATGAGGGAAAGTAACACTTTTATACACAATTGACACGACGTTGCAACGTCGTGCCCTAGGACACAGATTATTTAAGGAAAATTGTGTGGCATTGAGACACTGAGTGCAACGTCTCAATGCTACGGGCATAACTGGCGCAAGGCAACGCGACCCGACGTCTCAACACTGCAAGGCAGGGTCTCAACGCCACCTTCACGGGTTTTCAATGTGAAATAGCTGCTTGTTTAGCATCTCAATGCCTTGTCAAGCATCTCAACGCCTTGACCTCGGATCCAATGGCTACTTTGGCTCTTCTTCTTCCATTTGCTTCATCTTTTGTGTTCCATTAGCCCCATTTGAGTCCTATTACTTCGAGATCTCTCATTTTGCTCCTTTCTTGCTCGTTTCCTGAAATCCAATACAATACTCTTGTGAAAGCCCTGAAATCAATACAGAAACTAGCAAAATCCAAGCCTAAGAATAACACATTTTGCGAATATTATTGTAGCAAATTAAGGGAAGACTTAGGCCACTTTCTCCTTCCTCTCGATCTCTCTCTGACATTTTAGGATTTCTTTTTAGGGTTTCAGTTCTATTTTTACAGCAAGTTTTTCTTCTTTGTTTAGCTTGTAAAAACCCCTCGATTTTGGAATTGACCAACAAAGGGGTTTTCTAGTTTTTTCTTTGTATTTTACTAACTGTTATGTTAGTTAAAGGCTACTATGTTTTCATGTTGTTTCAGTTCAGTTTGTAATAGTATTTGTATTTTTTTATCAAAGTTATGCAATTGAGTTTTCAATTTACTGAATAAAAAAAAGGGAAGCCTGTTCAATTCTCTCTAGTTTGTTTTTGAATAAGTTAAATTTTTGCTACTTACGGGTTTTGTGTTTTCTGATTTCGAAGTCTATAAAATTCAACACTTAAAACTTATGTTTTCCTTAATTTTTTTTATGAGCTAAATTTCTCTTTAGGCGTTCAAGTTGTGAATGCCCTAGAAGAGAGATGTCAAGCATTAAGTAGCAAGGTAATTGTATCGACACCTAACCATAAGTTTGATTTTATTGAATATAATTTGGGATACCCTAATCGATCACTAGGTCTTGTTCATCAAGCTTGAATGTGATACTGAAGGGGTCAAGGAAAAACGGATCTCATTAAATCAACGAAGGAAAGGACTTAGACATAAGATCTTAAACTTCGATTCTAAACATAGGGCGAGACTCCGAAACCGAGAGGGTTGTGCATGGAACTATCTAAGCTCAATTCTCCATAGACATATGAGTTTAATTTCTTAGTCTCCTAAAGGTTTTGGGAGCAAAACACAATAGGAGTAGAACCCGGTTTACTTAAGGTTTAAGATTGCTAGCACAATTGCAATTGCATTTTCAGCAGCATTTTCTCCGAAAGGGCAGAAGCAGCTTGAATTCCCTTCTTTTTATCATTGATTTTTTTAATCTTCAGTAGCTAGAACACCTTCGCGTCAAAAAATTTTACAACTTCGGTGACCTCACTTGCATCTTTAATTACAATTATTGTTTTCTCAATTAATTTAGTGAACTCATTCATGGGTGCGATACCTTAGAGTATTCTAGTGTTATTACTTCGATCACGTGCACTTACGTGTAGCGTTATCAAGACGCTATACCCAACATCTTGATGTTGTGCTTGCGGGCATTGCATGTTGGACGCGTAGCGTCTAGACGCTGCCCAGATTTTAGACCATTTTTTTCGAAAACAAAACGGGACCCTAAAAGTAAAAATAAAAATAAAATCAAGATCAACGAGAAAGAAAATTGGGTTGCCTCCCAATAAGCGCTTGATTTAACGTCGTCAACTTAAGGGATCTCTCATGTTTTCTCATGAATCAACGTACTCGGGTATCGGTAGGAGAAAATTGTCGATGCCTGCTACTGTATCCCTTTCGTGAAATATTTTCAATTGTTGTCCATTTACCTTGAAGCTATTATTATTTGCTGGATTTTTTATTTCCACTGCGCCATAAGGAAAAATGTCAATAATAACAAAAGGGATGTCACTCCATCTAGATCGATACTTACTTGGCACGAGTTTGAAGCACGAATTGAAGAGTAGGACTTTTTGTCCAATCTCCGACTGCTTCCTTATAATGATTCTATCGTGATGCAGTCTGGACTTTCCTTTAAATTCTCGAATTCTCATAGGCTTCGAGTCTCTACTCTTCAAGCTCTTGCAATTCCAACAAACAGGATTCACCTGCCTTATTCATATCGAAATTGAACCTTTTCACAGCTAAGCTCGATGCTCAATCTCAACTGGTAGGTGGCACACCTTTCCAAAAATCAGTCAATAGGGAGACATCCCTATAGGGGTTTTATAAGCTATCCTGCATGCCCATAAAATGTCATCCAGACGAAGGCTCCAGTCTTTTCTTCCTAGATTGAAAATCTTTCCCAAGATAGACTTGACTTCCCTGTTGGAAACCTCAGCTTGACCGTCCGTCTGAGGATGATAAGTTGTGGCCAAATGGTGGTGTACACCGTACTTCCTCATCAGAACTTCAATTGTTCTGTTACAAAAGTGTGTACCTTGATCATTGATAATGGCTCGTGGAACTCGAAATTTTTTGAAAATATTAGACTTAATAAAATCTGCAACAATTTTGGCATCGTCAGTTCTGATGGCTTTTGCTTCCACCCATTTGAAAACGTAATCCACAACCAATAATATATAAGAAACCCCATAAGAAGGAGGGAAAGGTCCCATAAAATCAATTCCCCATAGATCAAAAACTTCACAAATAAGAATAGGTACCTGAGGCATTTCATTCCTACGAGTAATTATACCCAGTCTCTAACATTTATCATAAGATTTACAGAATTGGTAAGCATCTTTAAATAAAGTTTTCCAATACAACTCATAGCTTAAGACTTTTCTAATTGTTCTTTTTGAAGGGATCGAATCCCGCAGCGGAAGCGATTGTTGATCGCGTGTTCTTAATTTCGTTTCATGAATTACAATCAAGAACAAATCTAACTAAGATTAAGCATATTATAAGACATTGGACAACAAGTAATTACCTTTGAAGAACTCTTTCTTCAAGTGCTCTTTCTCCCACGATCACGATCTCAGCAACTCGAACCCGAACGGATGAAGACACCACCACCGGATCTTCTCCGTTGTTCTCTAGGTGAGGGAGGAATGTGGGTTCCTTTAGGATAAGGTGTGGGGTTGTGAGAGAGGTTGTGTATGGAACTCTTCCAACAACACAACTATGTGATCCTCTAGGGTTTCTCAAAAAGCATATCTCAAAGTTGCATCTCATGCAACTATTTATAGGGAAATGGGATGGAAATTACCATCCTATCCCTCCTTTATTCTCTCATTAGTATATAGTTTATATATGAATCTAATTCACATTAAAACCATATATTATATCAATTATATCACATATAACTGATGTAACACATCATATATGAAATCAAACACTTCAATTTCATTCCTAACTTTATACCCTCAATGTTACCATGTTGAGCCAACGGTGGGACCTAATGGACCTACAGTTCATGAGCTTCAATGATGTGAGATTAACTGATCAAACTCTTTGATCTAGTTAATCAATATTCATTAACTACAAGTCACTCCACTATAGACTTGTAGTTGCACTCTCATCACTGTAGATTATATTGTGTCCATTGATATAATCATTACTCATGAGTCGACCCTTCACAGGTTGTTCGTAATCACGGCTGGGTCAAATTATCGTTTTACCTCTGTGATTACCTCTTTGTTCCTTAAGCACCACTGATCCTCTAATGAACAACAAGTCTAAGGTCGTACCATAGACTCATACCCTCATAGAGGGCGGGGCCCCGTTGTTCAAGACCTGGAGTCAGTTCTTAAGGGAACAACCTATCTAACTCCTTAGTGTAGGAATGAGTGAATTCCATCTTGCATAGTTAAGTCCCCAGCTACCTACGAGGTTATGTCCCTGAGAAGGTAGGCTTATTGAGTCAGCTACAGGCCACTCTCACCCAGACTAGTCTAAGGACAAACCCCTATAAGTAGGAGTTCTTAACTTGCTCAGGATTCAGGTCGAGTCACTAATGACCATCTATAAATTATCAGTCTTATCCTGTTAACAGCGTTATACTCGTTAGACTAATAATTTGCAGTCTGGTCTTGTATGAACTCTTCATACAGGATGCCCCTACTCGCATGTCAACCACATGAATGAGTTGGATTACCTCATTTGTACTAATTACAAAGTGGGTCGCATCCATGGTGTTACCAGAATAGGGTTTCCATCCTTATTCTTATACCATATACCCTTTTAGGCTATACTCTTGAACACAATCCAAATATTATCTACTACACTAATGTTCAAGATACATTATAGCCTTGGAGCTTAGTTTATTGGATTTATAGAGCAAGAATATAATTTCATCCACACAAATAACTCTTTATTTATTTGATCAAAATTACATAAGTTTTGGGCACAAATCCCAACACTTTTTGGGCCAAAGTGCCCTCCACATTTATGATCATTGCAAAAAGCTAGAATAAACTCAAACTTTTTATCAGGTACACATCTCTTAACTACTTGATCAACATAGAATTTCCATAAAAAGGGTCATCGCAAACATAATATTTAGAATTACTCCTTAACTTAGCTTTTCTAAATGAAGAGAATGCAGGAGGAAACGTACCTGTAACTAGTTAATTTACCATATTTGCATACAAGGGAGTTAAGTTCATGGTCTGGAACAGAAGCTCATCAGAAAAATCGTCATTGAATGGCAACTTATCTTCTTCCTTGATTAATCTACTCAAGTGATCAATTACCGAATTTTCTGTACCCACCTGAGCAGTTTTGGCTTAGATTCCTTCTTTAACATTAGGTACCTAAGAGTTGCATGATCAGAGAAAACAACTACGTTAGAACCAAGAATATATAGGAGAAATTTACCGAAAGCAAAAACAATGGACGAGAGTTATTTTTTGTTGAATAATTGCACTGTGTGGGGTTCAATGTCCTGGAAGTATAATAGATAACATGGCATTTCTTGTCAATTCGTTGTCCCAACTGCTCCCACTGCATAGTTGCTAGCATCGCGCATGATCTCGAAAGGAAGGTCACACAGAGGTGGATGAACTATGGGTGCACTGGTCAAACGTTTCTTGAGTAAGTCAAATGCCTCCTTGCACTCCTTTCCAAATTCTTAGGCGACATCTTTCTGGAGAAGATTTTTCATAGGCACAGCTACCTTAGAGAAATCTTTGATAAACGTGCGATAAAAACCTGCATGACCAAGAAACGATCACACCCTCCTAACATTGGTAGGATAGGAAAAGTTTGCAATAACATCTATGTTTGCTACCTCTATGCCCCTGGAAGAAACAACATGTCCTAAAACTATGCCATGGTAAGCCATGAAATGACATTTCTCATAATTCAACACTAGGTTAGTCTCAATGTATCGTTTCATCACCTTAGCTAAATTATGCAAACATTCATCAAATGACTCTCCATAAACAGTAAAATCATCCATGAACACTTCAATGCATTTCTCTAGATAATCAGAAAAAATACTCATTATGCATCTCTGAAATGTACTTAGAGCATTACATAGACTGAAGGGCATACACCTGTAGATAAAAGTACCAAATGGACAAGTGAAAGTGGTTTTCTCCTAGTCCTCATGTGCAATAGGGATCTGATAGAAACTAAAGAAACCATCAAGAAAGCAAAAATATGGTTTACAAGCCAATCTTTCAACCATTTGATCAATAAAAGGTATAGGGAAGTGGTCTTTCTTTGTTACCTAGTTCACCTTCCTATAGTCTATACACATCCTCCAAACATTCTGAACATGCATGGATACTAGTTCATCATTATTATTCCTAACTATAATTATGCATATTTTCTTATGAACTACATGAATAGGACTTACCCTTTTACTATAAAAAATTAGATAGATTATACCTGCTTCTAAGAGCTTGATAATTTCTTTAATTACCACTTCTTTCAAGGTTGGGTTCAATCTTCTCTGTGATTCTCGTGATGGTTTGGCATCGTCTTCCAGAAAAATCATGTGCATACACAAAGTTGGGTTTATACCTTTGATGTTAGCAAGGGTCCACCCCATGCTAGCTTGTGTTCCTTGAGAGTCATGCCCAACTTTTCTTCCTGCTCTATTGTAAGTTCCTTGGAAATAATGACTAGCAAGGTGTCAGCATCTCCCAACAATACATACTTCAGGTGATCTGACAAGTCTTTCAGCTCTATCTTTTGTGTTTGCACAAGAGAAGGTAACATCTTGTTAGTCTTAAAAGAAATTTCAACATTAAATTTAATTGGTTCAGAAAGTGTTGTTGATGACAATTCTTTTGAGTCAATATCATCATCATAATCAGAGTTATCTAATATCAGCTCATCTAGCTCTACAATAACAAATTCATGCACTAGTGAATCAAAGACATCAACATAGCAGACACATTGCACATTATCAGAATATTTCATAGCATTGTAAATATTAAACTGGGCAACTTTCCCATAAAATTCAACTAATAAAGTACCTTCATCAACAAAGATTTTTATTTTAGCAGTTTTCATAAATGGCCTACCTAACAAAATTGATGTTGAAGCAGGAGAAGATTTACCATCCATTTCTAGAATGTAAAAGTCCACAGGAAATATCAAATCTTTAACCTAAATTCATACATCCTCAACTACTCCGAATGGATGAATATATGATCTGTCAACTAATTGAATTATAACACCAGTTTCTTGCAGTTCATTCAATTTCAATTCTTGATAAATGGAAAAAGGATTAAATTGATTGAGGCGATCTAACATACCATGCTCTATTTTCTTATTGTTGGGGTTTTATGCACTAAACTCATGTAGTTTGTAAATGTTCGATAAAATAAATAAAAAGTTATTGTTCATCGTTTCTTGTATTCTCACATTCAAAACTTAAATCCAATAAACTAAGCTCCAAGGCTATGTTATGATTATTGGAACTTGAACAGAACTTAACTCCGCGAGATGAAATTCACTCGTTCCTGAGCTAGGGAAATTATATCGATTGTTCTCTTAAGGGTTGAATCCAGGTCTTGAGCAACGATGCCCCACCCTCTCACTAGCCCGAGAGGGACTTTGTTTATGGTAGGACCATAACAAGTTGTTCATTAGAGGATCAGTGGTACTTAAGGAGCAAGAGGTAATCACAAGGGTAAAACGGTAATTTGACCCACCTGTGATTACGAAGAACCTGTGAAGAGTCGACTCACATGCATTGGTTAGATCAATGGACCCAACTTGTACTACAGTGATGAGAGTACAACTAAGAGTCTATAGTGGAGTGACTCGTAGTTAATGAATGTTGGTTAATTAGATCAAAGAGTTTGATCAGTTAATCTCGTATCATTGGAGCTCATGAATTGTAGGCCTATTAGATCCTTTCATGGGCTCAATATGGATATATTGAGGGTATAAAGTGTTGGAGCGAATTTGAAGTGTTCAATTTCGTAAATGGGAGGTATATCGATTATATGTGATATAATCAATATAGTATATAATTTAATGTGAATATGATTCATATTGAACTATATGCTATATTTGGACTATTATCCAAGTATTTTAATGTGAAATAGTTTCATATTAAATTCAATAGGGAATTAGAGAGAAAAATGCAAGATTGAATATGATTCAATTTATAAAGTATATGATACTTTGTAGTATGCATTATGCAAATATGATTTGCATAATGCACCATTTATGGAAATGGTGGGTGAGTGGGTGGAGGAAGTTACCTCCACCATTGCTCACTATAAATAAATGCATCATTTTCAAGATTAAGCTCTCACTTTTTGGATTTGGAACTCCAAACACCAAAAACTCTCTCTCTCAAATCTCTCTCAAACAAAAAAACTCTCCCAAAGAAAAAAGTGAACTCCCACTGTTCTCCCTCTCCTAGAGAACAACAGAGAAGCTTTAGTGGAGGTGTTCGAAATCGGTTCAAGATCGTGATCGGTGCGAGATCGATAGGTTCGTTGAGGAGGATTACTAGAAGAAAAGTTCTTCAAAGGTAAATTCATCTTCTCCCATTATGCTTAACTTTTATTTTCTGTTTTGTGAAAATTCCATAGCGTAATTGCAGACAAAAAGCTATTCAACCCCTTTCGTTATGGGATACGATCCTTTCACTTATTTCCTATAACACAGGTTAAAGAAAATATACCTAGGTCTCCACATTTTTATGGCATGTTCCTTTTTAGTATTGCTAAAATATTTTTACTTACCACAACTCGTTCTTTTTCCTTTAGTTTCCTCTTGTTGGTGCACAATTCCTTCAAGAATTTAGCATGCTTTGGGATTTGCTTGATTGTATCTAGCAAAGGTATATTGATTTGCACCTTCCTGAATGTCATAAGAATTTCCTCATATTTATCTTCCTTTTTTGGTTTTGCTAACCTGCTAGGAAAAGGAGAAACAGGAGGGTGAAAATTAATGAACAAAGGCAGATCAAAACATACCTTTTTCTTGGTAGTGGTAGAACTCTGATCTTCAGATTTTTCATTGTTTAGAGGAGTTTCTTCAGTTTGGAGCTCCTTTCCACTCCTGAGAGTAGTGGCATTGGCGTTCGCTCGAGTGTTAGCTTCAGGCTGAGAGCGTAATCTCCCAAATTTCTGTGTTTCTTGCTTGTTCACAGTAATGGCTAACTTGGCGATCTTCTTTGCCCAATTCTTCATTTTAGCTTGTGCCTCTCCTTGAAACTTCTCCTTATTACCTACTTTATGTGTCAAAATTTGAGCGTTAGACATTAAAGTTTTCATCATATCTTCGAGAGACGTACATGATGATAAATCTTGTTGTTGTGAAAATGCATGTGGTTGCCTGTTAAAGTTCTAAAGAGGTTCCCTTTGTTGGTTATTCTAATTTCCATAGTTGAAGTTTGGATGATCCCTCCATCTAGGATTGTAAGTGTTAGAGTAGGGATCATACTTCCTTTGGTTTTGGCCCTGAAATCCTTCTATGGCATTTTCTTCCTCAGTAAAGTCCTGTTGACTTCTACCTATGGCCATTTGACGAACAACGTAAATGAGTTCAGAAGGTTGACTTTTTAATTTACTTACCTCATTAACCTGATAGATGCCTCCTAATCCTCAATACAGTCCAGTTAACCTCTACCTATGGTCATTTGACGAACAACAGAAGTTAGTTAAGAAGGTTGAATTCTTAATTTACTTACCTCATTAACCTAATAAATGCCTCTTGATCCTCTAATTCCAAATTGTTGAAATTTTTCTGCTATAGTCCGGATCAACTATCTAGCTTCTATAAGAGTTTTATTCACCAATGCTCCTCCACTAGCTGCATCGGTTACATCTCTATCATTTTGCAACAAACCTTCATAGAAATACTGGATGAGGAGTTGGTTTGAGAGCTGATGATTTGGGAAACTGGCACAGAGCCTGTTATATCTTATCCAATATTCATAGAGTGACTCTCCTATCATCTGCTGAATACCATAGATTTTCTTCCTAAGAGAAGCAACCTGTGATGCAGAAAAATACTTTTCTAGGAAAATTATTTTCATCTCATTCCACGTGTTAACGGTCCTTGACAGTAGGAAATACAATTAGTCCTTTGCTTGATCTTTGAGTAAAAAGGGAAAGACCCTCAAATTAATTTGTTCTTCTGTAATATCATGTGGCTTCATTCCATAACAACCTATGTGAAATTCTTTAAGATGTTTATGTGAATCCTCACTAGAGTTTAATTTAAAATCACCTTCAATAATAGGGTAGGTGATGCAGAGTGGTTGTTGGTCTACGTTCTGAGCTGCCAAGTGTTTTAAGGTTCTCTCGACCATCTTTTCCTCAAATTCAGCAAAAATTGAGGTTTCGTCGAGGTTACAACCAAAACTAAGATCTACTTTTTGTACTCTCTTTCCTTTTGCCTCCCTCCTTAATCTGCGCTCTTCTCTTTCTACTTCAGAAAAATGTTGTAATTCTGTGTCCTGAAAAGAACGAGTCATAAACAGTGAGAGTAAAAGTAAGTGGAATTTAATAACGAAAATTTAAAATTTGACATGCTCCCCGACAACGCGTCCAAATTTTGGCGAACGGGTTGTGATACCATGCAAATATGTTATCCTATTTTCTAATATTTATGCTAGTTTTGTGATGGTTTTGTAAACTTTCATGCCCATTTCTCTTAATTTTGTAGAAATCGAGCTTGAGGAGAAGAATCGAGCATTGGAAAGTATTTTGGTGGATATTGGAGCCTTTTTTACATTAATTGAAGAGTCAAGAAAAATAGAGATGTAATTTGAGCATAAGTCACGTTCAGGGAGATTCTACATTGAATCATAGTTCCAACGTATCAAATCGAAGGTCCTTCGGACACCCGAGCAAAAAGTTATGGAAAAAATGGTTGCAGTGTGTTGTCTAACCGCAAGGGTATTAGCGTCGAGATGCTATGGAAATTGGAAAAAAAATGCTAATTTTTATACTACCCTAAGCATCTAGACGTTGTTTCGAGACCTATTAATGCATCCTTATGAGTCTATCCGAGGGGGGAACTAATTTAGAGACCTAAAATACTCTAAAAACGTTTCTTACACTGATTTTGGGGATGAGAGGACTATTTTGGAGGCAAAGAATGTGAGCTCGAGTTGTAGATCGTGGCGAGGTTCGGGATTGAAGATCGTTATGGGCAATTAGAGTTTTTCTTTCTCTTTCTCAATTGCAATTGTTTTTATGGATTTTAGTGATAAGTTTAGCAGTTTTATTATTCAAATCATGTAGCAACTGAATTAATTGTCTTAGTTTTATTTTTTTATTTAAATTTACAATATCTTCGTGTGCTTTTGATATTCTTAATACTTGTATGCTTTTGGCCAAAGTTTACATGTTTCATTGGCTTTAATTGTTGCTTGCAAAAGAACCAATTACGCTAGAATACTTAATTACACATCCATTTGTAAATCATTGCATGATAATGATGAGTTTTCTTAGAAGCATCATAGGAAGTAATTTATATCCGTAGTATTTTATTAAAGTTTAGACAAACATGTTAGGTGTATAAAATTGCATGAGTTCCAATTGGGCTTGAAAGAGTCTTTTGGGTTTTTAAACTTTCTGCTCAAAATGTTGCATGTTTAATCTTGAATTAATTGACTAAGGCATTACTTTAGTTGGTGAAATCAATTCTTTGAATTCTCCTAAATTGTGTCTCCCATTATGTTTGTTTTTTTAGCTTAATTCTTAGGTTTATACTATTTTCATTTGATTCAGTCTCTAAACAAAGTTAAGAAAAAGTATTCACGGTAATTGACTTAATTAAGAAACTCAATCCCTAAGCTCAACCCTGGCCACTTTTACTGCAAATTTAAGAGGTCTAAGAAAAAAAAAATTATTATTTGATATGGCCTTCGACAACCCCTTTATCAGGTTGTCAAGGCCCGTCAAAATTAAACTGGCTTCCTACTCTAACTTGTAGAAATAGTGGATCAGGTCAATTTTCTCAGGGAGCAATAAATTTTATTTTCCAAAATTAAATTCCAATACAAAATAAATGAGGGGTTTTATCAAATTAATGAAACTAACAGAAAATTAAATTAAGAGAGAGAAATCAAGAGATATCAAATCTTACCAAATTTTAGTTCATAGGCACAGTTTATCCTAATTGCAGTATACATCATAGGCGCTCAAAATTGATTTTAACTAAACTAAGCAAAAACTTGGTCAGCTTAATGGAAACCCTAGAAAGCTATAAATTCTCTATATTCATTAACCTTACAAACACATAAGTCAATTTGAATTATCCTAATAATTTGGTACGAACATTCTCAAATGATTGAGATAAATAAATTAAGAACTGTGGAAAGACCAAGATGTCTTAATTAGACTAATCCAACTAACATGCTTCTAAATTCTCTAGAATCAAACATGCGAGCTATGAATTCATGGTTCCCCATAAAATCACACACAGTTAAAACTCTATTGTTACACAGTCAATCAACATGACTATTACCTATCATGATCATGAATAACTATAGAACATGCATAAACAATTGAGACGTCAATTCAATCAAAGATATATGCTCATAAAATTAGAATAGAGAATTCAAGAATAAATTGCTAACAAAGTTAAGAATTAAAACAAGTCTCACTACATTACAGTTGGGTTTAACCAACCTATGAACTAGAAAGGGAGGTTAGCCGAGCATAGTCACGATAACTCCAATGGCCTCCATGGTCTTCATTGATACAATCCAAAAAGTCTAAAATTCTAAAAGAAACTAACAAAAACTCTAAAACTAAAGCCTATCTCGAAAGTAAGAATAAAAGTCTAATGGTGCATGCATAACCTAAATGAAAAAAGTTTCTTTTATATTAGTGGGAAGCATCTAGACGTCAAGGAGAATATCTAGAAGCTCTCTTGCATGGAAAAGGGAAAAATATTAGAAAATTTTGCGGCGTCGAGACGCTTGGAGTAGCGTTTAGACGCTGACAGCGTCTTGGCAAGCCTCTCCACAGCGTTGAGCGAGTCCTCGTTACTTTGAACGCATCAACGTCTAAACGCTCGAAGTAGCGTCTCGACGCTCTATGTACGGGTCTTCTTGCTTGATACTTGATGGCGTCTAGATGCTCAATGTAGCGTCTAGATGCTTGTCTAACTCTTCTTCTCCTGATTGATGTTATTTTTGCTCAATATCACCCTTTTGGCTCTCGATCCTTCTCAAGTCTCTTAGAATGCTCCAAATTGTTAATCTTCTATAAAATAGACAAATAAGCACGTGAGTGTAGCAGAACTAGCATGAAATGAGTAATTAAAATAGCACTTTTATGGGCAGCGTGGAGAGGAGAAACGCGTTGAAAAGGCTACTGCGTGGTGTGTGAGTGCTTCATCGAATATGGGTGCTTTGTGGGTCTCATTGGAAAGAAATAAATGAGAAGGAGATGGGGATGGTTGTTTCAATGTTAAAGTGAGGAGGGAAAAAAGAAGACAAGGGAGGCTCGATTTTTTTTTTCTCTCCATTTTGTTTTTCTTTTAACTCTTTAATTGGCCAACCACCAAACTTTAAACTTCTAAGAACTCCTAAATTATCTTCTAAATCTAGGAGAATCCTGAAGAAAATCTTTTGGTAATCTTTGGGTTTTCAAAATTTAAATCTAAAATCCAAAGTTTCCAAAATTAAATTTTTATTTTTAAAATAACTTCGTCCAATAACCCAATTAACTCAATTCAGTTCCTTAATTCCAATTCAAAAAATAGCTCCAAATGACGAATTTAATCGTACCTGAAAACACAAAGTATTACATTAGACCAGAGAAAAACACTTTTTACTCTCACATATGTTATTTGGTCACAAGGTTTTTTCCTCTCACTGTTGGCGTCCACACACAAAACATCATATATATATATATATGTGTGTGTTTACAAAAACCTAATATCCAAATGGGCCTTGGCCCATTGGCTTTTTATTTTCTCTCACTTGGAGACAAAACGACAATTATGCCTCACACTGCAACAAAACTCTGATCACCTTGGCAAACTCCAAGGACAAACTCTCACTACAACTGTTATTTATGATCTTCTTGACAAACTCCAAGGTTAAAAAAAACCTGAAAAACACAACAAACTCATAAGACAGGCAACCATCAGAAAAATAACTATAGTGCATCTGTGCTCGCCTCGAGGTATGGGCTTGCTACGTGGATTTGTCTCCCAGACGAAAAAGACAGACACATACTCACACTTCAGCTAAGTGGTACCAACTGACCTCTTCTTTAACCCTAAACCACTATTCCTGAAGAAGATACACTCTGAGAAGGGCTTGAATCCTCTATTCAAGCTTGCTACCAATTTAGAGACTTTACCTTTGACCTTAGCAACTGCTTTGATCTTCCACTTCAATGCCTCCACTCGTCTAGGAGACTTCTTCAATTCAACTATCCGTCTGACAATTGGGGGTTCATGATAGCAATTCAACTTTATCTCCTGGACTTCCCAATTGTTCCTGAACTGAAGGATTCAAATCTGACTAATCAAACTTGGCTATCATTGTTGTTGACTCAAATATACCTCTACTACAACCATCTGCAGCTTTAACTGAAATCCACTGTCTCTTCAAACCTTTCTTGACACTGGGCACAAACCTGACATCTCGCAGTACCAAATTATTCCCACATTCTGTCTCCAGACTAACCTCTCTGATCCCATTGGTCTTGGATATTTGACCATTCCCCATCCTCACTAGACCATGACAACCTCCTGTGAAAGATGTAAACAAACTCCTATCTAAAGCTATGTGAACAGTAGTTGCGCTGTCTAAAATCCACTCAGATGAATTACTACTACTCTCTGTGTCACTCCCAACACAGACTAAAGTAACCTGCACTGCATTTGCCTCTTGCACTACATTTGCCTCTTGCTTTTCTCTCTCTTCTAGATCATTTTCCACTTTCTACACCGACTTTTAGTGTGACCCTTCTTGTGACAGTAAAAACACTCTATCTCTTTATTCTTATTATCCCATTTTTTCTTACTGCTACTCGCCGTATTTTCTTTATTAATCTTCTCTTTACCCTTAGTCATAACCAAAGTTGATCTAGTAGACTCCTTACTACTATCCTTTCTACGAATCTCCTCAGCTAAGGCTAAATCACAAACACCTGAAAATTTCAGAGTATTTTCACCTACTGAATTAGACAATGTTGTCTTCATCGTTTCCCAACTATCAGGAAAAGAAGTTAATAACAGAATAACATTCACTTCATCAGTAAACTCTATTTTAACTGCCTTCAACTGATTTATCAAAGTGGTTACCTCATTTGAATAGGAATTCATAGAAGCATCCTCAGCCATACGCATATTGAAAAACTTCCTAAGCAGATAGATTTTATTATTTGTGCAAGGTTTTTCATACCTGTTTGCACTACAAGAATTTTGGGATTTTCCGATGTCCAAAATGGTCGGAAAACCCCCAAAATATGGACGGCAAACCTATTGCCGACGAAATAATCGTGGTCGGTAAAATGGTCGGCATAGCCCCGTCAGGGAACCTTTTGCCGACCATTTGGTTTTGTACCGTCGGCATTACTTCAACATCCCGACCATATCTATCTTGGTCGACCTTTCTAGGAAAGGCCGACTAAATCTATTTTGGTCGGCATTTCTTCAGAAGACCGACCAAATGATATTGGTCGGCCTTTCTTACACACGTTGACCAACATAGACTTGGTCGGGATTGCCTTGAAAGGTCGATCGTGTTATTTGGTCGGTGTTTCGTCGAAAGGCCGACCAATATCGTTTGGTCGGCGTGTTGTAAGAAATGTCGATCAAATCTATTTTGGTCGGCGTTTTGTAAGAAATGCCGACCAAATATCGTTTGGTCGGCGTTTCTAAGAAAGGATCACCAAGTCTTTCTTAGGTAATTATGGTCGACATATATTAATATTGTCCATTGCATATATTTTATATTTTACATATTCAAATACGTATTTATTTGGATTTTCACTATGATTCGAACCTTCTATACATGAAATAAAGTATACACAAATTGAATAAAAAATTTACTTACATTAAACCAAAATTTATTACAATTAGTTCATATACTGCATAAGAAGTCCTATAACTTCACTCTAGTCTGATAAAATGTACAATAATGATTATTTAAATGAACATAACTACTCAATGTTGAATATGTTGAAATTTGGCCTAACATTGTCCACAAGAACAAAAGAACTCAACAAGAAAAAAAAAGAAAATAGTTCACCAAGATGACGTCTCAAAGTTCAACAAAAAGCCTACTTAGAGTTCAATAAAGGCAACACATAAGAACATAACCTAAAGCACGACTTAAGCTAAGACTCTAGGAACCTTCTC
This sequence comes from Trichosanthes cucumerina, assembly GCA_036507285.1. Classification (NCBI taxonomy): domain Eukaryota; kingdom Viridiplantae; phylum Streptophyta; class Magnoliopsida; order Cucurbitales; family Cucurbitaceae; genus Trichosanthes; species Trichosanthes cucumerina. The sequence goes on from CM071844.1 coordinate 20,950,085, forward strand.
GTCATCTCCATAACTCGCTAAGTTGACGCCTTTGTCTCGACTCGTAAGTCTAGGTACCTTCTGCAAAAGAAATAAACAAAAGATTAATGAGTTGCGTGATTGAGTTGAAATGGAAAGAGAGAAAGAGAGAGTAAAATCGGAAAGGAAAAGAGGAAAGACAGAAAGGGGAAAACGAAAAAGTTAAAATATTTTCAGGTTGCATTGCCGACCCTTTTTCAAAAGGGTCGGGGTTTCCTCCAATTTGCCGACCATTTTCAAAACGGTCGGAGTTACCTTGCATTTTTGCCGGCCATTTTTGAAAACAGTCGGGTTTTCCCAGACTTTTCGCCGTCCGTTTTAAAAACGGTCGACCTCTCCTAACTTTTGGCCGACCAAAATAAAAAATAGTCGACATTACCCTTTATTTGCCGACCAATAAACATTTGGTCAGGAGTTCTCTTCACTTTTGCCGACTGTTGACTTAACCGTCGGGAGTACCTATATGTGCCGACTATTTGTAAGGCGTCGGGAGATATAACGTCGGCATATGAAAAAATTCTTGTAGTGTTGTAAGCGCTCTCATTAACTCAATTGCAGTTGTCTCATTGGCTACTTGACTAGCCACGTCCATTGATAGACACATTCTGATTGCAACAACTGCTTCTTCATCAAGAGTCTCCCTATCTCCATCTTTCATTCCTTCCGGTCTCTTTTTCAAAGCCTTACCCAGCTTTTTAACTGTCAAGTAATCTTTGACCATCATCTTCCAATACCCAAAATTTTTTCCATTGAACTTCATGACTCCATCAAAATTTGTTGGCTCCACATATCTCATGGCTTCTGAACCAATAGCTCTAATACCACTTGTTGGGAGAAAAATATACAATAATAATAATCATCACAAATTAATTATTATTAAATTAAATCTCCCCTTCCACAGGATAAGTCAACCAATAAATCAGAGTCACAAAATATTAAATATAAAGAGATAAGGAAAAGAGAACAACACTGAAATTTATACAGGTTCACCCCAAACTTGGGATTACGTCCAGCCTTCTGCAACTGCAGGTTCTACTATAATGGAGATTACAAAAGTCCTCAAAAATTAGCGCCACAAACTAACCTTCAATAGTCCAACAATGATTATTGACTTCCAAGTATCACAACCCGATAGCTTGGGATAAACATCAAAAGAAAAATCTTCAACCCCACAAGAGAAAAACATTTTTTACTCTCACAAATGTTATTTGGTCACACGGTTTTTTCCTCTCACGGTTGGAGGCCACACACAAAACATCATATATATGTGTGTGTGTTTACAAAAACCTAATATCCAAATGGACCTTGGTCCATTGGCCTTTTATTTTGTCTCCACACAAAACCCAACACTAATTAGTCTCTGAGTATAAAAAGCAATATATATATATATATATATATAATCAAAATCTAGTTAGCATATGTTAACTACGACGTTATCATTCTATTATGTCAATTAATATCAACTTTACTAGGGAACATTTTGAAACTAATTTCAAACTTCATGAACTAATTGGAATTCAAATTCACATTTTGGGGACCCAACATGTCACTTTGACCAAATAGAAACAAAATTTAAATCTCAAGGACTAAAAATGTTAGTTTAAAACTCACATGCCCAATAAAAACTAAGTTCAAATTCTATGGACCAAGATTATATTCTACCTTTCTTTTTTCTTTTAATTTTTTAACCATTTAATTAAAACTTTGACTCGATTTTAACACGTGAAAAAGAGTTGAAACACAATTTTGGTTTATGTACTTTTTTGAGGTAATGATTTAGTCTCAAACTTAAGCATGTAGTAAATTTGTAACGATATATAAGTCTCGAGAGTTTAGCATATAATTGGTTCTTGTAGTTTAATTCTTCTAATGACTTAGTCCCTACCATATGTAAAATCTTGTCAAGATTAATAGGATAAAATTAATTAGGAACTTAATGTATTTGATCTAGGTTAGTCACACCCATTCAAATAACATTTATAAGGTTGAAACAAGCTAAAATTTGTAGTAATAGTTGGCTGGGACGATCCGCAGGGAGCTAATTGATTAAGTTCTCTTTTAATTTTAATTATCAAACAAAAACCATAACAGAGAGGGAGAGTTTGACATGAAAATAAAAATGCTAGAATTTAGCTGCATATAAAAATGAAAAGGAATTTAAATTGCAAAGAGATGAACTTTCTCACCATGTCACCATTCAGGGGTCGTCAAGTTATCCTCAAACTCTGATCAAGGGTATTCATAAGCAAGCATCATTTCAGTCATAAGCAACTAACTGACTCATTCGTAAAGCTAGACAAGCCCCTAAATGGCTCCCTATTTGGGCTATTTCAACCTATCATCAAATTAAGTCCTAACTAAATCGCTAAGTTGGACAGGATAGCATTTCATACTTATTAAGCTAATTTCATTTTAAACAAAAACTGATAATAACTCATTAACTAATTTGGATAACGTACATTAACTGATTAGTTGCTTAGTCTTTAAAGCCCATCATGCCCATCACACAAACTACACGAGAAAACAACCCTTACTATGCAAACTTGGGCTAGATTTTGAGCTACTAAAATTAAAGGAGAAATCAAAACAATTGCGCACCAATTCAAGCATAGAATTGTATAAGCATACGTACTCGAGTTGTCAATTCTAATATCCATTATTTTTCTTCTAAGAATCAAACAAGAGTCTAAGCATGCTAAGAACTAGAATTGCAATTGAAATTAAAGATAAAACCTCATAACGTACAAATCAAACCCGACTTAGTCCCGAATTGATGTTACGATCTAGCCAGAAGTCTCAACAACGATCCTGATCCCATGGATCGATACAAAATCATACCAAAATGAACCAAAAGCTAAAAGTTGAAGTAAGCAATAGGGAAAAAAAATCTGAAAGTTGGCTGGAAAAGGGAGGAAATGAATGCCCTATATTAGTGTAACTGATATTAACCATAGTTAATTAAAGTTGTTGAGTTGTATAGTTTGACACTTGGCTATATATGCCTTTCGATTCATTCAATAATATATGTAAGACGTTATTTACACTCAGTCTCAATATGGTATCAGATGTTAATTTCTCTCTCTGGGTGCGATTCCTTGCTTCTCTACGCTTCGTCTGCCTTTTCTGATTCCGATCATGAACCCTAATCTTCCCACTACCTTCAATGCTTGTTCTTCCACCACAATTCAACCGACTAATCCTTCGGTCATCAAATTGTATGAGAATCCATATTACCTTCACCCCTCCGACGGCACTCATTTGGTTCTTGTCTCAGATTTACTGACCGAATCAAATTATGCCTCTTGGAGTCGTGCGATGCTCCTTGGTGTCACCGTAAAAAACAAGGTTGGTTTTGTTGATGGATCTCCCTCATCTCCTTCTGATGCTTTGCGAAATTCTTGGCAGATCTGCAATAGTGTTGTCGTCGCCTAGATCTTGAACGCCACATTGAAGGAAATTTCAGCGAGTATCAACTTTACCGAGTCTGCTCGTGATATTTGGCTCGATTTGCAGCAACGATATCAACGGAAGAATCGTCCTCGAATCTTCCAGCTTCGACACGAATTATCAAACCTGGTGCAAGATCAGAACTCTATCACCACTTATTTTGCTCGTCTCAAGACCATTTGGAATGAACTCGCATCTTATCGGCCTTCATGCTTCTGCATGTGCTGCTTGTCACGGTCGCACCTCTCGTATCATGCGGCGACATGAATCTTCCCTCGAACATGGCCAAAGGGAAACTCCCACCCCATCTCTATGATCGCAATGTTGTGTGGCTTCGCCGAACCTTAGGCACAACTCGGTCGTACACATCGCCCATTTGTGTACATGCACTGGCCTTTCCCATGAGTTGGCTTTAACGGGACATTCTTTTGGCCGCTAACGACCCCTATATCTAAACCTCCAAGCCATGGGAAGGGGCGCAATGTCGGCACACCTGTGTCGTCCGACACTGTCCCTTGAAAACCCATTACAAGACGCCCAAGACACTCATCTTGTGGCGCTCACCCCAGCCATGACACGCTAACATGCCACGGGGTGACTCACTTAGGCCATCAGGCCTAGGGGTGGTGGAGAGTCGACACCATAGTACCCCCTTAAAGTATATTATGAGGATTTTTAGGTCTTACACCCTTGCACGTCAAAATGGCGAGGAGTCATACGCTCATACATCGACTCCTCCGATGACACAGTTGCCCCCAATCTCGCTTCTCCTCACATTAGCCATCAAACCCACTTATCTTGGTGTGTTAGATGATGCACCGTTGATAGCACACAAAATGTGTTATCCTTAGGCTTAATTATTGCTAGTTTTATAATAATTTCAGGACTTTTACGTGTTTAAATCACTCAATTTCAGGTTAAGAGCTTAAACAGAACAATTGAAGACATTTTGGATCACTCGGGATCGAAACGAGGCTATTTGGAGCTAATAATAACATCAACTGGAAGTAGAAGGATCCATCCAAGCATGAAGACACGAGGTGGTGGCGTTGCAACGCCGTGATTGCAGCTTTGAGACGTTGAAGACCCCTGTCGATAGCGTTACAACGCTGCCTTGCAGCATCGCAACGCCAAACCGATAAGAAACGTGCACGTTAGGGTATCGGCGTTGCAACACCATCGATGTTTCCATATATACCACGCGGTTAGGGTACAACGTTGCAACGCTGCACCGATTTCATCTATAAATACATCCTTATGTTTTCATTGCAAGAGAGCCGAATTTGATAGACCTTTGACCCTAATTTCGAAATACCCTCTGTAAGAAGAGAAAAGAGAGCATTCTTGGGAGCCAAAGCATTCGTGGAGGTTCGAGATCGAAGACGGGAGCTCAAAGACGAAGAACCGGCATCGACACATAAGTCTAATTTCCTTTTCTTTCAGATTGTAACTTCGTTTTAAGACGTTTTCTACACTTTTAGTTTGGTTTTCTTGTGATTTAGAGTAGCTAATTGTTGAAGTTAGGATTTGATTTACATGTGAAGACTTATTTGCTATGTATTGAAGTATGTTTTGTTCTTTATATTTGGCAATTCGTTCTTTAACTCTGTGATATTGTTGGTTTAAGTGGACTCGAGAGATAAAACTTATATTAGAGCAAAGTTGTCAAAACTCTTAGGAGTATGGCATGAGAATGACCTAGAATTCTAAGGGAAACACATAAAAAAGTTGCTTAATGTCGTGCATGCTTTGGCTTTCTTAAGGAGACTTAAAATTTATTGTGTGTGCAAGGCTCACTAAGAATCGAGAGATTTTCTTGAGTATTCTACTTCTTGTTTATAAATTCATCATATTAGTTCATTGCATGTGTAAATTAAGTTATTAACTTGTGAAGTCAATTTCCTCTAAATCTATCAATTCGTGTCTCCACGTGTTTGTTTGTCTTTAATTCTTGTTTCCCCACCTATCCATGTTATGTTTCTTTAGCCAAAATTGAGAATTAGTATCTTGGTAATTAATTAATCTAGAAACCCATTCCCGAGGACGATACTTGGACTTTTAAATCACTATACTAAAACTTGACCCGTACACTTGCGGTATTGCATCATTAAAATTATACACAACAACCATCCTCCTCGGTCGCATCATGTCACGTCTCATCACTGTGAGGTTCACAAACATATGCTCTTCTAGTATGATTGTGACATTCTCCCCCACTTAATCTCGTAATCGTCCTCGATGGCATCGCTAAAGGACACACCTACTTCAATCACACAATGGATTGTGACACCCTCCCCCACTTGAACTCGACATTGCCCCGATGTCGTCTCACTGCTAACAGACTTGCTTAAAAGTTGCGCCTCAAACGGATACGGAAATTTCACCACATCAATTACTACTGGTTTGTGTGCTATCCCCAACAAGGCCCTCTCATCGCCCAACTCCTGGGGATTGGCCTGAGACTCGCCAGACAAACCAGGGCAACAAACCTAGGCTCTTTCTCGCCTAGTTACGGGGAGCACGCCCCAAAACTCACTCGGCCACCTTGGCCACACCACACGTATGCTCTGAGCGACATACAACTTTAGCAAAGTCAGAAAGCTTCCCACTCCGTTGGCCCTCCGCTGGCCAACACACCACAAGCCACCCCACGTGGCAACTCTACAACACGGCGCCTCAACGCTTCTCCTCCCACAACGTGCTCACTCCGCACTGGCACTCCTGGCCATATCACCACCACTTGCGCACTCATGCGCTTTACTTCGGGCATCACCACCCACACAACCCACTTGTTGGCTTGCACAACCAACTACTCAACTTGCCCCTCTTGGGTCTCCTTTGAAAGTTGCGCCTCGTTTGACAACTCTTTTGAACTGAACCAACGCCAACATTGTCCTCATACATCAAACTGTTGCCCATACTTTCTTGACATACGATTTCTCTTGCTAATGTCAATTCAATTCACTAAACATCGATTTTAGGCAACTCGAACAAACATCGCCTAAACTCCATCTCGAAAGTGATTTTTCTGACTCATCAAGGTCTCGCAAATGATACCACCCTGGCTCTTCCTCGGAAGTGGCTATCGGCGACCAACACTTCACCCAGGCTCTTCCTCAAAAGTGCAAGTGCTTAACATTGCCCAAGTCCTTCCTCGAAAGTCAATGTCAAGATGATCTCGATTTACGCAATGGCACCCAACTGGTTCACCCCACGAAAGTCACATTTATTGCCACAACAGACTCCATTCAACTCTTGTCCGACTGCGCACCCAAAGGTTGGCTCTGATACCAAGTGTCACGGTCGCATCTCTCGCACCATGCAGCGCCATGAATCTTACCTCGAACATGGTCAGCCTTAAGTGGAATTCCCGCCCCATCTCTATAATTGCAACGCTCTGTGCCTTTGTCGGACCTTAGGGCAACTCGGTCGTACACGTCACCCGTCCGTGTACATGCACTCAACCTTTTCCATGAATTGGCTTTAACGAGACATTTTCAAATCGTTGGCCGCTAATGACCCCTATATCTGAACCTTCAAGCCATGGGAAGGGGCACAATGTCGGCACACCTGTGTCGTCCAACACTGTCCCTTGAAAATCCATTACAAAGGAAGACGCCCAAGACACTCATCTTGTGACACTCGCCCCAGCCATGATACACTAACCTGCCACAGGGTGGCTCACTTAGGCTATCGGGCCCAGGGGTAGTGGAGAGTCGACATCATGGTATCCCCTTATAGTATATTATGAGGATTATTAGGCCTGACACCCTTGCACGTCAAAATGGTGAGGAGTCATACGCCCATACATCGACTCCTCCGACAACACGGTTACCTCCAATCGCGCTTGTCCTCACATTAGCCATCAAGCACACCTATCTTGGTGTGTTAGATGATCATCGTCCTCCTCAGTCGCATCATGGCATGTCTCATCACTGTGAGGTTCACAAACATACGTTCTTCTAGTATGATTGTGGCACTGCTCTTGTGGAGCGGTGGAGGGGTAAAGGGTTGACTATTTTCAAACCGAAAATGTTATGGCCTTTCTAATGGGTCTTAATGACTCCTTTGCTCATATTTGGATGCAATTATTGCTCATGGATTCGGAGTCTACCCTCCAGAAGGCCTTCTTGTTGGTCGCCCAAGAAGTTGAACAACGCGCTTCTATTGCTCCACCAACCATTCCAACTGATGTTGTTGTAATGTTGGTCAAGAGTGGTTCTAGTCCTTCGACTTCTCGATCCCAAGGGAGTTCCAAGAAGAAAGATCGACCAATATGTGCCCATTGTGGTATTTCTGGTCATATGGTGGATCGTTGTTATAAGCTCCACGACTATCCACCTGGTTATCGCAATCGGAATACGTCCAAAGCAGAGCACTCTTCTCCAACTTCCTCATCTGCGCCTTCATCGAGCTCTGATTCTCTGATGGCTTCTCGTGGCTTTAGTGTTGAGCAGTGCCAGGGTCTTTTAGCCATGCTACAATCTCATCTTGTTAAGGCAAAATTAGATTCGACTACCATTTTTCATTACTTCTTCTCATGTGGCACGTATTTGTAAAACCTTGCCCCTTCTTGATGATTCAAAAGTATGGGTGTTAGATTCTGGTGCTTCGACACATATATGCCACTCTAGGGAACTCTTTGTTTCTCTTGTTCCTGTCTTTGGTGTCACGGTTAAATTGTCGAATCATACGCGAATGTTTGTGTTGTTTGCTGGAACTGTGCGTATATTTTCTAATCTCGTATTTGTTGATGTTTTGTTCATCCCAGACTTCCATTTCAATCTCATTTCTATCAGCTCCTTGACTGTCAGCCTTCTTTATACTGTAAAATTTGTCGATGATTCTTGTTTATTCAGGACAAGTATTCTTTGAAGATGATTGGCAAAGCTGAATCTTGGTACGACCTATACTTGCTACAAACAGGGAAGTCCTTTAATCACTCTGCTAATTGTGTATGCATTGCAGTTTCGGTGGCTGCTAATTCTTTTCATACTTGGCATGTTAGACTTGGTCATCCATCCACAAGATACTTGAATGCTTTAAAAGATGTTTTGTCAGTTGATTCTTTTAAAGATTCTTATACTAGTCCTTGTTTAGTTTGTCCATTGGCTAAACAACGACGATTTTCTTTTCAATCAAATAATAATCTCGTTGATAACATTTTTGAACTGTTACATTGTGATGTATGGGGTCCTTATCCTTCTCCTACACATGCTGGTTATCGGTATTTTTTGACTTTTGTGGATGACTTTTCCCGATATACATGGGTTTTTATGATGAAGAATAAGTAGGATGCCAAAACTATTATTCCCTGTTTCTATACCATTAAGATGTTTCGTTCTGACAATGCTCCTGAGTTGGCTTTCACTGATTTTTTTTCATTCAAAAGGGGTCATCCATTAGTTTTCCTGTGTTGGTCGTCCTAAACAAAACTTAGTTGTTGAGCGCAAACACCAGCATTTACTAAATGTTTTCCAAGCTTTATATTTTCAATCTCGGTTACCATTGAAGTTTTAGGGAAAATGTGTTATCACTGCACCTTTTTTAATCAATTGACTGCCTTCTCTTGTCTTAGAATGGAAAACTTTATATTTTCGGCTGAATGGGAAATATGTTGATTATTCTATTATTCGGACTTTTGGATGCCTTTGTTTTGCTTCCACACTTTCTTCCCATAGGTCTAAATTTCATCCCAAGGTTGTACCAACTATTTTGATTGGATATCCACCTGGCATGAAGGCTACAAGCTGCTTGACATTGAAAACCAGAGGATATTTGCCTCTCGGGATGTTGTCTTCCATGAATCGGTATTCCCCTTTCACACTATCTCTCCTTCTACATATTTGAATGATCATCTCCCTGATTTAGTCTTACCTAAATCATTTACTTATACTGGATTGCCTAATGTGAATGTCATGTCTGTTGGGGCTCTTTTTATTACTCCCAGTAATACTATTGTTGATACTATTGATAGAAACATTGGCCATCTTGCTAATGATGTTATTGGTGATAATCATGCTATTGAGGGTCATGATACATTGCTTGAGGTTTCCCATAGTTCTGCTTCTTGTTCTAATATTGGACATGATCCAAGTTCTAGTTCAGTTTTACCAGCCCCTATTTTGCGCAAGTCTACAAGGCCATCCCGTCAGCCCCTCGTATCTTAAGGATTATCACTACAGTCTCTTATTCAGCAAGCCCTTACAAGTCACTTCTAAGTTCCCATTACAGAACTATTTGTCTTATGATCGCCTCTCTCATGATTTCAGAAAGTTTGTCCTAAGTGGTTCTTCTTTGGTTGAACCACAATACTACCATCAGGTCGTTTCTGATCCCTATTGGAGGGATGCTATGTTTCCAAGATTCAAGCAATAGAAGCTAATAACACTTGGATTGTTGTGTCTCTTCCTTCAAACCATCATTCCATTGGGAGTAAATGGGTTTATAAGATCAAACATCGGGCAAATGGTTCTATCGAGTGTTTTAAGGCTCGTTTAGTGGCTAAAGGCTATACTCAACAAGAGGGCCTTGATTACATCGAAACGTTTTCTCCTGTAGCAAAGCTTACCATAGTGAAATTGCTTTTCACCCTTGCTGTTTCGTTTGATTGGCCCCTAGTCCAACTTGATGTGAATAACGTTTTCTTAAATGGTGATTTATTTGAAGAAGTCTACATGGATTTGCCCTTGAGATACAAGCATAATGTTGTTACTTCTTAGGGGGAGCGTTTGGTCTACAAATTGAATAAATCCGTTTATGGATTAAAGCAGGCTTCGTGTCAATGGTTTGACAAGTTTTCTCATGCACTTTTACGGCTTGGTTTTCAGCAATCTAAGTCTGATTATTCCTTATTCATACGTGGCACTGGCTCATCCTTTCTTGCCTTGCTTGTATATGTTGATGACATCATAATAGCAGGTGCCTCGATGGAACACATAACTATTTTAAAGACTCATCTCCATGATTTGTTCAAGCTTAAAGACCTTGGTTCCCTTCAATATTTCCTTGGTTTGGAGTTGGCTAGGACTTCTAAAGGTATTTTCCTTTCTCAGCGTCATTATACTTTACAATTGCTTTAGGATACAGGTGATTTGGCCGCCAAACCTGTTGCTTTGCCTATGGATCCTAGCCTCCGGTTACAAGGAAATGGGATTGATTTGTTGCCTGATCCTTCTATTTATCGCTGACTTATTGGTCGTCTTCTCTATCTTACTATTTCGCGGCCAGATATAGCCTTTGATGTGCACAAGTTGAGTCAAGTTGTTGCTCGTCCTTGTCAAACTCACTTAGTTGTTGTTCATGTCGTGCTACAGTATTTAAAGGGTTGCACAGGTCAAGGCATTTTCTTACCAAAGTCAGCCTCTTTTCAGCTTAAGGCTTACAGTGATGCGGATTGGGCTTTTTTCCTGGGCTCTCGAAAATCCACCACGGGCTTATGTGTTTTTCTTGGAGATTGTATTGTTTCTTGGAAGGCAAAGAAGCATAGTACCATATCTCGTTCTTCAGCCGAGGCTGAATATCGAGCCTTGGCAGCAACCACTTGTGAAATAACTTGGTTGTAGCAGCTTCTTTCTGATTTCCAGATTCATTCTCCTACTCCTACTCTCATTTTTTGTGATAATACTGCAGCAATCTACATTGTCACCAATCCCATGTTTCATGAGTGGACTATTGGCTTTTTTACTAAACCTTTGAGTTTCTCTTCTTTTCATGATTTGATTTCCAAGATGGGTGTTTGTAATTTCCTCAACCCATCTTGAGGGAGAGTATTGGTGTAACTGATATTAACCATAGTTAGTTAAAGTTGTTGAGTTGTATAGTTTGACACTTGGTTATATATGTCTTTCTATTCATTCAATAATATATGCAAGATGTTATTTACACTCAGTCTTTATACCCTAGAATGACATTTTCTTTTTATAGTTCTCAAAGTAGCGTTGAGACACTATATGCAGCATCTTTACGCTACTAGCATTAGTCCCTGTTGGGGATTATGCCCTAAACTTGTGTAATTTTGATCAAATAAATAAAGAGTTATTTGTTTTGATAAAATTATATTCTTGTTTTATAAATCCAATAAACTAAGCTCCAAGGTTATAATATATCTTGAACATCAGTGTAGTGGACACTATTTGGATTGTGTTCAAGAATATAACCTAAATGGTCTATGGTATAAGAATAAGGTTGGAAACCTCATTCTGGTAATACCATGGATGTGACCCACTTTGTAATTAGTACAAATGAGGTAATCCAACTCATTCATGTGGTTGACATGTGAGTGGGGGCATCCTGTATGAAGAGTTCATATAAGATCGGACTGCAAATTATTAGTCTAACTAGTGTAATACCGTTAATAGGATAAGACTGATAATTTATAGATGGTCATTAGTGACTCGACCTGAATCCTGAGTAAGTTAAGAACTCATGCTTATAGGGGTTTGTCCTTAGACTAGTATGAGTGAGAGTGGCCTGTAGCCGACTCAATAAGCCTACCTTCTCAGGGACAGAACCTCGTAGGTAGCTGGGGACTTAACTATACAAGATGGAATTCACTCATTCCTACACTAAGGAATTAGATAGGTTGTTCCCTTAAGAACTGACTTCAGGTCTTGAACAACGGGGCCCCGCCCTCTATGAGGGTATGAGTCTATGGTAGAACCATAGGCTTGTTGTTCATTAGAGGAACAGTGGTGCTTAAGGAATAAAGAGGTAATCATAGAGGTAAAACGGTAATTTGACTCATCCGTGATTACGAACAACGTGTGAAGGGTCGACTCATGGGTAATGATTATATCAGTGGACACAATATAATCTACAGTGAGGAGAGTGCAGCTACAAGTCTATAGTGGAGTGATTTGTAGTTAATGAATATTGATTAACTGGATCAAAGAGTTTGATCAGTTAATCTCACATCATTGGAGCTCATGAACTGTAGGTCCATTAGGTCCCTCCGTTGGCTCAACATGGTTATTTTGAGGGTATAAAGTTAGGAATGAAATTAAAGTGTTCAATTTCATATATGAGATGTTATATCAGTTATATGTGATATAATTGATATAATATATAGTTTTAATGTGAATTAGATTCACATATTAACTATATACTAATGAGAGAATGAAAGAGGGATAGGATGGTAATTTCCATCCTTATTTTCCTATATATATAGTTGCATGAGATGCAACTAGGTTAAGGAACCTAAGCTTTTGAAAACCCTAGTGCGTTTTTTTGTTGTGTTGTTGGAAAGGTTCCAAAACACAATCTCTCTCAAAAACATCTCATCTCATCTAAAGGGAACCCACCTTCCTCCCTCACCTAGAGAACAACGGAGAAGATCTGGTGGTAGTGTTCGTGATCGCTTGGGTTCGTGTTGCTGAGATCGTGGTCGTGGGAGAAGGAGCACTCGAAGAAAGGTTCTTCAAAGGTATTATTCTTGTTGTCCATCCTGTTATTATATGCTTAATCTAGATAGTTTAGTTCTTGAATGTAATCCATGTAATGAAATTTAGAACGCGCGATTCACAATCGCTTCAGCTGCGGGATTCGATTCCCTTCAGTCCCAACACTTCGTAGTGTCGATTTTTGATCCCTCGAAGGCTTGACTTGCGCAATGTCAAGTCGTTATAGATATCATCTCAACATTGCCCTATTCCAAGGCATTTTGAAATTTGCATCCGATCACAAAGCATTGATCAGATGCCCGTCTTGGCGTCTAGACGCACTCGTCAGGGGGCACTTTGGTCTTTTTGCATGGTCTTCAACCTCTGCTCGTCTAAATTAGGTCCAATCAGTTCTGCTTTAACCCTAATTCATTAAAAACACTCCTTGAAGTTCCTGATACTCGATTTCCTACAAAATAGACAATAATCACCTAAAAAGCATACAAACTAGCACAAATTAGCCAAGTTAAGATAGAACTTTTATGATCCTATCCGTGTTCATAAGCTATAATGAATACATTGTCACATAATAAAAATCAACATTTGATCTTGGTAAGACTTTTCACGATATGGACTAAATCATTACAAATTTTATAATATAGGAACTAAATCGTTACCTATTAAAATTTTGGGATTAAATTACTATAAATTTGAAAGCATAGATATTAAATTATTACTTATAAGTTGAAACACTAAATCATTAATTTAATAAAATGGGGAATTGTAATGGGTGGCAAAAAAGTTTAAGGGATTTTGCAACTTTATTATCTATTTATTACTTTTGCAAATATAGCAAAAAAATTGTTTTTCCTTTTTTTCGTTTTTTTTTCAAATATAGAAATACCGTTGATATACTAGTGATATTCTAATGATATACTATGATATATCGTAATGATCCTCATAAATCATTTCTTGTGATATCCCATTAATATACTGAATTAAATTTTCAGTTCATTTATATATGTAAATAAAGTATATCATTAGTATATAACTGATATACTTACTCTAGATAATATGATATACCATTGTTGAATGAATATATATTGTACTCTTTATATAATAAGTATTTACTTTTTTTTTTTATTGATAATGGTTTATATATTAATTAATAACATGCATATTTGGTACATTATGGACATTTCTACATGGTACATTATGATATATTGATGGTGAATAGAAGAATCAACTACTACCAAATAGAAATACTGTTGATATACTAATGATACATTATGATATATTGCATTACTTCTGATATTCTAATGATACATTATGATATATCGTAATCATCCTCATAAATCATTTATTGTGATGGACCATTGATTATACTGCATTACATTTCCAGTTCATTTATATATCTAAATAAAATATATAATTAGTATATCACTGATATGCTTATTTTAGATGATCTCATTGTACATTAATAGATCACTATTGTACTCTTGATATGATAAGTATTTCGTTTATATATATATATTGATAAATAAAGTATATCGACAGTATATTATACTGATATATACTTAATGTTAGTGAAATCAACGGGTATCAATAGTAATCACTCATGTAGATATAATATTGATAGATTACTGATATATACTTAATGTTACTGAAATCAACGGGTATCAATAGTATATCGTTCATGTAGTTACTCCTCAGTTAAATGGGTTAGCTGAGAGAATCAACAGAACACTGGTTGAAAGAGTGAGATGTTTACTTTGACAGTCACAGTTACCAAAATCATTTTGGGATGAAGCACTAAGTACAGTTGAACATGTTTTGAATCTCACACCATGTGTTCCTTTGGGCTTTGAAGTTCCAAATAGAATTTGGTCAAAAAAGGACATATCTTATAACCATCTGCGTGTCTTTGGTTGCAAAGCTTTTGTTCATGTTCTTAAAGATGAGAGATCAAAGCTTGATGCAAAGACAAAACCATGTGTGTTCCTTGGCTATGGTCAAGATGAGTTTGGTTATAGGTTGTTTGATGTAGTGCATAAGAAGCTCATTAGAAGTCGAGATGTTGCGTTTATAGAAGATCAAACCATACAAGGCATCGAAAAGACAGATAAAACAGAGTCTGAACATACTGATGATCTGATTGACTTAGACTCAGTTCCTTTGACACAACCTTCTATGCAGACTGAGAATGAAATTCAGAACGATCAAGTTGATGGTGCAGATAAGGTAGAGGGTTCAGAACCAGTTGAGGTAGATGATAATGTTCATGAACAGTTGTCAGAGACAGAAGTTCCTACTAATGTTTCACTCAGAAGATCTATCAGAGATCGACGTCCGTCATCGAGATATTCTACTAATGAATATTTGTTATCGACTGACGGGGGAGAACATGAGAGCTATGAAGAGGCCATAGAAGATGAACACAAAAGAGAGTGGACAGATGCAATGAAAGATGAGATGAAGTCATTACATGAAAATCATACTTTTGAGATTGTCAAGTTGCCTAAAGAAAAAACCGCACTGAAAAATAAGTGGGTTTATCGAGTGAAACAAGAAGAACACACCTCAAGACCACGTTATATAGCGAGACTAGTTGTCAAAGGGTTCAGTCAGAATAAAGGTGTTGATTTTGATGAAATTTTTGCTCATGTTGTTAAGATGTCTTCTATACGTGTAGTATTGGGTTTGGCAGCTAGCCTTGACTTAGAAGTTGAGCAAATGGATGTTAAAACCGCATTCCTTCACGAGAACTTTGACAAAGAAATCTATATGGAACAACCAGAGGGCTTTGAGGAGAAAGGAAAAGAGATTCTTGTATACATGCTAAAGAAAAGTCTTTATGGGTTGAAACAAGCATCAAGACAGTGGTACAAGAAGTTTGAGTCAGTTATGGGGGAGCAAAACTACAAGAAAACTACTTCTGATCACGGTGTTTTTGTGAAAAAATTCTCTAATGATGATTTTATTATATTATTGCTCTATGTTGATGACATTTTGATTGTTGGCAGGAATGTTTCGAGAATAAACATGTTGAACAAACAGTTAAGCAAATCCTTTGCCATGAAGGATTTAGGGCCAGCAAAAAAGATTCTTAGAATTCGAATCGAACGAGACAGAGCATCCAAGAAACCGTATTTGTCACAAGAACATTACTTGAAAAAGGTGCTTGAGAGATTCAACATGAGTAAAGCTAAAACAGTAAGTTCTCTTTTATCTAGTCAGTTCAAATTGAGTAGCAAGCAGAGTCCTTCCACAGATAAAGAGAAAGATGAGATGGGGAGAGTCTCATATGCTTCAGCAGTTGGGAGTTTGATGTATGTCATGGTATGTACTAGACCAGATATTGCCTATGTTGTTGGTGTTGTTAGTCGTTTTATGTCAAATCCAGGAAAATAACATTGGGAGGCAGTCAAGTACATCATGAGATATTTGAGAGGTACTTCCAGTTTGAAGCTTACTTTTGGAGGTGGAAAGCCAGTGCTTGTTGGTTACACAGATTCAGATATGGCTGGGATTTAGATAATCGAAAGTCTACTTCCGGTTACTTGATGAAATTTGCAGGTGGTGCAGTGTCTTGGCAGTCAAGACTACAGAAGTGTGTGGCACTTTCTATGACTGAAGCAGAATATTTTGCAGCAGCAGAAGCGTGCAAAGAAATGTTGTGGATGAAGCGGTTTATACAGGAGCTTGGCTTCAAGCAACAACGGTATGTGATATTCTGTGATAACCAGAGCGTTATTCATCTTGGTAAGAATTCTTCGTTTCATTCCAGAACTAAACATATAGATGTGAGGTATCATTGGATGAGAGATGCATTGAATGATGATTTGTTTGAGCTTGAGAAGATACATACTGATCATAATGGATCTGATATGTTGACTAAAAATCTACCAAGAGATAAGCTTGAGTTTTGTCGTTCCTCTGCTGGAATGACAAGTTCCTCCACACAGTGAAAATAGGGAGATTTGTTGGGTTTTTTTCACTTATGGGAAAAAGCCCACATTAAAGGCCCATGTGGGCTTAGGGTTTTCTTTTATTAAGAAAACTAAAAACCTACAGCAGAAAGAAGAAGGTTAGACGGCAAAGAGGAGAGAGAAAAAGAAAGAGAGAAAAGAACTTTCGTACAGATCTGTTTTTCAGCCTTTTGGGGATCGGTTTCTGGTCCGATCGAGCTGAAATTTTGACAGCATGTTCCTGACATGAGGGTCTTCAATCTGAATGGTCGAGTTTTCTTTTGGAGCTACCTACAGTCAGTTTGCAGTGGGTAATTGGGTTCTACTTTGGGTGAGATCTTTCTTGTTTATTCTCTTGGAATATTGTCGTTTGTTGCCAAGATTTATTATATTGAGTTATCTATTATTATATGCCTCTAGTTGGTATTAGGGAGAACTCGTTGTAACCCATTATTGATTATAGTGGAGATTTTGACTTCGGTCCGTGGTTTTTTACTTCTCACCTTGGGGAGGTTTTTCCACGTTAAAATTGTTGGTGTCTTGTGCTTATTATTATTATTATTGTTTTTTACTTGACTAATTTCCTATTAGGTTCACACAAAAGGGGATAATTGATTTTTAAAATATAGTGTTTATCCCAACAAGTTTAGGACATTATTACTTAGTTTATTATGATTCATTGATTTGTCATTTACTTTCTGTTTACAAGTTTTTGTTTGTTGGGTGATTTTTTTTTATATTTACGTTGAATTAGGTAAAAATTGAAGGTACACCCAAAATTGTTTAAATTTAAATTAAATGAAAAAAAACTCCAACTCGATGACCCAACCCGAAATTATAAGAGTTGGGTTGGGTTGCTCTAAAACATAGGGTTGAACGGGTTGAAGGACTATCCAACCCAAATTTTCGAGTTGGTCCAAAAAATACCTTTAACCCGATTCAATCCAACTCATGTACACCCGTAATACATACAATACAATAATGGAGCTCGGGAAGACTTGAAAGTATACAAATATCTTAAAACAGGGTAACGACGAATTCAATTCAAACCCCAAACCTATTCTCTCCCTCGAAATCTTAAACTCCCCTAATTTCAAAAGTATTCCATCCTGTCATCCCCTTGAACGGTCAATACCTTTTCTTACAAAATAAATAAATAAATAATTTCAATTTGGACCAAATAATTAATAAGCACAATCTTCAATTTGTTTGCGACTGTGTTTGGCTCCCCCATGTTATGCGGATGGGAAAGTTTCCTTTTGACCATCACTTTAATTTCCTTGTTTTCCTTCTTCTTCTTCTTCTTTTTTTTTCGATTGAGTTTTCACTGTTCAATCTGTTTTATTCGTTTCTTGGGAATGGAGATTCGTGGGATTTTCAAACCACCCTTGTCCCTCTTTCCCCTCTTCTTTGACTCTTTGCTTCCTCCATTATTTCTTTACTCCCTATTTTTTTAATACCATATCACTCAAATCTTCGCTATTATTATTATTAATTATATGTGGTAGTCAAATTAATCAATGTACTAGGCTTTTGATTTTTAAGGCTAATTTGATGCCATTGGTACTTTTTTTTTTTCTTTTCCTATCGACTCATTTGAGATTGATATTGAGAGCGCTTAAAGTGCTAGTGAGAGAATTTTAATACTTTATTTTGTGTTGGATAGTCAATGTTTGAGAATGATTTTGAAATGATCAAGATATTTACTTTTGCATCCTAAAATCACTGTTATTTTAAGTGATTCTCGATCAATCCCTTAGAAGGTGATTCTCAAGTCATTTTTTATAAGTGATGGTGAGAGATATTGTTTTCAAAATTACTGTTATTTCAAATTCAAAAACATCATCCTTCTATTTCATTTACTTTGTAATTATATGAAAAGTTATTTTTTCCCTTCTAAAATTTTGTCTCTCTATCATTATTTATCATGAATTTTTTTAGTTTTTATAATTTATATTTCTAATCTTTAAATTTTTTCGCACTTTTTTATCTGTTCAATATTTTTTAAATCTCTAAATTTTTTTTCCCTTTCTAATTTTTATCTCTCAACTTCTTGTCTGCTCTCTTTGACTTTTTGTCTCTATGTTTTCTGTACTTTTTATTTTAGTACAATGGGGTTGAGGATTTAAACTATAAATCTCGTGGTCGTTAACATATTTTTATGTCAGTTGAGCTATACTTTCTTTATTATAATTTATGTACCTCTTTTGCTAACTTTTCTCTCTTCAAATTTGTTGCCCCTCCCTTTTAACTTTTTTTTTATCCTAAAATGATAATTTTATTCCTCAATTAAAATTTTCTCTCAGTAATTTTTTTTACCAATCTAAAATATTTTCCCCTCATTGTCTCACACTTTTTTTTCTATTTTCTTATTTAGATCTCTATTTTTTCTTTTTTAAATTTTTAGTTCCCTCCTAATTTCTTTCTATCTCTCTATAATTTTACTCACCACCCTCTAATATATTTTTTTTCTTTAAAATGTATTACTTTTTTTTAGTAATTTGATGATTTTAAAATCATTTTTGAAAAAAAAAATTAATAGTGAAACAAAGATCTCTTCTCTAAGAGTGGAACCAAATATTACAAGAATTTATACTTAAAATATTTTTACAAAAATAAATATAATTAAATTATTTAGACTTACCAGATTTATTCAAAAGTCACGCTCTCATTTAAAACGACTTTGGATTAAGTGAAAATCATTTTTAGAAGTGTGAAATCAAACATTATAATAATAATATGGAAATCAATTTTAATAAATTAATTATAAACCAATCACCTTTATAAAAAAAACTATTTCTAAAATTATTCCTAAACATACCAATTTATTCTAAAATAATTAATTTAAAATCACTTTTGTAAATGTGTTGAATTGGAAATTCGGTTTATCAACTTTTAAAATAGATTTTCATACAATTAGGCACCTCTTTCTAAAAAAAATTTAAAATTCAAAATCTAGACTTTAGTATTCTAAAATTTCTCCTTTTCAACTATTAATTATAACATAACCCCACAACACTTCAATCAGTTTTTCACATTGATTAGTTGAACCCAACCTAATCTGAAATAATTATCTTTTAAAAAAAAGTTAGAAAATATCAACAAACAAATATGTAAAATTTTATAAATTTTAGAGGAATTGTAATGGATAGCACTAAATATTAGCATATTTGCAAACTTAGTTATGATTTTTTAGATTTGCAAATCTAGCAAATGTTTTTAAATCTGATTTCCATTTACCCTCATTGGTGTAACAGCAGTATATCAGTAGTATATCTGATATACTTTACATTTGGTATATCAGAAGTATATCTGATATACTTTATTTTTATATACCAATATATACCTAAAACGAAATATGTTAATAGTATATATTACTAATATACTACGGATACCCTTCTTTTAGGTATATTGTTTAGAATGATATACTTCTTATATATCCGTAGCAAATTAGATATATTTTGCATATTAGAATATCACTAATGTACTAGATATGTTTATTTCACTAATATACCTAACATTTAGTATATCAGTGAAATGAACATATATAATATGCGAGTTACTGATATACTCTTAATTAACTTCATATACATATATCAGTAGTATATTAGTGATATACTCTATACAATAACACATCTCACACAATAAGATATAACAATCCAATTTGATTTTAAATTATGAATTCTACCTGAAATTTAAAAGCATAACCTGAAATTTACTCTATCTGAATTGTCGGAGATTACAAATAGCTTTTTAGATCCCGTTGATATACTTAATATTACTGAATAAAGTATATCATCATAAATCACTATCAAGCATAAATCACTATTTGTGATATATCGTTGATATACTGAATAAAGTATTTTGGTAGTATATCACACTGATATATGCTTAATATTAGTGAAATCAACAGCTATTAGTTATTTTTTGGTTAGATATGTCATTGGTATATCTGATCTATTGTTAATAAACTACTGATTTTATCGATATTGAAAAACACGGGAGGACATTTCCAAATCTAGCAATAGTTTTTGAGATCCCGTTGATATATTTAATATTACTGAATAAAATATATCAGCATTGTTGGGATGTATGTCCTAATCTCGTTTAGTTTGTAATTTAACATTTGAAATTAATAAGAGTTATTTATTTCATTACTTTGTGTCTCGCAAATTTTATGAACTTTGTCCAATAAACTAAGCTCCAGGGTCATTGAATATACGAGAGAACAAGAACTTGAACGGTGTGTAGTGGACACACAGGGAGGATCACGTTCGAGTTAATGACCCCAACGGTCTACAGTATATGGATTGGGTTGGAGACCTAATCCTGGATACGTTGTGCATGCGGTCCGCTTTGTATTAGATACAAACGAGGTGATCTAACTCGCTCATGTGGTTGACATGCGAGCAGGGGCATCCTGTGCAATGAGATTGTACAAGACCAGACCGTGAATTATTAGACCTACTGATGTAACATCGTTAACATTATGGGACTAATAACTTCGTAGATGACCTTTAGTGACTCGACCTGAATCCTAAGCGTGTTACGGACTCCTATCTCTGGGGGTTTGACCTTTGACTAGTACGGGTGAGGGTGGTCACAGTTACTCACCCAATATGCCTATCTTCTCAGGGACATGACAAAGTAGGGAGCTGGGAACGTAACTACGCGAGATAGAATTCACTCGTTTCCGCCTTTAGGAAAACTAGAAGGGTTGTTCCCTTAAGTGTTGTCTCCAAGGCTTGGACAACGGGCGCCCACACTCTCACTGGGGCGAGAGGGGTGTTGTGTATGGTTGGGCCATTACAACGTTGTTGTTCATTAGAGGAACAGTGAGGACTTAAGTACCAAGAAATTGACATAGGGGTAAAACGGTAATTTGACCCAGCAGTGTCTACGAACAACCTGTGAAGGGTCGACTCATGGGCATTGGTTATATCAGTGGACACATCTTGTCTTACACTGACGGGAGTGCAGCTACGAGCTTTAGTGGAGTTTAACCGTAGATAATGAATGTTGATTAACCGAGTCAAAGAGTTTGACAGGTTAGTCTCGGATCATTGGAGCTCGTCACTGTAGGTCCATTAGGTCGCTCGGTTGGCTCAAACTGGATTAATAGAAGGTTTACATTTTTGGTGTGAATTTGAAGTGTTCAAGTTCACTAAAGGGCAATTATGTCATTTATATGAGATATGATTGACATATTATAGTTTAATGTGAATGAGATTCATAATAAACTATAGGTTAGTCTAATTGTTGAATTAGGGCTAACTTGGAGAAATTAGATTGAGAGAAATTAAATTGATTGTAATTCAATTTAAAAATCCACAATTATACAAATGTGATTTGTAAAATGATATATGAGATATCTTATTATATGTGGTTATTCAAATATGATTTGCATAACCTATGGTTGTGGTAAAATGGTAAATAGGTGGAGATTTCAACTCCACCTATCGCCATTATATATAAACCCCTTTGCAAGAAGGGGGTGGTAGGGGGCTATTGCTCATTTTTTGGATTTCTCAACAAAAGGCAATTGGCAATTCTCTCTCAAAAACACCTCTCTCTCAATCTCTCCTCCTTACACTAAAGAAGAAAATCTCACAATTCTTCTTCTACCAAAAGTAGAACAACCGAGAAATCGAGTGGAAGTGTTCGGTTTCTTGTTCATTCGAGGAGTTCGAGATCGTTGAAAACAACACGAAGAGTTCGTGATCGAAGGAAGGAATCGTGAAGAAAGGTTCTACAACAAGTAAGTGTTGCTTGTTGATTTTTTTCCTTCTTTATTAGCATGTTTAGCCTAATTCTATGTGATAATTTAATTTTAAGAAAACGAGTTTCACAACGATACCACGACGATTCGATCGTTTTCTTCTGCGCGAAATTTTCATTCCCTTCAATTGGTATCAGAGACAATTGTTGGCTTCTAGTTGTGCATTTGTTTTCTTAAAATTAGGTGGGTAAATGTTTCGATTTATGTGATAAATTGTGATTTGCGAAAATGGACGTTTTTGGTTTTGGCACTAGTTTTAGATTTACATTAATGTTGATGAGATCAATGTAAGGGCCCGGTTTTTTGGGCATTTTTTAATGTAAATCGAGTTTGTAAGTCTGTGTCGTTCGTGGCATGAGATGTTCTGTCGACGGTGTTGAGACGCTGTTCTTCGGCGTCTCAACGTTGTCATTGCGAGCGGAGGCTTGGCTGCAGAGCAGCGTTGCAACGCCGAGACGTGGAGTGCACAGGGCGCGACGCAGAGCACTGCAGCATTGCAACGCTACGTGCGTGATGGGCGGTTCCAACGGCCAGTTCGCAAGACGTGGGCAGTTGCTTCATTTTTCAAAACGTAGGGCTTTTTTTAGTATATTTTATTTAATTTTCTTTTTGTAAAATGTGATTTAATTTAATTTTAATTAAATTTATTAATTAAAATTAATATAATTGTTATATTAATGTTAATTAATTTATTTAATGCCCCTAAGTGTCAAAACCGGTCCAATTTTGCTATTTAATTATTTTATGCATGAGATGTATGATTTAATTATTTCTATGTGCATAATGTATGTCATATAGATTTAAAATCACACCTTAAGTTAAACATTTCATGCATCATTTTATATTATAAGTGTTATAATATATAGTATGCATGATAGGTTATATTATAAGTGTTATAATATAATTAAAAGCATGTTTTAATTTATTTAATATAAGAGTTATCTTTCTTAGATTAAAAGTATGCTCATGCATTTAATTTCATGTGATGAATATTATGTTATAGTATAGTTATTCATGTGATGAATGATCAAGCACTATAACATAGAAATGCATGTAACCTAAGTTAATTATTAGTTTTAAATTGTTTAGAACTTGAATAATTAGACTTAGGTTTTCTAGTTCTATAAGATTAGAATTAGGAAATCAAAATATAACCTTTGAATGGTGACTGATAAGTAACTCTGTCTAATGAAGGTTTTGTCTGAGCTTGGGGTATTTAAGCTGACGCTTTGCGGAACACCCCTACCTGGAAATCGACCTGGGAGTGAATTCGGTCTGGAGATTCTCAGGTTATATTATCGTGAGTGTCGTTAATTAAAAGTTGATTAATTTACTCACATAGACCTAAGTTAATAATGTGATTATAAACTTAGGCTAAATCAATATAAGAGTTATATTGGTAGACTTAGGTAAATTTTAGCTGGTTTATCTAGGTCAATCTTGAATAATATAAAGTGCTGAGTGGGAGGAAATAAAGTGTATTAGATACATTTAATTTTCCAACCACAAATCTCCATAAAGTCTGCACCGTGAGATCCATACTCGACCTCCTGGTGTAAATGGGAGCGTCCCCGTTCGGATGGTATTTGTATGGATCAATATCATAGTGGATGGAGAGAGTACTTATAGTGAGTGGGAGCGGGACCTGTAAAAACGGGACCCACAGTCTCTTCTTTCGATTCACACCGTGAGACCCCTATGATCCGCCTGCTAGTTTGGCCTGGACCAGACAATCCCTTCGGACGACCTTGATCATGGGAGTCGGAACACCGTGAATTTCAGAAAGGGATACAGTTTCCTTGTTGGTTTTCCTTCTTGGTTCACCCTTCAGTGGCTATTGTTTGGACGGATACTTGAAAACTTAAAGATTGAGGGTGACACTCACGGGATTCGTTAAGAGTTAATGAATTCGACCAAAAAATGGTAACTGGACGCCTAATGGAATAAAAGTTATTCTGGGATTAGGGTCTGGTCGAGAAAGTCTCGTCCTAGAGGAGGAGTGTTTCTATTCACCCTTCGGTGGCGGTCATTCTAAACCTTTAGGATATCATTGCAAATTTTAAATGACCTAGGGATCATAGGATTAATTTTTGCTAAAACTTGATTGGATTTCAAAAAGTTTTTGCGAGTCTGACACAAATTTTAATTTGATTTTTCAGCAAAAATGTCTAGCTCGATAATAGCATTACTCGCTTCGGATGAACTAGTGGGAGATAACTTCCAAACGTGGAAGAACAATAGTAACACGATACATGTAACCGATGACCTTAAGTTCGTGCTTACTGCGGACTGTCTTCAGTTTCCGACCTCGACTCCGTCACGAAATGTTCGTGATGCATACAATCGATGGATCAGGGCCAATGAAAATGCCAAGGTCTACATTATTGCCAGCTTGTCTGAAGTCTTGGTAAAGAAGTATGAGTTGATGATCACCGCTAAGAAGATCATGGAGTCTCTACAGGACATGTTTGGACAACAATCCTTTCAGGTCCGGCATGACTCGCTCAAACACGTCTTCAACGCCCGGATGAAAGAAAGGGCGTCTGTCCGAGAACACGTTCTAGACATGATGACCCACTTTAATCTGGCGGAGATAAACGAGGCTTCGATCGATGATTTGAGCCAGGTCAGCTTTATCTTGGAGACTCTTCCGAAGAGTTTCCTTTAGTTTCGTAGCAACGTTGTTATGAACAAGATTAGCTACACTCTGACCACCCTTCTCAATGAGCTACAGAACTTCCAGTCCTTGATGAGGATCAAGACACCGGAAGCTGAGGTAAATGTTGCCTACAGGTCCTATCACAGGGGTTCGACCTCTGGGACTAAATCTTTGGCTCCTTCTCGCCCGAAAGGGAAGAAGAAGATGAAGAAGGGTAAAGCTGACCGAGCTGCCGCCCAAAAGGGCAAGAAGGTCAAGGAAATTGCAGAGAAAGGAAAGTGTTTCCACTGCAATGGGGACGGCCACTGGAAGAGAAATTGTCCTAAGTTCCTTGCCGACAGGAAGAATACAGGTAAATGTGATTTACTAGTAACTGAAACTTGTTTAGTGGAGAGTAGTGACTCTGCCTGGATATTGGATTTGGGCGCAACTAACCACGTTTCTTCTTCTTTTCAGGGAATTAGTTCCTGGCAGCAGCTGCGAGAGGGTGAGGTGACTCTACGGGTTGGATCCAGGGAGATTGTCTCTGTTGCAGCAATCGGCAAAGTGAAGCTCTACTTCGGCAGGAATTACTTATTATTAGATAATTTGTATATAGTTCCAGGGTTGTAGAAACCTCGTTTCTATTTCCTGGCTTCTTGAACACTCTATTTCTGTAATATTTTCTAGTAATAAAGCGTTTATTTCTAGAAATGGAAATTTCTTGTGTTCTACTTCACTTAAGTCTAATATGTATGTTTTGAAACCAAATTCGGTCAAAAGCATTTTGAACACTGAATTATTTAAAACAGCAGAAACAAGAACTAAAAGAGTAAAAGTTTCTCCGAAAGAAAATGCCCATCTTTGGCATCTAAGCTTAGGCCACATCAATCTCAATAGGATTAAGAGACTAGTGAAGAGTGTACTTCTAAGCGAGTTGGAAGAAAACTTTTTACCCATGTGTGAGTCATGCCTCGAAGGCAAAATGGCCAAACGTCCTTTTAGTGGAAAAGGATATAGAGCCAAAGAGCCCCTTGAGCTTATACATTCTTACCTCTGTGGTCCGATGAGTGTTAAAGCACGAGGGGGCTACGAATACTTTGTATCTTTTATAGATGAATATTCAAGATATAGGTATATTTACCTAATGCATAGGAAGTCTGAAACTCTTGAAAAGTTCAAGGAGTACAAGACTGAGGTTGAGAACCTGTTAGATAAAATGATAAAGACACTTCGATCGGATCGAGGTGGAGAGTATATGGACACTGAATTCCAGGATTATATGATAGAACACGAAATTACGTCCCAACTCTCAGCACCTGGTATGCCACTGCAAAATGGTGTATCGGAGAGGAGAAACAAAACCCTGTTGGACATGGTTCGGTCGATGATGAGCTACGCTTGTCTCCCTGATTCTTTTTGGGGTTACACAGTGGAGACTGCGGTCTATATTTTGAACAACGTTCCGTCGAAGAGTGTTTGTGAAATACCTTTCGAACTCTGGAATGGACGTAAAGATAGTTTACACCATTTCAGAATTTGGGGATGCCCGACCCACGTGTTGGTGTCAAACCCGAAAAAGTTGGAACCTCATTCAAAATTGTGTCTATTTTTAGGTTACCCAAAAGAGACTAGGGGTGGTCTATTTTATGATCCTAAGGAAAATAGGGTGTTTGTGTCGACAAACGCCACTTTTCTTGAGGAAGATCACGTCAGGGATCATTTGCCTAGGAGCAAAATCGTGTTAAACGAAATGGACAGTACATCAACAAGAGTTGCTGATGGGGCTAGTACATCAACAAGTGTTGTTGATCCTAGCACGTTTAGTCAAATCCGTTCCCAAGAGTTGGGAATACCTCCACATAGTGGGAGGGTTGTGAGACAGCCTGCATGTTACATGGGTTTAGCTGAAACCCAAGTCGTCACTCCTGATGATGAGTGCGAGGATCCATTGTCCTATGATCAGGCAATGGCAGACGTTGACAGGGACGAATGGTTTAAAGCTATGGACCAGGAAATGGAGTCGATGTACTTCAATTATGTCTGGGAGCTTGTGGATCAACCGGATGGGGTAAAACCTATTGGTTGCAAATGGATCTACAAGCCTAAACGTGGCGTAGATGGGAAGGTGTAGACCTTCAAAGCACGACTAGTGGCAAAGGGTTTTACCTAGGTCGAAGGAGTTGACTATGAGGAAATCTTTTCACCTGTTGCCATGGTGAAGTCGATCCGGATCCTTCTAGCCACTGCTACATATTATGACTATGGGGTATGGCAGATGAATGTCAAGACTGGCTTTCTGAATGGCAACCTTGACGAAACCATCTACATGGACCAACCCAAGGGGTTCATAACACAAGGCCAAGAGCAAAAGGTTTGTCGGCTTCACAGGTCCATTTATTGACTGAAACAAGCCTCGAGGTCTTGGAATATAAGGTTTGATGAGGCGATCAAATCTTATGACTTTGATCATAATGTTGACGAGCCTTGTGTCTACAAGAAAATAGTAGACAAAATGTCGCATTTCTGATATTGTACGTGGATGATATCCTTCTCATTGAGAATGAGGTAGGATTTCTTACTGACGTGAAGAAATGGCTAGCTTCGCAATTTCAAATGAAAGATTTGGGAGAAACACAGTACGTTCTAGGTATCCAGATTGTCCGGAACCGGAAGAACAGAACGTTGGTCATGTCTCAAGCGTCTTATATTGATAAGATGTTGTCTAAATATAAGATGCAGAACTCCAAGAAGGGCTTGTTGCCTTTCAGGCATGGGATTCACCTGTTTAAGGATCAATGTCCTAAGACTCCTCAAGAGATTGAGGATATGAGACGGATCCCCTATGCTTTAGCTATAGGGAGCCTGATGTATGTCATGTGTGTACTAGGCCCGACATCTATTATGCAGTAGGGATTGTCAGTAGGTATCAATCCAATCCAAGATTAGATCACTCGACAGCCGTAAAGGCAATCCTCAAGTATCTTAGGAGAACGAGGAACTACAGCTTAGTGTATGGTAGTGGGGATTTTATCCTTACGCGATACATAGACTCTGACTTTCAGACCGATAAGGATTCTAGGAAATCCATTTCGGGGTCAGTCTTCATTCTGAATGGAGGAGTTGTAGTATGGCGAAGCATCAAGCAGGGACACATCACTGATTCCACTATGGAAGCTGAGTACGTTGCGGCTTGTGAAGCTGCAAAGAAAGTTGTTTGGTTTAGGAAGTTCATGACAGATTTGGAAGTTGTTCCAAATATGAACTTGTCGATCACACTGTTTTGTGACAACAGTGGTGCAGTAGCCAACTCCAAAGAGCCTTGGAGCCATAAGAGAGGCAAACACATTGAGCGGAAGTATCACCTGATACGGGAGATTGTGCACCGCGGCGACGTGACAGACACGCAGATAGCGTCGGAGCACAACATTGTTGATCCATTTACAAAGCCCCTCACGGCTAAGGTGTTTGAGGGTCACCTAGAGAGTCTAGGCCTTCGAGTGCTTCCTAACTAGGGCAAGTGGGAGTATTTTAACGGGTATTCAATGCCCTAGTTTATTGTATTACTTTGTTGTAATCTATTGTACATTTGAGAAATGTATTTGCTCCACTAACTTAGTCCAATTGGGAGTTTGTTGGGATGTATGTCCTAATCTCGTATAGTTTGTAATTTAACATTTGAAATTAATAAGAGTTATTTATTTCATTACTTTGTGTCTCGCAAATTTTACAAACTTTGTCCAATAAACTAAAGCTCCAGGCTCATTGAATATATGAGAGAACTAGAACTTGAATGGTGTGTAGTGGACACACATGGAGGATCACGTTGAAGTTAATGACTCGAACGGTTTATGGTATATGGATAGCGTTGAAGACCTAATCCTGGATACGCTGTGGATGCGGCCTGCTTTATATTAGATACAAACGAGGTGATCTGACTCGTTCATGTGGTTAACATGCGAGCGGGGGCATCCTGTGCAATGAGATTGTACAAGACCGGACCGTGAATTATTAGACCTACTGATGTAACACCGTTAACAGTATGGGACTAATAACTTCGTAGATGACCTTTAGTGACTCGATCTAAATCCTGAGCGTGTTACGGACTCCTATTTGCGGGGCCTGTCCTTTGACTAGTACGGATGAGGGTGGTCACAGTTACTCACCCAATATGCCTATCTTCTCAGGGACAGGACCAAGTAGGGAGCTGGGAACTTAACTACGGGAGATGGAATTTACTCGCTCCCGCCATTAGGGAAACTAGAGGGGTTGTTCCCTTAAGTGTTGTCTCCAGGACTTGGACAACGGGTGCCCACCCTCTCACCGGCCCGAGAGGGGTGTTGTGTATGGTTGGACCATTACAACGTTGTAGTTCATTAGAGGAACAGTGGGGACTTAAGGAGCAAGAAGTTGACACAAGGGTAAAATGGTAATTTGACCCAAAAGTGTCTACGAACAGCCTGTGAAGGGTCGACTCATGAGCATTGGTTATATCAGTGGACACATCTTGTCTTACACTGACGGGAGTGCAGCTACGGGCTTTAGTGGAGTGTTACCGTAGCTAATGAATGTTGATTAACCGGGTCAAAGAGTTTGACAGGTTAGTCTCGGATCATTGGAGCTCGTCACTGTAGGTCCATTAGGTCACTCGGTTGACTCAAACTGGATTAATAGAAGGTTTACAATTTTGGTGTGAATTTGAAGTGTTCAAGTTCACTAAAGGGCAATTATATCATTTATATGAGATATGATTGACATATTATAGTTTAATGTGAATGAGATTCATAATAAACTATAGGTTAGCCTAATTGTTGAATTAGGGCTAACTTGGAAAAATTAGATTGAGAGAAATTAAATTGAATGTGATTCAATTTAAAAATCCACAATTATACAAATGTGATTTGTAAAATGAGATATGAGATATCTTATTATATGTGGTTATGCAAATATGATTTGCATAACTTATGGTTGAGGTAAAATGGTAAATAGGTGGGGATTGCAACTCCACTTATTACCATTATATAAACCGCTTTGCAAGAAGGGGTGGTAGGGGGCTATTGCTCATTTTTTGGATTTCTCACCAAAAGGCAATTGGCAATTCTCTCTAAAAAATACTTCTCTCTCAATCTCTCCTCCCTACACCAAAGAAAAGAATCCCACCATTCTCCTTCTACCAAAAGTAGAACAACAAAGAAATCGAGTGGAAGTATCCGATTTCTTGTTCGTTCGAGGAGTTCGAGATCGTTGAGAACAATACGAAGAGTTTGTGATCGAAGGAAGGAATCGTGAAGAAAGGTTCTACAACAAGTAAGTGTTGCTTGTTGGTTTTTTTCCTTCTTTATTAGCATGTTTGGCCTAATTTTATGTGATAGTTTAATTTTAAGAAAAGAAGTTTCACAACGATACCACGACGATTCGATCGTCTTCTGCTGCGCGGGATTTTCATTCCCTTCAAGAATAAATCACTGTCAAGCATAAATCACCATTTGTGATATACCGTTGATATATTAAATAAAGTATATCGTTAGTATATCACACTGATATATACTTAATATTAGTGAAATCAACAGATATCTGGTTGGATATATTTTTGGTATATCAGATCTATTATTGATAGACTACTTATTTTCTCGATATTGAAAACATAAGGAGGACATTTGTAAATCTAGCAATAGATTTTGAGATTCTATTGATATACCTAATATTACTGAATAAAGTATGTCAGCATAAATCACTATCAAGCATAAATCCCTATTTGTGATATAATGTTGATATACTAAATAAAGTATATCAGTAGTATATCACATTGATATATACTTAATATTAGTGAAATCAACAGAATCATTAGTATATCACTTATGCAGTTATTTTTTGGTTAAATATATCATTGCTATATTAGATCTATTGTTGATAGACTACTTATTTTCTCGATATTGAACAACACGGAGAAGGTATTTGTAAATCTAGCAATAGTTTTTTAGATACTATAGTATATCAACCGTATATCTGATATAATTTATATTTGGTATATCAGTAATATATCAATAGTGTATTTCATTTTAGGTATATCATTAGTATATCAATAGTATATCATAAGTACATAGTCACTATGTTTTTGATAGACTATTCATAAGTATGTTTTTTATAGACTATTGATAGACTATTAATATACTTCAGATTGAAAAACGCGCGCGAAAAATATAAGAGTATTTTTTACTTTGCACGCCATCCATTTGGGTTGGGCCTTTTTTTGTTGCTATTTTTGCAAATTGAATTAAGGAGTGACATGAGTATAATATTTTTATATTTTTTTGTTATTCATGCAAGTGCCCCTAAATTTTAATGTGTCAAATACTATAACTTACTTTTTCGTGGTTAAAATTGAAATTTTCTAAACATTAATTTACAACTAATTTTCTAATAAAGTTGACGACAATTGTTTTAACAATCACACAATACTTAAAACTAAGCCTTAGTTATTGTTTTTATTGTTTTTATTTATTTTTCTCGTTTTACTCTTCATTTTTTTTTTTAAATTTGAAGTAGATCTTAAATTCTATTATATTTTCCATTCTGATCCTTTTCAATTTTAGTCTTTTAATTTTTATAGCTTTAGTTATAATTGAAAATATAAGACTTGTTTGATAACGGTCTCCTTTCCTATTTCTTGTTTCTCACTTTTTAAGAAATAGATTTGTTTGATAACCCATCTCATTTCTTGTTCTCAAAATTTGAAAAATATTTCTAAAATTAGAGTTAAATTTTAGAAACTACAAATAGTATCTCTCTATTTTGTTTCGTTTTCATATTAAAATGTTTCTCAAAAGACCAGATATAGATATTTGATCTTAAAATGTTTGATAATGATCGGTATTTCTTGCTCTTTTGCTGACCATTTTTAAAAATGGTCGGCATTTCTAAAATAGAGGGGAAAAAGGGGTTCATATTCGAGCCCTTTTGCCGACCAGTTTATAAAATGGTCGGTATTTCTTATCACTTTCGTCGATCATTTTAAAAATGGTCGGCAATTTGTTCTCTTTTGCCGACCGTTTCATAAACGGTCGGCCTTGTAACACACTTTTTTCGGTGATTTTATAAATTGCTGCCATTTTTCTTCACTTCTCCCGACCGTTTTATTTTAACCGTCGGTATTACCCTTACTTTTGCCGACCACTTATCAAACGGTCGGCAATTCCCTCACTTTTGCCGACCACTTATCAAACCGTCGGCATTACTCCTTTTTTCCGACCATTTTTTAAGCGTCGGGGTAAATAACGTCGGAAAATAGTAAAATTCTTGTAGTGTGTTAGCAAAATGGGTGTGTTTTTTTTTGTTTCCCAAGCCTCGAGTTCAAACCCAGGCTGGACAAATTTTACTTTTTTTTTTAATTTCAAATTTTTGCAATATAAATATTTATGTTGTTTTTATTATTATTATTAATATATAAAATTTTATTTTTAAATTTTATTTCTTCATTTTACCATTTTTATATTTGTATTATTTTAATTTGAAATTAAAAATTTTCAATATTTATGTATTATTTAAATTTTAAGTTTTACGTTTTGCAATATTGATATTCATATATTATTATAATTTTAAATATTATATTTTAATATATTTATTGATATATTATTTTTATTTTGAATTTTAAATTTTTCCATAAACATATTTATATATTATTTTAATTTTTGATTTTGCAAATATATATATATATATATATATATATATATATATATATATATTTTTGAATTTTGAATTTTAGATTTTTAATATGCATATTTATATATTGTTTTAATTTTTAATTTTGGTTTTTGCAATATATATTATTTTAATTTTTAGTACACTAAGAATCTGTTAGAATTTTGCAATAAATAAATTTTGTTCACTAAAACATGCATTTCCTCATTTTAATATTTTACAACCACAACATTTAGCAATATAATTGAGTTTGATTTGAGTCGACATCATTTAAGACGAATGCCTAGAGTAATAGATAACATTGCAGATCAAATTTGGACATCATTTGAATGATAAAATAGTTTTATTTATTTACTTTTATTATTAGTTAATTTTGCATCGATGCTTGTTGATATTAGATAATATAAATTTTTTATAATTAATTATATTTTTATATATTTTAATACATGTTATATATTTTATATTATATAACTAAATTCTTTTTAAACTATAAAAAATAAGAAAAAAAAGAACATTCAAGAACAAGAAACAAGAAACAAGAAAGAGTTATCAAGGAAGATTCTGTTTTCAAGAAATAGAAATAGTTATCAAACATATTCAATAAACAGGAAATATTATCAAAGGGGACATAATGAACCTTTTACTATACACATATGGTTAGATTACCACTTCTATGAAAGTAATGAACAGATACGTAACGTAATGAAATTTTAAGGATCTAAATCGGGGAAATTAAGGCCCAGTGAAGAGTTATAAAAGTTTAGGAATCAACAATATTGGAATTCCAAGTGTGGTTTTAGTTTTCTAGTTCTAAAAAGGGAATAAATCATTTTTTTTTTTATTTTAAACTTGGCTTGTATCAATTTCAATCTTAAACTTTTAATTTCATCAATTCAAACTTTAAATTTGAATAAGTGTATCAATTTACCTCCTCGGTTAAGTTTCTGTTTCAATCCTCGCTAGAAAGATTTTTCACTCGTGTTCAAAGATATACGTTGCTCTACAACAGATTTGTTATTTAAATGTTTTCCAATTTCAAAGTTTATTTTTTTTCCCACTTCTTATTATTAACAGAATTATAGTTAGTTGGCTTGTATCTGTTTCAAAGTAGTTTTTTAAATCAACTGTCTTAGTTATTTAAATTGTTATTCTGTTGAATTGGGTTATTATAAATACTCATAGTGTATCTATGATTAATACAAGGGGAAATATAACTCTTTCACAGTTGAGTGGAAGATTTCATGGTATCAGAGCTATTGATAACTCACGTCAAATAGCTTCCTCGTGGCCTTTTTTTCCCAAATCGTCTGTTTTCCTTGTGCCCTCCTTTTCTTATACCCTCTGTCACGCTTTCGAACTCGTTTTTTTTTTTTAACTTAATTCTCCTTGCGATGGCATCCGATAGCTACAAAGATCCTCAATCACCAATTTTTCTTCTCACCAATGTCTGCAATCTTATTTCCATTCGGCTCGACTTGTCCAATTATGTCCTCTGGAAGTTTCAATTTTCTGCCATACTCAGAGCTCACAAGTTATTCGATTTCGTTGATGGATCATGTCTGATTCCTCCGAAATCTCTATCGCCGATTGCGCCTTCTTCCTCTGATGGTTCTGTTGAAAATCCAGCCTATGCTGATTGGGTAGCAAAAGATCAGGCGTTGATGACCTTGATCAATGCGACCCTCTCTCCCGAAGCCCTAGCCTATATCGTTGGGTGTATTTCGTCACAAGAGGTATGGGATACTCTTGCTAAACACTATTCTTCAAGTTCTCGGTCCAATATTGTTAATCTTAAACTTGATCTCCAATCTGTAATCAAGAAAGGAGATGAGTCTTTTGATTGTTATGTTAAGAGGATCAAAGAAATTAAGGATAAACTGGCAAATGTCTCTGTTGTGGTTCATGATGAAGACTTACTCATTTATGCCCTTGATGGACTTCCTGCTGAATACAATGTCTTCCGCACATCCATGAGAACTAGAGCACAATCTGTCACCTTCGATGAACTCCATGTGTTACTTCGTTCGGAACAGTTGGCATTGGAAAAACAGTCGAAGCGTGATGACTTTAATTTCCAGCCTACTGCAATGTATGCGTCCAATCCGCCACGACCTACCTCTCAAAATTCGTCTAATATGAATACCAGTACATCACGTGGTCGAGGACGCGACAGAAATTCCGGAAGAGGTCGTACAAATCAGTCACAAACTGGGTTTTCCTCGGCTCGCGGACGACCGCTGAATCAGTCGCCATCCAATCTCCCTGACGGTCGCATTAGTTGCCAAATTTGTAATCGACCAGGTCACTCTGCCCTCGATTGTTACAATCGCATGAACTACCATTATTAAGGGCGTCATCCAACACCACAGTTAGCAGCCATGGTGGCTACTCAAAACTCTCAATTCTTGAACTCACAGGGCTCAATGAATCCTACTTGGCTGACTAACTCCGGGTGTAATGCTCATCTTACGGCGGATTTTGGCAATCTCACTGTCTCCAATGAGTACAATGGTGAGGAAAATATCCTGGTAGGCAATGAGCAGTCTCTCCCGATCACTCATACAGGTTGTGGCAATCTTCCCTACTCTCCCTCTTCTTCCTTTAAAC
Organism: Trichosanthes cucumerina; assembly: GCA_036507285.1. Lineage (NCBI taxonomy): Eukaryota > Viridiplantae > Streptophyta > Magnoliopsida > Cucurbitales > Cucurbitaceae > Trichosanthes > Trichosanthes cucumerina. The sequence goes on from CM071844.1 coordinate 20,985,620, forward strand.
TCTCTAATGTCCTGTATGTTCCCGACATCTCCACAAATTTGCTTTATGTCCATCAACTCTGCGTAGATAATAATTGTTCAATAACCTTTGATTCTGACCTCTTTTTTATTCAGGACAAATCCACGGGCAGAATCTTGTTTCAAGGCCCTAGTGTTAATGGCCTCTATCCTTTCACCCACTGCCCTTCAGGCCTGAAAAGCTCCCTAACTGCTCAAGTTGGAACCAAGTCATCCTCTAGTCTCTGGCATAACCGGTTAGGTCACCCTCATCTTCACACTTTAAACAGAATACCTAGAACTTTACGTCTCCCTTCATGTACTAAAGTCCATCGTGTCTGTGAACACTGTCTGTATGGTAAATTGCACAAGCTTTCCTTTCCTCGATCTAGTAGTTTTTCTCTATATCCTCTTCAACTTGTGCATAGTGATGTATGGGGTCCTGCCCCTGAAATGTCAATAAATGGCTACAAATATTATGTTTCTTTCATTGATGACTTTTCCAAATATACTTGGATTTTTCCTATCTTGAATAAATTTTATGTTGCCTCTGTTTTTCAACGTTTCAAACCTTTTGTTGAAAATCAATTCTCTTCACGAATTTAAACTCTTCGTACTGATGGTGGTGGTGAATATGTTAATCATAACCTTACCTCCTATCTTCAAAAATATGGTATTCTTCACCAAAAATCATGTGCCTATACCCCTGAACAAAATGGAGTTGCTGAACGCAAACATCGACACATTGTTGAGGTTGCTATTTGTCTTATGACCAAAACCTCCTTACCTGTTCACTTTTGGCCTTATGCCTTTACCACTGTTGTCTTTCTCATAAATAGGTTACCCTCGTCTAGCCTACACCACAAAACACCTTTTGAATGTCTGTTTAGTCGTACTTCACGACTACAGATCATCTAAAACCTTCTTGTGCAGCTTACCCTTTGCTTAAGCCATACACCTCCAATAAACTTCAGTCTAAATCCTCTAGGTGTGTCTTCCTTGATTATCCTTTAGAGTACAAGGGTTACTTGTGTTACAACTTAAGCAATGGTAAGTTTTTTATATCCCGTCATGTTATCTTTGATGAAACTTTTTTTTCCCTTTTCCAATTTATCTCCCTCAGAGTCGTCCCCCTCTCCCTCTACCCCTTATACTCTCCCTCTATATCTGTTTTCCCCCAAATTCGTACCACAACCTAGTCCTGAGAGTGTAGAACGGGTCTCTGCTGCCATTGAACCAAATCATACTAACATTTCTGAATATTCTGAAGGAACTAATACTACTTGTGGTAGTCCTACTGTTGATATTGTGACTGATACTGCTGCTAATGCTGCTAGTTCTTTGAATGACCTTGCTATGATTAATGCCCCTATGCATGACAGTGTTGCTGCAACTTCCCATTCTTTGAATTCCCATCCTATGCAAACAAGAAGTAAGTCTGGCATTGTTAAGAAGAAAGTTTTTTGTTGCCACAACTTCACCTTTCGACAGCCTACAGGATGAACCCACTTCTTTCACTCAAGCTTCCAAGCACACTGTTTGGAAGCAAGCAATGACTGAAGAATATGAAGCCTTACTAAGACAAGGAACTTGGACCCTCACTCCTTTTCCAGATGGCAAGAGTGTTATTGGGTGCAAATGAGTCTACCGAATCAAGAGACATCCTAATGGGAGCATAACTCGTTACAAAGCCCGTCTTGTTGCCAAAGGCTATCACCAAGAGGAAGGAGTTGATTATGATGAGACCTTCTCTCCAGTGGTGAAAAAACCTACCGTTCATGTAATCTTCACACTTGCAGCACAATATGGATGGCCCCTTAGGCAACTCGACGTCAAAAATGCCTTTCTCCATGGCCATATTCGTGAAGAAGTGTATATGCAGCAACCCCAAGGGTTTGTCCATCAGTCTTCACCTTCCTTGGTATGTAAACTCTCCAAATCTCTCTATGGTTTAAAACAAGCTCCTCGGGCTTGGTTTGAATGTTTTACTTCACATCTACTAGCCATCGATTTTGAAGCTTCAACTGCTGATTCGTCTCTGTTTGTGTATAAAACCTCCTCTTCCATTAAATACCTTCTGTTGTATGTTGATGATATAGTTATCACTGGGAGTGATCCTTGTATTGTGTCTGCCCTGATTTCTTCTATGAGCTCACAATTTGATATGACTGATTTGGGAGAACTAAAGTACTTTTTGGGACTGGAGGTTGAACGCTCGACTACTGGTTTGGTTGTTCGACAAACCAAATATGCACGTGACATCTTGCATCGTTTTGGTATGACTGGTTGTGAGCCATGTAACACTCCTATGTCTCTTTGTCCCTTTAAAGAAGAGGAGAGTTATCCTTGTTCAGTCGACGATGCCAGGGCCTATCGTGCCATGATTGGAGCACTCCAGTACCTCACATTTACTCGCCCAGATATTGCCTTCAGTGTCACTAAACTCTCTCAGTTTATGCACTCTTCTCTCGAGTGCCATCTAACTGCAGCAAAACGGGTGTTTCGATATGTAAACGGGTCCTTGTCTAAAGGCTTACTATTCAAAAAATCTCTTACAAGTCTTTCATTAGCTGCCTTTTCTGACTCTGATTGGGCTGGCAATGCTGTTGATAGGCGGTCAACAACAGGATTTGTGATTTTCTTAGGTGATAATCCTGTTTCATGGGCCGCTAAGAAACAAACTACGGTTTCTCGAAGTTCAACTGAGGCTGAATATAGGGCGTTAGCAATGACTGTAGCTGAGTTATTTTGGATACGTACTTTGCTGAAAGACTTACACATATATGGGAGTAATCCGCCTCTTCTCTGGTGTGACAACATCTCTGCTATTCAGCTAGCTCGGAATCCTGTTTTTCATGGACGGACAAAGCATGTTGAAGTTGACTTCCATTTTGTTCGAGAAAAGGTTGCTTGAAATGATCTCTCTCTTCACTATGTTTCTTCTCATTCTCAGTTAGCCGATATCTTCATCAAGCCTCTAACTCATGATCGTTTTTGTTTCTTACTTTCCAAACTCATGTACTGATAGTATTTCGTTTGAGGGAGGATATTAACAGAATTATAGTTAGTTGGCTTGTATATGTTTCAAAGTAGTTTTTTAAATCAACTGTCTTAGTTATTTAAATTGTTATTCTGTTGAATTGGGTTATTATAAATACCCATAGTGTATCTATGATTAATACAAGGGGAAATATAACTCTTTCACAGTTGAGTGGAAGATTTCACTTATCTTCTCTGATTTTGCTGTTTTTTTTTTCATTACATTAATTGGGGGATTTTCAATTTTAAGATAGGATTCTTCTTGATCCCATTGGCTTTTCGCAGAAATAAAAGCTTATTTTCTCCATAATTTTCCTTAATAAAGTACTCTCATTCTTTAATCCATCACCAATATTGATTTTTTTTTTAAAAAAATTCTCGTTAGCCTCAAGCTCGATTTGTCCTCCATCCATCGTAATGGACATAGGATTTTCAAAATTACCTCATCATATTGCTTGTCCCATTCCTCTCCAGCATCAATATCACTCTAATACTCCGTAAGATTGTTGACAGGGACGATAAGTTCATTCGGTTCATGAGCATCGTTCTTCCTACCACCACCTTCTTTATTCTCTCCTACATTTTAGTCAATCTCAAACTCCTCGCCATTGAAGTTGATGAAAATGCCATGGTCGTTGCTGACTTCAATAACGACGTCATTGCCTGATCTCTTCACACTTGTCGTCATGGGTATCGACACCAAATACCAAGAGAACATATGAGTCCATTTGTTTTTCTGTAGGTCCTACTACTAAAATTCGAGTTCGCGGTTTTCATGATGGTAGTGATCCGATCTAGAATGATCTAATTATTTTTTGGTAATTTTTTTTTAAAATAACAAACAAGTACATATCATAGAGCAACACGTGAGTTTGGACATGTATGAGAAATCTTTCTAATGGTGATTGAAATGAAAATTTAACTGAGGTTGAAAATTGATATGCTTATTCAAGTTTGAGGTCTTAAATTGATGAAATAAAAGTTTATGGTTAAAATCGATACAATCTATCAAGTTTGAAGTTTAAATTGATGAAATTGAAAGTCAAGGGCTAAAATTGATACAACCTTCCAAGTTTATGGTCAAAATTGATTTTTCTCTTTGAAAATAAGCTTATTAAGTGCATGTTTGGGAGTGATTTTGGAATCCAAAAAACCAATTTTCTTTTAAAATTATAATGTTTCGCAATGATGAGGAAGTGATTTTGGAAACATTCAAAATCACTCTAAGTGATTGGTCAATCACTTGAAAGGTGATTCTCAAAGCAATTTTGTTTTTAAATGACTAGTATTTTCTATTTATAAAATATTACTTTTTGTGACGGTTAAAAAGCGTGATCTTTTATAAAAAGTCATTAAGGTCATCCATCATTGTCAAAACTGTCACCATTGAAGCCATCCATCATTGTTTAAAAATAAGAGAATTAACTTAAATCTAATGTAATATATAAGAGTTAAGAATTGTGTATATATTTTTTAGTGCACCAGTGTTCGGACCAACTTACGTACAGTTAAAAGCCAGCACATATATGAGTCACTATATATATATAGTGAGTGTGTTGGGGAGGTTCACATGGAAAAATAGTAGTCTATTCTATTCAATGTGCATAGAAATAAGGATTTGAAGAACAGCAAGGGCTATACGAGGTGGCAAAGAAGAGCCAAAACATTCACTATGAAATCACCTGAAGAAAGGCGTTTTAGATGCCATTAGGGTGACATATATAGACCAATTACCCTAAATTAGTCCTTTTAAAACATCGATACATGTGTCTTCTAATTCAACACCAGCCTACTTTTTTTAATCCACCAAATTATTTCATATCTCTAAGATCCTCCTTTGGATTTTATATCCACTTGCTCCCCATTTTTATTTTTATTTTTTAACCTATATAAATTTATCTTTTTCACTCATTTAACACACTTCCATACTTCATTCATAGTTTATTCTTCTTAAATTTGATAGCACGAATTTATATAATATATATTTGAGTTTAAGAGGAAAAAAAAAATAAACGGTCCTTCCCGAAGTTTATTTTAGGTTAAAATACTATTTTGGTTTTTATACTTTATAATGTTTGTTCTATTTTGATCTTTGTACTTTTAGATATTTAATTTTTGTTCTTATATTTTCAATAAAGCTTAAAGTTGGTTCCTATATTAGTTTATTGTTAATTTTTCTTTAAAAAGACATTGATTTTATTAGTTTTCCCTCTACAAATTTTAGAAGTATGTTCACATTGTATCTTTTCTTGTATTAAAGTTATTGGATAAAAATTAACTTCAAACTTATCATAAAGATCCCTTTTAAACTTTTTTGAAATTATAGAGACTAAAATTGGATATTTAAAAGTACACAGACAAAAATGAAACAAATTCTAAAGTATATGATCCAAAATGATATTTTAACCTTTATTCTATTAAAAACAACAAATCTCTCCTATTTTTGCAGTGAAACAGTCATATTCACTTATGATCAAAGTCTATATGATTTTGAATTTGTTTTCACTAAAAAAAATATATCATACTAATAAAAATGTTGTCCTTATATTAATGTAATCAAGATCTTCTCCTTTCTGATAGAATTGTATTTGCATCTCAATTGGTTCATAAATCTAAAGTTGAATTACACTTAATTTAGTCATAATTAGTATATACTCTCGACCTTCTCTACTCTAAATATTGTCCAATTTAAAAAATGGTTAAAAAATCTAAACGTATATAATTTTTTTAGAACAATTAGAATTAGAGGGATTCAAATTATAAATTTCGTAGTCGTTAACACATTTGTTAGGTTAGTTGTTAATTAGGTAAAGATTACAATATTGTCACGAACGAGAGTTTCTAGGAAGGTGGAGGTTAAGTTAAGCACCATCAACGCGTATACATACGAAGAGTTCTCATATAAAAGTCAAAATCTTCCGGCGATCCCAAACCAATACAATACTGAAAAGCTGCGAAGTCTTTTAAAAATATCTAAAAACTAATGTGCTCTTGGATTCGGATGTCTGTTTACTCGACCGACCGACTCAATTCCAATATATATTATTAGTAATTAATTTAATAATTAAAACCTTATTTTTTAATTAATTCATATTATTGTTTTCAGGCATCCAAAATAGTTCATTCTGGTTTTAAATTTCTGTCAAAATCAAAAGTCGGAAAATTTTGTTTTAAATATATTTTCAACCTTCTTTCCTATTTCTATATTTTTTTAATATGGGATCCTCAACATACTCTTTTAAGAATATGTCTCTTTAGGTTTATTATTTTTGGGTTAGATCCCAATTTTTAGACTGAGTATTCTTTTGAGTTTTATAGACTGTGATACCATATTAGATTACATGAAATTCTACTTTAAAACTAATTGTCAATTGTAAGGTCTTTCTGTAATTTTTTTAATGTGGAATCCTCAACACCTCTATGTACATCTTATTTCTTTTGAACTCTAAACAAGAAGTATTCTACATACACTTAAGATTTTTCCTTATACAAATTCATATGAGAAAAATTGCTTCTATATCAGGTATAGAATTGATCTTTTGCATTTCTATCTAAATGATGTGAGAATATATTTACATCTTTAACATCGTCTTCACCTATACACTCAATAATGTATAAGCACGAGCGCTAGCTAGAATATATGAAACAGGATGGAATGGAGAGTGTTAGGAAAATACTATAAAAATTAAATATATCATAACCTATTGATTCATGTTTTTGTGTTTAGCGGTGATTTAACATAGTATATATCAAAATATCAAATCTTTATATAGTTCCATTTTTTTTCTAATTAATGTTGAAGCTTAGTTGGGTTCTCTTTAAGCCTCTTTTAAATTAGAATCTTCAACCGTTTCTATTTTGATACCCTAATAAATCACGGTTGTATTCCGAAATCATGTAAGTGTGGAAATGAGAAAGTGGGATAATTCATGAAATAAAATAAAGTTTAGAAAATGGGTTGTTGCATTTAAGAGGGGATATAGTCAATTAGGTCAAGAGCCGACCAATGTTGAGATCTTCCTGAAAATAATAGACATAAATTGTAAAGGGAAAATGAAGTAGTGATTGTTTTTGTTGAATAAAAGAGTAAATGTCTTTTGGTCCTTTGTCACATGCAACCCAACAAACCGAGTTTCCCCCATATGGGGGTCTATGTGTGTGTGTTCATACAACTTAAGCAATGGGTATTTTCTCTAAACTACCCACATTAATTAACTAATTAATTAATTAATTAATTAAAGGACAAAAAAGAAAGCCAATCAAAGTTTTCAAAATTTAAGAGATGATTGTGGAGAGTATCATTGTATTTAGCACAAAATGGATGCACATGGTTGAGATAATTATATTCTCTCTCTCCCATGTAACATGTAGAGAGTAACATGACCCTTGTCAAAAACCAAATATTTATTTAGTAGCACTTTTGTTGAAGACCCTTCTATTTCATCTTAAAAAAGGTATCTTTTTGAGTTTCTTTTGTTGTTTAAGAAAAAGAAAAAAAAAATAAAAAGTTGTTGGATTAATTTTATATATTTATTTATGAGAATTTACTTTATGGTTTTTACTTTCACGATCCTTAAATATATATAGGCAAAATAATTTCAAATCAATCATGAAAGAGAATGTAAATCATCAGCATGCAAAAAAACTAAAAGGTGGGTGAAAAAGCCATAAGGTGTGGAGTTTCTGAGATTTTTGAATGATGAGGGAAATGATGATCAAATTTGAATAGATCCATCTCTGTTAGGCCCTAGGCAATCATATGCTATGTCATGTTTTTTTCATTAAAAAAATTAAAGAACATTTTTTAGATAAAGTTCCTTCAAGGGGATTGCATGCGTATAATTCTCTGATTGAATTTGTGAGTTTTAGCGATTTGATTAGTACATAAATCATGATTAGCAGTCTTTTAGTCTTTAATTAATTAACCTTGAGAGGGAAAGAATAATATGTTGGCTTTATTGGATATCATCATTCACAACTCTCACCCTTTTCAGATATTATTTAGTTCATTTAATTATTATTTAATTTTTTTAAAAAAAAATTCTCATCTTTTGTTAATAATTAGCTGATTGATGAAGAACATGCAATTATAATGCTTATCAAGTGGATCAGATCATTTCCCCATTGATGGTTGACTGTATATAAATCATTGACTGGCTTTAAATTATCCTTTTTTTTTAATAACTTATTGATTTCCTAATTAATACTCTTCCTTTTTCTTTGCTTCAAATTATAACTTCTTTTTCTTCTTCATAAATGATGAAGAAAATCAATATGCATGTGGGATCAACATTTGTGAATTTCAAATGTGTTGTGCTATATGTTGATTGAGAAACTTAAAAGTAGTCTAATTAAGAAGAAAGTTGGTTCTGTTTCAAAAAAGTAACTAAAAAAAGGATGAAAGTTAGCTTTAGAGTGTGTGTATATATGAGTACTTTCTAACATGCGATGATGAGTAGGGGTGTACATAAGCCGGGTTGGGTTGGGTTGAGGGAGATTTTTGGACCAACCCGACATTCCTTCAACCCAACCAACCCTATTCATGAGAGTAACCCAACCCAACCCAACCCAATATTTTCGGGTTGGGTTAAATCACCCGAGTTAACTTTTTTATTTTTTAATTATTTTTAAATCATTTAAAATATTTTTTTCTTGAATTAATAACTAAAATCACATGAAATTCAAATATCAAACTTCAAAATCCATAACATCTTAACATTTTGTTAGAAATCTAGAAGGAAACATAAGAAATTAACAAATAATTCATTTATAAGTATATATTTAATTAAAATAAAATTAAAAAATATAAACTTTGGGTTGGGTTGGGTTGGGTCAACCCGAGCCTAAAAGGCCCAACCCGAGAACCGACCCGAACTTTTCGGTTCTTCAAACTTCTAACCCAACCAAAACCGAAAAAAAATCTAATCCTACCCAACCCTTAAGGTTTGGGTTGGGTAGTCCGGGTTGGTCGGGTTACCGGGTTACTTGTACACCCCTAATGATGAGCCAATTTAATATTTGAGTGTGTTTGATCTGAAAGTAAAAATTGAAATAAGGTATTCAATGAAAAGATAGTTGTTTTTCATATGTATTTGATAATAGATTTGAAAATTAGATTCCAATAAAATTATTGTTCAAACTATTAAGGATTAATTTATGAATTATAAAATTTGTTGTAGTTAGCTACTAATATTAATTAATTTAGGAGAGCATGTGTGTCATAAATTTGTATAATTATTATTTTACCATATTATATAATTTATAATATATTATGTTCTATGTATTTCAATTTCATAAAAATGAATTGAATTCATAACCTGAAATACAATATTTATTACAATTTATATCCTACATTTTTACATTTTCAATTCAAAATATGAATACGAAAAATGTTATTTTTAGAATTCACTATTTGGAATATAGAATTTGAAAACTATTTTTTAAAAAATTTTTCCAAATACATATTCATGAATCGAAAAATATAAAATGGAATTCACACTACCTACCGATGATGAATTATAAATGGTATGGCTTTTCCATTGAGAAAAGTATTTTTGATGCGAGTTAAGGAACAATTTTAAGTTTAAGTTCTATTAAAGGTTCAAAGACTAAGATAAATATTTGAAAGTACATGGACAAAAATAAAATAAAACTTAAAGTACAATGACTAAAATGGTATTTTAACTATATATATTTTAAGTGATTTTGAACTAATAGAAGTGAGTAAAGGTGTCTTTGACCTACCTTCACATCAATCTACTTATTATATAAACATTTTTTTTAGAATTTTTCAAAACACTTTTAAGTTTAAAAAAAATGTTTTCAAAATATTTTTAAATTGGTAAAACCAGTCTCTAAAACTTTAACAAAACGCAGTACAAATTTTAATTTTTTTTAGTCATCCAAAAGCAGGCATGTCAAATACACACAGTTTTAGAAATTCCTTCCTATTTTATGAACTAAACATTTTTAAAATGTATTTAAAAATGTTTAAAATATTTTTATTAGATTACATGAGTTTCATCAAAGAGACATCATCCAGAAGAGGCATGTTGAAGAATAATCTAAATTGAAAAATCTAGAGTGACCTCACAATTTATAAAATATTTAAACTATTCCTCTCATTGCCAATTGATATGGAGATGGAAACCCATATAATCTAATAATTTTATGTTTGCGTGGTATCAAATAAAAACAGACTTATGGGGGGAAATTCTCGGAAATTTTGAATAAATTTGGGAGTAATATTTATTAGAAAACATGGACTTTTTAGAATTGGGCACCCTTTATTTGAAGTCTAGAAAATTAAGAAGATTAAGTTGGTTCTTGCGAGCACTAATGCACAACCTTTTTTCAACTTTTTTTCAAGTGGAGTTAATGGGTCTCTATCCTATGAGAACTCGGAGATCATTTTTAAAGAATAATGACTCACCACAAAACCCTATCCAATCAATATATGTGTTGTCGGCCTTCTAATTAGGTTAAAGGGGCTGAAGAATGGAAGCCACTAGCAATTAATCCTAAATAATATTAACGAAAAAATTAATTTTGTAGCCCCTAAACCCAATAGTTTGAATTCAGTTTGAATCAATTAAAACTCAAAATCTATAATTTTCATCAATTAAAATTTTTTAAATTTGTAGTTTAGTCTACTAAAACCATAGAGAAGAACTTGGGTGCAACACCCATATTTGCACAACCCACCACAATAATAAAGAATAAAAAATTTTGAACTATATTAAAAAAAAAACAAAAATTGTGAATGCCAAGTTTTTATTAGATTACATAGAGTTATATGTCAAAACCAATTGGCAATGAAAAGGATAGTCCATGCGTCTCTTTAATTCATCATTTTTTGCCACCATATTAGACAACACATAGAGTTCCATCCACAACAAATTGATAATAAAGGTGTAAAAAGGCCTTGAATTTGTTATCTGCCGATTCGAATGACCAAGTACGTGGGTCTCGCTGACTGGTCAACAAGGTGTCCAAGGGCGAAGCGCCCTGGTGGGGGTTTGGGGGCAACACCCCCGAAACCTAAATCAGTTTATATTTTTCTTCTATTGGGTCTATTGGGCCAACTCTGTATTAGGGTTTAGGAGGGGTGACATATATGAACCCCTAAACTCCTATATGAAGTTAATCTGTTCTGTGTAATTTTGTTCTCTCAGTTAATAAAATTACTCTCTCTGTGCCCGTGGATGTAGCTAACACAATGTTAGTGAATCACGTAAATACTGTGTGTGGTTTTCTTTTGTGATTTTCTTCGATTATCTACTGCCTTCGTTTTAACAGAAGGAATAACTCATATATCATATAAATTGTGAATTCTCTCATCATGTTTAATTTTCGATGTAGGATCCTAAACTTTCCAAGGCCATATTCTAATTATTTCATCGATTAATACTCTGAAAATTGTAAAATTTCAGTATATTAAAATCCAAAACTTCCAAGTGGCTCTATTGATATTCTTGATTAAATTTCATTAGAAAGGTTGTGATAAAGACAACGGACCACAATGGAATGATATTGTCCATTTTGGGTAACAACCCTCATGGCTTTGCTTTTGGTTCCCCAAAAGGTCTCAAACCAATGGAGATAATTTTCCTCGCTTATATACACACGATCAATCTCTTCTCTAGCCAGTATGGGACATTTATGTTTGAACTCCTAACAGGCTATTAATTAAATTTTGGGATGCACAAGGATACCATTTTAAATTTTTATTAAAAAATTAAAGAAGGAAGAAAACCATGATCAACACGTAAATCAATGTTGAAACCATTAGAAGAAAAGTAGAGATGATTTGAGAAAAGTGAAAAAAAAAAAAACTTATCGGCAACTCTATGTGACTTGATAGTTTTTCACTATTAGATGTAGAGAATACTTCGAGTTTATATCTAAAAATGATTGAATCTATATCTAAGAATTATTATGAGAGTCATTTAAATAAGTTATCCTCTTTTGATGGCTTCACAAATCAAATTAGACTAAATCATGCTGTCAAGAGGTAAAAAGATGTTACTATTGTAGAAACCCTCCTCTTTGATAAAAAAGAGGAATAAAAAACCATAGTTGGAGGACTATTATATAATAGGATGTTAAAGTGTAATTGAACTTCAACTATTACTTTTATCTTGGTATTCTCGAGCATCAACATCTCATTCTCCCTATTGACAATTACTTTAGTTTTCATGTTGATGTATCTCTTGGTGTTGCATGCTTCACTCGACACATGAAGATCTTTTTAGGAGAGTAAGACATTTGTTCGCACACATACAGTAGTGGTGTAACTGACAGTGGAGTTGTTGTAGTCACGAGCATATGCATTAGGAAAATATTTTCTAGTGATAACGAGTATGTTGTACAATATGAGATTTCACATGCGTTTTAGTGAAAAGCAGGGGCGGATTTACCATAGGCCTAGAGGGGCTCGAGCCCCCTCAAATTTTTACCTTTAATAATATGTATAGAAAAAGTTATATTAAATAACAAAAATGTCTTTTGACATATTGGTTAGTAGGTTATAAGCTCTCCCTTAAGTCATTGGTTCAAAAAGCAATTTTAAATAATTTTTTCCAATGTCATATTCAAGTTTCCTTCGATACAAATTCTGGATCCGTCACTGTAAAGAATGTGATAAATAATGGTGTTCTTGTTGCCACGAAGCACATTGTCATTAATATCATTGTTTTATATAGTATATAATTAAAATACTATCATTTTCATAAATCATATTACATTTTTTTTCCTTATTCAATATAACATATAATTTTAATATCATTCCCAAGTGCACACCTCAATTTAACTAATAATCTTCCAACAAAATTTAATAAAAGGAGAAGATTTTAGTGAAAGAGTACAGATTGAATCCCTTTAGCAAATATAGTATATATTTTTAATTGACACAACATCAACATGTAACATATAAATTAATATGGGTACCAACTCGTAAGACGAGTGTGAAAGAATAATACCCCAATGCATAAACTTCATAAAAGTCAATATACCTATATGCGATTACCACCCCTATGTTTGATTTTGTCGGACAATGTAATGTATTTTGATTTTTTTTTTATTATACTAAAGAGAGAGCAAAATACTTCAGGATTGTGTAACCTACTTTACTATTATAATATTTTTTAAAAAAATTATTAAATATTTTTCTTTAGTAATAAAGTGGGTTACACAATACTTGAGTACACCTTGATTTTTCCTATTGCTAAAGTTTTGATCAAACTAAAATGAGGTTAGAGTAGATGTAAGAGAGTTCTTCAAAAACTAATTAGCAATTATAATTAGTTTTTTTTAGTTAAGCAACGTAGAAATGACGATTCGAACATTTAGAGCATGTTTGGTATGAATCCGGATTCTGTTTTATGTTTTCGGATTTACTGAATTTAGTAAATATGTGTTTGACATATGTGTTTATGAAAACTATTTTCAGATTATGAGATCCAAATAGTAGAAATTCTGAAAAAAAAAATATTTTTATGTTTTTATTGTACCTAGATTCTGAATTTAAAATTTTAAAATGTAGAATTATATTAAACAAAGATAAAAATCTTAATAAATACAATATTTCAATTCATAAACCCAATTTACTTTTATTAAATTAAAATATGTATAATATAATATATTATAAATTATATAATATTATATTATAGAATAATAATTCTACAAAATTTATAAAATTATGTTCATAAATTAATTAATAATGACTTATATATTCAATCTAATAATTAGTTTTACAACTAACACTAATTTCATGATTTATAAATATGTTATAGAATACACTTTAAACAATTGTTTAGAATGAAATTAAATTTCTAAATCTGCTACCAAACACATATCTAAAAACATGAAATACAAGTTTGTTTTCATTGAATCCCTTGGTTTCAAATTTCTGTTTTCAGATTGCTTTCCAAGCTAAGGAGAACTTTAATTTTTAGGATAGAGGGTCACCAATTGAGCTATATATAGTTTAGATATAATAAATTAGTTTTTGCATGCTATTCCATGATGTATTGACATTTGTAATTAATCCGTGACTTATGCACCACAACTCTAAACTTGTTAGAGTAGATCATCAATGCCATTTTTGTTATGCTAAATAAGTAAGCCAAGTAAACTAATTTTGTTGAAAGAAAATTAAAATTTGGATGGAAAGGAGTGAATGCCCTATTACCGTATAAGGAAACATGAGTACTTATTTTATATTTCTAATCTAATTTAGATCATACATCATAGATTGGATATGGAAACCCACATGCATGCGTTAATCTTTTCTTAGTATGGAAAACTCTAGGTGATCTATAAAATAGTCAAATGTGATCTAGTTTATATTCTTACTATTTTTTTTTATTTTTTTATTTTTGTAGAACATAGCATTATAAATATGGATATATATAGATTTGAACTCTTAAGGTATACATCCAATTATTACTGCCTTAAACATTAAACTATGTACAAATAGACATTTTTGTACTTAACATAGAATAACTTAAAGCTAAATGATAACTTAATAAAGTGGAGTGAGTTAGTATAAAAAAACTCACCGAACAAATACTAATACCTTGCTATTCGTATGAAAAATAAGTTCATCTCAAGTATTAGGAAAATTTCTAATACTATGAATATTACTTCTACTTAGTTTCAACCATGTCAACATAATTTAAAAATGTGGTAGGATCCACCAACGTTAAAAAATTATTTATATAACAAACTTTAAAAAATGAAAAAGCATATACATACTAACACGGGAGTACTAGAAATTTTGCCCTCAATTATAGGGTATCATTTAATTTTTATACTATCAAGCTTATTTAATATTTATAAAATATATAATAAGTTGAAAATGCAATTTTATATATGTATTATAAAAAAAGGGAATTTGATTTGAGAGTATCACATGCATGTAACCTTTTTACATATGTTTGATTTATACATGACCAATTATCATGCACAATTAGTAGGGGCCCACTCGTCTGGAATTTTCCACATTCAGTTTAGGTAATAAAAACATGAATGTGGTCTGAGTTGAAAAGAGAATAATATATTATTACAGAAATGTTGGTTATTTAAACTCCCAATATGCAACTCCCGTAAAACCAGGCCTACAATCATTCCCTTTTCTATTCCATTACTCCACAATACAAACACTCAATCTCTCTCTTTCTCTGTGTTTATTCCATGGACTTCAGCAACTCCAAAAACAGCTCCCCCTCTCCATCGAAGCCGAGGAGAAAGCAACAAGAGCAACAACCCCAGCAACAAGAAACAACAAGGTTTCTTGGGGTTCGAAGGCGGCCATGGGGTAGATACGCCGCTGAAATTAGAGACCCATCTACCAAAGAGAGACATTGGCTTGGCACATTTGACACGGCTGAAGAGGCCGCCTTGGCCTACGACCGTGCCGCTCGGTCCATGCGTGGCTCCAAGGCTCGCACCAACTTCGTGTATTCGGACATGCCACACGGCTCCTCAGTCACTTCCATCATATCTCCCGACGAATCCCAACTCTTCCCTCCAGCAAACCCCCTCCCCCAAACTCAACCCAACAACCTCTGCTTCACCCTTCACGACCCCTTCACCACCAGCCCATTCCCGGGCAATGACTGGCCGCTACCCGACCCCGACTTCAACTCCTCCTCTTACCAGCCCGTCACTGCCTTCATGGACACCGGCATACCACACGACGACGCCGAGCTTCCTCCGCTCCCGCCCGACGCCTCTTCTTCCTACAATGACTGTGCCACCATGATTGATTGGTCCACTGCCTCCTCCTCTTCCTCCTCCTCCTTCATCGGCTTTGATTCCAACGCGGTTTTGCCGCCTTTCCCTGACACGGGTACCGACGCCTTCGGATTCGGTTCCTCATCCACCTACTTCTATTGAGCTATATTTCTTCCATTTCTACTTGTTGAGTTTAATCTCATTGTTTAAGCTACAAGAGGTGTGTGTTTTTTTGTTTTCCTTTTTCTAATGGAATGCCAGCACCCAAGCTTAGAAACTGTCTCAATATGTTATATATATATATATATATATATATTTATTTTGGGGGATATCAATATAGTATATCTATTGCCACTGCCCACTGCGTGTCTTTGTAACAATTGTTCAAGAGTCTGATTACGAGAGTAAAGCTACTAAACAATTACTTCCATTATCTCTCACACGTTCTCAATTTTTTTTTTTTTCCATATTTGTATGTATACACTTTATCGTTACTATATATATTGAGAATCATTATAACAATAATATATTTTTATGCATTTTTTGTCGTCTTGATTTGATTTGATAAGCTTCTCCTTTGAATAGAAAAAAAAAGACTTTTTTTTTTTGCTTTTTTGAAAAGGGGCATTAGAAATAAAGGGATTGGACTTTTTTAAATATGAGTTCTTTACACTAATTGATCAATGGATCATAACATGAATCTGTTAAGTCAGCTTAGGAAATCAATATTAATTAAGGGAAGAATCGAACATATGATCTATCAATACTATGTTAAATCACCAATCATCTTAAATGCTTAAACTAATGAATTATGGTAAATTTAATTGTATCAATTTCCAACAAAATCTCTTTTGTCTCCACCATTCAATGGTGGATGAAAAAGAGTGAGAAAAATTGAATTAGGATAGAGGAAAATGAAAAATATTTTTTTTCTCCTTATTGTCAACAATTTAATGGGGGAGGTTTGGAGATTCCTACCTATCAACATGTTATTATCGGTTAATCAATTAGTATTGTTCTTGATCAAATCAATTATGTTTAAACATATTAAAAAAAATTTCAATTTTTCCTACACTTGTGGTTGTACCAATTTGTACCATAGACTCAATTTCTAGTAATTCACTCACTTATTTTAACCAAAAAATAAAGAAAAAAGAAAACTTAGTAAATTCACTAATTTTAATAATATTCAGTTCTTCACAAATTTGAATTAATATAGTTAATAAACAAACTAATCATTAAATAACATTATGAAAACACATAAAATCTTAACAAAAAAAAAGTACCAAATTTTCAAACAAAAATTTATGAAAGGATATAAGTTGCAACAAATATTTTTAAAGTTTAAGGCTATGATTGAAATATTTATCTAAATTTGGAGTGCAATTTTATGAAATGGAAGATTTTAGGTAAAAATCTATAGAATTAAAGATAAATTTAAAAGTGAAATTCGCTTTTCCCCAACATATTATATGTGAACAGAATCTTTTAATAGATCGATCAGAGATTTAAAAAAAATATATATATTCAAACTTATATAATATTTGTGGAAAAATGGGTGGGTGTGAATGATTGAAAATGGGTTCAACATACAAACCGGGATACTTGGTTGTCTCATTTGTTGGCTAGAATTGAAGCTTCGTAAGGATATATGCCTAGAGATGGCAACCTGCCCCCAATTCTAAAAACAATCCCTCATTTCCGCCTCTATATTTGGCAAAATTATGACGAGGTAAGAATAAATTTGTTCTAGTTTTGATGTTGTCAAGAACAAAACGAAGACTACTCCTTATCAAGAAGGACATATTTTAGCGCAAAACTAAATGTGGATATATAGATAGAGTTCTATCATCTTATAATTGTTAGGAGTGGAGATAAACGTTCAAGATTGATCATGAGTATATAAATGAAGTAGATTTTTTAAGAAACTAAAAACAAAGTCACGAAGACTTATGGTAAAATGGACAATATATGATATCTATTGTAGAGATATGTGAAAGTCTGTATGTGCCCAAATGATTTTAAAAGGGCACATAATATAAAGAAAGAGTACATACGTGGCACAATATAAAAGGGCCAACAAGGCAACAGAAAGCATAAACAATAAACAAGCAATCAAGCAGCAATTACAAGTGAACCGGTAGAAGAACGAGGAAATTAAACTGAAGAGAATGAAGGGCTTAGGTCATAATGTCAGCTATATTCTGGTGTTCAAGAGAAGGAAGAGCGTTGAGCACTGATATTATTGCATTAGACATGCCACGCTATGAGCTTGGTAAACAAACATGGAATTAGTATTAGTAGTGTTTTGATTTTGAGGCAAGAAAATTATCCCATTAATTCTAAAAGACAAGTACTCAACTTAATTAGAAACCATGCACAAGGACTTTTGTTTTAAACCACCGAAAACCCAACCATAGAATAAAGAATAAAGGCAAGCGGTTGTTTCATGTACTCTTCCACGTTGTGATTACGTTCGCAACAGAAACCTTAATCGCAAGTTCACATCTGCTGGTTTGGGTATGATGTTGTCGCCGATTTGAGTTTGCTTGTCGTTGCACATCTGCTGTCGTTCGTCTATCGGTGCTCGTCCGTCATTCGTTTGCCTTCTCTGCTGTTCTTCTGATTTGCTTAAAGCGTGGGTTGGAATCTGCTTCAAAAAGAGTCATAATTTTCGGTGGTCTGAATTTTTTTTTTTTTTTTGGGATTCTTCATCATTTTTTCAGTAGTTATAAATGATGAAACATGGGTTAGGAACTGTTATCTTTGAAGCCTCCTCTCAACCTCGTGATTTCTCTTCTCAAATCGTGACTAATCATAAATTTCAAGGTCACAATTTGATTGAATGCAATCATTCAGTTTTCATATATATTTGTGATCGTGGCAAATATGGTTATCTAACTGGCGATACTCATGCACCAAAGGTGTAAGACCCGAAATTTCGATCATGGAAAGCTGATAACCACTTAGTCATGTCTTGGCTGCTAAACTCCATGACTCCACAGGTTGGAGAGAACTGTCTATTATTCAAAGCAACAAAAGAGATATGAGACGCAACCTGTGAAATCTACTCTAGTTTTGAGAACTCATTTGCTCTACTGGAAATTAAAACACAATTGTATGGTCAAGGTGAACTTAAAGTCACTTAGTATTATTGTTCACAATTGAAAACATTTAGATATATACGAAACACACAAATGAAAAGTGTGGTGAAAGAATGGCTCTTTACAAGAAGATAATTGAGGAAAAAAAAGATAATAAGGTTTCTTTTAGAGCTTAATAAGTAGCTAGACAACGTAAGAGGAAGAATAATATATGGGTTAAAAAAACCAAAATTATTGGGATACTAATCTCTCGACATACTAATCTCTACTCTACTTGTGGCTAAGAATGGGCTTCCCAAGATTATTGGGATCTCCTCATCTTCCTCCGTCTTTATGATAGTGTGTGTTATGCTATCTTATTCTCTATTATTTATGTTAATTTTGTGATAATTTTATGAACTTTTATGCCTATCTCTCTTAATTTTGTAGAAAATCGAGCTTGAAGAGCAAAATTGAGTGTTCGTGAGTATTTTGGTGAAATTTGAAACCTTTTTTGAAGCTTAATTAAAGATTAAAGAAAACTAGAGATGTAATTTAAGAATAAGACACATCATAGGAGTTTCTACATCGAATCATGATCCAATGCATCAAACCGAAGGTCATTTGGACACTTGAGTGTAGAGATATAGTAAAAACAATTAGACTGTCTGCGAATGTCTATTAGGCGCCCAAAACTAGTGCCTAGGCGCTGCTGTCGAAGCGGGATTTTCAAAATGAAGCGCCTAGGCGCTGTTTTCACAACCCTAACTATAAAATTTGATTTTTTAGATGTCTTGAGGGTTTTGAAAATCACCTCTTGGGGAGGAAAAACAAGAGAAAAGACGGGGAGACAACACTTGCATGTCACCTACACGAATGCGTTGGATCACTGTATTTGTGACAAAGACAAAGTAGATCATATCTATAGTGTCGCCAGGATAAGGTACCCAACTTCATCTCTATACACTATCGACCCTTTAGACTGTTTCTTGAACCTTGATCCTCGTATGTCTCTACACATGGTTCAAGACACATAATACAACGTAGGATGTTAGTTTATTGGATTTAAGGTTAATTTAAGGCAAACTTTAAAAAAATCAACAACATTTGAATGAATAGTGATAATAACATTTTATTCAATAAATTGGAACAAATTACAAAATTACAAACTACGAGTTTTAGGGCATAAACCCCAACAACATCAACATCAACGAGATATGCATGCTCTCCTCTTTGAGAAATCTTGTAGGTAACGAAGCATTGGACAATCCTACTGAGGAGCAGTTGTAGGAGGCCCTAGAGCTTGTTGCACACGAAGGCAGTGAATTGAAAGTCTCGCCACGGGGGATGAGAACTTTGGTGACTGCAAACATTAAGGTTGAGTCGTATGTATGGTTCCATTTCCTGAAGAAAATAATGATTCTACCTACAACACATGACACCACTATCTCACAAAAGAAGGTCATGTTTATGTACAACATCTACAAAGTCGTAGACATTAATCTAGGAAGAATCTTGAGAGAAGAGATCGTGGCCTATGCTCGAAGAAACGTGAGATGTTGTTTCTTTCTCACCGTGAAGTTTTGTAGGAGGGTCGGATTGTACCAAGAAGGCAGATAAGTGATTGATAGATGCAATACACTCTAGATCTAATGGCCATTAACAAGTTGAAGGACTTGCATGCACAGAAAGTAACTTCTCCTAAGAAGCAACCTACCAATCCTTTAGCCCAACATCTTTTTCTCCACAAGCCACGCCAGGACCATCTGGGCCACCACAAGAAGACATGAAGACATCCAGGCTCATATGCACAAACTACAAGAGAAAAGTAAGGCTTATTAAGCCTATACAAGAAAGAGGGATGAGGCCATTCGAGAAGCCCTCATAGAGCTGACCAAGGGCAAGACCCTCTCATTACCTGACTTTTCTTCATTCTTTTAGAGTTTGTGAACCCACAGAGAGATTATTCGTCCTCTACCTCTTAGAGGAGTATTTTTTCTCTACCTTATCTTTATTGCTTTCATATTTAGTTTAATTGTTTTTGTTTTTTTGCTAGTTTACTTGCTTTCTTAGGATAGATTTGATGTTTCCTAGGATAGATTGAGATGTTTTTGTTTGTTTTCTTTTGTGAAAAACACTTATTACTTAAATGGTTTTCCTTACAACTAGCACATGCATGAATAAAAATCAAATTTCCAAAACAAGCTTCCGTTTTGCCTTTTTTGGTTTTTGGGGTTAAAAAGTTCTTTATGATGATAACTAGAGCTCTCTCATCTTCCTAATACTTTTTTCAAACTTGAATTTAAGTTTCATGTACCTTATCAATAACTTTTCTTCATAAACCTTTCAAATATGAATACTCCTTGTGTTTAGACTACTTAGTGTGCTTAGGAGTGTCCAGTTCAATATTTTGCAAGTTTAGTTAAAACAACAAAATGTACCCTGTGTTGAGATATGTGTCATAAACTTATGTAATTTTGATCAAATAAACAAAGAGTTATTTGTTTTGGTAAAATTATATTCTCGCTTTATAAATTCAATAAACTAAGCTCCAAGGTTATAATATATCTTGAACATCAGTGTAGTAGACACTATTTGGATTGTGTTCAAGAGTATAACCTAAATGGTCTATGGTATAAGAATAAGGTTGGAAACCTTATTCTGGTAACACCATGGATGCAACTCACTTTGTAGTTAGTACAAATTAGGTAATCCGACTCATTCATGTGGATGACATGCGAGTGGGGGCATCCTGTATGAAGAGTTCATATAAGACCAGACTGCAAATTATTAGTCTGACCAGTATAACGCTAGTAACAAGATAAGACTGATAATTTATTGATGGTCATGAGTGACTTGACCTGAATCCTGAGCAAGTTAAGAACTCCTGCTTATAGGGGTTTGTCCTTAGACTAGTATGGGTGAGAGTGGCCTGTAGCCAACTCAATAAGCCTACCTTCTCAAGGACAGAATCTCGTAGATAGCTGGGGACTTAACTATGGAAGATGAAATTCACTCATTCCTAGACTAAGGAATTAGATAGGTTGTTCCCTTAAGAACTGAGTCCAGGTCTTGAACAACGGGGGCCCACCCTCTAAACTAGCTTAAGAGGGTTTTGAGTTTATGGTACGACCATAGACATGTTGTTCATTAGAGGATCAATGGTGCTTATGGAACAAAGAGGTAATCACAGGGGTAAAACGGTAATTTGACCCAATTGTGATTACGAACAACTTGTGAAGGGTCGACTCATGGGCAATGATTATATCAATGGACACAATATAATCTACAGTGAGGAGAGTGCAACTACAAGTCTATAGTGGAGTGACTGGTAGTTAATGAATATTGATTAACTGGATCAAAGAGTTTGATCAGTTAATCTCACATCATTGGAGCTCATGAACTGTAGGTCCATTAGGTCCCTCCGTTGGCTCAACATGGTAATATTGAGGGTATAAAGTTAGGAATGAGATTGAAGTGTTCAATTTCATATATGACGTGTTATATCAATTATATGTGATATAATTGAAGGGAATGAAAATCTCGTGCAGCGGAAGGACGATTGAATCGTCGTGGTTTCGTTGTAAAAAATGTTTTCTCCAAATTGAGTCTATCCTATAGAAACTAGGTTAAACATGCTTTTAAGAGGAAAAAACAGTAAGGGAACACTTACTTGTTGAAGAACCGTTCTTCACGCTTTCCTTCTCCGGTCACGAACTTTTCGCGATCTCGATCTCAACGAACTCGTTCTCTTCGAACAAACGAACTACCCGGACACTTCCGAAAAGGGCTTCTTGGTTGTTCTCTTTAGGTAGAAGGAGAGTAGGTGAGACTTCTTTTGGTGAAAGGGAGGAGAGATTTGAGAGAAGGTTGAGAGAGAATTAAGAGTTCTTTTGGTGAGAAATCCAAAAAATGAAACTCAAGCTCTACCAATCCTTCTTGCAAAGGAGTTTAAATAATCGTGATAGGTGGAGTTGAAATCTCTACCTATTTACCATTTTACCACAACCATAGGTTATGGAAATCATATTTGCATGACCACATGTAATAAGATATCTCATATCTCATTAAACAAATCACATTTGTATAATTGTGGATTTTAAATTGAATCACATTCAATTTAATTTCTCTCAATCTAATTTCTCCAAATTAGCCCTAATTGAGCTATTAGGCTAACCTATAGTTTATATGAATCTCATTCACATTAAACTATATAATATGTCAATCATATCTCATATAAATAACATAAATATCCTTTTAATGAATTTCAACACTTCAAGTCCACACCAAACTGTAAACCCTCTATGTATTTAGTTTGAGCCAACCGAGGGACCTAATGGACCTACAGATGGTGAGCTCCAATGATTCGAAACTAATCTGTCAAACTCTTTGACCCGATTAATCAACATTCATTAACTACGGTAACACTCCACTAAACCTCGTAGTTGCACTCCCATCACTGTAGGACAAGTTGTGTCCATTGATATAACCAATGCCCATGAGTCGAACCTTCACAGGTTGTTCGTACACTGTTGGGTTAAATTACCATTTTACCCCTGTGTCTACTTCTTGCTTCTTAAGTCCCCACTGCTCCTCTAATGAACAACAACGTTGTAATGGTCCAACCATATACAACACCCCTCTCGGGCCAGTGAGAGGGTGGCACCCGTTGTCCAAGCCCTGGAGACAACACTTAAGGGAACAACCCCTCTAGTTTCTCTAAAGGCGGGAACGAGTGAATTCCATCTCGCGAAATCAAGTTTCCAGCTCCCCACGTGGTCCTTTCCCTGAGAAGATAGGCATATTGGGTGAGTAACAGTGGCCACCCTCACCTGTACTAATCAAAGGACAGACCCTCGCAGACAAGAGTCCGTAACACGCTCAGGATTAAGGTCGACTCACTAATGGTCATCTACGAAATTATTAGTCCTATACTGTCAACAGTGTTACATCAGTAGGTCTAATAATTCACGGTTCGGTCTTATACAATCTCATTGCGCAGGATGCCCCCACTCACATGGCAACCACATGAACGAGTCGGATCAACTCATTTGTATCTAATACAAAGTGGGTCGCATCCACAACGTATCTAGGATTACGTCTCCAACCCATCTATATACTGTAGACTATTCAGGTCATTAACTCAAACCGATCCTCCCTTTGTGTCCACTACACATCGTTCAAGTTCTAGTTCTCTCATTAATTCAATGTCCCTGGATCTTAGTTTATTGGACAAAGTTTGTAAATTTTCGAGACACAAAGTGATGAAAGAAAAAACTCTTATTTAATTCAATAGATAATTATAAACAAGTACGAGATTAGGACATACATCCCAACAATAATTGATATAATATATAGTTTTAATGTGAATTAGATTCACATATTAACTATATACTAATGAGAGAATGAAGGAATGATAGGATGATAATTTCCATCCTATTTCTCTATAAATAGTTGCATAAGATGCAACTTTGAGATTAAGCTCTTGGTGCAACCCTAAAGTTCACTCACTCATTGTGTTGGAAAGAGTTCCAAACACATTTCTCTAACCTACACATCTCATCCTAAAGGAACCCACAATCCTCCCTCACCTAGAGAACAACGGAGAAGACCTAGTGGAGGATCTTCATACGTTCGGGTTTGTGTTGTTGAGATCGTGATCGTGGGAGAAGATGCTCGTGGAGAAAGTATTCTTCAAAGGTATATTTCTTGTTGTCCTATCTTTAAAAGCATGTTTAATCTTAGATCTAGTTCTTGTAATAGATTCGTGTAACAAAATCATGAACACGCTATTCACAATCGCTTCCGTTGCGGGATTCGATCCCTTCATTATTATGTTTTATGAGTTTTATACTTGGCATGATTATGTGTATGTTATCATGAGCTTATGAATCATGTTGATCGTATTTATCATGTATCTCTAGACTATGTGTCTTATTATGTGAGGTGGGGGTTGATTTGTTCAGGTTCTACCTAACATTCCTAACAGGTGATTGATTTGAGTTAAAGCTTGGTTAGTGTCAGAACCTAGGTGGATATGTTGGATCATTGAGAATGAGTCAAGGATATTAGGAATGCGTAGTTAGAACCCCTAGTACCCTTTTAAAACCTGGAACCCAGTACTTACTTCACCCTGAGGTACACCTGAGCGAGTTAAAACCTCTAGATTAACAAAATTGAGTATAGGTTGTGAACCTGGGGTGTGCCCCTATTTGGGAGGTGGTGGATTCCATTGTCCCATGCTAGCTTAAGGGTTGATCTCAATAGAGTGTGTTGATGATACGACTCTTTGCTAGCGGTGAGGTGAGCCTGGGGTGTGTCTCCGTAGAGATTGAGCATAGGCTGTGAACCTGAGATGTGTCCCCATTCGAGAGTGGTGGATTCCATTTCCTATGCTAGCTTAGGGGTTGATCTCCATAGAGTGTGTTGATGACACAACTCTATGCTAGCGGTGAGGTGAGCCTGAGTATGTCTCCGTAGAGTTTGTGTATAGGTTGTGAGCATGGGGTGTGTCCTCGTAGAAATTGAGCACATGCTGTGAGCCTAGGGTGTGTCCCCATTCGGGAGTGGTGGATTTATCATTGTCCCATGCTAGCTTAGGAGTTGATCTCCATAGAGTGTGTTGATGACACGACTCTATGCTAGCGGTGAGGTGAGCATGGGGTGTGTATTGTAGCGTGAGTGGTGGCTTCTCTCATTGCATGGTCAATCTAAGTTCCAAGACTGAAGGTAGAACTCGAGGTATTACCATAGGTGGCTCAGGGTGAGAAGTGCAAGTTTGTGAGACCTGCTTTGGGGTTTGAGTGAGTTTAGGAGATGGGTTCAGTTGTTTTTGTCGAGTAAGGGGCTAATCTCCATAAAGGGTGTTGATGACACGACTCTATGCTAGCGGTGAGGTGAGCCTGAGTGTGTCTCTGTAGAGTTTGTGTATAGGTTGTGAGCTTGGGGTGTGTCCTGGTAGAGATTTAGCACATGTTGTGAGCCTAAGGTGTGTCCCCATTCGGGAGTGGTGGATTTCATTGTCCCATGCTGCTTAGGGACTGATCTCCATAGAGCGTGTTGATGACACAACTCTATGCTAGCGGTGAGGTGAGCTTGGGGTGTGTATTGTAGCGTGAGTGGTGGCTTCTCTCATTGCATGGTCAATCTAAGTTCTAAGACTGAAGGTAGAACTCGAGATATTACCATAGGTGGCTCAGGGTGAGAAGTGCAAGTTTGTGAGACCTGCTTTGGGGTTTGAGTGAGTTTAGGAGATGAGTCTGGTTGTTTTTGCCGAGTAAGGTTGGACGTAAGTGGGATATTTAATGAGTATTTTTATACTCATTCTTTTCTTTTATTGTTTTGTTTGCAGATAAAAGTCGAACTGTGGGATGGATGACGATGGTGGAAACCTGGCGAGGCTATGGGGATGTTCTTTGGTGCCCTTTAACTCATAGTAGCTATTGTAGTACTTTTTATTTCTGTTGTACCTTTTTAAAAGATTGGGACTTTATGTATTTTGTTAAGTTTCCTTGTTGGTTGATTCATAGGGAGTTTTAGGATCTTATTCTTCTTAAATGTGAAGCTAGCCTCTTATTCATTAACTTCATGTTGTTGCCTAGTTGTTAGTTTAAGCTGTGAACATGTTGATTTCCGCTTTAGTTGTTTACTTTCTGATGTGTTGGAAACTCAACTTATTGTTGAAAGTAGTTTGGAGAAGGTTGGGTGTTTAGTAAATCTTTTGGAGTCTTGTTATGTCTTAAAAGGGGCAGGAAAAATGTTGGGTTTGTCTTAGCAACACTGTTATGCTGTCAAAGTTTTGGCGTAGACAATGCTGCTTAGTAACGCCCCAAAGAGGTTTTTGGGTTTGAAAAAATTAGGGTCGTTACAATTAGGTGTAATGGGGTATATGGATGCCCTAGTTTATTGTATTTCTATCTCTTGTAACCACTGTTTTAGATTATGATGTACCCCACTAGAGTTTTAGTTCAAGTGAGAGTTTGTTGGGATTTGTGCCCTAAAACTCGTAGTTTGTAATTATGTTCTAATTAATGTAATAAAGTGTTATTATTTCAATAAAGTGTTATTGTTCGTTATCTACGAGTTTGCCTTTATCTAAACCCTAAATCCAATAAACTAAACATCCAAGGTCATTAAATGAATCTCTAACTCGAATGTAATGTACATAAAAAGGATCTCGGTTGAGATACTGACTAAAAAGGTCTATAATTAGGGGATAAGGTTTGGGTACCTTACCCTGGTAAAACTATGGATGTGGCCCACTTTGTATTTGATACAAACACTGTGATCCTAGCGTGTTCGTGTAGATGACATGCGAGTGGGGATATCCTATGTAATGAGATTACATAAGACCGGACCACGAAATAGTAACCTCTAGCTGTAACTCTCAGTTGACTAGTTAGGTTTCTATTTCACTAGGATGACCTAGGCAACTTGATCTCAATCTGAGCAAATTCACGAACTCCTGTTCGCGAGGGATTGTCCTTTGACTAGTATGGGTGAGAGTGGCGGTCGCCCAGACTCAATATGACTACCTTCTTGGGGACAAGACCGAGTGAGCGGCTGGGAACTTAACTTAACAAGATGATATTCACTCCTTCCCGCCTACTAGGGTGAGTAGAGGAATGTTCCCTTAAGTGGTATCTCCGGGACTTGAACAAAGGGCCCGACCCTTTCATTGGCCCGAGAGGGACTCTGTTTGTTGGTAGGACCACAAACAAATTGTTCATTAGAGGAGCACTGGTACTTAAGGCACAAGATGTAACCTAGTGGTAAAACGGTAATTTGACGCAGCTGGTATTACGAACATTCGTGAAGGATTGACTTGCTGTTATTGGTCAATATCCATGGACACAGAAATATATCTGCAGTGAAAAGAGTGCAACGTGGGACTTTAGTGGAGTGTTCCCGAGCTTAACGAATGTTGATTGGGAGGTTAATGAGATTAACCGAACAATCTCGTATCGTTGGAGCTTACGATCCAGAGGTCCATTAGGTCCACCTTCTAGCTCGTAAAGGGTTCTTAGATCATTTGAATTTGAAATGTTCAAATTCATTAGGGAATAAATATAATGTATATTGATACGATATAATATATAGTTTTGGAACTATATATTATAAATTTAATGTGAATAGGATTCATATTAAATTACTGGAGAGAATTAAATATTTGAAAGAGTTCAAATATTAAATTCAAATGTGAATGTGATTCATATTTGAAAACTATAGGTTAAAATTTAATGTGCACTGGATGTACATTAAAACTATAGATTAAAGGGGTAATATGATTAAATGAGATTTAATCCAAATTAAATATATGATATTTAATTTGTATTATTTAAATTAATAATTAAATTTGATTTAATTATTATTTAACTATTATTATTATTATTATTATTATTTTAATAATAAAAATAAGGGAACGTGTCTTCCAGACACGTTCCCACTATCCCCTTCCTTCTCCCTATCGATAGCTTAACAAGGAGAAGGGGTGTGCATTAATCGATCGATCAATTTTGATGCAATTGGTGAATTGCTCTCTCTCTCACTCTCTCAATCTTCTAATTCCCTTCATCTTCCAAAGGTTGGAATCCTTCCCACAAAGGTTTTTGTTCTAAGATCTCAGAGGATAGAAGGTTTTCCTCGTGGTGTTGTCCAATTGAAGAAAATAGAGAAGCATCTTGGAAGTTCCTGTGTTGCTGTCTTGTTTGGAGCAAGGAGTTGTTGCAAGTTGAAACTACAAAGGTATTTTTCTTCCCTTCAGTTTAATTGTTAAACTTTATTCATGTTTGCATGTTTGCATTTAATCCATGTCTAATAGGATTAAAATTTCCATGCTTGTTCTGTTTTATTTATCAATGTACTGGTTTTTGTTTCAATTAAAACAATCAAGCAATTTACGATCCAAAACACGTTTCTGCTGCTCAAGGAGATCAGATCTCCATCATTAGGGTATGTTGTGGGTGCATTCAACAATATTTTGTCTAAACCATAAACAACTCAAAAGAGTCCGTATGCAGGCATAAGAGGCAGAATCTCTGAAATAGACGAATTTAGTTAAGCAAGTTTGCGCGTGGATGGTACGCACACCATTTCTTTAAGATTGAACCAGATTTTAATCCCCTACTTCTCATTTTTGTTTTCTTATCTTTTCTTTACTTTTCTTGAACATATCCTCCCCCCCCCCCCCAACAAACATCTTTTCTTACTTGGTTACCTTTGATTATAACTGATCAATTGTGTTCTTAATTGGAGAGTTTCTTAATCGTTCCCTTGGATTCGATACTTGGAGTACTTCCATATATAACGTATTTTGACAGCGTGCATTTGCACTTTGCATTTTTTTGCAGCAACCATCAATACCTTAAGAGCCACACTATTCGCGTCTAGCTAGACATTAAATAAGAACTTCTTAGGAGGTAATCGAAACACCTTTGTGTTCCTTTCATTTTAGTTTTCTTGTTTTTGTTTCTGGTTCTTCTTTTAGTTTAGGTGTATTGATCTTGCAATTCAATTGATTGGTTGTTCCTAGGAGCTTGAGTTATTCTTCCATCATGCCACATTTGATAATTAACTAATTAATTCAGAACTTACATGTTGTCCTTATGCATGATTAATTAGTTGATACATTAAGGACAATGTATTCTTTAAGTGTGGGGGATATGTGTTGTTTTAATATGAGCTTTATTGAAAATATGTGTAATTATGATGATTCAATTGCATGGTGTCTGATGATGATAACTTGTGATGTGTTCTAAATTGTACAGGTTTTACAATTTTTGTGAAATTTGAGAGCATATCTAGGATTCAAGTAATTTAAATTTTTTTGGGAGTTCTTTGGCACTTGTGAAACACTTAGCCTACTTATTAGTGGTTTTAAATGCTTAAAACAATTTAGTTTTATTTTGTCTAGATGTTCATTGTCACCTTGATAGGCTTAAGTTCTAGTTTAATGGTTGTCTTGCATAATAGTCTTTAATGTTGAGCTTAGGAAGGAAAAGAAGGCTATTTTTCTACTAAAACAAAAAGAAAAGAAAGAGAACAAATAGAAAAGAAAAAAATGTGTCCGAGAAAAAAGAAAAGAAAAAATGTGTCAAAAGAAAAAAAAGAGTGAATAAAGTAACTTGTATTGCTTCTTGATCAAGAGCAAAAATGGTTATATTTGTTGTGATCAAATAAGTCGCTCATTGAGCGAGTGCTTTGAGTACGAATCCCTGAAACAATTGTGTAAAAACTAGTGCTCTTGAGTTTAAAGAAAAATGCAAGTTTGGGGAGTGTTGCCCCATAACTTTCAGGCATCCAAATATTATATTACTTTTTTGAGTTTTTGAAACTGAGGTATCTAGAGACCAATGTAGGGAAAAGATGAATTGAAAATTCTATAAATCTTTCTTGACTATAGGGGTCAAATAAGGAAGGCTATGTACATGTTTTCAAGGAATGAACAATTTAAATTTAAATTTTTCTTGATGAACAGATGTGTTCATTTATATACGTGTTTATTTATATTATGATTATTTCGTTGCTTATAATATTGAGAAATGAGTCATGCTGATGCAACTTGTTGATTTATATATGTGGTTTTGTATCTAATAACCAAAAGCACGAGAGAGTAGGGCCTCAAAGACTTGCCACTGTTGTGGCGATGGACGAGGAGAGTAGGGCACTGAAGCCCACCCACCAACATGGCAAAGGTGATGATTACCCATAGAGAAGAAGCCACGATCTAAGCTCACAAATAAGCAATTTAGAGAGAGATCACAAAGATCGCTGGAAGCGACACTCTATGTTGAGAATCCCACATTGGAAAAGTGGGGAGAAACCTCACGATATATAAAAGATAAGTTAGCTACTTAGGTGAAATAAAAGATATAAGTGCAAAGAATATTCTTTTATTATTAAGTATATAATTATTTCAAGAGGGAGTTGTACTCTTTAAACCTAGTCAACAAGGTATGACAACTCGGTAGCATGTTCGATGCAAACCCCTTTGATGGTACCAATTTGATTGAAAGGGCAACGATTGCTTCCAAGTCATTCTAACTTGAAAGCCTCTTCCAAACCTTAGTACCGATGGAATTTAGAATTCCATCAACTTCCAAGACCTCTCAAATTGATCCATTAATCACAAAAACCCAAGATGATAGGGCAACATTAACCCAACCAAGGAAGGAATAAATCAAAGGACGACCCCTGACTCGCTAGTTTTTCATCTTTAGCGAATCTGACATGTTCGTGAATAACGAGTTGTTGTAATCTAAAAATAAATTATTTCTACTCTTAGGTAAGAAGATTAACCAAGATTTTAACATAATTTTGCGCTAGGAAGGCAAACTTTCAAAGCCACAATTTAAAATACAAAGATTTCCATTCTTATTCTAAATAAAATATTTTTTGAAAGAATTGATTACTGTCGTATTTATTTTGCATTTAGTATGACTTTTCATCCATCAAATGTTCTCTGATACAGAAAGAGTTTGAAGGAGAAGGAGAACTCTTAAGGAGCTTGAGAGTTTTTCAATATTTTGTTTTGTATTGATCGATAATTCTAAATAACATGGATACAAGTCTATATAAACTCCAAGACAAATAAAGTCTGAAAAGACTAAACCCAACTCCCAACCACTGGCCATACCCTCAACTGTAGCAAACAATTAACACAAAATAGTAGAAAGGAAAGTAGGCATGAACAGTGCTAGAGCTAGGACTAGGCAAAGACTAAGTTGTCTTAACATCCCCCCTCAAACGCGGCGGGAGCGAAGCGAGACCGAGTTTGTTACGAAGATAAAGAAACCAAGTGAGATGGAGAAGTTTGGTGAGGGAATCAACTATCTGATCGAGTGAGGGAACGTAGCGAATATCAAGTTGATGACGCATCACCTGATCACGAACAAAATAAATGTCAATTTCAATGTGCTTCGTTCGAGCATGAACAACCGGGTTGCGAGCAAGAGCAGCCGCACTGACATTGTCACACCATGTAATTGGACAGGAGGCAATAGGTATAGCCAATTCAGATAACAAGAAAGTGATCCATTTGATCTCACAGGCAACATGTGCAAGGGCACGATACTCTGATTTAGTACTAGAACAAGCAACCACTTGTTGCTTCTTAGAGGACCAAAAAATGAGAGACGATCCAAGAAAGACACAATAGCCACCCACAGATCGACGATTAATGGGACAAACACCCCAATCAACATCGAAAAAGGCTGTAAGAGTGAGAGAGGAAGCAAGTTGCAGAGCCAATCCAATGTGAAGAGCCTGCAAGATAACGCAGTACACGTTTTAAGGCCTGCCAGTGAGCAACAGATGGTGAATGAGCATGCTGACTGAGTTTGTTGATGGCAAAGGCAATGTCAGGCCGAGTAAGAAGTACATATTGCAAGGAGCCAAGGGTGCTCCGATAGAGAGTTGGATCAACAAAGGGCTCATGAGCAGATGTAGACTCAGGTGGAGTAACTGTCATGGGCGTGGGAGAGGCCTTGGGAGTGGTCATACTTAGACGGAGGAGAAAATCTTGAACATAAGAGGCTTGAGAGAGCAGAAAACTAGCAGAGGTGCGTGTAACCTGAATTCCCAGAAAGTAGTGAATAGGTCCAAGATCACGAAGCACAAAGCTACTGTGCAACCGCTGAATCATAGCATCGATGACAGTAGAATTAGACCCGATAACGAGCATGTCATCAACATACACAAGTATAATGGTGATACTGTGAGGCGTGCGATAATGAAACAAAGAAGTATCAGAAGTAGACTGAAGGAAGTGCCAAGACAGAAAAATGGATCTCAGTTTGTCATACCATGCCCATGGGGCCTGACGGAGGCCATAGAGAGTTTTGTTGAGCTGACAAACATAGTGAGGACGGGCAGGATCAATAAAGCCTTTGGGTTGTGGCATAAAAACAGTCTCAGTAAGGCTTCCATTGAGAAAAGCATTGCTCACATCGAGCTGACGAACACGCCAATTCCAAGTAGCAGCAAGCGTGAGTATGAGCCTGACAGAGACAGGCTTGATGACAGAGCTATATGTTTCATGGAAGTCAATTCCTAGTATTTGAGAGAAGCCTTGAGCAACCAGGCGAGCCTTGTATCTCTGAATGGTACTAGTGGCAGTGCGTTTCAATTTGTATATCCATTTGTTACCAATAAGATGCTGAGAAGGATCAGGAGGTACAAGATCCCAAGTGTGGTTTCTAATTAGAGCATCAAACTCTTCATTCATGGCATGGCTCCATGATGAGGAAGTAATAACATCCTGAAATCGAAGGGGCTCGGTACAGGACCAGTCAATAAAATTGGAGACTTTAGAAAAACAACCAAAAAAAGTGTTTTGGCTTAGAGATACCAACATGAGCACGTGTGATCATTGGATGGGAAGGTGAGGAGTGGAAGCTGAGGTAGGGGTGGTGTGTGAGGCAAGAGGATGTGAAATTTTGGGGGAAGAGGAAGGAGTAGAGATGGCCGAGGGAGAGTCAAGAGGGACATGAGAATCGAAAATGGGGCTGGAAGGGGGTTGATGTATAGAGGAATCTGAAGTGGGACTGGAATAGGGTAAAGAAGAAGGGAAAGGATTAGAGGGAGGTGAAAGTGTAGAGGTAGGGATAGGAATAGATGATGATGGAGGGGTGGAAACATGTATAGGAAGCTAGGACAAAATATGTGAAGATGAGGGATGATTAGGGGGAGGTTGGTCCATAAAGCCATCAACAAAGGGAAAACTCAGCTCATTAAAATAAACATGACGAGAGACATAGACCTTGCCTGTAGAACTCAAACACCTGTAGCCCTTGTGATTATTGCTATAACCAATAAAAACACAACGAGTTGTATGAAAATCAAATTTATGTTGCTGATAGGGACGAAGGCAGGGATAACAAGCAGAACCAAATACTCTTAATGACTTATAATCGGGCTGAGATTTATTCAACACAGTAAAAGGAGCTTTGCCATGTAGAGTGGGTGTAGGCATGCGATTAATGAGATACACAGTTGTATGAAAGGAGTCCCACCAGTATAATAAAGACATTTTAGAGTGAGCAAGAAAAGACTACCCTGTTTCCATGATATGTCGATGCTTGCATTCCACTCTACCGTTCTGTACTGAGGTGTACGGACAGGCTAATTGGACTTGAATACCAACGTTCGAAGCATAGGATAAGAGAGGTCGAAATTCTCCTCCTTCATCACACCGAATGGTTTTAATCTTGCAGTCATAGATATTCTAAACCTGAGTTTTAAATTGTTTGAACACCATGGGAGCATAACTTTTCTGTTTCAAGGGAAAAATCCATGTAAAACGGGAGAAATCATCTACCATACTGATGTAATACTTATAACCATTCAGAGAAACAATGGGAGTCGGCCCCCATAAATTGGTATGTATAAGCTGTAAAGGATGAGTTGCACGAGTATTAGAAGTAGAGAAGGGCAGACGATGAGCTTTACCATGCTGACAAGGCTCACAAAATGATTCTTTTTCATTCGATTCAGTTTTCAGATTACAAAAATTCATGACTTGACTTAAAATCCTATTCGAGGGGTGCCCCAACCTATTGTGCCACACACTTCTAGTACAATACAAGGCAACATGACCGCCCTGTGATGTTAGTAACACAGAATCAACCTAGTTCCTATTGGTCAAACAGGAAACAAAAGCAACAAAGACATATTTCTTCCTTGAATCTATTTGAGTTGAATCGACAGAAGAGGCGGCTAATGAGCTGATTTGATACAATCCATCCTTAAGACTCCCTTCCAGAAGAACCTTCCCCGTGGCTTTGTCCTTAACAAGACAGAAACAATCATGAAATTCAACTATTACTGAATTATCCATGGTCAAATGAGAAATACTAATAAGATTTTTGCTGATTTGAGACACATGAAGCAGTTCTTTCAGACCAAGATTTCTGATGTGAGATTGAATAATAGAACATCCTACTGATTTAATAGGTAACTTACAACCATTACCTACAATAATATGTCTCGTACCTGTATAGTTTGACTTGAGAGACAAATTTCCTATCTCAGAGGTGAGATGATTGCTAGCCCCACTGTCTAGATACCATGCATTATCACCAACATGTTCAAGGGTTGCAATTAGAGCTGAAGAACGTGCAGAATCGCTTCTGTTTTGGGAGCTTTTTCTTGGAATATTTGGACTTTTTATCGTATCGAAAGTAGCACACGGTTGCAGTATGCCTAGTTTTACCACACAACTGACAAATAGGCTTGGATCCCCCCAGAGAACCTACCTCTCCCCTTTCCACGGATTGACCTTTGTTGATAGTGGCCCTGTGATTTGTTTGGTTGGTTTTGTTGATGAGTAGTGTTAGCTATATGAGCTGAAGGTTGGTTGATAGAAATGACTCCTTTAAGAGCTGAGAGCTGCTCTTGGCACATCTCGAAAGTCAGTAGTTGAGAGTGCACCTGACTCCATGTCCTTTCCTTGATTTGGATTACAACCACAATGGGTGTGTATTCTTCATCAAGACCAGCAATAACATAGGAAATAAGATCCTTTTGCTCCACTGGTGAACCTGCCAAACACAAATTATCTGAGTAACCTTTCATAATACTAAGATATTCAGCCATTTTCATACTCCTTTTTCAGGTTTGCTGCAACATTTGTTTGAGATAAGCTTTTTGGGCGGAGGCTTGGATGCCATAGAACTCTTGTAGAGCAACCCATAACTTTTCTGTTGTTTCACACCTATTTACTTGAGAGGCTACTTCAGGGGTCATGGAATTATAGATCCATCCGACCAAAAGTTGGTCGACAGCTTCCCATATATCATATTCAGGATTAGGAATCAACAAACCTTGAGGCTCATCTTCTGATGGAGGAATCACTATAGTCATCTCGTGTCGAGGATCCTTGCCTTTGAGATGGTCGTCAAGCTTGTACCTCAAGAGTGGTAGAGCAATGTTCTGCCACAACATAAAGTTGTTGCGGTCCATTTTTATCGAGGTCGTCTGGTTGAGTAAATTCACGAACGAAGGAGTTCCCACAGGTACTCCCTTGGATCGCACCTCCATTGTTCCAGGAACTTTGGGCACATGAACAGGTCCAGGTGTTTTGAGGATGGGAGAATGGACAAGAGGTCTCTGTGTCTCTGAAGAAACCGAGGAAGGAATCGATTGTTCGGTGTTAGCCATTGGTGCTCTGATACCAAGAAAGAGTTTGAAGGAGAAGGCGAACTCTTAAGGAGCTTGAGAGCTTTTCAATGTTTTGTGTTGTATTGATCGATAATTCTAAATAACATGGATACAAGTCTATATAAACTCCAAGACAAATAAAGTCTGAAAAGACTAAACCCAACTCCCAACCACTGGCCATACCCTCTACTGTAGCAAACAATTAACACAAAATAGTAGAAAGGACAGTAGGCATGAACAGTGCTAGAGCTAGGACTAGGCAAAGATTAAGTTGTCTTAACAGATACTGTCAATTTTCATTCTAAG
Organism: Trichosanthes cucumerina; assembly: GCA_036507285.1. NCBI lineage: Eukaryota > Viridiplantae > Streptophyta > Magnoliopsida > Cucurbitales > Cucurbitaceae > Trichosanthes > Trichosanthes cucumerina. The sequence goes on from CM071844.1 coordinate 21,021,939, forward strand.
CTTGTTGAAGGCTCTACCAAAGTTAAATTTATAAACCAGACAACATAAAGACTTTTTAAGAATCTTGCAATGATTAGTGATCAGAGCCATCCACAGGGATCAAAGTTCTTAGTATTAATTGAGTACCATAGTTGCTTATATTCAATTTTAGTTAGAGAAACATAACCTTAGATTGGATTTTGAAAACTAATCAAATCTAAACTAATATTAATACAAGTGGAGTCTAATTTGAGAGAGCTATTTGGTAAATTGCAAATCATGAAGCATGAGTATGAAATTCATTACGAAATTATGAAACATGCAATAATCCTAAGCCAAATATTATTAAGGTGTTCAATTAACTCTCTCAAACCCAATTAAACTCATGCAATGGTGAAAATCAACCTCTCAGTCTATTTTTACAACTAAACATCGAATTAAGAAATTCATTTTAAGGCTTCTAAGATTAACCTATTCATTCTCATGCAATAAATTAACCCTAGACACACATCTATGTTCTTAGTTAAATTCACATTCTCAAGCTAAATTCAACTTAACGAACAAAGCTATAGCCAAAAGCTTTAAAGAATTAAAACATGATCCATAAAAGACATCCAAATACATGAATGCTCAAATCAACATACTCTTCATACAAAAACAATTAATCAAGAGCCTAATTTACATAAATCAATCTAAAACAACTCATAAAATTCCTAAAATTAATAGAAACAAAGAAAAGAAATAAAGAAAAATTGGATGACATGTGCCACTACTCGTTTTTGATGTGATGTCCCACGATCTTGAGCCTCGAGTCTCCTCCTTAGCTCTTTAATATGGTCTACTAAGCCTCAAACAGAGCCTCTATCGAAATTAGTGTTTTGGTCCCTCTAAAACGACCCACCTTCTATCTTGAAATATAAACTTCTTTTAAATAGGATCGACACAACATTGCAACACTGCCCCTGTGAATTTTATAAAAGGAAAAATACTTTTGGATAGAATTGCAACGTTATACCTTCTGGTTTTCAATGCTAAATGGATGTTAATGTAGTGTTGCAATGCTACTTGTGGCGTTGCAACGCTATGCTCTCAAGTTCAAATACCTTATTACTCCTCTTCAACACTTGGATCCTCAATTATAGCTCAAATTTACTCCAAATTCATCTAAATACTTCACAATTCTTCAATTTTTCTCCAATTACTCCGTTTCTAAGAAATATAAATAAAAACACATGAAAAGTTCCTAGCAAAACTAGCATAAAACTAAGCCAAATAATAACATTATTTTTCCCACTATAAATCTCACAATACAAGAAAAGGGCATCACAAGAAGGTAGTGGTCCCTAAAATCGTAGAGAATCGTTCAGTCACATGAACGAATATGTTTTGTTGAGATGATAGCACGTGTGACGCTATGGTAGGGAGCTCTCCTCCATTCTTACACAGAGATAATTCTCTATCATCAGAGATTCATTGGACCAATTTTCAATGAGCAGAGTAGCAAGTAGAAGGAGTCAAAGTTCATATTTTACGGTGAAAAATAGAGTAGGACATTATTGGTTTATTATAACCTGAAGAAAAAGGTGTCATTCAGAAGAAAAGATTAATTAGCTTAAGGTCTCAAAAGTGGATGGAAGCTAAGCAAGCTAGTAGTCGAGAATCGAGGAAGAAAAGAAGCCAAGACAACCTTGTGGTAGCCTTGAATCATTTAGGTAAAAAGTTTTATATTCAATATGTTTCTCTTCTCTCCTCCATGTTGTTCATTTTTAATGTATTCTATTGCTAAAATGTATGACCTTACCCGAGTAATTGGCTAATTTCCTTTAGGCAAGGTTCATGATGAACTAGACTTTTATTTGTCGTTTTATATTTAAAGTAATCGTAAGTGTAAGATGCCAAGTTTTAATATAGTGATACGAGTATCGAGTTACCACCTCCACGGGGATTCATTTTCTTTAAATTAATTAAGTATCGTAGTTATTCATGCCAAATTCTATGTAGATAACCTAACTTTGAATTATGATACAATAAAAACTAAAATAATTATGTACATGCTTTGGAGTCTATATAGAGAGACATGAATGATTGAATAGAATTAAGCACGACCACAAATTCGTAAAAGGAATTGATTTACATGCAACGAACTTAAGTCAAGAATTACTTACTAAATTATTCAATTGACTCTTTCAAGCCCAATTGAACTCATGCAAAGGAATAGAACAACCTATCGGTCTATTTCTATAACTAAAGATGTCATTAAGACATTCTTTTAACAACTTCTATTATTAATTACCTACTCATTCTCCTGCTATAGATTAATTCTAGTTATGCATCAAAGATTCTTAATTAAATTCTCTTTCTCAAGCTAGACTTAATCTAACATGCAAAACTATGGCCAAAAGCTTAATCAATTCAATCAACATGCATAAAAGGTGTTACGATTGACTACAATTCAAAAACCAAACAAAGTCTCCACAACTACAACAATTTAAGAGTCCATAAACTTAAATTTATAACATAAAATCTCATCTCAAAATCCTAAAACACATAAAAGAACAAAGGAAGAAGGGATAAAATTGGATGACCACGTGCCAACACTCATGTCCCGTGATCTCAAGTTTCGAGTCTCCTCCTTACCTATCCAAACATCTCTTGTAGGCCCCAAGATAGTGTATGAATCAACTTTTAGAGTTTTTGCCTCTAAAAAATGGGTTTCTTTACACACAATCAAAATTTTCCTTTATACTATCGAGATAGTGTTGCAAAGTTAGGACAGTGTTGCAACATTATCTCTTCAAATAAAATAAAAATGTAAAGTATTTTTGAAGCTAGTGTTGTAAAACTATAGACATCATTGCAACGTTCTATGTGTTATCTGCTAGAGTTGACAGGTTGTATATGTGGTGTTGCAATGTTACCATAGCGTTATAACGCTATGTACTCAGGCTCTTTGCTTTGACTTCATGTCTTTAGCCCAAAAGCACTCCTTTAAACTCATTTTGGTCCATAAACCGTTCCAACTCCTCGATTGAGTTGTACATGCTTGATTCATACAAATTAAACATAAAAGCATCAAAGTCCACTATAAAATCACAAAAGTAACCTAAATCTAAGCATAGAAATAACACCATTTTGTGTGCTATCAACTATCCATTTGGAAACAATAGAACATACTATAATACAAAAGGATTAGAGTGTCGAAAGACCAAACAGAGCAAGAGAATGTTGTTCTCTAAATTCACTTTAGACATAAGGGAATTATTCATAAGGTAGAAGAAGAATTATGTGTATGGGACTAAGGATTTGATCCTTACGGGATACACGGGTTCTGACTTTCAAACTGATAAAGATTCTCGAAAATCTACGTCAGGGTCAGTATTTACTCTTAACGGAGGAGTTATAGTATGGCGAAGCGTCAAACAAGGATGCATCGCTGATTCCACCATGGAGGTCGAATATGTAGCAACATGTGAAGTAGCTAAAGAGACCGTTTGGTTAAGGAAATTCATGCTAAATTTGGAAGTTGTTCCAAATATGAATTTGCCCATCACACTGTATTGCGATAACAGTGGTGCAGTGACGAATTCAAAGGAACACCGAAGTCACAAGAGGGGAAAACACATTGAGCGGAAATATCATCTCATCGGGGAGATCGTGCATCGAGGAGACGTGATTGTCACGAAGATAGCCTCAGAGCACAACGTTGCTGATCCTTTTACAAAAGCTCTCATGGCTAAAGTATTTGAGAGTCACCTAGAAGGTCTAGGTTTACAAGTTTTCCCCAACTAGGGCAAGTGGGAGTATATTGTACAAAGGATTTAAATGCCCTAGTTTATTGTATTAACATTACTGTAATGTTTTAATACTCCACAAGCTTTAGGTCAAGTGGGCGATTGTTGGGATTTGTGCCCTAAACTTATGTGATTTTGATCAAATAAATAAAAAGTTATTTGTTTTTTTGATAAAATTATATTCTTGCTTTATAAATCTAATAAACTAAGCTCTAAGGTTATGATGCATCTTGAACATCATTGTAGTGGACACTTTTTGGATTGTGTTCAAAAGTATAACCTAAATGGTCTATGGTATAAGAATAAGGTTGGAAACCTCATTCTGGTAACACCATGGATGCGACCCACTTTGTAATTAGTATAAATTAGGTAATCCAACTCATTCATGTAGTTTGACATGCGAGTGGGGGCATCTTATATGAAGAGTTCGTACAAGACCAGACTGCAAATTACTAGTCCAACAAGTATAACGCCGTTAACAGGATAAGACTGATAATTTATAGATGGTCATTAGTGACTCGACCAGAATCCTGAGCAAGATAAGAACTCCCGCTTATAGGGTTTGTCCTTAGACTAGTATGGGTGAGAGTGGCCAGTAGCCGACTCAATAAGCCTACCTTCTCAGGGACAGAACCTCGTAGGTAGCTGAAAACTTAACTATGCAAGATGAAATTCACTCATTCGTACACTAAGGAATTAGATAGGTTGTTCCCTTAAGAACTGACTCCAGGTCTTGAACAACAGGGCCCCACCCTCTATGAGGGTATGAGTCTATGGTAGGACCATAGGTTTATTGTTCATTAGAGGATCAGTGGTGCTTAAGGAACAAAGAGGTAATCACAGGGGTAAAACGGTAAATTGACCCAGCCATGATTACGAACAACCAGTGAAGGGTCGCCTCATGGGTAATGATTATATCAGTGGACAAAATATAATCTACAGTCAAGAGTGCAACTACAAGTCTAAAGTGAAGTGATTGGTAGTTAATGAATATTGATTAACTGGATCAAAGAGTTTGATCAGTTAATCTCACATCATTAGAGCTCATGAACTGTAGGTCCATTAGGTCCCTCCGTTGGTTCAACATGGTAATATTGAGAGTATAAAGTTAGGAATGAAATTGAAGTGTTCAATTTCATATATGCGATGTTATATCAATTATATGTGATATAATTGATATAATATATGGTTTTATGTGAATTAGATTCATATATTAACCACATACAAATGAGAGATTGAAGGAGGGATAGGATGATAATTTCCATCCTATTTCCCTATAAATAGTTGCATGAGATGCAAGTTTGTGACTAAGCTTTTGAAAAACCCTAAAGTTGAAAAACATAGTGTTGTTGTAAAAGTTCCAAACAAACTCTCTCTCATAACCTCCAGATCTCACCCTAAAAGGAACCCACCTTCCTCCCTCACCAAGAGAGCAACGGAGAAGATCCGGTGGTGACGTCTTCATCCATTGGGGTTCGAGTTGCTGAGATCGTGATCGTGGGAGAAGGAGCAAGTAAAGAAAGAGTTCTTCAAAGGTAATATCTTGTTGTCCATCCTGTATTATATGCTTAATCTAGTTAGATTGGTTCTTTATATAATCCATGTAATGAAATTTAGAACGCGCGATTCACAATCGCTTCCACTGCGGGATTCGATTCCCTTCAATTGGTATCAGAGCTCCAATTGTGTTCTTAATTTTTGTTCTGGATTAACAAGAACGAGGTTGGATTTACTGTTTTTCATCAGATGAATGAACGATTTGCAAATTAGATGTTTTCAATTTTGACACTTAGATTTGTAATTTTTTATTGAATCGTTCAATGTAAGGGCCCGGTATTTTGGGCAATTTTAATTGTAAATCGAGTCTGTAAGTCCGTGTCGATCGAGGCAAAGTGGTTGCTAAGAAGAACGGAGCAAAAACGAGCCAAAACAATGGAGTTTGTTGTTGTTCTGTGAATGGCGTTGTAATGCTGTTCATTGACGTTGCAACGCCACTGCGGCAGGCGTGCGACTGGGAAGACGACAATGTTGTGCAACGCTAGACGAGAGGCGCGGTCCAACGGGCAGAAACGGACAAGGCGCAGCGTTGCAACGCTGAAGGCGTTTCACGACTTCTTCAATGGACAAAAAAAAGCATTTTTCTTTATTATATATTAAATATAAAAATGTTTTATATTTAATTTATTTTAATTTATTTAATTTTAATTAATATAATTAGATTATATTAATTAAGATTGAATTTAGGGTGCCAAAATTGGTCTAATTTTGCTATTTAAATTATGCAATTGTTGTGTAATTATTGTCATGCATAATATATGCTTTTATTTTAGATATCCCACCTTAGGTTAAGCGTTTTTATGCATCATTTATAATATAAAGAGTTATATTATATAGTTTGCATGATTAATTAATATAAGATGTTATATTAATTTTTGGACAGCATTGACATGCATTATAATTCATGAGATGATTATGCCATGTATGTTTTATTATTCATGAGATGAATGATCAAGCACTAAAACATAGTATTCATGTTACCTAAGGTTAATTATTAGTTTTAAAACGTTTAGAACTTGGAAATAATATACCTTAGGTTATCTAGTTCTAATTAGATTGGAATTAAGAACCAAGTGATTTATAAACAATGATTAAAAGAGGAACTTTGTCTAAGGAAAGTTACATTTAGGTCAGTATTTAAGTTTGTGAAACTAACACTCCTACCCGAGAACCGACACGGGAGTGAAATTTAATCAGAGAGTTTATAAATCATAGTAGCGTCAGTGGGTTTATTAAGGGGTTAATAAACTAGAATTCCTAGGCTTAATATAAAGAATTATATTAGCAAGCTTAGGATAAAATCAATATAAGAGTTATATTGATTATCAATATATAAGTTTAGGTAAAACCATTAGTCGGGTTTAGCCTAATTAAGATTCCTATAGATTTAAAGTATCCAGTGGGAGGAAAAGTGTATATGATACATATTTTTCCACCTACGTATCTCCGGGAAGTTCACACCGTGAGACTCATACTTGGCCTCGTGGCACAAACGGGAGCGTCCCCCTTCGGATGATGTTTGTATGAGTCAATATCAAGGTGAATGGAGAGGGTACTTATAGTGAGTGGGAGCAGGTTTAGTGAAAACAAAACCTATGGTCTCTTAAGTCGGTTTACATCGTAAGATCACTATGGTCAGCCTGATAGTTTGGCCTGGACCAGACAATCCCTTCGGAGGGCTTGATCATAGGGGATTGAACACAGTAGACACCCGAAAGGGATAAACATTTTCTTAGTTTGTTTTTCAATCTAGTCCTCCTTTCATGTGGATTTTATTAGATGGGGACTCTAGGATCTAAAGACAGAGGGTTACACTCACGAGGTACATAAGAAGTGTATGTATCCTGACCGAATAATGGTAACTAAAGCCTATAGGAATAAAAGTTATTCTGGCATTATGTTTTGGTCAAGAGTGTCTTGATCCAGAGGAGGAGTGTTTTTTATTACCCTTCGGTGTCATACATTCTAAACCTTTGGAGTATCATTGCAAATTATAAATAACCTAGGAATCATTTGATAATTAGCTAAAACATGATTGGATTAGAAAATTATAACAAGAAACTTATACACATTTTGTTTTGTAAATTTTCAGCAAAATGTCTAGCTCTATAATTTCCTTATTGGGTGCCGAAAAATTAACTGGAGAGAACATGATGACATGGAAAAACAAACTCAACACTATATTGGTGGTGGATGATCTGAAGTTTGTGGTAACTGAGGAATGCCCTCAAGTGCCAGGCTCGAATGCTACACGAAATGTTCGTGATGCATATGATCGATGGGTGAAGGCCAATGATAAGGCCAAGGTCTACATGCTGGCAAGTATGTCTGACATATTAGCCAAGAAGCATGAGGGCATGATAACTGCTAAGAAAATCATGGATTCAGTGTAGAGCATGTTTGGACAACAGTCCATACAGGTCCGACACAATGCCGTAAAGTACATATTCAACTTGAGGATGCCAGAGGGTACATCTGTTCGGGATCATGTCCTGGATATGATGGTACACTTCAACATCGCGGAGTCGAATGGTGCTTCCATCGATGAATCGAGTCAGGTCAGCTTCATTTTGGAAACCCTTCCAGATAGTTTCCTATAGTTTAGAAGTAATGCTGTTATGAACAAGCTTACTTTTAATCTTACCTCTTTTCTGAATGAACTCCAGACCTTTCAATCTTTGATGAAAATTCAGGGATCGAAAGGTGAGGCAAATGTTGTCAGTAGGAGTTATCATAGTGGTTCGACCTCTGGATCAAAAAGAGTGGCTTCATCTTCTTATAACCTGAAAGGAAAGAAGAAGAACATGAAGAAGTTTGGTAAAGGAAAACGAGCTGACAAAGCTACCGCCCAGAAGGGCAAGAAAGTCAAAGAAGTTGCAGACAAAGGAAAGTGTTTCCACTGCAACGAAGACGAGCATTTGAAACGGAACTGTCCGAAGTACATTGTAGAAAAGAAGAAGGAAGGTAAATATGATTTACTTTGCTTAGAAGCTTGTTTAGTGGATAATGATAAAACTGCTTGGATACTTGATTTAGGCACCACTAATCATGTTTGCTCTTCTTTTCAGGGAATTAATTCCTGGCAGCAGCTACAGAAAGGAGAGATAATGCTTGGGGTTGGAAATGGAGTAGTCGTCTCAGCTGTAGCAGTAGGCACAATGAAACTTTATTTTGGCAAGAAATATATGTTGTTAGACAATATATTATTGATACCAGGGGTTACTAGAAACCTTATTTCAATTTCTTGCCTAATAGAACAATGTATTTCTGTTTCTTTCTCAATGAATAAAGTTTTTATTTGAAGAAAGGTGTGTAAATATGTTCAACTTCATTAGAAAATTGTTTGTATGTTTAAGGCCTAATTCAGTCAAAATGGTTTTGAATACTGAATTATTTAAAACTGCAAACACACAAACTAAGAAACGTAAACATTTTCCTAAAGAAAGTGCTCATCTTTGGCATCTTAGATTGGGTCACATCAACCTCAATAGAATTGAAAGATTGGTAAAGAATGGGCTTCTAAATGAGTTAGAAGAAAATGCTTTACCTGTATGTGAATCCTGCCTAGAAGGCAAAATGACTAAAAGACCTTTTAGTGGAAAAGGTTATAGAGCCAAAGAACCCCTTCAGCTCATACATTCAGACCTATGTGGTCCGATGAGTGTCAAAGCCAGAGGAGGTTATGAATATTTCATCTTCTTTATAGATGATTATTCTAGATTTGGGCATATTTACCTAATGCAACATAAGTCTGAAGCACTTGAAAAGTTCAAGGAATTCAAGGCTGAAGTTGAAAATCAATTAGGTAAAACAATTAAAACGCATCGATCAGATCGAGGTGGAGAGTAAATGGATTTAAAATTCCAGAACTATATGATAGAACATAGAATTACATCCCAACTCTCGTCTCCCGGTACGCCACAACAAAATGGTGTATCGGAAAGGAGAAATAGAACCTTGTTGGACATGGTTCGATCAATGATGAGTTATACTCATCTCCCTAGTTTCTTTTGGGGTTACGCAGTAGAGACTGCGGTATATATTTTGAACAATGTGCCATCAAAAAGTGTTTCTGAAACACCTTTTGAACTCTGGAAAGGGCGTAAAGGTAGTTTATGTCATTTCAAAATTTGGGGTTGTCCAGCACATGTGCTTTGGGGTTGTCCAGCACATGTGCTTGTGACAAATCCAAAGAAATTGGATTCACGTTCAAAATTGTGCATATTCATAGGCTACCCAAAAGAAACAAGAGGTGGTTTCTTCTATGATCCTAAGGAAGATAAGGTATTTGTGTCGACAAATGCCACTTTCTTAGAGGAGGACTACATAAGGGACCACAAACCAAGAAGTAAAATTGTGTTGAGTGAGTTAGACGGAACAATAGCAAAGGTTGCTAATAAAACTAATACATCAACAAAAGTTGTTGACACTAGCATGTCTAGTCAAAAGAGTCCATCTCAAGAGTTGAGTATGCCTCGACGTAGTGGGAGGGTTATAACGCAACCTGACCGTTACATGAGTTTATCTAAAACCCAAGTTGTTATACCAGATGACGACTGTGAGGATCCATCGACTTATAATCAAGCGATGGTTGACAAAGACAAAGACAAATGGGTCATAGCCATGGACCAAGAAATGGAGTCTATGCACTTCAATTCTGTTTGGGATCTTGTAGATAAACCTGATGGGGTAAAACCTATAGGTTGTAAGTGGATCTACAAGAGAAAGCGTGGTGTAGATGGGAAGGTGCAAACCTTTAAAGCTAGACTAGTAGCAAAGGGTTATACCCAGGTTGAAGGGGTTGATTATTAGGAAACTTTTTCACCTATTGCTATGGTAAAGTCTATTCGTATCCTACTTGCCATTGTCGCATATTATGACTATGAGGTATGACAAATGGATGTCAAGACAACCTTTTTGATTGGCAATCTTGACGAGAACATCTACATGGACCAACCTAAAGGGTTCATTAAATCAGGACAAGAGCAAAAGGTTTGCAGGCTTCAAAAGTCTATCTATGGACTGAAATAAGCCTCTAGATCTTGGAATATAAGATTTGATGAGGCAATCAAATCTTTTGGCTTTGATCAGAATGATGATGAACCTTGTGTCTACAAGAAAATCATCAATAGTTCTGTCGCATTCCTAGTTCTACATGTGGATGACATCCTACTCATTGGGAATGATGTAGGATATCTTACTGACATTAAGAATTGGCTAGCTACGCAATTCAAAATGAAAGATTTGGGTAATGCACAGTTTGTTCTTGGGATCCAGATTGTCCGGAACCACAAGAATAAAACACTAGCTTTGTCTCAAATATCTTACATAGACAAAGTGTTGTCAAGGTTTAAGATGCAAGATTCCAAAAAGGGTTTATTGCCTTTTAGACATGGAGTTCAATTGTCTAAGGAACAATGTCCTAAGACACCTCAAGGAGTTGAGGATATGAGACAGATTCTTTACGCATCAGCAGTTGGGAGCCTTATGTACGCCATGTTGTGTACTAGGCCAGACATCTGTTTTACAGTTGGAATGGTCAGTAGGTATCAATCCAATCCAGGACCTGAACACTGGACAACGGTTAAGACAATCCTTAAGTATCTACGGAGAACAAAGAACTACAACCTTGTGTATGGGACTAAGGATTTGATCCTTACGGGATACACAGATTCTGACTTTCAAACTTATAAAGATTCTCGAAAATCTACGTCAGGGTCAGTATTTACTCTTAACGAAGGAGCTGTAGTATGGCGAAGCGTCAAACAAGGATGCATCGCTGATTCCACCATGGAGGCCGAATATGTAGCAGGTTGTGAAGCAGCTAAAGAGGTCGTTTCGTTAAGAAAATTCATGCTAAATTTGGTAGTTGTTCCAAATATGAATTTGTCCATCACACTGTATTGCGATAACAGTGGTGCAGTGGCGAATTCAAAGGAACCCCGAAGTGACAATAGGGGAAAGCACATTGAGCGAAAATATCATCTCATCTGGGAGATCGTGCATCGAGGAGACGTGATTGTCACGAAGATAGCCTCAGAGCACAACGTTGCTGATCCTTTTACAAAAGCTCTCACGGCTAAAGTATTTGAGAGTTACCTAGAAGGTCTAGGTTTACAAGTCTTCCCCAACTAGGGCAAGTGGGAGTATATTGTACAAAGGGTTTAAATGCCCTAGTTTATTGTATTTACATTACTGTAATGTTTTAGTACTCCACAAGCTTTAGGTCAAGTGGGAGATTGTTGGGATTTGTTGATAACTCACCATAAGTGAGTTATTTTACTAGAATTTTAGTGTTTAATCCACTTGAATTGCATTTAATTTAGTGATCCTCGTGTTATTTTATCCCTAAATTATGTGTGTTAGGTTTAAAATCTTGAATTTAAGCATTAGGTTCAAAAAGAATTAATTTTGATATTTTTGTGCTTTAATTTAAGAAATTTAGGAAAATAAGCTAACGGTGAATTAAAGATCGAAGTTTGACATTTTAACTCCAAAAAAATCCTTGCATATTTAGTTTGATTTATAATTCACTTCACAAATTTATTCGGATTTTTTCTGTGTGCAGGAGATGTTTAAAAATTACAAGAGTCCCTAAGGGCATTTTAGACATTTTATCCGAAGGGTAATATGGTCTTTTTTACCCTTAAGGTATTTTTGTAATTTGTGGAGTTAGGGCAACACCATCTTGTATAAGGAGGCCAGGGTTTACAGGTGAAAGGGAGAGAAGGGAGTAGTCGCAAAAAGGAAGAGAGAGAGAGAGAAGGCGATTGCTCTGACAAAGAAAGGTGTGCATTGGAGAGGAAAATCGTGAAGGTTCCATTGCTGTAGCAATCGTGATGAGTGAGAAAAAAAATGAAGATTCAGGGTGTTATTGCTGTAGCAAAACCGAGAGGCCATTGTTGTAACAAAATTGAGAGTGCAGTTCGATTTTCACAGATGTCATTCACGAAATTTGTGATTACCAGCGATCCAACCGTTGGATTTTACTAAAACTTTGTCAGCCTGTTGAGGACTCATAGAGCTCCCATTTGAACGGTTGGATCGTGGTTTCGAGCTTTCCTGTGTCAGATATCGCAGTCACATTGGGCGACAACAGCAGTTCGGTTTTTCACGGATGATGCTCACAAAGTTGTCGTTTGTCGGAGTTTCAACCGTTGGATCGTGCTGAAAATTTTGCCAGATTATTCAAGACTCATAGGGCTTTACTTTGAACTTTGGATCGTCGTTTTGAGCTTCTTCGTGGATGAGATATCGCTTTGTCGCACGAGACCTGCAAAACTAAAATCTGCTACTATGGTCTGCTTTGTCTTTGGTGGTATCTTTTGCTTCCTGTCATTACCTCTCCTAATCTCTAATTGTTAATGTTATTTTTCCGCTATTGGACACATATTTAAGACTATTTTTGTTCACTATTTTAGACCGAATTATTGTGATCGTTTTTAGGCTAGAATTGTGGTGATTTATGATAAATTTGTGAACATCATTGAGTTGTTTTCTTGAATTCTTTGATGGATAAAAACATGCATCAATTAGAAGTTTGTGAGTTGATTCCTATCGTGAACTAATTTGTCTTAGGCAAGGGTTAGGTTGTTTTAATGTAATTTTGGAATAAATTTATAGTTGATGCCATTAATTGAATTTATGGAATTTTATTGAATTTAACATTGCATGAGAATTAAAATTGGCCTCTTTAATTTCTCTAGAATTCACGAACTTGCGAGAGCTAGTGAATTAGAAAACTAAAATTTCATTCTAGGATTATTGAGTTGATTAGAGATGATTAACCCACCTAGAACTTTAAATCATGAGCATAATTTAGATCTTAATTGAGAGATTGTAGGTTTTAAAACTTAGTGATTTTGAAAGAAATCATTTGAATACATGTGTAGGTAAATTCAAGGCATCACTCAAAATTCATTCCAATTGAATACGAAAACTCCAACCTTACCCGAGCCTATATTTTTCATTAAAAAAATCTCATCTCTTGCATCTTCCCTCTTAGTTGCATTCTCCTCTCCCCGCATTTAAATTCAATTATTTTCTTTTGTCTTATCTTATCTTTCTTACTCATCAATTTATTTATTTACAATAGTAATTTGCACACTCATGCATTGCACTAAAATAAGAAAAAATAAACTAAATAAACTAAACTTATGTGATTTTGATCAAATAAATAAAAAGTTATTTGTTTTTTTTGATAAAATTATATTCTTGCTTTATAAATCTAATAAACTAAGCTTTAAGGTTATGATGTATCTTGAACATCATTGTAGTGGACACTTTTTGGATTGTGTTCAAGAGTATAACCTAAATGGTCTATGGTATAAGAATAAGGTTTGAAACCCCATTCTGGTAACCCCATGGATGTGGCCCACTTTGTAATTAGTACAAATGAGGTAATCCAACTCATTCATGTAGTTTGACATGCGAGTGGAGGCATCCTGTATGAAGAGTTCGTACAAGACCAGACTGCAAATTATTAGTCCAACAAGTATAACGTCGTTAACAGGATAAGACTGATAATTTATAGATGGTCATTAGTGACTCGACCTGAATCCTGAGCAAGTTAAGAGCTCCTGCTTATAGGGGTTTGTCCTTAGACTAGTATGGGTGAGAGTGGCCAGTACCCGACTCAATAAGCCTATCTTTTCAGGGACAAAACCTCGTAGGTAGCTGGGAACTTAACTATGCAAGATGGAATTCACTCATTCCTCCACTAAGGAATTAGATAGGTTGTTCCATTAAGAACTGACTCCAGGTCTTGAACAATAGGGCCCCGCCCTCTATGAGGGTATGAGTCTATGGTAGGACCATAGGTTTGTTGTTCATTAGAGAATTAGTGGTGTTTAAGGAACAAAGAGGTAATCACAGGGGTAAAATGGTAAATTGACCCAACCGTGATTACGAACAACCAGTGAAGGGTCGACTCATGGGTAATGATTATATCAGTGGACAAAATATAATCTACAGTAAGGAGAGTGCAGCTACAAGTCTATAGTGGAGTGACGGGTAGTTAATGAATATTGATTAACTGGATCAAAGAGTTTGATCAGTTAATCTCACATCATTGGAGCTCATGAACTGTAGGTCCATTAGGTCCCTCCGTTGGCTCAACATGGTAATATTGTGGGTATAAAGTTAGGAATGAAATTGAAGTGTTCAATTTCATATATGAGATGTTATATCAATTATATGTGATATAATTGCGATAATATATGGTTTTATGTCAATTAGATTCATATATTAACGACATACAAATGAGAGATTGAAGGAGGGATAGGATTGTAATTTCCATCCTATTTCCCTATAAATAGTTGCATGAGATGCAACTTTGTGACTAAGATTTTGAAAAACCCTAAAGTTGAAAAACATAGTGTTGTTGGAAAAGTTCCAAACAAATTCTCTCTCATAACCTCCACATCTCACCCTAAAAGGAACCCACCTTCCTCCCTCACCTAGAGAACAACGGAGAAGATCCGGTGGTGACGTCTTCATTTGTTCGGGTTCGAGTTGCTGAGATTGTGATCGTGGGAGAAGGAGCACGTGAAGAAAGAGTTCTTCAAAGGTAATATCTTGTTGTCCATTCTGTATTATATACTTAATCTAGTTAGATTGGTTCTTTATATAATCCATGTAATGAAATTTAGAACGCGCGATTCACAATCGCTTCTGCTGCGGGATTCGATTCCCTTCAAAGAACAAATCATGCTTCAATACATAACAATTAAGTCTTAACAAGCAAATCAAATCCTAATTACAACATTTAGCTACTATAAATCACATGAAAACCAATCTAAACATGTAGAAACTTCTTAAAACGGTATTACAATTTGAAAGAAAACGAAATTAAACTTATGTGTCGATACCGATCCTTCGTCTCCGAGTTCCTATCTTCGATCTCGAACCTCCACAGATGTTTTGGCTCCCAAGAATGCTCTCTTTTCTCTTTTTACACAGGGTATTTCGAAATTAGGGTGAATTCTCTGTCAAATTTGGCTCCCTTGTAATGAAAACATAAGGTTCTATTTATAAGTTCAATCGGTACAGCGTTGCAACGCTGTACCCTAGGCGGTTGGCATATATGGAATGTCTCGATGGTGTTGCAACGCTGAGGCGCGTTACGCGCAACGCCGCTACCCTAACGCGCGCCGCTTTATCGGTGGCGTTGCGGCCGCAAGCGGCGTTACAACGCCTCATCTTGATTTCTTCAATCGTGTTTTCTTATCGAGACGGCGTTGCGGCGACACAAGCAAGGCGAAGATTGCAATGCTATCGTCTGGGGTCTTCAATGCCTCTAAAGAGCAAGCATGGCGTTGCAACTCTCTGCATGGCATTGCAACGCCATCACCTCGGGTCTTCAGCTTGAATTGATCTTTCTACTTCCAATTGATCTTATTTTAAACTCCAAATAGTCTTGTTTCGATCCTGAGTGATCCAAAATTTCTCCAAATGTCCTATTTGAGCTCTTTACCTGAAATTCAATCATTTAAACACGTAAAAGCTCTGAAATTATCATAAAACTAGCAATAATTAAGCTTAAGGATAACACATTTTGTGTGCTATCGGCATATCGCACAACCTTCAAAACACCGATAGGTGCATCACCGTACTGATTGGTGTTTGGCAAGGCGTGCCACTTACCTGTTGAGCTGGAACATAAAGCCTACTCAGCCATCAGAACACTTAACTTTGATCTTCAGAAGGCGGGCGAGCAAAGATTGCTGCAAATTAATGAGATGGAGGAGTTCAGAAACCAAGCGTATGAGAACGCCAAGTTATATAAAGAAAGAACAACTCGTTGGCATGATCAACAGATCAAAAATAAAACATTTTCTCCTGGTCAGCAAGTTCTCCTTTTTAACTCCCATTTACGTTTGTTTCTAGTTAAATTGAAATCAAGGTGGTCGGGTTCATTCACTGTGAAAGAAGTTTTTCCTTATGGAGCAATCGAGTTGCAAGGCAAGGATGGAGCACTGTTCAAAGTCAATGGGCAGCGTGTGAAACATTATTGCGGTGACGAGGAGCGACATTTGGAGAACATTGTCCTTACTGATGGGAATGCCACGTGACCCAACTATAGGTGGTCTAGCTGAAAGACGTTAAAAAAATGCTGAACGGGAGGCAACCCGTTGAATTTTAATTCAGTTATTTAGTTTTTTTTCTTCTTTTCTTCATTTATTTTTATTTTTATTTCTTCCATAATTTAGCATGAGTCTCAGAGTCGTCGTGAGGAGCGCCGGATCATGTAGCACTTACAGTACAATGAAGCATCCACCCGCCATCTATATTACTGCCTCCGACACATTCATGGCTCAAATCAAGCATTTTCAGGCCTTATGCCTCCTTACGCATCCTCTGATGAGGAATGAGATTTTTTTCGAGCTCAGGGCAGTACAGTTCTTTTCTCTCCCCCGTTGTTTCTCTAGTTGATTTGTCTGTTATTTTTTTATCTGTATTTGCACATTGAGGACAATGTTGTTCTCAAGTTTGGGGGTGATTGTATGACTTTTTAATTATTGTTTACTGCATGAGATTTATCTAACTCCATTCCATATTCTATCATATTCTATTCCATATTCTATCATATTCTTTCCTGTTGTGTGTTTTTGGTGCATTTGATCGATTTCAGGTTAATTGAATGGATTGCTCATTGTAAGTCTTTCCTACTTTGACTAAGATAACCACTGATGAAATTTAATTGAGAATTGTGAATAACGTTCATTAGCTAAGAGAACTTGATTAAATTCTAATTTTAGGATGCTTAAAATTGATTAGAGAATTCCTTCAAGGTTTTTACACTCAGCCAATACCGGAAAGGTCCTGAATGCTTAGGACAAGTTTATTTTGTCCAGAAGATCGTTGTCACCTCGATAGACTTAGAAGCTGATGAAAGAGCAAGTTTTCTTAATTGAAAATTATACCTTTTTTAAAATTTTTCCACTAAAAAAAAATGATAAACAAGAGGGTACTCCAACATCCTAAGTATTGTGATCAATACTTGTCTTTTGAAGGATTAAACTTAGGATGCGAGTAGTCTTTGACAATCTGTATGGTACCTGTACTCGTAGTCAGCTATTTTCACCACAAAGTGTTAATATGTTTGAGTGAAAGCATAGACGACCGAAGGATTCCCTCCAAAATAATAACAATAATAATAATAATAATTATTATTATTATAATAATAATAAATATGTTGTTAGTGAAATAAAGCTAAGTTTGGGGGTGAAAGAAAAACAGCAAAAAAAAAAAAAAAAAAATTCTAATTGTGTAAATGAGCTAAAGATTTAGAGCCTAGGGCCAGTGTAGAGGGAAAAAGAACAGAGGACTCAATAAGGTTATCTTGAGCTTTTAAGGACTAAACTGGAAAAGGCTAGCACACACCCACTCAAGGAATAATTTGATTCAATTTTAAAATCTTATTATGTAGTTTTTAATCAATGTTGTTTTTTTTATGAGTTTATTCTTCGATTTACACAATTCCTGAGGTTTGAGTCTGTAGCATGAAACCTATTCTGATATGATCCTTCTGTTTCTTGTTTTTGCTCGAGGACTAGCAATTGTTTAAGTTTGGGGGTGTTTGATAGCACACAAAATGTGCTATCCCTAGGCTTAAATTATGCTAGCTTTGTGATAATTTCATGGCTTTCACGTAATTAATTTGTTGAATTTCAGATTAAAGAGCAATATAAGTATGGATGGAGAATTATGAGTGAAAAAGGAGCCAAAGATTGCCTAAGGGAACCAATATTGACATTAAATGGAAGAAGGTAGGCCAAACCATGACATTAAATCCGTGAAGATGGCGTTGCAACGCCATTCAGGGCGTTGCAACGCCCAGCGTGCAGCCACTCAACCATAAGAGTTTTTGTCGATGGCGTTGCAACGCTGCTTTGCAATGTTGCAACGCCTAGCATGCAGCAGGTACGCCATGAAGATCCGTAGCTATGGCGTTGCAACGCTGCCTTACAACGTTGCAATGCTACTTCGATAAGCAAAAGGCGCGCACGAGGGTAGCAGCGTTGCAACGCTGCCCTCAACATTGCAACGCTGCCAGATATTTTCCTTTTTTATTTATTTGCTTAGGGTACGACATTGCAACACCATGCCCAGCGTTGCAACGCCGTACCGATGATATAAAAAGAAAATTATGCTTCTTGTTTGGGGGGGAGACCTTTTTGGAGAGATTTTCACACCATTGTCTAAACATCATTGTGAGAGGCTGTAAGAAGACTTTGGAGAGATTTCAAGGAGAAGAATTTTTAGAGCTCGGGGTTCGTGATAGGTGTC
This sequence comes from Trichosanthes cucumerina, assembly GCA_036507285.1. NCBI lineage: Eukaryota > Viridiplantae > Streptophyta > Magnoliopsida > Cucurbitales > Cucurbitaceae > Trichosanthes > Trichosanthes cucumerina. The sequence continues at coordinate 21,040,556 of CM071844.1, forward strand.
GAGATCATTGCCGTTCATGCCACGAGAGTTCTTTCTTCGTTCTTTTCACTCTGATTGTTGAACTATGGTTTTGTATTTGAGTTTAGTAGGATTTATAGTGGACATGAGTAGCTAAACTTGTTATCTTAGGGATAGATGTAGCATTTTAATTATGTTATTTTGTTGAATTGACTGCTTTTGGTTTATTGTAATGCTTTTATTCATGCAATTGCATCCTTAATGCTTATAGACTCTTGATCACGTTTATTTGTTCTTAGGTCTGAATTTATTCTTGTGAAAGATATTTTAGATTTGATCTCAACTACATGACTGATAGTTACTTTGACATGAGAATGATTGAAGTGCTATTAGAAACCCATAAGAATTGAACTTAGTGCCATGTTTGATTTTTAGGTTGAACATAGATCTTTAATTCTATGTCTTGCATGAGATTCACTTTCTTCGAGAGAAGTTATTTGTTATATTAGTTTCTTGGTTTATAAAAGCAGTGCAATAACCCATTAGCATGATCTCAATAACTATTTAATTAATTGGTGAAATCTAGTCCCTAAGATATTTGTCTCTTCCGATTGTTCTCAAATTTCACTCTTTGATTTTGTGTTTCACCTCACCTTAAGTCTAATTTTCTAGATAAAATTGGGTGGTGTTATTGATAGGAATTAATTGAATTAAATACCTCAATCCTATGGACGATACCCGTACTCAAATTCACTATATTAAAACTTGACCCGTACACTTGCGATCTTGCAAAATTTACGCAACAGTGGATTGGAATGGTCATGCGACCATGGGCAACACGCCTTGGACAAGCATGATTGTGACACTCAGCAAGATTGTTTTCTCCATCTTTGATTGACTTAGCCTCTTTCCAATATAGATGAATCATCCTACCCTATGAAAAGTTAAAACATTTTTGGGTCTCATAAAAATAATTTATTTTTGACTTGCAATAGTTTTCATTGACTTACTTTCTTCCTAGGTATGATCACTTTATTTATTTGGTTTAAATGTAAGGACTTTTTCATTTGGTATACAGAATGAAGGTGGATTAGTATTTGTTTTCATTTTCATTTCTTATTGCAGCATTATATTAATTATAACTATTTAATTATTATGCCAAATTTTTGTTAGTCTATTCTACATTCCAGAATAGTTGACCTTACATTTGTGGTGTTAAAAACTTCATGAATGGGTCATAGAAAGGATATTTATGTTTTGAGTGTGTCCACGAGTTTATTAATTAGCATCCTTTGTAAAATATCGAAATATTATTGTTTATTTACTATATTGCTCAACTCTTATACGAAAAGTAGTAGTAATAATAATAATAATAAATATTAAAAAAACAAAAATGTCATTATTCGTAATTAATATTATGATGCAATAAGGAATAAAAAAGAAACAAAACCCATCAACATCCAATTTTTTTTAGTACATCAACAATGAGGAGTTTATATACCAAATGAAATTGACATTATATTAGTATAAATATATACATAAGTGTAATACTTATAAGAGAAGTAGTAAGTAATTTATATGGTCATTATTCTATATTGGGAAGATGAGAAGTTAAAAGTTGAAAGAAGGCATTCAGTCGATCATCCTTTTTACATGTTCGGTTGAATGACTTCTCTAAATATTTGACTTATCTTCTTTTCAATATAGATGAATGATCATATAAATTCCTTATTACTTCTCTTATAAGTATGAAAAATGATAGTGATTGACTGATTCCTCGCTCTTGAGGAGATTGAGGTCAACCAGATGGGGCAACTCGTTGAGAAACTTGAATCTTTCCTACTCACTTCAAGCTAATAAATATTGGAACATACCTAAGGATGACATAGGAAAAAAAAATGGTCATCTTCTTTAAGAATAATGCAGATTTATTTGCTTGGTTGATTGGTGCACACGCAAGCGATCTTAGTAATAGTAAAACAATACACAAGGATTGATTTTTAATTCAATTAACTATTACGAATAATTTTACTTTACTTTATTTAGAGAATAACAATCAAGAGGAATGCATGGAAAATAAACTCCTATCTGGAAAGGAAATAAATGGGAGACACAAATCGAAAGGTAATTCTAAGTGTTGATTGCATTCCTGGACCTTAATTTACTTAATTAGCTAGTAATTAAACATAATCAAATCTTTGATTCATAAGTTTATAAGCTTAACATATAGAATCTCTTGTCGATTTCCTCCAAATCTCAAGTGTAATTAATTTAATCTCGTGTCTATCTCATTAATTAATTAACACCTGACATTATGGATCTTCGTCATTGACCTCTATAAACTAATTATTATTCATGTTGTCACTCAGGTAATTAATCTACAGTCGTGTATCAAGTTATTGTCTAAGCCTATCTTTGTGTTAATATTCAACTTTGTAACTAATCAATTAGATGGTGTTTAATTAATTAAACCTCAACACTAACTACAATGTCACTCGAGTAATTAACTAATTGAGCATTAAGAGAACTAGGAATCCTTGGTCGAATTCATCATAACCCTACCTCAATTAATTAAAGAACACAATCTAAGGGTGTTAACCCTAAGATGCATAAATGAACTTAAACATCAATTACACACAATGACCAACTAAATAAATGAAATTAAGTGCAATAGTCCAAGAAATAACAACAACCCATAGACTTTTAAGGGTTTAACTCAACAGTACAAAAAATATCATCCAAATCCCTTGATTACAACTACTAAGTTAACTAAGAGGAAAGGAAAAGGGAAAAAAGTTGTAAATGGTATACGATCTCGCATCTTCGAGGTGATCAGTCTCGACCTAAGCTCCAAGGTCTTAAAATTCACTCCAAAAAGCTCACAAAACCTCCCAAATACTCTCAAAATAGGTATGGAATCAAGATTAAGGATTCAACCCTCGAAATGGCCTCCCTTTGTTCAACAAGAAAGAAAATACTATATACTGCCCATCCAAACAGCGTTACAACGCTAAGAACAGTGTTGCAACACTGTCCCAAACACAGTCGTTTGTATTGGAATTTATGTCATAAACTCGTGTATTTGTAATTATTTGAGGTATTGAATAAAGTTGTTATTTTTCCTTCAAACTTGTATTCTCGCAATTACAAACTTAAATCCAATAAACTAAGCTCCAGGATCACATTTAGTATGTGGCCCGAATGGTCTATAGAAGATGGATTAGGTTGGGAACCTTATCCTGTTAACACTATGGATGCGACCCACTTTGTATTTGATACAAACGAGGCGATCCAGCTCGTTTGTGTAGTTGACATGTGAGTGGGGGCATCATGTGCAAAGAGTTTGTACAAGACTGGACCAAGAATTGTTAGACTAATCTAGTAACACCGTTGATAGGTTAGGGCTAATAATTCAAACGATGACCAATAGTCATTCAACCTGAATCCTGAGCGAGTTGCGAACTCCTGTCTACCGTAGATTGTCCTTTGACTAGTACGGGTGAGAGTGGCTAGAGTTGCCGACTCAATATGCCTATCTTCTCAGGGATGAAACCTTGTAGGGAGCTGGGGACTCAACTCCGCAAGAAGGAATTCACGCGTTCCCGTTCTAGGGTAACTAGATAGGTTGTTCCCTTAAGAGTTGAATCCAGGTCTTGAACAACGAGACCCCTCCCTCTTGCTGGACCGAGAGGGATAATTTTTATGGTCAGACTATAAACTTGTTGTTCATTAGAGGATCAGTGGTGCTTAAGGTGCAAGAAGTAGTCACAGGGATAAAACGGTAATTTGATCTAGTTGTGACTACGAATGACCTGTGAAGGGTTGATTCACGGGCATTGGTTAAATCAATGGACACAACTTGTCCTACAGTGAGGAGAGTGCAACTACGAGTCTTTAGTGGAGTGACTCGTAGTTAACGAATGTTGATTGATTGGATCAATGAGTTTGATTAGTCAATTTCGTATCGTTGGAGCTCATGATCTTTAGGTCCATAGGTCCCTCAGTTGGCTCAACATGGAATTAATAGAGGGTATAAAGTTTTGGAATGAATTTGAAATGTTCAAGTTCAATTTAGGGATTATATCAATTATATATGATATGATTGATATAATATATAGTTCAATGTGAATATGATTCATATTGAACCTAATTATGTCTAATTATGGAATTAGGACATAACTCATGGTAGAACTTTGGAGAGATGAAATTGGATTTAATTAAATCTAATTTCTCCATATTATGTGAATATGATTCATATAATAAGGGATTTGACACCTTATATTATGCATTTATGCATAATATGTGGTGATAGTGGCAAGATGGGTGGAGAATTTGTCTCCACCCACATTGCCTATAAAAGAATCCTTTTGGATGAATTTTTTGACACTTGATGCATTTGCTAAGTTTTTGAAATCTAGCAAACCAAAAGGTCTCTCCAAAATCTCTCTACAACCATCCCTAATCCAAAAGGAGATCCCACCTTTCTCCCTCTCCTAGAGAACAACTGAGAAGGCCTTTTGGCGGTGTTCGAGAATTCGTTCGTAGAGAAGAGGAGTTCGTAGACGACGAGGAACAACTTGAAGAATTTGTCTTCAAAGGTAATCCTCTAAACCATTTATGTTTTCAATTTAGTATGCTTAGCCTAGATTTACTGTTTTTTGAGCAATTCTATGTCACACGATTAAGTGCATATGCGATCAATCGCTTCCGCACGGGATTCAATTTCCTTCGGTTTGGGTTTTAGCGCAAGAGTAGCATTGCAACACTACAGACGAACAACACTTCTTCGCACGTTTTTAGCGTGGCAACGCCATTGGCAACGTTTCAACGCTAACTCTCGGGTCCAAATGCTCAATTATGGCATTGCAACACCATTTCTAGGGTTGCAACACCATCCTCTCGGTCGAATAGCTTGATTCTTGAACTATTTTCTTCTTGGCTCTTCAAATTAACCCGAAATAGCTCTAATGACTAAAATACCCTTAAACACTTTGTTTTGCTCCTTAAACTCAGTTTATGAAATTTAACCACAAATAGGCATCAAAACAAACAAAATCAAAGTACCCAAAATAATAGGAAATAAGATAACAAAATTGCATGCTATCAAATACCCCCATACTTAAACCTTTGCTAGTCTTGAGCAAAGCAAAACAAAACTCCCTTTAAAATGATAAATGCTTCAAAAAATTTCTAGCATAAGTAACTGAATTCTTAATGTACTCAAAATTAGAATAAAAGGATTGAGAACATGCCTAGATCATAAAAAACTTTAAATGAAACTCTAAACTCCTTGTGTGTGTGCAAACCCTAATGATGAATTATTTACTAATTCAAAGGAATCTTGTAATCTCATTCATTCATCTTTTCCCTACACTAGCCCTAAGCACCAATTCTCTAGCATTCCTACACTAATAAGTTACTAGGTGTCTAAACTTAAACGACTAACCCACTAAAATTACGTCACTTTAATGTTAATGACACTAGTTTTCACACATCTATCCTAGGAACCTTTACCTAGAGCACTCACTCGATAAGTAGCCTAACTGGTCATGACATGGGTAGCTCTTTTTACCCTCAACTTTTTTCACTGCATTACAAGCTTAACTTTTATTTGATTTTCTTTCTTTTACTAGAATGATTTTTTTTTAGTTCATTTTTTTTGTATTTTCTTCGAAGCAAACAAAATATGTTTTTTTTTTCTTTTTCCTAAGTAACTATACCTTATTATTCAAGTCAACCATCAAACTAGAATTTAGGCTTGTCGGAGTGACACTAAACTTTTAGAAAACATAATACTCCACTAAATGTTCAACTACAACATAATGTGTTTCTTTTTCCTAAGTAACACATTATACCTTATTATGCAAGTCAACCATCAAACTAGAATTTAGGCTTGTCGGAGTGACAACAAACTTCTAGAAAACATAATACTCCACTCAATGTTCAACTAATCAACATAATGAATTGGTCGTAGCCGACCTTGTCTGTCCCATGGATAGGCTTACAGAGGATTGAAGTGATATTGATAGCACACAAAATTGTTATCCTTAGGCTTATTTATTGCTAGCTTTGTGTTAATTTCAGAGTTTTTATGTGTGTTAATCACTGAATTTCATATTAAGAGCTTAAACAGGACACTTGGAGATATTACGAATCACTCGGGATCAAATCGGGGCATTTTGAAGCTTAAAACAACATCAATTGGAAGAAGAATATACAAACCTAGCCATTTGACCCAAGGTGATGGCATTGCAACGCCCTGCAGAGCGTTGCAACGCCATCCGTGCAGATATCTTGCGTTGAAGACTCATGTAGGTAGCGTTGCAATACTACTTCGATAAGAAACCAAGCAGATTGATCGTGGCGAGGGCGTTGCAACGTTGCCTCACAGCGTCGCAACGCCAGTTCAATAGAGGAGGCGCACGTTAAGGTAGCAACGTTGCAATACCGTCGACACTTTCCATATTTGTTGCCGCCTAGGGCACAGTGTTGCAACGTTGTCCCTAGCGTTGCAACGCTGTGCCGAAAACCCTTATAAATAGAATATTTTCTCTTCATTGCAAAGGAAAGCCGAATTTGATAGAGACTATACCCTAATTTCCAAATACATTCTGTGAGAAAAGAAAATAGAGCATTCTTTGGGAGGCAAAGTATTCGTGGAGGTTCGAGATCGTGATGGGAGCTTGGATACGAGGGACTGACATCGACACATAAGTTTAATTTCTTTTTCTTTTAGATTGTAACACTGTTTTTGACATTTCTACTCTTTTAATTTGATTTTACGGCGATTTAGAGTGTCTATAAGTTGTAGTTAGAATTTGATTTGCTTGTTTAAAACTTGATTGTTTATGTATTGAATTATGTTTTGTTATTTATTTTTAACAATTCGTTCTTTAATTCTTTAATCCTGTTTGTTTAAGTGGACTCAAGAGAAAAAGCTTAGATTAGAGCAAAGTTGTCAAAACTCTTAGAAGTCTGGCATGAGAATGACCTAAAAGTCTAAGGGAAACATATAAAGAAGTTGCTTAATGTCGTGCATGCTTAGATTTTATTTGGAGACTATAGAATTTATTCTGTGTGCGAGGCTTACTAAGGATCGAGAGACTTTCTTGAGTATTTTACTTCTTTTTTATAAATTCATCACATTAGTTCATTGCATGTGTTAATTACGTTATTAACTTGTGAAGTCACTTTCCTTCAAATCTATCATATTCGTGTCTCCAATTGTTTGCTTATTGTTTTATTTGATTTTCACCATCTATCCATGTTTTGTTACTTTAGCTAAAATTGAGAATTAGTATCTGGGTAATTAATTAATCTAGAAAACAATTTCTATGGACGATACTTGGAACTTTAAATCACTATACTAAAACTTGACTCGCACACTTGCAGTATTGCAATATTAATTTTACGCAACATGTTTTTGGCGCCGTTGTCACGGAATGACGATTATTTAGATTAATTAATTAGGAGAAAATTTGAGATTTTAGACTAAAGTTTGTTTTTCCTTTTTGTGTTCTCTTTCCTTATTTGTTTTCTTTGTGTGTTTTTTGTTCGTTTCCTTATTTGTCTTAATTTAGTATTTTTGAGTCTTTGTCTCCTGTTTTGGTTTTGTTGATTTTTGTGTAAAAGTCTATATTTGAATTGTTGAGATTTAAAGTATGACTTTTCATGATTTTGATTCTCCACCAATGTACTGTCCTTCCCAGGACTCTAGGTATGTGCATCATGATTTTTCTGGATACCATTTGTCTAATCCTTACCATTCTGAATCTATAATTAATAAAATTCTTTTGATGGTAATCATTTAGGCACTTGGAACTAAAATTTCTCATATCCTTACCAACCTATAGAAAACTCTTTTATTGTGAATTTATTTATGGAATATACGTTAGAGTTGAGGAATAAAAATTTGGTTCATGATAAATTAGAAAGGTTGGATAGGTTAGAAGCTAAAGTGGTAGAACTGTGGGAAATAATTCAGGAAAGAACTCATTATCTCAATCAACTGGTAAAATTCCTTAAGGCCTTACAGGAACAATTTCTTATTCTTGCCACTGAGGAGGGGCAGCCTAGGAGGACCTATTCATATGATAGTGAAGATGAGTTGGAGGAGACTAAAACACACCAGAAACAGATTTGTGAGGTAGACAATGGTAATACAATCACTTCCACGGAGGAAATTCAGGTGATAGAGTTCGAGGCTAAAAAGTCTTTTCCCCTTTTATCTCCAGAAATCTCCCATAATCTTGATAACCATTTGTCCTATACTCACGAGTCTTGTTTTGATTTTTGTTCTTTTATTTCATTAAACGAAAATACCAAAAATAATTTTCATTCAGGTGCCCAAGAAAAACAAGATAGCCTTTTAGACTTAGAAGGCTATATCAATTCAGCAAAAAGGGCACAAAGAAATACGAGCACTTTTACGTACCTTGATGCCAACCCAAGTTTAAGCTTTAGTTCTTTATTTTTTCTTCTTTTCTCTTTTTGAGGTGTTTGTGTGTTTTTTCCTTTTTGTGATTTTCTTTATTGTTTTCTTTCTTTTTATGTTTTCTTTTCTTTCTTAGTTTTTGTCTAATTCCTGTTTTATTTTTTTTTGTACCTCCAGGTGTATGCTCAAGGATAGAGCTGCAGACTTGCACCCTTTTGATTCTGAGATTAAAAGGTCCTGTAGGAGACTCCTAATGAAGGGAATGAAATTCCATGCAGCAGAAGGGTGATTGAATCACAGTGGTATCGTTGCGAAAAATCATTTTCTTAAAATCATTTATATCTTATAGAAACTAGGCTAAACATTAAAAAAGAGGAAAAACAGCAAGCAACACTTACTTGCTGAAGAACCATCTTCAGGTTTTCCTTCTCCTTTTCACGAACCCTTCGTGATCACGATCTCAACGTCCTCGATTTCCTCGAACGAACAAGCGAATCGGACACTTCCACACAGCTTCTCGGTTATTCTACGTTTGGTAGAAGGAGAGAAGTGGATCTCTTTTTAGTGAGAGGGGAGGAGACATTGAGAGAGGGTTGAGAGAGAATGCTTGTTTCTTTTTGGTGAGATTCCAAAAAATGAAGAAGAGCCTTAAGAAATCCTTCTTGCAAATGGTTTATATAATGGTGATGGGTGGAGTTGAAATCTCCACATATTTATCATTTAACCACAACCATAGGTTATGCAAATCATATTTGCATAACCATATATAATAAGATATCTCATACCTCATTATACAAATCACATTTGTATAATTGTGGATTTTTAAATTGAATCACATTCAATTTAATTTCCCTCAATCTAATTTCTCCTAATTAGCCCTAATTCAACAATTAGGCTAGCCTATAGTTTATTATGAATGTCATTCACATTAAACTATATAATATGTCATACATATCTCATATAAATGACACAATTACCCTTTAGTGAACTTGAACACTTCAAATTCACAACAAAACTGTAAACCTTCTATTAATCCAGTTTGAGCCAACCGAGGGACCTAATGGACCTACAGTGACGAGCTCCAACGATCCGAGATTAACCTGTCAAACTTTTTGATCCGGTTAATCAACATTCATTAGCTGCGGTAACACTCCACTAAAGTCGTAGCTGCACTCCCGTCACAGTATGACAAGTTGCGTCCACTGATATAACCAATGCCCATGAGTCGACCCTTCACAGGTTGTTCGTAGACATTGCTGGGTCAAATTACCGTTTTACTCCTTTGTCTACTTCTTGCTCCTTAAGTCCCCACTTCTTCTCTAATGAACAACAACGTTGTAATGGTCCTACCATACACAACACCCCTCCCGGGCCAGTGAGAGGGTGGGCGCCCGTTGTCCAAGTCCTGGAGACAGCACTTAAGGGAACAACCCTTCTAGTTTCTCTTAAGGCGGGAACGAGTGGATTCCATCTTGCGTAGTTAAGTTCCCAGCTCCCCATGTGGTCCTGTCCCTGAGAAGATAGGCATATTGGGTGAGTAACTTTGACCACTCTCACCCGTACTAGTCAAAGGACAGACCCTCGCAGACAGAAGACCGTAACACGCTCAGTATTCAGGTCGAGTCACTAATGGTCATCTACGAAGTTATTAGTCCCATACTGTTAACGGTGTTACATCATTAGGTCTAATAATTCACGGTCTGGTCTTGTACAATCTCATTGCACAGGATGCCCCCACTCGCATGTCAACAACATGAACGAGTCATATCACCTCATTTGTATCTAATACAAAGCGGGCCGCATCCATAGTATATACAGGATTAGGTCTCCAACCCTATCCATATATTGTAGACCGTTGGGTCATTAACTCGAACGTGATCCTCCCTGTGTGTCCACTACACACCGTTCAAGTTCTAGTTCTCTCATATATTCAATGACCCTTGAGCTTAGTTTATTGGACAAAGTTTGTAAGAATTGAGAGACACAAAGTGATGAAACAAATAACTCTTATTAATTTCAAATGGTAAAATTACAAACAAAACGAGATTAGGACATACATCCTAACAAACTCCCACTTGGACTAAGCTAGTGCAGCAAACATACATTTCTCAAATGTACAATAGATTACAATAAAGTAATACAATAAACGAGGGCTTTGAATATCCTTTACAATACTCCCACTTGCCCTAGCCAGGAAGCACTCGAAGACCTAGACTCTCTAGGTGACCCTTAAACACCTTAACCGTGAGGGCCTTTGTAAACGAATCAGCAACATTGTGCTCCGACGCTATCTGTGTGACTGTCACGTCGCCGCGGTGCACAATCTCCCGTATCAGGTGAACCTTTCGCTCAATGTGCTTGCCTCTCTTATGACTCTGAGGCTCTCTGGAGTTGGCTACAACACCACTGTTGTCACAAAACAGCGTGATCGACAAGTTCATATTTGGAACAACTTCCAAATCCGTCATGAACTTCCTAAGTCAAACAGTTTCCTTTGCAGCTTCACAAGCCGCAACGTACTCAGCTTCCATAGTGGAATCAGCGATGCATCCCTGCTTGATGCTTCACCATACTACAGCTCCTCCATTCAGAATGAAGGCTGACCCCGAAGTGGATTTCCTAGAATCCTAATCGGGCTGAAAGTCAGAATCTATGTTGAAGGGAATGAGAATCCTCGCGCAGCGGAAGACGATCGAATCGTCGTGGTATCGTTACGCTACTCGAATTTCACTAAAATTAATTATCAAATAATTTAGGCTAAACATGCTAAAAAATTGAAAGAAAAACAGTAACACTTGTTGAAGACTTTCTTCAAGTTTTTCCTTTCCCGATCACGAACACTTCGCGCTTTCTCGATCTCAAGAAACTTCTCTCGAACACAAAACCAAACACAACTACAGTTCTCGGTTGTTCTTCCTTTGGAAGAAGGAAGTTTGTGGGAACTTGTGTTTTGGAGAAAGGGAGGAGAGTAGAGAGAGTTGAGAGAATTTGTTCTCTTCCTTTTTGCTAGAATCAAAAAATGAGAGAAAAAAATGCCTTTTATTCCTTCTTGCAAGAAGGGTTTAAATAGTGTAAAATGTTGGAGTTAAAATCTCCACATTATTGCCACTTTACCACAACTATAGGTTATGCAAATCATATTTGCATAACCATAAGATATCTCATATCTCAATTTACAAATCACATTTGCAATATTGTGGATTTAAATTGAATCACATTCAATTTTAATTACTCTCAATCTAATTTCTCCAATTAGCCCTAATTCAACAATTAGGCTAACCTATAGTTTATTATGAATCTCATTCACATCAAACTATATATTATATCATTCATATCTCATATAAATGACATAAATACCCTTTAGTGAACTTGAACACTTCAATTCACACCAAAATATTAAACCTTTCTTTTAATCCAGTTTGAGCCAACCGAGGGACCTGATGGACCTACAGTGACGAGCTCCAATGATCTGAGATTGACCTATCAAACTCTATGACCCGGTTAATCAACATTCATTAGCTACGGTAACACTCCACTAAAGCCCGTAGCTGCACTCTCGTCAGTGCAAGATATATTACGTGTCCACTGATATAACCAATGCCTATGAGTCGACCCTTCACAGGTTGTCCGTAGACACGGCTGGGTCAAATTACCGTTTTACCCCTGCGTCTACTTCTTGTTCCTTAAGTCTCCACTGCTCCTCTAATGAACAACAACGTCGTGCTGGTCCAACCATACACAACACCCTTCTTGGGCCAGTGAGAAAGTGGGCGCCCGTTGTCCAAGTACTGGAGAGCACTTAAGGGAACAACCCCTGTAGTTTCCCTAAAAGCGAGAATGAGTGAATTCCATCTCGCGTAGTTAAGTTCCCAGCTCTCCACGTGGTCCTGTCCCTGAGAAGATAGGCATATTGAGCGAGTAACTGTGACCACCCTCACCCGTACTAGTCAAAGGACAGGCCCCCACTGATGTAGCCTAAATGAGACCAAAGGAGATAATTCTCCAAGAATCAATCAAGGATCTTTATTAGAATGAAAGTTGTGTAGAATACTGTTGGGATTTCTGTCCTAATCTCGTGTTTGTAAAATATTGTTTTGAAATTAATAAGAGTTATTCATTTCTTTACTTTGTGTCTCGCAATATTTTAAACCTTTCCAATAAACTAAGCTCCAGGGTCATTGAATATATGAGAGAACTAGAACTTGAACGGTGTGTAGTTGACACACAAGGAGGATCACGTTCGAGTTAATGACCCGAACGGTCTACAGTATAAGGATGGAGTTGGAGACCTAATCCTGGATACACTGTGGATGAGGCCCGCTTTGTATTAGATACAAACGAGGTGATCTGACTCGTTCATGTGGTTGACATGCGAGTGGGGGCATCCTGTACAATGAGATTGTACAAGACCGGGCCAGTGAATTATTAGACTTCATCGATATAACACCATTGACAAAGAAAGACTAATAAATTCATAGATGACCATTAGTGACTCGACACGAATCCCGAGCGTATTACGGACTCCACATGCATGGGTCCGTCCCTTTGACTAGTATCAGCAGGTGAGGGTGGTCTCGCCACTTGCCCAATATGCCTATCTTCTCGGGGGATGAGAACCAAGAGAGTCGGGAACCTAACTACGCGAGATGGAATTCACTGTTCCCGCCTATAGGGAATCTAGAGGGTTGTTCCCTTAAGTGTTGTCTCCGGGGCTTGGACAACGGCGCCACCTTCTCACGGCCCGAGAAGGGTATTGTGTATGGTAGAACCATCACAATATGTTGTTCATTAGAGGAGCAAAGGGGACTTAAGGAACAAGAAGTAGACACGTGGGTAAAACGGTAATTAGACCGATCGTGTCTCACGAACAACTGCGCGAAGGGTCGACTCATGGACATTGGTTATATCGACACGGACACGTAATATTCTACACTGATGGGAGTACAGCTACAGGCTATAGTGGAGTGTTACTGTAGCTAATGAACATTGGTTGACTGGGTCAAAGAGTTTGACTGGTTAACCTCATATCATTGGAGCCCGTCACTGTAGGTCCATTAGGTCCCTTGGTTGGCTCAATATGGGATAAAAGAAGGGTTAATGTTTTGGTATGAAATTGAAGTGTTCAATTTCACTTTAAGAGTATTTATATCATTTATATGAGATATGGATGATATAATATATAGTTTAATGTGAATGTGATTCATAATAAACTATATGTTAGCCTAATTGTTGAATCAATGGCTAAATGGAGAAATTAATTGAGAGAAATTAAATTGGATATGATTCAATTTAATTAATACACAATTATTGAGATATGAGATATCTTATATTATGTGATTATGTAAATGAGATTTACATAACCTATAGTTGTGGTAAAGTGGTAATAATGTGAAGTTTTGAACTCCATCATTCCACTATTTAAACCCCTTTGCAAAAGGGTTTTGGTGATCTAATACAAGCCAAATTCTCATTTTGGATTTTGACCTAAGAATCCAAAAAGTGAATTCTCTCCACACTCTCATTTCTCCTCCCTTTCCAAAACACAAAGAAGTTCCCACCAACTTCCCTTCTCCAAAAGAGAACAACCAAGAAGATCATTTGGTAGTGTTTGGGATCCGATCGTAAGAAGTGTTCGTGCGAAGAGTTCGTGATCTACGGGAGAGATTGCTGAATTTGTCTACAACAAGTAAGTGTTTTTCTTCTTGCTGTAAAATTTCAGCATGTTTAGCCTAGATCTAATAGTAAGATCAATATTGATATAAGCATGTTGCATGATGATACCACGACGATTCCATCGTCCGTCGCTGCGTGGGGATTCTCATTCCCTTCAAATGGTATCAGAGCCATTTCGATGGTTCTTCATCTTTGCACTGTTTTATTAAGATTTAGGTGGGTATTTTACCATATTTTCATGAGATGAATGTTTGGTTTGCGAAATGGATGTTTTCGGTTTTGGCACTAGATTAGATTTACAATTATGTTGATGAGATCAATGTAAGGGCCCGTTGTTTTGGGCAATTTTATTATAAATCGAGTCTGTAACTCCGGGTCGTTCGTGGCAAGAGTTGCTGTGAAGAAATCGGAGCAGAAACAGGCAAAAAACCAGGGAAAAACAGCAAGGAGCTTGCTGTTCTGTCGATGGCGTTGAGACGCTGCCCAACGGCGTCTCAACGCCGCCTCCTGCGATCGAGGGCCTCGCGAAGACGATAGCGTTACCACGCGCCCGGCGTTGAGAACGCGCCCGACGCTATGGGCGACAAAGTTACTGCAACGCTCAGATACGTTGAAGATTTATTGCGGGCGGCGTGGGCGCGTTTTACGAACGTTAGATTTATTATTTTTTCAGTTTTTTTATATAAAAAACGTTTTTTTATTTATTTAATTATTTTATTAAATATTATTAATATAAATATTATATTAATTTTATTTAATTAAATAATTACCCCTAGGTGCCAAAAACCAGTCCAATTTGCTATTTAATTATTTTATGCATGAGATGTATATTTTAATTAATTTTTATGTGCATAATGTATGTCATATAGTTTTAAAATCCCACCTTAGGTTAAACATATTCATGCATCATATATATTATAAGAGTTATAATATAGTTTGCATGATAGGTTATATTATAAGAGTTATAATGTATTTAAATGCATATTTAATTAAATTAATATAAGTGTTATATTTTAGATTAAAGTATGCTCATGTATTTATATTCATGTGATGAATGATGTTATGTTATAGTATATAGTTATTCATGTGATGAATGTTCAAACACTATAACATAGAAATTCATGCAACCTAAGTTAATTATTAGTTTTAAAGTGTTTAGAACCTAAATAATTAGACTTAGGTTTTCTAATTTTCTAATAAGATTAGAATTTTAGGAAATCAAATATAATCTTTGAATGGAGACTGATTAGTAACTCTGTCTAAGGAAGGTTTTGTCTAAGGTCAGTATTTAAGTTGACGCTTATGAACACCCCTACACGAAACCGACACGGGAGTGAATTCGGTCCGGAGAATCTTAGGTTATATTTACGTGAGCGTCGTTAATTAAGTGTTAATTAATTTTCTCACATAGACCTAAGTTAATAATGTGATTATAGACTTAGGCTAAATACTATATAAGAGTTATATTGGTAAACTTAGGTAATTTTTTAGCCGATTATCTAGGTCAATCCCTATTAAAATTAAAGTACTAAGTGGGAGAAATATAGTGTATGAGATACATTTTTAATTTCCAACCACAAATCTCCTTCAAGTCCGCACCGTGAGATCTATACTCGGCCTCGTGGCGCAAATGGGAGCGTCCCCCTTCGGGTGGCATTTGTATAGGTCAATATCATCGTGGATGGAGAGAGTACTTATAGTGAGTGGGAGCGGGACTTGTGAAAACGAGACCCACGGTCTTTTCTTTCGATTCACACCGTGAGACACCTATGATCTATCTGCTAGTTTGGCCTGGACCAGACAATCCCTTCGGAGGGTTTGATCATGGGAGTCGGAACACAGTGAATTCCCGAAAGGGATACAGTTTCCTGGTTGGTTTTCCTTCTTAGTTCGCCCTTCGGTGACTATTGTTTGGACGGATACTTGGAAACTTAAAGATTGAGGGTGACACTCACAGAATTCGTTAAGTGTTAATGAATTCGACCGAACAATGGTAATTGGATGCCTAATGGAATAAGAGTTATTCTGGGATTAGGGTCCGATCGAGAAAGTCTCGTCCTAGAGGAGGAGTGTTATGTTCACCCTTCGGTGGCAGTCATTCTAAACCTTTAGGGTATCATTGCAAAATTTTGAATGACCTAGGGATCATGAAACATTTTTTTGTTAAAACTAGATTGGTTTTCAAAAGGTTTTTGCGAGACTAATACAAAGTTTTTCTTAAATTTTCAAGCTAAAAAAATGTCTAGCGCTATTATAGCTTTACTTGCTTCCGACAAATTAGTGGGAGATAACTACCAGAGTTGGAAAAACAACATCAATACAATTTTGGTAACTGACGACATAAAGTTCGTGTTGTCTGAGGAGTGTCCTCAGATGTCGGGCTCGACCGCGTCGCGAGTCGTTCGCGATACGTACGATCGGTGGATCAGGGCCAATGAAAAGGCCAAGGTCTACATAATTTCCAGCATGTCTGATGTCTTGGCAAAGAAGCATGAGCTGATGGTTTCCGCTAAGGAAATCATGGAGTCCTTGCAGGAAATGTTTGGACAACAGTCCTTTCAGGTCCGACATGACTCGCTCAAATACATTTTCAACGCTTGGATGAAAGAGGGGTCGTCTGTCCGTGAACATGTTCAAGAGATGATGACCCGCTTTAATCTGGCCGAGATGAATGGGGCTTCGATCGACGAGTCGAGCTAGGTCAGTTTTATCATGGAGACTCTCCCAAAGAGTTTCCTTCAGTTTCGTAGCAATGCTGTTATGAACAAAATTAGCTACAATCTGATTACCCTCCTCAATGAGCTACAGAATTTTCAGTCCCTGAACAGGGTCAAGGAATCTGAGGCAAATGTTGCCTACAGGTCATATCACAGGGGTTCGACCTCTGGGACGAAACCTGTTGCTCCTTCACGCCCGAAAGGGAAGAAGAAGATGAAGAGGGGTAAAACTGACCGAGCTGCCGCCCAGAAGGGCAAGAAGGTCAAGGAGGTTGCAGAGAAAGGAAAGTGTTTCCACTGCAATGGGGGCGGACACTAGAAGAGAAACTATTCCAAATTCCTGGCGAGAGGAAGAACCAAGGTAAATATGATTTACTTGTGATAGAAACTTGTTTAGTGGAGAGTAATGACTCTTCCTGGATATTAGATTCAGGCGCCACTAACCACGTTTGTTCTTCTTTTT
This sequence comes from Trichosanthes cucumerina, assembly GCA_036507285.1. Classification (NCBI taxonomy): domain Eukaryota; kingdom Viridiplantae; phylum Streptophyta; class Magnoliopsida; order Cucurbitales; family Cucurbitaceae; genus Trichosanthes; species Trichosanthes cucumerina. The sequence continues at coordinate 21,057,801 of CM071844.1, forward strand.
TCGTGATTGATTCTGGCACACACGCGAGAGGGGTGAGGTGACTCTACGGGTTGGATCCGGGGAGCTTGTCTCTGCTGCAGCAATCGGCATTGTGAAGCTGCATTTTGGTGGGAAGTACTTATTGTTAGACAATTTGTACATAGTTCCAGGGTTTACTAGAAACCTTGTTTCTATTTCCTGCTTAATTGAACACTATATTTCAGTTTCATTTGAATTAAATAAAGCGTTTATTTCTTTCAAAGGAAATGTTATTTGTTCAACTTCACTTGAAAATAATCTGTATGTTTTAAAACCCAATTCGGTTAAAAGTGTTTTGAATACTGAATTGTTTAAAACTGCGGAAACACGAACTAAGAAAGCAAAAATTTCTCCAAAAGAAAATGCCCATCTTTGGCATCTACGGTTAGGTCACATTAATCTCAATAGGATTGAGAAACTAGTGAAGAGTGGACTTCTAAACGAGTTGGAAGAAAACTCTTTGCGAGTATGTGAGTCATGCCTTGAAGGCAAAATGACCAAACGTCCTTTTAGTGGAAAAGGATATAGAGCCAAAGAGCCTCTTGAGTTAGTACATTCTGACCTCTGTGGTCCGATGAATGTTAAAGCTCGGGGCTATTATGAGTACTTCGTGTCTTTCATATACGATTACTCCAGATATGGGTATATTTACCTAATGCATAAGAAGTCTGAAACTCTTGAAAAGTTCAAGGAGTATAAGACTGAGGTTGAGAACCTCTTAGGTAAATCGCTTAAAACACTTCGATCGGATCGAGGTGGAGAGTACATGGACACTGAATTCCAGGACTATATGATAGAACACGGAATTACGTCCCAACTCTCAGCGCCTGGTATGCCACAACAGAATGGTGTATCGGAGAGGAGAAACAGAACCTTGTTGGACATGGTTCGGTCGATGATGAGCTATGCTCGTCTCCCTGATTCTTTCTGGGGTACACAGTGGAGACTGCGGTTTACATTTTGAACAATGTTCCATCAAATAGTGTTTGTGAAACACCCTTTGAGCTCTGGAGTGGACGTAAAGACAGTTTACATCACTTCAGAATTTGTGGATGCCCGACACATGTGTTGTTGTCAAACCTGTAAAAGTTGGAACCCCGTTCGAAATTGTGCCTATTCGTAGGTTACCCTAAAGAGACTAGGGTGGTTTGTTTTACGATCCGAAGGAAAATAGGGTGCTTATGTCGACAAACGCCATTTTCCTAGAGGAAGACCACATCAGGGATCATTTACCAAGGAGTAAAATTGTATTGAATGAAATGGACAGTACATTAGCAAGAGTTGCTGATGGGGCTAGTACGTCAGCAAACGTTGTTGACCCTAGCACGTCTAGTCAAATCCGTTCCCAAGAGTTGGGAATGCCTCGACGTAGTGAGAGGATCGTGAGACGGCCGATCGCTATATGGGTTTAGCTGAAACCTCGCTTGTCGCCCAGCGATGATCGTGAGGATCCATCGACCTATGAACAGGCAATGGTCGATGTTGATAAGGGGCGAATGGATTAAAGCTATGGACCAAGAAATGGAGTCTATGTACTTCAATTACATGCGGGAGCTTGTGGATCAACCGGATGGGGTAAAACCTATTGGTTGTAAATGGATCTACAAAGCGTAACTGTATGCGTAGATGGGAAGGTGCAAACCTTCAAAGCCCGACTAGTGGCAAAGGGTTTTACCCGGGTTGAAGGGGTTGACTATGAGGAGACCTTTTCACCTGTTGCCATAGTAAAGTCAATCAGGATCCTTCTAGCCATTGCCGCGTATTATGACTACGAGGTATGGCAAATGGATGTCAAGACAGCCTTTGTGAATGGAAAACTTGATGAAACCATCTACATGGACCAGCCCAAAGGGTTCATTGCCCAAGGCCAGGAGCAAAAGGTTTGTCGACTTCATAGGTCCATCTATGGACTGAAACAAGCTTCGAGGTCTTGGAATATAATATTTGATGAGGCAATCAAATCTTATGGCTTTGATCAAAATGTCGACGAGCCTTGTGTCTACAAGAAAATCGTTGACAAAACTGTCGCATTTTTGGTGTTGTATGTGGACGATATTCTTCTCATTGGGAATGAGGTAGAATTTCTTACTGACGTTAAGAAGTGGCTAGCTTCACAATTCCAAATGAAAGATTTGGGAGAAGCTCAGTATGTTCTAGGTATCCAGATAGTCCGGAACCGGAAGAATAGAATGCTAGCCTTGTCTCAGGCATCTTATATTGACAAGATGTTGTCTAGATATAAGATGCAGAACTCCAAGAAGGGCTTGCTGCCTTTTAGGCATGGGGTTCACTTGTCTAAGGATTAGTGTCCTAAGACTCCTCAAGATGTTGAGGATATGAGACGCATTCCATATGCTTCAGCAGTGGGGAGCCTGATGTATGCAATGCTGTGTACTAGGCCCGACATCTCATTATGCAAAGAGGAATTGTCGGTGATATCACCCAATCCAGTGATTAGATCACCGGGGCACTCTAAAGACAATCCTCAAGTATCTTAGGAGAACGAGGAACTACAAACTTAGTGTATGGTTGTGGGGATTTGATCCTTACGAGATACATGGATTCGATTTTAAGACCGATAAGGATTCTAGGAAATCCACTTGGGTCACCTTCATTTTGAATGGAGGAGTCGTAGTATGGCGAAGCATCAAGCAAGGATGCATCGATTCCACTATGGAAGCAGAGTATGTTGCGGCTTGTGAAGCTGCAAAGGAAGCTGCTTGGCTTAGGAAGTTCATGACGGATTTGGAAGTTGTTCAAAATATGAACTTGCCAATCACGCTGTTCTGCGATAACAGCAGTGCAAGAGCCAACTCACGTGAGCCCGAAGCCATAAGAGAGGTAAACACATTGAGCGCAAGTATCATCTGATACGAAAAATTGTGCACCGCGGAGACGTGATAGTCACGCAGATAGCATCGGAGCACAATGTAGCTGATCCATTTACAAAGCCCTCACGGCTAAAGTGTTTGAGGTCACCTGAGAGTCTAGGTATTCGAGAGCTTCTCGACTAGGGAAAGTGGGAGATGTGTAAACGGGTATTCAATGCCCTAGTTTATTGTATTTTTCATTGTAACTCAAATACATTTTGGAAATGTATCTTCTCCACTAGCTTAGTCCCAAAGGGAGTTTGTTGGGATTTGTCCCCAATCTCGTGTTTGTAAAATATTATTTTGAAATTAACAAGAGTTATTCATTTCTTTACTTTGTGTCTCGCAATATTTTAAACCTTTCCAATAAACTAAGCTCCAGGGTCATTGAATATATGAGAGAACTAGAACTTGAACGGTGTGTAGTTGACACACAAGGAGGATCACGTTCGAGTTAATGACCCGAACGGTCTGATATAAGGATGGAGTTGGAGACCTAATCCTCGGATACATCGTGGATGCGACCCGCTTTGTATTAGATACAAACGAGGTGATCTCGACTCGCTCATGTGGTTGACATGCGAGTGGGGGCATCCTGTACAATGAGATTGTACAAAACCGGATCGTGAATTATTAGACTTACTGATATAACACCGTTGACAGTAAAGACTAATAAATTCATAGACGACCATTAGTGACTCGACCTTAATCCTGAGCGTATTACGGACTCCTGTCTGCAGGGGTCTGTCCTTTGACTAGTACGGGTGAGGGTGGTCTCAGTTACTTGCCCAATATGCCTATCTTCTCAGGGACAGAACCAAGTACAGAGTTGGGAACCTAACTACGCGAGATGGAATTCACTCGTTCCCGCCTATAAGGAATCTAGAGGAGTGTAGTGTATGGTAGGACCATCACAATATGTTGTTCATTAGAGGAGCAGTGGGGACTTAAGGAACAAGAAGTAGACACAGGGGTAAAACGGTAATTTGACCCAGCCGTGTCTACGAACAAACTGCGAAGGGTCGACTCATGGAAATTGGTTATATCAGTGGACACGTAATATTCTACACTAATAGGAGTACAACTACAGGCTATAGTGGAGTGTTACTGTAGCTAATGAACATTGGTTGACTGGGTCAAAGAGTTTGACTGGTTAACCTCATATCATTGGAGCCCGTCACTGTAGGTCCATTAGGTCCCTTGGTTGGCTCAATATGGGATAAAAGAAGGGTTAATGTTTTGGTATGAAATTGAAGTGTTCAATTTCACTTTAAGAGTATTTATATCATTTATATGAGATATGGATGATATAATATATAGTTTAATGTGAATGTGATTCATAATAAACTATATGTTAGCCTAATTGTTGAATCAATGGCTAAATGGAGAAATTAATTGAGAGAAATTAAATTGGATATGATTCAATTTAATTAATACACAATTATTGAGATATGAGATATCTTATATTATGTGATTATGTAAATGAGATTTACATAACCTATAGTTGTGGTAATGTGGTAATAATGTGAAGTTTTGAACTCCATCATTCCACTATTTAAACCCCTTTGCAAAAGGGTTTTGGTGATCTAATACAAGCCAAATTCTCATTTTGGATTTTGACCTAAGAATCCAAAAAGTGAATTCTCTCCACTCTCTCATTTCTCTTCCCTTTCCAAAACACAAAGAAGTTCCCACCAACTTCCCTTCTCCAAAAGAGAACAACTAAGAAGATCATTTGGTAGTGTTTGAGATCCGATCGTGGGAAGTGTTCGTGCGAAGAGTTCGTGATCTACGGGAGAGATTGCTGAATTTGTCTACAACAAGTAAGTGTTTTTCTTCTTGCTGTAAAATTTCAGCATGTTTAGCCTAGATCTAATAGTTAGATCAATATTGATATAAGCATGTTGCATGATGATACCACGACGATTCGATCGTCTTCCGCTGCGCGGGGATTCTCATTCCCTTCAAATACATGGGAGAGATTCTCTATTTATAAGGGATTAAAATACAAATGAGGGTAACAAAACTAACCTAGGGAATTTACTTAAGTTTACCCTAAATCCTACCTTCATCATTCTATCCCTAAAAAAAAAAACTCGTCCTCCAGTTTTAAAAAGAAAATGGAAACAGAAGAAAACAAACAAAATAGAAACAAGCTTCATTCGATGGTTTCCAAATACTCCAACTGAAAATTGCTTTCTGAATTCATCAACTTGCTAACCTAGTTGGTCATTGCTTATCATCCTGAAAAATAATTCTTGAAATGCAAGTTCTTGAGTCATCTGCTTGTGGTATTGCCACAATTCCTCCAAATACACGAACTTGTTCACAAAAATAATTTGCAAAAGAGGAGACGTGTGAAATTTGTGGAAGGTTTTCTTTAAACCCTCTCGATTTGTCGGCCAAACCAAAGTAGAAATTCTTGGTCCTTTAACTTCCTCCCCAATGATAGAACATTCTCCAAAATAACTTTCGAGAATTTGAGGTTCCCAATTAAATAATTGCAACTCAAGCAAAATTTTCTCATGTAATAAGCCAACATTGGATGTTTGAGAGAATTTTCTTGTAAACCCTTTTGAAGTTTCCAATTCAACCATGTTGGCTTTATTTGTAATTCTTTCAACGTTGACCTCATGGGTTTTGACACAATTCTCCTTAAATTCAACTTCATGGGTTTTGATTTCATAGTTCTCCACCTCTAAGGTGTCTTCCATGATAGTAAAAAGTTTATCGAAACAAAATAAAATTTCATCCTCACTGTCAAAATATTCAATGAAATTCAAAAGAAATCCATCATCTATTTCATTTGAACTCATCTGATTGTTGTGAGAAATTAGTTTGACTTCCTTCTCATTTTCCTTCTCAATTTCTTGTTCTGTTTGTACATATTCTTGAAAGATTAAAGAACTATGCTCACTGCAATCTTGCTCTTCAACTTCAAAGAACAATTGAGCCAAATAAAAAGAAGAGTCATCAACTGTCTCTATCAATTCTTTTTCAACTTTATCTTCCTCATCAAAATAATTTTCAAATTTTAGAAAACAATCCTCTTCTTTGCCAGAAAAATCAAAATTGTTAACATCAAATCCATGAAAAATTTTTTCTTCTTTGCTGGAAAATTTGGAATTTGGAACCAAGAAACCTTCATTTTGGCATTCTTGGAGTTTATCATGATGAAAAGGGTTTCTAATAAATCTTGGAAGGTGGGCTTTCTGTTTTTGCAACATTTTTTCTTGATCATCTCCACGATTTTGGTATATATCTCCATGGTAGAAATCTTCTCTTTTCGAACATTCATCATCTTGATTCATGAATCTTGAAAATTGATGTTCAAGAGATCTTCCCGCTATATTTTCTTGAATCTTTATCCTATGATCCGTGAATTCTTCTTTGCGTTGAACTTGTCTTCCTTGAATTTTTTCCAAACGACGTCGAATTTTATCTATTCCCTTTTGAAATTCCTCCCAATTCATGGTTTGATCCGAATATTGATGTTTTCTTGAAAATGTTTCAGCCTCTGAATCACTTTCTAAATCATCCAAGTCCAAATTCTCACATCTATTTCTTGAAAAACTTATTTGATTAGATCGTAGAGCTCTTTCTTGATAATATCGGTTCGTTAGTTTGTCCCAAACTATATTGCAATCTTTGTCTAATCGCTAGAATCACTAGAATCAAAATTCCAATGCGGATCTTGATTGATTCTTTGATAAAATTGAGCATGAGCAACGTTGTGATGTTGAAATTCCTCTTCCGAATCACTTGAATCAAAATTCTAGCAATGATTTTGAGAGTATTTTTACTTTCTTGCCCATACCAAATTTTGTATTTTTTCTTGGTCATCTTCTTTGAACGGTAATTATTCATTCTTACAAATTCTTGGAAAATTCTTTAAGTTTCTTGAATCTATAGGGTTCCCCCTATATAAGGGTGTGTTGTTTGGCAACGAGCACAACTCACGAAGCTCCCTCTTGCGATCGACGTCACCAAGAGTTTTCCGGTCTTCCACCGGCGGCAGTCAACGTTGGCCCAGGCGATTGCTCTGATACCAAATTGATGTAGCCTAAATGAGACCAAAGGAGATAATTCTCCAAGAATCAATCAAGGATATTGATTAGAATGAAAGTTGTGTAGAATATATGGGAGAGATTCTCTATTTATAAGGGATTAAAATACAAATGAGGGTAAAAAAACTAACCTAGGGAATTTACTTAAGTTTATCCCTACCTTCATCACCCGCAGACAGGAGTCCGTAACACGCTCAGGATTCAGGTCAAGTCACTAATGGTCATCTACGAAATTATTAGTCCTATACTGTCAACGGTGTTACATCAGTAGGTCTAATAATTCACGGTCTGGTCTTGTACAATCTCATTGCACAAGATGCCCCCACTCGCATGTCAATCACATGAACGAGTCAGATCACCTCATTTGTATCTAATACAAAGCGGGTTGCATCCACAGCGTATCCAGGATTAGGTCTCCAACTCCATCCATATACTGTAGACCGTTCGGGTCATTAACTCTAACGCGATCCTCCCTGTATGTCCACTACACACCGTTCAAGTTCTAGTTCTCTCATGTATTCTATGACCCTGGAGCTTAGTTTATTAGACAAAGTTTGTAATAAATGCGAGACACAAAATGTTGAAATGAATAACCTTTATTAATTTCAAATAGTATTTACAAACTAAACGAGATTAGGACAAACATCCCAACAAACTCCCACTTCGACTAAGATAGTGGCGAAAATACATTTCTGAAATGTACATATATTACAACGAAGTAATACAATAAACTAGGGCATTAAATACCCGTTTACATATCTCCCACTTGCCCTAGTCAGGAAGTACTCGAAGACCTAGACTCTCTAGGTTACCCTCAAACGCCTTAGCCGTGAGGAGCTTTGTAAATGGATCAGTTACGTTGTGCTCTGACGCTATCTGCGTGACTGTCACGTCTCCGCGGTGCACAATCTCTCGTATCAGGTGATACTTTCGCTCAATATGTTTGCCTCTCTTATAGCTCCGAGGCTCTCTAGAGTTAGCTACAGCACCACTGTTATCACAAAATAGTGTGATCGGCAAGTTCATGTTTGGAACAACTTCCAAATCTGTCATGAACTTCCTAAGCAAAACAACTTCCTTTGTAGCTTCACAAGCCGCAACATACTCCGCTTCCATAATGGAATCAGCGATACATCCCTACTTGATGTTTCACCATACTACAACTCCTCCATTCAGAACGAAGGTTCACCCCGAAGTGGATTTCCTCGAATCCTTATTGGTCCTAAAGTCAGAATCCGTGTAGCCCGTAAGAATCAAATCCCCACCGCCATACACTAAGTTGTAGTTCCTCGTTCTCTTAAGATACTTGAGGATTGTCTTTACGCCTGTCCAGTGATCTAATCCTGGATTGGATTGATACCTGCTGACAATCCCTACTGCATAACAAATGTCGGGCCTAGTACACAACATGGCATACATCAGGCTCCCTACAGCTGAAGCATAGGGTATCCGTCTCATATCCTCAACCTCTTGAGGAGTCTTAGGACATTGATCCTTAGACGAGTGAACCCCATGCCGGAAAGGCAGCAAGCCCTTCTTCGAGTTCTGCCTCTTATATCTAGACAACATTTTGTCAATATAAGGCGCTTGAGACATGGCTAGCGTTCTGTTCTTCCGATTTCGGACAATCTGGATACCTAGAACATACTGAGCTTCTCCCAAATCTTTCATTTGGAATTGCTAAGCTAGCCATTTCTTCACGTCAGTAAGAAATCCTACCTCATTCCCAATGAGAAGGATATCATCACATATAATATCAGAAATGCGACAGTTTTGTCGACGATTTTCTTGTAAACACAAGGCTCGCCAACATTCTGATCAAAGCCATAAGATTTGATTGCTTCATCAAACCTTATATTCCAAGACCTCGACACTTGTTTCAGTCCATAAATAGACCTATGAAGCCGACAAACCTTTTGCTCTTGGCCTTGGACAATGAACCCTTTGGGTTGGTCCATGTAGATGGTTTCGTCAAGGTTGCAATTAAGAAAGGCGGTCTTGACATCCATTTGCCATACCTCGTAGTCATAATATGCAGTAATGGCCAGAAGGATCCTGATCGACTTTACCATGGCAACGGGTGAAAAGGTTTCCTCATAGTCAACCCCTTCGACCTGGGTAAAACCCTCTGCCACTAGTCATGCTTTGAAGGTCTGCACCTTCCCATCTACACCACGTTTACGCTTGTAGATCTATTTGCATCCAATAGGTTTTACCCCATCAGGCTGATCCACAAGCTCCCAGACGGAATTGAAGTACATCGACTCCATTTCCTAGTCCATGGCTTTAATCCATTCGTCTTTGTCAACGTCTGCCATTGCCTGATCATAGGTCAATGGATCCTCACAGTCATCAACAAGGGTGACGACTTGGGTTTCAGCCAAGCCCATGTAACGTTCAGGCTGTCTCACAGCCCTCCCACTACGTCGAGGCATCCCCAACTCTTGGGAATGGACTTGACTAGACGTGCTAGAATCAACAAAACTTGTTGATGTACTAGCCCCATCAGCAACTCTTGTTAATGTACTGTCCATTTCGTTTAACACGATTTTGCTTCTAGGCATATGATCCCTGATGTGGTCTTCCTCAAGGAAAGTGGCATTTGTCGACACAACCACCCTATTTTCCTTAGGATCGAAAAACAGACCACCTCTGGTCTCTTTTGGGTAACCTACAAATAGGCATAATTTCGAACGGGGTTCCAACTTTTTCGGGTTTGACACCAACACATGGGTTGGGCATCCCCAAATCCTGAAATGGTGTAAACTACCTTTACGCCCATTCCAGAGTTCGAAAGGTGTTTCACAAACACTCTTCGAGGGAACGTTGTTCAAAATGTAGACCGCAGTCTCCACTACGTAACCCCAAAAGAATCAGGGAGACGAGCATAGCTCATCATCGACTGAACCATGTCCAACAGGGTTCTATTTCTCCTTTCCGATACCCCATTCTACTATGGCATACCAGGTGCTGAGAGTTGGGACGTAATTCCGTTTTCTATCATATAGTCCTGGAATTCGGTGTCCATATAATCTCCACCTCGATCCGATCGAAGTGTCTTAATCGTTTTACCTAAGAGGTTCTCAACCTCAGTCTTATACTCCTTGAACTTTTCAAGAGTTTCAGACTTCTTGTTCATTAGGTAAAGATACCCATACCTCGAATAATCATCAATGAAAGAAACGAAGTATTCATAACCTCCTCGTGCTTTAACACTCATCGGACCACAGAGGTCAGAATGTATAAGCTCAAGGGACTCCTTGGCTCTATATCCTTTTCCACTAAAAAGACGTTTGGTGATTTTGCCTTCGAGGCATGACTCACATACCGGTAAAGAGGTCTCTTCTAACTTGCTTAGAAGTCCACTCTTCACTAGTCTCTCAATCCTATTGAGATTGATGTGGCCTAACCTTAGATGCCAAAGATGGGCATTTTCTTTAGGAGAAACTTTAACTCTCTTAGTTCGTGTTTTTGCAGTTTTAAACAATTCAGTATTCAAAACACTTTTGACCGAATTAGGTTTCAAAACGTACAAATTAGACTTAAGTGAAGCAGAACAAACAAGATTACCATTTCTGGAAATAAACGCTTTATTACCCATAAAAGAAACGGAAATGCATTGTTCTAAAAGACACGAAATAGAAACGAGGTTTCCAGTAAACCCTGGAACTATATACACGTTGTCTAATAAAATGTAATTCCTGCCAAAGAAAAGCTTCACTTTGCCGATCGCTGCAGCAGAGACTATCTCCCCGGATCCAACACGTAGAGTTACCTCACCCTCTTGCAGCTGCTGCCAGGAATCAATTCCCTGAAAAGAAGAACAAACGTGGTTAGTGGCGCCCGAATCCAAAATCCAGGTAGAGTTATTGCTCTCCACTAAACATGTTTCTGTCACTAGTAAATACATTTACCTTGATTCTTCCTCTCGGCAAGGAACTTGGACAGTTTCTCTTCCAGTGTCCATCCCCGTTGCAGTAGAAACACTTTCCTTTTTCTGCAACTTCCTTGACCTTTTTGCCCTTTTGGGCGGCAGCACGGTCAGCTTTACCCTTCCTTGCTCTCTTCTTCTTCCCTTTTGGGCGAGAAGGACCTACAGTTTTAGTCCCAGAGGTCGAACCCCTGTGATAGGACTGTTGCGTATTTTTTATATAATGGAATACCGCAGTGTACGGGTCAAGTTTTAGTATAGTGATTTATGAGTCCAAGTATCGTCCTCGGGAATGGGTTTCTAGATTAATTAATTACCAAGATACTAATTCTCAATTTTAGCTAAAGAAACATAACATAGATAGGTGGTGAAACAAGAATTAAAGACAAACAAACATGTGGAGACACGAATTGATAGATTTAAGGGAAGTGACTTTACAAGTTAACACCTAATTAACACATTCAATGAATAAATGAGATGAATTTATAAACAAGAAGTAAATTACTCAAGAAAGTCTCTCGATCTCTCAAGAGCCTCACACATACAGTAAATCCTATAGTCTCCATATAAAATCTAAGCATGCACGGCATTAAGCAACTTTTTTATGTGTTTCCCTTAAACTTCTAAGTCATTCTCATGCCAGAATTCTAAGGATTTTGACAACCTTGTTCTAATTTAAGCTTTTTCTCTCGAATCCACTTAAACCAACAAATATAAGAGTTAAAGAACGGATTGCCAAAAATAAAGAACAAAACATACTTCAATACATAGCAAAGAAGTCATAACAAGAAAATCAACTCCTAACTACAACAATTAGCTACTCTAAATCACATGAAAAACCAAACTAAAAGTGTAGGAAACGTCTTAAACGGAGTTACAATTTGAAAAGAAAAGGAAATTAAACTTATGTGTCGATGCCGGTCCTTCGTCTCCGAGCTCCCGTCTTCGATCTCGAACCTCCACGCATGCTTTGGCTCCAAAAGCGCTATTTTCTCTCTTCTTACAAAGTGTATTTCAAAAATAGGGTCAAAAGTCTAGCAAATTCGGCTCCATTTGCAAGAAGAATTAAGGTTGTATTTATAGGCATTAACGGTACAACGTTGCAATGTTGTACCCTAGGCGGCTGTCATATATGGAAATTATCGATTGCGTTGCAACGTTGAGGGCAGCGTTGCAACGTCGTTACCTTAACGCGCACGCCTCTTATCGATCTGGCGTTGCAACGCTCAAAGCCAGCGTTGCAACGCCCTCGCCACGGATCTTCAGCTGTGCCTTCTTATCGAGATAGCATTGCAACTCCATCGGCAGTATGCTTATGGGCCTAAAAATAGCAAGTTCGGTGTTGCAACGCTATCACCTCGGGTCTCCAAGCTTGTATTGGTCTTTCTTCTTCCAATTGATCTTAGTTTTTGCTCCAAAAAGCCTTGTTTTGATCTCGAGTGATCCAAAATGTCTCCAATTGTTCTATTTAAGTTCTTAACCTGAAATTGAGTGATTTAAACAGGTAAAAACCCTGAAATCATTATAAAACTAGCAATAATTAAGCCTAAGGATAGCACATTTTGTGTGCTATCAAACACCCCCAAACTTAAACTTTTACTAGTCCCGAGCAAAAACAAAATTAAACATGAGATTGTTCTTATACATACATTCGATTCAAGCCTCAAAGAATTAAGAGAAAATCTGGCAATCAAAGGAAACACTCAAACATAATACTTCAATGAGCAATTTAAAACTTTTCCTAAGTGTTCCTACGTGTGTGTGTGATTAACCTATGTTCACTTCATCTTTACTAAGCTCGGATCAACTTTATTAGGCTCTCCATTCAACTTCCCCCTACACTGGTCATAATTATTAATCTTTGAGCCTCCCCACATTCAAGAATTGAATAACTTTACTCGGCATTTACTCACTTTTTATCATTTTTTTCTATTTTCTTCTTTTTGTGCAAGGACACTAGCTTTCACACATCCACTGCAGGGACCTTTACCTAGAGCACTCGCTCAATGAGTGGCCTAACTAATCACAATGAAGGTAGCTCTTTTTGTCCTCACGAATTTTTTCTTTAACAAACAACTAAAAAAAAACTACCTTTTCACATAATGCAGAAATTACATAGATCGTGCACTTCGTATTATCATTCACCCTATCCTGCAGTTTAACTCTCAATTTAGTTCTTAGACCTATCGATGTGACATCAAACTTCTAAACCTAATAACTTTGATCTAAGCATTTCAAAACTACAGGAACATATGCTATGTGCATAATGGTGCAGGAAAAAAAAACTCAAGAAAATTTTGAAATTAACTCGAATTCATATCATGCTCTCAAGTTTCCGCAGACTCACAAAGATTTCCAATTAATTCTCATCCTAGGCTATCCTAACCATACTTATGTAAAGGATCAATCAGTAATTCATCATATACTCAGGACAGTCTTAACAAATAAACAACTTCTCACCCCCAAACTTAAATTAAACATTGTCCCCAATGTTTGCAGAAATAAACACAACTTAAGTAGAAGGGTAAGAGTGAACAATACTGTCCTGGGTGATGGAGATCTTTCTGAGTTCCTTGGATGGCCAAAAACATGTGTATTGGAGTTTCTCATAATGAGAGCATGGATTTTAACGAAGGATGACATTGACAACAACCTAACAAAACAACCAACTAGTAAAAAAACTAAGAATGTGAAAAATAACTAGAACAAACTAAAGCAAGCTAAAGACAGAAAAAAAAGAGTAAGTGAAGTTTGGGTTGCCTCCCAAGAAGCGCTTTGTTTAACGTCTTTAGCTAGACTGTACTCCCTCAAGGTGTTTCTTTCCTTGTTTGCATTGTCTGGAGTGATGTGTTCATTTGGCCAATATGGGTCTCAATATTCTTTATTGCAGCTCCATGACTAGTCACTATACCAGATAGATTGGTGACTGCATTCTCCAGCTAGTTGGACCTACTTCTAGATTCAGTTATGAAGGAGTGCAATGTCTCTTCCAGAGATGGTTTCCTTTCTGATGTAGAACCATGCCCTGTAAGAGGGTTCAACACATTTTTGTTGTTAGCATAAGAGAAATTCTCATGATACCTCAAACCTGGATTATAATGTGTTGGGAGGTTATGTTCCAAAGTGGATTCACCATTTGACTGAGAGCATTGAGAGGGAACCATTGTCTGGGGTGATCCTGCAAAATTATTTAGAGCATGAGTGAGAGATGTCATATGAGATCTAAGAGAGGTTACCTCATCCAGTTGATACTGATCCAACCATCGGCTTAGATCATCATTGTCTCCTGTAGGCCACTGGTAGCTGGCAGTTGATGCTTCCTCTAGGAGGGCACGTGCTTCTGGCACAGTCTTCGCCATGAAAGCTCCTCCAGCATTGGCATCCAGAATGGTCTTGGTCTTCTGTTCCAGTCCATTATAAAACAGTTGTACCTGGAGCCAATCTCGGTAACCATGTTGTGGGCACCTCCTGAGCATGTCCTTGTACCTTTCCCAGGTCTCAAATAGTTGCTCTTCCTCCTGCTGCCTGAATGTTCCTATCTCAGTCCTTAACTTTGCAGCTTTCACAGGTGGAAAGAATTTGGTCATGAAGGCTGGTCAACTCCTCCCAGGAGGTGATACTGCCTGAGGGAAAGGATCCTAGCCATTCTTTGGCTCTACCCTGCAAAGAGAAAGGAAATAGACATAAGCGAATATTATCAGCAGAAATACCATTCATTTTAAATGTACCACAGATTTCTAAGAAATTTTGAAGGTGTGGGTTAGGATCTTCTGTGGCTAATCCTCTGAAAACACCTTCCCTAACCATCTGTATCAACCCTGTTTTAAGTTCAAAATTATTAGCATTTATAGGGGCATAGACTATTCCAGCCTGCTCAGAATCAAACACAGGTTGGAAATACTCCCTAATGGGTTTAGGGTTATTGATGAGTTCCTGATCAGCCATTGCTTGAGGTTCTGCTCTTCCTTCCCTTAGGAGTTTCCTACAAGTCCTCTCGATCTCAGGATCAAAAGGGTGAAAATCTGCAGTTCTCCCCTTGGGCATACACCTGGAGGTACAAAAAGATGAGAAATTAAAAAAAAAACAAAAAAACAAAACTAGAAACTAACATAAAAGAAAAAAATGAAAAAATAAAGACATTAAACATAAAACTTGGGTTGCCTCCCAAGAAGCGCTTTCTTTAACGTCTTTAGCTAGACGATGACCTATCAGGGCACATAGAAATACTAGTATTTCTTTGGGCCTTTCTTGCTTGAATCGATGTAGCATTCTAAGTCTAAAAGGCTATCCTGTTTCTCCTGGGCCCCAGAAGACAGATTATTTTTGGTATTTTTATTTAAAGAAAAAAAATAAAAAAATTCAAAGCAAGACTCATTAGTGTAGGACAATTGGTTATGTAGATTAGATGAAATCTCTGGAGACAAAAGGGGAAAGGACTTCTCAGCCTCAGCCTCTATCACCTGAATCTCCCCTGTGAAAATAATGATATCATTGATGCCTACCTCATTAACCTGAGTCTGGTGTGCCTTAGTCTCCCCCAAACTATCCTCACTATCATATGAACAGATCTTCCTAGGTGGTGCATTCTCAGTGGTAAGGATAAGAAATTGTTCCTGTAAGGCCATAAGGGAAATTACTAGTTGATTAAGATAATGATCTCTTTCCTGTACTATTTCCCAAAGTCCTACCACTTGAGTCTCTAACCTATCCAACCCTTCTAATACATTATGAACCAAATTTTTAATTTTCAATTCGAATGTATATTCCATTAATTGGTCCATAAGAGAAGAGTTTCCTATAGGTTGGTTGGGATGAGAGAAATTTTGGTTCAAATTGCCCATATAATTACCATCAAGATAGTTTTCATCGGTCATAGATTCAGAATGGTAAAAATTAAACAAATGATATCTAGAAAAATCATGATGTACATACCTAGAATCTTGAGAGGGACAATAGAAAGATTGAGAAAAACCATGCAAAGTCATACTTGAAAAATTAGTAATTCAAATCAAGACTTTTACACAATATCAACACAACCAAACAGGAGACAAAGACTCACAAACACACAAATAAGGAAAAAAAACACACAAACACAAAAATAACAAATAAAGAAAGACAACACAAACAATCTTTAGTCTAAAATCTCAACATTTCTCCTAATATTAATTAATCTAAATAATCGTCATTCCCCGACAACGGCGCCAAAAACTTGTTGCGTAATTTTTATATAATGCAATACCGCAGTGTACGGGTCAAGTATTAGTATAGTGTTTTATGAGTCCAAGTATCGTCCTCGGGAATGGGTTTCTAGATTAATTAATTACCAAGATACTAATTCTCAATTTTAGCTAAAGAAACATAACATAGATAGGTGGTGAAACAAGCATTAAAGACAAAAAAACATGTGGAGGCACGAATTGATAGATTTAAGGGAAGTGACTTTACAAGTTAACACCTAATTAACACATGCAATGAATAAATGAGATGAATTTATAAACAAGAAGTAAATTACTCAAGAAAGTCTCTCGATCTCTCAAGAGCCTCGCACATACAATAAATCCTATAGTCTCCATATAAAATCTAAGCATGCACGACATTAAGCAACTTCTTTATATGTTTCCCTTAAACTTCTAAGTCATTCTCATGCCAGAATTCTAAGGATTTTGACAACCTTGTTCTAATTTAAGCTTTTTCTCTCGAATCCACTTAAACCAACAAATATAAGAGTTAAAGAACGGATTGCCAAAAATAAAGAACAAAACATACTTCAATACATAGCAAAGAAGTCATAACAAGAAAATCAACTCCTAACTACAACAATTAGCTACTCTAAATCACATGAAAAACCAAACTAAAAGTGTAGGAAACGTCTTAAACGGAGTTACAATTTGAAAAGAAAAGGAAATTAAACTTATGTGTCGATGTCGGTCCTTCGTCTCCGAGCTCTCGTCTTCGATCTCGAACCTCCACGGATGCTTTGGCTCCAAAAGCGCTCTTTTCTCTCTTCTTACAAAGTGTATTTCAAAAATAGGGTCAAAAGTCTAGCAAATTCGGCTCCCTTTGCAAGAAGAATTAAGGTTGTATTTATAGGCATTAACGGTACAGCGTTGCAACGCTAGGGACAGCGTTGCAATGCTGTACCCTAGGCGGTTGTCATATATGGAAATTATCGATGGCATTGCAACGCTGAGGGCAGCGTTGCAACGCCGCTACCTTAACGCGTGCGCCTCTTATCGATCTGGCGTTGCAATGCTCAAAGGCAGCGTTGCAACGCCCTCGCCACGGATCTTCAGTTGTGCCTTCTTATCGAGATAGCGTTGCGACGCTGCAAGGCAGCGTTGCAACACCATCGACAATATGCTTATGGGCCTAAAAACAGCAAGTTCGACGTTGCAACGCTCTGCATGGCGTTGCAACGCTATCACCTCGGGTCTTCAAGCTTGGATTGGTCTTTTTTCTTCCAATTGATCTTATTTTTAGCTCCAAAAAGCCTTGTTTCGATCCTGAGTGATCAAAAATGTCTCCAATTGTTCTGTTTAAGTTCTTAACCTGAAATTGAGTGATTTAAACACGTAAAAGCCCTGAAATCATTATAAAACTAGCAATAATGAAGCCTAAGGATAGCACATTTTGTGTGCTATCAAGGACCTAAAGGCAACATTTGCCTCGGCTTCCGGAGTCCTAATCCTCATCAAGGACTGGAAGTTCTGTCGTTCATAGAGTAGGGTGGTCAGATTGTAGCTAATCTTGTTCATAACAAATACGTTGCTCTGAATCAAGAAAACTCTTCTAAGAGTCTCCAAGATAAAGTCGACTGCTCGACTCATCGATCGAAGCCCCGTTCATCTCCGCCAAATTAAAGTGGGTCATCATGTCTAGAACGTGTTCACGGACAGACGTTCCTTCTTTCATTCGGGCGTTGAAGACGTGTTTGAGCGAGTCGTGTCGGACTTGAAAGGACTGTTATCCAAACATTTCCTGCAGAGATTCCATGATCTCCTTGGCGGTGATCATCAGCTCATGCTTCTTTGCCAAAACTTCAGTTAAGCTGGCAATTATATAGACCTTGGCCTTTTCATTGGCCCTGATCCATCGATCGTCAGCATCACGAACACTCCTCAGTAAGCACGAACTTCAGGTCGTCAGTAACTAAGAATGTGTTGATATTATTTTTCCATGTTTGAAAATTATCTCCCAGTAATTTGTCGGAAGAAAGTAAAGCGACGATTGAGCTAGACATATTTTTAGCTGAAAAATTCAAAATAATTTTGAGTCAGTCTCGCAAAAAACTTTTTGAGTCCAATCCGGTTTTAGCAAAAATTAATCCTATGATCCCTATGTAGCCACCTATTTTTGTCCGGCTCATTTTTTTATTAAATTGTTAGATTACCAATATCCATGCTTTTTTTTATTTAAATTAGCTCACTTTGATTATTTATTTGTTATTTGTTAATTTTTTTTATGTTTTTTAAATTTGGATAAATCTTGATTTTTAGGAGAAAAGATAAATTTTTGGTTAAGTGAGTAAGTTTTGGTTGTTTATTTTGTTTGACCAAATTGTTGTTGGTCTTTTTAAGTGTATGTTCTCTTTTGGCATTGGATTTTCAAATTGCAACAATTTTGGTTTTTGGTTTTATACACAAAAGAGGAATTGCTTTTAGTCTTTATATACATCTCTTTCTCTTCTTCAAGAACTCACAAAAAACCCTACTTCTTTTACACTCTCACACATCATTCTCATCCATTCTCAACTCTACAAAACTCCATAGCCAAATACCTTCATAACCATAAAGATGGAGAGTTTTATTTTGTAAAAAACATACTCCAAAATCCCATAGCACAAAATAACCCTAGCTTAGTTGGAGGTTGCATTTGGTAGGATTTTGTTCCAAGGATCCACACCTCAAACAACAAGCTAGGTTGTTTGTTCTTGACACCAACTTCTTGATCTTCATGTTTATTTCGAAATGTCCCCGAAAAACAATAGTTGAGTAAGGGTATTATGAGTTTTTCTTTCATTTTTGTTGTTCATTACATATTTCTTTTTTACTTTTATTACAATGTGAATATTTGTCTATTTTATTGTTATGTTTTGCTTCTAACTTTATCTTTAACTCAATCTCTAAATATCCCTGAAAAACAATAGTTGAGTAAGAATTTTATGAGTTTTGTTTTCATTTTTGTTGTTTATTACATCTCTTTTTTATTTTTATTATCATGTGAATTTTTGCCCATTTTTTTTGTTTGCATTAATGTCTAAAATCTTTTGTTATGTTGATTTTTACTAACTTTATTTTATGATTTATTTCCCCTACTTATCTATCATTTTCTTTTCTCCATATTTCTTCTTCTTGGCTCTTGAGTTTATTGTACTAAAGGAGAGAGAGAGGAAAAAAAAAGAACAAGAGAAAAAAGAAGCAAAAGTGTTGTGAAATTAAAAAAAGATGGTTATGTAACATACCTTAGATTAGTTAAGTATGGGTGAATAGAGTTATTTCAATATTTTTCTTTCTTGTAATTGTTAGCATATTTGTGCACGATATTTATTTGTTATGATCAATTTGTTATGTTAAGCATGGTCTATCTTTAAATTGCATTTGCATTTTATTTTTTAAACTTAATTTATTTTGATTATCGTTCATGGTTTCAATTTTTTTTTTGCAAACTTATTTTCAAACCTTAAACTTTGTTTGTTTTTTTGGGGTTTACAATGTTTTATAACTAAAAAAAATGTTATTTCCAACTTTTTTTATTTTTTTAAAACTATTTTTTATTTATTAAAAAAATATTCCTACGACGGAATCTAGAAATATTTGGGAGTCCGATTTTCTAGAATTCTTGAGGTGAGGAATCATTATCTTTGGGAGTCCGAGATCTTGATCCCAAGAAAAAATGAATTTAATTAAAACTTTTTTAAAAAAAAAAATTTATAAGAGGTTATCCTATGATGGATTTGAGAAATTGTAAAATTTTCTCATAGTCTTGAGATGATATTATTTCTAAAATCTTGGAAATAATTTCAATGTAGCCACATTAATGGATTTTCATCCACTTGTTTTATGGGATCATGACTCAAAATATTGGAGGAATGAGGGGTAAAATAAGACATTGTGTTAAATTTTTTTTTTTTACCTAAATAAGTTTTTTTCTTCTAAATATTTTTGCAATTCAAGATTAAATTTGGCCACCGTTAAAAACGGGTGTTGTGGGGTGCTAACACCTTCTCCATACACAAACAACTCCCGAACTCAAAATCTGGTTTTCGCATACCATTTTTTTTCATTTTTTAAAAAAGTTATTTTATTCTGTTTTGGTGCCCAATCACACCATAAAAAAGATTGCTGGCGACTCCTTTTAAATATCCCTATTTCGAGGACGTCGGCCGCTCCGCTTCGCAGGTACGTGGCGACACCCTAGGTCATTTAAAATTTGCAATGATATCCTAAAGGTTTAGAATGACCGCCACCGAAAGGTGAACAGAAACACTCATCCTCTAGAACGAGACTTTCTCGACCAGACCCTAATCCTAGAATAACTCTTATTCCATTAGGCGTCTAGTTACCATTATTTGGTCGAATTCATTAACACTTAACGAATCCCGTGAGTGTCACCCTCAATCTTTAATTTTCCAAGTATCCGTCCAAACAATAGCCACCGAAGGGTGAACCACGAAGGAAAACCAACAAGAAAACTGTATCCCTTTCGGGAATTCACGGTGTTCCGACTCCCATGATCAAGGCCCTCCGAAGGGATTGTCTGGTCCAGGCTAAACTAGCAGGCGGATCATAGGGGTCTCACGGTGTGATTCGAAAGAAGAGACCGTGGGTCCCATTTTCACAGGTCCCGCTCCCACTCACTATAAGTACTCTCTCCATCCACTTTGATATTGACCCATACAAATACCATCAGAAGGGAGACGCTCCCATTTGCGCCACGAGGCCGAGTACTGATCTCACGGTGCGGACTTAACATAGATTTGTGGTTGGAAAACCAAATGTATCTTATACACTTTATTTCCTCACACTCAACACTTTATAATTTTCGGGATTGACCTAGATAAACCGGCTAAAATTTACCTAAGTCTACCAATATAACTCTTATATTGTATTAGCCTAAGTTTATAATCACATTATTACTTAGGTCTATGTGAGTAAATTAAAACAACTTTTAATTAACGGCACTCACGAAAAATATAACCTAAGAATCTCCGGACCGAATTCACTCTCAGGTCGGTTTCCAGGTAGGGGTGTGCCGCAAGCGTCAACTTAAATACCACAGCCTTAGACAAAATCATCCTTAGACAGAGTTACTTATCAGTCACCATTCAAAGGTCACATTTTGATTTCCTAATTCTAATCTTATTAAAACTAGAAAACCTAAGTCTAATTAGTCAAGTTCTAAACACTTAAAACTAATAATTAACTTAGGTTGCAAGCATTTCTATGTTATAGTGCTTGATCATTCATCACATGAATAATAAACTATACTATAACAAAATAATTCATCACAATGCATGAGCATACTTTAATCTAAAAAATATAACACTTATATTAATTAAATTAAAACATGCATTTAATTATATTATAACACTTATGATATAACCTATCATGCAAACTATATATTATAACACTTATAATATAAATGATGCATGAAATGTTTAACCTAAGGTGGGATTTTAAATCTATATGACATACATTATGCACATAGCAATTAATTAAATCATACATCTGATGCATGAAATAATTAAATAGCAAAAATAGACCGGTTTTGGCACTTAAGGGCAATTATTTAATCAAATAACATTAATATAACAATTATATTAATATTATTTAATAAAATAAATTAAATAAATAATTAAAATACATTTTACAATTAGTATAACAAAATAAAAAACGAAATAACCGCCCACATACAACAGCCCTTCTCTCCACTAACTCGCGTGCGCGCCTTGCCCAACTGCCCACTACGCGGCAGCGTTGCAACGCTGCAGCCTCCAGCGTCATGCCCCATGTGTTCCACGCTGTGGCGTTGCAACGCTGCTCTGCAGCCAAGTCAGCGCCCGCAGGAATAGCGTTGAGACACTAATGAACAGCGTCTCAACGCCATCGACAGAACAACAAACTCCTTTGCTGTTCTTCGTCGTTTCTCGCCCGTTTCTGCTCCAATTTCTTCACAGCAACTCTTGCCACGAACGACACAGACTTACAGACTTGATTTACAACAAAATGCCCAAAAACAACGGCCCTTACATTGATCTCATCAACATAAAAATTGTAGATCTAAAAGTGCCAAAACCGAAAACATCCATTATGCAAACCAATAATTTATCACATAAATTAAGGCATAACCCACCTAATTTTAATGAAAAACAGTGCATAACGAAAAACTAACGACTTGGCTCTGATACCAATTGAAGGGAATGAGAATCCCCGCGCAGCGAAAGACGATCGAATCGTCGTGGTATCGTCACGCTACTCGAATTTCACTAAAATTAATTATCAAATAATTTAGGCTAAACATGCTAAAGAATTGAAAGAAAAACAGTAACACTTACTTGTTGAAGAATTTCTTCAAGTTTTCCCTTTCCCGATCACGAACACTTCGCGCTTTCTCGATCTCAACGAAACTTCTCTCGAACACAAAACCGAACACAACCATAGTCTTCTCGGTTGTTCTTCCTTTGGAAGAAAGAAGTTTGTGGGAACTTGTGTTTTGAAGAAAGGGAGGAGAGTAGAGAGAGTTGAGAGAATTTGTTCTCTTCCTTTTTGCTAGAATCCAAAAATGAGAGAAAAATTTGCCTTTTATTCCTTCTTGCAAGAAGGGTTTAAATAGTATAAAATGTTGGAGTTAAAATCTCCACATTATTACCACTTTACCACAACTATAGGTTATGCAAATCATATTTGCATAACCATAAGATATCTCATATCTCAATTTACAAATCACATTTGCAATATTGTGGATTTAAATTGAATCACATTCAATTTTAATTACTCTCAATCTAATTTCTCCAATTAGCCCTAATTCAACAATTAGGCTAACCTATAGTTTATTATGAATCTCATTCACGTCAAACTATATATTATATCATTCATATCTCATATAAATGACATAAATACCCTTTAGTGAACTTGAACACTTCAATTCACACCAAAACGTTAAACCTTCTTTTAATCCAGTTTGAGCCAACCGAAGGACCTAATGGACCTACAGTGACGAGCTCCAATGATCTGAGATTAACCTATCAAACTCTTTGACCCGGTTAATCAACATTCATTAGCTACGATAACACTCCACTAAAGCTCGTAGCTGCACTCTCGTCAGTGCAAGATATATTACGTGTCCGCTGATATAACAAATGCCTATGAGTCGACCCTTCACAAGTTGTCCGTAGACACGGTTGGGTCAAATTACCGTTTTACCCCTGCGTCTACTTCTTGTTCCTTAAGTCCCCACTGCTCCTCTAAAGAACAACTACGTCGTGCTGGTCCAACCATACACAACACCCTTCTCGGGCCAGTGAGAAGGTGGGCGCCCGTTGTCCAAGCCCTGGAGACAGCACTTAAGGGAACAACCCCTCTAGTTTCCCGAAAAGCGGGAACGAGTGAATTCCATCTCGTGTAGTTAAGTTCCCAGCTCCCCACGTGGTCCTATCACTGAGAAGATAGGCATATTGGGCGAGTAACTGTGACCACCCTCACCCGTACGTCAAAGGACAGACCCCCGCAGACAGGAGTCCGTAACACGCTCAGGATTCAGGTCGAGTCACTAATGGTCATCTACGAAATTATTAGGCCTATACTGTCAACGGTGTTACATCAATAAGTCTAATAATTCACGGTCCAATCTTGTACAATCTCATTGCAAAGGATGCCCCCACTTGCATGTCAATCACATGAACGAGTCAGATCACCTCGTTTGTATCTAATACAAAGCGGGTTGTATCCACAGCGTATCCAGGATTAGGTCTCCAACCCCATCCATATACTGTAGACCGTTCGGGTCATTAACTCAAATGTGATTCTCCCTGTGTATCCACTACACACCCTTCAAGTTCTAGTTCTCTCATGTATTCTATGACCCTGGAGCTTAGTTTATTGGACAAAGTTTGTAATAAATGCGAGACACAAAATGTTGAAATGAATAAGCTTTATTAATTTTAAATAATATTTACAAACTAAACGAGTTTAGGACAAACATCCCAACATGTGTATCCCGTAAGGATCAAAATCTTCACTCCCATACACTAGGTTGTAGTTCCTCGTTCTCCTAAGATACTTGAGGATTGTCTTTACGGTTGTCCAGTGATCTAATCTTGGATTGGATTGATACCTACTGGCAATCCCTATTGCATAACAGATGTCGGGCCTAGTACACAACATGGCATACATCAGGCTCCTTACAGCTGAAGCATATGGGATCCGTCTCATTTCCTCAACCTCTTGAGGAGTCTTAGGACATTGATCCTTAGACAGGTGAACCCCATGCCTGAAAGGCAGCAAACCCATCTTGGAGTTCTGCATCTTATATCTAGACAACATCTTGTCAATATAAGACGCTTGATACATGACCAACGTTCTGTTCTTCCGGTTCCAGACAATCTTGTTGTCCTATGTCATATATAGCATGCTTAATCTTGTTAATTTTGATCTTGATTGAAATCCATGAGACTAAATAAGAACACGCGATTCTCAATCGCTTCCGCTGCAGGATTCGATCCCTTCAACCTCAAAGTCATAATATGCGGCATTGGCCAAAAGGATCCTGATCGGCTTTACCATGGCAACAGGTGAAAAGGTTTCCTTATAGTCAACCTCTTCAACCTGGGTAAAACCCTTTGCCACTAGTCGTGCTTTGAAGGTCTGCACCTTCCCATCTACACCACGTTTACGCTTGTAGATCCATTTGCAACCAATAGGTTTTACCCCATCCGGTTAATCCACAAGCTCCCGACAGAATTGAAGTACATCGACTCCATTTCCTGGTCCATAGCTTTAATCCATTCGTCTTTGTCAACGTCTGTTATTGCCTGATCATAGGTCAATAGATCCTCGCAGTCATCATCAGAGGTGACGACTTGGGTTTCAACTAAACCCATGTAACGTTCAGGTTGTCTCACAGTCCTCCCACTACGTCGAGGAATTCCCAACTCTTGGGAACGGACTTTACTAGACGTGCTAGGATCAACAACACTTGTTGACGTACTAGCCCCATCAACAACTCTTGCTGATGTAGTGTCCATTTCGTTCAACATGATTTTGCTTCTCGACAAATGATCCCTGACGTGGTCTTCCTCAAGGAAAGTGGCGTTTGTCGACACAAGCACCCTATTTTCCTTAGGATCGTAAAATAGACCACCCCTAGTCTCTTTTGGGTAACCTACAAATAGGCACAATTTTGAACGGGGTTCCAACTTCTTCGGGTTTGACACCAACACGTGGGTCGGGCATCCCCAAATTCTGAAATGGTGTAAACTTCCTTTATGTATATTCCAGAGATCGAAAGGTGTTTCACAAACACTCTTCGACGGAACATTGTTCAAAATATAGACCGCAGTCTCCACTGCGTAACACCAAAAAGAATCAGGGAGACGAACATAGCTCATCATCGACCGAACCATGTCCAACAAGGTTCTGTTTCTCCTCTCCGATACACCATTCTGTTGTGGCATACCAGATGCTAAGAGTTGGGACGTAATTTCGTGTTCTATCATATAGTCCTAGAATTTAGTGTCCATATGCTCTCCACCTCGATCCGATCGAAGTGTTTTTATCGTTTTACCTAATAGGTTCTCAACCTCAGTCTTGTACTCCTTGAACTTTTCAAGAGTTTCAGACTTCCTATGCATTAGGTAAATATACTCATACCTTCAATAGTCATCTATAAAAGATACAAAGTATTCGTAACCACCTCTTGCTTTAACACTCATCGGACCACAGAGGTCAGAGTGTATAAGCTTAAGGGGCTCTTTGGCCCTATATCCTTTTCCACTAAAAGGACGTTTGGTCATTTTGCCTTCAAGGCATGACTCACATACCGGTAAAGAGTTTTCTTCCAACTCGCTTATAACTCCACTCTTCACTAGTCTCTCAATCCTATTGAGATTAATGTGGCCTAACCGTAGATGTCAAAGATGGGCATTTTCTTTAGAAGAAACCTTTACTCTTTTAGTTCGTGTTTCTTCTGTTTTAAATAATTCAGTGTTTAAAACGCTTTTGACCGAATTTGGTTTCAAAAGATACAGATTAGACTCAAGTGAAGCAGAACACAAGAAATTTCCATTTCTATAAATAAACGCTTTATTACTATAAAAAATTACAGAAATAGAGTGTTCAAGTAGGCAGGAAATAGAAACGAGGTTTCTAGTAAACCCTAGAACTATATACAAATTATCTAATAAAATGTAATTCCTGCCGAAGAAGAGCTTCACTTTGTCGATCGCTGCAGCAGAGACAATCTCCCCGGATCCAACCCATAGAGTCACCTCACCCTCTCGCAGCTACTGCCAGGAATTAATTCCCTGTATTCTTCCTGTCGGCAAGGAACTTGGGACAGTTTCGCTTCCAGTGGTCGTCCCCATTGCAGTGGAAACACTTTCCTTTCTCTGCAACTTCCTTGACCTTTTTGCCCTTTTTAGGCGGCAAGTAATGTCAACTTTACCCTTCTTCATCTTCTTCTTCCCTTTCGGGTGAGAAGGAGCTACAGATTTTGTCCCAGAGGTCGAACCCCTGTGATAGGACCTGAAGGCAACATTTGCCTCAGCTTCCGGTGTCCTGATCCTCATCAAGGACTGGAAGTTCAGTAACTCGTTAAGAAGGGTGGTCAGAGTGTAACTAATTTTGTTCATAACAACATTGCTACGAAACTGAAGGAAACTCTTCTGAAGAGTCTCCAAGATGAAGTTGACCTGACTCGACTCATTGATCGAAGCCCCGTTCATCTCTGCCGATTAAAGTTGGTCATCATGTCTAGAACGTGTTCTCAGACAGACGCCCCTTCTTTCATCCAGGAGTTGAAGACGTGTTTGAGCGGACCTGAAAGGACTGTTGTCCAAACATTTCCTATAAGGACTCCATGATCTCCTTGGTGGTGATCATCAACTCATGCTTCTTTGCCAATATTTCAGATAAGTTGGCAATAATGTAGACCTTAGCCTTTTCATTGGCCCTGATCCACCGATCGTATGCATCACGAATACAACGTGACGCAGTCGAGCTCGACAACTGAGGACACTCCTCAGTAAGCACAAACTTGAGGTCGTAAGTTACTAGAATCGTGTTTATATTGTTCTTCCACGTTTTATCTCCCACTAACTTGTCCGAAGCTAGTAATGCTATGATTGAGCTAGACATTTTTGCTGAAATAATCAAAATTAAAACTTTGTGTCAGTCTCGAAAAAGCTTTTTGAAATCCAATCAAGTTTTAGCAAAAATTTATCCTATGATCCCTAGGTCATTTAAAAATTTGCAATGATATCCCAAAGGTTTAGAATGACCACCACCGAAGGATGAACAGAAACACCCCTCCTCTAGGACGAGACTTTCTCGACCACACCCTAATCTCAGAATAACTCTTATTCCATTAGATGTCCAGTTACCATTTTTCGGTCGAATCCATTAACTCTTAATGAATTCCGTGAGTGTCACCCTCAATCTTTAAGTTTCCAAGTATCCATCCAAACAATAGCCATCGAAAGGTGAACCAAGATGGAAAACCAACAAGGAAACTATATCCCTTTTAGAAATTCGCGGTGTTCCGACTCCTATGATCAAGGCCCTCCGAAGGGATTGTCTGGTCCAGGCCAAACTAGCAGGCGGATCATAGGGGTCTCACGGTGTGAATCGAAAGAAGAGACCATGGGTCCCGTTTTCACAGGTCCCACTCCCACTCACTCTAAGTACTCTCTCCATCCAATATGATATTGATCCATACAAATATCATCCGAAGGGGGACGCTCCCATTTGCGCCACGAGGTCGAGTATGGATCTCATGGTGCGGACTTTAACAGAGATTTGTGGTCGAAAAATTAAATGTATCTTATACACTTTATTTCCTCTCACTCAACACTTTAGATTATTCGGGATTGACCTAGATAAATCGACTAAAATTTACCTAAGTCTACCAATATAACGATTATATTGATTTAACCTAAGTTTATAATCAAATTATTAACTTAGGTCTGTGTGAGTAAATTAATCAACTTTTAATTAACGACACTTACGATAATATAACCTAAGAATCTCCAGACCGAATTCACTCCCAGGTCGGTTTCCAGGTGTTCCGCAAGCGTCAACTTAAATACCCCAGCCTTAGACAAAACTTTCCTTAGACAGAGTTACTTATCAGTCACCATTCAAAGGTCATATTTTTATTTCCTAATTCTAATCTTATTAGAACTAGAAAAGTCTAATTATTCAAATTCCAAACATTTTAAAACTAATAATTAACTTAGGTTACATGCATTTCTATGTTATAGTGCTTGATCATTCATCACATGAATAACACTATACTATAACAAATATTCATCACATGAAATAAATGCATGAGCATACTTTTAATCTAAAAAATATAAATCTTATATTAAATAAATTAAAACATGCTTCCATTATATTATAACACTTATAATATAACCTATCATGCATACTATATATTATAACACTTATAATATAAATATGATGTATGAAATGTTTAACCTAAGGTGGGATTTTAAATCTATATGACATACATTATGCACATAGAATAAAATTATTTCATACATCTCATGCATAAAATAATTAAATAGAAAAAATCGGACCAGTTTTGGCACTTAGGGGTATTAAATAAATTAATTAACATTAATATAACATTTATATTAATATTAATTAATTAATTTAATTAAAAATAAAATAAATATTACATTTTACAATAAATAAATAATATAAATAAACTAGAAAACGCCCCACGAAGTGAAATGCAGCCAACCACCCACGTCTCAGCGCGCACGCCTCGTGAAATGCCCCACAACGCACGCAGCGTTGCAACGTCGTGGGTAGCGTTGCAATATTGCAGCACTCAGCGTCGCACGCCGCATGCTCCACGCCAGGCCGTTGCAACGCTGATCTGCAGTAGGCCAGCACTCAACCTGGCTCTGATACCAATTGAAGGGAATGAAATCCCGTGCAGCGGAAGGGTGATTGAATCACTATGATATCGTTGCGAAAAATAGTTTTCTTAAAACCATTTCTATCCTATAGAAACTAGGCTAAACATTAAAAAGGAGGAAAAACAGCTAGCAACACTTACTTGTTGAAGAACCTTCTTCAAGTTTTTCTTCTCCTGTTCATGAACCCTTCGTGATCACAATCTCAACGTCCTCGATCTCCTCGAACGAACAAGCGAACCAGACACTTCCACACAGTTTCTCGGTTGTTCTACATTTGGTAGAAGGAGAGAAGTGGATCTCTTTTAGGTGAGAGGGAAGGAGAGATTAAGAGAGGGTTGAGAGAGAATGCTTGTTTCTTTTTGGTGAGATTCCAAAAAATGAAGAAGAGCCTTAAGAAATCCTTCTTGCAAAGGGTTTATATAAT
Organism: Trichosanthes cucumerina; assembly: GCA_036507285.1. Classification (NCBI taxonomy): domain Eukaryota; kingdom Viridiplantae; phylum Streptophyta; class Magnoliopsida; order Cucurbitales; family Cucurbitaceae; genus Trichosanthes; species Trichosanthes cucumerina. The sequence goes on from CM071844.1 coordinate 21,087,253, forward strand.
GGTGATGGGTGGAGTTGAAATCTCCACCTATTTACTATTTAACCACAACCATAGGTTATGAAAATCATATTTGCATAACCATATATAATAAGATATCTCATACCTCATTATACAAATCACATTTGTATAATTGTGGATTTTTAAATTGAATCACATTAAGTTTAATTTCTCTCAATCCAATTTCAGTTAATTAGCCGTAATTCAACAATTAGGCTAAGCTAGAGCTTATTATGAATCTCATTCACATTAAACTATATAATATGTCATACATATCTCATATAAATGACATAATTACCCTTTAGTGAACTAGAACACTTCAAATTCACACCAAAATCAGAAACCTTCTATTAATCCAGGTTTGAGCCAACCGAGGACCTAATGGACCTACAAAGTGATTTGAGCTCCAATGATCCGAGATTAACCTGTAAAACTCTTTGGCCTGGTTAATCAACATTCATTAGCTACGGTAACACTCCACTAAAGCCCGTAGTTGCACTCCTGTCATAGTATGACAAGTTGTGTCCACTAATATAACCAATGCCCATGAGTCGACCCTTCACAGGTTGTTCGTAGACATTGTTGGGTCAAATTATCGTTTTACCCTTGTTCTACTTCTTGCTCCTTAAGTCCCCACTTCTCCGTTTTACCCTTGTTCTATTTCTTGCTCCTTAAGTCCCCACTTATCCTCTAATGAATAACAACGTTGTAATGGTCCTACCATACACAACACTCCTCTCGGGCAAGTGAGAGGGTGGGCGCCCGTTGTCCAAGCCTTGGAGACAACACTTAAGGGAACAACCCCTCTAGTTTCCCTAAAGGCAAGAACGAGTGAATTCCATCTCGCGTAGTTAAGTTCCTAGCTCCCCACGTGGTCCTGTCCCTGAGAAGATAGGCATATTGGGTGAGTAACTGTGACCACCCTCACCCGTATTAGTCAAAGGACAAACCCCCGCAGACAATAGTCCGTAACACGCTCAGGATTCAGGTCGAGTCACTAATGATTATCTACGAAGTTATTAGTCCCATACTGTTAACGGTGTTACATCAGTAGGTCTAATAATTCACGGTCTGGTCTTGTACAATCTCATTGCATAGGATGCCCCCACTCGCAAGTCAACCACATGAACGAGTCAGATCACCTCGTTTGTATCTAATACAAAGTGGGTCGCATCCACAGCGTATCCATTAGGTCTCCAACTTTATTCATATACTGTAGACCATTCGGGTCATTAACTCGAACGTGATCCTCCCTTTGTGTCCACTACACACCGTTCAAGTTCTAGTTCTCTCATATATTCAATGACCCTGGAGCTTAGTTTATTGGACAAAGTTTGTAAGAATTGCGAGACACAAAGTGATGAAATAAATAACTCTTATTAATTTTAAATTGTAAAATTACAAAAAAAAAAATGAGATTAGGACATACATCCCAACACCTAAAGCAAGGGAGAGCAGAAATTCAGAAAATGGCAGATCAAGAGATAATCAATAACCCTAAACTCATCAGGGAGTATTTTCAACCTGTGTTTAATTCTGAGCAGGCTGGAATTATTAATGCTCCCATAAATGCTAACAATCTTGAACTAAAAATAGGGCTTAGTCAGATGGTTAGGGAAGGTGATTTTAAAGGACAAGCCACATAAGACTTTAATTCACATTTGCAAAATTTTTTAGAAAAATATGTGGTACAATTAAATTGAATGGTATTTCTGCCGATAGTACTCGCTTACGTCTTTTTCCTTTCTCTTTGCAGGGTAGGGCTAAAGAGTGGCTAGAGTCCCTCCCACCAAGCAGTATTACTTCTTGGGAAGAGTTGGCCTAAGCCTTCATGACCAAATTCTTTCCACCATTGAAAGCTGCAAAGTTAAAGACAGAGATAGGAACATTCAGGCAGCAGGAGGGAGAGCAACTATTTGAGACCTGGATTGTTATAAGGACATGCTCAAGAGATGTCCACAGCATGGTTACCCAGATTGGCTCAAGGTACAATTATTCTATAGTAGACTTGCAGGTAAGATTAGGACCATTCTGGATTCCACGGTTAGGGGAGCTTTCATGGCAAAGACTGTGCCAGAAGCACGTGCCCTCCTAGAGGAAGTGTCAACTGCTAGCTACCAATGGCCCACAGACAACGACAGATCTAAACCAGTAGCTGGATTGTATGAATTTGATGAGGTAACTTCCCTCAAATCTCATATGGCATCCCTCACTCATGCTCTGAATAATTTTGCAGGATCATCCCAAACAGTGGTACCCTCTCAATGTTCCCAGCCCAATGGAGAATCTACTATGGAGCAAATACATTATCTGAACAATAGAAGCAACACTTATTGAGGAAACCAGACTCAGAATACCCTTCCAACACATTATAATCTAGGTTTGAGGTATCACAGAAATTTCTCTTATGCTAACAATAAAAATGTGTTGAATCCTCTTACAGGGTATGCTTCTACATCTGAGAGGAAATCATCCCTGAAAGACACAGTGCACTCCTTTATAGCTGAATCCAGAAATAGGTCCAACCAGCTAGAAAATGCAGTCACTAGTTGATAGCACACAAAATGTGTTATCCTTAGGCTTTATTATTGTTAGTTTTATGATAATTTCAGGGCTTTGATGTGGTTAAATCACTCAATTTCAGGTAAGGAGCTCAAATACGACATTTGGAGACATTTTGGATCACTCGGGATCGAAACGAGGCTATTTGAAGCTAAAAATAACATCAATTAGAAGTAGAAGGATCAATCCAAGCCTGAAGACTCGAGGTGATGGCGTTGCAACGCCATGCAGAGTGTTGCAACGCCGAACGTGCAACCTTGGAGCATTGAAGAACACTACCGATAGCGTTGAAACGCTGCTTTGCAGCGTCGCAACGCTGTCTCGATAGGAAGGCACATAGGAAGGCCGCACAGAGGGCGTTGCAACGATGCTTTGTAGCGTCGCAACGCCACTTCGATAGAAAGGTGCGCGCGTTAGGGCGATGGCATTGCAACGTTGTCCTTAGCGTTGCAACACCATCGATATTTTCCATAATTGATACGCGTTTAGGCTAGCGTTGCAACGTTGTACCGATTGAGCCTATGAATAGAACATGTTTTTTCATTACAAGGGAGCCCAATTTGGTAGACTTTTAACCCTATTTTCGAAATACACTTTGTAAGAAGAGAAAAGAGAGCGTTTTTTAGAGCCAAAGCATTCGTGGAGGTTCGAGATCGAGGACGGGAGCTCGGAGACGAAGGACCGCCATCGACATATAAGTTTAATTTCCTTTTCTTTCAGATTGTAATAGCGTTTTAAGACGTTTTCTACATGTTTAGCTTGGTTTTCATGTGATTTAGAGTAGCTAGACATTGTAGTTAGGATTTCATTTGCTTGTTAAGACTTATTTGTTATGTATTGAATCATGTTTTGTTCTTATTTTTGGCAATTCGTTCTTTAACTTTTGATTCTGTTGGTTTAAGTGGACTCGAGAGATAAAACTTGAATTAGAGCAAAGTTGTCAAAATCCTTAAGAATCTGGCATGAGAATGACCTAGAAACCTAAGGGAAACACATAAAGAAGTTGCTTAATGTTGTGCTGTTGTAGGCTCATATGAAGACTATAGAGTTTATTGCATGTGCGAGGCTCACTAAGAATCGAGAGATTTTGTTGAGTATCTTACTTCTTGTTTATAAATTCATCTCATTGGTTCATTGCATGTGTTAGTTAGGTCATTAACTTGTAAAGTCACTTTCCTCAAATCTATCAATTCGCGTCTCCACATGTTAGTCTGTTGTTTGTCTTTACTTTCAATCACCTATCCATGTGTTGTTTCTTTAGCTAAAATTGAGAATTAGTATCTTAGTAATTAATTAATCTAGAAACTCATTCCCGAGGACGATACTTGGACTCTTAAATCACTATACTCAAACTTGACCCGTACACTGCGGTATTGCATTATCAAAATTATACGCAACAAGTTTTTGGCGCTGTTGTCGGGGAATGACGATTATTTAGATTAATTAATATTAGGAAAACATTTGAGGTTTTATACTAAAGTTTGATTGTGTTGTCTTTCCTTATTTGTTTTTTGTGTGTTTGTTTGATTCCTTATTTGTTCTATTTTAGTTTTGTTTGATTTTTAGTCTTTGTCCCTTGTTTTTGGTTGTCTTGATATTGTGTAAAAGTCTTGTTTTGAATTATTGATTTCTCAAGGATGACTTTGCATGATTTTTATTCTCCACCATTCTATTGTCCCTCTCAGGACCCTAGATATGTCCATCATGAGTTCTCTGAATACCATATGTCTAATTTTCACCATTATGTACCTGAAATTGATGAATATTCATGTGATGTAGTTATTTAGGCACTTGGGACCATAATTTTTTGTACTCTGACCAACCCATAGAAAAACTTTCTCTTGTGGATCAACTAATGGAATATACTTTAAAGTTAAAAATTAAAAATGTGGTTCATAATGAATTAGAGAGGTTGGATAGGTTAGAAGTTGAGGTGGTAGGACTTTGGGAAATAGTACAGAATAGAGCTCAATTTCTTATCCATACCACTGTGGAGGTGCCACCTAGGAAGATTTGTTCATATGATAGTGAGGATAGTTTGGGGGAGACTGAGACACACCATAATCAGGTTAGTGAGGTAGACATTGGTGATACAATCATTTCCACAGGGGAGATTCAGGTGATAGAGGTAGAGGCTGAGAAGTCTTTTCTCCTTTTGACTCCAGAAATTTCCTTTAATCTTCATAGCCAACTGTCCTACACTCCCGAGTCTTGTTTTGATTCTTATTCTTTTATGTTGATAAACAAAAATACAAAAAATAATTCTCTCTCTGGTGCCCATGAAAAGCAGGATAGCCTTTTAGACTTAGAAGGCTACATCGATTCAAGCAAGAAGGGCCCAAAGAAATTTGAGCAGTTTTATGTGCCCTGATAAGTCACCGTCTAGCTAAAGATGTTAAAGAAAGCGCTTCTTGGGAGGCAACCCAAGTTTTATATTTTATGTTTTTATGTTTTTCTTTCTTTTTATGTTTTCTTTCCTTTCCTAGTTGTTTGTCTAATTTCTTTCTTTTTGGTACCTCCAGGTGTATGCCCAAGGGGAGAGCTGCAGACTTGTACCCTTTTGATCCTAAGATCGAGAGGACCTGTAGAAGACTCCTAAGGGAAGGAAGAGCAGAACCTCAGGCAATGGCTGATCAGGAACTCATCAATAACTCTAAATCCATCAGGGAGTATTTCCAACCTGTGTTTTTGATTACTCGAGCAGCCGGGAATAGTCTATGCCCCATAAATGCTAACAATTTTGAACTTAAGATGGGCTTATATAGATGGTTAGGGAAGGTGCTTTTAGAGGACTAGCCACAGAAGATCCTAACTCACACTAGCAAAATTTCTTAGAAATTTGTGGTACAATTAAAATGAATGGTATCCCTGCTGATAATATTCGCTTACGTCTCTTTCCTTTCTCTTTGCAGGGTAGAGCTAAAGAATGACTAGGGTCCCTTCCCTCAGGCAATATCACTTCTTGGGAGGAGCTGGTCCAAGCATTCATGACCAAATTCTTTCCACCTGTGAAAGCTGCAAAGTTACGGACGGAGATTGGAACATTCAGACAGCAAGAGGGAGAGCAGCTATTCGAGGCCTGGATAGGTACAAAGACATGCTCAGGAGGTGCCCGTAGCATGGCTACCCAGATTGGCTCCAGGTACAACTGTTTTATAATGGACTGGAAGGTAAGACCAGGACCATTCTGGATGCCACTGCTGGAGGGGCTTTCATGGCGAAGACTGTACCAAAAGCACGTGCCCTCCTCGAAGAAGTGTCAATCGCCACTACTGCAAAGGCCTAAAGACAATGATGCATCTAAGCCGATGAGTGGATTGTATCAACTGGATGAGGTAACTTCCCTGAGATCTCATATGGCATCCTCATTCATGCTCTAAATAATTTTGCAGGATCATCCCAAACAATGGTTCCCTCTCAATGCTCTGAGCCAAATGGAGAATCCACCTTGGAGCAACTGCATTATCTGAACAAGAGAAGCAACAACTATGGAGGAAGCCAGACTCAGAATAACCTCCCAACACATTATAATCCAGGTTTGAGGTATCATGAAAATTTCTCTTATGCTAACAATAAAAATGTGTTGAATCCTCCTACAGGGTATGCTTCTACATCAGAGAGGAAACCATCTCTGGAAGAGACATTGCACTCCTTTATAGCTGAATCCAGAAGTCGGTCCAACCAGTTGGATAATGCAGTCACTAGTCTATCTGGTATAGTGACTAGTCATGGAGCTGCAATAAAGAAAATTGAGACCCAGATTGGCCAGATGAACACATCACTCCGAGCGTTGCAGGATAGAAAAGAAATACCTTGAGGGAGTACAGTCTAGCAAAAGACGTTAAACAAAGCGCTTCTTGGGAGGCAACCCAAGCTTTACTTATTTTTGTTTTTCTTGCTTTAGCTTGCTTTATTTTGTTTTAGTTGTTTACTTACTAGTTTGTTTGTTTTACTTTGTAGGTTGTGATGATGTCTACCTTCGTTGAAATCCATACTCCCGTTCTGAAGAACTCAAGCACATTTGTTTTGGTTATCCAAGGAACTCACAAAGATCTCCATAACTCAGGACAATTGTTCACTCTTACCTCTATACTTACTTCTTGCTTACTTTTGCAAACATTGGAGACAATGTTTAGTTTAAGTTTGGGGGTGGGATGTTGTTTATCTATTGTGACTGTCTTGAGTATGTGCTGGAATTACTGATTGACCGTTTACATAAGTATGAGCATGATAGCCCAGGATGAGATATAATTGGAAATCTTTGTGATTCTGCTGAAACCTGAGAGCATGACATGAATTTGAGTTACTTTGAAATTTTTCTTGAGTTTCTCCTGCACCTATTATGCACATAGCCTGTGTTCTTGTAGTTTTGAAATGCTTAAAACAAAGTTATTAGGCTTAAAAGTTTAATGTCACCTCGATAGGTCTAAGAACTGATTTGAGAGTTAAACTGCAGGATAGGGTGAATGACGATATGAAGTGCATGATCTGTATAATATGTGAAATAGTTTGTTTTTGTTGTTTGTTCGCTAAAGAAAAAATTCGTGAGGGCAAAAGAGCTACCTTCACTGTGATCAGTTAGGCCACTCATTGAGCGAGTACTCTGGGTAAGGGTCCCTGCAGTGGATGTGTGAAAGCTAGTGTCCTTGCACAAAAAAAAAAAAAAAAGAAAATAGAAAAAGTGAAAAAAATGATAAGTGCAGAGTAGAGTTGTTTATTGCTTGAATGTGGGGAGGCTCAAAAATTAGTAATTATGACCAGTGTAGGGGGAAGTTGAATGGAGAGCCTAATAAAGTTGATCCGGGCTTAGTAAAAATGAAGGGAACATAGGCTAATCACACACACACGTAGAAACACTTAGGAAAAGTTTTAAATTGCTTGCTGAAGTGTTATGTTTGAATGTTTCCTATGATTACTAGATTTTCTCTTAAATCTTTGAGGCTTGAATCAAATATATGTATAAGCACAATCTAATGTTTAATTCTATTTTTGCTCGGGACTAGCAAAAGTTTAAGTTTGGGGGTGTTTGATAACACACAAAATGTGTTATCCTTAGGCTTAATTATTGCTAGTTTTATGATAATTTCAGGGCTATGATGTGGTTAAATCACTTAATTTCAGGTAAGGAGCTCAAACATGACATTTGGAGACATTTTGGATCACTCGGGATCGAAACGAGGCTATTTGAAGCTAAAAATAACATCAATTAGAAGTAAAAGAATCAATCCAAGCTTGAAGACCCGAGGTGATGGCGTTGCAACGCCATGCAGAGCGTTGCAACGCCGAACGTGTAGCCTTGGAGCATCGAAGAACACTGTCGATAGCGTTGCAACGCTGCTTTGCAGCGTCGCAACACTATCTCGATAGGAAGACGCATAGGAAGGCCGCACAGAGGGAGAAAGACGCGCGCATTAGGGCGATGGCGTTGCAATGTTGTCCCTAGCGTTGCAACGCCATCGATCTTTTCTATAATTGATTCGCGTTTAGAGTACAGCGTTGCAACGCTGTCCCTAGCGTTGCAACGCTGTACCGATTGAGCCTATAAATAGAACATGTTGTTTTCATTACAAGGGAGCCCAATTTGGTAGACTTTTGACCCTATTTTCGAAATACACTTTGTAAAAAGAGAAAAGAGAGCGTTTTTGGGGAGCCAAAGCATTCTGGAGGTTCGAGATCGAGGACGAGAGCTCGGAGACGAAGGACCGGCATCGACACATAAGTTTAATTTCCTATTCTTTCAGATTGTAATACCGTTTTAAGACGTTCACTACATGTTTAGCTTGTTTTCATGTGATTTTGAGTAGCTAGACATTGTAGTTAGGATTTTGATTTTCTTGTTAAGACTTATTTGTTATGTATTGAATCATGTTTTGTTCTTATTTTTGGCAATTCGTTCTTTAACTTTTGATTTTGTTTGTTTAAGTGGACTCGAGAGATAAAACTTGAATTAGAGCAAAGTTACCAAAACCCTTAAGAATATGGCATGAGAATGACCTAGAAACCTAAGGAAAACACATAAAGAAGTTGCTTAATGTCGTGCATGTTGTAGGTTCATATGGAGACTATAGAGTTTATTGCATGTGCGAGGCTCACTAAGAATCGAGAGATTTTGTTGAGTATCTTACTTCTTGTTTATAAATTCATCTCATTGGTTCATTGCATGTGTTAGTTAGGTCATTAACTTGTAAAGTCACTTTCCTCAAATCTATCAATTCGCGTCTCCACATGTTAGTCTGTTGTTTGTCTTTACTTTCAATCACCTATCCATGTGTTGTTTCTTTAGCTAAAATTGAGAATTAGTATCTTAGTAATTAATTAATCTAGAAACTCATTCCCGAGGACGATACTTGGACTCTTAAATCACTATACTAAAACTTGACCCGTACACTGCGGTATTGCATTATCAAAATTATACGCAACACCAGTCTAACTGGCGTAGTGACCAGTCATGGAGTTGCCATAAAGAATATTGAGACCCAGATCAGCCAGATGAATGTATCAATACGAACGTTGCTAGAAAGAAAAGAGACACCTTGAGGGAGTACAGTCTAGCTAAGGACATTAAAGAAAGCGCTTCTTAGGAGGCAACCCAATCTTTACATTTTTGTTATTTCTATTTTTAGTTTGTTTTCGTTGTTTGCCCATTCTTAGTTTACTTATTAGTTTTTCTTTATTAGGTTGTTGTTGATGCCACCCCTTGTTAAAACTCATGCTCCCGTTCTATGGAACTTCAACACACTTATTTGGGCTATCCAAGGAATCTTACAAAATGAAGATCTCCATTACTCAGGACAGTATTATTCACTCTTACCCTTATTCTTTGATTTGAGATTATTTTGCAAACATTGGGGGCAATGTTTAGTTTAAGTTTGGGGGTGGGATGTTATTGATATGTTGTGATTGTCCTTAGTATATGTTGAATTGCTGATTGATCTTATGCATAAATATGATTATGATAGCCTAGGATGAAATTTAATTGAAAATTTTTGTAATTCTGTTGAAATTTGAGGGCATGATATGAATTTGAGTTAATTTAAAAAATTTCTTGAGTTTTTCTTGCACAATTATGCATATAACCTGTGTTCCTGTAGTTTTGAAATGCTTAGAACAAAGTTATTACGTTTAGAAGTTTGATGTCACCTCGATAGGTCTAAGAACTGATTTGAGAGTTAAACTGCAGAATAGGGTGAATGACAATATGAAGTACATGATCTGTATAATATGTGTATTTTGCAATAAAGTTTTTCTGTTTTTTGTTGTTGTTGTGATTGTGTATTAAAGAAAATCGTGAGGACAAAAAGAGCTACCTTAACTGTGATCAGTTAGGCCACTCATTGAGTGAGTGCTCTGGGTAAGGGTCCCTGTAGTAGACGTGTGAAAGCTAGTGTCTTTGCACACACACAAAATAAAATAGAAAAAGTAACTTAAAAAAAGTGATTACGTACTAAGTAAAGTTGTTTATTTCTTGAATGTGGGGAGACTCAAGGATTAGTAATTATGACCAGTGTAGGGGGAAGTTGAATGAAGAGCCTAATAAAGTTTATCCGGGCTTAGTAAAGATGAAAGGAACATAGGTTAATCACACACACACACGTAGGAACGCTTAGGAAGAGTTTCAAATTGCTTGCTGAAGTATCATGATTGATTGTTTCTTATGATTGCCAAAATTTTCTTTTAAATCTTTGAGGCTTGAGTCAGATGCATGTGTAAGAACAATCCCATGTTTAATTTTATTTTTGCTCGGGACTAGCAAAAGTTTAAGTTTGGGGGTGTTTGATAGCCCACAAAATTGTTATCCTTAGGCTTATTTATTGCTAGCTTTGTGTTTATTTCCGAGCTTTTATGTGTGTTAATCACTGAATTTCTGGTTAAGAACTTAAACAGGACACATGGAGACATTACGAATCACTCAGGATCAAATCGGGGCTTTTGGAGCTTAAAACAACATCAATTGCAAGAAGAATGGACAAACCTAGCATTTGACCCGAGGTGATAAGTTGCAACGCCCTGCAGAGCGTTGCAACTACATCCGTGCAGATATCTTGCGTTGAAGAATCATGCATGTAGCGTTGCAACGCTGCTTTGCAAATCTCATTATTACCACTTTACCACAACCATAGGTTATGCAAATCTCATTTGCATAACCACATAATATAAGATATCTCATATCTCATATTGCAAATCACATTTGCAATAATTGTGGATTAATTAAATTGAATCACATCCAATTTAATTTCTCTCAAGGCTAGCGTTACTCGCTCTTCCGCTCCGACAACTGATCCCTAGAACATACTCGAGCTTCTCCCAAATCTTTCATTTGGAATTGCGAAGCTAGCCACTTCTTAACGTCAGTAAGAAATTCTACCTCATTCCCAATGAGAAGAATATCGTCCACATACAACACTAAAAATGCGACAGTTTTGTCAACGATTTTCTTATAAACACAATGCTCGTCGACATTTTGATCAAAGTCATAAGATTTGATCGCCTCATCAACATTATATTCCAAGACCTCGAAGCTTGTTTCAACCCATAAATGGACATATGAAGCCGGCAAACCTTTTGCTCTTGGCCTTGGGCAATGATGTTGGGATTTCTGTCCTAATCTCGTGTTTGTAAAATATTGTTTTGAAATTAATAAGAGTTATTCATTTCTTTACTTTGTGTCTCGCAATATTTTAAACCTTTCCAATAAACTAAGCTCCAGGGTCATTGAATATATAAGAAAACTAGAACTTGAACGGTGTGTAGTTGCACACAAGGAGGATCACGTTCGAGTTAATGACCCGAATGGTCTACAGTATAAGGATGAGGTTGGAGACCTAATCCTGGATACACTGTGGATGCGGCCTGTTTTGTATTAGATACAAACGAGGTGATCTGACTCGTTCATGTGGTTGACATGCGAGTGGGGGCATCCTGTACAATGAGATTGTACAAGACCGGACCGTGAATTATTAAACTTCATCGATATAACATCGCTGATGAAGAAAGACTAATAAATTCATAGATGACCATTAGTGACTCGACACAATCCCGAGCGTATTACGGACTCCCGCTCATGCGGGTCTGTCCTTTGACTAGTACGGGTGAGGGTGGTCTCAGTTACTTGCCCAATATGCCTATCTTCTCAGGGACAGAACCAAGTAGAGAGCTGGGAACCTAACTACGCGAGATGGAATTCACTTGTTTGCGTCTATAGGGAATCTAGAGGGTTGTTCCCTTAAGTCTTTGCCTCCGGGGCTTGGACAACGGCGCCCACCTTCTCACTGGCCCGAGAAGGGTGTTGTGTATGGTTGGACCATCACAAAATGTTTTTCATTAGAGGAGCAATGGGGACTTAAGGAACAAGAAGTAGACACAGGGGTAAAACGGTAATTTGACCCAACCATGTCTACGAACAACCTGTGAAGGGTCGACTCATGGCCATTGGTTATATCAGTGGACACGTAATATTCTACACTGATGGGAGTACAGCTACAGGCTATAGTGGAATGTTACTGTAGCTAATGAATATTGGTTGATTGGGTCAAAGAGTTTGACAGGTTAACCTCATATCATTGGAGCCCGTCACTGTAGGTCCATTAGGTCCCTTGGTTGGCTCAATATGGGATAAAAGAAGGATTAATGTTTTGGCATGAAATTGAAGTGTTCAATTTCACTTTTAAGAGTATTTATATCATTTATATGAGATATAGATGATATAATATATAGTTTAATATGAATGAGATTCATAATAAACTATATGTTAGCCTAATTGTTGAATCAATGGCTAAATGGAGAAATTAATTGAGAGAAATTAAATTGGATGTGATTCAATTTAATTAATACACAATTATTGAGATATGAGATATCTTATATTATGTGATTATGTAAATGAGATTTACATAACCTATAGTTGTGGTAAAGTGGTAATAATGTGAAGTTTTGAACTCCATCATTCCACTATTTAAACCCCTTTGCAAAAGAGTTTTGGTAAGCTAAGTGAAGCCAAGTTGTCTTTTTGGATTTTGCCCTAAGAATCCAAAAGTCATATTCTCTTTACTCTCTCAATTCTCTTCACCTTCCAAAACACAAAAGTTCCCACCAACTTCCCTTCTCCAAAAGAGAACAACCAAAAAGATCTATTTTGGTAGTGTTTGGGATCCGATCGTGGGAAGAGTTCGTTGAGATCGAGGAGCACGAAGAATCGTGATCTGCAGGAGAGATTGCTGAATTGGTCTACAACAAGTAAGTATGTTCTTCTTGCTGTACAATTTAGCATGTTTAGCCTAGATCTAATAGTTAGATCATTTTAATAAACACATGTTGCATGATGATACCATGACGATTCGATCGCTTCTTCATTTCGTGAGGATTCTCATTCCCTTCAATTGGTATCGAGCCATTTCGATGGTCATTCATCTATGCAATCGCTTTTATTAAGATTTAGGTGGGTATTTTATCATGTTTTCATGAGATGAATGTTTGGTTTGCGAAATGGATGTTTTCGGTTTTTTGCACTAGATTAGATTTACAATTATGTTGATGAGATCAATGTAAGGGCCCGTTGTTTTGGGCAATTTTGTTGTAAATCGAGTCTGTAAGTCCGGGTCGTTTGTAGCAAGAGTTGCTGTGAAGAAATCGGAGCGGAAACAGGCGAAAAACTGGGGAAAAAACAGCAAGAAGAATGTTGTCTGTCGGTGGCGTTGAGACGCCGCCAACGGCGCCTCAACGCCGCGCTTAAGGCGATCGAGGCGATGCGCAAAGACGATGGCGCTTAACGCGCCGGGCCGCGGCGAGAACGCGCCTCGACGCTATAGGCAACAGCGTTGCAACGTTGTGTACGTTGAAGAATTAATGCGCACGACGTGGAGCGTTTTCTTACCGTTGGTTATATTAATTTTTAGTTTTTTTTATAAAAAACGTTTTTTTAATTTATTTCTTTAATTATTTTATTAAATATTATAATATAAATGTTATATTAATTTTATTTAATTAAATAATTTCCCCTAGGTGCCAAAAACTGGTCCAATTTTGCTATTTAATTATTTTATGCATGAGATGTATAATTTTAATTAATTTCTATGTGCATAATGTATGTCATATAGTTTTAAAATCCCACCTTAGGTTAAACATATTCATGCATCATATATATTATAAGAGTTATAATATAGTTTGCATGATAGGTTATGTTATAAGAGTTATAATGTAATTAAATGCATATTTAATTTAATTAATATAAGTGTTATATTTTTAGATTAAAGTATGCTCATGCATTTATATTCATGTGATGAATGATATTGTGTTATAGTATATAGTTATTCATGTGATGAATGTTCAAACACTATAACATAGAAATGCATGCAACCTAAGTTAATTATTAGTTTTAAAGTGTTTAGAACTTGAATAATAAGACTTAGGTTTTCTAATTTTCTAATTAGATTAGAAATTTTTTAAATCAAATATAATCTTTCAATGGAGACTGATTAGTAACTCTGTCTAAGGAAGGTTTTGTCTAAGGCTTGGGGTATTTAAGTTGACGCTTGCGAACACCCCTACTGAAACCGACACAGGAGTGAATTCGATCCGAGATTCATAGGTTATATTTACGTGAGCGCCGTTAATTAAGTGTTAATTAATTTTCTCACATAGACCTAAGTTAATAATGTGATTATAGACTTAGGCAAAATACCATATAAGAGTTATATTGGTAGACTTAGGTATTTTTTAGCCGATTATCTAGGTCAATCCCTATTAAAATTAAAGTACTAAGTGGGAGGAAATATAGTGTATGAGATACATTTCAATTTTCAACCACAAATCTCCTTCAAGTCCGTACCGTGAGATCTATACTCGGCCTCGTGGCGCAAATGGGAGCGTTCCCCTTCGGGTGGCATTTGTATATGTCAATATCATCGTGGATGGAGAGAGTACTTATAGTGAGTGGGAGCGGGACTTGTGAAAACGAGACCCACGGTCTCTTCTTTCGATTCACACCGTGAGACACCTATGATCTGCCTGCTAGTTTGGCCTGGACCAGACAACCCCTTCGGAGAGCTTGATCATGGGAGTCGGAACACAGTGAATTCCCGAAAGGGATACAATTTCCTGGTTGGTTTTCCTTCTTAGTTCACCCTTCGGTGGCTATTGTTAGGACGGATACTTGGAAACTTAAAGATTGAGGGTGACACTCACAGAATTCGTTAAGTGTTAATGAATTTGACCGAACAATGGTAATTGGATGCCTAATGGAATAAGAGTTATTCTGGGATTAGGGTCTGATCGAGAAAGTCTCGTCCTAGAGGAGGAGTGTTCTGTTCACCCTTCGGTGGCAGTCATTCTAAACCTTTAAGGTATCATTGCAAAATTTTGAATGACCTAGGGATCATGAAATTTTTTTACTAAAATTAGATTAATTTTCAAAAGGTTTTTGCGAGACTAATACAAAGTTTTTCTTAAATTTTCAGCTAAAAATGTCTAGCGCTATTATAGCTTTACTTGCTTCCGATAAGTTAGTGGGAGATAATTACCAGAGCTGGAAAAACAACATCAATAAAATATTGGTAACTGACGACATAAAGTTTGTGTTGTCTGAGGAGTGTCCTCAGATGCCGGGCGCGACCGCATCGCGAGTTGTTCGTGATACATCGATCGATGGATCAGGGCCAATGAAAAGGCCTAGGTCTACATAATTGTCAGCATGTCTGATGTCTTGGCAAAGAAGCATGAGTTGATGGTTTCCGCTAAGGAAATCATGGAGTCCTTGCAGGAAATGTTTGGACAACAGTCCTTTCAGATCCGGCATGACTCGCTCAAATACATTTTCAACGCTCGGATGAAAGAGGGGTCGTCTGTCCGTGAACATGTTCTAGACATGTTGACCCGCTTTAATCTGGCCGAGATGAATGGGGCTTCAATCGACGAGTCGAGCCAGGTCAGTTTTATCAGGGAGACTCTTCCGAAGAGTTTCCTTCATTTCAGAGCAATAATCTTTGTTATGAACAAAATTAGCTACAATCGACTACCCTCCTCAATGAGCTCACAGACTTCCACCCATGAACAGGGTCAAGGAATCTGAGGCAAATGTTGCCTATAAGTCTTATCACAGGGGTTCGACCTCTGGGACAAAATCTGTTGCTCCTTTACGCCAAAGGGAAGAAGAGGATGAAGAGGGGTAAAACTGACCGAGCTGCCGCCCAGAAGGCCAAGAAGGTCAAGGAGGTTGCAGAGAAAGGAAAGTGTTTCCACTGCAATGGAAGCGGACACTGGAAGAGAAACTGTCCCAAATTCCTGGTCGAGAGGAAGAACCAAGGTAAATGTGATTTACTTGTGGTAGAAACATGTTTAGTGGAGAGTAATGACTCTTCCTGGATATTAGATTCAGGCGCCACTAACCACGCTTGTTCTTCTTTTCAAGGGATTGATTCCTGGCAGCCGCTGCGAGAGGGTGAGGTCACTCTACGGGTTGGATCCAGGGAGCTTGTCTCTGCTGCAGCAATTGGCACGGTGAAGCTGCATTTTGGCGGGAAGTACTTATTGTTAGACAATTTGTACATAGTTCCAGGGTTTACTAGAAACCTTGTTTCTATTTCCTGCTTAATTGAACACTATATTTCAATTTCTTTTGAATTAAATAAAGCGTTTATTTCTTTCGAAGGGAATGTTATTTGTTCAGCTTCACTTGAAAATAATCTGTATGTTTTAAAACCCAATTCGGTTAAAAGTGTTTTGAATACTGAATTGTTTAAAACTGCATAAACACGAACTAAGAAAGCAAAAATTTCTCCAAAAGAAAATGTCCATCTTTGGCATCTACGGTTAGGCCACATTAATCTCAATAGGATTGAGAAACTAGTGAAGAGTGGACTTCTAAACGAGTTGGAAGAAAACTCTTTGCCAGTATGTGAGTCATGCCTTGAAGGCGAAATGACCAAACGTCTTTTTAGTGGAAAAGGATATAGAGCCAAAGAGCCTCTTGAGTTAGTACATTCTGACCTCTGTGGTCCGATGAATGTTAAAGCTCGGGGCGGTTATGAGTACTTCGTGTCTTTCATAGACGATTACTCCAGATATGGGTATATTTACCTAATGCATAAGAAGTCAGAAACTCTTGAAAAGTTCAAAGAGTATAAGACTGAGGTTGAGAACCTCTTAGGTAAATCGCTTAAAACACTTCGATCGGATCGAGGTGGAGAGTACATGGACACTGAATTCTAGGACTATATGATAGAACACGGAATTACGTCCCAACTCTCAGCACCTGGTATGCCACAGCAGAATGGTGTATCGGAGAGGAGAAACAGAACCTTGTTGGACATGGTTCGGTCGATGATGAGCTATGCTCGTCTCCCTGATTCTTTCTAGGGGTACGCAGTAGAGACTGCGGTTTACATTTTGAACAATGTTCCATCAAAGAGTGTTTGTGAAACACCCTTTGAGCTCTGGAGTGGACGTAGAGGCAGTTTACATCACTTCAGAATCTGGGGATGCCCGGCCCATGTGTTGGTGTCAAACCCGAAAAAGTTGGAACCCCGTTCGAAATTGTGCCTATTTGTAGGTTACCCTAAAGAGACTAGGGGTGGTCTATTTTACGATCCCAAGGAAAATAGGGTGCTTGTGTCGACAAACGCCATTTTCTTAGAGGAAGACCACATCAGGGATCATTTACCAAGGAGTAAAATTGTATTGAATGAAAAGGACAGTACATCAGCAAGAGTTGTTGATAGGGCTAGTACGTCAGCAAGCGTTGTTGACCCTAGCACGTCTAGTCAAATTCGTTCCCAAGAGTTAGGAATGCCTCGACGTAGTGGGAGGACTGTGAGACAGCCCGATCGCTATATGGGTTTAGCGGAAACCTCAGTTGTCGCTCCTGACGATGACTGTGAGGATCCATTGACCTATGATTAGGCAATGACTGATGTTGATAAAGACGAGTGGATTAAAGCTATGGACCAAGAAATGGAGTCTATGTACTTCAATTCTTTCTGGGAGCTTATGGATCAACCGGATGAGGTAAAACCTCTATTGGTTGTAAATGGATCTACAAGCGTAAACGTGGCGTAGATGAGAAGATGCAAACTTTCAAAGCCCGACTAGTGGCAAAGGGTTTTACCTAGGTTGAAGGGGTTGACTATGAGGAGACCTTTTCACCTGTTGCCATGGTAAAGTCAATCGTGATCCTTCGCCATCGTCGCGCGATTATGACTACGAGGTATGGCAGATGGATGTCAAGACAGCCTTTCTGAATGGCAAACTTGATGAGACCATCTACATGGACCAGCCTAAAGGGTTCATTGCCCAAGGCCAATAGCAAAAGGTTTGTCAGCTTCATAGGTCTATTTATGGACTGAAACAAGCTTCGAGGTCTTGGAATATAAGATTTGATGAGGCAATCAAGTCTTATGGCTTTGATCAAAATGCCAACGAGCCTTGTGTCTACAAGAAAATCGTTGACAAAACTGTCGCATTTTTGGTGTTGTATGTGGACGATATTTTTCTCATTGGGAATGAGGTAGAATTTCTTACTAACGTTAAGAAGTGGCTAGCTTCACAATTCCAAATGAAACATTTGGGAGAAGCTCAGTATGTTCTAGGTATCCAGATAGTCCGGGACCGGAAGAACAACATGCTAGCCTTGTCTCGGGCGTCTTATATTGACAAGATGTTGTCTAGATATAAGATGCAAAACTCCAAGAAGGGTTTGCTGCCTTTTAGGCATGGGGTTCACTTGTCTAAAGATCAGTGTCCTAAGACTCCTCAAGATGTTGAGAATATGAGACGCATTCCATATGCTTCAGCTGTGGGGAGCTTGATGTATGCAATGCTGTGTACTAGGCCCGACATCTGTTATGCAGTAGGAATTGTCAGTAGATATCAGTCCAATCCAGGATTAGATCACTGGACAGCTGTAAAGACAATCCTCAAGTATCTTAGGAGAACGAGGAACTACAGCTTAATGTATGGGCGTGGGGATTTGATCTTTACAGGATACACGGATTCTGATTTTCAGACCGATAAAGATTCTAGGAAATCCACTTCGGGGTCAGCCTTCATCTTGAATGGAGGAGCTGTAGTATGGCGAACCATCAAGCAGGGATGCATTGCTGATTCCACTATGGAAGCAGAGTATGTTGCGGCTTGTGAAGCTGCAAAGGAAGTTGTTTGGCTTAAGAAGTTCATGACGGATTTGGAAGTTGTTCCAAATATGAACTTGCAAATCACGTTGTTCTGTGATAACAGTGGTGCAGTAGCCAACTCACGTGCGCCTCGAAGCCATAAAAGAGGTAAACACATTGAGCGCAAGTATCATCTGATACGGGAAATTGTGCACCACGAGAGACGTGGCGATCCACGCGAGATAGCATCGGAGCACAATGTAGCTGATCCATTTACAAAGCCCCTCACGGCTAAAGTGTTTGAGGGTCACCTAGAGAGTCTAGGTATTCGAGAGCTTCCTGACTAGGGCAAGTGGGAGATGTGTAAACGGGTATTCAATGCCCTAGTTTATTGTATTTTTTATTGTAACTCAAATACATTTTTGGAAATGTATCTTCTCCACTAGCTTAGTCCAAGTGGGAGGTTGTTGGGATTTCTGTCCTAATCTCGTGTTTGTAAAATATTGTTTTGAAATTAATAAGAGTTATTCATTTCTTTACTTTGTGTCTCACAATATTTTAAACCTTTCCAATAAACTAAGCTCCAGGGTCATTGAATATATAAGAAAACTAGAACTTGAACGGTGTGTAGTTGACACACAAGGAGGATCACGTTCGAGTTAATGACCCGAACGGTCTACAGTATAAGGATGAGGTTGGAGACCTAATCCTGGATACACTGTGGATGCGACCCACTTTGTATTAGATACAAACGAGGTGATCTGACTCGTTCATGTGGTTGACATGCGAGTGGGGGCATCCTGTACAATTAGATTGTATAAGATCAGACCGTGAATTATTAGACTTACTGATATAACACCGTTGACAGTAAAGACTAATAAATTCATAGATGACCATTAGTGACTCGACCTGAATCCTGAGCGTATTACGGACTCCTGTATGCGTGGGTCTGTCCTTTGACTAGTACGGGTGAGGGTGGTCTCAGTTACTTGACCAATATGCCTATCTTCTCAGGGACAGAACCAAGTAGAGAGCTGGGAACCTAACTACGCGAGATGGAATTCACTCGTTCCTGCCTATAGGGAATCTAGAGGGGTTGTTCCCTTAAATGTTGTCTCCAGGGCTTGGACAACGGGCGCCCACCTTCTCACTGGCCCGAGAAGGGTGTTGTGTATGGTTGGACCATCACAATATGTTGTTCATTAGAGGAGCAGTGGGGACTTAAGGAACAAGAAGTAGACACAGGGGTAAAACGGTAATTTGACCCAACCATGTCTACGAACAACCTGTGAAGGGTCGACTCATGGGCATTGGTTATATCAGTGGACACGTAATATTCTACACTGATGGGAGTACAGCTACAGGCTATAGTGGAATGTTATTGTAGCTAAAGAATATTGGTTGACTGGGTCAAAGAGTTTGACAGGTTAACCTCATATCATTGGAGCCCGTCACTGTAGGTCCATTAGGTCCCTTGGTTGGCTCAATATGGGATAAAAGAAGGATTAATGTTTTGGCATGAAATTGAAGTGTTCAATTTCACTTTTAAGAGTATTTATATCATTTATATGAGATATAGATGATATAATATATAGTTTAATATATGAATGAGATTCATAATAAACTATATGTTAGCCTAATTGTTGAATCAATGGCTAAATGGAGAAATTAATTGAGAGAAATTAGATTGGATGTGATTCAATTTAATTAATACACAATTATTGAGATATGAGATATCTTATATTATGTGATTATGTAAATGAGATTTACATAACCTATAGTTGTGGTAAAGTGGTAATAATGTGAAGTTTTGAACTCCATCATTCCACTATTTAAACCCCTTTGCAAAAGGGTTTTGGTAAGCTAAGTGAAGCCAAGTTGTCTTTTTGGATTTTGCCCTAAGAATCCAAAAGTCATATTCTCTCTACTCTCTCAATTCTCTTCACCTTCCAAAACACAAAAGTTCCCACCAACTTCCCTTCTCCAAAAGAGAACAACCAAAAAGATCTATTTTGGTAGTGTTTGGGATCCGATCGTGGGAAGAGTTCGTTGAGATCGAGGAGCACGAAGAATCGTGATCTGCAGGAGAGATTGCTGAATTGGTCTACAACAAGTAAGTATGTTCTTCTTGCTGTAAAATTTAGCATATTTAGCTTAGATCTAATAGTTAGATCATTTTAATAAACACATGTTGCATGATGATACCATGACGATTCGATCGTCTTCCGCTGCGCGGGGATTCTCATTCCCTTCAAATGAACCCTTTGGGTTGGTCCATGTCGATGGTCTCATCAAGTTTGCCATTCAAAAAGGCTGTCTTGACGTCCATCTGCCATACCTCGTAGTCATAATACGTGGAAATGGCCAAAAGGATCCTGATCGACTTTACCTTGGCAATAGGTGAAAAGGTCTCCTCATAGTCAACCCCTTCAACTTGGGTAAAACTCTTTGCCACTAGTCGGGGTTTGAAGGTCTGCACCTTCCCATCTACGCCACGTTTACGCTTGTAGATCCATTTGCAACCAATAGGTTTTACCCCATCCGGTTGATCCACAAGCTCCCAGACAGAATTGAAGTACATAGACTCCATTTCCTGGTCCATAGCTTTAATCCATTCGTCTTTGTCAACATCAACCATTGCCTGATCATAGGTCAATAGATCCTCACAGTCATCATCAGGACCGACAACTGAGGTTTCAGCTAAACCCATGTAGCGATCAGGCTGTCTCACAACCCTCCCACTACGTTGAGGCATTCCCAACTCTTGTAAACGGATTTGACTAGACGTGCTAGGATCAACAACATTTGTTGACGTACTAGCCCCATTAGCAACTCTTGCTGTCTCACACCTCCTCCTTCCTCTCTCTTCTTTCTCGATAAGTTCACCCCCATTGATCGATTCCCCCCTTTCTAAATTAGGGTAGGTTGTTTTCTTTTTAATTTTGCACCCTCAGTCCTTCCATTCTTCTCTTTTCTCTAAAGGACCAACAACCACTTGAAAAATGACAATTCAGCCCCATGATTACGTCATCCTGAAATGTGGTCCCCACATTTGATTAATCGGCCCCGAAGCCAATGCTGTAACATTGCTAACACATCGATGACAGCAGTGTTGTGGCAATGTTGTGACATTGCTGCCATAATGCGAATTCTTCTTCTGCTATTTAAACCAGTGTTGCAGCAACATTCTTTTCTCTCCTACTCCACATAACAAAACAAAAACAACACTCAACCACAACACCCAAACACAACAAACAACAAAACAGCAAGGCACAAAACACTAAAATTAACCTACAAGACAAGAAAATGAACAACTAACACTAAACTCACTAAACACAACACTCAGTAAATAAAACACTGAGAAAAGCGAACAAAACACGCACACAACTCAATTTTTGAGCAAAAGAAAGCAATAGAAAATGCTAAAAGTAATCCCATTTCATGGGATTATCAATATTCAATTAAGCTTACAAAAGGTTCCAAACTTCACCAAAATACTCACGAACACTCTATTTTTCTCCTCAAGCTCGATTTCTACAAAATTAGGAGAAATGGGCATAAAAGTTCACAAAACCATCACAAAACTAGCATAAATAATAAGGAATACATGCTATTATAGTGTTTGTAATCGAAAGTGCTTCATTTGTGAGATCTCTCCAATTTAGGGAAGTACGGTTATCCTTTTATCGTTTATTTTGTCATTTGGTAGTTATTGATTGAAACATTGAGGACAATATTTAGTTTAAGTGTAGGGGGATGGTGCTCATGCTGAGGAGTTGTTGATTGTTTGTTTGATTGTTGTTTTTTAGCTTAATTTGAAAATTTTATTGAGAATATGTGTTGTAGTGTTGCTTTAGGATCTTGCATGCCTTTGTGATTATGAAGTCTAATGACTAGTATTCGTTGAGTGGATTGTCTTTTCATAATCTCATTAAATTTGAAGCATGCTTAGATTTTGAGTAAATTTTTTTAAAAAAAACTCTTTGAATTCAGCATTGAGTCTAATTTTGATAAGTTGAACTCTTAGAGGATCATTATGTTTTCTAGAAGTTTGGTGTCACTCCAATAGGCTTAAGTCTTAGTTTGTAAGTAAACTTGCTTGGAGTTTGTATTGTTATGCTTATGAGAAAAGAAATGAAGAAAAAAAACTATGGGTATGCCTGTGAAAAAGAATTGTTAGTTGTTGTTCTTAAAGTAAAAAGAAAAGAAAAGTACCTTGCATGAATTTAAGTGTTCGAGAATAAAAAAAAGTCACATCTATCGTGATCAGTTAGGTCATCCATTGAGCAAATGCTCTGAATAAGGGCTCCTACAATAGTTGTGTGAAAACTAATGCCCTTGATTGTGGTAAAAAGCAAGTGTGGGGGAGTACTAGCTACCCCGATAGTTCAAGAACCTAGCTTTGTTATACTTGCTTGATGGTAAAGGAGCTGAATTAAGACTTTCGAGCTAGTGTAGGGGAGAAATGAATGGAAGAGAGCATAAAGTTACTCTAATTAAGTAGGCGAGTCAATTTTAGCCTATGCACACACACACCATGAACTCCAACTAGAAAGTGTGGGCTAATATTGCGAGTGAAATTGGACTAAAGGAGGTAAATCTAAATTACAAGGGAATCATGTAATCTATTTAAATCTTTATCTTAAAAGGAATATGGAAAATCTAGGTCAAGGGCCTTATAAATACACCATTATGACTCAAAAAATGGAATTCAACTTAACCCTCATTTTCTAAACTCTGGCTTGCTACACTTTTCTTCTTCTCTCTAACATAAGAATCGGAGTTGGTGTGCAAAACTTTTTCTCTTTCGTAGGTCCATCGCTTTCTTTTAAATTACAAATTTACAAATGTTGTCACGTGAAGATGAAGTGAGATTCCTCCTTCCTAGATTTTGACAACAACATGTTTGATTATTTTTATGAATGAATTTGGACGTGCAAAATTGATGCATTATTGTAATACTCATTCACGTTTAGGATTTGACTTCATGAAATTGAAAGTTTAAAGTTAGAAGGGGTACATCCACGTAAATCTCAATAAAAATGGTTGTTTTTTCTATATTATTCCAAGCCAATCTAAAATGATTTTTTTAAGTTCAATAATGTGGTGGGTAGGTTATCAATCTTACTTTAAAGAATAGATATGTAATCAATTAATTACTTGAGCTGAAATTAGATGGGTGGGTTTTCTTTATTAATTGGATTGACATTTCAAATCCCAATTTCAATGACCAAATTGATGCATTATTGTTAATAATTGTCATAATTTAATGGAAACAAAAAATGCTAATAATTTTTGCGGTCCATGTCGTTGAGGTTTTGAAAGCGAGGAAATGGGGACTCCAAATTTCTCATCTTTGACTTTTAAATTAAAATAATTGTTATATTATTATGTGTGTTTTTCTTTTATTTTTTATATTATATAAAAATATTAACAAAAAAAATATATTTTTTACCATGTGTGAGACTTCATTTTTAACTTCAAATTTATAATTTCATCCATTTTAACTACAAACTTAAAATCAAATATCCTCCTACAAACTTAAAATCAAATATCCTCAATTAGATGAAAAAAACAAACAGTAGTGTTACTCTAGTATGAAAAATTATGAAAAATTTTCTATATTACTTATTGATTGTTTGTCACGTTAACATCATTTTAAAAATTATGTGAGATCCACTAGCATATAAAAACTGTTTATAACTTTAAAAACATAGTATGAACAAAAGGAAGGAATATGATACTCTCATAATACTATAAATTTTTCCATTTCACAAAGCTGCCACAAGTATCTCTTGTTGTAGTGGTTCAGTTTAAGTTATTTGTATGACTTGATGAAATATTTTTACTTGAATTGAATGTTATTTATTTGTTGGATACACGATTATGATTATAGATAGAATTTTGATTAAATATTAAAGTTTTAAATTCTGCACACTGAGTACTATAGTGTAACAATCAACATTTTTTTTTCAAAAACATATTTATTTTAGAATTTAAGCTGTTCACTAATTAATAAGTTGACTTTTTAAATGTGTTTAGACAAATCTTAGTGAAGAAGCTGGAAGATGGTCAGCAACCACAATAGGGGCGGAGGTAATATGGGTGTGTGGTATAGAGAAAATTGTAGCAACCTTATTGAATAATTTTTCTCTAAATAGAAGACAACTGAGTACCAAAAAGTGATATAGAGAACGGGATGGAGGGGGAGAGAGATATTTTTACCGACCACATAAATTATATACATTAATGTTAAATATACTTATATTTATATACATGTCAATTTCTTAGTAAGCATAATGTCAAGGTTTCTAATGATTCTATCATGTCATTATCGTGGACAAAAAAAAAATGAGCATTACTAAAGTTCACCAATAAAAATGTAGTCTTTTGGAAATTAATCAAATGAAAACTAAATTCAACTCAAAACTAAATTCAACTCAGAAATGGCAGTGTCATTTAGATCCATTTGATAACTATTTAGTTTTTTGTTTTTTTTTTTTGAAAATTGTACTTGTTTTCTCGCAATTTTCCTACAATCATCTTCATCTTGCTTATAATGATTCCCACCTTTCTTAAGAAAACACTTGAAATCTTAGCTAAATTTTGAAAACAAAAACAAGTTTTTGAAAATTAATTTTCTTAGTTTTTAAATTTTGACTTGATTTTTTAAAATACATCTAAAAAGTAGATATGAAAACATGAACAACCATAGGTGAAAGTAGTATTTATGGGCTTAATTTTCAAAAATCAAAAACTAAAAACCAAATGGTTATCAAATAGGGCCTTAGTTTTTAGTTTTTAAAAATTATGGTTGTTTTCTCATAAATTCTCTACAATGATTCATCTTTTATAAAATAACATTAGTCAAATTTCAAAAAAAAAAAAGTTTTTGAAAACTATGACCCAATTTGATAATCATTGGTTTATGGTTTATGGTTTTTGAAAATATTTAAGCCTATAAATACTAATTTTGCCTATATGTTTCTTTGGTTTATTATCTACTTTTTGCCTATATTTTCAAAAACCTACGTCAAGTTTAAAAAACTAAAAAAAAAAAAGTAGTTTTTGAAGACTTGTTTTTATTTTTTTAGCTCTAAAAACTTGTTTTGTTTTAGAAATTTAGCCAAGAGTTCAAATGTTTTTTTTATGAAACTTATGGTAGAGAAATAAGTAGAAAACAATCTTAATTTTTTAGAACCAAAAACAAAACACTAAGGTCCCATTGGATAACTATTTAGACCCCGTTTGATAACCATTTGGTTTTTAGTTTTTTATTTTAGTTATGGTAGTATTATTTAAATTTAAATTCTTATTGTAAATTAGATCACTACATAACAATTTTTTAATGGATAAAAATCTCCTGATCTCACTTTCTCCACATGTCATATACAATTTTTTTTAAGTTTAAAAAAATTACTTATAACAAATAGCAATTTTTTTTTTGAATTTTCTTTTATTAATAGCTAAAATATATATATAATTTTATGGTTTGAAGATAAGAAAATATATTTAAACTAACTCATATTACAATTTAAGAAATTAGTATTTAAAAATGTTAATGTATTAAAAAAATTGATATTCAAATTAATCATAGAGAATTTGTAATGGGTAGTAAGGGTGGTTTTACTATTTGTAGATATAGCAACATTTTAAAAGAATTGTAAATGTGGCAAAAATCTTTAATTTCTTTTTATAATTCCTATTATACCCTTGGCTTAAACCTATTCATTTTTTTGTTCTTCGCGCGGTATTTCCTTCTTTTTTCCTTCTTCTTTCCTTTTTCAATTGGTTAATTGGTATTTGTTCTTCGCGCGGTATTTCCTTCTTCTTTTTTATTCTTCCTCTTCGCGAGTATTTCAGATATAGCAACATCTTCTCACGGGTATTTCCGATTCCAGTCTAGAATATTTCGGATATAGCAGTTCTTCGCGAGTATTCCGATTCCGACTATTCGAGTATTTCGAATCACAAGTCTTCTCTAATTCAATCGGAGTCGCAAGCTTCCTATTCGATCGTCGCAAGCCTATCTTCAAATCCAGAAATTTCCGTGCAAGTTTGTTTGATTATCTTCTTCAATTCGATCGGAGTCGCAAGCCTTGATTGTAGTATCTTCCTATTTGATCCGAGTCGTAAGCCTCTAGAGTATCTTCCAATTCAATCTTCTGTTGGAGCTCTTTTCGTGGGTATTTGAGTTTTTCAATCAATCGGAGCTTTTTTCGTGGGTATTTCTTCTGTTCATTTTGTTATATCCTTGCGTTTCTGCAATGTTTTGGAGTCGCAAGTCTGATTTTAGTGATTGTTTTGTTTTCTAGATATGCTAGTGATCATCAGCGATATACACATGACATTAGTGATATCAGTGATATCTATCATTGTTTTCTAGATATCAATGATATCAGTGATATCATTGATCAATATATATGATATCAGTGATATCATGATATCAGTGATATCAGTGATCAGTAGATATCAATGATATCAGTGATCAATAGATATCAATACTATCAGTGATATCATTGATCAATGATATACGAGTGACTATTGTGGTGATCGGTTTCTATATTACTTAATGTTGTTAATGTTGTTATTACTTTTCACAGGAACTATGATGAAGCTTCCAATAGTTATTTTTTATAGTGGACAATGGAATGAGAAAAAATTCTATGAGAATTACAAGACCATTAGAATTTTGGTTGATGAGTTGATGTGTTTTGATGATTTTATTAATCAATGGATAGTTCTATTTCTTCTATAGAATTGTCGATGTTATTAGGTTATGGGATGAATGGTGGTCAGGATGTTGTTAAAATTCAAGAAGATAAAGATGTTGCTTGGTTTTTAACTTTAGTGAAAGATCAAAATACAAGGTACCATTTAGTTGCTCATATTAATGATGCTTCTTTTGATGGCTCCTCTTGTGCAATTAGTGATGGGAGTGACAACTTTGAAGGTGTAATCCGCCCAGTTAGGAATCATTCTGAATGGAGTTCGATAGATGTTGGCATGAATGCATTACCTCCAATTGTTAAACGTAAAGTAGGAAGACCTTGAAAGCAAAGGATTCTGTCGATTGGTGAAGCAAGAAGTCACACAAAATGTAGTCATTGTCATCGTGTTGGTCACAATCGTAGGACATGTAAATTTCCACCATTTTTACCATGATGTAATTTTTGACAATTGGTTTTAGATATATTTTTTCAAGATAGAACTCAATATTGTTGTTATCATACTATTCATACTATCAATACAAGATTTGTGATTGTTTCAAAAGTTTAATATCAATACTATGAACACAAGAACTTTGGCATCTGATTAGAAAATTTAAAGACCACACAACAAACAGTAATAACTAACAAATAGACAACTATCAGTGATAGTGATAGACACCTATCACTGATAGAAGTCTATCACTAGAAAGAAGTTAATGATTGATAGACAACTATCAGTGATAGACATCTATCACTGATAGAAGTCGGATAGAAGAAAGTAGTTAATAATCATGAAGAACAAGAAGTCTAATAAAAAAGTTATGAGTAATAGGTAATAGATAGGTAGAAGTCTATCAGACAACTATCACTGATAGAAGCCTATCACTTCTATCAGTGATAGTAGTCTATCACTTCTTTTTCATTAACTTCTATCAATCATTAACAGTGATAGTAGTATATCACTTATATCAGTGATAGACAGTGATAGAAGTCAGATAGGAATAAGAAGTCTAATAGATAATAGAAAAGTTATGAGTAATAGGTAATGATAGACAACTGTGGTAGAAGTCTATCAGACAACTATCACTGATAGAAGTCTATCACTTCTATTAGTGATAGATATCACAATAATAGTCTATCACTTCTATTAGACATCTATCACTGGAAAGAAGTTAATGATTGATAGACAACTATCAGTGATAGACATTTATCACAAGCTTGATAGAATAATATTCATGAAGAACAAGAAGTCTAATAGAGTTATAGACTTCTATCACTTATATCAGTTCTATCACCTGATAGACTTCTATCACTGATATCAAATGATAGAAGTCTAACACTGTAACACATTGGCAATCCTTATAGACTTCTATCACTGATATCAGTTCTATCACCTGATAGACTTCTATTACTGATATCAGATGATAAAAGTCTAACACTGTAACACATTGACAATCGTGTAACCATTCCCAAACGATTGGATAACCATTCACAATCTTGATAAACATTCAAAAAAATTATAGGCTTTCAATCCTGATAAACATGGATAACCATTCACAATCAATCTTGATAACCATTCACAAACCATTCACAGTCCTTCATTCACAGATCCATTCAAAAAAATTCTAGGCTTTCATCAAGAGAGTTAAACAAATGATAACCATTCACAGATAGATCCATTCAAATGAATAAGAATTTGAAATTGGTCAAGAATACAAATGTAAGATGTTACATTCAAACAAACTATACCCTTTGTTCAAGGTTCTTACAAGGTTCTTACAAGGTTCTTACAGTCAAATAAAGATTGTCAAATGAAGATTTCAGATTTCAGATGAAAAAGAAGTTTAAACAAAATAAATTCATTCTTTTTTCTCTTGAGTCAACTTTAGATCAAAAGATGGAGCATCAATCTT
The DNA here is from genome assembly GCA_036507285.1 of Trichosanthes cucumerina. NCBI lineage: Eukaryota > Viridiplantae > Streptophyta > Magnoliopsida > Cucurbitales > Cucurbitaceae > Trichosanthes > Trichosanthes cucumerina. The sequence goes on from CM071844.1 coordinate 21,116,533, forward strand.
GAATCGTGGAGAATGTCTTTTGATAGGTGATTCTTTGTTTTTCTTTGGTGATTCTTCTCCTTTCTTTGGTGATTCTCCCTCTTTCTTTGGTGATTCATTTTGTTCAGCATTTTCCCGAACTTTTTTGGTTGGTTTTGGTTGCTTCTTTGACCTTGTAGGAGCAGCAACATGTTGCAAATTTTTAGCAAATTCCACTTTTGGTTTGTACTTTCTAGTTGCTCTTCCTTCTCCAACCTGACATGAGAGATAGTTGTATGAGATTATAGGATTCTATGAGAGGGAGTTTAGTAGTGATACAGTTCTATCAGTGATACAAGTGATTGAGTTTTATCACTGATAGAAGTCAGTTCTACTTACCTTTCCTTTTTTCTTATCATGTCTTTTTCTTGTTCCATGCTCATCTTTTTAGATCATTTTGTTCCTCATTTTGTTCCTCATTTTGAACTTTGTTTTCACCTTCTGTTGGAATTTCATCCTCCTTCAAACCCTTGGGAATTCCATCCTGCTCTTTCAAAGGATCTTCATGCTCTTTCAAAGGTTCATCTTCATGCTCTTTCAAACTTTCATTTTCATTTTCATGATCTTCATTTGTTTGAAATTAAACTTCAGCCTTCATGTAAAAATAGAAACATAAATAGATGTATAAATGTATAAATGTAAGTTGTTGCATAACATTATAAATGTATGCATAAATAGAAATGCATAACATAATAAATAAATTTACCTCTTTCTCCATTGCATAAGTGGTTGCATATTCAATCATCTTATCTAGATTGCCGATGTTCGTGATAGATTCAATTTGCTCAAGACTAGAAGTTGGAGGTTTATTTTTTGGAATGGATTCTTGTTCTTGAGATGGTTTTGCTATCTCTCGAAGTCTTTCAGTTATAATTTCCAACAAAAAGATTAGCAAGTTTTTGATCTCTTGTTGTCCATCTCTTAATTCCTGGATTTGGTTTAATATTTTTTCCTCCGAAGCCTTCTCCACCTTCTCCACAATCTCTTCTTCAACATCCATTTTTTCTTCTTCTTCTACCTTTCTTTTCTCCAACTCTTTCATTGACAATTCAACAAAGTATTGAAAATTGGTTGACTGAATTTCTTCTTCGTTTGCTATCAATGGGGTGATGGAAAACTAAAATTATAAGAAAAAAATTAGTTATTAAATAAACAGATAAAAAAATTAGTTATTAAATAAACAGACTTCTATCAATGATATCACTGATAGAATCCTATCAGTGATTTCTTCTTCGTTTGCTATCAATGGGGTGATGAAAACTAAAATTATAAGAAAAAAAGTAGTTATTAAATAAACAGACAAAAAAAATTAGTTATTAAATAAACTGACTTCTATCAGAGATATCACTGATAACATCCTATCAATGATATCACTGATATCAGTGACTGGGGTTGCAAACGGTAATAACGTGGGGGTGTTTTAGTAATTTCAATTCCTCTTTTCAAATTTTTGCTATTTTTGCAAATAGATTGAGTCATTTGCTATATGGGCAATTATATTGGGTCTCTTTGCTACCAACTCAATTGTCCCTTAATCATAATCAAAGTAAAAAGACAAACGGTTTTCTCCTTCCAAACTTAATAAAATAAAATTATACAATAAATAACATAAATATATAATAGTCTGAATAAAAGTATGTATGATATTCATTGAGTGGTGTTAAAAAAAAATATATTCATTTTGAACTTAATTATTTTTAAATCACATAAATATTTGATATTTTATTTTTTTACTTAGTTATTTAAAACTTCAAATAATATATTATTCTCAAATTAATCAAACCATAGATGATCCATATAATGATTAGATAGAAAAACAAAATCTTAAACTATATTAAAAAAAAATTATTTTATTAAACTTGAAACATAAATTTTAAATTAAAATTTTAAAATTGAGAAAAACAGGTGCTTAATAAAATTATAAAATATTCATAAAATAATATAGTTTAAAATCTCAATTTTTGGATTGACAAAAAAAGAACTAAAATTAACTTAGACTTCAAAACTTCGGGCCTAATAAATTTGCACTCCCATAAAATTCACTCTCTGCAACTCCTTAACCCAGCCTAAACAATTCTGCACCCTAAACACACATTTTAAATCTCGAAATTTCTATCTCCTATATCCTACTCCTTCTTACCCCAAACAATTTCTGGGAGTTAGCAAAAGTTGTTTAACGTTTTCAATAGGTAAAAATTAATTAGTGTGAAAACGTAGGAATATAATTAAAGAATATTTGACTCAAATGAGGGGGAAATTAAATAAGCTTACAAATTTATGTAAGGTTGTATAAGTACCTTAAATCCTAGAACCAAATTAGAATCATCGTCATTTATTAATTAATTAATCAATTTGCTTGTACTATTCTCCAAATAAAGCTGAAGAATAATACTCAATACATGAAAAGCAAAGCAAGGTCGTCTCATTGTATCAGCAACCCTTTTAGTAAAAAAATTATGTTAAAAATTAATATCTCAGTTCGAATAATGGGCACGTATCCACCAAATGATAGTTGACATAAATTTGATTGGAAGAACATTAAATAAATGACAAAAACAAATCAATAATTGCATCTAAACAAATCCCAAAATCTGCTTTTTTTTTTTTTTTTGGCTTTTCCCAACCCAGGACTCCAGAGTTTATGTACATTATAAATACGAAGCCAAAAGCAAACGGAGCCACACACAAGCCCCCGTTGAGAAAGATGGCAGACGAGAAAGTAGGCGAAGCCAACAACAATGGAGGTCAGGAAAAGAGGTTGAAGGGCCGAAAGTCTTCATGGGCAGCCCTTCGCCGTGTAGACTCACTCAATCTCGAGGCCGGAAGGGTTCCGGCCGCCGTAGCTCATCAACATTCTAATGTAAGTGTTAAAATGTTGGTACGATATTAAAATTAACCTAACCTATGAGTTCAATGAGCCCGTCTTTACCTCAATTCATTTAAGTATATATACGTCATCGATCAAGAAATGAGAAACTCAAATTCAACACGATATCAAAACGGAAAGTTCTAGTTCGATCTTGTATTCAAACTCTAGTAATGTTCTATGTTCGATCTTGTATTCGAACTCTAGTAGTATCCCTTTTATCATTTATAAATATGGATAGTCACTTGTTGCCCTCTTGAAAAGAAAACATTATAAAATTTGGGTTAAAATACTATTTTGGTCTGTGTACACTTTGAGCATGTTCTATGTATTTTCAAATGTTCAATCTTAGTCAGGACGTTTGGATTGGGGATAAAGTTGGGACTGTGAAGGAGTTAAAAACTCCCCTAACTCCTTGTTTGGCTCAAAGTATTTTTTAACTCTTATTGTGGGTCTCACAAATATATTTACTCTTCATTCAACTCCATCTTGTGACTCCACAAACTTATTAACTCCTCTAACTTGCAAGATAAAACAATTTCATACATTTTAACTCCTACTCCTTGCGCCAAACACCCTCTAAAGCTTAAATTTGATCCCTACTATTAGTTTCTTGTTAATTTTTCTTTAAAAAAAAATAGTTTCTATTAGCTTTTTTATTAAAAATTTTGAAGGTAGGTTCACATTATGTATTTTCTTATATTATTATTTTAATAAAAATTAACTTTAAATTTATCATATGAATAAATTTTAATCTTTTTAAAAGTATATAAACTAAAATTGGAGATTCAAAATAGAAAATAGGAGAAAGATAAAATAGTATTATAACCTAAAATTTTACAGTAGTCCATTTAACTTAAATTTGTTTATGGGGGTGTCAGGTGAATTGGCAGCGAACGCTAAGCTTGGCGTTTCAGAGCGTGGGAGTGGTGTACGGGGACATCGGGACATCGCCATTGTACGTGTTTTCGAGCACTTTCACGAACGGCATTGACAACACAGAGGATGTCATCGGAGTATTGTCCCTTATAATCTACACTATAGCGTTGGTTCCATTATTGAAGTACGTTTTCATTGTGCTTTGGGCCAATGATAATGGCGACGGTGGGACCTTCGCTTTATACTCCCTCTTGTGCCGCTACGTGAAAGTGGGATTGATTCCTAACGATCAGCCGGAGGACAAAGAACTCTCAAACTACCAGCTTGTCATGCCTTCGAACTTGAGAAGGTCTCAGAAGGTGAAAGAGAAGCTTGAGAATAGTATGTTTGCAAAAGTTGCCCTTTTTCTTGTCACTATTGCAGGCACTTCCATGGTTATTGGAGATGGGGTTCTCACTCCATCTATCTCCGGTATTTTTCATACTCTCTTTATGTTTTCTTGTTTTTTTTTACTTTATTTTGTACGATCATTGATATAAATGTATGATTTTTATGTGAAAAACTAGAAAGATCTACCAAGTATAGGAGCTACCAGCAAGAGCACAACCAAGAAAAAGTTATATAAAACCATTAATATTTTCAAATTTCCTATTTGTCTTTGTCTCCTGATTATTTCAAAGTGAGAGATCATATATTTTCAAAGTTAAAAACGCCTAGTGATAAATATTTATTCACATCTCTCATGTTTAATTCAACTATGTTCTTTTTTTATATGTGCAGTGCTCTCAGCAGTCAGTGGAATCAAATCACTTGGGACAGGTACAAATTACTTTTTAATTACTGATATATCACTTCTTGCAAATTAATTAGTTTTGGTTGGTAATATATCACGCGTTGCAAATTAATTAATTTTGGATTATTGATATATCACTTGTTGCAAATTATAGTGTATGATAATTAATTGTCAATGAGATTTTTAATCAAATACAATAATATAAATTCCGTGTGTATACAACTTTTTACTTTTTTCAATAACATGTAATAATATAAATTGATTACATTTAATGGAATCTTTTTCATAAAATGTATGTAATTAAGAAAAGTAAATAAATAATGAATATATTCTTTATCTACCTTCTAAGTTTTCTAAACAAGATTGATATTGTGAGTCGTCTCTATACATGTCTATGAACTCTTGTAATTTTAAAAATTAAGGATCTATAACTGCATGTAAAGTGATGGAACAAATTGCAATTTTCTGATGACCTGGCTAAAACTAAATAATGGGTCATTGACTTTTTTTTAACAGAAAATAATTGTCCTAGTTTTTTCTTTTAATTCATCGGTATAGATTTAAACTTCTGATATTATAATACATGCTTTAACTAGTTAACTATGTTAAGATTGGAATAATGGGTCATATTTAGGAATGGATAAAATTGAGTACTTGATTCTAATTTTTTTTTAAAAAAATCCCAAATTGATTACAAACATAGAATTAGAAGGATGTGCTCAATTGATTGGAAGAAAACAAAAACAAAAAATATCTAATTGGTATTTGAATAGAATAAACTATGGGTGCAAGTATTGTTAAAATAATAAGGATGTGCTCAATTGGTTGAAAAGGTACATCCATATAGAATAAACTATTTATACAAGTTTTATTAAAATAATGTTCATTGATGTTATAGTCTAGGATTTCAATGTTTGAAACTAAAAGTTGAAAATCCAATTTATTATAATGACTATATAATATATGTGAAAAAGAATTTTGGTTTAAAGCGCTGTTGGTAAGATATTCTATTTTTATTTTGTTTTTTGTTTTTTTAATTTTTAGAGACAGTTATTTTATAGCCCAATTAAATTCCAGTTTTAAAAAATTTATTTTCAAAAATTTATTTTTTTAGTTTAAAAACATTTGAGAGGATTCGAATGTATGACATATCTTGGTCATAATTTATCAGTCGAGTCAAATATTTTCTTAGTGTACTCCAATGTAGACATGTAGTCCTTTATAGGTAGTCTATATATATTTAGAAAAACAAAAAACATTACATTCGATTTTATAATTAAAAAAATTATAATTTGAAAATTTTCTAGCAAATAAAAATTCATTACTAATGCTCGTTTGATAACCATTTAGTTTTATATTTTTGGTTTTTGAAAAATAAGCTTATAAATACTACTTCTATCCATGGTATTCCTTAGAGGAATGTTGCAATTTATATTTTATTTTCAACCTCTATATTCTCACTCATTTTAACAAAAAAAAATGTAAAAATCTCTTAAAACTAACTAGTCCCCTAGAAAGGGAAGCTTTTGCACAAATTTAAACTCATCAATGCATAAAATTTCAACAGAATCCTTGTGTTTAGTTTTATATTTCGTGGAAGTTCAATCAATTTTCTACTAAAACTTATGTTTTCTAATTCATTGAAGGCACAAGATAATATTCTTTTTTATCATTCTTCAAACAAAACCCAATTAGAAGAGAAAACTTGCAATTTTAATTTATTATAAAATTAAATATTTGAACTCTTCTCTAATCTAAAATTGAAATTAGTTTAACTAAATTTAGGAGTAAACCCCCCTTTTTTTTTCTTTACATTTTATTTCATTAGAACGTATATATTTTCTTTCATCGCAACCCAATAGTGCTATTATCTATATGTTCATATATTACTACCATGATAACCATTATCTTATAAGTTATAGATTTAGTTAATCATTATGTATTGGCTTAATGATAGCGACCTTTCCATTATTATTATTACTCAGCTAACATTGACTTATAAATAGGATTATTAAGGCTCTATTTGATAACTTAGACCTTGTTTGATAATTATTTAGTTTTGGTATTTGAAAATTGTATTTGTTTTCAAAACTTTGCATGGTTTTGAAAAACATATCTAAAAAAAATATATAAGAAAACGTGAAAATTCACAGATGGAAGCAGTATTGTTTTATAAGCTTAATTTAAAAAACTAGAAACAAAAAAATAGTTATGAAAGGGACTATTTTTTTTAGTTTACAAAATTCTGAAAAGGTTGAGAATAATATTTATAAGCTTAATTTCTAAAATATTAAAAACCAAAACCAAATGATTACCGATGGTAATCTCGGATTTACAAACCACATACGAAAATCTAAAATAGTGGAGGATTATTATAAATAAATGATATAAGGTGATGAATTATTATTATTGTGTGTATACAGATGCGGTTGTGGGGATTTCAGTAGCCATTCTTGTAATCCTCTTCTGCATCCAACGATTTGGAACTGACAAAGTGGGTTTCTCCTTTGCCCCAATAATCTTCGTCTGGTTTTCATTCATCGGTGGCATTGGCCTCTACAACTTGTTCAAGCACGACCCTGCTGTTCTCAAAGCTTTCAACCCTAAATATATCATTGATTACTTCAAAAGAAATGGCAAACAAGCCTGGGTTTCACTTGGTGGAGTTTTTCTCTGCATTACGGGTACGTCTTTCTAATTCCCTACCTCTTATATATCTCTCTGCTTTTGTTTCCCACATCAGCTAGAGAAACGGAAGATCATAGGTATATAAGTGAGAAATAGTATCTCCATTGGTATGAGGCATTTTGGGTGAAACCAAAAACAAAATCATGAGGGTTTATGCCCAAAGTGGACAATATCATACGTATGTGGAGGGTCGTTGTCCCTAACAGTGGTATCCTCGGACTCGGTTGGTATTTTGTGGATTGTTGAGAGTGCAACCAAAGTCTCACATGGGTATATAAGTGAGAGATAGTATCTCTATTGATATGAGGCCTTTTGGGTAAAACAAAAAACAAACAAAGTGGAGATATGTAGATGGTCGTTGTCCTAACAGATATAACCGGGCAACGAGACCTCGTAAGCGATCACAGATTCAAATCATGTTTACTCCACTTGTTTTTTCTTTCAAATTTCCAAACCTACAAATGAGAGAGAGTACTATATTATGTTGATATAATTAAGTTTACTTCAATATATCGACTTAAACTTTTTGGATTTATTGATAATCATTTTGGAAGTGTTGAATTGATATTCTATTGGTGTAGGGACTGAGGCCATGTTTGCTGATTTGGGTCATTTCAATGTCAGAGCCATTCAGGTAAATTTTTGTTTGTTATTTCCCAGCCATGAAAATTGTAAGATGTTGAGGATGGTGAATTTCTGAATAGCTAATTACAATTAATGTTATGGATTTGTTTGTATGGGTGAAATTTTGCAGATTAGTTTCTCTTCTATTGTATTCCCGTCTTTACTAGCAGCGTACAGTGGACAAGCTGCATATCTAAGAAAATTCCCAGAACACGTGGGCAATACTTTCTACGACTCAATTCCAGGTCATTTTCTTAACTGATTTGCTAAATATATATCTCAATCTATAATATATTAGTTTTAGGGAAAAAAAATCGATTTTTACTCATAAACATGTCAAGTTGTATCAATTTTCACCTCAAAATTTTCAATTTTATAAAAAAAAAATCTTCCTAAACTAATTAATTTTAATAAAATCAAGAATTACAAAAAATTAAGTTTGATTGTTGCACTTAACCATTAAATAATGTTGCCGAAATTCATAAATTTAAACAAAAAATTTAACATTAATGTCGTTTTTTCTTTGAAATCTTTTCAATTTTGTACCATTATATATTCCAAAATTCATGAATCCATCCGAGGATACTTTTTTTGACCACCTTTCAAACAAAAACTTATCAAAAGGTTAAATATGTAACACTTTTTTAAAGTTTATGACACTAATCTAAACTTGGGTACAATTTGATAAAATTGAAAGTTTAGAATAAAAATTGATACAACATAGGATAAGTTTATGGTTAAAAATTGATTTTTTTTCTTAGTTTTATTTTCATTTGGTTTAATGTTTTCAAAGTCGTTTCAACTTCATTCTTTATATATTAAATTTATTTTTAATAAAATCCTTAAAATCACTGAATATTAACAAAATGAAGATATATGGATTTAAAAAAACAAACATTCAACTAATACAAAGTTTTACTTAAAAAAGATGAATCAATAATGTATATTTTGAACCAACAAAAATATGACTCAACTAGTATAAAGTATAAAACCAATTGTTCCTTCTGGTTCTACTCCATTATTCACTAATCAGGAACCAAAATGGTGAATATCACAGATCCTTTGTACTGGCCAACATTCGTAGTTGCGGTGGCAGCTTCAATCATAGCAAGCCAAGCAATGATCTCAGGAGCATTTGCAATAATATCACAGTCACTCTCTCTAGGGTGCTTCCCCAGAGTAAAAGTGATCCACACTTCACACAAGTACGAAGGCCAAGTCTACATTCCAGAAATCAATTACCTTCTCATGCTGGCTTGTGTCATCGTCAGCGCCGCCTTCAAAACCACCGAGAACATCGGCCACGCCTACGGCATCGCGGTCGTCTCGGTCATGATCATTACCACGGGCATGGTTTCTTTGATCATGATCCTCATTTGGAAAACCAGCATTTGGTGGATTGCTCTGTTCATTCTGGTTTTTGGGTCAATTGAGATTCTATATTTTACCTCTGTTCTTTACAAGTTTACTCAAGGCGGGTTTCTTCCTCTCGTCCTTGCTCTTTTTCTCATGGCTGTGATGATGGTGTGGCATTATGTTCATAGGGAGAGATACATATTCGAGCTCAAAAACAAGGTCTCTGCTGGGTACATAACTGAGTTGGCTAATAATCCTGATGTTAAACGAATTCCTGGAATTGGGCTTCTCTACTCGGAATTGGTTCAGGGGATTCCTCCCATTTTCCCTCATTTCATCTCTAGCATTCCCTCTGTTCACTCCCTCATCGTCTTCGTCTCCATCAAGTCCATTCCGATCAGTAAAGTTGCGCCCGAGGAGCGGTTTTTGTTCCGTCAGGTGGACCCCAGGGACTACAAGATGTTCCGTTGTGTGGTGAGGTATGTTTGTTAAAACCCCCCACTAAACTCAAAAGTTTAAATTGAGAAACTATGAAATATTTAATTCTTTTTCATATGGGTTAAAACTTTTAAACGCACTACCTACTCACACCTAAAATCATAAGTTCATTAAGTCCATGAGATACTATAAATTTAATCTTTGGCCCACATTGTTAACCATTTAGTTTTTGAAAATTATGTTTGCTTTCACAATTTTTTTTCATCTTCTCTACAATGATTTCCATCTTTTTTGAGATGTCATTTAAGTTTATAAACAAAAAATAAGTTTGAGCTTGGTTTAAAAAACATAGGTAGAAAGTAGATAGGAAAATATAAAAACCCATTAATAGAAGTAGTATTTTTAGGCTTTAATTTTCAAAAACCAAATAGGTTTATGAATTGGATTCTTGATTTTTGAAAATTTGTACTTGTTTTCACACCATTTCTCTATAATGTTTCCCATTTTTCTTAAGAAAATACTTGAATTCTTAGCTAAAATTCAAAAACTAAAACAAGTTTTTGGAAACTAGTTTTTAGTTTTTAGATCATCGCTTGGGTTTTTTAAAACACATCTAAATAGAAGAAAAAACAAACAGGAAAACCATATGCGGAAGTAGTATGTATAGACTTAATTTTCAAAAACCCAAAATAAAAAATCAAATGGTTATCAAACTAAGCCTTAATATTTGAATTTTCATATTTGTTATTTAAGGGATTCTTAAATTTTTTAAGAAATCTAATAAACCATTAAACTTCTATTTTGTGTCAAGTAAGTTCTTTAACTATAAGTGACATATTAAATATAAAATTAAAAATTTAGATACCTATTTAATACTCTTAAAAGTTACGCATGAGGTAAAAGATCTATATTAGACATTAAGAAGAAAATTTAAAAATTAAACTTTGTAATTTAAGGAAACTTGTATTCATATTTTTAACGCTCTAACTGGTGGAATTGAAAATAAGCATGTAATGAATGACATAAAAAATGTCTCAATATATGACTTTGTTGATTCTATATTAGATCACTGCTAAATTCAAAATTGGAAGCTGGGATAGTAAGTAATTTAACCCTTTATTCATATAAATTATTAATTCCAGATACGGCTATAAAGACGTGATCATCGGATCTGCAGAGTTCGAGCGTCAGTTGGTGGACAGCTTGAAAGAGTTCATACGCCAAGAACATGTTATGCTGGAAGGGGTCCCAGATTCGTCGGTAGAGGCAGCCTCAAACCCGAGCCACTCAGGAAAAATAGAACAAAAAATAAAAGGTTCTTCTTCTTCTTCTACAGCAACAGTGCACGTTGAAGGAGCTTTACCAGAAGTGGCAAACCAATCTCGGCGCTCATCGGGCTCCATTAAGTCATTCAATGCTTCGAAATCGAGGAGTTCTTCAAATGCAATAACTCAATTTCCAGTGCCAGAGGGAGTGGAAGAAGAGATGCAATTTGTAGAGAAAGAAATGAAGAAAGGTGTGGTTTATTTGTTGGGAGAAGCAGAGGTGGTGGCTGAACCAAAATCATCATTGTTTAAGAGGATGGTGGTCAATTACGCGTATAGTTTCCTGAGGAAGAACTTTAGGCAAGGAGAGAACATTCTCGAGATTCCACACACAAGGCTTCTCAGGGTTGGAATGACTTATGAAATTTGAGATTTTTTTTTTCTTTGAATCAAACAAAACGTGCTGGTCGTATATATTTAAGTTGATTTTTCTTAAGAATATATATGTATATTAAGTTGTACGAGTGTATTGAAGAAGCTTTTCATGGTGTGTTCCGATTGTTGAAGAAGTTAATTGTTATTAAGAAAAATTGTGATTGAATGTGACTACCTCCCGATCGTTGTTGAATATAAATCTGAAGATTTGTATGTATATTAATAACTATTTGATATAGATTTTATAATTTCTATTTTATATGCAGCATATGTTATAGCATTTGACAATAATATTTTATTCAAATAGCTATGAAAAAAGGCGGAAGTGAGGATCTTCATTTTTTGAAAACACCAAATCAGGTGAGCCGAGACATCAACGCCTATCCACATTCACTCATTTTTATACCAACTCTATTTCTTCACCTCTTTTTCTCCTTTCGAATCCTTCTCCTCTCCTATACCATTTTTGATATCTCCCTTTCTCAAGAAATACTATCATTTCTTTCAACTCCCTTATTAGATTATATTAGATTTTATTGCATTAATTTTTTTTATTTTATTTTATTTGCTACTCACTAGTATAAATAGGTTATTTAGGTTTGTATCTTGAAAAGCAATAATATACAATATAGACCTGAGTCGTCCCGTGTTCTCTCCTCTCTATTTTCTCTTTTCTAAATTTAACATGGTATCAGAACTCCTGCCCATCTGATTCTTTTTCTCTGGTAAACCCACTGACCGACCATCTCTCTGCAAACCTAGAGTTTCGGTGAACCGCCATGCACTGTCTACCCAAAGTTTCGGTGCACCGCCATGTCCTTTCTCGCAACCTAACATTCGAATCTTCGCCCAACATACAAATCCGACAGTCTCCAGAGAATCTCGAATCTCCAGATCTGGTTTTTGACGTCTCAACCTCAACAATCCACAACCAAGCACAACCTTCGATTCCTCTATGTTTCGACAGTACATTCGTCACCCACTTAACCACCACCCGCTCAGATCCCCTTCGTGATGCAAAAATGAAGACCCCTTGTCGGTCATTGCCTTTCTCAAGGCTCTCGTTGTTCGTCATCGCCTTAGACCTATCCAGATCGCAGATTTGCTTAGTTTAGCTCGTCTCTCCATCGTTGCTCAGTTCATTCAGAGCCTTCATCGTTTGCCTCAAATCCGCACTGTCTACCTTAAATCTATGTTCTTTGCCTCAGATCGTGAATCCTTCATCGTCGTTCACATCAGACAACCCCAACGTCTTGCCATCTCAAATCCATCCATTTGCTCGAAGACCAGATCCATCAGAAACCTTCGATCCACAAACAATATAACATTGTCAGGATTTGGCGACGCAAATTTGTGTCAGCATAAATCTCATTTGCGATAGCATAGAATTTTGTCGACGCAAAATCTTCATCGATAATAATGTCGCAATAGACATGTCGACATAGATATTTGTCGATGCAAACACCTTGCATCGGTAGTTATGTTGACGTAATTGGTCTGCGTCGTCGGTAGGTACATTCTTTTCCCAACGCAACCTGCATCGAAAAAAACTTGATGCATTTTTAATCTTCCCAATTTACCCTGATGTAGCCTGTGTCGGAAAAACCTTGATGAATTCCCAATTTTTCCAATACAAGATTATTTTTCCCGACGCAACCTACGCGAGGACAACTTAAAAACCAAATTCATCCAATTAAATATTGACGTTTGTTGCGTCGGCGGAGAGTGGAAAGTTGATTTTTTTTCAAAATTTATTTCAATGAATGTTGCTTCAATAGATATTCACATTGTTTTGATTTAATTTTACAATTTCATTTTTTTAAAAATCATATATGCTAGCTTATAATAGTTGAAAGTTCATAATTAAATAATCTAAAATTATCATTGATATTAACGCGTAATCATAATGTTATCAAAGTCAATACATATTCAAAAAATAAGATCATTTGCCACAAAAAGAATATAACATATCCAATATAACTTAGTAAATAATCCAGATAGAAAAGTAAGTTGTCCAAAGAAAATACATTCAAAAGAAAGATTTTCCAATGTCAACCATTCTTCGTTATATAGTCCAAAAGCTGCATTGAAAATTACACATACACAATCACAAACCTGAGTGAAAAAGAAATAATATGAGAAATGATTAAACCTAAGTAGAAAAAAAAAAGAGATAAGAAAAGAAAATGTTCATAAGTGCATTTGACATTGAAAATAGCTAAGAAGTGTTTAAAGTGCCTAAGTCTCAAACAAGAGAAAAAAAATTGAGTCAAGTGTCTAAACACATGTCTACATGCATTTGGATATTGAAAGTTAGCTAGAAATGATTTCAAGCCATCTACCAGAGTAAAAAAAGTAATAAGTGTCCTAGAGGCAAAAACATAGCTAGAAATAAACTCGAGCCATCTACCCCATCCCTCGAAAACATCAAACTGACCTAAACGAGTGAAAAAAGTGTCTTAGTGTTCTATTGCGACTGAAAAAAACGTGGGTGTGCCTCAAGTAAGAATCAAATCCAAATAACCTAATAAAGTCTATAAAATGTGTTTAAGTGCAATTTTGAGGTTGAAACCAAGCTAGACATGACTTCGAGCCATCTACCCATCCCTAGAAAACATCAAATTGGCCTCAAAGAGTAGAAAAAACATCAAGTGTCGTAGTGGGAGAAAAAACAAACTTGAACGTACTGTAGGCAAGCATCAAACAACGAAGAACCTAACCAAGTGCCCAAAATGTATCTAAGTGCCATTAGAGACAAAAACCTAGCTAGAAATGAACCCAAGCCATCTACCCCATCCCTCAAAAACATCAAACTAACCTAAACGAGTGAAAAAAGTGTCTTAGTGTTCTATTGCGACTAAAACAAATTAACTTGGGCATACCTCAGGTAAGAATCAAACTCAAATAACCTAACAAAGTCTCTAACATGTGTCTAAGTGCAATTTTGAGGGTGAAACCTAGCTAGAAATGACTTCGAACCATCTACCCATCCTTCAAAAACATCAAAGTGACCTAAAAGAGTAGAAAAAAGCATCAAGTGTCTTAGGAAAGATTCACACCAAAGAAACCAACCTAAAGTCACTCCACCCTACTGCAAGCATATGGACTTTAGTGGCTACCATAACAGTAGGATAGCCATTTCAACCCTAATGCTGAGCGTAATTTAAAACCCACCTTTAAATCTACAAATGCATAAAGTGACTACCATAACTTCAAGATAGCCACCCAAACTCATAAACAACTCATGTTATATAAATGTATATACATCACACAAATTCAGTACGTGTAACTAAGGGTTTGAAGATCCTTCTCCCTGCCTTTCGTCCATGTACTTAGTGAATTAAACCCATTTTTCTTCCCATGATGACAACTTCATCGTTAAGGTACCAATCTCAGCTTGTATCTGCTCCACTTTCTTCTCAAGTTGTTGTTCATGTTGGGAAGAAGATGTGGCACTATAGGACAAACTAGGTTTTGGGTCCCAACCAAGACCTTTTATGTGGCTCGATCGAGTACCCAAAACCTTTTTACAAACTTTCGACTGTGAGATTGGCTCAGATCCTTCTTGTGATGATGCCTCCATGAGCTTTTGTATTTCCAACTACAACGATAATGAAATTGAGTTAAAAGTTTACATAAACGCATAAATTTACACAAGACAACTAAATAGAATGCACGTATGCATCTCTTGCATTGTCGTTCACCCAACCATCATTGACAGAGAAGTGGTTGTCATGGAACAAATCCACCTATCTCACATCATGACTCTTTTATATTTTCTTAAATTTAAGAACACACACTATTAGTCATAACAAAAAGATAATGTAGATAAGAAAAAAAAGTTTCATTTTGCACTTGAACAAACGACTTGGGCCTAGTTCGGTGGTTGTAAGGGAGTTTTACTCGACTTTGTTTATTTTTCTCCATTTTTTCCTAAAACAGTGTAGGGTTAGTATATCAAACTAATTGAATGAGTTATATGGTACAACATAAAAATGTACCTTCCATTTAAAGGGCTCTCATCTATCACATAACATATTGCAATTAACTGAATCATTGATTCTTTCTAGTGGATATTCACAAGGCTCCATAGGATTATTGATTGCTACGCGACACGCAAGTGCACGTGATCGGAGTAATATAAAACTGGAAGTATTCCAGAGTATCGAACCCACAAGGAACAGATTTTAACAAATCTTACTTAGAGCCAAAATATGCTTACAAAAATCAAGTGAGGTAACCGAGTTTTTTAAAGTTGTTTTGAAGGTATCTATGCTACTGGAAATCTAAGAGTCTGTTTGGTAAGCAATCTGAAAACAAAAATTTGAAAACAAGGGATTCAATGAAAACAGAGTTGTATTTCATGTTTTCAGATATGTGTTTGGTAGCAGATTTAGAAATTTAATTCCATTCTAAACAGTTGTTTAAAGTGTACCCTATAACATATTTATAGATCATGAAATTAGTTGTAGTTGCAAAACTAATTATTAGATTGAATATTAGTCATTATTAATTAATTTATGAAATGATTAATATTATAGAATTATCTTTTTATAATATAATATATTTATATTATACATATTTTAATTTAACAAAAGTAAATTGAATTCATAACATAAAATATTGTATTTATTAAGATTTTTATCTTTGTTTAATATAATTATGCATTTTAAAATTTTAAATTCAGAATCTGGATACAATGAAAACATAAAAATGTTGTTTTCAAAATTTCTACTATTTGGATCCCAGAATCCGAAAACAGTTTTCGAAAACATATCTGCCAAACGCATATTTACTGAATTCAGTGAATCCGAAAAACATAAAACAGGATCCAGATTGCATACCAAACAGGCCCTAAGAAAACCCAATGATTAAAAAGAAGGAAATTCAAGTTGCTCTTGCTCTTTTAGAGAAAATGTTGCCGAAAATGCGGTAGCAATTGTGCCAGCAATCGTAAACCTAAGTAAACTGGATTCAACTCTTATTCGGTTTTGCTCCACAAACCTTTAGGAGATTACATAATTAAACCCATATGTCTATGGCTAATTGAGCTTAGATAATTCGGTGCACAATCCTATGGGTCTTGGAGTCTCGCCCTATGTCTAGGGTCAAAGTTTCGGATCTTATGTCTAAGTCATTTCCTACATTGTTTTTATTAGATCTTATATCCCTTAACCCTTTCAGTATTAAGTTCTAGCTTAGTGAGTAAATCCTAGTGATTGGCTAAAGTTACTCAAATTACATTCAATAAAAACAAACATAGAATTAGTTGTCAACACAATTATTTTGCTACTTTAAGCTTGGCATCTCTCTTTTATGATATTCACTACTTGAATCTCTAAAGAAGATTTAAATCATATTGAAAGAAAGAAAAACAGAAAAATAGTTGGTGAACACTTCATGATTTTCGAAAAAAAAATACAAGAGAAAGGGACAAAAGGGAAAGACAACTAACACTAAACCTAACTATTATTTCTTAAAATCCTAATTTTAAGTTATAGTCTAACACTCACTTTAAAGAAGAAAATAAAGTAGTAAATAAAAAAAGAAAAATCAACTTGAAGCTCTTGACCCTTTTATTAATGATGAAAGAAAAACACTTTAGATCTAACTTGAGACAAATGAAACTAGCTAAATAAACACAACTTGATAGTAAATAAAAAGGATGAGTAGTACATAAAAAAAAACAACAACTAGGTTGAAATCATAAGCAAATAAGCATATAAAACCTAATATTCCTTGTTTGATCGATTAGGAGAAGAAAAACATGCTAAAAAAATAAAGAAAAAGAAAAAAACTGTTGTTGTCTAACTTCGAAGAAAACCCAGAAAAACGTCATCTCATTTGTGCCTCTTTACATCTCTTTTTTATAGGTGATAAATTAGGATTTCTATGTGTAAATCATCATCAATCCATGGGCAATAATCCTCAATTGATGGGTTGTCATTTAGGCATGATTTGGGATTGTATATTTTCTAAAAATGAGCAAGATTTGGTCAAATCCCGTGATTCCCGAAATTTGTGGTGTTTTCTTTAAAAATCTGGAAATGCAGTTGCATTTTGTCCTGTTTTGTCTAACATTCTAGCTTGTTATTCTTTTGCCCTGCAAGTAAAAATGCAACTGCATTTTCTCTTGCATTTTTTCTGTTTGCTCCAAATCTACACAAAAACAATGAAATTAGTTCAAATTCATTATTTTCTCAATTATTTTCCATTTCCCACCACTCTTAGTAAGTTTTCAAGAATTTTATTTATTAATGTTATTTTTCACTTGCTCGGTAATCAATAAATATATAAAAATGACAAAAATAACCTAATTTAAGTATTAAATAATCCTCATAAATGAGAATTATCAATCATCAAACTCGTTGTAGTAGCTATACAACTCCCATCTATATTCCTTAAATGTTTTTATATGTGTCGCTCTACGTATCTATTGATATGCTCCATGGACAAGTCCACGATGATGTATGCTTGTATTGTCAATAATAACTTTATAAACATCAACTAGTTATTCAATTCACGATATTGAAATGCATAAGTAAACTTACCAAGAGCTGATGTTTTATACCGTCTCGAATTCCCTTTGGGACATCACTCCATGTTTTCTAACTCAATGGAATTGTATCACGAGTGTTGGTACCAATGGTTACACTAAACTTTGTGGCATTAACACACATTGGTTTGCCTTGTTTCTCGGCAATATCGATGTGGTATCCTACCATGTGCATTGACAGACTGCTCCAACTCAATCCTCCTACTATGCCCTCTCACCCTCTTGCCTCACGATCTAGAGACTCCTCTTGAACGTGATCTAGATCCTAAAATAATGGCGTATTAATTAACTAGACAATGGAGAAATATTTATAAGATAATATGTTCTAGTTATTACCTGAAGCTCATGTACGATGTTACTCTATCAAGGAACTCACCGGTGTGTTCTCCTCTTCAAACACAACGACTATGTCCTGATCTTGGCTCAGATGCACCATCACTCTAGTATCTCACATATATATAAAACATTCAATTATAAAATTAGGCACTTAATAATAAAATAAGAAGTACATATATAAATTGTGAAATTGAAATGCATAAATTATTACACTTATTCCCTATCCTGGTCATCGAAATCTAGATATTTAAGTCAACCCCAACTCTTCAATAGTAACTTCCTCGTCTTTGGGTTCATTATTTATAAAATCTTTGTCATGTTAGGGTGTATGCCCTAATCTCATGTAGTTTGTAATGCCTGTTGATTTAATGAATAAAGGTTATTTATTATTCAAACTTTCTATCTCGCATTTTATAAACTTAATCCAATAAACTAAGCACCAGAGTCATATTTGAGAGAACTCGAACGGTGTGTAGTGGACACACAGGGAGGATCACGTTCGAGTTATTGACCCGAACGATCTACAGTATACGGATAGGGTTGGGAACCTCATCCTGGCAACACTGTGGATGCGACCTGATTTGTATTAGATACAAACGAGGTGCTCCAACTCGTTCATGTGGTAGACATGCGAGTGCGGGCATCCTGTGCAATGAGATTGTACAAGACCGAACCATAAATTGTTAAACTTACTAATGTAACACTGTTAACAGTATAGGACTAACATATTCGTAGATGACCATTAGTGACTCATCCTTAATCTTCAGTGTATTACGGACTCATGTCTGCGGGGGTCTGCCTTTTAACTAGTACAAGTGAGGGTAGCCTGTTTCGCTCACCCAATATGCCTATCTTCTTGGGGACAGAACCACGTGGGGAGCTGGGAACATAACTACGCAAGATGGAATTCACTCGTTACCGAGCTAGGAAAACTAGAGGGGTTGTTCCCTTAAGTGTTGTCTCCAGGGCTTGAAAACTGGGGCCCCACCCTCTCACTGGTCGAGAGGGATGTTGTTTATGGTTGGACCATGCAACAAAGTTGTTCATTAGAGGAGCAGTGGGACTTAAGGAGCAAAAGGTAGACACAAAGGTGAAATGGTAATTTGACCCAATTGTGACTACGAACAACCTGTGAAGGGTCGACTCACGGGCATTGGTTAGATCAATGTGTCCTACAGTGAGGAGAGTGGAGCTACGAGGCTATAGTGAAATGCCCCTGTAGTTAATGAATGTTGATTAACCGGGTCAAAGAGTTTGATCGGTTAATCTCGGATCATTGGAGTTCATGATCTGTAGGTCCATTAGGTCCCTCAGTTGGCTCAAATTGGACTAAATGAGGGTTTACAGTTTGGAGTGGATTTGAAGTGTTCAAACTCATTAAAAAGGTATTTATGTCATTTATATGAGATATGATTGACATAATATATAGTTTCATGTGAATGAGATTCATAATAAACTATAGTATCGCCTGATTAATTAATTAGGGTTAATTTGGAGAAATTGGTTTGAGAGAAATTAAATTGAATGTGATCCAATTTAAATTCAACAATTATAGAAATGATATTTGTTTAATAAGGTATGAGATACCTTATATTATATGATATGCAAATATGATTTGCATATTATATAGTTGTGGTAAAGTGGTAAATTGGTAGAGATTTTAACTTCATCACTCACCACTATATAATAGTGGAATGTGAGACATTCCTTAAGCAAGTCTCTCGTTTTTTGGAATTCCATCCAAAAGATAAAGCTCTCCTCTCTCAATTCTCTCAACTCTCTCTACAATTCTCCAACCCAAAATCCAAAGGGAGTCTCACATTACTCTCCCTTATCCTCCCAAGAATAACCGAGAAGATCAAGTGGAGGTGTCCCCTTGAATCGGTTCGTGGTTCATGATTTGATCGTAGAGATCGTTGGATCGTGAGATCGTGATTGGAGAAGGAAACGCAAAGAAGTGATCTTCAAGAGGTAGGTTTCGAAAAACTTGTTGTTTTTCTTCTCTAATTGCATGCTTAACCTAGATAGAATGTGATTCTTTCAATTTGAAGAAATTTAGAACAACAACGAAACAACGGCGATTCACATCGTGCTTCCGTTGCGGGAAATTGATTCCCTTCAATTGGTATCAGAGCCATATGTTGCAATTCGTTGTTGGTTCTGTAAATTTCTTAAAATTAAGTGGGTTGCCTTAATTTTTTCATGTGATGAATGTTTCGGTTTGCAAATTGGATGTTTTCGGTTCTTGACACCTAGTTAGATTTACATTTTATGTTGATGAGATCAATGTAAGGGCCCTTTGTTTTTGAGCATTATTAGTGTAAATCGAGTTTGTAAGTCCGTGTCGTTCGTGGCAAGGCATTGTTGTAAAGAAACGGAGCGGAAACGGGCAAAAACAAAAGCGTTATATATGTTGTGAAGGGAATCGAAGTCCCAGCAGCGGAAGCGATTGCGAATCGCACGCTCTTGATTTAGTTACAATGATTAACTCAAGAACATACATAACAAGACTAAGCGTAAAATCAGAATGGACAACAAGAATTTACCTTTGAAGAACTTTTCTTCAAGTGCTCCTCTCTCCCATGGTCACGATCTCAGCAACAGGAACTCCAACGTGCGAAGACACGACCACCGAATCTTCTCCGTTGTTCTCTAGGTGAGGGAGGAAGGTGGGTTCCCTTTAGGAGAGGTGAGGTATTTTGTGAGAGAGATGTGTGTTTTGGAACTCTTCCAACAACACAACCAAAGAGCATGTAAAATTGCTTCACCTAGTTGCATCTCATGCAACCATATATATAGAGAAATAGGATGGAAATGACCATCCTACCCCTCATTTAATCTCTCTTTAGTATATAGTTTATATATGAATCTAATTCACATTAAAACTATATATTATATCAATTATATCATATATAATTGATATAACACCTCATGTATGAAATTGAACACTTCAATTTCACTCCTAACTTTATACCCTCAATATTACCATGTTGAGCCAACGGAGGGATCTAATGGACCTACAGTTCATGAGCTCCAATGATGTGAGATTAAATGATCAAACTCTTTGATCCAGTTAATCAATATTCATTAACTACAAGTCACTCCACTATAGACTTGTAGTGACTTGTAGTTGCACTCTCCTCACTGTAGATATTATTGTGTCCACTGATATAGTCATTCCCCATGAGTTGACCCTTCACAGGTTGTTAGTAATCACAGTTGGGTCAAATTACCGTTTTACCCCTATGATTACCTCTTTGCTCCTTAAGCACCACGATCCTCTAATGAACAACAAGTCTAAGGTCCTACCTTAGACTCATACCCTCATAGAGGGCGGGGCTCCGTTGTTCAAGACCTGGAGTCAGTTCTTAAGGGAACAATCTATCTAATTCCTTACTAGAGGAATGAGTGAATTCCATCTTGCACAGTTAAGTTCCCAGCTACCTACGAGGTTCTGTCCCTGAGAAGGTAGGCTTATTGAGTCGACCATGAGCCACTCTCACCCATACTAGTCTAAGGACAAACCCCTATAAACAGGAGTTACGAACTTGCTCAGATTCAGTCGAGAGTTACTAATGACCATCTATAAATTACTAGTCTTATCTTGTTAACGGTGTTACACTGGTTAGACTAATAATTTGCGATCCAGTCTTGTATGAACTCTTCATACAGATGCCCCCACTCGCATGTCAACTACATGAATGAGTTGGATTACCTCATTTGTACTAATTACAAAGTGGGTCGCATCCATGGTGTTACTGAATGAGGTTTCCAACCTTATTCTTATACCATAGACTATTTAGGTTATAATCTTGAACTCAACCCAAATAGTGTCCACTACTACACCGATTTCAAGATAAATGTTATAACCTTGGAGCTTAGTTTATTGGATTTATAAAAGGAAGACTGTAATCTTATCAAAACAAATAACACTTTATTTAATTGATCAAAATTACACAAGTTTAGGGCATAAATCCCAACATGTTGTTGTACAGAGGACGACGTTGCAACCCTGTTGGACAAAGTTGCAATGCTACCCTTGCGGGAGAATGTCGTGTTGTAGGTTGGCGTTGCAATGCAAGGTGTGGCATTGCAACGTCGCTTCAGTTGAGACGCGCCTCTGGCGTTGAGGCGCACGACGTTGCAACGTAGCCCACGACGTTGCAACATCGTGTGCGAAGTGGGCGGTTGCTGCGAGACTTGCGCGACAAAGTGGGTATATGGGGCTTTGTGGGTTGTTTTTCCACCAAAATTTGTAATTTAATTTATTTCCTTTTTATAAATTAAGTTATTTTTTAATTTATATTAATTTATATTAATATAATTGTTATATAAATGTTAATTAATTAAATTAATGTCCCTAGGGGTGTCAAAACCGGTTCAATTTGTTATTTAATTTTATGCAAGTGTTGTATGAAATTTTATATGCATAATGTATGCCATATAGTTCAAAATCTCATCTTTGGTTAAGCATATCATGCATCATTTTTATATTATAAGTGTTATAATATATAGTATGCATGATTAGGTTATATTATAAGTGTTATAGTATAATAAATGCATGTTTAATTAATATAGTTGTTATATTAACTAGATAAATAGCATTGACATGCATTTCGTACATGTGATGTATGTATGTTATAAAGTATGTTGTTATTCATGTGATGAATGATCAAGCATTACAACATAGAAATGCATGTAACCTAAGTTAATTAATTAGTTTTAAATGGTTTAGAACTTGATTAATTAGACTTAGGTTTTCTAGTTCTAATAAGATTAGAATTAGGAAATCAAATATGACCGAAAAATGGTGACTAATTAGTAACTCTGTCTAAGGTTGGGGTATTTAAGCTGACGCTTTGCAGAACACCCCTACCTGGGAACCGACCTGGGAGTGAATTTGGTCCGGAGATTCATAGGTTTTATTTTCGTGAGTGGTGTTAATTAAGCATTAATTAAATCAAACTCACATAGACCTAAGTTAATAATTTGTTATAGACTTAGGCTAATCCAATATAAGAGTTATATTGGTAGACTTAGGTAAATATAGTCGGTTTATCTAAGTCAATCCCGTTAAACTACAGTGTTGAGTGGGAGGAAATAAAGTGTATGAGATACATTTAATTTCCATCCACAAATCTCCGTTAAGTACACACCGTGAGATCCATACTCAGCCTCATGGCGCAAATGGGAGCGTCCCCCTTTCGGATGGTATTTGTATGGGTCAAAATTCAAGGTGAATGGAGAGAGTGCTTATAGTGAGTGGGAGCATGACCTGTGAAAACGGGACCTATGGTCTCTTCTATCGATTCACACCGTTAGATGCCTATGATCCGCCTGCTAGTTTGGCTTGGACCAGACAATCCCTTCGGAGGGCCTTGATCAAGGGAGTCAAAACACCGTGAATTCCTGATAGGGATACGATTTCCTTAGTTTGTTTTCCTTCATAGTCCTCCCTTCGGTGGCTATTGTTTGGATGAAAACTCTGGAGGTTTAAAGATAGAGGGTTACACTCACGGGAATCATTAAGAGTTAATGAGTCTGATCGAAAAATGGTAACTGGATGCCTATAGGAATAAGAGTTATTCTGGAATTAGGGTATGGCCGAGAAAGTCTCGTCCCAGAGGAGGAATGATTATGTCTACCCTTCAGTGGCAGTCATTCTAAACATTTGGGGTATCATTGAAATTTTAAATGACCTAGGGATAATGGATTAAAATTTTCTATAAAAATGATTGATTTTTCAAAAGTTTTTGCGAGAAGTAATACAAAGTTGTTTTTCTTTCAGCAAACATGTCTAGTTCAATCATATCTCTCTTAGCTTCCGATAAGCTCGTACGTCACAATTACCAAACGTGGAAAATAACATAAACACAATCTAGTCACTGATGACCTTAAATTCGTGCTCACTGAGGAGTGTCCTCAGGTGCCCGACCCGACCGCATCACGAAGTGTTCATGATGTGTACGATAGGTGGATCAAGGCCAATGAAAAGGAGAAGGTTTATAACATAGCCAGCTTACCTAAAGTATTGGCTAAAAAGCACGAGAACATGGTCACCGCTGAGGAGAACATGGAGTCGTTGTAGAACATGCTTGGACAACAGTCCTTTCAGGTTAGGCACTACACTCTCAAGCACGTGTTCAATGCTAGGATGAAGGAGGGAACGTCTATCAAGGAGCATATCCTTGACATAATGACCCACTTTAACATGGTAGAGATGAACGGTGCTTCTATCGATGAGTGGAGCCAGGTTAGCTTCATCATGGAGACTCTTCCGAGGAGTTTCCTTCAGTTTCGTAGCAATGTTGTTAGGAATAAAATTAGCTACAATCTGACCACCTTCCTCAACGAATTACAGACCTTCCAGTCTTTGATGCAAGTCAAGGGACAGGAAGTTGAGGCAAATGTTGCCTTCAGGTCCTTTCACAGGGCTTCGACCTCTGGGACAAAGTCTGTGGGTTCATATTTAGGCCCGAAAGGGAAGAAGAAGAAGTTGAAGAATGTTAGGAAAGTTGACCGCGCTACTGCCCAAAAGGGCAAGAAGGTCAAGGAGGTTGCAGAAAATGGAAAGTGTTCTACTGCAATAGGGATGGACACTGGAAGAGAAACTGTCTCAAATTCCTTGCCGACAAAAAGAAGGAAGGTAAATGTGATTTAATGGTTACAAAAACTTGTTTAGTGGAGAGTAATGACTTTGTCTAGATACTTGATTCAGACGCCACTAACCATGTTGTCTCAGCTGCAGCAGTTGGCACGGTGAAGCTTTTCTTTGGCAGGAAGTACTTATTATTAGATAATTTGTACATAGTTCCAAGGTTTACTAGAAACCTAGTTTCTATTTCCTGTCTTATTGAACATTGTATTTTCGTTCATTTTGATTGCAATAAAGCGTTTATTTCATTCAAAGGAAATGAGTTGTGTTCTGCTTCACTTTAGAATAATTTGTACGTTTTAAACCCTAATTCGGTCAAAAGTGTTTTGAATACTTAATTATTTAAAACTGCTGAAATGCGAACAAAAAGGTTAAGAGTTTCTCCAAAAGAAAATGCTCATCTTTGGCATCTAAGTTTAGGTCACATAAATCTCAATGGGATTGAGAGACTAGTGAAGAATGGACTTTTAAGGGAGTTAGAAGAAAATTCTTTATCGGTTTGTGAGTCATGCCTTTAAGGCAAAATGACCAAACGACCTTTCAATTGGAAAAGGTTATGAGCCAAAGAGCCTTTAGAGCTTATACATTCTGACCTTTGTGGTTCGATGAGTGTTAAAGCCCGGGGAGGTTACAAATACTTCATCTCTTTTTAGATGACTATTCGAGATATGGGTACGTTTACATAATGCATCGCAAGTCTGAAGCTCTTGAAAAGTTCAAGGAGTACAAGACTTAGGTTGAGAACCAGTTAGATAAAACGATTAAAACACTTCGATCGGATCGAGGTGGAGAGTACATGGACACTGAATTCCAAGACTATATGATAGAACATGGAATTACGTTCCAACTCTCAGCACCTGGTATGCCACAACAGAATGGTGTATCAAAGAGGAGAAATAGAATTGTCACACCTCCTGCCGAACTACTCACTAACTTAGCCCGGAAGACGACGTGAAGCCAACAGACATCGTTTACCTCTTAACGATACCTGTTGACCCTGTTTTACCTGATAAACATGCTATACTTCTATATGAAATATTTTAAACACAACACAATAAAATTTTAAAGATTACCATACATACGTAAGGAACAATTCTATTTAATGCTCACTCGAAAACTAAACCGATAGGGAACACTACAACCAAAAGCATGCCCAACCATGATTTATAAAACTACAACCTCTAGTGCATACATGGAACTAGCTACGCAGTCCTTTCAAAATATCTACAAAATATATATGGACTTGATATACAACCCCACCCACGTACAAAATATCAAACTCGTGGAGCCTTCAGCAGACTATGGCAGGATATCAGGCACCAGGAGCTCGATCTCTACCTGAAAAGTTGGTAAACACTGAAAGAATGAGCTATGAAGCACAGTGAGTGACTGAGTTTAAAAACTATTAATCTTAAATCATATCACCTGATAACCTATGAGCATATGCATCTGTAATCAAGCGTTAAACATAAACGTGTAATCATAATAGCTTTTTCAGAAATCCAGCAAGTATGTCATTAAAATCTCACAAGGCATATCGATATTATTAACCATTTAAAAACATATGACAATCTACGTTGTGTATGACACACCCAATACAACCAATGTTTACTCTACGATGTAATGGGGTCCGCCCAACACTCTCATCGTCTTTGTCGTAGTGGGGCCCGCCCAACACTCACGACAACATTGTTGTCACGAAGTACACTCAACGTCAACAACAGAAAATGACCTGGTGCACACGGTACTATACAACCTCGAGCTCAATATCTTAGTCATTTACTCATTCGAGTTTCGAAAAAACATATGAAAATACTTGAACATGTCTGCTTATCTTTTCTTTCGTAAGACTCAAGCTTACTCAGCTTGCTCGTGAAAACTAGAAATCTTTGAATAATAGTTGCTAGTACATGTTTGCTTAAAATTATAACATTTCAACTAAATTTCAGTAAATCAATAGACATATGCTCACATGTAAATTTAATTGGAAAAATCTAAGCTCACAACGAGCACTTGAAAACATTTCTAGGAAACCATGTATGCTCATAAGTATGTGTTCAAAAGAAAACATGAAGCTTTTAAACCATTTCATTCTAGATAAATCTTGTATTTCCTTAAGCATAATTCAAGTATAAAAATCTTTTTCGAGGTTCGTTTTGTCACTCACAGCGTTAGAACTAGATCCTTGGCTCGTATACTCGACCTATTTCCTCTTGGCTTGTCAAACAAACCAAAACCAAACATTAAAACTTCGAATTCATGAATTTTAAGCTTAGGATTGCAAAAGCCCTTATATCTATTTTCCAACATTTTACAGATTTCATACCCTGATTTCACACACTCATAACTTCTTCATTACTTAGCCAAAAAGGATGTACATTATGCCAAACTCTTCCTTTTTGAACCTTCTCTAGACTCATCTGAAGAAATGAAATTGAAATTCCTAAATGATTTTTCCGTAAATACGTCGAAAGTTGTTTCCTTAAAAATAAGTTTCTGCTATTTTCATAATCGTTTTCCTGTTGCACCCTAAAATTGACCTAAATTTTAAAGCAACTTCCAATCGTTTTCTACTCATGATTTCTTCATGAAAGTTATAGAAAATTAAATAAGCTTTCCAACCATACCTAATACAGCTTCTGATTCGAAATTTATAGATCACCACGACTCAAAAACCAGAGGTTTCCCAGATTTGAAAGCAAATTCTCTACTCTGCCTTCCTCTTCACAAATCAGTAACTTAAAGTCCAATTTTGCTCAAACTTCCTTCACAATATTTGTTAAAAAATGAGTAACTTTCAAGAAAATCAAACCTCACCTCTGAATACTTCTTGTGGAGCTCAAAAACGATCAAATCAGCAGAAGTTGGCAGAGTTGATAAAAAAAACTTGCCATGAAAGCTTGTATTGTTCTTCCCCCTTCTTCTTCAACTTCAACATAAGCAATTCTCCATTTCTCTTTCTCTCATCCTCTCCATCGAAACCCTGGTTTTGTTTTGTAAATGAAAAGCAAATGGGAAAAAATTGGGTATTTTTCCAATTTCTTTTTCTTTTTTTTTCCCATTCCCCCATTTCCTTTTTCTTTTCTTTCTTTTTTTTCCAAACCAAACATATCCAAAATATTTCTTTTCATTTTCTTTATTCCTTCCCTTTTTTTCCTTTTTTTTAAGAAAATTTCAATGAGAGATCTCGGTTTGCAAGAACCATATTGGACATGGTTTGGTCGATGATGAGTTATGCTCATCTCCCTGACTCATTTTGGGGTTATGCAGTGGAGACTGCAGTATAAATTTTGAACAGAGTTCCGTCAAAGAATGTTTCTAAAACACCTTTCGAACTCTGGAATGGTCGTAAAGACAGTTTGCGTCATTTCAGGATTTGGAGATGTCCGACCCATGTGTTGGTGTCAAACCTAAAGAAGCTGGAACCTCGTTCAAAGTTGTGCCTCTTTGTAGGTTACCCAAAAGAGACGAGGAGTGGTATATTTTTTGATCGTGAGGAAAATAGGGTGTTTGTGTCGACAAAAGTTAGGACACATAATGGATCATAAACCTAGGAGTAAGGTTGTGTTAAACGAAATGAATAGTGCATCAACAAGAGTTGCTGATGGTGCTAGTACGTCAACAAGTATTGTTGATCCTAGCTCGTCTAGTCAAGTACGTCCTTCTAAAGAGTTGAGAATGCCTCGACGTAGTGGGAGGGGTGTGAGACAGCCTGAACGTTACATGGGTTTGGCTGAAACCTAAGTCGTCATACCTGATGATGACTGTAAGGATCCATTGACCTATGATCAGACAATGAATGACATTGACAAAGACGAATGGATTAAAGCCATGGACCAGGAAATAGAGTCAATGTACTTCAATTCCGTCTGGGAGCTTGTTGACCAACCGAATGGGGTAGAACCTATTGGTTACAAGTGGATCTACAAGTGTAAACGTGGTGTAGATGGGAAGGTACAAACCTTCAAAGCTAGACTAGTGGCAAAGTGTTTTACCCAGCGAGAAGGGGTTGACTATGAGGAAACCTTTTCTCCTTTCACCATGGTAAAGTCTATCAGGATTCTTCTGGTCATCGCTGCATATTATGACTATGAGGTATGGCAGATGGATGTCAAGACAACTTTTCTGAATGGCAATCTTGACGAGATTATCTACATGGACCAGCCCAAGGGGTTCATCGCTCAAGGCCAAGAGAAAAAGTTTTGCAGGCTTCAAAGGTCTATTTATGGACTTAAACAAGCCTCAAGGTCTTGGAATATAAGGTTTGATGAGGCTATCAAATCTTATGGCTTTAATCAGAATGTTGATGAGCCTTGTGTCTATAAGAAAATCATCAACAGTACTGTCACATTTCTGATATTATATGTGGATGATATCCTACTCATTGGGAATGATGTAGGTTTCCTTACTGACGTTAAGGAATGGTTGGCTTTGGAATTCCAAATGAAAGATTTGGGAGAAGCACAATATGTTCTAGGTATCTAGATAGTCCAGAACTGGAAGAACAAAACGCTAGCCATGTCTCAAGCATCTGATATCGACAAGATGTTGTCACGATATAATATGTAGAACTCCAAGAAGGGTTTGCTACCTTTTAGGCATGGGGTTCACATGTCTAAGGAACAGTGTCTTAAGACACCTCAAGAGGTTGAGGATATGAGACGGATCCCTTATGCTTCAGCTGTAGGGAGCCTGATGTACGCCATGTTGTGTACTATGCTCGACATCTGTTA
Organism: Trichosanthes cucumerina; assembly: GCA_036507285.1. Taxonomy (NCBI): domain Eukaryota; kingdom Viridiplantae; phylum Streptophyta; class Magnoliopsida; order Cucurbitales; family Cucurbitaceae; genus Trichosanthes; species Trichosanthes cucumerina. The sequence continues at coordinate 21,146,175 of CM071844.1, forward strand.
CGCAGTTGGGATTGTTAGTAGGTATCAATCCAATCTAGGATTAGATCACTGGGCAACCGTAAAGGCAATCCTCAAGTATCTTAGGAGAATGAAGGACTACATGCTTGTGAATGGAAGTGGGGATTTGATCCTTACAGGATACACAGACTCTGACTTTCAAACCGATAAGGATTCTAGCAAGTCCACCTCGGGGTCAGTGTTCACTCTTATTGGAGGAGTTGTAGTGTGGTGAAGCATCAAGCAGATATGCATCGTTGATTCCACGATAGAGGCCAAGTATGTTGCGGCTTGTGAAGCTGCTAAGGAAGCGATTTGGCTTAGGAAGTTCATGCTGGATTTGGAAGTTGTTCCAAATATAAACTTGCTAGTGACCCTGTTTTGTGACAACAGTGGTGCAGTAGCCAACTCGAGAGAACCTCGGAGTCATAAGAGAGTCAAGCATATTGAATGCAAGTATCACCTGATACGGGAGATTGTGCATCGTAGAGACATGATAGTCACACAGATAGCTTCGGAGCACAATGTTGTTGATCCATTTACAAAGGCTCTCACGACTATGGTGTTTGAGGGTCACTAAAAGAGTCTAGGTCTACGAGTCCTTCCTGACAAGGGCAAATGGGAATAATGTAAGAAGGTATTCAATGCCCTAGTTTATTGTATTACTTTACATTTGGGAAATGTATTTTGTACTCCACCAGCTTAGTTCAAGTGGGAGTTTATCGGGGTGTATGCTCTAATCTCATGTAGTTTGTAGTACCTGTTGATTTAATGAATAAAGGCTATTTATTATTCAAACTTTGTATCTCGCATTTTATAAACTTAATCCAATAAACTAAGCTCCAGAGTCATATTTGAGAGAACTTGAACGGTGTGCAGTGAACACATAGGGAGGATCACGTTCGAGTTATTGACCCGAATGATCTACAGTATACGGATAGGGTTAGGAACCTCATCCTAGAAACACTGTGGATGCGACCCGCTTTGTATTAGATACAAATGAGGTGATCAAGCTCGTTCATGTGGTAGACAAGCGAGTGGGGCCATCCTGTGCAATGAGATTGTACAAGAGCGGACCGTGAATTGTTAGACTTATTGATGTAACACCGTTAACAGTATAAGACTAACATATTCGTAGATGACCATTAGTGACTCATCCTTAATCCTGAGCGTGTTACGGACTCCTGCCTGCGGGGGTTTGTCCTTTGACTAGTATGGGTGAGGGTGAAATCTGTCGCTCGCCCAATATGTCTATCTTCTTGCAGACATAACCACGTGGGGAGCTGGGAAATTAAATACACAAGATGGAATTCACTCGTTCCCGAGCTAGGGAAACTAAAGGGCTTGCTCCCTTAAGTGTTGTCTCCAGGGCTTGAAAAATGGGGGCCCACCCTCTCACTATCCCGAGATGGATGTTGTTTATGGTTGGACCATGCAACAAAGTTGTTAATTAGAGGAGCAGTGGGACTTAAGGAGCAAAAGGTAGACACAGGGGTAAAACGGTAATTTTGAAGGGAATTAGAATCCCCGCGCAGCGGAAGACGATCGAATCGTCATGGTATCATCATGCAATGTACTTATTAAAATCGATCTACCTATTAGATCTAGGCTAAACATGCTGAAAAGATTACAACGATGAGGGTAACTTACTTGTTGTAGATCGATTCAGCAACCTCTCCTTGCAGATCACGAACTCTTCGCGTTCCTTGATCTCCACGAACTCTTCCCACAAACGGATCTCGAACACTACCAAAATAGATCTTCTTGGTTGTTCTCTTTAGGAGAAGGGAAGTTGGTGGGAACTTCCTTTTGTTTTGGAAGAGATGGAGAAATGAGAGAATAGAGAGAAAGCATTTTTGGATTCTTAGGTCAAAATCCAAAAATGACAACTTGGCTTTTCTCTTTTCTTCCCAAAACCATCTTTCAAAGGGTTTATATAGTGGAATGATGAAGTTCACAACTTCACATAATTACCACTTTACCACAACTATATATTATGTAAATCTCATTCACATAATTATATAATATAAGATATCTCATATCTTATGTTGCAAATCTCATTTGCAATAATTGTGGATTGAATCACATTCAATTTATTTTCTCTCTATCAATTTCTCCAATTAGCCTTTAATTCAACAATTAGGCTAATATATAGTTTATTATAAATCTCATTCATATTAAACTATATATTATATCATCTATATGATATAAATACTCTTTAAGGTGAAATTGAACACTTCAATTTCATACCAAAACATTAACCCTTCTTTTATCCCAGATTGAGCCAACCAAGGGACCTAATGGACCTACATTGACGGGCTCCAATAATTTGAGGTTAACCAGTCAAACTCTTTTACCCAGTCAACCAATGTTCATTAACTACAATAACACTCCACTAAAGCCTGTAGCTGTACTCCCATCAGTGTAGAATATTACGTGTCCACCGATATAACCAATGCCCATGAGTCGACCCTTCACGGGTTGTTCGTGAGACACTACTGGGTCAAATTACCGCTTTACTCCTGTGTCTATATCTTGTTCCTTAAGTCCCCACCTTTTCTCCTCTAATGAACAACATATTGTGATGGTCCAACCATACACAATACCCTTCTCGGGCGGTGAGAAGGTGGGCGCCCGTTGTCCAAGCCACAAGACAAAAGACTTAAGGAAACAACCCTCTAGTTTCCCTATAGGCGGGACGAGTGAATTCCATCTCGCGTAATTAGGTTCCCGACTCTCTACTTGGTTCAGTTCTGTCACGAGAAGATAGGCATATTGGGCGAGTGACTAGGACCACCCTCACCCGTACTAATCAAAGGATGGACCCGTGAGGCGTGAGTCCGTAATACGCTCGAGATTCGTGTCGAGTCACTAATGGTCATCTACGAATTTATTAGTCTTTTCTTTGTAATCTGTGTTATATCGGTAATTCTAATAATTCACGATGCGGTCTCTTGTACAATCTCATTGTACAAGATGCCCCACTCGCATGTCAACCACATGAACGAGTCGAGATCACCTCGTTTGTATCTAATACAAAGCGGGTCGCATCCACAGTGTATCCGAGATTAGGTCTCAAACCCATCCTTATATCATGACCGTTCGGTCATTAACTCGAACGTGATCCTCCTTGTGTGTCAACTACACACCGCTTAAGTTCTAGTTTTCTCATATATTCAATGACCCTGGAGCTTAGTTTATTGGAAAGGTTTAAAATATTTGCAAGACACAAAGTGAAGAAAATAATAACTCTTATTAATTTCAAAACAATATTTTACAAACACGAGATTAGGACAAAAATTCCAACAAATTTGACCCAGCTGTGACTACGAACAACCTGTAAAGGGTTGACTCACGTGCATTAGTTATATCGATGGACACAACTTGTCCTATAGTAAGGAGAGTGCCACTACGGGGCTATAGTAGAGTGTCCTTGTAGTTAATGAATGTTGATTAACCGGGTCAAAGAGTTTGATCAGTTAATCTCAAATCATTGGAGCTCATGATCTGTAGGTCCATTATGTCACTCGGTTGGCTAAAATTGGACTAAATGAGGGTTTACGGTTTGGAGTGGATTTGAACTGTTCAAAATCATTCAAAGGGTATTTATGTCATTTATATGAGATATGATTGACAGAATATATAGTTTCATGTGAATGAGATTTTTAATAAATTATAGTATAGCTTGATTAATTAATTATGGCTAATTTAGAGAAATTAGTTTGAGAGAAATTAAATTGAATGTGATTCAATTTTAATTCCCCAATTATACAATTGGAATTTTTATAATAAGGTATGAGATACCTTATATTATATGATTTGCATATTATATAGTTGTGGTAAAGTGGTAAATTGGTGGAGATTTTAAATCTACCACTCACCACTATATAATGGTGGAATGTGAGACATTCCTTAAGCAAGTCTCTCATTTTTTGGAATACCATCCAAAAGAGAAAGCTCTCCTAACTCAATTATCTCAACTCTCTCTACAATTCTCCTACCCAAAATCCAAAGGGAGTCTCACATTATTCTCCCTCATCCTCCCGAGAACAAACGAGAAGATCAAGTGGAGGTATCTCCTTGAATCAGTTTATGGTTCGTGATTTGATCGTAGAGATCGTGACCGGAGAAGGAAATGCGAAGAAGTGATCTTCAAGGGGTAGGCTTCGAAAACCTTGTTGTTTTTCTTCTCTAATTGCATGTTTAGCCTAGATAGAATGTGATTCTTTCAATTTTAGAAAATTTAGAACAACAACGAAACAATGACAATTCACATCGCGCTTCTGCTCGGGAAATCGATTCCCTTCACGTCATTCGAAGATGTTACACTCTTATTTAAGTATTTTTTAACAACTTGAAGTTGAAGAACAATAGGGTCAACACCTTCTCTACATAATATGTCATTTTTTACGAATTCTTCAACCTAAATCGTCGCAGATACTTCTAACAACTTCGTTTCATCGTTTTCTAGGTCTCCAGCCTTTGGAATGCCCCATACATGTTTATTTGGAGCAATGTGCACCACTTTCTAATTATTACCAAGTTTGGAGTCATTAAGGTAAAAAACTATTTGGCTTGAGTAGTAACAATGTAAAGGTCGTCTATATACTTATAATGGGATGTGTTGATTGACTTAAACCCTAAATCCACATGTACCTTCTTCTTCTTAACATTTGTGTCAAACCATTTACATCTAAAAATGACCACACGTCTTCTTTTTGCATATTCTAAGTCAAAAATATCGTGTAGTACACCATAGAAATTCATTTCATCTCCTTCAGTTTCTCCAGGCACCATGTCTCTCTATTCTAAGTAGCTCGATGATTGTCACGCTCTATGCAATGGAAACGAACTCCATTGACAATGCAACCACTATAAGAGTGAACTTGATTAGAAGGCCCCAACGCTAACGAGCAAAGATCATCATGTGCTTCTCCTATTTCACGTAATGAGTAAATCTGAATTTTTTTGCATACTAACATAAGTATAAGTACCCATTATTGAAGATCAATCTTTAAACATGAGAAGTGCACTTACATGAGCTTTTAACCAATCAGGAGATTCTAATTGATGCATTCTATATAAGTCTAATTTATTGCCCGCCCGAGAATGAATCAATCTTAAATGTGCCTCTTCATAAATACTAACAAATAGAAGAAAGGAAAATTTGACCTTTAGGTATGTGATTCGAAGTTGAAAAGTAAGAATATTAGGTAAATCAATAATATTCCAAACATACCTACGATAAGATTGTATCTCAGAACAGTTGTTCAATAGATACCAATGTGCAATTTGTTTCTCGTTTTCAGATAACGTCTTTATAGTAAAACCCCCCAGCTCTCGTGCATTTTTCTTGAACACTTCAAAATCCCCACAATTCATGCCATCGAGAATTGAGTTATCGTTACGTGCATCCCTATTGATGATGAATGCTTCTGCTATGGAGCCCTCACGACGAGCTTTATTTCGCACATACTATTTCAAGGCATGTAATCTTCTCTCGATAGGGTACATCCAACTGTAGCTAATTGGACCAACCACCTTCATTTCATACGAGAAGTGAATTGCAAAATGCACCATTACATCAAAGAAAGTTGGTGGGAATATTTTTTCAAGTTTGCAGAGTATGAGTACAATATCTGCTTCCAACCAATCTAAATCATTTATTCGTATTATCTTCGCACATAGATCACAAAAGAAATTGCAGAACTCAACAATAGTTGTACACACATTTTGTCATAGGTATGCCCAAACAACAATAGGAATAAGTCGTTGAAGCAGAATATGAGAGTCGTGAGTCTTCAAACTCCATATTTTTCCATCGTTCACACTCACGAATCTTGATATGTTTGAGAAAACCCATCAGGAAATTTCACTGATTTCAAGAACTTAAAAAAATCTACACTCTCATTAGCAGTCAATGTATATGCAACATGTGGTTTTACAACCTTATTTCCTTGCTTTTACGAGTGTAAGTCCTTTTGTATGTTTAGATAAGTCCTTTTGTATGTTCAGATCTTCGAGATTTAGACGAGCATTTGTCACATCTTTTGTTTTTCCTTCAATGTTCAATAAGGTCCCGAGCAAGTTGTCACATACGTTTTTTGTTGGGATGTATGCCCTAAACAAATGTACTTTTGTAATTATCATTACACAATAAATAAAGTTGTTATTTATTATATTCTTGCATATAAATCTAAATCAAATAAACTAAGTTCCAAGGTTATAATGATAGCTCTTGAACATTTATGTAGTAGACATAAGTTGGATTAAGTTGTTCAAGTATAACCTAAAAGGTCTATGGTACATGCATTGGGTTGGGAACCTTATACTGGTTACACCATGATTGTGGCCCGCTTTGTATTTGGTACAAACGAGGTAATCCAACTCGTTCATGTGGTAGACATGCGAGTAGGGGCATCCTGTATAATGAGATTATACAAGACCGGGCTGCGAGTTATTAACCTTCTAGAGTAACACTGTTATCAAGATAGGTATAATAACTCATAGATGATCATTAGTGACTTGACCTGAATCCTGAGCAAGCTACAAACTCCAGCTTATGAGGTTTGTCCTTACACTAGTATGGGTGAGAGTAGCCTGTAGCCGACTCAATAAGCCTACCTTCTCAGGGACATAACTTTGTAAGTAGATGTGAACTTAACTATGCAAGAAGGAATTCACTTATTCCTAAATTAGGGAATCAAATAGGTTGTTCTCATAAGAATTGAATCCAGGTCTTGAACAATGGGGGCCCGCCTTCTTACTAGCTTGAGAAGGATCAAGTTTATGGTAGGACCATAGACTGATTGTTCATTAAAGGATCAGTAGAGCTTAAGGAACAAGATGTATTCATAGGGGTAAAACGGTAATTTGACCCAACAGTGATTACGAACACCCTGTGAAGGGTCGACTCACAAGTATTGATTATATCAGTGGATACAACATAGTCTACAGTGAGGAGAGTGCAACTATGAGTCTATAGTGGAATGACTTATAGTTAATGAATGTTGATTAATTGAATCAAAGAGTTTGATCGATTAATCTTGTATCATTGGAGCTCATCATCTGTAGATCTATTAGGTCACTCCGTTGGCTAAACATGGAAATTAGAAGGGTTTATAGTTTGGAGTGAGATTGAAATGTTCAATTTCATATTTAAAGGGATATATCAATTATATATGATATAATTGATATACATATGGTTCCATCCATGAGAAATATATCATAAGAGCACTATAAGGGTAGGATGGTCTTTTCCATCCCATTTCTCTATATATATGTGCATGAGATGCACATGTGCTAACCTAATTTCAATAGTCAACCCTAGTGCTCTTTGGTAAGTGTTTTTGTTGGAAAAGTTCCAAAGCACTTACTTTCTGAAAATTCTCTCTCAACTCCAAAAGAGGTTCCACCACCCTCCCTCTCCTAGAGATATAACGGAGAAGATCTAGCGGACGGATTGAAAACTACTTCGTAGTTTGTGGAGTGCGTGAGATAGTTGAGATCGTGAGAACGTGAGGATCAAAGGAGCATGTGTTGTTTTGTCTACAAAGGTAATACATTGTTGTCCATATGATCTAATATGCATGCTTAATCATTTTATGTAGGTTTTTATTTAATCTATGTAATATATTACAAGAACACGCGATTCAAATTGCTTCTGCAACGGGGTTCAATCCCATCAATTGGTATCAGAGCACAATTGTGTTCTTGTTTTTGTTCTAGATCTATCAAAACATAGGTGGGATTACATTTTGTTCATGAGATGAATGAAGATTTTCAAAATTAGATGTTTACATTTTTGGCACTTAGATTTGCAATTTTTCATTGAATTATTCAATGTGAGGGCCTGGTGTTTTGGACAATTTTAATTGTAAATCGAGTCTGTAAGTCTGTGTCGATCGAGGCAAAGTGGTTGCTGAAAAGAACGGAAAAAAATCGAGCAAAAAATGTGTTAAAATCATTATGTTATTTGAACGGCGTTGCAACGCCACTAAGGCAGGTGCGCGGCTGAGAAGACGACAACGTTGCAACACTGATGGTGAGGCTCGCTTCAACGGTTAGAAACGGAGAAACGATAGCGTTGCAACGCTGGTATCAGCGTTGCAACGCCACAGGCGTTTCACGGAAAGCAGCAGCAGGAAGAAAACGTTTTTTTAATATTATTTAATATATAAAACGTTTTTATATTAATTAATATTAATATTATTTATTTTAATTAATATAATTAGATTATATTAATTAAAATTATTTTTAGGGTGCCAAAAATGGTCTAATTTTTGTTATTTAATTTTATGCAATTGTTGTATAATTATATCCATGCATAATGTATGTTTTTTAGAAAATTCCACCTTAGGTTAAGCATTTCCATGCATCATTTATAATATAAAGTATTATGTTATATAGTTTGCATGTATAATTAATATAGGGAGTTATATTAATTTTTGGACAGCATTGACATGCATTATAATTCATGAGATGAATATGCTATGTATGTTTATTATTCATGTGATGGATGATCAAGCAAGTATAACATAGTATGCATGTCACCTAAGGTTAATTATTAGTTTTAAAATGTTTAGAACTTGGATTTAATAGACCTTAGGTTATCTAGTTCTAATTAGATTAGAATTAGGAACCATGTAATTTATAAACAATGATTAAAAAGGGAACTCTGTCTAAGGAAGGTTCTCATGCAAGGGTTTGGGGTATTAAGGTGATTTTGAAACTAACACCCTACACAGGAACCGACACAGGAGTGAATTTTGATTAGATGGTTTATAAATTATAGTAGTGTCAGCAAGTTTATTAAGGGGTTAATAAACTAGAAATCATAGGTTTATATAAAGAGTTATATCAGCAAACTTAGGATAAAATCAATATAAGAGTTATATTGATTATTAATTTAAGAGTTATATTAATAGTTTAGGTAAAAACCATTAGCGGGGTTTAGCCTAGGTAAATTTCCTATAGAATTAAAGTATCCAGTGGGAGGAAAAGTGTATATGATACATATATTTCCACCTACATATCTCTAAAAAATTCACATCGTGAGATCCATACTTGGCCTCGTGGCGTAAACGGGAGCGTTCCCCTTCGGATGGTGTTTGTATGGATCAATAGCAAGGTGAATGTAACGCCCCTACTTTTCTATGATCAAATCCCTAGGGACATTACTACGCATGCATGCATTTATAGGCCGAGAAATAGAAGGAACTTAAAAGAAATTTCCATTTAACTTAAATAGTTCCAGGGATCCCAAACAAAAACAAAACATTCAAATCATTTAAAACATCACGTCAGTTTGGCCTATTAAAAACTGTAAGTAAGTTTAACTTCAAATAAAAACCTAAAGACAACAATAGTTCAATAAAAGTATGCGGAAAATTATGCTGGTTCCCATGGTCCTAATCACGCTCCCCAGTCACACGCCCTGCACGTCCTTCCCTTTACCTGAAAAACATTTTTAAAGAAAGGGTGAGTATTGCATGAACAATACCCGATGAAGTAACCTCGCTCACAGAGGTTTGGGATATGCATACACATACAATCATGATCTTTAAACTCATTCATAACATACATAGATGGGAATTAAAACTTTCTAGAGTTGCGTGTCTTTAATCCATGGTCGCATAGTAATTATCGAGCCTTTAATCCATGATCGCTCATTCGGTTGCAGTGTCTTTAATCCATGGCTATTCATTCGATTGCCGTCTTTAATCCATGGCTATTCATTCGATTGCGAGTCTTTAATCCATGGCTATTCATTCGATTGCAGTCTTTTTAATCCATGGCTATTCATTAAATTGCCGTGTCTTTAATCCATGGCTACATATAATTGTGAGGTCGATTGGTCATCCCGAGTCATTTCAAATGATCTCGGGATAACCAATGTCCACACTATACAATAATTCATTTCGTGACATACTAATCATGCATAAGGTCCCATCAGTCCACAAAATCATGGTGTACATATCACAAATAACATCATCAACATATCATTCATACTTTCTCATGGGCGGTGTGAAATATCATACTTTTGTAATAACACGAAACATTCTCATACTCACTAACATCCTATTTTCACATGAAATAATGGGATCTTTATTCATAACATACGAGAATACTTTCACATAAAATAATGATTCATTTTCACATAATACATCGGAATATTTGCACATAAAATATCACGTATTCCCAAAATAATATCTGGATTTTCATGTGGAAAAATATGAACTGTTTCACATAAAATCATAAAAATCATTTTCATTTACCCCCAATTAAAAGTTCGACACGAGGTCCCTTACCTCGAGCTTGATTTCTCTCCAAAACCTAATCGAACTCCTAACTTATCCTCCCTTTAGTGAAACCCGATTCACACCATAATTTCCGAATTAAACTCAGAGTATTCACTAAACCCTAATCATGCGATACCCTAAATGCTTGCACTAAAATGTCGTGTCTCTCGCTTACCTCGAGCTTAAAGCTAACACCAACTAACTCTTAGTCTGTTGTGACGATCCACCTCCAATCTCGCTCGGTTTGTCTCCTACAAAATGCGTTCGAACCAGTAACCTAATTCTCAATCAAGCGTTTAATCATACGGTAGATCGCATACGATTTCCAATTAAGCATGAAATTGAAATCGATTGCTCACCAAATGAACTTCGATGCTATTGGATGGTTCTTTGGTCGGCGTGATTACTATCGGTAGTGCCGATCAATCGAGGCAGCGACAAGCGGAAGTTAGCGTGAACATCCGGCGACTCGGCGGCAAGAGGATCGCGGCTTGCGCGCGAAGGGTTGGAACACCGGACGGCCGGGCGGGCGTGCGTGGTCGGCGGCGTAACGATCAAGACGCGGCTTGCGGATTGGCGTTAAATCGATCGTGCTCTCCTCTCACCGACGAGTGGGCGATGGCGAGGAGTGCGGGCCGACAACCCGAGTTCACGAGCGGTGCGGCGCAAGGCTTGCTTGCCGCTTCAACCGCGTCGGCGCCCGCGCGGTTTGGGCGGAAATCCGCGGCGGGTGGAACTCCCGGCAATGGTGATCGGCAAGGTGAGGTCCGCCAGCGGCGCGCCTGCGGCGATTCCGAGATACGATCTTTGTCGAACTCGGCCGCGCGGCGTCGAGCTCACGATCGGGGTTCGCGAGAGGTGTTCGCGTGGGAGAGCGGGGACGTCTTCGGTGTGGTCGATCAAGGAGGTGGGCGGCGCGCGAATCCGGTGACCTAAGCGTGCTCGGCGGTAGGGATGACGGCCCTGGTCAAAACTTCGTCCTCGAACCTGCCGCGTGAGTGACCGGTGGCGATCGAGGTTGGTTGAGGACTAGGGTTTTTGGTTGTGCAATCTACAAGAAGAAGACAATTCCTTTCCTAGGGTTAGGGTTAGGGCAAAATAAGAGAAAGAGGAGGTGTTGGTGGCTAGGGTTAGGGTTTCCTTTGCCTTTGTAGACTAATAAGGAGCTTAAATACTAGTTAATTAGGTTAAATCAATAAAACATTAATCACCAAAATGCCATTGTCACTTCCTTTTTCCTTTAATCATTAACAAGGTGCATCCGATCCTAGGGAAAAATAATAATTAACGATAGAACGTCATATACAAAAATTAAGTAGTACTGCGGTGGCGGTCGCACAATCTTCCCTCGCCAAGAACTTTCGTCCTCGAAAGTTCCTATTCTTGGAATAATTCGGATATTTAGCGCGTACTTCCTCTTCTCGCTCCCGTAGCTTCTTCCGATGCGGTGGTTACGCCACAACACTTTAACTAAGTGATCTCGCGATTCGGAGGGTCTTTCGATCTCTTGCAATAATGCATGCTTGGCCGCCGCCATAACTCAAATCTTACGCCAACCGCAATGGTTCAAGTCTATGACATGAGTCGGTGCAGGACGTACTTTCTCGACATGGAGACATGAAATACATTATGGACCATTGCAGAGAAGGCGGCGGCGGTGCTAATCAGAGGCCACGCACCAATCCTCTCTAAAATTTCAAATGGTCCGATGAATCGCGGACTCGAACTTCCTTTACGGCCAAACCTTAGAATTCCTTTCATTGGGGCCACCTTAAGAAACACGTGGTCCCCAACCTCGAATTCTAGGTCCCTTCGTCTCGTGTCAGCATAATTCTTTTGTCCGACTTGGGCGGTCTGCATTCGTGCTCGATCTTTTGCATTGCCTCATTAGTGATCTGTCATGCTACTCGGACCCAACAACTGGCGTTCACCAACCTCCTCCCAGAAAACGGGAGTTCTGCAACGTCTTCCGTAAAGAGCTTCATATGGAGCCATTCCGATGGTCGACTGGTAACTGTTATTGTAAGCAAACTCCATTAGATGCAACTGAGTGTCCCAACTACTGGAAATCTAAAGCGCGAGCTCGCAACATATCCTCTAATATCTGGTTTAAACGCTCAAATCGCCCCCCGTCCAAATGCGGGATGAAAGGTCATCATCGAAGTTCAAGCTGCGACCCCAACGCTCTCTGTAAACTTCTCCGAAGTTGGAGGTGAAACGTGGATCCACGCTCGAAATGATCTTGGTACCGATTCCATGCAAACGAACTATCTCTTCCAGTAAAGCCGCGCCCCCTACTTATCTCGTAGAATAGGTGGGTTTCCACAGTATAAAATGTCTTGACTTTGTTAACTTTGTCCCACTATGACCCAAATCAACATGTAACCTCGTAAAGTTCTAGGCAATCCAACTATGAAATCCATAGAGATCTCCTCCCATTTCCACCGAGGTACATGTAATGGTTGCGGCAATCTCTGCAGCCTCTGTCTAGGTGCCTTCACTGGCGACAAGTCAAACACTTGGCGACAAACTCGCCACGTCGCGCTTCATGTTGCACCACCAAAATGATTTGCTTGATCTCGATACATCTTGGTGCGCCGGGATGCATAGAAAATGGTGAGTTGTGGGCTTCGTTCAAAATCTCAGTTCTCAGCTTGTCATCGTCTGGACACCAACAATCGTCCCCGAAATAGCAATCCTCCATCGTGGATAGGGAAAACTCCGTCAACTCACTGCGCATTCTCGCGATAAGTTTTTCCACTAATCGAGGGTCCACTTGCTGAGCCTCTATAATACGTTGCCTCAAGGTCGGTTGCAGATCGTTAATCGGGCTAATCGAGCGTGGTCTTTCCTACTAACCACCGCAATTTCACTCGAGCAAACTGCATGCAGTAACTCTGCTGCTTGTCTGCGTCACTCGCTGCAGCGGTATGCACCGCTTCCTGCTTTGAGGGCATCGGCCACTACATTAGCCTTACCGGGATGGTGCTTCAGATGTCAATATCATAATCTTTCACCAATTCCAACCATCTGCGTTGCCTCATGTTCAATTCCTTCGGGTGAATGGATACTTGAGACTTTTATGATCTGTAAAAATCTGAATTTTCTCGCCATGCAGGTAGTGTCTCCAGATTTTTAACGCAAAAACCACTGCTGCTAATTCCAGGTCATGAGTGGGATAGTTCCTTTCGTGCGTCTTCAATTGTCGGGATGCATAAGCTATTACCTTACCGTCTTTGCATCGATGCAGCGGCCCAACCCTTTCTTGGAAGCATCACTTTGTAAACCACAAAGCTCCTGTTCCTCGGGAATCGTAAGAATCGGGGCCGACACTAATCACGTTGAGTTCCCGGAAACTCGCTTCACAAGCATCATCCCAAACAAAAGAGTTTCCACTTACGCGTCACCGAAGTCATAGGCATGGCTATCTTGGCAAAATCACATGCAAACGCCTATAGTATCCTGCAAGACCCCGAAAACTACGTTCTCCTGAATCGTGGTCGGTCGGACGAGGCCACCGTGTGACGGCCTCCACTTTCATTTGGATCAACAGAGACTCGGCTTGGACACTTACATGTCCTAGAAAAGATACATGCGAGCCAAAATTCACACTTGGAGAATTTTGCATACAACTTATTCTCTCTCGGTGTGAGTAAGACTTTCCTCGAGTGCATTTCATGTTCTTCATCACACAGAGTATATCAATATATCATCGATGAACACAATCACGAACGTATCAAGAAACTCCTTGAACAAACGGTTCATCAAGTCCATGAAGGCGGCGGGAGCATTGGTCGAGCCAAACGGCATCACTTTGTGAACTCGTAATGCCCGTAACGTGATCTCACGAATCTTTGTCTTAGGGATATCCCCTCACCGATCCTCAATCGATGGTAGCTTTGATCTCGGATCGATCTTAGAGAACAACGTCGCTCCTTGCAATCGGTCGAACAAGTCATCTATCACGGGAGAGGATATTTGTTCTTGATTGTAACTTTATTCAACTCCCTGTAATCTATACACAGGCGCATGGATCCGTCTTTCTTTTTCACGAACAATACCGGTGCTCCCCAGGGTGAAACACTTGGGCGTATAAACCCTTTGTCTAGCAAGTCCTGTAACTGTACTTTTAGTTCTTTCAACTCTGCTGGTGCCATTCTGTACGGGGCCTTGGATATCGGGGTCGTCCCCAACTCCAATCCAATGTTAAAATCTACCTCCCTGACTGGAGGTATTCCGGGGAGATCCTCGGGGAAGACGTCTGTAAACTCATTCACTACTGGCACTGATGTCACTGAGATCTCTGTGCACCTTGCATCTAGTATGCAGGCTAAGACACCCCAAGCTCCCCGATGCAATAACTTTCTGGCCTTAAGGGCAGTAATTACCTTAGGCCTACCTCCTGCTATAGTGCCTCTGAACTCAGAGCAGTCGGTTAGGAGGAGTGAACACTACCTCCTTCCCCGGCGATCAATACAAGCATGGTTCTGCGCTAACCAGTCCATGCCTAAAATTACATCAAAATCAAACATATCTAGAACCACTAGGTTCACTGCTAACTCATGGTCTGCGATGGTCACGCTACCATCCTTGACTTTCATATTGGCTAACAAATTTATTCCCGCAGGAGTGGAGACAGACAGGGGGCATCATCAGAATCGTTTCTAGTTCTAACTCGACTTGACTTACAAAGGATGCGAGAAATAAAAGAGTGTGTAGAACCGTAATCAAATAGTACAAAGGCGAGGTGCCCAAGTAATGGAAGTGTACACAGAAACCACCGAGTCCGAGCCATAGATGTCTCTCACGGTGCTCGCATAGGCTCTCCCACGATGTATGGCCGGCTTCACAAAGCGGCCCACTACTCATAATCTGTGGGTCGGCTAGTCTTTGGCTTGATTCGAGCGGATATTAGCTCTGTGCCCTTCCTTTCCACACTTGAAACATGCTCCGGACCGGGCCATACATTTACCCCAATGCGCTTTACCACATTCCTTGCAACTGTGGCCTATCTCTCTTTGCTATTCCCGATCTGTTGATCGGTGGTTTCGGGCCGAACTCGCATCGGAAATGCCCTGTCTATGCGATGTACGCTGGGGCGCCGTGAGTGGAATGGGGCTGGTCCCACTTCCTCTTATGATTCGCTAAGTGGCCGCCCCAGAGCTAACTACCACTGTTGTGCGATCGAGCTCGCACCCAAATCGGTCCGCCACTCTCTCGCGCGAGGCGTAATCGGGGAGGTGCTAAAGCTTGAATAAAGCCTCGAACATTCTCATCTAGCCCCATGATGAAGCGCTCGATCTTCTTTGCTTCAGATCCACTAGCTCGGGGCAAAAAGCGGGATAGACGGGTAAATTCCTCTCATATATATCTCCACCGCCCTCCCATTCGCACAATCAGTAAGAATTACACTTTCTTCTGTAACGCAGCCGCAGCAGATAGAATTTCCGCGAGAATGCTTCCTTGAATAGGTTCCAAGTAATCGCTCTCCGCTGGCAACAATGGTTCCTTGGGCGGACTCCCACCACAAATGCGCGTCCTCCTCGGCATGAAGGTCGCCACAGACACCCTCTCGGTCCTCGGGGCGGTTCATCGATCGAAGATGGTCTCAATGGAGGACAACCACAACTCTCTGCCACGGTGGGGTCACTGGAAGACCCATTAAAAGATCTCGGATCATACTTCACGAAGTCCTTCGGTAACGGGACTCGGGGTTGCGTCGTTTACCCCGATTTGCTTGGGCGGTGGGTGGCTCTCGTGGCTCGCCTGAAGGCTCTGCATGGCCTCCACCATCATAGTCATAACATTTGCGTTCCCCCCAGTGCGCCTCGGGGGCAGCTGCAGTACATTCTCTGACGGTCGGGCGGATCACGGGGAGGTCTCGAGCGGGTGGAGTAATCTCTTCCCGATCCGAGGGTAATTTCGGTTGGGCGTCGATGTTTTCCCTTGCCCTCCGGCCCCTACCACGTCCCTACCTCTCTCCTCGGCCTCTAGGTGGCATTATGTCAAAACTACAATATAGAGAGTTTCTAACTCGGTTTCTTTTACTTTCAAATCATAAGATAGAATCACCCTTGGGGCTTTTAAGGTTTTGTATGCATAAAACTATATCATATCATAATCATTTACTTTCTTAATAAAACATCGAAACGTGCACAGCGGTGGTGGAGCGTTGTTAAACCATGGGAACTACTCAGTGCTTACTCAGTAAGCAAGTCTCTGAGAACCCTTAAACCTAGGGCTCGATACCAAATCTATAACGCCCTACTTTTCTATGATCAAATCCTAGGGACATTACTACGCATGCATGCATTTATAGGCCGAGAAATAGAAGGAACTTAAAAGAAATTTCCATTTAACTTAAATAGTTCCAGGGGATCCCAAACAAAAACAAAACATTCAAATCATTTAAAACATCACGTCGGTTTGGCCTATTAAAAATCAAAGTAAGTTTAACTTCAAATAAAAACCTAAAGACAACAATAGTTCAATAAAAGTATGCGGAAAATTATCTTTGGTTCCCATGGTCCTAATCACGCTCCCCCTCACACACCCCGCACGTCCTTCCCTTTACCTCAAAAACATTTTTAAAGAAAGGGTGAGTATTGCATGAACAATACCAGTAAGTAACCTCGCTCACAGAGGTTTGGGATATGCATACACATACAATCATGATCTTTAAACTCATTCATAACATACATAGATGGGAATTAAAACTTTCTAGAGTTGCGTGTCTTTAATCCATGGTCGCATAGTAATTGTCGAGCCTTTAATCCATGATCATCATTCGATTGCGTGTCTTTAATCCATGGCTATTCATTCGATTGCAGTCTTTAATCCATGGCTATTCATTCAGTTGCAAGGTCTTTAATCCATGGCTATTCATTCAGTTGCCAGGTCTTTAATCCATGGCTATTCATTAAATTGCCAGGTCTTTAATCCATGGCTACATATAATTGTGAGGTCGATCGGTCATCCCGAGTCATTTCAAATCTCGGGATAACCAATGTCCACACTATACAATAATTCATTTCGTGACATACTAATCATGCATAAGGTCCCATCACTCACAAAATCATGGTGTACATATCACAAATAACATCATCAACATATCATTCATACTTTCTCATGGATGATGTGAAATATCATACTTTTGTAATAACACGAAACATTCTCATACTCACTCACTTTGTCCTATTTTCACATGAAATAATGGGATCTTTATTCATAACATACGAGAATACTTTCACATAAAATAATGATTCATTTTCACATAATACATCGGAATATTTGCACATAAAATATCACGTATTCCCAAAATAATATCTGTGGATTTTCATGTGGAAAAATATGAACTGTTTCACATAAAATCATAAAAATCATTTTCATTTACCCCCAATTAAAAGTTCGGCACGAGGTCCCTTACCTCGAGCTTCGATTTCTCTCCAAAACCTAATCGAACTCCCTGCTTATCCTCCCTTTAGTGAAACCTGATTCACACCATAATTTCCGAATTAAACTCCGAGTATTCACTAAACCCTAATCATGCGATACCCTAAATGCTGCACTAAAATGTCGTGTCTCGCTTACCTCGAGCTTAAAGCTAACACCAACTAACTCTTAGTCTGTTGTGGACGATCCACCTCCAATCTCGCTCCGGTTTGTCTCCTACAAGAATGCGTTCAACCCGTAACCTAATTCTCAATCAAACGTTTAATCATACGGTAGATCGCATACGCTTCCAATTAAGCATGAAATTGAAATCGATTGCTCACCATGAACTCGATGCTATTGGATGGTTGCTTGGTGGCGTGATTACTATCGGTAGTGCCGATCAATCGAGAGCGACAAGCGGAAGTTAGCGTGAACATCCGGCAGCTCGGCGGCAAGAGGACTGCGGCTTGTCGGCGCGAGGGTACTGGAACACCGGACGGCGGCTGGAGCGTGCGTGGTCGGCGGCGTAACGACTGAAGACAGCAGCTTGCGGATTGGCGTTCGTCTGATCGTGCTCTCCTCTCACCGACGAGTGGCTGATGAAGCGAGGAGTGCGGCTGGACAACCCGAGTTCACGAGCAGTGGCGGCGCAAGGCTTGCTGGCTTCAACCGGCGTCAGCGCCCCGCGGTTTGGACGGAAATCCCGCGGCGGCTGGAACTCCCGACAGCGGCTGATCGGCAAGGTGAGGTCCGGCCAGGCGGCGGCTTGCGAAGCGATTCCGAGATACGATGCTGTCGAACTCCGGCTGCGGCGTACGAGCTCACGATCGGGGGGGTTCGCGAGAGGTGTTCGCGTGGGAGACCGGGACGTCTTCTACCGTGGTCGTCGAAGGAGGGAGGTGGCGCGCGCGAATCCGGGTGACCTAGCGTGCTCGGCGGTAGGGATGACGACCGGTCAAAACTTCGTCCTCGAACCACTGCGTGGCGTGGTGACCGGTCGTGATCGAGGGTTGGTTGAGGACTAGGGTTTTTGGTTGTGCAATCTACAAGAAGAAGACAATTCCTTTCCTAGGGTTAGGGTTAGGGCAAAATAAGAGAAAGAGGAGGTGTTGGTGGCTAGGGTTAGGGTTTCCTTTGCCTTTGTAGACTAATAAGGAGCTTAAATACTAGTTAATTAGGTTAAATCAATAAAACATTAATCACCAAAATGCCATTGTCACTTCCTTTTTCCTTTAATCATTAACAAGGTGCATCCGATCCTAGGGAAAAATAATAATTAACGATAGAACGTCATATACAAAAATTAAGTAGTACCTGCGGTGGCGGTCGTCACAGTGAATGGAGAGGGTACTTATAGTGAGTGGGAGCAGGTTTAGTGAAAACAAAACCTATGGTCTCTTTTATCGGTTCACACCGTGAGATTACTATGATCAGCCTGCTAGTTTGGCCTGGACCAGACAATCCCTTCAGAGGGCTTTGATCATAGAGATAGGAACACAGTGAACACCTGAACAAGGATAAAGATTACCTTAGTTTATTTTCCAACCTAGTCCTCCCTTCGACGGATTTTGTTGGATCGGGACTCTAGAATCCAAAGATAAAGGGTTATACTCATAGGATACATTAGTTGTAATTGTATCTAGACCAAATAATGGTAACTAAAACCTATAGGAATAAGAGTTATTCTGGCATTAGGTTTTGGTAAAAAATGTCTTGATCTAGAGGAAGAGTGTTTTTTATTACCCTTCGGTGTCATACATTCTAAACCTTTGGAGTATCATTGTGATTTATTAATGACTTAGGAATCATTAGATAATTAGCTAAAAATGATTGGATTAATTAAAGGTTTAGCGAGAAACTAATACAAGTATTTTGTATTTCAGCAATATGAATAACTCAATCCTTTCCTTATTGGCTACTGAGAAATTAACCAGAGAAAATATAGTGACTTGGAAGAAAAGACTCAACGTAATCTTGATAGCACATGGTCTTAAGTTCATTCTCAATGAGGAGTGTCCTCAATACCCTGCTCAAAACGCACCTCAAGCTGTTGAGGATGCATATGACCGCTGGATCAATGCCAATGAAAAGGCAAAAGCCTATATCCTGGCTAGCATACCTGATGTTTTAGCCAGGAGGCTGGAAGGCAAGATCTCAGCTCGTGAGATCTTGGATTTTGTGCTAAATTTGTCTAGACAACCGTCCAAACAAATTCGGCATGAAGCCCTAAAGTACGTTTATAACGCGCACATGGAGGAGGGAACGTCAGTGAGAAAACATGTTTTCAATCTAATGGCTCACTTCAACATAGCAGAATTAAACGGGGCGGTCATAGATGAGAGAAGTTAGGTATTGTTCATCCTAGAATCTCTTCCGAAGAGTTTTCTACAATTCCGCAGCAATGCAGCGATGAACAACATAGAGTATGATCTGACTTCTTTGCTAAATGAGCTGCAGAATTATCAGTTTCTTATGGATGATAAGAGACAACAGAATGGAGAGGCAAATCTGCTTGCCCATTCCAGAAGTTCTCAGAAGGGTTCATCCTCTGGAACTAAGTACTGCAGTCATTCTTCTGAACTTAAGAAGATACAGAAGAAAAAGAAAATGAGCAAATAAAGAGCAATCGTCTGGCAAGAAAATGTTGTTATTTGATAACATGTATGTAGTTTCAGGGTTCATTAGAAACCTTATTTCTATTTCTTGCCTTAGCAAACAATGTACTTCAAATTTTTTAATTAAATAAAGTGTTTATTTTCTTGGAAAAGTATTGAACTATGTGTTACTCTTCTTGAGAATATTTGCATTCAGTTAAAATATTTTTTAAACACTTAATTACTTAAAATGGCAAATACACGAACTATAAGAAACGTAAGATTTCTCCTAAAAAATGCTCAACTTTGGCACCTTCGGTTAGGTCACATTAACCGCAATAGGATTGAGAGATTGGTAAGAATTGGACTTCTAAATGAGTTAGAAGAAAATGCCTTACCAATATGTGAGTCCTGCTTAGAAGGAAAAATGACTAAAAAACCTTTTAGTGGAAAAGGTTATAGGGCCAAAAAACCTCTTGAGCTTATACATTCAGACCTTTGTGGTCCGATGAATGTTAAAGCCAGAGGAGGTTATGAATATTTCATCTCTTTTATAGATGATTATTCTAGATTCGGGCATATTTACCTAATGTATCATAAGTCTGAAGCACTTGAAAAGTTCAAGGAATTCAAGACTGAAGTTGAGAATCAATTAGGTAAAAAAATTAAAACACTTTGATCGGATCGAGGTGGAGAGTATATAGATTTAAAATTCCAAGACTATATGATAGAACATGGAATTACATCCCAACTCTCAGCACCTGGTACGCCTCAACAAAACGATTTATCAGAAAGGAGAATTAGAACCTTGTTGGACATGGTTCGATCAATGATGAGTTATACTCATCTCCCTAACTCGTTCTAGGGATACTTAGTAGAGACTGTTGTATACATTTTGAATAATGTTCCATCGAAAAGTGTTCTTGAAACGCCATTTGAACTCTGGAAAGAACGTAAAGGTAGTTTACGTCATTTCACAATTTGGGGATGTCCAGCACATGTGCTCGTGACAAATCCAAAGAAATAGGAATCACGTTCAAAATTATGCCTTTTTGTAGGATACCCAAAAGAAACGAGAGGTGGATTATTCTATGATCCTAAGGAAGATAAGGTACTTGTGTCGATAAATGTCACTTTCTTAGAGGAGGACCACATAAGGGATCACCAACCAAGAAGTAAAGTTGTGTTAAGTGAGTTAGACAGAACAACAACAAAAGTTGCTGATGGTACATTAACAAGGGTTGTTGATACAAATTTGTCAAGTCCATCTCAAGAGTTGAGAGTGCCTCGACGTAGTGGGAGGATTTTAACACAACCTGACCGTTACATGGGTTTAACTGAAACCAAAATTGTCATATCAAATGATGATTGCGAGGATCCATTAACTTATAATCAAGCAATGGTTGACAAAGACAAAGATAAATGGGTCATAGTCATGAACCAAGAAATGGAGTCTATGCACTTCAATTCTGTTTGAAATCTTGTAGATATACCTGATGGGGTAAAAGTTATAGGTTGTAAGTGGATCTACAAGAGAAAACGTGGTGTAGATGGAAAAGTGCAAACTTTTAAGGCTAGACTAGTAGCAAATGGTTATACCCATGTAGAAGGGGTGGACTATGAGGAAACCTTTTCACCTGTTGCTATGGTAAAGTCTATCCGTATTCTGCTTGCCATTGCCGCATATTATGACTATAAGGTATGTCAAATGGATGTCAAGACAGCATTCTTAAATGGGAATCTTGACGAAAACATCTACATGGAGCAACCCAAAGGGTTCATTCAACTAGGACTAGAGCAAAAAGGTTTGCAAGCTTAAGAGGTCTATCTATGGACTAAAACAAGCTTCTAGGTCCTGGAATATAAGATTTGATGAGGTAGTCAAATCTTATGGCTTTGATTAAAATAATGATGAACCTTGTGTCTACAAGAAAATCATTAAAAGTTCTATCGCTTTCCTAGTCTTATATGTAGATGATATCCTACTCATTGAGAATGATGTAGGTTATCTTACCGACATTAATAAATGGCTAGTTATGCAATTCCAAATGAAAGATTTGGGAGAGACGCAGTTTGTTCTTGGAATTCAGATTGTCCGAAATCGCAAGAACAAAACTCTAGCATTGTCTCAAACATCTTATATCGACAAAGTGTTGTCAAGATTTAAGATGCAAGATTCCAAGAAAGGTTTATTACCAGGCATGGAGTTCATCTGTCTAAGGAACAATGTCCTAAGACACCTCAAGAAATTGAGGATGTGAGACGAATCCCTTATGCATCAGCTATTGATAGCCTGATGTACGCAATGTTGTGTACTAGACCAGACATATGCTTTGCAGTAGGAATGGTCAGTAGATATCAATCAAATCCAGGTTCAGAACACTGGACAACGGTTAAGACAATCCTCAAGTATCTTCGGAGAACGAGGAATTGCATGCTTGTGTATGGAGCTAAGGATTTGATCCTTACATGATATACAGATTCTGACTTCCAAACTGACAAAGATTCGAGGAAATGTACGTCAGGGTAAGTTTTCACTCTTAACGGAGGGGTTGTAATTTGGCGAAGCATCAAGCGAGGATGTATCGCAGATTCAACAATGGAAGCCGAATATGTAGTAGCTTGTGAAGCAGCTAAAGAAGTCGTGTGGCTAAGGAAATTCATCATGGATTTGGAAATTGTTCCAAACATGAATTTGCCAATCACACTTTATTGTGATAACAGTGGTGTTGTGGCAAATTCAAGAGAACCCTGAAGTCACAAGAGGGGTAAACACATTGAGCGAAAGTATCACCTGATCAGGGAGATAGTGCATCGAGGAGATGTGATCGTCACAAAGATAGCTTCGGAGCACAATACTGTTGATCCATTTACAAAGGCTCTCTCGGCTAAAGTATTTGAGAGTCACCTAGAAGGTCTAGGACTATGTATCTTACCCTAACTAGGGCAAGTGAGAGTATATTGTACAAATGGTATTCAGTGCCCTAGCTTTAGGACAAGTATGAGATTGTTGGGATGTATGCCCTAAATAAGTGTAGTTTTTTAATTATCATTACACAATAAATAAAGTTGTTATTTATTATATTATCGCATATAATCAAAATCCAATAAACTAAGTTCCAAGATTATAATGATAGCTCCTGAACATTTATATAGTAGACATAAGTTGGATTAAGTTGTTCAAGTATAACCTAAAAAGTCTATGGTACATGTATAGGGTTGGGAACCTTATACTTGTAACACCATGGATGCGACCCGCTTTGTATTTGGTACAAACGAGGTAATCCGACTCGTTCATGTGGTAGACATGCGAGTGTGGGCATCCTGTATAATGAGATTATACAAGACCGGACCGCGAGTTATTAACCTTCTAGAGTAAGACCGTTATCAAGATAGGTATAATAACTCATAGATGATCATTAGTGACTTGACTTGAATCCTGAGCAAGCTACGAACTCCTGCTTATGAGGTTTGTCCTTAGACTAGTATGGGTGAGAGTGGCCTGTAGTCGACTCAATAAGCCTACCTTCTCAGGGACATAACTTTGTAAGTAGTTGAGAACTTAACTATGCAAGAAGGAATTTACTCATTCCTAAAATAGGGAATCAAATAGGTTGTTCTCTTAAGATCTGAATCCAGGTCTTGAACAATGGGGCCCCGCCTTCTTACTAACTTAAGAAGGATCAAATTTATGGTAGGACCATAGACTGATTGTTCATTAGAGGATCAATAGAGCTTAAGAAACAAGATGTATTCATAGGGGTAAAACGGTAATTTGACCCAACAGTGATTACGAACACCCTGTGAAGGGTCGACTCACAAGTATTGATTATATCAGTGGATACAACATAGTCTACAGTGAGGAGAGTGCAACTATGAGTCTATAGTGGAATGACTTATAGTTAATGAATGTTGATTAATTGAATCAAAGAGTTTGATCGATTAATCTTGTATCATTGGAGCTCATGATCTGTAGATCCATTAGGTCCCTCTGTTGGCTCAACATGGAAATAAGAAGGGTTTATAGTTTGGAGTGAGATTGAAATGTTCAATTTCATATTTAAAGGGATATATCAATTATATATGATATAATTGATATAACATATGGTTCCATCCATGAGAAATATATCATAAGAGCACTATAAGGGTAGGATGGTATTATCCATCCCATTTCTCTATAAATATGTGCATGAGATGCATATTTTCTAACCTAATTTCAATAGGCAACCCTAGTGCTCTTTGGTAAGTGCTTTTGTTGGAAATGTTCCAAAGCACATACTTTTTTAAAATTCTCTCTCAACTCTAAAAAAGGTTCCACCACCTTCCCTCTCCTAGAGATATAACAGAGAAGATCTAGCGAACGGATTGAAAACTACTTCGAAGTTTGTGGAGTGTGCGAGATCATTGAGATCATGAGAACGTGAGGATCAAAGGAGCATGTGTTGTTTTGTCTACAAAGGTAATACACTTGCGGTCCATATGATCTAATATGCATGCTTAATCATTTTATGTATGTTTTGATTTGATCTATGTAATACATTACAAGAACACGCGATTCAAATCGCTTCCACAACGGGATTCAATCCCATCATTTTTTTCAATATGGATGACATCTAGCTTATGTCTTAATAGAAGCTTAGACCAATAGGGGAGTTCAAAGAATATGCGTTTTTTGTCCAAATTATAGTACGATTTCTCTTCTTATTTTGTTTAAATGAATGTTTACTTGACACTAGAAATTGTAATATATTTACTTGTTGTAAGATCTCATCTCCATTCATTACAACAGGTGGAGGTCTATGGTCTAACTTCCCATCATGTTGTTTACTCCTACGCCAATTATGATTGTCAGGAAGATAACGTTGATGTCCCATGTAAGAGATCTTCCCTCTTAATGATAATGTATCGTCTTTACAAATAGGACATGCTTGATAACCCTTCGTACTTCATCTAGATAAGTCTTCGTATGCAGGAAGTCATTGATAGTCCATAACAACATACATGTAACTTAAAGTATTCTCCACTCATGCAATCATAAGTGTGCACACCATTATTCCACAACTCTTTGAACTCCTTTATCAATGGTTGTAATTATACATCAATTTATTTTTCAAGAGATTTTGGTCCAGGGATAAGCAAAGACATGAAAAAGTTAGATTCTTTCGTGCACATCCAAGGTGGAAAATTATATGGAACAAGCACCACGGGCCATATGTTGTAGGCAGTACTCATATTATCGAATGGATTGAACCCATCTGAAGCTAATGTTAACCTAACATTCCTTGGGTCTGAAGCAAAATGAGGAAACTCTCTATCCAAATGTTTCCACCCTGCAACATCAGCTGAGTGTCTTAACACACCTTTAGTTTCAACTCGTTTGTCCTTATGACATCTCAAATCAGTCTTGAACCTATCAAGGTGATATCAAATTTCCAAACTAAGCATTCAAAACTATGGGACCGAAGGCTAAGTGCATAGAAATTTTGCAAGAAAATCAATAAAATTTACTCAATTTCTGAGCATGCTCTCATATTTCCCAGAAATCACATAATTTGTTAATTAAATCTTATCCTAGATCATCCTAATCACGCTTATGCATAAGATCAATCAAACTTAACAACACATGTTCATGTGACCTGACCATGTCACCTTACCGTTCTTGAGATGCTTGTGAGAGTGAAGACTGCCCCCACAAATCAGAACGCGGGTTCTTTTAGCATGCTTTATCCTCACTCAAATGCTCCCTAGGAAAATTTCCAAGAGGTCACCCAACATAAGATTGCTCCAAACTAAGCCTGCTTAACTTTAGAGTTCCTATGATTGAGCCATTAAAAAGGAAGATGCACTTTATTGGTATAGGTAGTAGCTATCAATTCTTTTAAGCCTTTATCAGTCATATGTTCATATCTTCAGGATCCCTTTCATTTTGTGACTGAATCATAGGAACTTCAAAGTTAAGCATGTTTGGCTTGGAGAAATTCTATGGTGGGTGATCTTCTGGAAATTTTCCTAGGGAACATGTGAGTGAGGATAAAGCATACTGAAAAGACCCTATAATGGTTTGTGGGGAAGTCTTCACTCTCGCAAGCAGCTCATGGATGGTATGGTGGTGTGGTCAAGTCGTAAGGGATGCGGGGTAATGTCAGGGCAACTAAAGGTTGAATCCTAATATGAATCCTGGGCTTGGGGTGTTACAGACGGTATCAAAGTGGAACTTCTCCTAGTAAGATGTGGTTCGGGGACGAACCAAAGCAGAACCTGGTGGACATGTGACACTTGAGGAAAAAAGGGGCATGAATGAACAAGTCCACATCCAAATGAGAGGGATCTTGAAGATATGAAAGTATTGTTGAGAAAGACTTGAAAGAATTGATAGCGTGTTTGGCTTGAACTCGGTTCATTCAAGTTAAGTGTTGCACGAATTTGTAACCATGCAAAATTACAAGTGTACAATGTCAAGTTTTAATATAGTGATTTTGAGTTCCAAGTATCGTCATCAGGAATGGTTTTCTAGATTAATTGATTACTAGAATACTCACCTCTAATTTTATCTAAAGAAACTTTTTAGTTTTCAAATGAGATGAAATAACAAATAAAAAGATGTAACTTTTCAGCCTTCACATGTGGAAAGAACTTAGTCATGAAGGCTTGGGTCAACTCCATCCAAGAAATGATACTTCCGGTGGGAGGGACCCTAGCCATTCTTTAACCCTACCCTGCAAAGAGAAATGAAAAAGACGTAAGTGAATACTATCAACAGAAATCTCATTTAATTTAACTGTACCACATATTTCTAAAAAGTTTTGCAAGTGAGAATTTGGGTCCTTTGTGGCTTGCCCTCTGAAGGCACTTTCCCTAACCATCTGGATAAGCCCTGTTTTAAGTTCAAAATTATTAGCATTTATAGGGGGGGCATGGGCTATTCCAGCCTGCTCAGAATTAAACACAGGTTGAAAATACTCCTTGATGGGTTTAGGGTTGTTCACTAACTCCTGATCTGTCATTGTCTGAACTTTAGCTCTATCTTGCCTTAAGAGTCTCCTACAGGTCCTTTCAATCTCAGGATCAAGAGGGTGCAACTCTATACTTGGGCATATACCTTGAGACACAAAAGAAAACAAATAAGAAAAACACATATAAGGAAAAAAAATAAATAAAAAAAAATAAAAAAGGAAAAAACACAAATAAGGAAAAACAAAAAAGGAAAAAAATAACTTTAGTCTAAAATCTTGAATTTTCTCCTAATTTTAATCAAACTAAATAATCACCATTCCCCGGGAACGGCGCCAAAAACTTGTTGCGTAAAATGATATTGCAATACCGCACGTGTACGGGTCAAGTTTAGAATAGTGATTTAGAGTTTCAAGTATCGTCCTTGGGAATGGGTTTCTAGATTAATTAATCACCAAGATACTTATTCTCAATTTTAGCTAAAGTAACAAAACATGTATCGATAATGATACAAAGATAAAAAGATAAAGAAACATTGGAGACACAAATTGTTGGGATTTGTGCCCTAAACTTATGTAAATTTGATCAAATAAATAAAGAGTTATTTGTTTTGATAAAATTGTATTCTTGCTCTATAAATCCAATAAACTAAGCTCCAAGGTTATAATGTATCTTGAACATCAATGTAGTGGACACTATTTGGATTTTGTTCAAGAGTATAGCCTAAAGGGTCTATCGTATAAGAATAAGGTTGGAAACCTTATTCTGGTAACACCATGGATGCGACCCACTTTGTAATTAATACAAATGAGGTAATCCAACTCATTCATGTGGATTGACATGCGAGTGGGGGCATCCTGTATGAAGGGTTCATACAAGACCGGACTGCAAATTATTAGTCTAACCAGTATGACGCCGTTAACAGGATAAGACTTATAATTTATAGATGGTCATTAGTGACTCGACCTGAATCCTGAGCAAGTTAAGAACTCCTGCATATAGGGGTTTGTCCTTAGACTAGTATGGGTGAGAGTGACCTGTAGCCGACTCAATAAGCCTACCTTCTCAGGGACAAAACCTCGTAGGTAGCTGGGGACTTAACTATGCAAGATGGAATTCACTCATTCCTACACTAAGGAGTTAGATAGGTTGTTCCCTTAAGAACTGAGTCTAGGTCTTGAACAACGAGGCCTCTCCCTCTAAACTTACTTAAGAGGGTATGAGTCTATGGTAAGACAAGAGACTTGTTGTTCATTAGAGGATCAGTGGTGCTTACGGAACAAAAAGGTAATCACAAGGGTAAAATGGTATTTTGACCCAACCGTGATTACGAACAACCTATGAAGGGTCGACTCATGGGTAATGATTATATCAATGGACACAATATAATCTATAGTGAGGAGAGTGCAGCTACAAGTCTATAGTGGAGTGACTTGTAGTTAATGAATATTGATTAACTGGATCAAAGAGTTTGATCAGTTAATCTCACATCATTGGAGCTCATGAACTGTAGGTCCATTAGGTCCCTCCGTTGGCTCAACATGATCATATTGAGGGTATAAAGTTAGGAATGAAATTGAAGTGTTCAATTTCATATATGAGGTGTTATATCAGTTATATGTGATATAATTGATATAATATATGGTTTTAATGTGAATTAGATTCATATATAAACTATATACTAATGAGAGAATGAAGGAGGGATAGGATGGTAAATTTCATCCTATTTCCCTATAAATAGTTCCATGAGATGCAACTTTGTAAAAAAAAAAAAGCAAAAATCTTGGAAAATCCTAGATTATCAAGTATTTGTGTTGTTGGAAAAGTTCCACAAAACACAACCTCTCTCACAACCCCACACCTTATCCTAAAGGAACCCACATTCCTCCCTCACCTAGAGAACAACGGAGAAGATCCGTTGGTGGTATCTTCATTTGTTCGGGTTTGAGTTGTTGAGATCATGATCGTGGGAAACAGAGCGCTTGAAGAAAGAGTTCTTCAAAGGTAATTACTTGTTGTCCAATATCTCATAGCATGCTTAATCTTAGTGATGTTTGATCTTGATAGAAATCCATGTTACAAAATAAGAACACGCGATCCACAATCGCTTCCGCTGCGGGATTCGATCCCTTCAATTGTTGGGGTTTGTGCCCTAAACTTATGTAATTTTGATCAAATTAATAAAGAGTTATTTGTTTTGATAAAATTGTATTCTTGCTCTATAAATCTAATAAACTAAGCTCCAAGGTTATAATGTATCTTGAACATCAGTGTAGTGGACACTATTTGGATTGTGTTCAAGAGTATAGCCTAAAGGGTCTATGGTATAAGAATAAGGTTGAAAACCTTA
Organism: Trichosanthes cucumerina; assembly: GCA_036507285.1. Lineage (NCBI taxonomy): Eukaryota > Viridiplantae > Streptophyta > Magnoliopsida > Cucurbitales > Cucurbitaceae > Trichosanthes > Trichosanthes cucumerina. The sequence continues at coordinate 21,175,802 of CM071844.1, forward strand.
TTCTAGTAACACCATGGATGTGGCCCACTTTGTAATTAGTACAAATGAGATAATCCAACTCATTCATGTGGATTGACATGCGAGTGAAGGCATCCTGTATGAAGAGTTCATACAAGACCGGACTGCAAATTATTAGTCTAACCCGTATGACGTCGTTAACAGGATAAGACTTATAATTTATAGATGGTCATTAGTGACTTGACCTGAATCCTGAGCAAGTTAAGAACTCCTACTTATAGGGGTTTGTCCTTAGACTAGTATGGGTGAGAGTGGCCTGTAGTCGACTCAATAAGCCTACCTTCTCAGGGACAGAACCTCGTAGGTAGCTGGGGACTTAACTATGCAAGATGGAATTCATTCATTCCTACACTAAGGAATTAGATAGGTTGTTCCCTTAATAACTGAGTACAGGTCTTGAACAATGGGGCCCCGCCCTCTAAACTGACTTAACAGGGTATGAGTCTATGGTAGGACCATAGACTTGTTGTTCATTAGTGGATCAGTGGTACTTAAGGAACAAAAAGGTAATCACAAGGGTAAAACGGTATTTTAACCCAAGTGTGATTATGAACAACCTGTGAAGGGTCGACTCATAGGTAATGATTATATCAATGGACACAGTATAATCTACAGTGAGGAGAGTGTAACTACAAATATATAGTGGAGTGACTTGTAGTTAATGAATATTTATTAACTGGATCAAAGAGTTTGATCAGTTAATCTCACATCATTGGAGCTCATGAACTGTAAGGTCCCTCCGTTGGCTCAACTTTAAGAATGAAATTAAAGTGTTCCATTTCATATATGAGGTGTTATATCAGTTATAAGTGATATAATTGATATAATATATGGCTTTAATGTGAATTAGATTCATATATAAACTATATACTAATGAGAGAATGAAGGAGGGATAGGATGGTAAATTACATCTTATTTCCCTATAAATAGTTGCATGAGATGCAACTTTGTAAAAACAAAAAAAAAGCAAAAATCTTGGAAAACCCTAGATTATCAAGTATTTGTGTTGTTGGAAAAGCTCCACAAAACACAACCTCTCTCACAACCCCACACCTTATCCTAAAGGAACCCACATTCCTCTCTCACCTAGAGAACAACGGAGAAGATTCGGTGGTGGTGTCTTCATTTGTTCGGGTTCGAGTTGTTGAGATCGTGATCGTGGGAAAATGAGCGCTTGAAGAAAGAGTTCTTCAAAGGTAATTACTTGTTGTCCAATATCTTATAGCATGCTTAATCTTAGTTATATTTGATCTTGATAGAAATCCATGTTACAAAATAAGAACACGCGATCCACAATCGTTTTCGCTGCGGGATTCGAACTTCAATTGTTGGGATTTGTGCCCTAAACTTATGTAATTTTGATCAAATAAATAAAGAGTTATTTGTTTTGATAAAATTGTATTCTTGCTCTATAAATCAATAAACTAAGCTCCAAGGTTATAATGTATCTTGAACATCAGTGTATCGGACACTATTTGGATTTTGTTCAAGAGTATAGCCTAAAAGGTCTATGGTATAAGAATAAGGTTGGAAACCTTATTCTAGTAACACCATGGATGCGACCCACTTTGTAATTAGTACAAATGAGATAATCCAACTCATTCATGTGGATTGACATGCGAGTGGGGGCATCCTGTATGAAGAGTTCATACAAGACCGGACTGCAAATTATTAGTCTAACCAGTATGATGCCATTAACAGGATAAGACTGATAATTTATAGATGGTCATTCGTGATTTGACTTGAATCCTGAACAAGTTAAGAACTCCTACTTATAGGGGTTTGTCCTTAGACTAGTATGGGTGAGAGTGGCCTATAGTCGACTCAATAAGTCTACCTTCTCAGGGACAGAACCTCGTAGGTAGTTGGGGACTTAACTATCCAAGATGGAATTCACTCATTCTTACATTGAGGAATTAGATAGGTTGTTCCCTTAATAACTGAGTACAGGTCTTGAACAACGGGGCCCCGCCCTCTAAACTGACTTAAGAGGGTATGAGTGTATGGTAGGACCATAGACTTGTTATTCATTAGTGGATCAGTGGTGCTTAAGGAACAAAGAGGTAATCACAAGGGTAAAACGGTATTTTGACCCAGTCGTGATTATGAATAACCTGTGAAGGGTCGACTCATGGGTAATGATTATATCAATGGACACAATATAATCTACAGTGAGGAGAGTGCAACTACAAATCTATAGTGGAGGGACTTGTAGTTAATGAATATCGATTAACTGGATCAAAGAGTTTGATCAGTTAATCTCACATCATTGGAGCTCATGAACTGTAGGTCCATTAGGTCCCTCCGTTAGCTCAACATGGTAATATTGAGGGTATAAATTTAGGAATGAAATTAAAGTGTTCAATTTCATATATGAGGTGTTATATCAGTTATATGTGATATAATTGATATAATATATGGCTTTGATGTGAATTAAATTCATATATAAACTATATACTAATGAGAGAATGATGGAGGGATAGGATGGTAAATTCCATCCTATTCCTCTATAAATAGTTGCATGAGATGCAACTTTGTAAAAAAAAAAGAAAAAATCTTGGAAAACCCTAGATTATCAAGTATTTGTGTTTTTGGAAAAGTTCCAGTAAACACAACCTCTCTCACAACCCCACACCTTATCCTAAAGGAACCCACATTCCTCACTGACCTAGAGAACAACGGATAAGATTCGGTGGTGGTGTCTTCATTTGTTCGGGTTCGAGTTGCTGAGATCGTGATCGTGGGAAAAGGAGCGCTTGAAGTTCTTCAAAGGTAATTACTTGCGGTCCAATATCTTATAGTATGCTTAATCTTAGTTATATTTGATCTTGATAGAAATCCATGTTATAAAATAAGAACACGCGATCCACAATCGCTTCCGCTGCGGGATTCGATCCCTTCAATTGTTGGGATTTTTGCCCTAAACTTATGTAATTTTGATCAAATAAATAAAGATTTATTTGTTTTGATAAAATTGTATTTTTGCTCTATAAATCAAATAAACTAAGGTCCAAGGTTATAATGTATCTTGAACATCAATGTAGTGGACACTATTTGGATTGTGTTTAAGAGTATAGCCTAAAGGGTCTATGGTATAAGAATAAGGTTGGAAACCTTCTTCTGGTAACACAATGGATGTCGCCCACTTTGTAATTAGTACAAATGAGGTAATTCAACTCATTCATGTGGATTGACATGCGAGTGGGGGCATCCTGTATGAAGAGTTCATACAAGACCGGACTGCAAATTATTGAAGGGATCGAATCCCGCAGCGGAAGCGATTGTTAATCGCGTGTTCTTATTTTGTAACATGGATATCTATCAAGATCAAATATAACTAAGATTAAGCATGCTATAAGATATTGGACAACAAGTACTTACCTTTGAAGAACTCTTTCTTGAAGTGCTACTTCTCCCACAATCACGATCTCAGCAACTCAAACCCGAACGAATGAAGACACCACCACTGGATCTTCTCCGTTGTTCTCTAGGTGAGGGAGGAATGTGGATTCCTTTAGGATAAGGTGTGGGGTTGTGAGAGAGGTTGTGTTTTTGTGGAACTTTTCCAACAACACAAATAGTTGATAATCTAGGGGTTTCCAAGATTCTTGCTTCTCCTCAAAGTTACATCTCATGCAACTATTTATAGAGAAATATGATGGAAATTACCATCCTATCCCTACTTTATTCTCTCATTAGTATATAGTTTATATATTAATCTAATTCACATTAAAACCATATATTATATCAATTATATCACATATAACTGATATAACACCTCATATATGAAATTGAACACTTCAATTTTCATTCCTAACTTTATACCTTAAATATTACCATGTTGAGCCAACGGAGGGACCTAATGGACCTACAGTTCATGAGCTCCAATGATGTGAGATTAACTGATCAAACTCTTTGATCCAGTTAATCAATATTCATTAACTACAAGTCACTCCACTATAGACTTGTAGATGCACTCTCCTCACTGTAGATTATATTGTGTTCATTGATATGATCATTACCCATGAGTCAACCATTCACAGGTTGTTCGTAATCACGGCTGGGTCTAATTACCGTTTTACCCCTGTGATTACCTATTTGTTCCTTAAGCACCATTGATCCTCTAATGAACAACAAGTCTATGGTCCTACCATAGACTCATACCCTCTTAAGTCAGTTTAGAGGGCGGGGCCCCGTTGTTTAAGACCTGGACTCAGTTCTTAAGGGAACAACCTATCTAATTCCTTAGTGTAAGAATGAGTGAATTCCATCTTGCATAGTTAAGTCCCCAGCTACCTACGAGGTTTTGTCCCTGAGAAGGTAGGCTTATTGAGTCGGCTACAGGTCACTCTCACCCATACTAGTCTAATGGCAAACTCCTATAAGCAAGAGTTCTTAACTTGCTCAGGATTCAACTTGAGTCACTAATGACCATCTATAAATTATCATTTTTATCCTGTTAGCGGCGTTATACTAGTTAGACTAATAATTTGCAGTCTGGTCTTGTATGAACTCTTCATACAGGATGCCCCCACTCGCATGTCAATCCACATGAATGAGTTGGATTACCTCATTTGTACTAATTACAAAGTGGGTCGCATCCATGGTGTTACCAGAATAAGGTTTCCAACCTTATTTTTATACCATAGACCCTTTAGGCTATACTCTTGAACACAATCCAAATAGTGTCCATTACACTAATGTTCAAGATACATTATAACCTTGGAGCTTAGTTTATTGGATTTATAGAGCAAGAATACAATTTTATCAAAACAAATAACTTTTTATTTATTTGATCAAAATTACATTAGTTTAGGGCATAAATCCCAACAATCTCCCACTTGATTTAAAGCTTGTGGAGTATTAAAACATTACAATAATGTAAATACAATAAACTAGGGCATTTAAACTCTTTGTACAATATACTCCCAGTTACCCTAGTGAGGGAAGACTTGTAAACCTAGGCCTTTTATGTGACTTTCAAATACTTTAGCCGTAAGAGCATTTGCAAAAGGCTCAGCAACGTTGTGCTCTGAGGCTATCTTCGTGACGATCACGTCTCCTCGATGCACGATCTCCCGGATGAGATGATATTTTCGCTCAATATGCTTTCCCCTCTTGTGACTTCGTGGTTCCCTTGAATTTGCCACGGAACCACTGTTATCACAATACAGCGTGATGGACAAACTCATATTTGGGCATATTTTATAGAATTAAAGAAAATTGATTTCACAAATTAAAGCCTTATTTAACACATGCAATGACTAACGTGGTGAAATTATAAACAAGAAGTGAAGATACTCAAGAAAATCTCTCAATTCATAATTAGTCTCGCACACACGATAAATCCTAAAGTTTCCTTATAAATTTTAAAAGCATGCACAACATTAAGCAACTTTTTTATGAGTTTCCCTTAGACTTCTAGGTCATTCTCATGCCAGACTTCTAAGAGTTTTGACAACTTTGCTTTAATCTAAGTTGCTTTCTCTTGAGTCCACTTAAACCAACAAGATCAAAGAATTGAGAGACGAATTGCCAAAAATAAATAACAAAACATAGTTCATTACATAAGAAAATAAGTCTTAAACATGCAAATCAACTCCTAACTACAACGTTTAACCACTCTAAATCACAATAAAACCAAGCTAAAGCTATAAAATTATCTTCAAACGGAGTTACAATCTAAAAGAAAGAGAAAATAAACTTATGTGTCGATGTCGATCTCTTGTCTCCGAGCTCCCGTCACGATCTCGAACCTCCACAAATGCTTTGGCTCCCAATGAATTCTCTTATTTCTCCTCTTAGAGAGTGTGTTTCAAAATTAGGGTGCAAAAACTATCAAATTCGGCTCCGTTTGCAAGATTGGCAACATGTTGTATTTATAGTGTAATCGGCACAGCGTTGCAACGTTGTGCCCTGGCGCCATACATATATGGAAACTCTCGGCAACATTACAACGCTGAAGGCAGCGTTGCAACGCCGCTACCTTAAGCGCGTGCGCAGCTTATCGAACTAATGTTGCAACGCTAGTAAGCAGCGTTGAAACGCCATCGCCACGGATTTTCAATGCGAATTTCTTATCGAGATTACGTTGCGAGGCTGAAAAGCAGTGTTGCAACGCTACTGGCATGCATTCTCTAAGCAACAAGGCAGCCGTAGCGGCGTTGCGACGCCCTGCAGGGTGTTGCAACGCCATCACCTCGAATCTACTAGCTTGGAATGGTCCTTCTACTTTCTTTTGATGTTATTTTAAGCTCCAAAAAGTCTTGATTTGATCCCGAGTGATCCAAAATGTCTCCAAATGTTCTGTTTAAGCTATTAAGCTGAAATTCAATGATTAAAACGCATAAAAGCCCTGAAATTAACATAAAACTAGCAATAAATACGCCTAAGGATAGCACATTTTGTGTGTTATCGCCCATTTAGAACCTCTCTAACAAACTTGAAACTTGTATGAAACGAAGTCCTGCATGGTTCTTTATCAACATATGTTTCGAAATGACTCACAACCATTGCACATCCAATTTCTACCAAATGATCAAATTCTTCAGTGTCACTATCGTCGGAAGAGTTATTAATATCGTCATTATCAATCATATAAGACATCTCTGCTAACAAAAAAAACACAATTAACAGTAAATTTAACCAGTGTAGTTACATGATATGACATATCTATTCAAAATATAGTAACAACAATTCAAACATTTATAAGTTTTACTGGTATCAACATAATTACCAACACTTTAAACATTGTTAAGCAACTAAACAACAAACGAAAAGTAATGATTAGTACTAAGAAAATTTGCACCTAAAAAACATCAATAACCAAAGTTCTCAGAAACAATACAATGTCAATTTTTTTTTGCTGAAGCCATTCAATTTTTGTCTCGGGATTCTTTATAGCAACGAACATTTCTTTATTTTCTCTTGTGGTAAAAAATTTCGGTAGCTTTCATATATAATTCATCACCTTCCACAATTCCAAGCAAGCTCATTAAAGTATCCATTACTTCAAGAATGTTGCATCTTGGTAAATCTCTTCTTCTATATTCAATAACATCACAAAGGCGATCTAATTTGTATGACATTAAAGTATCATTACTTCAAGAAGTTTTTTTCCTCTTTTTCTCTTTTCCTTGAGTATAAGTTTCACTAGCATCAACATCATTAGCAGAACTTTCAATATTGTTAAACTCATTCTCATTGACTTATGTGTCTCCTATTATATCATCAGTAAAACCTTCAACTCTATCACTTACAACCGTAAATACAAAACTTTGAGATGAGGCCCATGCTTCTTCTCCTATTACATCAACATCCTTGAAAAGAATGTCTAATTGCTCTACATTTTGCAACCCTTTTGCACGATATTTTGTTGCCTCAAGAACAACCTATAAAACAATAACAGGATCGTCATCACACTATTGACTCTACAATTCACTAGTTGCATTGAATTTTTTTAAAAAAAGAAAAATTCAAAGATACTCACCTTTATTTGCCCATCCCACCATTCATTAGTTGCATCAATTGTTTATCTTAAATGATCCCATCCTAATCCAGTTGCAACTCTAACCAGTTTATTCCAAATTTTCCAATCTTTCTTGAGTGATGTCCATTTGTTCTTAAGTTGCATGTATCCATAATTTCTTCCCGTCTTTTCATTGAAGTTTTTTTATCACAATCCTCCATCCAATCTTACTAAAATGACAGTTAGGTATGTTCACATTCAAGGTCTCAATAACACACACTTGTATGAATGAATTAAGAGTAATGTCATCCCAACTAGCTTTTGTTTGCTTATCTTTTTCATCACTAAGAGTTATATCCTTCGACATTCTAAAAAGAAAATGTAAGAGAAAAATATTATACTACAAAATAAGATAACACTTGATAGCTAGTTGTTTATGCTTTTGATAAGAGATTCCAAAACACTAATATAAAACACTTTTCGTGGCCAAGTATCCAAAACCATAGCAAGCAAGCAACGAATAGAAAAAGGGCATTCACACACAACGCAAAATACACAAAAACTCAAAATTATCATAAAAGATTCAATTGCAATCTATACACAACAAAACCATTTTGGAAACAACAATGACAATCGATAATTTTAAATTGCAAAAAGAATTAGTAAAAAATTGGGAAAAATTACATTGAATTAGTAAAAAAAAAATACATATCTCTAAATCAAAGGAATAGAGATAGGGATTAGAGTACCAATATGGGAATACAAATGAATTTAGGAAATTCTAAATCTAATTGAAGGAAAGTAAATATTGAGGAAACAAAAAAGGGTAAATAAGATTGGGGGTATATATGGAATAGATTTATTATTTAATTAATTGGGTCCAATATATATATATATATATATATATTTGTGTATGTGTATGTGTTTTGAGTAGTAGTTGTGTGATTGGAGAAGGAATGAGAGAAAAGAAAAGGAGAAAGCGTTTTTTTGAATGGACGGAAGGGGGAATAACTGAATCTATTAAAGAAATTGGTTGAATTCTCAGAAAATAAAATAGCTCACGAAGAATTTTGTGAACACAACTGAAATTGATGAATTATCTCATTCATCATCAGATAGATCTCCATTAAACAACATAGAATCCGCCTAAAAAAAGAGCACAACTAGAAGAGATCACGAAAATCCCTCCTTTCGATCATGAAAATTCCAATTTCAAAAATGGAAAAAGAACCATCACTAAAGAAGAAAGCCTCGTATCAAAATCTTCTTCTAAACCACTCGATCAATCCACCATGAGAAAATCTCTATCTCAGTCTGTGCTCGATCAGAAGCTCCCATGGTATGGTATTGTATACATAAATTCTCAAATTGCCTAATCCTTGTGGATTTCCAATTTTTTACAAGGGAATCTATGAGGATCACAAACTGATTATAAGCTTTTTACAGAACAGTCTAAAAACACCTATTGATGTGACCCACTCGAAATCTCACCAATAATAAATTTAAAAAAATAGGCGAAATCGAAGATCACAAACTGCATCAAGAAACAGAATCAAACAACAACGACAAAGTTCAAATCAAATTGAGATCAAAACAAATAAATTCATGAACTCAAAACCAAAAACCCCCAAAATTCAAAACCTAGAAACTACAATTTCACCTTTAAATGAACAATTCCTCCAGTTTTCTGTCGATTCCTTCTGGAAGATCAATCGAACATCATTCAAGAAAAAGGAAACAAACACAAACAAATATATTATATATAAAAATGACTAACCTGGAGGGCGAGAAAACTTGTTGAACGGAATAGAAGAAGAGAAGAAGAACGATTTAGCTTCAGGAGAAATACACTTCAACAAGAAGATGAACGATTTTGGGAGAACTTTTTTTCGGCCAGAAGAGGAACATGTCGTGTGAGAGAGAAAATGAATTAGGGCACCAAAAACTATCTTAAATACCAGGGGCAATTTCAGTATTTCAGTAGAGGAATAAAATGAGGGCAAATTGTGGGGTGATTCCCGGTCAATCACCCCATTAAAATCACCTTCCATCTAATTATTGAAAAATAAATTATAAATAATTTTAGATTTTTCTAAAATCAATTTTATAATTTGCCAAACATTAATATTGAAAGGAGAAGTGATTTTAGCAATGGGAAAAGTGATTTTGGCCACTCCTAAACATGCCCTAAAGAACATGGCACTGGGAAATCAACCCACAATTGTTGTTATACATTCCACTCCTAACCCTAGCCCCACTTATTTTTATTGTAATGATAACCATCTCTTTGAAAATTGTCCTTACAATCATGTTTTTTGTGTATTATGTTGGGCAAAACAGATCAAATCCTTACTCCAACACATACAATCCAGGATGACGACAACATCCAAATTTCTCGTGGAGTGGACAGGGGGAAGGAACTTTCCATCAGAATCAATATCCAAAATAGGGAGTGCCACCAGGGTTCAACAATCAGCAGCAGCATTATCTGCAAAAGAATGCAACCACAATGCAGCAACAATCAAGAGGACGAGGTTCATCATTAGAGAACTTGGTGAAAGAATTCATGGCAAGCCAAGCGGCATCTTTGCGAAATTTGGAAGTGCAGGTTGGACAGCTAGCAAATGAAATGAAAACAGACCGCAAGGGATGTTACCTAACACCACTGAAACTCCACAACGAGAAGGAATTGAACATTGCAAGGAAATAACCTTGAGGAGTGGAACAAATTATACAGGTTCAGAAATGGCCAGGGAACAAGAAGGTTCAAAGGCAATTGAGAAAGATGAGGAAGGAAGGAAGGTTTGCGCGGAAGAAAAAAAGCAAAACAAGAATAATGCAAGTGAAGCGACAGATGAAAGGATCGCTAAGCACCAAGATAAAGAGGAGGAATGCAACAGCAAATGAGCCTACATCAACCAAGGAATACAGACCACCTCCTCCATTCCCTCAACGATTCAAGAAAGCAACACAGGATGCTCAATTTAACAAGTTCTTAGACATATTCAAGCAACTTCATATCAATATTCCATTGGTGGAGGCACTTGAGCAGATGCCTAACTATGTTAAATTCCTGAAAAATATTTTGACCAAGAAACGCAGTCTAAGAGAATTTGAAATAGTAGCTTTAACAGAAAACTGTAGTGCACTCATAACCAGCAAAATTCCACCTAAATTGCAGGATCCAAGAAGCTTTACAATACCCTGCATGATTGGAAGCACAGATGTGGAAAGAGGACTTTGCGATCTAGGAGCAAGCATAAATCTGATGCCACTGTCAGTCTTTAAAAGACTGGATATTGGAGAAGCTAGACCTACGATAGTAACTTTGCAGCTTGTAGACAGGTCAATAGCTCGACCAAAAGGGAAGATTGAATATGTGTTGGTGAAAGTGGACAACTTTATTTTCCCTGCAGATTTCATCATCCTGGATTGTGAAGTAGACAGAGAAGTTCCAATCATCTTGGGCAGACCATTCCTAGCAAGTGGAAGGACATTAATTGATGTGCAGAAAGGAGAACTCACTATACGAGTGAATGATCAGCAAATCACTTTCAATATTCTCAATGCATTGTGATATCCAAGAGAGTTTGAGGATTGTTCAAGAATAGAAATAGTAGATTTTTTGCAGATGCACAAATTCCAGGAAAGTTTAGAAGAAAAAGAAAGTGGAACAGAAGAACCAGACCTTGAAAAAATAATGAGCCAGGAGGAATCAAGAGAACTTGCATATATCGGTCCATTAAGGGACCCAGAAGAAAAGATAACTCAAATCAAGTCATCGATAGTGGAACCTCCTGACTTGGAGATGAAACATTTACCACCCCATTTGAAATACAGCTTCTTGGAAGAAAGCGAGAAGTTACCAGTGATCATCTCTTCTGCACTCACTAATCAAGATAAAATTTCTCTTTTGCAGGTCCTTGCACGACATAAAAAGGCAATAGGATGGACAATTGCAGACATTCGAGGAATTAACCCATCTTTCTGTATGCACAAGATTAATCTTGAAGAAGGAGCAAAGAACTCAATTGAAGGACAAAGAAGGTTGAACTCGGTTATGAAGGAGGTTGTCCGAAAAGAAATAATAAAATGGATCGATGCAGGAATCATTTACCCAATTGCAGACACCAACTGGGTAAGTCCAGTGCAGTGCGTACCTAAGAAATGAGGAATGACCATTATTCAGAACGAGAAGAATGAGCTCATCCCAATACGGGCAATGACTGGGCGGAGAATTTGCATGGACTACTGCAAGCTAAACAAGGCCACCAGGAAGGATCATTCTCCTCTTCCATTTATCAACCAAATGTTGGATCGACTGGCAAGGAAGGAATATTGTTGTTTCTTAGATGGTTACTCAGGGTACAACCAGATCACAATTGCACCAGAGGATCAAGATAAGACAACATTCACCTGTCCATACGGGACATTTTCATTTCGAAGAATGTCATTCGGACTATGCAACGGACCAACAATATTCTAAAGATGCATGATAGCAATCTTTTCCGATATGGTGGAAAGAACAGTCGAGATCTTCATGGATGATTTCTCAGTATTTGGAAAGTCATACCAGGATTGCCTTGACAATCTTGAACAGGTGTTATGTAGGTGCGAGGAAACGAATCTAGTGTTGAATTGGGAGAAGTGTCATTTCATGGTGCACGAAGGAATAGTGTTTGGGCATCGGATCTCCAAAATGGAATTGAAGTAGACAAGGCAAAGGTGGAAGTAATCTCAAAACTTCCACCTCCAAAATCAGTAAAGGAGATTCAAAGTTTCTTAGGACATGCAGGTTTCTATCGACGCTTCACTAGGAATTTCTCCCAGATCTCTAAACCCTTGTGTACTCTACTCGAGAAGGACAGGAAATTTGTGTTCAATAAATAATGCAGCGCTGCAATCCGATAGAAACCTGCATGTCCTAAGAAACTTTGAATGACTTGTATTGAAAATTTTTTGTAGTAAGTAACCCCATTTTCCTTGTACTTAGCAACCTCAATCCGATGTAATAACTGTCATTTAAATAAAAAATAAAAAATAAAAAAACCTTAGTTTTATTGATTAAGAAATTTTTGAACAAATTCTGTCTAAAGAGGATCATGTCTAGGATGTACTTAAGTTGACCGTAGGGAACACCTCTACCTGGGGATCTACTTGGGAAATTATTTGAAAGAAATAAGGATAAGGAGGGATACTCCACTTCCTAAAAGCAACCAAGTAACCAGGAAAAGTCATGACACCCATGATTGCATCTGCATGAAATGTCATTTCAGGGAATGAGTAATTGCAATAAGTGATGTGTGCTCGTAGTCAACTACCTTCACCACAAAGTGTCAGTAAGTTGAAGCGAAGACACAATTGACTTAGAAAAAGTTACCCTCCTAAAAAAAAACTTGGCAGTAAAAGAAATAAAGTTTAGGGGAGAGTGTCCTAAAACTTATATAGGAAGTAGACATAACTAAACAAGGGCAATAGTGGTGTAGTCTTAATGAGAATTTGAGAGAAAAATACCAAGGCCAGTTAAATTGGTGTTGAAGTTGGTTGTGAAAGCCAATGTTATAAGTTTGAGACACCCTTGAGAACAAGTTGTGATTCTTTCTGATTACTAAACTTAAGAATTAGAAAAATTGTTTGATTGCTTGTGATTTCTTAAGGACAAGCAATGGGTTAAGTATGAGGGTGTCATAATCCTCATTTATGTGGATTACCTAGCTCTTTATTTAATCATTTATTGTCTAATTTTTAGAAAATTTTCATGTTTTAGCAAGCTTAAATTTTCTTTTGAAGTGAAATTTCTAAAATTTGCTAAATTATGAAAAAAAATAGGAATTTTAGGAAAATTGAGTGAAAACAAGCTAATTTGAGGTGTTTTTGTAGGAAAATAAGGGCGGAAAAAAAATGTCAGCAGAAATGCAGGTTGCATTGTCGCCAGCAAAAAAATGTTAGGAACAATGCTTTGACAAAGTTGTTGGCAAAGTTCAAGACTTGAAAGGCACACCTCAAAAATCGGAATTGCAAGATTCTTGGAGATTTTCACCCACCTTTGGAAAGAATAAAACATGAAATTATACTCAAGCAATTACCCACGATTTGAGGATGATTTTTGGAAAGAAACCCTACTTTCTCCATCTATAAAAAGGGTTACAATCGAGGCAAAAGGCGGCAACTTCACGTTTTTCGTTTCCTCTACCTCTTTCGTTCGAGTTTTGTATTTTTTTTTCTTTACAATAGTTTATCTTTTCATTTCTAGTTCGTTGTAATAACTTCATGTAGTTGTAAAATCCTAGCTTATTCTTCCATCACGAAAGTCGTGGAGGTTAAGATTCTAACCCAACTGTGGGTAGAGTCAATAAGAAAGGGGAATTAGATCAGTTTCTTCTTTCGGTTATCAGCACTGTTACGCATTTGAAGTTTAATAAAAGTTTAGTTTTTCCTTTATTGCTTTGCAAGTTGTTCATAGATGAAACCCTTTTCGAAACCAAGCAATTACAAGGGAACCCAAGAGCATCCTCCACTGTTTTTCTTCCCTTGTTTCCGTTATTTCTTTTCTGTTTTTGTTATCCCAGTCGGTTCATCACAGCAGCTTAAGTTCTTACTTTTTCGTGGATAAAAAGGAGAAGAACTCGAGCCCTTAATTTTCTTCTTTTTCAGTTTTCACGTCTTCTTCCCCTTATTTTGCGGTTTGATTCCCTTTTTATTTTCCAGCATCTTAAACCCTTGTTTTCTCTTTCTTCTCTTTCGGTTTGTACGTTTATTCCCTTTATTTGTTTTTGTTCCCTTTAATTTTTCTTAGCAACTAAATTATGTTTCTTTTTATTTTCATTATGAGCTAATTTCCTCTTTAGGGGTTCAAGTGTGAATGGCCTAAAAGAGAGAGATACCTAGCTAAAAGTAACAAGATAGTTGTGTTGGCAACCAAATTCGAGTTTGTTTTTAGGAAATTAAATTGGCAGTCCTTAGCTATGGCGAGGTCATCTTCAACAAGACTCGAACTCGGTATCAAGGAACAATAGATATCCTAAAAACAACAGAGGAAAGAACTTAGACATAAGGTCTGAAACTTCGACCCTAGACATACGACGAGACTCCAAAATCGAGCGGGTTGTGTGCGAAACCATCTAAGCTCAATTAGCCACAGACATGTAGGTTTAATTGCTTAGTTTTCTAAAGGATTTGGGAGCAAAACCGAATAAGAATTGAACCCGATTTACTTAGATTTGGATTTGCTGGCAGCATTTTCTCCGAATGGGCAAAAACATTTGAATTTCCTTCTTTTCTTCCATTGATTTTTCCTTTCATTTTCAACAACTCAAAATCCTCAAATTCAACCTCTTATATCTTTGGTTACCTTACTTTAAATTTCACTAGCATTCCTTTATTTTTCGATTTGACTTGTAAACTCATTCCTTGTGGGTTCGATATTCTGAAATACTCCAGTTTTTATTAGTTCGATCGCGTGCACTTGCGTGTCTAGCAGAGCATAGCGACCAACCCAAGACGACTAAAAAAAGAGATTTTAAAGTTACAATTGTCGAAATAGTGCCTAGGTGCATGCCCTAAAATTGGTGAAGGACCCAATTTGTAGCGCCTAGGCATTTCGTTTTGGCAAAGGCGTCTTGGCACTGCCTAGAAGACAACCCGAACTATTTTTATTATATCTCTTTGCTCGGGTGTCCAAATGACCTACGCTTTGATGCGGTGGAACCGTGATTCGATATAGAATCTCTTAGAATGTGTCTTATTCTCAAATTACATCTCTATTTTTCTTGAATCATCAATAAAGATTCAAAAAAGGTTCTAAACTTCACCAAAACACTCACAAACACTCGATTTTGCTCTTCAAGCTCGATTTTCTACAAAATTAAGAGAAAAAGGCATAAAAGTTCATAAAATCATCATCAAAACTGGCTAAATATAGAGAATAAGATAGCATAATTACATGCTATCAAGACACAATTTATGAGAATTTAGGGAATTGATTTCACCAACTGAACTAATGTCTTAGTCTATTAATTCAAAATTAAACATGCAACATATTGAGCAGGAAGTTCAAAAGACCAAAAGACTCCTTCAGGCCTAGTTGGAACTCATGCAATTTTATAAGCCTAACATGTCTGTCTAAACTTTAACAAAATAACATGGAATCATGTTACTTCCTATGATGCTTTTAATAAAACCCTTCATTATCATGCAAGAATTTACAAATAGATGTGCAATTAATTAATATAACTTTAATTAATTCTTTTGCAAGCAACAATTAGAGCTAATGAAACAAGAAAACTTTAGCCAAGAGATTATAGGCATTAAGAACATAAAAACACACACAATAAAATTGCAAATTCAACTCAAGAAAATAAGACTCAGACAAATAGTTCAGAGCCTACATCAATTCCTAAATAAAAGTCTGGTCACTCATGCTCTGACAAATTAAACTACTAAACTTATCACTAAAATCCGTAAAACGAAATACAATAAAAAAGGAAAGGAAAAAAAACTCTATTGTATCGTGTCAATATCGTTCCCGAGCCTCGCCACGATCCTCAGCTCGAACTCTCAATCTTACCCTTCAAGAATGTCCTCTTGCTCCCAAATTCATTGTACAAATCGAAGTTAGGGTATTCTAGTTCTCCAAATAGGCTTCCAAAATGGCGTTGTAAAATGATATACTGATAGAAAATCTAGAAGTAGTGTTGAGACGACATCAGAAAAATGTCTTCGCGCATGTCATTTTGATGCAAAACAACGTTTTCCATTTTCCGTAGTATAGCAACGCTACCCTGCAGACAGCCTTGGTTGTTTTTGCTATATGTCTTCGCTCGAATGTTCGAATGACCTCTAGTTTGATGCATTGAAACCGTGATTCGATGTAGAATTTCTCGAAATGTGCTTTATACTTAAATTACATCTCTATTTTTCTTGAATCTTCAGTTAAACTTAAAAAAAAGCTTCAATATCTACAAAAAATACTTTCGAATGCTCGAGTTTTCTCCTCAAGTTCAGTTTCTATGAAAGTAGGAGAAATAGCATAAAAGTTCACAAAATAATCATAAAACTAGCATAAATAATAAGAACTAAGATAACATAATTACATGTTATCACTTAGCACCTAGGGACTTAACATTCTACACCTAGCCAGCGTTTAGCACCTAAGGAGTTTGTTTTGAAAACTTTTATTTTTGAACCTCTGGAATGAAAGAAAACTCATCTATTTATAGAGCTTTTCATGACATTTGAGTTTGGACTTTAGTGGCCTTTGGACCCAACCATGGACTTGGGTTTTAGTTGTCTTTGGGTCTAACCATTTGAATTTTTGTTTTATTTAACTTTAACCCGAATTTCATATAACCCAATTTCAATTTATCAAATTAAATTTAATTATTTGGTCAAATTTTCATAATGAAGACATGTGCCCTTTTAATTTTTAGAATTTTTTAATTTTTGTCTTTAAATTAAATTTAAAACACATATTAATTTATAATTCACCCCAAATTTAATTATTTATAGTCTTTTCATTAATCTGGAATAATAATGTGGCAGTTGGGGACTAACCGAAATTTTTCTGTCAACACACGTCATCAATTTTAATTAATGATAATTAATGAATTTTAATAATTGTAATTGTTCTTTAATTATTGAATTTTTTTTATACAATCAATTACAACTGATTAGGGAAAATAAAAATTAAAAAAATGTGATATTTAAACATAAATAAATATAAAATATTTTAAAAATAAACCGTTTTTTACAACATTAACTTCGCTTTTTGCTTTTTTTTTTTAATGTAGTACATAAACTATAAACTGTCCTTAAAGTAAAAAGTAAAAAGTAAAAATTGACTCATTCAAATTAAAGAAATGGAGTCAAATGCTATGTTAAATTTTTTAGTTGAAATATTATTATCTAATTTTAATTATTATTATCTAACTTTAATTTTCTTCACTATCTTATATGACAAGTTGCTTCCAATTTGTTTTTTCTTGGAAAAAAAATATATAAATGAAGAAAGAAAATAAAAGGAAACTAACCACAAAACTCATTGTAATAAATTTCCACTCTCATCTCACCACCTCCCTAAAATTTCTCCATCTACCTCCATAAAATCTCTCTCTTAGATATAATTTGTTAATTATCAGTAATAAATAAATCATTATCAACCATATTTCCAACTACCTCCATAAAATCTCTCTCTTAGATATAAATTGTTAATTACTAAAATAATTATTAGTAATAAATAAATCATTTATCAACCATAATAAGTATATTTGCTAAAAAAAAACATAATAAATAATGTATGGATCTAAGAAGTTAGAATACGAAAGAAAAGTGTTACTATTATTTCTCAAGAATTAAATGATATTCACTAAAAACAGTTAATGGTAGAATTTCAAAAATTTGGAGTTCCAAAATATTTGTAACATTTTCAACATCTACTACTTAAATAAATTAAAAGAAAAAAAAAAAAAAAAAAAAAAAAGTCCACCAATACCTATGAGCTCCTTTTTCTTTATTTTTAGCATCTACTCGAAGGGCATCTTTATAAATTATTTTAGAAATAGTAATTTTAATGTTTTTGATTTGTTTATAATTGATTTATTAAATTTTTTTTCATATAATCATTTTAATATTTGATTCTACACTTTTAATAGTAATTTTCATATAATTAAAAGTGATTTTTAACCACATTTTTGGGAGTGACTTTAGAATAAGTGTTTTAAGTTAAGTAATCTACTTATAATTAAATTTGCAAAAGTTTTGGTTATAAATCATTTTAATATTTGGTTTCACTCATGTAAAAGTGATTTAAATTTAATTAAAAGTATTTTTTTAGATAATTAATGCTTGTTTTCAAAGGTGATTTTAGAATCATCAAATTACTAAAAAGAGTATATTACATTTGAGATTAAAAAACTAAAAGGTGGTAGATGAAGTTAGAGAAAAGTTTCGAAGAGAAAAAAATGTTAAAGACATGGAAATGATGGAAATTTTAGAGAGATCGATAAAAAAAAATAGAGAGAAAAAACTCGAAAAATTCGAAGATAGAGAAATAAAGTGTAATGCCCCAATCACATGATTCGGTTCAAGATTCGAAATTCGGATTCGTCCCATGTTGGCTCCGACATTCGCCTGCATCCCCTGCGACCAACATAAAATTGCTCCAAGGAAAGCACGCTTAACTTTGAAGTTCCTATGATTGAACCACCGAAAAGGAATGTGCACATTGTTGGTATAGGTAGTAGTTATCGATTTTTTTAAGTTTTTCTTATTCATACTTTCATAACCTCAGAATCTCTCTCATTCAGATGTGGACTCCGTTCATTCATGTACCTCTTTTCCTCAGGCGTCACAAAAAGTAAGAGATATATATATAAACTTTGGGGAGAATGATAAAACTTTTAGGGAGAAAAAAATTAATGAGGATAAAAAGTTAAGAGTCAGGGATAAACAAGTTTGAGAGCAAAAAATTAGAGTAAGAGGTAAAAAAATTAGTGAGAAAAAAAGTTAGAGTTAAAACTATTGGAGAGAAAAAAAGTGAGAAAAATTAATAAAAAGGATTAAAGAAGAGATACACATTATAAATCTTTGAAGGGAGAGAAATTTACATTTTTTAAACAAGGTTGGAGGACTTTAATGGTGACGATTTTGAGAAGACATGTTTTTTTAATGGAAATTAATGAATTTTATATAAAATGATGGTTTGTAATCGTCACACAAACTAAGATTTTTTAAAATATGAAATAATATTTATTTTAAAAACAAAATCCGTCACAAAAATCACTTGGCAGCAAGGTTCGAAATGTCGATGTCGATGTAAATGTCGAGGTTCAAATTTTATGGAAATGTTGATAGAAATAGAAATATCGATGAAAATTTCGGAAAATTTTATGGAAATTGTGAAAATTGATGGAAATTGTTTAAATTAGCCAATGAAATTTTGATTGTAGTTTTCTTAGACTATAATTGACCATGTTTAATCATGATATCTAAAAATTAAGACAATATTTTGATTTAAATATCGATTGAAATGTTAATGCAAGCCGAATTTAAAAAAAATGAAAAGTTGATTAAAGTTATTTGAATTATTTCGTGAAACTTTAATTGTGGTTAATTCATATTATAATTGATTATTTTTAACCATCATATCTAAAATATATATAATATTTATATTAAAATATCGATGTCATCAATTTTTTTAGAAAAAATATAGAAATTGATGAAAATTATTTGAACTATTAAATGAAACTTTAATTATTATAACTTAATTAAACTATAGTTAAATATCTCTAGAAAGTTATATCAAAATTAAAGAAGATCTTGGCCATTAGTTACAAAATTAAAGGAGAAATGAAATATTTGATTCAATAGTAAAAGTAATAATAACTATATAATTAATAACTAATAATGAAGAAACTATATAATTAATAAAACAAAAATTAAATTAAAATATAAAGAGGGATAATAACATTTAAACTTTATTCAAGAAGAACTGAGATATATTAAAATGTGAATTAATTCTAGAGGAATTGAGATATATTAAAATGTGAATTAATTTGAAGTTAAAACTCCTAATTTAAGAAAGAAAATTGAGAGTATGATAATTTAGAATTGGGATGTCAATAGAGTGAAAATATAAAGAATAAGTGGTAACAAAAAATAAATAAAAGGTAGATATTAATAAAAAAAATTATAATTTAGAAGATGTTTGATTATCTTAAAATTTGATGTGAATTTAATGTAAAAGTAATTAATATAAAGATTTAAAATTAAAAGAAAAAGGTAAATAACATATATATATATATATATTTATTTATTTATGAATTATAATTAATTATGAGTTGCTGCCCTATTATTGTAGAATTTAATAGATATTTTTTTCAACACAATTTGATATAGAACTTAAGGTTTTTTTTTTAAAAAAAAAAACTTATTTTAAAAGATCACAAGAAGAAAGAAAAAAAAAAGACAGAAAGAATAAAAACATAAATTAAAAATAAAAAGCCTTACCGCCAGACTCAAGCCCTCATAAATGTAATTGTTGCAGGGGATTATAGGCGTCACTCAGTGATTGACGTGCTTGAGCCTTGGCGGTAGTTGTTTTGAAATTAAGAATAAAAAAATTAGATATTAAACGAAAAGTCGTTGGAAAGATCGAAATTTCGAGATTTCGACAATATTTCGTAGAAAGAAGGAGAAGATCGACTTTCTCCCTTTCCCATCGAAATGACGAAATGTCGAGTAATATTTCGACATGTCGCTCGACTTTTAATTCCATGCTTGACAGACACCTCTAAGGTGATTAATGAGGAATCACTTACTCATCATTGTCAAACATCATAATTTTGAAATAGAATTGATTTTGGACAGGTAAAAAATGATTTTGGACACTCCAAAATTACTCCCAAATATGTCCTAATATTGAAAACAAAGTAGTTTGAGACATGTCTTAATATTCACGTTGATAGGATGCAATGTGTAAACTTGAGACTCAGTGAGACTTCGGTTCTAATTCTAATTTGAAGGAGTTGAATAATGCCATTTTTGTAAAAACTAAATAGTAATTTTCAGCCTTTTTTAATGTTATTTTATAATAAGTATAGTATTTTTAATTTGATTTTTTAGTTCAACAACATGTGGGGTGAGCTCAAACATTTGATCTTTTAATTCAAGTTATATATGACTTAACTAATTGAGTTATGGGTGTTTTTATCTGAATTTCACAACTCACAATATCCTAATCTAAGTTTAAGTTTTACAAAAAAAATTAACACGTGTATTAGATTATTTTCTCTTTTTTTTATTATAATAATTCATATTAGATTATATGGGGTTTCATCTCAAAACCAATTGACAATGGGAGTAGTAGCCCACATGAGGTTTCTCTCCACTTTTCTAATGTGGAATCTTCATCATGCCCTCTCAAGATGGTGCCTTTTTGGGTTCACCATTCTTGGATTGCATCCCAATTTCAATTTTTTTGGACCGAATACTTGTGTTGGGTTTAATGGGCTCTGATTATATGAGATTTCATCTCAAAATCAATTGTCAATGAGAGAAGTAGTCCACATATCTTAAAAGTTGTGAGGTTTCTCTCCACTTTTCCAATGTGAGATTCTCAACCATTCATGTATAATATCTCAATTATTTTCTTGAAAAAGGTTGAGAATATTAGATAAAATTAATTAGCTCACAATGAATCATTCATTTTTTTTTTATAGAGTCTATTAATTTTTCGTGAAATTTATAGCTTCCAATATAATAGCTTTTATTTTAAAGAAAATTTTAAGAAAATGTTCTTATAAAATATAACTTATTACAAAAATATATTAAAAAATTATAAAATATACATATGATTTTTAGGGTATGTTGATATAAATGGTATTAACAAGTTTATAGAATCAAAATGTTATAAATTAATTTTAATAATTTATAAAATTATAATTCTTCTGGTTTATGAAATATGAAATTATATCATGTTATATTAGTAATTAATCTATTGTTTGTAATTGTATCCATTAAATAAAAAGTTTATTATCTCTATTTTATACAAAATTATTTTATTAGTTATAAAAAAATATACGTAATTTAGTATATAAACGTGCATTGTACTTGGTGTTGCTGTCAAATTTTGGACAAGAGGATACACCTGACATCCACATGACAATGACAATAAATTTGTAACTCTTGGGAGAAGAACACGACCTGCAAGACAAGGAAAAAGCTGGACATTGGTGTGGTGTTGGTCACACAAGCTCTAATGCTTAAATCAGAGAGGGTTTGAGAGAATTATGGAGAAGTTTAGTATTTTGGTGGCTAGAATTGACTAACCCTCCTCTCTTCTCTTGGGAGAGCTTAAATAGCTTTCTTTTAGTGTCTTTTTGTGAGTTTCTGTGGCCTACTGGGAAAATGAAACGTCGAGAGAGGACTGGAAACAAGTTTATGGGACGTGTGAGTTCAATGCAAGACCGAGAAGGTAGTCTTGCATCTGGTCGCCCTCGACCTTGATTGAGGGCGACCACGGGCTTGGGATCTGACCCAAGCCCAGACCCGTTTCTTGGGGTGTTGGGTGAGGGTAGAGCCCAAATAGGAGGGCTTTACCCTGGTCGGTCTCGGCCTGCGCACCCTCTTGTCTCTTTTTACCTTGGTTTGGTCCCCATTCGATTTTGTCGCGTTTTGACTTCGCATTGGGTTTCTTATTCTTTTTTGCCCTTAGTCATTTGACCAATCCATTCTCGTTGATCCAATTTAACCCATAATACTCGATAAAAAACTAGCCACATAAATAGTTCTATAGCAGTAATAATTAAAAAAAAGTATTCATTAATTTATTATTTTTTAAAAATTAATATATAACTTACTAGACACACGACATTAAAGAAGACATGAGTTGTTCACCAAAAGATCACCGAAAAAAAAAAAAAAAAAAAACATGAGTGGCATGATTGGACATTCTTCCATTCGTTTTGATTTTAAAATAGAAAAAGAAAGGCAAGTAAAAGTTAGCACAGCATCTCAAAAAACATAAAACACGAGAACCAATATTCAACAATTTCTGTTGTAGTCTAGTTGGTTAGGATACTTGGCCCTCACCCGAGAGACCCGGGTTCGATTTCCGGCATCGGAATTGTTTTTATTAATGGGTAATAAAAAATTATAATGGGTAATAAAAAAAATATTAGGAGATGACGTGTATGTTGAAAAGAACTTGATTAAACTACTATTTCAGTACTTATAACTTATCTCCATATTTTAAAAGGAGAATTGTAAGGAGTAGAAAAAATATTAAAATTTTTATAAATTTGTCATGATTTTTAAAATTTACACATGTAGAAAATTTTGTTAAAATATGATTTTTATTTTTTTGTTATTCCAATTTTACCTTAATTGGTATATCAACAAATATATTAGTAGTTTATCTGATATACTTTATATTTGTATATCAATTAACTTATATATACGGTCAACAAGAGCATAGTTCAACTGACATCAAATATGACTCAAAAAGGTCATGAGTTCGAATGCCCCCACCCCTAATTGTTGATGTACTAAAAAAAATTATATAGACTTAAAACGAAGTATATTGGCAACATATCACTATATATTATTGATTGATATATATATATATATATATATATATATTAATTATATTGTAGCATATTAAAGATTTTTTGTATATATAATATATCATTAATATTCTTTATTTTGTATATGTTCATTTCACTGATATACCTAACATTGAGTACATCAGTAGTATATCAGTGAAATTGAACATATATCATATGCGAGTTATTGATATACTCTTGAGGAACTTCATGTAAATATATCAGTAGTATATTAATGATATTTATCAACATTAGTGATATATCAATAATATTTCACAGATAGGCTATTGGCCAACTATCTATTGAACAACACTCATGGAAAATAATGTATATTAGTAGTGGACCAGTAATACACTCTATAATATGTATATATATATCATATGCAAATTACTGATATGCTCATGATCAACTTTGTATAAATATATTAATAGTATATAATTGACTTACTTTTTATTAGATATACCGTAAGTCTAGCAACAATATATAATTAATAGACTATTGATAAACTACTATTATACTTCATATTAAAAACACACGCGTGAGAAATATAGAGGTATTCTTGATTTTTCGCACCATCCGATTGAGATGAGTTGTATTTTTTTCTACTATTTTGGAAATTGAATATACGAGTGATATACCTACCATTTTGATATTGTTTTTCACTATTCATGCCAGTGGTCTTACTTTTAAATTTCAAAATTTAATCTTTATATTTTCAATAAATCTTAGTTTTTATTATTAGTTTTAAATTAATTTTTATTGAAATTAGTTAAATAATAATAATAATTTTCATAAACATAATTTTGATTAAAATTAGTTAAATAATAATAATAATTCTCATAAACAATGTAAATATGTTTCTAAAATTTATAGATGGAAGATTAATTGAGACTATTTTTTTTCAAGGGAAAAAAAAAAAGTTAACAATCAACTAACTAGACAAATTTTATTATTTATTGAGATTAGAAATTACAAAAAGTAAATTTAGAAATTTAAAAGGGTAGAAACTAAAATAAAATGAAACCACAAACAATATTTTAACCAAAAAAGAATCTTTAAGTAGACTATATCCATTTCGAGATCTTGACGAAAAGGAAGGGGATGAGATGTTGGAAACTTAGAGAAATTATTTGATGAAGGCACTTGACAAATTTTGTATTTTAAAGAGACATCCACATTGTAGTGGAGTGGCCTCATTAAGTAATTTATATGAAAACAAAATTTTCTAAATTGGGGTAGAGGACACGTGCCCCTCTCTTACCATTCATTAGACAAAAAATTGACATATCTAAATGTCATCGAATTTTTGTCCAACCATTCTTCTTTGAATGTAGTTTTAAAATATTTATGAAATGGTAAGAGTAATGTTGCGACTTTTGAAAGAATATGAGCATTTTTGAAACAATGACAAAGTTAAAATTAAAGGGTATTTATTATAATAGTTAATTTTTTTCATTTAGAATTTAGTTTTTATGATCTAATAAATTTTCATAAATAGTTTTTATGGGTGGATAAAATTCTAACTTTCTTATTAAATTTGTAATTTAATCTTTTATAATTTAGACCTAAAAAATATCATAAGCTATTTACGTAAAAAACATATTTCAGGTATATAAAAAGATGATAGGAGCGAGGTTTGGTTTAGGACTGAAGTGAAAGGTCAGTACGTTCACATTTGGTCAAACTTGAAACCAGAGAGGGAAAAGGAGGTCGCCAATGGCGGGGGAATCTGAAGCTGTTCGGCATCCCTACGTACCCACAGATCTGGAACTTCCCGGATATGTTCCTATTTCACTCCCCATCTCTACTATTCTCGGCGTCTATTTCCTCTCTTCTCTCGTCGTCACTTCGCTCGTCTGGACCCTTTCCGGTATGCTTTCAACTTTTACTTCGATTTTTCTTTTCGTTTTTTTTTTTAATTTTATTTGGGATTTCTGTTTTATGTTCTTCAAATTCTGCTTGATGCCGTGCTGGAGAAGAAGACCAATTGTTTTCATAGTCTGTTGTTTGTTATTGCATTGGATCCCTGTCTATTTGTTAGCGGTCGCATGTTGAGTGAATTAATTGGGAGGAAACCAAACAATTTCAAAGATTATACTCTTTCTGGTGTCCTCTGAGAATTATATTGCGTTTCTCCTTTTGAATTTCTTCGCTGACTCGAAATGCTGGTGGTGAAACCGATGTAAAATTTCAAGTCTCTGTCTCCTTCAATTATTCTGTTGTTTTTTTTCCCCCGAGAGGTTCAAGATCCATTAAACGGAAATACGCCAGATTTCCCTTGCATCTCCTTTTTACTCCTTATGTGACTTGTGATAATTACCTTAGAAAGGCAATAATGATGGAACGGACAAAGCTCGGATGTCTTTGATTATTCCTGAGAGGAAAAGAATGACAAACGTAGCAAACTGAAATCTATGTTGCCGTTTATTGGTTTTCTGTCAATTTTATTTTGACACGATATTATATCTATTTTAGACTTAAACTCACAATGTTTCCTTTACTTATATTGCCCTTCAAATAGAAGTCCATAAATTCTTTGGTTGAGGCTCCATTGGATAACAATTTCGTTTTCTGTCTTTGATAATTGCACTTGTTTCCTCGCAATTTCTTTACTACGGTTTTCACATTTCTTAAAGAAAGGTTTGAATTCTAAACTAAATTCCAAATAAAAAAAAGTTTTTAAAAATTGCTTTATAGGCCCGTTTGATAATCATTTGGTTTTTGGTTTTTGATTTTTGAAAATTAAGCTTATAAATACTACTTATACTCAAGAGTTTGCTTGTTTTGTTATCAACTTTTTTTACATGTGTTTTCAAAAACCAATCCAAGTTTTCAAAAAAAAAAAAAAATTCAAAAACATGTTTTGTTTTTAGAATTTGGCTAAACATCCAAACCTTTTCTTAAGAAAGGTAAGAGGCATGATAGAGAATTGTAGAGAAATGATGAGAAAATAAACATAATTTTCAAAAAATAAAAACTAAAAACCAAATGGTTATCAAACGGGGCTTTAGTTTTCAAAATTTGTTTTAGATTTTGAAAATATTTTTAAAAGTAGATAACAAAAGAAAGAAACTCACAAGTGAAAATAGTGTTTATAAGCTTAATTTTTAAAATCCAAAAATAAAAAATCAAATGGTATCAAATGAGACCTAAAGAATTATTCATCCATTTACTTTCTACTAGAACGTAATTTTATCAAGGTTTTAGGAATGGTAAGAGGATAAAATTTTAATGCTATATTATTTGGATTGGCTTACTAGCGATTAGCTTGTAAAATTGTTCGTGTTGAGTTTGGTTGGGGGAGATAGGGGCAGATTTTGTAAATTAGTTTGGAAAGAGTACTGGGCCTCTTGAAGAGTTGGAACCATGTAATTTTTGTCTAATACAGTAGAATATTTCCATGAACCTGTCCTTCAATTTGTGGTTCCCATCAAATTAGTACCACGACATTTGTGCTTGGAAATGGATCTTTTAAGTCTAGGAGAATATTGATAGAGATGTATGTCAGAGAAGTTGCTCAATAACTTGGCATTCATGATGGAGGAAAAAACTAAGCATTTCTGTTAGTTTTACGAAAAGGAGATTCAAAGGACTATGAAGAAAGAGAATGTAGAAAAAGCTGAATAGGAACAAACCGAAGTTGGAAACACGCAGCCACCCAGGAACAAACCGAAGTTGGAAGAAACAAAATTCATAGCGCTGGTCGAGTGTTGTACAAACATTATATCCTAACACCATGAATAAAGTAGGAAACACTTGATAATGGACAATACATTCATCGAACCCTTGGTAGATTGTACTAAGGGTTCGAAGTAGGGAGAGTCACAATTGCCAACAACTGAAACAACCAATTGCGATGGTGCAAACTCATTGTGGAGAAACAAAGCGAGGTAGATTCTAGGGAGCAGTCATGAGAGAGTACCGGGTCTCTCAAAGAGTTTGGGACCTTGTAATTTCTTTCTAATATCAATAGCATATTCTTATTGATTTTTCCTTCAATCTATGGTTTGTATCCGCTCTTGGAAATGGATTTTTAACATAGGAGAATATTGTTGGAAACATGCAATGTAGCAGTGAAATTGTTGAACGATTTAGCATCCATGAGGGAGAAGAAAATTGAGGATCATCTCAGTAACTTTACAGAAAATCAAGAGGTCCATTCATGGTTGCAACACTAGGATTAAACAAAAAAAAAAAAAAGTTTGACGTTGGGCAGGAATGCTCAGGGTCTGGGCATTTATTTTTCTTCAAAAGAAAGCTAGAAGAAGCAGTCACCAATCTTTGTGAGCTTAAAACCACTAGTTGGTGTCACATCCTTCCTTGTTCCAACCTTTTCGGCTTATATCATACAACAGAACCATTGTCTTGCCATAAAGCTGTAGAATAGATCTTGAGCGCTTATGTTGCAAGCTATGATATATTTTGCTTTCCTACTGCACCTTATGTTTCATTCATTTGTATATTTTCTATCTCCATCTTTTTCTGTTTCTTTTTCATCTGAATTTAGCAATGGGAAAAGGTGTAGTGTAGTTCTTAGAGCCGTTTAGAAATGTTTCTATGCTTGTTGATTTTATCTTCATTTTCCCCCTTATAATAGGACGCCTTCCCAAGAAAGCAAAGATTGAGAGGTTGCTCATGTGCTGGTGGGTATTTACGGGCCTCACCCACATGGTTCTCGAGGGTTACTTTGTTTTCTCTCCAGAATTTTACAAGGACAAGACTTCTTTCTACCTTGCTGAAGTTTGTAAGTTAATTTCATTCACTTTCTTTACAACGATAACTGTGATAGTGGAAGCGTCATAGGGATGGCTCCTCTAATTTCCATGTGCACAACTTGCCAGGGAAAGAATACAGCAAGGGAGATTCTCGATATGCAGCTAGGGAATCAGGAATTGTCAGTATTGAAGGACTCACTTCTGTTTTAGAAGGTCCAGCTTGCATCTTAGCAGCGTAAGATTCTATTATCTGAAATTTAGAAATGCTGCTATACACATAAGAAATTACTCTTTAAATTTGTGTTCAAAATTAGATGTATTATGTGCTTCGCTCTTCCTTTCCATTCCATGACAATTTTGTTGGCCTGGATAATTCGCAGGTATGCCATAGCTACAGAAAAGTCGTACAGTTACATACTACAGTTCGCCATATCATTAGGGCAGCTATATGGGACTTTTGTGTACTACATAACTGCTCTGTTGGATGGTGATAATTTTTCTTCAGGCCCATTTTATTATTATTCATACTTCGTAGTGGCAAATTCCTTCTGGATTCTTATTCCCTCGCTTATTGCTATGCGGTGTTGGAGGAAAATTTGTGCTGCAATGAGCCGTGAAAGCCTCAAGAAAACTAAAGTCCGCTAAGAAGTTCTCAACCATTGATTTATTTCATGACGTCTATGCCCCTTTAGATTCATGAAAATTTGATTAAGTACTACATAAAATTCTTGTTGTATTGTATCAAATTAAGACATTTGTGGAATTTGAACATTTAAAAGACCTGCTTACCCTGTCCAAAGTTATGTGCTTTACTTTGTAGCTTGGTTATGTTGATTTTGCATTTTTGGGTTGTTGATTTGACGCTGACGATTCGAATTTGCCATAGGTTATCTCATCTACTTTCAGGATACTGGTAAAATGCTTCTTAAATCTGCCCAGAACTGTATGCTTCAATATCTGGATTGAGTGTACTACAAATGAGCAGAGTAGGCATGAGTGTTCGTCAGCCATTGTTGAACTAGTACTTTGAAAGTAGGGGTCACGGTATTGGATTATATTTTAGTTTTTTTTTTTTTTTTTTTTTATTTGTTTCGATGGTTATCGAGTTGTTTGAATGCACAATTTTCTCCCGTGTTCAAGTCTTATTACTGGAATGTGAAGAAAAGAAAGCTACAAGTAATTTTTATGGCAGGCAGGTTTTAGATAAGTTGTCAATTTTGGATGCCATAGTCGCTTTGCTTGATTTGTATGGTATGAACCAAGCTTGAGCAAAAGTTTTTTGTTGAACAGAATGTTAAATCTTGAAATGGGCGAAGTTAAAGGGTCAAAATTTTATATTCTTATCATGTATAATCTTCCAGTCTTAAAAAAATAAAAATGATCAAATTAAAAAAATATATTTTAAATTTAGATTTTATTTTAATTTCTAAACTTTCAGATTTATTTTATTTATGCAAGTTTCAAATTATTTATGTTAGTCCAACTTCTAGAAAACAACTATTTTAATTCTTATTATGATTTTAGTACTAACTTCAGCCAAATTATATGTGGCATTTATACATTCTCATGTTTGTTAAATAATTAATGACAAAGTAATAAGAAAAGCAAAAATAGTTTTTTGTTAACTCAAAAATTAAAATAGAAAATTTATAAGTTCAATATAAAATTAGAATAAACTTGAAACTTAACGATTAAAACAGACAAAAAAGGAAAAAAAAGGTCCAAAATATAAAAATCTCAATAGCCCATGATAAATGAAATTTAACCTCAACTTTCAAATTTTAGTTTTAAACGGTATTTTTTTTCGAGTACATCAATAATTGAGGGTGGAGGTGTCGCAACGTCAACACGACGCGGAGCGGCCGACGTCCTCTTCCAATGGTCTCTTTTTGAGTTAAAGGTTTGGAGTCGCCACCAATCATCATAGGGTGTGATTGGTCAAAATGTTGGTCTGTGAAACCAGAAATTAGGTTCGAGAGTCACTTGAGTGTAAGGAAGGTGTTAACACCCCTACAACACCCGTTTTTAAAAAACGATTACCACATTTTATTTTAAAATTATCCTTTTTATTTATTGGTTCAAAGAAAAATATTTTTTGTATTTTATTTGAATGTCCCAAAATTTATTAATCCACATTTTAAAAGAAAAATATGAATTAATAATTATGAGTGACTCAAGGCCATTAGAAAAATTTGAAATTTATTTTGATATTTCAAAATAAACTCCTTATTTGTTAAAAAAGGAGTTATTTAATAAAAGAATTTTAAGAATAGAACATTCTTATTTCAGAAATCCATTTTTAAACGAGGTAATTTATTTTATTTCAAACATCATTGCCAAAATGTAATTTTGAAAAATTGAAACATTCTTATTTCAGAAATTCAATTATAAAAAGGGCAAATTTGTTTTATTGCAAACTTTGATGCCAAAATTTCAATTTAAAAAAGTATGAGAAGTTTTTAATTAAAAAATTCAATTATAAAAAGGGACAAACTTTGTTTTATTGCAAACTGTGATGCTAAGATTTAATTTTGAAAAGTTGGAGGGTTTTTATTTCAAAAATAAAATTTTAAAGAAGGCAAATTTGTTTTATTTTAAACTTTAATCCAAAATGAAATTTTCAAAATTGGAGGGTTCTTATTTCAGAAATCCAATTTTAAAAGTGGACAAATTTGTTTTATTTCAAACTTTGATGTCAAAATGCAATTTTTTTTTAAAATTGGAGGGTTCTTATTTCAGAAATCCAATTTTAAAAGGAGGTAAATTTGTTTTATTTCAAACTTTGATGCCAAAATGCAATCTTTTTAAAAATTGGAGGGTTCTTATTTCAAAAATCCAATTTTAAAAGGGGACAAATTTGTTTTATTTCAAACTTTGATGGCAAAATGCAATTTTGAAAAATTGAAGGGTTCTTATTTCAGAAATTTAATTTTAAAAGGGCAAAATTGTTTTATTTCAAACTTTGATGTCAAAATGCAATTTTAAAAACTGGAGGGTTCTTATTTCAGAAATCTCATTTTCAAAAGGGTAATTTGTTTTATTTCAAACTTTATTGTCAAAATTTAAAGTTGAGAAAATAGAGGATTTTTATTTCAGAAACCCTAATTTTAATGTCAAATTTATGCCAACAAATTAAGTAAATTTTAATTTTATTCAAATAAAATAAAAAAGGATAAGTAAATTTGTTAAACAGTCATTTAGATACAATGACCAAATCTGAACAATCAAAACATCGCGGTGGCCAAATCTAGCCAAATTAAAGTAAAGTGCATATACATATAGTGTCCAAAAAAAAGTATACAACAGTGACCAGATAAATATATGCAATTGCAAAGTAACCAAATTAACAAGTGACAATAAATAAAACAGACCAAACCAAAACAAAATATGCAATTAATTGCCAAATCGGGGAGGAAGCAAATCAAATGACTAAATCTTAATACACATAATCAAGGTACAAAGAGACCAAATCAACCCAAAATCAAAATATGATGCCAAAATTGGCAAATCTAAATATACAATAGCACAAATTAGAATGTATGCCAAATCAAAATACATAAACCAAATCAATAAATGGCTAAATCTAAATGTACAAAGGTCAAATCAAAGTACAATGACCAAATTGATCAAATCTACAAATTGAAATCTAAATACAGAGAAAAATGAGAGGAAAATACAATGACCAAATTAACCAAATCTCTATATGCAAGTCTCACATGGCAAAAATACAAATTAAGGGAAAAAAGTAACTTACCTGGGAGTCTTCCCTTCCTCTCTGCCTTCTTCCTCCTCATTTTTCATCCCCCTTCAATCCATCGATCCTCCCCCTCTTTCATCCCCTTTTTCAATCGATCGATCACTTATTTAAAAAAATAGAAAACCCAATCGGAGTTGGTAGAAAAAGAATCGTGAAGAAATGGAAAACTGAGAGAGTGTGGGAGAAGGTGGGAGAAGGTGAGAAAAAAAGAACTAATCTGTGAGAGTGGCTAGTTGAGTGATTTATTTTTTTAAAAAAATAATAAAATAAAAATAAAATAAAATAAAACAAATAAAAAAGTAAAACAAATTAACAAATAATGAAATAAAACAAATTTCTTTTTTAACAATTTTTTTATAAACAATAATAACAATAACAAAATTCAAATTAACAATCAAATTTAATTTTTCTCTAAAATAACTTCTATTTAGAAGAAAAATTATGAAATAATAATAATATAAAAATAAAAATTACCGGACCAAATACGGTATCTACAGGAGGGATTAAGTCTTACTCGATGCCGGTTGAGCTAAGTTCTTGTTAGCTTTTAAACGGTATTTTTTAATCTAACGTAAGCTTTGGTTTTTGCTCCGCCCCCTGTTACTGTCACAAGTCACAACCAGGCCAGAAAAAGACTCCAATATGTCATGGTGGCAACTGGCAACAGCGTGAGACTCACTTTGCAACGAACAACTCCTTGCATTTCTTATGGTCACTGATTAAGATTCCATCAACACAACAAAGCCTACCAATCCAAAACTAGAAAAAAAAAACCATTAACCTATTTGACGCGCTAGTTTGGAATAAAAAACCTTGGGGTTCTAGAACCTTGAGTTTCTTGGTTGGAATCAGAAACCCTGAAGTTCTGGAGCCCTAGGGTGCAGGGTTGTGTTGGTCTTGTTGGATTTTATGTCATAAAACTCGTAGTTTGTAATTGATAAACATTTTTTCGTGTTTCTTCTTCGATAAAATTGTTATTGAATTAGTATACCATAATCTTGAATCCAATAAACTAAGGTCCCGAGGCTTAATGTAGACTTGTACTTTATGACATAAAACATGGATCAAGTTCGAGTATATAGCCTGAAATGGTCTATATTACAGGGATAAGGTTGGGGGCCTTATTCTGAGGACACTATGGATGCGACCTACTTTGTAATTAGTACAAACGATGTGATCCTGAATCGTTCATATAGAGATATATAAGTGGAGACATCCTATGCAATGAGTTTGTATAAGACTGGACCCCGACTTAGTCACTTTTGTTTTATAACACCGTTTACTGTATACAACTGACTAATTCAATTTTGATGACCTAGGTAACTCGATCTCAATCCTAAGCTAACTATGAACTCCTGTTTATTCGGGATTATCCTTAGATCTGCATGGGTGAGAGCAGCTCAACAACGCTGACTCAATAAGCCTCCCATTTCAAGGGTAAGATCGGGTAGATAGCTGAGGACAGTGCAAGACGAAATTCACTCCTACCCGACTCTAGGGATAGTAGATAGGTTGTTCCCATAAGTGTTGACTTTGGAACTAAAACAAGGGGCCTCACCCTCTCACTAGGCCGAAAGGGACTAGATTTGTTGGTTGGATCACAAATCAATTGTTCTATAGAGGTTCAGTGGGACTTAAGGAACAAGAAGTGTTCTTGGGGGTAAAATGGTATTTTGACCCAACCGAGACCACGAACAACCTGTGAAGGATTGACTTACTGGTTACGGTTATATCAGGTGGACAGAAATATATCTACAGTGAGGGGAGTGCAACTACGAGATTTTAGTGGAATGACCTGTTAGTTAACAAATGTTGATTAATTAGGTTAAAGAGTTTGACCAGTTAATCTCGGATTGTTGGAGCCCATGATCTGTAGGTCCATTAGGTGCCCCTGCTAGCTTATATGTATTAAACTTAGAACAGTATGTTGGATTAATTCGAATTGTTCGAATTAGGTAAGGAGTTTTAAACCGACAAGTATATGTGATATAACTATCGATTTTTTATGACACAATATATAAATGTGATTTGAATTTCAAAAATATGAATGCAGATTCATGTTCGGGAGGTCAAAATTAGTTAAGAGGGTCAAAATCGTAAAAAGTCAAAGGTTGACATTTTTGGCTCGGGAAAAGTCAAAGTTTGACTTTGACCAAATGGAAAAAACTATTTTACTCTTGACTAGAGTTAGTGGAATTATCCAAGTTTTTGTTGGACAATCCCACTAACTTAAGTGGACTATGTGTAAACATTATAGAATGACACATAACCCACTTTAGTTAGTGTTTTGTGAGGGGTTGCATTTTGGTGAGTTTTGACATGCATTTGATGCATGTAATTCCTTTATAAATAGGTTTGTTTTCAAACAAAGGGTTCCTTTTACTGAAGTTTTAGTTTTTAAAAAAGAAGTCTCACCAAAACTTACTTCTTTTCCTTTTCCTCACTTAATACTTTGAACCTCCCATTCTTCCTTTTCAATCCTTCATTCACCGGGTCCCACAACCCGGTTCTGAGTCCAGAGGATAGCGGAAAGCTATAGTGGTGGTCTGGTTTGTGTTCGGTTTGTGATTTGGCAAGGAGATCGTGAAGAAATTGAGCTACAAAGGTTGTATTTTCTTCCATTTTTTAGTTTACTGTTTTTTGTATATTTGCATGTTAATTCCTATCAAGTTAGATGCAACTAGAGTGTCATTAGATCATTTTTCCGCTGCGTATGTCTTGTGTTCCATCAAGTCTGGTTTGCTGAAACCTGTGTTTGTAGTACATGGTTGAGTTGGGTTTGTTTAGGCTGTTTTTTATAACAATTTGTTTAGGATGTGTTTTTTTTTCCAGATACATTTTTGATTTGGATGTAAAATTAAATAACTTTAATAAGAACATATAATTTAAATAATTAATACTATATTTCACAAAGTATTGATAAAATTATTTTCGGAACTCTATTTTAGAAATTAAAATTTGGAAGTCTAATCAATAAATTAGGGAATTTAAAACTCTATTTCACAAAATATAGAAACCTATTTTTGGAACTCTATTTTAAAAGTTAAAAAATTCGAAGTTTGTCTAAGAAATTAGGGAATTTAAAACTCTATTTCACAACATATTCATAAACCTATTTTTGGAACTTTATTTTACAAATTAAAATAATGGAGGTTTATTTAAGAAATTATGGAATTTAAATAAAATTGTTTATCCTATCTTGAAATCTATTTCAAGGATAAATGAGTTAAACTATTTTAGAAATCAAAATAATAGAAATTATATTTTTCACAGTATTTTAAAAACTATTTCAAATATATAATGGATTAAAAATTTTATTAGTGACCATTTTTAGTTTTATTTTAACCTTTTAAAAAATTGACTAGATGGTTGAGTCGCTGGGGTGATCGTTTGGGGTGGTCGGATTGATGGAGGTGGTTGGATTGTTGAGGTGGTCGCTAGTGGTGATTAAAAGGTGGTCAGGTCACCAGAGTGGTCGTTGGGTGGTTGTCGACAATAGTTGTGTGGTGGATGGATCGCTAGAGTGGTCATTAGGGTGGCCATATCGTCAAAGTGGTAGCTTGGTTGTTGTGGCAGTGGTTGTCGGGTCGCTAGAGTCGTTGTCGAAGTGGTCATTAGGGTGGTCACTAGAGCTGTCACCAGGTGGTCGTCAACTGTAGTTTTGGGTGGTTGGATTGTTAGGTCATCGGGGTGATTACCGAAGTAGTCATCAAAATCATCGGGTTGTTGGGGTGGTTGGGTCATGAAAGTGGTCACTAGGTGATCGTCGATAGTGGTTACTAGGTGGTCGAATTTTTGAGGTAGTTGACAACTAGGATTTCAGGTCGTTGGAGTTATCGTCAACTATGGTTGCTGGGTGGTTGGTCGTCGAAGTGGTTATCAGATGGTCGTTGGCAGTGGTTCAGACAATCGGGATGGTTGGGTCATCGAAGATCGAGTTGTTGGGGTGGTCGAGTCACAGAGTTGATCATCAAACTAATCTATAAAGTTCTCATTGCAGTGGTCGCCTGAGGTAATACTCAGCAATGGTCGGGTCACCAATGTGGTCGTCAGAGTTGTCGTTATCGATGGTCGTCAGGTGGTTGTCGGAGATGTCATCAGAGTTGTTGACGCAGTTGTCGGGTCGTTGGAGTTGTCGTTGTCGGGTGGTCGTCGGAGATGTCATCGGAGTTGTTATCGAAGTGGTCATCGAAAATGGAAAACGAAAAATGGGGGAGGAAAACATGGCACAAACTCCGTTGGGTTTCACTATTGTAACCCATGGGGTCGTGTTTCAAAACTAAGAGTTTTGAATACTTTGTACCAAACATAATTTTGGGTTTGGAACCCAAAACCATTGCAACTCAAAACCATGGGCCAAACTCCTCCTTACAGTATATGCCCTCTAACTAGGGACGTCCACGGGCGGAGATAGGAACAACCCGCCTCCCATTTACGAAGATTGAGTTCTCCATAGGAAATTTTTTTTCATTTTTTTCATTTTTTTTCATTTTTAATCTCAATTGAATTAAATAATTCATCTTCATTTAAATAGTTAGTTTTCTTGCTAAAAAAATATTTGTTTAAAGATAAAACTCTTAAACCTCCCAATAGGAAAAAAAATCATATAAAATTTTGTAATTATCCATATATATAATTCAAATGTTTAAACATATAATTCAAACATATCCAATTATTTAAATCATTAACAACAAAACTTTATATATATAAAATAGTAATAAAATAATAACATAAATAAACGGAGTAGGGAACAATAAATATGGAGAATACATTCTCTATCCTCGTCTAGGTTTAGTTTGTGGGAAATTTTTTTTCCCTACTCCCTCTCCCATTCCCTACCTAAACGGGAATTCCCTACCCCATTAGGCGTGCGAGTCTCTGTGGGGTCCCATCACTACGGAAAAAATGAACATCTCTACCTCTAACCCTCTCATATGACAAGAATTTGATAGTTACAATGGAATAAACAAGACT
Organism: Trichosanthes cucumerina; assembly: GCA_036507285.1. NCBI lineage: Eukaryota > Viridiplantae > Streptophyta > Magnoliopsida > Cucurbitales > Cucurbitaceae > Trichosanthes > Trichosanthes cucumerina. Next base: position 21,212,834 of record CM071844.1, read on the forward strand.
GAAAAATATAAAAGCTTACAACCAATCTTATAAATGAATGGAGAAGAAGTGAGTTTTGAGTATTGTTAACCCATATGAATATATAATTAAATTTATCATAATTTATCGGCTTAAACTTTTGAGTCTAGTAATAGTTTAATGTAATATATATTAGAATGTAATCTAAAAGCTTAACCTTGTTGATTACTTGTTTAAGTCATTATTATAAAATTTGTCAAGTGAAGGAAGAATATAGTTAAATTACAAGTTTGGTCCCTAACTTACTAATGTACTATGTTTATCAAGTTTATTTCATAGTTTATTTGACTCTAAACTTAGTTCGTTTCTTGATTAAAATACGATCGATTGTATGTATTTACGTGTTTTATTGTCCAAAAGCATGCACAAATGAAAGAGTCACGTGATAATTGATCAATTGAGGGGGTGAAAGAATCATTTTTGTTGAATTTAACAAGTATTTGCTCTCTTGAAGGACTCTGCCAAAAATAGGGGATTGCGACCATAAAGTTTTCAAGGAAAAAAAGTTGCAGTCACATTTAGTCCTATTAACAACAAGTCAATTGAGTAAATTCGAGTCAAGCCCAATTTTGACGGATTCTCCAATTATCTCCCTCCTTCTGCTCCGAAAGTCCAAGATCAAATGTAAAGAATGAATTTCGACCCTCCAAAGGTAGGTGGTTCCTGACGGATTGAGGAGACGAAGGGATTTCCCCACGTGGTAACGTTCTCATTTCTTGTTTGTTGTTTCTCATTTTTTAAGAATAAGACTTGTTTAATAATCCTCTCGTTTCCTTTTCCTAAAATTTGAAAAACGTTTCTAAAATTTGGACTTAATTTTAGAAACTGGAAAGAGTAGTTTTTTTTTTTAATGTTTCCTTTCTTTTTATATTTAAATGTTTCTCAAATATTCTAAATAGCTCTCCAGCTGTTTGTTAAAACGCACGCTAGCAGCTTCCTTCTTGCATTCCAAGTCGCGAGTTTGATCCCCATGGGGGTACAAATCACTCTTTTTTTCAATTCCGAATTTATGCAATATATAGTTTTAATTTTTATAAATAATAATAATATATAATTTTTATATTATTATTATTATTATATAATTTTTTTAATTTCATTTCTTAATTTTACCATTTGTATATTTATATTATTTTAATTAATTTAAAATTTGAAATTTTATAGATATGTATTAATTGAATTTTGAGTTTTAATTTTACAATCTTTATATTTATATATTATTGTAATTTTACAATAAATAAATTTTGTTCACTAAAACATACATTTAGCCTCATTTTAATATTTTACAATCATAACGTTTAGCAATATAATTGAGTTTGATATGAGTCGACATCATTTAAAACGAATGATTCGAGTAAGAGATAAGATTGCAGATCAAATTTGAACAACATTTGAAGGATAAAACAATTTTATTTATTTACTTTTATTATTAGTTAATTTTACATCGAGACTTGTTAGTATTTGATAATATAAATTTGTTATAATTAATGGTATATTTATATATTTTCATGCATGTTATATATTTTATATTTTATAACTAAATTCTTTTTAAACTATAAAAAATGAAAAAAATAAGATGAAAAAAAACATTCAAGAACAAAAAATAAGAAAGGGTCATCAAACAAGTTTATGTTTTTATTTCTTGTTTTAAAAAAAACAAGAAACAAAAATAGTTATCCAACATATTCTTGTTTTTTATTCTTAAAAAATGAGAAACAAGAAACAAAAATGTTATGAAACAGGGCCTTCAGTTTTCACACCTAGCCTTTAAAAGAATTAGCATGTATAGATCGTTCCACCATAAGAAAGGATGGGAACTTTTAGAGTGGTTTTTTCCCTTGAATGTAACTTTGTTTCTGCATTAGGAGTCTCGTGTTTACTGTTTTCCTCTATACTTTGTTACTTTTATTTTTATTCATCTATTGTAGTTATGAATTCTATCTCAATGAAACATACTACTTTTACATATTCTACGCCGAGCTAAATTTTCCTTACGAATTCGGTTTCGTAGATACCCTTAAGAAATGACTTAGCCTAACATATTTCTTTCGTTGTTCACTGAATTAGTTTTTGCTTATTCTTTTCTTTCTTTTTTTTTTTTTTTGATTTTAGTTCTTAAATATTGGTTTAACTTGGCCACTTAAATTGGCATGAAATGTTGAGTTGGATGCTGAAAGGGTTGGACAATAAATGAATTTTTATAAAAGAGACATAGGAGAAGAACCTAGACATAGGACTTTGTTGTTGATGTTAGACATAAGGCACACTTATAGGATCAAGAGGATTGTGTGCTTAATTAACTAAGATAAATTGCCCATAGATATAAAAGAACAATTACTTAGATTGTGTTAAGATGGTTAATGTATGGTTAGTTATTGGTTAGTTTCAGTTTATTTTGTTATTTTGTTGAGTTGTATTTTCTTTAAATAAGAGCCTTAGATCATTGATGAGATAATGAGAAGAACTTTCTCACTTCTTGGAGAGATTATTACATGGTATCAGATTCTTCCCGACTCACATCACGCGTCACTGATCCTTCGTGCCACGTGTCCCTGCTGCTTGGTTGATGTGTATCAGATTCGTCTTCATCTCTCTTTTCTGTATCAAGAAAAGGCTTATTGAATCCTTTGAAGGGTTTCTTCTCCCCTTCTCGTCTTCGTCTTCGTTCGTTTGTTCGACTCGTCATTTGCAGGGTTTCTTTCTTTGTTTCGTCTGAAACCATGACGACCTCTGCCCCGAAAGATATGCACTCACCCATTTTTCTTCTTTCCAACATTTGCAACCTTGTATCATTACGACTCGATTCTTCGAATTTCGTTCTCTGGCGCTTTTCAACTTCACAAGATTCTCAAGGCACACAAGCTATTTGGCTTCATTGATGACTTTGTTTCGATGCCTGATTCAGTCACTGACCCTGAGTATGAAGACTGGATTGCTAAAGATCATGCTCTCATGACTCTCCTCAATGCCACACTTTCATTGACTGCTCTTTCCTATGTTGTTGGTTGCAATTTATCCAAAGAAATGTGGGATACTTTGGTACAACATTACTCGTCTGATTCTAGGGCGAATGTGGTGAATCTCAAGTCTGAGTTGCAGTCGATTACAAAGAAGTCGTCCAAATTTATTGATCAGTACATCCAACGCATCAAACAGTTGAAAGACAAGTTAACAAATGTCTCGATTCTAATCGATGATGAAGACCTGGTTATATACACGTTAAATGGTCTTCCCTCTGAGTTCAATACATTTCGTACTTCTATGCACACGCGAGCAAGTCCGATCAGTCTTTCTGAACTTCATGTTCTTCTTGTTTCTGAAGAAGTTGCATTAGAAAAACAGAATAAAGGGGATGATGGTTTCTCCTCGACTGCACTCTTAGCCACTCAGAATGCCTCTCGAAATCAGAACACCAACTCGACTTCCGGCCGGAGGCGCAACCATAATGGAGAGGACGGTCTAATTCATCAAATAGAGGTCGTGGCAATCCGAATTCTGGAAATCCAAATTCAGGGAGAGGTCATCCAAACATATTTCCAGTCATGGCATCCCTCTTCCTTTTTCGCCATTTCCAGGTAATCCAAACAGATTTCCTCAAGAAGGTGTGTCTAATCGAGGCGTAGCCTGCCAAATTTGCCAATGTGCTGGTCATGGTGCGTTAGATTGTTTCAATAGGATGAATTATAGCTATCAATGGAGACATCCACCTGCACAACGTGCCACAATGGTAACGAATCAAAATAGTGCGAGTTTAGTTGATGCTCAACCCTCTTGGCTTACAGACTTTGGTTGTAATTCACATGTGACCTCTGATTTGAGTCAATTCAACAATATTACTGATTACGCTGATGATGATCAAGTTGGTGTTGGCAACGGTCAGGCGCTTCCAATTGCTCATACAGGTTGTGGTACCCTCCAAACACCCTTTTCTTCTTTATCTCTTAAACAGTTACTTCATGTCCCTAAATTTCATCCAACCTATTATCTGTTCATCGACTTTGTCTTGATAACAACTGTAAAATTACCTTTGACTCTGATAAGTTCATTATTCAGGACATCTCTTCGGGCAAGATATTATACCAAGGACCTAGTGTCAACGACCTTTACCCTATTCAAACCACGACTTCTCAGTCTAAATTCAGCCATATTCAACCTGTTGCTCATGTTGGAACTACGACCTCCTCATCTCTTTGGTATAACCGGTTAGACCATCCTCATATCTCTACTCTCAATTTTGTTCTCAACTCCATGAATTTACCATCTTGTACTCAAACTATATGTCATTGTGAACACTGTCTTTATGGAAAAATGCATCGGTTGCCCTTCCCTACTTCAAATTCTTTTTCCTTGTATCCTTTAGAGCTTGTTCACTCAGATGTATGGGGTCCTACACCCGAAACTTCAATAAATGGATTCAATTACTATGTTTCATTTGTTGATAACCACTCTAAGTACACTTGGATGTATCCTTTAACTTCTAAATCCTCTGTACCCACTGTGTTAAAAAACTATAAGGCTCTTGTTGAAAACATGTTAAATACTCGCATTAAAATCTTAAGAACTGATGGGGGAGGTGAGTTTATAAACCATGCTCTCGGGTCCTTTCTTCAGTCTTGTGGAATATTCCATCAAAAATCTTGCGCCTATACACCACAACAAAATGGTGTTGTGGAACGTAAACATAGACATCTTGTTGAGACTGCCATCACTCTTATGTCCAAAGCCTCAGTACCCATTAAATTTTGGCCTTTTGTCTTTGCCACGACTGTCTTCCTCATAATAGGCTTCCATCCAAAGATCTGCAGAACAAATCTCCCTTTGAGATTTTGTTTCATAGTCAGCCTAACTATTCCTTACTCAAAACCTTTGGTTGTGCTTGTTATCTGCTTCTTAAACCCTACACTGCTCACAAACTTGAACCTCATACCTCTAAATAATGCGTCTTTCTTGGTTATCCTATTGATTATAAGGGTTACCTATGTTTCAACATGAGCAATAACAAGTCATACACTTCTAGACATGTGATCTTTGATAAGTCTATCTTTCCCTTTGCAAACCAACCCCGTCCCACAAGACCTCCTCCTCAACCCTCCAGCTCTCAACCTTCTCATGTTCCTCTCTATATGTTGCTCTCTCCTAAACCAACACAACCACATGAGTCGATTGGAACACTTGATATGCCTGTAAATAATATGATAAATACTGATGTTATTGTAAATGAGAATGCTAGTTGCAGGCCTGTTGCTACTGATATTATTACCTCTTCTTCTATTGAGTCTCCAACTATGAACACTCATCCGATGCAAATAAGGAGCAAGTCAGGCAGTTCCAAAAGGAAAATTTTTTAAGCCAATGTTTGCACTGCTGATGGCGAGCCTTCATCGTTTACAAAAGCTGCGAAACAACATGTTTGGTGTACAACAATGACTGAGGAGTACGATGCCTTACTTAAACAAGACACTTGGAGCTTAGTACCTTTACCTCGTGGGAAAAATTCTATTGGATGCAAGTGGGTGTATAGAATCAAGAGACATCCAAATGGAAGCATTGCACGTTACAAGGCGACACTTGTGGCCAACGGTTTTCATCCAGAAAAAGGGATTGATTTTGAAGAGATTTTTAGTCCAGTGGTAAAGAAGCTGACTGTTCGTGTCATTCTATCCCTTGCATCACAATTCAGCTGGTCGTTACGACAGTTGGACGTTAAGAATGCATTCTTACACGACGAACTTCCAGTGGAAGTTTACATGCAACAACCACAAGGTTTTGTTGACCCAACACATCCTACACATGTCTGTAAGTTACACAAGTCTTTGTATGGTTTAAAGCAAGCCCCAAGGGCATGGTTTGACTGCTTTACTTCCCACTTGTTGTCTCTTGGTTTCAAGGCATCTGGGGCTGACTCTTCGTTGTTTATTAGAAGTGAAGAAGGGACGTTAACATACCTATTGTTATACGTTGATGATATTATTGTAACAGGGAGTAATCAGTCCTACATAAACCTTTTGGTTTCATAGTTAAAGCACCGGTTTGATATGACCGATCTGGGGCAACTGAAGTATTTTTTGGGGCTCGAAATTCAGCAGACACAAGAAGGCCTTTCTGTGCATCAGCAAAAATACACCACAGATGTTCTCAAAGGGTTTGGGATGCTTTTAGCAAAACCTTCTGCCACTCCTATGAGTCTAACTTCTTCTGATCTAGGACCTCTCTACAGCTTAGATGATGCTCTCAGCTACAGAAGCTTAATTGGTGCCCTACACTACCTTACTTTCACTCGGCCTGACATCATGTTCTCGTTTGGCAAATTGTCTCAACAAATGCATGTTCCTCACGAGTCCCACTTAGTAGTTGCAAAGCGTATCCTAAGGTACCTCAATGGTACTGAAGGACGTGGAATTGTATTCAAGAAAAGACATGATGACTTCCTCCGACTCAATGCTTATTCAGGCTCAGACTCGACAGGAGACTCAATGGATAGACGTTCTACTTCAGGGTTCTTAATATTCCTGGGTGCAAATCCTGTTTCTTGGAGCTCGAAGAAGCAGACAATGGTTTCTCGTAGCTCCATAGAGGCTGAATATCGTTCCTTGGCTACAACGACTGCAGAATTGTCTTGGTTATGTCAACTTCTAAAAGATCTTCTGATTTACAGCTCTAAATCACCAAGACTTTGGTGTGACAATGCTTCGGCTATACAGCTTGCAAAAAACCTTGTGTTTCATGGTTGAACAAAACACGTAGAAATCGACTTTCACTTTGTTCGTGAAAGAGTAGTTTGCAAGGCTATCGACCTCTGCTTCATCCCTACTGCCAATCAGCTTGCTGACCTCTTTACCAAACCTCATACTCGAGCCAGATTAGATTTCTTGTTATCCAAACTACTGTCTCCCTAAGACTTTAGTTTGAGGGGGATGTTAAGATGGTTAATGTAGGTTAGTTATTGGTTAGTTTCGGTTTATTTTGTTATTTTGTTGAGTTGTATTTTCTTCAAATAAGAGCCTTAGATCATTGATGAGATAATGAGAAGAACTCTCTCACTTCTTGGATAGATTATTACAGATTGATCTTAAGAGTGCTTGAAATTAAGGTTGAATAAAAGTTGAATCTGATTCATATATAACTCAAGGTACACAAGGTGATTATGCGATCATAATGTTTTAGGATAGTTTCTTAGGGTTGAAATTTAACTGAAATCCCATATTTTCATTTTTGTTTCTTTATCACATTACCATTGTCATTTTTACTTGTTTTATCGGTTACCTTAGGTTGTATTAGTGAGCATTCTTATAACTCGGAATTTTGTTAACAGTCTCTGTGGAATCGATACTTGGAATATTTTCATTTTATATTACTTATGGACAATGTATACTTGTATTAGGGTTGATAATCTCCTTTAAACTATTTTTCTTACAACCTATACTCTTGTTTCAGCATTCACCACTTACAGTTCTATCCAATATGTCCCCAAACTTTACAAGGTGTCTATTAGTTAGTCACTAAACTTTCAATTTTGTGTCTAATAAGTGTTCAAACTTTTAAACTTGTATCTAATATACCAATGAACTATTCAATATTTTTTAAAATTTACGAACTTATTAAATGCAAAATCAAATTTGTGTTTAAATACGACTTTGATCTTTAAATTTTTTTTAAGGTTTGTGATTTTTTTTAAAAAAATGCTTAATAGGTCAAGGACCGATTAAATACAAAATTAAAAATTTAGGGACATATTAACTTTTTTTTTAACTTCAAGGATCTATTAGATATAACATTAAAAGTTCATGTTAGGATTTTCTTCAATTCCTCCTGTTGAATGATAAATTTTAGTTAATCACAAATTGTCACATCATTAATTTAAATAAATGACAAAATGGGGACCAACTCGTGTCCTCAAATTAAATTAAAAGACATAAAAGTTGGCTAATCAAATAATGTTATTTGTTTATTGCAGACCTATTAGACAACATAAGCTAGTCCAATCAGGTTGTGCCACTTGGCGGTTGGGTTTAAAGAAAATTTAATTTAACTCGAGTCTAATTCAGTCTACTGAATGGGAATTGAGCTGAATTCAAATAATCCAAGCCTAATGAAAAAGATTGGGTCAAGCTCAACTAAGCCCAAACCTACATAAGAAGATTCAAATCATCAAAACTCTATAAATAGAGGAAACTACCTTTCATCTTGGGCATTCAGAAGATTTAGAAAGAGAGAATTCAGAGATCAAAGATACTCTAAAGACTGAAGACCTCCCTAAAGACGTTTGAACACTTGAAGATCACAACTTTCGGAAACTAAAATTTCCTTCGAATATTTGAAGACTTTGAAGATAATTTGAAGATGTCTAGAGCGTACAAGACTTTAAAAGAATTCGATTGATTCTTCAAAAAGATCAATAAGATAGTAGGCATGTTTAAGATAAACAATAAACTCACAGACTAGTCTAAGAAAACCAACAAGTTGATCCCAGAAGATTAATATGCTAGAAGGTCGATAAAAAAATGAAATGAATCTAAATGGATTGATAAAGTTTGAAAAATTGGGATTGCAAAAAATGAGAAAAGAGATTGAACGATAATAGAAAGGAAGACCTGATATGACCTATAAAGTCCTATTTAATCACACTTATTTCTTGTTAGTTAGAAGGATTTTATGTGTTTTATTATTATTTTTTAGGGATTCGAGCAATTCACATATTTTGGAGAGTTTGCAACATTTTAGAACTAATTATTCAGACCAAAATTAGAGGTGATTCGAGAAACTGAATTTTTGTACCAATTTTGACCGATCATATCATAGCTTTTTGAGATGCAAATATATTCAACTTTGGTGCCAAATCTAAGCTTATTGTATTATCTCTTCAATGGTATATGACTAATTTCATTCTACCAGGTATAAAGTTACGAAGTTTTGAGTGATCATTACTCCTGTTGAAAAATTGTTGTACGTGAGAATGCATTGTGCCAATTTACGTTCCTATTATCTAATTGATCACATTTGGAATATAGCCAAATAAGATACCATTTTAAAGGTCTTTGAAAGAGCTTTTCAGCTATATAAAGATTATGCAAATCCAAGTCTTGGAGATGAAGGCATTGGCAAAATATTTAAGATTCAACAATCCAAAAACTTTCCTTATTTGCAACCTTCTAGGTTTGTTTTGAGAATTTAGGAAAATATTTTTTTTTTATTTTTGGATGTATTTCTCAGCATTTTGTAAGATAGAAAATTATTTACTTTATTTTTGAATAGTATTTTCTAATTATTTTAGAAAAATATCTTTATAGAATTTAAGGTTTCTTATTTGTCAAGTTGTCTACTTCATGGCTACTTAAGCCTTCTTTTGGACAACTACAAAGTGGATCTCCTAGTGTGATCTTTCTAGTGATGCGAAAATATCGGATGCCCTAAACTAATGCAAATTAGAATAAAACCCCGACACTTTTACGACGTGCAAGTATACACGGTCGAGAGCAGCAAGTGATAAGTTAAAAGTATCGATCCCACGAGGACTAGTTAGACCTAAATTAGTGAGTGTCCTAGCAAATTTTCCTTATTTTAGTGCAATGCATGAGTGTGCAAATTATTTTTGTAAATAAATAAATTGATAAGTAAGAAAGATAAGATAAGACAAAAGAAAATAACTGAATTTAAATGCAGGGAGAGGAGAATGCAAACAAGAAGACAAATGCAGGGAGAGGAGAATGCAAACAAGAAGACAGATACAAGAGATGAGATTTGTAATGAAAAATAAGCTCGGGTTAGGTTAGAGTTCTAATGTTCAATTGGAATAAATTTTGAGTGATGCCTTGAATTTACCTACACATGCATTCAAATGATTCTTTCCAAAATCACTAAGTTGTAAAACCTACAATTTCCCAATTGTGATCTAAATTATGCCCATGATTTTAGGTTCTAGGTGGGTTAATTATCCCTAATCAACTCAATAATCCTAGAATGAAATTTTAGTTTTCTAATTCATTAGCTTTCCCAAGTTTATGAATTATAGAGAAGTTAAAAAGGCCAATTTTAATTCTCATGCAACGTTAAATTCAATAAAATTTCATAAATTCAATCAATGGCATCAACCATAAATTTAATCCAAATTTACATTTGAACACAACCTAACCCTTGCTTAAGAAAATTTAGTTCATGTAAATCAACTCACACATCTCTAATTTATGCATGCTTGTGTTGTTTAATAAATTCAAATATGTGTTGTAACAATGTCACAAAACAACCCAATTTAATCACAAATTCAGCCAAAAAACAGTCATGAATTTAGCCTAAAACAGTGAGTCAAAAGGGCACAATAAACGCTCAAAATTGAAGTAACAACAAGCCAAAATAATTAGGGAATAGGAGAAGTTTACAGGAGGCAATTGACATGATCCCACAGAAGGCAGCAGGCAATAGCAGCAGGTTTCAGTATTCTGTAGCTTCTGTCCGATATCAATATCTAATGAACCAGAGCTCTGAATAATGATCCAACCGTTGAAAACTACGGTCTATGAGTCGCCAACATGCTGACAAACTTTCAGCACAATCCAACGGTTCAAACTCCGGAAAACGATAACTTTGTGACTGTCGTCTGTGAAAAACCGAACTGCAGTGGACGTCCAATGTGACAGCGATATCTGACACCACAAACCTCCAAACGACGATCCAACCGTTCAAAAGGGAGCTCTACGAGTCCTTAATAGGCTGACAAAATTGTAGCAAAATCCAACGGTTGGGTAGCCAGAAATCACAAACTTCGTGAACGACGTCTGTGAAAACCGAACTGCACATGCTCTCGATTTTTGCTTGAGCAAAGATGGGCAAATCACAGCAGTGGACAAACCCCAACTCTCGGCTTTGCTTCAGCAAAGGTAGGTTGATTCCAGCAGATGGCCAACCCTCTACTCCACGGTTTGCTTCAGCAATGCCTCCCTCTCGTGATTTCTTCTTCTCTCACCAAATTGCTTCAGCAAACAGCAGCCTACCGCCAAGCATAGCTACACTTTGCTTCAGCAAAAGGGCTTCTTCATGGTTGTGTGCAGCAACATTTGCTTCAGCAAAGGGCTGTAGATTTTTTCCTTTCAACGCAGGCCCTTTGCTTCAGCAATCTCACGAGTTCTTTTTCTCCCTCTCGATCTCTTCCTCTTGTCACAACTCTAACTCCCCTTTTGCACTTGTGAACCCTAGCCTCCTTATATAAGATGGTGTTGCCCTAATTCCACAAATTACAAAAATGCCCTTAGGGGTAGAAAGACCATCTTACCCTTCGGGTAAAATGTCTAAAATGCCCTTAGGGACTTCTTGTAATTTTTAAACATCTCCTGCACACAGAAAAATCCCAAATAAATTTATGAAGTCAATTATAAATCAAACTAAATACGCAAGGATTTTTGGAGTTAAGAAAAATCTCAAATTTTGGTCTTTAATTAACCGTTAGCTTATTTTCCTAAATTTCTTGAATTAAAACACAAAAACATCAAAATTAATTCTTTTTGCACCTAATGCTTAAATTCAAGATTTTAAAGCTAACACACATAATTTAGGGATAAATTAACATGAGGATCACTAAATTAAATGCAATTCAAGTGGATTAAACACTAAAATTCTAGTAAAATAACTCACTTATGGTGAGTTATCAAACCCCCAAACTTGAACTACTCATTATCCTCAATGAGTTCTATTCCCCAAAGACTTAAAAGACCTTTAAAGACTCAGATCATTTGGGTAACTAAACAAGGATTGGATATTTATGTTCTAAGCTACAAGTGACCATTTATTCCATGCTTTCTAAGTGGCTCATCCGGGGTTTCCTAATTACACTTATGCATCAATAACCAAGAGCAAACCAACTAGGATTCGACACCTACCCTCAAGCTCAACCACTAGAATCCTAATCATTCAAATCAAGCAACTCATAGTTAAAGATAAGTCACACTCCAAAACTCGCATGACTATAATTTAATGATCATTCCTTTTTATTTTATATATATATATATATATATATTTAAAAAATAGATATGTGCATTATTCCCCTCAATTTCCATAAAACTCACTGCTAAGGGCAAGGTTTTTTTTTTCTTTTTTACTTTTTTATTTTTATATATTTTTTACTCTCCCGTAGTTCTTAGAATGGCACACGTGTTTAGCGCAGCACACCTAAGCAATGGGACTTCCCGTAGTTCTTAGAATGACACACGTGGTTAGCGCAGCGCACCTAAGCAATGAGAATAGGCTTCTTGCTTGATACCTTCGCTCCAAGAGGCCAACATGGTTAGTGCCCAGACCCCCTGACATCGAGCACCAAGTTGCCTGAACTGACTCTAAATAACAAAATGAATAACATATTTTTTGTCTAGCCCAATGGAGTTTTAGGGAAATGAAAGGTTTGCACACTCTTTCTTTCTTTCACTCTTTTTTTTAAAAACACGGAGAATTTACCTTTCCCCCCAAACTTAGAGTACTCAATGTCCTCATTGAGTTAGGGAGGTCGGGTAACTCCCCCAAACTTGAAATGATCACAAATTTGAAGTTTACTAATTTTGGAGCGTTCTAAAAAAATGTTGAAAGAGTGTAGATTAAGAAAGCGGAAGCAATTTTGGATCTTGAACACTCTAAGTTGATCAATTTTACAAAACAAAAAGCATGCTCAAAACTGGAAAAACAGAGAGTATGAACACATACCTTTGTTGTTCAAAATTCTCCAAATTCGTGGGGAATTTCTTGTCACAAACGCTTTGTGGACAACCTCTAGTGTCTTCCCTACTATCCTCAGGCCTTAGAACAGATTGTGGGATCTTTGGTAGAGAGAATTTGAAGAGAGATGGGAGAAAGGTCTAAAAAACGTGAATTATCAAAATTCTGATTAATTCCCTTCAATCTAATGGTTTCTTCTTCAATTAAAGAAACCAAAAGCTTCTTCAAGCTAGGAGAAGATGACAGCAAGAAGATGAGAAGGATTTAGCAAGAAGGAGGTGCTCAATTTGAGTGAATTTGAAAAAGTAGCAAGGTTGCTCATCCTTTTCATTTTGGTCCAATTGAAATTCAAAATCAAAATTGAATTTTCATTTAATTTTAATTCAAAATTAATATAAAATTAATTTTAAATTAAAAATAAATTTATTAATTTAATTAATTAATTTTAAATAATTTATTTAATTTAATATCAAATATTAAATTAAATAATTGGACCAATCCCGATTTCTTAAATCGATCGTTTAAACATGAATCCCTATTCATGTTATAAACCGAGCAAATATTTAAATCACATTTAAATATTTCCACCTCTTCTTTATTATAGTTTAATTCATAATTAAACTGTGACACGTTAAGTATATCACATATAATTAACGTTTTCTCCCAAAACCGAATTTGAACAATTCAAATTCTTTTCTCTCAAAATGTTACAAGGCTTAGTCCGAGCTAGTAAGGGAACCTAATGGACCTACAGATCATGAGCTCCAACGATACAAGATTAACCGGCTAAACTCTTTAGCCTAGCTAATCAACATTCGTTAACCATTGGGACACTCCACTAAAAGCCTAGTGGTTGCACTCTCCTCACCAGTAGATATATTTCGTCCCACTCGATATAACCATGATTAGTAAGTCGATCCTTCACAGTCGTTCAGAATTACAAATGGGTTAAAATTACCGTTTTACCCCTATAATTACTTCTTGTTCCTTAAGTCCCACTGATCCTTTAATGAACAATTGGTTTGTGGTCCAACCAACAAACCGAATCCTCTCGGGCCAATGAGAGGGTGGGCCCTTTGTTCAAGACCCGAGTCGAAGACTTAAGGGAACAACCTCTCTACTAATCCCTAAAGCGGGTAGGAGTGAATTCCATCTTGCAGTAACTATGTTCCCACTATCTACCCGGTCTTATCCCTGAAATGGGAGGCTTGTTGAGTCGGCAATCTCATGCCACTCTCACCCATGCAAATCTAAGGATAATCCGAATAAACAGGAGTTCATGGCACGCTCGGATTAAGATCGAGTTACCTAGGTCATCGTGATGAATATAGTCGATTAAGACAAGAAACGGAGTTATAAAGTCTAAGTGACTATTTCTCGATCCATCTTATGCAAACTCATTGCATAGGGCGCCCCACTCGCATGTCTCCACATGAACGATTTAGGATCACATCGTTTGTACTTTACAAAGTGGGCCGCGTCCATAGTGTCCCCAGGATAAGGTACCCAACCTATCCCTATACTATAGACCGTTGTGGCTATAACTTGAACCTGATCCACTTTTATGTCACACATAAAATTCAAGTATACATCCTATAGCCATGGGTTCTTTATTGGATTAGGGTTTCAAAATATACAATTCACTTTATTCAATAACACCTTTACTGAATAAATCTCAATAATAACTTTATTGCAAAATAGAATATACATACAATTTACAAACTCACGAGTTTTAGGACATAAAACCCAACAAATGTATGGGTCACCTAACTTGTCATGGCTTCTAGTTTTCGAAACTTTTTGGATTAGGAGTTGAATCCTAACTACTTTGATTGACATACTAACCATAAGCGCACTAAAAAACCCTAATGACAAGCTTGACCTTGAGATACACCAAACAAGATAGGATACTCTTGCCTCGAACACAAACAACAACCCTTATTTTCATTAACCTTAAGATTTGACTTTAACTTTTTATTTCCATAGAGATGCATATCAAATTTCTACCAATGACAACACACTCCATTAAAAAAACATGCAGAAACTTAATTTTTCAACAAGGAACAACAACCATCTTTCCAATTTTTACTTGCTTAAACATAACGAATCAACTACCTACATCATGCATATAAAAGACCATGAAACAAACAACTAACATGGAATCTGGTAGTCAAATTAGTTCATTTTAAAGTCCTAAAGCAAGTAAATAACTTTATAAACACAAAGGCATGCAACACCCTAATAAACGCTAACAACACACAGTCTCATCAACAGAAAATTTTCAATCAAGCCCAAAATCAGATTCAAAACAACACATGTCTCCCTCATGGTTAAGGCATACATTGCCCTTAATGTAAAAAAAATGCTCACTTAAGCATGCTTAAGGACAACTAACAAAGATGGAAGGGAGAACAATACTGCCCTGAATTGATGAGACCTCCACTAAAGCGCATATCAATCATCAAACCCTAAGGGAGCTGCAAAATAGGCAAGGGTTATTTATTTAAAAACAAAAATAACTAAAAACGAAACAAAAGAAAAAAAAAATTAAAGACGAAACAAACGAAATAAACTTTGGGTTGCCTCCCAAGAAGCGCTTATTTAATGCCATTAGCTTGACGTAGTATACGTGGGCTCGTCAAGGTGCGTAAAAAAATTCTCCCACTTCTTCTGGGCCTCCTTTCTTGAATCTACAAAACAAATTAATGCTAGCAAGAATACTAGCTTCTCATGAGAGCCCGATTCAGATATATTTTTTGATTTTTTATATAATAAAAGAAAAGGAAAAACAACAAAGTAAATATTTTTTAGTTTTTTATTTGATAATAGAAAAGAAGAAAAAACAGGAAAATAAACAGACTCACAAAAATACACTGACTCAAGAGCATAGAAAGAAAAACACTCACCAATAAGAGAAAAATCAGAAGATAGAACTAACATAGACTCAAAAGCCTCACACTCTACCTCCTGGCCTAACTCAACAGACTCGACTTCTTCCACACTCTCACTAACTCTATCCTGGTGTGTGCTATGAGGTTCTAGTTCTTTTACATCTAAAGCACAATCCTCTAAATGCTCATAATCAGAAAAATGTGAAGGACTAGGGTCCTGAAGGTTTATCAGGGAGTCAATGATCAAGTGACTCACCGAACTATCTAAGGGTGTGGGTCCTCCTTCACTCTCTTCCCTAGGGTGCTCAACCTCAGACGAGTCTAAGTGTATTTGTTCTCTAAGGGAGACAATTGTACCTGTTAGGCGTTGAATTGACTCCCCTATTTGACTATTCATCTCTTCTATTTGCCTATTCCTCTCTTCTGTGGTTCTCATATATTCTAATAACAACATTTTAAGGGAAGATTCGTCTTCTACCTGGGTTTCTTGAATATAGGAAGGATATGGCTCAAAACCCTTAGAATATGGTTCATAGCCCCAATTGCTCTGATTATTATCATACATATGGTTCCCATAAGTCATAAGGTTAGTATGATAGTAATTAGGCATTTGGTAGCCATAAGATTCATACCCCTCACTAGAAGACTCTAAATTGGCAAATGAATGATCATAAGAAAAAGAACTATATTGTGTTTGTTCATTAGGCATAGAAGACCACCCAAAGTTATCATAAGCCATAGTAAAGTATTGAATCAATTATAACAGGCTCAACAAACACAACATGCACCAACACAACCAGAAACAATACACAAGACTCAATAAAGATAAAAACACGAAGCAAAGACAACAAGACTCACCCAACAAGAAAAACAAGGATAAAATGTTAAAATCAACTCAAACAAAATAAGAATCTAAACTAGTCCCCGACAACGATGCCAAAAACTTGATGCGAAAATCTCGAGTGCCCTAAACTAATGTAAATTAGAATAAGACTCCAACACTTCTACGACGTGCAAGTATACACGGTCGAGAGCAGCAAGTGATAAGTTAAAAGTATCGATCCCACGAGGACTAGTTAGACCTAAATTAGTGAGTGTCATAGCAAATTTTCCTTATTTTAGTGCAATGCATGAGTGTGCAAATTATTTTTGTAAATAAATAAATTGATAAGTAAGAAAGATAAGATAAGACAAAAGAAAATAACTGAATTTAAATGTAGAGAGAGGAGAATGCAAACAAGAAGACAGATACAAGAGATGAGATTTGTAATGAAAAATAAGCTCGGGTTAGGTTAGAGTTCTAATGTTCAATTGGAATAAATTTTGAGTGATGCCTTGAATTTACCTACACATGCATTCAAATGATTCTTTCCAAAATCACTAAGTTTTAAAACCTACAATTTCCCAATTGTGATCTAAATTATGCCCATGATTTTAGGTTCTAGGTGGGTTAATTATCCCTAATCAACTCAATAATCCTAGAATGAAATTTTAGTTTTCTAATTCATTAGCTTTCTCAAGTTTATGAATTATAGAGAAGTTAAAAAGGCCAATTTTAATTCTCATGCAACGTTAAATTCAATAAAATTTCATAAATTCAATCAATGGCATCAACCATAAATTTAATCCAAATTTACATTTGAAAACAACCTAACCCTTGCTTAAGAAAATTTAGTTCATGTAAATCAACTCACACATCTCTAATTTATGCATGCTTGTGTTGTTTAATAAATTCAAATATGTGTTGTAACAATGTCACAAAACAACCCAATTTAATCACAAATTCAAATAAAAAACAATCATGAATTTAGCCTAAAACAGTGAGTCAAAAGGGCACAATAAACGCTCAAAATTGGAGTAACAACAAGCCAAAATAATTAGGGAATAGGAGAAGTTTACAGAGGCAATTGACATGTGTTTTGCTTCAAAGAAACGCCAAGATCCTGCATGTAAGGCGGCAGATAATAGCAAAGAGGTTTCAGATTCTGTAGCTTCTGTCCGATATCAATATCTAATGAACCGGAGCTCTGAATAATGATCCAACCGTTGAAAACTACGGTCTATGAGTCCCCAACACGCTGACAAAATGTCAGTACAATCCAACGGTTCAAACTCCAGCAAACGATAACTTTGTGACTGTCGTCTGTGAAAAACCGAACTGCAGTGGACGTCCAATGTGACAGCGATATCTGACACCACAAATCTCCAAACGACGATCCAACCGTTCAAAAGGGAGCTCTACGAGTCCTTAATAGGCTGACAAAATTGTAGCAAAGTCCAACGGTTGGGTAGCCAAATATCACAAACTTCGTGAACGACGTCTGTGAAAACCGAACTGCACATGCTCTCGATTTTTGCTTCAGCAAAGATGGGCAAATCACAGCAGTGGACAAACCCCTACTCTCGGTTTTGCTTCAGCAAAGATAGGTTGATTCCAACAGATGGCCAACCCTCTACTCCACGGTGTGCTTTAGCAATGCCTCCCTCTCGTGATTTCTTCTTCTCTCACCAAATTGCTTCAAAGAACACAGCAGACCTCACCGCTTAGCACATGACGCCTACACTTTGCTTCAAAGAAAAGGGCTTCTTCATGGTTGTGTGCAGCAACATTTGCTTCAAAGAAAGGGTCAGTAGATTTTTTCCTTTCAACGCAGCCCTTTGCTTCAAAGAATCTCACGAGTTCTTTTTCTCCTCTCGATCTCTTCCTCTTGTCACAACTCTAACTCCCCTTTTGCACTTGTGAACCCTAGCCTCCTTATATAAGATGGTGTTGCCCTAATTCCACAAATTACAAAAATGCCCTTAGGGGTAGAAAGACCATCTTACCCTTCGGGTAAAATGTCTAAAATGCCCTTAGGGACTTCTTGTAATTTTTAAACATCTCCTGCACACAGAAAAATCTCAAATAAATTTATGAAGTCAATTATAAATCAAACTAAATACGCAAGGATTTTTAGAGTTAAGAAAAATCTCAAATTTCGGTCTTTAATTAACCGTTAGCTTATTTTCCTAAATTTCTTGAATTAAAACACAAAAACATCAAAATTAATTCTTTTTACACCTAATGCTTAAATTCAAGATTTTAAAGCTAACACACATAATTTAGGGATAAACTAACATGAGGATCACTAAATTAAATGCAATTCAAGTGGATTAAACACTAAAATTCTAGTAAAATAACTCACTTATGGTGAGTTATCATCTAGCCAATAGTTTGAAGAGTTTTTCTCTAATTTTCGTTACTTTTATTTTGGCACTATGTCAAAATAATGATGAACCTTGGCTACATCATGATGATGAGCGACTAAAGTAAGTTTTCTAGTTCATAGGTCAGTGTAGTTCAATTGCGATGTTGTGAGACTTTGATCTTTATTGAATTTATCTTTTTAATCGAAGTATTTCTGTTTCCCACTTTTAGTTCGAGTGAGTTGCACTTATTGAATTGACAACTCAATTTCATGGGTTTACTCACAAGTTTGCTATGCATGATGGAAATTAAAATTCGTAATTGTTGTGATTAATTGTTTAATTAAAGTAGCAATAGGAATGACTCATGTGTGTATAGCTAAGACTTTTCCTGAAGTACATAACTTGGATGATAGAATCTAGGAAACAAGAAAGATTGTTTAATTGGTTTGTGCTATCTCAATTGGTTAATCAATTTTAGTCCTCCAATCATTTTTAATGCTATTGCTTGATTTGTATGGAACCTATCATACTCAGTAAATTAAGTAATAAGTTTAATTGCAATACTTTGTTGGAATGAGTAGACTCAGGAAAATAAAATCTAACATGGCTTTTCCAATTAGGTTGACTAAGTACTTAGATTAAAAGGATTAATTTATTTGTATAAGTGTTAGGCATAATGGAGCCAAAAATAAAAGGAAAAAAGAGGTCCACAACCTATTTGTTTCTTAACCTAAAATATATCAATATATATTTTTGGTGTTTGCGGCAGTGTAAGGTTATCGAGAAAGAGAGAGAGTTTGCGGTTGTGGAAGAAAAAAAAAGGAAAAGTGTATTGAGTTTTCTTTTTGGCATTTTTGCAAGAGCGATTTTTTCTCCATTGAAGAGTTTTGTGAGCTAGAGTGATTCATGAGCCTTTTCCTTGAAAGAAAAGTGAGAGAAATCACCATTGAGCGTTGTAAACTCTTGTAATTTCCTCCCTGACGATTATAGTGGAACCTGTATCGGTAGCAGAGAACTGGACGTAGCCATCATTGGGTGGACCAGTATAAATTCGGTGTCAATTTCTCTTTCCCTTAAATTTTTTATTTATCATTCTTGTAGTTTAAAGGTTTAGGTTGATTTATCTATTCTTTTAGGCTTACTAATTCCAAATTGATTATTCCGAAAAATATTTGGAATTATAACCTGATCTGGGATTTGAGATAAAATATATATTGTCTAAATGTGGTAGAATTTAGATTGATTGTATTTTGTCACATTCACACCTAACAAGTGGTATCAGAGCATTGGGTTGTAGAACGATGTTAGGAGGAGATGAGAAATTGGTTACTTTTAATGGATCTGAGGAAGTGTCAGATATTAGAATATTTGCATTCCAAGGAATTGGACTTGCCATTAGAAGGAAAACCTGAAGACATAGGAGAAACTGAATGGAAAAAGTTAGACAGAAAGGTGTTGGGGTCTGTTCGTTTAACTCTGAAAAAGAATGTGCAAAGCAGTGTAACGAAGGCAACAACCACAACATAGCTAATGGAAGCTTTGTCTAACATGTATGAAAACCCCTCTGTAAACAACAAGGTATATCTCACAACCAAATTCTTTAATTTGAAGATGGTTGAAGGTGCATCTGTTACTGCCCATATTAATGAATTTGATTTGTTGATAAACAAATTAGCTGCTGTTGAGTTAGAATTTAATGATGAACTAAATGCGATTTTTTTATTGAGATCTTTACCTGATAGCTGGGAAACTATGAAAGCTGCACTTTCTAATTCATGTGGGAAACAGAAATTACAGTTTTCACAGGTTAGAGATTTTGCAATTGCAGAAGAGATTCGTAGAAAGGACTCAGGTGTTACTTCTACTTCGGGTTTAGCATTGAATGTGGATAGAGGGAGGAGTAATAACAGAAGTCACGGGAATCAAGGTAAATAAAAAAACAACATAAGTAAGTCTAGAAACAGCAGATTAGAATGTTGGAACTGTGGTAAGACTGAACATCTGAAAAGGAACTGCAAGGCTCCAAAGAAAACTGAGGGGAATGAACCTGGTGCAAATGTAGTTGCTAATGAGACACAAGATACTACTCAGTTTACAGCGGTGGAAAGTGCCCATGACCCATGGGTGATAGATTCAGGTGCGTCATTTCATACTACAGGACAACGTGATATTCTTGAAAATTATGTTGCAGGAAATCATGGAAAGGTGTATCTAGCTAATGGAGAGCCTTTGGACATCATTGGGATCGATGATGTGAAATTGAAAATGGCGAATGGTTCAGTTTGGAAAATTCGCAAGGTTCGTCACGTTCAAAATATGATGAAAAACTTGATTTCTATAGGGCAGTTAGACGGTGAAGAATGTGAGGTCTATTTTGGCCAAGGAATCTGGAAGGTTACTAAAGGTGCCATGGTAGTTGCTCGAGGAAGCAAAGTAGGGACTCTGTATGTCAACAATAATGATAAAGATATGGTAGCTGTTGTGGATAATTCAAGTCAGACTGATTTATGACATAACAGGCTGGGACATATGAGTTAAAAAGGTATGAAACTTCTTCACTCTACAGGGAAGTTACAGGGACTAAAGGCAGTTGAACACAAGTTGTGTGAGGGTCGTGTATTTGGGAAACAGAAGCGTGTCAGTTTCTAAAAGACAGGAGCAAAGCTAAAATCCATGAAGTTGGAGTAAGTTCACACTGATGTGTGGGGACCTTCTGAAGTATCTTCCATTGGTGGTTCTAGATACTATGTGACCTTCATTGATGATTCAAGCAGGAAGGTATGGACTCATTTTCTCAAACATAAATCTGATGTATTTTCTGTTTTCAAAACTTGGAAGGCTATGGTTGAGAATGAGACAGGTCTGAAAGTTAAAAACTTGAGATCAGACAACGGTGGTGAATATGTTGATGGGGATTTCAAAAGATACTGTGCAAACAATGGAATTGTGATGATTAAGACCATTCCAGGGACACCGCAACAGAATGGTGTGGCTGAGAGAATGAACAGGATACTGAATGAGCGTGCTAGGAGCATGAGATTACACGTAGGATTGCCTAAGATGTTCTGGGCAGAGACAATCAACACGACAACCTATCTGATCAATAGGAGCCCGACCACATCACTAGATTTCAAGTTGCCTGAAGAAGTCTGAAGCGGTAAACAGGTAAACCTTTCTCATCTAAAGGTTTTTGGTTGTTTGTCCTACATTCACATTGATGCTGCAGATAGGAGTAAACTAGATGCCAAATCCAAGAAGTGTTACTTTATTGGGTATGGTGGAGCTGAGATTGGCTATAAATTTTGGGATGCCCAAAATAGAAAGACGCTCAGAAGAAAGGATGTGATCTTCAATGAAGAAGTTCTGTACAAAGACAGAGCAATAGTTAATACAGAGTCAGATGAAAGCACAGAAGAGAAGACTTAGTATATAAGTCCTCCTAAAGTTGAGACCAGGACAGTGAGAGTTGAAGATCAGAATACAGTTACTCCTAAAGAAACAGTTGAATCTGAGAAACCAGTTGTAGGACCAAATGAACAGACTGTAGAGCTTGATGAAGTTTAGAGAACGCCACCTACAACAGTCAGAAAGTCTATCAGGACTATCAGACCACCACAATGGTATTCCCCTACTTTGAATTATATATTATTGACTGACAGAGGTGAACCTGAATGTTATGATGAGGCGGTTCAACTGGAAGATTCTGTCAAGTGGGAGTTGGTCATGAAGGATGAGATGGATTCTCTTATGACGAATCAGACATGACAACTGGTTGAGTTACCAAGAGGTAAGAAAGCTTTGCAGTATAAATGAGTTTATCGAATCAAGTAAGAGCCTGATGGCAGCAAAAGGTATAAAGCAAGGCTTGTAGTCAAAAGCTTTCAACAGAAAGAAGGTATTGACTTTAATGAAATATTTTCTCTTGTAGTTAAATTAACTACTATTAGGACTGTGTTGTCAATAGTGGCAGAAGAGGATCTGTTTCTGGAACAGATTGATGTAAAGACAACTTTTCTTCATGGTGATTTGGAGGAAGAAATTTACATGGTACAACCACAGGGTTTCACAGTATAGGGCAACAGAAAATGGTTTGCAAACTTCAGAGAAGCTTGTATGGCTTCCAGACAGTCGTACAAGAAGTTTGATAGTTTTATGTGCAACAGTGGATTTCAGAGATGTCAGGCAGATCATAGTTGCTACATAAGGTCCCAAGGTAACTCATGCATTATTTTACTGCTATATGTTGATGATATGTTGATAACAGGTGCAAACAAACAGGAAATTCTGAAGATAAAGGCTGAATTATCTAAAGAATTTGATATGAAAGATTTGAGAGCTGCCAAACAAATCTTAGGAATGAGGATTGAGAGAAAAGATGGTACATTGACTTTGTCACAAGAAGAATATGTGAAAAAAGTTTTGAATAGATTTCACATGGAAGATGCAAAACCTGTGAGTACTCCTTTAGCTTGTCATTTTAAATTATCTAAGGAGCACTCACCCACTACTAAGCAGGAAAGGGATCACATGGCTAGAGTTCCATATGCTTCAGCTATAGGTAGCCTAATATACGCCATGGTTTGCACAAGACCAGACATTGCACATGCAGTGGGAGTTGTTAGTAGATACATGACTAATCCAGGGAAGTAGCACTGGGAGGCTGTGAAGTGGATTTTCAGATATCTGAGAGCGACAACTGATTATGCTCTGCATTTTAAGAAGTCAGATTTTAAACTGCAGGGTTATGTAGATGTAGATATGGCAGGTGATGCAGATGGCAGGAAAAGTACTACTGGGTATGTTTTTACTTTGGGTGATACTGCTATTAGCTGGGTTTCTAGACTGCAGAAGATAGTAGCTTTGTCTACTACAGAGGTTGAGTATGTTGTTGTTACTGAGTCAAGTAAAGAGATGATATGGCTTCAGTCTTTTTTAGAAGAACTTGGCTTGAAATTGGGAAAGGGGACTTTGCATTGTGACAGTCAGAGTGCTATTCATTTAGCAAAGAATCTTGTGTTTCATTCAAGAACGAAACACATACAGGTGAGGTATCATTTTATCAGATCCGTTTTGGAAGATGGAGTGCTGGTGCTTGAAAATATTCTAGGAAGTTAGAATCCAGCGGATATGTTTACCAAGACTGTTCCTGTTGATAAACTGAAGTTGTGTGCAACTTCAGTTTGACTTCTCCACAAGTAGAAAGGAGTCGCTACCGTTGCAGGGGAGACATATTGATTGGGTTTTGTCTCCAAGTGGGAGATTGTTAGGCATAATGGAGCCAAAAATAAAAGGAAAAAAAAGGCCCACAACCCATTTGTTTCTTAACCTAAAATATATCAATATATATTTTTGGTGTTTGCGGTAGTGTAGGGTTATCTGCAGAGAGAGAGAGTTTGCGACTGTGTGATAATCCCATGAAATGAGATTATTTTTTACATTTTTCATTGTTTATTTCTACTCAAAATTGAGTTGTGGGCGTGT
Source organism: Trichosanthes cucumerina (assembly GCA_036507285.1). Taxonomy (NCBI): domain Eukaryota; kingdom Viridiplantae; phylum Streptophyta; class Magnoliopsida; order Cucurbitales; family Cucurbitaceae; genus Trichosanthes; species Trichosanthes cucumerina. The sequence goes on from CM071844.1 coordinate 21,237,103, forward strand.
TTTAGTCGTTCTCTTAGCGTGTTATTTGTTGAGTTATGGGTTTAGTGAGTTTAGGTTTTAGTTGTTTATTTTCTTGTTTGTGTTAGGTTATTCTAGTGTCTTGGTTGTGTTAGGTTAATTTTAGTATTTTGTGCTTTAATTTTTTTGTTGTGTTTGTTTGCTTTATGTTTGTTGTGTGTTGAGTTTTGCGTGCTTAGTTTATTGTTCATGACCGTGTTTTGTGATTGGTTGTGCTTTGAGTTTTGTTTGATGTGTGTGTAGGAGGAAGATGAAGGTTGTGGTACCATTGCTACAACACTGCTGCAACATTAGCTTTAAAGAGCAGAAGAATGCACGATTTGGCAACAATGTCACAATATTGCTGCAATGTCACAACACTGCAACATTGACTTCGGGGCAAATTAGTCAAATTTGGGACCCACCTTTCGGGATGACGTGGCTTGGAGTTAGAAATCCATTCTTTTTAGTTGTTGATTGACTTCTTTTGGAAAAGAAATGGAATGAAGGGCTTGGGTGCAAAAACAAAGAAATTAAGTTCTACCCTAATTGAGAAAAGAAGAAAAAAATCGATAAGGAGGAGGTCATCATCGATTAAGCAGCAGAAAAAAGGGGATTCATCGAAAAGTGCAGAGGAGAAGGAAAAATATCGAAAAGGAGGAGCAACAAGGAGTCTTCACCTTCGTTTGATCCATCTTCTTCTTCTTCTTCTTGTTCTTCTTGTACCGTATCTTTAAGCTTTCTTGTTAGTAGGGGTTATCTAAGTTTTTCCTAGGTTGTTATTTTTGTGAATCTTGTCTAAACTTGAGATGTATTTAGTCTTTAGACTCTTCTTAGTTGTTTTCTTTAAGGAAACCATGGGCTAATTGTTTAAGTTGGAATTTAGAAACTCTAATTTTTGAAGTTCTTTTGTTGAGGAATTGCTAAACTTGTGTAGTTTGCTTATAGGTATTTGTTGTTTGACGTTCTTCTTAAGAGTGGTCACCTTAGGATTGAATATTAGTTTGTTTTAATTCTGAAAAGGTTAAAATGAATGGAAAAAACATAAGCAATGCAAGTAGGTCTTTGTCTTGAAAAAGAAAGGACTCCAAAAGTATAGACATATACTTTTGGCTTGTAAACTTAGGGAAATTTGAGTTAATTTTATGTTTGAAAGCTAGGTTTTCATAGACATATGTAAGACTCTGTTTTTAGGCTATAATTCGAAGGTTAGAAATAACTTTCGGAATTTATTTCATAATTTTTCGTTTCTACACAGTACATCAATGTGGTAGCATTGCTACAACATTAGACAACAGAAATTAGAAGTTCATTTCCATAAATTCCAACACTTTAATAACTTAATTCTCAGCTTGTTTATTGTCCATTTGAGTTGTTTATCGCTCTTAGATAGCTAGATTCTATCTCTCTTGTGCCAAACTCGTTTTAGTTACTTTTGGGTTGTTTAGAAGCTTTAAGACTAGTTTAACATTACTCAACTTTACAAACTTTTGCAATCCTTAGTCCTAGTGGGATCGACCTTGTTCACCAATTACTACCTATGATTGCGTATGTTTGCGTAGTGAGTTTTTTCACAACAAGTTTTTGGCGCCATTGCCGAAGACTAATTGTTTGCAAATTTTGTGAAATGGAGTACTTTTATTTGTTGTTTTTAGTTTTAGTTAACTCACACAAATTTTGATTGGTTACTTGTGTATCGTGCTAGGTGCTGAATTTCTTTAATGAACAAGGAGCACGATCTTGAATTGTAGCCTCTTGATCCCGAGATCGAACGTATATTCCATCTAGAAGAAGGGAACAGAGAGGACGGGCAGAAGTTGAAGGTATGGCTAAACCACCGCTGAGAATTGATAACAATGGTGGTGCTAGAGTAGTGAAAGATGAGAGAGATCAGGTTATTAAGGAATATGTAGTGCCAGTTTTGATTCAGGAGATTATGCCACCGGAAATAGAGGTTACACACTTTGAACTGAAGCCGGTCATGTTTCAGATGTTCCAGCACACAGGCCAGTTTGGAGGTACGCCAATGGAGGATCCTCACTTACATCTCCAGTTATTCATGGGTGTTTGTAAATTTTTCGTAATCAGAGGAGTAAGTGAGGATACTCTTAGGTTGACGCTTTTCTCTTATTCATTAAGAGGTAAAGCGCTAGAGTGGCTGAATACAATACCACATGGAGCTATCACGAGTTGGAATGAGTTGGTGGAGCAGTTCTTGATAAAATATTTTCCACCCACTAAGACTGCAAAGCTCAGGAGTGAAATTACTTCATTTCAGCAATAGGATGATGAAGCTCTGTATGAAACATGAGAGAGGTTCAAGGAGTTGCTTCGTAAATACCTGAACCATGGTATTCCCTACGACATCCAGATACAGACTTTCTATAATGGATTGAATACTCACACGAGGATGGTAGTGGACGCCTCAGCTGGAGGAGCATTGTTGTCAAAGACATACAATGATGCGTATGAGATTCTGGAAAAAATTGCAAAGAATAACTACCAACGACCATTATCACGCCTTAACCCGACTCGCCAGGTGGCAGTGGTGCAAGATGCAGGTGCAGTGAATTTAGCAGCACAAATTGCTACTCTTACCAATACGCTGAAATGAATGAATATGGGTTCAGGAAATCAGTTTGGGCCACCAGTGTCGGTTTCTTGTGTTTATTGTGGGGAGGGTCACACTTTGATGTTTGCCCATCCAATCCGGCTTCAGTGAACTATGTGGGGTACAACAAGAACTTCAACCCCTACTCGAATACATACAACCCGGGTTGGAGGCATCATCCAAACTTCGCATGAAACAATCAAGGAGATGGGCCTTCAAATCAGCAAGTGAGACCTCCAATACCTCCAGGATTTCAACATCAGGGATATCCTCAACAGATTTTGCAAAATCCTAAGGTACAAACTCAAGATTCTACATCATCTCTTAGGACTTTGTTGAAGGAGCACATGGCCAAGACTGACGCCATAGTGCAAAGCCAGACCGCAACACTTAGAAACTTAGAAAATCAAGTGGGCCAGCTAGCTTCAACTTTAAACAATAGAGCTTAAGGCACTTTGCCTAGTGACACTGTAGATCCAAGAGGCAAATGTAAGGAAACATGTAAAGCAATCGAACTTCGAAGTGGGAAGGAGTTGGAAGAGCCGAAAAGAAAGGCTCCTATAGTAGAAGAACCCACTTCAATCAAAGTCAATAGTGAGAGTTGTGAACATCAAACTGAGTGTGAGCAGAAATAGGGCAATGTGGTAGCATTGCCGCAACATCAAAAGACAGAGCTGACATAGGGCAATGTTGTAGCATTGCCAAAACATCAGAGGACAGAACAGAAAAATGCTGCAGCATTGCCACAATCACGACGAGTCGAACAAGTGATTTTGAGACCACCACCACTGTTTCCTCCGCGCTTTCAGAAGAAGGAACAAGATGAGCAATTTGATAAGTTTTTGGACATTTTGAAGGAGTTACACATCAACATTCCTTTAGTTGAAGCCTTGAAACAAATGCCAAACTATGCAAAATTCATGAAGGACATTTCGACTAAAAAGAGAAGATTGGGAGAATTTGAGATTGTAGCTCTCACTTCTGAATGTTCATCCATTGTCCAACAGAAAATCCCTCAAAAGTTGAAAGATCCGGGGAGCTTCACCATCCCATGCACTATTGGGAAAACATATTGTGGGCGAGCCTTGTGTGATTTGGGAGCGAGCATCAACTTGATGCCCGTGTCCATCTTTAAAAGACTTGGCATTGGAGAGGCAAGACCCACCATAGTCTCGTTGCAACTAGCTAATTGATCAGTAGTATATTCAGAGGGTTAAATAGATGACGTTTTGGTAAGTGTGGACAAGTTCATATTTCCTGCAGATTTCATCATACTCGATTATGAGGCTGACAGAGAAGTGTCAATCATACTTGGGCGACCTTTCTAAGCCACAGGGAGAACACCTATCGATGTTCAGATAGGAGAGCTGACAATGAGAGTTAATGATCAACAGGTAACCTTTAATGTGTTCAATACCATGCAATCTTTTGATGATGTAGAAGAATGTTCTGCTATTGGGGTTTTGAATTCATCTGAAAATGTTGAAATAGGCAAAAATTTCAAGGAGAGCTTAGAGAATGAAAACTCTTTTGTACATGTTATGGAAGAAAGTGAAGCTAAGAATGGACACATCTCATGGTTGGAGAATAAACAACCATTCATAGAAGGAAAGGATTTGGAAATACTGAGTTCATAAAAAAAAAGGTGCTATCCAATTGAGAGAGAAAAGAATAAGTGGGTGCCTTACGTTGAATCAAGTGATCTCAAGAAAATGAAGAATCAAAGAACAAAAGTTCCAAAAAAGAAAAGGAAGAGAAAGAGGAAAAAAGAAAAGAAAAAGGAGTGGAAGGAAATTTTAAGACCTCTCAAAGTCTCATGAAAGATTTTTTTTACTTGGGTTGTGGTCTTAAATTAATTACTCAATGAAGCAACCCAATCAAGCTAAGTAGTTTCATTCTTTTCGTTGTTATTTAGTCTTTGTTTTTCTTTCATTTTGCACTTATGTTTTTGTGATAATTTGTTGTGTTTAAAAAGTTGTTGCTTTAGGTTCTCTTGAGTATTTTAGGTGAAGAGTGAGGAAACTCATGAAAGACAGAAGGAATTAATGTTCAAGAGTTGCACTTGAAGTTTTTTTGTGAGTTTATTTAGTTGCAGGAGAAGAAAAAGAAGATGAGCCTATACATTAAAGCTGAAAATTTATAAAAAGACAAATCTTATTTTTGCCCAGTTGTGGTGGTGATGCTATAACATTGTCGCCACATTGAAACAGGAGCAACAGTGAGGGGAGTTATCCTTTCCTTTCCTTTTGTTTATTTTTTTTTGCTCTCGTATGCTTTTCATTTTACACTGTGATTGCTGCTGAGTTGTAATCTAGCCACTTCTATAATTATTTGTGTTCTCTATGGCGGTTGTTGTGAGGACACAACGTGTCTTGAAGTTTGGGGGTGGATGCTTCTTTGTGGTTTTGCTTGCTTTGGTGTACGGTATTTTTGCTTTTATCTGTTTGGCTTGTTGTTTGTGTTGGCTTGTTGTATGTGTGTAGTTCTGTCTGTTTGGTTGTTTGTTGGTGTGTTTGTGTGTTGTTGTTGTTGGGTGCTTTCAGCTGGTTAGTTTATTGCTAATGATGATACTTTAGACTCTCACCTTTTATTTGCATATAATACTTTAGGTTTGACAAATGAGTGATTGAGTTAAAGTAGCCTTCACACTTAAGTCTTAGCTACCGAGCTTGTGGATTCTAAAATGTTTTATAGTCTTAAAAAGAGCTTAGGGGCTAAAGTGAGTTGGCGTGGTCTCTTGAATTGAGTCTAAGGTATCTTGAGTGAGTTATTAATATCTCTTATTTGTAAAGTCAAAGTTTGGGGGAGGTCAAATTTGTGAAAAAAAAAAGAAAAAAAAGGAAAAAAATGATGCTCCTCTATCTCTTGCGGCTTAGTAAACCAGGGCTAGACATGACACTCATGCTTAGTTTTGAGTCAAACGGTCACGGTGGATATGAGTATGCAAAAGCAACCAATCTATATGATAGTGCTCGTTATTAAGCGTCTTCATCACCAATGTTGTCGTTTAGATCGAAGGTACAAATGACTAGAAAGGCTCCCTTGAAAAAAAAAAGAAATAAATGAAAGCAAAGAAGAAAAGGAAAAAAAAAGATAAAAAAGAAAAAAAGAGATTGGCCTCCCGTTGTTCTCCTTCATTGTGTTTTTGGTGGAAGAATTGTATTCTCTTTAAGAAAAGAAAAAACCAGAAAAGGAGAGTTCATTTGGTTTTATATTTTGAGCTTGTTGTAAACTTTAGTCTCTTGAATTGACTCCGGGTTAAGTCGTTTGACGCCCATTGAACTAAGTTCTATGATTTAAGCTTTAGAGCGGCTTAGAAGATGCAGGTGAGAGAGCTAAAACCTTGCACATACACACTTAAGGGGTTGTTTTAACTTGTGAACGATTTTGTCATACCTTGTCTGTGTTTATGCTTGTGAATTGTGGGAGTCTACTGGAAGGTTTGATATTCTAAACCTCTATGGCGCCTAGCTAGTTGTTTGTTTGTTGTGGTAGTTGTTAGTGCATCACTCAAGGACGAGTAATGAGATAAGTTTGGGGGTGTGATAATCGCATGAAATGGGATTATTTTTGGCATTTTCCATTGTTTATTTCTACTCAAAATTAAGTTGTGGCCGTGTTTTAGTCGTTCTCTTAGCGTGTTATTTGTTGAGTTCTGGGTTTAGTGAGTTTAGGTTTTAGTTGTTTATTTTCTCGTTTGTGTTAGGTTATTCTAGTGATTTGGTTGTGTTAGGTTAATTTTAGTATTTTGTGCTTTAATTGTTTTGTTGTGTTTGTTTGCTTTATGTTTGTTGTGTGTTGAGTTTTGCGTGCTTAGTTTATTGTTCGTGACCGTGTTTTGTGGTTGGTTGTGCTTTGAGTTTCATTTGATGTGTGTGTAGGAGGAAGATGAAGGTTGTGGCACCATTGCTACATCACTACTGCAACATTAGCTTTAAAGAGCAGAACAAGGCACGATGTGGCAGGAATGTCACAATATTGTTGCAATGTCACAACACTGCTGCAACATTGACTTCGGGGCAAATTAGTCAAATCTGGGACCCACCTTTCAGGATGACGTGGCTTGGGGTCAGAAATCCATTCTTTTTAGTTGTTGATTGGCTTCTTTTGAAAAAGAAAAAGAATGAAAGGCTTGGGTGCAAAAACAAAGAAATTAAGTTCTACCCTAATTGAGAAAAGAAGAAAAAAATCGATAAGGGGGAGGTCATCATCGATTAAGCAGTAGAAAAAAAGGGATTCATCGAAAAGTGCAGAGGAGAAGGGAGAAGATCGAAAAGGAGTAACAACAAGGAGTCTTCACCTTCGTTTGATCCATCTTCTTTTTCTTCTTGTTCTTGTTCTTGTTCTTCTTCTTCTTCTTGTACCTTGTCTTTAAGCTTTCTTGTTAGTAGGGTTTATCTAAGTTTTCCCTAGGTTGTTATTTTTGTGAATCTTGTCTAAACTTGAGATGTATTTAGTCTTTAGACTCTTCTTAGTTGTTTTTTTTTTAAAGAAACCATAGGCTAATAGTTTAAGTTTGAATTTATGGAAAGAAACTCTAATTTTTGAAGTTCTTTTGTTGGGTTATTGCTAAACTTGTGTAGTTTGCTTATGGGTGTTAGTTGTTTGATGTTCTTCTTAAGAGTGACCACCTTAGGATTGAATATTAGTTTGTTTTAATTCTGAAAATGTTAAAATGAATGCAAAAAAACATAAGCAATGCAAGTAGGTCTTTGTCTTGAAAAAGAAAGGACTCCAAAAGTATAGACATATACTTTTGGTTTGTAAACTTAGGAAAATTTGAGTTAATTTTATGTTTGAAAGCTAGGTTTTCATAGACATATGCAAGACTCTGTTTTTAGGCTACAATTCGAAGGTTAGAAATAATTTTTGGAATTTATTTCATAATTTTTCATTTCTACACAGTACAATAATGTGGCAGCAATGTGGTAGCATTGCTACAGCATTAGACAACAGAAATTAGAAGTTCATTTCCATAAATTCCAACGCTTTAATCACTTAATTCTCAGCTTGTTTATTGTCCACTTGAGTTGTTTATCGCTCTTAGATAGCTAGATTCTATCTCTCTTGTGCCAAGCTCATTTTAGTTACTTTTGAGTTGTTTAGAAGCTTTAAGACTAGTTTAACATTACTCAACTTTACAAACTCTTGCAATCCTTAGTCCTCGTGGGATCGACCTTGTTCACCAATTACTACCTACGATTGCGTATGCTTGCGTAGTGATTTTTTGCACAGCACTGTGGAAGAAAAAAAAAGGAAAAGTGTCGTGAGTTTTCTTTTTGGCATTTTTGCAACAGCGATTTTTTCTCCATTGAAGAGTTTTGTGAGCTAGAGTGATTCGTGAGCCTTTTCCTTGAGAGAAAAGTGAGAGAAATCACCATTGAGCGTTGTAAACTCTTGTAACTTCCTCCCTGACGATTATAGTGGAACCTGCATCGGTAGCAGAGAATTGGGTGTAGCCATCATTCGACGAACAAGTATAAATTCGGTGTCAATTTCTCTTTCCCTTAAATTTTTTATTTATCGTTCTTGTAGCTTAATGGTTTAGGTTGATTTATCTATTCTTTTAGTCTTGCTAATTCGAAATTGATTATTCCGCAAAATATTTGGAATTATAACCTGATCTGGGATTTGAGATAAAATATATATTATCTGAATGTGGTAGAATTTAGATTGATTGTATTTTGTCACACTCACACCTAACAACAAGTATATGATCAATATTGCAATTAAATGAACCACACCTTTCTCAAAAAAAAAAAAAAAAGAATGAACCACACCTATGGATTGGATATAGGTAAGATTTGATCAATCTTTATTTTTATTTTCTTATGTTTTATTTTATTTATAAAAACATAAACCCCTCTTTTAGTTGTTTTCTCCTTTTCAAATTTAATTTGAGAAATTGATATTTGGTTCCTTAAGATCAATCCAGACCACTCAATGCTACAATATTAGAATCAAAAGGTTTCGAAATTGAAAATGAGAAGTTTTTCAATGGTGAGTTGTCTTTTGAAAACTTGAAAATTCTCAGGTAAGAAATCTAAAAATTGAAACTACCATGTATCAAAACTGGCGAGACAATAGCTAAGAGAAGATTAAAGAACTGCGGTGGGAATGAAATGGCAACAAAGTAGATATTTGGTTGAATGAAAATTACCTAGGGTCTTTTTAACGGTGTATACATACCATCAAAGTGGATGGATTCAGTTTAGTTTTATGACTTCTTTTTAGTTTTCTTTTGCACCCCTAGTTTTCCAACTGTGAAGTAAAAGAAGTTAATAGCTGAATAACATTCACCTCATTAGTAAATTTCATAGTAACAAACACCAATGGAACTTAATTGCATATTGAAAAACTTCTTAACTAGATAGATTTTATTATATGCAGAAAGGTTTTCTTACCTATTTGTCAGCGCTTCCATGAACTTAATTGCAGTTGTTAGGGACAACCGATTCCGACAGATCTCCACAATGGTATGATATTGTCCACTTTGGGCATAAGTCCTCATGGCTTTGTTTTTGGTTCCCACCAAACGACCTCATACTCGAACAATCCCAACAATCCTCCCCTCAAATAAAGTACCACTCGAGCCTCCCGTCAAATAGTCATCTCTCTGAATTACGCTCGAGCAAATTACTGATGACTTCTCACTGAAGTACACTGACGACTCCTCACTGGAGTACACTGGCAGTCGGAAGCTCGACCATGGATTCACTCTGACTATGCCGACGACTTGCCTTCTTTGTTTGACAACTGGGGATTCTACCAACATGGCGAAGTCAGGGGCCCGACGTTGATACCACTTGTTAGGGACAACCGACTCCGACAGATCTCCACAATAGTATGATATTGTCCACTTTGGGCATAAACCCTCATGGCTTTATTTTTTGTTCCACCAAAAGGCCTCATACCAATAGAGATAGTGCCCCAACATATAAACCCATGATTTTCTCCTTATCTAGCCAATGTGGGACTTTGGTTGTACTGCAACAATCCCAACAATCCTCCCCTCAAACAAAGTACCACTTCGAGCCTCTTTTTAAATAGTCATCCCTCCGAATTACACTCGAGCAAATTAATGACGACTTCTCACTGAAGTACACTGACGACTTCTCACTGGAGTAAACTGCATTGTCAACTCCCCACTGGAGTACATAACATCTGGAAGCTCGACCACGGATTCACTATGACTATGTCGATGGCTCGCCTTTTTTGTTTGACACCTGGGGATTCTACCGACATGGCTAAGTCAGGGGCTCAACTCTGATACCACTTGTTAGGGGGCAACCAATTCAGATAGATCTCCACAATGGTATGATATTGTCCGCTTTGGGCATAAACCCTCATGGCTTTGTTTTTGGTTCCCACCAAAAGGCCTCATACCAATAGAGATAGTGCCCCCACTTATAAACCTATGATTTTTCCTTTATCTAGTCAATGTGGGGTTTGGTTCCACTCTCAACAATCCCAACATTAGTTATCTTTTTGGCTAAGATTGGCCACGTTCATTGACAAACATAACCTTATGATTAGAGATGTGTAGATATCATACCAAACCAACGAACTGAATAAGACCAAATCAAGCTAGCTGGATTGGTTTGGTTTTTTAAAAATTAATTTCTCAGGTTAATGGTAGTGAAAATGGAGTGGTTCAGTTCAGTTGGTTCGTTACCTTAAAAAACTGGCAAAAATCGAACTGACCTGCTATGTATTATATTATAGAGAAATTGTTATAAATGACTCATTTGAAAGACTCTTACAATTTTGTCCATAACTTTCTTTATTTTGCATTGATGGATTTTTCTTTTTTTATAAATAGAAAAGAAAAAGATCTGGACTAATATGCCCCTACTAAACCGTTTAGAATATTATTTTTTTATCAATTTTGCAAAATAAAATGCATGCTCAAAGCTGGAAAAACAGAGAGATAGAAAACTCAATTTTGAAGATCAAATTCTCTTCACCCGGTAAACGATTTGCAACACAAACACTTCGTGAACCACCTCTATTGTCTTCTCTACTATCCTTAGGCCTTGGAACGGATTGTAGGATCCTAGATGGAAAGAATTTGGAAAAAGAGTCATCAAATGTCACAAATCGAGAATTGAGAGAATTTCTACAAAATTCTATCAAATCCCCTCAAATTTCCTTTAAGTAAAGCTTCATTAAGCTTTATTAAAGTGACAACTCAAGAGTGATGAGGATAACTCAAGATGGAGGTGGCTAATTTTTGGTAATTTTGAAGATGAGTAGGATTGGACAAATTGGCAAGTTGAAATTCGAGACAAAATTGAATTTCTATCTCTTTTTCATTTAATTTTAATTCAAAAATCAATATAAAATTGATTTAAAATTAAAATTAATTTAATTTAATTTAATAATTTAAATAATTGATTTAATTAAATAATTTTTTAATTTAATTTAATATTAAATATTAAATTAAATAAATTTTCCAATCCCAATTGATTTTTCGAACATGAATCCTTATTCATGCTATAAACTGATCCAATATTCAAATCATATTTAAATATGTCCACCTCTTTTTAATCAACGTTTAATTCATAATTAAGTTATGACACGTTAAATATATCGCATATAATTAACGTTTTCTCTCAAAACTGAATTTGAACCATTCAAATTCTTTTCTCTCAAAATGTTAGAAAACTTAGTCCGAGCTAGTAAGGAGGACTTAATAGACCTATAGATCAAGAGTTCCAATGATACGAGATTAACCGACCAAACTCTTTAGCCTAGCTAATCAACATTTGTTAACCACCGGGACACTCCACTAAAACCCAATGGTTGCACTCTCCTCACTGTAGATATATTTCTGTCCACTCGATATAACCATGATTAGTAAATCGATCATTCACAGGTCGTTCGTCATTACAGTTGTGTCAAATTTATCGTTCTACCCCTGTAATTATTTCTTGTTCATTAAGTCCCACTAATCCTCTAATGAACAATTGGTTTGTGGTCCAACCAACAAACCGAATCCCTCTCGGGTCAATGAGAGGGGTGGACCCTTTGTTCAAGACCCAGAGTTAGTACTTAAGGGAACAACCTCTCTACTAATCCCTAAAACGGGTAAGAGTGAATTCTATCTTGCAGAACTATGTTCCCAACTATTTACCCGGTCTTATCCCTGAAATGGGAGGCTTATTGAGTCGACAATCTCAGGCCACTCTCACCCATGAAAATCTAAGCATAATCCCAATAAACATGAGTTCATAGCACGCTCAGGATTAAGATCGAGTTACCTAGGTCATCGTATGAATATAGTCAGTTAAGACAGTAAATGGGGTTATAAAGTCTAAGTGACTATTTCGCGGTCCAGTCTTATACAAACTCATTGCATAGGACCCCCCCACTCGTATGACTCTACATAAACAATTCAGGATCACATCGTTTGTACTTTATAAAGTGGGTCGCGCCTATAGTGTCCCCAGGATAAGGTATCCAACCCTATCCTTATACTATAGATCGTTCTAGCTATAACTTGAACTTGATCCACTTTTATGTCACATATAAAGTTCAAGTATTCATCCTATAGCCAAGGGATTTTCATTGGATTAGAGTTACACAATACACAATTCACATTACTCAATAACACCTTTACTGAATAAATCTCAGTAACAACTTTATTGCAATATAGAATATATATTCAGTTTACAAAAACCATGAGTTGTAGGACATAAAACCCAACAAACTCCCACTTCAACTAAAACGTCAGTGGAGTCAAACATGCTGAGCAAGAAAATTGCCCTACTGTACAACCCGTAGTTCCAGACTCTCTAGGTGTCCCTCAAACACTTTAATCGTGAGGGGTTTTGTAAACGGATCAACAATGTTGTGCTCCGAAGCGATCTGTGTGACGATCACATCTCCTCGTTGCACAATCTCCCTAATGAGAATTTGCGCTTTATATGCTTTCAGCGCTTATGGCTTCTAGGTTCTTTAGAATTTGCCACTGCACCATTATTATCACAATAAAGGGTGATAGGCAAATTCATATTTGGACAAACTTCCAAATCAGTCAAGAACTTCCTAAGCCATACAACCTCATTCGCTGCTTTGCAAGCTGCAATGTACTCAACCTCCATGGTGGAGTCAGCAATACAACCTTGCTTTATACTCCTCCATACTATAACTCCTCCGTTAAGAGTGAACACTGATCCCGATGGGATTTCCTCGAATCTACATCAGTCTGAAAATCAGAGTCAGTGTATCCTGCAAGGATCAAATCCTTTGCGCCATACACAAGCATATAGTCTCTCATTCTCCTAAGATACTTGAGGATGTTCTTAACGACAATCCAATGATCATATCCTAGATTGGACTGATACCTGCTAACAATTCCCACTGCATAGCATATGTCGGGTCGAGTACATAACATGGCATACATCAAACTACCGACAACAGATGCATAGGGAATGCGTCTCATATCTTCAACTTCTTGAGGTGTCTTAGGACATTGTTCCTTAGATAAATGAATTCCATGCCTGAAAGTTAATGATCCTTTCTTGGAATTCTGCATCTTATATCTAACCAACATCTTGTTAATATAAGATGCCTGAGACAGTGCTAGTGTTTTGTTTTTGCAATTCTGAACAATTTGGATTCCAAAAACAATCTGAGCCTCTCTCAAATCTTTCATTTGGAATTGGGTCGCTAGCCATTGCTTAATGTCAGTCGGGAACCCTGCATCATTCCCAATGAGCAAGATATCGTCTACATATAAGACTAAGAAAGCTACAGTGGTATTGATTATCTTCTTGTAGACACAAGGCTCGCCAATATTCTGTTCAAAGCCATGCTTATTTTCCAAGATCTAGCAGCTTGTTTCAATCCATAGATGGACCGTTTAAGCTTGCAAACGTTTTGCTCTTGACCCAGAACTATGAACCTCTTTAGTTGATCCATATAGATACTCTCTTCAAAATTGCCATCAATAAAGGATGTCTTAACATCCATTTGCCAAATTTCACAATCATAAAACGTGGCAATGGACAAGAGTATTCTAATTGATTTAAGCATAACAACAGGGGAGAAAGTTTCTTCATAGTCCACCTCTTCTCGCTGGGTATAGCCCTTTGCCACAAGTAGAGCCTTAAAGGTTTGTACCTTACCAGTTTGATCTCGTTTTCACTTGTAGATCCACTTGCAACCAATAGGTCTTTCACCATCTGGTTGGTCTACAAGTTCCCAGACTGAATTGAAGCACATTGACTCGATTTCGAGGTCCATGGCTTTAATCCACTAGTCTCTATCTATATCATTCATTGCATGTTTATAGGTCCATGGATCCTCATTGCCATCATCAGGTATGACGACCTGGGTTTCAGTCAAACCCATGTAACGGTCGGGTTGTCTAACATCCCTCCTACTACGTCGAGACATTCTCAACTCTTGAGAAGGACTAGCTTGATCAACAACTTTTGTTGATTTATCTGTAGCTTTCCTGGAAATTTCACTCAAGATAATCCTGCTACGAGGTCGTTGATCTCTCATGTGGTCTTCCTCTAAGAACGTGGTGTTTGTCTATACAAGCACCTTGTCCTCTTGAGGATCATAAAATAGACCCCCTTTTGTTTCTTTAGAGTATCGTACGAATAGGTATAATTTTGAACGTCGTTCAAATTTCTTTGGATTGGACACCAACACATGTGTCGGACATCCCCAAATCCTGAAGTGACGTAAACTGCCTTTACGCCCTTTCCATAACTCATAGGGTCTTTCTGAAACACTCTTAGAGGGAACCATGTTCAAACTATACATAACAATTTCTACTGCATATCCCAAAAACAACTAGGCAGTTGAGCATAACTCATCATGGATCGAACCATGTCTAACATAGTTCTATTTCTCCTTTCAGATACACCATTTTGTTGAGGTGTACCAAGCACTGAGAGTTGGGATACAATTCCATGTTCTATCATATAGTCTTGGAATCTCAAATTCATATACTCTCCACCTCGATCAGATTGAAGTGTTTTAATCGTTTTACCTAATGTGTTCTCAACCTCTGTGTGACGCCCGGGGAAGAGGGGTACATGAATGAACCGAGCCCACATCTGAATGAGAGGGATCCTGAGGATATGAATGTATGGTGCCCGAGGAAAAGGGGTACATGCGAGTGACCATAAGGATGTGAAAGTATAATTGAGAAAGGCTTAAAAGAATTGATAGCTACTACCTATACCAACAAGGTGCACCTTCCTTTTCTGGTGGCTCAATCATAGAACTCCACGATTAAGCGTGCTTGGCTTGGAGCAATTCTATGTTGGGTGACCTCTTGGAGAATTTTTCTAGGGAGCATGTGAGTGAGGACAAAGCATCTTTGAAAGGACCCCGTGTTGGTTTGTGGGGATAGTGTCTTCCCTCTTACAAGCAGTCATGGATGATATAGTGACGCAGCCAGGTCGCAGAGGATCCTGGGCCTGGGGCGTTACACTCTGCCTTATACTCCTTGAACTTTTCAAGGGTTTCGGAATTATGATGCATTAGGTAAAGGTAACCATACCTAGAATAATCATCAATAAAACTGATGAAATATTCATACCCTCCTCCTGCCTTGACATTCATAAGACCACAGAGATCCGAATGCACGAGCTCTAAGGATTCTTTGGCTGTATAACATTTTTCAGAAAAAGATCGTTGATCGAACCATGTCCAACATGGTTCTATTTCTCCTTTCCGATACACCGTTTTGCTGTGGTGTGCCGGGAGCTGAGAGTTGGGATGTAATTCCATGTTCTATCATATAGTTTTGGAATTTTAAATCCATGTATTCTCCACCTCAATCTGATCGAAGTGTTTTAACTGTTTTACCTAATTGATTTTCAACCTCAGTCTTGAATTTCTTGAACTTTTCAAGTGTTTCAGACTTGTGGTGCATTAGGTAAATATGCCCATATCTAGAATAATCATCTATAAAAGAGATGAAATATTCATATCCTCCCCAGCTTTAACATTCATCGGACCACAAAGGTGCAATGTATAAGCTCTGTAGAGGTCTTTGGCTCTGTAACCTTTTCCACTAAAAGGTCTTTTAGTCATTTTGCCTTCTAGGCAGGATTCACATACTGGCAAATAATTTTCTTCTAACTCGTTTAGAAGTCCGTTCTTTACCAATCTCTCAATCCTATTGAGATTAATGTGACCCAATCTTAGATGTCAAAGATGAGCATTTTCTTAGGAGAAATTTTACGTTTCTTAGTTTGTGCGTTTGCAGTTTTAAATAATTCGATGTTCAAAACCATTTTGACCGAATTAGGCTTTAAAACATACAATCCATTTTCTAATGAAGTTTAACATATTTCTAAACCTTTCTTCAAAATAAACACTTTATTCATAGAAAAGGAAATGCAAAATACATTGTTCTATAAGGCAAGAAATGGAAATAAGGTTTCTAGTAAACCACAGTATCACTAATATATTGTCCAACAATACATATTTCTTGCCAAAATAAAGCTTCATTGTGACTACTACTACAGCTGAGACGACTTCTCCATTTCCAACCCGGAGCGTTATCTCTCCTTGTTGTACTGCTTGCCAGAATAAATTCCTGAAAAGAATAGCAAACATGATTAGTGGCGTCCTCAATCAAGTATCCAAGTTGTTTTATCATTATCCACTAAACAAGCTTCTAGGCAAAGTAAATCATATTTACCTTCCTTCTTCTTTTTCTCGCAATGTACTTGAGCAGATTCGCTTTTCAATGCCCGCTTTTAGTTGCGGTGGAAACACTTTCTTTGTCGTAACGCGTTTGACTTTCTTGCCCTTCCGGCGCAGCTTTGTCGATCTGTTTCCTTTACCAACCTTCTTCATGTTCTTCTTCTTTCGTATCAGGTTAGAAGAAGAGGAAGCCACTGTTTTTGTCCCAGAGGTCGAACCTCTGTGATAACTCCTACTGGCAACATTTGCCTCACCTTTCGCTCCCTGAATTTTCATCAAAGACCCGAAAGGTCCGGAGTTCATTCGAAGGGAGAGGTAAGATTAAAAGTAAGCTTGTTCATAACAACATTACTTCTAAAGCTGCAGAAACTATTTGGAAGGGGTTCCAGAATGAAGCTATCCTGGCTTGATTCATCGATGGTAGCACCATTCAACTCCGCGATGTTAAAGTGCACCATCATATCCAGGACATGATCCCGAACAGATGTACCCTCCGGCATCCTCGAGTTGAATATGTACTTTAAGGCATTATGTCGGGCTTGTGTGGATCGTTGTCCAAACATACCCCGCATGTAATCCATGATTTCTTTGGCGGTAATCATGCCCTCATGCTTCTTGGCTAATATGTCAGACATACTTGCCAGCATGTAGACCTTGACCTTATCATTGGCCTTGATCCATCGATCATATGCATCACGAACGTTTCATGACGCATTCGAGCCTGGCATCTGAGAACACACCTCAATTAGCACAAACTTCAGATCATCCATTACCAAAATAGTGTTGAGTTTGTTTTTCCATGTCATCATATTCTTTCCGGTTAACTTTTCCGCACCCAAAAGGAAATTATAGAGCTAGACATTTTTGCTGAAAAATTTACAAACAAACTTGTATGAGTTTCTTGCTATAACTCTAATCCAATCATGTTTTAGCTAATTATCAAATGATTCCTAGGCCATTTATAATTTGCAATGATACTCCAAAGGTTTAGAATGTATGACACCGAAGGGTAATAAAAAACACTCCTCCTCTAGATCAAGATACTCTTGACCAAAACCTAATACCAGAATAACTCTTATTCCTATAGGTTTTATATACCATTTTTCGGTCTGGATACATACACAACTTATGTACCCCGTGAGTGTAACCTTCTGTCTTTTGATCCTAGAGTCTCGATCCAATAAAATCCGTCGAAGGGAGGACTAGATTGAAAAATAGTCTAAGGAAATCTTTATCCCTTTCGGGTGTCTACAGTGTTTGTTCCCTTATGATCAAGCCCTCCGAAGGGATTGTCTGGTCCAGGCCAAACTAGCAGGCTGACCATAGTGGTCTAACGGTATAAACCGACAAAAGAGACCGTAGGTTTTGTTTTCACTAAACCTACTCCCACTCACTATAAGTACCCTCTCCATTCACCTTGATATTGACTCATACAAACACCATCCAAGAGGGGACGCTCCGTTTGCGCCACGAGGCCAAGTATGAGTCTCATGGTGTGAACTTCCCGGAGATAGCGTAGGTGGAAAAATATGTATCTCATACACTTTTTCCTCCCACTGAATACTTTAAGTTTATAGGAATCTTACTTAGGCTAAAATCCGGCTAATGGTTTTACCTAACTCTATCAACATAACTCTTATATTGATAATCAATATAACTCTTATATTGATTTTATCCTAAGTTTGTTAATATAACTCCTTATATTAAACCTAGGATTTCTAGTTTATTAACCCCTTAATAAACCCATTGACGCTTCTCTGTAATTTATAAAACTCTCTCGATTAAATTTCACTCCCGTGCCGTTCCCGGTGTAGGGTGTTCCGTTTAAACACTTTATATACCCAAACTAGACAGAACTTTCCTTAGACAGAGTTCCTTTTTTAATCATAGTTTATAAATTACTTGGTTCCTAATTCTAATCTAATTAGAACTAGATAACCTAAGGTCTATTATTTCCAAGTTCTAAACACTTTAAAACTAATAATTAACCTTAGGTGACATGTATACTATGTTTTAGTGCTTGATCATTCATCACATGAATAATAAGACATTCATAGCTTATTCATCTCATGAAATATAATGCATGTCAATGCTGTCCATAAATTAATATAACAACTTTATATTAATTAATCGTGCAAACTATATAATATAACTCCTTATATTATAAATGATGCATGAAAATACTTAACCTAAGGTGGGATTTCTAAAATACAAGCATACACTATGCATGGCAATAATTACACAACAATTGCATAATTAAAATAACAAAATAGACCAATTTTGGCACCCTAGAAATAATTTTAATTAATATAATCTAATTATATTAATTAAAAATTAATATATTAAATATATTAAATATAAAACGCTTTTATAATTAATATATAATAAAAAATCCATTTTTTGCCCGTTGCTGAATTCTGCGAAATGCCTCTAGCGTTGCAACGCTGCTTCTTGTCGTCTTCTGCCGAGCGTTGCGCAACGCCACAACGTTGCAAGAGGTTGCGTTGCAACGCTGCCTCCTATGCGCGCATTCTCCCGCAAGCGTAGCGTTGTAATGCCGATGAACAGCGTTGCAACGCTGCACACAGACAGCACATGGAATCACCATTCCTTGCTCGTTTTTGCTCCGATTTTCTCAGCAACCATTTTTCCCTCGATCGACACGGACTTACAGACTCGATTTACAATTAAAAATGCCCAAAACACCGGGCCCTTACATTAAACGATTCAATGGAAATTGTAAATCTAAGTGCCAAAATTGAAAACATCTAATTTTGCAAAACCGTTCATACATCTCATGCAAAAATAGTAAATCCCACCTTGTTCTAGAAAAAACTCCAGAACATAAATCAAGAACGCAATTGGGCTCGGATACCAATTGAAGGGAATCGTAGTCCCGCAGCGGAAGTGATTGCGAATCGCGCGCTCTTGATTTAGTTACAACGATTAATTCAAGAACATAAAACACTAGATTAAGCATGTAAAATAGAATGGACAGCAAGAAATTACCTTTGAAGAACCTTTCTTCAAGTGCTCCTTTCTCCCACGATCACGATCTCAGCAACAGGAACTCCAACGTATGAAGACACGACCACCAGATCTTCTCCGTTGTTCTCTAGGTGAGGGAGGAAGGTGGGTTCCCTTTAGGAGAGGTGAGGTATTTTGAGAGAGATGTGTGCTTTGGAACTCTTCCAACAACACAACAAGAGAGCTTGTTAAACGTTAGAATTCCTTAACCTAGTTGCATCTCATGCAACCATATATATAGGGGAATGGGATGGAAATGACCATCCTACCCCTCCTTTATTCTCTCTTTAATATATAGTTTATATATGAATCTAATTCACATTAAAACTATATATTATATCAATTATATCTTATATAAATGATATAACACCTCAGGTATGAAATTGAACACTTCAATTTTACTCCTAACTTTATACCCTCAATATTACCATATTGAGCCAACGGAGGGATCTAATGGACCTACAGTTCATGAGCTCCAATGATGTGAGATTCACTGATCAAACTCTTTGATCCAGTTAATCAATATTCATTAACTACAAGTCACTCCACTATAGACTTGTAGCTGCACTTTCCTCACTGTAGATATTATTGTGTCCAATGATATAGTCATTACCCATGAGTCGACCCTTCACAGGTTGTTCGTAATCATAGCTGGGTCAAATTATCGTTTTACCCCTGTGATTACCTCTTTGCTCCTTAAGCACCACTGATCCTCTAATGAAAAACAAGTCTAAGGTCCTACCATAGACTCATACCCTCATAGAGGGCGGGGCCCCATTGTTCAAGACCTGGAGTCAGTTCTTAAGGGGAACAACCTATCTAATTCCTTAGTGTAGGAATGAGTGAATTCCATCTTGCACAATTAAGTTCCCAGCTACCTACGAGGTGAGAAGGTAGGTTTATTGAGTCGGCTACATGTCACTCTCACCCACACTAGTCTAAGGACAAACCCCTATAAGTAGGAGTTCTTAACTTGCTCAGGATTCAGGTCGAGTCACTAATGACCATCTATAAATTACTAGTTTTATCCTGTTAACGGTGTTACACTGGTTAGACTAATAATTTTCGATCCAGTCTTGTATGAACTCTTCATACAGGATGCCCCCACTCGCATGTCAACTACATGAATGAGTTGGATTACCTCATTTGTACTAATTACAAAGTGGGTCACATCCATGATGTTACCAGAATAAGGTTTCCAACCTTATTCTTATACCATAGACCATTTAGGTTATATTCTTGAACTCAACCCAAATAGTGTCCACTACACTGATTTCAAGATAAATGTTATAATCTTGGAGCTTAGTTTATTGGATTTATAAAAGAAAGACTGTAATCTTATCAAAACAAATAATACTTTATTTAATTGATCAAAATTACACAAGTTTAGGGCATAAATCCCAACACTTCCTAAGGACATAGTAAGTACATAAGTTTAAGTAACTATTATTCTTCTTGTAGATTGAACTTTCAAGACACCAGATTTATAGTTATGGATAAGTCGTGGATGTCAAAAAATAGGATGTCATCAGAATATCGTTTAGGAGTTGAGACGTTTATCCAAAATGGTATACGACATTCAAATAGGTCAGATGTCATTTGTTGTCCATGCTTGAAATGTGTGAATGCAAAGTCTCAAAATGCGAATGTCGTAAGAGACCATTTATATATTAATGGCATTGATGAAAGCTATAGAACATGGATTAAGCATGGTGAGTCACTACCGAATGAGAGGAAAGAGCAAGCTGAAGTTGAGGACGAAGATGTTGACGACACAATAGGAATGTTTGAGGCTGCACATAATTATTTTAATGACAAGTCTCCAATATTTGAAAAAGTGTTAGATGATGCCAAAAACACCATTGTACTTAAATTGTAACAATTTTACCAAAATATCTGCATTGATAAAGTTATATAATTTGAAAGCAAAGTTTGGATGGAGCGATAAGAGTTTCACTGAGTTGTTAGCATTGGTTCGTGACATCTTAACAAGTCCAAATGAACTTCCTAGCTCTACATATCAAGCCAAAAAAATCTTGTGTACTCTTGGAATGAAGTATGAAAAGATTCATGCATGTAGTAATGATTGTTGTTTATTTAGAAAAGAGCTTGCAGATGTAGAAGTATGCCCTACATGCGGAACATCAAGATGGAAGCTTTGTAAAAATTCGAAGGATGTGATGAAGAACATTCTGACGAAAGTCATGTGGTATTTCTCTCCTATCCCAAGATTTGAAAGAATGTTTCGCACTAAAGAAATATCGAGTTTGTTGACTTGGCATGCTAATGAACGAGTAATTGATGGGTACATACGACATCTTGCGGATACACTATCGTGGAAGCAAGTAGACAATTTGTGGCCAGAGTTTGGTTTAGAACCTAGAAATCTTCGCCTTGCTCTTTCAACTGATGGAGTCAATCCACACGGTGATCTTAGTAGTAGATATAGTTATTGGCCAGTTATGTTGGTGACATACAATTTACCTCCATGGTTATGCATGAAGCGAAATTTTTTTATGTTAAATGCATTAATATCTGGGCCTAAACAATCAGGGAATGACATAGATGTTTATTTAGCTCCATTATTTGATGATCTGAAAAAACTTTGGAATGATGAAGTTCAGTGTTACGATGTACATCATGAACAATCTTTCATACTTAAAGCTATTTTATTGTGGACTATTAATGATTTTCCTACATATGACAATTTGTGTGGTTGTACAGTAAAAGGATATCTTTGTCAAAAGGGAAAAAGATGGCATATCCTGGACATCGAAAACATTTACCCCGTAATCATCCATATAGAAGACAGAAGAAAGCTTTTAATGGTGAACAAGAATTAGAATTTGCTCTTGAACCATTAAGTGGAGAGGAAATTCTTGCGAAAGTTAGTAGACTTCAATACTCGTTTGGAAAGAAGCCAAGAAAGGAAAAAAATAAAGGAGATCCTTCAAGCACTTATTGGAAGAAGAAGTCTATTTTCTTTGAGTTAGAATACTGGAAACATTTTGACGTGCGACATTGTTTAGATGTGATGCATATTGAGAAGAATGTGTGTGCAAATATAATTAGCACGTTACTTGATATTCCCGGCAAGACAAAAGATGGATTAAAAACTCGTTTAGATTTGGTTGAATTGAACATTAGGTCAGAGTTGGCCCCTCAATTAGGAGAGAAAAGAATCTTCTTACATCCAACATGTTATACACTATCGCGGATGGAGAAATTGAATTTGTGTAAGACACTATCAGAAATTAAAGTACCTGAAGGTTATTCATCCAATATACAAAGTTTAGTGTCGCTCACAGATTTGAAACTTTATGAGCTTAAATCGTATGACCACCATGTTCTTATGCAACAATTATTACCTGTGGCTATACGTGGTATTTTACCAAAGCAATTCTTCGCCTGTGCTTCTTTTTCAATGTCATATGTAGTAAGGCGATCGATTCATCAAAGTTAAAAGGCTTGCAAGAGGATGTAGTGGTTACTTTGTGCTTGTTAGAGAAATATTTTCCACCGACATTCTTCACGATAATGGTACATCTTGTGGTCCATCTTGTAAGAGAGATAGAATTTTGTGGACCAGTGTATTTTAGGTGGATGTATCCTTTTGAACGATATATGAAAGTTCTAAAAGGTTATGTGCGAAATAGAAACCGGCCAGAAGGATGCTTTGGAGAAAATTATATTGTGGAGGAGGTCAGAGAATTTTGTTCGAATTTCTCTCTGGGTTGAATCTATTGGGGTAATGCGTTCAACGACAAAGAAAGAGAAATCAGGTTTTGATAGACCATTGTCTGTTGCTCACTATATCAAACCCAGTAAGGAACAATTGGATCAAGCTCATCTTTATGTTCTTCAAAATGTGAATGACGTGCTTCCATACGTAGGGTACGTAAATCTCAATTCTTTCGCATAACTATCCAACTATGGAATGATGTAATAATTTTCATGTGTTCTATGAATTTAGGCAACACATGGAAATCTTGTTGGATGTTTGTGATATAGGCGATAAGGCTATGTAGAGATCGTTTCATGTGTATTCTTCATAATAAAGTTATGCTCTTCTCGTAAAAGGAATCTTGTTGGATGTTTGTGGATGAATTAGTGATTTCATGTTTTTTTGGATATATAGAAGTGTTCTGCAATGTTTCAGGTTATGGTTAGTTGATGTTCTTTTGAGGTCATGCCGAAATTTTTACTTATTGACTTGATTTCGTGTTAGTTTTAGAGTTTATTGTTTTTGTGATATAGGTGTTAAGGTTTGTGATATAGGAGTTTATGGTTTTAGAGTTATGGTTAAGGTTTGTGATATACGATTATGGTTAAGGTTTGTGATATAGGAGTTTATGGTTTGTAATATAGTAGTTTATGGTTTTGGAGTTTTGGATATAAAAGTTTTCTGTGTGCATTGTTTTGGTTAAAAAAGAATTTTGTTGGATGTTGTTATGGATTAGTGATTTCATGTATGTTTTGGATATAAAAGTGTTTTTGTTGCAGGTTTATAAATTTGTATAGTGATTTCATGTGTGGTTTCAATATAGAAGTTAATATATTTGCAATATTTCAGGTAATTAGTTATTAAATATTGTTGGTTAGCCATCGGGCTATCAACTTTTTTTTTATTAAATTATGCTAAAAACGATGACGGGCATTGTCTGTCATTAAATAAAAAACTATGAACTAAAATAATGACGGACATATAATGACGAACAATGGGTTTTTAAATTTTTTTCCAAATATAAATGACGCATAATGCCCGTCATAAAAAGTGACCGAGTTTTAATGATGGGTAATGCCCGTCATTAAAAATCAATGTCCGTCATTAAAAATTACTTTTCATGACGAGCAATGCCCGTCATTAAAAACTTGGTTCCAACCCACTTTTAATGACGGACAACACTTTTAATGACGGGCATTGTTCGTCATCAAAACCCAACCGTCATTGTATGTTATAATGACACTCTCATAGATGACGGGCGCGCGCCCGTCATCAAAACCCTTTTTTCTACTAGTGTGTATTTTTTTATGAATGTCATTTAAATTTTTTCCCACCTTAGGATAAGCATTTTGTAACGCCCCAGGCCCAGGATCTCCTGCGACCTGGCTGCGTCACTATATCATCCATGACTGCTTGTAAGAGTGAAGACACTATCTCCACAAACCAACACGGGGTCCTTTCAGCATACTTTGTCCTCACTCACATGCTTCCTAGGAAATTTCCCAGGAGGTCACCCAACATAAGATTGCTCCAAGCCAAGCACGCTTAATTGTGGAGTTCTTATGATTGAGCCACCGAAAAGGAAGGTGCACCTTGTTGGTATAGGTAGTAGCTACCAATTCTTTTAAGCCTTTCTCAATTATACTTTCATATCCTCATGTACCCTCTTCCTGGGCACCATACTTTTCATATCCTCGAGATTCCTCTCATTCGGATGTGGGCTCGGTTCATTCATGTACCCTCTTCCTCAAGCGTCACATGCCCACTCAGCTTCCGCCTTTGGTTCGTCCCCCAACCACATCTTACTAGGAGAGGTTCCGCTCGATACCATTTATAACGCCCCAGGCCCAGGATCTCCTGCGACCCGGGCTGCGTCACTATATCATCCATGACTGCTTGTAGAGTGAAGACACTATCCCCACAAACCAACACGGGGTCCTTTCAACATACTTTGTCCTCACTCACATGCTTCCTAGGAAATTTCCCAAGAGGTCACCCAACATAAGATTGCTCCAAGCCAAGCACGCTTAACTGTGGAGTTCTTATGATTGAGCCACCGAAAAGGAAGGTGCACCTTGTTGGTATAGGTAGTAGCTATCAATTCTTTTAAGCCTTTCTCAATTATACTTTCATATCCTCATGTACCCCTCTTCCTCGGGCACCATACTTTTCATATCCTCAGGATTCCTCTCATTCAGATGTGGGCACGGTTCATTCATGTACCCCTCTTCCTCGGGCGTCACATGATTGTGACGACCACATCCACAGGTACTAGTTATTTATCTTAATTAACGTTCTATTAACCTTCGTGCTTAGTCGGATTAGTAAATTTTCATCAGGCTCGGTGAGAGGGAGTTTTTGATGTTACTTAGTTAAAGCGAAATATTCTCCTCTAGATAATTACTTATTAAAATTAAAAGAAAAGAAGAGGCAATGGCACTTTGGTTATTAATGGTTAATGGAGGGTGACAATTGACACTTAGGATATGACCTAATTTATTGGTATTTAAGCTCCTTATTTGTCTACAAATGCAAAGGAAACCCTAACCCTAGCCCCATCATCTCCCTCATCTCCTAGTTTGCCCTAGCCAAAACCCTAAGTTTATTGCCGTTGCCCTACCGCTGGCGAAAATCCATGAGCCGATCCACGAACGTCTGCCTCGATTGCGTGAGCATGACCACACCGGAGAGTCACCGAGTACCCGATCGCAGCGGCACGGACGATCGCGCGCTACCTCGCCGCACGCCCATCCTCGACTCCAAACGGCAGCGGTCTCCCATGCGCCCGATCGTGAGCCGCCGTTCGCAAGCCTACGCCCCGCCCATTGACGAGCCCTCTCCTCGCAGCCGCGGTGCGCCCTTCTTTGGTCGAAGCTCCAAGCCGCAAGCTCGCCGATCGGAGCTTCCCTTTTTCGGCCGCCTTTGCTGCTGCGAAGAAGCGTCGCCGCCGCCGCCGGAGCTCGCGAACGGAGAAAGTCACGCGCCGCCCGGTGAGTCGAAACCCTCGGCGATTCTTTGCTACTCATAAACGTTACTGCCACGCCGCGCCGCTCGGAGGATCACCACCGCCGATCGCCCATATACCTTGCCGCTGCCGTCCGGATCCGCCCGACCACGGTAGCGGCGGCAAACCATTCTTGCAAATTCTTTGGTTTTCGATTCGGTGAGCATCTTTTGTTACGACCGAAATCGGAATGAGTTATACAATGACTTTTGGATTATTAAGACGCTTCGTAAAGTATCGAAATTATTGTTCGAACACGACTTTTTGGGGGCCAAGATTGGAGCGGAATTGAGGGTAAAACGTCGAGACGAACTAAGGAATACTAGGTTTTCGCTACCGAACTTGAGGTAAAGCGGGGCACGAAGCCTTATGAACGTAAATTAGGTATTTTTACTTTATGGATTCGGTGTAAGTTTAGAGAATAATTTCGGATTGTCGTGCGCGATTGGGTTCTACTAAAGAAGAGCACTCAAGGAGCTCGGGTTAAGTTTTGGAATAGAATCAAACTAAGGTAAGGGACCTTGTGCGAATCTTTTAAATGGGATTAGAGAAAACGAATTTCAATATTTTATGTGAAATTAGTACGATATTTTACTTAAAAAGATTTAATGATTTTCATACGAGAATATCCTTAGAGATTTTATGTGAAAATACTTTGATATTCTATGTGAAGGTATCTCATTATTTTATGCGAGCATAATCTAGTATTTTATGCGAGAATGTCTTTGTATTTTACGTAAGGATATTCCAATATTTCATGTGAAGATAGTACAAGATTATCTATGAGAATATTGTATGATTATATACGTGAGTATTACACCTATCGATGTGAAAGGTCATGATTTGCATATTAATGATAATGGTTGTGGCATGTACACTATAGTTATGTTGAATGATGGGACCTCATGCATGTTATGTATGTCATGAAAAGATTTGATGAAAAGTGTGGACATTGGTCTCCTGAGTGCATTATGTGCATGGTCAAACATGCAATAGAGACCCTATGGGTCAAATTACAGGGGTCTGTGAGAGACTCAAATTATTACAGGGGTCTGTGAGGGACTCAAACCATACAGGGGTCTGTGAGGGACTCAAAATGAAATGACTCAGGATGACCAGTCGGCCACATAAATAAAAAGGAAGTCATGGATTAAAGACCTGACAATATGAGAAAGTTTTAGGTCCCGCATGTGTACATTTCGAACAAGTTTAAAAGTCATGATTGTATGTGTATGCATATCCCAAACCTCGGTAGCGAGGTCACTTACTGGGTATTGTTTTTACAATACTCACCCTTTCTTTTAAAAATGTTTTTCGTGTAAGGCTAAGGACGCGTGCGGGGCGAGTGACGGAGGCGCGTTGCCAGGACCATGGGAATAGACATGTTTTCCGCACATTTCTTTTATAACTGATGTTGTCCCTTTATGTTTTTCGAAGTTTAAATTTACTTTACAGATTTTCAATAGGCCATGTTTAAACTGCTCCTTTTACCGGTTTTGAATGTTTTTCTTGGGATCCCTAAAGACAAATTATTTTCATTGGAAATTTACAGATCGTTTTATCTATGTTGGCCTATAAATGCATGCATGTGTAGTAATGTCCCTAAGAGTTTAGTCATAGAAAAGTAGGGGCGTTACAGTTGGTATCAGAGCCCTAGGTTTAAGGGTTCGTAGACTTTGCTTACTGAGTAAGCCTGAGTAGTTCCCATGGTTGAACAACGCGTTAGGTCACCGCCAGTGCGTTCTGTATTTTATTAATTAAGTAAATGACTATGATGTGATTCTGTTTTATGCATATACATGAACTTAAAACCCTAAGGGGTGATCCTACCTTACAGTTAGAAGGTAATGAAAACTGAGTTAGAAACTCTCTGTATTGTAGTACGGACAAAATGCCACCTAGAGGTCGTGGGAGTGGTAGAGGACGTGGTAGAGGCCGGAGGGCAAGAGAAAACGTTGACACACAGCCAGAATTACCACTGGAACAGGAAGAGATTGCTCCACCGCATTGCACCTCCCCGGGACCCGGCTGGCCGCGGAGAATGCACCTGCAGTTGCTCCAGTGGCGGATCAAGGGAACACTAACGTTATGACTATGATGGTAGAGGCTATGCAGACTCTAGTGCGAGCTACAGTAGCCACTCAGCTGGCCCAAGCAAATCAGGGACGGAACGATGCAACTCTGGAGTCTCGATATCTGAAGGACTTCAGGAAATATGATCCCAGATCGTTTGATGGGTCTTCCAGTGACCCCACTGTGGCTGAGTTATGGTTGTCCTCCATTGAGACCATCTTCAAATTGATGAACTGCCCTGAGGACCAGAGGGGTGTCCCGTACTACCTTTATCTTTGAGGATGACGCGTATTTATGGTGGGAGTCCGCCCAGGGAACCATTGTCGCCAGCGGAGAAACGATTACCTGGAATATGTTTAAGGAAGCATTCTGGCGGAAATTTTACCCTGCTGCAGCTCGTTACAGGAAACAAGCAGAATTCTTACAACTTAGCCAGAACAGGAGGGCAGTGGAGGTATATGAGAGAGAATTCACCCGCTTCACGCACGCTTTGCCCCGAGCTAGTAGACACAGAGGCGAAAAAGACAGAGCGTTTCATCATGGGATTTGGATGAAAATGTTCGAGGCTTCATCCAGGCACTAGCACCTCCTGATTATGCCTCCGCAGTGAGAGTGGAGGAATTGATTTGGGTGCGGCGCGAGCACAAAGCAGTGAAGTGGTTAACCTGGCGCAAAGATGGCAAATCATAAGAGGAAGTGGGACCACCCAAATTCAAGCTCATAGCGTCCCCCAGCGTACTCGCATAGACCAGAAATTTTTCGCGAGTTCAGGTCGAAACCACGAGTCAACAGAACGGAAATAACGGTGGAGATAAGCCACAATGCAAAAGACTGTGGTAGCGACATTGGGGTAAGTGTTTGGCCTTGGTCCGAGTGTGCTTGGATGTGGGAAAGAAGGGCACAGAGCTAATAGCGCCGAGTCAAGCCAAAGACTAGCCAACCTCGGGTTATCAATAGTGGGACTGGCTGTGAAGCTGTTATACATCAAGGAAGAGCTTATGCAAGCACCGAAGAAAAAACATCTATGGCTCGGGACTCGGTGGTTACAGGTACACTTCCATTACTTGGGCACCTTGCCTTTGTATTATTTGATTACGGTTCTACACACTCTTTTATTTCTCGCATCCTTCGTAAGTCAAGTGAGTTAGAACTAGAACGATTCTGATATGCTCTGTGCATCTCCACTCTGCGAGGATAAATTTGTTAGCCACTATGAAAGTCAAGGATGATAGTGTGACCATCGCATGAGACCATGAGTTAACATAAAATCTAGTAGTCTTAGACATGTTTGACTTTGATGTGATATTGGGTATGGATCAAGTTAGCGCAGAACCATGCTTGCATTGATTGTTTCGGGAAGGAGGTAGTGTTCACTCCTCCCCGACCAACCCAACTACTGAGTTCGAGAGGCACGATAGCGGAAGTAGGCCTAAGGTAATTCACGCCCTTAAGGCCGAGAAGTTATTACATCGGGAGCTTGGGCGTCTTAGCTTGCATACTAGATGCAAGGTGCACGGAGATCTCTGTGTCACCTGTACGATGGTGAATGAATTTACAGACGTTTTCCCGAGGACCTCCCGGAATACCTCCGGTCGAGAGGTAGATTTTAACATCTGATTGGAATTGGGGGCGACCCCGATATCCAAGGCACCGTCTGAGAATGGCACCGTGAGTTGAAAGAAGCTGAAACTACGATTACAAGACTTACTAGACAAGGGGTTTATACGCCTAGCGTTTCGCCTTGGGAGCACTGTGTGTTGTTCGTGAAAAGAAAGAGCGGGTCCATGCGCTGTGTATAGATTACGAGGAGTTGAATAAGGTTACAATCAAGAATAAATACCCTCTTCCCAGAATAGATGATTTGTTCGATCAGTTGCAAGGAGCAACAGTGTTCTCCAAGATTGATCTGAGATCAGGCTACCATCAGTTGAGAATCAGTGAAGAGGATATTCCTAAAACAACATTGAGATCACGTTATGGGCATTACGAGTTCACGGTGATGCCGCTTTGGTTTGACCAACGCTCCGCCGCTTTTCATGGACTTGATGAACCGTTTATTCAAAGAGTTTCTTGATACGTTCGTGATAGTATTTATCGACGATATACTGATATACTCCAGGTGTGACGAAGATCATGAAAGGCACCTGAGAAAAGTTTTACTCACACTGAGAGAGAATACGTTATATGCAAAATTTTCCAAGTGTGAATTACGCTCGATGTATCCTTCTTAGGGCATGTGGTGTCCGGCTGAGTCTCTGTTGACCCAGCGAAAGTGGAGGCCGCCACGCGTTGGCCTCGTCCCACCACCGCACTGAGGTGCGTAGTTTTCTGGTCTTGCGAGTTATTATAGACGTTTACGTGCGGGACTTCGCCAAGATAGCCATGCCCATGACTCACCGACGCGCAGGGAAACTCATTTGTTTGGGATGATGCTTGCGAGGCGAGTTTCCGAGAACTCAAGTGCAGATTAGTGTCGGCCCCATTTCTTACAAATCCTCGAGGAACAGGGAGCTTTGTGGTTTCTGATGATGCTTCTAAGAAAGGTTTGGGTCGTGTTCTAATGCAAAGACGGTAAAGTAATAGCCTATGCATCCCGACAATTAAAGACGCATGAGAGGAATTATCCAACTCATGACTTGGAACTAGCAAAGCGATGGTCTTTGTATTAAAGATCCGAGACACATTACAGTGTATGGCGAGAAAATTCGATTTTTACAGATCATAAAAGTTCAAGTATCTGCTCACCCGAAAAGAGTGAACATGAGGCAACACAGATGGTTGGAATTAGTGAAGGATTATGACATAGACATTCAATACCACCCCTAAGAAGGCTAATGTCGTGGCCGATGCCCTCGATGGGGCCGATTCATACTTCAAAGACAAGTTCTTGGCGTGAGCAGAGTTACAGCAGAGTTTGCACGAAAAATCGCGAGACTAGTAGGAAAGACCACGGCTCGCTTAGCTCGATTAACGGTGCAACCAACTTTGAGACGACGTATCATTGAGGCTCAACAGTGGACCTCGCTTAGTAGAAAAGCGTCTCGCAAAGAACCCGGTGTGAGTGGTAGAGTTTTCCCTATCCACGATGGAGGATTACTATTTCGGGGGCGATTATGTGTGCCTGACGATGACAAACCGGCGAGATCTTGAGCGAAGCTCACAACTCACCATTTTCTATGCATCCTGGCAGTACCAAGATGTATCGAGATCTGAAACAGTCATTTTGGTGGTGTAACATGAAGCGCGACGTAGCAGAGTTTGTCAGCAAGTGTTTGACTTGTCAGCAGGTGAAGGCACCTAGGCAGAGACCCGCAGGATTACTGCAACCTTTACATGTACCAAAGTGGAAATGGGAGGAGATCTCTATGGATTTCATAGTCGGACTGCCTAGAACCTTACGAGGCTACTCAAGAAATTTGGGTCATAGTGGGCCAGATTAACCAAGTCAAAGACATTTCATACTGGAAACCCACCTATTCTACGGATAAGTGGGCGCAGCTTTACCTGGAAGAGATAGTCCGTTTACATGGGATTCCAGCCAAGATTATTTCAGACAGGGACCCACGATTCACCTCCAACTTTTGGAGGAGTTTACAGAAAGCATTAGGTTCACAGTTGAACTTTAGTACAGCTTTTCACCCACAGACGGATGGGCAGACAGAACGTTTAAACCAGATATTAGAAGACATGTTACGAGCTTGCACTTTAGACTTTCCAGGTAGTTGGGACACTCATTTGCATTTGATGGAGTTTGCGTACAATAACAGTTATCAGTCGACCATCGGAATAGCTCCATTTGAAGCTCTCTATGGAAAGCGTTGCAGAACTCCCGTTTTCTGGGAGGAAGTTGGTGAACGCCAGTTATTGGGTCCAGAATTGGTACAGGTCACTAATGAGGCAATACAAAAGATTAGGGCGCGAATGCAGACCGCCCAAGACAGACAAAAGAGTTATGCCGACACAAGACGAAGGGACCTAGAATTCGGTGTTGGGGACCACGTATTTCTTAAGGTGGCCCCAATGAAAGGAATTCTAAGGTTTGGTTGGAAAGGGAAGTTGAGTCCGCGCTTTATAGGACCATTTGAGATTTTAGAGAGGGTTGGTGTAGTGGCTTACAGGCTAGCATTGCCGCCTTCCTTAGCAGCAGTTCATAACGTATTCCATGTCTCCATGTTGAGGAAATACGTTCCCGACCCGACTCATGTCGTAGACTTCGAACCATTGCAGTTAGCAGAAGATCTGAGTTATGGCGAACGACCATGTGCATTATTGCAAGAGATCGAAAGACCTCCGTGAACCGGAAATCAACCTAGTTAAAGTGTTGTGGCAAAACCACCGCATCGAAGAAGCTACACAGGGCGCGAAGATGAAGTCGAGCTAAATATCCGAACTATTCCAAGAATAGGAACTTTCGAGGACGAAAGTTCTTAAGAGGAAGATTGTGACGACCACATCCACAGGTACTAGTTATTTATCTTAATTAACGTTCTATTAACCTTCGTGCTTAGTCGGATTAGTAAATTTTCATCAGGCTCGGTGAGAGGGAGTTTTTGATGTTACTTAGTTAAAGCGAAATATTCTCCTCTAGATAATTACTTATTAAAATTAAAAGAAAAAGAAGAGGCAATGGCACTTTGGTTATTAATGGTTAATGGAGGGTGACAATTGACACTTAGGATATGACCTAATTTATTGGTATTTAAGCTCCTTATTTGTCTACAAATGCAAAGGAAACCCTAACCCTAGCCCCATCATCTCCCTCATCTCCTAGTTTGCCCTAGCCAAAACCCTAAGTTTATTGCCGCTGCCTCTACACGTGGCGAAAATCCATGAGCCGATCCACGAACGTCCGCTCCTCGATTATGTGGCGCAGCCTGCACCGGAAGTCGGTGAGTCACCGAGTACCCCGATCGCAGCCACGACGATCGCGCTTACCTCGCGCCGCGCGCGTCCATCCTCGACTCCAAACGGCGGTCTCCCATCGCCGCCGATCGTGGCGCCGCTTCGCGAAGCCTCGCCCCGACCATTGACGAGCCCTCTGCGCAGCGCCGGTCGCCCCTTGGTCGAAGCTCCAAGCCGCAAGCCTGCCGATCGAGAGCTTCCCTTTTTCCAGCTGCTGCTGCTGCTGAAGAAGCGTGTCGCCGCCGCCGGAGCTCGCGAACGGAGAAGTCACGCACGCCTCCGGTAGAGTCGAAACCCTCGGCAGTTGCTGCTACTCATAAACGTTACCGCCGCTGCCGCCGCTCAGAGGATCAGCCACCGCTAACTGCCCATATACCTTGCCGTCGCCGTCCGGATTCGCCCACGACCACAGCGCCGGGCAGCACCATTCTTGCAGCTGCTTGTTTTCGATTCGGTGAGCATCTTTTTGTTACGACCCGAAATCGGAATGAGTTATACAATGACTTTTGGATTATTAAGACGTTTACGTAAGGTACTGAAATTATTGTTCGAACACGACTTTTAGGGGCCAAGATTGGAGCGGAATTGAGGGTCAAACGTCGAGACGAACTAAGGAATACTAGGTTTTCGCGCTGAACTTGAGGTAAGCGGGGCACGAAGCCTTATGAACGTAAATTAGGTATTTTTACTTTATGGATTCGGTGTAAGTTTAGAGAATAATTTCGGATTGTCGTGCGATTCAGGTTCTACTAAAGAAGAGCACTCAAGGAGCTCGGGTTAAGTTTTGGAATAGAATCTGAACTAAGGTAAGGGACCTTGTGCCGAATCTTTTTAAATGGGATTAGAGAAAACGAATTTCAATATTTTATGTGAAATTAGTACGATATTTTACTTAAAAAGATTTAATGATTTTCATACGAGAATATCCCGAGATTTTATGTGAAAATACTTTGATATTCTATGTGAAGGTATCTCATTATTTTATGCGAGCATAATCTAGTATTTTATGCGAGAATGTCTTTGTATTTTACGTAAGGATATTCCAATATTTCATGTGAAGATAGTACAGTATTATCTATGAGAATATTGTATGATTATATACGTGAGTATTACACCCTATCTGATGTGAAAGGTCATGATTTGCATATTAATGATAATGGTTGTGGCATGTACACTATAGTTATGTTGAATGATGGGACCTCATGCATGTTATGTATGTCATGAAAAGATTTGATGAAAAGTGTGGACATTGGTCTCCTGAGTGCATTATGTGCATGGTCAAACATGCAATAGAGACCCTATGGGTCAAATTACGAGGTCCGTGAGAGACTCAAATTATTACAGGGTGCATGAGGGACTCAAACCATACAGGTCCATGAGGACTCAAAATGAAATGACTCAGGATGACCATCGGCCACATAAATAAAAAGGAAGTCATGGATTAAAGACTGACAATATGAGAAAGTTTTAGGTCCCGCATGTGTACATTTCAACAAGTTTAAAAGTCATGATTGTATGTGTATGCATATCCCAAACCTCGATAGCGAGGTCACTTACTGGGTATTGTTTTTACAATACTCACCCTTTCTTTAAAAATGTTTTTCGGTAAGGCTAAGGGCGTGCGGGCGAGTGACGGAGGCGCGTTGCGAGACCATGGGAATAGACATGTTTTCCGCACATTTCTTTTATAAGCGATCTTTGTCCCTTTATGTTTTTCAAGTTTAAATTTACTTTACAGATTTTCAATAGGCCATGTTTAAACTGCTCCTTTTACCGGTTTTGAATGTTTTTCTTGGGATCCCTAAAGACAAATTATTTTCATTGGAAATTTACAGATCGTTTTATCTATGTTGGCCTATAAATGCATGCATGTGTAGTAATGTCCCTAAGAGTTTAGTCATAGAAAAGTAGGGGCGTTACACATGTTCATGCATTTTATTTGTATAATTGTTATATAAATATGGTTAAGATGCATGATTAATTTATTTTTCATGAGTAATTAATTATAAATGTTATAATTAGATTATATGGAAAATAAGTTGCATGGAGTATGTAATTACTTAGTTTAAAATAAATGTTATTTTATTTAAGTGATTTTAGTTATTCAATTAGTAGAATAATTTTTTATAATTCCAATTTGAAAATTGATTGTTGGTTTTATAACATAGTTCTTTGTCATAGGTTAATTATTAAATTTATAAATGTTATAAATTGAGGGGTTTTAGAAACCATAACCTATAACAGAGAATAGGATGCAAACATAGGAACTTGGGTTAAAATTAAATTAGTTTAAAATTGTTTAAAATTACTTTAGACCTAAGTTTTAATTTATAATATGATTAGAATTTAGTCTTACATAGTATTTTAAATAGTTTAAAATATAGTAGGACATTAGAACTTTGGTTATAAGGGAACTTTATTGGTGAAGTTCTGTCTAAGGTTGGGGGTACTTAAGCTGACGGTTAACAGAACACCTCCTACCTGGGAACTGATCCAGAGCTTGAGTTAAATTAACCTTAGTTCTATTTTATATCTAGGTTATTAAAATGTTTATTCACCTAGACATAAGATTAAAAGACCTAGTTATAATAGTTATAATAGGCATAGAGTTAGATAGATTCTTTTAGCCAGAATCCGACTAAGTTAAACCTATACCCTAACGTTAGGAGCTTCAGTGGGAGAAAATGAGATGTTCGCATCAAGTTTACTCTCACGTCCTCAAGAGTTCACACCGTGAGTTCCATGCTCGGCTACGTGGCGTCAATAGGGGCGTCCTCGCATGCGGTATATGTTTGCATGGTTCAATACCACGGTGAATGAGGGAAGTATCCATAGTAAATGGGAGCGGGCGCGTGTCAACGTATCCTACGGTCTCCATTAGGTCGCACCATGAGATTTCTATAGTCCACCGCTAGGTTGTCTGGAATGCCCAAACCCTACGGAGGGCTCCCGACTATAGGAATCGAACACCGTGAACTCCCGAAATGGATAGGGTCTCTTAGGTAATTTGCCAACGATTGTCTTTCTTAATAGTAGCTTGTTGGCTCGCACCTGTGGATCCGAAAATGGTAGGGTCACATTTACGGGATGAGTTAAGCTAGTTAACAAGTCCTTGACCAAACAAGCGGTAGCTAAGGACCATTGGGGCGTGAGATGTTCAGTAGTGAGAATTGGTGAGAAAGTCTCAATTCGGGGAGGAATGATGATCACTTGACGGAGGCTTTTGTTCTAAACCCTTGAAATATCATTGCAAAATTAAAGGTTTAATTTAAACACTAGGGTTCTTTAATAATTTTGCTAAATTTGATTGTTTTATAATGGGTTAAAAGGCATAACTAATTAGAACTATTTTGGATTTTCAGCATGTTGTCCTCATATATAGCCTTACTAAAAAAGGATCGTTTAACTTGTTAGAATTTTACTATGTGGAAATCGAACCTGAATACGATTCTCGTTGTTGACGACCTTCGGTTTGTACTGACTGAGGAATGTCCTCAGGTCCCTGCTCAAAACGCACCTCAATCAGTTAAGGATGTGTTTGACCGCTGGTCCAAGGCCAATGAAAAGGCCAAGGCCTATATCCTGGCTGACATACTGATGTTTTGGTCAGGAAGTTGAAGGGTATGGTCTCAGCTCGTGATATCATGGGCTATCTGCAGAGTTTGTCTGGACAACCGTCTGAACAGATTCGGCACGAATCCCTCAAGTACGTTTATAACGCGCGCATGAAGGAGGGAACTTCAGTGAGAGAACATGTTCTCGATCTTATAGTTCACTTCAACGTGGTCGAAATGATCGGAGCGATCTTGGATGAGCAAAGTCAGGTATTCTTCATCCTGGAATCTCTTCTGAAGAGTTTCCAGCCATTCCGTAGCAATGTGGAGATGAACAAAAAGGAGTATAACCTGACTTCCCTCCTAAATGAACTGCAGACTTACCAATCTCCTATGGATGATAAGGGACAGGTTGATGGAGAGTCAAATCAGTTTGCCCATTCCAAAAGGTTCCAGATGGGTTCATCCTCTGGAACCAAGCCCTGCGGTTCTTGTTCTGGGATTAAGAAGACTCGGAAGAAGACGAAAGGAGAAAAAGGGAAAGCTTCTGTCACTGCTGACACTGAGCTCAAAGAGAAGAAAGGTAAATTAGATTTACTTGTTCTTGAAACTCGTTTAGTGAAAAATGATGATTTTACCTAGATACTTGATTCAGGAGCCACTAATCACGTTTGCTCTTCGTTTCAGGAAACTAGTTCCTTCAAGGAGATCGAAGAGGGTGAGATGACGCTCAGGGTCGGAACGGGAGACGTCGTCTCAGTTCGTGCAGTGGGAGATGCCAAGGTGTTTTTCAGAGATAGATTTATTTTATTAAAAAATTTGTATATAGTTCCTAAGATTAAGAGGAACTTAATTTCTACCTCTTGTTTAATAAAACTTGGATATTGTATTTCCTTTTCATTAAATGAAGCATTCATTTTAAAAGAGGGTGTCAATATTTGTTCTCCTAAATTTAAAAACGGATTGTATGTACTTAAACCGAATCAAACTAAAGCAATTTTAAATCATGAGATGTTTAAAACTGCAAATACTCAAAGTAAAAGGCAAAGAATTTCTCAAAATAATACCTATCTATGGCATTTTAGACTTGGTCATATAAATCTCAACCGGATTGAGAGATTATCAAAGAATGGACTTCTAAACAAGTTAGAAGATTATTCTTTACCTCCTTGCGAATCATGCTTGGAAGGTAAAATGACTAAGCGACCTTTTACTGGAAAAGGTTACAGAGCCATAGAGCCCTTAGAACTTATACATTCAGATCTTTGTGGTCCGGTGAATGTTAAAGCTTGAGGAGGGTACGAATATTTCATCTCTTTCATAGATGATTATTCGAGGTATGGTTATCTATACCTAATGCATCACAAGTCTGAGGCTCTTGAAAAGTTCAAAGAGTATAAGGCTGAAGTAGAGAATGCATTAGGGAAAACCATTAAAACACTTCGATCCGATCGAGGTGGAGAGTATATGGATTTGAGATTCCAGG
This sequence comes from Trichosanthes cucumerina, assembly GCA_036507285.1. NCBI lineage: Eukaryota > Viridiplantae > Streptophyta > Magnoliopsida > Cucurbitales > Cucurbitaceae > Trichosanthes > Trichosanthes cucumerina. Next base: position 21,275,161 of record CM071844.1, read on the forward strand.
ACTATATGATAGAACATGGAATTAAATCTCAACATTCAGCACCTAATACACCACAACAAAATGGTGTGTCAGAAAAGAGAAATAGAACATTGTTGGACATGGTTCATTCTATGATGAGCTATGCTCAATTGCCTGCCTCGTTTTGGGGATACGGAGTAGAGACTGCAGTTCAAATCTTGAACACTGTTCCATCAAAGAGTGTTTCAGAAACACATTTTGAATTGTGGAAGGGGCGTAAACCTAGTTTACAACACTTCAGGATTTGGGGTTGTCTGACACACGTGCTAGTGACAAACCTAAAGAAACTGGAACCTCGTTCAAGATTATGCCAATTTGTTGGCTATCCCAAAGAAACGAGAGGTGGTCTTTTTACGACCCACAAGAAAACAAGGTGATTGTATCGACAAACACCACTTTCTTGGAGGAAGATCACATGAGGAACATCAAACCCGCGTAGTAAATTAGTGTTAAATGAAGCTACAGATGAACCAATAAGAGTTGTTGATCAAGTTGGACCTTCATCAAGAGTTGATGGAAGAGCCAACACATCAAGTCAGTCTCGTCCTTCTCAATCGTTGGGAATGGCTCGACGCAGTGGGAGGGTTGTTTCCCAACCTGACTGCTACTTGGGTTTAGCTGAAACTCAAGTTGTCATACCTGATGACGGCGTAGAAGATCCATTGTCTTATAAACAGGCAATGAATGACGTAGACAAGGATCAATGGATTAAAGTCATGGACCTTGAAATGGAGCCAATGGACTTCAATTCAGTATGGGAACTTGTAGACCAACCTAAAGGGGTTAGACCCATTGGGTGTAAATGGATCTATAAGAGAAAGAGATATGCAACCGGAAAGGTACAGACCTTTAAGGCTAGACTTGTAGCAAAGGGTTTTACCCAAAGGGAAGAAGTTGATTATAAGAAACTTTTTTCTCTGTTGCTATGCTGAAGTCAATAAGGATACTCTTGTCCATAGCCGCGTTTTATGATTATAAAATCTGGCAAATGGACTTCAAGACTGCCTTTTTGAATGGTAATCTTGAAGAGAGCATCTATATGTCTCAGCCCGAAGGGTTCATAACCCAAGGTCAGGAGCAAAAAGTTTGCAAGCTTAATCGATCCATTTATGGGTTGAAACAAGCATCCAGATCTTGGAATATAAGATTTGATGCTGCGATCAAGTCTTATGGTTTTGACCAAAACGTTGATGAGCCTTGTGTTTACAAGAGGATCATCAACGACAAAGTAGCTTTCTTAGTACTTTATGTGGATGATATCCTACTCATTGGGAATGATGTAGGATACCTTCTCGACATAAAGAATTGGTCACACCCAATTCCAAATGAAAGATTTGGGAGAGGCGCAATATGTTCTTGGGATTGGATCTTGGGAATCACAAGAACAAATCGCTAGCTCTGTCTCAGGCCTCTTATATCGACAAAATATTGTCTCGATATTCGATGGAGAACTCCAAGAGGGGCTTATTACCCTTCAGGCATGGAGTTCATCTGTCTAAGGAACAGTGTCTTAAGGCACCTCAAGAAGTTGAGGATATGAAACGTATTCCTTATGCCTCTGCAGTAGGTAGCTTAATGTATGTTATCGCGTACGAGGCGGACATTTGCTATCGCAATGAATAGTCAATAGGTACCAATCCAATCCAGGGTTAGACCACTGGACAACAGTTAAAAATATCCTCAAGTATCTTAGGAGAACGAGGGACTATACACTTGTGTATGCGACTAAGGATTTGATCCTTATGGGATACACTGATTCTGATTTTCAGACCGATGAGGATTCTCGTAAATCCACATCGGGATCAGTTTTCACCCTTAACAGGGGAGCTATAGTATGGTGAAGCATCAAATAAGGATGCATCGTTGACTCCACGATGGAGGCAGAGTATGTCGCTGCTTGTGAAGCAGCTAAGGAGGTTGTTTGGCTAAGGAAATTCCTTACTGATTTGGAAGTTTTTCCAAATATGGAATTTCCCATCACCTTATACTGTGACAATAGTGGTGTGGTAGCCAATTCGAAGGAACCTCGCAGCCATAAACGAGGTAAGCACATCGAGAGGAAGTATCACATGATACGGAAAATAGTGCAACGAAGAGATGTGACAGTCACGAAGATCGCTTTGGAGCACAACATTGCTGATCTGTTTACAAAGACTCTCACGGCTAAAGTGTTCGAGGGTCATCTGGAGAGTCTAGGTCTACGAGATATGTACATAGGCCAATCTAGGGCAAGTGGGAGATTTGTAATGGGTATATGGATGCCCTAGTTTATTGTATTTCTATCTCTGTAACCATTGTTTTAGATTATGATGTACCCTACTAGAGTTTTAGTTCAAGTGGGAGTTTATTAGGGTTTGTAACCTAAAACTCGTAGTTTGTAATTATGTTCTAATTAATGTAATAAAGTGTTATTATTTCAATAAAGAGTTATTGTTCATTATTTGCGTTATTGCCTTTATTTAAACCCTAAATCCAATTAACTAAACATCCAAGGTTGTAAAATGTATCTTTAACTGAATGTAGTGTACATATGAAGGATCTCGGTTCGAGATACAACCTAAAGGGTCTATAGTTAGGGGATAAGGTTTGGGTACCTTACCCTGGTAAAACTATGGATGTGGCCCACTTTGTATATGATACAAACACAGTGATCCTAACGTGTTCGTGTAGATGACATGTGAGTGGGGATATCCTATATAATGAGATTACATAAGACCGGACCACGAAATAGTAACTTCTAGTTGTAACTCCGTTGACTAGTTAGGTTTTTATTTCACTAGGATGACCTAGGCAACTTGATCTCAATCCTGAGCAGGTTACGAACACCTGTTCGCGAGGGATTGTCCTTTGACTAGTATGGGTGAGAGTGGTAAGATTCGCCGACTCAATATGTCTACCTACTTGGGGACAAGACCGAGTGAGCGGCTGGAAACTTAACTTAGCAAGATGGAATTCACTCATTCAAACTGAACAAAGGGTCCGACCCTTTCATTGGCCCAAGAGGGACTCTGTTTGTTGATAGGACCACAAACAAATTGTTCATTAGAGGAGCACTGGTACTTAAGGCACAATATTTAACCCAAGGGTAAAACGGTAATTTGACCCAGCTGGTGTTACGAACATTCGTGAAGGATTGACTTGCTGTTGTTGGTCAATATCCGTGGACACAGAAATATATCTGCAGTGAGAAGAGTGCAGCTGCGGGACTATAGTGGAGTGTTCCCACAGTTAACGAATGTTGATTGGGAGGTTAATGAGATTAACCGAGCAATCTCGTATCGTTGGAGCTTCTGATCTGTAGGTCCATTAGGTCCACCTTTTAGCTCGTAAAGGGTTCTTAGATCATTTGAATTTGAAATGTTCAAATTCATTAGGGAATAAATTTAATGTATATAGATACGATATAATATATAGTTTTTGAACTATATATTATAAATTTAATGTGAATATGATTCATATTAAATTATGGGAGAGAATTAAATATTTGAAAGAGTTCAAATATTAAATTCAAATGTGAATATGATTCATATTTGTAAACTATATGTTAAATCTTAATGTGCATGAGATGTACATTAAACTATTGTTGGGATTTATGCCCTAAACTTGTGTAATTTTAATCAATTAAATAAAGTGTTTTTGATAGAATTACAGTCTTGCTTTATAAATCCAATAAACTAAGCTCCAAGGTTATAACGTTTATCTTGAACATCAGTGTAGTGGACACTATTTGTGTTGAGTTCAAGAATATAACCTAAATAGTCTATGGTATAAGAATAAGGTTAGAAACCTCATTCTGGTAACACCATGGATGCGGCTCACTTTGTAATTAGTACAAATGAGGTAATCCAACTCATTCATGTAGTTGACATGCGAGTGGGGGCATCCTGTATGAAGAGTTCATACAAAGACCGATCATGAAATTGTTAGTCTAACCAAAGTGTAACACAGCTAATGAGGATAAGACTAGAAATTTATAGATGGCCATTAGTGACTCGACTTGAATCTTGAGCAAGTTAAGATCTCCTGCTTATAGGGGTTTGTCCTTAGACTAGTATGGGTGAGAGTGGCCTGTAGCCAACTCAATAAGCCTACCTTCACAGGGACAGAACCTCGTAGGTAGCTGGGAACTTAACTGTGTAAGATGGAATTCACTCATTCCTATATTAAGGAATTAGATAGGTTGTTCCCTTAAGACTGACTCCAGGTCTTGAACAACGGGGCCCCGCTCTCTATGAGGATATGAGTCTAAGGTAGAACCTTAGACTTGTTGTTCATTAGAGGATCAGTGGTGCTTAAGGAGCAAAGAGGTAATCACGGGGGTAAAGCGATAATTTGACCCAGTGATTACTGAACAACTGTGAAGGGTCGACTCATGGGTAATGACTATATCGGTGGACACAATATTATCTACAGTGAGGAGAGTGCAGCTACAAGTCTATAGTGGAGTGACTTGTAGTTAATGAATATTGATTAATTAGATCAAAGAGTTTGATCAGTTAATCTCACATCATTGGAGCTCATGAGTTGTAGGTCCATTAGGTCCCTTCGTTGGCTCAATATGGTAATATTGAGGGTATAAAGTTAGGAATGAAATTGAAGTGTTCAATTTCATACATGAGGTGTTATATCAATTATATATGATATAATTGATATAATATATAGTTTTAATGTGAATTAGATTCATATATAAACTATATACTAAAGAGAGAATAAAGGAGGGGTAAGATGGTCATTTCCATCTCATTCCCCTATATATATGGTTGCATGAGATGCAACTAGGTGAAGTCATTCTAAGTGATTCCTAGCATTTGTTGTTTTGTTGGAAATGTTCCAAGACAACAAACATCTCTCTCACAAAACACCTTACCTTTCCTAAAGGGAACTCACCTTCCTCCCTCACCTAGAGAACAACGGAGAAGATCCGGTGGTAGTGTCGGTGTTCGTACGAGTTCGTGTTTGCTGAGATCTTGATCGTGAGAGAGGAGGAGCACTTGAAGAAAGGTTCTTCAAAGGTAATTTTCTTGTTGTCTATTATGTACATATGCTTAATCTTGTTATGTATGTTCTTGAATTATATCGTTGTAACTAAATCAAGAGCGCGCGATTCACAATCGCTTCCGCTGCGGGATTACGATTCCCTTCAATTGGTATCAGAGCCTTAGGTTAAGTATTTTCATGCATCATTTATAATATAAGGAGTTATATTATATAGTTTGCATGATTAATTAATATAAAGTTGTTATATTAATTTATGGACAACATTGACATGCATTATATATCATGAGATGAATATGCTATGAATGTCTTATTATTCATGTGATGAATGATCAAGCACTATAACATAGTATGCATGTCACCTAAGGTTAATTATTAGTTTTAAAGTGTTTAGAACTTGGAAATAATAGATCTTAGGTTATCTAGTTCTAATTAGATTAGAATTAGGAACCAAGTAGTTTATAAGCTATGATTAAAAGAGAAACTCTATCTAAGGAAAGTTCTGTGTAGGTTGGGGTATTTAAGCTGACGAAAACGGAACACTCCTACCTAGGAGCTGACCTTGGAGTGAAATTTAATCAGAGAGTTTTATAAATTACAGTAGCGTCATCGGTTTTATTAAGGTGTTAATAAACTAGAAATCCTAGGTTTAATATAAGGAGTTATATTAACAATCTTATGATAAAATCAATATAAGAGTTATGTTGATTATCAATATAAACTTTAAAGTATTCAGTGGGAGGAAAAGTGTATGAGATACATATTTTTCCACCTACGCTATCTCTGAGAAGTTCACACCGTGAGACTCATACTTGGCCTCATGGCACAAACGGGAGTGTCCCCCTTCGGATGGTGTTTGTATGAGTCAATATCAAGGTGAATGGAGAGGGTACTTATAGTGAGTGGGAGCAGGTTTAGTGAAAACAAAACCTATGGTCTCTTTTGTCGGTTTACACCGTTAGACCACTATGGTCAGCCTGCAAATTTGGCCTGGACCAGACAATCCCTTTGGAGGGCTTGATCATAGGGGATCGAACACAGTAGACACCCGAAAGGGGTAAAGATTTCCTTAGACTATTTTTCAATCTAGTCCTCCCTTCGGCAGATTTTATTGGATGGAGACTCTGGGATCTAAAGACAGAGGGTTACACTCACGGGATACATAAGTTGTGTATGTATCCAGACCGAAAAATGGTAATTAAAACCTATAGGAATAAGAGTTATTCTGGTATTAGGTTTTGGTCAAGAGTGTCTTAATCCAGAGGAGGAGTGTTTTGATTACCCTTCGGTGTCATACATTCTAAACCTTTGGAGTATCATTGCAAATTATAAATGGCCTAGGAATCATTTGATAATTAGCTAAAACATGATAGGATTAGAGTTATAGCAAGAAACTCATACAAGTTTGTTTGTAAATTTTTCAGCAAAAATGTCTAGCTCTATAATTTCCTTATTGGGTGGGGAAAAGTTAACCGGAGAGAATATGATGACATGGAAAAACAAACTCAACACTATATTGGTAGTAGATGATCTGAATTTTGTGCTAACTGAGGAGTGTCCTCAGGTGCTAGGCTCGAATGCGTCACGAAATGTTCGTGATGCATATGATCGATGGATCAATGCCAATGATAAGGCCAAGGTCTACATGCTGGCAAGTATGTCTGACATATTAGCCAAGAAGCATGAGGGCATGATTACCGCTAAGGAAATTATGGATTCTGTGCAGGGTATGTTTGGACAACAGTCCACACAAGCCTGACATAATGCCCTAAAGTACATATTCAACTCGAGGATGCCATAGGGTACATCTGTTCGGGATCATGTCCTGGATATGATGGTGCACTTTAACATCGCAGAGTTGAATGGTGCTTCCATCGATGAGTCGAGTCAGGTCAGCTTCATTCTGGAAACCCTTCCAGATAGTTTCTTGCAGTTTAGAAGTAATGTTGTTATGAACAAGCTTACTTTTAATCTTACCTCCCTTCTGAATGAACTCCAAACCTTTCAGTCTTTGATGAAAATTCAGGGATCAAAAGGTGAGGCAAATGTTGCCAGTAGGACTTATCACAGAGGTTCGACCTCTGGGACAAAAACAGTGGCTTCCTCTTCTTCTAACCTGATAGGAAAGAAGAAGAACATGAAGAAGGTTGGTAAAGGGAAACAGACTGACAAAGCTGCCGCCCAGAAAGGCAAGAAAGTCAAAGACGTTGCTGACAAAGGAAAGTGTTTTCACTGCAACGAAGACGGGCATTGGAAACGGAACTGTCCGAAGTACATTGCAGAAAAGAAGAAGGAAGGGAAATATGATTTACTTTGCCTAGAAGCTTGTTTAGTGGATAATGACAAAACAACTTGGATACTTGATTCAGGCGCCACTAATCATGTTGGCTCTTCTTTTCAGGGAATTGATTCCTGACAGTAGCTATAGCAAGGAGAGATAACGCTCCGGGTTGAAAATGGAGAAGTCGTAAACTTGTGTAATTTTGATCAATTAAATAAAGTGTTATTTGTTTTGATAGAATTACAGTCTTTCTTAATAAATCCAATAAACTAAGCTCCAAGGTTATAATATTTATCTTGAACATCAGTGTAGTGGACACTATTTGAGTTGAGTTCAAGAATATAACCTAAATAGTCTATGGTATTAGAATAAGGTTGGAAACCTCATTCTAGTAACACTATGGATGCGGCTCACTTTGTAATTAGTACAAATGAGGTAATCCAACTCATTCATGTAGTTGACATGCGAGTGGGGGCATCCTGTATGAAGAGTTCATTCAAGACTGGATCGCAAATTATTAGTCTAACCATTGTAACACCGCTAATGAGGATAAGACTAGTAATTTATAGATGGTCATTAGTGACTCGACCTGAATCCTGAGCAAGTTAAGAACTCCTGCTTATAGGGGTTTGTCCTTAGACTAGTATGGGTGAGAGTGGCTCAATAAGCCTACCATCTCAGGGACAGAACCTCGTAGGTAGCTGGGAACTTGACTATGCAAGATGGAATTCACTCATTCCTATATTAAGGAATTAGATAGGTTGTTCTCTTAAGACTGACTCCAGGTCTTGAACAACGGGGCCCCGCCCTCTATGAGGGTATGAGTCTAAGGTAGGACCTTAGACTTGTTGTTCATTAGAGGATCAGTGGTGCTTAAGGAGCAAAGAGGTAATCACGGGGGTAAAACGATAATTTGACCCAGTAGTGATTACGAACAACTGTGAAGGGTCGACTCATGGGTAATGACTATATCAAGTGGACACAATATTATCTACAGGTGAGGAGGGTGCAAATACAAGTCTATAGTGGAGTGACTTGTAGTTAATGAATATTGATTAAGCTGGATCAAAGAGTTTTATCGCTTAATCTCACGTCATTGGAGCTCATGAGTCGTAGGTCCATTAGGTCCTCTCGTTGGCTCAATATGGTAATATTGAGGGTATAAAGTTAGGAATGAAATTGAAGTGTTCAATTTCATACATGAGGTGTTATATCAATTATATATGATATAATTGATATAATATATAGTTTTATTGTGAATTAGATTCATATATAAACTATATACTAAAGAGAGAATAAAGGAGGGTAGGATGGTCATTTCCATCTTATTCCCTATATATATATGTTGCATGAGATGCAACTAGGTGAAGTCATTCTAAGTGATTCCTAGCATTTGTTGTGTTGTTGGAAAGGTTCCAAGACAACAAACATCTCTCTCACAAAACACCTCACCTTTCCTAAAGGGAACCCACCTTCCTCCCTCACTGAGAACAACAACTGAAGATCCGCCAGTGTGTTCGGTGTTCGCATGCGAGTTCGTGTTTCTTTGAGATCTTGATCGTGAGAGAGGAGGAGCACTTGAAGAAAGGTTCTTCAAAGGTAATTTTCTTGTTGTCCATTATGTACATATGCTTAATCTTGTTATGTATGTTCTTGAATTATATCGTTGTAACTAAATCAAGAGCGCGCGATTCACAATCGCTTCCGCTGCGGGACTACGATTCCCTTCAACTATAGGATAAAGGGTAAAATGATTAAATGTGATTTAATCATTTAATTAATATTATATTTTAATTAAATAAGATTTAATTTAATGATTAATTAATTAATTATAATATTGATTGGGAACGTGTCAGGAGGACACGTTCCCACTTCTCCTCAACTTCCCCTCGATAAGGAGTGGGGTGTTACCCACTGAAGTGTCCTTCTCCTGGTGAGAAGGGACAAGCTTCAATTGATCGATCATTGATTCAATTCGATTGAACTCTTAGAACGAGAATTCTCTCTCTCACTCTCTGAATTCCCATCTACCAAATTGTTGGAGGTTTTACACCAAAACCTAGATCTAAGGAGAAACTCAGATAATAGAAGGTTCTCCAAGTGGTTGTGTTCTTGCGGGAGAAAACAGAGAAGTCCATGTTCTGCTGTGTTGTTGTAAAGCTTGGAGCAAGGAGTTGCTGAGGAAAATCTACAAAGGTAATTATGAATTCCTTCTTTGTTTTTATTTTTTTTCCTAGCATGTTTGCATGTTATACTCCATGTCTAATTAGATTAGAGTTGTATGCTTATTCAGTTTTTTCATCAATGTATTGGTTTTTGTATTTCAACCAAAACGAACTTACAAATTATGATTTCAAACACGTTTCCGCTGCTCAAGGGGATCGGATCTCCATCATTTTATCCCTAATCCAATCCCCTTTTTACTGCTTTGGTTAAGCTTGTTTTTGCTGCTACCTTATTTTTGTTAATCCACTTCTGCATTGCCTTAGCCTTTTAGTTCTTATTTTTAATCTCTAAACTCAATTCTCATTTCATTTATTTTGGTTACCCCTTACTCATTAAATTAACTCAACTTAGTGAAATTTCCACAACTAATCCCTGAGGAGACGATTAAATATACTTATCACTTGCTGGTTAGGTTGTGTATACTTGCACAGTTTAGGAGTGTTTTATTGATAAATTCATACACCCCTTTTAAGCAAACATATGCATATCCCAAAACCTCGGTAGCGAGGTCACTTACTAGGTATTATTTTTATAATACTCGTCCTTTTAGGGGTGATCATCGGTCGGTCGGGGTCGGTTTTCGACCCCAACTGACCCCCAATCGACCGAATTCGATCGGTTCGGTCAGCTTTTTTAAAAAAAAAATTTGTCCTTAAACCGACCAAAACCGACCTGTCGGTTCGATCGGTCGGTTTGGTCGGTTTATTTATTTATTTTTTAAATTTTTAAATTATTTATTTTTAATTAGTTACTGTTTTCATTATTTAATTATTTAATTATTTAATTAAAAAAATATGTAAAAATTGTTACATTTTTTATACTTTTACCGTTTTACTTTTTATTATGAATTTCAAATTTCAAATTTTAAATTTATTATTATTATATATTTATATATATATATATATATAATATATATATATATATATATATATATATTTTTATATTTCGATCGGTTCGGTCTGTTTGAGATTTTTTCTCAAACCGACCGACCGACCGGTCGGTTTTACCAAGGGCAAAACCGACTCCGATCGACACCTTCAATAAACCGACTGACCGAGGTGGGTTCGATCGATTTTGGTCGGTCGGATCGATTTTCGGTCTTTTTTTGCTCACCCCTACGCCCCTTTGTTTTTAAAATGTTTTCAAGTAAAAGCAAGGGCATACTGGGCGAGTGACGGGGACGCGTTACAAAGATCATGGAAAAAGTCATGATTTCCGCATTTTCCTTTTACCGTTATAGTTGTTATTAGAGAACTTTGATTTATGTGTTTTGTTTCAGGATTTTGAGTAGGCCAACTCAAAAATGTTATTTAAATGTTTTTGACACTTTGAGATCCCTAAAGATATTTTTGAGAATGTTTTAAAATTTTAATTGTTTTTAATTTAATTGTCGGCCTAAAAGTGCATATATGGTTAGTAGTGTACTTAGGAATTTAGTTTTTAAAGTTAGGAGCGTTACAACTTAGATAAGAGCAAATTCTGGATGAATGTAATAGTATATGATTATTGAGAGAGGCTTAATGATAAAATACCTTGTAAAGGGATAAAGTGAGAGAGAACACATCAGAATCGTTTGGAAATGAGAAAAAGCGAGAAGCTCTGTTAAGAGAAGGGACAAAACCTACGGCCTGTTGGTAAAAAGATTACTAGTATCTAATTATGAGGATGAAAATAACTTTAATCTATTATTCTCTACAGATTTACTTCTTTGATAAGTTTAAATGTAGATTTATATAGAAAAATAAGTGAAGAATTTAAAAGATTAAATTATAATTTCTTCCCTGTAGCTCGAATTTAGTCTGTTTTAAAAGCAGTAATTTGATAAAATCTCATAAATAATTTATCTCGTTCAATAAAAACTCTCCTAAAGATGTTATTTATGAAAATTTTATAAAACTATAATGATAAGACTCTTACTTTTAAATACTAGATTTTAACTTTCTCTAAAATATAGAAACCAAATTTGTAATTTAACTCATTTAAAATCTACATAAATAAACATTTTAATAGATATTTTATATATTTTAAGATATGGATGAATCGTTTTATTAAAATTAGAAGATAAAGTATCCTAAATTATACATCTGAGACATAATAAAACTTGCATGGATCTAAATTAATTACAGATCAGAACACAATCTAGTAATTTGATAGGACATAAAATGTATAATTATGGTCGAATATAGTTATCACTTTTGGGTTTATTTTTGTTGTTGTATGTATGATGATAGTTAACCACTAACGGGGTGTTTAGTTTATGGGTTGGGTTGAGTTGGGTTAATAACTCAACTCCTTGTTTAGTTCATCAACCATACGGTACTTTTCGACAACTTTCCGATGACGATCAGACGACTCTCCGACGGCAACCCGGTGACTCTCTGACGACTTTCCGACAATGGTCCGGCGAGATGAAGAAAGTGGAGAAAAGAAAAGGATGAGGAGAGTTTTAAAGTGTGCCTTTAAGTTGCTAATACTCTAGTTTAAATAGGCACCAAAAAGTCCTAATACTTTTAGAACAAAGAATTCTAATCCTTACAAAAAAAAAAGAAATCATAAATCTTTTTAAAACGGAAATCCTAATCTTTTTTTAAACTTTGAAACACTATTTTCTAATGTTGATCTAATTATCCAAAGATTCAAATTTAAAACAAATACAATTAAAACACCTAATTTTAAGGGGTGTCACAACATACCCATCTAAGAAAAACTTTCGTACTCGAAAGTTGCTAGAACTTTACAACGGTCATGTCCTCGAGCCATAATCTAAACTTAAACTCTATACTAGTTTAGCACAAGAACAAAGAAGTTAAAAGCATAGCATAACAAGTGTCAACACACAAGCAACTCAAATAACTTTAACTACTTTACAAAATAAAACCAAACCTGGAGATAACGAGGCGAGTTCCTGCGAGAGGTTATAAGGATCGTTGCCTACGATATAGGTGAGTATACAGAATCTAAAACTCGTGCTCTTATACCAACTGTAATGATCCTAATTTTTCAAACTCAAAATTTCCTAGGGACGTTACTAAGCAACAACGCCTGCACCGAAAATTTTGGTAGCATAACGGCGCTGCTAGGACCTTGATGATATATCTAATATTTTGTAGATATGCAACTTCAATATGACATAAAATATTTAAGTATGTTGGCATATTTTTAACATTTTCACAAGGTAAACTATTTATTCCAATATTCTAAAGATGTCCATAGACAATACATGTGTTTAGACTATTAATACTAAATTAATACCTATCTAAATTAAAATAAAAAAGTAGTGGTGAACACGTGCATAAAAAAAGGAATAAAATTCATATTGAAGAGTAAAAGTTCTAAATAATGAATTTTATTGGAAAAGAAATATTGATATCAAACCCAATATCCATTACTTTTGCAAATATCCCTAACATACATTTGGCAAATGGTAATATATATTGTAATTTTATAATTGATCACATAATTGAGTTTTAAAATTGTAGACAAATGTGTTTGTATTTGATTTGTTGTGAAACAAAGTAAGCAAAAAAAAGTCATAAAAAAATGAGACCTTTCACTTTACATAAGATAAAAATGATTTTTAGGGGAGAAGAAAAATTGATATCAATCTCAATATCCAGTACTGTTCTAAATATCTTCTAAATATCTCATACATCTTGCAAATGGTAATATATATTGTAAATTTGTAATTGATCTCATAATAAAGTTTTGAAATTGTAGACAAATATGTTTGCAATTGATTTGGTGGAAACAAAAAAAGTAAACAAAAAAAAGTGACAAAAAATTAGACTTATTCACTTTACAAAAAACTGTATCATATACCCCTGACATAATAACTCAACTCTGCAAACCAAACACTGACTTTCTGACTCGACTCAGCTCAACTCTGCAAACCAAATACTGATTTCTAGAGCTCATCGACAAAATAACTCTGCAACTCAATCTAACTCAATCCAGCTCTGCGATCCAAACGACACTAAGTGAAACTTTATAGAAGTGGATCCCATAAGTGAAACTTTATAGAAGTTTGTTTATTAATTTTGAAAAGCAAGCAAATTAGAAGTAAAGTGGGGAATCTAGTGTATTATGGGTGCACACATTTTTCAAGGACTAATATAAATATTTGTTTCATCAACTTTTTTTGTTTCTTTTCTTTCAAACATAAATATTTCCTCCATGCTCCCACTAAGATCAAAAGCTTAGCAACTAAGGAAGAAACCAAACTTTTCTCTTCAACTTTATTTCTTCCTTTTTTCTTCGTTTATAATTACAAGATCTTTTTCATTCCTTTTGGGTATCGATCAATCTAATGACCATTTGAGTCCTACATTTCACTTTTGTAAATTGTAAATTGTATTCGCTTTCTTATAGTTTTTCTACCATAATTTTTTTATCTTCTCTACAATAATTTTTATATTTAGGTTTCTAACTATTTTTTAAAAAAAAAAAGTTTTTGAAAATTATTTTTTCAGAAATTCCATTTAATTTTTAGTTTTTGGTTTTTGAAAATTAAGCTTATAAATACTACTTCCATCTATGGTTTTTCATGTTTTCTTATCTATTTTTTACATGTGTGTTTCAAAAATTAAGCCAAAATTTGAGAACTAAAAAAACTAGTTTCCGAAATATTGTTTTTGATTTTGAAATTTAGTTAACAATTCAAGTGTTTTCGTAAGAAAGGTGGGAACCATTGTAGAAAAGATGAAAATCGTTGTAGGAAAATGGTGAGAAAACAAATATCATTTTCAAAAACCAAAAACAAAAAACTAAGGCTCCGTTTGATAACTTTTTGGTTTTAATTTTTAGTTTTTGAAAATTAAGCCTAAAATTACTACATCTATCAATGAGCTTTTATGTTTTTTTAATGTACTTTGTACTTATGATTTTAAAAACTAATCTAAGTTTTGACTTGTTTTTGTTTTTAAAATTTGGCTAGAAACTTAAATGGTACCTCAATAAAGATGGAACTAATTGTAGAGAAGTTGTTGAATAAAAAGAATAATTTTTAAAACCAAATGATTACGAGATCTAAATGGTCATCAAGAGTGGACTTAGTTTTCAAATTTTGGCTTGATATTTGAAAATATAGGTAAAATTAGACCGAGGAAGCACGACATATTTATGCATATTTTTTATTATATAGTATCTAAAACCTTCCATAAAAATTCATTTGAGTTTTACAATTATTTTAAATAGCTCACTTAACAAAAGCACAACATATTTAGGCATTTTTTTTTAATTTTCTAATGGATCGATTATATCTACGGTAAAAAGTATTTAATGCCACATATAATAAGATAGATATTAAATAAAAAAATATTGATTCATTTTTAATAATAGGTAACGAAAATGTAATATTTAGGGCTCAAATAGCTTTGTTTGATGTTGTTGCGTAAAATTATATTGCAATATCGCAAGTGTACGAGTCAAGTTTTAGTATCGTGATTTGAGAATTCCAAGTATCGTCCTCGAGAATGGGTTTCTAGATTAATTAATTACCAAGATACTAATTCTCAATTTTAGCTAAAGTAACATAACATGGATAGATGGTGAAAACGAAGATAAACGATAGACAAACAAGTGGAGACACATATATGATAGAATTAGAGGAAATTGATTTCACAAGTTAAAACCTTATTTGACACATGCAATGAACTAATGTGATGAATTTATAAACAAGAAGTAAGATACTCAAGAAAATCTCTCGATTCTTAGTGAGCCTCGCACACACAATAAATTCTATATTCTCCATATGAATCTAAAAGCATGCACGACATTAAACAACTTCTTTATGTGTTTCCCTTAGACTTCTTGGTCATTCTCATGCCAGACTTCTAAGAGTTTTAACAACTTTGCTCTAATCTAAGTTTCTTTCTCTCGAGTCCACTTAAACCAACATGATCAAGGAATTGAAGAACGAATTGCCAAAAATAAATATCAAAACATTGTTCAATACAATAACAAATAAGTCTTAAACATACGAATCAAATCCTAACTACAACATTTAGTCACTCTAAATCACAATAAAACCAAGCTAAAGCTATAGAAAACGTCTTAGAATGATGTTACAATCTGAAAGAAAGAGGAAATAAACTTATGTGTCGATGTCGGTCCCTCGTCCCTGAGCTCCAGTCACGATCTCGAACCCCCACGAATGCTTTGGCTCCCAAGGAATGCTCATTTTTCTCTTCTCACATAGTGTATTTCGAAATTAGGGTGCAAAGACTATCAAACGGCTCCCTTTGTAAGAAGAAATCATGTTCTATTTGTAAGGGTTTTCGGCACAGCGTTGCAACGCTAGGGATAATGTTGCAACGTTGTGCCCTATGCGCGAAGTCATAAAAGAAAAATATCGATGGCATTGCAACGCTGAGGGCAGCGTTGCAACGTCGCTACCCTTGTGTGCGTGCGTCCCAATCGATCTGGCGTTGCAACGCTAGTAAGCAGCGTTGCAACGCTCTCACCACAACTATTCAACTTGCAGCATCGCAACGCTATCGTCATGGCTCTTCTATGCTTTTAAAACAGCAAACATGGCGTTGCAACGCCATCACCTCGGGTCTACTAGCTTGGATTGGTCCTTCTACTTCCAATTGATGTTATTTTAAGCTCCAAAAAGCCTCGATTCAATCCCGAGTGATCCATAACGTCTTCAAATGTCTTGTTTAGGCTCTTAACCTGAAATTCAATGATTAACACACATAAAAGCCCTGAAATTATCATAAAACTAGCAATAATTAAGCCTAAAGATAGCAAATTTTGTGTGCTATCAGATGCCAAGTTTAGCAGTTGAAACAAACTAATTGAGAATTTGAGGATTAAATTAAAATATTTAAAAATCATGGGGTACAGAATAATTTAGAACAAAATATTGTAAAAATTTTCGTATTAAGAGATGAAGTAAAAAAAAAATTGTAAACTTAAGTAGCAACATATAATTTTAAAATCGTGGGAGACAGATAGATAGAGGAAATAGATAGAGGAAAATTGTTGAAAATTTTTAATGCTTTTAGCGGCCTAGTCATATTCTTGAGGACCATTTCTAATGCTACGTCTAAGAAAGTAAAAATTTTAAAGAATTGTAATGGGTCGCAAAAAATATTAGTATATTTACAAATTTAGCTATATTTTTTTGAATTTGTAAATATAGCAAAATTTGTAAGAATTTGATCTTTTTTATTTTTTTTATTTTTTCAATTTTACCCTCGTTGGTATATTAGTAGTATATATGATAATATTTTACATTTGGTATATCAATAATATATTTGATATACTCTACCAATATATCAAATGTAAAGTATATCAGTTAAATGATATAATATATATATATTTGTAGCATATCTAAGATGTTTTGTATCTTGGTATATTACTGATATACTTCATTTTAGATAGGTCCATTTCACTAATATACCTAACATTAAGTTTATCAGTAGTATATAAGTGAAATGAACACTCATATGTGAGTTACAAACATTGAGTATATCATTGTTTCTATCACTATGATATTCTTGATATATCAGAATAAATCACTATGTGTGATATACCGTTGATATAGTGAATATATTATCATGTCCATTTCATTTATATACATAAATAAAGTATAACAGTAGTATATCACGAATATACTTGATTTAGATAATCTGATATACCGATTATGAATCATTATTATATTGTATTCTTGATGTAGTAAGTATTTATTATTTTTTATGTAAGTAAATAAAATATATATCGATAATATCACACTAATATATACTTGATATTAGTGAATAAGTAGTAAATCACTCTGATATATTCAACTTACTAATTTACTCTCGAACAAATTCAAATAAGTATACCAGTAGTGTATCAATGACATACTCGGTATACTATTGACTTATCAACATTATACTACTGATAGATTACTGAAAACTTTTTATTGAACAACACCCCTGATAAATCAAGTATATCAGTATTGCACTAGGTATATCAATGACATATCAAAAGTTTATCATTAATGATATACCCCTGATAGACTATTGATAGACGTCATATTGCAAACATAAGGATTAAACACATGAAAGTTATTTTGGATATATTGCAGAACCGTTGACGCACCTGCAATTTGTGATATACTGAATAATAAAGTATATCGGTAGTATATGACACAGATATATACTTAATATTAGTGAAATCAACAGATATCAGCAGTATATCACTCATGCAATTACTTTTTGGTTAGATATGTCGTTGGTATATCAGATCTGTTGTTGATAGACTACTGATTTTATCGATATTGAATATCACGAGGAGAACATTTGTAAATCTAGCAATAGTTTTTGAGATACAATAATACATTTGATATACTTTATATTTAGTATATCGGTAGTATATTTGATTTAAGGTATACTATTAGTATATCAATATTAATATATCAGTAGTATATTTCATTTTTGTAGTTTCTCAAAATCTGCTCATTTTTTAGAAACATTTCTAAACAATTTAGAAACAAGAAACAAGAACGTTTATCACAAGCAAGAACGTTTCATTTTTGTACTTTATACTTGGTATATCAGTAGTGTATCTCAGTAGTATTTTTCATTTTCAGTCTATCATTAGTATATCAATAGTATACTTGAAAATAAACAGAAAACTATATTAAACTTTTTGTAGATTGCTTTTTTATAGATTTATGATTTTCTATTGTATTGATTGATGTATGATAAACGTGTGATATTATACTAATGTTCGGTATATCAGTAGTATATCTGATATATTTTATATTTGGAGTAGTATATTTCATTTAAGATATATCAGTAGTATATCGGATATACTAAAAAATATACAAAAAGCTATTTTAGACTTTTTGCATATTACATTTGGGTTGGTTTAATTTTATTGTTATATCTGTAAAATGCTAAAAAAAACAGTGACACGACTACTATTTTACCTTTCTTATTTTATTATTCTTGCAAGTGCCCCAAAATTTTAGGGATACGTCCGTTTAAAAGAGGCCAAATTTGTTGGCTTCGTGGTCCCAATATATCTTTTTGTAAAGTTTTGTTCTCCGATTTTGCCTCTCAATTTCACAACACGTTATCACCACGAGCCTCTGTTATTTTTTCCGCTAAAGGTAGGTCCTCAGGGTAAGTATTTTTTTTAAATGTTATTTTGCATGTTTAGTTTATATTAATTTTCTAATATAAATATAATGGCTTTTGATAGCGTTACTATGACAAATCATGCAAAATTAGAATTCACGACCCTTGATATTAATGGTAATAATTATTTTTCATGGGTGTTTGATGACGAGATATGACGAGATACAATTTGATGCTATGAACTTTGGAGAGACCATTAAAGAAGGGAATACGACGTCCAGTCAATAAATGTAATTTTATTGACGTTAACTACAAAAATTTTGCATCAAAATTAATAAAATCCCGTGTTTTAGCTTTCTTGAGGTTAAAAACCGTCATTATTTGGCAGCTTTATTGACGCAGGCGGATACTTTCATTGACCGTTAAAAACCGTCAATATATGTCATTTTCATTGACGGGTAATGCCCATCAACGAAACTTTCAAAACGACGTCGTTTTGAAGCTAAACGACGTCGTTTAGCTTTCTTAATATTAAAAAAATAACGCAAATGAGAAAAACGACGTCGTTTTACTTTTCCTATTATTAAAAAAAACGGAACCTTAGCCCTTTTCCCATTAATCCATCTTCAATCTCTCACCTCTCTCTCCGTCGAGCTCTCTCTCTCACATCTCCCTCGTCTCCGTCGATCTCTCTCTCACATCCTTAGTCTTCGTCGATCCCAAAGTTGTCGCCGCCGTCTTAGTAACCTGAAGCCGGAGCTGTCGTCGTCGTTTGAAGTCGCCTGAAGTTGTTGACCTGTCAGAAGCAAATACAATGTTTCCGTCGACCTGAAGCTGAAGGTCTCGCAACCCCTCGTCGGATCTCACAGCCGGATCTCGCAGCCCCTCGTCAGATCTCACAGCCAGACTTGAGTCGGATCTCACAGTCAAATCTCATAGCTCTCTCTCTCACATCCCTCATCTGCATCGATTGCTCAAGTTTTCGACAGTTCGTGGGGTCGTTGCTCTACTTCTTGTTTGAAATTGAAAAGAGTTTCGAGAGTTGCTTCTCTTCTTTCTTTTCAAACTAAAAAGAAAATCATCAGTTGCCCAGCCAAAGGTTTCGACTGGGGTCTCCCTCTCGGGTTGTTTTTCACTCACAGGGGTCTCTCGGATTTATGATCAGCCACAGTTTCTCTCGGGTTTCTCAGCCACGTTCTCTCTCCCTCGGGTTTGAGATCAGTTTTCGATAGGTTATTTGAATTTCTATTTTCATCTGCTCATCAATATCCTTAAATCAATACTTTAAGTATGATAGATTAAGAATATGCAAAATTTAACAAAAATGTGTAATTCATAGAGTTTAAATTTCGTAAATGTGAAATTCATAGATGGGTATCTTTTCTACTTTTAGTATTATGTAGATGGACATCTCTTTCTGTTTAAATTTCGTAAATGGATATCCATTAGTGTTGAAACCAATTATGTTAGGAAGAACATTAACAATTGCTCTAAATTTGTAAATGAGCATCTCTTTGTTTTTGGTATTAGTTGAAACAATTATCTGATTTTTATGTACTGCTCATAAAATATGATTGGCTTGATTAAAATGTCAAGTTATGAAGCCATAATTAAGTACCTGTCAAGTTCTTACCCATTGTCAAATATATGAATTAAAATTTTCTTGTAGGATTATGCTTCTAGAATATGGTTCTAGTGCTTGTAACGGGTGCATTAGATAGTGTAACTTGCAAATTTTCTACGTACTTAATGATATTGAAATATGTAAAACATATCATTTCTTGGATATAATAATTTATACATTCATGTTAGTTACATATGCATCATTCCCAAAAGTGAAACTAGCAAGAAGATAGGAGAGAGAAAAATGAGAGACCAATGTTAATTCATATAACTTTTTGAATTGAAATCATTTTAAAGTTCACCATTACTTCTCATGAAGCTTTAGCAATCATCGAAACCTAGGTGTGGTTCTTATATCTGTATTGATTGTTTAGGTGTTAGTTGATAACTCACCATAAGTGAGTTATTTTTACTAGAATTTTAGTGTTTAATCCACTTGAATTGCATTTAATTTAGTAATCCTCATGTTATTTTATCCCTAAATTATGTGTGTTAGCTTTAAAATCTTGAATTTAAGCATTAAGTGCAAAAGAATTAATTTTGATGTTTTTGTGTTTTAATTCAAGAATTTAGGAAAATAAGCTAACGGTTAATTAAAGACCGAAATTTGAGATTTTTCTTAACTCCAAAATCCTCGTGTATTTAGTTTGATTTATAATTGACTTCATAAATTTATTTGGGATTTTTCTGTGTGTAGGAGATGTTTAAAAATTACAAGAGTCCCTAAGGGCATTTTTGAGGAAGAGAGCGAGAGAGAAGGGGCGATTGCTACAACAAAGGTGTGTATTGAAGAGAAGAATCATGAAAGTGCCATTGTTGTAGCAATCGTGCGATTGAGGAAAAAATCGAAGCTTCAAGGTGCCATTGTTGTACCAAAAATCGTGCAGTTCGGTTTTTCACAGGCGACGCTCACAAAGTTATCGTTTTCCGAAGTTTCCACCGTTGGATTGTGCTTCAATTTTGACAGCTTGTTCGAGGCTCATAGGGCTCTACTTTGAACGGTTGGATCGTCATTCTGAGATTCTCTGTGTCAGATATCGCTGTCACGTTGGGAGATCAGTGCAGTTCGGTTTTTCACCGGCGGCGCTCACAAAGTTGTCGATTCCTGGAGTTTCAACCGTTGGATTGTGCTGAAAGTTTGACATCTTGTTCGAGACTCACAGGGATTCATTTTGAACGGTTGGATCGTTGTTTTGAGCTTCCGTTGATGAGATATCTTTATCGAACTAAACTTGAAAAATAAGGCCACCTGCTGTGTAACGTTTTCCCTATCTCTAAGTGTTATTGCTTGTTGTCAACCACCAATTTAATACTGGATTTTTGGGTTGTTTACGTACTGATTTAGACTACTTTTGCTCACTCTTTTAAGCATAACTCGTGACTGTTTTAGGCTAGAATTGTGATTGATTTAGGCTAATTTAGTGAACATTGTTGGTTGTTTTGCATGAACTCCTTGATCAATAAAAGCATGCTTAAACTAGAAATATTTGACTCGATTTTAATCATGAACTAAATTTTCTTAGGCAAAGGTTAGATTGTTTTAATGTAATTTTCGATTAAATTTATGGTTGATGCCATTGATTGAATTTATGAAATTTTATTGAATTTAACGTTGCATGAGAATTAAAATTGGTCTTTTTAACTTCTCTATAATTCACAAACTTGGGAAAGCTAATGAATTAGAAAACTAAAATTTCATTCTAGGATTATTGAGTTGATTAGGGATAATTAACCCACCTAGAACCTAAAATCATGAGCATAATTTAGATCACAATTGGAAAATTGTAGGTTTTAAAACTTAGTGATTTTGGAAAGAATCATTTGAATGCATGTGTAGGTAAATTCAAGGCATCACTCAAAATTTATTCCAATTGAACATTAGAACTCTAACCCGAGCCTATTTTTCATTAAAAATCTCATCTCTTGTATCTCCCCTCTTGTTTGCATTCTCCTCTCCCCTCATTTAAATTTAGTTATTTTCTTGAGTCTAGTCTTGTCTTTGCACACTTATCACATCAATTTATTTATTTATAATAGTAATTTGCACACTCATACATTGCACTAAAACAAGGAAAAATTGTTAGGACACTCATTCATTTAGGTTTAGCTAGTCCTCGTGGGATCGATACTTTAACTTATCACTTGCTGCTCTCGACCGTGTGTAACGCCCCTACTTTTATGACATCAATTCCTAGAGACGTTACTACTCATGCATGCATTCGAGGCCCTAACTGATTTTAAAATAAGTAAAAGTTGATAAATAACAAAACAATTTACGTTGGGATCCCATGGAAATACAAAACGTTTACAATAAACATAACCAAGTTCGGCCTCTAGTTTCAAAACTCAATGTTATATAAACGGAAGACAATAATCATTTAAAAATTCTTTCTTAATCATTGATGCGGAATTCATGAATTGGTTCCCATGGCTTCAGAGCGCATCCATGCCACTCACTTTGGTATGCTCTCGACTCTACACCAAAAACATTTTTAAAACAGAGAAAACACAACAAAGGTAGAGGGATGAGTATTATAAAATACCCAGTAAGTGGGGGGTCGGGAAATGCAAACACATGCATATGATTTTCCTTCAAATCTGACTTTTAAACATAATCATTATTCATGACTTTCAAAATCATAAAACTTTCAGTAATGGGACCTAAAACTTTCTCATAAAATCATGACTTTTTCTCTTTGGCTATGCGTGGTCAATTGAGTCTACCTAGTCTTTTCATTTTGAGTCCCTCACAGACCCCTGTAGGTTTGAGCCCCTCACAGACTCCTGTAATATTGAGTCCTCACAGCACCCTGTAGGTTTGAGTCCCTCACAGGACTCACAATATTGAGTCCTCACGCACTCTCTGTAATAATGAGCCCCTCACGCACTCTCCGTAATATTGAGCCCCTCACGCACTCTCGTAATAATGACCCATAGAGTCTCTAATGCATGTTTTACCATGCATAAGTCCTCAGGAGACCAATTGCCACAGCCTACTTGACATGTTCATATACATACAATATGCATGAGGTCCCATCCTTTAAATTCATATACATATACATTCAGGAATGATGCAACAAATCACATGAACTTAAGATCATGACATAACTTCCATAACTTTAACTAGAGTCAATCAATCATCATTAATAAGTACGTTTATTATTTAAGGTGCATAACTAGCACAATAACATAACTAAAAATCTCAATATACAGAAATGTACATAGCTGTGTCAAGACTCGTTTTTAAATTCTTCAAATCATTTCACTTTCTGGTCCTCTCAAACCCTTAAATCATCAAGTTCCTTTCTAAACCTTTTGAAAATCATTCACTCGAGATCCTCGAAAAACCCTTTAAAATATTCGTTTTCTAAATTCAAGCCCTAAGCATGAGTTTTGGAAATTCACCTTTTGAAATAAATCCTCAATTTTCATCTTTTAAAACAAATACATATTTCAAGAAATCGTATTCACTTCCCTTTTTAAGATCGTTTGTAGAAAATCCCTTACCATAGCCTTAGCTCCGAGATATCCTATGTTTAGGTCTCTGACTGGAAGTCCATTCTGGTCGTGTTCAAAACTCGAGCCTCCTAAATCAATTTCATCAGTTCCTTAGTTAAAACGCATAATTAAACTTATATTTCAATTCGGCAATAACTAGGTCGATTTACCACTAACGGAGGCTTGAAACGGACTCGGGGAAAGAAACGGATGTAATTGGCCAGATCTGGAGCACGGCGGCGCGTGGCCGGAGCACGGCGGCGCGCGTAAGCGCGCGCGTCTTGGCGCGCGTGGAGGCGGATCCGTGATGCCCACTTGCCGATCTACTTAGAACCGATCATGATTCGCCCAAAACCGGCGAAGGAAGGCGAGGCGAACCGCTTGAACCAAATCTCGTTTGGCTTGGAGGCTTTACGTCGACTTAGCTCCGACGAGGCAACGGCGGCGTGGCACTCTTCCAAATGTTCAACCAAAGCGTGGCGCGAATGATCGACTTGGCCGGCGAGGCAACGGCGGCGTGATCGATCGTTGATCACCTTGAGGGCCTCTGCACGAACATGAAGAAGTACAAAAGTAGAAGGAGAGAGAAGAAGGCGGTCGGGTTTGGCGGCTCAACCGCTTTCAACGGTAGCTTGCGGGAGTGGCGTGGTGGAGGCACGCAGCAGAAATCCACGAGGTGGGTCGAGGTGCCGCCGCGAGCGGAGCTCTCTGTTCGCGAGGATGGCGCATGCGGATGGGGAAGGGAGAAGAGATGAGGCACCTCGAACTTCGTGCCTCACTTTAGGGTTAAACCCTAATCCTTCTCTTTAGACATTAATTACTAAAAAGCCCTTCCTCTTAGACAAAATTACAAAAATTAATCCAACTCAACATACCTATGGTTAAAGTATATATATCCTCTTAAATTTTCAAAGCTTAACTTAAACTAAGAACTTCAAGACTCGATCAATTTAATTTCCATTAAATAAACTTGGAACTCAAAATAAAAGGTACTTGGAGTTTTGGGGCGTTACAATCTTCCCTCCTTAAGAACTTTCGTCCTCGAAAGTTTCTAATCTTGTAATACTTTGGGAAGGCTTGCTCACACCCGCTCTACTTGGTTACGACGAGTCTTTGATCCTTATGCAAGAATTAGTACTAGCTGCTCCTCAAGTATCACATCTTAGCGTAAACTTATTACCCAACAATCTCACAACTTTAACTTGAGCTCGTTCTTTTCACTGGAGTCTTTCTACTAAGGCCTACATGAGTGAGGCCCTTGACTTGGATTCTAAATTTTGGGGAGTTTCAGATTTAAATTCTAAGATAACTCGGGATGTTTAGCTCGTATTTCCTTCTCTAGTCCTTTGGTTAGTTTCTTCTGTTTTGTGATTTTAGAATGAAATTCTTTGCTAAAACGGTTTCATTGATGTTGAACCTTAAATTCCTCTTTAAGGTTTGCTACACCAGCTACTAGCATTCGTTTCAAGGCATGACTCGATCGTACCATCTGACCATCGTTTCCATAACCTTAACACCATTTTAAGAGATGTGACTTCAAGGCTAAAGTTAGCAACTTTGTTCGGTTGATCAAGACTCTTTAGACTATTGGTTAACCTTTCGCTACTCTCCACGACCTTTTAGTAAACGTTGCCGTGGCAATCTCGCTCACATGCTTACTTAATTAACTTTGGGGCTTTCCAATACAATCAATAACTCGCTGAAAGTTTTAAGTCATGGTAAGAGTAACTCGAACATAGGTACCCCTTGGTTGTCGTGACACATAATGTGTTCCATGAAACTTTACCAATCTTACTATAAAATTGCTCCGAAAATTTTGGCAGTATAACGGCATAACTACAACAAAACCAAAATTTTTCTCTAACACCTGTTTGATAGAAATGCACTTCTAAAATCAGACAACCAACCAATCATGCCTCCAAACTTCATTTCAGGTTACTCAGGGTTCAGAAACACACAATACACAGAAATGTAGAACAACCAAAAATAAGTGAAACCAAATTTCTTTAATCGTAAACAATGATTCTTCAAAGACAAAATAATCTGACAATCAGATAGCGACATCAACTTTAAGACAAACTTTTAGAAGAGTGTACTGAAATTCTCTTGACTTACCTTGCTTTAGAGGCTAAACAATCAAAGGCTATCGCATTAAGTGTCAAAGTTTTCATTGCAAGTTCTAGGAGTTAGAATGACCCTTTTTAAACAAGTTATTCATGATACAACTCGTTCTCTATCTCTTTTAATATTTCCTCAGCCTATGGCACAACGCAACAGTCATTTATATCACTCCCCTTAAATATCCTGCTCAAGTAATCACTTGAATATAGTGAAACTTTCTTAATACTAGTAGGGTTGGATACTTTACAATGGCATCCACCACATTTCTTAGCTTTTCCGACTCTTTTGTCATGAAACCCTAACGTTCAAACCTTGAATACGAATACTTTATTCAATACCTCTAGACTTTGAACTTTTCAAGAAATTATAATATTCCTCTGTTGAGGTCCTACTCGCGAACTTAGTTGCTCAAGGTTTCTTGAAAGACTTTCACCTCGTAATGTCTACTCTTTCCTCCCTTTGTCCAAACTACTCCTTTTTGATAACGCATGAAGTGAGTCTTATCTTCACAAAGATTCCTTTAAGCCTTACATCCCGAACTCGGACATTTCCCTTCTAATATCACTCACACGAGGTCACATACTCGTCTTTTCTTAGCTTTACAAATTTCCTTATGCTCATCTTTTGAAGTTTACTTGAGCACTTAACTCCTTAGTGACCTTTCGACTACTTCCATATCTCCTGACTTACTCTTCCTCCTTATGCCTAAAGCAATCCTTCCGAATTGTCATTTCGCGCCTTCTTAGGCTTGGTTTAACTAGCACGCCTCCGACAACTTTATCCCAACAATGATTTACCTTTTCTTGAGCTACTGAATCCATCAAGCCTATAAACATTAGGGGCATTTAAGTAAAATCTCTACAACCTTCATGATGTTCGTAAGGTGATTTGAAAGTTGTCTCGGAATATCTAATCCTCGGTTCATGATGGCGTTAGCTTGACTCAAAAATCATCTTAAGGAACACTATGCTCCTCGTCTCGTGGTGGAATAGGTCATTCGCTTCAATCACGAAGAGATTTATTCTTAGCAACAACCTGCCTTCCACTTCTCATCTATTATGCACGAGCATAAGGATACACCTTTCTCCCTTACGCACTTCTTAATGCCCCTTATGGCGATAAACTACTATTAACTCTTACATGGAAGGTTATGTACCTATAACTTGAGTTCTTTTACTTTCTTGGAGCATTCTCAAAAGAAGTATTATAAATTCATCATACTCACTACTTTTAATTCCATACTTAAGTCTGTCTCTTGTGTTAGGGGTAACTTTAAAAGATAAAGTCTTCCTTATCTAACACTAACGCATTGATCCTCGTGCTTACTCTCCTTAAACTTGGCCTTCTTTTTTTAGTAAGATTAAGGACTTTCTCAACTATTTGTACACGTTTGGTTATAAAGTCAAATTCACTAAAACCCTCTTAAGAAACCATTGGCCTAACCTTTACTAAATGGATCCTCCGGTTTCACTCTAATGACCACTCGACTACTACAACTATACACTTAACTTACTCAAAGGAGTTCCTCAGCTTGACTTCTACGTAACGAGGAAGAGATTCAAGGCGCTTTCCTCTAATAACCAAATCCCCTCTTCTTAATCCTCTGATTGGGGAAAAGGATACGTTATACCACGCCAGAATTCGAGGTTCATACTTCATCACATCTCTTTCATGTCATGCATACATATCCTGACCAAGAGGTGGAAAATTAGTGGCAAGGCTCCTTATACACATTCCACAACCTTGAACACACAGGTGACTATGTGACTGTTGAAATGTGTACCAGGTCCTAGGGTCTAGATCATCCATTCTCTTATGTTCTCGAAATATGATCCTAACTGCTTACTTCCACTCCTCATACTTGTCTTTATTAAGTTCATTACACCTATGGTAATACTTTTGAAAGTTCGTATCATGCCTATCTGTAATAACACATTAACCGTGTATAACCCTCAGAACTTTCTATCGGAGGAATGGTATGAATAAAATCGAAGTGTTTCAAGTATTTTGAAGAATTAAATTTTCGTTTCAACATTAACAATCTATCCTTCCCTTTTAAGGCTCGAGTCCTTTTTAAAACAACTTCGCTCTCTTTACTTTTCGACTCCTTGAATACCATAGTTACGTATTCACTTGAAGGTGAAGGGACCCTATTTAGGAACCAACAAAGGCGAGAACTCCAAAGTGGTATGTTTACTAAATCTCATACCCTTCTATCCAATTGTTCTAGCATGAATGAATGAGACCACTAACCTCTTACCGAACGCATTCAAACTTTGAACTTCTCATGAGTAGTCTTAACTTTTATTATTGAAAACTATTCTGAAGTAGTCTAGTTGCTTAGCAACCTTTAACACTCTAACCTCTTAAGTCTTACTCTTCGCTCCCTTTGTCAAAGCGGACCTTTTAACAACCCAAAATGTGTGTTTTATGGCTATAAAACTTCATTTTTAGTGTGAACATTCTTAAATAAAACATTTTCCTTTCTATCGTCAAAAGCAGGGATCACATGTATTCTCTTTCTTTTAGGCGTAAGCACACGTCAACTCTCTATGACCTATACGCATATAGATTCACATATAAGCATTTCATTTATGCATTTCCTTTTCATAGACATATAGTTTAGCTCATACATTCTCATTCTTTCTTAGTTTGGAAATTCATCAAACTCTCGATTTTTTTATATGAAAATATCTTCACAAAGAATACTAAATTTTATTTTCATGAAAAAATAAAACTTTTAGTTCAAAGGCATACACAGCGGTGGCTGGAGTTGCTACTTAGCCATGGGATACTTGTTGCTTACTCTGTAGCGAGTCTACAAGACCTATAACCTTGGGCTCGATACCAACCAGCATAACGCCCTACTTTTATGACATCAATTCCTAGAGACGTTACTACTCATGCATGCATTCGAGGCCCTAATCGATTTTAAAATAAGTAAAAGTTGATAAATAACAAAACAATTTACGTTGGGATCCCATGGAAATACAAAACGTTTACAATAAACATAACCAAGTTCGGCCTCTAGTTTCAAAACTCAATGTTATATAAACGGAAGACAATAATCATTTAAAAATTCTTTCTTAATCATTGATGCGGAATTCATGTATTGGTTCCCATGGCTTCTTTAGCGCATCCATGCCACTCGCCTGGTATGCTCTCGACTCTACCTGAAAACATTTTTAAAACAGAGAAAACACAACAAAGGTAGAGGGATGAGTATTATAAAATACCCAGTAAGTGGGGGGTCGGGAAATGCAAACACATGCATATGATTTTCCTTCAAATCGACTTTTAAACATAATCATTATTCATGACTTTCAAAATCATAAAACTTTCTCAGTAATGGGACCTAAAACTTTCTCATAAAATCATGACTTTTTCTCTTTGGCTATGCGTGGTCAATTGAGTCTACCTGAGTCTTTTCATTTTGAGTCCCTCACAGACCCCTGTAGGTTTGAGCCCCTCACAGACTCCTGTAATATTGAGTCCCTCACGGACCCTGTAGGTTTGAGTCCTCACAGACTCTGTAATATTGAGTCCTCACGGACTCCTGTAATAATGAGCCCTCACTGCACTCCTGTAATATTGAGCCCCCTCACGGACTCCTGTAATAATGACCCATAGAGTCTCTAGTGCATGTTTTACCATGCATAAGTCCTCAGGAGACCAATTGCCACAGCCTACTTGACATGTTCATATACATACAATATGCATGAGGTCTCATCCTTTAAATTCATATACATATACATTCGAGAATGATGCAACAAATCACATGAACTTAAGATCATGACATAACTTCCATAACTTTAACTAGAGTCAATCAATCATCATTAATAAGTACGTTTATTATTTAAGGTGCATAACTAGCACAATAACATAACTGAAAATCTCAATATACAGAAATGTACATAGTTGTGTCAAGACTCGTTTTTAAATTCTTTGAAATCATTTCAGCTCGGGTCCTCTCAAACCCTTAAATCATCAAGTTCCTTTCTAAACCTTTTGAAAATCATTCACTCGAGATCCTCGAAAAACCCTTTAAAATATTCGTTTTCTAAATTCAAGCCCTAAGCATGAGTTTTGGAAATTCACCTTTTGAAATAAATCCTCAATTTTCATCTTTTAAAACAAATACATATTTCAAGAAATCGTATTCACTTCCCTTTTTAAGATCGTTTGTAGAAAATCCCTTACCATAGCCTTAGCTCCGAGATATCCTATGTTTAGGTCTCTGACTCGGAAGTCCATTCGGTCGTGTTCAAAACTCGAGCCTCCTAAATCAATTTCATCAGTTCCTTAGTTAAAACGCATAATTAAACTTATATTTCAATTCGGCAATAACTAGGTCGATTTACCACTAACGGAGGCTTGAAACGGACTCGGGAAAGAAACGGATGTAATTGGCCAGATCTGGAGCACGACGGCGCGTGGCCGGAGCACGGCGGCGCGTGACCGGAGCACGGCGGCGCGTAAGGCGGCGCGTCTTGGCGCGTGGAGGCCAGATCCGTGATGCTCACTTGCCGATCTACTTAGAACCGATCATGATTCGCCCAAAACCGAAGGAAGCTGAGGCGAACCGCTTGAACCAAATCTCGTTTGGCTTGGAGGCTTTCTGTCGACTTAGCTCCGACGAGGCAACGGCGGCGTGGCACTCTTCCAAATGTTCAACCCAGCGTGCGCGCGAGCACGATCGACTTGGCCGGCGAGGCAACGGCGGCGTGATCGACTGTTGATCACCTTGAGGGCCTCTGCACGAACATGAAGAAGTACAAAAGTAGAAGGAGAAGAAGAAGGCGGTCGGGTTTCGGCGGCTCAACGGTAGCTTGCGAGGAGTGGCGTAGTGGAGGCACGGCAGCAGAATCCACGAGGCTGGTCGGGCTGCCGGCGAGCGGAGCTCTCTGTTCGCGAGGATGGCGCGTGCGGATGGGGAAGGGAGAAGAGATGAGGCACCTCGAACTTCGTGCCTCACTTTAGGGTTAAACCCTAATCCTTCTCTTTAGACATTAATTACTAAAAAGCCCTTCCTCTTAGACAAAATTACAAAAATTAATCCAACTCAACATACCTATGGTTAAAGTATATATATCCTCTTAAATTTTCAAAGCTTAACTTAAACTAAGAACTTCAAGACTCGATCAATTTAATTTCCATTAAATAAACTTGGAACTCAAAATAAAAGGTACTTGGAGTTTTGGGGCATTACACCGTGTATACTTGCACGTCGTAGAAGTGTCGGAGTCTTATTCTAATTTACATTAGTTTAGGGCACTCGAGATTTTCGCATCATTAGTTTCAGAACCTATAGTCTTTTTTTGTAGCTTCTGTAGATGTCTCTTAGCTTGATAGGTTTTACTTTCGTTGAACTCGGTTGTCTCCCTTTTTGTAAGTGTAAAGCATGTTGAGTTTCTGTTTTTTTGAAGCCCAACCTAATGTTTGTTGAAGTCTGTTGGAGGTTGGGCATTTATTGTACCTTAAGGAGTGCTTGTTTGGATTTGCAGGTCTTGGAGAAATTTTGGTTATCTCCTAATTATGTCGTTATGCTGTCGAAATTTCAGCGCATACGGCGTGGCTGAGTAACCTTCTTAATTAGGTTCGTCCTAAGTTTTAGGGTCGTTATAGTTTAGCCTTCTACCCCTCCATCCATCGACCAAATTTGTGAGTCTCTTTCTTTAAAACACAAGGGATCCTCGTGATGAAGAGCTCTTATATTCCATGAGTTTCATATTTTACACACAAAATTTTAGAAACGCTTCACCAATCCAGACGCAGATTTGAATTCTCTTAGCCTCCTTGAAATACCCATCAAAATTGTATCCAAAATCATGAATCTAACTCCAAGAATCAGCGCCTTATTTTTGGAAGAAAACTATGGATTTCAACTCCGAAATGGTCTTTTTTTTCAACCCTTTTCCTCTTCTTTCTTTCACATCAAGTTCACGTAAACACTTCCACTCTTCAAACTTACATGGTTCAACTCCACCCACAGGGCTTAACCAACTCTCTTTTTTTATTCTAAGCTTCAATGACATCTTTCTTTTCTTGAACAAATATCTGCTAAAGAAGACTATTCTTCTCGCTTGTTTTACTATTATTCTAATGCCATGAAAGGATTTACAGCTTAGTTATCTGAAACTGAGCTTGAATACTTGAAAAAGTTGTTTTACTATCATTTTCAAATAATATTTTAAGTTTTACGAGATAGAAATATTCCTCATGCTATTAAAAGAGTATATTGTATTATCTGTGATAAATATGTAGTTTATTAATTGAAAAATATCTATTGACTTCATTTAATTAGGTTATAACATAATGGACAAATTATGGATGTCGAAGATAGATTCTCTAAAGAGTATGAAGAAGGTGTAGACACTTTTATTCAGCTTGCACATGAACATGCGAGTGATAAACCTTCTATACGATGCATGTGTGTTAAGTGTGTAAATTTGAACATTCTCAACACTAATATAGTCAGGAACCACTTAGTTGCGTATGGTATCGATCAAAGATATGATAATTGAATTTGGCACGGAGAAACCCTTGATAGATATTCTAGAAACAATGTAGAGTCAAATTTAAACTACACCACTAATGAGCAAGTATTGAAGAGAACTCTGATGACAACATTGTGGAGATGGTTGAAACTGCACAACAACATTTTGAAGAAGATCCAAAAAAAAAATAATAAGTTGCTTGCAGATGCTGAAAAACCTCTATATCCAGGATGTAGTAGATTAACTAAGTTAGGTACATTAGTTAGATTGTATCACCTGAAAGTCAAATTTGAGTGGAGTGATACTAGCTTTACAGAGTTGTTGACCTTATTGAAAGATATATTACCTGAAAAGAATGAATTTTCGACATCTACGTATGAATGAAAGAAGACGTTAGTCACTTTGGGAATGACGTATGAAAAAATTCATGCATGTTCCAATAATTGTTGCTTATATAGGAAAGAATATGTTGATGCATCTAATTGTCCTCACTGTAACGAGTCAAGATGAATGAAACATAAGAATTCGTTGGAAATGAAAGAGGGAGTCCCTGCTAAAGTTATATGGTACTTTCCCCCAATTCCACGATTTCAAAGGATGTTCAATAGCACGTTAATTTCAAAGGATTTAACTTGGCATGCTATGAGAGATTAGTTGATGGCAAGTTACGACATCTTGTTGATACTCCATCTTGGAAATTGATCGATCATTTGTGGCCTGATTTTGGAAGTGAAGAGAGAAACCTTCGTCTTGCCCTATCAACTGATGGAATAAATCCTCACAGTGAGATGAATAGCAAGTACAGTTGTTGGCCTGTAATATTGACAACATACAATCTCCCACCTTGGTTATTTATGAGGTGTAAATTTTTTATGCTAACCTTGATAATATCTTGGCCAAAGCAACCGGGGTACAACATAGATGTGTATTTGGCTCCTTTAATAGATGATTTAAAAATTCTTTGGAATGATGGAGTGCCCTGTTATGATGCATATCGAGATGAAGTATTCACATTAAAAGCAGTGTTGTTGTGGGCAATTAACGATCTCCCTGCATATGGTAATTTAGTCGGTTGTAGTGTCAAAGGATATTGTGCATGCCCCATATGTGGAGAACACACATCAGTTATGCATTTAAAATTTGGAAAGAAGATGGCTTATCTTGGACACAGAAAATTTTTGCTACTAGCTCATTCATTTAGAAGACAGATGAAAGCATTTAATAATGAAAAAGAATTTGAAAAGGCTCCACAACCATTGTCAGAAGAAGAAATTATTAAAAAATTAACCAACAACGAACGTTCCAATGAAGATATGCCAAAAGAGAAGAAACCAATAGGTACCATACGTTCTTGTAGGAAGAAAAATCGATATTTTTTGAACTTGAATATTGGAAGAAGCTTCATGTTCGACATTGCTTAGATGTAATGCACATTGAGAAAAATGTTTGTATGAATTTAATAGGCACTTTACTCGACATCTCTGGTAAGACAAAGGATGAATTACAAACTCGACGTGATTTCAAACGATTAGGTATTCGTCCCAAGTTGGCCCCAAAAGTTATAGGAAGAAGGGCATTCATACCGTCGGTCTGCTACACATTATCAAAACATGAGAAACGTGTGGTTTATCAATCATTGTAAAAAATGAAAGTTCCTGAAGGTTATTCTTCCAATATAAAGAACCTCGTATCACTCGATAATCTAAAAGTTAATGGTTTGAAGTCACATGATTGTCACGTGCTCATGCAACAATTGCTATCAGTTGCAATTCGATCTGCACTACCTAAGCATGTGAGAATTGCTATCACATGATTTTACTTGTTTTTCAATGCAATATGCATAAAGTGATCGATGTTTCACAGTTAAGTGAGTTGGAGCACGAGATCGTTGTTGTACTGTGTCTGTTTGAAAAATACTTTCCTCTATCGTTCTTCACGATAATGATGCACTTAACAGTACATCTGGTTAGAGAAGTGCAACTTTGTGGTCTTGTATATCTTAGATGGATGTATCCTTTTGAAAGATACATGGCAGTTCTTAAAGGATATGTGAGAAATAGGAATCGACCCGAAGGTTGTATTGCTGAAGGTTATATTGTCGAGGAAACTATAGAGTTTTGTACCGAATTTTTGCATGATGTAAAACCTATTGGACTCGAAAAAACTAGTGAACGAGCTTAGGATGATGAATTTGGGAGACCTGCATCGACAGCTTCTCATATGAAGCCTGATAAGGAACAACTCAAGCAGGCTCATTTATATGTCTTAGAAAATACAGATGACGTTCAACCTTTTATAGAGTGCGTTCACTTCTTATACTAATTTAAAGTTAATCCATAAACTTAATATACTAACACCAATGATTCTTTGTATATTATAGAAAGCATATGAACTATTTGAAACTCATCTAACCATCAAGATCAAGAAATCAGAAGTGGTTACAAGATCAACACAATAAAACATTCATTGGATACGTGATCAAGTATGGTTCTAACAATTCTGCACATTTTTTCTTTTTTCTTTTTAGTTTTTAGCGACTTATACTTAAATATTAGTGATTTATGTGTATAGGTTGCTACTGATCTTGAAGTACCAAACCATACTATATCTAACACATTGAGGTGGATATCACATGGTCCTTCACCCACTGTGATAACCTATTTAAGCTACGTAGTGAATGGTGTTCACTACAATACAGAGCTTCGTGATGGTACTCAAAATGTTCAAAATAGTGGAGTATGTTTAGTAGCTAGTACGATGCAAGTATCTAGTGCAAAAGATAAAAATCCAATAACCACAAACATGTCTTTTTATGGTGTGATTCAAGAGATATGGGAATTAAATTACCATAATTTTAAGATTGTAATGTTCAAGTGTAACTGAGTTGAAAGTAATGGAGGTGTTAAAACAGATGAACTTGGATTTAAACTAGTTTATCTTAGACGTATTGGATATAAATCTGATTCTTTCATTTTAGCTTCACAAGCTAAACAAGTCTTCTATATAGAAGATCCAAGTGACTCCCGATGGTTTATTGTGTTGCATCCTTCAAATAGAGAGTACGAAGATCATATTAACGAAGACGAGCTCGGGGACTTAATTTTAAACTACAATAACTCTAACTACGTTTCTACTACTAATGAATCTGATGAAATAGATGATGATAGTTCAACATATGTTCGCACTGACTGTGATGGCATTTGGATCGAAAATGAAAATGAAGCATAAATTATATGGTATAACTTTTCACTGCTGAATTTAGATGTTTATACAATTTGATGTTTTTATTATTTATATTTAAGTCAACTAATGTACCGCAGGTACTTAGCAGGTATTTAGCAGGATACTCTAATGGATCAATACTCTAATGATGATGACTGCATGCCACTTGGTAGTGAAGATGAGGCAGGGAATGATGATATGGTGCAGCCTCCTAATGTGAGACCTACTCGAGGCGCTACTGCGATGCTCGAGCTTGCAGGAACAAGAAATGAAGCTGATCGAAGAGTGATCGAATACAATGCTCATGGACAGTGGATTGGTAGAAATGCAACGAAAATGATAAGCTATATTGGAATGTGTGTGCGACACCACATTCCAATTACATATGACTCGTGGCCTGAAGTACCAAGAGAATTGAAAGAAAAGATTTATTCTTGCATTGAGGTAATCTATTATTTTACTAACTCATTAAATATCATATGCTACTAGTTTCATTGAAATATACTTATATATATTACATTGTTTTTGTCAGCATTCCTTCGTAGTAGATCATAAATCAAAGAAGGACATATTGATGAAAGCTGGAATTTCATTCCGACAATTTAAGAGCATTTTGAGGACTAAATATATTATTTCATTTCAAGACATGTCAGAATGTTTGAAGTCTCCACCACCGACATATAACAACATTGAGCAAGTTCATTGGGATGAATTCGTTGGTAAAGTTCTATCTGAAGAGTTTCAAGTAAGTATTGAAAAATGATTTATTTTTTGTTTATAAATGTTTACATGAAGATACTAATTAACCTTGTGTTGTGCTATAAATGTGTGATGTAGAAATTAAGCAGTTTGCAAAAGGACAGACGTTCCAAAAATAAATACAACCATAGGCTTGCTCGTAAGGGATATGCAAATTTTGTGGAAGAGTTGGTATGTTTTGATTTGTGAATTTATACATTAGTATGTTATGTCTGCTCATTTATTAATTAGATGACTACATACTTTTGTAGAATAAGAAAGGACAAGTAGACTTGGATGCAGATCGAGCTAAGCTATGGATACAAGCTCGACAAGGGAATGATGAAAAATTCTTGAATGTAGAGATTGCAGATGTTGCAGTCAGAATTGTAAGCAATAATATTCATATATTTTTATGCTTTATTGACATTATACTAGAGTAGTAAATATATATTTATATTTCTATTAAATTGTAGGACCACCTAGCAAAAGATCCAGCGAATGCGCATGATGATATTCTGGCAGAGGCATTAGGCACTCCTGAACACTCAGGACGTGTAAGAGGCGTGGGAGGTTTAATCACACCCTCTTTCTTCTTTCATATACCCACACCTTCGACTTAGAAAAGTAACGTCATGACTGACGAAGAAATGAGTTGGAAGAAAGAAAAGAAAGAATTGATGACTCGATACAGTCAAATGACCACAAAACACACGCGTGGAAAAGATGAGAAAAAAATGGTGTGGTGATGTCACTCTCTTGTCAGATAGGGGTAGTTGCCAACTACAACCACCCATTGCTTCGACATCTACTGAAAATCTTGATGAGATAACTCTTATTTTAAATCTTCGTTAATTGGATTTTAAGAAAATGTATATAAATACTAAGTCAGGGAAAATATTGCGATTTAGTTGTTGGAAATATAAACAATATTGTGGCATCAGGAATGATTTATGAGAGGTTAAGTCTGCATGAAGTTGTTTACGGTGTGCCTCTCACATCGAATGATGTGAGAGTACTTATCACTCTTGTATCTGACTTCAATGCTCCATTACCTATACCGATAGCTGGGAGTATTGAGACAGTTTCAAATGCGATTGGTTCTCACGTTCCATGGCCAAAGAATCTTGTAATAGTAGATAAAATAGAAAAGGTAAATTTATTTGAAAACACTCGTTGTTGTTTAACTTAATGTCTATGATTTTTAATATATAACATTGTGTACGTAGCAACGTAAGAAACCTCACCGTGAGCTAGCGGCATTAAGGGAGAAGAGAGGTAGAAATGATGTGTCACGAGTGCATATGCCACTTGTAGTGAAATACATGATCAAAATTCTTGAAGGCCTGAGCACTGAGTATATAGACATCCCAATACCTGATCATGTGTTCAGATATCAATTCAACTTTCATTTGATGAAAGACAGCATGCAGCAGTTCTGCATGATGGAGAAACTTGCAATCTCGGTTATATCAGCTTATATTACGTAAGTATTATTTAATTATGTAGACTTTGATATTCTTGGTATTTACCACTTTTGGATATACATATTAACTGGTTTGTTAGTTTTGAGTTATGTTTAGAAATTGTAACATGAGAGTTATTCTTGTTTTGAAGTTGTTGAGTGTATTTTGTTTCATTTATGGTGGTCGAGTGTTCTTGAATCGTTAAAATGATAAGTGAATTGAAGTTTGATTGAGTTATCTGGATGTTGACTATAGAAGTGTGTTTTTTTTAAACACAGGTACATGTAAAATTTTGGTATTGTTGTAATTATGTTGTTATGCTGCTGAAATTTAGGATAGATATGCTAACTCATTTGTTAATTTTGAGTTCTTCTTAAAAATTGTGACATGTGAGTTATACTTGTTTTGAAGTTGTTGAGTGTATGTTTTGTTTCATTTCTAGTAGTCGAATGCTCTTGAATCGTTAAAATGATTTGTGAATTGGAGTTTGATTAAGTTATCTGGATGTTGAGGTTAGAAGTGTGTTTTTATTTCAGACAGGTACATGTAGCATTTTGGTATTGTTGTAATTATGTTGTTATGCTGCCGAAATTTTCGAGACTTAATTAAGAGTAAACTCCACTTTAGAATAGACATATTAACTAGTTTGTTAGTTTTGAATTCTGCTTAGCAATTGTGACATGTGAGTTATACTTGTTTTGAAGTTGTTGAGTGTATGTTTTGTATCATTTCTAGTGGTCGAGCGTTATTGAATCGTTAAAATGATTAGTGAATTGGAGTTTGATTGAGTTATCTGGATGTTGAGTTTAGAAGTGTGTTTTTGTTTTAGAAAGGTACATTGTATCATATATTATTAATTTTCATTATATTATTTTAAA
The DNA here is from genome assembly GCA_036507285.1 of Trichosanthes cucumerina. Classification (NCBI taxonomy): domain Eukaryota; kingdom Viridiplantae; phylum Streptophyta; class Magnoliopsida; order Cucurbitales; family Cucurbitaceae; genus Trichosanthes; species Trichosanthes cucumerina. The sequence continues at coordinate 21,313,798 of CM071844.1, forward strand.
TTTTAATATTTTTTATTTATTGTTAGGTACTTGTGCCAATCTGAACCCATCATATTAGACCAATATGCATTCCTTCAACCATCTTTGATTTCATATGCCTCTGGACCTGAAGAGCAACGTTGTCGATTCCTATGTAATAGACTACGAGAGACCAAGAATAAACTATTGATTTGTCCTTGTAATTCAGGGTACGTAAAAACCATGTACTTATTATTTTACTTGTATTTTGTATATATTCCTAACTCTTATTTGTTGGTAATTCTATATTTAGACATCATTGGTTGTTGGTGGTTATCTCATTGAGAACATCTACAATTTGGTCGATTGACTCCATAGGACATGGCGTTCGCGATTACGTGAAAAATATAGTTAATACGTAAGTATTATGAAACTTCTACCATTGATATATTTCTGATGGAAAACGTTATTCACTGATTTTTATGTATTTGTACTTGTATAGGGCTATTAGGATGTTCTATGCTCGAGTAAACGCTAGAAGTCCAAATTTTAATTGGATAGTTGTTCATGTAATCGTTTCAAATCTACCATTTTTTACTACCATTTTGTTTATTTATTCGAGTCTTGTTTATTATATGTTTTAATCTATTTATATAGTGTGTTAAGTAACCGGGAAGTACAGAGTGTGGGTACTATACTATGAAGTTTATTCGAGATATAATAACACAGAGAAGTCGAGTGATAACGGACGTGATAATACTTTTATTTTATTCTATGTGTTTTAAAGTTTCTTGATTTATTCAATTTTTTAATGTATGTACACTTATTTATTTTCAGTTGACGAGAAAAGATAAGTACACCCAAGATGAGTTGGACGAGATACGAGTTGAGTTATGTGAATTTGTAAATCGGTACTTATGACCATTTTTGTTGTCATACTTCATTTATGTGATTTTCAAGAGTTAGTGTTATGTTTTTTAACAGTTTGCTTGGAACGATATGTAATAATTTTAACTTATTAGTTAGTCAATGGAACTTTGCTTTTGTTCATTTGCAATTAAGGTTTATTTTGATAAAATTTGTACTTATATAGTTTGGTAAATCGTTGAGTCTCCAATTATATTGTTTCCTAGTCTTACGTGAATTACATGTTGATAATGACTACCTTAATGAGAAAAATGTGAATTGATAGAGTTGTTCATACAAATGCAGGTGGTAGAGGATGGGTAAATAATATCCATTTTTTTATTTTTTATACATAGTTATAGTTGACGGCTAAAAACGACATTAAAACCAGCAGTATTGACGGTTCAAAACTGTCAACATATATGTCATAGTCAACAATGCAAAACGTCAAGTATAACTATAGATGACAGCTAAAATACGTCAAAATATATTTATATTGACAGACAATAAGTGTCAATAAAATGGGTATTATTGACGGTTGGCTAAAAATATTGACGGTTAAAAAATATCAACTATACCTAATGTTGACGGCTCACAGATGTCAATAAAGTGGTTATTGTTGACGCTTTGATATAAATATTGGCGGCTAAGAACCATTAATTATACCCTTTGTTGACGGCACATAAGTGTCAATAAAAAGGTTTTTGTTGACGCTTTCACCTAAATATTGACGGCTAAAAACCATCAACTATACCCTATGTTGACAGTACATAAGTGTCAATAAAGAGGTCTTTGTTGACAGATTTACGTCATAGTAGATGGTTAATAGGTGTCAACATTCATATTATTGACAGTTAAAATCCGTCAATAAAGACATAATCGTTGACGTTTAACGACCGTCAACTATCAACTTAAAGTTGACGCTTAGATTTATTGACACCGCTTTCAATGACGGTCAAAAAACGTCAACTAAAGTGAATGTTGACAGTTTTTAGCTGTCAATAAATACCAAATTTGTAGTAGTGTATATTACCTTTGTAGACTAGAAACAACAAATGCTCCTTCGCTCCTCTAATTCTCACGATCTCAACGATCTCGCGTTCTCCACAAACTTCGAACTAACTTTGACACGGCTGCTAGATTTTCTCCATTGTATTTCTAAGAGAGGGAGGAAGGTGGGATTCCCCTTTGGAGTATGAGAGAGACTTTGGAGAAAAGGAAAACTCTTTTCCAACTTTGAGAGCACTAGGGTTTCTCTTGTCAAAGATTACTTGTCAAATGTGCATCTCATGCACATATTTATAGGGAAATAGGGTGGAAATGACCATCCTACCCCTATAGTGTTCTTATTAATGCATTTCTCATTTTGTATATAGATTAAACTATATATTATATCAATTATATCATATATAATTGATATATCTCCTTATATATGAAATTGAACACTTCAATTTCACTACAAACTATAAACCCTGAATTTCCATGTTAAGCCAACGGAGGGACCTAATGGACCTACAAATCATGAGCTCTAATGATACGAGATTAACCGATCAAACTCTTTGATCTAATTAACCAACTTTCATTAACTACGAGTCACTCCACTATAGACTCGTAGTCGCACTCTCCTCACTGTAGACTGTGTTGTATCCATTGATATAATCAATACCCGTGAGTTGACCCTTCACAGGTTGTTCGTAATCACAGCTAGGTCAAATTACCATTTTACCCCTGTGACTACATCTTGCTCCTTAAGCACCACTGATCCTCTAATGAACAACCAGCCTATGGTCCTACCATAAACTTAATCCTTCTTAGTCCAATAAGAAGGCGGGGCCCCGTTGTTCAAGACCTGGATTCAGTTCTTAAGAGAACAACCTATCTGATTTCCTAATTTAAGAATGAGTGAATTCCATCTTGCAGAGTTAAGTTCCCAGCTACCTACAAGGTTATGTCCCTAAGAAGGTAGGCTTATTGAGTCGGTTACAGGCCACTCTCACCCATACTAGTCTAAGGACAAACCCCCATAAGCAGGAGTCCGTAACATGCTCAGGATTCATGTCAAGTCACTAATGATCATCTATAAATTATTAGACCTGTCTTGTTAATGGTGTTACACTAGTGGGTTAATACTTTGTTGTCCGGTCCTGTATAATCTCATTATACATGATGTCCCCACTTGCATGTCTACCACATGAACGAGTTGTACATCGTTTGTACTAAATACAAAGCGGGTCACATGGTGTTACCTAGTTAGTATAAGGTTCTCATCCTTATGCATATACCATAAACCATTAAAGTTATACTTGAACACAACTTTATCCAACTTGTCTCAACTACACAATTGTTCAAGATCGATCATTATAACCTTGGAACTTAGTTTATGGGATTTAGGTTTATGTGCGAGAATATAATAAATAATTATTTATTTATTTGAAATATCATTATTACAAAACTACACTTGTTTAGGGCATAAACCCCAACAATCTCCCACTTGACCTAAAGCTAGTGGAGTACATAATAAACATTACAGTAATGTAAATACAATAAACTAGGGCACTGAATACCCTTTGTACAACATACTCCCACTTGCCCTAGTTAGGGTAAGATACGTAGTCCTATACCTTCTAGGTGACTCTCAAACACTTTAGTCGTGAGAGCCTTTGTAAATGGATCAGCACTATTGTGCTCCGAAGCTATATTCGTGATGATCACGTCTCCTCGATGCACTATCTCCCTGATTAGGTGATACTCCCTCTCAATGTGTTTTCCCCTCTTATGACTTCGGGGTTCTCTTGAATTTGCCACAACACCACTGTTATCACAATAAAATGTGATTGGAAAACTCATTTTTGGAACAACTTCCAAATCCACCATGAATTTCCTTAGCCATACGACCTCTTTAGCTGCTTCACAAGCTGCTACATATTCGGTTTCCATAGTTGAATCTGTGATGCATGTTTGCTTGATGTTTCGTCAAACTACAACCCCTCCGTTGAGAGTGAAAACTGACCCCGACGTAGATTTCCTAGAATTTTTGTCAGTTTGGAAGTCAGAATCTGTGTATCCTGTAAGGATCAAATCCTTAGCTCCATACACAACCATGTAGTCCTTCGTTCTTCGAAGATACTTGAGGATTGTTTTAACCGTTGTCCAGTGTTCTGGTCCTGGGTTGGATTGGTATCTACTGGCATTCCTACTAGAGATGTCCACGGGGCGGGGTCGGGGAATGGCTCCCCATCCCCGTCTCTGCCCCCCATTTCATTCTCCGTCCCCGCAAATTTTCCATTTAATTTCGTGGAGAACGGGGCGGGGACTCCCCGCGAAGAATAATTCCCCGTTTATAATTTTATTTTTTAAAATTGTATTAACTAATTTATTTTTTTATTTTTTTTTGAAAAATTGTATTTAAATGGTTAATTATTCTTTAGAGATTTCTAGTTAAGAGACATTTGTTTCAATTTCTCTTAGAAAAATAAAATTATATTTAATAAAATTTTAGACTTATGGTTTATTAGATGTATAATAATATATATATATATATATATTTAAAATTAAATAAATTAATCGGAGCGGAGACCGGGAGCGGAGCGAGGACGGGGTCGGGGTCAGGGACAGGAGATGTATGTCCTGTCCCCTTTAGCCAATGGAGAAAATTGTGTCCCCGCTCCCTCTCTCGTTCCCCACCTAAACGGGGATGGGCGGGGAAAATGGACATCTTTAATTCCTACTGCAAAGCATATGTCTGGCCTAGTACACAACATAGCGTACATCAAACTTCCCACAGCTGATACATAAGGAATTTGTCTCATGTCCTCAACTTCTTGAGGTGTCTTAGGACACTGTTCCTTAGACAAATGGACTCCATTCCTGAAAGGTAATAGCTCTTTCTTGGAGTCTTGCATCTTAAATCTTGACAACACTTTATCGATATAAGATGTTTGAGACAATGCTAGAGTTTTATTCTTGCGATTCCTGACAATTTGGATTCCAAGAACAAACTGCGTTTCTCCTAAATCTTTCATTTGGAATTGCATAGCTAGCCATTTCTTAATGTCAGTTAGATAACCTACATCATTCCCAATGAGTAGGATATCACCCACATATAAGACTAGGAATTCGACAGAACTATTGATGATTTTCTTGTAAACACAAGGTTAATCATCATTTTGGTCAAAACCATAGGATTTGACTGCTTCATCAAACTTTATGCTCCAAGACCTAGAAGCTTGTTTCAGTCCATGGATAGACCTTTTAAGCTTGCAAACTTTTTGCTTTTGTCCTGGTTCAATGAACCCTTTGGGTTGGTCCATGTAGATGTTTTCGTCAAGATTGTCATTCAAGAATGTTGTATTGACATCCATCTGTCATATCTCATAATCATAATATGCGGCAATGGCAAGTAGGATTTTACCATAGCAACAGGTGAAAAGGTTTGCTCATAGTCCACCCCTTCTACCTGGGTATAACCCTTTGTTACTAATCAAGCTTTGAAGGTTTTCACTTTTCCATCTACACCACGTTTTCTCTTGTAGATCCATTTACAACCTATAGGTTTTACCCCATCAGGTTATCTACAAGATCCCAAACAGAATTGAACTGCATAGACTCCCTTTCTTGGTCCATGGATATGACCCATTTGTCTTTGTCTTTGTCAACCATTGCTTGGTTATAAGTCAATGGATCCTCACAGTCATCATCTGGTATGACAACTTGGGTTTCAGTTAAACCCATGTAATGGTCAGGTTGTGTTATAACCCTCCCACTACGTCGAGGCACTCTCAACTCTTGAGGTGGACTTGACAAAATAGTATCAACAACTCTTGTTGATGTACTAGTGCTATCAGCAACTTTTGATGTTATTTCGTCTAACTCACTTAACATAACTTTGCTTCTTGGTTTGTGATCCCTCATGTGGTCCTCCTCTAAGAAAGTGGCATTTGTCGACACAAGTACCTTATCTTCCTTAGGATCATAGAATAACTCACCTCTCATTTCCTTTGAGTAACCTACAAATAGGCATAATTTTGAACGTGATTCCAATTTCTTTGGATTTGTCACAAACACATGTGTTGGGCATCCCCAAATTCTGAAATGACGTAAACTACCTTTATGTCTTTTCCAGAGTTCAAATGGTGTTTCTGAAACACTCTTTGATGGAACGTTATTCAAAATATAAATTGTGGTCTCTACTGCATAACCCCAGAACGAGTTAGGGAGATGAGCGTAACTCATCATTGATCGAACCATGTCTAACATGGTTCTATTTCTCCTTTCTGATACGTCGTTTTGTTGAGGCGTACCATGTGCTGAGAGTTGGGATGTAATTCCATGTTCTATCATATAGCCCTGGAATTTCAAATTCATGTACTCTCCACCTCGATCAGATCAAAGTGTTTTAATAGTTTTACCTAATTGATGTTCAATTTCAGCCTTGAATTCCTTGAACTTTTCAAGTGCTTTAGACTTGTGATGCATTAGGTAAATATGCCCATATCTTGAATAATCATCTACAAAGGAGATGAAATATTCATACTCTCTTCTAGCTTTAGCATTCATCGGACCACAAAGGTTGAATGTATAAGCTCTAAGGGTATTTTGGCTCTATAACCTTTTCACTAAATGGTCTTTTAGTCATTTTACCCTCTAGGCAAGACTCACATACAGGTAAAGCATTTTCTTCTAACTCATTTAGAAGTTTATTCTTTACCAATCTCTCAATCCTATTGAGATTAATGTGGTCTAACCTAAGGTGTCAAAGTTTAGCATTTTCTTTAGAAGAAATTTTACGTTTCTTAGTTTGTGTGTTTGCAGTTTTAAATAATTCAGCATTCAAAACCATTTTGACTGAATTAGGTCTCAAAACATACAAACCATTTTCTAATGAAGTTGCACATATTTCAACACCATTTTTTAAAATAAACACTTTATTATGAGAAAATGATATTGAAATACACTGTTCGACTAGGCAAGAAATTGAAATGAGGTTTCTAGTAAACCCTGGTATCATTAATACATTGTCTAACAACATAGATTTCTTGCCAAACAACAGCTTCATAGTGCCTACTGCTACAGCTAAGACAACTTCCCCATTTCCAACGCGGAGTGGTATCTCCCCTTCTTGTAGCTGCTGCCAGGAACTAATTCCCTGAAAAGAAGAACAGACATGATTCGTGGCGCTCGAATCTAATATCCAGGCAGTGTTATCATCATCCACTAAACAAGCTTCTAAGCAAAGTAAATCATATTTACCTTTTTTCTTATTTTCGGCAATGTACTTCGGACAGTTCCGTTTCCAATGCCCGTCTTCATTGTAGTGAAAATATTTCCCTTTGTCTGCAACTTCTTTGACCTTCTTACCCTTCTAGGCAGCAACTTTGTCAACTCGTTTCCCCTTACCAACCTTCTTCATGTTCTTCTTCTTTCCTTTCAGGCCTGAGGAAGATGAAGCCACTGATTTTGTCCCAGAGGTCGAACCTCCGTGATAACTCCTACTGGCAACATTTGCCTCACCTTTCGATCTTTTCATCAGAGATTAAAAGGTTTGTAGTTCATTTAGAATGGTGGTAAGGTTAAAATTAAGTTTATACATAACAACATTACTTCGAAACTGTAGAAAACTCTTTGGAAGAGTTTCTAATATAAAGTTGACCTGGCTCGATTCATCGATAGAAACATCATTCACTCCATCGTGTTAAAGTGAACCATCATATCGAGAACATGATCCCGAATAGATGATCCCTCCGCCATTCTAGCGTTGAAGATGTACTTGAGGGCATTGTGTCTGACCTTAAAAGACTGTTGTCCGAACATGCCTTGCAATGAATCCATGTTTTCTTTGCGGTCATCATGCCCTCGTGCTTCTTGGCTAGTATGTCAGACATACTTGCCAAGATGTAGACCTTGGCCTTATCATTAGCCTTGATCCATCTATCGTATGCATCACGAACATTTCGTGTTGCATTCGAGCTTGGTACCTGAGGACATTTCTCAGTAAGCACAAACTTTAGATCGTCTGCTACCAAGATAATGTTAAGGTTGTTTTTTCAAGTCATCACGTTTTCCCCGATTAATTTTTCGGTAGCCAATAAGGAAATGATTAAGCTATTCATTTTGCTGAAAAACAAATTATTTCTATTAGATTCTCGCTAAACCCTTTATCCAATCAGTTTTAGCTAATTATCTAATGATTCCTAGGCCATTAATAATTTGCAATGATACTCCAAAGGTTTAGAATGTATGACATCGAAGGGTAATCAAAAACACTCATCTTCTGGATCAAGACATTCTTGACCGAAACGTAATGCCAGAATAACTCTTATTCCTATTGAAGGGAATGAGAATCCCCCCAGCCAGCAGAAGACGATCGAATCGTCATGGTATCATCATGCAACATGTGTTTATTAAAATGATCTAACTATTAGATCTAGGCTAAACATGCTAAATTGTACAGCAAGAAGAACATACATAAATTGTACAGCAAGAAGAACATACTTACTTGTTGTAGACCAATTCAACAATCTCTCCTGCAGATCACGATTCTTCGTGCTCCTCGATCTCAACAAACTCTTCCCACGATTGGATCCCAAACACTACCAAAATAGATCTTCTTGGTTGTTCTCTTTTGGAGAAGGGAAGTTGGTGGGAACTTTTTTGTTTTGGAAGGTGAAGAGAATTGAGAGAGTAGAGAGAATATGACTTTTGGATTCTTAGGGAAAAATCCAAAATGACAACTTGGCTTCACTTAATTTACCAAAACCCTTTTGCAAAGGGGTTTAAATAGTGGAATGATGGAGTTTAAAACTTCACATTATTACCACTTACCACAACTATAGGTTATGTAAATCTCATTTACATAATCACATAATATAAGATATCTCATATCTCAATAATTGTGTATTAATTAAATTGAATCACATCCAATTTAATTTCTCTCAATTAATTTCTCTATTTAGCTATTGATTCAACAATTAGGCTAACATATAGTTTATTATGAATCTCATTCATATTAAACTATATATTATATCATCTATATCTCATATAAATGATATAAATACTCTTAAAAGTGAAATTGAACACTTCAATTTCATGCCAAAACATTAATCCTTCTTTTATCTCATATTGAGCCAACCAAGTGACCTAATGGACCTACAGTGACGGGCTCCAATGATATGAGGTTAACCAGTCAAACTCTTTGACCCAGTCAACCAATATTCATTAGCTACAGTAACATTCCACTATAGCCTGTAGCTGTATTCCCATCAGTGTAGAATATTACGTGTCCACTGATATAACCAATGCCCATGAGTCGACCCTTCAAAGGTTGTTCCTAGACATGGATGGGTCAAATTACCGTTTTACCCCTGTGTCTACTTCTTGTTCCTTAAGTCCCCACTGCTCCTCTGATGAACAACATATTGTGATGGTCCAACCATACACAACACCCTTCTCGGGCGGTGAGAAGGTGGGCGCCGTGTCCAAGCCCCGGAGACAAAGACTTAAGGGAACAACCTCTAGATTCCCTATAGGCGAGTAGCGAGTAAATTCCATCTCGCGTAGTTAGGTTCCCAGCTCTCTACTTGGTTCTGTCCCTGAGAAGATAGGCATATTGGGCAAGTAACTGAGACCACCCTCACCCGTACTAGTCAAAGGACGGACTTCGCATGATGAGTGAGTCCGTATGTCGCTCGAGGATTCGTGTCGAGTCACTAATGGTCATCTATGAATTTATTAGTCTTTCTTCACAACGGTGTTATATCGAAAGTCTAATAATTCACGATGCGGTCTTGTACAATCTCATTGTACAGGATGCCCCCACTCGCATGTCAACCACATGAACGAGTCAGATCACCTCGTTTGTATCTAATACAAAGCGGGTTGCATCCATAGTGTATCTAGGATTAGGTCTCCAACTTCATCCTTATACTGTAGACCGTTCGGGTCATTAACTCGAACGTGATCCTCCTTGTGTGTCAACTACACACCATTCAAGTTCTAGTTTTCTTATATATTCAATGACCTGGGAGCTTAGTTTATTGGAAAGGTTTAAAATATTGCGAGACACAAAGTAAAGAAATGAATAACTCTTATTAATTTCAAAACAATATGTTACAAACACGAGATTAGGACAGAAATCCCAACAAACTCCCACTTGGACTAAGCTAGTGGAGAAGATACATTTCCAAAAATGTATTTGAGTTATAATAAAAATACAATAAACTAGGGCATTGAATACCCACATTACACATCTCCCACCTTCCTAGTCGAGAAGCTCTCGAATACCTAGACTCTCAGGTGACCCTCAAACACTTTAGCCGTGAGGGGCTTTGTAAATGGATCACTACATTGTGCTCGATGCTATCTGCGTGGATCGCACGTCTCACGGGTGCACAATTTCCCGTGTCGGATGATACTTGCGCCAATGTGTTTACCTCTTTTATGGCTTCGAGGCTCACGTGAGTTGGCTCTTTGCACCACTTGTTATCACGAGCGATTGTGATTGGCAAGTTCATATTTGGAACAACTTCCAAATCCGTCATGAACTTCCTAAGCCAAACAAATTCCTTTGCGACTTCACAAGCCCCAACATACTCTGCTTCCATAGTGGAATCGACAATGCACCCTCGCTGATGCTTCGCCATACTACTCTGACTCCTCCATTCAAGATGAAGGTCGACCCGAAGTGGATTTCCTAGAATCCTTATCGATCTGAAAATCAGAATCCGTGTATCCTGTAAGGATCAAATCCCCACGCCCATACACTAAGTTGTAGTTTCTCGTTCTCCTAAGATACTTGAGGATTGTCTTTACAGCTGTCCAGTGATCTAATTTTGTCCCAGAGGTCGAACCTCCGTGATAACTCCTACTGGCAACATTTGCCTCACCTTTCGATCTTTTCATCAGAGATTAAAAGGTTTGTAGTTCATTTAGAATGGTGGTAAGGTTAAAATTAAGTTTATACATAACAACATTACTTCGAAACTGTAGAAAACTCTTTGGAAGAGTTTCTAATATAAAGTTGACCTGGCTCGATTCATCGATAGAAACATCATTCACTCCATCGTGTTGAAGTGAACCATCATATCGAGAACATGATCCCGAACAGATGATCCCTCCGCCATTCTAGCGTTGAAGATGTACTTGAGGCATTGTGTCTGACCTTAAAAGACTGTTGTCCGAACATGCCTTGCAATGAATCCATGTTTTCTTTGCGGTCATCATGTCCTCGTGCTTCTTGGCTAGTATGTCGATATACTTGCCAAGATGTAGACCTTGGCCTTATCATTAGCCTTGATCCATCTATCGTATGCATCACGAACATTTCGTGTTGCATTCGAGCTTGGTACCTGAGGACATTTCTCAATAAGCACAAACTTTAGATCGTCTGCTACCAAGATAATGTTAAGGTTGTTTTTTCAAGTCATCACGTTTTCCCCGATTAATTTTTCGGTAGCCAATAAGGAAATGATTAAGCTATTCATTTTGCTGAAAAACAAATTATTTCTATTAGATTCTCGCTAAACCCTTTATCCAATCAGTTTTAGCTAATTATCTAATGATTCCTAGGCCATTAATAATTTGCAATGATACTCCAAAGGTTTAGAATGTATGACATCGAAGGGTAATCAAAAACACTCATCTTCTGGATCAAGACATTCTTGACCGAAACGTAATGCCAGAATAACTCTTATTCCTATTGAAGGGAATGAGAATCCCCGCGCAGCAGAAGACGATCGAATCGTCATGGTATCATCATGCAACATGTGTTTATTAAAATGATCTAACTATTAGATCTAGGCTAAACATGCTAAATTGTACAAAAAGAAGAAGAACATACTTACTTGTTGTAGACCAATTCAACAATCTCTCCTGCAGATCACGATTCTTCGTGCTCCTCGATCTCAACGAACTCTTCCCACGATCGGATCCCAAACACTACCAAAATAGATATTCTTTGTTGTTCTCTTTTGGAGAAGGGAAGTTGGTGGGAACTTTTGTGTTTTGGAAGGTGAAGAGAATTGAGAGAGTAGAGAGAATATGACTTTTGGATTCTTAGGGCAAAATCCAAAATGACAATTTGGCTTCACTTAACTTACCAAAACCCTTTTGCAAAGGGGTTTAAATAGTGGAATGATGGAGTTCAAAACTTCACATTATTACCACTTTACCACAACTATAGGTTATGTAAATCTCATTTACATAATCACATAATATAAGATATCTCATATCTCAATAATTGTGTATTAATTAAATTGAATCACATCCAATTTAATTTCTCTCAATTAATTTCTCTATTTAGCCATTGATTCAACAATTAGGCTAACATATAGTTTATTATGAATCTCATTCATATTAAACTATATATTATATCATATATATCTCATATAAATGATATAAATACTCTTAAAAGTGAAATTGAACACTTCAATTTCATGCCAAAACATTAATCCTTCTTTTATCCCATATTGAGCCAACCAAGTGACCTCATAGACCTACAAAGTGATTTGGCTCCAATGATATGAGGTTAACTACCAAACTCTTTGACCTACCAACCAATATTCATTAGCTACAATAACATTCCACTATAGCCTTGTAGTTGTGTTCCCATCGATGTAGAATATTACGTGTCTCACCGATATAACCAATGCCCATGAGTCGACCCTTCAAAGGTTGTTCGTAGACATGGATGGGTCAAATTACCGTTTTACCCCTGTGTCTACTTCTTGTTCCTTAAGTCTCCACTGCTCCTCTAATGAACAACATATTGTGATTGTCTAACCATACACAACACCCTTCTCGGGCCAGTGAGAAGGTGGGTGTCCGTTGTCCAAGCCCTGGAGACAGCACTTAAGGGAACAACCATTCTAGATTCACTATAGGCGGGAACGAGTAAATTCCATCTCGCGTAGTTAGGTTCCCAGCTCACAGTTCCTGCTCCCACTCACTATAAGTACCCTCTCCATTCACCTTGATATTGACCCATACAAACACCATCCGAAGGGGGACGCTCCCGTTTGCGCCACGAAGCCAAGTATGGATCTTACGGTGTGAATTTCCCGAAGATATGTAGGTAAAAAAATTGATGTATCATATACACTATTTTCCTCCCACTAAGTACTTTAAGTATTTTAAGAAATTTACTTAGGTTAAATCCGACTAATGATTTTACCTAAGTCTATCAATATAACCCCTTTATATCGAATTTTACCTAAGTATATAAACCTAGGGTGTCTAGTTTATTAACCCCTTAATAAACTATGCTGACGTTTTAATAATTTATAGACTCTTAGATTAAATTCACTCCCAGGTCAGTTCCCAGGTAGGGGTGTTCCGTTTCCATCAACTTAAATAACCCAACCTAGATAGAACCTTCCTTAGACAAAGTCCCTCTTTAATCAAAGTCTATAAATTATTCGGTCCCTAATTCTAATCTAATTAGAACTAGATAACCTAAGGTCTATTAATACCAAGTTCTAAACATTTTAAAACTAATTAATTAACCTTAGGCGACTTGCAATTTTATGTTATAAGTGCTTGATCATTCATCACATGAATAATAACACATACATAATATATTCATCTCATGAAATAATATGCATGTCAATGTTATCCAAAATTAATATAACACTTATACTAATTTATCATGAAAACTATACAATATAACTCCTTATATTATAAATGATGCATGAATATGTTTAACCTAAGGTGGGGTTTTTCTAAATAGCATACATTATGCATGAAAATAATTACACAACAATTGCATAAAATAAATAGCAAAATTAGACCACTTTTGGAACCCTAAAATTAATTTCAATTAATATAATCTAATTATATTAATTAAAATTAATAATCATAAATTATAATTAAATATAATACATTTTTTTATAAATAAATTAACAAAAAAAACGTTTTATATTAATTATATACAAAAACAGTTTCTTCCCGTTGCTCAGCTCCAGCGGTTATGCCTTTGGCGTTGCAACGCTGGTCCATTTAGCGTCAGCGTGTTGAAGTTTCGGCGTTGCAACGTCGAGGATGGCGTTGCAACGCTGTCATCTCTTCAGCCAAAACCTGTTGCAGTGGCATTGCAACGCCAATGAACAGCGTTGCAACATCATTCACAGAACAACAATCTCCTCTTCAGTTTTTGTTCGTTTTTTCTCCGTTCTTCTCAGCAACCACTTTGCCTCGATCGACACAAACTTACAGACTCGATTTACAATTAAAATTGTCCAAAACATTGTGCCCTTACATTGAACATTTCAATGAAAAAATTGTAAATCTTAGCGCAAAAAATGAAAAAAAAAATCTAATTTGCAAACCGAACATTCATCTCATGAATTTCATGCAATCCCACCTGTGTTTTAGATAGATCTAGAATAAAAACAAGAAAAAAATTGGCTCTGATACCAATTGATGGGATCGAATCCCGCGGCGGAAGCGATTTGAATCGTGTGTTCTTGAACTTCGTTACGTAGATCAATTCAAAAGCACAAATATATTAAGATTAAGCATAAACTAAAATATGGACAACAAGTATATTACCTTTGTAGACTAGAAACAACACATGCTCCTTCGCTCCTCTCGTTCTCACAATCTCAACGATCTCGCATTCTCCACAAACTTTGAACTAGCTTTGACACGACCGCTAGATCTTCTCCGTTGTATCTCTAGGAGAGGGAGGAAGGTGGGATTCCCCTTTGGAGTATGGGAGAGACTTTTGAGAGAAGGAAAACTTTTTTCCAACTTTGAGAGCACTAGGGTTTCTCTTGTCAAAGATTGTTTGTCAAATGTGCATCTCATGCACATATTTATAGGGAAATAGGGTGGAAATGACCATCCTACCCCTATAGTGCTCTTATAATTCATTTCTCATTTTGTATATAGATTAAACTACATATTATATCAATTATATCATATATAATTGATATATCTCCTTAAATATGAAATTGAACACTTGAATTTCACTCCAAACTATAAACCCTGAATATTTCCATGTTGAGCCAACGGAGGGACCTAATTGACCTATAGATCATGAGCTCCAATGAAACGAGATTAACCGATCAAACCTTTTGATCTAATTAACCAACATTCATTAACTACGAGTCAGTCCACTATAGACTCGTAGTTGCACTCTCCTCACTGTAGACTGTATTGTATCCATTGATATAATCAATACCCATGAGTTGACCCTTCACAGGTTATTCGTAGTCATAGCTGGGTCAAATTACCATTTTTACCCTTGTGACTAGGGGTATACAAGTAACCCGGTAACCCGACCAACCCGGACTACCCAACCCAAATCTTAAGGGCTGGGTAGGGTTAGATTTTTTTTCGGTTTGGGTTGGGTTAGAAGTTTGAAGAACCGAAAAGTTCGAGTCGGTTCTCGGGTTGGGCGTTTTAGGCTCGGGTTGACCCAACCCAACCCAAAGTTTATATTTTTAAAGTTTATTTTAATTAAATATATACTTATAAATGAATTATTTGTTAATTTTTTTATGTTTTCTTCTAGATTTCTAACAAAATGTTAAGATGTTATGGATTTTGAAGTTTGATATTTGAATTTCATGTGATTTTAGTTATTAATTCAAGAAAAAATATTTTAAATAATTTAAAAATAATTAAAAAATAAAAAAAGTTAGCCCGGTGATCCAACCCAACCCAACCCGAAAATATTGGATTGGGTTGGGTTGGGTTACTCTCATGAATAGGGTTGGTTGTGTTGAAGGAATGACCAACCCGAATTTTCGGGTTGGTCCAAAAATCTCCCTCAACCCAACCCAACCCGACTTATGTACACCCCTACTTGTGACTACATCTTGATCCTTAAGCACCACTGATCCTCTAATGAATAACCAGTCTATGGTCCTACCATAAACTTAATCCTTCTTAGGCTAGTAAGAAGGTGGGACCCCGTTGTTCAAGACCTGGATTCAGTTCTTAAGAGAATAACCTATCTGATTCCCTAATTTAGGAATGGGTGAATTTCATCTTGCAGGGTTAAGTTCCCAGCTACCTACAAGGTTATGTCCCTGAGAACGTAGGCTTATTGAGTCGACTACAGGCCACTCTCACCCGTATTAGTCTAAGGACAAACCCCCATAAGCAGGAGTCTGTAACTTGCTCAGGATTCAGGTCAAGTCACTAATGATCATCTATAAATTATTAGACCTATCTTGTGAACTGTGTTATACTAGTAGGTTAATAATTTGCAGTACAGTCTTGTATAATCTCATTATACAGGATGCCTCCACTCGCATGTCTACCACATGAACGAGTTGGATTACCTCGTTTGTACTAAATACAAAGCGGGTCGCATCCATGGTGTTACCAGTATAAGGTTCCCAACCTTATGCATATACCATAGACCATTCAGGTTATACTTGAACAACTTTATCCAACTTGTGTCAACTACACAATTGTTCAAGATCGATCATTATAACCTTGGAACTTATTTTATTGGATTTAGGTTTATGTGCGAGAATATAATAAATAACTCTTTATTTATTTGAAATATCATTATTACAAAACTACACTTGTTTAGTGCATAAACCCCAACAACCAACACATGGGTCGGGCATTCTCAAATCCTGAAATGACGTAAACTAGCTTTACGACCATTTTAGAGTTCGAAAGGTGTTTCAGAAACACTCTTCGATGGAACACTGTTCAAAATGTAAACCGCAGTCTCCACTGCGTAACCCCAAAACGAGTCAGGGAGATGAGCATAACTCATCATCGACCGAACCATGTCCAACAGGGTTCTGTTTCTCCTCTCCGATACACCATTCTGCTGTGGCATACCAGGTGCTGAGAGTTGGAACGTAATTTCATGTTCTATCATATAGTCCTGGAATTCAGTGTCCATATACTCTCCACCTTGATCCGATCAAAGTGTCTTAATCGTTTTACCTAATTGGTTCTCAACCTCAGTCTTGTACTCTTTGAACTTTTCAAGAGTTTCAGACTTTTGATGCATTAGGTAAACGTACCCATATCTCCAATCGTCATCTATTAAAGAGATGAAGTATTCGTAACCTCCCCAATCTTTAACACTCATCGGACCACAAAGGTCAGAATGTATAAGTTCTAGAGGCTTTTTGGCTCTATAACCTTTCCACTAAAAGATCGTTTGTTAATTTTGCCTTCAAGGAATGACTCACAAACTGGTAAATAATTTTCTTCTAACTCGCTTAGAAATCCATTCTTCACTAGTCTCTCAATCCTATTGAGATTTATGTGGCCTAACCTTAGATGCCAAAGATGGGCATTTTCGTTCGGAGAAACTCTTAACCTTTTTTTCGCATTTCAGCAGTTTTAAACAATTCAATATTCAAAACATTTTTAACTGAATTAGGCATTAAAACATACAAATTATTCTCAAGTGAAGTAGAACACAATTCATTTCCTTTGAATGAAATAAACGCTTTATTTCAATCAAAATGAATAGAAATACAGTGTTCAATAAGACAGGAAAGAGAAACTAGGTTTCTAGTAAACCCTGGAACTATGTACAAATTATCTAATAATCAGTACATCTGCCAAAGAAAAGCTTCACCATGTCGACAGCTGCAGCTGAGACAACTTCTCCGGATCCAACCCTGAGTATTATCTCTCCTTCCTACAGTCGTTGCCAGGAACTAATTCCCTGAAAAGAAGAACAAACATGGTTAGTGGCGCCTGAATCAAATATCCAGACAGAGTCACTACTCTCCACTAAACAAATTTCTGTAACAAGTAAATCACATTTACCTTCTTTCTTCTTGTCAGCAAGGAATTTGGGCAGTTCCTCTTCCAGTGTATGCCCCCGTTGCAGTAGAAACGCTTTCCTTTTTCTGTAACCTCCTTGACCTTCTTGCCCTTTTGGGCGGCAGCGCGGTCAGCTTTCCCAACCTTCTTCAATATCTTCTTCTTCCCTTTCGGACCTTAAGATGAACAAACAGATTTTGTCCCAGAGGTCGAACCCCTATGAAAGGACCTGAAGGCAACATTTGCCTCATCTTCCTGTCTCGTGACTCTTATCAAGGACTAGAAGGTCTGTAGTTCATTGAGGAGGGTGGTCAGATTGTAGCTAATTTTGTTCATAACGGCATTGCTATGAAACTGAAGAAAACTCTTCGGAAGAGTCTCCATGATGAAGCTGACCAGGCTCGACTCATCGATAGAAACATTGTTTATCTCCGCCAAGTTAAAGTGGGCCATCATGTTGAGAACATGTTCCCTAACAGACGTTCCCTCCTTCATCCTAGCATTGAACATGTGCTTGAGAGCGTCGTGCCTAACCTGAAAGGACTGTTGTCCAATGATGTTTTGCAATGACTCCATGATCTCCTTAGCGGTGACCATGTTCTCGTGCTTCTTAGCCAATACTTCAGATAAGCTGGCTATGTTATAAACCTTGGCCTTTTCATTGGCCTTGGTCCACCTATCGTACACATCACGAACACTTCGTGATGCGGGCGGATCAGGCACCTGAGGACATTCCTCAGTGAGAGCGAACTTGAGGTCATCGGTGACTAAGATTGTGTTTATATTATTCTTCCACATTTGGTAGTTATCACCTACGAGCTTATCGGAAGCTAAGAGAGCTATGATTGAACTAGACATTTTGCTGAAAGAAAAACAACTTTGTATTAGTTCTCGCAAAAACTTTTGAAAACCCGATCATTTTTTAGCAAATTTTATTCTATGGTCCCTAGGTTATTTAAACTTGCAATGATACCCCAAAAGTCTAGAATGACTGCCACCGAAGGGTAGAAAGAATCACTCCTCCTCTAGAACGAGACTTTCTCGACCAGACCCTAATTCCAGAATAACTCTTATTTCTATATGCATCTAGTTACCATTTTCGGTCAGACTCATTAACTTTTAGGGATTGTTTGGGACGATGAGTGGGTTATAATAACAGGGGGTTATAATAGTCTGTGGGTTATTATAGTCTGTGGAATCATATAATATTATTTTAAATGCAGAGTAGTATAGTCTGGTGTTATAATAGTTTGTGTTTGGGGTGTAGAGTATTCCACAGGTTATTATAACATGTGCCCCGAACAACCCCTTGAATCCCGTAAGTGTAACCCTCTATCTTTAAATCTCCAGAGTTTCCATCCAAACAATATTCACTGAAGGGAGGACTACGAAGGAAAACAAACTAAGAATTAATTGTATCCCTTTCGGGAATTCACGGTGTTCCGACTCCCATGATCAAGGCCCTCCGAAAGATTGTCTAGTCTAGGCCAAACTAGCAGGCGGATCATAGGCATCTCACGGTGTGAATCGATAGAAGAGATCGTAGGTCTCGTTTTCACATGTCCCGTTCCCACTCACTATAAGTATTATCTCCATTCACCTTGAATTTTAACCCATACAAATACCATCCGTAAAGGAACACTCTCATTTGCGCCATGAGGCTGAGTATGGATCTCACGGTGTGAACTTAACGAAGATTTGTAGGTGGAATTTAAATGTATCTCATACACTTTAATTCCCCCCACTCAGCACTTTAGTTTAACGGGATTGACCTAGATAAAATGGCTATATTTACCTAAGTCTATGAATATAACACTTATATTGGATTAACCTAAGTCTATAACAACTTATTAACTTAGGTCTATGTGAGTTTATTTTTTAAACCATTTAATAAGCGCCACTCACGTAATATAATCTATGAATCTCCAGACCAAATTCACTCCCAGGTCGGTTCCCAGGTAGGGGTGTTCCGCAAAGCGTCAGCTTAAATACCTCATCCTTAGACAGAACCTTCCTTAGATAGAGATACTAATTAGTCACCATTCATAAGTCATATTTGATTTCCTAATTATAATCTTATTAGAACTAAAAAACCTAAGTCTAATTAATCAAGTTCTAAACAATTTAAAACTAGTTAATTAACTTAGGTTACATGCATTCCTATGTTATAATGCTTGATCATTCATCACATGAATAACATATTTTATAACATACATACATCACATGTATAAAATGCATGTCAATGTTATTTATCTAATTAATATAACACTTGTATTAATTAAATTAAACATGCATATATTATATTATAACACTTATAATATAACCTAATCATGCATACTATATATTATAACACTTATAATATAAAAAATATGCATGATAAGCTTAACCTAAGGTGAGATTTTAAACTATATGGCGTACATTATGCATATAATATTTCATACAACACTTGCATAAAAATAAATAGCAAATTGGATCGGTTTTGGCACCCCTAGGGACATTAATTCATAGAGGTTGTACAATTTGAATGACCTAAAAGAAGAATTTCTTTTTATACCAATCGTGGCAGCGTCGAGACGCTACTCAAAGTTGATTCTAAAAATGTTAGTGTCGAGGGAGACTCGTCGCACGACGTTATCTTGCATTCGCATGCTTTTATTTTTACAGTGTCTAGATGTTATAACCGGTGTCTTGAAGTTATCATCAGGGGAAAAATGATCATTTCACTTGTTATCTTCACTTGATTGCTCAAATGACCTCCATTTTCGCTTGTTTTAGCCCCATTTGGATACATTTGCTCCAAATTACTTTTTTTTGTTCGATTACCTACAAAATAAGCAAATACACACATAATAAACTAACAAGAAATATACACAAAATATAGGATTATTTTTTGTCTTATCACTTACAAATATGGGTCTTTATCTTCATCATCCTACTCCATTATATCGTGATAATCAGAGTGTCATTTAGATAGCGCATAATTTAGTTTTTCACGAGCAAACCAAGCATATTGAGATTGATTGTCTTGGCACATGTTATCATCTTCAACTTGGCACCATCACATTGTCTTTTGTTCCCTCTTCTTTGCAGATTGTAGATACGTTTACCAAGGCACACTCTGCTTCGTGCTTCCATTTTTGGTCTGACAAACTTTCAATGTTTATAGCTATAACATGGTGAGTTTGCAGGGAGATAATGCTAGAGTAGGTTAAGATTTGTTTGTTTTGGGATCTATCTTGTAAGAGTATATTAGTCTTTTGCTTATAATTCTTATTAGTATAAATAGGCTTTTTAGGTTTCTATCTCATCGATGCAATTTAATCTACAATTTAAACTTTAGTTATCACTTGAAACTATGCTCTAGTTTCTTATGTGGCCCCCTCCAGTTCTGCTCTCGTGAATTGTTGACAATACAGTCAATTTTATTGAGCCTTATAGTCCATATTTCAAATAGCACAAGATATAGTATACCAAAAATACACTTTTGTAACTGAGATTTAAATTTAGTATTTATTTTGGTTCTTGAAGTTTCAAAAGAGATACTTTAATCTTTAAAATTTGAAAAAAAAAAATTGTAAATTTTTCCAAGCTAATTTGACCATTAGCTGACTAACAAAAAGTTGATACAATGTTAAAGTTGTTGAGTTAGCAATAATATTAATTTAATAATATTTTTTTCGTGACTAGACTTCTTCTCTTTCCTTCCTTCTTCTCCTTCCTCTCTCTTTTTCCCCTTGATAGCATTTATATATTCTATCTTATTTCTATATTTTAGCTAGTATTATACTTAAAACATGGGCTTTCATGGCATTTTATGGTTAATTTCATGAAATTGAGCTTATGAAGTAAAAATAAAGTGTTCGAGACTATTTTGGTGCAATTTGGAGCATATGTATGCTTAATTTAAGACCTAAGAAATATTTAGATGTATTTTGAGTAAAAGAAATATACTGGGAGATTCTACATCGAATCACGATTCTAACGCATCAAACCAAAGGTCATTCGGACACCCGAACAAAAAGATATGACAAAAATGGTTGCAGTGGGTTGGTTGGTAGCAAGCACGGCGTTGCAACGTCGTGCCGAATTGTTGTAGTATAAATATAACACTTTGTTTCATTTGCAAAGGGAGCCGATGATAGAATTTGTACCCTAATCTCGAAATACACTCTCTAAGAGGAGAAAGAAGTGCATTCCTTAAGAGGCAAAGCGTTTGTGAAGGCTCGAGATCGTGACGGGAGCTCGAGAAAGAGGGACCGATATCGACACATAAGTTTATTTCTCTTTCTTTTAGATTGTAACTTAGTTTTAAAGATTATCATACAACTTTAGCTTGTTTTTATGGTGATTTTGAGTGGTTAAACGTTGTAGTTGGGATTTGATTAGCTTGTTTTGGATTTATTTAATTATGTACTGAACTTTGTTGTGTTATTTATTTTTGGCAATTCGTTCTTAATTTCATCAATCTTGTTGGTTTAAGAGAGAGAAACTTAGATTAGAGCAAAGTTGTCAAAATCCTTAGAAATCTGGCATGAGAATGACTTAGAATTCTTTGGAAAACATATAAAAAAGTTGTTTAATGTCGTGCATGCTTTTAAAATTCATAAGGAAACTTTAGGATTTATCGTGTGTGCGAGGCTCACCATGGGTCGAGAGATTCTTTTGAGTAATGTACTTCTTGTTTATAAATTAATAATATTAGTTCATTGCATGTGTTAAATAAAAAATTAACTTATGAAATCAACTTCCTTTAATTCTATCATATTCGTGTCTCCAATTGTACATTTATTTTCTTATCTTTGTTTTCCCCTATCTATCAAATTTGTGTTGCTTTAAATAAAATTTAGAATTAATAACTTGGTATTTAGTCAGTCTAGAAAACCCATTACTGAGGACAATACTATGTACTCAAATCACTATAGTAAAACTTGATCCGTACACTTGTGGTATTGCAATATATCATTTTATGCAACAAGTTTTTGACGTTGTTGCCGGGGAATGGCGATTATTTAGATTGATTAATATTAGGAGAAAATTCTAGATTTTTTACTAAAGTTTTTTTTTCCTTTTGATTTTTTTTTTCTTATTTATTTTTTTCCTTATTTTGTTTTTTCCTTAATTTGTTTTTTCCTTATTTGTTTTTTTTCTTATTTTTTATTTTTTTTCCTTATTTGTTTTTCCTTATTTATTTTTTTCCCTTGTTTTTTCCTTATTTGTTGTTTTTCCTTTCTTTTTATTGTGTTTTTTCTTTTTTGTTTTTTCCTTATTTGTTGTTTTTTCTTATTTGTTGTTTTTCTTTTTTTCTTTTGTGTTTTTTCTTTTTTGTTTCTTTCTTTATTTGTTTTCTTTCTTATTTGTTGTTTTCCTTGTTTTTTTTTCTTATTTGTTGGTTTTCTTTATTTTTTTCCCTTTTGTGTTTTTTTCCTTTTTTGTTTGTTGCCTTATTTTTTTCCTTATTTATTTTTTTTGTTTTTTCCTTATTTGTTGTTTTTTCTTTTTTTTTTTCCTTTTGTCTTTTCTTTTCATTTTGATTTTTCTTTTCCTTTTTTGTTTTTCTCCTTATTTATTTTTGTATTTTTTTCTTTTTTGTTCTTAATTTAGTCTTGTGTGTTCTTCGAGTCTTTGTCTCCTGTTTTGGTTGTGTTGATTTTGTGTAAAAGTTTAAGTTTGAATTGTTGTGATTTAAAGTATGACTTTTCATGATTTTAATTTTTCGCCAATGTACTATCCTTCTCAGGACCCTAGGTATGTGAATCATGATTTCTCTAGATACCAAATGTCTAATTCTTACCATTCTGAATCTATGATTTATGAAAAAAAAAATTGATGGTGATCATATGGGTACTTGGAACCAAAATTTTTCCTACCCCAACCAATCTATAGAAAACTCCTCTTGTGGATTTATTAATGGAATATACTTTGGAGTTGAGTATTAAAAAATTTGTGTCATGCTGAATTAGAAAGGTTGGATAGGTTAGAAGCTAAAGTGGTAGAACTTGGGGTAATAATACATGAAGAGACTCATCATCTTACTCAACTAGTAGAATCCCTTAAGGTCCTACAGGAGCAAATTCTTATTCTTGCCACTAAGGAATAGCAGCTTAAGATGACTTATGTATATGATAGTGAGGATGAGTTGGAGGAGACTGAAACACACCAAAAACATGTTTGTGAGGTCGAGCATGGTAATGCAATCATTTCCACAGAAGAAATCCAGGTGATAGAGTTCGAAGCTGAAAAGTCTCCCTTTGCTTTATCTTGAAAAGCTTCTTTTAATCTTGATAACTATTTTTCCTATACTCACGAGTCTTGTTTTGAATTTTGTTCTTTTATTTCGATAAACAAAAATAACAAAAATATTTATCTTTCAGGTGCCCAATAAAAACAAGATAGTGTTTTAGACTTAGAAGGTTATATTGACTCAAGGAAGAATGACCCGAAGAAATACGAACAATTTTACGTGCCTTGATGCCAATCATTGGTGCAGTCTAGCTAAAAACATTAAAGAAAACGCTTCTTGGGAGGCAACTCAAGCTTTACATTTCTTTTATTTCTGTTTTCTGGTTTTAGTTTGTTTTGTTGTTCAGTTCTTAGTTTGCTTTATTTTGTTTTGTTAGGTTGTGGTCGATGTCTTCCCCCGTAAATTCCATGCTCCAGTTCTGCAGTACTTCATCTCACGTGATTTGGTCATCTAAGGAATTCATAAAAAAAATAAAGATCTACATTACTCAGTGAAGGGAATTGAATCTTGTGCGGAAGCGATTGATCACATTTGCTCTCAATTGTGTGACGTAGAAATACTCAAAAACAGAAAATCTAAGCTAAGCATACATATTGAAAGCATAAATGGATTAGATGATTACCTTTGAAGACCAATTTTTCACGTGGTTCCTCGTCGTCTACGAGCTCCTCTTCTCTACGAACGAATCCTCGAACACCGCCAAAAGTCCTTCTCGGTTGTTCTCTAGGAGAGGCAGAGGGGCGGGATCTCCTTTTGGATTAGGGATGTTTTGAGAGAGAGCTTGAGAGAACTCTTGTGTTTGCCTTAGATGCAAAACTACACAAATGGTTCAAGTGTTCCAAAATGCATCCAAAATGATGTTTTTATAGGCAATGTGGGTGGAGACAAATTCTCCACCCATTTTGCCACTAACTCCACATATTATGCATAAATGCATAATATAAGGTGTCAAACATCTTATTATATGAATCTTATTCACATAATGTGAGAAATTGGATTTAATTAAATCCAATTTTATCTCTCCCAAAATTCTACCATAAGTTATGTCCTAATTCCATAATTAGACACAATTAAGTTCAATATGAATCATATTCACATTGAACTATATATTATATCAATCATATCATATATAATTGATATAATCCCTAAATTGAACTTGAACATTTCAAATTCATTCCAAAACTTTATACCCTCAATTAATTCCATGTTGAGCCAACCGAGAGACTTAACGGACCTACAGATCATGAGCTCCAACGATACGAGATTGACTAATCAAACTCATTGATCCCGTCAATCAACAATCGTTAACTACGAGTCACTCCACTAAAGACTCGTGGTTGCACTCTCCTCACTGTAGGACAAGTTGTGTCCATTGATTTAACCAATGCCCGTGAATCAACCCTTCACAGGTCGTTCGTAGTCACAACTAGGTCAAATTATCGTTTTATCCCTGTGACTACTTCTTGCACCTTAAGCACCAATGATCCCCTACTGAACAACAAGTTTATGGTACGACCATAAAAACTATCTCTCTCGGGCCAGCAAGAGGGAGGGGGCCCGTTGTTCAAGACCTGGATTCAGCTCTTAAGGGAACAACCTATCTAGTTACCCTAGAACGGGAACGAGTGAATTCCTTCTTGCGAAGTTGAGTCCCCAACTCCCTACAAGGTTTCATCCCTGAGAAGGTAGGCATATTGAGTCGACAACTCTGGCCACTCTCACCCATACTAGTCAAAGGACAATCTCCGGCAGACAAGAGTTCGCAACTCGCTCAGGATTCAGGTTGAATCACTATTGGTCTAAAGGGATTAGGAATTCCCGTAGCGGAAGACGTTGTGAAACGTCGTTGTTTCGTTGTGTAAAACGTATCTTAAAACGAACCTATCTCATAGATTCCTAGGCTAAACATGCATAAATGAGAAGAAAAACAGTAAGAAACTCGTACTTACTTGTTGAAGAACTCTTCTTCAAAGCTTTCCTCCTCCGATCACGATCTCTCTCGAACCAACGATCTCCACAATCTCGATCCTCGAATCGAATAGCGAGACACTTCCAAAATTTCTTCTCGGTTGTTCTCAGGAGGTTGAGGGAGAGTGAGTGAGACTCCTTTTGGCTTTTGGGTGAAGAGAATTTGAGAGAGAATTGAGAGAGAAATGAGAGAGAAATGAGAGAATGGTGATTGCTCTCTTTGGATGAAAATCCAAAAAATGGCAATTCTCTCACCAAAAGCTTCTTGCAAAGCCTTTATATACTATTGTGTGATGGAGTTAAGACCTCCACCAAATCACAATTTTACCACAACCATATGATATACAAATCATATTTGCATATCACATATTATAAGGTATCTCATACTTTATTATACAAATCTCATTTGCATAATTGTGGAATTTTAAATTGAATCATATTCAATTCAATTTCTCCAAATAGCACTAATTAATCAATTAAGCTATATTATAGTTTATTATGAATCTCATTCACATCAAACTATATATTGTATTATCTATATCACATATAAATGACATAAATACCCAAATAATGAATTTGAACACTTCAAATTCACACCAAACTGTAAACCCTCAATTTTTCCAATTTGAGCCAACCGAGGGACCTAATGGACCTACAGACGACGAGCTCCAATGATCCAAGACTAACCTGTCAAACTCTTTGACCCGGTTATTCAACATTCATTAGCTACGGTGACACTCCACTAAAGCCCGTAGTTGCACTCTCATTACTGTAGGACAAGTTGTGTCCATCGATATAACCAATGCCCGTGAGTCGACCCTTCACAGGTTGTTCATAGATACTGCTGGGTCAAATTACCGTTTTACCCCTGTGTCTACCTCTTGCTCCTTAAGTCCCACTGATCCTCTAATGAATAACAACGTTGTATGGTCCAACCATAAACAACAACCATCTCGGGCCAGTGAGAGGGTGTGGCCCCGTTGTTCAAGCCCTGGAGACAGCACTTAAGGGAACAACCCCTCTAGTTTCCCTAAATTAGGAACGAGTGAATTTCATCTCGCGTAATTAAGTTCTCAGCTCCTCACGTGGTCCTGTCCCTGAGAAGATAGGCATATTGGGCGAGCAACAGTGGCCACCCTCACCCGTACTAGTCAAAGGATAGACTCCCGCAAACAGGAGTCCGTAAAACGCTCAGGATTAAGGTCGAGTCACTAATGGTCATCTACGAATTTATTAGTCCTATAATGTCAACGGTGTTACATTAGTAAGTCTAATAATTCACGGTCCAGTCTTGTACAATCTCATTGCACAAGATGCCCCCACTCACATGTCAACAACATGAACGAGCTGGATCACCTCGTTTGTATCTAATACAAATCGGGTCGCATCCACAGCGTATCCAGGATTAGGTCTCCAACCCTATCCGTATACTGTAGACCGTTCGGGTCATTAACTCGAACGTGATACTTCCTGTGTGTCCACTACACACCGTTCAAGTTCTAGTTCTCTCATAATACAATGACCCTGGAACTTAGTTTATTGGATTAAGTTTATGAAATATGCGAGACACAAAGTTTGAATAAAAAACTCTTATTTATTTACAACAATGAAATATTACAAACTTACACGAGATTAGGACATACATTCCAACATGGTCATCGTTTGAATTATTAGCCCTAACTTATTAACGGTGTTACTGGATTGGTCTAACAATTCTTTGTCCAGTCTTGTACAAACTCTTTGCACAGGATGCCCCCACTCGCATGTCAACTACATGAACGAGTTGGATCGCCTCATTTGTATCAAATACAAAGTGGGTCGCATCCATAGTGTTAACAGGATGAGGTTCCCAACCTAATCCATCTACTATAGACCATTCGGGTCACATTCTAAATGTGACTCTGGAGCTTAGTTTATTGGATTTAAGTTTGTAATTGTGAGAATACGAGTTTGAAGGAAAAATAACAACTTTATTCATTCCCTCAAATAATTATAAATACACGAGTTTGGGGCATAAATCCCAACGCTCAGGATAGTATTGTTCACTCTTACTCTTCTTACTTTCTTTGAGCTTATTTTGCAAACATTGGGGGCAATGTTTAATTTAAGTTTGGGGGTGAGATGTTGTTTATCTGTTGTGACTGTCCGGAGTATGCGTTGAATTTCTGATTGATTTTATGCATAAGTATGATTAGGATGGCCTAGGATGATATTTAATTGAAAAATTCTTGTGATTCTGCTGAAACTTGAGAGCATGATATGAATTCGAGTTAATTTAAAATTTTTCTTGAGTTTTTCCTGCACTATTATGCATATAGTCTGTGTTCCTGTAGTTTTGAAATGCTTAGAACAAAGTTATTAGGTTTAGAAGTTTGATGTCACCTCGATAGGTCTGAGAACTGATTTGAGAGTTAAACTGCAGGACAGGGTGAATGACAATATGAAGTGCATGATCTGTAAAATTTATGCATTATGTGAAAAAGTTTGTTTTGTTTCTGTTATTTAGTTTGTTAAAAAAAATCGTGAGGATAAAAAGAGCTACCTTCACTGTGATAAGTTAGGCCACTCATTGAGCGAGTGCTCTAGGTAAGGGTCCCTATCGTGGATGTGTGAAAGCTAGTATCCTCGCACAAAAAAAAAAAGAAGAAAATAGAAAAAGTGACATAAAAAAAAGTGATTAAGTGCTGAGTAAAGTTGTTTATTTCTTGAATATGTGGAAACTCAAGGATTATAAACTATGACCAGTGTAGGGGGAAGTTGAATGGAGAACCTAATAAAGTTGTTTCGGGCTTAGTAGAGATTAAAGGAACGGAGGCTAATCACACACACACGTAGGAACACTTAGGAAAAATTTTAAATTGTTTGTTGAAGTATCATGTTTGATTGTTTCCCGTGATTGCTGAAATTTCCTTTTAAATCTCTGAGGCTTGAGTCTGATATATGCATAAGAAAGATCTTATAGTTTAATTTTGTTTTGCTCGGGACTAGCAAAAGCCTAAGTGTGGAGATATTTGATAGCATGCAAATATGCTATCTTATTTCTATATTTTAACTAGTTTTTATACTTAAAACATGGGCTTTCATGGCATTTTATGGTTAAGTTCAGGAAATTGAGCTTATGAAGCAAAAATAGAGTGTTCGAGACTATTTTGGTGCAATTTGGAGCATGTTTATGCTTAATTGAAGACCCAAGAAAAATATAGATGTATTTTAAGTATAAGAAATATACTGGGAGATTCTACATTGAATCACGATTCCAACGCATCAAACCGGAGGTCATTCGAACACCCAAGCAAAAAGATATGACAAAAATGGTTGCAGTGGGTTGGTTGGCAGCAAGCACGGCGTTGCAACGCCATGCCCACCGTTGCAACGTCGTGCCGAATTCTAGTATAAATATAACACTTTGTTGCATTTGCAAAGGGAGCCAAAATTGATAGAATTTGTACCCTAATCTCGAAATACACTCTTTAAGAGGAGAAAGAAGAGCATTCCTTGAGAGTCAAAGCATTTGTGGAGGTTCGAGATCGTGACGAGAGCTCGGGAACAAGGGACCGGCATCGACACATAAGTTTATTTCTCTTTCTTTTAGATTGTAACTTAGTTTTAAAGACTATCATACAACTTTAGCTTGTTTTTAGGTGATTTTGAGTGGCTAAACGTTGTAGTTGGGATTTGATTAGCTTTTTTTGGATTTATTTAATTATGTACCAAACTTTGTGTGTTATTTATTTTTGGCAATTCGTTCTTAATTTCATCAATCTTGTTGGTTTAAGTGGACTCGAGAGAAAGAAACTTAGATTAGAGCAAAGTTGTCAAAACCCTTAGAAATCTGGCATGAGAATGACTTAGAATTCTTTGGGAAACATATAAATAAGTTGCTTAATATTGTGCATGCTTTTAAAATTCATAAGGAAACTTTAGGATTTATCGTGTGTGTGAGGCTCACTATGGGTCGAGAGATTATTTTGAGTAATGTACTTCTTGTTTATAAATTCATAATATTAGTTCATTGCATGTGTTAAATAAAAAATTAACTTGTGAAATCAACTTTTTTTTTAATTCTATCATATTCGTGTCTCCAATTGTACATTTATTTTCTTATCTTTGTTTTCACCTATCTATCAAATTTGTGTTGCTTTAGATAAAATTTAGAATTAGTAACTTGGTATTTAATCAATCTAGAAAACCTATTCGTGAGGACGATACTCTGTACTCAAATCACTATATTAAAACTTGACCCGTACACTTGCAGTATTGCAATATATCATTTTATGCAACAAGTTTTTCCTCTTAGCAAATCTCTTCGTCCTGGTTCCTTGTTTTTCTCCTTTCTCATAGTTGTGGGGTTTTATTACTCATTCCAAATATAGAACAAAGGATGTTCTTCATATTAGATTTGGAATGAAGATGTCATTCATTCTAGACCTTCATTCCATATTTGGAACTAGAACGAAGAATATCTTTTGTATGAGAGGATTTGTTCCAGCATTTCAAAATAAAGGATTCCTCGTCTATTTGTTCTTATGATTTGCACAATAACAATCAAAGAGCACAATAGGAGGGGGAGAAGGACAAAGGAAAGGCAAGAGGAAAAAAAAAAGGAAGCCTAACAAGTCACCAAAAATGTTAATAAATTAATATATTGTTGTCAAATCAACACGGTACAACTTAACTGCAACATCATTTTTCTATTAGTCAGCTAACCACTAGTTGAGCTAAAGAGTTTGGGGACTAGAGTAGTTGAGCTAAAGAGGTTGGGGACTAGAGTTATAGCTCCCCAAAATTTTAGAATTTAATAACATATAGTATATACTATTTAAAAAAATAATATATATTATTATTACTATATAATACACTTTAACTAATGAAATATGACTTGTCAGAGTGGTATTATGTCAAACTACCATCAAATGTTTTCCTTTTTTCTTTTCATACATTGCTTTGCTGTCCTTTTATTTTATTTTTTCTTTTTATACATTGCTTTCTTGTTTCTTTCTTTTTCGTATTTTATTTATATATTTATTTTCTGTTATATATAAATTTATAAAAGTGGAATTATAATGGGTGACAAAAAATATTAGTATATTTATAAATTTAGTCATGATTTTTTAGATTTGCAAATATAGCAAATTTTTAAGAATTTGATTTTTCATTTTTTATTATTCCAATTTTAACCTCATTGGTGTATCACTAGTATATCTGATATACTTTACATTTGGTATATCAATAGTATATTTGATATACTTTACATTTAATATATTGGCAATATATCTGATATACTTTGTGTTTGTGTATCAGTCAACTGATATATACCTAAAACAAACTACATTAGTAGTACATTATTGATATACTATGGATATACTTTTTTTAATAATATCAGCTAAATGATATACTTTATATGTTTGTAGCATATCAGAGATATTTTGCATCTTAGTATATTACTGATATGCTTCATTTTAGATATGTTCATTTCACTGATATACCTAACATTGAGCATATCAACAGTATATTAATGAAATGAACACTATCATATGTGAATTACTAACATTAAGTATAACACTATTTTTGTCACTATTATATTTTTTATATATCAAACATACATGATATACCAACACCTCAAATCACTATCAAATATAAATCATTATTTGTGATGTATCGTTGATATACTGAATATTAGCATTTCCATTTCATTTATATACCTAAATAAAGCATATCAGTAATATATCACTGATATAGTTGCTTTAGATAATATGATATACCGATTATGAATCACTATTATACTCCTGATACAATAAGTATTTCTTATATTTTTTAGATACGTAAATAAAGTATATCGGTAGTATATCACACTGATATATACTTGATATTTGTGAAATAAATAGAGATCAGTAGTATATCACACTAATATATTCAACTTACTAATTTACTCTCGAACAAATTCAAATAAGTATATCAGAAGTGTATCAATGACATATTCTATATTATGTATATTATTGATTTATCAACATTATACTATTGATAGACTACTGAAAACTTTTTATTGAACAACACCCATGATAAATCAAGAATATCAGTATTGCACTTACGAATATACTCTTGATTAACTTCAAATAAGAATATCAGTAGTTTATCATATAGTTACTTTTTAGTTAGGTAGTTTGTATATCAGATCTATCATTGGTATATCAATATGCAGAAGGACATTTTTGACTTTTTATTGCATGTGGTTGGGTTAGGCCTATACTTTATATTATGTATGTCTCATTTCATTTTGATATAAGTGAAATGTATTAGTAGCATATCACTAATATACTTCATATTAGGTATATTTAATACACTGGATATAAATCACTATTATACTATTAATATACTTCATTTTATCTCTTTTTGATATACTATTGATATACTAAGTATCAAAAATTCAAGTTCATTAATATACTTAAGTAAAGTATATCAGTAGTATATCAACAATATATCACTGATAGACCGTTGATATATGTCATATTACAATCACACGAGATTACACAGGAAGGGTATTTTGGACATTTCGTTGACTCTAATTGGGTTGAACTTTTTTTTTTTTGCTATATTTGCAATAGAAACAAATGGTAGACACGTTTGCAATTGAGTTTTTATTTTTTGTCATTTGTGTAATTGGCCCTTTATAAAAGATAACTAAAAAAATAAATAATTTATACCAATATATTTTTTTTATAAATATAAATGATAAAGTCACATTTTCTTAAAAAGAATATTTAGAGGGTATTTATAATCAAATATATTTTTAAATGTTAATAAATTAGTTTTTAATATATCTCGATATTTTTTTAAATTTAGGGATTTGGATAAAAGGTATTCATGATTCACGAATATTTTTAAATATTAATAAAATAGTTTTTAATATTTAATTCTAAAAAAAAACTATAATATTATATTTTTGACCTATTTGATATTTTTTAAAACTTAGAGATATCTAAAGTAAACTCATTAAATACTAGATTTAAAGTTTAGAAACTCATTAGAGTTAATTTTTTAATTATATTTATTAACCTAATTTATCTGCTCCAAACATTGATATATGGGTCCGCCCGGTACATAATAGAAACTGATTAAGCTACAACATGATTGAACGAACAAAATCTTAACAAACTACTACTAGAATATTGCCCAGTCGAAATTGAGAAATATACAAAATTGGGTTATTTTCAAAGGTTTTAATGACGTTACTACATATAATTAGTCTTTTTCAATCCTGCCACAAATGGACCAACAGAAAATTATTTTTCTCTTAATTTTTTTTTTCTTCTTCTTTCAACTAAAGTGGTATATGAAAAAAGGTAAAGTGATTTCTCAAGGATTCTGCTTTTTTTTTTCAGAAATGTCAAAGATTAATGCAATACGAAGGCAACACTCATTTTCTTAAAATCATCAACCAATAGTTTGAAAAATGACCAAACCCATTTTTCTTTTTTCATAAATATATAAATTTAACTTTTTCGTCATTGTTCAGAACGCTCACAAATTTA
Source organism: Trichosanthes cucumerina (assembly GCA_036507285.1). Taxonomy (NCBI): domain Eukaryota; kingdom Viridiplantae; phylum Streptophyta; class Magnoliopsida; order Cucurbitales; family Cucurbitaceae; genus Trichosanthes; species Trichosanthes cucumerina. The sequence goes on from CM071844.1 coordinate 21,347,146, forward strand.
AATTTTGGGAATAATCCCATTTGATTTTTTTATTTTTTAAAATTAAAGTTATAAACACTCTTTATTTTATTATCTACTAATTCAAAATCTAAGCCAAATTCTAAAAATAAAGGCTTTGTTTACTAATTATTTGATTTCTTTGATTTAGAAAGAAATTTAAATGTTTATTTAAGAAAGATGAAATCCTTTGTGGAGATATTATTAAAAAACTAGCACAATTTTTAAAAATATAATCAAAATGTTATCAAACAAGACCTAAAAAATAGTTTTTAAAAATTTGTTCTTGCTTTTAGAATTTGGTTAGAAATTCAAATGTTTATTTAATAGAGGTGAGAAGTGTAGTAAAGAAACTGTGATGAGACAAACAAACTAAAAATGAAGTTATTAACCAATAGCCTTAATTTTTTGTTTCTTCCTTAGTTTTTTTTTTCTTTCCAATTTTTATTTCTAATTTAAAATTTGAGATAACAAATCTCAAATTTTAAATTAGAAATAAAAATTTAAATTATTCAAAATTATTATGTTTCATTTAATTTTAAAAAATGAGAGAGGTGTTTCAAAAAAAAAATGAGAGAGAGGTGAAAGTAAAGCTTTCACCGACCATGTGCATCTAAAGCTCATGTCAATTTGCAAACTTTTCAGATAAAGGCGATAGGAAAGATGCCTCCCCGCAATTGCATGCCCACTTCTTCGTGCATGAATGAACACGTTGTACAATACTTTATTTACAACACACATATATATTTTTTTTGTTACCAAAAACAATTTCTTTTTTAGTACAAGAAAAAAAAAACAACATATCAACTATTAACTCATAATAAAATTTTCTACTAACTTTTACGTATAATTTATTAGGAAATACTTGGTTGTCCTCAATTGTGCAGAAATCTCCCTACTTATCACCCTCTGTTTGTTGTACTCTCTTTTTGTTGTCAACAATTTAATAGTGGGATGCAGAGAGATTCCTACACACGGGTGAGTAGCGAAGTATTTTCCTAGTTTATTTATATGGATAAGTTTTCGTGTATTTAAAATAGATAGGTACATTCTATAAATAATTTGAACCTATAAAAAAGAAAAAAGGTTAAATTACAAGTTTAGTACTAGAGCTTGGTTTGAGTCTATATGGTCCTTAAACTCTAAAAAGTATTTCATAGGTTTTTAAACTTTCAATTTTTGTGTCTAATAGGCCTCTGAAGTTTAAAAGTGTTAGTGGGTTCTCAAATTTTCAATTTTTGTTTATAGATTCTTACATATTCAAATTTTTTGAAACTTGGCAGATTTATTAGATATAAAATTGAAGTTCATATCTTTAATTTTAATATTTTATCTAATAAGTTTGTTAGTTTTAAAAAATGTCAAATAGGCCAAAGAACTATTAGACAAAAATTAAAAATTCAAGTACTTATTTGGAGATAAAATTAAAAGTTCAATAACCTATTTGACATTTTTGTAAGTTCATTGATCTATTTGATATAAAATTGAAAATTTAAGAATTTATTAGACACCTTTTTAAAAATGGGAAGTAGACTTGTAATTTAACAACATTAAATAAATAAAAAGTAAGCATATGGTACACAAGTATTGCTTTTCTATTGAGTATTTTTGTTGGGAAAAGTTGCTAAAACCCAAACTACAACTCATTTGATTTATGAGCATTTACTTTACGTATATACGAAGCTCTCTTTCTTTTAAAATTTTCTAAAGGTCATTCACCATCCACTTTCACTTTCGCCGCCCGAATCAGTCATGTGCTGTGAACAAAAGCAGCTGCTTTTTTGTTTTCCTTTTTCTATATATATACATTACACATTAATGCAACTCTCTCATACCACTCTTTGCAAAAATGAAGAACAAGGCGTCCCTTTGGTTGAAGAAAATCACTTCCATTTTGGGTGCCATAGCAAAGGCCAAGTCCATGGCCATCAACACCAAATTTAGCACCACCAAAGCTCGTCTTCTCGTTCTTTCCATGGTCAAGACCAAAAAACTTCTCGTGACTTCCCTCTCTCACAAGATCCACACCATCCTCGGCCAGCACGACGGCGACGATGACGACAATGGCCAAGACGACCATAGCAAGGCCATCGTCCTCTATGATGCCGCCACCGCACATGCCAGCCAGTATCAGTCGAGTGTGAGCGTTCCGATGGCGGCTGAGGCTGAGGAAGAGGATGACAAGTATCCTGACCTAACCCACTCGCTGTTCAACGAAGAGGACGACTACGACATCGACGATGCGAAGCTGCAGGCTGCGGGCGGCTCGATTATCGACATGATGAGGAACTCCAAGGAAGAAGGAGAGGAGTTCAAGCTAGAGGAAGAGATCGATGAGGCGGCAGATTTGTTTATAAAGAGGTTCCGGAAGCAAATACGCATGCAAAAGCTTGAATCTTTCAAGAGGCTTCAAGAGATGCTGGCCAGAGGGACTTGATCATTTCATTCTATTAATTCATATATATATTTTAACGTTCTTTAATTTTATAATTTTAATTTTATCTATTTCTTCTTGTTCTCAAACACGTTTAGATGAAACCATATTTATATAAACCACTGCCATTCCAGAGAGCAGGGTGGCTCTTGTTTATCCTGCTTGAGTTCTAATGATATTTTAATGAAAAAAGAATAAGTCGAACAAATGTGCCGTGGAGGACCACTACCTTGAAATCAATTTTGACTCGATTTTGGTGTTAAATTGTCTATGTTGGTTGCTCCAAGGGTAACACAATACTCTTGTGCACTCGTCAATGAATAATTTGGAATCAACGAAAAAACAACGCAGAGAAGATTACAAGGAATTTTCAGATCTGACATTAAATGAGAAATCGGTTTTCCAATTAAGGTAAAAACATTTTCAATTAAGACAAATGATTTTAGAGTTTAAGTTAAAAATTAAATAAACAATAAATAACAATGGTTTATTTTTTATATCACTACAGCCACTTTTTATCAACCTATATATAACCTCTATTATATAAATCATCTTGCACATTTCTAAATCTTCCATCGTGGGACAAAAGCATTCTTTTTCTTCTATGTAAGTTTTTGGGCCCAAAGCTAAGTCATTTCCAACATTTAAGACTACATAACTCTTTCATTTTCTAAATTAAAATGGGAAAATGCTAGGAATAGCAAAAAACAATTCATAATTTTCACAAATAGTTGGGTTTTTAATTATGGGCAAACGTGATATGCACATGTTCCGGCGTCCACTTTTAATTTCGGATTTGCTATTTTCAATTTTTTCGTTTTTTTAAATAATATGATTCACTCTTCTATATTTTTTAAACGGTAACTAATATCTTTTTAAAAGATTTATATGGCAGTTATTTTCTTTTAACATATTTAACATAATTTAGATTTTGATTCTATTGTTTGAATTATTCTCTCATATTTCTTCGGTTATCTACCTAACATGAACATTATCGATTCTGCTCTTCTATCTTCTTCCTTTTTGTTTTGATTTCTACCCTTTCGATTTCTTCCTTGTTGGTTTGACGAACTTATCTTTATTTTCTGTTGGTGTCTGCCAATAAGTTCCGTAATTCGTCTGTTGTTCTACCTTCTTCCTTTTTATTTGATTTCTACATTTCCGGTTTCTTTCTTAATCGATTTACGATCAGTATCTTTATTTTTTTGTTCTTGCTTGGCGATTAGTTCCGTAATTCCTATCTCGAGTTGTTACTTCATACTTTCAGGTTTGTTTTTCATTTTTTCATTGTTCTTTATTCATATTTTGTCTTCTTTTCACTCTTTTTCATTTTGTAGATTGTAACTTTTTGTTTATAGGTTTCAATGTCGTTACTATCTCTAAGTATATTGCATGATGTGATTTGGAATGAATCCAATCAATACAACAATTTTAAAGTTTCGTGTGTGTGCTCATTCCTTTGGATTTTAATTTTACCCAGTTTTTTTATTCCATTCGTAGCAAACTCCACTTTTTGAATAATCAAATTATTACTTGGTTGACTATTTACAAGGATTGTTCTAATAAATCTAGTGTAATTAGAATTACCAATGATAGGGATGTTATGTGGGTTCTCTCTACCATAGCCGATGGTATATCTAATAATATCCATGTTGTCGTTGATTATTTAGAAGTGGTTGAATTTGATTGTTCCACGACGATTACCTCTAATTACTGTGGAGATACAAATATGGATCATATCAACAAGAACGATGTCGATTTTAATTTTATCGAATTTACTGACATTGATCATTTTTCGTTTGATTTGTCTATTAAGGAAAACTATATATTTGAAAGTAAAGATGATTTGAAGAAAACTATTTACTTTCTTGCGTTGAAAATTAGTTTTGAATTTAGGAATGTCAAATCAAACGGTAAATCACTTGTTCTTCATTGCAAAAAAGGAAGTTGTAAGTGGTACCTAAAGTATTCTCATTTTTGGGATGGTAGTTTGTAGGTTGTTCGCAAATTTATAGGCATTCATGATTGCTCCATTGATGTTATGAAGAATGATCATAGTCAAGTCACATCATTAATGGTAGGACAGTGTGTTAAGTCTATTATGGAGATTAATGACGATATTCATGTTTGTCCCCGAGACATTATTAAATATATGAAGAGGAAACTTGGTGTGAATATTAGATGTGGAGGGGTCATGAACTTGCATTCGATTGTATTCATGGTTTTCCTGCATCCTGCTACTCGCTTATTCCTGCCTTTTTCACTGCCCTTATTGATAAAAATCCAGGTCTGTAATTAATTTGTTTATTTTTTATTTTTGCATACAGTGTATTTCTTATATGTATTTTTGTTCTAATAATTTGTCTCTAATCTTTACTCTGTATTTATTTCATGTACATACACCGCTCAAGAGGTTGATGAGGATGGTAGGTTTAGGTATTTCTTTATGTGTCTATCAACTTCTATTCATGCATCGAAACATTGTTTTCCTATTATATCAGTTGATGATGCTTTTTTGAAAAATAAATTTTTTAGCACATTATTATATGTTGTCACTCTTGATGATAATTCTCAAATTGTTCAATTAGATTTTGCAATAGTAGATTCGGAAAATGATCGATCATGCACTTGGTTTTTTCGTAATTTGAAAACTGTTTTAGGGGAGCCAAAGGACTTAGTTGTTGTTTTTTATTAACATAATAGCATAGCCAAAGATATTAGCATAATTTATGACACTGCATAACATGAATTATGTTCATTTCATATTTTGAAAAATCTTAAAAAAAAAACACAAGTCCAGACCAATCGACGATGCTTTCCACAATTGTGCAAGAGCATACATTGTTATTGATTTTGAATATTAGACGAGGAAGTTAGAAAATATAGTTCCATCAATTAGGCTAGAGTTGGAAGAAGTTGGGCATGCTAGGTGGACAAGAGCATTTTGTTCGAGGATAAGATATTCAATGATGACAACTAAAATCTCCGAGAGTATAAATTCATTGTTACAACATTTACGTGAGCTACCTGTTATTCCTCTTTTTGAAGGCATTAGAAGTTGCATTCAAAAGTGATTTTATGAACGTCGTACTTTTTCGAGTTTTCAACGGACTCAACTTTCTCCATGGGCAGAGAACATTATTCGTTCAACATTGAAGGATGGTCGTACAATGGATGTTTGTAATTATTTCTTCCTTTTCTTTCTTCCTTTTTTTTAGTTTTAATTATTTACCATGTAATTATTATATCATGTGTGTTAGTAATTTTGTTTTCATAAAATATCACATAAATCAATTTTTGTTTGAGGTGCATAACCGCAATAAGCAATATGAGGTTAATATTCTTACCCAGAGTTGCACGTGTAGATGGTGGGACCTTGATTTAATTCCTTGTGCGCATGCATGTCTAGCTCCATGTCGGAGGAATCTTGAATTTCACTCGTACTCTCATGAGTTTCATTGCATTTCAACTCTAATTGAAGTGTATAACAAAGATATATGCTCGATTGGTAACATCGATCAATTCTCAAGTTTATTCACTATTGTTGATGATCCAATTCTTCCTCCCAATGTCAAGCGTCCTGTTGGTCGACCTAGAAAAAATAGGATATTATCGTGATTTGAGAAAATAGTTGGTGCGAAGTGCGGTCGGTGTGGTCAACGTGAACATAATCGAAAAACATGCAAAAATCCAATATTGGATTGATTTCTAGTCATTTTTTTTTGTAAACATGTTTATTTATACTTTTTTGTTGTTTGAATTCTAGGTTTAATGATTGAATATCTTTTCAATAATCGTTATAGAATTACAGTCTATTTTTCAATCACATGTAGTCATTTATCTTTAAATACAATATACTTATTTTTAGAAAAATTCCCTTCTATCTCTACCAAATACATATCATTTCTTCAACTTTTTCTTAACAGGGACAGATTTAGCTAAGGCTTAGGGGACTCGAGCCCCCATTAAAATTTTTACTGTATATAATATGTATAGACAAATCAATTTAAAACACAAAAAAAAAAACCTTTTGGTTTAGTGGTTAGTATGTGTCAAACCCCCCCTCCCCCAAGTCTTAAGTTTTATATCCCGAGATTCTAACTACCCTATAAAATTAATAAAGTGGTTAAACCTAGTTTGATATTTTATTAATTACTAATTATAATTTTAGAAAATAATTTGACCATTTTTTAAAAATATAAAATCATTTGACTATTTTTTAAAACAGAAACTAAAATATGGCTATTTTTCCAGTAACCCTAAATTTTTTTTCGATGGTAAGAATCATAAGTTTAATAAAGATGAACTTTGCAAACAAAAAAAAGGTTTAATAAAGATGAGGACGTGCCGACGTGGAGTCGAAGTGAGCCACTTCATTTCCCGCCGAAACTTCCCGCCAAAAACATCCTCCTCGATGAGTAAAGTGCGTTTAGGTCACTGAAGCACAGCGCTCATTCACACTCCCATTGTCTCTCCTTCTTGCACTCCTTGTCCCTTAGAAATGGCTGGAGAAACTCCTACTGGCAACTCCGGCAATCCGCCGTCGACGCCCGATTCCCCCACCACCTCTGCCGGTTTCGAAACAGACCAGCTTCCTCATCTCAGCCACACTTCCGACAACTACCCTGATGAGGACGAAGCCACCGTTGATCCTCGCATCGTTCACGACGAGCCTGACCCCGATGAAGAGGAGGAAGGAGAGGATCTTTACCACGACAATTTCTTGGAGTCAGTTTTCCAAACAAAACCCAATTTTGCCTTTTCATTTCGTCGAAATCTATTGCCCTGTGGAGTACCGATCTTATGAATTTTGTTTTTAATCTTGTAGCGACTATCGGAGGATGGACGAGCATGACCAGTACGAGTCCTTGGGCCTCGATGATTCCTTAGAGGACGAGAGGGATTTGGATCAAATTATGGAGGACAGACGAGCTGCCGAGGTGGAACTCGACACTCGCGATGCTCAGTTCACCCGTCGGAAGCTTCCTGAGCTATTACATGATCATGGTAATTTTGCCGACTCTGTTCTACCTGAACCGGGAATTGTAACTTTTTTCCATGATTTCAGCTTGTTTACTCGCGCATCAAGTAGTCAATGTATTACTGAGCTACGCGTGTTTTCATTCTTTTCTCTTGCTTTTTCTTCGTGTTTTCTTTAATGTGTTCTTAAATTAGGCATTCCAATTATTAGTTTAGAATTGCTCGTGCTTGACTAAATGATATGCACTATATCGATTCTTCAGCTTTATTTTTACCGTACAGAAGCTTGAGATATATAGGGACTAATTGAAGTGAACTCACTTTACCTGATGATTTTAAAAAATGTTTCTTAAATCACCAAAACGCCTAAGCTAATAGGTAATATTAAATTTAATTATATCAACTCGAACACCCACTCACTCGCGGGCTAGTAAATTTGAAGAAAATCCAAACAAGTGGAAATCAATATTAATTGGAGAGAAAACGACTTGGAGTTTGAACTCAGGACCTCTTGCTCTGATACCATCTTAAATCACCAATTCCCCAAAAGTTTAAGCTAATAGTTAATGTTAAATTTAATTATATCAACACTTTAATCATGTTAATTTCAACTTGGATTAAATTTATTTTTTTGACACAAGGTTTAAGTATGTAACTGAAAAATATCGACTGAAAAAATAGGCTATGAGAAAGTTTGTGGAGCATTCTGTTGTGGATTCAAGCCATTCTGACATGTTATTTGGAACGTGGTCATCAATTCTAGCTAGCACAATAATTCTGAATGGTACAGGCCACATACGATGTTTTATTATATGGGTTGATATGATCATCTCATAACTTTACAATCAATTCAAGATACCTTGAGGTCTAACCTCCTGAAGGAACTAAAAGCTAGAGACATTTTCTTGATGGTGGGCAGCTGGGAAGTTATTAATTTTTGCCCTTTTGTTTTACTTTTGGGGACCGGTAAATTTTAACCATTTTTTATGTTTTGATACAGACTCTGAGGACGACAATTACAGGCCTTCAAAAAGATCAAGAGCTGATTTTCGTCCTCCAGCTGCAGCAAGAAGCTATGATGACATTGATGGTATGCAAAGTTCTCCAGGTCGATCACAAAGGGAAAACTCACGAGACGATGTGCCCATGACTGATCATTCTGTTGATGACCAATATGAGGTGCTTAAGGCTGTCATATCTTTAGTTTCCACGTAGTACCATTTTGCGCATAATTATTGTTAACCATTTTTGGAATTAACAAGTTATCTCCAATTGTAGGATGAAGATGATGATGAAAATGAGAATGAGATGTATCGTGTTCAAGGGCCACTTAGAGAACATGTTACGATGGATGCGGTTCGGCGCTTTATAGGCAAAAAGTTTAAGAAATTCTTGGAAACATATGTGAATCCGAAAAGTGGAAATGGTGAGCTTGAGTACATGCGACTGATAAATGAGATGGTGTTAGGTGAGCATCTACTTCTGCTGTGATTTACTGGGTTGTTGATATTTGGCTTATTCTGTAAAAATGATTAAACAAATATTGTGTTCTATAATGACTTGCTAGAGTCGTGTTCACGCTTCTCTCATTTTTCTCAAATTGGTTGCTTTAATATTTGGTTTGCAGCTAATAGGTGCAGTTTGGAGATTGATTACAAACAGTTTATCTTTGTTCATCCAAATATTGCAATCTGGTTGGCTGATGCACCCCAACCCGTCTTAGAAGTTATGGAAGATGTTGCAAAGAAGGTTGTGTTTGACATACACCCAAACTACAAAAATATCCACCAAACGATCTATGTTCGAATCAATAATTTACCAGTCTATGATCAGATTCGAAATATTAGGTATCCTGAAATATTCATGGTGCAGGGTCTTTTAAAATATATGTTTTCCTTTCTTATTTTCCTAACCATCCTATTTTCAATTGTGTCCTGTTGTGTAGGCAAATTCATTTAAATACCATGATTCGGATTGGGGGTGTAGTGACACGACGTTCTGGTGTCTTCCCCCAGTTGCAGCAGGTGAAGTATGATTGTAATAAATGTGGAACAATATTGGGACCATTTTTTCAGAATTCTTATTCAGAGGTCAAGGTCGGTTCTTGTCCTGAATGCCAATCAAAAGGACCATTCACAGTAAATGTTGAGCAGGTGAATTCTTAATTTTAATTCTCTCTCTCTCTCTCTCTCTCTTTTTGGTTGAGAAACCACAGTTGGAGTTATGTACCTAGGAATGTCATTTAAGGACTTATTTCATTTATTTGTTTCACCTGTTTCGGCTGCTCCTCCAGTGCAAAATGGATAAGATGGTTTCTTGTCATGTATTTTTTATTTAGCATTTCTCTTCAGTAAAATAAAAAAAAATGAGTGAATGTTAATCACGTTCCATATGTTTTTGGTTGTTATGCTGCAGACTATATATAGGAACTACCAAAAGCTAACCCTCCAAGAAAGTCCGGGAATTGTGCCAGCTGGTCGACTTCCAAGGTACAAGGAAGTGATACTCTTGAATGATCTAATTGATTGTGCCCGTCCTGGGGAAGAAATTGTACGTTCCCTGTCCTTGATGTTTTTGTGTCATTTTTTTTTTCCTTTTGAAATACTTGCAGGCATTTTAATGTATGATCTAATTGATTTCAGGAAGTCACAGGCATTTATACAAATAATTTTGACTTATCATTGAATACAAAGAATGGTTTTCCTGTATTTTCCACGGTCGTTGAAGCAAATTTTATTACCAAGAAGCAAGATCTGTTCTCTGCTTACAAGCTTACACAGGAAGACAAAGCAGAGATTGAGAAGTTGGCTAAAGACCCAAGAATTGGAGAAAGGGTCAGTTATATTTAGAACTTAATGAGTACATTCCTTTGGTTTGGTGTTAAGATTAAGGGTTTTGATTTGGTATGAACTAATAACAGATAATCAAGTCCATTGCACCATCAATCTATGGTCATGAGGACATAAAAACAGCAATCGCTCTTGCAATGTTTGGTGGTCAAGAAAAAAATGTTGAAGGGAAACATCGGTTACGAGGTGATATAAATGTACTTCTACTAGGTGATCCTGGCACAGCCAAATCTCAATTTCTCAAGTAAGAGCTACGTTTATCAGCTTGGTATAAACTTCATATATGATATATTGGTTGATAGCTGTTTGAACATTAAGTTGTATGTAATTTTGCCAGGTATGTTGAGAAAACTGGGCATAGAGCAGTGTACACCACAGGGAAAGGAGCTTCAGCTGTAGGACTAACAGCAGCAGTGCACAAGGATCCTGTCACAAGGGAATGGACCCTTGAAGGAGGGGCCCTTGTATTAGCCGATAGAGGAATTTGTCTTATTGATGAGTTTGACAAAATGAATGATCAGGACAGGTAGGGAAAACAACCATCAGTTCAACATTCTGGGTTTTGCAATTCCATCTATTTTCATGCCCAGTCTAGAAAGTTTTAAATTTTTGGTATGTTGGAATTAAAGTTCTCATCTGTGATTAGGGTGAGTATCCATGAAGCAATGGAACAACAAAGCATTAGCATATCAAAAGCTGGAATAGTCACTTCTCTTCAAGCCAGATGTTCTGTCATTGCTGCTGCCAATCCCATTGGAGGAAGGTATAAAGTACATTAGTGTTTGACTTGTAATCATGGTGAACGATACCTATGGATGAGTAAATTGTTACGAAGTCATAAATTTGATCAATTCTGATCGTGTATTTGATTGCTTTTGTCCAAGTATACTCTTCCGCATCAAATGGGGGGAAAGTGATTCTTATTTTTCACTCACCCTTCACATTTAGCAATTTTGAACTTCATTATTTAATCAACTAGCCTTTCTATAGGTACGACTCCTCAAAAACATTTTCACAAAATGTAGAGTTGACAGATCCTATCATTTCTCGATTTGACATCCTCTGCGTTGTTAAGGTAAATTTCTAGAAACTTCATGCTTCTTTCTTCAAATTGTAGAAGTTGATTGTAACCGAAAAGGAATTTGTTAATTTGCAGGATGTGGTAGACTCTGTAACAGACGAGATGCTTGCTAAGTTCGTAGTTGATAGTCATTTCAAATCACAGCCAAAGGGCGTTAATATTGATGATAAGTCTGTAAATGAATCTCAGGAGGACAGTCAAGACTCTACAAGGCCACTGGATCCGGAGGTCGTACACTTGTACTTAATCATCCTCTTAGTAGGTTATCTGTGGACTACTGCTCTAATATGATTACTTCCTAAATATTGTTCTTGCAGGTGCTCCCCCAAGATCTGCTGAAGAAGTACATAACTTATGCCAAGTTGAATGTTTTTCCAAGGTTGCATGATGCTGATATGGATAAGTTAACACATGTCTATGCAGAATTACGAAGGGAATCTTCTGTAAGGCTCTATTTTACCTCTATTTTTTAATTATTATTGATAGTATTTTAATGAAGGGCTCTTAATTTTGTCGATTGAAACTTTGAATATTAACTATTGTATTTTGATGGGACTATAGCATGGACAAGGAGTTCCTATTGCAGTTAGGCACATAGAGTCAATGATACGTATGTCTGAAGCACATGCAAGAATGCACCTTAGACAGCACGTCACACAAGAAGATGTTGATATGGCAATTCGTGTGTTGCTTGATTCTTTCATTTCGACCCAAAAATTTGGGGTGCAGAAAGCGCTGCAAAAGGTATTAAAGGAGATCATTGCTCTCTCTCTCTCTATGCATGTTCTCTATAAATGTTGATATGGTTATTCAATATTTGCTACAAGGATTAACCAGCAAAGATATGCCTGAATCATGATGAATCATGATGCTGACATTCTGCTTGGATATTGGAATTATACTTGATAAGATAATGCAATATAATTTCTTGATTATTCTTGATTGGATGACCAATCCCCTGTGGTTGCGATGGGGAATATTTCCATCAGAAATTTGAAGACCTAAAGTACTACAACCTTATGTAATTCGCTGATAAAGACAACTCCTGTAGAATCTAGTGTTGTCTTTTTGTTAAAATAGCTGATTTTGGTATTTCAAGTTTTAAGATCAGTGACGTGGGCAATATGTTTTATGGAAGTTCGGATAATACTAAAAAACAAAACTAACCATGTTGTTGTTATCATTGCTTCTATTCTGTCAAGATGGCCAAGTCAAGGACTCGAGGGTAAATCCAAAGTTCGCATGCCCCCTCCCCCTCTGCTCATAACTGAACCATCAACTATGTTGTACCCGATTTCATTTTGGTATGTTAAATTGAGAAAGTATTTTTGTATCTTGCAGAGCTTCAGAAAGTATATGACTTTCAAGAAGGATTACAATGAACTGCTCCTATATCTTCTTCGAGAGCTTGTGAAGAATGCACTTCACTTTGAGGAAATTGTTCGTGGATCGACGTTGGAGCTAACCCACATCAATGTGAAATTGGAAGACCTACAAAGCAAGGTAATGATATCATGGTACTTTTCTATATTTAGTAAAGTAGATAAATATGGCACTTACACATTTGATATCGGTGCAGGCACAGGAACATGAGATTTATGATCTGAAACCCTTCTTCACCAGCTCTCACTTTTCAAATTCTAATTTTGTGTTGGATGAAGAGCATGGAGTAATCAGGCATCACCTTGCCAGATGATTCAAGGATAAAGATTAGGAAATAGGAAGTAGGTGAGTTATCTTGTTGAATTGATGATATTAGTAAAAGATTTGAACTATATGGGCAGGAAGTTGTGTAAAATGGGATTCAAGGGACTAAATTGATAACGTAGTTAAAGAACTGTTTAGCATCAGCATATCTCTTCATTCCAAAGCTAAAGCCTTGCGATGACTTTGGGCAGTCTTGATTTTGGAATTGTATGTTCTGTTGACATGGAGAGAGGCTAGAGCAGAGTTAGAATGATTGTGTTTACAATGGAGGCTGCTTTGCTCAAATTTAATTTTTATTGTTCAACTTGAAGATTGAAGTGTCATACGAATACATTTTAAATCTAATATAACCCAATTCGCAATATAAAAAAGTAAGATAAGTTAATTGGATAATAGAAAAATAATGAATCGAACCAAGGTTTTAAATGTCAAAGTCGATAAAAATGATTTTATGGAAATGTCGACGGAAATAAATGTTGATTTTGTTTTGATAGATATTTTTGAAAAAAAGTTAAAAACAAAAAAAATTTAAAAATGTATTTAAATTAAAAATTAATATTCTACCATTTTTAAGGAGATAAAATATTTGTCATGATATTATATTCAAGTTAGATTACATTTTATTGCTATTTCTTTACTATTTCATATGGTGTAATAATGAAAATATCGATTCAACTTTTATGTCGATGTCAAACTCATGAACGTATGTAAATATCAATGGAAATTTAGTACCATGAAGCGAACAAAATGAAATTTAACATGCCACAAAATTCTTTTTATTGTTCTCTTGAAATAATAAAATAATAAATTATTTATCATCTTCATCAGAAATCTTTTTTTTTTCCAAACTTTTTTTGGCATTTTTTAATATAATGCATAAGTAGGGAACAAATTCAATCCGCCAAAAAAATTTAATTTATATTAAGATAACTAAGTTCTCATTTGATAACCATTTCATTTTTTATTTTTGGTTTATGAAAATTAGGCTTATAAACACTACTTTTTCTATAAATTTCGTTGCTTTGTTATCTAATTTTTTGATATGTTTTTTAAAAATCAAGCCAAATTTTGAAAATTAAAAAGAAAGTAGTTTTTATTTTTTTATTTTTTTAGAATTTGAGTAAAATTCAAATGTTTTCTTAAAAAGATGAAATGCATCCTAGAAAAGTAATGAGAAAATAAACACAATTTCTAAAAAAAAAAAAAAGATAAAAAATTAAATAGTTATCAAACAAAGGATTAAAAAGAAATATTAACTACATAACCGAGTTGTGATATTTAATTGATAGAAATATATTAGTGTTATTGTAATTGTATCATCTATAAATAAAGAACTTTGTTTTCTTTTTCTCTCGTCACTCTGAAAATACCAATTGTCTTATTTCCAAAGAGATGTCATGAATCAAATGTTTAATGCAATTCCAAACTTAAAAAAAAATAAATGCAACTTTTTGAAATGAAATTCTCAGTTTGGTCCTTCAAATGAACAACTGCTACATGAATGTTTAACATTGAATGAACTCTTGAAGGTTCCACCCAAATATATATACTACACTTTATGGCCTCACTACTACGTCTAATTGGCCATTAAACAAAGAAGTTCAGTGGATTTTATATGCAAACTCTGATCTATTATTCCTTAAGATATCTGACAATTCTTTTAACTCCCCAGTAATATTAAACCAAGTAATTAATATTACTTGATTTAACTTATCTACATAATATTAAATGATTAAAGATTTCTGAAGAGAATTTTCGTCCAAACTAAAGTATAGAATCTTTATACTGTAAAGAAAATTAAGGAATACACATCACAGAGTAGAATTGCCATCTTTGCTATCAAAATCTTATTGCCCTTGTCATGTTATAGAAGAAAGAGTAACAAGCAGTCGAATTGGGAGCAATGGGGATCTCTATAATCTAAAACAACGAACAGAACAGATAAGGTTAACAAAAATCTTCACAAGAACAACGACCATCCTTGAAATGATGGAAAACATAAGGATCTTTTACTACGATTTCTCGATGAACAATTTTGGATATGAACTTTGCAGATTCATGACAATTATGGCATACACGAAGGTTCTTTGTAATACGAATTGTCCTTCCTGCTTCTGTACTAATAAGCCCGAATGAAATTGCCAAGAGCTCACTGTGTCCTATTAGAACACACTCTCGCTCCTCATCGACATCGTGGAATCTGAAATCGGGATTCGGTTTGAAACCATCTTCTTCCATTTTCTCCATCAAGCACTGTAATTTCCAATATATGTTCTGTGATCTCGGGTGGGCTACATCCCCTGTCCCAAACACATGAATTTTGTTGTGGAACTCAATCCAACTGTAAGCCTTCTTTGGTCTTAATCCCATGTCTCTAATTGTTTCTCTCAACTTTTCGACCATGTCCCAGTTTTCGTTGCTGGCATACCAGTTCGAAAGTAGAACGTAATTCTCAGCATTTAGAGGTTCTAAATCACACAGCTGCTCAATGATTCGCTTGCCTAATTTTTGTTGATGGTGGTTCCTGCATCCATCAAGCAGTGCTCTCAAAATCTCAGCATGTTTGTCAAGTTTATGTTCTTCAACAAATGTCCTTGCTTCATCCAGTCGTCCTGCTCGGGCTAAAAGTGCCACCTTTAGAGCAAAGTGTGCCATGGTTGGTTCGGTAATGCAATTGAAGTAAAAACCCCCTTCATCTACCATGCTTGCAGTACTACAAGCATGCAAAACTGCAGTATAAGTGATCTCATCTCTATGCACCCTCAAGTTCCTCTCCATCTCACGGAACAAACGGACTCCAAGTTTTCCTTGGCCATGTAAGCTGTAGCCCAAGATCATGATCGTCCACGAAACCATATCTTTCTCCTTCATCCTCAAAAAAATTTTCGATGCAGATTGGATACATCCAGATTTGACATACATGTCGACCAAAGCGTTTTGGACAATGAGATTCTGATCAAAAGCATTTTTAAGCACGTATCCATGAATCTCTCTTCCATGCTTATGAGCAGCCATTCTTCCACAGGCTGGGAGAATGCTGCTGATTGTAAGAGGATCAGGCTTCAATCCTCCATCCATATTCATCCGTCGAAACAGCTTAAAGCCCTCATTGATTCCACCTTTCTTAACATACACATGGATGAGTTCTGTCCACGAAATGACATCTTTGGACGGCATTCGATTGAAGAACCCCCGAGCATCTTTGATACTACCACAGTCAAGGTACATTTTCAACAGGGAATTACTGACCAAGACATCAAATTCCAAACCATGAATTCTGGCGACATGGTGGATATTTCTTCCGTGTTGCAGCAATTTGAGTGCACCACATGCACCAATAGCCGTGGACAATGCCACTGCATCAATATCAGTCGCCAACTCCACCATTTGGTAAAACAAGTCTATGGCAAAACTGGGTTTATCTTCCATCAAGTACAGCTTGGCTAGCATGGTCCAAGAAACAGAGTTTCTGCAAGCCGACTTGTCATGGAGCCACTTTGCAGTGTCAGCACTGTCAAGAATCCCATACAATTCAATCAAGGAAGTAATTACATAGAGGTTAGAGGAGAACCCAAGTTTGAAGGCTTGAGCATGGAGCTGTTTGCCAACCTGCAGATCACCATTCTGACGGGAAGCGCATATAATTCGAGGAAGAGTGTGTTTGTCAGGGCGAACCCCTCGAAACAACATCTGTTGATACGTAGAAATTACGTGCCCCACATCTCCATTGGTGAGATGGGTTTGAATCAGATTGTTCCAAGCAAAAGTATCCCATATAGGAATTTCGTCGAACAGTTGGTGGGCTACGCATAAAGTAGCATAATTCTCTACAGTTGTCGTACGAGCATGAGGGGGATTATTAAATAGTCGGTGGCGATGGTATGTGTAATTGGGTTTTTGAGTAAGGGGAAGACGATGAACGTGGGTGAATAGGAGGAGATCCATTGTGGAATTTCAGGAAATAGCCATTGAAAAGCAAAAAGGAGAATTTCAGCCTTACATTGTCAGTCATTATATAAATGTATCATGTTGCAAAAAATTGTAGGAAAGGAAGCGAAATCAAGAAAGACTGAAAGAGAGAGGATAGGATACTGAGCTAATTCATTTCTTCAGCATTCTAAGGAGGCCATTTCTTGCTTCTGTCGTTGCTTCCCAGAAGTGTAAGATTGGGCGTCTGTCACGATGTGATGAATGGGCAGATGGGGGCACCGGAAGAGAATATTGTCAAAATGCAGTAATTTTAAAATAATTCTGAGGGAAATTCAATTTATATAATTAAAACTCTAAATAATGTTATAAATTAAAAAACTCTTTAGAGGTGTTTTAGTTTCTTCTCTAATCACTTAAACTCCTAAATTTTTATAAATTTTTATAAGTGAATAATTTCATTTTTCATTAAAAAAAAATCAATAACTGAATCAATTTCATCTTTCATAAAAATATCTATATGATCCTTCCTATGTTTTTTTTTTTTAAATGTGATGCATCCATTCTTATACATCTAGAATTTTTTAAATGTAGGATTAATGAAATGGACAATTTTCCTTCCTTTTGTTTGCTATTTTGATAGAATTTTAAGAGAAGAACAAAGTTATTTAAGTAAATTCAAGTTGATTTAAAAGGGAATCATTTTTTTTTTACATGAAAATGCTAAAATGTTTATACAATTTAGATGCCAATGACATTGACACTAATTTAAGTTTGAAAATTTTATGTTGGTCTTTTGAACTTTGGGCAAAATACACTTTTGGTCCCTGAGGTTTGAGGTAAGTGTCTGTTTGGTCCATGAAGTTTTAAAATGGATATTTTAGTCTTCTAAGTTTGGAAAATTGTTCTAAATAGTCTCTGATTAATTTGAATGTTTGTTGACTAATGGTATGTTGATTTTTCTTAGATTACATGGCTTTTTCGATTATTATTTTCTATTTTAAGTCGAAAAAGGGAGATGCTGACAAGGAAGGTGTTTTGTTTTAATCAACAACATTTGAAGATGAGAGGTTTTGAACCTATGACCCTTGATCATAAGTAATATTTTATGCTAATTGAGTTATGTTTTTATTAGTGGCAAAGAAGATGTTAGTAAATAAGATAAGTGTATTTGTGTGCAAGGAGATGTTAGAAATAAAATAAATAAATAATTTTTTGTAACCTCAATTCTACCTAACCGCGGGCGGGGCGGGCTTAGAGTGCATGTAACTCATCACTACCTCGTAAGGGCGTTGAGACCATAATCTTAATAGAAATAAAAATAGTATTAAAAAACTTTTTTTTATTATTTCACAATTTTTTGTCTCAATAGATTTGTAATATGAATATTATCCTTGTTTTTAGTACAATCATTTCATTTCACTATTATTATCCATTATATTAACAATCAAGATATTGTAAGACAAATTAGTGAGTATATAATCCAATGGTAATTGACATGTATCTTCGATCAAGAAGTTAGATATTTGAATCTCTTTTTTAAATAGTATTGAATTAAAAAAAAAAAAGACCGAAGCTAGTATTTATTAAATTTGCAATTCCATGGAATGTAACAAAGGATGTGATTTTGAAAAGGGGCTTGAATGATTAAGGGTACACTTCGATGAGAGACCTGAAACCCAATATAGGAATTATCTTGTAGTCACTAAAACCAGCTGCTAAGAAAAGACTCTTCCATTCTTCTTCATTCCTTTCTCTACCAGTGAAAGTGGTCATCATCAACACATCACAACAAAGTCGAGTTTCAACTAGCTTCTTGTTTATCTGTTTTTCCATTACCATCTTTATGATTATAACTTTTCCACCCTCAACTCTACAATTCTTCAATATCTGAATGCATTCTTCATCATTCCAATCATGTAGAATTGACTAATTACCAAAAACCAAAAGCAAGTACTCTAATGTCAAATGGATTAAAAAAAAAAAAACGAAGAAATGTTTATTCTTTAACCAAAATAAGGAAGTTAATTTGAAAGCCATATTTCGACCCGAACTGATTTCTAGAAATAGGAAAAAAATTTAAGAGTTGCAGAATGGAAATGGATAAAAAAAAGTGTGGAGAAGAAGTAGTCAAAATTTCACGCTCTTTCTCTATTAAAGTAAAAAGTAGAAGTGCATTGGCTTGAGGAATTGCTTCAAACATGTCTCCTTCCCTGAAGCTTAGGTTTTTCATGGGTTGTTGAAGGTTAGCAACTACTTGGGGGAGATCAAACACAATGCAATTAATATTGATTTTCCATTAGCCATTTCAAAAGCAGTGGAATGATATGCTGCTGATCTTGATCTTCTTCACTTCTACAGAACCAGTTGCTTATGGTTTCCCATGGAGCCATCATAGTTGGACTGAGAATTAGAAACAAGAAGGGCGTGAAGGAGGTGACGCATAAGGCGGCCGAGGCATTGAGCTTTGGAGGGCGGAATATGAAGTGCTGCTGCTAAATTTGAAAGACTCATGGGTTGGCCATGGCTATGGATAATGTCTGGTATGCCCAATTCCACAATACATTTTAGAGACATGGAATTGATATATTTGAATGCGTGATTCCAAACATGAGCTTGAGCTTCGAGCAATTCTTCTATGATATGTTTTCTCCCATTGCTCTTTACTCTCTTAATTTTATGTCACCCAAAGCTTGATTTTCCACTAGAGAACACACATCTCTATATATACACAAAGAGCCAACTTCCATAATCTTAAGGGATGGCAAAGTTTGATTAAGTTGGGTTGGGTTGAGTTAGTTGTGCATAATTGTTTTGTCAATGTTTGTGGTGCAAAGTTGAGTTGAGTTAAGTTAAGTCAGAAAGTGAGTGTTTGAGGTGCAGTGTTGAATTATTATGTCAGGGGTATTTGGTGCAGTTTTTTTGTAAAGTGAATAAATCTGATTCTTTGTGACTTTTTTTCTTACATTTTTTGTTTCCACCAAATTAATTGAAAACATATTTGTCTACAATTTCAAAACTTTATTATGAGATCAACTACAAATTTACAATATATATTACCATTTGCAAGATTTATGAGATATTTAGAAAAGTACTGAATATTGAGATTTATATCAATTTTTCTTTTCCAATAAAATTCATTTTTATCTTATGTTATTGAGAACATATTTTTCAATATGAAGAAGTTTCTTCTTTTGAAACACATGTTCACCATTACTCCATCTATTTTAATGTACTTAGGTATTAATATTAATACTTTGCAAGAAAAACGTGTGTTTATTGTCTACAAATCAAATACAAACACATTTGTCTACAATTTCAAAACTCAATTATGTGATCAATTATAAAATTACAATATATATTATCATTTGTCAAATGTATGTTAGAGATATTTGCAAAAGTGATGGATATTGGGTTTGATATCAATATTTCTTTTCCAATAAAATTCATTATTTAGAATTTTTACTCTTTAATATGAACTTTATTTCTTTTTTTATGCACATATTCACCACTACTTTTTTATTTTAATTTAGGTAGGTATTAGTATTAATACTTTGTATATGAAGAATGTTTATTTAAATTTGTCTAAACACATGCATTGTCTATGGACATCTTTAGAATGGAATAAATAGTTTACCTTGTGAAGGTGCCAACATACTTAAATATTTTATGTCATATTGAAGTTGCATATCTACAAAATATTAGATATGTCATCAAGGTCCTAGCAACGCCATTATGCTGCCGAAATTTTCGGTGCAGGCGATGTTGCTTAGTAACGTCCCTACAGTTGGTTTATCAGAGCATGAGTTTCAGATTCTGCATGCTCGCCTACATCGTAGACAATGATCCTTATAGCCTCTCACAGGAAGTCACCTCGTCATCTCCGCTTTTATTTTGTAAAGTAGTTAAAGTTATTTGAGTTGCTTATGTGTTAACACTTGTTATGCTATACTTTTGACTTCTTTGTTCTTGTGCTAAGGTAGTTTAGAGTTTAAGTTTAGATTATGGTTTGAGGACGTGGTCGTTATAAAGTTCTAGCAACTTTCGAGAACGAAAGTTTTTCTTAGATGGGTATATTGTGACACCTCATAAAATTGGGTGCTTTAATTGTATTTGTTTTAAATTTGAATCTTTGGATAATGATTAGGAAAGAGTGTTTTAAAATTTAAAAAAGAATTAAGATTTATGTTTTAAAAAGGTTTAGGATTCCTTTTTCTAAAAGGATTAAAATTTCTTGTTTTAAAAGAGTTAGAACTTTTTGGTGCCTATTTAAACTAGAGTATTAACAACTTAAAGGCACACTTCAAAACTCTCATCTTCTTCTCATTCTTCTTCTTTTCTCCACTTTCTTCATCTCACCAGACCGTCATCGGAAAGTCGTCGGACCACCATCAGAAATTCGTTGGATCGCCATCGGAAAATCGTCGGGCCGCCATCGGAAAGTCACCAGACCACCGTCGGACCACCGCCAAAAAGTACCGTACGGTTGAGTTAATAACGCAACTCCAAGGGGTTGAGTTATTAAGTCACCGGTTATAATTGTTGGTGGGTCAAACAAGGAGTTGAGTTATTAACTCAACTCAACCCAACCCACCGGTTATAATTGTTGGTGGGTCAAACAAGGAGTTGAGTTGAGTTATTCATTTTTTTTAGTTCCTCACATTCTATTTGTTTAATCTATACGGGTGCATTTAAATTAGGAACAATAGGCCAAATAGCAAAATGAGCCTAAAATATTACAAATATAGCAAATTGTTAAACTATTTGTATATATGACAAATTTTTATTTAAATTACTAAAAAGTCCATGCACCTCTCTTTAGCCCAAATGAAAATTGTGATTCATCTCCTTTCATTTCTTCCTCATACTATCTTTGATTTTTTCTTATTTCTTCTTCATTTTTTCAACGTTCGATCGACTAAACATCTTAGATTCAATCAATGTCCAACGTTCAACCTTTTCTACAGTAATTGAAGTCTATCAGTGATATAAGTTTATCATCATTATCATTAATAGACTTTTATATGTATTGTTCACTCTTCTGATTGAAGTTTATCACTATCACTAATAGACTTCTATGCGTGTTGTTTCTCTCTTTTTATTGAAGTTTATTACTAATAGACTTCTATCATTATCATTGAGAGTAGTGGGTGATTGAAGTCTATCACTGATAGAAATGTATATGTTAATTGCTAAAATCTCTCTTTCTTGTGAATTATTAGAATGTTGGATCTTGAATCAGCTAGGGTTAATATAGGTTAATTTTCATCTTGAATAAGGTACGATGTGTGATTGAAGTCTATCACTATCTTATCATGTCTATCACTAAAATAGTTGTTTAATATATCACTGTGATAAGAGTCTACCATTGATAGACTCCTGACTATGACAAAAGTCTACTAGCGGTACTAGTCAAAGCCTTACTTCAGTTTTACAGTCTATTAGAGTCTATCACTGATAGACTTAAAATTGTGATAAGAGTGTATGAGTGATAGAAGTCTATTACTGATAGACTCCTAACCTTGATAAAAATCTATCACTTTACTTCATGTATTGCATTCTATCACAGTCCGTCATTGATAGAATTCTAACTATGATAAAAGTCTATCAACCCACTCCAAGTCTTGCTTCAATATTGCATTCTACCACATTCAATCACTCATAAACTTCTACTTGTGATAAGAATCTATTAGTGATAAAAGTTTATCGCTAATAGACTCTTGACTTCAAATATTTTGATAGAGTTCTAACTGTGATAAAAGTCTATCAGTGATAGAAGTCTATCGTTAATAGAATATTCCTAATTGTGATAAAAGTCTATCAGGCTTCAATCAAGGGTAAAAATGGAATTAAAAAATGTTTAATAAAATATTTGTTATATTTTTATTTTTTTAAAAAAACTTGCTATATTTGCAAATAAGAACCCATATTTTGCTACTCATTACAATTTTCCGTTAATTATTCAAGTATCACTATTAATTAAAATAAAGTAAGAGAATTTGTAATGGGTAGCAAGGATGATTTTACTATTTGTAGATATAGCAACATTTTAAAATAATTGTAAATATGGCAAAAATCTTTAAATTGTTTTCATAATTCCTATTATACCCTTGGTTTAAATCTATTTTTTTTCTTCCTCAATTATTTCCTTCTCTTCCTTTTTCAAGAAAACAAATTAGGAAAAATAAAAGTAGGGCTCATCTAGTTTGTTAATTTGAGAGAGGAATGACACTACAACAAGTTGGCACTTCACCAAACTTCCGATTTCACACAACCCAAAATTAAGAAAATATTAATCAATTTTTTCTTCATCTCTTTTTTTTTTAGTTTACATTACAAGAATTTTCTCGAAATCCAAACACTACCCCCCTCTCCTTTCTCTCTATCGGTAGCATTTTCCTTTTCATTTTCTCGGGAAAATGTTAATATTAATATTAATACTTTAGAAAATTAGGTAATATTAAAAGGAAAAAAAAACATAGCAATGAGCGATGTTATTAACTAACGCCATGTCGTTGTTTTGATGTTGCTTGGTTTTTAACTTTAGTGGAAGATCAAAATACAAGATATCCTTTAGTTGCTCATATTAATGATGCTTGTTTTGATGGCTCCTCTTGTGTAATTAGTTATGGGAGTGACAACTTATGGAGGTGTAATCCGCCCAATTGGGAATCATTCTGAATGGAGTTCGATAGATGTTGACATGAATGCATTACCTCCAATTGTTAAACGTCAAGCAGGAAGACCGTGAAAGCAAAGGATTTCGTCGATTGCTGAAGCAAGAAGTCACACAAAATGTAGTCATTGTCATTGTGTTGGTCACAATCGTAGGACATGTAATTTTCCACCATTTTTACCATGATGTAATTTTTTACAATTAGTTTTAGATATATTTTTTCAAGATAGAACTCAATATTTTTGTTATCATACTATTCATACTATCAATACAAGGTTTGTGATTGTTTCAAAAGTTTAATATCAATACTATGAACACAAGGACCTTGGCATCTGATGAGAAAATTTGAAGACCACACCACAAACAATAATAGTTAACAGATAGACAACTATCAATGATAGTGATAGACAACTACCACTGATAAAAGTGAAGTCTATCACTTTTATCAGTGATAGACATCTATCACTGATAAAAGTCTATTACTGAAAAGAAGTTAATGATTGATAGACAACTATCAGTGATAGACATCTATCACTGATAGAAGTCAGATAGAAGAAAAAAGTTAATAATCATGAATAACAAGAAGTCTAATAGAAAAGTTATGAGTAATAGGTAATAGATAGGTAGAAGTCTATCAGACAACTATCACTGATAGAAGCCTATCACTTCTAGCAGTGATAGTAGTCTATCACTTCTTTTTCTTTAATTTCTATCAATCATTAATAGTGATAGTAGTTTATCACTTCTATTAGTGATAGACAATGATAGAAGTCGGATAAGAACAATAAGTCTAATAGATAATAGAAAAGTTATGAGTAATAGGTAGTAGATAGACAACTATGGTAGAAGTTTATCAGACAACTATTACTGATAGATATCACTTCTATCAGTGATAGACATTTATCACAAGCCTGATAGAATAATATTCATGAAGAACAAGAAGTCTAATAGAGTTATGGACTTTTATCACTTATATCAGTTCTATCACCTAATAGACTTCTATCACTGATATCAAAGGATAGAAGTCTAACACTGTAACACATTGACAATCATTATAGACTTCTATCACTCATATTAGTTCTATCACCTGATAGATTTCTATCACTGATATAAGATGATAGATGTCTAACACTATAACACACTGACAATCGTGTAACCATTCCCAAACGACAAAAAAAATAGTTATTAAATAAACAAACTTCTATCAGTGATATCACTAATAGCATCCTATCAATGATTTCTTCTTCGTTTGCTATCAATGGGGGTGATGGAAAACTAAAATTATAAGAAAAAATTAGTTATTAAATAAATGACACAAAAAATTAGTTATTAAATAAACAGACTTTATCGGTGATATCACTGATAGAATCCTATCCGTGATATCACTGATATCATCCTATCAGTGATATCACTGATATAACGTGGGGTGTTTTAGTAATTTCAATTCCTCTTTTCAAATTTTTGCTATTTTTGCAAATAGATTGAGACATTTGCTATATGGGCAATTATTTTGGGCCTTTTTGCTACCAGCCCAATTGCCCCATAATTAATTCTAATTAGTAAGACATAATTAAATAAATTAAAGTTAATTAAAATATTAATATCAAATAATTAAACTACTCCTAGGCTAATATGTTAATAATTAATGAAAATCATAACTATTAATTATTAAATAAATAATTCAAAATTTTATTTGTTTACCCTTCATTTCCTAGACATAAAATGCCCACCTATGAAGAGGGCAGTCGGGTTGTCGAGACTATCCAAAATTAAAACTGACTTCCTATTCTAGTTTTGTACATATAGTTTACAAGGTCGATATCCCAAGAGAATCAAGGTAATTAATCTCTCAACATTAAATTTGCACAAATTTTTTTTGTGACCTGCAATAAATTAAAACAAAGAAGAAAAAAGCAAGGAAAAATAAAATTTTACCAAAGTTTCAATTCAAGGTATGGTTGTCATTCAATTGTAACACTGATCCTGTGCTTACTAAAAATATATCACTTACTACTCAATTAGCACTTAATCTACTTATTTGGAACAATGATAATAAGTAGGCATGATAGCTTTCCATGTTAACCAAATAATAAGAACTATGGGAGGATTAAGACAAGAATGATTAAGCGAGATAGTTGCATCCTAATTATATTTGCTTCTTCACTTAGGTGAACTTTAGGGTGAAAAGATAATAAGTGATTTATGTTCAATTTTAGTGCAAGTATACACTATTGATGCAAGTAATAAAAACAGGAATATTCCTGACTATCGATCCCACAGGGAACAGAGTAAGAAAAATATTGTAAAACAAAAATTATGTGAGAGGAATTGCAAGTTGGAAAATAAAAATGCAAAATAGTTTTGTAGGATTGTTGGCATGAAATAACAAAATAAATGATGAATTAAGTATGTAAGTTCAATTGCAAAAGCAGACATTATAATGTAAAAATGGAAAAACATGAAAAATGCCCGTTGCAAACTATAACTTAGCAGAAACCTAGAATTCAATAACAAATGTGTAGGAAATTCAAGAAAAATATAAACGGAAATGAATGGAGCTCAAGAATTGTCCTTGCCCTAATCTGCAAATTGCAAAACCAAAATTGTAATTTCAACCAATTCTACATTCAATTGTAAACCAAAATTGCTACTCCTATTCACCTTGAAATTAGGATTTAGGAGGCTAAGTGAGACTTATATGTCTATAATCCCTCTATCTTAGATCAATTGACTCAACAATTTTATGGATTTTGGAGTTTTTAATCCCTATGTCTAGAACAAAGAATTGACTTATGTCTAAGCTATTGTCTCCATCACTTGTGCAAAATTCGCTTGTCACTAACCCTGTCGGTATTAGATCCAAGCTTAAGTTGTTATCCTAGTTGATCAATCTAGGATCTCAACGGAAATATTTATTCAATACAAGCAAACATTTGAAATGTAGGCTCGGTTTTGTTAGAATTTTGACTACAATTACTTCTTAGGAAATTCACATTCTTGAACCCACTCAAAAGTTTTGCTCATGAATTGAAAAGGTTGCAAAAATTCCTTGAGTTGGATTTCATAGTAAGCTTAATTCCCAACCTTCACTGGACTTAAGAAAAAATAATAAAAAATAATATAAACTTGGAGGAAAATGAGAAGTCAAAAACACTTCAATTGAAGTTTGCTTAACAGAGGAATAAAAGAAAGGTTGACTCAATCGACATCCAAATTGTAAAGGGGTTTAATTCCTTTAACTGAGATTTATAAAAACCCAGAGGAAAACATATCAAAACACTCTATCACAAATACTTGTAAAAAAAGAAACTTTTGAAAGAACCAAATTGTTGATATGCACCAACCCAATAAAGCACAATCAATTAATGTAAATAATGAATCCAACTGAATTAAACTTGAAACTCCAGCTTTCACCACCAAAAGAGAGAAAGAAAACTCCAAAAAAAAACCTCCAACGACTCCCAGGAATGAAACCCATTGAGATTTATATTTTTCTCCCCACGTTCATGCACCGCCGAATGAGCTTTTTTTTCCTCCATGTGATTTCCTTTTATCTTCATCCTTTAGGGTTGGAGAATCCACCACTAATTAATGATATTACCACAGGAAATATATAATAATTTCATAATTGGTATTGTGTTAACTCCTTCCTTATTAGTGTTTTTCTTCAACTGTTGGGAATTTGTGCAAAGTCTGAAATTGCATTCTGATTTTGCAATTAACTCAGGTTATTTCTTTTTTTTCTTTTTTTTCTCATTCTCTGAGTATGTTCCAACACAATTTCTCATTTATTTTAGAGTAAAGCAAACAATTTCTCGAGCATAAATATATTATATAAGCCTAAGCTAAGGCTTATCAACTTCTTAGAGTCTGTCATGGAAGCTATGTAACTAGGAAAAGTCTAAATTATAGACACAAAAAACCAACTATATTACTATTAAAATCAAGCATTCATTTACGACAATTGTATATTCATAGTAAACAAACAAGCAAATAATATTAATCGAGGAGTCAATTCAATTAATAAAACTGTAAGACCCCCGATTATTAAGAAATATGTTAGAAGGGGCAAAAGAGTAATTGTTTCTGGGGAACATGGGACCACAGGGGAATGAGGGCAGACGTGTAATGGTAGCATGAGAGTGAGGGCTTTATAGTCTGTCGGGGTACAGGGGAAGGGTATCTTTTTTGGAGAGAATCAGTCTTGTGTAGTGGAGAGAACCAGCCTCTCGGCTAGCTGGAGAATGCTTGTATCTGTTTCCCTTCTAAATCTAATGAAATAACCCCTCCTTAATATCGAAGAACTCTCGATATTGAAGGAGCTGGGTCCTCATTTCCCTCTCTATTACTTGTTTGCTGTATTCTCAATAGCATTGTAAGTGTGTGTCTCGTTAGTAGTCTTACAACTGGTATCAGAGCACGTCGACCTGGGGAAAACACGGTCTATGGCCATGGAGGAAAGAATCTCCAGCACGGAAAGAGAGATATCGGAGATGAAAGAAAGAATGAAGAATATGGAAAATGCCATCGATAAGGGATGGGAGAGGGTGGCGAGTGACATGAGGGAAAACCAGAAGGCTTTGGTTCTAATGCTGGCTGAAGGGTCGAGCGGAAAACGAGCCTCTGGGCTCGCGGAAACCAGTGAAGTTAAAGGAAAACCCTCGGACGGCGAATCGTTGAGAATGGAAATAGCGGAGTCAAGTCAGAGCAAAAGAACAGAGGTAACCTCTGATCGTAGTAAATACAAAAAGTTAGAAATGCCGATTTTTACAGGTGACAACCCCGATGCGTGGATGGTGAGAGCAGAAACATACTTCGAAGTACATCAACTAAGCGATTTAGAAAAAATGAACGTGGCCATTGTGAGTTTCGAGCCGGAAGTAATCGAATGGTACCGGTGGACTAACAACAGAAGGAAGATAGTCTCGTGGGAGGATGCTAAAGAGAGATTACTGAATCGATATAGAGCCACCCAAGAAGGAAGTGTCTGCGGTCGTTTCTTATCGATCAAGCAAGAGGGAACAATAAGAGACTACCGGAAGAAATTCGAATCCTACTCAGGGCCGTTACCGGAGCTGGCGGAAGATGTCTTGGAAAACACTTTTCTCAACGGTCTCATGCCGGAAATTAGGGCAGCCGTTATCAGTAGAGAACCAAAAGGGCTGGAGGAAATAATGAAACAGGCCCAGTTGATTGAAGATCGTGAAGAATCCTTGAAGCGATCTAGAAAGGAAAAATGGGCCGGCCCATTGGAGAGTAACAGGAAGGGAGGGGCGACCACAGAGGAAAGAAGTCACGGGCCCCCGAACCAAAAACATAACCTGCGGCCCAATGAAAACTTGAGATCCGTCCACGGTTCTCGAGAAGAGCAACCCTAACCGCCGTGTGACCCCTCAACGCCGTCTCACTGATGCAGAGTTCCAAGCAAAACGAGAAAAAGGGTTATGCTTCCGGTGCGACGAAAAATACTCCAAGGATCACCGCTGCAAGAAAATCGAGCTCCGAGAATTACAAGTGATTTGGGAGACAGAGTATGGGGACTTGGAGGTGAAACAGAAGGAAACGGAACAAGATGAAGAATGGGTGTTAGCTGAGACGGAGTTTCGAAGACTGACCGTTGACTTCGTGGAATTGGATTTAAAATCCTTAGTGGGATTCTCATCGCCAGAAACTATGAAACTACGTGGAAAAATCCTCGGGAGAGAAGTGATAGTTCTCATTGACTGCGGTGCGACTCATAACTTCATTTCCAACAGATTAGTCGATGAGCTGGAGCTTCCTAAGGGCGACACCTTGCAATACAGTGTGCAAATGGGAAATGGAATGACAACGGATGGGAGAGGTATCTGTCGAGGAGTCACGATACAACTCGCGAACATCACCCTGGAAGAAGACCTGTTACCTCTCGATTTAGGAGGAGTCGACGTCATTCTAGGAATTATTTGGTTAAGAACCCTTGGCGTGATGGAAGTCGACTGGAAGGAACTCACCATGACCTTTGCAATGGGAAAGGATCAAGTCGTTCTCAGAGGAGACCCTTCCCTTACGAAGGCCCAGGTGACCCTAAAGATGATGGCAAAAGAATGGAGTGAGAGTGATCAAGGATATTTGATCGAACTACGAGATGTGACCTGCAAGGGAGTGTCGATAGTCGACGGAGAACAATCCCAGCAGAAGGAAATGACCACACCACGGGACATGGAAAGGTTAAGATCAGAATATAGTGATCTTTTTCAGGGGAGCAGAGAACTTCCCCTCACGCAGAGGTGGATCATGGCATTGTGCTCGCAGAAGGAAAGGGGCCAGTTAATGTGCGTCCGTATAAGTATGCCCATGCCCAGAAGAACGAGATTGAAAGACTAGTGACTGAAATGTTAACTACGGGGATCATCCGACCAAGTACCAGCCCCTTCTCAAGCCCAGTATTATTAGTCAAAAAGAAAGATGGAGGCTGGAGGTTCTGTGTCGATTACAGGGCTTTAAACCAGGTGACAATTCCGGATAAGTTTCCGATTCCAATGATTAAAGAGTTATTAGATGAGCTGCACGGACCACTCGTATTTCTCCAAGTTAGATCTTAAATCGGATATCATCGATACTTGATGAAAGGGGAGGACATCGAGAAAACAGCCTTCCGAACCCATGAAGGACATTATAAATTTGTGGTCATGCCCTTTGGCCTCACCAATGCTCCGGCAACGTTCCAATCACTGATGAATAAGATCTTTAGGCCATTTCTACGAAGGTGCGTCCTTGTGTTTTTTGATGATATATTGATATACAGCCCTGATATGGAAACACATTTGTTGCATCTGGAATTGGTTTTAATGTTTTGAGAGAAAATCGGTTGATCTTAAACGGTGCAGTGCACTTTCTGCCAAGAGCGAGTGGAGTATTTAGGCCACTGGGTCACCGGAGAAGGCGTGGAGGCGGACGAAGGAAAGGTACAGGCTATGCTCAAGTGGCCACAGCCACAATCAGTGAAGGAACTCAGGGGATTCCTTGGTCTTACCGGATACTATCGCAGATTTGTACTGAACTATGGGTCCATAGCCGCACCATTGCATCAAATGTTGAAGAAGAACGCCTTCTGTTGGTCCCCCGAGAGTACTGAGGCTTTCACCAAATTAAAGAAAGCAATGGTGACTTTACCAGTGTTGGCACTACCAGATTTTTCCATTCCATTTGTTATAGAAACGAATGCATCAGGAACTGGATTGGGGGCGGTATTGATGCAGAAACAGAGACCGATAGCCTACTTCAGCCAGCCGTTATCTGGGCGAGCCCGACTAAAATCCGTTTATGAACGAGAGCTAATGGCAATTGTGCTAGCTGTACAAAAGTGGCGACACTACCTGTTGGGGCAGCGTTTCACAGTGTTAACTGACCAGAGAGCCTTAAAGAATCTGCTAGAGCAGCGTGAGGTACAACCTGATTATCAAAAGTGGCTAATTAAGCTACTAGGATATGATTTTGAAATCAAATATAAGGCGGGAATTTTAAACAAGGCGGCAGATGCCCTGTCTCGGATTCGCCAAGTAGGGGACTGTTCTTCCTTATCTGCACCAAGAATTATTGATATTGCCACAATTATGAAAGAAGTGGATGAAGATACTCGATCTTGAAAGCGATTGTTTCCTCACCAAGAGTGATCCTTCATCCCATCCGAAGTATAGTTTAGTCCAAGGACAACTTCGTTACAAGAATCGGTTAGTATTATCCAATTCTTCCTCCCTGCTTACAACCATTTTACAACTATATCACGACTCGGTTTTAGGTGGCCATTCAGGCTTTCTGCGAACTAATAAACGCATAGCCGGAGAATTGTTTTGGAAGGGAATGAAGCGTCAGGTTAAAAACTATGTGGACCAATGTGCGATTTGTCAACGAACAAGACAGAATCTTTAGCTCCCGCCGGTCTCCTACAGCCTTTGCCGGTCCCAGATCGCATTTGGGAAGACATTAGTCTTGACTTTATTGAGGGACTGCCTAAATCACATGGGGTCGATTCGATTCTAGTTGTGGTGGATCGCTTGAGCAAGTATGCTCACTTCTTAACGCTCAAATACCCCTACACTGCCAAGGATGTAGCTGCCCTGTTTATTAAGGAAATAGTCCGACTACATGGCTTCCTAAATCCATCATTTCCGGCGTGAGATGTAATTTTTATGAGCACGTTTTAGAAAGAGTTGTTCCACTCACAGGCACGCAAATCAAGAAGAGTACCTCTTTTCACCCCCGCATGCACGCCAAACCGAAAAAGGGTCAATCGTTGCCTTGAAACGTATTTAAGATGTTTCTGCAATGAGCAACCACGCAAATGGGAACAATGGATCAGTTGGGCGGAATACTGGTACAATACTAATTTCCATATCTCCATAAACACCACCCCATTCAACATTGTCTATGGTAGAGCCCCACCACCCTTGGTGTCTTATGGAGAGCAAAAACTTCCAATAGCACGCTTGATCAAAGAACTCATGGAACGTGGCGCCAATTTGGCGACCCTAAAGGACCAACTTTCGACTTGCACAGAAAGAATGAAAAAGCGGTGATTTACATCGACGGAATTGGAATTTCGTGGGAGATTGGGTATACTTAAAATCTGCGCCTTACCGACATCGGGTCTCGCAAAGAAACGATGCGAGAGTTATCCCCAAAGTTTTACGGTCCCTACGAAATCTTTGAACGTATAGGCCAAGTGGCTTATAAGTCGCGATTCTATCGCCAACCACATCCATTCACCCCGCTTTCCCACATCTCGCAATTAAAGAAGGCCGTGGATCTCATGTCATCATCCAAACCTTCGACCTGTATTCTCCGAGGAATATGAATGGACAGAGAGACCCGAAGATGTGTTGGGTGTGCGATGGAATGATGATAAATCGTATTGGGAATGCCTTATTCGTTGGGCCAAACGAAATACTACAGATGCTACTTGGGAGGTTTGCACGGACATTATGAAGCAGTATCCAGACTTCCACCTTGAGGACAAGGTGCCTTTTGAACCCCGGGGTATTGTAAGACCCCCGATTATTAAGAAATATGTTAGAAGGGGCAAAAGAGTAATTGTTTCTGGGGAACATGGGACCACAGGGGAATGAGGGCAGACGTGTAAGGGTAGCATGGGAGTGAGGGCTTTATAGTCTGTCGGGGTACAGGGGAAGGGTATCTTTTTTGGAGAGAATCAGTCTTGTGTAGTGGAGAGAACCAGCCTCTCGGCTAGCTGGAGAATGCTTGTATCTGTTTCCCTTCTAAATCTAATGAAATAACCCCTCCTTAATATCGAAGAACTCTCGATATTGAAGGAGCTGGGTCCTCATTTCCCTCTCTATTACTTGTTTGTTGTATTCTCAATAGCATTGTAAGTGTGTGTCTCGTTAGTAGTCTTACAAAAACACACTCATAAGAATAAAGCAAGAGGAAATAATACTTGAACTAAAGAAATTGCATTAGGTTTGAAGCCTCACAGTCCAACAATTAGACTTGATCGACCCTTTAGTCAGAAATATGAACTTTAGCCTCTCATCATGACCATATAGCCCGAATCTCCCATGGTTTGATTGTCATTACAAAAGTTGAACAAGAAAAACACAAAAAAAAAAAAACTTTAAAAGTGTCTACAAAACTAAAGTCTAACAACATGTCATGGATTGCCCTAGAGAATGAGAAGAATTTATATGTAGGGGACACTATCAAGACATTAAAGGTAGTTTTCAAGACGTTGCTCCTTATAAAGAAGGAAAAATCACGATATCTATGTAGTGTCTCGACGCTATGGATGGAATGGCCACTGTGCACATGTTTTCAGCGTCTCGACACTATCATGGTTGAGCAGGGTTCACCGCAACAAGTGATTTTATGTTGTGCATGATTGACGACTAAAATGGAGACTCGACGCTATTCTCTCGGGTCAAATGGCTTAGACTTCATCTTTCCTTAACTCGGTTGATGAAATTAAGTCCAATTAACTTCTTTTTTATCTCGATTATCCAAAGTGCTCTTGTAATACCCCCTAAATTAACTTACTCAAAGACATTACTAAACTTACGACCAATATGCTCCAAAAAATTCGGCAGCATAACGTCATAACTACGAGCTACCCAAAAATATATTTTTGTCACATGTTAGACAAGAAACACACTTCTATATTCAGATTCAATACAACATCCCGCAATCTACAAGTATACAAGGGACCAACTCAAACTCCTAGACAAAACGAAACTTTATTACAATTCCTAGTCAGAAACAACCACGAGAATTAAATAATTGAACTACAACATCCTGAATAGAACCTAAGCTCAACTTTTGATAAATGAAACATTATTAAAGGATATAACCATTTTTACATACGTAAGTTTCCAAACTAAAACAAACTATCATCCGACTAGCTAAAAAAATAAAGGGTAGCTAAAAAGTATAGAACTAGCTGAGCAATGGTCTCCCTCCAACGTCTCCTCCGCATCACGCATCACCAAGGTCATGGAGACTTAAACCTGTAAAATTGATTTGTTTGGGGGAGGGGAGAGGGAGTCAGTACAAAAGTACTCAGTAAGGACCTCACACCTGGTGAGCCACCTGAAGGGAATGGATTTCCCGCAGCGGAATTGTGATGTGAATTGTCGTTGTTTCATTGTTGTTCCGGTTTTCTTAAAATTGAAAAAAACAATTCTAACTAGGCTAAGCATGCAAAAACAAGAAGAAAACAGAAACGTTTTCAACACTAACCTCTTGAAGAACCGTTCTTCGTGTTTCCTTCTCCGATCACGATCTCACGATCCAACGATCTCTCGAACCTGGAACGTACGATGAACGGATCAACCAAACACTTTCACTTGATCTTCTCAGTTATTCTCGGGAGGATGAGGGAGAGTTGTGGGACTCCCTTTGGATTTTGGGGTGAAGAGAATTGGTAAGATTTGAGAGAGAAATGAGAGAGGAAACTTGTTCTCTTTAGCTTGAATTCCAAAAAAATGAGAACCAACCTCATGGAATGTCTCACATTCTACCTACTTATAATGGTGTGTGATGGAGTTAAAATCTCCACCATTTACCATTTTACCACAACTATATAATATGCAAATCATATTTGCATATCATATAATAAGGTATCTCATACTTTTATTATACAAATCACATTTGCATAATTGTGGAATTTTAAATTGAATCATATTCAATTTAATTTCTCTCAAATCAATTTCTCCAAATTAGCCTTAATTAAATAATTAGGCTACATTATAGTTTATTATGAATCTCATTCACATTAAACTATATATTATGTTCATTATATCACATAAAAATTACATAAATACCTTTTTAATGAATTTGAACACTTCAAATCTACTCCAAACTGTAAATTTAGTCAAATTTGAACCAATCGAGGGACCTAATGGACCTACAAATGATGAGCTCCAATGATACGAGATTAACCAATCAAACTCTTTGACCCTGTTAATCAACATTCATTAACTACAGTAACACTTCACTAAAGCCTGTAGTTGCACTCTCGTCACTGCAGGACAAGTTGTGTCCATCGATATAACCAATGCCCGTGAGTCGACTTTTCATAGGTTGTTCGTAGTCACAGCTAGGTCAAATTACCGTTTTACCCCTGTGTCTACTTCTTGTGTTGAAATTTATGCCCTAAACTCGTATATTTGTAATTATTTGAGGAAATGAATAAAGTTGTTATTTTTCCTTTAAACTTGTATTCTCGCAATTACAAACTTAATACCAATAAACTAAGCTCCAGGGTCACATTTAGAATGTGACCCGAATGGTCTATAGTAGATGGATTAGGTTGGGAACCTCATCCTGTTAACACTATGGATGCAACCCACTTTGTATTTGATACAAACGAGGCGATCCAACTCGTTCATGTAGTTGATTTGTGAGTGGGGGCTTCCTGTGCAAAAAGTTTGTACAAGACTGGACCAAGAATTGTTAGACCAATCCAGTAACATCGTTGATAGGTTAGGGTTAATAATTCAAACGATGACCAATAGTGATCTAACTTGAATCCTGAGCAAGTTGCGAACTCCTGTCTGTCGGAGATTGTCCTTTGACTAGTACAGATGAGAGTGGCCAAAGTTGCCGACTCAATATACCTACCTTCTCAGGGATGAAACCTTGTAGGGAGCTGGGGACTCAACTTCGCAAGAAGGAATTCACTCGTTCCCCTTCTAGGGTAACTAGATAGGTTATTCCCTTAAGAGTTGAATCCAGTTCTAGAACAACGGGGCCCCAACAAGAGGGATAATGTTTATGGTCAGACCATAAACTTGTTGTTCATTAGAGGATAAGTGGTGCTTAAGGTGCAAGAAGTAGTCACAGGGGTAAAACGGTAATTTGACAAAACTTTGACTACGAACAACCTGTGAAGGGTTGATTCACGGGCATTGATTAAATCAATAGACACAACTTGTCCTACAGTGAGAAGAGTGCAACTACGAGTCTTTAGTGGAGTGACTCGTAGTTAACGAATGTTGATTGACAGGATCAATGAGTTTGATTAGTCAATCTCGTATTGTTGGAACTCATGATCTGTAGGTCCATTAGGTCACTCGGTTGGCTCAACATGGAATTAAAGAGGGTTTAAAGTTTTGGAATGAATTTGAAATGTTTAAGTTCAAATTTAGGGATTATATCAATTACATGTGATATGATTGATATAATATATAGTTCAATGTGAATATGATTCATATTGAACTTAATTGTGTCTAATTATGGAATTAGGACACAATTAATGGTAGAATTTTATAGAGATGAAATTGGATTTAATTAAATCCAATTTCTCTAGATTATGTGAATATGATTCATATAATAAGGTGTTTGACACCTTATATTATGCATTTATGCATCATATGTGG
The DNA here is from genome assembly GCA_036507285.1 of Trichosanthes cucumerina. Classification (NCBI taxonomy): domain Eukaryota; kingdom Viridiplantae; phylum Streptophyta; class Magnoliopsida; order Cucurbitales; family Cucurbitaceae; genus Trichosanthes; species Trichosanthes cucumerina. Next base: position 21,383,666 of record CM071844.1, read on the forward strand.
AGTTAGTGGCAAAATGGATGGAGAATTTGTCTCCACCCACATTGCCTATAAAAGCATCATTTTGGATGCATTTTGGGACACATATACCATTTGTGTGATTTTGCATCTTAGGCAAACACAAGAGTTCTCTCCAAAATCTATCTACAAACATCCCTAATCCAAAAGGAGATCCCACCTCTTTCCCTCTCCTAGAGAACAACCGAGAAGGTCTTTTGGCGGTGTTCGAGGATTCGTTCGTAAAGAAGAGGAGCTTGTAGATGATGAGGAACCACGCGAAGAACTGGTCTTCAAAGGTAATCATCTAATCCATTTATGCTTTCAAGAAGTATGCTTAGCTAGATTTTCTGTTTTTTGAGTATTTCTACATCATACAATTGAGAGCAAATGCGATCAATCGCTTCCGCACGGGATTCAATTCCCTTCAATTGGTATCAGAGCTAGGTTATGCTCTTAATTGTGTTAGAAATTGCTCAAAATTAAGTGGGTGTAGCATTCAATTTAGAGAAATTGCATGTGGTTTGCAAAAGTGGATGTTTACATGATTTGGCATTTAGATTTACAATTCAATTGAAAAGTTCAATGTAAATGCCTGGTGTTTTGGGCAAAATGTATTGTGAATCGAGTCTGTAAGTCTGTGTCATTCGTGGCAAAGTGTTATTGTGAAGAAACATAGCGGAATTGGGCGAAAAACAGAAGTTGCCATTGCTGTACAGACAATGGTGTAGCAACGTTGTTCATCAGCGTTGCAACGCCTAGCGTGCGGACGGAGGCCTGATGTAGGGGCAGCGTTGCAATGCCGCTCAGCGTGAAGACGTCAGACGGGCATTGAGGGCGGCAGCGTTGCAACGATGGCCACAACGTTGCAACACCTCTGCGATAGTGGTTGATGGCGCGCACGAAGCTCGCGGAAAATGGCAATAGTGGGCGTTTTTCTATTTTTTATTTATTTAATTATTATTAATATCGTTTGATTATATTAATTTTAATTAATGCTTAGGATGCCAAATCATGGTCCAATTTTGCTATTTTAATTATGCAATTGTTGTGTATAATTTATGTGCATAATGTATGTCATTTAGATTAAAATCCCACCTTAGGTTAAGCATATTCATACATCATTTTTGAATATAAGTTGTTATATTATATAGTATGCATGCTTAATTAATATAAGAGTTATGTTAATTATTTTTTGAAAGCGTAGCCATGCATTTATTTCATGTGATGATTTATGTTATATGTTTTAATTTATTCATGTGATGAATGATCAAGCACTATAACATAGAAATGCATGTAACCTAAGTATTAATTAACTAGTTTTAAAATTGTTTTAGAACCTGTTATTAATTATACTTAGGTTATCTAGTTCTAATAAGATTAGAATTAGAAAATCTAATATGACTTATGAATGGTGACTGATAAATAACTCTGTCTAAGGAAGGTTCTGGCTAGGCTGGGGTATTTAAGCTGACAAAAACGGAATACCCCTACCTGGGAACCTACATGGGAGTCAATTTGGTCCGGAGATTCATAGGTTATGTTTATCGTGAGCAATGTTTATTAAAATATTAATAAACCATAGACCTAAGTTTTAATAAATGGTTTATAGACTTAGGCAATTTCAATATAAATGTTATATTGGTAGACTTAGGTAAATTATAGCCAGATTTATCTAGGTCATCCCGTTAATTCTAAAGTATTTAGTGGGAGGAAATGAGTGTATATGATACATTAATTTCCACCTACGCATCTCCGTTAAGTTCACACGTGAGATCCATACTTGGCCTCGTGGCGCAAATGGGAGCGTCCCCCTTTGGATGGTGTTTGTATGGGTCAAAAGCAAGGTGAATGGAGAGAGTGCGTATAGTGAGTGGGAGCGGAACTTGTGCAAACAAGTCCCACGGTCTCTTCTAATGGTTTGCGTCGTGAGATTCTTATGATTCGCCTGCTAGTTTGGCCTAAACCAGACAATCCCTTCGGAGGGCCTGATCATAGGAGTTGGAACATAGCGAACTCCCTTAGGTTACCTTAGTTTGTTTTCCAACTTAGTCCTCCCTTCGACGGATTTTGTTGGATCGAGATTCTGGGATCTAAAGTTAAAGGGTGACACTCACGGGATACATTAAAAGTTAATGGATCCAGACCAAAAATGGTAGCTAGAACTTATAGGGAATAAGAGTTATTCCGATAATAAGGTCTGATCGAGATTGTCTCGTCCCAGAGGAGGAGTGATTCGACTATCTTTCGGTGCCGGTCATTCTAAACCTATGGGGTATCATTGCAAATTAATTGACCTAGGGATCATAGATTAATTTTGCTAAAACATGATTGGATTATAAATAGGTTTAATACGAGAAAATAATACAAGGTTTTTTCTTATATTTCAGCAAATATGTCGAGTTCGATCATTTCTCTTTTAGCTGCCGAAAAACCTATTGGAAACAATTACCAAACATGGAAAAACAACATTAATATGATTTTAGTTGTGGATGACCAGTTCGTACTCACTGAGGACTGTCCTTAGGTGTCAGGCCTGATTGCGACACAAAATGTTCGTTACGCATTTAATAGATGGACCAAGGCCAGTGACAAGGTCAAGGTCTACATCTTAGCCAGTATATCTGATATATTGGTTAAGAAGCATGAGAACATGGTCACTGCCGAGGAGATCATGACATCGCTGCAAGACATGTTTGGACAACAGTCTTTTCAGGTCAAACACGATGCACTCAAGCACATTTTTAATGCCAGTATGAAGGAGGGGACGTCTGCTAGGGAACATGTTCTCGACATGATGGTCCACTTCAACGTGGCAGAGATGAATGGAGCATCTATCGATGAGTCGAGTCAGGTCAGCTTCATTTTGGAAACTCTACCAGATAGTTTCCTGCAATTCCGTAGCAACGCTGTTATGAACAAGCTTAGCTATACCTTAACCACTTTGCTCAATGAGCTACGAACCTTTCAATCTCTGATGATAATCAGGCGACAGAAGGGTGAGGCAAATGTTGCCCAACGGTTTTTTTACAGAGGTTTGTCCTCGGGGACCAAATATGTAGCCTCATCTTCTTCATGCTCGAAAGGGAAGAAAAAGAATATGAAAAAGGTAACCAAAGGGAAACAAGCTGACCGCGCTGCCGCCCAGAAGGGCAAGAAGGTCAAGGACGCTGCAGAAAAAGGAAAATGTTTCTACTGCAACGTAGATGGGCACTAGAAGCATAACTGCCCCAAATACCTGGTCGATAAGAAGAAAGAAGGTAAATTTGATTTGTTTTGTGTTGAAACACGCTTAGTGGAGAGTGATAACTCTACCTGGATATTGGATTCAGGGGCCACTAACCACGTTTGCTATTCTTTTCAGGAAACTAGTTCCTAACAGCAACTGCAGGAAGGGGAGATAACATTCAGAGTTGGAAATGGAGATGTTGTCTTACTATAGCAGTGGACACGGTGGAGCTACTATTTGACAAGAAAATATTGTTATTAGATAACGTGTATATAGTTCCAGGATTTGCTAGAAACCTTATTTCTGTTTCTTGCCTTATTAGTCAATGTATTTCAATTTCGTTTCAATTTAATAAAGCGTTTATTTCATTGAAAGGTTTAGAATTGTGTACAACTCTACATGAAAATAATTTGTATGTTTTAGGATCTAATTCAGTTAAAATGATTTTAAATACTGAATTATTTAAAACGACAAATACGCGAACTAATAAAAAGCAAAAAATATCTCCTAAACAAAATGTCTATCTTTGGCATATAAGATTAGGTCATATAAACCTCAATAGGATTGAGGGATTGGTGAAGAACGGACTTCTAAACTAGTTAGAAGAAAATTCTTTACCTGTATGTGAATCATGCCTTGAAGGCAAAATGACCAAACAACCTTTTAGTGGAAAAAGGTTATAGAGCCAAGGAAACCTTGGAGCTTGTGCACTCAGACCTTTGTGGTCCGATAAGTGTTAAAGCCCTAGGTGAGTATGAATACTTCATCTCTTTTATAGATGATTATTCAAGATATGGATACATTTACCTGATGCATCAGAAATTTGAGGCACTTGAAAAGTTCAAGGAATATAAAAGCGAGGTTGAGAACCTTTTAGGTAAATGCATCAAAACACTTCGATCTAATCGAGGTGGAGAGTACATGGATCATGAATTCCAGAACTATATGATAGAACATGGAATAACGTCCCAACTCTCAGCACCTAGTATGCCACAGCAAAACGGTGTATCGGAAAGGCGAAACAGAACCCTGTTGGACATGGTTCGATCGATGATGAGTTATGCTCGTCTCCTCGACTCTTTTTCGAGTTATGCATTGGAGACTGCAGTATACATTTTGAACAATGTTCCTTCGAAAAATGTTTCTGAAACACCTTATGAACTCTGAAAAGGACGTAAAGGCAGTTTATGTCATTTCAGAATTTGGGGATGTCCAACCCATGTGCTAGTGACAAATCCGAAGAAATTGGAATCTCGTTCAAAATTATGCCTGTTTGTGGGCTACCCTAAAGAAACGAGAGGTGATCTATTTTTCGATCCTAAAGAAAACAGGGTGCTTGTGTCGACAAACACCACTTTTCTTGAGGAAGACCACATTAGCGATCACAAGTCTAAAATTAAAATCGTGTTAAAAGAATTAGACAGTATGCCAATAAAAGTTACTGACAATGCTAAGAAACCAACAAAAGTTGTTGACCCTAGCTCGTCTAGTCAAAGTTGTCCATCTCAACAGTTGAAAGAGCCTCGACGTAGTGGGAGAGTTGTTACACAGCCTGACCGTTACATGGGTTTAACTGAAACCCAAGTTCTCACATCTAGTGATGACTGGGAGGACCCATTTTCATACGATCAAGCAATGGATGACATTGACAAAGACAAATGGATAAAAACCATGGACCAGGAATGGAGCCTATGTACTTCAATTCCGTTTGTGATCTTGTGGATCAACCTGATGGGGTTAATCCCATAGGTTGTAAATGGATCTACAAGACAAAACGTGGTGTAAATGGGAAGGTCAATGGGAAGGTACAGACCTTCAAAGCTAGACTCGTGGCAAAGGGCTATACCCAACGATAAGGGGTTGACTATGAGGAAACCTTTTCTCCTGTTGCCATGATTAAGTCTATACGGATCCTTCTTGCCATTGCTACATATTATGACTATGAAGTATGTAAAATGGATGTCAAGACGACCTTTCTGAACGATAATCTTGACGAAAACATCTACATGGACCAACCCAAAGGGTTCATTGAACAAGGCCATGAGCAAAAGGTTTGCAGGCTGAAACGATCCATTTATGAGTTGAAACAAGCCTCTAGGTCTTGGAATATAAGGTTTGATGAGACTATCAAATCTTATGGCTTTTATCAAAATGTTGATGAACCCTGTGTATACAAGAAGATAATCAACAGTACTGTCGTTTTTCTAGTGTTGTATGTGGATGATATCCTACTCATTGGGAATGATGTAGGATTCCTCACTGACGTTAAAAACTGGATGGCTACACAATTCTAAATGAAAGATTTGGGAAAAGTGCAGTTCGTTCTCGGGATCCAGATTGTCCGGAACCACAAGAACAAAACACTAGCCTTGTCTCAAGCATCGTACATCAACAAAATGTTGATTCGATATAAGATGCAAAACTTCAAGAAGGGTTTATTGCCTTTCAGGCACAGGGTTCATTTGTCTAAGGAACAATGTCCTAAGACACCTCAAGAGGTTGAGGATATGAGACGAATCCCTTATGCATCAGCTGTAGGCAACCTCATGTACGCCATGTTGTGTACTCGGCTCGACATCTGTTATGCAGTTGGGATTGTCAGTAGGTATCAATCCAATCTAGGATTAGATCACTGGACTGCAGTAAAAGCAATCCTCAAGTATCTTAGGAGAACGAGAGACTATATGCTCGTGTATGGGGTTAAGGATCTGATCCTTACAGGATACAAAGACTCTGACTTCCAAACCGATAAGGATTCTAGGAAATCCACTTCGGGGTCAATGTTTACTCTTAATAGAGGGGCAGTAGTCTGGAGAAGCATCAAGCAAGGATGCATTGCTGACTCCACTATGGAGGTTGAGTATGTAGCAGCTTGTGAAACGGCTAAAGAGGCAGTATGACTTAGGAAGTTCATGACTGATTTGGAAGTCATTCCAAATATGAACCTCCCGATCACCCTTTATTGTGATAACAACGGTGTCGTGGCCAACTCGAGAGAACCTCGAAGTCACAAATGGAGAAAACACATTGAACGGAAGTATCACTTGATACGAGAAATTGTGCACCGAGGAGACGTGATCGTCACGAAGATAACATCAGAGCACAACATTGTTGATCCATTTACAAAGACTCTCATGGCTAAGGTGTTCGAGGGTCACCTAGAAACTCTAGGTTTACACATTAGAACTTGACTAGGGCAAGTGGGAGTATTGTATCAAAGGGTATTCAATGCCCTAGTTTATTGTATTCACATTATTGTAATGTTCTATGTACTCCACTAGCTTTAGGACAAGTGGGAGTTTGCTGTGATTTATGCCTTAAACTCGTGTATTTGTAATTATTTGAGGAAATGAATAAAGTTGTTAATTTTCCTTTAAACTTGTATTATCGCAATTACAAACTTAAATCCAATAAACTAAGTTCCAGGGTCACATTTAGAATGTGACCCGAATGGTCTATAGTAGATGGATTAGGTTGGGAACCACACCCTGTTAACACTACGGATGCGACCTACTTTGTATTTGATACAAACGAGGCGATCCAACTCGTTCATGTAATTGACATGCGAGTGGGGGCATCCTGTGCAAAGAGTTTGTACAAGACTGTACCAAGAATTGTTAGACCAATCCAGTAACACCGTTGATAGGTTAGGGCTAATAATTCAAATGATGACCAATAGTCATTCAACCTGAATCCTGAGCGAGTTGCGAACTCCTGTCTGTCGGAGATTGTCCTTTGACTAGTACAGATGAGAGTGGCCAGAGTTGTCGACTCAATATGCCTACCTTCTCAGGGATGAAACCTTTTAGGGAGCTAGGGACTCAACTTCGCAAGAAGGAATTCACTCGTTCCCGTTCTAGGGTAACTAGATAGGTTCTTCCCTTAAGAGCTGAATCTAGGTCTTGAACAACGTGGCCCCTCCCTCTTGCTGCCCCGAGAGGGATAATGTTTATGGTCAGACCATAAACTTGTTGTTCATTAGAGGATCAGTGGTGCTTAAGGTGCAAGAAGTAGTCACAGGGGTAAAACGGTAGTTTGACCCAACTGTGACTACGAACGATCTGTGAAGGGTTGATTCACGGACATTGGTTAAATCAATAAACACAACTTGTCCTACAGTGAGGAGAGTGCAACTACGAGTCTTTAGTGGAGTGACTCGTAGTTAACGAACGTTGATTGATGGGATCAATGAGTTTGATTAGTCAATCTCGTATCGTTGAAACTCATGATCTGTAGGTCCATTAGGTCCCTCGGTTGGCTCAACATCGAATTAATAGAGGGTATAAAGTTTTGGAATGAATTTGAAATGTTCAAGTTCAAATTTAGGGATTATATCAATTATATGTGATATGATTGATATAATATATAGTTCAATTTCAATGTGAATACGATTCATATTGAACTTAATTGTGTCTAATTATGGAATTAGGACATAACTAATGGTAGAATTTTAAAGAGATGAAATTGGATTTAATTAAATCTAATTTCTCCATATTATGTGAATATGATTCATATAATAAGGTGTTTGACACCTTATATTATGCATTTATGTATAATATGTGGAGTTAGTGGCAAAATGGGTGGAGAACTTGTCTCCACCCACATTGCCTATAAAAGCATCCTTTTGGATGCATTTTGGGACACATATATCATTTGTGTGGTTTTGCATCTTAGGCAAACACAAGAGTTCTCTCCAAAATCTCTCTACAAACATCCCTAATCCAAAAGGAGATCCTACCTCTCTCCCTCTCCTAGAGAACAACCGAGAAGGTCTTTTGGCGGTATTTGAGGATTCGTTCGTAGAGAAGAGGAGCTTGTAGACGACAAGAAATCACACGAAGAATTGGTCTTCAAAGGTAATCATCTAATCCATTTATAATTTCAAAAAGTATGCTTAGCTAGATTTTCTGTTTTTTTAGTATTTCTACATCACACAATTGAGAGCAAATGCGATCAATCGCTTCCGCACGGGATTCAATTCCCTTCATCTTGTTCCTTAAGTCCCACTGCACCTCTAATGAACAACTTTGTTGCATGGTCCAACCATAAATAATATCCCTCTCGGGCCAGCGAGAGGGTGGGTGTGCGTTGTCCAAGCCCTAGAGACAACACTTAAGGGAACAACCCCTCTAGTTTCCCTAGTTAAGGAACGAGTGAATTTCTTCTTGCATAGTTAAGTTCCCAGCTCCCCACGTGGTCCTGCCCCTTCATCTTGTTCCTTAAGTCCCACTGCTCCTCTAATAAACAAATTTGTTGCATAGTCCAACGATAAACAACATCCCTCTCGGGCCAGTGAGAGGGTGGGTGTGCGTTGTCCAAGCCCTAGAGACAACACTTAAGGGAACAACCCCTCTAATTTCCCTAGCTAAGGAACGAGTGAATTTCTTCTTGCGTAGTTAAGTTCTGCCCCCAAGAAGATAGGCATATTGGGTGAGCAACTCAGGCCTCCTTCACCCGTACTAGTCAAAGGACAGACCCCCGCAGACAAGAGTCCGTAACACGCTTAGGATTAAGGACGAGTCACTAATGGTCATCTACGAAGTTATTAGTCCTATACTTTTAACGGTGTTACATCAGTAGGTCTAATAATTATCGGTCTGGTCTTGTACAACCTCATTGCACAGAATGCCCCCACTCACATGTCAACCACATGAACGAGTTGGATCACCTCGTTTGTATCTAATACAAAATGGGTCGCATCCACAGTGTTTCCAGGATGAGGTTCTCAACCCTATCCGTATACTGTAGACCGTTCGAGTCATTAACTCAGACGTGATCCTCTCCGTGTGTCCACTACACACCGTTCAAGTTCTCTCATAATAATATGACCCTCGAGCTTAGTTTGTTGGATTAAATTTATAAAATGCGAGATACAAAGTTGTTGAAGAAACAACCTTTATTTCTTAAATCAACTGTATTACAAACTACATGAGATTATGGCATACACCCTAACAAACTCACACTTGAACTAAGCTAGTAGAGTACATTATACATTTCCCAAATGTAAAGTAACACAATAAACTAGGGCATTGAATACCTTTTTACAATACTTCCACTTGCCCTAGTCAGGAAGCACTCGTAGACCTAGACTGTCTAGGTGATCCTCAAATACCTTAGCCGTGAGAGCCTTTGTAAATGGATCAGTAACATTGTGCTCTGAAGCTATCTGCGTGACTGTCACGTCTCCGCGATACACAATCTCCCGTATCAGGTGATACTTACGTTCAATATGCTTGCTCTCTTATGACTCCGAGGTTCTCTCGAGTTGGCTACTGCACCACTGTTGTCACTAAACAGGGTCACTCGCAAGTTCATATGTGGAACAACTTTCAAATCTAACATGAACTTTCTGAGCCAAACAACTTCCTTAGAAGCTTCACAAGTCGCAACATACTCGAGCTCCATCGTGGAATCAGCGATGCATCCCTGCTTGATGCTTCGTCATACTACAACTCCTCCATTAAGAGTGAACACTGACCACGATGTGGATTTCCTAGAATCTTTCTCGATCTGAAAGTCAGAGTCTATGTGTCCCGCAAGGATCAAATCTCTACTTCCATACACAAGCATGCAGTTCCTCGTTCTTCTAAGATACTTGAGGATTGTCTTTACGGTTGTCCAGTGATCAATCCCCACCTCTCCCTCGATTTGCTTCAGCAAAACGCCCCTTGCAAAAATGCAGCAACCTTCTTCTTCTCACAAAAAATGCCTCTCTCCTCTTTCTCCCTTTTTTTCGTAAATGCTAACCTCCATACAAGATGATGTTGCCCTAACTCCAGAAATTACAAAAATGCCCTTAGGGGTAAAAAGACCATTTTACCCTTTTGGGTAAAATGTCTAAAATACCTTTGAAAATTCCTGCAATTTTTTATATATCTCCTACACACAGAAAAATCCCAAATAAATTCATAAATTAAATTATAAATCAAACTAAATATGAAAGGTTTTTTTTTAAGTTAAAAAAATCTCGTATTTCGGTCTTTAATTAACCATTAGCTTATTTTCCCAAATTTCTTAAATTGAATCACAAAAACATCAAAATTAATTTCTTTCGAACCTAATACTTAAAATCAAAAATTTTAAGCTAACACACACAATTTGGGGATAATAATGTAGGGATTTGTGCCCTAAACTTATGTAATTTTGATCAAATAAATAAAGAGTTATTTGTTTTGGTAAAATTATATTCTTGCTTTATAAATCCAATAAACTAAGCTCCAAAGTTATAATATATCTTGAACATCAGTGTAGTAGACACTATTTGGATTGTGTTCAAGAGTATAACCTAAATGGTCTATGGTATAAGAATAAGGTTGGAAACCTTATTCTGGTAACACCATGGATGCAACCCACTTTGTAATTAGTACAAATGAGCTAATCCAACTCATTCATGTGGTTGACATGCGAGTAGGGGCATCTTGTATGAAGAGTTCATACAAGACCGGACTGCAAATTATTAGTCTAACCAATATAATGTCATTAACAGGATAAAACTGATAATTTATAGATGGTCATTAGTGACTCGACCTGAATCCTGAGCAAGTTAAGAAGTCCTGCTTATAGGGGTTTGTCCTTAGACTAGTATGGGTGAGAGTGGCCTGTATCCGACTCAATAAGCCTACCTTCTCAGGGATAGAACCTCGTAGGTAGCTGGGGACTTAACTATGCAAGATGAAATTCACTCATTCTTACACTTAGGAATTAGATGAGTTGTTCCCTTAAGAACGAAGTCCAGGTCTTGAACAACGGGGCCCCGCCCTCTAAACTGGCTTAAGAGGGTATGAGTTTGTGGTAGGACCATAGACTTGTTGTTCATTAGAGGATCAGTAGTGCTTAAGGAACAAAGAGGTAATCACAGGGGTAAAACGATAATTTGACCCAACTGTGATTACGAACAACCTGTGAAGGGTCGACTCATGGTTAATGATTATATCAATGGACACAATATAATCTACAGTGAGGAGAGTACAACTACAAGTCTATAGTGGAGTGACTTGTAGTTAATAAACATTGATTAACAGGATCAAATAGTTTGATCAATTAATCTCACATCATTGGAGCTCATGAACTGTAGGTCCATTAGGTCCCTCCGTTGGCTCAACATGGTAATATTGAGGGTATAAAGTTAGGAATGAGATTGAAGTGTTCAATTCCATATATGAGGTGTTATGTCGATTATATGTGATATAGTTGATATAATATATAGTTTTAATGTGAATTAGATTCACATATTAACTATAAGCTAATGAGAGAATGAAGGAGGGATAAGATGGTAATTTCCATCCTATTTCCTATAAATAGTTGCATAAGATGAAACTTTGAGGCTAAGCTTTGGTAACCCTAGAGTTCCACATTATTGTGTTGTTGGAAAAGTTCCAAACACAACTTCTCTCAAAACCTCCACACCTCACCCTAAAGAAACCCACATTCCTCCCTCACCTAGAGAACAACGGAGAAGATCTAGTGACGGAATTTAACACGGATCGGGTTCGTTTTGCTGAGATCATGATCGTTGGAGATGGAACTTAAGAAGAAAGCGTTCTTCAAAGGTAATTTTCTTGTTGTCCTACTTTGGATTACATGCTTAATGTAGCCACCTATTTTTGTCCGGCTCATTTTTAATTAAATTGTTAGATCATAAATATCTATGATTTTTTTTTTTTGCTCACTTTGATTTTTATTTGTTATTTTCTAATTTCACTTTTCTTTTTAAAAAATGGAGAAATCATATTTTTTTGGAGAAAAGACAAGTCTTTGATTAAGTGGGTAAGTTTAGTTTTTATTTTGATTGACCAAAATGTTGTTGGTCTTTTTAGGTGTAAGTTCTTTCTTGGCATGAGTTTTCAAATTGCAACAAATTGTGTTTTTGGTTTTATGCACAAAAAAAGTAATAGTTTTGGTCTTTAGATACATCTCATTCTCTTCTTCAAAAAAACACACAAAAAACCCTACTTCTTCTACACTACCACACATCATTCTCATCCATTCTCAACTCTACAAAACTCCATATCCAAATACCTTCAACACCAAAAGATGGAGAGTTTTTTTTTGTAAAAAACATACTCCAAAATCCCATAGCACAAAATAACCATAGCTTAGTTGGAGGTTGCATTTGGTAGGATTTTGCTCCAAGGATCCACACCTCAAACAACAAGCTAGGTTGTTTGTTCTTGACACCAACTTCTTGATCTTCATCTTTATTTCGAAATGTCCCCGAAAAACAATAGTTGAGTAAGGGTTTTATGAGTTTTTCTTTCATTTTTGTTGTTCATTACATATTTCTTTTTTTTATTACAATGTGAATATTTGTCTATTTTATTGTTATGTTTTGCTTCTAACTTTATCTTTAACTCCATCTCTAAATATCCCTGAAAAACAATAGTTGAGTAAGGATTTTATGAGTTTTGTTTTCATTTTTGTTGTTTATTACATCTCTTTTTTACTTTTATTATCATGTGAATTTTTGCCCATTTTTTTTGTTTGCATTAATGTCTAAGATCTTTTGTTATGTTAATTTTTACTAACTTTATTTTATGATTTACTTCCCCTACTTATCTATCATTTTCTTTTCTCCATATTTCTTCTTCTTGGCTCTTGAGTTTATTGTACTAAAGGAGAGAGAGAAGAAAAAAAAAGAACAAGAGAAAAAAGAAGCAAAAGTGTTGTGAAATTAAAAAAAGATGGTTATGTAACATACCTTAGATTAGTTAAGTATGGGTGAATAGAGTTATTTCAATATTTTTCTTTCTTGTAATTGTTAGCATATTTGTGCACGATATTTATTTTTTATGATCAATTTGTTATGTTAAGCATGGTCTATCTTTAAATTGCATTTGCATTTTATTTTTCAAACTTAATTTATTTTGATTATCGTTCATGGTTTCAATTTTTTTTTTGCAAACTTATTTTCAAACCTTAAACTTTGCTTGTTTTTTTGGGGTTTACAATGTTTTATAACTAAAAAAAATGTTATTTCCAACATTTTTTATTTTTTTAAAATTATTTTTTATTTATAAAAAAAATATGCCGACGACGGAATCTAGAAATATTTGGGAGTCCGATTTTCTAGTTTTCTTGAGGTGAGGAATTGATTCTTTGGAAGTCCAAGATCAACTCCAATACGTTTTTTTTTAGAAAATTCAATCATATTTGTATATTATGTTTGATCACTTATTTGCTATGAATAAATTATCATACATGTTCAACGTATCTTGTCATTGCATTTATTTGCTTTGCTTTACTTTGATTTTCTTGATTTTTCTTAGTGATTTCAATTTTTTTTTTTACAAACTCTATTCTCATTTTTTGTAATATTATTTCTCAATTTCTTTAAAATTGCCCTTTTTGTTTTATAAAAGTTTGTTTTCAAAGCCAAAGTAATTTATTTTCTAAGTTTTAAAAATCTTTTTTTTAAAATGTGAATTTTCTTTTAAGGTTGTTTTTTCCTAAAAATTCCTACGACGGAATCTAGAAATATTTGGGAGTCCGATTTTCTAGAATTCTTGAGGTGAGGGATCATTATCTTTGGGAGTCCGAGATCTTGGTCCCAAGAAAAAATGAATTTAATTAAAACTTTTTTTTAAAAAAATATTTTATAAGAGGTTATCCTATGATAGATTTGAGAAATTGTAAAATTTTCTCATATTCTTGAAATGATATTATTTCTAAAATCTTGGAAATAATTTCAATGGAGCCACATTGATGGATTTGCATCAACTTGTTTTATGGGATCATGACTCGAAATATTGGAGTGATGAGGGGTAAAATAAGACATTGTGTTAAAAAATCTTTTTTTTACCTAAATAATTTTTTTAAAAAAATATTTTTGCAATTCAAGATTAAATTTGGCCACCGTTAAAAACGGGTGTTGTGGGGTGCTAACACCTTCCCCATACACAAACAACTCCCGAACCCAAAATCTGGTTTTCGCATACCATTTTTGTTTAAAAAGTTATTTTATTCTATTTTGGTGCCCAATCACACCATAAAAAAGATTGGTGGCGACTCCTTTTAAATATCCCTATTTCGAGGACGTCGGCCGCTCCGCGTCGCAGGTACGTGGCGACACTTAATCTTATGTATATTGTTCTTAAATGAAATTTATGCAACAAAATAAAGAACACGCGATTCACAATCGCTTCCGCTGCGGGATTCGATCCCTTCAAATATAACATGAGGCTCAATAAATTTATGCAATTCAAGTGGATTATGCACTAAAATTCTAGAAAAATAACTCTTCTATGGCGAGTTATCAGACACCACTTAAGAGAACATTCATCTGCTTACCCTAAAGGCGGGAATGAATGATTTCCATCTTGCTAGGTTAAGTCTCTAGTCGCCTGCTCGGTTTTGTCCCCAAGAAGGTAGACTTATTGAGTCGGCTTCTCGGGCCATTCTCACCTATGCTAGTCAAAGGATAGTCCCTCGCAAACAGGAGTTCGTAACCTACTAAGGATTGAGATCAAGTTGCCTAGGTCATCCTATTGAAATAGAAACCTAACTAGTCAACGGAGTTACATCTAATGGTTACTATTTCATGGTCCGGTCTTATGCGATCTCATCACATAGGATATCTCCACTTTCATATCATCTACACGAACACATAAGATCACTGTGTTTGTATCAAATACAAAGTAGGTCATATCCATAGTGTTGGGATGTTTGTCCTAATCTCGTTCAGTTTGTAAATTACTATTTAAAATTAATAAAAAGTTATTCATTTCATTATTTTGTGTCTCGCATTTATTACAAACTTTGACCAATAAACTAAGCTCCAGGGTCATTGAATTCATGAGAGAACTAGAACTTGAACGGTGTGTAGTGGACACATAGGGAGGATCACGTTCGAGTAAATGACTCGAACGATCTATAGTATATGGATGAGGTTTGGTGACCTAATCCTAGATACACTGTGGATGCGGTCCGCTTTGTATTAAGATACAAACGAGGTGATCTGACTCGTCCATGTGGTTGACATGCGAGTGGGGGCATCCTGTACAATGAGATTGTACAAGATCGGACGTGAATTATTAGACCTCACGATGTAACACCGCTGACAAGTGATGGGACTAATAACTTCGAGATGACCATTAGTGACTCGACTCGAATCCTCGATCACGAGCGTGTTCACAGACTCGCATCGCTGCGGTCCGCTTCTTTGACTAGTACGGTGAGGGTGGTCACATTTACTCGTCCAATATGCCTATCTTCTCGGGGCGAGAGCAAGTAGGGGAGTCGGGAACTTAACTACGCGAGATGGAATTCACTCGTTCCCGCCTTTAGGGAAACTAGAGGGGTTGTTCCCTTAAGTGTTGTCTCCAGGGCTTGGACAACGAGCGCCCACCCTCTCACTGGCACGAGAGGGTTGTTGTGTGTGGTTGGACCATTACAACTTTATTGTTCATTAGAGAAGCAGTGGGGACTTAAGGAGCAAGGAGTAGACACAGGGGTAAAACGGTAATTTGACCCAGCAGTGTCTACGAATAGCCTGTGAAGGGTCGACTCATGGGCATTGGTTATATCAGTGGACACGTAATATCTTACACTGACGGGAGTGCAGCTACGGGCTTTAGTGGAGTGTTACCGTAGCTAATGAAGGTTGATTAACTGGGTCAAAGAGTTTGATAGGTTAATCTCGGATCATTGGAGCTCGTCATTGTAGATCCATTAGGACTCTCGGTTGGCTCAAACTGGATTAAAAGAAGGGTTACTGTTTTGGTGTGAATTGAAGTGTTCAATTTCACTAAAGGGCATTTATGTCATTTATATGAGATATGAATAATATAATATATAGTTTAATGTGAATGAGATTCATAATAAACTATAGGTTAGCCTAATGGTTGAATTAGGGCTAATTGGAGAAATTAGGTTGAGATATTAAATTGGATGTGATTCAATTTAATAAATCCACAATTTGCATAACCTATAGTTGTGGTAAAATGGTAAATAGGTGAAGATTTCAACTCCACCTATCTCCATTATATAAACCCTTTTTGCAAGAAGGGTTGTAAGGCTTTTTCTCTCATTTTTGGAAATCTCACCAAAAGAAGAGATCTCTATCTCACAAATTCTCTCTAACTTCTCTCCTCCCTACCAAAAGGAAAGATTCCACCATCTTCCTTCTTCCTAAAGAAGAACAACCGAGAAATCGAGTGGTTGTGTTCGGTCGGTGATCGTGAGAAGGATTCGAGATCGTTGAGTTCGAGGAAGCACGAAGAGTTTGTGATCGTGAACGGAAAGGAAAATCTTGAAGAACGTCTTCAACAAGTAAGTAACTAAAACCTTGTTGTATTCCTTTTGTTTTTATGAATGTTTAGCCTTAATCTAGGTGTTAGATTATTTTAACGAAATTTAGTTGCACAACTTCATCGCGACGATTCGATCGTCTTCCGCTGCGCGGAGAGTTTCATTCCCTTCACATAGTATTACCAGGATGAGGTATCCAACCTTATCCCCTAACTATAGACCCTTTAGGTTGTATCTCGAACTGAGATCCTTATATGTCCACTACATTCATCTCAAGAGACATACAACAACCTCGAATGTTAGTTTATTGGATTTCGAGTTAACTTAAGGCAATACAGAAAATAATGAATTAAACAATAACACTTTATTGATCAGGTAGTTTACGACATTGCAAAATTTGGGAGTGATAAAGAAATTGGAACCTCGTTTTAAAGTATGCCTATTTGTAAGTTATCTCAAGGAAACGAGAGGTGGTTACTTCTTCGACCCAAAAAAAAAAACAAGGTGTTTGTATCGACAAGCACTACTTTTTTAGAAGAATACCACATCAAGGATCACAAACCATGTAGTAAAATGGTGTTAGATGAAGCCAACAATACATCAATAAGAGTTGTTGATGGTGTTAGTACGACAACAAGAGTTGTAGATACTAGTACATTGAGTCAAAATACATCTGTCTCAAGAGTTGAGACTACCTCAATGTAGTGAGAGAGTTGTAACCCATCCTGATCGTTACATGGGTCTAACAGAAGCCGATATCGTCATATTTGATGATGACGTTGAGGATCCATTGTCCTTTAAACAAGCAATGATGGATGTTGACAGAGATGAATGGGTTTAAGCCATGAATCTTAAAATGGAGTCTATGAAGGGATCAAATCCCGCAGCGGAAGCGATTGTAAATCGCGTGTTCATGATTTCATTACATAGATCTATAACAAGAACTAAATACTAAAGATTAAGTATGCATTACAACTTAGGACAACAAGAATTTTACCTTTGAAGAATACTTTCTTCACGAGCTCCTTCTCCAACGATCACGATCTCAGTAATGCGAACCCGGCACGTGTGAAGATTCACCACTAGATCTTCTCCGTTGTTCTCTAGGTGAAGGAGGAAGGTGGGTTTCTTTAGGATGAGATGTGGAGGTTTGAGAGAAGTTTTGTTTGGAACTCTTTCCAACACAAAATAGAACTCTAGGGTTGTATGTGAAATTCACTTCTCAAAGTTGCATCTTATGCAACTATTTATAGGAAAATAGGATGGAAATTACTATCATATCCCTCTTTCATTCTCTCATTAGTATATAGTTAATTTGTGAATCTAATTCACATTAAAACTATATATTATATCAATTATATCACATATAATTGATATAACACCTCATATATGAAATTGAATACTTCAATTTCATTCCTAACTTTATACCCTCAATATTACCATGTTGAGCCAACGGAGGGACCTAATAGACCTACAATTCATGAGCTCCAATGATGTGAAATTAAATGATCAAACTCTTTGATCTTGTTAATAAATATTCATTAACTACAAGTCACTCCACTATAGACTTGTAGCTGCACTCCCCTCACTGTAGATTATATTGTGTTCATTGATATAATCATTACCCATGAGTCGACCCTTCACAGGTTGTTCGTAATCATAATTGGGTCAAATTATCGTTTTACCCATGTGATTACCTCTTTGTTCCTTAAGCACCACTGATCCTTTAATGAACAACAAGTCTATGGTCCTACCATAAACTCAAACCCTCTTAAGCTAATTTAGAGGGCGGGGCCCCGTTGTTCAAGACTTGAACTCAGTTCTTAAGAGAACAACCTATCTAATTCCTTAGTCTAGGAATGAGTGAATTCCATCTTGCAGAATTAAGTCCCAAGCTACTTACGAGGTTCCGTCCCTAAGAAGGTAGGCTTATTGAGTCGGCTACAAGTCACTCTCACCCATACTAGCCTAAGGACAAACCTCTATAAATAGGAGTTCTTAACTTGCTCAGGATTCAGGTCGAGTCACTAATGACCATCTATAAATTATCAGTCGTATCCCGTTAACGGCGTTATACTGGTTAGTCTAATACTTTGCAGTTCGGTCTTGTATGAACTCTTCATATAGGATGCCCCCACACTCACATGTCATCCACATGAATGAGTTGGATTACCTCATTTGTACTAACTACAAAGTGGGTCGCATCCATGGTGTTACCAGAATATGGTTTCCAACCTCATTCTTATACCATAAACCATTTAGGTTATACTCTTGAGCTCAATCCAAATAGTGTCTACTACACTGATGTTCAAGATTCATTATAACCTTGGATCTTAGTTTATTGGATTTATAAAGCAAGAGTATAATTTTATCAAATCAAATAACTCTTTATTCATTTGACCAAAATTACACAAGTTTAGGGCACATATCCCAACAGTCTGTGCATTCAATTCAGGTTGGGATATTATAGATCAACCTGATAGGGTAAAACCTATAGGTTGCCAATGGATCTACAAGAGAAAAGAGGTGTAGATGGAAAGATTCAAACCTTTAAGGCTAGACTTGTTGCAAAAGGTTATGCCTAGAGGGAGGGAGTGGACCGTGATGAAACTTTCTCCTTTTTTACCATGCTTAAGTTTATCCGAATACTCTTGTCCATTGCCACATATTATGGCTATGAGATATGGCAAATGAATGTCAAGACTTCTTTTCTGAATAACAATCTTGATGAGAGTATTTGCATAAAACAACTAGAAGGATTCATAGAACATGGTCAAGAGCAAAAAAATTTGCAACCTTAAATGATTTATTTATGAACTTAAACAAGCTTCTAGATCCTAGAATATAAGTTTTGATATTGCAATAAAATCTTATGGATTTGACCAGAATGTTGAGGAACCTTGTGTTTATTAGAAGAAAATCAACAGTATTATGATTTTTCTTGTGTTGTATGTCGACGATATCCTACTCATTGGGAATGATGTAGGATTTCTCACTGACATTAAGAATTGGTTGGTTGCACAATTCCAAATGAAAGATTTGAGAGAAGCACAGTTTTTTCTAGGAATTCAAATTATAAGGAATTGCAAGAATAAAATGATAGTCTTGTCTCAAGTATCGTATATTGACAAGATGCTTGTCAGGTATTTGATGCAGAACTCAAAGAAAGGTTTATTACCTTTCAGGCACGGAGTTACCTTGTCTAAGGAACATTGTCCTAAGATCACATCAAGAAGTTTAGGATATGAGATGGATCCATTGTGCATCGGTTGTGGGGGAGTCTTATATATGTTATGTTGTACACTAGGTCTGACATATGTTATGCAGTTGGATTGTCGGTAGATATCAATCCAATCCAAGATTTGATTATTGGACTACAATTGAAGCAATATTCAAATATCTTAGGAGAACGAGGGACTATATGCTTGTGTATGGAGCTAAGGATTTGATCCTTACAGGATACACTGACTTTGACTTTTCAGACTAATAAGGATTCTTGGAAATCCACATCAGGCTCAATGTTCACTATGAATGAGGAGTTATAGTTTGGAGGAGCATCAAGCAAGGATGCATTGCAGACTCCACAATGGAAGTCGAATATGTAGTTGCTTGTGAAGCTGCTAATGAGGCCAATTGATTTAGGAAGTTCTTGATTGATTTGGAAGTTGTTCCAAATATGACTTTGTCCATCACACGTGCAGTAGAAAACTCAAAATAACCTAGAAGCCACAAGAGAGGCAAACACATAGAGAGGAAATATCACTTGATATGGGAGATTGTGCGATGAGGAGACGTGATCATCACAAAGATTGATTCGGAGCATAATATTGTTGATCCATTTACAAAGGCTCACAGCTAAAGTGTTCGAGGGTCATCTAGAAGGTCTAAGTCTACGAGATTTGTATCAGCTTGTCTAAGGCAAGTGGGAGATATGTAATGGATATGTTAATGCCTTGGTTTATTGTATTTGTATAGTACTTTGTTGTATTGTATTGTGCATCCCACTAGCTTCAGGTCAAGTGGGAGATTATCGGATTTTATGCCCTAACCTTGTTGATTTGTAATTCAATTTTATTCAA
The DNA here is from genome assembly GCA_036507285.1 of Trichosanthes cucumerina. Classification (NCBI taxonomy): domain Eukaryota; kingdom Viridiplantae; phylum Streptophyta; class Magnoliopsida; order Cucurbitales; family Cucurbitaceae; genus Trichosanthes; species Trichosanthes cucumerina. Next base: position 21,404,213 of record CM071844.1, read on the forward strand.
TAAAATAAAGAGTTATTTTATCAATTTGTAGACTTGCTTAAACTAAAATCCAATAAACAAACATCCTAGGTTATGTATGAAACTTTAACAGTGTGTAGTGGGTATACAGGTGGATCGTGTTCAAGTAATAACCTAAAGGGTCTATAGTACACAGATGGGGTTGGGTACCTTATTCTGGTGACACTACAAATACGCCCCACTTTGTATTTGATACAAATGAATTGATCCAATTCGTTCATGTAGAGACATGTGACTGATGGTATCCTATACAATGAGTTTGTATAGACCGAACCACGAAATAATTAATCTTTCTTTGTAACGTTGTTATTTGAACAGATTTTTATTTCACTTAATATGACCATTAATAACTAAATCTGAATCCTGAGTGGGTTATGGACTTCTGCCTATAAGGGATTGTCCTTTGATTTGTATGGTGAGAATTGTTCGAGTTGTCGACTCAATATATCTATCACTTTGGGGACAAGACCGAGTAGGGAGCTAGGAACGTGACTTCACAAGATGGAAGTCACTCCTTCCCGACCTTAGGAAAAATAGAGGAGGTGTTCCCTTTAGTGCTGACTCTAGGACTTGAACAACGGGGCCCCACTTTCTCACTAGCTTGAAAGGGACTTTGTTTATTGTCGAACCATAAACAGGTTGTTCATTAGAGGATTAATAGTACTTAAGGGGAAATATGTAATTACAGGATAAAACGGTAATTTGATCCAACTGTAATTATGAACGACTCGTGAAAGGTTGACTTATGGGTAATTGTTATATCGATGAACACAACTTGTCCTACAGTGAGAAGAGTGTAGTTATGGATCTTTAGTGGAGTGACCTATAGTTAATGAATGTTGATTAATTCAATTAAATAGTTTAATTAACTAATCTCGAATCATTGGAGTTTCTAATCTGTAGGTCCATTAGGTCTCCCTACTAGCTCATAATGGACCAAACAAGGAATTTTAATTTTGAAAGAAATTTGAAATGTTCAAATTAATTAAGGGTAATTATGTGAGATATAATTGATATAATAAAAAATTAATTTTGAATAAGATTTAAAATCAAACTATAAAGTATATTTGAATCGAGATTCAAATATTATTTAATATGAATTGGGTTCATATTAAATCTATAGGATAAACATTGATCTAAATGAGATTCCAATTAAAACTATAGGTTATATGAAAGATATACATTAGAATATGATTCAATGTAAATTTAATTAAATATGACGAAGAGGTCATCGGTTCGAATCCCCCCACCCCCAAATGTTGATGTACTAAAAAAAATTAAATATATGATACTTAATTAAATGTAAAATGCAAAATTGATTTTGCATTTTGCCAAAATAGTGGATTTAGTGAGTTGGTGGATGGAGGAAGTTGTCTCCATCCACACTCATTATAAATAGGTGCAAAATGTGAGATTTTGCACCTCTAAGTCTTATATTACAGATTTTTCCATAACATTCCATCATTTTTCCTCTGTACAACTCTCTCCCTCTAAATTCTATTTAGAATTCTCTCTTCCAAAGGAGGTTCCGACAAACCATTCATTGGTCGGGGAACAACGGGAAAGGCTTTTTGGTGGTGTCTTATTATGGAGATCAAGGAAGATAGTTCAACAAAGGTATGTCTGATTTCTTCTTTTTGTATGCTTAACTTAGTATAGTTTTTGTGTTGACATTCTTTCAATTTTTCAAAGCAAAAGGCGATCACACATTTCTGCATCGGGATTCGATCTCTTTAGAGACATGTGCATAAAAAAGTATATTTGTATTCATTATGTGGGTGTGGTACAATTTCTAATTTGTTTCTCTGATTCTTTCTCTCTCATATACAAATGTCTAGAGGGTTGATAACTTGTGTCTCGAGTGTGCTTGTTAGTCTTCTTTAATCAACCTTTTGCTTATTGATCTTGTTGGATCGACCTTTGGGTTGTTGATCATTGGATCAGTCTTTGACTCTTTGACTCTTTGACTATTGATTGACCATTGACTTGTTGGTCATTGGATCGACCTTTAGCTTGTTGATCGTTGATCGACCCTTGACTTGTTGATCGTTGGATCGATCTTTGCCTTGTTGATCATTGATGGACTCTTGGCTTGTTGATCAACCTTTGGCTTGTTGACGTTGATCGACCTTTGGTTTGTTGATCGTTGATCGACCCTTGGTTTGTTGGTCGTTGGATCGATCTTTGGCTTTTTGGTTGTTGATTGGCCCTTCTTTGTTGATCGTTGGTCGACCCTTGGCTTGTTGATTGTTAGATTGCCTTGTTGATAGTTGATTGACCTTCAGTTTGTTATTGTTGGATCGACCTTGGGTTTGTTGATCGTTGATTGACCTTTAACTTGTTGATTGTTGGATCGGCCTTTGGCTTGTTGATCCTCTTAAAGAAAACAATCTTTGGAGTTTTCAAGCCTTGAAAAGTCTTTAGTTTTTCACGTTTAGCACCTAGGACTTGGCATTCAGTATCTAAGGACTTAGCATTTAATACCTAAGAACTTAGCACCTAAAGACTTAACATTCATCACCTAAGGTCTTAGCACTTAAGGACTTAGCATTCAACACCTAAGGACTTAGCATTTAACACCTAGACAACGTTTAACACCTAAGGACTTTACTTTGAATTCTCTTAAAGTTCTCTAGAGGATTCAATTTGTGAACCTTTCAAATAAAGGATAACTCTCTCCTATTTATTGTGTTTTTCCATATGCATGCAGGTTTCGATTTTATTAGCCTTCAAGCACAACCATGGACTTGGGCTTTGGTTGGCTTTAGGCTCAATCGTTTGGATTTTGGTTTTATTTAGGGCAACAAGAGAAATATCTAAATTTAATCAACTCAACTTGAAAAATGTCTAAATAAGTTGCATTTTGCAAAAATGGTTATACACTTTTTCTCTAAAATATATTATCAGTATTGGGATAAAAATATTCTTGTTAAAGATTTATGGATTTCTAGTATCTAAAATTGTGGCTAACAAAATTGAGTGTATCTAGGAGGAAAATGTGTAAATTTTTTTCTAAGATTATGGCAAACAAAATTGAGTGTATTAGGAGGAAAATGAGTAGATTTTTCTTTTTGAAATAATAAAGGAAAATAAAAAACGTTGTAACAATTCAAATAATCGATTTGTTAAATTCAATCATTATTCTGTTGAATTCAAACAATACAATGGCTACATGAGTTTTTCGATAACAAAAAAAAACACACACACAATGAACGATTAGAACTTAATAAGTTAAACAAATGTCTAAATTGACAAGATGATAATTCATACCACCCACTATACATGTATTTACGGTCCAAGTATCTACAAACGAATAAATTATAATAAATAACACTAGTTCCACCAAATGTAAATTAATTCATTCATAATCAACGCACCTCACCCACTAATTTATTATTTAATTCAAAATATCAACCACCAACACCATGGGAAGACGCAAAAAAGAATTAAAAGTAGTTAAAAATTGCGCATATAGTCGTAATAACCAGCAAAAAATGTTAAAGCAACCAACAAATAAATGAAAAAATATTAGATCATTCGTAATCTAGTAATTACTAATAAACGCTCCACCAACCCATTTGTAAATATAAGTATATAGATTGATTGTAGTATTTTAAAATGATGCTTAAAATGATATATACCTGAATTTTTTCATATTAAATTAACTGCAAACCTAGAAAGGATAGCATATGACTCTTTTGGTGACCCTCTAATACGGTTTATAACCTTCTCTCTCCCTCCCCATGCTTTATTTTATTGCAGGGGTATATACAACGTTCTTCAGATCATCCTTACACCAAAAAATGCAGCCCTCTGAAATTCCACCCCCTTGTGTTTGAACAACAATACTTATAGGAACCATGAACGTGAACTCTTTCATCTATTTTTTTCAGCCCTCCACCGATGTTATGGTTTCACCACTATAACTAGACAACAATCATAGAACATATCCTCGTATACCCCTGCAAGCATCCAAGCTACGACCCTATCTTTAGCAAGGTCTATAATCTGCAATTTCTTATCCCAATTCTTGACAAGTGAGAGACGTGAAATCTTGTTGGTGATATCAAGCTTAATTTGGATTCCAATAGATTCAGAGAGTTCAGAAAGAGTTGAAACATTTCCAACTACCACTGAGATCGACTCGTAATCCTTGTAACCATCCTCCTTATCCTAATCATCATCAAACAAGATAGGAATGTTGTGGGAAGTCATTTTCGACTGATAAAAATCTGCAAACGTGTAAACAAATGGTAGAATGTAAGGATTTCTTCTGGAACGTAGATGGTGAGACCCTTTGTAGCCTTTGTACAATCTCCGTGGATAAAACGATACCCATGGAAGACTCTCTACCCCACACCCATAGAATTTGGTCAATCCAAGTCGTTGCTAAGTTAGAAAAAATCGATTCTATAAAATCTTGGGATTAACTTAGGTTAACGGTAGATATATACACCAGGGATAAAATGGGCACAATGTTTTATTCACGCTCCCCCTAAAAAATAGGCAGACAAAATCCCAACTATGAAACATTTTTATCCATTTTTCATTACATGCTTTGTTTTTTTAAAATATTGCTTACACTTTTCCTTTTATTTAGCTTTAACCCAAATTCCATATAACCCAATTTGACCAAATTAAATTTAATTATTTGGCCAAGTTGTCATAATGAAGACACGTGACCTTTTAATTTTTAAAACTTGTCAATTTTGTCTTTAAAATAAATTTAGGACACATGACAATTTATAATTGGTCTTAAATTTAATTTGTAATTTCGTCATTAATTTAAAATAACGACATGACAGGCAGAGATTGACCAAAATTTCTCTGTCAACAACATTAATCCTAATGTCATAAGTTAAAGTAGTTAATGGGAAAAAACTTACATGGTTTACGGAAAACTGAAATTTAGAACATAGAATTACATATAAAGTAAAATTCGCATAGTTTTTGCAATTTTTGTAATTAATCACTAAATTTGTGGTATTTCCAATATTGAATGAGGAACAAGTTTCATGATCTCTTGATCATTAATCAAAAGGTAAACTAATTCAAATTTTAATATTTGATTTTCTTTAGTTTAACAATTAAGGACGTGAAGGATCGAGTCATTAAGGCCCCGTTTGATAACGTTCCTGTTTCTTGTTTCTTGTTTCTTGTTCCCTGTTTCTTGTTTCTTGTTTCTCATTTTTTAAGAATAAGAAACAAGAATATGTTTGATAATTATTTCTGTTTCTTGTTTCTTTGAAAACAAGAAATAGAAACATAAACTTGTTTGATAACCGTTTCTTGTTTCTTGTTCTTAAATGTTTTCTTTATCTCATTTTTTTGTCATTTTTTATAGTTTAAAAAGAATTTAGTTATATAATATAAAATATATAACATGCATTAAAATATATAAATATACAATTAATTATAACAAATTTATATTATCAAATACCAACAAGTCTCGATGCAAAATTAATTAATAATAAAAGTAAATATATAAAATTATTTTATTCTTCAAATGTTGTTCAAATTTGATCTGCAATCTTATCTCTTACTCGAACAATTCGTCTTAAATGATGTCAACTTAGATCAAACTCAATTATATTGATAAATGTTGTAGTTTGTAAAATATTAAAATGAGGTTAAAGGCATGTTTTAGTGAACAAAATTTATTTATTGCAAAATTACAATAATATATAAATATAAAGATTGCAAAATTGAAACTCAAAATTTAAATAATACATATATATATAATTTGAAATTAAAATAATATAAATATGGAGATTGTAAAATGAAGAAATGAAATAAAAAAATAAATATATATAATAATAATATAAATTTATATATTTATATTATTATTATGTATAAAAATTAAAACTATATATATTGCAAAGAAACAGAATTGATAAAAAAGATAATCAAAAAGTTGTATTGACCAAGGATCAAACTTGGGGCTTGAAATGGAAGGAGAAAAGATTTGACATGCATTTCACCAATAGGCTGGAGGTTAAGGATGAAAAATTTGGGAAACTTTTAATATAAAAAGAAACGAAACAGAAAGAAACTACTATTTGAAGTTTCTCAAATTTAGTCCAAATTTTAGAAACGTTTCTCAAATTTTGGGAACAAGAAACGGGATGGATTATCAAACAAGTCTGTTTCTTAAAAAATGAGAAATAGAAACACGAAACAAGAAACGGGAACGTTATCAAACGGGCCCTAACATATTTAGAATGATAATGAATATCTTATTGATTAAGTTATGCTCTAATTGATTTTTAATTTGAGTGGGTATCTCATTATTTGGAGTTTGTGTATGTGAGTTACAGGTTCACATTCAAGAGTTTCTGGCTTCCATTCACAAATGTTTCCATATCATTTGGTTGTTGAGGTTTGTCTTTAGATCATATCAATTTCTTGTTTGTTTATTTTATTTTAAAAAAATGTATATTTCTTTCCATTCCTTTAAAAAAACTCGAGGAAAATTAAGTACTTTTTGTTAGATCTTGAGTTTTGATGAAAGTGTGTTAAATTTGGTCTTGTATTATTTATTATTTTTTATAAAAAATTGTCGCATGTTGTGACCATATAAAGTCACAAGTGTATGGTATTAAGTTTTAATTTAGTGGTTAAGTACAAGTACCATCTACAAAAATAGATTTCTAGATCAAATGACTATTACAGTTACTAACACTCAGATTTATTTAGGGAATAGTAATTTTAGAGAAAAGTGACAAACAAAAGAGTTAAAAAGTGTTGAACTGTAAGGAGAGAAAATATAGGGAATGGACTTCACCAATTAAACTAATGTTTTAGTTAATTAATTCAAGAATGATCATACATCACATTGAGCAAGAAGTTTAAAATACCAAAAGATTTTTCAAGCCCAATTGGAACTCATATAATTTTATAAGTCTAACATGTATGTAAACTTTAATAAAATAACATGGTATTAGGCTACTTTCCCATTATGCTTTTAAAAGAACCCTTCATTCTCATGTAAGAATTTCCAATTAGACATGTAATTAATTGGTCTAGTCCTAATTGTTTCTTTTACAAGCAACAATCAAAGCGCATAACACAAGTAAATTCTGACCAAAAGAATACTAGTATTAAGAACATAAAAGCATACAATGATATGATGTAAAATCAATTCAAGAACTTAAACTAAAACATCGAGTTTAGCGGCTACATCAATCTCTTAAGTTGGAGTCTAGCGATTACCACAAAACTAAAATCTAAACTTATTTCAAAATTCATTTCAAGACTTACAACTAAAAGGGAAATGAACAACTCTAAGTCACATGTCGATCCTTATTATCAATGCACGCTATGATCTTGGCTTACAACTCTCATCCTCCACTCTCAAGAATGTCCCTTGCCTCCCAAAATAATGTTGAAGTCGATTTTAGGACTTAAAGTCTCTCCAAAACAACTCTCCTTTTACGCAAACAAATAAAGAAGTATTTATAGAAACCACAATAACGTTGAGACGTTAGGTTGCACTTGTGCTTTCGAAATAGGAAAGGTAGCATTGAGATGTTATAAATACATCTCAACGGCGTATGTGCTATCTCTTTGGCTTGTTTGGCTGCATTTATGGTGTTCAGACACTGTTGATGGTGTCTCAATGTTGTGTTCTCGAGATTTTTGGTCTATTTCTCTCCTTTACTCCACTTGGCCCCTCAATTTATGCTCCATTAGGTCCAAACTCGCTATGGTAACTCTATACTCTTCAATTTCACTCCAATTGCTCGAATACTGAAATTTCAATAAGTAAACTTGTGAAAAGTACTTAATAAACTATAAAGACCATCAACAGTAAACCCTATAGGTCTAAACACATTATGGGGTCGTTTGATGTAAGTTAGTTTTGGGGATGAGAATGGGTAAGGGTTTTGAATACCCTTATTTGGTACAAGGTTTGAAGGCTTGGGCATGGGCTTTGTATACCATGAGTAAGGGTGTTTAATACCCTTGTAAAAACATAGGTTTTCTCTATGCCCTCCTCTTTCTCTCTCTTATTTATGTTAATATTCATATTTCTTTTGAATATAAATATTTATTCTATTAAAATTAATTTATTGGGATTAATTTTTATAATCAACCGGATTATATTAAAATTATTTATGTATTGAATTAACCTAATTAATTATTTATTTGTAAATTAATTGTAATAAATTATTATAATTAAGTGATTGATTAAAAATATACACAATGAATTCTCATATATATATATATATATATAAAGAAATTTTTACACCTAAGTTTGGCGAGTTATATCAATTTCTATCATAAACTTTTAATATCATTAATTGTACTCAAACTTAGATAAATATTAAAATCTTAACCTCAAAACGTAAAATGTTTTGTAAATTCTTTCCAAGTTTTATTTTGAAAATTCATTAAAAAAAAGTATTTTTACATACTTTCAATGAATTATATAGGACATAATTATGATATAAAAGTGATAAAATTTCAAATAAAAACAATGTTAGAGCTACATTTCGTTAAAATTTGTGAATTTTGGTAAAGTTATTATTGATTTACAAGTAAAAATTAAAAGTTTAGAGTGAAAATTGATACATAGTGACATGTTTCTGGGTAAAATTGAATTTTGTTTCGTTATAAAAATAAACTAAATTAATATAATTATGCATTGATTGAAATTTTAATAAATTATTGTTATATTTAACACCTTTAATTAATTGAAATAATTTAATATTAAAAAAATTATAACTTTTTACCATTCTTTATTCCATTAAGATTATACATCTATTATGATCAATTAATTTGCATCTATTTGTTTAAGAGTTGATTAATTGGTGCATTATCATTATATAAAATTTATAAAACTAATCTCATAAAAAATTAAAAATATAACTTATTATTATAAAAATTAGCATTCCCCACGGATACAACCAAACACAACAATCAATGATTTCCAACAATTTTATTCCCAGATATCTTATTTCCAGGATTCCATTATTCTAGACATATAAGAAACTTTGAACCAAATGGTCCCTATGTGTGCTATCAAAAATACACTTTTAATTCCTAAAATTTGGATTTGGTATCTATTTGGTCCATAAAATTTCAATAGAGACATTTTAATCTAGAAGTTTGGAAACTATTTGATCTAAATGGTCTTAGAAAATTTTATAGTACTGTGTAGTATAGAAAACTTTCTATACTATTTTTATTCATTGTTTGTCATGGAACATTTAAGTAAAATGAATGGCGCGGTAGTTAAGTTGTTGGCTGTGTAGTTGGCAATTTTACTAATTTAATAATATTTTGTGGTGAGTGACTTCTTTGTTGGGTTTTTGGCAATATATTAAAAGTGAAATTGTGACGCCCGGTAATTTCAAGTAAGTAATTAGCTCTTTCAAAGTTAATTTTGGGCTTAGGTCTTAGTTTTAAAAGTGTTGGGCCAAGAAATTAATTATCGCCTCTTGCAGGGGCCCAAGTAATTTCTAAATCTCGCTTTAAATTGGGTTGGCAGCCTTGGGCTTCTCATCAAACGTCCTTGGAGAAGGAAATCGAGGTAAATTTTGGACTTTTCTCCTTATTTCTTTGTTTTAGGTTTAAAAAAAAAAGGGAGAGGAGACGCAAGAAGCCGAGACCCCCCTCATTCTCTCTCCTTCTCCCCGCCGTCTCGTCTCAGCCCCCCGCCACCGCCAATGCCGAGTCGTCAGTCGTCGCGCCGAAGGCCGTTCGCGAAGCCGATCGTTGCCTTCGTCCCTCTCCTCTCGATCTTCATTCGTCTCTCCCTCTCCAGTTCTTCTCCCTCTCGACCGCCGCCCCCCTCTCGATCTCCGACCGCTCCTCTCTCTCTCCGATCGTCTCCCTCTCCCTCTCTCTCAATCGGTTTTCTCTCTCTCTCTACCCTCTCCCTCGATCAGTTCTCTCTCTCTCTCGATCTGTGCTCTCGTCCTCTCCGTCGGATCCGACTCCCTCACCCTCTCAGTTCAGTTTTTCTCTCTCAGATCCAAACCAGTTTGCCTAACTCCTTTTTTTTTTCAGACCGAATCATTGTCGATCACTTATTGGTGTTAGTTTTTGTGGCAGGAGCAAATCTCTTGGCTAAGGATAGACCTCTGGAGGAATCTCAAGCCTGATAACGAGCAGAGGACTATTTCAGTTTGTAATTGAGGGTAAGACTCGATCCTGAATCTTTTTGGTTCTGAATTTAAGCTTAGAATTTGTTGGTTTGGCTGTGAATTCCTGTTGGATGATTAAATGGTGTTCTGTTACCTTAGTTAGGTTCATTTTCGTATTGTGCCTCAAGGGTAGGGCCACGAGGTTGGTTCCTATCTGAACTTGTGTGCATCGTTTGTGATGTTCTGTAGGTGCTTAGGGTTGCTAGCAGGAGTAAGGACCTCCCAGTGCACACTTAATTCGAGGTAAGTAGTCGGTTGGTTTAAACATCAAACTCGTAAGCGGATGAGTTTGAGCATAGGGTCGTTGTGGTTTGCTTTATAACTTCTGTGTGGTTGTTAGCTTATTGTTTGGTGCATGAGTTTCTGAATATCATGTTCTTGCTATATATATCGTGTACTTACTTCTGTGTGTTGGGTTTGACTCTCCTGTGTGTCGTGATTGTGTTGCTTGTGGTTGGTTGCTAAGCGAGACTCGAGCCTGTGTGGTAGTGCACGTTGTGTTCTTGACCCTAAAACCGAGCAGGTTAAGCTGTGTGGTGGTTTATGCTAGGGATTGTTGGTTAGTTTTGTGGTTGAGCCAAAAATTAGTTGGTGGGTTGTGTGGTTGGCTGGTTAGGTTGATGGTTAGGAACTCGATTTTTAAGATGACCATGGAAGGGTTTAGGGGAAAGTTTAGGAGAGGCAATGGAGTCTGGCCTTCTAGGCTAGTATCACCAAACCCACTGAGTGACCCCGAGCGAGTCAGAACCTCTAGGTTGGCATCTCTGTGTGGGCATTAGGGTCGAGTGCACCCTTTTGCGAGCTGTGTGGACGTAGTGTCGAGCGCCCTTTGTGATCTCTGTGTGAGCATTAGGGTCGAGTGTGCCCTTTTGCGAGCTGTGTGGGCATTAGGGTCGAGTGCACCCTTTTGCAAGCTGTGTGGGCACTTTGGTGGGCCACCCTTGTGCGATCTGTGTGGACTTTAGAGTTGAGGCTCTATTGCATTTCTGTGTGGGCGTTAGAGTGATCATTCTTTCGCATTGGGGTGCATCCCCATCTGTGGTCGCCTAGGTTCCTGGATGGTCGGTGAGTCTCGGGGTGAGGTATACTCGAGGGTACCTAGTCATGAGTCCCTAGGATGTTTTTGATTGCAAACTTGACTTATCTGTGCGTGTGCAGTTGTGCAATTGTAGCTTGGACGTGAGTGGGCTACTTACTGAGTATTCTTATACTCACCCGTCTACTTTAATGTCTTTGGTTGCAGGTGTGGGCAAACAAAGAGAGTGGAGAGAGCGACGGCATGCGACCACGACGAGGTTATGAGACCCCTTATTGTCTTAGTGAAACTTTCTTTTTTTTTTAAACTTAGGCTTTTTCCTTGTAACTCTGAGTTGTTTTTTGACCTTTATTTATATTTGTTGGAATTACTAAACTCGTGTTGTTGAGCATGTTATTTATTCATTTAGTTTCCTTGTTCAGCATACTTGTTTAACTGTTGTGTAGTGCTTCTGTTGCCTCTGTTGTGTTGTCTTGCTGGAGCCCGACCTGTTATGTTGTAGTTTGGAGGAGGTCGGGCATTGGAAGAGTTCTTAGAAGTGTTTCTTGCTTAAAACAGGTTAAGTAAAATTTTGGATTCATCCAGATAGCGTCGTTATGCTGCCGAAATTTTGGTGCATAGAGTGCTATCTAGTGGCGTTCCTAGTTAGAGTTGGGTTGGAAACTAGGGTCGTTACAGAAATTGTCCCACATCTGAAAGGTGCAAAAAAGTGATGAGCTCCTGGCCCTATAAAAGGGGTTTATGGCTTTGGTTTCAAGGCATCCCAGTTAGAAACACTTTAAACTTGGTATACTAGCTCTAGTTAAATTCTCTCTTTATATTCTCTGGTCTGAGGGTGGGAAGAAGGGTGTGAGTGGTATAAAGTTTTGGGAGAGTGTTTTTGTAATTGGGATCGGAGAGAGAATTCTATGTGATTGTAACAGTTTTTCACATAGTGGAGTTTCTTTCTGTTCGTGGCTATTTTCTCCAGGTTTGGAGTTTTTCAACGTAAATTATTGTGTCTCTTATTTTTTTTGTTTTTCTTTTAATTTCTCAGTTATTTCTGTTTATTCCTAGTAGTGGGAGGTTTTTTTCCCAACAAGTAAGTGGTATCAGAGCTTTAGGTTTGTAGTTTCTTGAGTTCTTGTGGTTGCAGCATTGTTTGAGCTTCCACATCAGAAAAGATTTCTTGAAACGGGTTATAGTTGTTCACTATTTGCAAATTCACTGGGAGTGCAGTAGATATGCCAAGCCTAGTAAATATTGACGTGGAGAAATTTGACAGAATGATGAACTTTAGCTTGTGGCAAGTGCAAGTGAAAGATGTGCTGATACAATCTGGGTTACACAAGGATTTGAAGGGAAGACCGAGTGCTGGTGTTCCTGAAAAGTTATGCGGTGATGGTGGTCCAATGGAGTCTAGTGGTGGTTCCAGCAAAGGTTCTAAGAAGTCCAACATGACAATCTGGAATTGGAAGAAGAAAAAGAAATACTTTGTGTAAAAGAAAGGTTGTTGGAAATGCAGACGGTCTGAATACATGAAAAAGAATTATCCTAACAGAGCAAGTTTGTCAAAAGGCTCTGGGTCGGATGCTAACGTAGTCTCTCTCGTCAGGGGAGATTGTGACTTCTTCTGAAGAAATACATAATTCATCCTTATGGTATGTCCGCTTATAGAGGATGTGATGTTAGCGAGTTCCACAAGTTTGCACACGGGCATTGACTTGGTGGTTATACAAGGTGTGTGGTGGAAGTTATGCCTATGGCTGAAGAACTTTCAGATGAGCCAAGTAGGTGGGAGTTGCACCATAAATTTCAGTCGGGTTTATCGACATGTGACGAAAAATAAAAGTCTTGGAAGGTGACATTCCAAGTGGTCTACTTTTATAGTGGAGTAGATTATAGTTCTCTAAGTTGAGGATTATGATTGTCGGTAAAGACAATGATGCAACAATAGTTGTGGATTCTTCAAATATCTTGCCAAGGTGGAATTTGTTGAGTTTTTTTGCTATATATTAGAAGTGAAATTGTCCCAGATCTGAAAGGTGCAAAGAAGTGATGGGCTCTTGACACTATAAAAGGAGTTTATGGCTTTGGTTTCAAAGCATCCCAGTTAGAAACACTTTAAACTTGGTGTACTAGCTCTAGTTAAATTCCATATTTATATTCTCTAGTCTTAGGGTGGAAAGAAGGGTGTGAGTGGTATAAAATTTTGGGAGAGTGTTTTTGTAATTGGGGTCGGAAGAGAGAATTCTATGTGATTGTAACAGTTTTTCACATAGTAGAATTTCTTTCTGTTCGTAGTTATTTTCTCCGGGTTTGAAATTTTTCCACGTAAATTCTTGTGTCTCTTATTTTGTTGTTTCTATTTTAATTTCTCAGTTATTTCTATTTATTCTGTCTGGAACTCCTCGGCTTTGCGACCACTTTTGACTATTCCCGTTCCCAAACCCCATACTCCGGCAAGGCATGTGCAGAGCACGCGTGATCACCTAGCTTCTCCAATCTTATGACAAACAAACCCTACTTCACACTGCCACACTTTACAATTTTAAACCCTGGAGATTCCATTTGGATGCCCGAAAGCTCCATGGTAAGAATTTTGCTTAAAAATCAAACAAGCAAGTAAGCCCGAAGGTGGAGATTTCTCTCCGTACATGCAAGGATTTGACCAATGATTATGAAATTGGATTGATGGAAGAAGATTATTACACCCCATTATTCAGCTTCTGGTGACCTAGTAGACCTTGAAGGGACATTTGGAACACCATTTGGATTTGGATGATTTTGGAATCTAAACCCAAAACGTTGTTTGGATTACTGTGTTAAAAAACCAATGGGTTTGGAACACAACCTCATAGTTATGTTTCGTTAATTCCAACACAGTTTCCCTAATTCCAACACAGTTTCACTAAATTTCTAGACACCAAACACTACGTACCCAACACCGTTTTCTGATTCCCAGAGTTTCAAACCCTTAGAACAAATTTCAGCATTTCGATTCCAAGGATTTTGATTCCAAAACGATGCTCCAAACGCGTTCGAAAAGTTTTTGAAATTATAGATTTGATTTTTCTTTTCTTTTTCTATTCATCGTTTAAATGATTGAGAAACAAAAGGTCCAATATATATATATACTCATTGGAGGAAGGAAGAATTGAACAATGGTTTATATATATATATATATATATGTATGTATGTATGTATTGCATATTGTCTTTGTTTAATTGCATATATTGTCTTCATTTCATCCCTCCATTCAAGAATTAGCGATGCAACTTTTACTTATCGTTCTAGATCTTGAACGAAAGTAATGAAACTCTTCACCTTCGGTCTAGCTTTGGAACGAAAAAAAAAAAAGAAATTTTCCATAACTGCGATAGCAACTGTTGTTGCCAAATTTTGGACAGCAGAACACACCTAACCTTCACGTGACAACGACGATAAATTTATATCTCTAGGGGAAGAGCGTGGCTTGCAAGACAAGAAAAAACCTGGGCACCGGTGTGGTGCTTGCCACACCGGCTCCGATGCTTAAGTCATGGAAGGAAGAAAAGTGTTGTCAACCATAATCTAGAAAGAAAAGTGTAACAAATTATAATTTATAGAATGAGGGTTAAATTGAACTCCCTTGTCTTTAAGTCATATTGATCTATTTATAGGATGTTTGACTTTCCTATTCCTTTTCACATAAGAATTTAAATAGATTTCTTCTTTTATCTAGGGATGATATTTGAAAAGGTTAATCTTATTTGATTTCTCTTGTAATTCAGATTTATCTTCTTGATCTAATTTTACCCACAACATTAGCCTCTACTCCCTAATTAGGATTCATGGTAGCTTTGTTGTATTGGGCTATTGGCATGGAGACGTATTTGAGAGTAATCTATCAAATTTTTGGAGTTATTGTTCGAAGTTTGCCTCGAATTCTCTCTAGTTATTGTTGTTCATCCTTATGAGGATATTCAGTCTTCTAGAGTGTCAATTCTCCATTTTTTGATTGATTACACTTTGTAAGTCTGATGTCACTTCAGTGTTTTTCGATTGTCGCTTCAACAAAGCCTAGTCGGCTTCGGGCATCAACATTGCGAGATAACCTGCACAACAGATTTCAATTACCTACCTTGCTCACCTTATTTTTGACCGATGACTAATGTGACTTGTTGTTTCCTCCAAAGATTAGCTTATTGTTGGTTTTTGGATATGAGATTTTGATTTTCTCATCCCCTCAACCACATTCACTTTTCCTTTTCTTGGATCTCATACAAATGGTTCCTCTTCGCGTCGTTCTTTTCTCTGAAGTCTAGTTGGTCGAGTTTTTCGAGGATTTTCAATAGGTACTTGTCCATGTTGTTGACCTTCTTCTTCAACTCGACCATTTCCTCTTCTGGTTAGCTTTTGTCAATACGAGGTCGATGACTGAATCGTCTCCATCATCATTCTGATACATGTTTCCACAAATTCTGCTCATCTTTTTTTTCGTAGGAAGATTGACTCAAGCACAAGGTTTTTCAAGCCAGCGTTGTCGTTTTCCACAGACGACACCAACTGTTGTTGCCAAATTTTGGACAGGAGAATACACCTAACATTCATGTGACAACGATGGTAAATTTATATATCTAGAGGAAGAACGCAACCTACAAGACAAGGAAAAACCTGGACACCACACCGACTTCGATGCTTAAGTCAGGGAACAAAGAAAAGTGTAATCAACCATAATCTAGGAAGAAAAGTGTAACAAATTATAATTTAGAGAATGAAGTCATAATGGTCTATTTATAGGATGTTTGACTTTCCTATTCCTTTTCACATAAAGATTTAAATAGATTTCCTCTTTAGTCTAGAGATGAGATTTGAAAAGCTTAATCTTATATGATTGCTCTTGTAATTCTTTTGGTCCAATTTCACCCACAACAGTAATAAATTAATGGGGCGATGAAAAAGGAGAAATGACATGGAAAAATTTGTTGAAGTGGAGAATGTGGAGAGAAAAGAAGAGGGAAGAAGCCAACTCACTAAAAAAACTATAAACTCAATAACCGTCTCTTTGGAGTGCATGCCATAATAACTGTGTTATAATAGTCTGTGAATAATTCTATACTCCAAATACAGACTATTATAACCAAAACTAAATAACTCTACATCCTAAACATAAATTAATAATTTCACAAACTATTATAACATATTGTCATGTTATTTTTCATTATTCAATTAACCGTTTAAGGATCGTTTGTAACTATTTTCTAAACTTTATGAATTAAAATGTATTTTTCGAAATTTCAAGGACTTTATCAGATATTCTAAACTTCATATAAAGTGTGTTTTATTATTATTTTCTTTTAAGAAAGAGTTTCTATAGTAATTGCATCAAATATTTGCCTTGTGCAGCAAAAATTGTACTTGATTCTTTGAGGAGTTAGATATTTGGTTTTTGACCTGGTAGCCACCGTTTGACCTTGGCTTTTTCTTTGCTTTCGCCGCAAGTTTTCTTTTCAAAATTAGGGTTAATATACTTTGACTAAGTTGCATTGATTCAATTTTTGCTAGAAAATTTTGCTAAAAGTTAGAAAGTTCAGAGCTGTATTTCAAATACGCAAATTCCCTCGATTATCTAGAGCTCAAAATAACTATATAAAAGTTTTTTTTTTTTTTTACAACTTTTTGATGGGTATTTGAACTCGTGACCTTTTGATCTTGAATATTATTTGATATAAATTGAGTTATGTTCTGGTTGGCTATATAAAAATTTTGGTATAATACAGTCAACTAATTTTTTATCCTGACAATCTAAATGATAAGGTTTACAACTATATTTCTAAATAATATGAGTAATTTTTTTTTTAAATAACACTCTGAGCATAAGCTTCAATTGTGAAATTGACTACAAGTAACTATGTGTCACGCTTATGATTAGTGGTATCCTTTCAACCAATTAGCAAGTATAAGCACAAGTAACTCTTGTGTTGGCAAATCATATGATTAATCAAAATTAAATTACCTTATAATCTTTAATTTATTTTATTTGAATGAACGAACATGTGTTCTTACATTAATACTTTACCACTCTTTAGATCCAAATTATAAGTCTTTAGAGAATTATATGCTACTTTTGTGATGATTAATGGATGGAAGTAACGAAGAATGATAAAAATTTAAAGTTAGAAGTCTAGTTGGAAAATATTAGTTGAACATTCAAGTAAAAATTCATCAATAAAATTGATTTTTTAATTACAAGTTTAATTTCTAACTCTCAAACTAATTTTTAAAAGTGGGTAAAAAATAAACTTTCAATTTTATATCTAATAGGTTCCCAACCTATTTGGTTTTTTTCGAAAATTCAGAGATGTATCTCCTAATAAAAACGTGAACTTAATTTTTGTGTCTAATTAATTTTTTAATTTTAAAAAATAAAAATATATAATATGTCAATAACCATTAGACAAAAATTGAATGTTTAAGTGCTTATTAGATAATTTTAAAGTTTAGAGACCTATTAAATATAAAAATAAAAGTTTAGTGGCCAATTAGATCATACATTTTAAAGTTTAAAAACTCGTTAGACACAAATTTCTTGTAGTTTAAAGTTTAAAAACTCGTTATACACAATTTCCTTGTAGTTTAACCAATTTAAAATGGTTACTAGTAAGGAGAACATTTTGCAGCTTAATTTCGTGGTAATAGCTATTTGTCACTTAATAAAATAATTTTGTAGAAGTGATGTAAATATGAGACCACATACTTAGTGATGTAATTTAGATTGGGTAAATCAAACTTTATCAAATGATACAAAAAGTGATATATGAACACATACTTTTTATTGTTAGTGATATAATTTATTAATATACAATTGAAAGAGTCTATATTAAGAAAGCGGAAGCAATTTAGGATCTTGAACACTTTAGGTTGATCAATTTCGCAAAATAAAATGCATGCTCAAAGTTGGAAAAACTGGGAGTTAAGAAACTCACCTTTGAAGATCAAATTCTCTTCACCCGGTGGACGATTTGCAACACGAATACTTCGTGGACCACCTCTAGTGTCTTCCCTACTATCTTCAGGCCTTCGAACGGATTGTGGGATCCTAGATTGAGAGAATTTGGAAGAAAAGTCCTCAAAGGTCACAAAAACGAAAATTCTTTGAATTTCTGCAAAAATTCTTCCAAGTCACCTCAAATCACCATTAAATAAAGCTTCATTAAGCTTCAATAAGGTGACAACTCAGGTGTGATGAGGATGATAGAAGAAGGAGGTGGTCAAATTTGGCCAATTTTGAAGATGGGGAGGATTGAGCAAGTTGCCAACTTGATTTTCATGAAAAACATGAATCTCTCTTTATTTTTCATTTAATTTTAATCCAAAAATTAATATTAAATTAATTTTTAATTAAAATTAATATAATTAATTAAATATTTTAAGTAAATAATTTAATTAATTAATTTTTAATTTAATTTAATATCAAATATTAAATTAAATAAATTGCTCGATCCCGATCGATTTTTCGAACATGAATCCTTATTCATGCTATAAACCGATCCAATATTTAAATCATATTTAAATATATCCACCTCCTTTTAATCATAGTTTAATTCATAATTAAGTTATGACACGTTAAATATATCGCATATAATTAACGCTTTCTCCCAAAATCAGATTTGAACAATTCAAATTCTTTTCTCTCAAAATGTTACAAGGCTTAGTCGAAGCTAGTAAGGAGGATCTAATGGGCCTACAGATCATGAGCTCCAACGATACGAGATTAACCAGTCAAACTTTTAGCCTAACTAATCAACATTTGTTAACCGCCGGGACACTCCACTAACGCCCAATGGTTGCACTCTCCTCACTGTAGATATATTTATGTCCACTCGATATAACCATGATTAGTAAGTCGATCCTTCACAGGTCGTTCGTAATTACAGCTTGGTTAAAATTATTGTTTTACCCTTGTAATTACTTATTGTTCCTTAAGTCTCATTGATCCTCTAATAAACAATTGGTTTGTGGTCCAACCAGCAAATCGAATCCCTCTCGGACCAATGAGAGGGGTGGACCCTTTGTTCAAGACCCGAAATTAGCACTTAAGGGAACAACCTCTCTACTAATCCCTAAAGCGGGTATGAGTGAATTCCATCTTGCAGAACTATGTTCCCAACTATCTACCCGGTCTTATCCCTGAAATGGGAGGCTTATTAATCTCGAGTCACTCTCATCCATGCAAATCTAAAGATGATCCGAATAAACAGGAGTTCATGGCACGCTCAGGATTAAGATCGAGTTACCCAGGTCATCGTATGAATATAGTCAGTTACGATAGTAAACGAAGTTATAAAGTAAACGGAGTTATAAAGTCTAAGTGACTATTTCCTGGTCCAGTCTTATGCAAACTCATTGCATAGGATGCCCCCACTCACATGTCTCCACATGAACGATTTAAAATCACATCGTTTGTACTTTATAAAGTGGGTCGCGCCCATAGTGTCCTCATGATAAGGTACTCAACCCTATCCTTATACTATAGACCGTTCTGACTATAACTTGAACTTGATCTACTTTTATGTCACACATAAAGTTCAAGTATTCATCCTATAGCCAAGGGTTCTTTATTGGATTAGGGTTACACAATACACAATTCACTTTATTCAATAACAACTTTATTGCAAAATAGAATGTACATTCAGTTTACAAAAACCACGAGTTTTAGGATATAAACCCAACAACAAAAATTATATATTAATGACGATATACTTTGTATTGATATACTTATCATACACATTATCACATAATCCCATAAATAGTATATAAGGGTGTATTTGAACATGAGTTTGGATTTGGATGGGTTTCACTCCCAAATCCAAACTCATGTGTTGGAGTAAGGAGTTAAAATTCTTGATTTTGAAACAAAACCTCATGGAATAGTGTAACCCCATGAGATTTGTTCCATGTGTTTTCTCTTAACTTCGGTGACAACTCTAATGATCACCCGACGACCACCAACAAGACAACTTTGACAACTACACCGACGACTCGACCATCGCTGACGATTGTCTATGGCGATTACTTCGATATTTGGCGACCTCTTCGACAACAACTCCGACGACTACCGACAACGACAATGACCACACCAACAATTCAACCAACGTTGACGACTGCCTTAGACGACCACTTGGTTCTATTTCCTCTTCCATTTGTCATTTTTCATTTTCAACAACCACTTCAGTGACAACTCCGACGACCACCCGACAACGAATGTTCTGACGACCACATCGACGACTTGACCACTGTTGACAACTACCTCTGATGACCTCTTAGTTTTCCATTTTTCTTTCATTTGTCGTTTTTATTTCTAGCGACCACAACAACTCCAGTGAAACTATGACAACCACTCGACAACGACAATTCCGACGACCATACCGGCGACTCGACTACCCTCTTCAACAACATTTCCAGTGGCAACTCCGACGACCACCTCAACCACCCAATTACCCCATCAACTAGACCATCCTAACAAGTACTCCAACAATCACCCTAACGACCTGACCATCAGTCAATCTTTTAAAAAGTTAAAATAAAACTAAAAATGACCATTAAACATTTTTTACATAATAGCACGTAAATATATCTCCAAACCTTTGATTTTTTTTAAACTTTTACAAAAAAGACAAGAAAAATAATCCGGTATTTTTTTTATTTTTTTAAATGTACACTCAAATCACTTCAATTTTGTATTTTGTTTTTAAAAGTTAGAAAATGGAATGTTTTTTTTTTTCTTTTTTCCACGTATTATGGGTTATGAATTTTTTAAAAAAACATGTATTTCGTAAGAGATGTGTTATATCCTTTTATTTCATGCAGTTGGAACGTTATGTTTATTTATCTTATTATGCAATATTGTTTGTATTTCAATCATTTGAGCTTTGTATATGTATGTGTGAACTCGTGGCATGCTATGCTTTCCTTTGTTGGAATGCCAAAAACGGTTATAAATATTTAAAACTCTTTTTTTTATTCCTCAACTACAACATAAATTGAAAGGTTTATTGAAAAGTCACTTAAAAAATTGTTCCATGTTAGACAGTAACTTCCACAATTCAAATAAAATCCATTACAAAATTTGAAGGTAATAAAATAGCTAAAAACAAAAAGGTGAAACAAAACTGTACCAAACCCAAGATTCAAAATACTGCACCCCAAACATAGCTTTCTAATTACTTCAGAACACTGCACCTCAAACACAACTTTCTGATTACAAGGCTTCAGAACACTGCACCTCAATCACAACATTTCAAAATCTCTTTAGACTTCTGATTCCAAACCCACATTCAAAACAACTCCTAAGTGATAGATTTATAAGTTCTATCAAGAATACAAAAATGATATTTGTTATATTTGAGAAAACAATTTTTTTAGTTAAAAAAGATACCGACCTAGACTTCAAATCTCCCATTTGTTTTTCTTTTAGAGTTCAAAAAGAATTCGAATCTCTAAGGGGTTGTGTTGGTGTGTTGTTTTGGAATCAGAAACCCTGAAAGTTTCTTGGTGAATCGGACACCACAGGGTTTCTCGATTCCAGTGTTTGGGAGTCTTTGGGTTGTGTTTGTTTGGTTGGTTTCTTTGAAGCTGTGTTTGGGAGGCAGGGGTTGGGTTGGACTGTGTTTGTTTAAGCTGTATTTTTATAACAGTTTTTTTAGGATATTCTTTTTCTAGATCCAATTTTTTTACTTGATAATTGCTTGTTGAAGTGCATATCAATATTTTAACCAATTATGTGGATTACTCGTTTCAATAATAGTTAAATATGGATGTGTAGTTTGTACAATTAATACTCTATTTCACAAAATACTCAGAAAACTATTTTAGAAATTAAAAAATTTGAAGTCTATTTAATAAATTAGAGAATATAAAACTCTATTTTATAAAGTATTCAAAAACCTATTTTTTAAACTTTATTTTAGAGATTAAAAAAAATAGAAGTCTAAGATATTAGAGAAAACTATATTTCACAAAGTATTCATAGACTTATTTTTGGAACTCTATTTTACAAATTAAAATATTTGAGGTTTATTTAAGAAATTATGGAATTTAAAATTGTTCACTATATTTTAAAACATATTTCAAGGATAAATTAATTATAAAATTTGAATTCTCTTTTCCCATATGAATTAGACTAAGCAGAATCCAATATGACGCAATTTTTAGAAATTAAAATATTAGAAACTATATTTTGTATAATATTTTGAAACTTATTTCAAACATATAATGAATTCAAAAAATTTGTTAGTAACCATTTTTAATTTTTAACCTTTTAAAAAATTGACTAGGTGGTTGGGTGGTTGGTTGTAGGTGGTCGTCGATGGTGATTGCACAGTGGTTAGGTCGTCGTGAGTCGTTGGAGTGGTCATCAGGGTGGTCGTGTCGTCAAAGTGGTCGTTTGGTGGTTATGACAGTAGTTGTCGAGTGGTTAAGTCGCTGGAGTCATTGCGAGAGTGATAAATATGATGGTTGGGTTGTTGGGTGGTTACTAAAGTGGTCACCAAGTGGTTGTCAACAATGGTTTTGGGTCGTTGAGTTGTCAAGTTGGGATGATCATCGAAGTAGTCATCGAAGTGATCGGGTTACTAGAGTGGTCGGGTCATTGAAGTGTTCACTAGTGTTTGGATGTGTTGGGATGTATGTCCTCATCTCGTGTAGTTTGTAATATTCCAAGTTGTAAATAAATAAGAGTTATTTATTTGAGCCTTGTGATAGAAATAAGAGTTATTTATTTGAACTTTGTGTCTCACATATTTCATAAACTTAATCCAATAAACTAAGCTCCATGGTCATTGTATTAATGAGAGAACTAGAACTTGAACGGTGTGTAGTGGACACACAAGGAGGATCACACTCAAGTTAATGACCCGAACGGTCTACAGTATAGGGATAAGGTTGGAGACCTAATCCTGGATACGTTGTGGATGCGGCCCGCATTGTATTAAGATACAAACGAGGTGATCTGACTCGTTCATGTGGTTGACATGCGAGTGGGGGCATCCTGTGCAATGAGATTGTACAAGACTGGACCGTGAATTATTAGACTTACTGATGTAACGCCGTTTACAGTATAGGGCTAATAATTTCGTAGATGACCATTAGTGACTCGACCTTAATCTTGAGCGTGTTACGGACTCCTATCTACGGGGGTCTGTCCTTTGACTAGTACGGGTGAGGGTGGCCACTGATGCTCGCCCAATATGCCTATCTTCTCGGGGGACGGGACCACGTGGGGGAGCTGGAACTTGACTACGCAGAAGGAATTCACTCGTTCTACTTAGGGAAACTAGAGGGTTATTCCCTTAAGTGTTGTCTCCGGGGGCTTGAACAACGGGCCCCACTCTCTCATTGGCCCGAGAGGGTTGTTGTTTATGGTTGGACCATGCAACGTAGTTGTTCATTAGAGGAGCAGTTGGACTTAAGGAGCAAGAGGTAGACATAGGGATAAAACGGTAATTTGACCCAGCAGTATCTACGAACAACCAGTGAAGGGTCGACTCACGGGTATTGGTTATATCGATGGACACAACTTGTCCTACAGTGATGAGAGTGCAGCTACGGGCTTTAGTGGAGTGTTACCGTAGCTAATGAATGTTAAATAATCGGGTCAAAGAGTTTGACAAGTTAGTCTCGGATCATTGGAGCTCGTCACGTGTAGGTCCATTGGGTCCCTCGGTTGGCTCAAATTGGATAAATTGAGAGTTTAGTATGAATTTGAAGTGTTCAAATTCATTACTTGGGTATTTATGTTGTTTATATGAGATACAGATGACATAATATATAGTTTGATGTGAATGAGATTCATAATAAACTATAGTATACCCTAATTGATTAATTAGTGCTATTTAGAGAAATTGAATTGAGAGAAATTAAATTGAATGTGATTCAATTTAAAATTCCATATTTATGCAAATGAGATTTGTATAATAAGGTATGAGATACCTTATATTATGTGATATGCAAATATGATTTGTATATCATATAGTTGTGGTAATATTGTGATTTGGTGGAGGTTTTAACTCCCTCACACAATAGTATATAAAGGCTTTGCAATAAGCTTTTGGTGAGCCAATTGTCATTTTTTGGATTTTCATCCAAAGAGAGTTTCTCACCCTTCTCTCATTCTCTCTCAATTCTCTCTAGAAAATCTTCTCACCCAAAATCAAAGGGAGTCCCACATACTCTCCCTCAACCTCCCGAGAACAACCGAGAAGACCATGTGGAGGTGTCTTGATGTTCGGATCGAGGATCGTGTTCGAGGAGATAGTCCGTTCGAGAGAGATCGTGACCGGAGGAGGAAAGCGTTGAAGAAGGGTTCTTCAACAAGTAAGTAACATTATCCTTACTGTTTTTCTTCTCTTTAATACATGTTTAGCCTAGAATTAAAGTTGTTTAGTTCAATTTTAAGATAGAATTACACAACGGATCAACGACGTTTCACAACGTCTTCTGCTGTGGGAATTCCAAATCCCTTCAATTGGTATCAGAGCCAATCGTTGCTCTTCATTGTGTATTCTGTGAATTCTTAAAATTAGGTGGATAGCATTAATTTTCATGAGATGAATGTTAATGATTGCGTTTTTGGATGTTTACGATTTTTGGCACTAGAATAGATTTACATTCAAAGTTGATGAGATCAATGTAAAGGCCTAGTGTTTTGGGCATTTTTTGATGTAAATTGAGTCTGTAAGTCTGTGTCGTTCGTGGTAAGAGTTGTCGTGAAGAAATCGGAGCGGAAACGGGCGAAATTCAACGAAGAACGAGCAAAGTGTTTGTTGTTCTGTCGACAGCGTTGAGACGTTATTCATCGGCGTCTCAACGTTGTCCATGCTATTGGAGGCGCACTGCAGACACAACGTTGCGACGCCAGGTGCGGCGTTGCAACGTTGTGGGCGTTGAGAACGCTGAGGCAATGCTGGACGCTATAGCGTTGCAACGTTATTCACAGCGTTACAACGTTGTCGCGTAGTGGACAGTTCCAGCGGCAGTTGCGCGAGCCGTGTGTGGAGGGTTTTCCAGTGCGGCGGTTCAAGCCTTGGGACGTGCAGCTGTGTTTTTTATTTTATTTTAATTGTAAAATGTATTTTTAAATGTATTTATTTAATTATTTTAATTAATATTAATATAATTGTTATATTAATGTTAATTAATTTAATTTTATGTCCCTAGGGTCCCAAAAATCGATCCAATAATGCTATTTAATTATTTTATGCATGAGAGGTATGATTTAATTATTTCTATGTGCATAATGTATGTCATATAGATTTAAAATCCCACTTTAGGTTAAACATTTCATGCATCATATTTATATTATAAGAGTTATAATATAATGTTTGCATGATTTAATTTATTTAATATAAGTGTTATATTTTTAAATTAAAAGCATGCTCATGCATTTAATTCATGTGATGAATGTATGTTATAGTATAGTATTATTCATGTGAGGAATAATCAAGCACTATAACATAGAAATGC
Organism: Trichosanthes cucumerina; assembly: GCA_036507285.1. Taxonomy (NCBI): domain Eukaryota; kingdom Viridiplantae; phylum Streptophyta; class Magnoliopsida; order Cucurbitales; family Cucurbitaceae; genus Trichosanthes; species Trichosanthes cucumerina. Next base: position 21,429,902 of record CM071844.1, read on the forward strand.
ATGTAACCTAAGTTAATTATTAGTTTTAAAATGTTGAACTTGAATAATTAGACTTAGGTTTTCTAGTTCTAATAAGATTAGAATTAGGAAATCAAATATGACCTTTGAATGGATACTGATAAGTAACTCTCTGTCTAAGGAAGGTTACATGCAAAATTTGGGGTATTTAAGCTGACGTTTTGCGGAACACCCCTACCTGGGAACCGACCTGGGAGTGAATTCGGTCCGGAGATTCTCAGGTTATATTCTCGTGAGTGTCGTTAATTAAGCGTTAATTAATTTACTCACATAGACCTAAGTTAATAATGTGGTTATAGACTTAGGCTAATCCAATATAAGAGTTATATTTGTAGACTTAGGTAAATTTTAGCCGGTTTATCTAGGTCAATCCCTTTAATTTAAAGTGTTGAGTGGGAGGAAATAAAGTGTATGAGATACATTTAATTTTCCATCCTCCGTTAAGTTTTCACCGTGAGATCCATACTCGGCCTCGTGGCGCAAATGGGAGCGTCCCCCTACGGGTGGCATTTGTATGGTCAATATTCAACGTGAATGGAGAGAGTACTTATAGTGAGTGGGAGCGGGACCTGTGAAAACGGGACCCACGATCTCTTCTTTCAATTCACACCGTGAGACGCCTATGATTCGCATGCTAGTTTGGCCTGGACCAGACAATCCCTACGGAGGGCCTTGATCATGGGAGTCGGAACACCGTGAATTCCCGAAAGGGATACGATTTCCTTGTTGGTTTTCCTTCTTAGTCCTCCCTACGATGGCTATTGTTTGGACGGATACTTGGAAATTTAAAGATTGAGGGTGACACTCACAGGATTCATTAAAGAGTTAATGGATTCATACCGAAAAATGGTAACTGGATGCCTAATGGAATAAGAGTTATTCTGGTATTAGGGTCTAGTCGAGAAAGTCTCGTCCCAGAGGAGGAGTGGGTTTGTCTACCCTACGGTGGCGGTCATTCTAAACCTTTGGGATATCATTGCAAATTTTGAATGATCTAGGGATCATAGGATAAAAATTTGCTAAAACGTGATTGGATTTTCAAAAGTTTTTACGAGACTAATACAAAGTTTTTCTATTTTTTCAACAACAAAATGTCAAACGCTTTTAACGCTCCTTTAGCTTCCGTTAAGTTAGTCGGCGGTATTTTTTTCGTGGAAAAACAATATTAACACGATTTTGATAAATGACTACCAAGAGTTCGCGCTCACTGAGGAGGGTCCTCAGGTGCTCGATTCAACAGTCCTATTCAACGATCTACAAACCTTCCAGTCCTTGATGCAAACCAGGAGACAGGAAGCTGAGACAAGTATTGCCTTAAGACCTTTTCACAGGGGGTTTGACCTCTGGGACAAAGTTTGTAGACTCTTCAGGCCCTAAAGGGAAGAAGGAGAAGTTGAAAGAGGATGGAGTTGACCGCGTTGCTGATGCGAAAATATCAGGTGCCCAAAACTAATGTAAATTAGAATAAGACTCTGACACTTTTATGACGTGCAAGTGTATATCGACTGCAGCAAGTGATAAGTTAAGTATCGATCCCACGAGGACTGGTTGAATCTAAATGATTGAGTGTCCTAACAAATTTTCCTTATTTTAGTGCAATGCATGAGTGTGCAATTTACTATTTAAAATTAATAAGTTGATACGATAAGTAAGATGCAAGAAAATAACTAAATTTAAATTAGGGGAGAGGAAAATGCAAACAAGAGGGCAGATGCAAGAGATGAGATTTTTAATGAAAAATAGGCTCGCGTTAGGTTGGAGTTTTCATGTTCAATTGGAATGAAAATTTGAGTGATGCCTTGAATTTACCTACTCATGTATTCAAATGATTTCTTTCAAAATCACCAAGTTTTAAAACCTACAACTTCTCAATTGAGATCTAAATTATGCTCATGATTTTAGGTTCTAGATGGGTTAATTATCTCTAATCAACTCAAGAATCCTAGAATGGAATTTTAGAATTCAGTAGCTTTCTCAAGTTCATGAATTCTAGAGAAATGAAAGTGGCCAATTCTAATTCTCGTGCAACGTTAAATTCAATAAAATTTCATAAATTCAATCAATGGTATCAACCGTAAATTTAATCCAAAATTACATTAAAACAACCTAAGCCTTGCCCAAGACAATTTAGTTCATGATTAAAATCGAGTCACAATCTTTAAATTAAGCATGCTTTTATTGATCAATGAGTTCATGCAAAACAACCAACAACATTAACTAAAACAACCTAAATTAGCCACAATTCTAGCCTAAGACAGTCATGAGTTCGGTCTAAAACAGTGAGCAAAAGTAGTCTAAATCAGTATATGAACAACCCAAAAATTCACTATTAAATTGGTAGTTTACAACGAGCAATAAACTTAGAGATAGGGAAAACGTTACACGGCAGGTGGCAATGCTTTTGCTACAGCAATTGCCTGGCAGCAACCCTCTGTCGATGGTCTGCAGCAGGGCACTTTGTTTCAGCAAAACCCTTTGGTTGGTTTCGGCAACAGTGTGCCAATTGCTTCAGCAAATGGCTCAATCGCAAGAGTTTTTTTTAGGTTCTGTCCGATAGTGATATCAGATAAACCAAAGCACCGAACGACGATCCAACCGTTCAAAACGAAGGCTTATGAGTTTCGAACATGCTGAAAAACTTTCAGCACAATCCAACGGTTGAAACTCCGGAAAAGGACCACTTTGTGAGCGTTGTCTGTAAAAAATCGAACTGCAGTGGTCGCCCAACGTGACAACAATATCTTAGACAGAAAACCTCCAAACGACAATACAACCGTTAAAACTGAAGCTCTATGAGTCTCCAACAGGCTGATAAAATTATGGTAAAATCCAACGGTTGAATAGCCGAAAATCACAAATTTCGTGAAAGACGTCTGTGAAAACCGAACTGCAGTGATGCTCTCGATTTTGCTACAACAATGGTATCTCGGTTTTGCTACAGCAATGACACCTTGAAGCTTCAATTTTTCCTCACTCACACTATTGCTACAACAATGGAACCTTCACGATTTTCCTCTCCAATGCACACCTTTAGTGTAGCAATCGCTCCTCTTTGGCACTTGTGAACCCTAACCTCCTTATACAAGATGATGTTACCCTAACTCTGTAATTTACAAAAATGCCCTTATGGGTAAAAAGACCATCTTACCCTTTGGATAAAATGTCTAAAATGCCCTTAGGGCTCCTGTAATTTTCAAACATCTCCTGCACATAGAAAAATCCTAATAAATTAATTAATTAAAATATGGATCCAATTAATATGATAGGGTTTTTGTAGAATTAAAAATTTCGTTTTTCGGTCTTTAATTATTGTTAGCTTATTTTTCCAAATTTATTAAATTAAAGCATAAAAAACATCAAAATTAATTCTTTTCGAACCTAATGCTTAAATTCCAGATTTTAAAGCTAACACACACAATTTAGGGATAAAATAACATGAGACTCAACAAATTTTATGCAATTCAAGTAGATTGAGCACTAAAATTCTATTAAAATAACTCTCCTATGACGAGTTATCAAACCCCCAAACTTGAACTACTCATTGTCCTCAATGAGTTCTATTCCCTAAAGACTTTAAAGACCTTTAAAGACTCAAATCATTTGGGTAACTAAACAAGGATTGAGAACTTATGCTCTAGCTACAAGTCACCATTCACTCAATGCTCTCTAAGTGGCTCACCCGTGGTTTCCTAGTTACACTTATGCATCAATAACCAAGAGCAAATCAACTAGGACTCGACACCTAGCCTCAAGCTCAACCACTAGAATCCTCATCATTCAAATCAAGCAACTCATAGTTAAAGATAAGTCACACTCCAAAACTTGTAAGACTACAATTTAATAATCATTCCTTTTTATTTTATTTTATTTTTTATAAAAACAGATATGTACATTATTCCCCTCCATTTCCATAAAACTCACTACTTAAGGCTAGATTTTTTTTTTTTTGTTTCTTTCTCCTTTTTTTTACTCTCCCATAATTCTTAGAATGGCACACGTGGTTAGCGCAGCGCACCTAAGCGATGGGCACAGGCTTCTTACTTGATACCTTCGCTCTAAGAGGCCAGCATGGTTAGTGTCCAGACCCCTTGACATCGAGCACCAAGTTGCCTGAAATAATAAAATAAATAACATGTTTTTGGTCTAACCCAATAGAATTTTAGGGATATGAAAGGTTTGCACACTCTTTCTTTTTTTTTCTCTTTTTTATTTCTTTTTTTTCTTTAAAAAATGAAGAATTAAAAACACGAAGAATTTACCTTTCCCTCCAAACTTAGAGTACTCAATGTTCATTGAGTTAGGGAGGTCGGGTAACTCCCCCAAACTTGAAATGATCACAAATTTGAAGTTTACTAATTTTGGAGCATTCTAAAAAATGTATGGGTTACCTAACTTGTCATGTCTTCTAGTTTTCGAACTTTTTGGCTCAGGAGTTGAATCCTAACTAGTTTGATTAACACACTAACCATAAGTGCACTAAAAAAAACCTTAATGACAAGTTTGACCTTGAGAAACACCAAACAAGATAGCATACTCTTGCCTCAAACACAAGCAACAACTCTTATTTTCATTAACCCTAAGATTTGACCTTAACTTTGTATTTTCAATGAGATGTGTAACAAGTTTCTACAAAAAACAACAAACTTTTTACCATTAAAAACATGCAGAAACTTAATTTTTAAACAAGGGACAACAACCATCTTTCTTATTTTTACTTGCTTAAACATAATGAATCAACTACCTACATCATGCATATCAAAAGTCATGAAACTAACAAATAAACATGGAATTCGGTAGTCAAAATAGATCATTTTGAAGTCCTAAAGCAAATAAATAACTTCTTAAACACAAAGGCATGCAACACCCTAATAAATGCTAACAACACACGGTCTCATCAACAGAAAAAATTTCAATCAAGCCCAAAATCAGATTCAAAACAACACATCTCCCCCTCATGATTAAAGCATACATTGCCCTTAATGTATAAAAAACTCACTTAAGCATGCTTAAGGACAACTAATAAAGATGAAAGGGAGAACAATACTGCCCTGAATCAAAGAGACCTCTACTACAGCGCATATCAATCATCAAACCCTAAGGGAGCTGCAAAATAGGTAAGGGTTATTTATTTAAAAACAAAAACAACTAAAAACGAAACAAAAGAAAAAACAAAAAAAAATTAAAAACGAAACAAACGAAATAAACTTTGGGTTGCCTCCCAAGAAGCGCTTGTTTTACGTCATTAGCTTGACGTAGTATATGTGGGCTCGTCAAGGTACGTAAAAATTCTCCCACTTTTTCGGACCTCTCTTTCTCGAATCTACAAAACAAATTAATGCTAGCAAGAATACTAGCTTCTCGTGAGAGCTCGAAACAGATATATTTTTTAATTTTTTATATATTAAAAGAAAAGAAGGAAAAACAAGAAAAATACTTTTTAGTTTTTTATTTGATAAAATAAAAGAAGGAAAAACAAGAAAATAAATAGACTCACAAAAAGACACTGACTCAAGAGCATAGAAAGAAAAACATTCACCAATTAGAGAAAAATCAAAAGATAGAATTGTCATAGACTCAAAAGCTTCAAATTCTACCTCCTGGTCTAACTCAACAACATAAGGCTCGACTTCTTCCACTCTCTCACTAACTCCATCCTAGTGTGTGCTACAAGGTTCTAGTTCTTTTAGATCTAAAGCACAATCCTCTAAATGCCCATACTCCGAAAAATGTGAAGGACTGGGATCCTGAAGGTCTATAAGTGGGTCAGTGATCAAGTGACTCACCGAACTATCTAAGGGCGTGGGTCCTCCTTCACTATCTTCCTTAGGGTGTTCAACCTCAGACGAGTCTAAATACATTTGTTCTCTAAGAGAGGCAAGTGTATCCGTTAGGCGTTGAATTGACTCCCCTATTTGACTATTCATCTTTTCTATTTGCCTATTCCTCTCTTCTGTGGTTCTTATATATTCTAATAACAACATTTTAAGGGAAGATTCGTCTTCTACCAGGGTTTCTTGAATATAGGAAGGATATGGCTCAAAACCCCTAGGATATGGTTCATAGGCCCAATTGCTCTGATTATATCATACATATGGTTCCCATAAGTCATAGGGCTAGTATGATAGTAATTAGGCATTTGGTAGCCATAAGATTCATATTCCTCACTAGAAGACTCTAAATTGACAGAGGAATGATCATAAGAAAAAGAACTATATTGTGGTTGCTCATTGGGCACAGAAGACCACCCAAAGTTATCATAAGCCATAATAAAGTAATGAAGCAATTATAACAGGCTCAACAAACACAATATGCACCAACACAACCAGAAAAAAAAATAATCAAGACTCAACAAAGATAAAAACACGAACAAAGACAGCAAGACACACCCAACAAAAAAAAGGATAAAATGTTAAAATCAACTCACACAAGATAAGAATCAAAACTAGTCCCCGGCAACGCCGCCAAAAACTTGATGCGAAAATATCAGGTGCCCAAAACTAATGTAAATTAGAATAAGACTCTGACACTTTTATGACGTGCAAGTATACACGGTCGACTGCAGCAAGTGATAAGTTAAGTATCGATCCCACGAAGACTGGCTGAATCTAAATGATTGAGTGTCCTAACAAATTTTTCTTATTTTAGTGCAATGCATGAGTGTGCAATTTACTATTTAAAATAAATAAGTTGATACGATAAGTAAGAAAGATAAGTAAGATGCAAGAAAATAACTAAATTTAAATTAGGGGAGAGGAGAATGCAAATAAGAGCGCAGATGCAAGAGATGAGATTTTTAATGAAAAATAGGCTCGCGTTAGGTTGGTGTTTTCATGTTCAATTGGAATGAAAATTTGAGTGATGCCTTGAATTTACCTACTCATTATTCAAATGATTTCTTTCAAAATCACTAAGTTTTAAAACCTACAAGTTCTCAATTGAGATCTAAATTATACTCATGATTTTAGGTTCTAGATGGGTTAATTATCTCTAATCAACTCAAGAATCCTAGAATGAAATTTTAGTTTTCTAATTCAGTAGCTCTCTCAAGTTCATGAATTCTAGAGAAATAAAAGTGGCCAATTCTAATTCTCGTGCAACGTTAAATTCAATAAAATTTCATAAATTCAATCAATGGTATCAACCATAAATTTAATCCAAAATTACATTAAAACAACTTAACCCCTGCCCAAGACAATTTAGTTCATGATTAAAATCGAGTCACAATCTCTAAATTAAGCATGCTTTTATTGATCAATGAGTTCATGCAAAACAACCAACAACATTAACTAAAACAGCCTAAATTAACCACAATTCTAGCCTAAGACAGTCATGAGTTCGGTCTAAAACAGTGAGCAAAAGTAGTCTAAATCAGTATATGAACAACCCAAAAATTTATTATTAAATTGGTAGTTTACAACGAGCAATAAACTTAGAGATAGGGAAAACGTTACACGACAGGTGGCAATGCTTTTGCTACAGCAATTGCCTAGCAGCAACCCTCTGTCGATGGTCTGCAGCAGGACACTTTGCTTCAGCAAAACCCTTTGGTTGGTTTCAGCAACAATGTGCCAATTGCTTCAGCAAATGGCTCAATCGCAACAGTTTTTTTTAGGTTCTGTCCGACAGTGATATCGGATAAACCGAAGCACTGAACGACGATCCAACCGACTGCTTATGAGTCTTGAACATGCTGACAAAATTGCAGCACAATCCAACGGTTGAAACTCCGAAAAAGGACAACTTTGTGAGCGTTGTTTGTGAAAAACTAAACTGCAGTGGTCGCCCAACGTGACAGCAATATCTTACATAGAAACCCTCCAAACGACGATCCAACCGTTAAAACTGAAGCTCTATGAGTCTCCAACAGGACGATAAAATTGTGGCAAAATCCAACGGTTGAATAGCCGGAAATAACAAGTTTCGTGAAAGACGTCTGTAAAAACCGAACTGCAGTGATGCTCTCGATTTTGCTACAACAATGGTATCTCAGTTTTGCTACAACAATGACACCTTGAAGCTTCAATTTTTCCTCACTCACACTATTGCTACAGCAATGGAACCTTCACGATTTTCCTCTCCAACGCACACTTTTGCTGTAGCAATCGCTCGTTCTCTCTCGGTCTCTTTCTCTTGTCGCCAATTCTCTCCAACTCCTCTTTGACACTTGTGAACCCTAACCTCCTTATACAAGATGGTGTTACCCTAACTCTGTAATTTACAAAAATACCCTTGTCTAAAATGCCCTTAGGGCTCCTATAATTTTCAAACATCTCCTGCACATAGAAAAATCCTAATAAATTCATTAATTAAAATATGGATCCAATAAATATGATAGGATTTTTCTAAAATTAAAAATCTCGTTTTCCGGTCTTTAATTATTGTTAGCTTATTTTTCCAAATTTCTTAAATTAAAGCATAAAAAACATCAAAATTAATTCTTTTCGAACCTAATGCTTAAATTCCAGATTTTAAAGCTAACACACACAATTTAGGGATAAAATAACATGAGACTCAACAAATTTTATGCAATTCAAGTAGATTGAGCACTAAAATTCTATTAAAATAACTCTCCTATGGCGAGTTATCAAACCCCCAAACTTGACTACTCATTGTCCTCAATGAGTTCTATTCTCTAAAGACTTTAAAGACCTTTAAAGACTCAAATCATTTGGGTAACTAAACAAGGATTGAGAACTTATGCTCTAGCTACAAGTCACCATTCATTCATTGCTCTCTAAGTGGCTCACCCGTGGTTTCCTAGTTACACTTATGCATCAATAACCAAGAGCAAATCAACTAGGACTCGACACCTAGCCTCAAGCTCAACCACTAGAATCCTCATCATTCAAATCAAGCAACTCATAGTTAAAGATAAGTCACACTCCAAAACTTGTAAGACTACAATTTAATGATCATTCTTTTTTATTTTATTTTATTTTTTATAAAAATAGATATGTACATTATTCCCCTCCATTTCCATAAAACTCACTACTTAGTGCTATATTTTTTTTTTGTTTCTTTCTCCTTTTTTTTACTCTCTCGTAGTTCTTAGAATAGCACACGTGATTAGCTGTCACAATCATACTAGAAGAGCGTATGCTTGTGAACCTCACAGTGATAAGTCGTGCCATGATGCGATCGAGGAGGACGGTGCATCATCTAACACACCAAGATAGGTGGGCTCAAAGGCATGTGAGACTGGGGCCAACCGTGTCGTCGGCGGAGTCGATGTATGGGTGTATGACTCCTCGCCAAAATGACGTGCAAGGGAGGAAGACCCAATATTTCATATAATATACTTTAGGAAGTACCTATTATTAGATAATATGTACATAGTTCCTAGGTTTACTAGAAACCTAGTTTTGATATCCTGCCTATTAGAACAAAATATTTATGTTTCTTTCAAGAGTAATAAAGCGTTTATTTCTCGAAATGGAAATTTGATTTGTTCTGCTTCGCTTGAGAGCAATTTATATATTTTGAACCCTAATTCGGTCAAAAGTATTTTGAATACCGAATTGTTTAAAACAGCAGAAACGCAAACTAAGAGAGTAAAAGTTTCTCCAAAAGAAAGTGCCCATCTTTGGCATCTACGGTTATGCCACATTAATCTCAATATGATTGAGAGACTAGTGAAGAGTGGACTTCTAAGCGAGTTGGAAGAAAACTCTTTACCGGTATGTGAGTCATGCCTTGAAGGCAAAATGACCAAACGTCCTTTTAGTGGAAAAGGATATAGAGCCAAGGAGCCCCTTGAGCTTATACATTCTGACCTTTGTGGTCCGATGAATGTTAAAGTACGAGGTGGTTACGAATACTTCGTATCTTTCATAGATGACTTTTCGAGGTATGGGTACATTTACCTAATGCATAGGAAGTTTGAAACTCTTGAAAAGTTCAAAGAGTTGAAGACTGAGGTTGAGAACCTGTTAGGTAAAACTATAAAAACACTTCGATCGGATCGAGGTGGAGAGTATATGGACACTGAATTCCATGACTATATGATAGAACATGGAATTACGTCTCTACTCTCAGCACCTGGTATGCCACAGCAGAATGGTATATCGGAGAGGAGAAACAGAACCCTGTTGGACATGGTTCGGTCGATGATGAGCTATGCTCGTCTCCCTGATTCTTTTTGGGGTTACGCAGTGGAGACTGCGGTATACATTTTGAACACAGTTCCGTCGAAAAGTGTTTGTGAAACACCTTTCGAACTCTGCCATGGTCGTAAAACCAGTTTACGTCATTTCAGAATTTGGGGATGCCAGGCCCATGTGTTGGTGTCAAACCCGAAGAAGTTGGAACCCCATTCAAAGTCGTGTCTCTTTGTAGGTTACCCAAAAGAGACTAGAGGTGGTTTCTTTTACGATTCTAAGGATAATAGGGTGTTTGTGTCGACAAACGCCACTTTCTTGAGGAAGACCACATCAGGGATCACTTACAAAAGAGTAAGATTTTGTTGAATGAAATGGACAGTTCATCAGCAAGAGTTGCTGATGGTGCTAGTACGTCAACAAGTGTTGTTGATCCTAACTCGTCTAGTCAAATCTGTTCCCAAGAGTTGGGAATGCCTCGACGTAGTGGGAGGGTTATGAGACAGCCTGAACGTTACATGGGTTTAACTGAAACCCAAGTCGTCACTCCTAATGATGACTGTGAGGATCCATTGACCTATGATCAGACAATGACAAACGTTGACAAAGACGAATGAATTAAAGCTATGGACCAGGAAATAGGGTCGATGTACTTCAATTTTGTCTGGGAGCTTGTGGACCAATCGGATGGGGTCAAACCTATTGGTTGCAAGTGGATCTACAAGCGTAGACGTGGCGTAGATGAGAAGGTGCAGACCTTCAAAGCTCGACTAGTGGCAAATGGTTTTACCCAGGTGGAAGGGGTTGACTATAAGGGAACCTTTTCACCTGTTGCCATGGTAAAGTCGATTAGAATCCTTCTGGTCATTGCCGCATATTATGACTATGAGGTATGACAGATGGATGTCAAGACCGCCTTTCTGAATGGCAACCTTGACGAGACCATCTACATGGACCATCCCAAAGGGTTCATTGCCCAAGGCCAAGAGCAAAGAGTTTGCCGGCTTAAAAGGTCTATTTATGGACTGAAACAAGCCTCGAGGTCTTGGAATATAAGGTTTGTTGAGGCGATCAAATCTTATGGCTTTAATCAAAATATTGACAAGCCTTGTGTCTACAAGAAAATCGTTAACAGTACTGTCGCATTTTTAATATTGTATGTGGATGATATCCTTCTCATTGAGAATGAGGTAGTATTTCTTACTGACATTAAGGAATGGTTGGCTTCGCAATTCCAAATGAAAGATTTGGGAGAGGCACAGTATGTTCTAAGTATCCAGATAGTCCGAAACCGGAAGAACAGAACGCAAGCCATGTCTCACGCGTCTTATATTGACAAGATGTTGTCTAGATATAAGATGCAGAACTCCAAGAAGGGCTTGCTGCCTTTCAGGCATGGGGTTCACCTGTCTAAGGATCAATGTCCTAAGACACCTCAAGAGTTTGAGGATATGAGACGAATCCCCTATGTTTCAGCTGTAGGGAGCCTCATGTATGCCATGTTGTGTACTAGGTCCGACATCTGTTATGCAGTTGGGATTGTCAGTAGGTATCAATCCAATCCAGGATTAGATCACTGGACAACCGTAAAGACAATCCTCAAGTATCTTAGGAGAACGAGGAACTACAACCTTGTGTATGGGAGTGGGGATTTGATCCTTACGGGATATACAGATTTTGACTTTCAGACCGATAAGGATTCTAGGAAATCTACTTCGGGGTCAACCTTCATTCTGAATGGAGGAGTTGTAGTGTGGCGAAGCATCAAGCAGGGATGCATCGCTGATTCCACGATGGAAATCAAATATGTTGCGGCTTGTGAAGTTGTAAAGGAAGCTGTTTGGCTTAGGAAGTTCATGCTAGATTTAGGAGTTGTTCCAAATATGAACTTGCCGATCACGCTGTTTTGTGACAACAGTGGTGCAGTAGCCAACTCGAGAGAACCTCAGAGTCATAAAAGGAGCAAGCACATTGAGCGTAAGTATCACCTGATACGGGAGATTGTGCACCGCAGAGACGTGACAGTCACACAGATAGCTTCGAAACACAACGTTGCTAATCCATTTACAAAGGCCCTCACGGCTAAGGTGTTTGAAGGTCACCTAGAGAGTCTAGGTCTTCGAGTGCTTCCTGACTAGGGCAAGTGAGAGTATTGTAAAGGGGTATTCAATGCCCTAGTTTATTGTATTACTTTGTTGTATTACTTTATTGTACATTTGAGAAATGTATGATGTACTCCACTAGCTTAGTCCAAGTGGAAGTTTGTTGGGATGTATGTCCTCATCTCATGTAGTTTGTAATATTTCAAGTTGTAAATAAATAAGAGTTATTTATTTGAGTGGTCGGGTTGTCGAAACCCTCCAAAATATTTACTGATTTTCTAGATCTAACTTGTAGAAATAGTGGACCAGGTTGAATCCCAAGGGAACCAATCGAATTAATTTCTCAAAGTTAAAAATAATAATGATAACAAAAATAAAGGGGGAGTTTGAATTGTCGAACAAAAAATGAAATTAAAAAAAAAAAGTAAAAAGATAATTTTATGCAACTTCCAATTTAAGGATATAAATTTCATCCAATTGTAATCTTGATCATAAGTTTCAAAAGGAAAAAAAGAAATCAATTTTAATTTTGCTAATTCAAGAACTCAGTCAATTTACTCGGAAAAGCCGCAATAAATATAAACTCTCCTAATTTAATTGATCTTAACCAAACATCAAAATCAAAACTTATAATTTAATTCATTGGGTACGATAGCATTCCCTATTGATTAAATAATAGCATTAAAAGCAATGAGAAGACTAAACCAAAATTAACTAATTGAGATAACTACAAATTAATTAATTTTGTTTCTTTGTTTCCCTAGAGTCTATTATGCAAGCTATGTAAAATGGAAAAGCCATTAATTACACACACATAAGTCAACCCCTTACTACATTTTTTCAATCATTTGTGACAATTACGGATCACAAAATCATGGATAACAATAAATTGATTGAAACTAAATTAAGGCGTCAATTTAATTAGTAACGATCAATCATAAAAATAAAACAAGAAACAAAGAATTCTTAAATTAGAAACAAAATTTCAATTAGGTCTAAAGCCTCACAAAATTACAATTGGAAATGAAATAACCCTTGAATCAGAAATTAAAGCTTAGCCACACATGGTGGAAAAGCAAGAATAACTGTAAAGGGGAGAAAACATAAAATAAAAAGGGTAAAAACAAAGAACTAGAACACTAAAAACAAAGAACTAGAACACTCTCTAAAGTTTTCTTTTTGTAGAGAACACTAAAACTCTGCACTTCTTTACTCAATGCATTGCCCTCTTTTTATACTTGAAAATGACCAGAAATAGATCCTTATATGTGCCATTTCTTGTGTGCCAAACCACAGGATAATTTTTCCCTTGCATTTCTCATGGAAGACTCCATGCATGTATGCCACCTACACAAGGAAGAAAAACAAAAACAAAAGAAAAAAAATTAGATAATAAGCTTTTTTTTTTTTCTTTTCATTCTTTTTATGTTTTTTTATAATTTTAATTCTTTTGTTATTTTCAATTCTCTCATTCTTTTGTTTTTCTATTTTTTTTTCAATTTACGAATTTGAACTAAAATATGCTTTTTAGACTAGTTCCACTAAAAAATGATAATTTGTCACCTAAACTAAATTGGATACAATTTCAACAATTAAACATATTATTCACTTAGAATGTAAGGAAATTAGATATAATAAGTATAATTAATTTCTACTCATTTATTTGAGCCATGTGATATAAATAAGAGTTATTTATTTGAACTTTGTGTCTCGCATATTTCATAAACTTAATCCAATAAACTAAGCTCCAGGGTCATTGTATTAATGAGAGAACTAGAACTTGAACGGTGTGTAATGGACACACATGGAGGATCACGTTCGAGTTAATGACCCGAACGGTCTACAATATATGGATAGGATTGGAGACCTAATCCTGGATATGTTGTGGATGCGACCCGCTTTGTATTAAGATACAAACGAGGTGATCTGACTCGTTCATGTGGTTGACATGCGAGTGGGGGCATCCTGTGCAATGAGATTGTACAAGACCGGACCGTGAATTATTAGACTTACTGATGTAACACCGCTAACAGTATAGGGGTAATAATTTCGTAGATGACCATTAGTGACTCGACCTTAATCCTGAGCGTGTTACGGACTCCTTTCTGCGGGGGTCTGTCCTTTGACTAGTACGAGTGAGAGTGGCCACTAATGCTCGCCCAATATGCCTATCTTCTCAGGGACAGGACCACGTGGGGAGCTGGGAACTTGACTACGCAAGAAGGAATTCACTCGTTCCCGACTTAGGGAAACTAGAGGGGTTGTTCCCTTAAGTGCTGTCTCCAGGGGTTGAACAACGGGGCCCCACTCTCTCATTGGTCTGAGAGAGTTGTTGCTTATGGTTGGACCATGCAACGTAGTTGTTCATTAGAGGAGCAGTGGGACTTAAGGAGCGAGAGGTAGACATAGGGGTAAAACGGTAATTTGACCCAGCAGTGTCTACGAACAACCAGTGAAGGGTCGACTCACAGGTATTGGTTATATCGATGAACACAACTTGTCATACAGTAATGGGAGTGTAACTACGGGCTTTAGTGGAGTGTTACCGTAGCTAATAAATGTTGAATAACTTGGTCAAAGAGTTTGACAAGTTAGTCTCGGATCATTGGAGCTCGTCACGTGTAGGTCCATTAGGTCCCTCGGTTGGCTCAAATTAGACAAATTGAGGGTTTACAGTTTGGTGTGAATTTGAAGTGTTCAAATTCATTACTTGGGTATTTATGTTGTTTATATGAGATATAGATGACATAATATATAGTTTGATGTGAATGAGATTCATAATAAACTATAGTATAACCTAATTGATTAATTAGTGCTATTTGGAGAAATTGAATTGAGAGAAATTAAATTGAATGTGATTCAATTTAAAATTCCACATTTATGCAAATGAGATTTGTATAATAAGGTATGAGATACCTTATATTATGTGATATGCAAATATGATTTGTATATCATATTGTTGTGGTAATATTGTGATTTGGTGGAGGTTTTAACTCCATCACACAATAGTATATAAATGCTTTGCACGAAGCTTTTGGTGAGACAATTGTCATTTTTTAGACTTTCATCCAAAGAGAGCTTCTCACCCTTCTCTCATTCTCTCTCACGCTTCTCTCATTCTCTCTCAATTCTCTCTAGAAAATCTCCTCACCCAAAACCAAAGGGAGTCCCACATACTCTCCCTCAACCTCCTGAGAACAACCGAGAAGACCCTGTGGAGGTGTTTTGCTGTTCGGATCGAGGATCGTGTTCGAGGAGATAGTCCGTTCGAGAGAGATTGCGACCGGAGGAGGAAAGCGTTGAAGAAAGGTTCTTCAACAAGTAAGTAGCATTATCCTTACTGTTTTTCTTCTCTTTAATGCATGTTTAGCCTAGAATTAAAGTTGTTTAGTTCAATTTTAAGATAGAATTACATAACAGATCAATGACGTTTCACAACGTCTTCCGCTGCGGGAATTCCAAATCCCTTCAGGATGTTTGTCCTAATCTCGTATAGTTTGTAAATTACTATTTGAAATTAATAAAGAGTTATTCATTTCATCATTTTGTGTCTCACATTTATTACAAAGTTTGTCCAATAAACTAAGCTCCAGAGTCATTGAATTTATGAGAGAACTAGAACTTGAACGGTGTGTAGTGGACACACAGGGAGGATCACGTTCGAGTAAATGACCCGAACGGTCTACAGTATATGGATGGGGTTGGAGACCTAATCCTAGATACGCTGTGGATGCAACCCGATTTGTATTAAGATACAAACGAGGTGATCTGACTCGTTCATGTGGTTGACATGCGAGTGGGGGCATCCTGTACAATGAGATTGTACAAGACCGGACCGTGAATTATTAGACCTCTTCGATGTAACACCGCTAATGCGGTATGGACTAATAACTTCGTGAATGACCATTAGTGACTCGACACGAATCTCGAGCGTGTTACGGACTCCGCATGCATGGTCCGTCTTTTGACTAGTACGGGTGAGAGTGGTCACAGTTACTCCCCCAACATGCCTATCTTCTTAGGAATAGGACCAAGTAGGGAGCTGGAAACTTAACTATGCAAGATGGAATTCACTCGTTCCTGCCTTTAGGGAAACTAGAGGGGTTGTTCCCTTAAGTGTTGTCTCCAGGGCTTGGACAACGGGCACCCACTCTCTCACTGGCACGAGAGAGTTGTTGGGTATGGTTGGACCATTACAACGTCCTTGTTTATTAGAGGAGCAGTGGAGACTTAAGGAGCAAGAAGTAGACACATGGGTAAAACGGTAATTTGACCCAGCAGTGTCTACGAACAACCTGTGAAGGATCGACTCATGGGCATTGGTTATATCAGTGGACACGTAATGTCTTACATTGACGGGAGTGCAGCTACGGGCTTTAGTGGAGTGTTACCGTAGCTAATGAGTGTTGATTAACCGGGTCAAAGAGTTTGATAGGTTAATCTCGGATCATTGGAGCTCGTCACTGTAGGTCCGTAAGGTCCCTCGGTTGGCTCAAACTGGATTATAAGAAAGTTTAATGTTTTTGGTGTGAATTGAAGTGTTCAAGTTCACTAAAGGGCATTTATGTCATTTATATGAGATATGAATGATATAATATATAGTTTAATGTGAATGAGATTCATAATAAACTATAGGTTAGCCTAATTGTTGAATTAGGGTTAATTAGGAGAAATTAGATTGAGAGATGTTAAATTGAATGTGATTCAATTTAAAAATCCACAATATTGCAAATGTGATTTGTAATATGAGATATGAGATATCTTATAATATATGATTATGCAAATATGATTTGCATAACCTATAGTTGTGGTAAAATGGTAAATAGGTGGAGATTTCAACTCCACCTATCACCATTATTTAAACCCCTTTGCAAGAAGGGTTTCATAATCAATCTCTCATTTTTGAAAATCTCACCAAAAGAAGAGATCACTTTCTCTCAATTCTCTCTCAAGCTTTCTCCTCCCAAAACCAAAACTCAAGATCCCACCATCTTCCTTCTTCCAAAAGAAGAACAACCTAGTAGCCAAGTGGTTGTGTTCGTTCTTGATCGTGAGAAGGGTTCGAGATCATTGAGTTCGAGAAACCACGAAGAATTCGTGGATCGTTGGAAGGAATCTTGAAGAAAGTCTTCAACAAGTAAGTATTGTCTTTAACTTATTGTTTTTCTTCCATCTTATGCATGTTTAGCCTTAATCTAAGAGTTAGATTGTTTTAACGGAATTTAAGTTGCACAACATCACCGCGACGATTCGATCGTCTTCCGCTGCGTGGGAGTTTCATTCCCTTCAACTAGGTGGTCATCGACAGTGATTGCTAGGTGGTCAAAATTTTGGGGTGGTTGTCAACTATGGTTGTCAGGTCGTCAGAGTGGTCTTCAACTATGATTAGAAGTTGTTTAGTAGTCGAAGTGATTGTCAGATGGTTGTTGTCGGTGGTTCGGATGAGTCAGGGTTGCGGTGGTTAGGGCATCAACGTATCATGTTGTTGGGGTGGTCGAGTCGCAGGAACGATCGTTAAATTAATTTATAGAGTTTTCATCGTAGTTATCGATGGAGGTAATCGTCACAGTGGTCGGGTTGTCGGTATGGTCGTTAAAGTTTTCGTTATCGGTAGTGATCAGGTAGTCGTCGGAGTTGTCATTAGAGTTAGTCAGGTCGCCAGTATAGTTGTCAGAATTGTCATAAGAGTTGGTCGGGTCGCTGGGGTGATTATCGAAGTTGTCATCGGAGTTGGTTCGGTCACCGGTGTAATCGTCGGAGTTGTCGTTGTTGGTGGTCGTCAGAGTTTTCATCGGAGTTGGTCGGGTTGCCAGTGTAATCGTCAGAGTTGTCGTTATTGATGGTCGTCGGAGTGGTCATCGGAGTAGTCGCTAGAGTTGTTGTCGAAGTTGTCATCGGAGTTGGTCAAGTCACCAGAATAGTCGTCGGAGTTGTTGTCATCGGAGTTGTTGTCGAAGTGGTCATTGAAAATGAAAAACAACAAATGGAAGTGAAAAAACATGGTATAAAATCTATAGAGTTATGCTATAGTAACCTAGAGGGTTGCCTTGTACCAAATCCCTAACCCAAAATCATGGGCCCCTAACAAGTATGTACGTTTTAACGGTTGAACACTTCTTTTTTTTTTTGAAGATCTTTATCGGTTGAACGTAGTCACATTCACGAATTATTTTTCATTTACAAAATTACAAAATTCATAAATATAAATATGACAAATTGACAATCCGTTTACTTGCAAAGGGAATAAAATACGACAATCCGTTTTCTTTTGCTCCGATCATAATTTCCTTGCAAGAAATCCTCTCCCGCGTATCTCTCTCGCAAATCCTGTCGCCCACTCTCTGGTTCTCTTTCTTTCTTTGTTTCTGTCATTCTCTCAATTGATATTGCGATACGATGCTATATTCCTCAGCGTGAAAGGTGCGTCTCTTCAAAGCATTCCGCAAAAGGTTCCTCAGCGTGAAAAGTGAAAGGTGCGTCTCTTCTCTTGAAAGCCTCTCTATGTCTCTTTCTCTCTGTCGCTCTCTCAGTTTGTCTTTCTCATCTCTCTTTCAATCTATTTTGCAGGCCTTGATTGCGCAAAAGGCGAAAGATTCCTCAGTGTCGAACGTATTTTTTGATTAAAACCCAAACCCCTTCATAAACCCTCGAAATTTATCTGCATATGCTGTTGTTATGCCCTCGAATTGGCCGTAAAGCAGTTTCATCATCCGCTCGCGTCCTCTCTGCAACTTCTATCCGCCTTTTCTCATCACCTGCACAATCAACAGCGGAGACACAAGCTTCCTCGGCGGCCGCTACGCTAGCTTCAATGGCGGCGCAGCACCCCAAAGATGAGGACTATCTTAATTCGGTCATTCCCAAACGCGTCCAACTTTTTCAGTCGATACAGGCAAAGCTGCTTGCCGACCGGCGTTCTCTTCCCTCTGATCCAATCGAGTTAGTATAACGTTGGAAACTGTGGAAATGGATAGCCTATGCTTCTATTATTTGAAATTCGATTTTTATTTGGTTCTTTTATTTTTAGGATCACCTTGTCGGATGGGACGGTGAAGGAGGGTAAGAAATGGCAAACAACACCAATAGATGTAGCAAGAGAAATCTCGAAAAGTTTGGCTGCGAACGCTTTGATTGCACAAGTTGATGGAGTTCTATGGGACATGAGCAGGCCGCTAGAAGGTGACTGTGAGCTTAAGCTGTTCACCTTCGAAAGCGATGAAGGGCGCGACACGTTTTGGCATTCTAGCGCTCATATACTTGGACAGGTTGATAGCCACATGTATTCTCATGCGTTCAATCTGAACTCATTAATTACAATCGTAACACTGTTTCACCTGTATTGTTTTTTCTGGGTTTAGTCGCTCGAGGTGGAGTATGGTTGCAAGCTCTGCATTGGACCCTGTACCACTAGAGGAGAGGTATGTCTATATATGTTTCGTGATGATCCATATTTCGTTGACCAAACAAGTAAAAATAAAAGAAACAGGGGCCAAGATATTCTGAAAGTGGAAACCATCTATTATCTATTATTAAACGTGACCCAAATTGCCTTAATTGTTATTTTGGTTCTCCAACGGCAAAAGGAATTTGCCCATCTTATTGCTATACTAGCTAGGTATGTTGAATATAGAGAAAAGGATTTAAAGACTATTGAGAAGCACGTCTGCCAATCTAACCTGGTATTCTCTGGTAATGCCTCTAATAGCTGAGCTGCAATTCATCTTAGTTCTGTTGCCTAGAGAAATGCTCTGTAGAATGAGAAAAATTCCGAAAGAACTCGAATTCTTTTACATACCAATTGTAATAGGAGATTCTTTCTTTCAATCTCTACTAGCCTAGTTTGCATTTAGAAGCTTTCAGAATGTGGCCAGGCTAATTGAGGTTTAGGATTCCTGCTTCTCATCCTCCAAGTGATTTTCGATTATATCCATATTTCATATTCTCAATCACCTTCGCTTTCGTTGTCCATATTTAGCCTATATCTTTCTTCTCTCTTTCATAAGTCCCTTGCCAATGCACTTCCCCGTTAATGACCACAACTCCATGTTATTTGGATGGTGTGGTTATCATCATCAACGTATGCTAAATCTTCATCCATACTCTTCAACAACGTGAGTTATATTATTTTGACCACATAAATTCATGCGTTGTTTAGCTAGATGCTTCTCTTATAGGAAACCCGAGTGAGGATTGTTATAAACCATCTTTTGTCCATTGTTGTAAGCCCAAATATTGATCCTCTTATAGGAAACCAAAGTGACGATTGTTATAAACCATCTTTCTTCCATTGTTGTAAGCCCAAATATTGATCGGACTTTCCGAGATCAAACAACAGTTGTGTTTTTCTTCCTCAAGTTTTGGGGAAGTCAACAAACATCCATATGGTTAACTCTGATTTCTATTTCGAGCATTAAGGCAATGGGGTGAACATCATGGAAAACATTGTGTACACCGAGGGACGGGGTTCGCAACACCCAGCTATCGAGAGCAGACTAGCGACCGCATCTCCTGGCATAGGGGAAGAGCTTCCATATATGATGGCAATCCAAACATCTGGTAAAAGGTGTTTCATAAGTGGTTCTGCAGAGACTTCCACATAAGATAGGGTTAATTGTAACAATTTGCAAAAAAAATTTGGCCCAATTGCAAACGTGTCTTTTCTTTATCCTATTTGCAAATATGGCAAAAAAGTAAGTCCAACCCAAACAAAATCTGCGAAGAGTCCAAATTGAGCCTTTATTTAATCCCCTTTTTTTAATCTCACGTTTTTGCAATCGGAAGTATATCAATCGTCTATCAATGATGTACTGTTGATATACCTAATATGAATTATATCAGTGACGTACTACCGATATATCTAATATGAATTATATCAGTGACGTATTACTGATACATTTTATTTAGGTATATCAATGAAATGAAATTTATAATATTCAATATATCAATAGTATATCAAGAATACCTAATATGAAGTATATCAAGAATATAATAGTAATTTAAATTCAATATATTAGATATACTTAATATGAAGTATATAGTGATATATTACTAATATACTTTATTTTGGCATATTAATGAAATGACATTCTTAATATAAATATATCAACAGTATATTGGTAATTCATTATCAATATATCATATATACCTATATGAAATACATAAAGTGTATACCAGTAATTCATATATGAGATATATACATAATATGAAGTATATCATTGATATACTTGATTAAGTTCTTGACTTTATTAATGAATTTTGTTCACTACTTTTTTTGTTGATGCATTAGTTTTGAGTCGATACATTTAGTAGTAAATGAATGATATAATATTAATATACTTCATTGTAAATATATTATTTCGCTGATATATCTAATACGAAATATGTCAATTGTATATCAGTACTACAGATTCATTATACTAGATATACTACTGATATACTCTATTTTAGTTTTTGACTTTTTCAATAGTTATTCGTCACTTAAAGTAATAAAGCATATCACTGAATGAAGTATATCACTGATATATTACTGATATACTCAATGTTGTTAGGTATATCAGTAATATATGAAATATACCAAATATCTTTAATATGTTACTGATGTGCTTCATATAGAGTATATCATTTAACTGATATACCTAAAAGGAATTGTATCTGTAGTATATCAACAATATACTATTAATATATTTTATTTTATTCAACTGATATTCCTAAAAGGAATTGTATCCGTAGTATATCCGTAATATATTATTAATATTCTTCGTTTTAAATATATATTAGTTGATTGATATACCTAAAAGGAATTATATCCATAGTATATTATTAATATACTTCATTTTAAGTATGTATTAGTTTACTGATATACCAAATGTGAAGTATATCAGATATACTACTGATATACTATTGATATACCAAATATAAAGTATATCAGATATACTACTGACATACCTGTTGATTCACCAATGAGGGTAAAATTGAAATAATAAAAAACCGAAAATCAAATTTAGAAAATTTTGCTATATTTGCAAATCTCCAAAAATCATGACTAATTTTGTAATTATCCTAATGTTTTTTGCTACCCATTACTATTCTCCTATATGATATTGCACACAGACAGGATAGTAAGTGCCCTACCTATTGCTCCTTGTGATTCCACCATTCATGTGCAAGTGGTTAGGGTTGGCCGTATAGTTTCTTCCACAAACATTTTCAGCTTTTGTGTAGAACGAAACCTTTTTCAACAGATGCTCGCCATGGTTGAAACCCAATCCAAGGTCTCTTATGAATGCTATCAATCTTATTTGCAATAGCAAACGTTCCAATGATCTCGTAGAATATCTAGATAGTAGGAGTTGTTTAGAAGCGAATACTGACTGCATTGTGTCATCAGATTTTGACCTCAGTGCTCTTGTAGAAAGACAGTCCATGGTACAAAGAACCATGGTGTGAATGGGCAAGCTTCAACACCACTGTGTATTTCACAAATGGTTACGGGCTATCCTGTCCTTCAAAGCGCTTCCTCATCCCACTCTTTGCTTTAAAGTTCAAACTTTAGTTTTTCTGATTTTGAGCACTGTGATATATTTTATCCCGTGCACATAGATCTCTCTCTATGTTTCTTGAAACTCTTCCATTTCAACAGTTTCATACACTTCAACATTTTCTATTTCCTCTAAAATATCCCAGCCTTGTGGAGTTGGAATATCTTGCTACGGAGTTCCATTTTCACTCTCAGAACTATTTGTACAACTAACAAAATTAGTTAATTATGCTTCAAGACGAAAAATAACACTGAATTTATTTATTGTAGTGATCCTCTCATTATTATCTGCATTATCATCAATTGTTCCCACTGTTTCCTCCTTAAATAAATTCCATTCCAATGCCTCTAGTGGAAGCTGGGAGACTATACCTGGAAGCATTTGAACTGATAGGAAACTCAGAACATTCTCCTGGAGTCGTGCATAACTGGTAATGCATTCTGATGCACGTATATTTTCTTAGCAAGCGTTCTTCTTGGCTTGAAATATCAAAAGTAATGCATATAGAAGTGTTTTGGATAGGGAGCTCCATCTGGAAGTTGGGAAAATAATACAATCGACCAAAATATGGGCTTTTAAATCCTTCCTCTAAAAGATATGTCTATTTTGTTGAAACTAAATTGAATGCATATTAGCAGCAAAAACATCACTTACAAAATTTTAGGCTTGATCTGGAAGCTATGCCCCAAAAATCCTTGCTCAGCTAGAAATCCTAAGTCTTGGTGGGACACACCCTTGAAAATTAGAAAGTTGAAAGACTTTGGCTCATGCTACTTTGGAGAAAACAAAAATGAGAAAATATGATCATGAGGTTTTGTTTCCTCATTTAATTGGCAAGAGAGAAATTTTCATTTCAATTTTATCAACAGAGTTGATCTCTTTGCGTGCCAAGGAGCATAAAAAAAAACCTTTCTTCTTTTGGAATTTCAGAAAATTTCAAATATCACGTCCCAAGACAAGGGGGAAGGACCTTGACCTTCAATGAAAGATCCAACATCTTTCAAAGAAAAAGATCTAGAATTTTTTAGGCCTCGTTTAGTAACCATTTGGTTTTTGAAAATTATGCTTTTTTTCCTCACAATTTCTCTACAATGGTTTCCATCTGTCTTAAGGAAACATTCGAGTTTCTAGCCAAATTCTAAAAACAAAAACAAGTTTTTGAAAACTACTTTTTTAGGCCCGTTTAATAACCATTTGGTTTTTTCGTTTTTTGTTTTTGAAAATTATGCTTGTTTTTCCACAATTTCTCTTTTACTTTATGTACAATGGTTTCCATCTTTCTTAAGGTACTATTTAAGTTTCTGGTCAAATTTCAAAAACAAAAACAAGTTTTTGAAAACTTTATTTTTAGTTTTCAAAACTTAGTTTTGTTTTTTAAAACATAGGTAAAAAGTAGATAAGAAAACATAGAAACCCATTGGTAGGAATAGTATTTTTAGGCTTAATTTTCAAAAACAAAAAACCAAAACTCAAATGGTTATCAAACGAGACCTTAGTTTTCAAAATTTTGCTTGTTTTTTTGAAAACATATGTAAATAATAGATAAGAAAACATGAAAACTCAAGGTGGAAATAGTATTTATAGGGTTAATTTTCAAAAACCAAAAACCAAATGGTTATCAAATGGGGCCTTGGTGATCATAGACTCAATCATCTTCTATATGGTGTAAGATGAACCCTCCTTTGTGGTTAGGGGTGGCCATCAATTTAGTTCCTTTGGTTTTTTGCTAAATCATGAATTGAATTTGTGACTTCGATCTTTTGGTAATATGGAATTGAACAAATGTCGAAATAGGAAAAAATAGAAAAAAGTCGAACTGGTCGGTTCGGTTTTTTTAGTTTGGTTCTCTTGGTTTGGGTTTGGGGGCTTATAATCTTGGCCCAATGGGGGATGGTGTGAGGGAGGAAGAGTTGGAGAGAGGTGGGTTGGTGGATGAGGGAGAGCTGAAACCTCAGATTGTGAAAAATAAGGGTTGAGGGTTGATCCATGCAAATTGCACCAAATTTGAGTTGCATTTTAGGTACAATACTTAGAGTTTCTCCTTATAAGTTATCACAAATGAAAATGGAGTTGAAAGTGTAAGGAAACCCCTTACAGTTATATTGGTACGCAGAGGAAAATCAAACCAGAAGGTAATAAAAAGAACCCAACCTCTTAGAGAGGGCTGGTAATCTCTCTTCCTCCCAAAGCTCTCCAGCTAATTCACCAAATGACTGAGAAATAAAACGATCCCCCTAGGCTATATGAAAACTCAAATGCTTCCCATATTCCCTACATGCAGTGGTCCCCCCACTCAGACACTCACTCCCACGGACCTGTCCTTTAACTAATTTGTTGCCGAAATGTCCCCTCTACCCCTCCTTTGATAAACATTTCTAATTGGAGGCCTAACAGAAAGTTACCTAATGGGTTGTTTATTAATACTCAATTAGGGGTGATGTGAGAGGAGAGTCAAAACCTACTGCCGTGAGAGAGAGTTGAAATTTCGTGATGTGATTGTGTGAGAGAGAGAATCGAAACCTTATGATTATGAGAGAGGGAAGGGAGGGATGGAGAGGGATGTGGGTAAGGGAGACTTAGAGAGGCATGGGGAGTGAGAGGAGCGATGGAGGTGGAAAGCGATCTAATCTATTAGCAATAGAGAGGGTTAGGGTCTACCACCACAAATGAAACGGAAAGGAAGGAAGATTGAAATGGAAAGGATGTCCATTTTCTCATTTCTTATGGAACAAATATTTGAGTTCGTTTGGCTCGTGGTAGGGAATGCGGTGCCATGATTGAAGAGGTGCTTATGAATCCACCTTTTCAGGATAAAAGAAGAGATTTGTGGCAATCCACAAATCTTTGTTGTGTTATGGGAAATTTGGCTGGACCTTTGTTTTCTTTCTTTTTTTCTCAATAAAAGCTCAGTTTCTTATAAAAAAGTGGGGATTTGGCTCGACAGACATGACAGAATTTTTAAAGGGGCTGAGAGATCTTGGGGGAGGTTACTAGGTTTAACACGTCCTTATGGGCATCTGTTATCTGGCCATTTTGTAATTATGAGCTTGGCTCTTGGATTGGAGTTTGTTTCTTTAGTTTGTATTTGTACCTTTTTTTGGGCTTGTTTCTTGTATGCCACTGTACATTTTTGTATTTTTCTCTATGAAAGCTCGGAGATCTTATCCAAAAGAAAAGGGAGGGGGCTGGTAACTTTAGGGTTTACATATATAGGTTTAGTTTGGTATTTGATTTTATTCTTTATCACATCTTTTATCAGAGAGCTTAAATGAACGGAAATTTTTTTTATTTTCTAAATTTTAGAACTGAGATATCCAAACGTTCCTAAATAACAACTAAAGACCTAACAAAACAAAAAAGGGTTCCAATCCAAAACAATAAGAACAAGAAGTTAGTTACAAAAAGTCTTTAGAAACAGATGCCTAAGAAGAGATGTTAGATTTGGCAGCCTACAATTTTTCCCAAGATCTTTCAAATCCTCAAAAAAGTCTCTCATTCCTCTTCAGTCAAATATTCCGTAAAACGGGATTAAAATAACTAGCATACCAAATAATTCGATGCCTATCATAAAAGGGAAAATGGCTAAAGTCTCCTCCATCATAAGAAAACAAATTGTTGCTAGCTAAGCACACACCAAACATCTCCTATAAAAGGTTTCAAATAGGGTGAGCAAACCTAAATCTCCAAAGGATGTAATCCAAATTCTCGTCACTGTGTGGCCTCATCAAGAAGGACGAATGCTTTCGAATATGGTCCATAGTGTTGACTCTTCCATGTAAGCCCTTTCAAGTTGTGGTTGACTTGCTGAAATAAGTTACATTGTTGTAATTTGAAAGGGGATAGCTGTGGCAGTTGGGATAAGCTTTTTGTTGCACTGTCCAGGTTGACTGACATAGTGGTGATAGAGTTTTAACACGATATGTAACTTCCCTTCAATTTTTATGCTTGTAGTTCGGTTTCCTTACAGATTAATTGGACTTTCATGACAGGGGTTCTATTACGATGCTTTTTATGATGATTTAGGCTTGAATGATGATCACTTCAAGCAAATTGAGTCTGGTGCACTGAAGGCTGTATCGGTATTGTTCTTTCTCTTTTCTCTTTTCTCCTGACAAGGAGTTTACACCATCTATTTCATATAATTAAAATCTGGCTTTATATATTTTTCCATGTATTTACACGAGGAAGAAGGATGTTAATAGCTATATAAAGAATGTTCATCACTATTTCCTTTCTTTCTTTCTTTATTATTTTTTCTTGGGAGTGAGAGGACTGGTGTTACTTGTAATCTCGTTGTCTTTCTCATATGCTAAATGTCTAACAACTAAGGTTTGGGGACTAATTCTGTATGTGGAAATGCTATGCTAGTGAGTTCTCATCCTAATCCTAGTTAACCTTAGCTTCGTCTGTTATAAAGAATGTAGAGATTCCGTGCAAGTAAACTAATCTTCTGGACTTTTAGAATGCTTGCTTATCATCTATTTATTGACTGTATTAGCATCTTTTTGCTAGAAAATAAAGTGCTGGAAGATTCTTCCCAATAAAGTTTTCAATAATCTGGTCTCATACCTCTTTTATTTTTTTCTCACGGAAAGTTCGGTTATTCATAAAATAAAAGATAATAATAATCTGCTTTGTATGAAATGCCATCATTACAGAGGATCCTTGCTATCAGAGGAATAATTCCTTTTTTTTTTTTTTTTTAAATTTTCAGGAGAGACAACCTTTTGAGCGCATTGAAGTTTCAAGGCAACAAGCTCTTGAAATGTTTTCTGACAATAAATTCAAGGCAATTGAATATCCCTCAAGAAATTTGCAGTTCATTTGATAATTGAGGACTGACATTCTTATGTTCCTATTTATGAATGGTGCTAATCAGGTTGAAATCATCAATGATTTGCCAGAAGACAAGACTATCACTGTTTATAGATGTGGTCCCTTGGTTGATTTATGTCGTGGTCCCCATATACCAAATACCTCATTTGTGAAGGCATTTGCTTGTCTGAAGGTAATGTTTAAACCTCTTCCAAGATATATAGTCAGAAGAAAAATTCAGACATGTTCTGAAAAAAAAAAAATTCAAATATATAATGACCCTGATTATACTACATGTTTGGAATGGCTTGGTGTATACGCGAAGATTTAAATTTGTCATTTCTGGGGATATACTTGGGTTGGTGGCTTAAGGGAAATGCTATGACACTTTGAGAGAGCTCTACTAGAGCTGTCACTAAGTTGAATTGGATTAAAAGGATCAATCACACTTAAAGAAATAAATAGAGATTTTTTGTAGCTTTTGGGATGTTGTACATCGTCATCTTAGGAAAAACTACACAACTTTTTTTTTTCCCTTGTGTTACAAACTTGGATTGTGGTTCTTTATTAGATCCCCTTTTTTTTGGGTTCTTGGGAGGAGATGATCTATCTTCTTGCCCTTTATTATTATTATTTTTTATAAGAAACAGAAGAATATATATTGCTTAGAAGAACATACAAAAGGGGAGATGATATATTCCCACTAAGTCGAAGGGTTATAAAAAGGACTCCTAATTGGCCATAATATGGACAAGATTATAATTACCGAAAGAAATATAGAGAGAACACCAGGTGGAGGCAAAGAGCCTAATGGATTTCCATAACTCATTGAGAGCACACACTTTCTCTTCGAAGACCCTTTGCTAAGAAGCACGGACACGGACACGACACGGACACGACGACGCGCCAATTTCTAAAAATGTAGGACACGGACACGTTGGGGGACACGTTCTTTGTTTTATTTTTTTTAGGTAATATATGTGTATATATATTGTTTTAGTTGAGAACAACCATGAAGAAACTGTTTTAAAAAACCCATAACGAAAAAAACACAACAAACCTTTGAAGGTTGGTGGCAGCATACAATAGAAGTCGTCGGCGTCGGCTGCAGCGGAAGTCGCTGGCGAACTGGTTGTCGTTGGCGGGTTGGTGCGATTGCAAAGGAGCAGAGACTCAAGTTGAGGGTGTGGTGGCGAAGGATTAGGGTTGCAGCTGTTGTTTTGTTGTTTTTTTTTTTATTATTTTTAACATCAAATTGGGCCAACTATTAAGTTGGGCCCGATTGGTTTTTTTTCTCTTTTAAAAGTGGTCAGCGTGTCCCTCAAGTGTCCTTAACGTGTCTTTAGAGTGTCCGAAATTTAAAAAAAAAAGGACACGAAAAAATGCGTGTCGGACACGTGTCCGGACGTGTCTGTGTCCGACACGTGTCGACACCGACACTTAGCCAAATATGAAGTGTCTGTGTTTCTTAGACCCTCTGGTTTCTCTCATTCCACAACTTCCACTGGCTTCACTTTGGTATTCAACCAAAAAATTCTATCCCTATTCTTGAATGGAGTTCCAAAAAACAACTGGAAACAACCTCGTCAACTCTAAGAGGGAAGCACCAGCTCAAGCCAAATAAAGACATAAGCTTTGCCCAAATAGAGCTAGCAAATGCAAACGGACAAGAAAAGAAGAGATGTTGTTAGTTTACCCCATTCATTCTACACATGACACACCAATTGGGAGAAAAGGAGCAGTTCTTGCCCTTATTTTTTGTGTGTATTTTGTTGTTTTGATAATGAAATGTTGTATGTGTACACGTATATATATTTATGAGGCTATCATACTTAACAATTTGAAATTTCAGGCATCATCAGCCTATTGGAGGGGAAGTAAAGATCGTGAAAGCTTACAAAGAGTTTATGGGATATCTTATCCTGATCAAAAACGTTTAAAGGTGCTTTTTATATATAAATTCTGTATGCTGTTAGTTGTTATAAACCACATATTTTAGCTGATTCAGCGAGAATGTGTTGAAGTTTAGGTTGTGATTGAGAATTAATATGATGATTTGAACACAAATGGAAATGTTAAGTTTCTTATGCTTATTGTTCCTTGCTTTAGTTGGCATGTCTTATTTTGAAGTCTGTTTGTGCAGGAATACATCAATATGCTTGAAGAGGCGAAGAAGTATGATCATAGATTATTGGGTACAAAGCAGGAGCTTTTCTTTTGTCATCCCCTTAGGTAGGTACTTGATTAACTCAAAAGTGAGCCACATATGACTATATTACTGTTCTTGAAATCCTCGTCATATCAAATGTAGCCCTGGAAGCTGGTTCTTCCTTCCTCATGGGGCTCGGATCTACAACAAACTGATGGAGTTTATGCGAGCTCAATATAAGGATCGGGGTTATGAAGAGGTCGACATCCAATGTTTTTGGTCCTTATGAATTGTAAAATATATGAAGATATATATAATCTTAGTACCTAACATTTTTAGTTCTTCTGCAGGTTGTGTCACCAAATATGTACAATATGCAACTATGGGAAACTTCTGGTCATGCTGCAAATTATAAGGAGAATATGTTCTTATTTGAGGTTTGGCGTTGAAATAATATCTAGTTATTGGATTTATGTGTATTTCTGAAAAAAAGAACTTGCATATTAAATCAAGAGAGAATTTCAGAAACGCAAGGTAGAGGAAATTTTCAAACTAGCCATAGTTATACAAGGCTCTCCAATTGACTTGAATATCAATAAATATAATTACAAAAGTCCCTGGAGAGAGTATACCCATCTAGAAAGGAAGAAAAAGAAAAACACTATCAAAGCCTTGAGGGGAGTTGAGAAAATATGCTACAAATTTTGCCAATTGTTTTCTAGCAAAATTGTCCAAAGAGATTCACCCTTCCTCTTAAAGATCTTCCTCATAGCAAACTTGCTGGGCAATGAAACGTGAGTGATGGAGTTACAGCATCATCCACAATTTCCTGCTTGAAGGAAAACGAAGCACAAAGAAGAAGCAATTAACAAGAGACAAAAAGATAGTTAAATGTTTCTTCGTCCTTTTGTCAAAAGGATTTGCTGAGATAGGGAAAGGCAAAATCCATAGTGTTAACTTTGTGATGTATTAGGGTCTAAAGAAACGGTCTAACTTTTAGGTATCTTTCACTTCCGAATAAACTCCACATACCTTTGAAACACCTTGGGTTTTGCCACATAAATGTTTGAACAAGGAAAAGAAAGAGAAGAAGATGGAGTTATCAATGGTTAGAATTCTAGAGTCCTCCCGTTCACTAGGCCAAACATTCTCTATCCCCGGTTAGCCTTACCTCCCCTCCAATTTAAAATCATTTAAAAACGTATTTCATTCCACACATCTACTAATTCTGTGTAAAAATAAAATTTATAAATGGAAAAAGTTATTGATTTTCTGAGATTAGTTTTTTGTTCATGAAACAAGAATGATTAATTTACATGGTCACTTGTGCTTTTTTGAAAAATCAACTTAAAGTTTAGGGCTCTGTAAATTGTTTATAGCGTGGATGGGATTTATTTTCATTACATGTCTTCACCTCCAGTGGTAGATGGAATTTGTTTATCCGTTTATGGTCAAGAAATACTTGGTTTGAGCTTATTTATAAATTCTTGTACAGATTGAAAAGCAGGAATTTGGATTGAAACCAATGAATTGTCCTGGCCACTGTTTGATGTTTCAGCATAGAGTCCGTTCATATAGGGGTAAGTTTATGCCAACAAGAGCATAGCTCAACTGACATCAAGTATGACTGATGACTAAGAGGTCATAGGTTCGAATCCCCCCACCCCCAATTGTTGATGTACTCAAAAAAAAAAAAAAAAAAGTTCATGTGCATCCATGCATATATATAAAGTTGCTATCAGTGTTTCTTTTCTTTTTCTTTTTAAATTCTTCTGGTCAGTGTGTTATCCACAGTTCTCTTGACACTCACTTCAATTCTTTGTAGCCTTATTATGTTTAGTGAATTTATCACTCATCTTCTTCTCTTTCTTTCTTTCGTTTTTTTTTGTTTGTTTATTCTTGAATACTCTATTGGTCAATTGTTTCTTTAATGTTTACTATTGATCTGCAGAACTTCCTCTCCGGTTAGCTGATTTTGGGGTTTTGCATCGTAACGAGGCTAGTGGGGCACTGACTGGATTAACTCGTGTGAGAAGATTTCAGCAGGTATTTCTGATCCTGGTGCATACAGGAACTTGTGCAGTATACATTGTCAGTATCTTGTTACCTAGGTCTCTTATGGTTTCCTCTAACTTGGTTCTTTAGGTATAAAAATTTTGTTGGTATGCATACACCATCTTCTTAATAAGTTCAGTCCAATTTTTTTTGCAGGATGATGCTCATATCTTCTGCAGGGAGTCCCAGGTTATTATTATTTAATTGGCACGCAGATAAGTATTGTTTGTGAGTTTATTAAGATTCATTTCTCTTTTCTTTTTTTGTTTTGTGTTCATTATATAGATAAAAGATGAAGTAAGAGGAGTTCTAGAGTTCATCCAATATGCTTATAACATTTTTGGGTTCACATTTGAGCTGAAGCTATCAACGGTATGTTAATTTTTCATATTTTTGTTTAAAGAGTATCGAGGGAATGAATTTTTGTGTTCTCTAAGAAAATTGATGACAAAGCACATGAATTTTTTTGAATAAAGAAAAGGATTTTAAGAATATTCCTTTGTTTTCACCTTCACCTAATTTGAATTCTAGTGAAGTTATCTGATGCATTTTTTTTAGTATGTAGGCCACATGCTACTTTCCCTTGATTATTCTTCGATGAAATTGCTCTCCTGTAAAAAATTATTGTAGTTCAGCGTGAAACTATTTTAGAACGTTGCATCGATTGTCGATTCAATTCTTATTTGAAATTATACTGCCCCGTTAGTTTTTTAGTTCTAGAAAAATATGAAAACTTGCTCTATTACACCAAATCCTCGTGTACGTTGGCTATATGTAAACACCAAATCCACATGCTTCTTGCACCTTGATAGAGCTGCGGGCTCTAGTTTACTTCTATTAATTCAATTTTTGAAAGAGAAACATCAAGTTATAGCATTATAATTCCAGAGCTTCCCTTTATGCTCTCCTTACCAAAGACCAATTGGCTAAAAAAAATACCACCCAACCACACTCTCTCTTCCTATATTCTCAATAATTTGGAACAAAAGAGGTTGCAAGACTTCCAGATGACCCGGTTGGTGGACAACGTTCCTACTAGATTAGCACCTGTTGACCACTGGGTGCATCCAGTGTGTCTTTTGATCCTAGCCACTCGAGGGCTTAGCAATCAGGGCCAAATCATTTGTAAGTTCTGATGGTGAAGGTCCAATACATGAAAAACATGGTGTATATTGAACCCTCTAGCAAATCAAGCTTGTAGGTGCTGCGCTACTTTAGCAATATTCAAGGGCCTGAAGAGCTCAGGGTTCAATTTCTCGTTGAATTTTTCCATACGGGCCTATTGATGAGGATGCAGCTTAAGGTCCACCCATCAACCTTAAATTCAACATCCCATTCAATGAGCATTATCCACTTGCTTCATTTGTTGTGTGCACAAAAAATTCCCCTTGGGCTCATTGATGGCTGCATCTCTCTCAATTGTTGATGAAGGGAAAATACCATTGTCTAATTGCTAGCATAAAAGAGTAAGGTGCAAGATTTCATCCATTCAACAACCTTACAGTTGTGGACATAATAGAAGAATGAGATGATGTTTTATACTAGTATTTTGCAAGCAGTTAACCCAATAATTTGGATAGTAGGAAGAAAATGTCAGCGCCTCTTTGTTTGGAAATGGGTGCACAGTAGCAATAAAATGGTTGGTATTTGGTCAATCTGTCGACCACTACAAGTATGGAATTATGACATTTTAATCTCGATACACCCTCAGCAAGGTTTATCAATAAGTCATCTCACACTTGGTCTGGAACAGGCAATGACAAGGGACATTGCTAGGTATTTATTTTTCTCATTTGATATATTGCACAAACAATGAGAAACTCTCGGAAGACCTTATTCATGCTGCACAATATACTCCCTTGCCAATCGTGCATATGTTCTTAATACTCTAGAATGTTCCCCAATGAAGCATGGACACTTCAGTTTGGGTAATATATCCGTGCTTGACACATGTTGAACAATTTAGTTCGAGTAATGTATCCGTGTCCAAAATGTGTCAGACGCTTGGACACTTCGATACTTGTTGGACACATATTAGACACTTGTTAGTGCAATAGTAGACATGTATTAGACACTAATTGAACAATGTAAATATGACTCCAACATTTGTTAGATGCATATCGAACTCTTGTTAAGCACAATTAATAGATATTAGTAATAATATAGGACAAAAATAATAAATTTTTGAGAGCAAAATACAACAAACTTATTTTTTAAACACATAAATGCATAAACTCATTAACATTCAATTTCCTTTCAATATTAAAATGATATTATTTTAATAAACACATCCTTGTCGTGTCCATGCCTTAGACTTTTAGAAAATGGTGTGTCATCATGTTCGTATTATATCGGATCCAGGGATGACAAAAATACCTGCATGATCGGATCCTTGCCTCGAACGGGTTGGGGAATCTTTGGTTTGACTGCGTGTAGGTTCAACCAAGGATCTTTTTGGGTCCTTGGATGGGGATGGTGTGGGGATTTATTTATTTTATTAATTTTTTTAAAAGTATATGATATATATTATAATTATTTGTAATAATATTAGTATTAATACATAATATTATGCATATATTTTTTAAAATCCTTTAAGCAGCATTGTGTACACTGTTTCTAATTTCATAATGTAATAAGTTTTTGGTTAAAATACCATTTTGGTCCATGTACTTTGAGGGTTATTCCATTTTGGTCCTTGTACTTTCAGTAAAGCTTAAAATTGGTCCTTATTGCACGGTTCAGAGAGCACTTGTGTAAGTGATGCAAGTGAACGTGTCTGAAAAAAGTCATCGTAAAAAGTTTTGTTGTTCGTTAAAGTAAATGCGACCCTATCTATGTTTCTCGATGGCCCAAGAACACGCTCATTCTTCAAATTGTAGAGAGACTTTTGAATTGCGAGGTACCATTACGAGCTCAATATATACGAGTGTTATTAGTGAAATAACTCGAATTTCAAATCATTCACTTGCTTTAACTACTCATGCTATGGATGTGGGAGCATCAACTCCGTTCCTGTGGGCTTTTGAGGAGTGGGAGAAATTATTGGAATTCTATGAAAGAGTCTCGGGAGCCAGGATGCAGCCAAAGATACGCCTTCGCTTATATACCCATATGGTTGACATCAATACCTATATGATTCCCATTGATGTCAACAAGCGAAGGGGTCGAAACTGTATCAAATTCCACAACGATGAATGAATCTTCCCCATCTAAGGCCAGTTCTGGGAGATCCATATACCCAGGGTGGAAAGAATCCGCATTAAAGGTGATCAGAAACGCAATCCCATCTCCAAAAGGACACAGTGGGGAAGATAGTTTTGAGAAGGAGAAACGACATGAGAAAGATGCGGTGGAGTTCGTCTCAGAATCAAGAAACCGAATAGGGTAGACATAAAAAGCTCTACCCACGCCTGAAGCAGAGGAAGAAGAAGAAGAGAGGCAGCTGACTTCTTGAGTGAGACTAATGGCTTTGTTTCTAAAGGAAGTAAGCATCACCAAAGAGGGTGACATTCTTTGCAAGCAAGAAAGGTGTACAAAGCGTGGGAATACTGAAGATGAAAAAGAAAAAGAAATGGCTTCAGAAGAGTCAAACAACAGGAGAATGCATTATAGAGTCACAAATAGGAAAGATCGCTGGGTAGAGACTACGGATTAGACAAACAGAAATACGGGGCGGATGTAAAGCTAAGCAAATAGCTTCGGCTCCAAGAACAGAAGACTGTGTTGGTTGTAAGAGATGTGAATCTGCCTGTCTGATGGATTTCTTGAGTGTTCGCGTTTATTTATGGCATGAAACAACTCGAAGCATGGGTCTAGCTTATTCTTGGCTAAGCGCCACTCAAATGCCTAGTGACATAAAGAAGGGCACTTCGAATACCTTTGAGAAATCGGGGCCATACAACCACTTCACCACTTTGAAAAGCCTACTTAGCTTTAGCGGTAGTGAGTCAAGTCAAGCTAACGCTTCCTTATCCCGATGACGAAAGGATTTCTTCTTTTCTTCTTCTTCACATTCTTATAACGAACTGCTTACCGCACAAATCCCAAGCGAGTAGAACTATAGCTTTGTTCACGACACAACCTGGACCGCGTCGAGATTCCCTATGATAAGTTTATGGTTAATTTTTATTAAAATTGGTTAAATAATAATAATAATCTTAATACAAGAAAAGACACAATGTGAACATACTTCCAAAATTTATAGAGGAGAAACTAATACAGACCAATTTTTTTAAAAGAAAAATTAACAATAAACTAATTGTGGGTACTGATTTTAAGCTTTATTGCAAGTATAGGGAATAAAATTGGACATTTGAAAGTACACGGACCAAAAATGGGACAAAGCCCAAGGTACAGGGATCAAAATGGTACTTTCACTTAAGTTTTTATATTAAATATTTTTCAAAATGAATGATTTAAATAAATAAAGCAATAATAATACTTAACTTTTATATGACTTTAAATAATTTTTTATTTTTAATTAATTTTTAACAAAAATAATTAAAAAAACGAGAATTTTTTCCTGTTGGGACCCGTCCTCGATTGGGGATTCCCCGACCCCGATTCTCCAAAACGGGGAATAGGGTGGAGACGGGGATAAAAAATCCTTAGGGAGGCGGGAATGGGGAGTGCATCCCCGACCCCGCCCGGTTGCCATCCTGATCTGGATCTCCCCCCCCCCCCCCCCACACTAAAAAGAATGTCATATAACGTACCTTTCTATGTGGGATGAAACATAAAAATCACTTGGCATTTCCAATTCCACCCAACTTCAAAGCACCTTAATCCATTGACCCAAGTTATCCATTTGAATTGTCATCATGTTTGACGGACATACTTGCAACAACTTTTCCTGTTCTCATAAGCCATCACCTCCATCTTCAATGGTATTGTGGTATTTCCTTTTGTTAAAAGTTCTCCCGTCGGCTGCTTTCCACCCTCTTCATCTTCATTGCCATCTTCTCCTTGACCTGTGACAATTGATTCTCTACCTTGTATTTTACTCTCCCCTCAATCACCTCTACCCCCTTAGCTTCCATCTTCTTTAAAGCTTAACATTTCCCAATTGGAACATTCCCTCATTCCACTTATAGAGCTGTATCCTTTACTTTATTGACTACGTACATTTTCAAAATAAATATATAAATTTTAAGAGAAATAATTGGTGAGCTCCCCTTTATGCTCTTCTAACCAAAAAAGAGGAAATCAGACCAGATAGACACCATTGTCTCTCATTCTTTCCTCCTAGTGTAGTCAACACTCTATAGTTCTAGTATAGTCTCCATAAAGCGCTTTCTAACCTTGTTTCTTCATTAACAATGCACCCCTGCTTGCTCTTTTCACGTTTTCTTCCAGTCCTTCCTTTCTGATAGACCCCAAATAACTAAGGTGTATAAACAAAGGAAAGCTAAAAAGGAGGGACTGGGTAATAAAAATTGGAGTTTGGAGATTGTGGGGACCACGGGTTGTTAAGCCATAGGTAGTTGTATTTTCTGTTGTAAGATTGTTAGATTGCTACTTAAAGGCTGTGTTTGTAAGGGGGAGGGTATGGAGAAAGCTTTCTAACCCCTGTTGAGTTTTTAGGATAGAAGGGAAGCTCTCGAAACATCCGTTAGCAAGTTACCAAAACAGTGAATAAATAATTCATGACTCGTCACTTTCCTTTGATAAATCCATCTAACCTTGGGCTTGTCGCACGCCTAGTCCTTGCGTGTTTCTTAACGATTACTATGTTTATGCCCAAGAATTTTCATAGCATCAAGACTCTTCTTCCTATCCAACTTTCAACTTGTATGTTGTTTTTTCCTTTGCTGGTAGAAGCTTTCGCT
The DNA here is from genome assembly GCA_036507285.1 of Trichosanthes cucumerina. NCBI lineage: Eukaryota > Viridiplantae > Streptophyta > Magnoliopsida > Cucurbitales > Cucurbitaceae > Trichosanthes > Trichosanthes cucumerina. The sequence continues at coordinate 21,467,504 of CM071844.1, forward strand.
TGAGTGACTGATTCATGTTTAACATTCCTCCATTTTGTTTATTATTATTTATTATAATGTTGTAGAGGCCAGAGAAATACCTTGGAGATTTGGAAACATGGGAGAAAGCTGAAGCTGCACTTACAGAAGCACTGAATGAATTCGGCAAGTCCTGGCAGGTACTTTTAATGTGGTTGAATCTGCATTAAGTTTTCCTTTGATGCACTTAATTTTAGTATAATGACGTGAACCTCAGGATTTTGAATTCACTTTATAATTGGTTTTAAAATATTTCCTGGTTCTAGTTGTATTTCTTTGCACTCTTGATTGAATTTGTCTAAATTGGAGTTCTCTGTATTTGACACAGCCAGTCAATGAATAAGTTCTAGCTTGATCATTGAATCTTCTCTCTCTCTGCTTATTCCATCTTTATATATTTGCAAATTTGTGCCACTACTTGTGGTTCTTGCTTATCCATCAGTTTAGTTCTTCACGACTCTTCTCATATTGATGTTTACTTTATTGCCCTGCATTCTCGTATTTTGTTCTATTCGCTGAATATGCTTTAAGACTTAAAAGCGTAATTCTACCTTGCAATTTCACAAGGTTTTTCCAAGCAAATTTCCAACCATAACACTGTTGGATTTTTGTTCAAGATAATTATTCTTTGTTCTTTGATGAATTTGTATCTGATCTAATTTTATTTTATAAATCTTATATCTCTTTCTTTGGACTCCATTTTAGCACTCCATGCTTATAAATTATTGAGATTTGTGTCTCCTTGACCAATGAGTCATCTGATTTAGATCAATGAAGGAGATGGTGCGTTTTATGGACCGAAGATAGATATTAGTGTATCCGATGCATTGAAAAGAAAATTTCAATGTGCAACCCTTCAGGTATTATATACTTATTTTCATAATTTCCTGCTCGCATTTGTTGCCTTAGGCAAATGCAAACAAAAATATTTTACAACATGGGTGTATTTATTTGCAGTTGGACTTCCAGCTTCCTTCTCGTTTTGATTTGTATTATTCAGCAGAGGATGAGGCCAAAAGGGAACGACCTGTTATGATTCATAGAGCAATACTGGGGTCGGTTGAGAGAATGTTTGCTATTTTGTTGGAGCACTACAAAGGGAAGTGGCCCTTTTGGCTTAGTCCACGTCAAGCAATTGTTTGCCCTGTATCAGAGAAATCTCAATCCTATGCACTGAAGGTAGCACTTACAGTATTATCTATTTTATTTCCTTTACAATACCAAATCTGCTTTTTTAAGTCTCACTGTCAAAGTTCTAGTGTTCAAAATTTTTGGCCTATTATCTTATTGGATCGCTAACTCAATACAGTTTTCTTTTCATTAAATGTAAATGTAGAGAGCCTCCGACATGAATGCAGTTTGTAATACAATACATAGGATTGACTACATGATCTGCCAGCCTGGCTATTACGTTTTATAGATCATGATACCATCTTGCTGTTTTTCCTTTTGTAGGTGCGTGATGTAATTCACCATGCTGGTTATTATGTTGATGTGGATATAACTGACCGAAAGATTCAGAAAAAGGTGAGTCCAATGTACAAGTCTTTATTGTTCATGTTAGTACTTTTGTGCCTTTTTGAAATGAATATTTCTTACTTTCCTGGCTCTTCAACATCAAAGTGAATTTGCCTACACTAATTCATCTAGTCATGGTTATATATTATGATGTTTACTCAAAACAATGGGTCAAGGAGTTCTCAATTTAATAGTTAGTTAAGAATGATATACTTTTGCGCACTGCTTGAGAAATAAATGATTATCTTGGTTTCTTGCAGGTGCGAGAAGCACAATTGGCACAGTATAACTACATTTTAGTCGTTGGTGAGGAGGAGGCTAACACTGAACAGGTTTCAACGCCTTATAATGACTAGATAATAATATTTTGTTCCATTGCTTGTTTCTGTATTTAAGAAACAAAATTTTAGCAAATTTGATGGTCCTACACTTTTTTTGGTAGATAAATTCCAGTTTAGTTCAATGTGGTTGGTACTCAACCCTTGAGTTGTTGTGGCAGGTGAGTGTACGGGTGAGAGATAAGGGTGACCATTCAGTGATGAGTATTGAGAACCTGCTCAAACACTTTAAGGAAGAAGCTGCAGCTTTCCATTAGAGACTTGTTCATCTAAAATTATAGCATAAGCAGGACGGTTAATAAACCCATGTTTACAAGAAAGGTTAGAATGGCCTTCTTGTTCTTGCCATCATTTACTACTCGATTGTTGTTTAGCTCCCCCTCATTACCAAAAATATATTATGGGTTAATCTAATGGACGAAAGTTTTTGAGTAGTTAGAGGCTTTGGTTTGTGCAGGGGCCTACACTAAAAGTGCTTAAAAAAGTATCTTTAAGTGAAAAAATGTTTTTAAAGGCTTGAAAGTGATTCCTAAAAGACTTTTTTAGAATTTGAATAGATGTTAAAGATAAAGATGTCTGTTTAAAAATGTCATTTAGTTTAAAGCTACAAGCTGAACAACCATGTCCCCACCACCAAAATACATCGAAAATCAAGGTAAAAAAATATGTTGGGTCTCTCTATGTAATAATCAAGGATGAAAATATCTGTTGATATATTTGTAAATTAGAAGGTTCAACATCGATGTTGAGGGTTAATCAATATGTTCGATATCTTTAATATTATAAAACATTAAAAAAAAAAAAAGAATCGATTAGCCTTAATATAAAAATAAACAGTAATAACAAGTAAGGAAGAAAAGAACGCAATGAAATTTCGGCTGACATAAATTTGAATGTTAGACGGAATAGGCCATACATTCTTATTTGGTTGTCTTTAATTTGTTGCCGTGCGGTGGATGTATACACTTGCTGACCATTTAGACAAGCTTTGGGAAATATCACAGAAATAGTATTCTGTTTTATGTTTTCGAATTCGAATTCACTGAATTTAGTCAATACATATTTGACAGACGTGCTTTTGAAAATTGTTTTCGGATTCTGTGATCCAACTAGTAGAAATTTTAAAAACATTTTTATGTTTTCATTGTATTCAGATTCTGAATTTGAAATTTTAAAATGTAGAATTGTATTAAACAAAGATAAAATCTTAATAAATATAGTATTTCATGTTTATAAACTTAATTTACCATTGTTATTTTTATTGTACCAAAAAAGACGTGTTTTTTATTATAAAGTATATTCTAATATAATATTTTTGTACCATTGGTAAAATATACCATTGATATTCTAAATAAAAAAAGTATACCATTAATATACAATTTTTTTATTATTTGTAAATGATATCACTAATATGTACATCATTAATACACGTATATCATCCATATACAAGTTCTCTATTTGTGCCATTTTATAAAATATTTCTCTATATAGAAAAATCTACTATTATTTATGTTGAAATCTCTATTTAGTTTCACTCTTTCTTCTCACTTATTGATGTACAAATTAACATAGCATGTTCCTTCATTGAAGGGGTTCCATTTAATTTAGAAGAACTCAACCATCTATCAACACAAAAATGTCTTATCAATTGTTATATGACTCATTTATTCATTAATTTTCTTTTAATATCGGTGAGTATTCAAGTCAGCTTACATACATCTCAATTAATCTTATAGGGTAGTTGTCTGACCCTATTGCATTTGATATCGACGAAAAACACGTAAGATATTAAATTTTAGGTAGGTGGCTATCATAGATGATAGATGAAACTCATTTTTCCTCTAAACTATTTTATTATTAGTTTATCCTATCTATTCAATACGGAATGCTAATCCAAAATAAAACAAGACAAGTCCGTATAACTTTTTTTAAAAAAATGTTCGAGGAGTAAAAACTATTTTAAATAAAATAATGATAGAGGAGACCCATACGATCGTCTTTGACATATACTTTTTATTTAAATTAAAAATGTTCCTATCAAATTTACATTGTTTCTAACTTATAGTAATTCTTTTTTAAAATAAAAAATGTCTCGGTTTAATTTGATTTTTTTTCTAAAATTTGAATGGATTAATAAAAGTTTGTCAACATATTATAAATATTTCTCCAAATTTTTATTACATCTTTTACATGTTGATCGAGTATTGACTATCTTGTGAGAATTGTAAATGATAGGTTTGAATCCTATAGTCCTTACACTTTTGAAATATTTGGTTTAGTTCATAAATTTTAAAATATAATTATTTTAGTGATGTTTGTTATTTAACTCATGTCAACCTCTTTCTCACATTTTTTTCCCCTTTCTTGTTGATGTAGAACAAATTCTAATTAATGTAATAAAAATCTTCTTTTCTTTTTGGTAACCCATTTCACCTAATATTTATCCTATCCCCAATATTTGTCTCAATACATGTCTAAATTACTTAATACACATATATTTGAAGACATTTCATCTATATCTATCAAACAACTCGCAAAAAGTAATGATAAAAATCAAAATGATTAATTATCTTTTAAAAATGTATGGACCAACATAATAATATTTTGAAACCATAATTTTACTAAAATGAAATATCAACATAAATTCTACATAAAAAGTGAGTGTCTCATTCAATTCAATTTAAAAATATATAGTAACTTAAAACGTTGATTGTATTAAATTAAAATTAAAAAAAATAATAATAATATTATAATTGTTATGATCAAAATTCAATGTTGGTTAGGTACATGGGGTATGAAGAAGTAAAGTAGGAGATGTAGAAATAAAATAAATATAATTGAATTGGATGAGCAATAATCTAGAAGGTCAACGAAGTTGTTGCATGATATTAAACCAAATTTGAAAAGAGTCAAATTTTAAATACAAATGGAGGAATGAAGCTTGTAATTGAACACTTACAGATCATGTTCAATTTGTTTTGGTTTTTTTCACAATCATGAGAAGAAGTATCCAAGAGTTGGTTTAATTAAATAAAAGAGTTTTATTATTAGAATATGGTGGTCCATACTCCAAACCAAATCTTATAATAATAAACTTTGAAAATACAAAATTTAAGGTTTGATGGAAGAAACAGTGTAAAATGGTGGGTCATATTTATATAATATTACCAAACTTCTGGAAAGATGAAGGTTGGGTTGGTGGTATAAGGATAAGAATTTTGAGGGCGGCGCACGTTAAGCATGGAAAACACACAGCCAAACCCTAAAATTTAAAATTTAAAAATAATATATATAAATATAAAAAAAAAGGAATAAAATTGCATGGATTTTGATATGGGATAGTACTAGAACTAGAAGCTCACTTCCTTTGACTCTTACTTTGTCCATTTCATGAGCTAAACCCAAAAATTAAAATTAAAAACAAAAACAAAAACAAAAAGGTTAATTTGAATGGCTAAACCTGTGTGCTTCTGTCCCTGCCTGCACTGTTTCTGCTTCTGCTCGTGCTGTCTGCCCTTATCTTGTAATTAATAATTTATGTAGCCTAAAAATACTATATCTATCATTGAGCTTTTATATTCTTTTATTTAATTTATATCTGTAATTTCAAAAATTAAGTTAGGTTGAACTAATGAAAATAGCTTTCAAAACTTTGTTTTTATTTTTGAAATTAGGTTAGAAATTTAAATGATATCTCAGGAAAGATATAATTAATTATAGAGAACATGAAAAAAAGTTGTGAAAAACAAGTATAATTTTAAAAAACTAAAGGGTTATTAAACGGGCCTTACGAATAACCCTTTAATTTTTTTTGTTTTCAATTTTGAAGAATTGTGTTTGTTTTCTCACTGTCATCTTTTTTTTAAGAAATTATTTTCTTATTCTTCAAAACTTGACTTAATTTTTGAAAATATAGAGAAAAAATAGATAATAAAATAAATAAAGAAACATAGAGGTGGTAGAAGTAATATTTATAGCCTTAATTTTCAAAAAACTAAAAATTAAATAGTTATCCAGTAACGCATAGTTTTTGTACTTTTAATTTTATTTAGTCTCTAAATTTTAATATGTAACAAATTTGGATTTTATAGTTAAAAATTGTAACAATTTAGGATTTAATGAAAATATTAACCTATGTAAATTGATAAACTAATTAAATACTAAATATTTATAAACTACAAAGATTGAGTCTTACCAAATAAAAATGAATACCTAAATTTTATAAGTTTTTTTACAGTATGAACTCAATTGCTACAAATTTGAAAGTGTATAGACTAAGTTTAATGGATTAAATTATTCCAAATTTAAAAGTATAAAGATTAAATCATTACAAATTAAAGTTGAGAGGCTAATTAACTTGTTACTTCCATAAAAGTTTATGGATCAAAAGGATTGTTATTTAACCTATTATTATATATGGTTAGTTGTCAACAAGAGCATAGCTCAATTGACGTCCAATAAGACGGAAAATTGCCAAAAATGGGACAAATTTAAGGGCATAAAAGAGATTTAGGACCTTTTTTTAGATTGGTTGAGTTTTAGGACTTTTTAGGGTATGAAATTACCAATTTACCCTTTTTTACATTTTATATTTTAGATTGGTTGAGTTTTAGGACTTTTTATGGTTAGTTGTCAACAAGAGCATAGCTCATTTGAAGAATGTTTGTATGTTAAAAAAAATATAAAATATAAAAAAGGGTAAATTGGTAATTTCATACCTTAAAAAGTCCTAAAACTCAACCAACCTAAAAAAGGTCCTAAATCTCTTTTATGCCCTTAAATTTTTCCCATTTTTGGCAACTTCCCGGCATTTGAGGATTGTTTGTATGTTAAAAAAAATATAAAATGTAAAATATAGGATTTTTTTTAAAAAGGACAAATTAGTAATTTCATATCCTAAAAGTCCTAAAACTCTACTAAACTAAAAAAAGTCCTAAATCTCTTTTATGCCCTTAAGTTTGTCCCATTTTTTGCAATTTCCCAAATAAGACTTATGATCAAAAGGTCATGGTTTGAATCCTCCACCCCAAATGTTGTTGGGATAAACACTATATTTTAAAGATCAATTATCCCCCTCTTGTGTGAACCTAATAGGAAATTAGTCAAGTAGAAAAACAATAATAAAAATAAGAACAAGACACCAACAATTTTAACATGGAAAAATCTTCCCAAGGCGAGGAGTAAAAAAACTACTGACCGAAGTCAAAATCTCCACTATAATCAATAATGGGTTACAACGAGTTCTTACTAGTACCAACTAGAGGCATACAATAATAGATAACTCAAGATAATAAATCTTGGCAACAAACGACAAAATTCTAAGAGAATAAACAAGAAAAATATCACCCAAAGTGGAACCCAACTACCTACCCACTGCAAACTGACTGTAGGTAACTCCAAAAGAAATCTCCACCGTTCATATTGAAGACCCTCGTGTTAGGATACACTGTCAAAATTTAGCTCGATCGGACCACAAATCGATCCCCAAAAGTCCGAAAAACTGATCAACTTCTTTTCTCTCTTTCTTTCTCTCTTTCCTCTCTGCCGTCTAACACTCTACTGCTGTGTGTTTTTAGTTTTCTTAATAAAGAAAAACCCTAGGCCCACATGGGCCTTGCATGTGGGCTTTTCCACAGAAGTTTTCACAACTCAATCATGTATGATGGAATCATCAAATATTTGACCTTTTCGAACTCTGTCTGTAACTTACTATAGGCTCGAGAAACAAAGAGAGGATGTGTACGAACGAGATATACAACAACAAGAAGAAGGAAAAAGATTGAATAGAGGAACTTCCGAACATTTGGCGATCTCAGATGTGTCGATATCGATGGTGACTCATTATTTCGATGAATCATTTCTTCGGATAAGTGAAAAAAAATCCAACAAATCTCCCCCTTTTCATTGTGTGGAGGAACTTGTCATTCCAATAAAACTCAAGCTTATCTCTTGGTAGATTCTTAGTCAACATATCAAATTCATTATAATCAGTATGTATCTTCTCAAGCTCAAACAAACCATCATTCAATGCATCTCTCATCCAGTGATACCTCACATCTATATGTTTAGTTCTAAAGTGAAACGAAGAATTCTTACCAAGATGAATAACGCTTTGGTTATCGTAGAATATCACATATCGTAGTTGCTTGAAGCCAAGCTCCTGTATAAACCGCTTCATCCACAACATTTCTTTGCATGCTTCTGCTGCTGCAATATATTTTGCTTCAGTCGTAGAAAGTGCCACACACTTCTGTAGTCTTGACTGCCAAGACACGACATCACCTACAAATTTCATCAAGTAACCATAAGTAGACTTTGGATTATCTAAATCCCCAACCATATCTGAATCCGTGTAACCGAAAAACACTGGCTTTCCACCTCCAAAAGTAAGCTTCAAATTGGAAGTACCTCTTAAATATCTCATGATGTACTTCACTGCCTCCCAATGTTGTTTTCTTGGATTTGACATAAAACGACTAACAACACCAACATCATAGGCAATATCTGGTCTAATACATACCATGGCATACATCAAATTCCCAACTGCTGAAGCATATGAAACTCTTCCCATCTCATATTTCTCTTCATGTGTGGAAGGACTCTGCTTGCTACTCAATTTGAACTGACTAGATAAAGGAGAACTTACTTTTTTAGCATTACTCATGTTGAATCTCCCAAAAACCTTTTCAAAGTACTGCTCTTGTGACAAAAACAGTTTCTTGGATGTTCTGTCTCGTTCGATTCGAATTCTAAGAATCTTCTTTGCTGGCCCTAAATCCTTCATGGCAAAGGATTTGCTCAACTATTTCTTCAACGTGTCTATTCTCGAAACATTCATGCCAATAATCAAAATGTCATCAACATAGAACAATAATATAATAAAATCATCATTACAGAACTTTTGCACAAAAACACAGTGATCAGAAGTAGTCTTCTTGTAGCCTTGCTCCCCCATAACTTACTTAAACTTCTTGTACCACTGCCTTGGTGCTTTGTTTCAACCCATAAAGACTTTTCTTTAGCCTGCATACAAGATTCTCTTTGCCTTTCTCCTCAAAGCCCTCTGGTTGTTCCATATAGATTTCTTTGTCTAAGTCCCCATGAAGAAATGCAGTTTTAACATCCATATGCTCAACTTCTAAGTCAAGGCTGGCTGTCAACCCAATACTACAGGTATAGAAGACTTCTTAACAACATGAGCAAAAATTTCATCAAAATCAACACCTTTCTTTTGACTGAACCCTTTGACAACTAGTCTCACTTTATAACGCGACCTTGAGGTGTGTTCTTCTTGTTTCACTCCATAAACCCACTTATTTTTCAGTGCGATTTTTCCTTTAGGCAATTTGACAAGCTCAAAAGTATGGTTTTCATGTAAGGACTTCATCTCATCTTTCATTGCATTAATCCACTCTCTTTTGTTCTCATCTTCTATGGCCTCTTCATAACTCTCAAGTTCTCCCCCATCAGTCAATAACAAATGTTCATTAGTAGAATATCTCGATAACAGGCGTCGATCTCTAATAGATCTCCTGAGTGAAACATTAGCAGGAACTTTTGTCCCTGACAACTGTTCATGAACATTATCATCTACCTCAACTGGTTTTGAACCCTCTACCTCATATGCACCATCAACCTGATCGTTTTGAATCTCATTCTCAGTCTGCATAGAAGGTTGTGTCAAAGGAACTGAGTCTAAGTCAATCAGATCATCGACATATTCAGACTCTGTTTTATCTGTCTTTTCGATGTCTTGTATGGTTTGATCTTCTATTAACACAACATCTCGACTTCTAATGAGCTTCTTATGCACTACATCAAACAACCTGTAACTAAACTCATATTGACCATAACCAAGGAACACACATGGTTTTGTCTTTGCATCAAGCTTTGATCTCTCATCTTTAGGAACATGAACAAAAGGTTTGCAACCAAAGACACGCAAGTGGTTATAAGATATGTCATTCTTTGACTAAATTCTATTTGGAACTTCAAAGCCCAAAGGAACACATGGTGTGAGATTCAAAACATGTACAATTGTACTTAGTGCTTCACCCCAAAATGATTTTGGTAACTGTGACTGTGAAAGTAAACATCTCACTCTTTCAACCAGTGTTCTGTTTATTCTCTCACCTAACCCATTTAACTGAGGAGTCTTAGGAGGCGTCTTTTGATGTCAAATGCCATGATCTCTACAATACTCATCAAAAGATCCACAATACTCACCTCCATTATCGGTTCTAATACACTTCAACTTTTCACCAGTTTCTCTTTCAACAAGAGCATGAAACTGTTTAAACACTTGCAACACTTGATCTTTAGTCTTCAAGGTATAAACCCACGTTTTTCTGGAATGATTATCTATAAATATCACAATGCACCTCCAAGTGTTTTTGTTTTCATAGGACCATATACATCAGAATATACTAAGTCAAGTATATTTTGCTTCCTAGAATGTTGAGATGCCTTAAAGGAAACTCTTGTTTGCTTTCCTGCCAAACAATGATTACATCTTTTCAGAGGTGCATGCTTTATACCAGGAAGATGATTTTTCTTGGCTAGAATCATCAAACCTTTCTCACTAATGTGACTGAGTCTCTTATGCCAAAACTCAACACTCTCGTCATTAACTGCATTTATATTGCAATCAGTAATCTTGGCCTGCATCAAATACAATAATGAACACTTCTCTCTCTTAGCTACCACCATAGAGCCTTCAGTAAGCTTCCATTTACTATCATAGAAGGTATTGTAGAAACCTTCATCATCAAGCTTACCTTTAGATATTAAATTCATGCCAATATCATGGATGTGTTTCACATTTTTCAAAACCAACATAGAACCATTCTTGGTTTCCAAGTGTACATCCTCAATACCAACTACTTTTGCCAATCCATCATTACCCATCCTAACATTGCCAAAATATCCAGATGTGTAGGATGCAAAGAAATCCCTCCGGGATGTAGCATGAATTGAAGCACCACTATCAATCACCCAACTGCTCTGTTGTGTAGCAAGATTTATAACATCACCGGTACCGTCGAATAAAATAAAAAACTCTTTGGTGGTTGCAGTAACTCTGTCTGCATCAATATCATCATCATTATTCTTTTCGTTACCTTTGTCATTTTTATTTTCTCTCTTAAGCTTTCGACAATGTTTTTTATATGCCCTTTTACACCACAGTGAAAACACTCTACATTTTCAAACTGACCACTATTGCTTTTCCTTCTGTCTCTACCCTTCGGACTTTTACTCTTACTCCTTCCCCTATTTTCAGTGACAATAACCTCTGATTGTGAAAAAAAGCCCTATGACTTTCTTCTCATCTCTTCGTTCAAAACACTATTTTTTACTAAGTCCATACTTAGTACTCCATTCGGGGTTGATTTGATAAGGAAGTTTTAAATGTCTCCCATGAGTCCGACAGAGTACCAAGAAGCCATAATCCATGTATCTCTTCATCAAACTTGATATTCATTCTAGCTAACTGATTAATGATACCTTGGAATGTATTCAAGTGATCTAACATAGATGTTCCATCTTGGTATTTTATAGCCATCATTTGCTTGATTAGAAACAATTTACTATTACCAGTTTTTGAGGCACATAACTCCTCAAGTTTATTCTACAACGTCCGTGCATTATTTTCGTCACTAATATGATTCAAAATATTTTCTTCAACCCATAGTCTAATAATGCCACATACTTTCCTATGACATATTTCCCATTCTGCATCAGTTTGATCTTTAGGCTTCTCAGGTGAAAAAACAGGAAGATACAAATCTTTCACATATAAAGTATCTTTCATCTTTCTTTTCCATACTTGATAATTTTGACCATTCAAATTAATCATCTTACCTGTACTAATATCCATGTTCAACACAAGGTACTTAACTAATTACAACTTGGCTCTGATACTATTTTGTTGGGATAAACACTATATTTTAAAGATCAATTATCCCCTCTTGTTTGAACCTAATAAAAAATTAGTCAAGTAGAAAAATAATAATAAAAATAAGCACAAGACACCAACAATTTTAACGTGGAAAAACCTCCCCAAGGCGAGGAGTAAAAAACTACAGACCGAAGTGAAAATCTCCACTATAATCAATAATGGGTTACAACGAGTTCTCTCTAGTACCAACTAGAGACATACAATAATAGATAACTCAAGATAATAAATCTTGACAACAAACGACAAAATTCGAAGAGAATAAACAAGAAAGATCCCACCCTAAGTGGAACCCAACTACCTACCCACTGCAAACTGACTGTAGGTAGCTCCAAAAGAAATCTCCACCGTTCAGATTGAAGACCCTCGTGTCAGGACACGCTGTCAAAATTTTAGCTCGATCGGACCACATGGGCCTTGCATGTGGGCTTTTCCACATAAGTGAAAAAAACCCAACAAATTTTATTATACTAAAAAAAAAATTATATATATGGTTGGTTAATTTACTTTGTTATTGCATATCAATATGAAATGAGAAGCATAGTATATAGAAACACTTATGTTATGGTTGTATTGTTGTTTTACAATTTAAGTCATTTTAGATTAATTTGGTCTCTTTTACAGTAAAATGTTTTCAACTCAAATGTAATTTCTTCAAATCGTGTTTTTACTCCACTTTTTATTCTGTATAGACAAGATTTCAATAATTTAAGTTGTAAAATCGAGCTTATTATGTTCACCATATATTTAAATTATTGAGTCATGAATTAGATTTCTATAGTCTAAGTTCCAGTTGAGAAGTTGAATTTATATTTACCCACCCCTTTGACTATGGAGGAGTATTTGAGTCCTGATTTGGATTTATATAAGCTATAAAATTTAGTTTATGATTATGACATTTCACTTACTCGTCACAAGTTAAATGTTTTAACACACTAATCCAAAATAAACTATGTAAATCTATATTTTTACAACTTCATTGATAAATTTATTATCACTTTTACAAATTACAAACCTGCCATCAAAATATATTTCTAACCCACAAACTAGTGCCAAAATGTCCATTTTTTAATTCATTAAAAATATATATACTTTTTAAATTTAAAAAGGAAACCAATTTTTACCTTTGGACCAGAAGAATGGAGTGATAAAACATGACCATTATAGACTAAAAGAACAAAGAAGCCAAATTCATACCAAGACGGGTCGAGATTGAACAAAGCATCGACCAACAAAACTAGGGGAAAGAGAAAAGTGACTCAAGTTGAGGTTGACCGTATGACAAGGCTTACTTTTGGGCCTTGTCTCCATCCCTCTTGGTTCGTGTAACCCGATTAAGTTCTTTTGATCCCAATTCAATGAAAAACTGTAGGAGGAAGTATTTAAGTTCTCTCCCAAGAAAAGGAAAAAAAAGTTAAGTTCATTCTTAGAAAAACCCTAATTCTCTCGATTCTCTTACTAACTTAATCAAAGTGTGTGTGCAGGTTTTTCTGATCTTGTAGGCTGTGTTTTTCCCTTTAAATTTACAAATCCACCATTGTTGTCACATGGAAGTTAGGTATTTTCTCCTGTACAAAATTTAACAATAACAATTTGCGCCGTTTGTGAGGAAGACTACGCTTGTTTGAAGAGTTTCTTTCCTTTGCTCAATAGAGAAGGTAAGCTGAATCATGGGTAACAAAGACTGGAATAGAAAGCTAGGGTCTCAAAAGACAAATCAAAATCGAATAGTGTTTGTCGATCAAGGACAACAAAAAAAAGTCGAGGCAAACAAGTACCCAAAGACTGAGGACAACCAAACGGAGGTCGAGGCCAACCATATGGAGGTTGAGGCCGACCAAATTATTAACGATCGAGCAACTCCTCGCCCAATCTGAGGAGATTAAGGGCAACTAGAGAGGATAATCTACTAAAGAACTAGAATATGTTCCGATCACATCAGAAGGTGAGTAAGCATTGGAACACAATTGAGGGGCTAAAAAGAAAAAACACTGATCAACTTCTTTAGAAACAATGTAGACATATTCGTCTGGTCACAATGCTGACATGTCAGGGATAAATTCGAACATCATGGTATACCGATTAAATGTGGAGATATTTAAAGTCTATCATGTAGAAGAGACTCATATTCAACCAGAAGATGAAGCGACATGATCAGACTTAAGGAGTTTGATCGAGGAAAAACATAAGTGACATGCTGAATAAGCCAAGGGACCCTGGGCCAAGGTCAAAGTGTGATACAAAGTCTCGAAAAGCTGAGACGTCGAGATCAAACCTATAAAGTCTGATCGAAGAAATGTGAAAGTGACAGACCAAGGCCAAGGTCGAGGCCAATCCTAGGTCGAAGATGAAGATATGAGTCTTTCATGAAAAGATGAACTCCAAAAGATCCAAAAAGAGATATGTAATATCTAGGCAATACTCACCCGATATGGAATAATGGAGATAGAAATGCCTCCAAAATCCAAAGTTTTAACCATCAAACCTGATAATTCTCGTAGTGATCAAGTTTTTGGCACCGTTGCCGGGGAACGACATTTTAACAAGTTATTTTGGATATAAGAATTGTGAACGAGAGTGTAGGACAAATTGCTGCTGTAATTGTAGTGGCAATTTCACTTTCTCTGGGACCCAAGCTAGAATTGCAGGTAAAATTGCAGGTTGAGTTTGATGCATGCAAAAAGAGCTTTGCCTCTTGGAGCTAGACCCCAAGATCGAAAGAACCTTCCACCAACGTCGTAGACAGCAGAGGAGGAAGCAAAAAGAATTGCAGGAGTAGATCGAACAAGAGATTTATGACAAAACTACTTTGCAGGAAGTACAAATGGATCCACATATCATGGACCCTCAAGCAAATCCAACAAATGAAGGATACGTGCAACAATAAAGAGAAATTCCTCCATAAAATCCCATCTTTATTGCAGAAGAGCGAGATCGAGCAATCAGGGATTATGCAGATGCAACTTTTCAGAATCTAAACACTGGAATTGCAGAACCAACCATCGATGCCAATCACTTTGAGCTAAAACCAGTGATGTTTCAGATGCTTAATGCAATGGGTCAATTTGCAGGACTAAAGAATGAAGACCCTGAAAGGAATCGAATCCCGCAGCGGAAGCGATTGTGAATCGCGCGTTCTTAATTTCATTACATGGATTACATTCAGGAACTAATCTATCTAGATTAAGCATATACAAACAAGATGGACACCAAGAATAATACATTTGAAGAACTTTTCTTCGAGTGCTTCTTCTCCCACGATCACGATCTCAGCAACACGAACCTAAGCGATCACGGACATTACCACCAGATCTTCTCCGTTGTTCTCTAGGTGAGGGAGGAAGGTGGGTTCTCTTTAGGTGAGATGAGATGTTTGTGAGAGAGATTGTGTTTTGGAACCTTTCTAAAAATCAAACAAATTGACACACTAGGGTTTTCCAAGGCTTAGGTAAAAGTTGCATCTCATGCTACTATATATATAGGGAAATAAGGTGAAAATTACCATCCTATCCCTCTTTCATTCTCTCTTTAGTATATAGTTAATATGTGAATCTAATTCACATTAAAACTATATATTATATCAATTATATCACATATAACTGATATGACATCTCATATATGAAATTGAATACTTCAATTTCATTCATAACTTTATACCCTCAATAAAACCATGTTGAGCCAACGAAGGGACCTAATGGACCTACAGTTCATGAGCTCCAATGATGTGAGATTAACTGATCAAACTCTTTGATCAAGTTAATCAATATTCATTAACTACAAGTAACTCCACTATAGACTTGTAGCTGCACTCTCCTCACTGTAGATTATATTGTGTCCACTGATATAATCATTACCCATGAGTTGACCCTTCACAGGTTGTTCGTAATCACGGATGATTCAAATTACCATTTTACCCTTGTGATTACCTCTTTATTCCTTAAGCACCACTGGTCCTCTAATGAACAACAAGCCTATGGTCCTACCATAGACTCATACTCTCATAGAGGGTGGGGTCCCGTTGTTCAAGACTTGGAGTCAGTTCTTAAGGGAACAACCTATCTAATTCCTTAGTGTAGGAATGAGTGAATTCCATCTTGCACAGTTAAGTTTGCAGCTACCTATGAGGTTCTGTCCCTGAGAAGGTAGGCTTTTTGAGTCGGCTACAAGTCACTCTCACCCATACTAGTCTAAGGACAAACCCCTATAAGCAAGAGTTCTTAACTTGCTCAGGATTCAGGTCGAGTCACTAATGACCATCTATAAATTATCATTCTTACCTTGTTAACGACGTTATACTGGTTAGACTAATAATTTGCAGTCCGGTCTTGTATGAACTCTTCATACAGGATGCCCCCACTCGCATGTTAACCACATGAATGAGTTGGATTACCTCATTTGTACTAATTACAAAGTGGGCCGCATCCATGGTGTTACCAGAATAAGGTTTCCAACCTTATTCTTATTCCATAGACCGTTTAGGTTATACTCTTGAACATAATCCAAATAGTGTGTACTACATTAATGTTCAAGATACATTATAACCTTGGAGCTTAGTTTATTAGATTTATAAAGCAAGAATATAATTTTATCAAAACAAATAACTCTTTATTTATTTTATCAAAATTACATAAGTTTTAGGGGACAAATCCCAACAATCTCCCACTTGACCTAAAGCTTGTGGAGTATTAAAACATTACAGTAATGTAAATACAATAAACTAGGGCATTTAAACCCTTTGTACAATATACTCCCCCTTGTCCTAGTTGGGGAAGACTTGTAAACCTAGATCTTCTAGGAGACACTCAAATACTTTAGCCGTGAGAGTTTTTGTAAAAGGATCAACAACGTTGTGCTCTGAGGCTATCTTCGTGACAATCACGTCTCCTCTATGCACAATCTCCCGGATGAGATGATATTTCCGCTCAATGTGCTTTCCCCTTTTGTGACTTCGGGGTTCCCTCAAATTTGCCATTGCACCACTGTTATCGCAATACAGCGTGATGGGCAAAGTCATATTTGGAACAACTTCCAAATTTAGCATGAATTTCCTTAATCAAACGACCTCTTTAGATGCTTCACAAGCTGCTACATATTCGGCCTCCATGGTGGAATCAGTGATGCATCATTGCTTGACGCTTCGCCATACTACAACTCCTCCGTTAAGAGTAAATACTGACCCTGATGTAGATTTTCGAGAATCTTTATCAGTCTGAAAGTCAGAATCCATGTATCCTATAAGGATCAAATCCCTAGCCCCATACACAAGCATGTAGTTCCTTATTCTTCGTAGATACTTAAGGATTGTTTTAACCACTGTCCAGTGTTCAAGTCCTAGATTGGATTGATACCTCATCGACCATTCCAAGCGCAAAGCAGATATGTCGGCCTAGTACACAACATAGCGTACATCAGGCTCCCAACTGCTGATGCGTAAGGAATCCGTCTCATATCCTCAACTCCATGTCTAAAAGGTAATAAACCCTTTTTGGAGTCTTGCATCTTAAACCTCAACAACACTTTGTCGATGTAAGATGTCTGAGACAGGGCTAATGTTTTATTCTTGCGGTTCCAGACAATCTGGATCCCAAGAACAAACTGCGCTTCACCCAAATCTTTCATTTGGAATTGCTTAGCTAGCCCATTCTTAATGTCAGTAAGATATCCTACATCATTCCCAATGAGTAGGATATCATCCACATATAGAACTAAAAATGCGGCAGAACTATTGATGATTTTCTTGTAGACACAAGGTTCATCATCATTCTGATCAAAGCCATAGGATTTGATTGCCTCATCAAATCTTATATTCCAGGACCTAGAGGCTTGTTTCAGTCCATAAATTGACCGTTTAAGCCTGCAAACCTTTTGCTCTAGTCCTGGTTCAATGAACTCTTTGGGTTGGTCCATATAGATGTCTTCCTCAAGATTGCCATTCAAAAAAGGCTGTCTTGAAATCCATTTGCATACCTCATAGTCATAATATGCGGCAATGGCAAGTAGGATACAGATAGACTTTACCATTGCAACGGGTGAAAAGGTTTGCTCATAATTAACTCCTTCAACCTGGGGTATAACCCTTTGCTACTAGTCTAGCTTTAAAGATTTGCACCTTTCCATGTACACCACGCTTTCTCTTGTAGATACACTTGCAACCTATAGGTTTTACCCCGTCAGGTTTATCTACAAGACCCCAAACAGAATTGAAGTACATAGACTCCATTTCTTGGTTCATGGCTATGATCCATTTGTGTTTGTCTTTGTCATCCATCGCTTGATTATAAGTCGATGGATCCTCACAGCTGTCGTATGATATAACAACTTGGGTTTCAGATAAACTCATGTAACAGTCAGGTTGTGTTATAACCCTCCCACTACGTTGAGGCATACTCAACTCTTGAGATGGACTCTCTTGACTAGACAAGCTAGTATCAACAACTTTTGTTGACGTACTAGTTTTATTAGCAACCTTTGCTATTGTTCTGTCTAACAAACTCAACACAATTCTACTTCTTGGCTTGTGGTCCCTAATGTGGTCCTCCTCTAAGAAAGTGGCATTTGTCGACACAAAAACCTTATCTTCCTTAGGATCATAGAATAAACCACCTCTTGTTTTTTTTGGGTATCCTACGAATAGGCACAATTTTGAACGTGAATCCAACTTCATTGGATTTGTCACAAGCACATGTGCTGGAATACCCCATATTTTGAAATGACATAAACTACCTTAACGTCCTTTCCAAAGTTCAAAAGGTGTTTCAGAAACACTTTTTGATGACACATTGTTCAAAATGTATACACAGTCTCTCTTCACGTAACCCCAAAAGGAACTAGGAGATGAGCATAACTCATCATTGATCGAACCATGTCCAACGAGTTTCTATTTCTCCTTTCCGATACATCGTTTTGTTGTGGCGCGTCACGAGCCGAGAGTTGAGATGTAATTCCATGTTCTATCATATAGTTACGGAATTTTAAATCCATGTACTCTCAAATTTCGATCCGATCGAAGTGTCTTAATCGTTTTACCTAATTGATTTTTAACTTCAGTCTTGAATTCCTTGAACTTTTCGAGTGCTTCAGACTTATGTTGTATTAGGTAAATATGCCCAAATCTAGAATAATCATCTATGAAGGAGATGAAATATTCATAACCTCCTCTGGCTTTAACACTCATCGGACCACAAAGGTCTGAATGTATGAGCTCAAGAGGTTCTTTGGCTCTATAACTTTTTTCACTAAAAGGTCTTTTAGTCATTTTGCCTTCTAGGCAGAATTCACATACAGGTAAAGTATTTTCTTCTAACTCATTTAGAATATCAATCTCTCAATCCTATTGAGATTAATGTGACCCAATCTAAGATGCCAAAGATGAGCATTTTCTTTAGGAGAAATTTTACGTTTCTTAGTTTGTGTGTTTGTAGTTTTAAATAATTCAGTGTTCAAAACCATTTTGATTGAATTAGGCCTTACAACATACAACCCATTTTCTAATGAACCTGAACATATTGCCACACTTTCTTCAAAATAAACACTTTATTCATAGAGAAAGAAACAGAAGTACATTGTTCTATAAGGCAAGAAATTGAAATAAGGTTTCTAGTAAACCCTGATATCACTAATATATTGTCTAACAACATATATTTCTTACCAAAATAAAGCTTCATCGTGCCTCTTCACTCTGGTGAGGACGACTTCTCCATTTCCAACCCGGAGCGTTATCTCTCCTTTTTCAGTAGTCTTTGCCGAGAATCAATTCCACGAAAAGAAGAGCAAACATGATTAGTGGCGCCTGAATCAAGTATCCAAGCAGTTTTATCATTATCCACTAAACAAGCTTCTAAGCAAAGTAAATCATATTTACCTTCCTTCTTTTTTCTGCAATGTACTTCAGACAGTTCCGTTTCCAATGCCAGTCTTCGTTGGAGTGGAAACATTTTTCTTTATCTGCAACTTCTTTGACTTTCTTGCCCTTCTGGGCGGCAGCTTTGTCAACTCGTTTCCCTTTACCAACCTTCTTCATGTTCTTCTTCTTCCCTTTCAGGTTAGAAGAAGATGAAGCCACTGTTTTTGATCTAGAGGTCGAACCTCTGTGATAACTCCTACTGGAAACATTTTCCTCACTTTTCGATCCCTGAATTTTCATCAAAGACTGAAAGGTTTGAAGTTCATTCAGAAGGGAGGTGAGATTAAAAGTAAGCTTGTTCATAACAACATTACTTCTAAACTGTAGGAAACTATCTGGAAGGATTTCCAGAATGAAGCTGACCTAGCTCAATTCATCGATGGAAGTACCATTCGACTCTGCGATGTTAAAGTGTACCATCATATCCAGGATATGATCCCGAACAGATGTACCCTCTGGCATCCTCGAGTTGAATATGTACTTGAGGGCATTGTGCCGGGCTTGTGTGGACTGTTGTCCAAACAAACCTTGCACTGAATCCATGATTTCCTTAGTGGTCATCATGCCATCATGCTTCTTGGCTAATATGTCAGACATACTTGCCAGCATGTAGACCTTGGCCTTATCATTGCCCTTGATCCATCGATCATATGCATCACGAACATTTCGTGACGCATTCGAGCCTGGCACCTGAGGACACTCCTCAGTTAGCACAAACTTCAGATCATCCACTACCAATATAGTGTTGAGTTTGTTTTTCCATGTCATCATATTCTCTCCAGTTAACTTTTCCGCACCCAATAAAGAAATTATCGAGCTAGATATTTTTGTTGAAAATTTACAAATAAAACTTGTATGAGTTTCTTGCTATAACTGTCTAATCCAATCATGTTTTAGCTAATTATTAAATGATTCCTAGGTCATTGATAATTTGCAATGATACTCCAAAGGTTTAGAATGTATGACACCGAAGGGTAATAAAAAACACTCCTCCTCTGGATCAAGACAATCTTGACCAAAACCTAATGCTAGAATAACTCTTATTCCTATAGGCTTTAGTTACCATTATTCGGTCAGGATACATACACTACTTATGTACCTTTTGAGTGTAACCCTCTGTCTTTAGATCCCAGAGTCTCCATCCAATAAAATCCGTCGAAGGGAGGACTAGATTAAAAAAAAGACTAAGAAAATCTTCATCCCTTTCGGGTGTCTACTGTGTTCGATCCCCAATGATCAAGCCCTTCGAAGGGATTGTCTGGTTCAGGCCAAACTAAAAGGCTGACCATAGTGATCTTATGGTGTAAACCGACTGAAAAGACCATAAGTTTTGTTTTCACTAAACCTGCTCCCACTCACTATAAGTACTCTCTCCATTTACCTTGATATTGACTCATACAAACACTATCCAAAGGGGGACACACCCGTTTACGCCACGAGGCCAAGTATGAGTCTCACGGTGTGAACTTTCCGGAGATAGCGTAGGTGGAAAAATATGTGTCTCATACACTTTTTCCTCCCACTGAATACATTAAAGTTTATAGGAATCTTACTTAGGCTAAAACCCGACTAATGGTTTTACCTAATTCTATCAATATAACTCTTATATCGATAATCAATATAACTCTTATATTGATTTTATCCTAAGTTTGTTAATATAACTCCTTATATTACACCTAGGATTTCTAGTTTATTAACCCCTTAATAAACCCGCTGACGCTACTATGATTTATAAACTCTCTGATTAAATTTCACTCCCAGGTTAGTTCCCAGGTAGGGGTATTCCGTTTCCGTCAGCTTAAATACCCCAGCCTAGACAAAAATTTCCTTAGACAGAGTTCCTCTTTTAATCATTGTTTATAAATAACTTAGTTCCTAATTCTAATCTAATTAGAACTAGATAACCTAAGGTATATTATTTCCAAGTTCTAAACGTTTTAAAACTAATAATTAACCTTAGGTGACATGCATACTATGTTACAATGCTTGATCATTCATCTCATGAATAATAAGACATACATAGCATAATCATCTCATGAAATATAATGCATGTCAATGCTGTCCATAAATTAATATAATGCCTTATATTAATTAATCATGCAAACTATATAATATAACTCTTTATATTATAAATGATGCATGTAAATGCTTAACCTAAGGTGGGATATCTAAAATAAAAACATACATTATGCATGGCAATAATTACACAACAATTGCATAATTTAAATAGCAAAATTAGACCAATTTTGGCACCCTAAAATATATTTTAATTAATATAATCTAATTATATTAAATAAAATTAAATAAATTAAATATAAACAAATATAAAACGTTTATATATTTATTATATATAATAAATCCGTTTTCTGCCCGTTGCTCATTTGCGTGAAACGCCTGTGGCGTTGCAACATTGCGATTTGTCCTCTTCTGCCCGTTGAAGCGCGCCTCAGCAGAAGCGTTGCACAACGCCTCATCGTGCCGTCTTCACAGTCACACGCCTGCCGCAGTGGCGTTGCAACGCTATAGAACAACGTTGCAACGTCATTCACAGAACAACAACCCCATGATCAATTTCTTGCTCGTTTTTGCACCGATCTTCTCAGCAACCACCTTGCCTCGATCGACACGGACTTACAGACTTGATTTACAATTAAAATTGCCCAAAACATTGGGCCCTTACATTGAACGATTCAATGAAAAATTGTAAATCTAAGTGCCAAAAGTGAAAACGTCTAAATTGTAAACCGTTCAAACATCACATGCAAAACAGTAAATCCCGCCTCGTTCTTGAAAAATCCAGAACGTAAATTTTGAACACAATTGGGCTCTGATAACAATTGAAGGGAATCGAATCCCGTAGCGGAAGCGATTGTGAATCGCGCGTTCTTAATTTCATTACATGGATTACATTCAAGAACTAATCTATCTAGATTAAGCATATATAAACAAGATGGACACCAAGAATAATACCTTTGAAGAACTTTTCTTCGAGTGCTCCTTCTCCCACGATCACGATCTCAACAACACGAACCCAAGCGATCATGGACACTACCACCGGATCTTCTCCGTTATTCTCTAGGTGATGGAGGAAGGTGGGTTCCCTTTAGGTGAGATGAGATGTTTGTGAGAGAGATTGTATTTTGGAACCTTTCCAACAACACAACAAAATGACACACTAGGGTTTTCCAAGGCTTAGGTCATAGTTGCATCTCATGCAACTATATATAGGGAAATAAGGTGAAAATTACCATCCTATCCCTCTTTCACTCTCTCTTTAGTATATAGTTAATATGTGAATCTAATTCACATTAAAACTATATATTATATCAATTATATCACATATAACTGATATGACATCTCATATATGAAATTGAACACTTCAATTTCATTCCTAACTTTATACCCTCAATAAAACCATGTTGAGCCAACGCAGGGGCCTAATGGACCTACAGTTCATGAGCTCCAATGATGTGAGATAAACTGATCAAACTCTTTGATCCAGTTAATCAATATTCATTAACTACAAGTCACTCCACTATAGACTTGTATCTGCACTCTCCTCACTGTAGATTATATTGTGTCCACTGATATAATCATTACCCATGAGTCGACCCTTCACAGGTTGTTCGTAATCACGGATGATTCAAATTACCATTTTACCCCTATGATTACCTCTTTATTCCTTAAGCACCACTGATCCTCTAATGAACAACAAGCCTATGGTCCTACCATAGACTTATACCCTCATAGAGGGCGGGGCCCCGTTGTTCAAGACCTGGAGTCAGTTCTTAAGGAAACAACCTATGTAGTTCCTAAGTGTAGGAATGAGTGAATTCCATCTTGCACAGTTAAGTTCGCAGCTACCTACGAGGTTCTGTCCCTGAGAAGGTATGCTTATTGAGTCGGCTATAGGCCACTCTCACCCATACTAGTCTAAGGACAAACCCCTATAAGCAGGAGTTCTTAACTTGCTCAGGATTCAGGTCGAGTCACTAATGACCATCTATAAATTATCAGTCTTATCCTGTTAACGGTGTTATACTGGTTAGACTAATAATTTGCAGTCCGATCTTGTATGAACTCTTCATACATGATGCCCCCACTCGCATGTCAACCATATGAATGAGTTGGATTACCTCATTTTTACTAATTACAAAGTTGGCCGCATCCATGGTGTTACCAGAATAAGGTTTCCAACCTTATTCTTATACCATAGACCATTTAGGTTATACTCTTGATCATAATCTAAATAGTGTCTACTACACTAATGTTCAAGATACATTATAACCTTGGAGCTTAGTTAATTGGATTTATAAAGCAAGAATATAATTTTATCAAAAGAAATAACTCTTTATTTATTTGATCAAAATTACATAAGTTTTAGGGCACAAATCCCAACAGACGCGCATAAGCATTTGAAAATGTTTTTCAGGATATGCAATTCCTTCAAGTTAACAGGAGTCACTGATGACATCGTAAGGCTAAAACTTTTCTCTTTTTCCTTACAGGGAAATGCTGAAGCATGGCTCGACTCTTTTCCACCTGACTCCATAAAAACATGGGATGAACTGGTAGAGAAGTTTCTTTTGAAGTACTTCTCGCCCACAAAGAATGCACAAATTAGAGAAGAAATAATCACGTTCAAACAAGGAGTGAAT
The DNA here is from genome assembly GCA_036507285.1 of Trichosanthes cucumerina. Taxonomy (NCBI): domain Eukaryota; kingdom Viridiplantae; phylum Streptophyta; class Magnoliopsida; order Cucurbitales; family Cucurbitaceae; genus Trichosanthes; species Trichosanthes cucumerina. Next base: position 21,491,894 of record CM071844.1, read on the forward strand.
GAAAGGGTAGATACCACTTGGAAACGTTTCAAGAAGTTTGTTCGAACATGCCCACACCATGGACTACCGACTTGTCTTCTTATAGAGCATTTCTACAATGGATTGACACAAGCATTAAAGATTCTAATCAATGCATCATCTAATGGATCATTGTTGAACAAGACAGTGAATGAGGCCAACAAAATTCTGGATGCTATAGTTTCAACCAATAGCCAATGGGGAGAGGATGAAACACACAACACTAGAAATGTTGAAAGAATACATAAAGTGGATGCAATAACAACATTAAGTTCTCAGATAGCAGCAATGAACAACACCTTGAAGACTTTTACTTTTGGGAACCTGGTCCCTATTGCTAATCTGAAGCATATTTCCATTTCTAGTTACTATTATTGCAATGAGAATCATCTTGCTAACACTTACAATCCCACTTATGTATGTTATGTAGGACAAAATGGGGCAAACCCGTATTCGAATACGTATAACTCAGGTTGGAGGCAACACCCAAACTTTTCATGGGGAGGGCAGAATGCAAGCACAACAAATTCAAATAAGTACGTGAAGCAAGTGTTGGGGTTTGTGCCATAAAACTCGTAGTTTGTATTTTTGTTTTAATTATTGTAATAAATTATTATTACTTCAATAAAGTGTTATTATTCGTTATTTACGATATTGCCTTTGTTCAAACCCTAAATCCAATAAACTAAACATCCAAGGCTGTTAAATGTATCTTTCACTGAATGTAGTATACATATAAAGGAACTTGGTTCGAGATATAGCCTAAAGGGTCTATAGTTAGGGGATAAGGTTTGGGTACCTTACCCTGGTAAAACTATGGATGTGGCCCACTTTGTATACGATACAAACAAAGTGATCCTAACGTGTTCGTGTAGATGACATGTTAGTGGGGATATCCTATGTAATGAGATTACATAAGTCCGAACCACGAAATAGTAACCTCTAGTTGTAACTCTGTTGACTAGTTAGGTTTCTATTTCACTAGAATGACCTAGGCAACTTGATCTCAATCCTGAGCAGGTTACGAACTCCTGTTCGCGAGGGATTGTCTTTTGACTAGTATGGGTGCGAGTGGCCATATTCGCCGACTCAATATGCCTACCTTCTTGGGGATAAGACTGAGTGAGCGGCTGAGAACTTAACTTAGCAAGATGGAATTCACTCATTCCCGCCTACTAGGATAATTAGAGTAATGTTCCCATAAGTGGTGTCTTCGGGACTTGAACAAAGGGCCCGACCCTCTCATTGGCCCGAGAGGGACTCTGTTTGTTGGTAGGACCACAAACAAATTGTTCATTAGAGGAGCACTGGTACTTAAGGTACAAGATGTAACCTAGGGATAAAACGACAATTTGACCCAGCTGGTGTTACGAACATTCGTGAAGAATTGACTTGCTGGTATTGGTCAATATCCGTGGACACAGAAATATATCTGCAGTGAGAAGAATGCAGCTGCAGGACTTTAGTGAAGCGTTCCCGCAGTTAACGAATGTTGATTGGGACCGAGCAATCTCGTATCGTTGGAGCTTCTGATCTGTAGGTCCATTAGGTCCACCTTCTAGCTCGTAAAGGGTTCTTAGATCATTTGAATTTAAAATGTTCAAATTCATAAGTGAATAAACTTAATGTATATTGATACGATATAATATATAGTTTTGGAACTATATATTAAAAATTTAATGTGGATATGATTCATATTAAATTATGTGAGAGAAGTAAATATTTGAAAGAGTTCAAATATTAAATTCAAATGTGAATGTGATTCACATTTGAAAACTATTGGTTAAAATTTAATGTGTATTTGATGTGCATTAAACTATAAATTAAGAGGTAAAATGATTAAATCAGATTTAATCATATAGTATTTATTAAATTTGATTTAATTAAATGAATTAATTAATTATTTTATTAATTAATTAGGGAACGTGTGATGATGACACGTTCCCACTACTCCCTAACTCTCCCTCGATAGGGATGATAGAGATCTGATCTCCTTAAGCAGCAGAAACGTGTTTGGGATCGTTAATTGCAAGATTGTTTTGCTTGAAACAAAAAAACCAGTACATTGACAAATATACAGAACAAGCATAATATTAACTCTAATATAATTAGGCATGGATGTTTACATGCAAACATGCTAAAGTTTAACAATTAAACTAAAGGGAAGAAGAATTACCTTTGTAGTTTTCCTCAGCAGCAACTCCTTGCTCCAATCAGTACAACAACACGAGAAGCTTTAGTTTCTCTATTTTTACAGAACACCACCAAAAGTGTAAACCCTCTATCCTCTGAATGCTTAGATCTTTCCTTTGTTGGAAGGATTCCAACTCTTGGAAGGTTTTTGGGAATTCTAGAGATTGAGAGAGAGAGAATTTCTTCTGTGAGTTTCAATTTAATTGATCGATCAATCCTGCTTCACCTCTTTCCAGGAGAAGTTAAACCCAGCAAATGGGAACTCCCACTTCCTATCGAATAGGGAGTTGGGAGAGAGGGGGAACGTGTCTTCCTGACATGCTCCTTATTTAATTTAATCACATTAATTAAATAATCAAAATATAAATTAAATATCTTATATTTAATTTACATTAAAACACATTTAATGAATTATCCCTCTATCCTATAGTTTAATGCACATCTAATGTACATTAAATTTAACCTATAGTTTTTAAATATGAATCACATTCACATTTTAATCTAATATTTGAACTCTTTCAAATATTTAATTCTCTCACATAATTTAAGATGAATCATATTCACATTCACCTCGATTGGATTGAAGTGTTTTAATGCTTTTCCCTTATGCATTCTCTACTTCAGCCTTATACTCTTTGAACTTTTCAAGAGCTTCAGACTTGTGATGCATTAGGTATAGATAACCATACTTCGAATAATCATCTATAAAAGAGATGAAATATTCGTACCCCCCTCGAGCTTTAACATTCACCGGACCACAAAGATCTGAATGCACAAGTTCTAGGAGTTCTACGGCTCTATAACCTTTTCCAGTAAAAGGTCGTTTGGTCATTTTACCTTCCAAGCAAGACTCGCAAGGTGGTAAAGAATCATCTTCTAACTTGTTTAGAAGTCCATTCTTAGAAAGTCTTTCAATCCGGTTGAGATTAATATGACCAAGTCTAAGATGCCACAGATAGGTATTATTATTTGGAGAAATTCTTTGCCTTTTATTTTGAGTGTTAGCATTTTTAAACATCTCATGATTTAAAATTGCTTTGGTTTTATTCGGTTTGATGCGTATTAGCCATTTTTCAATTTAGCAGAACAAATATTGACACCCTCTTTCAAAATGAACGCTTCATTGATTGAAAAAGAAATACAATAATAAAGTTCTATTAAACAAGAGATAGAAATTAAGTTCCTTTTAAGCTTAGGAACTATATACAGATTTTTTAAAGAAAAAAAATCTATCTCCAAAAAATAACTTGGCATCTCCCACTGCACGAGCTGAGACGACGTCTCCCGTTCCGACCCTGAGCGTCATTTCACCCTCTTCGAGCTCCTTGAAGGAACTAGTTTCCTGAAATGAAGAGCAAACGTGATTAGTGGCTCCTGAATCAAGTATCCAGGTTAAATCATCATTTTCCACTAAATTGGTTTCAAGAACAAGTAAATCTAATTTACCTTTCTTCTCTTTGAGCTCAGCAAGGTATTTTGGGCAGTTTCTCTTCCAGTGCCCATCCATCTTGCAGTGGAAACACTTTCCTTTATCCATGAGCTTGGCTTTTCCCTTGCCTTTGTCGTGACAAGTGCCTTCCCTTTCCTCCTATTTTCTTCTTTTGGGTCTTCTTAAGCCCGGAAAAAGAGTTACTGAGACTTAGTCCCGGAGGATGAACCATTCGGAACCTTCTCGGAATGGGCAAACAGTTTGCCTCTCCATCGATCCGCCTCTTATTCTTCATAAGAGACTGGAAAGTCTCAGTAGTTCATTAGGGAGAGTAGTCGGGTTATACTCTATCTTGTTCATCAACGCATTCTTTGCAGAATTGTAGGAAACTCTTCGAAGAGATTCCGGGATGAACAATACGACTTTGCTCGTCAATGACCGCTCCGTTCATCTCGACCACGTTGAAGTGGACCATCGAGATCAAGAACGTGTTCTCTCACCGATGACCCCTCCTTCATACGGGGAGTTATAAACGTATTTGAGTGATTCGTGCGAATCATCCGCATGGTTGCCAAACATTTCTGCGGTGAACTCATGATCTCACGAGTGAGACCATGCCCTCGTGTTTTTGGCGAAACTTGAAACACTAGCCAAAATGTAGACCTTGGCCTTATCATTGGCCTTGATCCAGTGGCCGTGCGCCTCCTTAATGATTGAGGAGCGTTACGGCGAGAATCGAGACATTCCTCGATTAGTACGAATCGAAGGTCGCCAACAACGAGAATCGTATTCAAGTTGGACTTCCACGTAGTAAAATTCCCACCAGTTAAACGGTTGCTTTTAAGTAAGGCTATTATTGAGGACGACATGTTGAAAATCCAAAATAGTTCTAATTAGTTATGCCTTTAAACCCATTGTAAAAACTAATGTAATTTAGCAAAATTATTAAAGAACACCAGTGTTTAAACTAAAAACTACTGTTTAAGTTAAACCTTTAATTTTGCAACGATACTTCAAGGGTTTAAAACAAAAGCCTCCGTCGGGCGGTCAGTCATTCCTCTCACTACCAGAACATCTCATGTACCAATGGTCCTTAGCTACCGTTTGTTTGGTCAACGATTTGTTAACTAGCTTAACTCATCCCGTAAATGTGACCCTGCCATTTTCAGATCCAATAGGCCCGAGCCAATAGGCTACTATTAAGAAAGACAACTGCTGACAAACAACCTAAGAGACCCTATCAATTTTTGGAGTTCGCGGTGTTTCGATCCCTATAGTCAGGCCCTCCGTAGGGTTTGGCTGTTCCAGGACAACCTAGCAGGCGGACTATAGAAATCTCACGGTGCGATCTAATGGAGGAGACCGTAGGATACATTGACACGCGCCCTACTCCCATTTACTATGGATACTTCCCTCATTCACCTTGGTATTGAACCATGCAAACACATACCGTAGGGGGACGCCCTATTGATGCCACGTAGCCGAGCATGGAACTCACGGTGTGAACTCTTGAGGATGTGAGAGTAAACTCGATGCGAACATCTCGTTTTCTCCTACTGAAGTTCCTAAAATTAGGGTATGAATTTAACTTAGTCGGATTCTGGCTAAAAGAATCTATTTAAGTCTATGTCTATTATAACTATTATAACTAGGTCTTAAAACCTTATGTCTAGGTGAATAAACATTTTAATTACCTAGAGATAATTCAGAATTGAGGTTAATTCAACTAAGGTTCCGGTCGGTTCGGTGTAGGAGGTGTTAGATTAACTAGTCGACTTAAATACCCAACCTTAGACGAGAACTTCATCGGTGAGTTCCTTATAACCAAAGTCCTAAAGTCCTACTATATTTTAAACTATTTAAAATATTACGTAAGACTTATTTCTAATCCTATTAGAAATTGAAACTTAGGTCTAAATTAATTTTAAACGATTTAAAACTAATTAAATTTAACCCAAGTTCCTATGTTTGCATGCATTTCTTTATTATAGGTTATGGTTTCTAAAACCCCTTTAATTTATAACTTTTATAAATTTTAATAATTAACCTATGATAAAGAAACTATATTATAAATCCAACCATCTATATTCAAATTGGAATTATAAAAGAAATTCAACTACTTGAATTATAAAATTACTTAAACAAAATAACATTTATTTTAAACTAAGTAATTTCATGCTTCATGCAATTTATTTTCGAAATAATCTAATTATAACACTTATAATTAATTACTCATGAAAAAAATAAATTAGTCATGCATTCAACCATATTCATATAACATTTATATAAATAAAATGCATGAACATGCTTATCCTAAGGTGGGAATAATCTAAATGACATTCACATAGATAAAAAACTTTAAAACCAGAATAATTTGGCCCCAAAGTGAAAAAAAATAAATTACATTAATTTATTTCATGAAACCGGTCCAAAAACACCATGAATCGGTCTTGAACCACTCGAACCGAACAAAAATCAACGAACCAGCTCGAACCGATCTGCTACTGCTTGAATCGCCTCACGGCGTTGCAACGCTGATGCTAACGTTGCAACACCCGCTTCATCCTCGCGCGCGCCTGCTATCGGGATGGCGTTGCAACGCTGAGGGGCAGCGTTGCAACGCCGCTGACCCCTTGATCGCCCGCGTCCATAGGGAACGCTGGCGTTGCGACACTGTTCTTTAGCGTTGCAACGCCGCTGGTAGCGTTGCAATGCTGCTGCTTCGGCAACAACCTTCTTCCACGAACACAACAACTTCGTTCTTCAATTTCTCCTTCGATTCTCAACCAAATTGAATGAAACTTGTCCCGAACGACTCGTAACTCAATTACAGACTTAATTTTGCACTTTTTGCCCAAAAACGAAGGGGCCTTTACATACAATTTGATCAAAATCAAAAGTAAACTATGACCAAAAAATTCCTAAACAGTATTACAACAAACCAATGCAATTCCGACCAAAATCAATGCAATTTTGTTTCAAAACAAAACAATACAAGTATTGCTCTGATACCAATTGATGGAGATCTGATCTCCTTGAGCAGCGGAAACGTGTTTGGGATCGTTAATTGCAAGATTGTTTTGCTTGAAACAAAAAAAACCAGTACATTGACAAATATACAGAACAAGCATAATATTAACTCTAATCTAATTAGGCATGGATGTTTACATGCAAACATGCTAAAGTTTAACAATTAAACTAAAGGGAAGAAGAATTACCTTTGTAGTTTTCCTCAGCAGCAACTCCTTGCTCCAATCAGTACAACAACACGAGAAGCTTTAGTTTCTCTGTTTTTACAGAACACCACCAAAAGTGTAAACCCTATATCCTCTGAATGCTTAGATCTTTCCTTTGTGGGAAGGATTCCAACTCTTGGAAGGTTTTTGGGAATTCTAGAGATTGAGAGAGAGAGAATTTCTTCTGTGAGTTTCAATCTAATTGATCGATCAATCCTGCTTCACCTCTCTCCAGGAGAAGTTAAATCCAGCAAATGGGAACTCCCACTTCCTATCGAATAGGGAGTTGGGAGTTGGGAGAGAGGGGGAACATGTCTTCCTGACACGTTCCTTATTTAATTTAATCACATTAATTAAATAATCAAAATATAAATTAAATATCTTATATTTAATTTACATTAAAACACATTTAATGAATTATCCCTCTATCCTATAGTTTAATGCACATCTAATGTACATTAAATTTAACCTATAGTTTTTAAATATGAATCACATTCACATTTTAATCTAATATTTGAACTCTTTCAAATATTTAATTCTCTCACATAATTTAATATGAATCATATTCACATTAAATTTATAATATATAGTTCCAAAACTATATATTATATCGTATCTAAATACATCAAATATATTCCCTAATGAATTTGAAAATTTCAAATTCAAATGATCTAAGAACCCTTTACGAGCTAGAAGGTGGACCTAATGGACCTATAGATCAGAAGCTCCAACGATACGAGATTGCTCGGTTAATCTCATTAACCTCCCAATCAACATTCGTTAACTGCGGGAACACTCCACTAAAGTCCCACAGCTGCACTCTTCTCACCGCAGATATATTTCTGTGTCCACGGATATTGACCAATAAGAGCAAGTCAATCCTTCACGAATGTTCGTAACACTAGCTGGGTCAAATTACCGTTTTACCCCTGGGTTACATCTTGTGCCTTAAGTACCAGTGCTCCTCTAATGAACAATTTGTTTGTGGTCCTACCAACAAACAGAGTCCCTCTCGGGCCAATGAGGGGGTCGGACCCTTTGTTCAAGTCCCGAAGTCACCACTTAAGGGAACATTTCTTTACTTACCCTAGTGGGCAGGAAGGAGTGAATTCCATCTTGCTAAGTTAAGTTCCCAGCCGCTCACTCGGTCTTGTCCCCAAGAAGGTAGGCATATTGAGTCGGCGAATCGCCACTCTCACCCATACTAGTCAAAGGACAATCCCTCATAAGCAGGAGTTCGTAACTTTGCTCGGGATTGAGATCAAGTTGCCTAGGTCATCCTAGTGAAATAGAAACCTAACTAGTCAACGGAGTTACAACTAGAGGTTACTATTTCGTGGTCCTGTCTTATGTAATCTCATTACATAGGATATCCCCACTCACATGTCATCTACACGAACACGTTAGGATCACGTGTGTTTGTATCAAATACAAAGTGGGCCACATCCATAGTTTTACGGGGTAAGGTACCCAAATCGTATCCCCAACTATAGACCCTTTTTAGGTGTATCTCGAACCGAGATCCTTTTTATACATTACATTCGATTAAAGATTCATTTCTGACCTTGGATGTTTAGTTTATTGGATTTAGGGTTTAAATAAAGGCAAACTCGTAGATAACGAACAATAACACTTTATTGAAATAATAACACTTTATTACATTAATTAGAACATAATTACAAACTACGAGTTTTAGGGCACAAATCCCAACAAGGGAGTGGGGAGTTGCCCACTGAAGTGTACTTCTCCTGGTGAGAAGGGACATTTTTCACTCAATTGATCAATTCATTCAATCGATAGTTTTGACTCACAGAAGAAATTCTCTCTCACTCTCACAATTCCCAACTCTCCAATCGTTGGAACCCTTCTCACCTAGGGTGATCTAAGAACTCAGAGGATAGATGGTTTTCCTCGTGGTGTTGTCATGTTGAAGAAAACAGAGAAGTGTTCTTACTTGCTGTGTTGCTGCAATAGGAGCAAGGAGTTGCTGGAAACTGAAACTACAAAGGTATCTTCTCTTCCTTTTAGTTTAATTGGTATTTTCAGCATGTTTGTATGTATTAATCTCCATGTCTAATTAGATTAGAAAATGCATGTTTGTTCTATTTTTATCAATGTATGGGTTTTTGCATTTCAACCAAAACAAACTTGCAAATTACAATTCCAATCTCGTTTCCGCTGCTCAAGGGGATTAGATCTCCATCAATTGGTATCAGAGCAATGCTTGTTTTGCTTTGGTTGAAACAAAATTGCATTGATTTGGTGGGAAATTCATTTTTGTTTGCTGTAAAACTGTTTAGGAGTATTTGGCCATAGTTTACTTTTTGATTTTACCAAGTTATATGTAAAGGCCACTGTGTTTTGGGAAATTAAGTGCATTATCGAGTCTGTATTCGAGTTAAGAGTCGTTCGGGACAAGTTTCATACAATTCGGTTGAGAAAATCGAAGGAGAATTTGATGATTGTTGCTGCTGTGTTCGAAGAAGAAAGTTGCTGCCGAAGTAGTAGCGTTGCAACGCCGTTCATCAGCGTTGCAATGCTGAGAAACGGCGTCGCAAAGCCAGACCTCCTATCGACGCGGGAGTTCAAGGGTCGTGCGGCGTTGCGTAACGCCGCCCGCAGCGTTACAACGCTACCCCGATAATAAAGCGCGCGCGGACAAAGCCGACATTGCAACACCCACATCAGTGTTGCAACGCCGTGATGACATTTCACCAGCAGCAGACGGTTCAGTTTTGGGTTGGTTTTCGGTCCGGTTCGAGCGGTTCAAGCTCGGTTCAAGGAGTTTTGGATCGGTTTATGTAATAAAATTAGAGTAATTTTTATTATTTTGCACTTTAGGGGCCAATTTATTCCAGTTTTACAGCTGTATTTCTTTATGAATGTCATTTAGATTTTTTCCCAGCTTAGGATAAGCATGTTCATGCATTTTATTTGTATAATTGTTATATGAATATGGTTTAAATGCATGATTAATTTATTTTTCATGAGTAATGAGTTATAATTGTTATAATTAGTTTATATGGAAAATAAATTGTATGGAACATGTAATTACTTAGTTTAAAATAAATGTTATTTTATTTAAGTAATTTAATTATTCAATTAGTTGAATAATTTCATTTTTTATAATTCCAATTTGAAAAATAATTGTTGGTTTTATAATATAGTTCTTTACCATAGGTTAATTATTAAATTTATAAAAATTATAAATTAAAGGGTTTTTAGAAACCATAACCTATAACAAAGAATTGCATGCAAACATAGGAACTAGAGTTAATATTAAAATTAGTTTTAAATTGTTTAAAATTAATTTAGACCTAAGTTTTAATTTCTATAGGATTAGAAATTAGTCTTACATAGTATTTTAAATAGTTTAAAATATAGTAGGACATTAGAACTTTGGTTATAAGGGAACTGTACTGGTGAAGTTCTGTCTAAGGTTGAGGGTACTTAAGCTGATGGTTAACGGGACACCTCCTACCTGGGAACTGATCCAAAACTTGAGTTGAATTAACCTTAGTTCTATTTTATATCTAGGTAATTAAAATGTTTATTCACCTAGACATAAGGTTAAAAGACCTAGTTATAATTGTTATAATAGGCATAGACTTAGATAGATTGTTTTAGCCAGAATCCGACTAAGTTAAACCTATACCCTAATCTTAGGAGCTTCAGTGGGAGAAAACGAGATGTTCGCATCGAGTTTACTCTCACGTCCTCAAGAGTTCACATCGTGAGTTTCATGCTCGGCTACGTGGCGTCAATAGGGCGTCCCCCTACGGTATATGTTTGCATGATTCAATACCAAGGTGAATGAGGTAAGTATCCATAGTAAATGGGAGCAGGACGCGTGCCAACATATCCTACGGTCTCCTCCATTAGGTCGCACCATGAGATTTCTATTGTCCGCCTGCTAGGTTGTCCTGGAACAACGAACTCCAGAAATGGATAGGGTCTCTTAGATAATTTGCCAACAGTTGTCTTTCTTAATAGTAGCCTGTTGGCTCGGACTTATTGGATCTGAAAATGGTAGGGTCACATTTACGGGATGAGTTAAACTAGTTAACAACTCCTTGACCAAACAAACGCTAGCTAAGGACCATTGGGAAATGAGATGTTCTGGTAGTGAGAATTGGCTGAGAAAGTCTCAATTCAGGGGAGGAATGACTGACCGCCCGACGAAGGCTTTTGTTCTAAACCCTTGAAATATCGTTGCAAAATTAAAGGTTTAATTTAAACACTGGGTTTAGTTTAAACACTAGGGGTTTTTTAATAATTTTGCTAAATTTGATTGGTTTTATAATGGGTTAAAAGAAATTACTAATTAGAACTATTTTGGATTTTCAGCATGTCGTCCCCGTATATAGCCTTACTCAAAAGAGAACGTTTAACTGGTGAAAACTTTACTACGTGGAAGTCCAACCTGGATGCGATTATTGTTATTGACGACCTTCGGTTCGTACTGACTGAGGAATGTCCTCAAATCCCTGCTCAAAACGCACCTCAATCTGTTAAGGATGCGTTTGACCGCTGATCCAAGGCTAATGAAAAGGCCAAGGCCTATATCCTGGCTGACATATCTGATGTTTTAGCCAAGAAGTTGGAGGGTATGGTCTCAGCTCGTGAGATCATGGGTTATCTGCAGAATTTGTCTGGACAACTGTCTGAACAAATTCGGCACGAATCCCCTAAGTACGTTTATAATGCGCGCATGAAGGAGAGAACTTCAGTGAGAGAACATGTTCTCGATCTTATAGTTCACTTCAACATGGCCGAAATGAACGAAGTGGTCTTAGATGAGCAAAGTCAGGTATTCTTCATCCTGGAATCTCTTCTGAAGAGTTTCCTGCCATTCCGTAGCAATGCGGAGATGAACAAAAAGGAGTATAACCTGACTTCCCTCCTAAATGAACTGCAGACTTACCGGTCTTTTATGGATTATAAGAGGCAGGTTGATGGAGAGACAAATCAGTTTGCCCATTCAAAAAGGTTCCAGATGGGTTCATCCTCTAGAACCAGGCCCTGCGGTTCTTCTTCTGGGATTAAGAAGACTCGGAAAAAGAGGAAAGGAGGAAAAGGGAAAGCTTCTGCCACTGCAGACATTAAGCTCAAAGAGAAGAAAGGTTAGATTTACTTGTTCTTGAAACTTGTTTAGTGGAAAGTGATGATTTTACCGGGATACTTGATTCAGGAGCCACTAATCACGTTTGCTCTTCGTTTCAGGAAACTAGTTCCTTCAAGGAGCTCGAAGAGGGTGAGATGACGCTCAGGGTCGAAACGGGAGACGTCGTCTCAGCTCGTGTAGTGGGAGATGCCAAGCTGTTTTTCAGAGATAGATTTATTTTATTAAAACGTCTGTATATAGTTCCTAAGATTAAGAGGAATTTAATTTCTATCTCTTGTTTAATAGAACTTAGATATTGTATTTCCTTTTCATTAAATGAAGCGTTCACTTTAAAAGAGGGTGTCAATATTTGTTCTGCTAAATTGAAAAACGGATTGTATGTACTTAAACCGAATCAAACTAAAGCAATTTTAAATCATGAGATGTTTAAAACTGCAAATACTTAAAGTAAAAGGAAAAGAATTTCTCATAATAATACCTATCTATGGCATCTTAGACTTGGTCATATAAATCTCAACCGGATTGAGAGATTATCTAAGAATGGACTTCTAAAAAAGTTAGAAGATGATTCTTTACCTCCTTGCGAATCATGCTTGGAAGGTAAAATGACCAAGCGACCTTTTCTTGGAAAGGTTCTGAGCCATAGAGCCACTTAGAACTTGTACATTCGGATCTTTGTGGTCCTGAATGTTAAAACTCGATGAGGGTACGAATATTTCATCTCCTTCATAGATGATTATTCGAGGTATGGGTATCTATACCTAATGCATCACAAGTCTGAAAGTCTTGAAAAGTTTAAAGAGTATAAGACTGAAGTAGAGAATGCATTAGGGAAAAACATTAAAACACTTTGATCTGATCGAGGTGGAGAGTATATGGATTTGAGATTCCGGGACTATATGATAGAACATGGAATTAAATCTCAACTCTCATCACCTAATACACCACAAACAAAATGGTGTGTCGAGAAAGGAGAAATAGAACCTTGTTGGACATGGTTCGTTCTATGATGAGCTATGCTCAATTGCTCCGCCTCGTTTTGGGGATACGCAGAGAGATCGCAGATTCAAATCTTGAACATTGTTCCATCAAAGAGTGTTTGAAACACCTTTTGAATTGTGGAAGGCGTAAACCTAGTTTACAACACTTCAGGATTTGGTGTTGTCCGGCACACGTGCTAGTGACAAACCCAAAGAAACTGAAACCTCGTTCAAGATTATGCCAATTTGTTGGCTATCCCAAAGAAACGAGAGGTGGTCTTTTCTACGACCCACAAGAAAACAAGGTGATTGTATCGACAAACGCCACTTTCATGGAGGAAGATCACATGAGAAACCATAAACCGCGTAGTAAATTAGTGCTAAATGAAGCTACAGATGAACCAACAAGAGTTGTTGATCAAGCTGGACCTTCATCAAGAGTTGATGGAGAAGCCAATAGCTCAAGTCAGTCTCGTCCTTCTCAATCGTTGGGAATGCCTCGACGCAGTGGGAGGGCTTTGAAGGGAATTAGAATCCCCACGCAGCGGAAGACGATTGAATCGTCATGGTATCATCATTCAATGTTCTTATTAAAATCGATCTACCTATTAGATCTAGGCTAAACATGCTGAAAAGATTACAACGGTTAGAATAACTTACTTGTTGTAGATCGATTCAACCTCCTCTCCTTGCGATCACGAACTCTTGGCGCCCTCGATCTCCACGAATTCTTCCCACGAACGGATCTCGAACACTACCAAAATAGATCTTCTTGGTTGTTCTCTTTAGGAGAAGGGAAGTTGGTGGGAACTTCTTTTGTGTTTTGGAAGAGAGGAGAAATGTGAGAGTGGGGAGAGAGCCCTCTTGGATTCTTAGGTCAAAATCTAAAAAGTGACAACTTAGCTTTTCTTTTTGCTCACCTAAACCCATCTAACAAAGGGTTTAAATAGTGGAATAATGAAGTTCACAACTTCACATAATTACCACTTTACCACAACCATATGTTATGTAAATCTCATTTACATAATTTTATAATATAAGATATCTCATATCTTATGTTGCAAATCTCATTTGCAATAGTTGTGGATTTAATCAAATTGAATCTCATTCAATTTATTTTCTCTCTTTCAATTTCTCCAATTAGCCTTTAATTCAACAATTAGGCCAACACATAGTTTATTATGAATCTCATTCATATTAAACTATATATTATAACATCTATATGATATAATTACTCTTAAAGTGAAATTGAACATTTCAATTTCATACCAAAACTTTAACCCTTCTTTTATCCCAGTTTGAGCCAACCAAGGGACCTAATGGACCTCTGATGATTGGGCTCCAATGATTTGAGGTTAATCAGTCAAACTCTTTGACCCGGCCAACCAATATTCATTAGCTACGATGAATGATCCACTAAAGCTCGTAGTTGTACTCCCATCATCAGAGAATATTACGTGTCCACTGGTATAACCAATTCTCATGAGTCGACCCTTCACAGGTTGTTCATAGACACGGCTGGGTCAAATTACCATTTTACCCCTGTGTCTACATCTTGTTTCTTAAGTCCCCACTTGCTCCTCTAATGAACAACATACCGTGATGGTCCAACCATACACAACACCCTTCTCGGGCGGTGAGAAGGTGGGCGCCGTTGTCCAAGCCACGGAGACGATGCTTAAAGGGAACAACCCTCTAGTTTCCCTATAGGCGGAAACGAGTGAATTCCATCTCGCGTAATTAGGTTCCCGACTCTCTACTTGGTTCTCGTCACGAGAAGATAGGCATATTGGGCGAGTGGCGGGGACCACCCTCACCGTACTAATCAAGAGGCGGACCGGCGTGCATGCGAGTGCATGTAATACGCTCGAGATTGGTAAAGTCACTAATGGTCATCTACGAATTTATTAGTCTTTTCTTTGTTAGCGGTGTTATATCGAGTAAGTCTAATAATTCACGGTCGGTCTTGTACAATCTCATTGTGCAGATGCCCCACTCGCATGTCAACCACATGAACGAGTCGATCACCTCGTTTGTATCTAATACAAAGCGGGTCGCATCCACAGTGTATCCAGGATTAGGTCTCCAACCCTATCCTTATACTGTAGACCGTTCGGGTCATTAACTCGAACATGATCCTCCTTGTGTGTCAACTACACATCGTTCAAGTTCTAGTTTTCTCATATATTCAATGACCCTGGAGCTTAGTTTATTGGAAAGGTTTAAAATATTTGCGAGACACAAAGTGAATAAAATAATAACTCTTATTAATTTCAAAACAATATTTTAGAAACACGAGATTAGGACAAAAATCCCAACAAACTCCCACTTGGACTAAGCTAGTGGAGAAGGTACATTTCCAAAATGTATTTGAATTACAATAACAATTACAATAAACTAGGGCATTGAATACCCGTTTACACATCTCCCACTTGCCCTAGTCAGGAAGCTCTCGAATACCTAGACTCTCTAGGTCATCCTCAAACACTTTAGCCGTGAGGGGCTTTGTAAATGGATCAGCTACATTGTGCTCCGATGCTATCTGCGTGGTCATCACGTCTCGCGGTGCACAATTTCCGTGTCGGATGATACTTGCGCTCAATGTGTTTACCTCTCTTATGGCTTCGAGGTTCACGTGAATTGGCTCTTTGCACCATCATTATCACGAGCATCAGCGTGATTGGCAAGTTCATATTTGGAACAACTTCCAAGTCTGTCATGAACTTCCTTAGCCAAACGACTTCCTTTTGCGCCTTCACAAGCCGCAACATACTCGCTTCCATAGTGGAATCAACAATGCATCCTTACTTGATGCTTCGCGGACTCTGACTCCTCCATTCAAAATGAAGGTGACCACAAGTGGATTTCCTAGAATCCTTATCGATCGAAAATCGAAATCCGTATATCCTATAAGGATCAAATCCCCACGCCCATACACTAAGCTATAGTTCCTCCTTCTCCTAAGATACTTGAGGATTGTCTTTACGGTACATCCCAAAGTGATCTAATCTGGATTGGATGATATCTCACCGACAATTCCGATCGCATAATAATGTATGTCGGGCCTTGTACACAACATTGCATACATCGGGCTCCCTACGACTTAAGCATATGGAATACGTCTCATATCCTCAACATCTTGAGGAGTCTTAGGACACTTGATCCTTAGACAAGTGAACCCCATGCCCGAAAGGCGACAAGCCCTTCTTGGAGTTCTGCATCTTATATCTAGACAACATCTTGTCAATATAAGGCGCTTTGAGACAAGGCTAGCGTTCGTTCTTCCGGTTCGGATTATCCGGATACCTAGAACGTCTCGAGCTTCTCCCAAATCTTTCATTTGGAATTGTGAAGCTAGCCATTTCTTAACGTCGATGAAAATTCTACCTCATTCCCAATGAGAAGAATATCGCCCACGTACAACACCAAAAATGCGACGCTTTGTCAACGATTTTCTTGTAGACACAAGGTTCGTCGACATTTTGATCAAAGCCATAAGATTTGATCGCCTCATCAAACCTTATATTCCAATACCTCGAAGCCTGTTTCAGTCCATAAATGGACCTATGAAGCCGACAAACTTTTTGCTCTTGGCCTTGGGCAATGAACCCTTTGGGCTGGTCCATGTAGATGGTCTCATCAAGTTTGCCATTCAGAAAGGTTGTCTTGACGTCCATCTGCCATACCTCGTAGTCATAATACGCGGCAATGGCCAGAAAGATCCTGATCGACTTTACCATGGCAACAGGCAAAAAGGTTTCCTCATAGTCAACCCCTTCAACCTGGGTAAAACCCTTTGCCACTAGTCGGGCTTTGAAGGTCTGCACCTTCCCATCTACGCCACGTTTACGCTTGTAGATCCATTTGCATCCAATAGGTTTTACCCCATCCGGTTGATCCACAAGCTCCCAGACAGAATTGAAGTACATAGACTCCATTTCTTGGTCCATAGCTTTAATCCATTCGTCTTTATCAACATCAACCATTGCCTGATCATAGGTCAATAGATCCTCACAGTCATCGTCAGGAACGACAACTGAGGTTTCAGCTAAACCCATATAGCGATCGGGCTGTCTCACAGTCCTCCCACTACGTCGAGGCATTCCCAACTCTTGGGAACGGATTTGATTTGACGTGCTAGGATCAACAACACTTGTTGATGTACTAGCCCCATCAACAACTCTTGCTGATGAACTGTCCATTTCATTCAATACAATTTTACTTCTTGGTACATGATCCCTGACGTGGTCTTCCTCTAGGAAAGTGGCGTTCGTCGACACAAGCACCCTATTTTCCCTAGGATCGTAAAACAGACCACCCCTAGTCTCTTTAGAGTAACCTACGAATAGGCACAATTTCGAACGAGGTTCCAACTTTTTCGTTTTCACACCAACACATGGGTCAGGCATCCCAAAATCTCACGAAGTGATGTAAACTGCCTTTACGTCCACTCCAGAGCTCGAAAGGTGTTTCACAAACACTCTTCGAGGGAACATTGTTCAAAATGTAAACCGCAGTCTCTACTGCGTATCCCCAGAAAGAATCAGGGAGACGAGCATAGCTCATCATCGACCGAACCATGTCCAACAAGGTTATGTTTCTCCTCTCCGATACACCATTCTCTTTGTGGCATACCAGTCTTGAGAGTTGGGACGTAATTCCGTGTTCTATCATATAGTCCTGGAATTCAGTGTCCATGTACTCTCCACCTCGATCCGATCGAAGTGTTTTAAGCGATTTACCTAAGAGGTTCTCAACCTCAGTCTTATACTCCTTGAACTTTTCAAGAGTTTCAGACTTCTTATGCATTAGGTAAATATACCCATATCTGGAGTAATCATCTATGAAAGACACGAAGTACTCATAACCACCCCGAGCTTTAACATTCATCGGACCACGAGAGTCGAATGTATTAACTCAAGAGGCTCTTTGGCTCTATATCCTTTTCACTAAAAGGGCGTTTGGTCATTTTGCCTTCAAGGCATGACTCACATCTTGATAAAGAGTTTTCTTCCAACTCGTTTAGAAGTCCACTCTTCACCGCCTCAATCCTATTGAGATTAATGTAGCCTAACCTTAGATGCCAAAGATGGGCATTTTCTTTTGGAGAAATTTTTGCTTTCTTAGTTCGTGTTTCCATGATTTTAAACAATTCGATTATTTAAAACACTTTTAACCGAATTGGGTTTTAAAACATACAGATTATTTTCAAGTGAGGCTGAACAAATAACATTTGCTTTGAACGAAATAAACGCTTTATTTAATACAAATGAAACGGAAATACATTGTTCAATTAAGCAGGAAATAGAAACAAGGTTTCTAGTAAACCCTGGGACTATGTACAAATTGTCTAACAATAAGTACTTCCCGCCAAAATGCAAACTTCACTGCGTACGATTGTCTTTGCAGCGAGACAAGCTCCCCGGATCCAACCCGTAGAGTCATCTCACCATCTCGCAGCGGCTGCCAGGAATCAATCCCCTGAAAAGAAGAACAAACGTGGTTAGTGGCGCCTGAATCCAATATCCAGGAAGAGTCACTACTCTCCACTAAACATGTTTCTACCACAAGTAAATCATATTTACCTTGGTTCTTCCTCTCGGCCAGGAATTTGGGACAATTTCTCTTCCAATGTCCGCTGCCATTGCAGTGGAAACATTTTCCTTTCTCTGCAACCTCCTTGACCTTCTTGCCCTTTTGGGCGGCAGCTCGGTCAGTTTTACCCCTCTTCATCCTCTTCTTCCCTTTCGGGTGTGAAGAAGCAACAGATTTTGTCCTAGAGGTCGAACCCCTATGATAAGACCTGTAGGCAACATTTGCCTCAGATTCCTTGACCCTGTTCAGCGACTGGAAATTCTGTAGCTCATTAAGGAGGGTAGTCAGATTGTAGCTAATTTTGTTCATAACAACATGCTACTGGCCAAGGAAACTCTTCTAAGAGTCTCCATGATAAAATCGACTGCTCGACTCGTCGATCGAAGCCCCATTCATCTCACCCAGATAAAGCGGGTCATCATGTCTAGAACATGTTCACGCATGCAGACGACCCTCTTTCATCCGGCGTTGAAAATGTATTTGAGCGAGTCATGCCGGACTGAAAGGATCGTTGTCCAAACATTTCTGCAGGACTCCATGATTTCCTTAGCGAAACCATCGGCTCATGCTTCTTTGCCAAGACATCGGACATGCCGGCAATTATGTAGACCTTGGCCTTTTCATTGGCCCCGATCCATCGATCGTGCGTATCGCGAACGACACGCGATGCGGTCGAGCCCGACATCCGAGGACACTCCTCGAGACAACACGAACTTTATGTCGTCAGTCACCAAAATTGTATTGATGTTGTTTTTCCAGCTCTGGTAATTATCTCCCACTAACTTATCGGAAGCAAGTAATGTTGTAATAGCGCTAGACATTTTTAGCTGAAAATTTAAGAAAAACTTTGTATTAGTCTCGCAAAAAACCTTTTGAAAACCAATCTAATTTTAGCAAAAAATATTTCATGATCCCTAGGTCATTCAAAATTTTTGCAATGATACCCTAAAGGTTTAGAATGACTGCCACCGAAGGGTGAACAGAACACTCCTCCTTTAAGACGAGACTTTCTCGATCAGACACTAATCCCAGAATAACTCTTATTCCATTAGGCATCCAATTACCATTGTTTGGTCAAATTCATTAACACTTAACGAATTCTGTGAGTGTCACCCTCAATCTTTAAGTTTCCAAGTATCTGTCCTAACAATAGCTACCGAATGGTGAACTAAGAAGGAAAACCAACCAGGAAACTGTATCCCTTTCGGGAATTCACTATGTTCCGACTCTCATGATCATGCCCTCCGAAGGGATTGTCTGGTCCAGGCCAAACTAGCAAACAGATCATGGGTGTCTCACGGTGTGAATCGAAAGAAGAGATCGTGGGTCTCGTTTTCACAAGTCCCGCTCCCACTCACTATAAGTACTCTCTCCATCCACGATGATATGGACCTATACAAATGCCATCCGAAGGGGGACGCACCCATTTGCGCCACGAGGCCGAGTATAGATCTCACGGTGCGGACTTATCGGAGATTTGTGGTTGGAAATTTAAATGTATCTTATACACTATATTTCCTCCCACTCAGTAATTTAATTTTAATAGGGATTGACCTAGATAATCGGCTAAAAATTACCTAAGTCTACCAATATAACTCTTATATGGTATTTAGCCTAAGTCTATAATCACATTATTAACTTAGGTCTATGTGAGAAAATTAATTAACACTTAATTAACGGCGCTCACGTAAACATAATCTAAGAATCTCCGGACCGAATTCACTCCCAGGTCGGTTTCCAGGTAGGGGTGTTCCGCAAGCGTCAACTTAAATACCCCAGCCTTAGACAAAACCTTCCTTAGACAGAGTTACTAATCAGTCACCATTCAAAGATCATATTTGATTTCCTAAAATTCTAATCTTATTAGAAAATTAGAAAACCTAAGTCTAATTATTCAAGTTCTAAACACTTTAAAACTAATAATTAACTTAGGTTTGCATGCATTTCTATGTTATAGTGCTTGATCATTCATCACATGAATAAGTATATACTATAACATAATTACCATTCATCACATGAATATAAATGCATGAGCATACTTTAATCTAAAAATATAACACTTATATTAATTAAATTAAATATGCATTTAATTACATTATAACTCTTATAATATAACCTATCATGTAAACTATATCATAACTCTTATAATATACATGATGCATGAGTATGTTTAACCTAAGGTGGGTTTTTAAATCTATATGACATACATTATGCACATAGAATTTAATTAAAATCATACATCTCATTCATAAAATAATTAAATAGCAAAATTGGACCGGTTTTTGGCACCTAGGGGCAATTATTTAATTAAATAAAATTAATATAACATTTATATTAATAATATTTAATAAAATAATTAATAAAATAAATTAAAAACCATTTTTATAAAAAAAACCGAAAATTAATAATATAAAAGCTGAAAAACGGCCATCCTCGCGCGCTATTACTCCCGCAACGTACACAGCGTTGCAACGCTGTGGGCAGCGTTGCAACGTTGTCGCCTATAGCGTTGAGGCGCGTCCTCAACGCCAACGGCGTTGCAACGCTACATCCAGCGTTGCAACGCCACTCTGCTGCAGGGCCTTCATCCGTGAGCAGGGCGTTGAGACGCCGTTGGGCAGCGTCTCAACGCCATCGACAGACAGCAACATCCTTGCTGTTTTTCGCCTGGTTTTTCGCCTGTTTCCGCTCCGATTTCTTCACGATAACTCTTGCCACGAACGACCCGGACTTACAGACTCGATTTACATGAGAATTGCCCAAAACAACGGGCCCTTACATTGATCTCATCAACATAATTGTAAATCTAATATAGTGCCAAAAACCGAAAACATCCAATTTGTAAACCATACATTCATCTCATGAAAACATGGTAAATTACCCACCTAAATTTTAATAAAACAGTGCATCGATGAGAGAACCATCGATATGGCTCTGATACCATTTGAAGGGAATTAGAATCCCCGCGCAGCGGAATACGATTGAATCGTCATGGTATCATCATGCAATGTTCTTATTAAAATCGATCTACCTATTAGATCTAGGCTAAACATGCTGAAAAGATTACAACGGTTAGAATAACTTACTTGTTGTAGATCGATTCAGCAACCTCTCCTTGCAGATCACGAACTCTTCGCGCTCCTCGATCTCCACGAATTCTTCCCACGAACGGATCTCGAACACTACCAAAATAGATTTTCTTGGTTGTTCTCTTTAGGAGAAGGGAAGTTGGTGGGAACTTCTTTTGTGTTTTGGAAGAGAGGAGAAATGTGAGAGTGGGGAGAGAGCCCTCTTGGATTCTTAGGTCAAAATCCAAAAAGTGACAACTTAGCTTTTCTTTTTGCTCACCTAAACCCATCTAACAAAGGGTTTAAATAGTGGAATAATGAAGTTCACAATTTCACATAATTACCACTTTACCACAACCATATGTTATGTAAATCTCATTTACATAATTTTATAATATAAGATATCTCATATCTTATGTTGCAAATCTCATTTGCAATAGTTGTGGATTTAATCAAATTGAATCTCATTCAATTTATTTTCTCTCTTTCAATTTCTCCAATTAGCCTTTAATTCAACAATTAGGCCAACACATAGTTTATTATGAATCTCATTCATATTAAACTATATATTATAACATCTATATGATATAATTACTCTTAAAGTGAAATTGAACATTTCAATTTCATACCAAAACTTTAACCCTTCTTTTATCCCAGTTTGAGCCAACCAAGGGACCTAATGGACCTACAGTGACGGGCTCCAATGATTTGAGGTTAATCAGTCAAACTCTTTGACCTAGTCAACCAATATTCATTAGCTACGATGAATGATCCACTAAAGCCTCAGTGAGTCACTCCCATCGATGTAGAATATTACGTGTCCACCGATATAACCAATTCTCATGAGTCGACCCTTCACAGTTTGTTCATAGACACGGCTGGGTCAAATTATCGTTTTACCCCTGTGTCTATATCTTGTTCCTTAAGTCCCCACTGCTTCTCTAATGAACAACATATTGTGATGGTCCAACCATACACAACACCCTTCTCGGGCCGCTTATAAGGTGGGCGCGCGTTGTCCAAGCCACAGGCGACAAAGACTTAAGGGAACAACCCTCTAGTTTCCCTATAGGCGGGGCAACGAGTGAATTCCATCTCGCGTAATTAGGTTCTCAACTCTCTACTTGGTTCTCGTCACTCGAAGATAGGCATATTGGGCGAGTGGCGGGACCACCTCACCCGTGCTAATCAAAGGATGCACCCGGCAGGGCGAGTCCGTAATACGCTTAGGATTCGTGTCGAGTCACTAATGGTCATCTACGAATTTATTAGTCTTTTCTTTAACGGTGTTGTTACATCGAAGAAGTCTAATAATTCACGGTCCGGTCTTGTACAATCTCATTGTACAGATGCCCCACTCGCATGTCAACCACATGAACGAGTCAGATCACCTCGTTTGTATCTAATACAAAGCGGGCCACATCCACAGTGTATCCAGGATTAGGTCTCCAACCCTATCCTTATACTGTAGACCGTTCGGGTCATTAACTCGGACGTGATCCTCCTTGTGTGACAACTACACATCGTTCAAGTTCTAGTTTTCTCATATATTCAATGACCCTGGAGCTTAGTTTATTGGAAAGGTTTAAAATATTTGCAAGACACAAAGTGAATAAAATAATAACTCTTATTAATTTCAAAACAATATTTTAGAAACACGAGATTAGGACAAAAATCCCAACAGGTTGTTTCCCAACCTTACCTATACTTGGGTTTAGCTGAAACTCAAGTTGTCATACCTGATGATGGCGTAGAAGATCCATTATCTTATAAACAGGCAATGATTGACGTAGACAAGGACCAATGGATCAAAGCCATGGACCTTGAAATGGAGTCAATGGACTTTAATTCAGTATGGGAACTTGTAGACCAACCTGAAAGGGTTAGACCCATAGGGTGTAAATGGATCTATAAGAGAAAGAGAGATGCAACCGGAAAGGTACAAACCATTAAGGCTAGACTTGTAGCAAAGGGTTTTACCCAAAGGGAAGGAGTTGACTATGAAAAAACTTTTTTCCCTGTTGCTATGTTGAAGTGTATTAGGATACTCTTGTCCATAACCGCGTTTTATAATTATGAAATCTGGCAAATGGACGCCATGACAACCTTTTTGAATTGTAATCTTGACGAGAGCATCTATATGTCTCAGCCCGAAGGGTTCATAACCCAAGGTCAGGAGCAAAAAGTTTGCAAGCTCAATCAATCTATTTATGGGTTGAAACAAACATCCAGATCTTATAAGATTTGATACTGCGATTAAGTCTTATGGTTTTGACCAAAATATTGATGAACCTTGCATTCACAAGAGGATCATCAACGACAAAGTAGCTTTCTTAGTACTTTATATGGATGATATCCTACTCATTGGGAATGATGTAGGATACCTAACTGACATAAAGAATTGGTTGGCGACCCAATTCCAAATGAAAGATTTGGGAGAGACGCAATATGTTCTTGGGATTCAGATCTTCAGGAATCGCAAGAACAAATTGCTAGCTCTGTCTCAAGCGTCTTATATCGACAAAATGTTGTCCCGATATTCGATGCAGAATTCCAAGAGGGGCTTATTACCCTTCAGGCATGAAGTTCATCTGTCTAAGGAATAGTGTCCTAAGACACCTCAAGAAGTTGAGGCTATGAGACGTATTCCTTATGCCTCTGCAGTAGGTAGCTTAATGTATGTTATGCTCTGCACGAGGCCAAACATTTGTTATGCAATGGGAATAGTCAGTAGGTACCAATCTAATCCAGGGTTAGACCACTGGACAACAGTTAGAAATATCCTCAAGTATCTTAGGAGAACGAGGGACTATACGCTTGTGTATGGGACTAAGAATTTGATCCTTACTGAATACACTGATTCTTATTTTCAGACCGATAAGGATTCTCAGAAATCCACATCGGGATCAGTTTTCACCCTCAGCGGGGGAGTTATAGTATGACGAAGCATCAAGCAATGATGCATCGCTGACTCCATGATGGAGGTTGAGTATGTCGCTGCTTGTGAAGTAGCTAAGGAGGCTGTTTGGCTAAGTAAATTCCTTACTGATTTGGAAGTTGTTCCAAATATGGAATTTTCCATCACCTTATATTTTGACAACAGTGGTGCGGTAGCCAATTCGAAAGAACCTCGCAGCCATAAGCGAGGCAAGCACATCGAGAGAAAGTATCACCTGCGAGAAATAGTGCAACGAGGAGATGTGACAGTCTCGAAGATCGCTTCGGAGCACAATATTGCTGATCCATTTACAAAGACTCTCACGGCTAAAGTGTTCGAGAGTCATCTGGAGAGTCTAGGCCTACGAGACATGTACATAGGCTAATCTAGGGCAAGTGGGAGATATGTAATGGGGTATAAGGATACCCTAGTTTATTGTATTTCTATCTCTGTAACCACTGTTTTAGATTATGATGTACCCCACTAGAGTTTTAGTTCAAGTGGGAGTTTGTTGGGGGTTTGTGCCCTAAAACTCGTAGTTTGAATTTTTGTTCTAATTATTGTAATAAATTGTTATTACTTCAATAAACTGTTATTATTCGTTATTTACGATATTGCATTTGTTTAAACCCTAAATCCAATAAACTAAACATCCAAGGTTGTTAAATGTATCTTTAACTGAATGTAGTGTACATATAAAGGATCTCGGTTCGAGATACAACCTAAAGGGTCTATAGCTAGGGGATAAGGTTTGGGTACCTTTCTTGGGATTTTTGTCCTAATCTCGTGTTTGTAAATTACTATTTGAAATTAATAAGAGTTATTTATTTCATTACTTTGTGTCTCGCAATATTTACAAACTTTTCCAATAAACTAAGCTCCATGGTCATTGAATTTATGAGAGAACTAGAACTTGAACGGTGTGTAGTGGACACACAGGGAGGATCATGTTCGAGTTAATGACCCAAACAGTCTACAGTATATGGATAGGGATGGAGACCTGATCCTTGATACGCTGTGGATGCGGCCCGCTTTGTATTAGATACAAACGAGGTGATCTGACTTGTTCATGTGGTTGACATGCGAGCGGGGGCATCCTGTGCAATGAGATTGTACAAGACCGGACCGTGAGTTATTAGACCTCATCGATGTAACATCGCTGATGGTGATGAAGAACAAATAACTTCGTAGATGACCATTAGTGACTCGACACGAATCTCGAGCGTGTTAAGGACTTACATCTGCGAAGTCTGCATCCTTTGACTAGTACGGGTGAGGGTGGTCACAGTTACTCGCCCAATATGCCTATCTTCTCAGGGAAAGGACCAAGTAGGGAGCTGGGAACTTAACTACGCGAGATGAAATTCACTCGTTCCCGTCTTTAGGGAAACTAGAGGGGTTGTTCCCTTAAGTGTTGTCTCCAGGGCTTGAAGAACGGGCGCCCACCTTCTCACTGGCCCGAGAAGGGTGTTGTGTATGGTTGGACCATCACAATATGTTGTTCATTAGAGGAGCAGTGAGGACTTAAGGAACAAGAGGTAGACACAGGGGTAAAACGGTAATTTGACCCAGCCGTGTCTACGAACAACCTGTGAAGGGTCGACTCATGGGCATTGGTTATATCAGTAGACACGTAATATTCGGCACTAACGAGAGTGCAACTACAGGCTATAGTGGAGTGTTACCGTAGCTAATGAATGTTGATTAATCGGGTCAAAGAGTTTAATAGGTTAATCTCGGATCATTGGAGCCCGTCACTGTAGGTCCATTAGGTCCCTCGGTTGGCTTCATCTGGGTTAAAAGAAGGGTTAAGAGTTTTGGTATGAAATTTAAGTGTTCAATTTCACTTGGAGTAATTTATATCATTTATATGAGATATGAGTAATATAATATATAGTTTAATGTGAATGAGATTCATAATAAACTATAGGTTAGCCTAATTGTTGAATTAGGGCTAATTGGAGAAATTAATTGAGAGAAATTAAATTGGATGTGATTCAATTTAATTAAACCACAATTATTGCAAATGTGATTTGCAATGTGAGATATGAGGTATCTTATATTATATGGTTATGCAAATGTGATTTGCATAACCTATGGTTGTGGTAAAATGATAATAATGTGGAGATTTTAACTCCATGATTATTCCACTATTTAAACCCTTCTTGCAAGAAGGATTGTAAGACAATCTCTCATTTTTGGAATTTTAGCCAAAAGAAGAGAATTCTCTCTCAACTATTCTCTCAAATTCTCCTCCCTCTCCAAAACCAAAAAGTCCCACAACTTTCCTTCTTTCAAAGGAAGAACAACCGAGAAGGCCATTGGTGGTGTTTGGATTTTGTTCGAGAGAAGCGTTCGTTGAGATCGAGAAGCACGAAGTATTCGTGATCATGGAAGAAACTTTGAAGAATTGTCTACAACAAGTAAGTACATTCTTCTTGTTGTTTTTCTTCCTTAATTATGTATGTTTAACTTAGATCTAAGTGTTAGATCATTTTAATAAATTTCAAGTAGCATAACAATACTTTGACGATTCGATCGTCTTCCGCTGCGCGGGGATTTTCATTTCCTTCAATTGGTATCAGAGCCAAGTTCTGATCTTGGGAGTTTAGAACTTGAATAATTAGACTTAGGTTTTCTAGTTCTAATAAGATTAGAATTAGGAAATCAAAGTTTAATCTATGAATGGAGACTGATTAGTAATTATGTCTAAGGAAGGTTTTGTCAAAGGCTGGGGTATTTAAGTTGACGCTTGCAGAACACCCCTACCTGGAAACCGACCTGGGAGTGAATTCGATCTGGAGATTCTTAGATTATACTTATTGTGAGTGCCGCTAATTAAAAGTGTTTTAATTTACTCACATAGACTTAAGTAATAATGTGATTATAAACTTAGGTTAATACCATATAAGAGTTATATTGGTAGACTTAGGTAAATTTTAGTCGGTTTATCTAGGTCAATCCCTAATAAAATTAAAGTGTTGAGTGGGAGGAAATATAGTGTATGAGATACATTTAATTTTCGAACACAAATCTCCATTAAGTCCGCACCGTGAGATCTATACTCGGCCTCGTGGCGCAAATGGGAGCGTCCCCCTTCAGGTGGCATTTGTATAGGTCAATATTATCGTGGATGGAGAGAGTACTTATAGTGAGTGGGAGCGGGACTTGTGAAAACGGGACCCACAGTCTCTTCTTTCGATTCACACCGTGAGACGCCTATGATCCGCCTTTGCTAGTTTGGCTCGGACTGCATAATCCTTCGGAGGGCCTCGATCATGGGAGTCCTGAACACCGTGAATTCTCGAAAGGGATACAGTTTCCTTGTTGGTTTTCCTTCTTGGTTCACCCTTCGATGGCTATTGTTTGGACGGATACTTGGAAACTTAAAGATTGAGGGTGACACTCACAGAATTCGTTAAGAGTTAATGAATTCGACCGAACAATGGTAATTAGACGCCTAATGGAATAAGAGTTATTCTGGAGTTAGGTTCTGATCGAGAAAGTCTCGTCCTAGAGGAGGAGTGTTCTGTCCACCCTTCGGTGGCGGTCATTCTAAACCTTTAGGATATCATTGTAAATTTTGAATGACTTAGGGATCATGAAACAATTTTTGCTAAAACTTGATTGGATTTCAAAAGTTTTTTGCGAGACTAACACAAAGTTTCCTAATTTTTCAGCTTAAAAATGTCAAGCTCAATCATTGCTTTACTTGCTTCCGATAAACTAGTGGGAGATAATTACCAAACTTGGAAAAACAACATAAACACAATTTTGGTAACTGGCGACATTAAGTTCGTGCTCTCTAAGGAGTGTCTTCAGATGCGGGGCTCGACTGCGTCGCGATGTTTTGGCAGCATGTCTGATGTTTTGGCAAAGAAGCATGAGCAGATGATCACCGCTAAGGAGATCATGGAGTCTTTGTAGGATATGTTTGGACAACAGTCCTTTCAAGTCCGACATGACTCGCTTAAATACGTCTTCAACGCACGGATGAAAGAGGGGTCGTCTGTCCGTGAACATGTTCTAGACATGATGACCCACTTTAATCTACCAGAGATGAATGGGGCTTCGATCGACGAGTCGAGTCAGGTCAGTTTTATCTTGGAGACTCTTCCGAAGAGTTTTCTTTAGTTTCGTAGCAATGCTGTTATGAACAAAATAAGCTACACTCTGACTACCCTCCTCAATGAGCTACAGATTTTTCAGTCCTTGATGAGGGTCAAGGCAACGAAATCTGAGGCAAATGTTGCCTACAGGTCTTATCATAGGGGTTCGACCTTTGGGACTAAACCTGTTGCTCCTTCACGCCCGAAAGGGAAGAAGAAGATGAAGAGGGGTAAAACTGACCGAGCTGCCGCCCAGAAGGGAAAGAAGGTCAAGGAAGTTGCAGAAAAAGGAAAGTGTTTCCACTGCAATGGGGGTGGACACTGGAAGAGGAACTGTCCCAAATTCCTAGCTGAGAGGAAGAACCAAGGTAAATGTGAACCAAGGTAAATGTGATTTACTTGTGACATAAACCTGTTTAGTGGAGAGTAGTGACTCTGCCTGGATATTGGATTCGCGCGCCACTAACCATGTTTGTTCTTCTTTTCAGGGGATTGATTCCTGGCAGCAGCTGCGAGAGAGTGAGGTGACTCTACAGGTTAGATCCAGGGAGCTTGTCTCTGCTGTAGCGGTTGGCACCGTGAAACTACACTTTGGCACGAACTACACTTTGTTGGACAACATGTACATAGTTCCAGGATTTACTAGAAACCTAGTTTCTATTTCCTGCCTATTAGAACAGTGTATTTCCGTTTCATTTCATGGTAATAAAGCGTTTATTTCCAGAAATGGTAATCTTATTTGTTCTGCTTCACTTGAGCATAATCTGTATGTTTTGAAACTTAATTCGGTTAAAAATGTTTTGAATACTGAATTGTTTAAAACGACAGAAACGCGAACTAAAAGAGCAAAAATTTCTCCTAAGGAAAATGCCCATCTTTGGCATCTACGGTTAGGCCACATTAATCTCAATAGGATTGTGAAACTAGTGAAGAGTGGACTTCTTAACGAGTTGGAAGAAAACTCTTTACCGGTGTGTGAGTCATGCCTTGAGGGCAAGATGACCAAACGTCCTTTTAGTGGAAAAGGATATAGAGCCAAAGAGCCCCTTGAGTTAGTACATTCAGACCTCTGTGGTCCAATAAATGTTAAAACTCGAGGAGGTTATGAATACTTCGTGTCTTTCATAGATGATTACTCGAGGTATGGGTATATTTACCAAATGCATAAGAAGTCTGAAATTCTTGAAAAGTTCAAGGTGTACAAGACTGATGTTGAGAACCTGTTAGGTAAATCGCTTAAAACACTTCGATCGGATCGAGGTGGAGAGTACATGGACACTGAATTCCAGGACTATATGATAGAACACGGAATTACGCCTCAAACTCTCTGGCACCGGTATGCCACAAATGAGAATGGTGTACCGCAGAGAGAATGAACCCACGTTGGACATGGTTCGGCCGATGATGAGCTATGCTCGTCTCCCCGATTCTTTTTGGGGTTACGCAAAGAGAGATCGCAGATCTATATTTTTAACAACGTTCCGTCGAACAGTGTTTGTGAAACACCTTTCGAACTCAGGAGTGGTCGTAAAGGCAGTTTACACCATTTCAGAATTTGGGGATGCCCGACCCACATGTTGGTGTCAAACTCGAAAAAGTTAGAACCCCGTTCGAAATTGTGCCTATTCGTAAGTTACCCTAAAGAGACTAGGAGTGGTCTATTTTACGATCCTAAGGAAAATAGGGTGCTTGTGTCGACAAACACCACTTTCCTAGAGGAAAACCACGTCAGGGATCATTTACCAAAGAGTAAAATTATGTTAAACGAAATGGAAAGTACATCAGCAAGGGTTGCTGATGGGGCTAGTACGTCAACAAATGTTGTTGATCCTAGCACGTCTAGTCAAATCCGTTCCCAAGAGTTGGGAATGCCTCGACGTAGTGGGAGGGCTATGAGACAGCCTGATCGTTACATGGATTTAGCAGAAACCTCAGTTGTCGCTCCTGATGATGACTGTGAGGATCCATTGACCTATGATCAGGCAATGGTTGATGTAGACAAAGACGAATGAATTAAAGCTATGGACCAGGAAATGGAGTCGATGTACTTCAATTCTGTCTGGGAGCTTGTGGATCAACCGGATGGGGTGAAACCTATTGGTTGCAAATGGATCTACAAGCGTAAACATGGCGTAGATGGGAAGGTGCAGACCTTCAAAGCCCGACTAGTGGCAAAGGGTTTTACCCAGGTTGAAGGGGTTGACTATGAAGAGACCTTTTCACCTGTTGCCATGGTAAAGTCGATCAGGATCCTTCTGTCGTCTCCTGCGCGCTAATTATAATAATAGAATAGTTGAAATATTTGCGCGCTCGTTCCGCAAGCGCAGCGTTGCAACGCTGCACACAGACAGCACATGCAATCCGCTATTCCTAGCTCGTTTTCGCTCCGATCTTCTCAGCAACACTTTGCCTCGATCGACACGGACTTACAGACTCGATTTACAATTAAAATTGCCCCAAACACCGGGCCCTTACATTGAACGATTCAATGGAAATTGTAAATCTAAGTGCCAAAATTGAAACCATCTAATTTTGCTAAAACCGTTCATACATCTCATGCAAAAAAAGTAAATCCCACCTTGTTTTTGAAAAATTCAAAACATAAATCAAGAACACAATTGGGCTCTGATACCAATTGAAGGGAATCAGAGTCCCGCAGCGGAAGCGATTGTGAATCGCGCGCTCTTGATTTAGTTACAACGATTTAATTCAAGAACATATATAACTAGATTAAGCATATGAACATAATGGACAACAAGAAAATTACCTTTGAGGAACCTTTCTTCAAGTGCTCCTCCTCTCTCACGATCAAGATCTCAGGAACACGAACTTGTACGAACACCGACACTACCACCAGATCTTCTCTGTTGTTCTCTAGGTGAGGGAGGAAGGTGGGTTCCCTTTAGGAGAGGTGAGGTATTTTGTGAGAGAGATGTTTGTTGTCTTGGAACCTTTCCAACAACACAACAAATGCTTGGAATTACTTAACCTAGTTTCATCTCATGCAACCATATATATAGGGGAATGGGATGGAAATGACCATCCTACCCCTCCTTTATTCTCTCTTTAGTATATAGTTTATATATGAATCTAATTCACATTAAAACTATATAGTATATCATATATAATTGATATAACACCTATGTATGAAATTGAACACTTCAATTTCATTCCTAAATTTATACCCTCAATATTACCATATTGAGCCAACGGAGGAACCTAATGGACCTACAGTTCATGAGCTCCAATGATGTGAGATTAACTGATCAAACACTTTGATCCAGTAAATCAATATTCATTAACTACAAGTCATCCACTATAGACTTGTAGCTGCACTCTCCTCACTGTAGATAATATTGTGTCCACTGATATAGTCATTACCCATGAGTCGACCCTTCACAGGTTGTTCGTAATCACGGTTGGGTCAAATTATCGTTTTACCCCTGTGATTACCTCTTTGCTCCTTAAGCACCACCGATCCTCTAATGAACAACAAGTCTAAGGTCCTACCTTAGACTCATACCCTCATATGGCAGTATGGGGCCCGTTGTTCAAGACACGGGGTCGGGTTCTTATGGGAACAACCTATCTAATTCCTTAGTATAGGAATGAGTGAATTCCATCTTGCACGCTTAAGTTCCCACTACCTCACGAGGTTCTCATCACCGAGAAGGTAGGCTTATTGAGTCGGCCACAGCCACTCTCACCCATACTAGTCTAAGGACAAACCCCTATAAGCGAAGTTCTTAACTTGCTCAAGATTCAGTCGAGTCACTAATGACCATCTATAAATTACTAGTCTTATCCTGTTAACGGTGTTACACTGGTTAGACTAATAATTTGCGATCTAGTCTTGTATGAACTCTTCATATAGGATGCCCCCACTCGCATGTCAACTACATGAATGAGTTGGATTACCTCATTTGTACAAATTACAAAGTCAGTCGCATCCATGGTGTTACCAGAATGAGGTTTCCAACCTTATTCTTATACCATAGACTATTTAGGTTATATTCTTGAACTCAACCCAAATAGTGTCCACTACACTGATGTTCAAGATAAATGTTATAACCTTGGAGGTTAGTTTATTGGATTTATAAAGCAAGACTGTAATTCTATCAAAACAAATAACACTTTATTTAATTGATCAAAATTACACAAGTTTAGGGCATAAATCCCAACAATTGCATTATGAGAGAACTGAGAACATGATCGGTGTGTAGTGGACACACGAGGAGGATCACGTTCGAGTTAATGACCCGAACGGTCTAAAGTATATGGATAGGGTTGGAGACTTAATCCGGGATACACTGTGGATGCGACCCGCTTTGTATTAGATACAAACGAGATGATCTAGCTCGTTCATGTGGTTGACATGCGAGTGGGGGCATCCTGTGCAATGAGATTATACAAGACCGAACCGTGAATTATTAAACTTACTGATGTAACACCGTTAACAATATAGGACTAATAAATTCGTAGATGACCATTAGTGACTCGACCTTAATCCTGAGCGTGTTACGGACTCCTGTCTGCGGGGGTCTGTCCTTTGACTAATACAGGTGAGGGTGGTCACTGTTTCTCGCCCAATATGTCTATCTTCTTAGGGACAGAACCACGTGGAGAGCTGGGAACTTGACTACGCAAGAAGGAATTCACTCGTTCCCGATTTAGGGAAATTAGGGCTTGTTCCCATAAGTGTTGTCTCCAGGGCTTAGACAACGGGGCCCCACCCTCTCACTAGCCCGAGAGGGTTGTTGTTTATGGTTGGACCATACAACGTTGTTGTTCATTAGAGGAGCAGTGGGGACTTAAGGAGCAAGAGGTAGACATATAGGTAAAACGGTAATTGGACCCAACTGTGACTACGAACAACCTGTGAAGGGTCAACTCATGGGTATTGGTTATATCGATGCACACAACTTGTTCTACAGTGATGGGAGTGCAGCTACGGGCTTTAGTGGAGTGTTACCGTAGCTAATGACTGTTGAATAACTGGATCAAAGAGTTTGACAGGTTAGTCTCAGATCATTGGAGCTCGTCATCTGTAGGTTCATTAGGTCACTCGGTTGGCTCAAATTGGACAAATTAAGGGTTTACAGTTTGGTGTGAATTTGAAGTGTTCAAATTCATTATTTGGGTATTTATGTTGTTTATATGAGATATAGATGACATAATATATAGTTTGATGTGAATGAGATTCATAATAAACTATAGTATAGCCTAATTGATTAATTAGTGTTAATTGGAGAAATTAAATTGAGAGAAATTAAATTGAATGTGATTCAATTTAAAATTCCACAATTATGCAAATGAGATTTGTATAATAAGGTATGAGATACCTTACATTACTGATATGAAAATACCTTACATTACTGATATGAAAATATGATTTGCATATCATATGGTTGTGGTAAAATTGTGATTTGGTGGAGGTTTTAACTCCATCACACAATAGTATATAAAGGATTTGCATGAAGCTTTTAGTATAGCTTTTGCCCTTTTTTTGGATTTTGATCCAAAGAGAGCAACTCAATTCTCTCTCAATTCTCTCAAACTCTCCTCACCCAAAATCCAAAGGGAGTCCCACCTACTCTCCCTCAACGCCCAAGAACATCCGAGAAGACATTTTGGAAGTGTCTTGCAATACTATTCGAGGATCGAGTTCGTGGAGATCTTTGGTTCGAGAGGGATCGAGATTGTGATCGGAGGAGGAAAGCTTTGAAAAAGAGTTCTTCAACAAGTAAGTAGCGTAATCCTTACTGTTTTTTCCTTCTTTATGCATGTTTAGCCTAGAAATCTATGAGATAGGTTCGTTTTAAGATTTTAATTTCACAACGAAACAACGACGTTTCACAACGTCTTCTGCTACGGGAATTCCAAATCCCTTCACGTTGCAACGCTTGTCCCTAGCATTACAACGCTGTACCGATTTCCATTATAAATAGTGAAAGAGTCTAGATTAAGAAAGCGGAAGCAATTTTGGATCTTGAACACTCTAAGTTGATCAATTTTGTAAAATAAAATGCATGCTCAAAGTTGGAAAAACAGAGGGATAGAAAACTCAACTTTGAAGATCAAATTCTCGTCACCCGGTGGATGGTTTTTAACACGAAACTTCGTGGACAACCGTTAGAGTCTTCCCTACTAACCTCAGGCCTTGGAACGGATTGTGGGATCCTAGGTTGAGAGAATTTGGAAGAAAAGTCCTCAAAGGTCACTAATTCGGGAATTTAGAATTTTCTGCAAAATTCTCTCAAAACACCTCAAAGCACCATTAAATAAAGCTTCAATAAGCTTTAATGGAGTGACAACTCAAGGGTGATGAGGATGCTTTGAGATGGAGGTGACCAATTTTGGTGAATTTTGAAGATGAGAGGGATTAGGCAAGTTGGCAACTTGATTTTCATGAAAATCTCTCATTTTACAATTAATTTTAATTCTAAAATAAATATTAAATTGATTTTTAATTAAAATTAATATAATTAATTAAATAATTTAAAATTAATTTAATTAATTAATTTTTAATTTAATTTAATATCAAATATTAAATTAAATAAATTACCCAATCCCGATCGATTTTCTGAACATGAATCCTTATTCATGCTATAAACCGATCCAATATTTAAATTATATTTAAATATATCCACCTCCTATTAATCATAGTTTAATTCATAATTAAGCTATGATTCGTTAAATATATCACATATAATTAACGCTTTCTTCCAAACTCGAATTTGAACAATTCAAATTCTTTTCTCTCAAAATGTTACAAGGCTAAGTTCGAGCTAGTAAGGAGGACCTAATGGACCTACAGATCATGAGGTCCAACGATTCGTGATTAACCGGTCAAACTCTTTAACCTAGTTAATCAACATTTGTTAACCACCGGGACACTCCACTAAAGTCCAGTGGTTGCACTCTCCTCACTATAGATATATTTCTGTCCACTCGATATAACCATGATTAGTAAGTCGATCCTTCACAGGTCGTTCGTAATTACAGCTGGGTCAAAATTACCGTTTTTCCCCTGTAATTACCTCTTGTTCCTTAAGTCCCACTGATCCTCTAACGAACAATTGGTTTGTGGTCCAACCAGCAAACCGAATCCCTCTCGGGCCAGAGAGAGGGGTGGGCCCATTATTCAAGACCTGGAGTCAGCACTTAAGGGAACAACATCTCTGCTAATCCCTAAGGCGGGTAGGAGTGAATTCCATCTTGCAGAACTATGTTCCCAGCTATCTACCCAGAGTTATCCCTGAAATGGGAGGCATATTGAGTCGGCAGTCTCGGGCTACTCTCACCCATGCAAATCTAAGGATAATCCGAATAAACAAAAGTTCATAGAACGCTAAGGATTAAGATCGAGTTACCTAGGTCATCGTATGAATATAGTCAGTTAAGACAGTAAACGGAGTTATAAAGTCTAAGTGACTATTTCGCAGTCCAGTCTTATGCAAACTCATTGCATTGGGCGCCCCCACTCACATGTCTCCACATGAACAATTTAGGATCACATCGTTTGTACTCTACAAAGTGGCCGCGTCCTTAGTGTCCCCAGGATAAGGTACCCAACCCTATCCTTATACTATAGACTGTTCTGGCTATAACTTGAACTTGATCCACTTTTATGTCACACATAAAGTTCAAGTATTCATCCTATAGCCAAGGCCTCTTTATTGGATTAAGGTTACACAATACACAATATTCAATAACACCTTTACTGAATAAATTTCAATAACAACTTTATTGTGAAATAGAATATACATTCAGTTTACAAAACCACGAGTTTTAGGACATAAAACCCAACAAACTCCCACTTGGACTAAAACGTCTGTGGGGTAAAACATGTTGAGCAAAGAAAAACTTCCCTACTGTACAACCCGTAGTCCTAGACTCTCTAGGTGTCCCTCAAACACTTTAACCGTTAGGGGCTTTGTAAACGGATCACCGATGTTGTGCTCTGAAGCGATCTGCGTGACGATCACGTCTCCTCGTTGCACAATCTCCCTGATGAGATGATATTTGTGCTCTATGTGCTTTCCACGCTTATGGCTTCTAGGTTCTTTAGAATTTGCCACTGCACCACTATTATCACAATAAAGGGTGATAGGCAAATTCATATTTGGAACAACTTCCAAATTAGTCAAGAACTTCCTAAGCCATCTGACCTCCTTGTTCGCGCTTTCAAGGTGCGACGTACTCAGCCTCCATGGTGGAGTCAGCAATACAACCTTGCTTTATACTCCTCCATACTATAGCTCCTCCGTTAAGAGTGAACATTGATCCTGATGTGGATTTCCTCGAATCTACATCAGTCTGAAAATCAGAGTCAGTGTATCCTGCAAGGATCAAATCCTTTATGTCATACACAAGCATATAGTCCCTCGTTCTCCTAAGATACTTGAGGATGTTCTTAACGGCAGTCCAGTGATCATATCCTGGATTAGATTGATATCTGCTGACTATTCCCACTGCATAGCATATGTCGGGTCGAGTACATAGCATGACATACATCAGACTACCGACAGCAGATGCATAGGGAATTCGTCTCATATCCTCAACTTCTTGAGGTGTCTTAGGACTCTGTTCCTTAGACAAATGAATTCCATGCCTGAAAGGTAATGAACCCTTATTGGAATTCTGCATCTTATATCTAACCAACATCTTGTCAATATAAGATGCTTGAGACAGTGCTAGCGTTTTGATCTTGCGATTCCGAACAATTTGGATTCCAAGAACAAACTGAGCCTCTCCCAAATCTTTCATTTGGAATTGGGTCGCTAGCCATTGCTTAACGCCAGTCAGGAATCCCGCATCATTTCCAATGAGCAGGATATCATCTACGTATAGAACTAAGAAAGCTACAGTGGTATTGACTATCTTCTTGTAAACACAAGGCTCGTCAATATTCTGTTCAAAGCCATAAGATTTTATCGTTGTATCAAATCTTATATTCCAGGATCTAGAAGCTTGTTTCAATCCATAGATGGATCGTTTAAGCTTGCAAACCTTTTACTCTTGACCCTGAACTATGAACCCTTCTGGTTGATCCATATAGATACTCTCTTCAAGATTGCCATTTAGAAAGGCTGTCTTGACATCCATTTGCCAAATTTCATAGTCATAAAACGTGGCAATGGACAAGAGTATTCTAATGGACTTGAGCATGGCAACAGGGGAGAAGGTTTCTTCATAGTCCACCCCTTCCCTTTGAGTATAACCCTTTGCCACAAGTCGAGCCTTAAAGGTTTGCACCTTACCGGCTTGATCTCGTTTTCTCTTGTAGATCCACTTTCAACCGATAGGTCTTTCACCATCCGTTGATCTACAAGTTTCCGCATCGAATTGAAGTACATTGACTCCATTTCAAGGTCCATGGCTTTAATCCACTGGTCCCTATCTATATCATTCATTGCCTGTTTATAGGTCAATGGATCCTCAACGCCATCATCAGGTATGACGACTTGGGTTTCAGTCAAACCCATGTAACGATCAAGTTGTCTAACATCCCTCCCACTACGTCGAGGCATTCTCAACACTTGAGAAGGATCAGCTTGATCAACAACTTTTGTTGATTTATCTGTAGCTTCCCTGGAAATTTCACTTAAGACAATCCTGCTTCGAGGCTGATGATCTCTCATGTGGTCTTCCTCTAAGAACGTGGCATTTGTCGACACAAGCACCTTGTCCTCTTGAGGATCATAAAATAGACCACCTTTCGTTTCTTTGGAGTACCCTACGAATAGGCATAATTTTGAACGATGTTCCAATTTCTTTGGTTTGGACACCAACACATGTGTCGGACATCCCCAATTCCTGAAGTGACGTAAACTACCTTTACACCATTTCCATAACTCATAGGGTGCTTCTGAAACACTCTTAGGGCCCTTAATCTAAAATTAATTAATTTTAATTATTAATTAATTAATATTTTGATGATAACAAACCTGCTATTAATTACTAATAATTTAATTATTTTGAAGTGTCTATTGCATAGAGCTCGGAATAACGATTCCAACGCCTCTTGAATCACTCAAATCGGAGCTAAAACGAAGAAGTTATGACCAAAACAAATTTGAACGAAAATTTCCCGACGCGATGACATGGCGGCCAAGTCACCATTGTAGACCAATTAAAGTGTGCCATGTGGACCTATGGAAGAGTAACATTTGGTGGGATTTTGGTTGTTTTAAAATAAAAAGAAAATAAAATAAAAATATTATATATATATATATGTATAACCGTTGGTGGTAAAAAAAAAAAACAGAATTGCATTAAATGCAAATTCTGACCGTTGGAATGTTTAAAAAAAAAAAAATGTTTCCGTTACTCACATAAATATATATATATATATATATATATATATATTATTATTATTATTATTAATTCTTTTTAATAATTATTTTCTTTTTACTTTTAATCTCCACCTTTCTTTTTCTCTTTTATCACAATCCAATGGTCCAAATTAAAATTTGATTTTTACCTCATTTCCCTCTCTTTTTATACCATCTTCTTCTCCAATTTTTTCACAACAAGTCTTGGCATTTTACAATCCTCCAAAAATCAAAAGCCTCCATTGTTGCTCTCTCCAAGCTCTCAATTTTTTTCTTTTCATCTTTTTCTTGAGAGAGTTTTGTTGTGTTGTGAGGATTATTTTGTGAGAGTTAAAACTTGTGAATCTACTCTATCAAGAGAGTGTATTAGTGTGTTATTCAAATGTTTACCAAACTTTGTAACGGTTTGATCCTAAGCCGTGGAAAGGATCGGGTTTGCTCTTGAACCCGTAAAAAGAGTGGTGTAGCGGTTGGGCTCTAATCCGTGGAAAGAGTCGGTGCAAATTTTTTTATTCAAATTCCCAAGAGGCGCTTGGGGAGTGGAGTAGGTCGAGTTTGACCGAACCACTATAAAATTACAGTATCATCTTCTCTAACTCTTTCCTATTTATTTTTGCAATTACTTGTAGTAGTTTATGCATGTTTTAATTTGTTTCTTAATTAATTGTTAAGTATTGGGTAAAACTCATTTTTATTATACTTTTTATCTATCTTGCATATTGTATTAATTTCTCTTTTTTTTTTAATTGTTTCTTAAAAAGTTTGTTAATTAGATATTTTGGGCATATTAAGTAAAAAGTTTAATTAAACCCTATTCACCCCCTCTAGGGTTGCCATCTTGATCCAACAATTGGTATCGAGCGAGGTTGCTCTTTTAGAATTTTGTTTATAAACTTTATTGTTTGAGCTTTATGGCAAACCTAGTAGTAAATGGTGTTATTGAAGGACAATCCACCTCTAGGCCTCCTTATTTTGATGGGTCAAATTATTCTTATTGGAAGGCTAGAATGAAAATTTATTTGCAATCCGTTGACTATAGTTTGTGGTTAAATGTGGTTAATGGTCCTTATATTCCCATGAAAATTGTTAATGAAAATGATGTGCAAAAATTAGAAAATGAATATGATGAAATTGATTTGAAAAAATGTGGTCTTAATGCTAGAGCTATAAATTGTTTTATTGTGCTTTGAGTAAAGATGAATTTAATAGAATATCTATGTGCTCTTCGGCTAAAGAAATATGGAATATTCTTGAAGTGACTCATGAGGGAACTAATCAAGTTAAAGAATCAAAAATTAGCATGCTAGTTCATAATTATGAATTGTTTAAGATGGATGCTAATGAATCTATTACCGAGATGTTTACTAGATTTACTAACATTACAAATACTTTGAAAGGTCTTGGTAAAGTTTATACTAACTCGGAAAATGTTAGGAAAATTCTTAGATCTTTACCTAAGAATTGGGAAACTAAGGTGACGGCAATTGAAGAAGCAAAAGATCTCACCAAACTTCCTTTGGAGGAATTTATTGGCTCTCTCATGACACAAAGATCACTTTGAAGGAACACATGGAGGATGAGCCCAAAAAGAAGAAAGGTATTGCTTTAAAGACTTTATCCTTGGAAGTTGAGTCCGAAGATGAGGGCGTTCTTGATGAAGAAGATATTGCATATTTTTCACGTAAGTATAAAAAGTTCATTAAGAGGAAGAAACAATTCAATAAACATATTTCAAACCAAAAAGAGTCAAAGGGTGAAAAGAGTAAAAAGGATGAGGGGTCATATGCTATGAATGCAAGAAACCGGGTCACATAAGAACAGATTGCCCTCTCCTCAAATCATCCAAGAAATCCAAGAAGAAAGCAATGAAAGCCACTTGGGATGATAGTGATGAAAGTGAAAGTGGTAGTGACAATGAAGAAGTAGCAAACTTTTGCTTCATGGCTCATGGTGACAAGAGTGATGAACAAGATGATGAGGTAACTCTAGAACACCTTTCTTATGATGAATTATTTGAAGCTTTTGAAAACATGCAAAATGACATAGAAAAGCTTGGTTCTAAATATGTTGTGCTTAAAAAGAAATACAATGCTCTAACTAGTGAAAATAAGTCTTTACTTGATGAAATTGCTTGCTTAAAAGAAAATGAGCATAATGTGGTGAAAATTGATGAAATGAATATCTCTTGTGATAAGCATGTTTTTGATTGTGATGAGAAAAATGTCTTGCTTGATAAAGTTAGATTTCTTGAGCATGATAGTTATGAAAAGGATAATTTGATTAAATTGCTTAAGGAAAATGAATTAAATGCTTTGCAAGAACTTGGTAAGGCAAAAGAGTCCATTAAAAAGTTGACAATAGGTGCTCAATGATTGGACAAAATAATTGAAGTTGGCAAACCTTATGGTGATAGAAGAGGTTTAGGCTACATTGATGAATGTTCTACTCCTTCAAGTTCTAAAACCATCTTTGTTAAAGCATCTCCCATTGTGCCTAATCATAATATGCCTAAGATTGGGTCTAAGCATAATAAATCTAGTTTTGTGCCTATATGTCATCATTGTGGTGTTGAAGGTCATATTAGGCCAAATTGCTTTAAATTAAAATATGCTCATACTACTTCTTCAAGAAGAAATTTTTCTCAAATAACAAATTTCACAATGCTCCAAGAAAGAATTTCTCTAAGAAAAGTAGAGTGCATAAATTTGTCGTAAGAGATAAATCCTTGCATGATGTTGTTTGTTTCTCATGTGGCAAGTATGGACATAAAGCTTATTTTTGTTACTTGTCTAAATCCAAAGCTTTGAATGTGAATGCAAAAATATGGGTTCCCAAGTTTGTAAATGCTAACCTTCTAGGACCCAAACAAGTATGGGTACCAAAAGATCAATCTTGAATAATTTTGTTTGTAGGTATGTTTGAAAGTCTCCAAGAAAAACAGATGGTACTTGGATAGTGGTTGCTCGAGGCATATGACGGGAGACCAATCCAAGTTTGTCAATCTTTTCAAAAAGGATGGAGGTTTAGTAACTTTTGATGACAACAAGAAAGGTAAAATTATTGGTAAGGGTAGTATAGGTAATAGTTCTTCTACTTTGATTGAAAATGTACTTTTGGTTGATGGTCTAAAGCATGATTTACTTAGTATTAGTCAATTATGTGATAAAGGTTTTAGAGTTGTGTTTGATAAAAGAATTGTATCATTGAAAATGCTAGTGATAGAAAAGTCTTGTTTGTTGGTAATAGGGATGAAAATGTGTATACTATTGATTTGAATGATTGCCCTATTAGTGATAAATGTCTTTCGGCTTTGCATGATGATTCTTGGTTATGGCATAGAAGACTAGGACATGCTAGCATGCACTTAATTTCAAATATTTCCAAGAATTCTTTAGTTAGAGGTCTACCTAAATTTAAATTTGAAAAGGATAAAGTTTGTGATGCTTGTCAAATGGGTAAGCAAACCAAGTCCTCTTTCAAATCTAAAAATGTGATATCTACATCTAGACCCCTTCAAC
This sequence comes from Trichosanthes cucumerina, assembly GCA_036507285.1. Classification (NCBI taxonomy): domain Eukaryota; kingdom Viridiplantae; phylum Streptophyta; class Magnoliopsida; order Cucurbitales; family Cucurbitaceae; genus Trichosanthes; species Trichosanthes cucumerina. The sequence goes on from CM071844.1 coordinate 21,534,440, forward strand.
TATTACACATGGACTTATTTGGCCCTTCTAGAATTGCTAGTTTTGGAGGAAATTATTATGCTTTTGTGATAGTTGATGATTTTTCAAGATTTACTTGGGTTTTGATGTTAAAACATAAAGGTGATGCTTTGAAAAGTTTTTCTAGTTTTGCAAAAAGAGTTCCAAATGAAAAAGGATTTTTTATTTCTAAAATTAGGAGTGATCATGGAGGAGAATTTGATAGTATTGCTTTTGAAAATTTTTGTGATGAAAATGGTTTTTCTCATAATTTCTCTGCTCCAAGAACTCCTCAACAAAACGGTGTGGTTGAAAGGAAAAATCGTACTTTGCAAGAATTTGCTAGGTCAATGTTGCATGAGTATGATTTACCTAAATACTTTTGAGCGGAAGCCGTTAACACCGCTTGTTATGTTTTAAATAGAGTTTTAATTAGACCTTCTTTAGATAAAACTCCTTATGAGCTTTGGCATAACAAAATCCCAAATATTGGGTATTTCAAAGTTTTTGGTTGCAAATGTTTTATTTTGAACAACAAAGAAAAACTTGGAAAATTTGATTCTAAGACGGATGTTGGTATTTTTCTAGGTTATTCATCTACTAGTAAAACCTATAGAGTTTTCAATAAGAGAACTTTAATTATTGAGGAATCTATGCATGTTGTATTTGATGAATCTTGCAATAATGTTTCTAATGAGTCTATTTGTAGTGATGATTTAGAAATGAATTTTGGAGATTTACATGTTAGTGACAAAGACAAGGAAATTGACTCAAGTAAGCAAGAAGTGAGCTTGAATGAAAAGAAGGAAAATGATTCTTCATCTATGTCTAAAGAATGGAGGTATGCTCCATCCCATCCTAAGGACTTGATTCTTGGTGATCCCGAACAAGGTGTGAAAACTTCTCCTCTCTTAATTTGTTTAATAATCTTGCTTTTGTTTCTCAAATTGAACCTAAAAGTTTTAAAGATGCGGAAAATGATGAATTTTGGATTTTAGCTATGCAAGAAGAATTAAATCAATTTGAAAGGAACAAAGTTTGGGAATTAGTCCCTAGGCCTTCTAATGCTTCTATTATTGGGACTAAATGGGTATTTAGAAACAAAATGGATGAAAATGGAAATATCATTAGAAATAAAGCTAGACTTGTAGCTCAAGGTTATTGTCAAGAAGAAGGTATAGATTATGAAGAGACTTTTGCACCCGTTGCTAGATTAGAAGCTATTAGAATGTTACTTGCTTTTGCTTCCTATAAAAATTTTATCTTGTATCAAATGGATGTGAAAAGTGCCTTTTTAATTGGTTATATTATGAAGGAAGTTTATGAGAGAACAACCTCCGGGCTTTGAAAGTTTTGATTTGCCTAATCATGTCTATAAGTTGAAAAAGGCTCTTTATGGCTTAAAACAAGCTCCAAGAGCTTGGTATGATAGGCTTAGTAATTTTCTTCTTTGAGAATGGTTTTAAAATGGGTAAACTTGACACTACTCTTTTTATTAAGACTAAGGAAAATGATATGCTTTTAGTACAAATCTATGTAGATGATATTATCTTTGGTTCTACTAATCCTTGTTTGTGTGAAGAATTTTCTAAATGTATGCATAGTGAGTTTGAGATGAGTATGATGGGAGAACTTAGTTTCTTCCTTGGACTTCAAATCAAACAACTAAAGGATGGTATCTTCATAAGTCAAGAGAAATACACAAAAGATTTGATCAAAAGGTTCAAGTTCAATGAAGGTAAAATTGAAAAAACTCCTATGAGCACATCCACTAAGCTTGACAAGGATGAAAACGGTAAATGTGTGGACATAAAAACTTATCGAGGTATGATAGGATCTCTACTTTATTTAACCGCTAGTAGACCCGATATCATGTTTAGTGTATGTATTTGTGCTAGATTTCAATCTTGTCCTAAGGAATCCCATTTGCATGCAGTTAAGAGAATATTTAAATATTTGCTTGGGACTATTGATTTAGGTTTATGGTATCCTAGAAATGTTGAGCTTAATTTGATAGGATATTCCGATGCGGATTTTGCCGGAAGCTTACTTGACCGTAAAAGTACTAGTGGAACTTGTCAATTTCTTGGTAGCTCTTTAGTATCTTGGTTTAGTAAAAAGCAAAATTCGGTTGCCTTATCCACTACCGAAGCGGAATATATTGCGGTTGCTAGTTGTTTCAAATTCTTTGGATGAAACAAACTCTTTGTGATTTTGGATTAAAGTTTGATAATGTGCCTATATTTTGTGATAATACTAGTGCTATTAATTTGACTAAAAATCCTATTCATCATTCTAGAACTAAGCATATTGATATTAGACATCACTTTATTAGAGAACATGTGCAAAATGATCATATTATTCTTGATTATGTGAGCTCTAATAATCAATTAGCGGATATTTTCACCAAGCCTTTGAATGAAGAAAACTTTTGCAAAAATAGGCTTGAGCTTGGTATTATTCGTTGTGATGCCTCTTGAATCTATAATTTTAGTTTTCTATGGCATATTGATAGGGGGAGTTATGTTAACTATGTATTCATGTTCTTAGGGGGAGCTTGCATGTAGTTCTTAATCTTTCATAATTATGTTTTTTTGATGATTCCAAAGGGGGAGAAGTTTAAGAAAAATAGGTTCTAAATTTTGTATCATGTTTTAGTTTTGCATTAATTTAGGGGGAGAATGATATATTATATTTATTTGAGTGATTGTTCAAGTATGTGCTTTATGGTGACACATTGGACTTTATATTGAAATTATTACTTGAATACTTAACTTATTTTATTTTTTTTATGAAGTTCAAGTTATTTTTCTTTAATGGTTTGTCATCATCAAAAAGGGGGAGATTGTTGGCTTTTTTGGCCCTTAATCTAAAATTAATTAATTTTAATTATTAATTAATTAATATTTTGATGATAACAAACCTGCTATTAATTACTAATAATTTAATTGTTTTGAAGTGTCTATTGCATAGAGCTCGAATAACGATTCCAACGCCTCTTGAATCACTCAAATCGTAGCTAAAAAAAGCAGAAGAAGTTATGACCAAAACAAATTTGAACGAAAATTTCCCGACGCGATGACGTGGCGGCCAAGTCACCATTGTAGACCAATTAAAGTGTGCCATGTGGACCTATGGAAGAGTAACATTTGGTGGGATTTTGGTTGTTTTAAAATAAAAAGAAAATAAAATAAAAATATTATATATATATATATATATGTATAACCGTTGGTGGTAAAAAAATAAAAAAATAAAAAATAGAATTGCATTAAATGCAAATTCTGACCGTTGGAAGGTTAAAAAAAAAAAATGTTTTCGTTACTCACATAAATATATATATATATTATTATTATTATTATTATTATTATTATTATTATTATTAATTCTTTTTAATAATTATTTTCTTTTTACTTTTAATCTCCACCTTTCTTTTTCTCTTTTATCACAATCCAATGGTCCAAATTAAAATTTGATTTTTACCTCATTTCCCTCTCTTTTTATACCATCTTCTTCTCCAATTTTTTCACAACAAGTTTTGGCATTTTACAATCCTCCAAAAATCAAAAGCCTCCATTGTTGCTCTCTCCAAGCTCTCAATTTTTTTCTTTTCATCTTTTTCTTGAGAGAGTTTTTGTTGTGTTGTGAGGATTATTTTGTGAGAGTTAAAATTTGTATACTCTATCAAGAGAGTGTATTAGTGTGCTATTCAAATCTTTACCAAACTTTGTAATGGTTTGATCCTAAGCCGTGGAAAGGATCGGGTTTGCTCTTGAACCCGTAAAAAGAGTGGTGTAGCGGTTGGGCTCTAATCCGTGGAAAGAGTCGGTGTAAATTTTTTTATTCAAATTCCCAAGAGGCGCTTGGGGAGTGGAGTAGGTCGAGTTTGACCGAACCACTATAAAATTACAGTATCATCTTCTCTAACTCTTTCCTATTTATTTTTGCAATTACTTGTAGTAGTTTATGCATGTTTTAATTTGTTTCTTAATTAATTGTTAAGTATTGGATAAAACTCATTTTTATTATACTTTTTATCTATCTTGCATATTGTATTAATTTCTCTTTTTTTTTTTTAATTATTTCTTAAAAAGTTTGTTAATTAGATATTTTGGGCATATTAAGTAAAAAGTTTAATTAAACCCTATTCACCCCTCCCTCTAGGGTTGCCATACCGATCCAACAGCTGCTACCCTAAGCGCGTAGCACATATGGAAATTGTCGACAGTGTTGCAACGCTAGGGGCAGCGTTGCAACGCTGCTACCTGAACGTGTGCGTCTCTATCGATCTGGCATTGCGACGCTCTAAGGCAGCATTGCAACACCCTCACCACGGTCCTTCACGCTCATCTTTCCTTCGAGATACCGTTGCGACGCTGTAAAGCAGCGTTGCAACGCTATCGACATGACTTCTCTATGCATGAAAACAACAATCGTGGCGTTGCAATGCCATCACCTCGGGTCCTCTAGCTTGCATTGGTCCTTCTACTTCTAATTGATGTTATTTAAGCTCCAAAAAGCCTCGATTTGATCCCGAGTGATCCAGAATGTCTCCAATTGTCCTGTTTAAGCTCTTAACCTGAAATTGAGTGATTTAAACACATCAAAGCCCTGAAATTATCATAAAACTAGCAATAACTAACCCTAAGGATAACACATTTTGTGTGCTATCAAACACCCCTAAACTTAAACTTTTGCTAGTACCGAGCAAAATCAGAATTAAACATGAGATTGTTCTTATACATACCTTTGATTCAAGCCTCAAAGATTTAAGAGAAATTTTAGCAATCACAGGAAACACTCAAACATAATACTTCAATGAGCAATTTAAAACTCTTCCTAAGTGTTCCTACGTGTATTTGTGATTAGCCAATGTTCTCTTCATTTTTACTAAGCCCGGATCAACTTTATTAGGCTCTCCATTCAACTTCCCCCTACATTGGTCATAATTACTAATCCTTGAGCCTCCCCACATTCAAGAAATAAACAACTTTACGCAGTACTTAATCACTTTTTATCACTTTTTCTATTTTTTTTCTTTTTTTTTTTTGTGCAACGAGACTACCTTTCACACATCCACTGAAGGGACCCTTACCTAGAGCACTCGCTCAATGAGTGGCCTAACTGATCACACTGAAGGTAGCTATTTTTGCTCTCACAATTTTTTTTTCTAAAACAAACAACAAATACAAACTACATCAAATAAAGCACATAGTATACGATCATGCACTTCATATTGTCATTCACCATATCCTGCAGTTTAACTCTCAAATCAGCTCTTAGACCTATCGAGGTGACATTAAACTTCTAAGCCTAATAACTTTGTGAAGGGAATCGAATCCCGCAGCGGAAGCGATTGTGAATCGCACGTTCTTAATTTCGTTACAACAATTACATTCAAGAACTAAATAATCTAGATTAAGCATAAAAACAGAATATGGACATCAAGAAATATACCTTTGAAGAACTTTTCTTCAAGTGCTCCTTTCTCCCACGATCACGATCTCAACAACCGGAACACGAACGGATGAAGACACAACCACTTGATCTTCTCCGTTGTTCTCTAGGTAAGGGAGGAATGTGGGTTCCCTTTAGGTGAGATGAGATGTTATGAGAGAGAGTTTTGTGTTTTGGAACTTTTCCAACAACACAACCAAGGCTTAAAATTCCTTCAAAAATCCTTAACCTAATTGCATCTCATGCAACCATATATATAGGAAAATAGGATGGAAATGATCATCCTACCCATCCTTTATTCTCTCATTAGTATATGGTTTATATGTGAATCTAATTCACATTAAAACTATATATTATATCAATTATATCATATATAATTGATATAACACCTCATGTATGAAATTGAACACTTCAATTTCATTCCTAACTTTATACCCTCAATATTACCATGTTGAGCCAACGGAGGAACCTAATGGATCTACAATTCATGAGCTCCAATGATGTGTGATTAACTAATCAAACTCTTTGATCCAGTTAATCAATATTCATTAACTACAAGTCACTCCACTATAGACTTGTAGCTGCACTCTCCTCACTGTAGATAATATTGTGTCTACTGATATAGTCATTACCCATGAGTCGACCCTTCACAGTTTGTTCGTTATCACAGCTGGATCAAATTACCATTTTACCCCTATGATTACCTTTTTGTTTCTTAAGCACCACTGATCCTCTAATAAACAACAAGTTGAATGTCCTACCATAGACTCATACCTTCATAGAGGGCGGGCCCCGTTGTTCAAGACCTGGAGTCAGTTCTTAAGGGAACAACCTATCTAATTCCTTAGTGTAGGAATGGGTGAATTCCATCTTGCACAGTTAAGTTCCAAGCTACCTACAAGGTTCTGTCCCTGATAAGGTTGGTTAATTGAGTCGGCTACAGGCCACTCTCACCCATACTAGTCTAAGGACAAACCCCTATAAACAGGAGTTCTTAACTTGCTCAAGATTCAGGTCGAGTCACTAATGACCATCTATAAATTACTACTCTTATCCTGTTAACGGTGTTATACTGGTTAGACTAATAATTTGTGGTCCGGTCTTGTATGAACTCTTCATACAGGATGCCCCTACTCGCATGTCAACTACATGAATGAGTTAGATTACCTCATTTGTACTTACAAAGTGGGTCGCATCCATGGTGTTACCAGAATGAGGTTTCCAACTTTATTCTTATACCATAGACCATTTAGGTTATATTCTTGAATTCAATCCAAATAGTGTCCACTACACTGATGTTCAAGATATATATTATAACCTTGGAGCTTAGTTTATTGGATTTATAAAGCAAAACTGTAATTTTATCAAAACAAATAACCCTTTACTTATTTGATCAAAATTACACAAGTTTAGGGCATAAATCCCAACAATCTCCCACTTGACCTAAAGCTTGTGGAGTACTAAAACATTACAGTAATGTAAATACAATAAACTAGGGCATTTAAACCCTTTGTACAAAATACTCCCACTTGTCCTAGTTGGGGAAGACTTGTAAACGTAGACCTTCTAGGTGACTCTCAAATACTTTAGCTGTGAGAGCCTTTGTAAAAGGATCAGCAACGTTGTGCTCTGATGCTATCTTCGTGACAATCACGTCACCTCTATGCACGATCTCCCGAATGAGATGATACTTCCGCTCAATGTGCTTTCCCCTCTTGTGGCTTTGGGGTTCCCTCGAATTTGCCACTGCACCACTGTTATCGCAATACAGCGTGATGGGCAAAGTCATATTTGGAACATAAAATCCGCCGAAGGGAGGACTAGATTGAAAAACAGTCTAAGGAAATGTTTATCCCTTTCGAGTGTCTACTGTAATTGATCCCCTATGATCAAGCCCTCGGAAGGGATTGTCTGGTCCAGGCCAAACTAGCAGGCTGACATAGTGGTCTAACGGTGTAAACCGACAAAAGAGATCGTAGGTTTTGTTTTCATTGAACCTGCTCTCACTCACTATAAGTATCCTCTCCATTCACCTTCATATTGACTCATACAAACACCATCCGAAGGGGGACGCTCCCGTTTGCGCCACGAGACCAAGTATGAGTCTCACGGTGTGAACTTTCCGGAGATAGCGTAGGTGGAAAAATATGTATCTCATACACTTTTTCCTCCCACTGAATACTTTAAAGTTTATAGGAATCTTACTTAGGCTAAAACCCGGCTAATGGTTTTACCTAATTCTATCAATATAACTCTTATATCGATAATCAATATAACCCTTATATTGATTTTATCCTAAGTTTGTTAATATAACTCCTTATATTAAACCTAGAATTTCTAGTTTATTAACCCCTTAATAAACCCGCTGACGCTACTGTAATTTATAAAACTTTCTGATTAAATTTCACTCCCATGTCAGTTTCCAGGTAGGGGTGTTCCGTTTCCGTCAGCTTAAATACCCCAGCCTAGACAAAACTTTCCTTAGACAGAGTTCCGAACGAAATGCATGAAATTTGTCCCGAACGACTCGTAACTCAATTACAGACTCAATTTTGCACTTTATGCCCAAAAAACGCAGGGGCCTTTACAACCAATTGATCAAAATCAAAGTAAACTAAGGCCAAAACATTCATAAACTAGTTTTACAGCAAACCAAATGCATTTCCCACCAAGTCAATGCAATTTTGTTTCAAAACAAAACAATACGAACTTGGCTCTGATACCAATTGATGGAGATCTGATCTCCTTGAGCAGCGTAAACGTGATTGGGATCGTTAATTTGCTTGATTGTTTTGCTAAAAACAAAAACCAGTATATTGACCCAAAAATACAGAACAAGCATGAATTCTAATCCTATTAGACATGGATTAATTACTCACATGCAAACATATATTAAGTTTAACAATTAAACTAAAGGGAAGAAGAATACCTTTGTAGTTTTCCTCTACACAGCAACTCCTTGTTCCCAGAGAAATCAGCAAAGTAGCAACACAGGTACTCCTCTGTATTTCCAAGCAGGACACCACCAAAAGAATAAACCTTTTATCCTCTGAGTGCTTAGATCTTTCCTTTGTGGGAAGGATTCCAACAGTTGGAAGAACTTTTGGGAATAAAAAATGTGAGAGTCAGAGAGAGAGAGCAATTCTACAATTGCTTGTCCAAAATGATCGATTGCACTCTTATCCTCCATTGGAGCGGAATAAAACGAGGGATCACCTCCCCACTCCCTATCGATGGGGAGGGAGGTGGGGAACGTGTCCTTCTGACACGTTTGCATTAATTTAATATTAAATTAAATTAAATATTAATTAAATCATATTTAATTAATCAAAGATTAAATCATATTTAATCATATCCTTCCCTCTAACCTATAGTTTTAATGTACATCTAATGCACATTAAATTTTAACCTATAGTTTTTAAATATGAATCACATTCACATTTAAAATTAATATTTGAACTCTTTCAAATATTTAATTCTCTGACATAATTTAATATGAATCATATTCACATTAAATTTATAATATATAGTTCCAAAACTATATATTATATCGTAACCATATACATAAAATATATTCCCTAGTGAATTTGAACATTTCAAATTCAAATGATCTAAGAACCCTTTACGAGCTAGAAGGTGGACCTAATGGACCTACAGATCAAAAGCTCCAACGATACGAGATTGCTCGGTTAATCTCATTAACCTCCCAATCAACATTCGTTAACTGCGGGAACACTCCACTAAAGTCTCACAGTTGCACTCTTCTCACTGCAAATATATTTCTATGTCCACGGATATCGACCAATAACAGTAAGTCAATCCTTCACGAATGTTCGTAACACCAACTGGGTCAAATTACCGTTTTACCCCTGGGTTACATCTTGTGCCTTAAGTACCAGCGCTCCTCTAATGAACAATTTGTTTGTGGTCCTACCAACAAACAGAGTCCCTCTCAGGCCAATGAGAGATGACCTAGGCAACTTGATCTCAATCCTGACCAGGTTATGAACTCCTGTTCGCGAGAGATTGTCCTTTGATTAGTATGGGTGAGAGTGGCCACATTCGTCGACTCAATATGCCTACCTTCTTGGGAAAAAGACCGAGTGAGCGGCTGTGAACTTAACTTAGCAAGATGGAATTCACTCTTTCTCGCCTACTAGGGTAAGTAGAGGAATGTTCCCTTAAGTGGTGTCTCCGGGACTTGAACAAAGGGCCCGACCCTCTCATTTGCCCGAGAGGGACTCTGTTTGTTGGTAGGGCCACAAACAAATTGTTCATCAGAGGAGCACTGGTACTTAAGGCACAAGATGTAACCCAGGGGTAAAACGGTAATTTAACCCAGTTGGTGTTACGAACATTCGTGAAGGATTGACTTGTTGTTATTGATCGATATCCGTGGACATAGAAATATATTTGCAGTGAGAAGAGTGCAGCTGTGAGACTTTAGTGGAGTGTTCCCGCAGTTAACGAATGTTGATTGGGAGGTTAATGAGATTAACCGAGCAATCTCGTATCGTTGGAGCTTCTAATCTGTAGGTCCATTAGGTCCACCTTCTAGCTCGTAAAGGGTTCTTAGATCATTTGATTTGAAATGTTCAAATTCATAAGGGAATAAACTTAATGTATATTGATACGATATAAAATATAGTTTTGGAACTATATATTATAAATTTAATGTGGATATGATTCATATTAAATTATTTGAGAGAATTAAATATTTGAAAGAGTTCAAATATTAAATTCAAATGTGAAAGTGATTCATATTTGAAAACTATAGGTTAAAATTTAATGTGCATTTGATGTGCATTAAACTATAGATTAAGGGGTAAAATGATTAAATAAGATTTAATCATATAGTATTTAATTAAATTTGATTTAATTAAAAGAATTAATTAATTATTTTATTAATTAATTAGGAAACGTGTCATGATGACACGTTCCCACTACTCCCCAACTCCCCCTCGATAGGGAGTGAGGAATTGCCCACTGAAGTGTCCTTCTCCTGGTGAGAAGGGAAATTCTTCACTCAATTGATCAATTCATTCAATCGATAGTTTTGACTCACAAAAGAAATTCTCTCTCACTCTCACAATTCCCAACGCTCCAATAGTTGGAACTCTTACCACCTAGGATGATCTAAGCACTCAGAGGATAAAGGGTTTTCCTCGTGGTGCTGTCCTGTTGGAGAAAACAGAGAAGTGTTCTTACTTGTTGTGTTGCTGCAATAGGAGCAAGGAGTTGCTGGAAACTGAAACTACAAAGGTAACTTCTTTTCCTTTTAGTTTAATTGGTATTTTCAGCATGTTTGTATGTATTAATCTCCATGTCTAATTAGATTAGAAAATGCATGTTTGTTCTGTTTATATCAATGTATGGGTTTTTGCATTTCAATCATAACAAACTTGTAAATTACGATTTCAATCTCGTTTCCTTTGCTCAAGGGGATTAGATCTCCATCAGCAAGGAACTCCACCAGGATTCAACAATTAACCACCGCAGTTGTATACACAAAAAAATGTCACACAATTGCAACCACAATCGTCATCACAAAATTCTTCATTGGAAAATCTGATGAAAGAATCCATGGCTAGAAATGAGGTCACCAAGAGCAAACATGATTCCATCATACAGAGCCAAGCTGCCATCATTCAAAGTCAAGCTACATCACTGCGTAATCTTGAAATACAGGTTGGACAATTGGCTAATGAGATGAAACAGAGACCATTAGGGGCATTACAGAGCACAACCGAGATTCCACAACGAGAAGGCAAGGAACATTGCAAGGCAATAACTTTGAGAAGTAGAACGAATTACGAAAGACCCGAGATGCCTAAGGAACAAGAAGGCTTGAAGACAAGTAAGAAAGTCGATAAAGAAAGGAAAGGTTGTAGAGAAGAGAAAGAGTAAGAGATATACAAAGCTAATGTAGGTGAAACGACAGAATGAAGCATAGCTAAGCACCAGGAGCAGGAAAAGAAAAATGTGACAACAAAAGAGCCTACATCAACTCAGGAATATAGGTCACCGCCCCAATTTCCCCAAAGATTTAAGAGAAAGACTCAGGATGCACAATTTAACAAGTTCCTAGACATCCTTAAGCAACTCCACATCAATATCCCATTAGTGGAGGCGCTTGAGCAGATGTCTAACTACATTAAATTCCTAAAAGATATTTTGACAAAGAAACGTAGATTGAAAGAATTCGAAACGGTGGTGTTGGAATAGAAATTTCGGTGAATCCAAAATTACCACGTCATCACCCGACATTGATGGCAAAATTATTTAATTAGGGACTAATTAAATTTGCAGACATCCCTAAATTAAATTGGTGGCTATACAATTGGGTTACTTAAAATTTGATAGAAAAAAGTATAAATTAAAGACGTAATTACCAAAAGTCCAAGCCCGGTCCAGAGACGTAGGCTCAAAATCAATTAGGCCCGGTCTAGGACAGAAGGCCCAAATCAACCAAGCCCAAAAAAGTTGGTCCAACCCAAAATGGTTGGCCCAAAGCCAGCTTGGCCCAACCCAAAGGAGTTGGCCTAAAAAAGAGCAGACTCAATCCAACGGGCCCAAGCCCATGTGGAGGCCTAGAGGAACTCTATAAATAGAGACCTCCCTCCTTCATTTTCAAGGTTCAAAAAATTGGAGACTCTAGAGAGAATTCACAAACCAGAAGACTCTTTGTATTCTTAAAGATCAAACACTCCCTAAACGAAGAACACAGCTTCAAAGATCAAGAACACTTCTTCAAATCTGAAGAACACCACTTCGAATCTGAAGAACACCTCTTTGAGTCTGAAGAACCCGTAGTAGCATCAATCTCGAGAACAAGCTTTGTAGCCCTCGAGTGAAACATACGATGTTCAGAACTGAAGAAGCTCAGAGAGAATTCAGAAACAAAGTTGTGAAGTTTCCAGAAGTCCTGAAGATCAAACACCGTCCGAACGAACAACGCTTCAAGGGAATCGTTAAGAACACACCGCGAATCCATTGAAGTCTTCAACACTTGAGAACAAGCTGCAAAGCCCTCTAGACAACTTCAGATTCGAGAACAAGCTGCAAAGCCTTCGAGTACAAATTCATATTCGAGAACAAGCTACAAAGCCCTCAAATCAAATCTACGATCGAGAACAAGTTGTTTCAACCCTCGATCCAAGCACATACGTAGGAGAGAGAATCAGATGATCAAATACTAGAGATTGTACTCACAACACTTGAAATCAATACAAACACAAATTCATTTACACGTGTCTCATTTCCATTTATTTGTTGAATTCTCGTGTGAACAGGTGGCACTGATGGAAAATTGCAACGCACTTATCACGAGTAAATCACCTCCAAAGTTGCGAGAGCCAGAAAGTTTCAAGATCTCTTGCATGATTGAAAGCACAAATATAGGAAGAATACTATGCGATCTGGGAGCAAGAATCAATCTGATGCCCCTATCAATTTTCAGGAAGTTAGGAATTGGGGAAGCAATATTTACAAACTTGACATTGCAACTAGCGGACATGTCGATAGCTCGTCCAATAGGGAAGATCGAAGATGTGCTGGTTAAAGTAGACAAGTTCGTTTTCCCTGCTAACTTCATCATCTTTGATTATGAAGCTGATAAAGATGTCCCAATCATTCTTGGAAGGCCATTCCTAGCAACCTGTAGAACACTGATCGACATGCAAAAGGGAGAACTCACAATGCGAGTAAATGATCAAGAGATCAAATTTAACGTACTAAATGAATTGAGGTACTCAGGGAAAATGAAGGAATGTTCAAAGATCGAGATTGAAGAATCTCTATATTTGTAGGAGTTTCAAGTGTAATTAGATGATACATAAGACTCTGAAGAAAAAGATGAACAAATCAAAATGGAAACTCCTCGATTCAAAACTGAAGTTGAGATGGACAAGGCCAGTTGTGATGCAATATGGAGCTATGTATTTACAAGATGGATTAGAACGCACTTCCAAAGCCGTTGGTTAAAGGATCAAGCTCTATTGGGAAGAAGACCTAAGGAGGATAAGGTCAATCACCACAATCCATTTTGAGTAAGTTAAAAAAAAAACCTTATTTCTATCGATTGAGAAAGGATCGAGTAATTTCTGTCTAAGGATGGATCCTTTCTAAGCTGAGGTGCTTAAGATGACCATTTAGGGAACACCTCTACCTGAGGATCTACCTGGAAAATTGCTTAAGAACATCAAAAATTCGAAAGAAATAAGGGAGAAAAAAAAAAGGCAGAACGGAGAACTGCAAATGGAAGATGATGACTCAAATGACCAGGAAAGTTGTTCTTTCCACTCTAAATTTTACTTCTTAAGCTTGCAGTAATGTAGATTTTTGCATGTCTTTGTCTCTTTCCTTTTGTCATGTTTAACTTCCATATTTGTTAGTGTCAGTTGTGCTTGATATTTTGTTTTTGTATGTTTTTCAAGTATGTTTCAAAAAAAAATTCTTGATGATGATATTTGTAGTAGGCTCGACTCATTAAACACTTCTTAGTTATCAATCTAATTTTATGACTTCCTTACTTTCCTTAGCATCTCACCACCCATCTAGCCTAGATTGTGGTTTTATAATTCTGGGGGTCATTCAGCTTGTAAATATGTATACTCATCCCAACTACCCAAAAGTAGAACTAGTCAATGAGGGCATTGCCACATCTTAAGTTTGGAGGGATAGATACCTTACATTTGTTGACCCCACGTCATTATTTTCATTTTTTGCAATTCATGGAATGTAAAAAAGTTGTGAGTTGTTGTATGAATATTGCCAAGTCTGAAAAAAAAAAAGATACTCCTCTTTCAAAGAATTAACTATGTAACCAGGAAAAGTCATGGCACTCATGATTTCCTCTGCATGAAAAGTTGATTTACGAAATGAGTATGTTAAAAACGGTTTCAAATAGTGATGTGTACTCATAGTCAACTACCTTCACCACAAAGTGTTGCTAAGTTGAAACGAAGGTATAATTGACTAAGGAATCCTAAAGAGAATGAGAGAATATGGAGGTAAGCTGACAAAGTGGCTAGGATTTTTCCAAGTTTTGCCAACATGCATCTATATGCATGTGTTTAATGAATAGAGATGAAGGTAACTTCCTCCATCCATTTATTCCACTATTACTTTGTAACATACCAATGAAATTTATATTATTCTATTTAATTAAATACTATATATTTAATTAAATCTATTTCTCTCATGTAACCTAGTTTTAATATGAACACAATTAATTTATTTGAATTTAATTCAAATATATTATATAGTTTTATTATGAATCTTATTCATAATTAATTTTGAACCTTATTAAAAATTAACTTTATTGTATATCAATTATATCTTATATAATGAATATACATATACATTCCCTCAATAATTTTAACATTTCAAATTTCTTCCAAAACATACGATTCTTGTTTAACCCATGGTAAGCTAGCAGAGCATCTAATGGACCTACAGATCAGAAGCTCCAATGATTCGAGATTAACCTATTAAACTCTTTAATTGAATTAATCAACATTCATGGATTATAGGCCACTCCACTAAAGACCTATAGCTGCACTCTTCTCACTGTAGAACAAGTAGTGTTCATCGATATAATCAGATGCCTTGGCCAGATCTCTTCTGCACTTTGGGCTGCGTCACTATATCATCCATGATCGCTGCAAGAGTGAAGACACTATCCCCACAAACCAACACGGGGTCCTTTCGGCATGCTTTGTCATCACTCACATGCTCCTCTAGGAAAATTCAGAGGTCACCCAACATAGAATTGCTCCAAGCCAAGCACGCACGCAATCGTGAAATTCCTATGATTGAGCCACCGGAAGGAAGGTGCACCTTTGTTAGTATAGGTAGTAGCTATCTATTCTTTTAAGCCTTTCTCATTGTACTTTCATATCCTCATGGTCACTCACATGTACCCTTTTCCTCGAGCACCATGCTTCCATATCCTCGGGATCCCTCTCATTCGGATGTGGACTCGGTTCATTCATGGGCGCGCCGAGGAAGAGGGGTACATGAATGAACCGAGTCCACATCTCAATGAGAGGATCCTCGAGGATATGGAAGCATGGTGCTCGAGGAAAAGGGGTACATGCGAGTGACCATGAGGATATGAAAGTATAGTTGAGAAAAGCTTAAAAGAATTGATAGCTACTACCTATACCAACAAGGTGCACCTTCCTTTCTGTGAGCTCAATCATAGGAACTCCACGCTTAAGCGTGCTTGGCTTGAGCAATTCTATGTTGGGTGACCTCCCTGAATTTTCCTAGGGAGCATGTGAGTGAGGACAAAGCATGCCGAAAGGACCCGTGTTGGCTTTGGGGGGATAGTGTCTTCACTCTTACAAGTAAATCATGGATGATTTAGTGACGCAGCCAGGTCGCAGAGGATCCTGGGCCTGGGGCGTTACAATAACACTACCCATAAGTCAACCCTTCACGAGTCATTCGTAATTACAGCTGAGTCAAATTATCGTTTTACCCCTATATTTACCTCATACTCTTTAAGTGTTGGTTTCAAAAAAACCTTTTGCAGCGGACAATTAAAAATCGACTCGAATTTTAATAAAGTTTCTAAAATATCAATACATTGACAAATCAATTTTACATAATAAAAGAATACCAAGCAAGTATCAGAATACTTGTTGTAGAATCAAGAATCAAGCCAAATGATCTTCCCTTCATGTAGAAGCACGAACTTCCAACAACTTGTTTTTCTGCCAACACAATTTGGAACCCAAAAAGTAGGGCATTGCCAATAGTAAAACCTCCCTATATCTTCGAGTAATTGAGATATGGTTTGTGGGAACTAATCTCGAATTAAGGGAAAAAGTTCATCCCTCTATTTCTTCTTTATCGTAAAATACAGGCAGAGTGAGAGAATGAAGTGGGAAATCGTGGGATTGCCACATTTTTCCAATAACTTCCAACAACTACTGGAAGTTAATTTTTTATTTAATTAATTAATTAAATTAAATTAATTAACACAATTAATTAAATTATTAATTAATTAAATCTAATTTAATTAAAATTCATTTAATTCATATTTAAATGAATATCTCTCACATACTCTATAGTTTTAATTCAATTCATTTAATTAAACAAATTTAGTTAAATTTAATTAAATTAACTACCTAAGTAATTCACCAACTAATTAATTCCTAAATTAATATCACATATTTAATTTAGTTTTATATTTGAATCATATTCAATTATAATTCTCTCATAACCTATAGTTTTAATGTACATCTAATGTGCATTAAATCTATAATTTTAATATGAATCCAATTCACATTAAATTAATATTTGAACTCCTTCAAATATTTAATTCTCTCCTAAATTAATTTTGAAGCACATCCAAAATGAAATTTATATTATAAAGTTTTAATTAAAACTTAAACTTTATATTATAATGTATCACTATACATTATAATAATTCCATTTCAAACTCCATTCATGATCAAATTATCTCAACATCCTTTATAAGCTAGGAATAAGACCTAGTGGACCTGCAAAAACTCCAACAATACAAGATTAACTAACTAATCTCATTAACCACATTAATCAACATTCGTTAACTTTGGATACACTCCACTAAAGACTCATAACTGCACTATTCTCACTGCAGATATATTTTTGTGTCCACGGATATAAACTAATAACAACAAGTTAATCCTTCACGAGTGTTCGTAATACTAGCTGGGTCAAATTACTGTTTTACCCCTAGGTTACTTTTATATCCTTAAGTACCAGAGCTCCTCTGAGAAGAACCTGTTTAAGGTCCAACCATCAAACAGAAACCCATATCGGACCAATGAGAGGGTAGGGCCTTTTGTTCAAGTTATGGAGACACCACTTAAGGGAACACTCATCTGCTTTCTCATAAAGCATGGAAAGTGGTGAATTCCATCTTGTGTAATTATGTTCCTAGCTCCCCACTCGGTCTTGTCCTCAAAATGGTAGGCTTATTAAGTCGGCGATCCGGTCACTCTCACCCATGCAGATCAAAGGATAATCTCTCGCGAACAGGAGTTCATAATACACTCAGGATTAAAATTAAGTTGTTTGTCATCCTATTGAAATAGGAACCTAAATAGTCAATGGAGTTACATCTACTGGTTACTATTTCGCAGTCCAGTCTTATGCAAACTTATTGCATAGGATACCCCCACCCGCATGTCACCTACACGAACTGTTGGAGCATTGTGTTTGTATCAAATACAAAACGGGTTGTATCCATAGTGTCACCAAGATAAGGTATCCAACATCATCCTTATACTATCCCTTTAGGTTGTTGCTTGAACTTTGATTCCCGTATGTCCCCACATACAGTTCAAGACACAAGGATGTTTGTTTATTGGATTTAGGATTATTTTAAAGTAAATTAATATATAAAACAATAAACTTATTGAATAAATGGAATAACAATTTATTGATAGAATTTGAACAAATTAAAAATTTACAAACTACAAATTGTAGGACATAAGACCCAACATAAAATACCACTGATCATCTAATGAACAACCTGTTTATGATTCAACCACAAACAAAGTCCCTCTCAGGATAGTGAGAGGGTGGGGCCCCATTGTTCAAAACCGGAGTCAACACTTAAGGGAACAACTCCTCTACTTTTCCTAAATTCGGGAAAGATAGTGAATTCTCTCTTGTGAAGTTACGTTCCCAACTTCTTATTCGGTCTTGTCCCTAAAATGGTAGGAATATTGAGTCGACAACTCATGTCACTCTCACCCATACAAATCAAAGGGCAATCCCTTATAGGAAGAAACCCATAACCTACTAAGGATTAAGGTCGAGTTACTAATGGTCATCCAAGTGAAATAATGATCTCTTCCTTTAATGGTGTTACAAAGAGAGATATTATTTCATGGTCTGGTCTCATACAAACTCATTGCATAAGATATCTCCACTCGCATGTCTCTACATGAACAAATTGGATCAATTCATTTGTATCTAATATAAAGTGGGGCGTATCCATAGTGTTACCAAGATAAGGTACCCAACCTTATCCATATACTATAGACCCTTTAGGTTATTACTTGAACATAATCCACTAGTATGTCCACTACATACTGTTCAAGTTACATAAATAATCTTGGATGTCTGTTTATTAGATTTAAGTATAAGCGAGTCTAGAAAATTGATAAAATAACTCTTATTTTATTGAATAAATAAATTTTATTTACAAATCCACGAGTTTAGGGCATAAATCCCAACAATGGATCTTAGATGAGTAAAAAAATTAGACTATGGCCCAATTTCTCACCTTAGCATTGGGATGAGGTTGAGGCTAAGGTCCCCCATTATCATCCAAGAGGCATGCATCTTGCATACCCCTCGATCCCAGAGACCTTCGGTTAGTCTAATTACTTTTTCTGAAATACAATTAAAAGAAGAATTGAAGCTACAACTTTTCAAAAAATGCTTTAAAAAAGAGAGAAGCTACAAATACCACAAGATGACAAAGAATTCCCTCCTACGAGATATCGAAAAGTCCATAATGGTCCCCACGAGGTTAGATGACAATCTAAATTGAAATTCAAGGACTACCTTGAATTTATATTTTCTCCAGGAAAGCGACACAAATCGTGAACCTAGAAGAGAATCTTAGCCTCCAAGAAAGAATGAAATGTTCTCTATGTTATCGGACAACAATCTTGGGAGATTCAAGTACAAATCTTTGGAGCTTTATGTTTTCTTTAGAAAAGTTGACAAACACACGAATCCAGAGGTGAATCTTACCCATTAAAAGATCAAAATGTTTCTTGCGGGGGTGGATAACAATCCTGGAGATGATCTGAGATATGCTTTAAAACCCTTAAATTCCTACAGAATAATAAAGAAATCGACACTCAAGGAAGACTAGAATACTCGCCATATGAGGTCAGACAACAATCCTAGAGAGAATTTGAGCCATACATCAAAATGATACAATGAGTTCAAAATTAAAATAGGTTACTCTCAAGTTATGCTTCATGCAATCAACTCATACGTTCACATCGTGAATCCTAATTACGGAGTGGAGGCTAATGCTATAAGTAAAATTGGACCACAAGGATAGGGTGATAAAAAAAAAACCATTGCAACTTAGATTCAACCCAATCCAATCCTTTTAATTCAAATTCGACGAGAAAATCCACGAAAAATTCTAGGAAGAAGTATCTAAACTATCTTCCAAAAAGAGAAAGGTTGAGTTCATTCTAGCCCCAAAAAAAAACTTGAAAATCCTAATTCTCTCGGTTCTCTTACTAATTTAAGCATCGAAGTTTTTGTAGTTTACACCACACTTGTATGCACGTCTTTCAAATTTACAAATTCATCGTTGTTGTCACGTGTAAATCAGGTACTTTTTTCCTATCCAAAATTTGATAACAACAATAAAGTGTATCAATTTTTACATACCCTAAATTTAAACTTCATCAAATTATTGAACTACAAACTTGATAAATGTTTCAAATCTTTATCTTAAACTTAAATCATAAACTTGAATAAATGTAGTACTTTTATTTTTCAATATAATGTTTAAAGAACGTAAAAAGTTCTCGTATGCATTTAGTGAAATTGTAAAGCATATGTCTAGCTAGCTAGTATACTATTATGGAGATCTCCAAAGTTGGATTTTTGTTTCAATTGATGAGTTTTGTGCATTAAAATGCTCAATTTGACTTTTAATGAAGTTCGTGAATTTTGCAAGATGTTATCTTGCTTTTTGCTGAGATTAGTAGGTGAATTTAGTGGAATTGAACAAAGGGCTAAGTTCAAGATTCAATTTAAGGAAACTAAGTTAAGTTGATATACCTTGCCACATTAAATTTAAGGGTAAAATTTGATCTTTCCCCTTTCTCTAACCATCTTTGAGGTCTTTTGGATAATTAATGCTTCTATTTCTTACCCTTATCTTTTTCTCACTTAATTGTATAAGTGAATCAATTTAGATTATCTCTGGTTAAGATTCTATTTTAAAATCGTCCATATATAAAAGTAGTCATGAATCATTTAAGTGCATGGATTAACCTAATATTCTGGGCCAGAATGCAATCAAATGGATAATAGTGATTTTTCATCTTTTATATATTCTTCATCTATTTTTCTTTACCTATTTAGGAAAAATTGCATAACAATTTTTTTTGTTACCTTTAATAGGATGTTGGGAGAAGAATAATTTTATTTAAGTGATTTGAGTTGATTTTATTTAGGAAATCATATGAAAGTAGTCATGAATCATTTACAAAGAGTCTAAATTAACTCACATATGAAAGTTTAAGAGACTTTAGTCGATAGATTATTAGTTTAGGGGTCTAATTAATTGATTCAACCCCAAGTTTAGGAGTACTATTGCATCTACTTAATTCTTACTTTATAACTCTAATACATGGATCATCACATTAATACATATATTTCATCATCTATTATCAATTTGTTGGATAACTATTGCAAAATAATGACAAAAACCAAGTTATTATTTCTTTAAAATCAGAAAGACTACAACATATACGTTTACCCCCTTCAAAATCCAGAAATTAAAATAGAATATTTTAAAAAATTTAGGGACAAAATGTGATTTAAACCAAATGATTATTATGGTATGAAACAAAGGGTATAGTAAGAAAAAGTATAATGTAGGTATCTTTTTTTTAGCTAGTCAACTAGTAAAAACAAAAGAAAAACAAAAGTTATTATTGACCGTATATATTAAAAATACTAACTTTATTTTAGCCCGACAGCCTTTCCTTAAAAGTTATTTATGTATCCAATTTTAAAAGAATGGTCAATTTAAACTTTTGGATAAAAGAATGGTATTTTTTTATTTTTCTTTTTAAATAAAAAGCCCTTAATCTTAACTCTTAAGAACTAAGATTTGAACGACTAAATAAATAAATAGAGCCATAATTGAACAAACATTTATTCAAAACCCCTTAACAAGTCTCCGTCTTCCATAGAGATTCAAAGTTTTATATGCTGTGTAGAAGAGTCAACATTAAGCTTCATTAAAAAATAATATGTATCTAATTAATTAATAAATAATCTTTCATTTGCTATGCTATCTAATTAATTACTAACTAAACTAGGATATTAAATACATCTAGAGAGAATTTCAGAGAAAATACCCCTTTAAAATATATGCTAAATATACCAAATCTCTATAATCTTAGAGATAATTCTCAATTTGATCTTTAATTTTTTAAACTCCACAAATTTACCTTCATTATGTTGGGATTTATACCCTGAACTTGTGTAATTTTGATCAATTAAATAAAGTGTTATTTGTTTTGATAAGATTACAGATCTTTTTATAAATCCAATAAACTAAGCTCCAAGGTTATAACATTTATCTTGAAATCGATTAGTAGTGGACACTATTTGGGTTGAGTTCAAGATTATAACCTAAATAGTCTATGGTATAAGAATAAGGTGGAAACCTCATTCGGGTAGTAACACCATGGATGCGCCCACTTTGTAATTAGTACAAATGAGGTAATCCAACTCATTCATGTAGTTGACATGCGAGTGGAGGCATCCTGTATGAAGAGTTCATACAAGATCGATCGCAAATTATTAGTCTAACCAAAGATAACAATTAACTAATGAGATAAGACTAGTAATTTATAGATGGTCATTAGTCACTCGACTTGAATCTCGAGCAAGTTAAGAACTCCCGCTTATAGGGGTTTGTCCTTAGACTAGTATGGGTGAGAGTGGCGATGAGTCGACTCAATAAGCCTACCTTCTCGTGACGTAACCTCGTGAGGTAGGCCCGGGAACTTAACTGTGTAAGATGGATGGAATTCACTCATTCCTCTCTCGAGGAATAGATAGGTTGTTCCCTTAAGAATCGACTCAGTCTTGAACAACGGGGCCCCGCCTCTATGATGAGGTATGAGTCTAAGGTAGGACCTTAGACTTGTTGTTCATTAGAGAATCAGTGGTGCTTAAGGAGCAAAGAGGTAATCACATGGGTAAAACGGTAATTTGACCCCGCTGTAATTACGAACAACCTGTGAAGGGTCGACTCATGGGTAATGACTATATCAGTGGACACAATAATATCTACAGTGAGGAGAGTGCAACTACAAGTCTATAGTGGAGTGACTTGTAGTTAATGAATATTGATTAATTGGATCAAAGAGTTTAATCAGTTAATCTCACATCATTGGAGCTCATGATCTGTAGGTCCATTAGATCCCTCTGTTGGCTCAACATGGTAATATTTAGGGTATAAAGTTAGGAGTGAAATTGAAGTGTTCAATTTCATACCTGAGGAGTTATATCAATTATATATGATATAATTGATATAATATATAGTTTTAATGTGAATTAGATTCATATATAAACTATATACTAAAGAGAGATTAAAGGAGGGGTAGGATGGTCATTTCCATCCCATTCCCTATATATATATGGTTGCATGAGATGCAACTAGGTCAAGATATTCTAAGGTTTTACAAGCTCCTTTGTTGTGTTGTTGGAAGAGTTCCAAAACACACATCTCTCACAAAATACCTCACCACTCCTAAAGGGAACCCACCTTCCTCCCTCACCTAGAGAACACCGGAGAAGATCCGGTGGCAGTGTCGGTATTCGTACGAGTTCGAGTTGTTGTGATCTTAATCGTGAGAGAGGAGGAGCACTTGAAGAAAGGTTCTTCAAAGGTAATTTCTTGTTGTTAATACTAATTTTATGCTTAATCTAGTGTTTCATGTTCTTGAATTTACCGTTGTAACTAAATCAAGGGCGCGCGATTCGCAATCGTTTCCGCTGCGGGGGGAACAAATTCTCACATAAATCTAGTGAAAGTATGTTAACATTTGTTGACAAAGAGCTAATGTGCCACTAAATCATAAATGAATTTTGTTAAAAAGAGAAGATTAAGTTTTATTTTGAACCAATCAAATTTCATATGAAGTAGCATTCAAATGACATATTCATGTATCTAAATATATATATTCATAAAACAATAAATTTAATGACATATGAATTAATCTTTTTACTAACCATCCAACATTTTACGGAATGACATAGGTAAGGAAAGGTTAAAATTGTTTAAATGATTTAAGAGACAAATTAAAAATAACCTAAAATATTAGGGTCTATTATGTATATTTTGCTTTTAAACTAATAGCTTTTCAAATATTTTGTGTCTTACAAGAAACAAGAAAGATGGTTAATTTTTATACTGATCAACTCCCATTTTATTTTAGAATAACATTCTCAAATTTTAAAACGATGGAGTGGAGACTAATTTAATCTTATTATTATTTTTTATATATGAAAACAGTAATTCTTTTGATTTTCAAAAAGATTAAAATCGTGATACTGTGATTCTTAATCTCTTAGATTGTTATGGGTGAAATTGGATCAACAATGAACGGACTAGTTAAACGACTACAATGAAAGGTCGAACGAGTAAAGAAGTCCAATACGAAATCCAAATGAACCAAAATCGAATAGGGGTCGACCCGAGGCAAAAAGAGACGAGAGGACATGCTTGGGCCAAGCACGTGGTCGATCGAGGTCGACCAGGTGGTAGAACCCCAAATTAGGCTCTACCTTGGCCCAATAAGCCAAAAGGGAGACTCGGGCTTGGGCCTCGGCCGACCAGATGCAAGACCCACTTCGAGGCCTTGCATCGGTCCCATTTGGTCTGTAGATCCGGTTCCAACCCACTTTGTAACACCCTAGATCATTAAGTACCTTTTAAATTTGGGTTTTAGTCTAATTCCTTAGAATTTAAATTAATTAGACCTTGGAATTACAATATCCAAGACAATATAATGTTATTTGAGAATTTTGGTTAATTAGAGGCCTTTTGAAAGAAATTTAATGAGCTCAATGGCATTTAAGTGGTTATGGTTAAGGAGAGGGGCATTTTCGTAATTTGTTAAAAGGAGGAATTAGGGTTCCTTATTTTGAGGCACATTCTACGAGGCAAATCATCTTCCCTTCCTCTTCACTTCAGCCGCACGTTAGCCACCATCGTACCCCTCTTCTCGCCGCCAACCACCAATCGTCTGCAGACTCGCCGGAGTCCCTCGCCGGAACTCGCGCGAGCGCCACACGCCTCTAGCCAAGCTGAGCTGCACCGCCGTCAACGCTAGGGTCGTCTGCAGATAGAGGTCGTCTCCGCCGCAAGCCGAGTCCTTCTTCGCGTTGCACGCCGCCGACCAGCGTCGATAGCCGACAGCTCGCCAAGGAATGAAGCCAGCGCCTCGCGTCGTCGTTCAGTCGAGTCTCCATTCACCGAGCCGCGCAGTGCCTCGTCGGAGCGCGGGCGCTTGCGATCGCCGGTTGTTCGGTGTCGGCGTTCCTGAACGGCGTGGATCCGCCGCCCTGCCAAGCAATGAAGCTGGAGTTCCCTCACCGTCATTCAACAACCACGAGTTCGGTACCTCGTGCCACGGTTCACGTTTTGGTTCAAACGGTTCGCCTCAGTTTCCATCGGTTTTGGGCAAATCATGACCGGTTCTAAGTAGATCGGCAAGCGGGCATCCCAGATATGTACTCCACGCGCCAAGACGCGCCATCTCCGCCACCACACGCGCCGCCGCCGGCCGCCACACGCCGCCGCCACGCCGCCACCACGCGCCGCCGGAGTCGCTCTCGGTCCACCTGTTTTGACCTCCCGAGTTCGTTTTAAGCGTCCGTTTGTGGTAATTTAGCCTAACTATGATTGGATTCAAAATAAGTGTCTAATTATGTAAGTTAATTAAAGAATTGATGAATGTGATTTAGGGGATTCGACTATCGAGCACGTCTAAGCGAAACCTTGAGTTAGGAGCGGAATTTAAGGAGTTCGAGCTAAGGTAAGGGACTTTGTGCCGAATCTTTTTAAATGGGATTAAAGAAAACGAACTTCAATATTTTATGTGAAATTAGTACGATATTTTACTTAAAAGGATTTAATGATTTTTTTTATACGAGAATATCCCTAGATTTTGTGTGAAAATACTTTGATATTCCATGAGAAGATATCTCAATATTTTATGCGAGAATAATCTAGTATTTTATGCGAGAATGTCTTTGTATTTTATGTAAGGATATTCTAGTTTTCCATGTGAGGATAGTACAGTATTATATATGAGAATATTGCATGATTTTGTACGCGAGTATTACGCCCTATCTGATGTGAAAAGTCATGATTTGCATATCAATGATAATGGTTGTGGCATGTACACTATAGTTATGATGAATGATGGGACCTCATGCATGTTATGTATGTCATGAAATGAATTAATGAAAAGTGTGGACATTGGTCTCCTGAGAGCATTATGTGCATGGTCAAACATGCAATAGAGACCCCATGGGTCAAATTACAGAGTGCCGTGAGGACTCAAATTATTACAGGGTGCATGAGGACTCAAATTATTACAGTGTGCATGAGGACTCAAAATGAAATGACTCGGGATGACCAGATCGGCCACACAAATAAAAAAAGAAGTCATGGATTAAAGACTGACAATATGAGAAAGTTTTAGGTCCCGTGATATGTACATTTCGAACAAGTTTAAAAGTCATGATTGTATGTGTATGCATATCCCGACCCCCCACTTACTGGGTATTTTATAATACTCATCCCTCTACCTTTGTTGTGTCTTTCTTTGTTTTAAAATGCTTTCAGGTAGAGACGAGAGCATACCAGTGAGTGTGGCATGGATGCGCTACAGAAGCCATGGGAACCAAGTCATGAATTCCGCATCCATGATTTAGAAAGAATTTTAAATGATTATTGTCTTCCGCTTATGTAGTACAGAGTTTTGAAACTAGAGGCCGAACTTGATTATGGTTCTTGTAAACGTTTTGTATTTCTATGGGATCCCAAATTAAATCAATTTTTATTTATCAACTTTTACTTATTTAAATTTCACATTAGGGCCTCGAATGCATGCATGAGTAGTAATGTCCCTAGGAATTTATGTTGTAAAAGTAGGGGCATTACACACTTTCAGCCTGTCCTTTTCCCATTAGTCAACGAAAACCCACGAAAAACCCTAGGGAGGAGTTATTTAAATCTCTGAGGAGGGGAAAGCCAGGTAAGTGGATTCTAACCACCATAACTCTAAGAACTCCTAAATTCTCTCTAAACTCTCGCTGGCTTAGTATTGGAGTCGGTGTGGCCTACACCACACTGGTGTCCAGGTTTTCCTTGTCTTACAGGTCGCGTGCTTTCCCCTAAAGATACAAATCTACCGTCGTTGTCACGTGGAGGTCAGGTGTGTTTCCTGTCCAAAATTTGACAACAACAGTTGGCGCCGTCTGTGGAAAACGACAACGCTTGCTTGGAAACCCTTATGTTTAGGTCTATCCTACGAAAAATGAGCAAAATACTGGGAAACAAGTGCTGGAACGAGAAGAAACGCGATTTTGATAAGAACCGTCGTTTGCGACAATCGTAGGAAGACAAGCCTCCTCGACCTCATATCGAGGTCGAGGCCGACCAGATAGAGGCCGAAGCCGACCAGTACATGGTCGAGGTCGACTTGATTGTTGAAGTAAAAACGGGATCGAAATCCGTCATGTGCACGAGATCGAAAAGTCAAGGTAAGGGACAGAGCCGAGACCGAGGCAAAAATAAAACCCTAACCTTTCATCAATACGAGGAAGGAACAATTTTAAGGAGCGTAATCGAGGATAAGAAGCGACATAAAACCTTGGCCTAAGCCGAGGCTAGCAATTCTCTAAGTATTGAAGCGACAGATCTGAGAAGCGTCATCGAGTGGAAAAAGCAACAGAGGGTCGAGGCCAAAGTTGAGGCAGAGGCCGACATTGAGGTCGACCTTAAGGTCGAGACCAATCTTGAAGTCGAAACCGAGGTTAATGTTGAAGTTGAGGGCAACTCTGGAGTCAAAGGTGAGGCAATCAGTCCAGCATGAAAGGCAAAATTATTAAAGATTCAAAAAGAGTTAGACCACATACAAGGTAATAAAGTTAGACCACATACAAGGTAATTTACACCAGGTGAGTAATGTAAGGTTTGACATTGAAACTTTGATATAAGAGGTCCACCTTTTACTGATGAAATAATGAATGTAAAACTACCTTCCACATTCAAAGTTCCAAAAATCAAACCCTATGATGGAAACAAAGACCCTGTGGTGCATCTAGATATATACAGATCATGGATGGAACTTCATGGGGTGAACGACGCAATTAGATGCAGAGCCTTCTCATTCACTCTAGTAGGACCAGTGAGAAATTGGTTTCGCAACATAAAAAGAGGATCAATAGGTTCGTTTAAGGAATTGGCTCGAGCATTCGTGACACAGTTCTTAGGAGGAAGAAATCAGCGCAAGCCAATAACTCATCTGCTCTCCATCAAGCAAGGATCCAAAGAAACTCTACGATAATATATTACTCAACTCAATAGTGAAGTTTTATGTGTTGAAGATTGCACTGATGGAGCAACATTAATGGTCATAATTAATGGACTTAGCGATCGATGACTCATACGATCTTTGGGAAAAAGAAAACTCACATCATATGTAGAGTTCATCACTCGAGCTCAAAAGTACGTTTGTACAGAAGAATTTCTTCATACGAAGAAAAAGACTGATTTACTTGAAAAAAGATCAAGTGAAACATTACATCAAAAAGCCAAGAGACAGAAGATGGACAACCAGAAACCACTTCGACTTGGCTACCCATCCAGAAAGTTTGAAAAGTACACCCCAATATTCTCCTTTACTAGGGGACTTCATTTTTCTTATCTTTCCTTAAGGTAGATTTAATTTTGTTAATTCCATCAATTTATGTAAGATTGAAGTTCTATTAGCAATAAACTTATCTTCTTGAAGCTACAAGTGGTGTCGCTCAAGCATGAGTTTAACAAAAACTCTTACTGGAGTAGGGGGCTATTGAGGGGATATGTTTCCCTATTTAACAAAAAGCAGAACCTACATAGGAGATATGTCTCTCTATTAAACAAAAGGCAGAAGCTACATAGGAGATATGTCTCTCTGTTGAACAAAAAGCAGAAGCTACATAGAAGATATATCTTTTTATTAAACAAAAGGCAGAAGCTACATAGAAGATATGCATCTCTATCGAACAAAAAAAAAGATATGCAGTACAAACCTAAAAAACCAATTCTAGTAGGGTCGAGGTCTACAAGGAGAGGCTGAGGCAGACCACCATAGGCCGAGGCCGACCATACTATAAGTAAGTTATTTCTTTTGGTTTTGTGGTTTGAGTTTATGAATGAGAGACCTATTTGTCAATTTTTCTAATTTAATAAAACTTGCACCTTTTTTTTTTTATCAATTTATCTTACTTAGTAAGACTTATAATTCTATTTGTTAGAGTTGATCTTTTTAAAGTACAATTCATTAAAGAGAAACAAGGATGATAAGTAGAGAGATAAAAGTCTAGTGTTGAGATTAAGAAGATAAAAACAAAATGTGAGCAAAATACAACCAACTCTCATTCATATGCTCCTCCAATCCCATTAGAGATATCTGGAGAATAGAAGCAACATAATCATGAGTTATAGAAAACAAACGAGATAGGGGGCTGGAAAAGAGAGACTGACCACATGGGCGAGGCCGACCTCATATGGCCGAGGGCGACTACCATTGACCGAGGGCGACCACGGTCGAGTCTGACCACCCTGGTCGAGGCTAACCACTGCCATTAGAACACACTCTCATGGTTATAGTTGAGCTCTTTCTAGCATTCAATCACAAGAAAAAATGAGGAAGACAAGATCGATCATCAGAATTAGAGCCAAAATCTGGAGCTACTCCAAATACGACAGATTATGTCGTGCGAACAAAGCACGAAACACGCAAAACTCTTGAGCACTTAGGTGAGGAAGCGGCCCAGAAGGTTGATTGGACCACAAAAGGGTTTGGTTAATTGATCTTGGCAACCCAAAAATCTGAGAAAAATCTCACGATGGGTCCCTATTGAACACGTCCAGAAAATTAGTTAGATCCATAAGAGGGACTTGATTAATTAATCTGAGCAATCTAAAAATACGAGCTAAGTCTCGCGATGGGTTTCATAAAATGAAATGAGAAGCAGAAAATAGAGAAACAGAGATAAAACTGATTCGCTAAGAAAATTCCAGGATCATAAAAATAAGATGTAGAGGCTGAGGAGAACTTGTTCACAGTTGACAAAACGACGCGCACAAGGGTTTGAGCGACCAGACCGACCAAGGCTAACTGACCGACCACACCGGTCAGTCCGAAATGACCAATCTAGGCCATTGCCCAACCCTCAATTCCCACTTCCTTGCTCATCATT
The DNA here is from genome assembly GCA_036507285.1 of Trichosanthes cucumerina. Taxonomy (NCBI): domain Eukaryota; kingdom Viridiplantae; phylum Streptophyta; class Magnoliopsida; order Cucurbitales; family Cucurbitaceae; genus Trichosanthes; species Trichosanthes cucumerina. Next base: position 21,564,155 of record CM071844.1, read on the forward strand.
TTCTCTTATCCTCTTTCGGTATCGGCTCGAGGTAAAGTTACATTAGTCCAGAAATGCTTATGAAAAGCTTGAAGCTACAAGGCTACCTAAAGCTACGTATTTGAAGGCCACCTCAAAACTACACATTCTCTCTAAGAAAACGACATAGATCGTGAATCCATAGAAGAATTCCAGAGGAATTGACATTCTAGAAGACTGAATATCCTCATAAGGATGGACAACAATAACTAGAGAGAATTTGAGGCAAACCTCGAAAGATCGATAATGACTCCAAAAAAGCTTAGTAGGCTACTCCCAAGTCAGACTCCATACAATTACTTCACATGCTCTTAATCTAGAATCCTAACTTGGGAGTGGGGGCTAATGTTATGGGTGAAAATCGATCAACAATGAACGGGTTGGTTAAAGGGCTACAACGAAAGGCCGAATGAGAAAAGAAGCCCAATACGAAGTCCAAATAGACCGAAATCGAAAAGGGACGAGAGGGCGTGCTTGGGTTTTGGCCTAAGCACGTGGTCGGCCGAGGCCGACAAGATGCAAGGCTCCGACCCACTTCGGGGCCTTGCATCGGTCCCATTTGGTCTGTAGGCCTGGTTCCAACCCACTTCCGCCCTGTCCTTTTCCCATTAGGCAACGGAAACCCATGAAAAACTCTAGGGAGCAGTTATTTAAACTCTCTGAGGAGGGGAGAGCCAGATAAGTGGATTCTACCCACCATAACTCTAAGAACTGCTAAATTCTCTCTAAACTCTCTCTGACTTAAGCATCGGAGTCGATGTGACCTACACCACACCAGTGTCTAGGTTTTCCTTGTCTTGCATGTCGCGTTCTTCCCCTTAGAGATACAAATTTACCGTCGTTGTCACTTGGAGGTCAGGTGCGTTCTTCTGTCCAAAATTTGGCAACAACATGGATAATAATATATTGTAACTTTTATTAGAAAAAAAAATTGGGTGCACCTAAATATTGTACAATTAGTTCAATATTATAGGAAAAAAAATTGGGCTTCTTTTCCTTGTTTTTCCTTATTTTTCCAGAGGTATTCATGTGTGTTGCATAACACTTGGTTCAGCTGTTGCTCATTTTATTATATGTCTTTTTTTTTTCTTTTTAATATATAATAATATTTTTTCTTTTTTCATCAGACTTCAGCTTACTAAATATGTTTTGACTATTTTTTTAGAACAACAAATTTGAACCTTGTTTTAACTTTCCAACCACATAAGAATAAATAAATAGTTTAATTTTTAAGTTGGTTCATGTTATTAAGTATATCTAAACTTATTTGGTTAATTTTGCTCTTGTTCTTGTATTAACTCCCAAAAGCATTCAAAAAAAATTATTCTCTTCTAAACAAGAAAAATAATCTAGTTAATTGAGTAATACTTCACGTTAATTTTAGAAAAGAGAAGGAAAAAAGAAGGAGAAAACGAGAAGGTGTTAGGATTTACATCGTATATTATTGTCTTACTCAAATACAAACCTAAAGGTTTTATTTATAGAAATATAAGATAAAATCAAATAAAATAAAATTTAATGCAATAAAATTTAATATAATCTAATAATTCAAAACATTGGTTACCTGAAATAAACTTTTTTCTGAGTAAAACATCTTTGGTTACATGAAATAAGTCACAAAAACAATACTCAAGACATTTTTTTTAGTTAAAAATCGCGATAATTTATACTTGGTACTCTTTTTTTTTTTGTCATTTGATTCTTTAAATTAATTACATTTAATTCATAATCCTGAGGCATTATCCAACTCGTGATTTGATGAGGGAAAAAAGTAAAAATAAACATGTAATATATATTTTAGATTAAATTATCAATTTAATCCTGAAAATTTGATGATCACATCTTTTTTATCTCTAAATTATAAAAAAATTTCACATCCCAAACCTTTTAATTCTGATTCTAAAAAAAATTATGTTATTATTTCTTAGAAAATGATGTGACATTAAAAAAATCTATGTTATTATTATTTCTTAGAAAATGGTGTGACATAGTATTTTGATTAACAAGTAACGATTTAGAATAACAGGATAGTAAGAGGAAGCCAGCTAGATTAAAAAAGAAAAAGTGAATTGAAAAAAAAAAAAGTTCCAAATGTACTACAACCTTCCACTTCATTGTTTTTCTTTTGCTGATCTCACTTTATTTTATTCAAATAACCTGCTTTTCTTATATCATATCAGGTCAAAGCATTTATTCTTACTTACACCAATTAACATATCAGGTTAAAATTTGAGTAACAATGTTAATAACAACATGGATTTGAAATAAAAATAGAAAATTTAGGTCCCCGTTCGATAACAATTTTATTTTTTAAAATTAAGTTTATAAATACTATTTTCCTTTATAAGTTTTTATATTTTCTTATATACTTTGTAAGTATGTTTTAAGAACCCGACTAAATTTTGATAATTAAAATCTCATTTGATGATTATTTAGTTTTTAAAAATTGTATTTGTTTTTTATCTTTTCTCTGTAAAGAGTTTTATCTTTCTTAAGAAAATATTTGAATTTGTAACCAAATTCTAAAAATAAAAATATATTTTTACAAACTACCTTTTTTATTTTTTTAGTTTTTGAAACTTATTTTTCTAAAACATATCTAAAAAATAGATAACAAAACAAGTAAAATTAGAGGTGGAATAGTAGTTATTGGCTTAATTTCAAAAACAAAAAATAAAATGATTATAAAACCGACCTAAAAAAAGTAGTTTTTTAAATTAACTAGAAATTCAAATATTTTCTTAAAAAAATGAAAATTAGAGAAGTTGGTGAGAAAATAAATCTACTTTTTAAAAATAAAAAACCAAATGGTTATAACTAGAATCTTAGTATTTTTTTTTTTTTTTAATGTCGAGATCATATTAACACAAACATTCAAGTTGAAGGCCTATGATTATAACTTAGCTTTTCTTTATAAATCAAATGAAGGTTTGAGATTAAAAAAAAAACCATTCAAATTTAAGGTTTAAATAACTATGATCAACGACCACGAGAATGTATAATAATAAAAGGAAGAGAGATTTAAAAGAAAAGTAATATATAATATATATATATTTTTTGAGTATATCAATATTTAGGAGTAAAGAATTTGAACCTATGATTTATTGGTTAGAAGGGGCAACCATATATAATATTAACAAAAGTAATTAGAATATTTAATTAATTAGTCAACTGGTCAAAAAGTAATTTTTGACCACATACTAAATTAAAAAATGTTTTCTTTTTCCTTTTTGAGGTATACTAAATTAAAAATGTTAAAAGCTTAAATCCAGTTAAATCCAATGAGGACTAGAGGAATAGGTCAAGAATAATGGGTCTTCGCTGTATAACAAAAACCCTCAACCCCAAGAAACAAGATTTGAGAGACAAAAGAAAAAAGCAAAAAAAAAAAAAAGAAAGAAGGGTTCAACAGTCAGAATTAGGACAAACATTTATTCAAACCCCATTCACCAGATTTTGTCCTTTACAGAGATATAAAGTTTGAATGTACTGTAGAAAGAAAGAACACGAAGGCCCACCCCATCCACAGTTTAGAACTAATTAATTAATTTAATCTCAAAAGTAATCAGATTCCCAAATTTCGCTATTCAGAAGAACAAAACTGCATACAAACACATAATAATCATCGTCTGTGCAGGTGTTATAGAAGTAAAATTGGTTCTCAATTTGCTGTGTTATATTTTTATACACATCTCTAATAATACATATATATATATAGAATTAATGTATCCAAAACTAAACTAAACTAAACTAAACTAAACTACATGAACAATGATTTATGGAATGGAAACAAATAATTAAGCCTTGGATTTGATCCGAATCTTAGGCTTATAAGCAAATTGAATGGAACGCAAATGGTGATGAATTGGGTACGCCGATCTGGTCCATACAGATCCGCCGGGCTTGGGCGGCGGCGATGGGGGAGGCGGAAGCAGCTTTAAATGAGAACGAAAAGGCTTCCCGGCCTTGTTCAAGCCAAAGGGCGTAATCCCTTTCTTTTTAGTCTCACGAATGGTCTCGAGCTTTGGCTTCCATTGGCGCCTGGTGACGAGCTGGGTGTAGTCTTTGGCCAATTGGGGCGTGGTGCAGATTTTACCAAGTGGCAACGAAGGCGAATCCTGTTGGTGTTGGATTTTGGGATTGCCCTGTTCGAGTAATCGAGAAATGAACTCATCGGAGACACGGATTCGAAGGCAGCCGGAGGGGGTTCGTTGGATGTCGAAAGGGCGTTGGCAGCTGGCGGAGGTGTTGTTGATGAATCGAGCGTTGTTGTTGTTGTTGTTGTTATTAGAAGAGGAGAAAAAAGAAGCGATGGTGACAAAAGAGAGAACAGAGTGGAAAAAAGGCTTAGGAAGAAGGAAGTACTTATGGCCGAGTTGGAGCTGGTCGTGTTCGGAAAGGGGAGGGATTTTCTGGCCGATGTAAAAAGAATCAGATCGGCAAACCAAATGCTTAGGAAATTCAAGCAAGACCTCAGAAACGTGAATGGGACGATGGTAGATTCTAACAAGGCCGTCGGAATGAATGAGTTTGATGTTATTGTTGGCGATGGAGTGATGATCGTCAGCGGGAATAGCGTTCTTCACCAAATGGAAACAAGACCAAGAAACCATATTCTGAACACTTAGAAGCTTCATCCCCATGGGTGATGTAAATATAAGAAAATTGAATTTGAAAGTGAAGGATGAAGAAGAAGGGAGAAGACAGAAGAGAAGCAAAAGGGAGGATTATTATTTATTTATGAATAAAAATAAAAATAAAAAAAAGAAAAGAAAGAAGAGGGAGAAGAAAGAGGCGTGAGACCCGGGTAAAACTTTTTTTGTTTTTCTCTCTCTTTTGAATGTTATGTTAAATGGAGAAAGTAACAGTAACAGTAGCTGGGATTTGTTGTTTAGCTGTTAAAGAAAAAAAGAGGAGGTTTGACTGCTGCTTTGACTGAGACTTTGTTTATATGATAGGTATGATATCTGGGTGGCCGCATTCCATCGACCATTTTTGAATCTTACGTAGCGCGAACTTTTTCCTTTTTATTAAAATAATTTTAATAACAACCAGTCTTCCTTTCCTTCTGTTCTGAATTCTGATCTGACAACCCCGAAAACAGGGTGACGTTTTTTTTAATATATATATAAAATAAAGAAATTATTGGAATAGAGGATTTGATTAAATAAAGGAGACTAGAAATAGACACACGTGAGAGGGAGGGGGAAATTTGAAAAGTGGGGCCAACTCCAACTCGAACTCGAAGTGTGATGGTAAGATGTCAAAAATGGCGTCTTGGTTAAAAGGGAAATGAAGAGGACAGAATTGATTTGATTGGGGGAAAATTATAGTTGTAGGGTTTTTTGAACAACTGTGGAGGAAGACTGACACGCTCATTTGAGGTTGGCACCCACTCTCTCTCTCTCTCTTCCAATCCAAATCCCCAGCGTTTTGACCCACACCAATGCACTTCTTCCCCCTTCTCTGCCTAATTTTAATTTCCCTCTATAGCACTTCTATAATTCTATGTCAAAAAGATATATCTAAATAATTTTAAACCTATTGATATATTCAAATGTATTCACATCCCTCCCATCCGTATATTTTGATATTATATTGTTTTAATTATAAATTTAGTCATTAAAGACCTGTTTGTTAAGTAAGCTAAAAATAAAAATTTTAAAAATAAAAAATTTAATGAAAATTGAGTTGTATTTCGTGTTTTCAAATATCTATTTGGTAGCAGATTTAGAAATCTAATTCAATTTTAAACAGATATTTACAATCTTCCATATAACATATTTATATTTATAGATCATAAAATTAGTTGTAGCTAGTTGCAAAACTAAATATTAGATAAAAATGTTATTTTCAGAATTTTTACTATTTGGATTACAGAATCCGAAAACAGTTTTCGAAATTACATCTACCAAACGAATTCAGTAAATTCGAAAACATAAAATAGAATCCGGATTGCATACCAAACAAACCCTTTAAAGACCGTTTTTAACAAATTATTAATTTTAAAAAGTTTCTAGCAATTCATTAGATTTTCAATTTTTTTAGACGACTCCATTGTCAATTTTTTTTATTTGATAGGTTTGTGAATTTTCAACTTAATATCTAATATATCTCTGAACTAAAAAAATCTATTAGGTTATCGAACATAAAATTGAAAACTTGAGAACTTATTTGATACAAAATTGGAAGTTTAAAGAACAGTTACATTTTTTTTTTTTATAAAAAAAAAATTAAAGGCTATTAGAATATATCAAACTTATTAATATTTATTAAAATAACACTTAAAATAAAAATTATATTTTTTTTTCTCTTTCATAAGAATTATAAATTCTTTTTATGAAATTAATTTTAAAACATCGTTTACTAAAAATCCAAACATATTTTTAAGACTCATTTTTTTATTGAATAGTTTAATGCTCCATCTTAATTTAACTCTAGAAAAATCATGTTTAAAAATGAAATGGAAAATAGAATGATAATATCAAACCATGGATCTGAAGCATTTTAAGGAATGTTTAGTTCATCAAGCAAGCTACAATAACAACACAGTAATTATGTGTGATGTTTAATACTAATTCATGTTGCTTAAAAGTTGAAGTAGAGGGCTCGAGTCTCTGGACCTAACAAACCTCTACCCCTAATTACCCTTGACCAATTCAATGCTTGAGTTCTTATATACTTGTTTCCATGAAAGTCTTTTTCTTTAAATATTATAGTTGGTATGTGATTTTGGGCGAATAATTGATTTGATCATTGTGTATGTATTAGTTTGGTTGGGATGATCATAATGTTGAATGTTGTGATGTGTTAGAATAAAATTTTCTCCTTCTACCATTGTTGTAAACAAAAATATTTCTTTTTAACATAAATTATACTCAGGCCAGAACGAAGATTTTTCATGTGAAACAATATCTAAAATCAGTATGAAAACTCTATCGACCATAAGACATGATAAGATTAATTCGGATTTAGCCAATCTATTAGCCAACTCATTTAATTCATGACGAATATGAGTGAATTTTGCTTGTTGAAACACCTTTTGGATGTATGAAATATCTTGTAGGATGGTTCTTACCTCAACTAACGGTTCCCATATACTCCATTTAGCATGAAGATCACAACAAATGAATCTGAAAAGACATGTACACACTAGTATAAAATTGAGCTTTAATGACGAGCGTGTGTCCGTCATTAAAGCGAGTGTCATTGTAACTTACAATGACGGACGCTTTTTAATGACTGGTATTGCCCCTCCAAAACAATAAGTTTTCACACAAAATAAATGGTAAGAGGAAATGTTTATAACTTTCCATTGTCGCCACAATGCCACCATTTAAGTACCTTAAAACTACTCTCAATCCAGTCTTTCTTTCATGTATGTTATGCAAATAAATTCACCCAACCTACCTTCTCATTTTGTGGCAAAGTAACGACATTTGTCCATAATGAACTTTGGACACACTGGTTCACTTTGGGGAAATTATGTACATAACTCATTATCCAATCACTAACATCAGTATTTGGAATAGGAAGATTAAAACACAAATTATTACTATCATTCCAAATAACCCAACTCCCACTAACAGAATCAATATGATTCTTTGGAATTAATTTAACCAGCACATCTATCTATCTTAAATAGACACACAATTACCATTACCTTATATTTCATATATGTCCATCTATTAAGCTCACTTGAAAGTTCTTTAATCATCGACATAATTTACACCACACACATTGCATACTCATCAAATCAATGCATGGGATAACATCACATTCTTTATCATGGTAAAGTGAAGATACCACAAGGATGAGTTTTCTCTTTCTTCATAGGAGAAGTCATCATCTCTCCTAACAAGAGAGACAATGTCAACATCTGACTCAAATCCTTTTATAAACTTATTCTCTTAAAACAATCATTTTTCATGTACCCAAACTGTCCACATATTTAGCAATCTTTCTTCTTTTTTAGACTTCTAGCTACTAGCACTGTATCCTTGTGTAAAAATGTGCTCTTCACTCTTATCTACCTTCTTTCCTCTAACAAAAGTTTACTAGCAACCTCATCAAATCTAAATTTTCCTTCTCGTACCATCAAGATCGATTTCATGTATTCATAAGAAGATGAAAGTGAAAAGTTGAGCGTGAGTGCTTTATTTTTCATCATCTATCTTCACTTTGATCGCATCTAAGCTAAAAAATGTTGCTATTGAAAACACTCAGTTGGTTTGAGACTTTTGTGCATTCCTTTAATTGTAGTATGTGAAATTGCTCCTTTAGGTACATTCAACTTGAGACACCTTTTGCCTAATACAATGTTTCAAAGCTTATTTCAGTGTTGTTTAGATATTGAAATTCCATGCACATTTGCAATATCGTTCTTAGCCAAACTCAGTCTTATTGTGCCGGTAGCCCTAAAATCCATTTCCTCTTAATCTTCATCACTCAGACCGTTGTTAGAACAATTGTTGGACTCTATTGAATCACCATCACTGCATAGTTCTTGAGAAGCAACCCTACTTGGACTTCCCTTGAAAACTTTGTGTAACTCAGATTGTATCAACACATTCCCGACTTGTACTTGCCATAAGCTAAAGGTGATCCTTCCATTAAATTTCTCCATGTCAAACTTTCATTAGACCCATAAAGTTTGACATTTCGGCTTTCATACTACTCTTAGTGAATTTGCAAATAGTGAAGAAACTCACATTATTCACAACACATCGTAGCTCGTTTCAAAAAACGTTTTTGAATTTGGAAGTTAAGACAATGCTACAACTGCTCAGCATACTCATAATTTCAAGAAACTACATACAAACATAAAGTTTTATACTACTTGTTGAGAAAATTAAAAACCTCAAAACTTTTACTGTAGGTTGAAACAAAAAAATAACAGATAAATTCAAATAAAATAAAAAAATAAAGAATACAAGAATTTATGCGAAGAAAAACCGCGTCCCATTAGAAAGATACACCACTACGTGAAAAAGGATTAAATTCACAAAAAAAATCTCTGCTCCAATTACCAAAAAATAAATAAATAAAATTTTTGTACTAATACTATTTTTTCCACTCTCAAACAAGAGAATGAACCAAAGCGAAAACCGCCTTTTATATATAGAACTTGTTATCATCACTTTTATTGCACCTTTCAAATATGGAATTTTTGTTTTCTAATATATTGCCAAAAAAAAAAAAAGCTGCCATGATGATTAGCTATTTTACAATAAATCAAATATATACATATTACGAACAAGAGTACTAATATATTATATCATTGATATATGTAATATGAACTAGTTAATATTAAAGGTTTGTTTGGCCGACTGATTATAATAACCCGTGTTATAATAATTTGTGAAATACTTTGCATCCCAAACACATATTATTATGACCTCAGACTATACTATTTTGTATTTTAATTAATATTATATGTTTTACAGACTATTATAACCCCCTGATATTATAACTCACTAAGCGAATATAACAAAACTGTGCACTTTAGAGATAAAACAGATTTTTTTTCACATTTTCTTATGGGTCAGAGCCTTCATTTTAGTTACAATTACTTACAATTAATTAGTGATTTTTATTATGCTATTGTTACGACCGACCAATAATATTTTATATTTTATTTCTTGAATTCGTATCTCAAGTCAAGGGTGCTATACTCATCATATAATTATTTTTTAATAATCTTTTTCTCATCTTTTTCATCCTTGTAAAAAAAATGTGTTTAAAAACATCGCACGTACATTAATGTATGTGCATAAATTATTTTCATTTTAAGTCAACGTGGGCTTTCAAAGATTATACCTACTACATTTTTTTGTTCATAATGCGTGAATTGGAAAAACAACTAGAAATAGACAACTCGATAATGTCAGTGATTACATAATAGATCCAAAGCCATGGTTTTTGACAGACAAGACCAAACACCGAAGAAAAACCAACCCTTGTTCTAAAGCACAACCGACAGATATATAATCAAAACAAACTTCCACTGCTCCATCTTCAACTTGTGCAATCCCTCCTCAATTTGAGAACAGTTCAGTGAATAAGAGACATTAATTACACTTTTTTTTATAGGATGAAAGTTTGATAATTTATCTTCATGGTCGTTGTATTCTTAGAAAATGAAAAAACTTATGCAGTCTATCTCATATGTTATATGTTTCTAAATATGAGATGGTAGTGACACATATATTTTTTTGGACAAAAATCAATTTATACCTCTAAATCTTATAGTTGTATCAATAAAATTCCTAAACTAATAAAATTTCATCCAATTTCATCTAAAGATTAGGCTGAGCTCCATCTTCAGAATTCCAAGAGTTCTAAAAAAATCCAGATCATGCTACAAATTTACTAAACAACCTATAACATGCAAAGATTCAAAGAACAAAGAACAACAACCAAATCAGGGTTCAAAGTCAATTTCAAGATTCAACAAATAATGAAGATACATCCTATAAGAAAGAAAAGCTAGGCCTAAGAACATAATGAAATATTTCCACAGCCTCGTCAGGTCGTCGTCGTCGCCAACCACTTCACGATTTAGCCTTAGCTGCAAACAAAACAACAAAGCAGTAGGGTGAGTATAAACATACTCATTAAGTAGTTCACTCACGTCCAAACTATAACAACAAGATTCAATCAACCATGCCCTTGCCTAGCACACCACGAGACAACCAAACCACCAACCACAACTCTGCACTTCATTCCTATAGTTCTACCAGTTGCTCCATAACCTAGGTTGGCGAATGGCAGTGAGAGGAAGTGGCTCTCTCTCATGCCCGAACATACTCATACACAGAGCCATGAAAGGAGACAACCCTTACGCTCCAAACAACGAGGATTCACCCCCCAAGTCATTACACTGGACGAAGGAACACATCTATTCATCCCACGTTCGTCGGGAATCATCCTCTGAGTCATCTTATCAGATGAAGGAACACATCCAACCATCCCACGCTCATCAGGAAATCACCCTTGAGCTATCTCATTGGATGAAGGAACACGCCCAACCATCCCACGCTCGACGGAGAGGCATTTCCTGAGCCACACATCAAAAGAAGGAACACATCCTGCCATCCCATGCTCGACGGAGAGACATCCTCTGAGCCACACACTGGGTGAAGAAACGCATCATATACATGTAGAGATGTCCACGGGGCGGGGTCGGAGAATGACTCCCCGTGTGACGACCACAGGTACTGACTGGTTATCTTAGTTTTTGTTCTAACAGTCTTTATGTTAGGCCGGATTAGTAAATTTTCAGGCTCGGTGTGAGTGAAACATTAATTTCCTATGGATTTAAGTGAGTTACTTCTCTTTAAGATGAAATTACTTATAAATTTAAAAGAAGAGGAAGGGACAATGGCACTTTAGTTAATAATACCTAAATGAGGGTTACATGGGACTTTTGGATGTTGACCTAATTTTTGTAGTATTTAATCTCCTTAAGTTGCAAACAAGAGCAAACCCTAACCCTAATTTCATCATCTTCTTCTCCTCTTGCTTTTGCCCTAGCCGACCGCCCCTCCCTCTCTTCCTTGTCATCTTCTTCTACCACCGTGGAACCACGAAACGGAGTGCCGTCCACCGCTCACGAACCCTTCCGTTGCTCACGCCGGCGAACCCACGAGCGGAAGCAAGTCGTTGCAGCCGCTTCGCGCGCCAAAGAAGCCTCGAACGAAGGTCGATCGAGCAGCTCCCGTCCGAAGCCACGTTGAAGCCTCGGGCCGAGGCGCGCCTCGCACCACGAGTAGGTCCTCTTCCGGCCGCGAACACTGCAGCGGCGCGCGAGCTCGAGCGCGGAGTTGCCGTCGTTGGGTCCTGCAGCGTCGAGTTCCTTTACGCGCGCGCCAGCCATCCGCAAGGCTTCGCCGGATTTCATGTCGATCCGGTAGAGCGCGCGCGATCCACGAACACTGCCGCCGTCCGAGTCTTCACGGTAGAGAGCCTCCACGCGTGGGCCGCGCGCGATCGTGAATTCCTCTCTCAAGTGCGAGTTTCTTCTCGGCCGCCGTGACTACGACTTCACCGTCGACGTCCGGATCCGCCTCCGACCACAGCGCGAGCGGCACCATTTTGCAAATTGCTGGATTTCAACTTCGGTGAGCGTTTTTGTTACGTCCCGAAATTGGAGAGATTTATACAATGACTTTTAGATATTAAAACGTTTACGTAAGAACTGAAATTACTATTCGATCACGACTTTTAGGGACCAAGGTTGGAGCGGAATTGAAGGTCAAACGTCAAGACGAACTAAGGAGTATTAGGTATTCGCATTGAACTTGAGGTAAGCGGGGCATGAAATCTTAAGAACGTAATTTAAGTACCCTTACGATTATGGATTTGGTGAATGCTTGGAGGATAAACTTGGATTTGTGGTGTGAATCAGGTTCCACTAAAGAAGAGTACTCAAGGAGCTCGGGTTAGGTCTTGGAGTGGAATCCGAACTAATGTAAGGGATCTCGTGCCGAATCTTTTTAAAATGGGTTTAAAGAAAACGAGCTTCATTATTTTATGTGAAATTAGTATGTTATTTTACTTAAAAAGATTTAATGATTTTACACGAGAATATTTCAAGATTTTATGTGAGAATACTTTAATATTCTATGTGAAGATATCTCAATATTTTATGTGAGTATAATCTAGTATTTTATGTGAGAATATCTTTGTATTTTATGTAAGAATATCCCAGTATTTCATGTGAGGATATTACAGTATTTTCTCTGAGAATATTGCATGATTATATACGTGAGTGTTATATCCTATCTGATGTGAAAAGTCATGACTTGCATATCCATGATAATGTTTTGTGACATGTGCACTATAGTCATGTTGAATGATGGGACCTCATGCATGTTATGTATGCCATAAAATGATTTAATGAAAAATGTGAAATTGGTCTCCGAGTGCATTGTGTGCATGGTCAAACATGCATTAGAGACCCTATGGGTCAAATTACAGTGGGTCCGTGAGGGACTCAAATCTATACAGGGTGCATGAGGGACTCAAACCATACAGGTGCATGAGGACTCAAATAATTACAGAGTCCATGAGGACTCAAAACGAAATGGCTCAGGATGACCAATTGACCACTCAAAGAAAAAGGAAGTCATGGATTATAGTCATGATGATATGAGAAAGTTTTAGGTCCCGTGATATGTACATTTCGAACGAGTTTAAAAGTCATGATTGTATGTGTATGCATATCCCAAACCTCGAGTGCGAGGTCACTTCTGAGTATTGTTTTGCAATACTCACCCTTTCTTTTAAAAATGTTTTTCAGGTAAGGCCAAGGACGTGCAGGGCGAGTGACGGAGGCGCGTTGCCAAAACCATGGGAATAGTCATGTTTTCTGCATACTTTCTTTGATAACTAATGTTGTCGTATTTATGGTTTTTGAAGTTAAGTTTAACTTTCAGGATTTTAAGTAGGCCATGTTTAAACTGCTCCTTTTACCTGTTTTGAATGTTTTTTTTTGGGATCCCTAAAGACAATTTATTTTCAGTGGAGATTTAAAGATCATTTTATGTCTTTTGGCCAATACATGCATGCATGTGTAGTAATGTCCCTAAGGGTTTAGTTATAGAAAAGTAGGGGGCGTTACAGTTGGTATCAGAGCCCTAGGTTTAAGGGTTCTGTAGACTTGCTTACGAGTAAGCACAGAATAGTTCCCATGGTTGAGCAACGCATTCCGGCCACCGCCAGTAACGTTACAGTAATTTATAAATTAAGCAAATGACTATGATGTAAATCTGTATTGTGATGAAATGAATTTAAACCTTAAGGGTGATCCTATCTTACAGCTTAGAAAGTGATGAAAACTAAGCTAGAAATTCTCTGCATTGTAAGATCGACAAAAATGCCACCTAGAGGTCGAGGAGAGGTAGAGGACGTGGTAGGGCCGGAGGGCAAGAGAAAACGTTGACGACCAACCAGCACTACCACCGACAGAAGAGATTACTCCACCTGCGCGCACCTCCCCCCAGGACCAACCAGATCGCCAGGAGAATGCACCTGCAGTCGCTCCAGTGGCGGATAGGGGTCGTTTGGATTGAGGAGTTGGGGGAGTAGGAGTTGCAGGGAGTAAGAGTAAAGAAGTCTGGGGAGTAAAGAAGTCTAGGAAGTTTTGAAGTCTGTGTGTTAGAGTGCAGATTTGTTTACTTTGGAGTTATGAGAAACTGTGTTTGGGGCAAGGAGTTGCAAGGAGTAGGAGTTGAAAAAAGAGTTATGAAAAGTTGGAGAATGAGTTAATAAATCTGTGGGGCCCATAAGAAAAAGTTGGGAAATATTTAATAAATCTGTGGGACCCACAAGAAGGAGTTAATAACTCCTTGAGCCAAACAAGGAGTTGGGGAGTTATTAATTCTTCTTCCAAATCCACCCGTTCAAAGGATCTGACTCATACATGAACTCCAAGTTTGATAAGAAACTATTGGCTCTTGGTTCCTCAAACACAATCAGACCCCAATCGAAAAACCATGACTTGCTTGATATCATTCTTCTTTTTTCACGTTCACTGTTGAAATATCACAGGTACAAATTTTGCGTTGCTTTCTCCACAACTACTTGGTCTTCCAAGTTCCAAACTTTTGGTATAAGTTGTGTGAATACCTCTGCCTTAATCGATTTATGTGTCATTATCTTACATGCCACTGTCCTCTTCAATTTCCTATTGGCTTCATCTATGTCATCGTCTTTTATATCAGCCGTCATAGTTACTTCATCTTTGACGCAGCGGATTTAAAGATTAGGCCAAATCCATGGCCAACACAAAGGAAATTCATCCCAAAAGAGAGGAAACTTTCTAAAAGAACTATAATGTTCTATTCAAAATTATTCAAAAAGTTCCCTTACAACTCTCACAAAGGCCCTATTTATAGGCTTACAATAAAAGACCTAATACAACTTAATCTAAAATTAACATTAAACTAATAACAATTAAATCAAACTCATTAACTAACATTTCATCCTACATCAGATTCACCCCGACTTAAAAAAAAATGACTCGTCCTCGAGTCAAGGTGATAAAAATAAAATTGTTTCTCGATCCTTATGAGTGTGATAAACTCCAATTGAAAAATCTCGGTGCAGAACGTCCCAAATCCATAATGGAATCAAAATAATGATAAAATGAAGTGAATATTAAACCCTTTCTGACACAACAATAGGCCCAATAGTGATAAATGGCCCATTATTGGGTCCAATGTTACAAGCCTTTCACTTAGGTTTAGGGTTGTTAGGTAAACTTCCAAATGTGCCCTTTTCCAAATCTTCCTTTCCTCTCCATCATCGTGAACCAAAACGCACGCCACCAACCACCCTTTGCATTTCATTTTTCCGTCATCTTCAACAAGGTGTTGCCCATCTTTCTCCTTCAACTTCATCTTCCCATTTTCTTCCCTAGTTATTTCATGTTTGGCTTCGTCTTCTTCGTTTTTTCCGATGCCTACGTCTTTTCCATTTTTACCGATCATCACTTTTTTCTTCGATGTGGCGGCAACAGTTAACACGATATCTGATGGTTCAGCAGTGGTTAAACCACCGTCCAGCGACTTCACGACAGGGGATAAATTGGCTATCTCCGACGCCTCCTCTTCTCATTTTGTCTCTTCGCCGACTTCCGATGTAGCAACAACGGTCCTTTTGGGTCCCTATTCGAAGAATTGAACATAATTCTTTTTTTTTCTTCTCTGACTTCTTCATCTTTATATGCCTCTTCTATTCGAATTTCTTCATGGTTAGCTTCGTTTCTGGATTCATAAAACTTTTTTTTTGCCTTATCTATTGTTTTGTTGATTGTATTGGAGGCAAGATTTTCACTGAGAGCATCTAATTTGTTATTGATTTTTTTAAGTTCTTTGCCTAAGATATTATGGGTGTAGCTTTCATTAATCTTTGATTTATGAAATATTGGTTTGGATGGAGAATGAGGATGATGAGTTGTTGAATAACTATCTTGTAATTTTTGTTTGGGTTGTTTGGAATCATAAAGATGGTGGGATGAAGATTGATAAAAATGGTGTGTTGAGGAATGGGTGTACTGTGAATTTTGTTTGTGTGGCTTTGAATGGGGTTTAAAAATTATGGATGAAGTTTGGGGTTGGTGTGTTGATGGATATGGATAAGAAGATGGTGAGGTTGAAGAATATGGTGTAGTTGGTAAATACCTGGATGAAGAATAACTTTCTTGGTGTGCAGTCCACAGTTGAGGTTGTCGTCTCCGACCATCGTCCATGGTTTTGTAGCTTTTCGGGAACATCGAGGTTCGTCCAAGGCTCTGATACCAATTGATGCAGCAGATTTAGAGATTAGGCCAAATTCATGGCCAAACAAGGGAAATCCATCCCAAAAGAGAGGAAACTCTCTAAAAGAACTATAATGTTCTATTCAAAATGATTCAAAAAGTTCCCTTACAACTCTCACAAAGGCCCTATTTATAGGTTTACAATAAAAGACCTAATACAACTTAATCTAAAATTAACATTAAACTAATAATAATTAAATCAAACTAATTAACTAACATTTCATCCTACATCAATCTTCTAAACTTATCTTTGCCATAAATTTATTAAATATCTCTTCATCCTATTTTCACGGGGCCTTCAACCGAATATAACAGAGAAAAGAAACCCACTTGGAACACAAGGACCCTACACAGTTGTTTCCTTCAACAACTGATTGATTGGAAAGGAACCCCCACAGAAAAAACCCCCCAAATTCCCTAAGAACCCCAAACTCAGCACTAGGCTGCCCGCACCATCCACAAATTTCCCTCCTATGGAAGGCGAGAGAGAAAAGAGAGACCCCCTTAGCTATGCTTGATTATACATCATACATATATGTTAGGATGCAAACAAAAGTCCCACATTGGCTAGGAAATAGATTGATCATGGGTATAAAAGTGAGGACAATCATCACTATTGGTATGAGGCCTTTTGGGAGAACCAAAAGCAAAACCATGAGGGTTGATGCCCAAAGTGGACAATATCATACCATTGTGGAGATTTGTGGAGGTCCATTGTCCTTAACAATTGGTATCAGAGCCATGATAAAATCTAGCTGTGTGTCGGAGAAATCCTCAAAGTGGAACAAAGATTAATGAGCCTTATGTGGACATTGTGGATTAACCCCGAGTCGAACAAAAAGTGCTTGGAGCGACAAACAAGTAGTAAACTTTATCAAGCTGTGCCTAGTAGAGGAGTAGATCTTTGTTCGAGGGGAGGATCAAGGAATATCACACAATGTGGTGATCCGTTGGAGTAGACGGATTTGTTCGAATGGAGGCTCAAGTTGTGGTATTTTGTTCGAGCGGATGATTGTTAGGATGCAAACACAAGTCCCACATTGGCTAGGGAATAGATTGATCATGGGTATAAAAGTGAGAAAATTATCTCCATTGGTATGAAGTGTTTTGGGAGAACTAAAAGCAAAGTCATGAGGGTTGATGTCCAAAGTGGACAATATCATACCATTGTGGAGATTTGTGGAGTTCTATTGTCCTTAACACATATATAGATAATAGCATATAAAAATTTCAATGAATCCTTCTATGATATACACAATTATCTATCCATGATGAATATTTAAACTTCCATGATGAATATTTAAACTTTTAATGTCAACTAGACAAACATTCTAAGATCATGTATCTATCATTGATATTTATTATTGCCTAATAGAGATGTATATTTTTTCATAAACAAAAATGCATTAAAGGAGCCAAATAAATTTTCAGATTTAAACAATACCCAATTTAACCCTTCACTAGCCATATTTTTTTGCTAGTTCAAAAAATTCAACTATCTATATAAATAAATAGTAAAATTGTTCCTCCACACAGTGTGGGTTAGTTATAACTTATAATATAAAATAAATCCATCAATTTAATTTGAAATAGATAAGTAGTCAAATGTTATTTTTAAAAAACAAAGGGGGAGTTGCGCCTTATGTGGACATTGTGGATTAACCCCGAGTCGAACAAAAAGTGCTTGGAGCGACAAACAAGTAGTAAACTCTATCAAGCTGTGCCTAGTAGAGGAGTAGATCTTTGTTCGAGGGGAGGATCAAGGAATATCACACAATGTGGTGATCCGTTGGAGTAGACGGATTTGTTCGAATGGAGGCTCAAGTTGTGGTATTTTGTTCGAGCGGATGATTGTTAGGATGCAAACACAAGTCCCACATTGGCTAGGGAATAGATTGATCATGGGTATAAAAGTGAGAAAATTATCTCCATTGGTATGAAGTGTTTTGGGAGAACCAAAAGCAAAGTCATGAGGGTTGATGTCCAAAGTGGACAATATCATACCATTGTGGAGATTTGTAGAGTTCTATTGTCCTTAACACATATATAGATAATAGCATATAAAAATTTCAATGAATCCTTCTATGATATACACAATTATCTATCCATGATGAATATTTAAACTTCCATGATGAATATTTAAACTTTTAATGTCAACTAGACAAACATTCTAAGATCATGTATCTATCATTGATATTTATTATTGCCTAATAGAGATGTATATTTTTTCATAAACAAAAATGCATTAAAGGAGCCAAATAAATTTTCAGATTTAAACAATACCCAATTTAACCCTTCACTAGCCATATTTTTTTGCTAGTTTAAAAAATTCAACTATCTATATAAATAAATAGTAAAATTGTTCCTCCACACTATATGTGGGTTAGTTATAACTTATAATATAAAATAAATCCATCAATTTAATTTGAAATAGATAAGTAGTCAAATGTTATTTTTAAAAAACAAAGGGAGAGTTGCATAATTAGCAAAAGAAGAAAGTCCAATTGTGAACGTGTCATCAATTTTTTTAAAATTGCGAGTGTGTCCACAGTGTTGTGAAATATCCCAAATAATCTTCACATTTAATCTCATGTTTGCAATATGACGTCTATCAATAGTTTATCAGGAGTATATCGTTAGTGATAAACTGTTGATATATCCTTGATATACTAAACTGTTGATATATCCTTGATATACTCAATATGAATTATATATATTATTGACGTATGTTATTTAAGTATATTATTTAAATATATCAATGAAGTTGAATTCCTAATACTCAATTTATCAATAGTATATCAAAATAACTAATATAGAGTATATCAAGAGCAATAGTTTATATTCAGATATATCTAATATGAAGTATATTATTGATAAACTACTAATAGACTTTACTTAAGTATATCAGTAAAATGAGATATATGTAATATATGGTATATTAATGATATACTAGTGATGCACTTTATTTTAGTTTCTATCTTTATTAATCATTTTTGTCACTAATTTTTTGTTGATACACTATATTATTAGTAAATGAATGATACAATATTTATCACTAACCATTATTCCTACTGATATACCATGTGTTAAGAATATTAGTGATATATCAACTAGGCAAGATATCTAAATATGAGTTGATTTATATATCAAAGGTAAAGTATATTAGATATACTATTGATATACCTGCTCATATACTAATATGAATAAATTTATAATAATAAAAAAATGAAAAATTAGTTAAATTTTTTTTTGCTATATTAACACATTTCCAAAAGCAATAGCTAAAATTATAACTATCCTAATGTCTTTTACTACCCATTATAATTCCCCAAACAAAAAACAATGGATCTCAATCTGGGCAACATTGGCGGTATATGCGTTGAAGAAGTGGGTCAGCCCACAAACCTAGAGAACTCGGTCAACCGATACGCAATCTTCACAGTTTACATCTCATCTCACATTTCCAAATACCGTATGAATCTGTTAGGTGGTCGGTGGTAGTCTCGGCGCCGGACGACGGTTTAATTTCGAGGAAGATGGGAGCTGGATGGGGACGGTGGTTCAAATTAGCCGCCGTAGTGGCGGTGGTGGCGATTCTGAGAGAATTGGGGAAGCGTTACGGGTGGGAAATTGACAGAGAAGCGGCTCTCAAGGTGTTCGGCAAATGGTCCGATCGATTGGGGATATGGGCCATGCCTGCGTATGTCGGCATCCATACCTTCACACTTGCTCTCTGTTTGCCCTACGCCGTGTTCTTCGAAGCCACTGCTTCTTTGCTCTTCGGCTTCTTCCCTGCCGTGATTTGCGTTTTCTCTGCCAAGGTGCTTGGGGCTTCCCTCTCCTTCGGGATCGGAAGGTTTTGCTCTAACATTTCTTATTGTCGTATGATTTTCTTAATTCAATACTGAATTTGTGCATGACTTGTGATGTGAAACTGTCTGCTCGTGGTATGGAATTAGGTGTCGAATTTTCTTGCTGTAGTTTAAGATATGTTTGTTGATTGGCCAGTTTTGTTGTTCTCATTTTGGGTATTTTATGTGTTTTATCTTTTAATTTTATGTTGGATGCTGTATTTTGAAGACAGAAGTTGAATGACGTCTTTAGTCTGTGTAGATAAGTGAAATGATAGAAGTTTTGTTGAATTTCTCCTGTTGGACATTGTTGGAAGAATAGTTGATGCTTACTATTTGTTGTAATATGTTCTGTTTAGTGTATAATGAAAGCAGAAATCTTGTCTATGATGCTGGCTGTGCTGGAGTAGGGGAAGTCAGGTGCCACGACTTAATAGTTTATAGATTGTTTTGGAACAGAAACAGAAACAGAAACTTTTCATTAATATAGTTTTTTAATGGGAATTCTACACTGTATTAACCAAACAAACTGTACAAAAGGAGATGATAAATGAGAAATCCTATTTTACCCCAATTTGCATAGATCATCAAGACGTTGTGTAGTTAGAAAATTCTTTAGATAAAGTGCACCAATTAGAGGAAAAGTATATCACTAGGCCCCTGAAGTCTTGAAAGTAGCACATCAAACACCCTTTGTTTTCTTTTAAACCACAACCTCCAAGGTAACTCATTATACCAAAGAATCTTTGCTTGCTCTCTAAAGGGATGGGGATGGCCGCAAAGAAGTTAGATTAGAGCTACACATTATTTTAGGTAAGTACCTACGAAGGTCTTAACTTCCACAAACTTCTAGCTGCAAAGGAGGCATGACAGTAGAGGCGAGCCTAGCCATCTGATGATCTTTTACAAAAAGAGCACAAACTTATGGATGGAGTATAGTTATGAAACATCTTCTGCAATTTGTTGCTAGTGTTCAACCGATCTTGGAGTGTTAGATTTCCAAATAGCCTTGTCCAAGCAGCTACCAAGGATTCGTTTCATTTGAGAGAGCCCTAAAAACACGGATTTACAGGTAGAGGATTCACTGATCTTTAAAAACACCAGACTCCCTCCATTGATGAGCTTTCTGAGGCCAACTTCCTTGAATTGATGCTAAAGAGCAGTGGATTCTTTACCTGCAAATTGGTATTTATATACGGCCCACCTTGACGAAAAAAAGGCACTCATTTTCAAATTTGGCAGAAAAGAAAGAGTAAATGTATGACTCTTCATTTCTTTTGCTGTCCTCAATGAGTGGAAGAAACCATTTAGAATTGATAAATTATAATTGCAAACGGTCATGTGATGAAAAAAACATCAGTTCAAAGTTAGTTTGACAAATTCATTGTTTTCCGTTTTTCTAATGGGTCTCATTGTTGGTTCTTATGAATTTCAACGTGGTAATCTGGCGGACTTTATTTGACTGTCTATATAAAGTTTCAATAGAATTTTCTCTTGAACTGGTTGAAGAGTCTCATGGTTGGTTCTTATGAATTTCTATTCTCTTCTCAATCTCAATCCAAGGTCATCTTTTGTTCAGGTTACTTTTTAGGAATTCAAGTTCAGCTATGGAGTGGGCCCAGAGGAATAAATACTTCCATCTTCTTTCTAGAGGAGTAGAGCAAGATGGTTGGAAATTCGTGCTTCTCGCCCGCTTTTCACCAATTCCCTCGTACATCATAAATTATGCTCTTGCAGCGACCAAAGTCGGGTTCTTTCTCGATTTTCTGCTGCCAACTGTGATTGGATGCTTGCCAATGATACTTCAGAATACGTCGATTGGCAGTCTTGCTGGTGCTGCAGTTGCTTCAGCATCAGGCTCTCAGAAATCTCAGATATGGTCATACATTTTTCCTGTACTTGGTATTGGATCAAGCATTCTTATTTCCTGGAGGATTAAAAAGTACTCTAGGGGACTCAAAATGGCTGAAACTGAAAGTTCCTCGAGTGTTGAAGGAAGTGACAATGTTGATCCATCCAAAACCAATGACTTTAAGAAAACTCGATAATCTTTAGTAACAGTGTAAGTCTTTTACAACTTTTAGATGAGATACATTCGTTCATGATTTGTATACCCTGGACCAGTGTCCATGACATGCTTACCTTTCCTTTTCTTTATTAAGAAATTATTAGATTCATGGCATATTTTCGTCTTTTGAGTTGGGAAGTCCCCGTTCACTTGCATACAAGGCTTCATTTGAATCTGGGAGAGATGAATATTCAGAGTAAATATCCAAGGAGATGGGCACTAATTTCTAGAAGTTTAGTAGGGTCAACTTTGCTTGTTTGTTGTTTCACTATTTCTCAGAAATCATCACAATGAGGAAGAAGTTTTTGTTTTATAAGTGAGACTTTACCTTATACATTTTCCTTTCCACCGAAAATAAAATCTATAAATTTAGGTTTCATTTGGATTTTTGAAAATTAAGCCTAAAAATATTAAGGTCATGTTTGATAATTATTTTGTTTTTGGTTTTTAGTTTTTGAAAATTAAACTTATTTTCACCTAATTTCTCTACGATAGAGATCATACAATAGAGATCATCTCTCTTAAGTAAGCATTTGAACTCTTAGTCAAGTTCTAAAAACAAAGTCAAGTTTTTTAAAACTACTTTTTTTTAATTTTCAAAAGTTAGCTTAGTTTTTTAAAACATAGGTACAAAATAGTTAAGAAGACATAAATTCATTGGTAGAAATAGTGTTTTTAGGTTTAAATTTCAAAAACTAAAAACCATAAACAAAATTGTTATCAAACGGGACCTAAAAAACTTGTTTTTGTCTTTGAAATTTAGCTGGAAACTCAAATGGTTCTTGGAGAAATATGTAAATCATAGTAGAGAAGATCGAGAGAAATTATAAAAAAATAAGCATAATCTTTCAAAGGCAAAAATTAAAAACTAAGCTCTGTTTGATAACCATTTGATTTTTAGTTTTTGGGTTTTCAAAATTAAACCTATAAATACTACTTTTACAATTGAGTTTCTATGTTTTCTTATCTACTTTGTACCTATGTATTAAAAAACTAAGCTAAGTTTTGAAAACTAAAAAATGTAGGCCCCGTTTGATAACCATTTTTTTTTTTGTTTTTAGTTTTTGAAAGTTAAACTTATTTTCACCTAATTTCTCTACAATAGAAATCATCTCCCTTAAGTAAGCATTTGAATTCTTAGCCAAATTCTAAAAACAAAATCAAGTTTTTGAAAGCTACTTTTTCTAGTTTTCAATAGTTAGCTTGGTTTTTGAAAACATAGGTACAAAGTAGATAAAAAAGCATATAACCCCATTAATAGAAGTAATATTTTTAGGCTTAAATTTCAAAAACTAAAAACCAAAAACAAAATGGTTATCAAACGGGGTCGTAGTTTTCAAAAGCTTGTTTTTGTTTTTGAAATTTGGTTAGAAACTTAAATGCTATCTCAAAAAAGATAGAAATCATTGTAGAGAAGATGAAGAGAAATGGTGGAAAACAAGTATAATTTTCAAAAACAAAAAACTAAAAACGAAATGGTTACCAAACACGATTTTTGATTTTTGGTTTTTGAAAAATAAGGTTGTTTTCTCTCAATTTCTCTTCAATAATTTTCATTTCTCTTGCGGAAGCATTTGAATTCTTAGCTAAATTCTAAAAACAAAAATAAGTTTTAAAAAATTATGGCTTGGTTTTTGAAAACATAGGTAAAATGTAGATAACAAACAGGTAAATCTTTAGGTGAGAGTAGCATTTATAGGCTTAATTTTCGAAAACCAAAAACTAAATGGTTATCAAACGGAACCTTAAAAAAACAATTCATATGCTTAGTTTTCTATGGTCTACTTTAACAAAAAGTTGGCTAAACAGTTTTTTAGTAGTTTTATAAGATATATTACTTAAGTTCTGGGCAAGTTTGACAAATTTGTAATTAAAATTTAAAGCAACAATTTAAATTTACTTGAAACAACTAGACCAAAAAGGGGATACGATGACGGACGTAAAAAATAGAGGGTGAGAAACAATGATGGACGGTCAAAACGCGCAGATAAAAATACGGACGAAGATACAATGACGGGCATTGCCCGTCATAGTAAATTCTTTTTAATGACGGGCTTTGCCCATCATTATAGGATATATTTAATTAAAAAAAAAACCATTTCGAACCCCACATGTCACCCTTTCTCTTCGAGCTCAGTCTCTCTCTTTCTCCATCGATCTAAAATCCTTCTCTACACCATTTCACTCTCTCTCTTTCTCCCTCGACCATCGTTCGTCGCCGTCCACCAATACTTCGCCGCCGACCGTTTAGGAAGGATCGACGCCCACCGAACGCCTCCTTATCGACCGAATGCCTCGCTGCTACCTATCTCAGACCCTCGATCTCACTCTCTCTCCTCCCTTGATCTGACTTCCATCGCCGACCGCCCGCTAGCAATAGAGATCTGCTTCGCCGCCGTTTGGGAGTCGTCCGTTTGAGAGTTGCCGCCGTCCGTTTGGGAGTCACCACCGACCAAGACTCTTCTCCCGCATCCATCGCTGCCAAACTTCGCCTTGGTTCGTCGGAGTCTGAACCGATCCGGTCATTGAGGTTCTTCGTTTGCAGATCTGGTTCATTGCGGTTCAGATCTACACCGATTAGTCACCCTTTGTAGGAGTTCATCGTTGTCGGGTTCACCGGAGGTTGTCTTCTGACCAAAAATTTTATTAAAATCTGATGATGTTGTGTTGTTGTTAGTTTTAGGAAAAAATGTGTATTGATCTTGTTGTGTTGTTGTTAGTTTATGAATTTTTTTTTATTAAAATAATGTGCTTGATCCGTTTATTTTAGCATGGATGTTGTTGCTGTTAATTTAGAAAAAAAGAGAGTGTTATGTATTTGTAAGAAAAAACTTAATGTTTGAGTTTAGTTTGATGGATTGTTGAGTTTAGTTTGATTGAGGATTGAGTTTAGTTTGATTGAGAGAGTTTTTTAGGACAAAAACTAACATAGAAAATGTTTGTGTTTAGTTTAGTTTGATTGATGAGTTGAGTTTAGTTTAGAAAAAAAAAAACTAACATAGAAAATGTTGGCGTTTAGTTTAGTTTGACTGAGGGGGTGAGTTTAGTTTAGGGAAAAAAAAAACTAACATAAAAAATGTTAGTCTTTAGTTTAGTTTGATCAAAACAATTTTGTGTTAGTTTAATGAGTTTAGTTTGATGAGGGAGGGGAGTTTTAGTTTGATGTATGGAAGGAAGGATGTGTGTTGTTGCCAAAACAAAAAATGGTGTATAATTTAAATAGATGCATGTGGACTAAAAATTTAATTGAACTTACATTTGGTTCTTGAATTTGTTTATCCTATTGTTAAAAGTTCATTCTTGTGTTTATCCTAATTATTTGTTTGTGTTAAGTTTTATTAGTTTAGATTTCATAAGTTTATTTTTGTGTTAGTTTAATTTGATGAGTGATGGAGGAATGGTTGAGAACTTTTGTTTAGCATGTTTGGTTAGAATCATATGTTTGGCTTAATTTTAGTAGTGGGTTTGTGGATGAGAGGAAATGATATTAGTCCAAAATATCATGATGTTGACTTTTGAATCAACATCATGAAATTGAGTAAGTAGTGAACTCCTTGATAGTTTTATTTTTTTTTCGACGTCTTCCTAAGGACATAGTAAGTACATAAGTTTAAGTAACCATTATTCTTCTTGTAGATTGAACTTTCAAGGCACCAGATTTATAGTTATGGATAAGTCGTGGATGTCAAAGAATAGGATGTCATCGTAATATCGCTTTAAGTTGAGACGCTTATCCAAAATGGTATACGACATTCAAATAGGTCGATGTCATTTGTTGTCCATGCTTGAAATGTGTGAATGCAAAGTCTCAAAATACGAATGTCGTAAGAGACCATTTATATATTAATGACATTGATGAAAGCTATAGAACATGGATTTGACATGGTGAGTCATTACCGAATGAGAGAAAAGAGGAAGCTGAAGTTGAGGACGAAGATGTTGACGACACAATAGGAATGTTTGAGGCTGCACATAACTATTTTAATGACAAGTCTCCAATATTTGAAGAAGTGTTAGATGATGCAAGAAACCATTGTACTTAAATTGTAACAATTTTACCAAATATCTGCATTGATAAAGTTATATAATTTGAAAGCAAAATTTGGATGAAGCGATAAGAGTTTCACTGAGTTGTTAGCATTGGTTCGTGACATCTTACCAAGTCCAAATGAACTTCCTTGCTCTACGTATCAAGCAAAAAAGATCTTGTGTACTCTTGGAATGAAGTATGAAAAGATTCATGCATGTAGTAATGATTGTTGTTTGTTTAGAAAAGAGCTTGCAGATGTAGAAGTATGCCCTACATGCAGAACATCAAGATGGAAGCTTTGTAAAAATTCGAAGGATGTGATGAAAAACATTCCGACGAAAGTCATGTGGTATTTCTCTCCTATCCCAAGATTTGAAAGAATGTTTCGTAGTAAAGAAATATCTAGTTTGTTGACTTGGCATGCTAATCAACGAGTAATTGATGGGTACATACGACATCCTGCATATACACTATCGTGGAAGTAAGTAGACAATTTGTGGCCAAAGTTTGGTTTAGAACCTAGAAATCTTCGTCTTGCTCTTTCAACTGATGGAGTCAATCCACACGGTGATCTTAGTAGTAGATATAGTTGTTGGTCAATTATGTTTGTGACATACAATTTACCTCCATGGTTATGCATGGAGTGAAGATTTTTGATGTTAAATGCATTAATATCTGGGCCTAAACAACCAGGGAATGACATAGATGTTTATTTAGCTCCATTAGTTGATGATCTGAAAAAACTTTGGAATGATGGAGTTCTGTGTTATGATGAACATCATGCACAATCCTTCATACTTAAAGCTATTTTATTGTGGACTATTAATGATTTTCCTGCATATGACAATTTGTGTGGTTGTACAGTAAAAGGATATCATGCGTGCCTAATATGTGAGGAAAAAAAGTCATCCACTTATTTGCCAAAAGGAAAAAGATGGCATATCTTGGACATCGAAGACATTTACCCCGTAATCATCCATATAGAAGACAGAAGAAACCTTTTAATGGTGAACAAGAATTGGAATTTGCTCTTGAACCGTTAAGTGGAGAGGAAATTCTTGCGAAAGTTAGTAGACTTTAATACTCATTTGGAAAGACTCATTGGGCATAGATCAGACTCATTTATTTTAGCATCTCAAGCCAAACAAGTATTTTATGTGAAAGACCCTCTTGATCTTCGATGGTCGGTGGTTTTAACCCCTCCTCAAAGAATAGTTGAAGAAGAATATTCTGAGGTTGATGTTGATACCGTTCAAGATTGTGGATATGGGGTCCTAGAAAGAATGCCTAATATTGACGTGACCCATGAAATCAACGAAATGTCATCCACATATCTTAGAAATGATTGTGAGGGTATATGGATCGATAAATAATGTATTAAATATGGTATGCATTTGTTTAGTTATTGCAATTTTTATGAGTTCATATATCTTATGCGTTATTATAACTTATTTTTTTCATGGTATTTTTTGTTTGGCAGATTGTTACAATGAGTGGATCAAGTGACGATGAAGTGAACGTATCGATCCAAATGGAGGCTAGGCATACTAATCGACGTGGTCTCACTACGATGCGTGGTCTGGCACGCGTAAGGACTACAGGAGAACGCTTGGTCATCCAATACAACAATCAAGGCCAAAGTGTTGGTGATAATGCAAACCAAATGCAAAGTTATATAGGAGTTTGCGTTAGGCAACAAATTCCATTAAGTTACAAGACTTGGAAAGAAGTTCCCCAAGAATTGAAAGATAAAATTTTTGATTCTGTAGAGGTAAGAATAATAGTATTTTTCCCTAAAGGCTTCTTAATATATAGAGTTATTTAACCCTTTATTATGTGTTTCCTATGTAGATGTCATTTGTGGTAGACCCTCGGTCCAAGAATTGTATTCTTCAATCAGCGGCAAATAAATTTTGAACATTTCGATACACGTTGTATCAAAAGCACATACTTCCATTTAAGGATGAGCCGTTCTTGTTGAAACATCCTCCACAAAAGTATTTTCATATTGATAAAAAACAATGGGAAGCATTTGTGAATGCTAGATTATCGGAAGAATGAGAGGTAAATATATTATACTTATTGCTTTTAAAAGTTAGTAAAAAAAGTATTAAAATGATTTAAATTGATTCTAATATGTTATACAGGCACAAAGTCGTGTGCAAAAGGAAAGAAGAGAGAAATGTAAATATAATCATCACATCTCTCGCAAAGGATATGCAAACTTAGCTGAAGAACTAGTGAGTAACATTATTTCTTATAATTTTCCATACATGAGATTTAATAACTTGTATGTTTATATAGGAATTGGCGGAAGATCCTTCCACTCGTGCCACCTTATGGATACAAGGACGAAAAGGAAAAAATAATGAATACTTCGATGAAGACACCAAACAATGTGCTGGTCAAATCGTAAGTTAATATGTTTTATTTTAACATGATGTAAAAATGATTCTTAGTTTAAATATCTTATGGTTAGTTTCAATGTCAATCTAAATGGTTGTGACAGGATGAACTAGTTATGAAGAATAAAGGTAAAGACATATTGACCGAAGCATTAGGCACGCCAGAACACAGAGGGCGTGTTAGAGGAATAGGTTTGTCTGTTAATCCATCAACATACTTTAACATTCCTTGAGGGAAATCAAAATCAAGCAAAGAGTCTGGAAACAAAATGTCGACTGATTGCTCACCTTCCAAAAAGTCTACAAGCATAGGCACTAATCATCCAAAAGACAAGGAGGTCATTGACGAGGTGGAAGAAATTTTAGAGGTAATTAGAATTTTAAAATATTAAAAGTGTGATCTATGATAATTTATTTTGACATTCTTTTTTAATTTTTGAAGGGAACTCCATGCCATCTAGCAATAGGATCAAAGGATAATGTGGTTGCTGTAGGCATAATGTACACGTCTGACGCTCAATTTCTCACAGTCCATGGAGTTCCCTTAGGAGTTGAAAATATTAGAGTGGTAGTGGACATGATCGTAGGTGAAAATGCTCCATTACCAATTCCTATACGGGGAGAAGTAGAGTCTCTGAGTCAATCAATGAGAAATTTTGTGGCATGGCCTCGGGACCTTGTCATTTTTAATAAGGGGAAATAGGTATGAAATTCTTCAACTCAATGTTTAAAATTACTATATTCTTTGTTTACAAATTTAAATGTTGTTTTGTTGTGATAGGTGGCTTCTCCAGCAAAACATAAGTCGGATGTTTATGTACATGTGCCTACTTCACATTCTACAAAGTACACAAATGCTCATGTGACTATTAAGCTTCTGAATCGTTATGCAATGTTATCGATGCAAGAAGATGATACGACAAGTCAAGTTGAGCGAGCACATGTTCGGGGAGGAGAAGTTAATTTATTTACATCGCGATGATATCCTGCATTACTGTGGGATGGTGAAGATAGGGTACTCCTGCATAGTCGCATACATTGCGTAAGTATACAACATCTTTCATTTATATTGACTACGCTTTTGAATGTAGTATACAACATCTTTCGTTTTATAACTTTACTTTTGTTTAGGTATCTTTGGACTGTATGTGACTATGAAATAATCGCCAAGTTCTTGCTAGTTGATCAAATAATCATTTCTAATTTTATTAAAAGTCAAGAAACACTTTGTATAAATCTGGCTAACAGGTTAAAAATGATTTATTTGTACTTGGATCAACAAGTTTTCATCCCATATAATACTGGGTAAGTTTAAATTATTTCAACCTATTTATATGTTTTTTGTTCATAAAACAATGATATTAGAATATTCATTGTTTAATAGATATCATTGGATGTTGATCGTTATCCATCCGCGGGCGAACGCCGTTTATGTCTTAAACTCGTTGAGGAGTAAGATCGAAGAAAGTTTTCAAGGAACAATAAATATGTAAGTGTTTCAAACCTTTAGAATTAATTACTCAAACCTTTAGAATTAATTACTTTCTATTAATTTTTCTAATACTTCAAACTCTTTAGATCCTTGAGAATGTGGCAAACCAAGCACTCACTTCCACAATATTGCTCCGCCATCACTTGGAAACTTGTAAAGGTAAACATAATTGATATATTCGATTGTTTTGATCAACAGAACGAAATTTAACTCAAACATGCTATTTTTTAAATTATTTTGCATGTAGTGCCCCTGTCAACCGAGTTCTGTAGAGTGCGGGTACTATGTACAGAAGTATATACGAGAAATCGTATATAATTCTAGTATCCCTATAATGAACCTTGTAAGTACTCTTATTTTATCTTCTTAGTGATTCAAAATATAATTTAGTCTAATGTTATTATATATTATTTCTCTTTGTAGTTTAACACAAAAACTGCATATAAACAAGAAGAAATCGACGAGATTCGAGTACAATGGGCGGATTTGTTGGCAGATTTGTGTAAGCCATTTGTGGATTTCTGAATTTTGTGAAAAAGTACTAGATTTGTATGGAGTAAGGTAAGTTAATATGTTGGTTAGGTGTACAATATACTTGTTTATAATGTATATAGTAGAAGTGTATATAATATTTAGTAGTTTGTGGAGAGGTGGGTGGCCTCATTCTTCTGAATCTGGGATTGGAGTTTGTTGGATGTTGTCTATGAATGAATGTGTTTTTTGATGTATATACTTGTTTCTTGGATGTTGTCTATGGAGAGGCGGGTGACCTCATTCCCTACACCGTTTTTTTTTTGGATAGAAGTATTCTGCAGTGTTTCGGGTTATGGTTAGCTGATGTTCTGTAGAGGTCATGCCGAAATTTTTACTTATTGACTTGATTTCGTGTTAGTTTTAGAGTTTATTGTTTTTGTGATATAGGTGTTAAGGTTTGTGATATAGGAGTTTATGGTTTTAGAGTTATGGTTAAAGTTTGTGATATACTAGTTTATGGTTTTTGTGATATAGGCGATAAGGTTATGTAGAGATCGTCTCATGTGTATTCTTTATAATGAAGTGTTATGATTTTCTCGTAAAAGGAATCTTGTTGGATGTTTGTGGATGAATTAGTGATTTCATGTTTTTTTTTATATATAGAAGTGTTCTGCAATGTTTCAGGTTATGGTTAGCTGATGTTCTGTAGAGGTCATGCCGAAATTTTTACTTATTAACTTGATTTCGTGTTAGTTTTAGAGTTTATTGTTTTTGTGATATAGGTGTTAAGGTTTGTGATATAGGAGTTTATGGTTTTAGAGTTATGGTTAAGATTTGTGATATACGAGTTTATGGTTTTAGAGTTATATTTAAGGTTTAATTTGTGATATATGAGTTTATAGTTTTTGTGATACAGGCGTTAAAGTTTGTGATATAGGAGTTTATGGTTTGTAATATAGTAAGTTTATGGTTTTGGAGTTTTGGATATAAAAGTTTTCTATGTGCATTGTTTTGGTTAAAAAAGAATTTTGTTGGATGTTGTTATGGATTAGTGATTTCATGTATGTTTTGGATATAAAAGTGTTTTTGTTGCATGTTTGTAAATTTGTATAGTGATTTCATGTGTGGTTTCAATATAGAAGTTAATATATTTGCAATATTTCAGGTAATTAGTTATTAAATATTGTTGGTTAGCCATCGGGCTATCAACTTTTTTTTATTAAATTATGCTAAAAACGATGACGGACATTGTTTGTCATTAAATAAAAAATTATGAACTAAAATAATGACGAACAACATATAATGACGGGCAATGGGTTTTTAATTTTTTTTTCAAATATAAATGACGCGTAATGCCCGTGATAAAAAGTGACCCATTTTTTAATGACGGACAACACTTTTAATGACGGGCATTGCCCATCATCAAAACTCGACCGTCATTGTATGTTACAATGACGGGCGGTTTTTAATGACGGGCATATCAAAACCCTTTAATGACGGGCAATGCCCGTCATTAAAACCTTTTTTTCTTCTAGTGAACTAAAAATGAACAAAAGAATGTTAATAGCACATTCATGGTTTTTTTTTTAGTAAAAGAAGTTGGAGGATTTGAATCACAAATCTCGTAATCGTTAAAACGTTTGATATGTCAATTGAGTTATGCTCTCTTTGGCATAGCGTATTCACAGTTATTGTGTAGAGATGCTTTGAGATCTACAAAACTATTCTAAATACTAATATTTATGGGTAAGATATCTCAGCTTTGTACACAAATTTATTTTTCAGGCATGGAATCATTGATTACCTCCTCCATATTAGAGCATTTTTAAGTGGAAAATATAAAAAATGCTAAAACTTTCACTTTCAGAGTATTGTATCCCACAAATATTGATTTAATTCAATTAAGTATTGCGAATAATCTCATTTTACTTTATTTAAAGACAAGAAAAGAAGAGCAAATAGAGAAAATAAACTTCTAAATCTAGAAAGCAAGATAATGAGAGACGCAAATCAATTGGTAATTCTATGGATGTTGGCATTCTTTACCTTAATTTACTTAATTAAGCTAGCAATTAGGCAAAAACAAGTGTTCAAATCATAAATCTAGAAGCCTAAGGTCATGGACTCTCCAGTCTCCTCCAAATTTAGAGTGTAATTAATTAAATCATGTGTCCGTCTCATTAATTATTTCTCACCCGACATTAACAACCTTTATTAATTATTGCTCTAGCTATCACTCTAGTAATTAATCTATAGTCATGCATCTAGTTCTAGTTTAAGCTTATCTTTGTCGAGCCTCCACTTCGTAACTTATCAATTAGACGGTGCCTAATTAATTAATCTTGAATATTAACTATATTTAATTAACCTTTTATCCTACTGTCACTCGGGTAATTAACCAATTATACATTAAACTAATTAGGAATCCTTCGTCGAGCTTAACTTAGTCTGGCCTCAATTAATTAACTAACAAATCTAAGGGAATTAAGCCTAAAATGCATAATTGAACAAGAACATTTAATCAAACCACAATTACTAACTAAATTAAGAAAAATTAAGTACAATGGTCAAACAATTACAACAACCCATAGAAATTAGGGATTTAACTCAACATATTCAGCAATTACAAATCAAAAACCCCTCATTGCTACTCCTAAAGTAACACAATTGAAAGAAAAAGGGAAAGAAAATGCAAACGGAGGACGATCTCGTGTTCTCGAGGTGATCCCGAACTCGAGCTCTAAGGCCTTCAAACTTGCTCCAAAACGCTTACAAATGCTCCCAAATACCCTCAATTGTGGTATGGAATCGAGATTAGAGCTTCAACCCTCGAAATAGCCTCCTTTTTTCATAGAGAAAACGATGCATTTATATTGTAATTCGACGCAACATTAGCGTCTCGACACTGCCCAAAACATCCCACTTTTTCTTGTGTGTGTGCCTCTAGCGTTGAGACGCTGAGTCTTAACGCTACAGATGAAAATCCTCTTCTCTACACCTTTTAAGTGTCTAGACGCTATAGGGTAGCGTCTTGACGCTGACCCTCGGGTTTGAGAGATCAAATACAATGGCTCAATGCCATTTTGAGCATTGAGACGCTATCCTCTCGACCGACAACACTTAAGAAGACTGTCTTCTTTATATTTAGCTCCATTTTGAGTTCTCTTAGGCTCCACAACGAACCCCATGCTCCAAAATTACCAATTCTAGTGTCAAATGATCGACTTCCTGAAATAAGAAAAATATTGACATAAAAACTCACAATTATCGCATAAAACTAGCTAAAATAAGACATAAATATAACACTAATTAATTAGAGCAATCAAATATCCCCACTTTAACCTTTGCTAGTCTTGAGCAAAGCTAAAACAAAATCACATATGATTGCATCATAATGAACCTCAAAGTTCAAAATAACAGGGTAATCACAATTAAAGGAAATAATTGAACACATCAAATCATAAAGCAAATTTAAATTTAAACTTTTCATTCCTTGAAAATTTGTGCATAACCTTCCTTATTTGATCCCTACTAGCCTAGAAAGTTTTTAAAATCCTCAATTCATCTTTTTCCTACACTAACCTTAAGCACCAATCGTCCAACATCCCAACTAGGATGCCCAAACACTACAGGGCTTAAAGCTTGCATTTTTCTCTAAAACTCAATGACACTAGCTTTCACATAGCTGTTATAGCGTCCCGTACTTAGATCACTCCCTCCATGAGTGGCTTGGCTAATCACAATAGAGGAAGTTTTTTTTTCTCCTGATCAATAAACACAAGAAGTTATTTTATTTTATTTTTCTTTTCTTCAATATTTTTATTTTTTATGATCAGACTGAAACGTTGGGGCTTTAAGAAAAGATTTTTTTAATTCAAAATAAAGCTCAAATCTAGTGCAGGTAGATACTGTCGATTGCAAGTAATAATTCTGGGGTATTCTAGAATATCGTACCCAAGGGAACAAATTTTAACAAAATCTATGAGGGTAACACAAATTTGTTTAGAAAATACAATTGTGGTAACCAAAGAAGTAAAAATGTTGAGAGGTTCTTTTTGCTAATGGAAATATGAGAAAAATCAATAAGTATAGAAAAAGGGAATTCAAGTTGCTCATGCCCCTTTGTAAAGAAATGTTGTAAAAAATGTATGTAACGACCCTGAACTCCGGATGCCTTTTAAGTTATACCTTTGGGTCAAATTTTAATGGAAATTTAATTATTTGGGCCTTAGGCTTCGTAATTTAAATTAAGTTTATGTAAATTGAAAATTTTTGAGTTTATTAGAGACAAATTTAGAACTTTTAAATAGGCTCAATGACATATTTGTAGTTAGTAGAAGGTTGAGGGGCATTTTCGTAATTTTAAAGAAAAGTCAATTAGGGTTTCTTAGGTTTGTAAATCACGTTTTTTGAGGCATCTTCACCATCTCCTCCTTCTTTCTCGTGAAAACGACTGCCGACCTCACACCTTCCCTCTCGACTCGCCGTCGTTCTTCGCCGCCCGCGCCTCAGACGTGTCGAAGCCACCTTCGTGTCACGCCGTCGTCCACCGCACGACAACCAACAACCTCCTCGCACAGTGGACGCTTCGCCATCGTCCTTCGTAGGATTCCTGCCGCTGCACAACTTGTCGGGCGCCTCGAGCAGTCAACGAAGCAAGCCGCCACACGTTCGTTTGCAAGTCGCTCGTCGAGTTGTGGGTTGGAGCCGCTGTTATAGCCTCGCTGAAATCCTAATCCAACACAAGTCACAGATGACGACCTTCTTCTGCAACACGCGAACCAGACTCCAAATCGCTGACTTGGTTTGTTTGGTTTGCCTTAATTTCAATCGGTTTTTGGAGTTTTAGGATCGGACCACGAGGATTCCAGGGGTACACTCCACGCCACCACCATCGCACGCGCCGCCACACGCGCCGTCATCGACCAGCCACGGGCTGCCGCTCGTCGGACTTTGTCTGATCCCACCAGGTTCATCTCCCGAGTCTGTTTTAAGCCTCCGTTAGTGGTATTTTAGCCTGATTAACGTTGAATTTCAAGAATAAGGTTATTTATGAGTATGAATCTAAATTAGGAGAATATGATTTTGGTTTTAGGGGTTTGTTCATTGGCCAAGTGGGAGGACATCAAGTAAGAACGAATCCTAGCATATTTAAGAGATAAGACTAAGGTAAGGGACCTTGTGCCGAACTTTCTAAAATGAGATAAAAAAAGGAGTTTTTGTTACTTTATTTCAAAAGTATTTTATTATTTACACTTTTAAAATCTATTATGTTCTAAAGTATTATTTAAGTCAAGTTATGACAGTTATGTCATGAATGTTAACTTATTGTTTTTTCACCACGAGACATCATCAATACACATACTTCATGCTAGTTTCTCGTCACATAAGGCTGCAAGACAACGTCCTAAATAAGGAGTAAGGTAGGGACTGCTAGCCTGAGGGAGTCCTATGACACAACTCTCTTGACTTGGTACCAAAGTCATATTTGCTAACAATCATGTGAACAATACAAGCTACATATCATTTATGATCCTCAACCACACATGCATCAAATAAAACTCAAGTCAACCCAAAGTTGGCTAACAACCAAAATTTATATTCACGTTTACTTTACTCCTTACCTCATATTTTGTGTGCGAGGAATAATCCAAATAACTACTTATATTTGCTTATCTAAAACCCATAAACATGCTATCAAGCACCTAGTTTGTTAAACTAGAGCTTAATAATACAAACAATTCAACCCCCACCTCACATAATAAGACACATAGTCCATAGATACATGATAAATACGATCAAACATGATTCAAAGGCTCATGATAACATACACATAACCATGTCAAGTATAAAGCTCATAAAACATAATAAGACACATAATCCATATATACATATAAATATGATCAAACATGATTCATAGGCTCATGATAACATACACATAATCATACCAAGTATAAAGCTTATAAAACATAATAAGACACCTAGTCTATAGATACATGATAAATATGATCAAACATGATTTATAGACTCAGGATAACATACACATAATCATGCCAAGTATAAAGCTCATAAAACATACAACACAAGTTTCATAAACACTTTAAATAGTTAAACCAAAGTTTAATGCTAGAAACAACTAAAAAAATACACAAACAAGCAATGCCGATCACCTTGCTCCTTCACTTAGGAGCTTGGTTTTAATCCAAATGACTACTTACCTTATGTTTGAAGATTCACAAAAGAGTGGGTGCTTCTTAAACAACCAAAACAGGGTCTAAACCAACTTAAGAAGTTGAAACTGAGCGGGATAAATCAACTCCGGCGAGCGGCAGCGACTTTGGTCCTGTGGCGGTCCGACGAATTTTCGGCAGCGGTCCGACGAAACTCCAACGGTGGTCCGATGAAATAAAAAGTGTGGAGGAAAGAAGAAGAAGGAGAAGAAGAGAAGAGTTTTGAGGTACACCCTTTAGGTTGCAATTACTCTAGTTTAAATAGGTTGCAAAAAGCCCTAATACTTTTTAGAAAAGGAAATTCAATTTTTAGAAAAAGAAATTCTAATCTTTTCTAAAAGGAAATCTTAATTCTTTTTTTTTTTAAACATAAATCATAATCTTTTTTAGATTTTGAAGCACCCTTTCCTAAAAATCTCTAGATTCCTAATCCCTATCCGATTATCCAAAAAAATTTAAATTTAAAAATAAATACAAATTAAAGCACCTAATTTTACGAGGCGTTACAATATACTCATCTAAGAAAAACTTTCGACCTCAAAAGTTGCTAGAACTTAACAACGGCCACGCCCTCGAGCCATAATCTAAAGTTAAACTCTAAAATACCTTAGCAAAAGAACAAAGAAGTCAGAAGCATATCATAACAAGTGTCAACACACAAGCAAAACAAATAGGCTTAACTACATTACAAAATAAAAGCAAACCTAGAGATGACGAGGTGACTTCTTGCGAGAGGCTTTAAGAACCGTTGCTTACGATGTAAGCGAGTTTGCAGAATCTAAAACCTATGCTATGGTACCAACTGTAACGACCCTAATTTTTTAAACTCAAAACTCTGAGGGGTGTTGCTAAGCAACACCGTCTGCGCCAAAACTTTGACAACATAATGGTGTTGGTAAGGTAAACCCCACATTTTTCTTGACCTGTTTAAAACATAACACACTCCAAAGGTCTATTAAAACATCTAACCTCTTCAAACAACAATCAACAATAGGCTGGATTTCAAACAGATCAGGAATTTACAACAGTTATGCAACAACATAAGTAAACTTCTAATCTATTAAGAAGGTACAACAGAAATATAAAGTACTAGAACAACTACTATGAGCTAAAAGACACCAAAGAACATCCTTATAGCCTCGCCAGGTTGCCACCATCGTCATCCATCCCACAGTTTACCTTTTATCTGCAAAAAAAAAAAAAAAACAACAACAAAGAAAGGAATGAGTATTAAAATACCCAGTAAGTAGCCCAATTACGTCCAACCCTATTTCAGCAGGAGGAAACAACAAAACTCATCTACTAAACTCACTCAAACCCCAGAACAGGTCTCACAACTTGCACTTCTCACCTGAAACTACCAAGTTTTCACTTTCAGACAACACTAAGCTAGACGTCCGACCTAACCTTACCCCAAGCCCACACAGGATTGCACAACTCCTTGTTGTACGACGATATACGTCTCCCTAACTAGCATGCTGACATAGTCTAGACGCACCCTGCAGGACGCTCGTAAGCTATGTCTCACTCCAGGTCTGTTGCCACACTCATTGTGACTCACCTTGGAGCATTCTCGTCTTTGGTCTGTTACCATGACTACTAAGGCTCACCCCAAGACATCATTGCCCCTGGTCTGTTGTCACACACATTGTGACACACCACGAGACATCATCGCCCAGGGACTATTGTCACACACACTGTGACTCACCACGAGATGACCCCGAGACTTTTTTCACACACACTGTGACTCACCACGAGACATCATCAATACACATACTCCATGAGTTTCTCGCCACACAAGGCTGCAAGACAACATCACCTAAATAAGGAGTAAGGTAGGGACTACTAGCCTGAGGGAGTCTTATGACACAACTTTCTTAACTTGGTACCAAAGTCATATTCAGAGATACTTACTAACAATCATGTGAACAATACAAACTACATATCTCAACCATACATGCATCAATTAGATCTCAAGTCAACCCAAAGTTGACTAATAACCAAGATTCATATTCACGTTTACTTTACTCCTTATCTCATATTTTGTGTGCGAGGAATAATCCAAATGGCTACTTACCTTTGCTAATCTAAAACCCATAAACATGCTATCAAACACCTAGTTTGTTAAACTAGAGCTTAACAATACAAACAATTCAACCCCCACCTCACATAATAAGACACATAGTCCATAGATACTTGATAAATACGATCAAACATGATTCATAGGCTCATGATAACATACACATAATCATGCCAAGTATAAAGCTCATAAAACATAATAAGACACATAGTCCATAGATACATATAAATATGATCAAACATGATTCATAGGCTAATGATAACATACACATAATCATACCAAGAATAAAGTTCATAAAACATAATAAGACACAATCTATAGATACATGATAAATATGATCAAACATGATTCATAGGCTCACGATAACATACACATAATCATGCCAAGTATAAAGCTCATAAAACATACTACACAAGTTTCATAAACACTTTAAATAGCTAAAACAAAGTTTAATGCTAGAAACAACTAAAAAACACACAAACAAGCAATGTCGATCACCTTCCTCCTTCACTTAGGAGCTTGGTTTTAATCCAAATGACTACTTACCTTATGTTTGAAGATTCACAAAAGAGTGGGTGCTTCATAAACAACAAAAATAGGGTCTAAAACAACTTAAGAAGATGAAACTGAGCGGGATAAATCAACTCCGACGAGTGGTGGTGGTCCGACGACAGTAGTGGCGGTCCGCCGACTTTTCGACGACTTTCGGGCAGCGATCCGGTGAAACTTCAGCGGTGGTCCGACGAGATGACAAATGTGGAGGAAAGAAGAAAAAGGAGAAGAAAAGAGTTTTGAGGTACACTCTTTAGGTTGCAATTACTCTAGTTTAAATAGGTTGCAAAAAGTCCTAATCCTTTTTAGAAAAGGAAATCCTATTTTTAGAAAAAGAAATCCTAATCTTTTTTTAAAAGAAATCTTAATCATTTTTTTTTAACATAAATCCTAATTGTTTTTAGACTTTGAAGCACCCTTTCCTAAAAATCTCTAGATTCATAATCCTTATCCGATTATCCAAAAAATTTAAATTTAAAAAATAAATACAAATTAAAGCATCTAATTTTACGGGGCGTTACAGTTACAATTTTCATATATCATTAAATTTCATTGTATATTTTAAACTTTAATATTTATTTTTATTAATGCTAGGTACTTATGCCAATTTGAATCCATCATAATAGAGAAATATGCATTCCTTCAACCATCCTTAATTTCATATGGCTTAGGACTTGAAGAGCAATGGTCTCGATTCTTATGTAATAGGCTAAGAGAAACCAAGAACAGACTATTGATATGTTCTTGTAATTCAGTGTAAGTATGTAAAACATGTACCCCCTTATTAACTTACTTGTATTTTTTGTATATTCTAACTCTATTGGTTGGTAATTGTATATTTAGAAACCATTGGTTGTTGGTTGTTATATCATTGAAAACTTCCACAATTTTGTCGATTGACTCCATATATATAGGATAGGACATCCACGATTATGTGAAAAGTATAGTTAACATGTAAGTATATTATTCTTTTACCATTGATATATTTTTTTTATTGAAAACGTTATTCACATATTTTTATTATTATTTGTACTTGTATAGGACTATTAGGATGTTCTATGCTCAAGAAACATTAGAAGTCCAATTTTTAATTAGACAGTTGTTTAGGTAATCATTTCAATCTACCCTTTTGTTTATGTATTCGAGTCTTTCTTATTACATATTTTAATTTATTTTTTTTCCTTTTTCTTTCTTTTTCTTTTTCTTTTTTCTTCTTCTT
Organism: Trichosanthes cucumerina; assembly: GCA_036507285.1. Lineage (NCBI taxonomy): Eukaryota > Viridiplantae > Streptophyta > Magnoliopsida > Cucurbitales > Cucurbitaceae > Trichosanthes > Trichosanthes cucumerina. The sequence continues at coordinate 21,604,898 of CM071844.1, forward strand.
CTTCCTCCTCCCTCATTTTTTTTTCTCTTCTCCTCCTCCCTTCCGACCAGCCCGCCGCCCACGCCACGGCCGCCGCCTGCGCGCAGCGCTGCACGCACGCACCGCGCTCAATCTGCGCTCATCCGCGCCCGCCGCCGCACACCCGTCGTCCATTCGCGCGCCCAACGCGTGCTCACACTCCGCGCGCGTCGCGGCGTTCGCCTCTCGCGCTCGCCGATCGCGGCGCCGTAGCCTCATCACCGGTGAGTCTTTCCTCAAAACCATTTAGTTTTGGTTCAAGCGGTTCACTAGCTTTTAGTCCGGTTCTCTTAAAATGGTTGTTGGTTTTGAATAGATCGGGTCATGGACATCCCGGATCTATGCTCCACCCGCCGCCACTCGTCGGATTCCGCCGCCGCCGCCGCCGGCGGATAGGTATAACTGGTCGACTTCGTTTTCTCGATCCCGTTTTAAGTCTCCATGCTTTAGTTTGGTCATCCAAGTCAAATTAGTTGTTTATGGTTGATAGAAGCATGTTTTAAGTCGTTGTTTGTTGTTTAAGGGCTCGAACATGTTAAGAAAGTACGAGGAGCTCGGGATCGAAGCCTTCGTCATCCAAGTAAGTAGTCATTTGGAATAAGCCCCTTAAAGTTATTATTCGTTTTGTTGTATGAGGTATTCTATGAATTTTGTGTAATGCACGAAAATCACGATTTGATGCTTATGTATGAGTATGGGTTCGGGTTGGTGTTGCGTGTACCTCTAATGGACTAAGAAAGTAGTTTATAGGGGAATAGGGGCTTAAGGCTTGAAGTTAAGAGTGAGACTTAAAGCCTTTGATCGTTATGAGTTGAGAACCAGCGTTGTGAGTCTCGAGTAAACCCTAATCCGAGTGCGGCAAAGCGTGGTTGACCAAACCAATTAGAGGATTACTGCGTTGGGCTTAAGGTCGACGACTCGCATTTTAGTTGTTTAGACCTCAATAACCGTTGGTGGGCATTAAGGGTGAGCTCTAGGCAACGTTTGTGACCTTTCATCTCCTTGGAATTGTTTTGGGCGAGCTTGTGTTGGACTTTCGAAGGAAGGGGTTGTTTTGTGGATTCTCGAATCGTTGTTTGTAGCCGACTTGATCCGGTAAGCGAGCTCGTGAGCGAATGAGCTTGTTTGCATAGCTTGTGGATTGAACCTTGTGTGGTCGCGTGTGTTAAAGTGGTTGGTTCAGATCGTGAATGAGTTTGCTTATGTGTGTTTGAGGATCATATTCGTTATGCAGCTTGTATTGCTCGCATAGTTGTTAGAATGTATGTTCGAGTGTGGTTTTAGTATCAGTCAAGAGAGTTGTGTCAGGTAACCCCTTAGTCTTGAAGTCCCTACCTTACTCCTTGTGTAGGTGATGTCATCCTACGGCCTTGAGTGGCGAGGAACTAGCATGGATTACGTGTATGATGATGCCTCGTGGTGAGTCACAGTGTGTGTGGCAATAGACAGGGGCAGTGATGTCTTGTGGTGAGCCATAGTAGTCTTGGCAACAAACCAAAGACGAGGATGCTTCGAGGTGAGTCACTATGAGAGTGGCAACAGACTCGGAGTGGGACATAGCTTACGAGCATCCTGCGGGGTGGGTCTGGGCTATGTCAGAATGCTAGTCAGGGAAATGTTTACCAACGTGAAGTAAGGAGCTGAGTAAGCCTGAGTGAGCTTGGGGTGGGCTAAGCCAGACTTCTAACTGAGTGTGGTCTGACAGTGGATTTGGGTAGTTGAGGTGTTGGCTAAAAGTGAGAACCTAGCCGAATTTGAGACCCTTTGAGATTGGGTCGAGGATATTAGAAATACCTACATAGAACCATAAGTAACCTTATAAAGCGCTGAACCCAACACTTACTAAACCTGAGTTACGCCTGGGCGAGTCGGAACCTCTAGGTTGACGATATATATAGGCTCATGAGATTGGGTTGCGCCCCCATTGAGATCAGGAGTGGTTGCTTTCCATTATCCCGTACTAGCCTAGGGGCGATTCCCCAATGGGTGTGTTGGTTACGTACCGCATTGCACCATGCTAGTGTATTATGAGGGCCTGGGGTGCATCCCCACCAGGTAGTGGTTGCTTTCCATGATCCTGGGCTGGCTTAGGGGTGATTCCCCATAGAGCGTGTAGGATACGTACCTGCTCTGCTCTATGCCAGCGTGTGGCGTGAGAGTTGCTTTCTCTCATTGCATCGTCAATCAAAGTTCCAAGACCGAAGGTAGAGCTCGAGTTATTACCATAGGAGGGGGCTCAGGGCGAAGTGTGCTAAATGTGAGACTAGTTTGGGGTTGGGTGAGTGAGAAGACGAGTTTTGATTGGTTGTTTGTTTGCTTGGTTGGACGTGAGTGGGCTACTTACTGAGTATTTTTATACTCACCCGTCTACTTTGTTGTTTTTGGTTGCAGGTAAGAAAGCTTGAGGCGGAGGACGAGGACGACGACCTGTTGAGGCTGTGGGACCCTGTTTCCTTCTTGTTTCCTTTGCGCTTAGAGTTTTCATTTGCCATTGTCCTGTTTTAGTTTCTATTTTAGATGTCTAGTCGCGCGACACTTTGTTTTTTACTTGTATTCCTTGGTTACTGAGTTTCCTTTCCGCTCGTGTATGTTTTTATCTAAGAGATCGTGCTTTGGAACTCTGATTGTAGCCCAACCCATTTTATGCGTTGAATTTTGGTGGGGGTTGGGCATTGTTGTTTCTTTGAAGTGTTTCTTCTGCTTATTAGGTTCCAGGAAAAATTTTGGTTTTCTCCTTACTACGTCGTTATGCTGCCAAAATTTCAGCGTGAACGGTGTAGCGGAGTAACTTCCCTAACGTAGATTCATCTCTGAACTTTAGGGTCGTTACAGTAAAGTTCATTTGAGATATAGTAACCCAAAGAAGTTGAGTGATTACAGACGTGGTAATAATACTTTGATCTTATTTTATGTTTTTGAAATTTCTTAATTTATTCAATTTTTTAATCTATTATGTACACTTATTTGTTTGCAATTGACTAGAAAACATAAGTACAACCAAGATGAGTTGGATGAGATTAGAGTTGAGCTATGTGAATTTGTATCTCAGTACTTATGAATCTTTGTTATCATACTTCAGTTATTTGATTTTTAGATGTTAGCGTTATGTTTTTGAACAATTTTCTTGAAACGATATATAATTTTAACTTATTAGTTAGTTAATGGAAGTTTACTTAGTTCATTTGCAATATTTTTTATAAAATTTGTACTTAGTTTGATAATCGTTGAGTTTCCAATTAGGATTGTTACCTAGTTTTATATGAAATACACATGTTGATAATGGCTACCTCAATGGAAAAAAATGTGAATTTAATAGATTTGTTTATACAGAGATGCAGGTGGTAGAGGATGGTGAACAATATCAAATTTTTATTATTTATTATTTTATACATAATTATAGTTGACGACTAAAAAACAATATTAAAATCAGTATTATTGACGGTTCAAAACTGTCATATATCCCATATTCGACAACACAAAACGACAAGTATAGTTATAAATGACAGCTAAAATATGTGAAGATATATTTCTATGGACAAGCAACAAGTGTCAATAAAAGGGGTATTTTTTACGGCTGGCTAAAAATATTGACGGTTAAAAAGTATCAACTATACATAATGTCGACAACTCGCAGATGTCAATAAAGTGGTTATTATTGACGCTTTAACATAAATATTGACGACTAACAACCATCAATTATACTCTATGTTGACGACACATAAATGTCAATAAAGATGTTTTTTTGTTGACAGATTTACGTCATAGTCGATGACTAATAGGTGTCAGCATTCATATTATTGACAGTCAACATCCGTCAACAAAGACATAGTCGTTGACATTTAATGCCCGTCAACTATCATCTTAAATTTGACGCTTAGAGATGTTGATACCGCCTTCATTGACGACCAAAAAACATCAACAAAAGTGAATGTTGACAACTTTTAGCCGTTAATGAAGACCAAATTGAACAAGAAGATTTAATCAAACTACAATTACTAACTAAATTAAGTAAAATTAAGTTCAATGGTCCAAGAATTACCCATAAACATTAGGGATTTACCTCTAGATATTCAACAATCACAAATAAACCCCCTAATTTCAACCACTAAAAGTGACTACAATTGAAAGGAAAAGGCAAAAAATGCAAACGAATAACGATCTCTTGTTCTCGAGGTGATCAATCCCGAACTCGAACTCCAAAGGTCTTCAAATTTGCTCCAAAATGCTTCACAAATGCTCCCAAATACCGTCAATTATAGTATGGAATCAAGATTAGAGATTCAACCCTCGAAATGACCTCCCTTATTTTTTGGAGAGAAGACGATGCATTTATAATGTAATTCGACGCAACATCAAGACACTAAGGACACGTCTCAATACTGTCCAAAAAGCACCGCTTTTGCTTGCGCGCGTGCTTCCATGTTGACACGCTGAAGACAATGTCTGAATGCTATAGTCGAAAATCGTTTTCTCTATGCACCTTCTAAGGGTTGAGATGCTACAGTGTAGCTTCTTGCGCTTGGCCTCGGGTTTAAAAAATCAAATACAGTGTCTCAACACCATTTTGAGTGTTGAGATGCTATCCTCTTATCAACAACATTTTTGAAGCGTTTCTTTTCTATACTTAGCACCATTTTGGGTTCTTTTAGACTCCACAACAAATTCGATGCTCTAAAATCACCAATTTTGATCTCGAATACTCGATTTCCTGAAAATATGCAAAATATTGACAAAAAAAGCTCATAATTATCATATAAAACTAGCTAAAATACGACATGAATATAACACAAGGCTTAACTAATATTAATATGGCATATGCTTATCAAAATGATTCAAATGAACAAACTAGATGTTTGATGATAAAATAGCGGGGAGAGAACCCATCGCCATCAAAGCTTCTATATGGCATGAAGTGTATTTCAAATGATTATAAAGGTTTAATTTCTATGTACAAGAGAGATATTTTAGTTTTACTTAATCTTTGAGAGTAAGACTTCTTATCATTTTATATTAGACTACTAGATAGAGGAACCATGATAAAATGTGATTTAAGTTATAGAGTTGTGGGCTGATAGGGGTTTTTATTATTTATTTTTTTTTTATTTAAAGGAAGTTGAGAGAAGTCTACTATGTGGCAAAGGAGGTCAAGTACACCTTGCATTGAGTGAAGGAAGTTGTTGTTATGGATTAATATACTATAAATCATAAGCTATGTTAATATCCTTAGTGAGTCACTATGTGTAAGTTGAGGCCATCTCAAATATGATTAAGTTGTTGTTATGGATCCTATTTCAAGAAAATATGTATCATCCTAAATACATGATAATGTTTTCTAAATGTTGGTTCAACCATGATTTGTGTTGAATAGATGCACAAAGTAGTCCATACAACTAGTCCCGTCACTATCAACGTGAGCTTAATCTAGCGATACTTGGCATTTACTTTTTCCTCTAAGATCAGAGGTTCAAATTTCTATACCTCCACATGTTGTAAAATTTTAATATTTAATTGGTTCTAAATATGAGTTTCTTTTAGTTTTTAATTTGCTAGAGTTTTCATCTTTTTAAGGAAGAAACCATATTTGGTAAAAGAGGTTAAAAAGTTTACAATTTAATTACTTATTTTTGTATTAATTTCCTAAATATAAAATTTTAATATAAATACATCTCTTACCACACTCTCAAATACACAACATTTTTCAATCTTCTATTTTTTCTATTATCTTATATTTCTCTACTTTGCTCTTCTAAGAGCAATAATCCAAAAGAAAGGTGTTGTTTGTTGTGGAGCTTTGAGCTCAACCTCATAGTGTAGAGTGGTTTGAGCTACACAACGTTTCAGTTGAGTTGTTGTATCTTGGAGGGGACAGGCTAGAGAAGAACTATTGCACCGGTGGTTGATCAATAAAAATACACCGTAGAGGGATTGAATCTCCTTAAAGAGATCGAGATACTCACACCTCAACCTGATTATGTTTGTTTCTCAATATTTACTCCATTTTTCTCTATTATTTGCAATAACTTTAAGAAGATTCAACATGAAATCTACAATTGAGAAGCCTATGAGAATGTTGGAGATCTCAAGAAGCGTTTTTGATTTAAGGGAGCACACCTTAAGAAATGGAAGAGAAAAGTGTTGTTCTACACTACAAGAAATATCACATACGATAGCATTCGAAAAACGCTATTGTAAACTTTCGATAGCATTTTTAGGCACGTTGTTATAGCCGATGTTATACAAAGTCTTTGACTTATCATAGTATTTTTTTTACGCTATAAAAATGCTATAAATATTTTATTTTCGATAAAATAATTTTAATGCTATAAACTTTTCATAGCGTTGGCAAAAAAACGCTACGATTGCTCTTTCATAGCATATTTTATAGCAGTTAACAGATGATATAAAAGACTTATCATAGCATTTTTAGGCACGTTGTCATAGCCGATGTTATTGAAAGTTCCTAAATTTTCATAGAATTTTTTCCATGCTATAGAAAAAACTATTAAAAGTCCATTTTCGATTGCATCATTGTAATGTTATGAAAACTTTTGATAGCATTAGCAAAAAAAGAAAAAAAAATTCTATGAAAGGTGATGTTATGAAAAGTTGGTGACTTTTAATAGCATTGTATTTTTATAAAGTTATACTTAATGCGATTAAAATTTGTACAATTATTATATAATGTAGTAAATTTAAAAAACCTATTATAGCATTTTGAAAATGTAATCAATTATTTTAATAACATTATGTGTCCACCATTGTAAACATTATATAATTAACCATCAAACTATATCAAAGAGCAAATATCATCGATAAGAATAACACATTCTCTTGCCATATATTGATAAAAGTACATATATAAATTTGATTACATATCAAAGATAAAATAAATGTATCTATTTAAAGCATATTCAAATTCATAATACATTGTTTAGAAGATTGATAAACATATCTATTGGAGATATACATATCCATTGCAAATCTCATCTCCTAAGTATGGAAAGTGTGTCATCTCATTCACCTACAAAAAAAATATATATATTGTAAGATTTACATTTATTTTATACACAATTTAACTCTAATGTTGTAACGCCCCTACTTTTCTGTAACTATAATTCCTAGGGACACTACTACACATGCATGCATTCTTGGGCCAAAAGCACATAAAACAATATTTAAATTGCCATTGTAGCAAAATTATCTTTAGGGATCCTGAAGAAAACGTCAAAACATTGAAAGGAACAGTTTAAACTTGGCCTACTTAAAATCCTGAAAATAAAATTTAAACTTCGAAATCATAAAACGACAACATCAGTTATTAAGGAAAAATGCGGAAAACATGACTATCCCCATGGTTTGACTACGTGCCTCCGTCACTCGCCCCGTACGTCCTTAGCCTTACCTGAAAAATATTTTAAAATAAAAGGGTGAGTATTGTAATACAATACCCAGTAAGTGACCTCGCTACCGAGGTTTGGGACATGCACACACATACAATCATGACTTTTAAACTTGGTCAAAATATTCATATGTGGGACCTAAAACTTTCTCGTTTCAAACGTGACTGTAATACATGACTTCCTTTTTACTTTAAATGGCTAATTGGTCACCCTGAGTCATTTTATTTTGAGTCCTCACAGCAGACCCCCTATAAGTATTTGAGTCCTCACAGCACCCCTATAAGTGTTTTGAGTCCCTCACAGACCCCTGTATGGATTGAGTCCCTCACAGACCCCTATAAGCTTGACCCATAGGGTCTCTAATGCACGTTTGACCATGCATACAATGAACGCAGGAGACCAATTTCCACATTTTAGTTCAAATCATTTCATGGCATACATAACATGCATGAGGTCCCATCATCTAACGTGACTATAATGCACATGTCATGAAACAGTGAATCTGATATGCAAATCATAACTTTTCACAACATTTTGAAGATAATACTTTTAAGCATGATCGATTTCGTACTTTCGATAACAGAAAACTTTCGTATGAAATCATGAAATATTCTCACATAAAATAATGAACTATATTCGCATAAAATACAGATATGCTCTCACATAAAATCATGATACATTTCCATGTAAAATAACGTACTAATTTCGCATAAAATAATGAAATTCGTTTTCTTTAATCCCATTTAGAAAAGTTCGGCACAAGGTCCCCTACCTCAAGCTTGATCCCACAACTTTCCTTCTAAATCTTAAGTTAACGGTCTCTTTCAAATAACCTGTTAGTCAAGAAATCTTCTAACTCGTCATCCAACCACAAAATTCATCTAAAATATAAGGGTCTACGTACATAAATGTCTGTGATTCCTACTTTGTTCCAATTACCTTAACTCCGAAGTATAAACCGAACGTCAATTCGCTTGGTCCAAATTTTGGAAGTTTTGATACCGAACCTCGGCTTGTTCCTACAATATTTTCACGTGATTACGATCCAATTAATTCTACACCTCCAAAAACAGAGAAAGGTTTCACGTGACTCACCTAATCAACAACCTCGACTCCGAATAACCCTTGTCGGCTGTGTAACCATGAACTGAAGTCTGCTGGTCGGATGGCGTGACGGTGAGGAGCACGAGATCGTGGACAAAAACGTGGTGAACTCCGACCGGCAGACGCGTGAAGCTCGAAGATCCTGGCGGAACTGACAGGCTTGACGCTCTGACGCTGTAGAACTCGACGGTGGACGCGTGAAGCTCGGCCGCGGCGGCGATTATGAGCCGTGCGATCCACGAAGTTCTTTGCAAACGTGAAGCTCGCCCGGCGCGGCGGTATCGGCGGCGCGATCACGATCACGAGCGGCTGGAACGTGAGCTTGCGAACGGCGGCGGCGTGGCCTTCAACGTGTGCTCGACGGCGTGACTGAAGACGTGGACGGCTGCCTCTCGTTGCCGGTCGGCGGGAGTTGCAGCAAGAGGGGAAAGTTTCGGCTAGGGCAAGGAGAAGAAGGAGATGAAGCCTAGGGTTAGGGTTTCTTTGTGGTTGTAAGGTTAAATAAGAATAAATAATAAAAAGATAGGTCAATTTCCAAAAGTCACACATAACCCTTACTTAGGCACTATTTACTAAAGTGCCATTGTCACTTCCTCTTCCTCAATTTATCTATGTATATTCATCTAAAAGAAAACAATTCACTTAAAATCATATGAACTTCATAGTTCAATTCCACCGAGCATGATAAAAATTTACTAATCTGACCCGACATAAAGATTGTTCGAACGTTAAAACAATAAACAATTAGTACCTGTGGTTGTGGTCGTCACAATCTTCTCTCCTTAAGAACTTTCGTCCTCGAAAGTTCCTATTCTTGGAATAGTTCTGGGTATTTAGCTCGCACCTCTTCTTCTCGCTCCCAGGTAGCTTCTTCCATGCGGTGATTTTGCCATAACACTTTAACTAAGTTGATCTCACTACATGAGGGTCTTTTGATCTCTTGCAATAATGCATGCAGTCGCTTGCCATAACTCAAATCTTACGCTAATCAGAATTGTTCAAAGTCTACAACGTGGGTCGGTCCGAACGTATTTTCTTAACATGGAGACATGGAATACGTTATGAACTGCTGATAGGGAAGGCGGCAATGCTAGCCTGTAGGCCACCACACCAACCCTTTCTAAAATCTCAAATGGCCCTATAAAGCGCGGACTCAATTTCCCTTTCCGACCAAACCTTAGAATCCCTTTCATTGGGGCCACCTTAAGGAATATGTGGTCCCCAACTCCGAATTCTAGGTCTCTTCGTCTCGAGTCAGCATAACTCTTTTGCCTGCTTTGGGCGGTCTGCATTCGCACCCTGATCTTTTGAATTGCACTATTAGTGACTGCACCACCTCGGACCCAATAATTGGCGTTCACCAACCTCCTCCCGAAAAACGGGTTTCGCAACGCTTTCCATAAAGAGCTTCGAATGGAGCCATTCCGATGGTCGCCTGATAACTGTTATTGTATGCGAACTCCATCAAATGCAAATGAGTGTCCCAACTACCTGGAAAATCTAAGGTGCAAGCTCGCAACATGTCTTCTAAGACCTGGTTCAAACGCTCTGTCATCCCATCCTCTCGTGGATGGAAAGTCATGCTAAAGTTTAACTGTGTACCTAACGCTTTACGTAAGCTTCTCCGTAAATTGGAGGTGAAACGTGGATCCTCGTGCCCGAAATAATTAAATTTGGAATCCCATGTAGACGGACTATCTCTTCCAGTGCAATTAAGCGCCCACTTATCCGTAGAGTAGGTGGGTTTCCACACGTACGAAATGTCTTGACTTTGTTAACCTGTCAACGATGACCCAAATTACAGAGTAACCTCGCAGGGTTCTGGGCAGTCCGACTATGAAGTCCATAGAGGTCTCCTCCCATTTCCACTGAGGTACATGTAAAGGTTGCGGTAGTCCCCGCGGACCTCTCTGCTCTAGGTGCCTTCACCGCCGACAAGTCAAACACTGCTAACAAACTCTGCCACGTCGCGCTTCATGTTACACCACCAGAATGACTGTTTCAGATCTCGATACATCTTGGTACTACCAGGATGCATAGAAAATGGTGAGTTATGAGCTTCGCTTAAGATTTCAGTTTTCAGTTTGTCGTCGTCTGGTATATATAATCGGCCCCGAAATAGTAGTCCTCCGTCCTGCGGATAGCGAAAATCCTCGCCAATTCACCACCGTAGTTACCGCAATAAGCTTTTCTACTAGCCGAGGGTCCTCGCTGAGAATCGACAATGCGTTGTCTCAAAGTTGGTTGTACAGTTAACTGAGCCAACTGTGCCGTGGCCTTCCCTACTAGTACGGCAATTTCAGCTCGTACAAATTCTGTCTGCAGCTCCACTCTGTCAGTAACTCGCGCTGAAGTATGAACTGGCTTTCTACTGAGGGCATCAGCCACGACATTAGCTTTACCGGGGTGGTATTGAATATCTATGTCGTAATCCTTCACTAATTCCAACCATCTGCGTTGCCTCATGTTTAATTCTTTCTGGGTGAACAAATACTTCAGACTTTTATGATCTGTAAAAATCTGAATTTTTTTGCCATATAAGTAATGTCTCCAGATCTTTAGTGCAAAGACTACTGCTGCTAGTTCTAAGTCATGGGTTGGATAATTTCTCTCATGCGTCTTCAGTTGTCGGGATGCGTAGGCTATCACTTTACCGTGCTGCATTAATACACAATCCAAACCTTTCTTAGAAGCGTCACTGTAAACCACAAAGCTTCCTGTTCCCTCGGGGACTGTAAGGACCGGAGCTGACACCAACCTACGCTTGAGTTCCTGGAAACTCGCCTCACAAGTGTCATCCCAAACAAATGTGTTACCTTTGCGCGTCAGCTGAGTCATGGGCATGGCTATCTTGGTGAAATCCTGCACGAAACGTCTATAGTATCCTGCAAGACCCAGAAAACTACGTACCTCTGTGATGGTGGTCGGACGAGGCCACTGCGTGACTGCTTCCACTTTCGCTGGATCAACAGAGACTCCTGCCTCGGACACCACATGTCCCAAAAAGGATACCTGCCTGAGCCAGAATTCACACTTGGAAAATTTTGCATATAACTTATTCACTCTCAGCGTGAATAAAACTTTCCTCAGATGCCTTTCATGTTCTTCATCACATTTGGAGTATATCAGAATGTCATCAATAAACACAATCACGAACGTATCTAAAAACTCCTTGAATAATCGGTTCATTAAGTCCATGAAAGCGGCAGGGGCGTTGGTCAAACCAAATGGCATCACTGTGAACTCGTAATGTCCATAATGCGATCTGAACGTTGTCTTGGGAATGTCTTCCTCACTGATTCTTAACTGGTGATAGCCTGATCTCAGGTCAATCTTGGAAAACACCGCTGCTCCCTGCAACTGGTCGAACAAATCATCTATTCTAGGAAGAGGGTACTTATTCTTGATCGTAACCTTGTTCAGCTCTCGGTAATCTATGCACAGACGCATGGATCCGCTCTTTCTTTTCACAAACAAAGACAGGGCTCGCTAAGGCGAAACGCTAGGCGTATAAATCCCTATCTAGTAAGTCTTGTAATCGTAGTTTAAGTTCTTTCAACTCTGCGGTGCCATTCATGACGGTGCCTTGGATATCGGAGTTGTCCCTGACTCCAATCTTATGTTAAAATCCACTTCCCTGACTGGAGGTACTCCTGGGAGATCCTCGGGGAAGACGTCTGGGAATTCATTCACCACTGGTACCGACGACACTGAGATCTCCGTACACCTCGCATCTACTATACAAGCTAAGATGCCCCAAGCTCCCCGATGTAATAACCTCCTGGCCTTAAGGGCAGTAATTACCTTAGGCCTACTTCCCGCTAGCGTGCCTCTGAACCTGTAACTAGGTTGGTCAGGAGCAGTGAACACTACCTCCTTCCTGAAGCAGTCAATGCAAGCATGGTTCTGAGCTAACCAGTCCATACCCAATATCACATCAAAGTCGGTCATGTCTAAGACTACTAGGTTTACTCCTAACTCATGATCTGTGATAGTCAAACTACCATCTTTGACTTTCATGGTGGCTAACAAATCTATCCCCGCAGGAGTGGAAAACAGACAAAGCATAACAGAATCGTTTCTAACTCTAACCCACTTTGACTCACGAAGGATGCGAGAAATAAAAGAATGAGTAGAGCGTAATCAAATAATACAAAGGCAAGGTGCCCAAGTAATGGGAGTGTACACAGAACCACGCGAGTCTGTGCCATTGACGCTCTTACTTGTGCTCGCATAAGCTCTTCCTTGGTGTATTACTTGCTTTGGCAAAGAAATTTCCACTATTGGTAACTCCGAGGTTGGCTATCACTTGTTTTACTCGGACAACTATTAGCTCGGTGTCCTTTCTTTCCACATCCAAACATACCCCGTCCGGGCCAAACACTTACCCCAATGTTGTCTACCACGCTTTACATTGTGGCTTGTCTCCACCGTTAGTTCTGTCTGTTGAACTGTGGTTTTCGCCCCAACTCGCACGAAAAATTTCTCGGTCCATGCGGGCGACGCTGGGGCGCCGCTATGAGCTTGAATTTGCTCGCTCCCATTTCCTCTTACGATTTGACATGGGTTGCCTGGGTTAGCTACTACCGATGGATACCAGCTCGCACCCAAATCAACTCCGCCACTCTCACACGCGGAGGCGTAATCTGGGGTGCTAGTGCTCAGTATGAAGCCTCGAATATTTTCATCCGCACTCCATAACGAAACGCTCTGCTTTCTTTTGCCTCGTGTCTATTAACTCGGGGCAAAACGTGACAAACGGGTGAATTCCCTCTCATACACCTCAACTGCCCTCCTGTTCTGGCTAAGCTGTAAGAATTCCGCCTGCTTCCTATAACGAGCTGCGGCAGGGTAAAATTTTCGCCAGAATGCTTCCTTAAATAAATTCCAGGTAATCGTCTCTCCGCTGGCGACTATGGTTCCCTGAGCGGACTCCCACCATAAGTAAGCGTCGTCTCTCAACATGAAGGTTGCGCAAGACACCCTCTGATCCTCCGGACAATTCATCAGTCTGAAAATGGTCTCGATGGAGGACAACCATAACTCAGCCACAGTGGGGTCATTAGAAGACCCATCAAAAGATCTGGGATCATATTTCCTGAAATCCTTCAGATATCGGGACTCCAGAGTTGCATCATTCCGAACCTGACTTGTTTGGGCCAACTGGGTGGCTACTGTAGCTCGCACTAGGGTCTGCATAGCCTCCACCATCATAGTCATGACACTAGGGTTTCCTTGATCCGCCATTGGAGGCGCGCGCAGGGGGCATCCTCTTGGCGATCTGGTTGGTCCTGGGGGAGATCTGGCACGGGTGGAGTAATCTCTTCCTGTTCCAGTGGTAGTTCTGGTTGTGTGTTAACGTTTCCTCCTGTCCTCCGACCCCTACCACGTCCTCTACCCCTCCCTCGGCCTCTAGGTGGCATTTTTGTCAGTACTACAATGTAGAGAGTTTCTAACTTAGTTTTCATCATTTTCTAACTGTAATATAAGATCACCCTTAGGGTTTAAATTCATTTACATTCACAATACAGAATTACATCATAATCATTCGCCTAGTTCATAAATTACAAGAACGTACCTGGCGGTGACTGGAAAGCGTTGCTCAACCATGAGAACTACTCAGCTTACCCCCGTAAGCAAGTCTGCGTAACCCTAAACCTAGGGCTCTGATACAAACTGTAACACCCCTACTTTTCTGTAACTATAATTCCTAGGGGCACTACTACACATGCATGCATTCTTGGGCCAAAAGCACATAAAACAATATTTAAATTGCCATTGTATCAAAATTATCTTTAGGGATCCCGAAGAAAACGTCAAAACATTGAAAGGAATAGTTTAAACTTGGCCTACTTAAAATCCTGAAAATAAAATTTAAACTTCGAAATCATAAAACGACAACATCAGTTATTAAGGAAAAATGCAGAAAACTTGACTATCCCCATGGTTTGACTCACGCGCCTCCGTCCTACTCGCCCCGTCGCCCTTAGGCTTACACGAAAAACATTTTAAAATAAAAGGGTGAGTATTGTAATACAATACCAGTAAGTGACCTCGCACTCACAGGTTTGGGACATGCACACACATACAATCATGACTTTTAAACTTGGTCAAAATATTCATATGTGGGACCTAAAACTTTCTCGTTTCAAACGTGACTGTAATACATGACTTCCTTTTTACTTTAAATGGCTAATTGGTCACCCTGAGTCATTTTATTTTGAGTCCCTCACAGACCCTATATAAGTATTTGAGTCCTCATGCACCACTATAAGTGTTTTGAGTCCCTTACAGCACCCTGTATGGATTGAGTCCTCATGCACTTCCCTATAAAGCTTGACCCATGTGGGGTCTCTAATACACTTTGACCATGCATACAATGAACTCAAGAGACCAATTTCAACATTTTAGTTCAAATCATTTCATGGCATACATAACATGCATGAGGTCCCATCATCTAACTTGACTATAATGCACATGTCATGAAATGAAGACAACGATATGCAAATCATAACTTTTCACAACATTTTGAAGATAATACTTTTAAGCATGATCGATTTCGTACTTTCGATAACAGAAAACTTTCGTATGAAATCATGAAATATTCTCACAAAAATAATGAACTATATTCGCATAAAATACAGATATGCTCTCACATAAAATCATGAAACATTTCCATGTAAAATAACGTACTAATTTCGCATAAAATAATGAAATTCGTTTTCTTTAATCCCATTTAGAAAAGTTCGGCACAAGGTCCCTTACCTCAAGCTTGATCCCACAACTTTCCTTCTAAATCTTAAGTTAACGGTCTCTTTCAAATAACCTGTTAGTCAAGAAATCTTCTAACTCGTCATCCAACTACAAAATTCATCTAAAATATAAGGGTCTACGTACATAAATGTCTGTGATTCCTACTTTGTTCCAATTACCTTAACTCAGAAGTATAAACCGAACGTCAATTCGCTTGCTCCAAATTTTGGAAGTTTTGATACCGAACCTCGGCTTGTTCCTACAATATTTTCACGTGATTACGATCCAATTAATTCTACACCTCCAAAAACAGAGAAAGGTTTCGCGTGGCTCACCTAATCAACAACCTCGACTCCGAATAACCCTTGTCGGCTGTGTAACCATGAACTGAAGTCTGCTGGTCGGATGGCGTGACGGTGAGGAGCACGAGATCGTGGACAAAAACGTGGTGAACTCTGACCGGCAGATGCGTGAAGCTCGAAGATCTTGGCGGAACTGACAGGCTTGACGCTCCGGCGCTGTAGAACTCGACGGTGGACGCGTGAAGCTTCGGCGCGGCGCGCGCGGTATTAGCGGCGCATCACGATCCACGCGAGTGGCTGGAACGTGAAGCTTCGGCGCGGCGGCGGCGATATCGGCGAGCGATCGCGATCCTGGCGGCTGGAACGCGTGAGCTTGCGAGCGCGCGGCGTGGCCTTCAACGTGTGCTCGACGGCATGATCAAGACGTGGGCGGTGCGCTTTCTCATTGGCCATGGAGTTGCAGCAAGAGGGGAAAGTTTCGGCTAGGGCAAGGAGAAGAAGGAGATGAAGCCTAGGGTTAGGGTTTCTTTGTGGTTGCAAGGTTAAATAAGAATAAATAATAAAAAGCTAGGTCAATTTCCAAAAGTCACACATAACCCTTACTTAGGCACTATTTACTAAAGTGCCATTGTCACTTCCTCTTCCTCTATTTATCTATGTATATTCATCTAAAAGAAAACAATTCACTTAAAATCATATGAACTTCATAGTTCAATCCCACCGAGCATGATAAAAATTTACTAATCTGACCCGACATAAAGATTGTTCGAACGTTAAAACAATAAACAATCAGTACCTGTGGTTGTGGTCGTCACAAATGTATTCAAAGTAATCAATAGATTTTATCACTTTCTCATTGACTTTAATTGGATTAAATTGATTTGTAGTAAGGTAGGAATGCAATGAAATATATAACAAAAAAAGGCAAGCAAGTATTAGAAACCTAATAGATCTAGTATTTCAAGAGATTAAGTACATATACTTCAATCACCAATTTCTGCAAATCTAAAATATACTCAAACTTGAAAAAAACCATAAGTTACTTGCAAAAGAACAAAATATTGCAAGATAAGATAAAAGTTGCAAAATTTTTCACATATATCTAATATGGATTAAGTTCTTGAACTTTAGCATATTTTTCTTTTAAGACAAAATAAAAATAAAGGAAATGGAATGACATAACAAAAGCAACTTGAAAAACAAAGACAAAGCTTCCAAACAGGTGAAAGAGATGAAAATATCACTTGACAAATCAAAATTTTATTATGAAAAAAAGAGTTTCTTGAGTTGTATCTCAACTAGAACAAAAGAAAACTCCCAAAAGACAACAAAGAACATCCAAATAACCTAACAAAAATTCAATCAAGATGTCATCTCTTATAAATATTCAACCATATATCGTAAGAAAAACTCAAAGGCCTAGCCATCCTAGAAGGAAACAAAGCCTCGTAGAACAGAAACACATTTCAGACTGATAGTTAAAAGTAAGGTATTATATACCCTTGCCATGTAGCAAACTTAATAACATATAAACCTCTCCATCTAATAGCTCTTAGTTATCCATAGAGACAACCAAATGCATTAAATAATTAGCTCATGTAAGAATGATTATAACAATCTGTCCTTTTAAACTATCATCTATAATAATCACATATAACACAATATACATATATGCTAAAATGGTTAGAATGAAATAAAATGGAAGAAATTGCCTTAAACTTCCAATGTGAAGCATTTCAACTAGCAATATAGGAGCAAAATGAACTAAACATCCAAGTTTCTCATGACATAATTCCCTGTCGCCCAACTCTGTCATCTATGTGTTAGTTAAACTTGTTGGGTTTTATGTCCTAAAACTCGTACTTTGTAAATTTGTAAATTGTTCTAATTTTATCAATAAAATGTTATTGTTACAATTCAATAAAATGTTGTTGAATTCTATTTAATTTGCTTTAAATTAACCTTAATCCAATAAACAAAATCCTAGGTTGTGTGTGTGTGTCTTGAACTGTATGTGGAGACATACGGGGATCAAGGTTCAAGAAACAACCTAAAGGGTCTATAGTATAGGGATGAGGTTGGGTACTTTATCCTAGTGACACTATGGATACGACCCACTTTGTATTTGATACAAACACAATGATCCAACGCGTTCGTGTAGGTGACATGCGAGTGGGGGGTATCCTATGTGATGAGTTCACATAAGACCGAACCGCGAAATAGTAATCAATAGATATAACGTCTCTGTTAACTGTTTAGGTTTCTATTTCAATAGGATGATCTAGGCAACTTGATCTAATCCTGAGCAAGTTACGAACTCTTGTCTGCGAGGGATTGTCCTTTGACTAGTATGGGTGAGAGTGGTCTAGGGTGCAGACTCAATAAGTCTACCTTCTTAGGGACAAAACCTCATGAATAGCTGGGAACTTAACTTTACAAGAAGGAATTTACTCCTTCCCGATTTAGGGTAAGTACATGAGTGTTCTCTTAAGTGGTGCCTCCAGAACTTGAACAAAGGGTGCTACCCTCTCACTGGCCCGAGAGGGATTTCTGTTTATTGGTTAGACCATATTGAAAAGGTTGTTCATTTAGAGAAGCACTAGTACTTAGGGTCATAGATGTAACTTAGGAGTAAAACGGTAATTTGACCAAACTGGTGTTACAGACACTCGTGAAGGATCAACTTGTTGTTATTGATCTTTATTCATGGACACAGAAAAATATCTACAATGAGAAGAGTGCAACTGTGGGTCTTTAGTGGAGTGTACCAATAATTAATGAATGTTGATTAAGCGGTTAATGAGATTAATCAATTAATCTTGTGTCGTTGGAGCTTCTGATCTGAAGGTCCATTAAGTCCACTTCCTAGCTCGTAAAGGGTTATAAGATTGCTAGATCTTAATTAGAATTTGAAGTGTTCAAATTCAATTTGGGAATGAATTCAATGTATAGAGATACATTAAAATATAAAGTTTTATGTTGATTAAAACTTTATAATATAAATTTAATTTTGGATATTCAAAATTAATTTATGAGAAAATTAAATATTTGAATGAGTTTCAATATTGTTTTAATGTGAATATGATTCATATTAAAAACTATAGGTTAAAATTTCATGCACATAAGATGTACATTAAAACTATAGGTCATGCGAGAATGATTAAATATGATTTAATCATAATACCCTAAATCAAATATATGATGTTTAATTGATAAATTAATTAATTGGTGAATTAATTAATTTGTGAGTTTTATTAAGTTAATTAAATTTTATTTAATTAAATTAATTAAAACTATAACAACCTAAATTAAAATATGATGTTAATTCATTAATTAATTTGTGAGTTTAATTAAGTTAATTAAATTTGATTTAATTAAAACTATAGTTACGAGAGATATGCATTTAAATGATAATTAATTTAATTAATAGTTAAATTAATTAATTAATTAATTAAATTTATTTATTAAAATTAAATACAAGGAACGTGCATTAGACACGCTCCCACTTTCCACTTCCCCTCCCTCTCCCCACTTCTCTCTTTCTCTCCCTCTCCCTTCTCTATCGATAAAAAACAGAGAAGGGGTGTTGGACAGAGGATCGATTGATTTTTTGTTTTTTTGATAATTTTCTCAATTTGATTGAGATTTCTCTCTGCCAAAAAAATCCCAAATTTTTTTGAGAAAGGTTTCCCAAAAAATAATTGTTGGAATAGAAATTTTGACAAATCCAAACTTGCCACGTCATCACCTAACATTGATGATAGAGTTATGTTTAATTAGGGATTAATTAAATTTATAAGAATCCCTAAATTAAATTATGACAAATCCAGGTACATATTTGGGCCCTTTAAGATTTGGAAGGATAAAACCCAAATTGAAGGCCCAAATTAGCCAAGCCTAGCCCAAGAAAGTTGACCCAAAGTCCAAGTCCAGTTCAGAGACGGGACCCAAGAAATCCTAGGTCAAGTCCAGAAGCGAAGACCCAAACCATCCAAGCCTAGCCCAAGGTCCAACATCAACAAGGTCCGGTCCAGAGGTGAAGGCCCAAACCAGCCAAACCCAGTCCTAAATGGCTGACCCAACTTCAATCGGACCCAGTCCAACAACCCCAAGCCCACCTGGAGGCCAAGAGGAACTCTATAAATAGAGACCTTCCTCCTTCATTTTCAAGGTTCAGAAATTGGAGACTCCAGAGAGAATTCATAAACCATAAGACTCTTTGCATTCTTAAAGATCAAACACTCCCTGAACGAAGAACACTGCTTCGAAGATCAAGAACACTTCTTCAAATCTGAAGAACATTGCTTCGAATCTAAAGAACACTGCTTCGAATCTGAAGAACACCTCTTTGAATCTAACGAATCTGTTGCAACTTCAATCTCGAGAACAAGCTTTGTAGCCCTCGAGTAAACACATATGAGGTTCAGAAATTGGAGACTCCAGAGAATTAAAAAACAAAGTTGTGAAATCTCCAGAAGCTCCTGAAGATCAAACACCATTTGAACGAAGAACGCTTCAAGGGAATCGTCAAGAACACACCACGAATCCATTGAAGTTTTCAACATCGAGAACAAGCTGTTTTAGCCCTCGAGAAAAGCAACAAGTCGAAGACCTTCAACACGCTACAAGCTATAAGCCGAAAACCTTCAACAAGCTGCAAGCCGAAGGCCTCCAGCAAGCTACGAGCAAAGACTTTCAGCTTTCTACACTTGAGAACAAGTTGAAAAGCCCTCAAGACAAATCTACATTCGAGAATAAGTTGTTTCAACCCTCGATCCAAGCACATAAGTAGGAGAGAGAATCAGAGGATTAAATACTAGAGATTGTACTCACAATTACCTGAAATCAATACAACACAAATTCATTTACACGTGTCTCATTTCCATTCGCTGGTTGAAATATCGTGTGAACAAATTGGCACGCCCAGTAGGACCTCTCTACCTCTCATCTCTTTCTCCTTCAAATCAAATCAAATCAAGTCATGACATCAAAGAAAGTTGCATCAAACATTGCTACTGCAAGCAACACCTACATGGGTTCGATAACTCGTAGTCGTTCCAAAGGGGTTGAGACAAGTGATGATCAAACTCCTTATGCAATGGCAAACAACATCATCAAACTACTGGATGAAGCTTCCAAAGGTAAGATTATCGTCAAAGATAACCCGTTGTTTGATCAATCAACTCCTACTCCTAATCAACTGGAGGAGACAACAAATCAAGATGTAATGTCAGTCATGATGGCTGATGTGGACCCTGATGAAAGAATGACGGAGATGGAAAGAAAGATCAACCTCTTGATGAAGGCGATAGAAGAAAGAGATCTTGAAATCCCCTATCTCAAAAGCCAAGTCCAAAACAAAGAAACGACTGAATCTAGCCAAACCCCTGCAGTAAGAAACAACGACAAGGGAAAAATATCATCCAAGAGGAGTAACCGCCTCAACCAGCTTCAGTTGCTTCTTTATCCATCCAACAACTACAGGACATGATCATGAGTTCTATCAGAACTCAATATGGAGAACCCGCTCAAAATCCTCTCACGTACTCCAAACCGTACACCAAGAAGATTGACAATTTGAGGATGCCCACAGGGTACCAACCTCCAAAGTTTCAGCAGTTTGACGGGAAGGGCAACCCAAAGCAACACGTTCACACTTCGTTAAGACTTGCAAAAATGAAGGGACGCGTGGTGACCTCCTTGTGAAGTAATTCGTGCATACCTTCAAAGGAATTGCTTTTGACTGGTACACCGACTTAGAGCCAGAAACGATTGACAGCTGGGAACAATTCGAGAGAGAATACCTAAATTGCTTCTACAGTACGAGACGAACTGTCAGTATGATGGAACTTACCAGTGCAAGACAACGCAAAGGCGAACCTGTCATCGATTACATCAACCGCTGGAGAGCTCTAAGCCTCGACTACAAAGACCGTCTCACTTAGCTATCTTCCGTGGAGATGTGCATCCAATGCATGAACTGGGGGCTTCTTTATATCTTGCAGGGCATAAAACCTCGTTCTTTTGAGGAGCTAGCGACTCGTTCTCATGGCATGGAGCTAAGCATCACTGCTAGAGGGAATAAAGACCTCTTAGTCCCAGACGTGAAGATAGAGGAGAAAGGATTCAAAGGTGCAGAGAAGGCTATGAAAACCGCCACTAAGGAGTCCATGGTCGTCAACACGACCCCACTAAAGTTTTTCTCAAAAGTTAAGGAAGTTAAGTCAAGAAAACAACAAGAAGTGGGTGAACGACGTCGTCCAACTTTGAAAGAAAGACAAGATAAGGTATATCCATTTCCAGACTCCGACGTCCCATATATGTTGGAGCAACTATTGAACACACAACTGATTGAACTTCTAGAATGTAAGCGACCGGAAGAGATGGACAAGGTCAATCATCCCAAGTATTGCAAGTATCATCGAGTTATCAGCCATCTAGTGGAAAAATGATTCGTCTTGAAAGAGCTAATTCTAAGATTAGCTAAAAAAGGAAAATTGAGCTAGATCTCGATGAAATAGCTCGAACGAATCATACTGCAGTAACAGTAAATGCATGCAGTCAAATGTGCTCTAAACCGCTTCATGGCAAAGAAGTGAGCCTAGTCCAATTTGGAACCATGGAACCTGTAGTTGTTTGTTTTCAATATGAAATACTAAGAAACAAACTCCAAGATACGGACAAACCTACTGATGATAAAGACAAAGGCCAGGTCCTTGTGACTCATTTAAAGAAGCAAAAACAAAGTTTAGCTTCAGGCGATTCTTGTAAGTTTAGAAGCCACAAATGCAAAGACAAACATCAAAAGAAGAATGATTCAAGGAAACCTAAGTCTGAAAGGAGGAGAAGCAAAAAATATTCTCAACCTGGAAAATCGATGACCTTAAAGGAATTCTTTTATAGAAATGTCCTTCATATGAAAGAAAAGGAAGAAAACTATGCTGGTGTTTACTACATTGAAGCAGAAGAAGTTGATGACGTAAAAGAAGTCAAGCAAAGGACTTCTGTCTTCGATCGCATCAAGCCTTCAACTACTCGACCTTCAGTCTTCCAAAGGATGAGTATGGCCGCGACGGAAGAAGAAAACCAAAATCCAACTCCTTTCTCACCTCGACCTTCAGCCTTCCAAAGGTTAAGTGTCTCCACATCAAAGAAAGATTGACCTTCAACATATGTTTTTGATCGCTTCAAAGTAAGAAGCGATCAACATGAAGGAAAGATGAAATCCTTGAAGGAAGAACTGTTCGATGAAGTGAGGTACAACAAGGTTCAAAGTACCGTCCCTTCACGTATGAAAAGGAAGTTCTTCGTTCTCATAAATACAGAGGGTTCTTTAAAGGTGAAGAAAAATCTCATCGTCTTAATAAATCCTACAAATGAAGGGCTTGATGAAGACAATGGTGACGACAAAGACATTTAAAATGTAAAAGCTCAGTGTCGCAAGAGCCTAAACTGCATGATGCTCCTGGCCCACACGAGCTTAAAAGGTGAACGACAAAAAAAAAAAAAATCTTCTGAACTACGTTCTGACTTGATCCCTTTTCTTAAGGGTATATAGGCAGCTTAAAGAAAACTTTAAGTTCAGTCCCAAAAAAAATAAATAAACAAAAAAGTGTGTCGCAACTACTAAGATATGACATACTAGGGGCAATACAAAAAAATTGAAGGTGTTCAATCCTATTGTCAATAGTAACGCTGAAAATTGAAGATGTTGCATCATTGTGAGGATGACACTGCAAGTTAAGTTCATACGAGGCCGCATCCACTCCAAATTCAAGAGGCTTCGTTACTTCCTCTAAAGGTTTGAGGGCTCCATCGTCGCTTCCTTTTAAAGTTTAAGGGCCTCGTCGTCGCTTCCTCTCAAAACTCGAGGACTTCGTCGTCGCTTCTTCTCAAAGCTCGAGGACTTCGTCGTCGCTTCTTCTCAAAGCTCGAGGACTTCGTCGTCGCTTCTTTTCAAAGCTCGAGGACTCCTTCGTCGCTTCTTCTCAAATTCTGAGGACTGCGTCGTCGCTTCTTCTCAAATTCCGAGTACTTCGTCGTCGCTTCTTCTCAAAGTCCGAGGACTCCGTCGTCGCTTCTTCTCAAAGCTCGAGGAATTCGTCGTCGCTTCTTCTCAAAGCTCGAGGACTTCGTCGTCGCTTCTTCTAAAAACTCGAGGACTCCGTCGTCGCGTCTTCTCAAAGCTCGAGGACTCTTTCGTCGCTTCTTCTCAAATTCTGAGGACTTCGTCGTCGCTTCTTCTCAAATTTTGAGGACTTCGTCGTCGTTTCTTCTCAAAGCTCGAGGACTCTGTCGTCGCTTCTTCTCGAAGCTCGAGGAATTCATCGTCACTTCCTTTTAAAGCTCGAAGAATCCATTGTCGCTTCTTCTCAAAGCTTCAGACTCCGTCGTCGCTTCTTTTCAGAGCTCGAGGGCTCCGTCGTCTTCAAAAACTCTGGTGGTGCGTCGTCTTCAAATACTCTGGCGGTGCTTCGTCTTTAAAATCTAGCCTCTGGCGACGGTTCGTCTTCAAAGTCTGGCCTCGGGCAGTAGTTCGTCTTCAAAGTCTCTGACGACACCTCGTCTTCAAAGTCTCTGGCGGCACTTCACCCTTAAAGTCTCTAACGACACTTTGGTTTCAAAGTCTGATGGCTTCGCTCCAGTTTTAATTCAAGCTTCCTTGGCTTCACTTTTAAGTTCTGGATTAAAAAAATGATTGAAAAAGAATTTTGTGATAGTAAAAAAAAAGAGAGAGAGCTAGATTGTCTATCTGAAGCCACGCAATTTCTGTCACTAGCAAGCAAGATATTTTAAACTACACTCATTTTTCAACACATTTTAAAGGCTTCGAATTGTAATTAATCTAAAGGCATCTATTCCTCAAAGACGAGCATCAAAATTTTCACACCAAGTTCAAGTTTGCTTGTCATGTTTCGAGTTCGCTCTCGAAGTGCTGAGTTCGCTCGTCAAGTTCTGACTTTGCTCGTCAAGTTCCAAGTCTGTTTGCTAAGTTCAGAGTTTTCTCGCAAGTTTCCAAATCCGCTCAGCAAGTTCCAAATTCGTTCACCGAGTTTCGAATTCGTTCGCCAAGTTCTGAATTCGTTCGCTAAGTTTTGAGTTTGCTCGTCAAGTTCTGAGTTCGCTCGCCAAGTTTCGAGTTTGGTCCTGCTCGTAAAGTTTTGAGTTTGTGTCCTGCTCGCCAAGTTTAGAGTTCGCTCGGCAAGTTCAGAGTTCGCTCGCCAAGTTTCGAGTTCGCTCGTCAATTTCATAGTTCGCTCGCCAAGTTTTGAGTTCACTCGCCAAGTTTCGAGTTCACTCGTCAAGTTCAGAGTTCGCTCGCCAAGTTTCGAGTTTGGTCCTCAAGTTTCAAGTTTGGTCCTGCTCGCAAAGTTTTGAGTTTATGTCCTGCTCGCAAAGTTTAGAGTTTGCTCCCAAGGTTTCAAGTTTGCTCGCCAAGCTCCAATTTGCTCGCCAAGTTAGGAGTTTGATCGTCAAGCTCCGAGTTCGCTCACAAAGTTTTGAGTTTGTGTCCTGCTCCCAAAGTTTCGAGTTTGCTCACCAAGTTTCGAGTTTGCTCGCCAAGTTTCGAGTTCGCTTGCCAAGTTTCGAGTTTGCTCGCCAAACCCCAATTTGTTCGCCAAGTTTCGAGTTCACGCTCGCTCACCAAGTTTGAGGAGTGTGCGTCTCTCTGCCAAATCAGGAGTTTTCGTTCATCTTCGTGTGTCTCTCTCTACCCAATCAAGAGTCGTCATTCATCGTCGTACGTCTCTTCACCAAAACAGAGTCATCGTTTTTCGTTGCACATCCCTCCACCAAGTTAGGAGGGATGCACCAAGTTGATGATGAAGCAGTCGTGAAAGTGAATCATCCCTCAGTGAGGAATGTAGTCACTTTCACCTTCAGGAGTGATGCACCAAGTTGATGATGAAGCGACCGTGAAAGTGAATCATCCCTCAGTGAGGAATATAGTCACTTTCACCTTCAGGAGTGATGTGCCAAGTTGATGATGAAGCGACCGTGAAAGTGAATCATCCCTTAATGAGGAATATAGTCACTTTCACCTTCAGGAGTGATGCACCAAGTTGATGATGAAGCGGTCGTGAAAGTGAATCATCCCTTCGTGAGGAATATAGTCACTTTCACCTTCAGGAGTAATGAGCCAAGTTGATGATGAAGCGACCGTGAAAATGAATCATCCTTCAGCGAGGAATATAGTCACTTTCACCTTTAGGATTGATGCACCAAGTTGATGATGAAACGGTCGTGAAAGTGAATCATCCTCTTGGTGAGGAATATAGTCACTTTCACCTTCGGGACTGATGCGCGAAGTTGATGATGAAGCGACCGTGAAAGTGAATCATCCCTCAGCGAGGAATATAGTCACTTTCACCTTCAGGAGTGAAGCACCAAGTTGATGATGAAGCGGTCGTGAAAGTGAATCAACCCTCAGTGAGAAATATAGTCACTTTCACCTTCAGAAGTGATGCACCAAGTTGATGATGAAGCGACCGTAAAAGTGAATCATCCCTCAGCGAGAAATGTAGTTACTTTCACCTTCAGGAGTGATATGCCAAGTTGATAATGCAGCGGTGGTGCAAGAGACGAAGCCGCGAGGAGCGTGAGCAATACACTCACCTCCAAAGCACGAACGACGAAGCTGCGGTGAGGATGAGAAATTCACTCATCCCCAATGTTGTGGGCGACAGAGCAACGGTGAGGATGAGCAATTCACTCATCCCCAATGTCGTGGGCAACAGAGCAACGGTGAAAATGAACAATTCACTCATCCCCAGTGTCGTGGGTGACAGAGCAACGGTGTCACCTCCACCAAAGTTGAGGAATGGAAGGAGTTTGATTAGCTCCAAACAAAATGGAAGGGGGCATCCTAGCTGCAACACAATAAAAAAAAAGAGAATTAAAAAAAGTTTGACGAGAAAATTTTGATTAATTTTTTTTAAAAAAAAGATAGAAAAATGAAAAAAAACAATAGTAAAAAAAATAAAGAAAATAAAAAAAATAAAGTCTACGAAAAAAGAACAAAAATAAAAAAAAACGTTGAAAAAAAAAGAAGAGTAAAAAATGCAAAAAAAATAATTAAAAAGGAAGGTTGAAAAGTTTGTGAGACCCCTTTTTCTTTTCTTTTTCCATTTTTTTCTTTCCTCTTCTTCAGTACGCCACCCTTCCCATTTCTCACTTTCTCTCTCCCCATCACTCTTTCACTCTCTGTCTCCCACTTTCTCTCTCTTTCACGTTCTTTCTCTTTCCCTCACCTTCTCTTCTCCCAACTTCGGCGACCCATGGTGGCAACTCATAGTAGCCGACGACAAGAGGCGCTCGACAACACGCACTCGATTGGACGACGACTTGTAGCGATTCGACCCACAGTAATCCGAATGGATTCATCGGCTTCGGAGATCTACGGCGGCTCATCGACTGGAATCGGTCTCTTGCGATTCGGCGAAAATAGTACAACTGGATCTCGTTAACGACAACAACGACACGATCAACTCAGCGACTGCGATGCTTCAATGCTTAGATCTTCGAGTATGAAGCTTCATCCAATGTTGCTCGAGAAAACTCTTGAATAGTATGGGTATATATAGGAAATCCTTGGAGAAGATTTGGGCGTCTTCTGTTGCTGAGGTTACATATAAATGTCAATAAAGTTCAAAGAACAATCTAAACCGAATTGGAAGATTTGATTTTAAGATGAAATTTTGAAAGTCAGAGAATGAATAACTCAAATTGAACTCATTGTTGCTTTTCAGTTTGAGTTTGGACTTTATTCTCAAAATTAAATGAATTTTAAAATGTGTATTCACGGTCAAATTTGAGAATAAATTTCAACTTATTCTGAGCTCTTCTCTTAATTAAAAAAATTGGGCTCACCTAAAAAAATTTTTTAAAAAAATCAAAGAATCAAAATTTCATGAAAAAGAAAAAAAAGTTCTTATGAGTTTTTTTTTTCTCTCTTTCAAAATTTTGATCAAAATTGAAATTTTAAAATTTTGGGCATACATCAAAGTTTTTGTCTATATTTTAAATTAAGTCTCTTTAACTTTGGATTTAACATAAATTTTCTTTTTGACTCAAAGCTAAATTTTGGCCATATTCCAAATTTAGCTCTTCCAAATTAAGCTTCTCAAACAAAAAATGTAACGACCCAAAACTTCAAGTGCCTTTACTCTATGTTTAAGATTGAATTTTTTTATGGAAACTAATTTAATCAAGCCTTGAAATTCTTATTTTAGTTTGAGTTTTGGCAAATTAAAGAGATGTCGTGGGTATAGTTATATATGAGTTAAGTTGGATTATTTAAATTGGTTAAGGGCCTTTTGTAGTTAAGAGATTGAAAAGGGGCAGTATTGTAATTTAGTAGAAAAGAGGATTAGGGTTTCAACCCTTGTTTTAGCACGCAATTCGAGGATCCTCACCCTTCTTCTCCATCCTTCAGTCACGACAGGGAGCCGTCCGACCACCCAACCTGCAGCTGTGCTTCTCGTCGTCGGCCATCAACACTCATCGCCGGTGGAGTCTCGGCGGACGGGGCCGCACCAACTGGGCGCCTTGCGTGTTATGCAGGTCGCCGTCGAAGCCAGCCACTCGACTCCCATGGCAGACCCGAATCCTAGCGGACGACGAACACGTCACTTAGTTCGCGTTTCGACTAGCCGAGCAGCAGATCTGGGCCGTTGATGCCATGACCGAGTAGTTCCATCACAGATCTGAGCGTCGCCCGGTGAGACTACGAGACCCACCCCGCCGGAAGCTTGAAGATGTGAAACTCCTACCGATTCGACTTTTGGTTCAACCGGTTCATCACTCCCTAAGTCGGTTCTTGAAGTCTCGACACCGATTCCATATAGATCGGCTAGTGGGCTTTCTGAATCTGACCTCCACGCGCCACCAGCACGCCGCCACCGACCGCCACGCGCCGCAGCCGTCTGGAAGAGAAGCAGTCGCCGGCTCACGGTTTGGTTCGAGCTTTTTGGGTTGTTTTTGACTGGTTTTCAGAGAGAAAAGATCGGTTCTGAATAGATCGGCTCACGAGCTTTGCAGATTTGGCTTCTACGCTCCGAAAGGCGCAACGACGCGCCGCCGCCCTGCCTCCACGCGCCGCCGTGCTCCGGCCACGCGCCGCCGCTCTCCAGATCTGGCAAATTGTCTCCGTTTCGTTCCCCGAGTCGTTTTCAAGTTGCTGTTAGTGGTAATCCGACCTAGTTATGGTCAAATTTTAAATATAAGTTTAGTTATGCATTTTAACTAAGGAACTAATGAAATTGATTTAGGAGGCTCGAGTTTTGAACACGATCGAATGGATTTTCGAGTCAGAGATCTAAACATAGGATATCTCGGAGCTAAGGCTATGGTAAGGGATCTTTTCTACAAATGATCTTGAAAAGAGGAGTAAACACGGTTTCTGAAAGATTTATTTTAAAAAGTTGAAATTCAAGAATTTATTTCAAAGAGTGAATTTCCAAAACTCAAGCTTAGGGCTGGAATTTAGAAAACGAATATTTCAAAGGGTTTTCCAAGGACTTTGAGTGAATGATTTTCAAAAGGTTTAGAAAGGAACTTGATGATTTAAGGGTTTGAGAGGACCCGAGCTGAAATGATTTCAAAGTATTTAAAAATGAGTCTTGACACAGTTATGCATAGTTCTGCATATTGAGATTTTCAGTTATGTCATTGTGCTAGTTATGCACCTTAAATTATAAACGTCTTATTTACTGATGATTGATTGACTAAAGTTATGAAAGTTATGTCATGATCTTAAGTTTTATGTGATTGTTGCATCATTCCTGAATGTATATGTATATGAGTTTAAAGAATGGGACCTCATGCATATTGTATGTATATGAACATGTCATGTAGGCTGTGGCAATTGGTCTCCTGAGAACTTATGCATGGTAAGACATGCATCAGAGACCCTATGGGTCAATATTACAGTGTCCATGAGGAGGACTCAATATTACAGTGTGTGAGGAGGACTCAAACTGCAGGGGTCCATGAGGACTCAAACTTATAAAGGGTCCATGAGGACTCAAAATGAAAAGACTCGTGTATTCTCAATTGACCACGCATAGCCAAAGAGGAAAAGTCATGATTTTATGAAAGAAAGTTTTAGGTCCCATTACAGAAAGCTTTATGATTTTAAAAGTCACGAGTAATAGTCATGTTTAAAAGTCAGATTTGAAGGAAAATCATATGCATGTGTTTGCATCTCCTGACCCCCCACTTACTGGGTATTTTATAATACTCACCCCTTTACCTTCGTTGTGTTTTCTCCGTTTTAAAATGTTTTCAGTAAAGGCGAGAGCATACCAAAGTAGTGGCGAGGATGCGTCTCTTGGCTCCATGGGAACCGAGTCATGAATTCCGCATCATTGATTTAGAAAGAATTTCTAAATGAGTATTGTCTACCGCTTATGTAACATTGAGTTTTGAAACTAGAGGCCGAACTGGGTTATGTTTCTTGTAAACGTTTTGTATTTCCATGGGATCCCAAATTAAATTGATTTTAAATCATCAACTGTTACTTATTTAGAATCAGTTAGGGCCTCGAATGCATGCATGAGTAGTAATGTCCCTAGGAATTGATGTTATAAAAGTAGGGGCGTTACAAAAAATTTTGAGTTTGGTTAAGTTTGTCTCAAACCAAATTTGGAGTAAGTTTTACCAAATTCAAACAAAAAATATTTGGGCAAAAATTTCAAAGTTTAATCCAATTTCAAAATTTTGGGATAGATTTTTGACCTTACCCAAATTTGTTTTGAATTAAAGTAGAAAATAAACTCTACTAAATCCAAATTAAATTTTATACTAAAAAAAATCAAAATATTGACTCAAATTCATATTTTGATAAATTGGCATAAAAAAAATTATGTGTCAAAGAAAAAAAATAAAGTCATGAGCCAAATTTCATATTTGATTAAATTGACACATCAAATGGAATTCAAACTAGGATCAAACCTCATCCAAATTAGAGCAAACCTCTTAAGTCTTGATTCCAAAATAACTTTTTCGAAATTCACACACAAATAATTTTGCATAAATTTCGAAAAGGGGGCATTTGTTGGAATAGAAATTTTGACAAATCCAAACTTGCCACGTCATCACCCAACAAGTTATGTTTAATTAGGGATTAATTAAATTTATAAGAATCCCTAAATTAAATTATGACAAATCCAGGTACATATTTGGGCCCTTTAAGATTTTGAAGGATAAAACCAATATTGAATGCCCAAATTAGCAAAGTCTAGCCCAAGAAAGTTGGTCCAAAGTCCAAGCCCAATTCAGAGACGAGGCCCAAGAAATCAACTAGGCGAAGTCCAGAAGCGAAGACCCAAATCATCCAAGCCTAGCCCAAGGTCCAACATCAACAAGGTCTGGTGCAGAGGTGAAGGCCCAAACCAGCCAAACCCAGTCCTAAATGGATGACCCAAAGTCGATCAGGCCCAAGCCAAATGGTTGGCCCAACTTCAATCGGGCCCAATCCAACAACCCCAAGCCCACTTGGAGGCCCAGAGGAACTCTATAAATACAGACATTCCTCCTTCATTTTCAAGGTTCAGAAATTGGAGACTCCAGAGAGAATTCATAAACAAGAAGACTCTATGCATTCTTAAAGATCAAACACTCCCTGAACGAAGAACACTGCTTCGAAGATCAAGAACACTTCTTCAAATCTGAAGAACAATGCTTCGAATCAGAAGAACACCTCTTCGAATCTAAAGAATCCGTTGCAACTTCAATCTCGAGAACAAGCTTTGTAGCCTCGAGTAAACATATGAGGTTCAGAAATTGGAGACTCCAGAGAGAATTCAAAAACAAAGCTGTGAAATCTCTAGAAGCTCCTGAAGATAAAACACCATTTGAACGAAGAACGCTTTAAGAGAATCGTCAAGAACACACCACAAATCCATTGAAGTTTTCAACATCGAGAACAAGCTATTTCAGCCCTCGAGAAAAGCTACAAGCCGAAGACCTTCAACACGCTACAAGCCGAGGATCTTCAACAAGTTACAAGCTATAAGCCGAAGACCTTCAACAAGCTACAAGTCGAAGGCCTTCAGCAAGCTACGAGCAAAGACTTCAGCTTTCTACACTTGAAAACAAGCTAAAAAGCCCTCAAGACAAATCTACGTTCGAGAACAAGTTATTTCAACCCTCGATCCAAGCACATAAGAGAGAATCAGAGGATTAAATACTAGAGATTGTACTCACAATTACCTGAAATCAATACAACACAAATTCATTTACACGTGTCTCATTTCCATTCGCTGGTTGAAATATCATGTGAACAACCATGATCTTAGAAACTTAGAGAATAAAGAGTTTTCCCTTAGTGGTCGTGTTCTTCAAAATTCAAAAAAGATATTGGAATTGGCAGTTGGTGTGAATTGCAGAAAAGTTCTTTGATGCTGTAGAATTTTCAAAAGCCAAAAGGTAAATTTTTTTTAAAACTTTTTAATTTAGAATTTATTTTTGGACATAGATGCAATTATTTGCCAATGTACTGGTATTTTAGAAATCAGTATCAATGCGATAGATCCAATTGCCTTCCGCTGTTATTGGTTTATCGAAACCTTCAATTGGTATTAGAGAGAAGTCGTATTCTTATATTTTTTTCAAAAATTTGCGTTGGCTTTTGGTGGGATAAATTGCATATATGGATTGCCATTACACTGTTTAGAAATTTTTTGGCCCTAGGTTTACAGTCTCATTGATTGAATACCCTTGTGTTTTTGGGCATTTTTGTATAAATTGAGTATGTAATTGGTCATGAGTCGTTCGAAGCGAGAAACAAAGAATTTTGGAGCCAATTTTTTTGCAGAATACAAAAGGCATTCTGTGTAACGCCCCTACTTTTATAACATCAGTTCCTAGGGACATTACTACTCATGCATGCATTCGAGGCCCTAACTGACTTTAAATAAGTAAAAGTCGATAGATAAAAATCAATTTAATTTGGGATCCCATAGAAATACAAAACGTTTACAAGAATCATAATTAAGTTCGGCCTCTAGTTTCAAAACTCTGTACTACGTAAGCGGAAGACAATAATCACTTTAAAAGAAATTCTTTCTAAATCATGGATGCGGAATTCATGACTCGGTTCCCATGGCTTCTGTAGCGCATCCATGCCACTCGCCTGGTATGCTCTCGACTTTACCTGAAAACATTTTAAAACAGAGAAAACACAACAAAGGTAGAGGGATGAGTATTATAAAATACCCAGTAAGTGGGGGTCGGGAAATGCAAACACATGCATATGATTTTCCTTCAAATCTGACTTTTAAACATGACTATTATTCGTGACTTTTAAAATCATAAAGCTTTCTGTAATGGGACCTAAAACTTTCTTTCATAAAATCATGACTTTTTCTCTTTGGCTATGCGTGGTCAATTGAGTCTACCTGAGTCTTTTCATTTTGAGTCCCTCACAGACCCTTTATAAGTTTGAGTCCCTCACAGACCCCTGTAGGTTTGAGTCCCTCACAGACCCCTATAAGTTTGAGTCCCTCACAGACCCCTGTAGGTTTGAGTCCTCACACTGCACCCTCGTAATATTGACCCATAGGATCTCTCGATGCATGTTTTACCATGCATAAGTTCTCAGGAGACCAATTGCCACAGCCTACATGAAATGTTCATATACATACAATATGCATGAGGTCCCATTATTCAATCAGATATATCTATGCATTCATAATGATGCAACGATCATATAAATCATAAATCATAGCATGACTTTCAATCATAAATCATAAATACGTTTGCAATTAAAATACGTATATATATCCAACACAATGGATGTATATGAAAGA
This sequence comes from Trichosanthes cucumerina, assembly GCA_036507285.1. NCBI lineage: Eukaryota > Viridiplantae > Streptophyta > Magnoliopsida > Cucurbitales > Cucurbitaceae > Trichosanthes > Trichosanthes cucumerina. The sequence continues at coordinate 21,638,288 of CM071844.1, forward strand.
TCTCAGATTACATAACTATACATGATCAGATCAAAATTCATTCCAAATACTTTGAAATCATTTCATTTTGGGCCCTCTCAACCCTTAAATCTTTTGGATTCATCTCCAGTTAAAGAGTGAAATACTTTTCTAAATTCTGTCTTTAGATAAATCTTGAAATCCGTTCTTTTTAAACTAATACTTTTGGAAACATATTTACTTCCCTTTTAAAATAATTTATAGAAAAATCCCTTACTTTAGCTCGAAGCTCCTTACATTCCGTTTCTAACTCAAGGTTTCGCTTAGTCGAGCTCGATAGTCGAATCCCCTAAATCAAATTCATCAATTCCTTAATTAAAATACATAATTAGAAACTTATTTTGAATTCAATCATAGTTAGGCTAAGTTACCACAAACGGACGCTTAAAACGAACTCGGGAAACGAAATTGATCGGGTCGGGCTGACTCCGGCGAGCGGCGGCGCGTGACCGGAGTGCGGCGGCGCGTATGGCGGCGCGTCTTGACGCGTGGAGTACAGATCTGGGATGCCCACTTGTCGATCTACTCGGAACCGACGCTCTCACCCTCAAAACCGATCTAAAACCCGACGAACCGTTTGAACCAAACCCAAGACCCACTCGTAGACCGGCGGCTGAAGGTAGGTGGTTGCAGATCTGGAACCGGCGGCGGAGCTTGGTGATTCCTTCCGATGATGCAGGTCTGTAGAGGTCGAAGATCGCACGGCCGCGAGCTCGATCGCAGCCGCCGGCGGCTCGGGTTCGCAATGCGGAAACCACTACGGCGCTGCGGATCCGGCGAGATATCGGTTTGCGTGGCGTTCGGCGAGAGCACGGCGGCGTCGCGGTTGCGGCGCTCGACTTCGAATGGTGGCGCGTCGGTTGGGCGCTCGGACTCGACTTGCAGCGAGACGACGACCCGACTTGCAGACGGTCCTAGCGGCGATGACGACGGTGCAGGCTTCACTCGACTAGAGAGGCGCGGCGCTCACGCGAGTTCCGGCGAGGACTCAGCGACGAGCAGAGACGATTGATGGTTGGCGGCTTGGCATTCGGAGGACGGTGAGGGGATGCTCGCCGGCGGGAGGGGTAGGCGTGAAGGTGGGTTGAGAGGAAGAGGATGAGGTCTTCGTAGAACGTGCCCCTCAAGAATAGAAACCCTAATTTCAATATTTACTAAACTGCCCTTTGTTTTAAGAAAAACCTCAAGAATGCCCTTAACTTAATTAAATAATCCAATTCATATATATATGGTTAAACCATATGTATATATTGGCTTAAAATTGCCATACTTAACAAGAATTAATAAACTTCGAAGCCCGATTAGTCAAATTCCATTAAATTAATCCCAAAAACAACCTAAGAGGTACTTGAAATCTTGGGGCGTTATAATCTTCCTCTCTTAAGAACTTTCGTCCTCGAAAGTTTCTAACCTTGTAATACTTTGGGAAAGTTTGCTCACACCCGCTCCACTCGGTTACGATGAGTCTTCGATCCTTGTGCAAGAATTAGCACTAGCTGCTCCTCAAGTATCACACCTTAGCGTAAACTTATTACCCAACGGTCTCATAACTTTTAACTTGGGCTCGCTCTCTTCACTGGAGTCTTTCTACTAAGGCCTACATAACTGATGCCCTTGACTCGAATTCTAAATTTGGAAAGTTCTAGATTCAAATTCTAAGATAACTCGGGATATTTAGCTCGTATTTCCTTCTCTAGTCCTTTAATTAGTTTCTTCTGTTTTGTGATTTTAGAGAGGAACTCTTTGCTAAAACCATTACAATGTTGTTGAGTCACAAAATCCTCTTTAAGGTTTGCTGCACTAGCCACTAGAATTCATTTCAAGACATGACTAGATCATTCCGATCGACCATCGTTTCCATAACTTTAACGCCTTTCTAAGAGATGTGACTTCAAGGATAATTTAGCAACTTTGTTCGGTTGTTCGAGACTCTTCACATTAATGGTTAACCTTTCGCTACTCTCAACGACCTTTTAGTAAACGCTGCAGTGGCGATCTCACTTGCGTATTTAATTAACTTTGGGGGTTTATATTGAAATCCATAGCTCGTTGAAAGTTTCAAGTCACGGTAGGAGTAACTCAAACTTAGGTCTCATTTGGTTGTCGTGACACATGAAATGTTCTCAGACAACTCTGTCATTCTTATTACAAGAATGCCCCAAAAATTTCAAGAAAGATAACTGCGTAGAATTACAACAACAACAATGCCAAAACTTTCTTTAACACCTATTTGATAGAAATTGCACTTCTAAAATCAGACAGCCAACCAATCATACCTCCAGCTTCATTTCATGATTACTCAGAGTGCAGAACACACGATACATAGGAATGTTGGACAATAAAAAATAAGTAGAACTCAATCGCTTTAATTGTAAACAATGACTCTTTAAAGACAAGAAAATTTAAACCAGGTTACCACCTTAACTTTAAAACAAACTTTAAAAGAGTGTAATGAAATCCTCTTGACTTACCCTACTTTAGAGTCTAAACAATTATAGGTTATCGCATTAAGTGACAGAATTTTCATTGCAAGTTCTAGGAGTTAGAATGATCCTTTTAAAACGAGTTATTCATGATACAACTCGTTCTCTATCTCTTTTAATCTTTCCTCGGCCTATGGCGCAACGCAACAGTCATTCATATTACTCCCCTTTAAAATAATTCACTAACATCAACTTCGATACTATGCGCTCTCGCGAAAATGAAATTAGTCCTTTAAGACTCATTCTCCCATTTCCTTCCAACTCCTTAGATATCATGTTCAGGTGATCACTCGATTGTAATTAAATTCTCTTATCCCCCATAGGGTTGGACACTTTAGAATGGCATTCACTATACCCTTTAACTTTTCCTTCTCTTTTGTCGTGGAATCCTAACGTTCAGACTTTGAACACAAATACTTTACTTAACACCTCTAGACTTCGACTTTTCAAGAAATTTATAGTATTCCTCTTCCAAGGTTCTACTTACGGAACTTAGTTGTTCAAAGTTTCATGGAAGGCTTTCACATCGCAATGTCCACTCTTTCCCTCTTTTGTCCAAACTAGCTCTTTTAATAGCGTGCAGTTGAGTGTCTAATCTTGACCAAATTTCTCTTAAGCCTTACATCTTCAACTCAGACATTTCCTTTCTAACACCAAACACCTAAGGTCACCTATTCGTCTCCTCCTAGCTCAACAAATTTCATTATGCGCATCTTTTGAAATTTACTTGGACACGTAGCTCCTAGGTGACCATTCAACTACTTTCACCTCTTAGAACTTACTCTTCCTCCTTTTGTCTAAAGCAATCCTTCCAAATTGTCCTCTCTCGCTCTTCTTAGACTTGGTTTAACTGGAATGTCTCCAGCAACTTAATCACAACAATGTTTTACTCTTTTCTTAAGCACTAAATCCATCAAGTCTATAAACATTAGGGGTACTTAAGTCAAATCTCTATAATTTTCATGATGTTCGTAAAGTGATCTGAAAGTCGTTTCGAAATATCTAATCCCTGGTTCATGACAGGCGCTAACTTGACTCCAAAATCACCTTAAGGGACACTGTGCTACTCAGATCTTTTTGGTGGAATAGGTCGTTCATCCAAAGACGAAAAAGATTTATTCTTAGCAACAACTTTCCTTCTACTTCTCATCTCCTATGCACAAGCATAAGGATACACCTTTCTTCTTTCTTTACGCACCACACTACTACTTCTTATGGCGATGAACTACTATTAACTCTTATATAGAAGGTTATGTACCTACGATTTGAATTCTTTTACTTTCTCGGAGTATTCTGTAAGGAGTATTAAAAGTCACCAAGTACTTTCACTTTAACTTCGTGTTTAAGTCTACCTCTTGTGTTAAGGATAACCTTAAAATATCAAACTTATTTTATCTAACACCAATGAATTGTTCTTCGTGCTTACTTTCTTTAAACTCGACTTCCTCCTCTTAGACAAATTGAGGACTATCTCAACTACTTGTACCATTGTAGTTCTAATGTCCATTTCTCTAAAATCTCACTTAAGAACATTAGCCTAACCTTTATTAAATAGACCCTCCGCTTTTCACTCTAATGGTCGCTCGACCACTACAACTATACACTTTACTAATTCAAATGGGTTCTCACGACAACTTCTACGTAACGAAGAAGGGATTCAAAGCACTCTCCTCTATTAACCTAATCCTCTCTCCTTAATCCTCCGATCGGGAAAAGGAAACTTTACTACATAAGAGTTCGAGGTTAACACCTCATGTTATCTCTTTCAAGTTGTACACATATATCTAGTCCAACAGGTAGAAATTAGTGGCACGGTTCCTTATACACATTCCACAAGCTTGAATACACAAGTGATCATATGAATGTCAATTCGTGCACAAGTTTCTGGAGTCCCGACGATCAATTCTCTTGTGTTCTCAAACTAAAACTCTAACTCCTTACTTTTCTTCTTTGCACTTGTCTTTATTAAGTTTACTTAGTTTATGGTATCGCTTTGAAACTTCGTATCATGCCTACCTGCAGTAACACATTAATTGTGTATAACCCTGTGGCTTTCCTATCAGAGCAATGGTATAAATAAAATCGAACTGTTTCAAGTATTTTGAAAAAATTAATTTTCATTTCAACATTAACAATCTATTTTTCCCTTTACATCTCGAGCCCATTTTCAAAAACACCCTTGCTCTCTTTACTTTTCAACTCCTTAAATACTATAGTTATGTATTCACTTGAAGATGAAGGGACTTTATTTAGGAACCAACAAAGGCGAGAACTCCAAAGTGGTACGTTTACTAAATCTCATACCTTTTTATCCAATTGTTCTAGCATGAATGAATGAGACCACTAACCTCTTACCGAACACACTCAAACTTTGAACTTCTCATGAGTAGTCTTAACTTTTATTATTGAAAACTATACTTAAGTAATCTAGTTGCTTAGCAACCTTTAACACTCTAACCTCTTAAGTCTTACTCTTCACTCCCTTGGTCAAAGCGGACCTTTTAATAACCCAAAACATGTGTTTTATGGCTATAAAACTTCATTTTTAGCGTAAACATTCTTAACTCAAACATTTTCCTTTCTATCGTCAATAGTAGGGATCACATGTATTCTCTTTCCTTTCGGCGTAAAATCACGTCAACTTTACGACATATACACATATAGATTCACATATAAGCATTTCCTTTATGCATTTCCTTTTTTTTATAGACATATAGTTTAACTCATACATTCTCATTCTTTCTTAGTTTGGAAATTCATTAAACTCGATTTTTATATAAAATAACTTTCCATAGAATACCTAATTTTGTTGTCATGAACAAATAAAACTTTAGTTCAGAGGCATACCTGGCGGTGACTTGGAGTTGCTACTTAGCCATGGGATACTTGTTGCTTACTCTGTAAGCGAGTCTACAAGACCTATAACCTTGGGCTCTGATACCAACTGTAACGCCCCTACTTTTATAACATCAGTTCCTAGGGACATTACTACTCATGCATGCATTCGAGGCCCTAACTGACTTTAAATAAGTAAAAGTCGATAGATAAAAATCAATTTAATTTGGGATCCCATAGAAATACAAAACGTTTACAAGAATCATAATTAAGTTCGGCCTCTAGTTTCAAAACTCTGTACTACGTAAGCGGAAGACAATAATCATTTTAAAAGAAATTCTTTCTAAATCATGGATGCGAATTCATGACTCGGTTCCCATGGCTTCAGAGCGCATCCATGCCACTCACTGGTATGCTCTCGACTTTACTCAAAACATTTTAAAACAGAGAAAACACAACAAAGGTAGAGGGTGAGTATTATAAAATACCCAAAGAGTGGGGGTCGGAAATGCAAACACATGCATATGATTTTCCTTCAAATCGACTTTTAAACATGACTATTATTCGTGACTTTTAAAATCATAAAGCTTTCAGTGTAATGGGACCTAAAACTTTCTTTCATAAAATCATGACTTTTTCTCTTTGGCTATGCGTGGTCAATTGAGTCTACCCGAGTCTTTTCATTTTGAGTCCTCACGCACTTTTATAAGTTTGAGTCTCTCACCGACCCTGTAGGTTTGAGTCCTCACGCACTCCCTATAAGTTTGAGTCCCTCACAGGACTCCTAGGGTTTTGAGTCCTCATGCACCCTGTAATATTGACCCATAGGGTCTCTCGATGCATGTTTTACCATGCATAAGTTCTCGTGAGACCAATTGCCACAACGTACATGACATGTTCATATACATACAATATGCATGAGGTCCCATTATTCAATCGGATATATCTATGCATTCATAATGATGCAACGATCATATAAATCATAAATCATAGCATGACTTTCAATCATAAATCATAAATACGTTTGCAATTAAAATACGTATATATATCCAACACAATGATGATATGAAAGATCTCGGATTACATAACTATACATGATCAGATCAAAATTCATTCCAAATACTTTGAAATCATTTCATTTGGGCCTCGCAACCCTTAAATCTTTTGGATTCATCTCCAGCTAAAGAGTGAAATACTTTTCTAAATTCTCGTCTTTAGATAAATCTTGAAATCCGTTCTTTTTAAACTAATACTTTTGGAAACATATTTACTTCCCTTTTAAATAATTTATAGAAAAATCCCTTTACCTTAGCTCAAGCTCCTTACATTCCGCTTTCTAACTCAAGGTTTCGCTTAGTCGAGCTCGATAGTCGAATCCCCTAAATCAAATTCATCAATTCCTTAATTAAATTACATAATTAGAAACTTATTTTGAATTCAATCATAGTTAGGCTAAGTTACCACAAACGGACGCTTAAAACGAACTCGGAAACGAAATTGATCGGGTCGGGCCGACTCCGCGTGCGGCGGGCGCACAGAGTGGCGGCGCGCGCTTTGACGCGTGGGAGTACTGATCCGGGATGCCCACTTGTCGATCTACTCGGAACCGACGCTCTCACCCTCAAAATCGATCTAAAACCCGATGAACCGCTTTGAACCAAACCCAAGACCCACTCGTAGACCCGTGGTGAAGGTAGGTGGTTGCAGATCTGAACCCGCATGAGCTTGGTGATTCCTTCCGATGATGCAGTGTGCAGAGGTCGAAGAGATCGCACGACGGCCGAGCTCGACTGCAGCCTTCGACGGCTCGGGTTCGCAATAAAGCAGAACCACTACGGTTGCGCAGATCCGGCGAGGATATCGGTTTGTTTGCGTGGCGTTCGGCGAGGCACGACGGCGACGCGCGGTTGCGCGCTCGACTTCGAATGGTGGCGTCGGTTGGGCGCTCGGACTCGGCTTGCAACGGAGACGACCTCGACTTGCGAGACGGTCCCAAGCGCGGCGGACGTGCGGCAAATTTCTCGACTAGAGGCGTCACGGCGCTCGCGCGAAATCTGCGGCGGGGACTCCGGCGAGTCTGCGCAGACGATTGATGGTTGGCGGCTTGGCATTCGGAGGACGGTGAGGGGATGCTCGCCGGCGGGAGGGGTAGGCGTGAAGGTGGGTTGAGAGGAAGAGGATGAGGTCTTCGTAGAACGTGCCCCTCAAGAATAGAAACCCTAATTTCAATATTTACTAAACTGCCCTTTGTTTTAAGAAAAACCTCAAGAATGCCCTTAACTTAATTAAATAATCCAATTCATATATATATGGTTAAACCATATGTATATATTGGCTTAAAATTGCCATACTTAACAAGAATTAATAAACTTCGAAGCCCGATTAGTCAAATTTCATTAAATTAATCCCAAAAACAACCTAATAGGTACTTGAAATCTTGGGGCGTTACATTCTGCATTGAGATTTTTTTGCAGAATTCGATATAGAAGGTGTTTTGTGTCGTAAGATTTAGTCCGATTTTGAAAGATTTTGTATGGGTCGACCTTGTTTTGTCTGGTCTGTTTTTTAATCAAATTAATGTAATTTTATTTATTTAGGAGCCAAAAATTCTAGTCTATATGGTTATTTATTGTTTTATGAATGTCATTTAGCCAAATCTCACCTTAGGATAAGCATGTTTCATGCATAATTTATAATATAAGAGTTATATTATATATAGAAATGAATATTCTAAGTTTTAATTTCCTTAATTAAAATAATTGTTATATTAATTAAAGAAAATTACATTGTCATGCATATTCATATAATGTTTATTCTTTCTATATCTTAGCTTCATTATATAAATATGCATGTGAATATGTTTTTTTTCATGAGTGATTTAATATAAAGTGTTATATTAAATATATGAAAATTGAAAAGCATGTTGCATGACATTACATATTTTAATATAAAATGTTATATTAAATAATATGAAACATTGTTTTTAATTCATGTAAATGGTGATCAACCAGGGTCGTTACAAAGGATGTACTGTTGAAGAAATTGTCCCCACTCAGTACGAACTTCATCAACCTCAACTTGAGTATATTTCTTTTTTTTTATAAACTGCAAGGACAAAACCTATAGTTATATTTATATATCATTGAAAGTTATTTAAAATAATTCATAAAGTAATTCATATATAGTTTGTATCATACCATCTCTTTAAAAGAATTAATCTGTTGATCCATCACAATATCCCTCATAAATTTCATAACATAATATCTACATTCTACATTTCCAGATTAACGAGGACTCTATACAAATATTAAGTATTACAACATGAATAAAAATAAAATAATGAGATAACTTTTATCAATGTAATGAAAGAAAATACATACTTTGAGGTTTCCAAATATAATTCATCTTTTCCCCCTTCAATTTTGCTTTAGATCTAAATATCTTTATTGCCCTATTTTAAAAAATAATCAGAACAAAAATTTTAACTACTTACATGTTTACAAGTGTTTTAACCTTGTCATGAGTAACACATTGCAATGAATCTAACAAATACGCAACATCTTCATATAAATCTAGTATAACCAATATCCAATGATATCTATACAAATTATATAATTTATACAAAATGTTATCATACACTATACAATATAAATAAATGTAAAAATATATAGTACATACCCAACATTTATTGGAATAATGACAAATTGTTTTGGTTTGACCTGAAGCAATCTTGATGCTAAAATACGAATACGACTTTCTAAATTTCCGATGTTGCTACCAAGTGAGCTCAACTCTACAAATAAATATTTGTAAATTGCATTAAGTTGAACTAATACAGTATACAAATATCTGTAAAACATATATACATATTAGTACAAACTAAAACATTAATTATATGGATAGAAATATATTCTTATTAATAGTAAAACTTAAACTTGCCCCATATAGAGTAAGATACATTTTGTTGCTATTGCTTCCATTGTGCAAAAATGAAAAATATCCTCATCATAATAAAAAAGTTCAACTCCATTTGCACTTTTTTTGAATTATGTGGAATATTCACTAATTTTGCATACTTATATAATGGTCTTAATGATTCAGGTAATGTCGATAAATCAATGGTGGTAGATGACATATTTTCCATCTTAGGAGGAGACAACTATAAAAAAAAAGTTAATTTTTTCCTAAATACATAAATTAAAGTTAATTAACTACTTTTGTATAATTAAATAAACATAAACATAGAATATAGAGAAACAAAGTTCTAAAGAATTTGTACAACACTTGAAATATAATAGTACCTTTTGCTTCAGGAGCACAATGTCGTCTTCAGAATCTCGTAGTTGAGGAACTGTCATAATTCCCCTCTTTAGTTCATCAAACTCTTCCTTTAAACATCGAATCTCGTTCTGATATTTCTTGATAAGATTCTCAATAATCTGTAGGTTAGAGAAATCAACTACATTTTTTACCAAGTTACTAACAGATTTAACAATCAACATGAATTTAGAAGTAAATAAGTTGTCTATTAAATAAAAATTATGCCTTATTTTTTGTTGCTTGAATTTCAATGTGTTTTGCAAGATGTGCAAATTTCAATGTATTAAGTGTCTCTTCTGAACTACTTGATGTTGGAGTAACTGTGCATATAAGCTGTAAATACAACAACAGATGAATGAACAAATATGATTTATTTCGCTAATAAAATATGAAAAACATTTTTGAATGTTTTTAATATTCATTCAAATAATAAGGTATAAAAAGCCTTACAGATACACGCTCATGACCTCTAAGTGAAAACGGAAGAAGTCTGGTAAGTTTAGAGTCTCGGTATGGTATATGATTGGCCTTTGCATCTGTTAGCTTTGATATTACCTGACACCAGGAATCACCATCAACCAAGTTAATGCCCTTTACGCCAAATGACGAATCATCATTGATGGTAGAGTCAAATAAATCCAACATGACAGCCAGAGCTGTGAGAGAGTACTAATGGTGGGTACCAATCGACTAAATTTGAATTAGATATATCACTAATTAGTCATAAGAAAATGAGTGATAACTAGAATTATTTTCAAGCTTGGAAAGTTTTTTCTGGACTCCATACTAATCTTGGCGAAAAAATATATAATATTAGTTTCTTTACAGGAAAAGGTATCAAGTCAATAAGATGCTCAAATAAATAAAAGTAAATAAGACCTCATGTCATTACATGTAAGGACCCTACTTTTAATAACTATCTTTCTAAGGGTCATTACTATCATGCATGCATTTGAGCCCCTAAATGACTTTAAATAGATAAAACTTGATAATTAAATTCACTTTAATTTGGGATCCCATAAAAATACAAAACATTTAAAAATATAAATAAGTTCGGCCTCTAGTTTCAAATCTCTGTAATACATAAGCGGAAAACGGTAATCTTTTTAAATTACTTTCTAAAACATGTGTGCGAAAAACTATGACTTGGTTCCCATGGCTTCTGTAGTGCATCCCTGTTACTCGACTGGTATGCCCTCGCCTTTACCTGAAAATATTTTAAAAACGGAGTTTTTCTTCTCCTTCTTTTACTTCTTTTGTTTATCCTTGTTTGTAAAGATTGTTGGTTATTCTTCAAGTGAGAGGTTGTATGGATTATGTCATTTAACTATCAAATAGGCTCACTTAAAGTCCAAGTTGAAGATTGAAATAAAGTCCAAGAGAAGCTCATAAGAAAATGAAGTGTGTGTAAGGGCTCTATAGTGCAAGTGAGTTTGCTGCCACGATGCTGGAACTAACATTGTATGTGAAATCGCTAGTAGATGCCTTAGCACCACAATAGCCAATAATTATATCGCGTACATGGTGTAAATGGTGTAAAATACTAGAGTTGTCCATCTATATGTATAAGGAGCCCTTTCAACAAATCATTTGTGACATTCAAAGAGGTACATTGTAAGCCCTAAACCCTATTCTCTTTTATCATTGAGCACTCGTTCATGATGTTTTGAAGTATGCAAAATCGTATAGGTTGCACTAAACGATGTCGTGATCGAATTTGGGAATCTATTGAATTTGGAGCTACAATGTGTCTAAACTTCATAAAGGGATAGGTAAACATTGAAATAAGCATATTAAAAGTTTCATTGAAGTAAGTTCAAATCATTAGCAATTCGGAGAAGTTTTAGGTGCATCATGTATTGAATGGAAGATCATATGTCTCACAGACTTGGGATAAGTTGGCTAAATGCTTAGGGTTTCTTTACACACTTATTTTGGTGTTTTAAAAAAAAAAAAAAATGAAATGAAGTGAAGGATAAAAGGAAAACAAGGAAGGAAAAGCTCAAACCATTTTGGTTTGGTTTGCTTTAAAAAGAATGAAGAAAATGAAATGAAATGAATGGATATAATATTGTGTTTTGTTTTGTTTAGGAAATAAAAGGAAAGAAAAGAAAAGAAAGAAAGGGATAAAGGAAAGGACAAGAAAAGGAAAAAGAAAAGAAAAGCAAAAGGAAAAAGACAAACTTTGCCTCCTTGGTTTATAAAATGGCTTTATCTTCTCAATTTTCTTCTTCATTTATCAAAACCAAAGTTGAAGCTTCGTGGGAGAAGGAGAAAGGAAGAAAAAGGAAGCCATTTTCGTGAGTTTGGAGCTGGAATTGCAGAAGAAAGAAGGAGAACTCAAAGCTTAACTATATAGCAGCAAGGTGATCAACTCAGACCAGTTCTGATGTTTTGGTCTTTTCGAGCTCAATAAGAAGAGGTAAGAGTTGAGTTTTTGATACATGAAAGTTAACTCAATTTGGAACAAAATTTGTGAAGGAAGCTCGAGCTAATACTGAAGTTAACTTACTGTTTTGTTAAGAGGAAGACAGAAGACAGAATTTGCTGTCAAATCTGGGAAGTCTCTGATGTTTTGGTTGTTCTGATCTGTATTCTTGGAGTTAGAAGCTCTAATTGGTATGGTTAGAAAGCTTATTCAATTTCCTACAAGTTTCGTGAAGGAATCGTGAGAAGAAAATGATTGGAAGATGTTGTAATCTTCAGGTTAAGTTTCGGGTTGCAGCAGGAAGTGAAATCTGGAACAGCAGCAGATTCATTTTTGGGGTTAAGCTACTGAGGTAATTTCTAACCAATACGTTAGGAATCTCATTTTCATGTCTTCATAAGAGTTTTAGAGGGTTCAAAAAGGAAGAGTTTGGTATAAATTACATTATTTTGGGATAAGTAATGAAGAAGTTATGGCTGTCTGAATTCAGGGCAGAAAAATATGAAAATGCTGGAAATTTGAATGTGTGTTTTCTTGCAAGTTTTAAGGTCAAAAATCATGAGCTCGAGGTTCTAATGATTGATTTGGCTTGTTTGACAGGCCAAGAGCAAATAGGTCAAGTTTACAAGCCAAGGTTCCAATTCTAATACTGTGAGTGACTCTATCTTAGAACTATGTTTGACCTATGTTTTTCTTCATGAACATAAGTGTTGATAATTACATCTTGTTTGAACTAGTTGTGAATGGCTTCATGGAGTTTTCTAACATAAGGTTCATGATGGAACCTAAGCATGCTTTGAATTAGTTGTAACTATAAATCAAAGTATGGAAACTAAATTATGAAAGTATGCTTTCCTTTAGAGAATGTTTTGTGTAAATCCACTTGGAAACATATTTGGATGATAATATGAAATTGTCAAGAAATTGTTGTATGTGTTATAAAGACATGATTTCCATGGTAAACAAGTTATGCCTTGATCTTGATTAACCCCTAATACTGAAGGACATTCGAGAAGGTACTTAGGGGAATGAATCATGATATCCCGATCTTCAAGGACAATGAGAAGGTATCCGGAAGTAAATGATTTTACCTAAATACCGAAGGACAATGAGAAGGTATTTGGGTAGTATATGGTTTTACCTTAATACTCAAGGACATAGAGAAGGTATTAGGGAAAACCAAACGACTAAAGGTATTCCACGTGCACGTGAGAGAGAGAGAGAGGTATGAAACTTATTGGAATAAATGTAACTCTACCACCTCTATGGTTTGATGTGGAGTCATGTCATGTGTTTTATTGTTATGAGCTATTATATTATTGATCTATCTACCCTCGATAAGTTAGTACATTTCGAGTTGTGTGCTATGCACAAGTGGTGACTTAAAACCCAGTAAATTGGAAGCATGGTTGTTTATGTTTACAAACAAATGTTAAGCTATGTTCTACTTATAATCTGCCATTATTATGATTCACCTGTGAGCTTATAATGTTTTAAAGGTAGACACTCACTGAGCTCTTTAGCTCATTCTTTCAATGTTTTCAAACCTTTTCAGGTAGAGATCGAGCTCCTGGTACCTGACATCCTGCCATAGTCTGCTAGAAGTTCATAAATTGTTAGTTTGTACGTGGCTGGTGTTGTATAGGAAGTTGGTATGTAGCTAAAGAAGTCTGGTACATTAGCGGTTGTATAAACAATGAGTTGTCTTGTGTTGTTTTGATGCACTTGACTTTTAGTTTCCAAGAGAGACTTATGAAGGGTTTCTCCTTGTGTATGTTTAATAGTTGTCCAGTTTCTGTTGTGTTATGTTAAAATGTTCCATATGCGAACATAGTATGTTTATCAGGAATACAGGGTCAGCAGGTATTGTTAAGAGGTAAACAATGTCTGTTGGTTTCACGCCGCCTTTCGGGCTAAGTAGCAGGTAGTTCGGGAGGGGGTGTGACATACATGGTCTTTAAGAGTGCCCTAAAAGAAGATTTGGACCAATTTTGAGCTAGACTACTTTTGATCCACTTCTAAACATGTTAGAGCTTTAGATGGAGAGAAAATGATGGTTTATTATACTATTCTCTTGTATAATTTTCATCATTAAGTGGTTGTTTAGAGCGTTGAATGGATTATAATAACAGGAGTTATAATAGTCTGTGAATTATTATAATTTGTGGAATCATTTAATATTATTTAAAATGCAAAGTAGTATAATCTGAAGTTATAATAATTTGTGTTTGAGGTGCAGTGTTATTAAAACTTAGAACATATAGTCCATAAAAGACAAAACACATAATCCAATTAAGAGGAACCGATATAAATCTTTTGTGCAATTACTCTTACTTTCTTCCTTTTCTATTTCTTTTCCACTCATGTTGTTGTTTATTGTGGCAAAGGGAAATTAAACTTAAGATTCCATAAGCATTTACATTTCCTAACGTCTTCCACGTGCAAGCATTAACAAATCTCCACATTTTTCTTCATTGATTTTGGTTTCAAACCTAACAATGACTCAAGTAACTTTTTTTTCCCCTTTTCATAGAAAGGTGTGACTTTAGTGGTTGAATAAATGGGTAATAATTTCTTCCCCATTTTGATCACCAATTTGCATTTCAGAATATAAGGCATTTGAATAATGAAAACAAGAGAAAATACAAAGCATAAGGTTAAAATACCATTTTAGTCTTTGTATTTTGAGTTTATTTAATTTTTAATACTTTTAAATGTCTAATTTTAGTATTTTGAATAAATCTTAAAATTAGTTATTCAAAGTTGATTTTTAACGAAATTAGTTAAATAATAATAATATTTTTTCACGCAATATAAGACGCCATGTGAATATATTTTCAACATTTATGAAGAAAAAACTAATAGTCTAAATATTTTTAGAAAATTTTTACAATTAATAAACTTACTATAAGGACTAATTTTAAGATTATTAAAGGTTAAAACCAATATTGCCTACATTATAGAAAATATCCATGAACTTTGTACTTTGTTTCAAAAATACCATTGTACTTTTAAAAGTTTCATTAATACCCTTAAACTTTTAATAAAAGTGAAAAAATTACTCTTACCTGTATGTTATAGTTTTAGATGGAAACTGTTAATATTTTGTTTAAAAATATCCGTAAATTTTAAAAAAATTCATTAATACCCTTAAACATTCAATAAAAATTTAAAAAATGCGCTTACCGTTAATATATGAATAAAAAATGCTAGTACCTCATTTTAAAAATACTCTTGAAGTTTCAAAAGTTGCATTAATATCCTTAACCTTTAAGCAAAGTTACAAAATGTTTTTACCATTAATATATGGACAAAAATCGTTTATTTATACCTTATTACCCTCCTCATCTATTTCATCTCTCCTAATTTACTTCCATCTATGACCTAAACATTTTCTATTTTTCCACTTTTTTTCTCATTTCTTTTTCAATATCCTCTTGCTCTCTTCTCCCATTTTTCAATCGCTAAAACTTTCCTCATATCTCCTATCTTCTTAAATTTTAGGAACTTTAAATAAATAGGAGGACCTCTCTCTAGTTTCTAAGCATGCCCAAACATAAATATAAGAAACTCCAACACCTAAATAATCAATGTCTTTGAAGTTATCTTGAGTTGGAAAAGAACCAATTTGAAAGCAACTCATATACATACCCTCATTTTTTATACTTATAAATGCTCTCATTTTTCATTCATTTGTCCAATTCTCAATCATGGGGAACTTTTTTATTGACCACAACAAAATAGGCTAATTTCAATTGCAAAAATGATTAATAAAATCTTCATCTGCTACAAATTTGGTAATGCATATGATTTTTCTTTTCCCTCCAACTAGATGTCCTCAAAATTATGGCCTTAATTATCAACATGTCTCTTTTTTGTGTATTAAACCCAAACATACTAACTTAAATTACTAACTTACAATCTTGTTAAAGCATTTAAGTCCTAGTGGTTTCCTTATTCTCTTTTCTTCTTGCTATAGTCTATATACCTTAATTGAAGGGAGTAACTTGAGATTGAAAAGTGGAAGAAGAAAGTAAAGAGGGCATTGAAAATGTAACGCCCCAAAACTCCATTTAACTTTTAATTTGTGTTTTGGAGTAATTTAATGGAAATTAAATTAATCGGGCCTTGAACTTTCTTATTCTAACTTAAGTTTTGCAAACTTAAGAGAATATATATGGATTTAACCAGGTACATATTAAGTTGGGTTATTTAATTAAGTTCAAGGGAATTTTGTGGTTTTGTCTAAGATGTAGGGCATTTTGGTAAAAGACTTTGAATTAGGATTTTGAGAAGAGACCTTTTTTCTTTTTAGGTGCACATTTCCCAAGGCCCTTCTCCATCTTCCTCTCTCCTTCTCTCTCCCTCACCTTCTTCACGAAGCTTCCTTCTGTCGTGGTCTTCTCCTTGCCGGCGGAGTCGCTCGTCCAGTCGCCGCCGGTAGCCGAGCCGCCCCGAACGAAGCCGTCGCTTGCGTTTCGCTTGAAGTTCGAGTTGCCGCCTTGCCCATCGATCAATCCTCAGATCTGCGAGCTGCAGCTGCTGAGAAGTTGTCTGGGAAGTCGTGGTGTCGTGCTCGCTGAAGACGACATGCCGGAGACCTCCGTTGCAGCCCTGTCGCCGCCGCCGTTGCAGCTCCACTGTTGCCGTCGATTGCAGATCCGCGAGCTCGTGGCCGGAATCGTTTTGGCCTTTGTCGGATCCTTAGTGAGTGGGTAACGTGTTTTGTTGGTGGCTTTGAGATTTAGGTTGTGTTAAAACTGTTTTGATTTGAGTCAAGATTTGTGCTAGGAGTTCTTCGAGGTTGGAAGAAAAGGTGACGGAATCTAAGCGAAATTGGCACCATCTCGCTTTTCAGTTGGACAAAGGTATGTGGAAACAAAGTCACTAGACCCGTAGGCTTCGTGCCTTAGTTTGTTGTGGGTTGCTGGTTTATTAATGGAATTCTGGTTAAATAGGTTCGGGTCAGGACGCGTGTCAAGGGTTTAAGGATTTAGTTGTTGAACGAAACTAAGGTAAGAGAACCCACTCCAACTTTAAAATTTAGAATCTAAGGGCTTTGTTCAAAAAATGCCATGATCGGTCTGAAAAGTCCTTTGAAAATGCCATGATCTGTTTGGAAAGTCCTTCATGAATACTATGATATGTTTGAAAAATCCTTTATCAATGCCATGATATGTTTGAGAGGTCTGTTTTAAATGCCATGATCCGTCTTACTGTATAATTATCTCAAAGGCCATGAATGTCATGTTATTGTTGTTTTTGGATTGTGTTTTTCTGATTTCAATTATGCCATGAAAAGTTGCATCATCATGTACTGTATGTTTTGGGGACCTCGCGCATGTATCTTTTGTTTTAAGAAAAAGAACGTTTGCGAAGGCTGTGGTGAAATCTTCCTGATAATATTCATTATATAAGTTATGCATGTGTTAGAGTCGACTCGAACTAGAGGCCATGATCCGGGAGAATTTAATCGTCTACTAAAGGCCGAAAAGAAATTTTATAAAATGAAAATGCTTACGAAGGTCGTGGCAGTTAAACTTCCAATATATATATATGTATACGTATTTGATGCTATGTAAGTCACGAAAAACTTAGAGTCAACCTAAACTAAGAGGCCATGGATCAAGAAGTCTAAATTTCCCACTGATAGCCGAAGAGAAAAATTCATGAAATATGTTTTTATTATGTATGGTTCCCACATAAAGCCATGGATTGTTTTGACAACTTGTTTTTCAACCCTGGACACTTATTGAGTATTATTTCATAATACTCACCCTTTCTTTTAAAAATGTTTTTAGGTAAAGCAAGAACTTAATGCGTTGCGAAGGCCATGTGAATAGAAGTCATATCTTCCGCATATTTTAAACTTTGTTTCATGTTTTAAGTTTGTTCTTATTTAAAATTCTTTTGTCAAGTGTTGAACTTCATTTGAACAGAGACCAGATTTGAGTTTTCTTTATTTTAGTTCAAGTGAACCTTGTTTTAAATGATCGTTTTCTTGGGATCCCAATAAAGAAAGTATTTCGTTCCCTGTTTTACCTCTTGACTCTTTGTTTTTGGCCTCAAATGAATGCATGGTTAGTAACGACTCTAAGAAAAGAGTCTTGAAAAGTAGGGTCGTTTGAGTTTGTATCAGAGCCCAAGTTTATTGGTTTTGTAGACTTGCTTACATCGTAAGCGTTAGGAATCCCATGGCTAAGCAACAATTCCTTGTCATCGCCAGGTATTGCTTTGAAATAAAGTTTCGTTTATTTCATGAAAAAATGTGTATGTCTATATGTAAAGTTATGTGTATATGGATTAGAGCATGATGTAGTTCTGAGCTAAGAAAGAATGAGAATGTTTGATCTCTACTGTTTGCCTATAGAAAGAAAATGCCTATATGTAGAGCTATATGTATATATGATATGACCACAATGTGTTTCTAAGATGAGGAAAAAAAATCATTTGTGGCCCATTTCGTTAATGATAGAAAGGAAATGCCTGAGCTAAGCATGTTAACGCTTAAAGGAAGTTTTATTGACATAAAACGTATGTTTGTGTAATATAGAAGGAGTCAGTTTAGGCTAAGGAGGGAAGAGTAAGCCTTAAGGGACTAAAGTTGTTTAAAAGGTTACCAAGCAACTAAGTTCCTTAAGTAAAACTCTGAAAGATAAATGTTATGATTACTCTAGAGGAGTTCAAGGTTTGAATGTGTTTGGTAATGTTTGCGATCATTATTTGTACATGTTGGACTAAATGGATGAAGAGGTTATGAGGTGTAGTATGTATGTTACTATGGAGTGCCCCACTTTGTTAGTTTTAAATAGAGTTCCTTCATCTCCAATGGAGTGCTTAAGGATGAAATTTAAAGAGTTGAGAGGTAAAGGGGAAAAAAAGGGGGAGGGGAGGGGGAGAGGGTTTAAAGGATTGGAGCTTGATTTTTCAAAGGGTCACTTGACGTCGAAGTTTGCATCTTTTGAATGAAACTTTTAAAAGAGAAGATGTGTGACCACTATGTCATGCCAAAGGAGTATGAAATCTTAAAGATAAAGTATAGGTTGTGTTTGAAGAACTCTCTTTAAAAAATCCATCCTAGTTGATGCAAAACACAAGAAGTCAAAGTAGTTGAAAAATGACTTGAGACTTAAATGGAAGATGGGGTGCTAGTTATGAAGTGGAAGCTAAACTCTCAAGGTGTTTCGAAACACTTGGACCTTATCCATACCAAATAATATGAGTAGAGGCAACTAATATGTGACTGAGGATAGGTGTGCTATGGAACTTTAAAAATAGCACCATAGGCTTAAGGGCCTTAACAAAAATGAGCATGGTGTGGGGTTTCAAAGGTGATACCATAAGCTTAATGATCTTAGCAAAGGCAAGTACGAAGAGAAAAAGTAAAAAGATGAAAGTTTTGGTGAGATTCATCTTTGTCAGGTAGGAGCCGAACTGAGAAACCTCTTTAATTTTGAAATTCATACAGTTATAGTGGTCAAGGACCATTGGTTTGAAACTGAAAAATTTACTTAGCAGAGGATTGGTCGATGGTCTCTTGAGTGAAGTTTTAGAGGTTTTTATTTTTTAAGAACAAAATTAGTACAAGAAACTAAAGAGGTTCTCAATTTGACTGAAGGAGAAAAGATCAAGTTCGAGAAAAAGTAAGTTTGATCTCTTCGAGACTACCATTAGCACAGAAAGTAAACTTGAGCATGAAGTTAAGGTAGAAAGCATCAGTTATTTCTAATACCCTTTACAGGATGATTCAACAGAGTCAAAAGAGCTCAGGGTGTAAGTACATGATCTTGAGAGAAAGAGTTCATTTTAGCATATTGACCTAAAGAGTACTAATATTGATCGTAAAGGAGAATGGTGTGTCTATGTGTTTGTGCATAGATTACAGAGAACTGAAGAAAGTCGCTACTAAGAATAAATCTCTTCTTCCTCGTTTGGATGATCTTTTCAACCAACGAAACGAAGTAACATTATACTCTAAAAAGAATTTGAGGTCAGGCTATTGCCAGTCAGGAATCAAAAATCGTTACATCCCAAAACAACTTCCAGATTGCGTTATGGACATTACGAGTGTACAGTGATGTTGTTTGGGTTTGCTAATGAGCCCACAGTGTTTATGGGACTAAGGGTTTGAGTACTCAAGGGAAATCTTGGATACTTTGGTGGTTGTGTTGTTTGACGATAGCTTGGCGTATTCTAAGTTTGATGAGGAGCATGAAGAACAACTTAGAGGGTTTGTAAATTGTTGAGGATAAATGAGTTGTGTATAGGTTCTTTAAAAATGAATGTTGACTTAGACAAGTGTCCTTCCTAGGATGCGTAATGTCAAGGGCAGGAGTCGTTGTGGGCCCTGCGAAGGTGAAAGTAGTGACACAGTGACTTCGTCTAACCACTGTCACTGAAATAAGAAGCTTTTTGGGTATGGTGGGTCACTTTGGGTAACTGTTCAGAAAAGTTGGAAATTGAACTTATCCAAAGTTAATAAAAGGAAGAAGAGTAATTAGCGTGATGTTTCATAATTGGTTAAACACTGTGACAGAGTAAATTAAGAATGATTTACCACATTCTTTTATACTTCTTTTCATAGTTGAGATCGTAAGAGAATCACTAAGTTATCTTGCCTCTTAAGCATTATTGTTTGAAGTTGCTGAAGAAGTTTAGTTTCATCTTTGTTTTGGTTTGTTTAACATTTTTTGCATATTGTGAATTTCTAAATACTGGGTAGTCTTGAGCTGAAGTTTGGAGGCATGATTGTTTGGTTATCTGACTTTAGAAGTGTAACCTTATGTTAAACAGGTATCTGAGAAATTTTGGCATCGTTGTGGTTATGTCGGTATGCTGCCGAAATTTTCAGAGCATTTGGTAGTGAGATTGGTAAAGTTTTTTGTAGAACGATTCATGCATCGCGTCAATCAAAAGAGACATAGGTTTGAGTTACTCCTATCATGACTTTAAGCTTGCAGCTAGGTATTGATGGTCAATAGAAAGGCCCAAAGTTAAGTAAATGCATGACTGAGGTTCATTATAAAAGATATTTCCCTGTCAGTGGCTAATTAGCCATTGTACCAGGTGAAAGCTATGAGGTAAAGGTCTTCTGATTTGTTACAACCTTACGTGTTTTAATTTAAGAGAGAGACTACCACTACAACGTTCTTTAGAAGGCTACTAAGGACAGTGAAAGATTGCTCGACAATTTAGAGAATTCTGAACCACCAAACGAGGTCGCTAAAGCTCTACCCTTAATGAGTCACATCTCTAGATAAGTGAGAAAGCGTTTGAATCGATGGTCAGAAGAAACGATTGAGTCATGCCTTAACATAAATGCTAGCAACTTGTATAGTAGACTTTGAACGGAATTTTGAGTTTTGACCACAGAAGGAAGCCAAGTCCATGCCTTGCAGGGCCATTTGAAAATCTAGAGTGAATTTACTTTATGGCTTATAGGTTGACATTGTTGCCATATCTTTATAGCTCATATTGTATTCCATACCTCTACATTGAGAAAGTATGTGTCAAACTCACCTCAGGTGTTTGATTTCAAGCCCTTGAATGAGCACTTGAGTTACGTGGAGCGACCTGAATTGAATGGTTAAATGTGATCTCTACCTTATGTGTAGTAAAGGAATTGACTGAATTAGAGAAAACGTAAAAGGTTGGCTAAGTAAGCTGGACTTTCAGAACTATCTCCAAACTAAGGGTAATTTCGGGCATATAACTCAAGTCAGGAACATGAGTTAATTTAAGGCCCTATAGAATGAGTTAGTAGAGTTGAAATTGACATCAGCTATAGGTATAAGATCCTTCGTAATCAAGAAACTAAGTTTAGTCAGGGTATTATGGCTAAATCCTTGAACAGAATGAGCTACCTGGGTGCAGGAGGAAGGGGTGTGGGTTAAGTACCCACAACCAAATTTAGGATTATGAACTTAGGAGGGAAGATTGTAACGCCTCAAAACTCCATTTAACTTTTAATTTGTATTTTGGAGTAATTTAATATTAAATTAATTGGGCCTTGAAGTTTCTAATTCTAACTTAAGTTTTGCAAACTTAAGAGAATATATATGGATTTAACCAGGTACATGTTAAGTTGGGTTATTTAATTAAGTTCAAGAGAATTTTGTGGTTTTGTCTAAGATGTAGGACATTTTGGTAAAAGACTTTGAATTAGGGTTTTGAGAAGAGACCTTTTGTCTTTTTATGTGCACGTTTCCCAAGGCCCTTCTCCATCTTCCTCTCTCATTCTCTCTCCATCACCCTTTTCACGAAGCTTCCTTCTGCCGTGGTCTTCTCCTTTCCGTCGGAGTCGCTCGTCTAGTCACCGCCGGAGCCGCTCGCGTAGTCACCGTCGGTAGCCGAGCCACCCGAAACAAAGTCGCCGCTTACGTTTCGCCTGAAGTCCGAGTCGCCGCCTTGCCCATCGATCTAGCCTCAGATCTGCGAGTTGCAGCTGCCGAGAAGTCGTGCGCTGATCGCTGGGAAGTCGTGGTTTCGTGCTCGCTGAAGACGACACGCCAGAGACCTCCGCTGCAACTCTGTCACCGCCGCCGTTGCACCTCCGTTGTCGCCGTCGATTGCAGATCCGCGAGCTCATGGCCGGCAGCGTTTTGGCCTTCGTCGGATCCTTGGTGAGTGGGTAACGTGTTTTGTTGGTGGCTTTGAGATTTAGATCGCGTTAAGACTGTTTTGGTTTGAGTTAAGATTTGTGCTAGGAGTTCTTTGAGGTTGGAAGAAAAGGTGGCAGAATCTAAGCAAAATTGGCACCATCTCGCTTTTCAGTTGGACAAAGGTATGTGGAAACGGAGTCACTAGACCCGTAGGCTTCGTGCTTTAGTTTTGTTGTGGGTTGCTGGTTTATTAATGGAATTCTGGTTAAATAGGTTCGGGTCAGGACACGTGTCAAGGGTTTAAGGATTTAGTTGTTGAACGAAACTAAGGTAAGGGAACCCACTCCAACTTTAAAATTCAGAATCTAAGGCCTTTATTCGAAAAATGTCATGATCGGTCTGAAAAGTCATTTGTAAATTCCATGATCTTTTTGGAAAGTCCTTCATGAATGCCATGATATGTTTGAAAAATCCTTTATCAACGCCATGATATGTTTGAGAGGTCTGTTTTAAATGTCATGATCCGTCTTACTGTATATTTATCTCAAAGGCCATGAATGTCATGTTATTGTTGTTTTTGGATTGTGTTTTTTTTATTTCAATTATGCCATGAAAAGTTGCATCATCATGTACGGTTTGTTTTTGGTACCTCGCACATGTATCTTTTGTTTTAAGAAAAAGAACGTTTCCGAAGGCTGTGGTGAAATCTTCCTGATAATATTCATAATATAAGTTATGCATGGTGTTAAAGTCGACTCGAACTAGAGGCCATGATCCGGGAGAATTTAATCGTCCACTAAAGGCGGAAGAGAAATTTTATAAAATGAAAATGCTTACGAAGGCCGTGGTAGTTAAACTTCAAATATATATATGTATACGTATTTGATGCCATGTAAGTCACGAAAGACTTAGAGTCGACCTAAACTAAGAGGCCATGGATCAGGAAGTCTAAATTTCCCACTGATAGCCGAAGAGAAAAAGTCATGAAATATGTTTTTATTATGTATGGGTCCCACATAAAGCCATGGTTTGTTTTGACAGTTTGTTTTTCAACCCTGGACACTTACTGTATTATTTCATAATACTCACCCTTTCTTTTAAAAATGTTTTCAGGTAAAGCAAGAATTTACAGGGCGAATGACGAGAATGCGTTGCGAAGGCCATGAGAATAGAAGTCATGTTTTCCGCATATTTAAAACTTTGTTTCATGTTTTAAGTTTGTTCTTATTTAAAATTCTTTTGTCAAGTGTACAACTTCATTTGAACAGAGGCCAGATTTGAATTTTCTTTATTTTAGTTCGAGTGAACCTTGTTTTAAATGATCGTTTTCTTGGGATCCCAATAAAGAAAGTATTTCGTTCTCTATTTTACTTCTTGACTCTTTGTTTTTTGCCTCAAATGAATGCATGGTTAGTAATGACTCTAGGAAAAGAGTCTTGAAAAGTAGGGTCGTTACCGAAAAAGAATGAAAAAAAAAATAGAGAAAAAATAGAGAAGTGTTAGACCATATCAAGAGAGAGAAGAAATGGAAGAAGGGGGGTAATGAGGTATAGATAAATGTTTTAGTCTATATACTAATAGTAAGAACATTTTTATCCCTTTTTTCTAAAGGTTAAGAGTATTAATACAACTTATGAAATATTAGGATATTTTAAAATGAGTTACTAACTATTTGTATCCACATACTAACAGTATGGGTATTTTTTAACTTTTTTTGAAAGTTTAAGGGTATATTAATGAGACTTTTGAAAGTTCAACGGTATTTTTGAAACAAAGTACTAATGGTTTCCATTCAAAACTAATGGTAAGGGTATTTTTGAATTTTTCTTTTTTAAGTTTAAGAGTATTAAGGAAAATTTTGAAAGTTTAGGATAATTTTGAAACAAAGTAACATTAGATATTTGAAAGTATATTATATGGTATTTTTACCCAAAAAAAATAAATTTTCGGTAAATGGATTCTTAATAATTTGATAAGAATATAAAATGGGGTTGACAATAATCAAAGGTAAAATAAGTAGAATTGCGCAGAGGATGGACTAAAGAAATAATTCAAAAGAAAAAGTGGAGAAAAATTAAATGCATTCATGTTTGTGTAAATGTCAAAAAGTCTTTAATAAGGAAAGTGAAATACAATTGAACAAAAAGAATTTACCATATTTCCTTTATGCTTGGGAGAATTACCTAAAAATTGTTGACGGAATTTGCAGAGTATGATCTTGTTCAGTCAAAATACAGGGCTTCTGATTTATTGTAATTATTTCTTGGCTTATCTACATAAATGGGTCATTTTAGGTAGGTCAATTATAAAAATGTCAAAAAAAAACTATAAATTTGCATTCATGTCCAATAACTTAAATAAAGAAATTTTATTTAGAGGCTCAATTACAATTCTGCCCATTATATATTAAAAAATCAAAAAATAAAATGAAAACACCAAAAAAGGGAAACACCCGTTTGTATTCCATTCATTTCAAAAAATTGAATTTCAAAATCAAAAAATCATTTGTATTAATTATCATTTGAAAATCTTTCGTAAAAATAAGCCAAATGTGATTTATTTCCATAAATAGTTATGAAAAGACAAAAATCGTGGGGTTTATTTGGAAATCAAATCTAAACTAACCATCAATTTCAAAACCAATTTCAAAAACCAACATAAACCCAACCCATAATCGAAGAAGTTTCACGTTTTGAATAGCGAGATGAAGAAAGTATCCATTGATGACCTTCGGTTCAAATTCAACAGTGTAATATGAAGCATATTCAACGGTAGAAGAACGATGACATTTTGATTCTTTGACGACAGAACACAACCTCTTTTAGTTCGTCTTTTCTAAGATTTTTAGTTACCGTTCAACGCAGTTATTGTTTCAGCTCAATAGCATAACCTTGAGAACTCTTCAATAGCAGCCACCGATGACATTTATTTGACGACCGATAACCATTTTTTGTTGTGTTACTGTTCGCTATATCAACGACCAAACCACAACCAAACTGGTATTATGCATATTATAGAGCATAAATCCAATATTGTTGATTATATGAGTTTCATATATATGAAAGAGTCTAGATTAAGAAAACGGAAGCAATTTTGGATCTTGAACACTCTAAGTTGATCAATTTTGTAAAATAAAAAACATGTTCAAAGCTGGAAAAACAGAGGGATAGAAAACTCAACTTTGAAGATCAAATTCTCTTCACCCGGTGGATGGTTTTTAACACGAACACTTCGTGGACAACTGTTAGAGTCTTCTCTACTATCCTCGGGCCTTAGAACGGATTGTGGGATCCTAGGTTGAGAGAATTTGGAAAAAAAGACCTCAAAGGTCACTAATTCGGGAATATTCAATTTTTTGCAAAATCCTCTCAACATCCCTCAAATCACCATTATATAAAGCTTCAAAAAGCTTCAATGGAGTGACAACTGAAGGGTGATGAGGATGCTTTGAGATGGAGGTGGCCAATTTTGGTGAATTTTGAAGATGAGGGGATTGGGTAAGTTGCACTTTGGATTTTATTGAAAATCCATGAAAATCCACTTATTTCCATTTAATTTTAATTTAAAAATCAAAATTAAATTGTTTTTTAATTAAAATTAATTTAATTAATTAAATAAATTATAAATAATTAATTAATTTTTAATTTAATTTAATATCAAATATTAAATTAAATAAATTGCCCGATCCCGATCGATTTTTCGAACATGAATCTTTATTCATACTATAAACCGATCCAATATTTAAATCATATTTAAATATATACACCTCCTTTTAATCATAGTTTAATTCATAATTAAGCTACGATTCGTTAAATATATCACATATAATTAACGCTTTCTCCCAAACTCGAATTTGAACAATTCAAATTCTTTTCTCTCAAAATGTTACAAGGCTTAGTCCGAGCTAGTAAGGAGGACCTAATGGACCTACAGATCATGAGCTCCAACGATACGTGATTAACCGGTCAAACTCTTTAACCCAGCTAATCAACATTCGTTAACCAACGGACACTCCACTAAAGCCTAGTGATCGCACTCTCTCTCATCAGAGATATATTTTTGTCCACTCGATATAACCATGATTAGTAAGTCGATCCTTCATAGGTCGTTCGTGATTACAGCTGGGTCAAAAATTACCGTTTTACCCCTGTAATTACTTCTTGTTCCTTAAGTCCCACTGATCCTCTAATGAACAATTGGTTCGTGGTCCAACCAAAGAAATCAATCCTCTCGGGCCAATGAGAGGGGTGGGCCCATTGTTCAAGACTTGGAGTCGATGACAAGGGAACAACCTCTCTACTAATCCCTAAAGCGGTGGTAGAGTGAATTCCATCTTGCGTAACTATGTTCCCGACTATCTACCCGGTTTTATCCTCAAAATGGGAGGCTTATTGAGTCGGCGCAGCTCGAGCAACTCTCACCCATGCAAATCTAAGGATAATCCGAATAAACAGGAGTCCATAGAACGCTCGTGATTAAGATCGAGTTACCTAGGTCATCGTATGAATATAGTCGGTAAGACAAGATGCTAATTATAAAGTCTAAGTGACTATTACGCGGTCCAATCAAGAAACTCATTGCACAGGGCGCCCCCACTCACATGTCTCCACATGAACGATTTAGGATCACATCGTTTGTTCTCTACAAAGTGGGTCGCGCCCATAGTGTCCCCAGGATAAGGTACCCAACCCTATCCTTATACTATAGATCGCTCAAAGTATAACTTGAACTTGATCCACTTTTATGTCACACATAAAGTTCAAGTATTCATCTTATAGCCAAGGGTTCTTTATTGGATTAAGGTTACACAATACACAATAGTCAATAACACCTTTACTGAATAAATTTCAATAACAACTTTATTGTGAAATAGAATATACATTCAGTTTACAAAACCACGAGTTTTAGGACATAAAACCCAACAATATACTTATATTATACCAACATATATTGAATATATATATATATTTGTGTTGGTCAATTATGTAATGAATATCATTCATCTTAGAGTATTTATTATATAATATGTGAATATGTACATCATAGTATGAAATATTAAACTTGTGGTGAATGCAAAATATATATATGTGTGTGTGTGATGTGTTGGTCGATTTTTATTTATGTTGCACTGATTTTATGTCTCTGATTATATGAGTTTTATACGTATATTTTACTAACATGGTATATATACTATGTTGGAAGTCGTCGAACCACCGTCGGACCGCTATCGGACCATCGTTGTTGCCACCGCTCGCCGGAGTTGATCTAGCTCGCTGAGTTTCAACTTCTTAAGTATGTTATGGTTGTTTAGGAGCACACACTCTTTTTCTGAATCTTCAAACATGAGGTAAGTAGTCTTTTGGATTAAAGTCAAACTCCTAAGTGAAGGAGCAAGGCGATCAACATTGCTTGTTTATGTATTCCTAAGATGTTCTAGTGTTAGACATTGGTTTAGCTATTTAAAGTGCTTATGAAACTTGTGTGACATGTTTTTATGAGCTTTTGGACTTCGCATGATTATGTATATGTTCTTAATCGAGTTGTCGAAGCCCTCCAAAATATTTACTGGTTTTCTAGATCTAATTTGTAGATCAAATAGTGGACCAGGTCGAATCCCAAGGGAACCAATCGAATTAATTTCTTTAGTTGATAAAATATGCTTTTATGTTCTTTTTTTAATTTCTTTAAGTCTTTTGTTTTCTAAATTTTTCAATTTTTATTTCAATTTACGAATTTGAACTAAAATATGATTTTTAGACTAGTTCCACTAAATAATCGATTATTTGTCACCTAAATTGGACACAATTTCAACAATTAAACATATTATTCACTTAAAATGTAAGGAAATTAGATATAATAAATATAATTAATTCATATTCATTAAATTCCCCCACACCTAATCCATGCTTGTCCTCAAGTATGCTTTAACTCAACATATGAACCCCCTCTTTACTCCCTTTTCATATTTCTCATTATCCGAAAATACCAATAAAGCCAATTACACATTAATGTTGAATTGTAGTGACAATCAAGAGAATGAGCACTTATAGGAAACATTTTGTAAAAAACTGAAGCAACTCATCAATTCACCAAAATCACATGCAACAAGACTTAACACCCTCGCGTGGTTTCACTCAATACGCTCAAAGTATTTAGGGTGCTTTTACTCTCAAAATCAAAACCTAGCATGTTATTACCATAGGCTTGCAAATGAATCAAATCTCTACCACTTAGATGAATTGAATGCAAAAAGCAAAGGGATTTAATAAGGGTTGTAATGGGGCTTAGGCAAAGGTATGGTAGGAGGAAAATTGTAGGTGTTTCTCAATCAAGACCAAGAGTTGTATACTTCTCATGATATCAATGTCACATAACATTCACACATAACACAAGACATTGAACCTTACTCCTACTTTCTCATTTCAAGCACTAAGAATATTGGAGAAGTAACATTTTAATAATTCAATTGCTTTTGGCAAAATTTTCACCAAAATTTTTTCTTCTTTTTTTTTTCCTTTTCCTTTTCTTATTTTTCTTCTTCTTTTTTTTGGATACTAAGACCTTTTTTTTTGTGCCTTACTTTTTTCACAACTTTTCTTTTTATTTTTTTGTATTCATTATTATTTTTTTTCACTCAAACATTAATTACCATGCAATATTTTCTCTTGTCTTGAGAAAAGGTACAAATGTTGATGCTAACAATCAAAAGCGTCTTAGGTTGAATATAATGTGTTTGAAGCAAGAAAAAAAAGGAAAATAGGCTCAAAATGACTAACTAAAGAAAAAAACATGAAGGTAGGTATTTTGAGAGGTCCAAAAATTGGTTAATCCTAATTTGCTCTTATCATATTAAAGCATCATTCCAAAAAATGTAGTCTCAAAATGCATTCATAAGCAAGTTCTAGAATAAGCATACTAAGTTTGATAACACTCAACAAGAAATAAATTGACCAAAATATAATGAATTGCTCTTAGGGCTCACACACTCACTGGGTTTTGTAATTTGCATCAAGTCTTGTACACTTTTCAATCAACAAATCAATGAGACACTATCATATAATTTTTAAAAAAAACACTAATCATGCTCATCTCTCTCATGCATTAAAATTCAAACTAAAGATGCATCCCTAACTTACAAAGCATTAAAAGATATCAATAAACATTCAAGGTTTCAAAAGAAAAATTAACATGTATGAATTAAGACATGCTAAATTCAAATCAAAACAATTATTTTTTAGAAACGAAATTGTATAACAAAAACCTCCCTCACACCTAAACTATACATTGTTCTCAATGTATAAATAGAATATTGTTCACAAAAGAAAAGAAAGAAAATTAAACTCCCCTGATTTGTGAACAACTTGAACTTGTATAGTTTGGGGTGTTAAAAGAATGGGTGACCATGCTTTATTCAAAATTAATGCCCTGCAAAAAAAAAAAATTAGGAAAAATTGAAAGAAGAAAGAAAGAAAAAACTAACAATAAAGAGAAGAAAAAGTAAAGAAAACAGTGGGTTGCCTCCCAATAACGCAATTATTTTTAATGTCGTTTTGCCCGACGAGATTCTTGTGCATGTCAGGGCACATAAAATTCTTCAATTTTCTTTCGTTTCTTCTTGCTCGAATCAACATAGCCTTCGAAGGCTAAAAGGCTCACTTGTTTTTCTAGTGTACCTAAAAGATCATTATTTTTTAGATTTTTTATATAAGGAATGAAGGACATAAAATAAGATTCAACTGACTCAACTGACTTGAAAGAAATAAGAGACTCTACAAACTCATGAGAATAAAGAAAAGACAATTCAGAATTTAGAGAAATGCAAGAAAATAGAACAGATGAAGACTTTCTAGCCTCAAACTCTATCACCTGGATCTCCTTTTCGTGGCAAGGCTCATATTCTTTGTTTTTCTCACAAAGCTGGACCTCGCATGACACAAAATTCTCAAGCTCAACATCGTCGTCATCCATGTACATCGTCACTTCAACCTCATTTGTCTCGATATATTGATGCTCTTGTTGACTCTCCAATCTTCTCACTAAATTAACCATCTAAGTAATTTGGTCATCCAAGCTTTGCATTCCATCTCGAGTCTCCTCTTGAAATTGAAGAGTATTGTTAGTAAGTTCATATACTATAGCCTCTAGAGACATACCTGAGTATGAAGTCTGATGGCATATGATAAGAAAACCCTAGCGAATTGGAATTAGGAACCCTTTGGTTATGTGAACCCCTAATTCTCAAACACTAAAATCCCCAAATCGATTCGATTCAATCCCAAGGAAAAGGACTAGATGTGGATTATGTTATGATCGAAGACCAAGAGGTAAGGAAACTAGTTCCAAACTCAAGGATGGAACACTCCACAAGCAAGTTGATCAAACCTACTTGAATGTTCCTGGCTTGCAACCCTGTACTCAAGAATTTCAAAGGTGATGATGTGGCTCTACAACAAATCACACTAAATTTGTATTCATCCAAAAACTGTCTTGTACAACCTAATGGCCAAACTTTAAATAGCTTCCCAAAACCCTAAATGTCATATCATGACAAATGACAAAAATACCCCTACTTAAAATGTCATAAAAAGGATAAAATTGGAAAAATAATAGAATTATATAAAAATTAGAAAATAACAATTTGATGCCCTGGTGGTTCATATCATCCTCTCCTTCTTTTGAAGGATTCGTCCTCGAATCTAAATTGTCACCTTGGAGAGCAAACTTGTAGTCATGAGATGTCAATGATCTAGCTCCCTTTGGATTCCTCTTAAACTTTCGACCAAGGATGAGTTCATCAGTAAACTTTAGTAACATTTTTGTTCTATACTTCGCATGTGGAAAAAATTGCTTCTTCACTAGTGCATTAATTTCCTGTAAAAATTCAAAATTAGCAGTAGTAAATACACTAAGAATAGGTGTACCTAAGAGATAACAAGTTCTCTTTTGTACAAGCTCCAAGATGAATCGTTTTGAGGAGATAATTTTATCATCACAAACTTCCAAAATTGGACTCATTCCTTCGCCTCTCTCTTCTTCATTTTCACTACTTGGTGTAACGCTTTCAAATTCTTCTTTCACATTCTCTTCTTCTAAGGTCCCTACCTCCTCATTCTTTTTCTAATTTTTGACCGACTAATGTGTATCTCATTATTCTCGGTGGATCTTTTTTTCATCTTCGAGAGTATTTATACTTAAATCGTCTTCGCGTACTTTTAGATGATGCACTTGTTCTTCTTCTTGGGTGGGTCGATCGTGTTCTTCTTGGCATGGATTTTCTCTCGAGGCTTGGTAAAACAAACTCCATTCTTGGATGAGTTCTCTAGCATACTCTGTCATCGAATGACGAAGTTCAACCAATTCTTCCTGTATAATCTCTCTAAGTGTTGCATCTCTACTTCGATTTTCAACACGTCTCCTTTGTTGGTACATGGCTGCAAAATAAAAACAGGTGAAAGAAAAGTGGACCTCACAATTGTTGGGAAAAAAACCTCCCACTACTAGGAATAAGCAGAAATAAACCGAGAAATTAAAAGATACCAACAAAATAAGAGACACAAGAATTTACGTGGAAAAACTCCAAACCCGGAGAAAAAACCACGAATGTAGAAGAAATTCCACTATGTGAAAAATTGTTACAATCACATAGAATTCTCTCCCAGACCCCAATTACAAAAACACTCTCCCAAAGCTTATACCACTCACACCCTTCTTTCCCACTCTCAGACCAGAGAATATAAAGAGGGAATTTAACTAGAGCTAGTACTCCAAGCTTAAAGTATTTCTAATTGGGATGCTTTGAAACAAAAGCCATAGACTCCTTTTATAGTGTCAGGAGCCCATCACTTTCCTAAACCTTTTAGATGTAGGACAATTCATCACTTTCCTAAACCTTTCAGGTGTAGGACAATTCATCACTTTCCTAAACCTTTCAGATGTAGGACAATTTTCCTTCTAATATATTGTCAAAACCTAACAATTTCCACCTGGACAACATATTTGAAGAATCCACATCTCTTGCTGCATCATTGTCTTTACCGACAATCATAATTCTCAACTCAGAGAACTATAACCTACTCCACCATAAAAGTAGACCACTTGGAATGCCACCTCCCAAGACTTTTCTTTTTTTTTTTTCGTCACATGCCGATATACCCAGTTGAAATTTATGGTGCAACTTCCACCTACTTGGCTCACCCGGAAGTTTTTCAGCCATCGACATAACTTCCACCACACACCTTGCATAACCGCCAAGTCAATGCCCGTGTGCAAACTTGTGGAACCGCTAACATCACATCCTCTATCATGGCAAAGCGGACATACCATAAGAATGAATTTCTGCCTTTCTTCGTAAGATGTCACCATCTCCCCGACGAGAGAGAGACCATCCATGTTAGCATCCCACCAGAGCCTTTTGACGAACTTGCTCTGTTAGGACAATTCTTTTCATGTGTCCATATCGCTGCCTTCCCAAAGAATCTTTCTTTTGCACGAAGTCTTTCTTCTTCTTCTTCTTCCAATTCCAGATCGCACTACTGACTCGTTGGACCACCATCACCGCTTAACCTTTCAGAACACCATAACTCGGTCTTCCCTTCAAAACCTTGTGTAACCAGTTGATCAAAGACATCTTTGACTTGCACTTGCCACAAGCCAAAGTTCATCTTTCCACACAAATTTCTCCACATCAATCTTTACTTGACTCATAAAGCTTGACATATCCGCTTCCTCCTAGTGAATCACAAATAGTGAACAACTATAACCCGCTTTCAAGAAATCTTTTCTCGATGTGGAAGCTCGGACAATGTCGCAACCACAGAGCATACTCGAAACTCAAGAAACTAACCTAAAGCTCTGATACCACTTGTTGGGAAAAAAACCTCCCACTACTAGGAATAAGCAGAAATAAACCGAGAAATTAAAAGATACCAACAAAATAAGAGACACAAGAATTTACGTGGAAAAACTCCAAACCCGGAGAAAAAAACCACGAACAGAAAGAAATTCCACTATGTGAAAAATTGTTACAATCACATAGAATTCTCTCCCCGACCCCAATTACAAAAACACTCTCCCAAAGCTTATACCACTCACACCCTTCTTTCCCACTCTCAGACCAGAGAATATAAAGAGGGAATTTAACTAGAGCTAGTACTCCAAGCTTAAAGTATTTCTAATTGGGATGCTTTGAAACAAAAGCCATAGACTCCTTTTATAGTGTCAAGAGCCCATCACTTTCCTAAACCTTTTAGATGTAGGACAATTCATCACTTTCCTAAACCTTTCAGGTGTAGGACAATTCATCACTTTCCTAAACCTTTCAGATGTAGGACAATTTTCCTTCTAATATATTGTCAAAACCTAACAACAATCACTCCCTCACATGTTTCACTCAACAGATGAAGTTCACTCGTGTTTACTCTCTTTAATGTAAGCTCTCTCTCACACAAAAATATGGACTCTCTCTCAAAGATAGGGTGATGAGCCAAAACTTTGCATCCAAGATCAGAGAAGAAAGTTAGAAACAAACCAAGCAAGAATGATTGTAAAGTGTCAAACTTAAGTAAAGAATAGTAGAATATATAAAATAAAAAAAATGAAAACTAGAAATCAAGAACCTAATGTTCAAGATCCAACAAACTAAGAAAGGAAATAATAAAAACAAGATATCTAGAATCAAGAATTTAAGATTCAAGATTCAAGGAATTATGTAAGATGAACAAAGAAAAGCAAACAACTAAATAATTTTTTTTTAAGTACTAAACTACTTGCAAGTGTTTGGAATTAAGATAAGCGCTACAAACAAGCAAGAGTTTATGCACAAATTCAAAAAATAACCCTATTTAGCAAAAAATACCTTCTTTGATCACAATGTCAAAAACTATAGGGAATGTGGTTTATGACAGGGGTAGATTGGTAAATTTAGTAAAAATAGTTAGGGCTCTTTAAATTAAGTGAAATTTAATACACTCAAAGCTAAATGTATCAAAATCACTTGAACAAAAATTGGGCTTAAAAGAAAGAAGTTTAGATAACAAAAAGCTAAGAAAGAAAAGCTGCTGCAGAAAAGAAATTGGGCTGCTGTAGAATCGTATTGGCTTGACCGGTTCAGTATCTTTCGGTCCGGTTCTTTCAGCGAAAATGTTTGAGATTGTATTTTACCCACAAAGGAACGAGTATATAAAATTTGGGCTTAAAATATGATCGTTTGGTCTCAGTAAAAATTATTCAAATCAGATAGATAAGATTTTCCAGATTTTCCAGATTTGAACAGTATGAACACAAACGATCTTTTCTTCTATTTTACTTCGACCTTTTCCAGAATCAGTATTTTTTCTTCAAACGTAAGTCGATTTGATTCACATTAGGCACTGGAATCAATTGATTTGGATTCCTGAACACTAAGCTAAAAATAGGCCAAATCAGAACAATTCTGTAGATGTGCAGCAGAAAAATTCTCAAAGAACAAATTTCTAAGAAAATAGGTATGCTTTTGGAATATACTCTCTGAATTTTGATAAAAGGCTTATGGTTAAAGTTTTCTCCAAATATGATCAAATAAAATATAATTGCTTCAAAAGATTATGCATGAATAGATCATAAACAATTATTTGTTTAGAAAGATGAAGCACATAGATCAAATTGCAAGTAATTTTTTTTTTAAATAAACGAAACAAAAATTTTGGAAACAAAAATTCAGAATATAGATGAGAGAAAAAAAAAAGAAGGATATATCCGATCTAGAGCCAAAGCTCTGATACCAAATGATAAGAAAACCCTAGCGAATTGGAATTAGGAACCCTTTGGTTATGTGAACCCCTAATTCTCAAACACTAAAACCCCCAAATCGATTCGATTCAATCCCAAGGAAAAGGACTAGATGTGGATTACGTTATGATCGAAGACCAAGAGGTAAGGAAACTAGTTCCAAACTCAAGGATGGAACACTCCACAAGCAAGTTGATCAAACCTACTTGAATGTTCCTGGCTTGCAACCCTGTACTCAAGAATTTCAAAGGTGATGATGTGGCTCTGCAACAAATCACACTAAATTTGTATTCATCCAAAAACTGTCTTGTACAACCTAATGGCCAAACTTTAAATAGCTTCCCAAAACCCTAAATGTCATATCATGACAAATGACAAAAATACCCCTACTTAAAATGTCATAAAAAGGATAAAATTGGAAAAATAATAGAATTATATAAAAATTAGAAAATAACAATTTGATGCCCTGGTGGTTCATATCATCCTCTCCTTCTTTTGAAGGATTCGTCCTCGAATCTAAATTGTCACCTTGGAGAGCAAACTTGTAGTCATGAGATGTCAATGATCTAGCTCCCTTTGGATTCCTCTTAAACTTTCGACCAAGGATGAGTTCATCAGTAAACTTTAGTAACATTTTTGTTCTATACTTCGCATGTGGAAAAAATTGCTTCTTCACTAGTGCATTAATTTCCTGTAAAAATTCAAAATTAGCAGTAGTAAATACACTAAGAATAGGTGTACCTAAGAGATAACAAGTTCTCTTTTGTACAAGCTCCAAGATGAATCGTTTTGAGGAGATAATTTTATCATCACAAACTTCCAAAATTGGACTCATTCCTTCGCCCTCTTCTTCATTTTCACTACTTGGTGTCTTTTCTTTCAAATTCTTCTTTCACATTCTCTTCTTCTAAGGTCCCTACCTCCTCATTCTTTTTCTCTAATTTTGACTGACTAATGTGTATCTCATTATTCTCGGTGGATCTTTTTTCATCTTCGTGGAGTATTTATACTTAAATCGTCTTCAGCATTTTTAGATGATGCACTTGTTCTTCTTCTTGGGTGGGTCGATCGTGTTCTTCTTGGCATGGATTTTCTCTCGAGGCTTGGTAAAACAAACTCCATTCTTGGATGAGTTCTCTAGCATACTCTGTCATCGAATGACGAAGTTCAACCAATTCTTCCTGTATAATCTCTCTAAGTGTTGCATCTCTACTTCGATTTTCAACACGTCTCCTTTGTTGGTACATGGCTGCAAAATAAAAACAGGTGAAAGAAAAGTGGACCTCACAATCACTCCTCACATGTTTCACTCAACAGATGAAGTTCACTCGTGTTTACTCTCTTTAATGTAAGCTCTCTCTCACACAAAAATATGGACTCTCTCTCAAAGATAGGGTGATGAGCCAAAACTTTGCATCCAAGATCAGAGAAGAAAGTTAGAAACAAACCAAGCAAGAATGATTGTAAAGTGTCAAACTTAAGTAAAGAATAGTAGAATATATAAAATAAAAAAAATGAAAACTAGAAATCAAGAACCTAATGTTCAAGATCCAACAAACTAAGAAAGGAAATAATAAAAACAAGATATCTAGAATCAAGAATTTAAGATTCAAGATTCAAGGAATTATGTAAGATGAACAAAGAAAAGCAAACAACTAAATAATTTTTTTAAGTACTAAACTACTTGCAAGTGTTTGGAATTAAGATAAGCGCTACAAACAAGCAAGAGTTTATGCACAAATTCAAAAATAACCCTATTTAGCAAAAAATACCTTCTTTGATCACAATGTCAAAAACTATAGGGAATGTGGTTTATGACAGGGGTAGATTGGTAAATTTAGTAAAAATAGTTAGGGCTCTTTAAATTAAGTGAAATTTAATACACTCAAAGCTAAATGTATCAAAATCACTTGAACAAAAATTGGGCTTAAAAGAAAGAAGTTTAGATAACAAAAAGCTAAGAAAGAAAAGCTGCTGCAGAAAAGAAATTGGGCTGCTGTAGAATCGTATTGGCTTGACCGGTTCAGTATCTTTCGGTCCGGTTCTTTCAGCGAAAATGTTTGAGATTGTATTTTACCCACAAAGGAACGAGTATATAAAATTTGGGCTTAAAATATGATCGTTTGGTCTCAGTAAAAATTATTCAAATCAGATAGATAAGATTTTCCAGATTTTCCAGATTTGAACAGTATGAACACAAACGATCTTTTCTTCTATTTTACTTCGACCTTTTCCAGAATCAGTATTTTTTCTTCAAACGTAAGTCGATTTGATTCACATTAGGCACTGGAATCAATTGATTTGGATTCCTGAACACTAAGCTAAAAATAGGCCAAATCAGAACAATTCTGTAGATGTGCAGCAGAAAAATTCTCAAAGAACAAATTTCTAAGAAAATAGGTATGCTTTTGGAATATACTCTCTGAATTTTGATAAAAGGCTTATGGTTAAAGTTTTCTCCAAATATGATCAAATAAAATATAATTGCTTCAAAAGATTATGCATGAATAGATCATAAACAATTATTTGTTTAGAAAGATGAAACACATAGATCAAATTGCAAGTAATTTTTTTTTTAAATAAACGAAACAAAAATTTTGGAAACAAAAATTCAGAATATAGATGAGAGAAAAAAAAAAGAAGGATATATCCGATCTAGAGCCAAAGCTCTGATACCAAATGATAAGAAAACCCTAGCGAATTGGAATTAGGAACCCTTTGGTTATGTGAACCCCTAATTCTCAAACACTAAAACCCCAAATCGATTCGATTCAATCCCAAGGAAAAGGACTAGATGTGGATTACGTTATGATCGAAGACCAAGAGGTAAGGAAACTAGTTCCAAACTCAAGGATGGAACACTCCACAAGCAAGTTGATCAAACCTACTTGAATGTTCCTGGCTTGCAACCCTGTACTCAAGAATTTCAAAGGTGATGATGTGGCTCTGCAACAAATCACACTAAATTTGTATTCATCCAAAAAGCTGCCTTGTACAACCTAATGGCCAAACTTTAAATAGCTTCCCAAAACCCTAAATGTCATATCATGACAAATGACAAAAATACCCCTACTTAAAATGTCATAAAAGGATAAAATTGGAAAAATAATAGAATTATATAAAAATTAGAAAATAACAATTTGATGCCCAGTGGTTCATATCATCCTCTCCTTCTTTTGAAGGATTCGTCCTCGAATCTAAATTGTCACCTTGGAGAGCAAACTTGTAGTCATGAGATGTCAATGATCTAGCTCCCTTTGGATTCCTCTTAAACTTTCGACCAAGGATGAGTTCATCAGTAAACTTTAGTAACATTTTTGTTCTATACTTCGCATGTGGAAAAAATTGCTTCTTCACTAGTGCATTAATTTCCTGTAAAAATTCAAAATTAGCGATGAGTAAATACACTAAGAATAGGTGTACCTAAGAGATAACAAGTTCTCTTTTGTACAAGCTCCAAGATGAATCGTTTTGAGGAGATAATTTTATCATCACAAACTTCCAAAATTGGACTCATTCCTTCGCCCTCTTCTTCATTTTCACTACTTGGTGTACTGCTTTCAAATTCTTCTTTCACATTCTCTTCTTCTAAGGTCCCTACCTCCTCATTCTTTTTCTCTAATTTTGACTGACTAATGTGTATCTCATTATTCTCGGTGGATCTTTTTTTTTCATCTTCAGGAGTATTTATACTTAAATCGTCTTCGCGTACTTTTAGATGATGCACTTGTTCTTCTTCTTGGGTGGGTCGATCGTGTTCTTCTTGGCATGGATTTTCTCTCGAGGCTTGGTAAAACAAACTCCATTCTTGGATGAGTTCTCTAGCATACTCTGTCATCGAATGACGAAGTTCAACCAATTCTTCTGTATAATCTCTCTAAGTGTTGCATCTCTACTTGATTTTCAACACGTCTCCTTTGTTGGTACATGGCTTTTGCAAAATAAAAACAGTGAAAGAAAAGTGGACCTCACAATCACTCCCTCACATGTTTCACTCAACAGATGAAGTTCACTCGTGTTTACTCTCTTTAATGTAAGCTCTCTCTCACACAAAAATATGGACTCTCTCTCAAAGATAGGGTGATGAGCCAAAACTTTGCATCCAAGATCAGAGAAGAAAGTTAGAAACAAACCAAGCAAGAATGATTGTAAAGTGTCAAACTTAAGTAAAGAATAGTAGAATATATAAAATAAAAAAAATGAAAACTAGAAATCAAGAACCTAATGTTCAAGATCCAACAAACTAAGAAAGGAAATAATAAAAACAAGATATCTAGAATCAAGAATTTAAGATTCAAGATTCAAGGAATTATGTAAGATGAACAAAGAAAAGCAAACAACTAAATAATTTTTTTAAGTACTAAACTACTTGCAAGTGTTTGGAATTAAGATAAGCGCTACAAACAAGCAAGAGTTTATGCACAAATTCAAAAAATAACCCTATTTAGCAAAAAATACCTTCTTTGATCACAATGTCAAAAACTATAGGGAATGTGGTTTATGACAGGGGTAGATTGGTAAATTTAGTAAAAATAGTTAGGGCTCTTTAAATTAAGTGAAATTTAATACACTCAAAGCTAAATGTATCAAAATCACTTGAACAAAAATTGGGCTTAAAAGAAAGAAGTTTAGATAACAAAAAGCTAAGAAAGAAAAGCTGCTGCAGAAAAGAAATTGGGCTGCTGTAGAATCGTATTGGCTTGACCGGTTCAGTATCTTTCGGTCCGGTTCTTTCAGCGAAAATGTTTGAGATTGTATTTTACCCACAAAGGAACGAGTATATAAAATTTGGGCTTAAAATATGATCGTTTGGTCTCAGTAAAAATTATTCAAATCAGATAGATAAGATTTTCCAGATTTTCCAGATTTGAACAGTATGAACACAAACGATCTTTTCTTCTATTTTACTTCGACCTTTTCCAGAATCAGTATTTTTTCTTCAAACGTAAGTCGATTTGATTCACATTAGGCACTGGAATCAATTGATTTGGATTCCTGAACACTAAGCTAAAAATAGGCCAAATCAGAACAATTCTGTAGATGTGCAGCAGAAAAATTCTCAAAGAACAAATTTCTAAGAAAATAGGTATGCTTTTGGAATATACTCTCTGA
The DNA here is from genome assembly GCA_036507285.1 of Trichosanthes cucumerina. Taxonomy (NCBI): domain Eukaryota; kingdom Viridiplantae; phylum Streptophyta; class Magnoliopsida; order Cucurbitales; family Cucurbitaceae; genus Trichosanthes; species Trichosanthes cucumerina. The sequence continues at coordinate 21,678,850 of CM071844.1, forward strand.
ATTTTGATAAAAAGGCTTATGGTTAAAGTTTTCTCCAAATATGATCAAATAAAATATAATTGCTTCAAAAGATTATGCATGAATAGATCATAAACAATTATTTGTTTAGAAAGATGAAGCACATAGATCAAATTGCAAGTAATTTTTTTTTTAAATAAACGAAACAAAAATTTTGGAAACAAAAATTCAGAATATAGATGAGAGAAAAAAAAAAGAAGGATATATCCGATCTAGAGCCAAAGCTCTGATACCAAATGATAAGAAAACCCTAGCGAATTGGAATTAGGAACCCTTTGGTTATGTGAACCCCTAATTCTCAAACACTAAAACCCCCAAATCGATTCGATTCAATCCCAAGGAAAAGGACTAGATGTGGATTACGTTATGATCGAAGACCAAGAGGTAAGGAAACTAGTTCCAAACTCAAGGATGGAACACTCCACAAGCAAGTTGATCAAACCTACTTGAATGTTCCTGGCTTGCAACCCTGTACTCAAGAATTTCAAAGGTGATGATGTGGCTCTGCAACAAATCACACTAAATTTGTATTCATCCAAAAACTGTCTTGTACAACCTAATGGCCAAACTTTAAATAGCTTCCCAAAACCCTAAATGTCATATCATGACAAATGACAAAAATACCCCTACTTAAAATGTCATAAAAGGATAAAATTGGAAAAATAATAGAATTATATAAAAATTAGAAAATAACAATTTGATGCCCTGGTGGTTCATATCATCCTCTCCTTCTTTTTTGAGGATTAGGTCCTCGAATCTAAATTGTCACCTTGGAGAGCAAACTTGTAGTCATGAGATGTCAATGATCTAGCTCCCTTTGGATTCCTCTTAAACTTTCGACCAAGGATGAGTTCATCAAGAAACTTTAGTAACATTTTTGTTCTATACTTCGCATGTGGAAAAAATTGCTTCTTCACTAGTGCATTAATTTCCTGTAAAAATTCAAAATTAGCAGTAGTAAATACACTAAGAATAGGTGTACCTAAGAGATAACAAGTTCTCTTTTGTACAAGCTCCAAGATGAATCGTTTTGAGGAGATAATTTTATCATCACAAACTTCCAAAATTGGACTCATTCCTTCGCCCTCTTCTTCATTTTCACTACTTGGTGTACTGCTTTCAAATTCTTCTTTCACATTCTCTTCTTCTAAGGTCCCTACCTCCTCATTCTTTTTCTCTAATTTTGACTGACTAATGTGTATCTCATTATTCTCGGTGGATCTTTTTTTTTCATCTTCAGGAGTATTTATACTTAAATCGTCTTCGCGTACTTTTAGATGATGCACTTGTTCTTCTTCTTGGGTGGGTCGATCGTGTTCTTCTTGGCATGGATTTTCTCTCGAGGCTTGGTAAAACAAACTCCATTCTTGGATGAGTTCTCTAGCATACTCTGTCATCGAATGACGAAGTTCAACCAATTCTTCCTGTATAATCTCTCTAAGTGTTGCATCTCTACTTCGATTTTCAACACGTCTCCTTTGTTGGTACATGGCTGCAAAATAAAAACAGGTGAAAGAAAAGTGGACCTCACAATCACTCCCTCACATGTTTCACTCAACAGATGAAGTTCACTCGTGTTTACTCTCTTTAATGTAAGCTCTCTCTCACACAAAAATATGGACTCTCTCTCAAAGATAGGGTGATGAGCCAAAACTTTGCATCCAAGATCAGAGAAGAAAGTTAGAAACAAACCAAGCAAGAATGATTGTAAAGTGTCAAACTTAAGTAAAGAATAGTAGAATATATAAAATAAAAAAAATGAAAACTAGAAATCAAGAACCTAATGTTCAAGATCCAACAAACTAAGAAAGGAAATAATAAAAACAAGATATCTAGAATCAAGAATTTAAGATTCAAGATTCAAGGAATTATGTAAGATGAACAAAGAAAAGCAAACAACTAAATAATTTTTTTTTAAGTACTAAACTACTTGCAAGTGTTTGGAATTAAGATAAGCGCTACAAACAAGCAAGAGTTTATGCACAAATTCAAAAAATAACCCTATTTAGCAAAAATACCTTCTTTGATCACAATGTCAAAAACTATAGGAATGTGGTTTATGACAGGGGTAGATTAGTAAATTTAGTAAAAATAGTTAGGGCTCTTTAAATTAAGTGAAATTTAATACACTCAAAGCTAAATGTATCAAAATCACTTGAACAAAAATTGGGCTTAAAAGAAAGAAGTTTAGATAACAAAAAGCTAAGAAAGAAAAGCTGCTGCAGAAAAGAAATTGGGCTGCTGTAGAATCGTATTGGCTTGACCGGTTCAGTATCTTTCGGTCCGGTTCTTTCAGCGAAAATGTTTGAGATTGTATTTTACCCACAAAGGAACGAGTATATAAAATTTGGGCTTAAAATATGATCGTTTGGTCTCAGTAAAAATTATTCAAATCAGATAGATAAGATTTTCCAGATTTTCCAGATTTGAACAGTATGAACACAAACGATCTTTTCTTCTATTTTACTTCGACCTTTTCCAGAATCAGTATTTTTTCTTCAAACGTAAGTCGATTTGATTCACATTAGGCACTGGAATCAATTGATTTGGATTCCTGAACACTAAGCTAAAAATAGGCCAAATCAGAACAATTCTGTAGATGTGCAGCAGAAAAATTCTCAAAGAACAAATTTCTAAGAAAATAGGTATGCTTTTGGAATATACTCTCTGAATTTTGATAAAAGGCTTATGGTTAAAGTTTTCTCCAAATATGATCAAATAAAATATAATTGCTTCAAAAGATTATGCATGAATAGATCATAAACAATTATTTGTTTAGAAAGATGAAGCACATAGATCAAATTGCAAGTAATTTTTTTTTTAAATAAACGAAACAAAAATTTTGGAAACAAAAATTCAGAATATAGATGAGAGAAAAAAAAAAGAAGGATATATCCGATCTAGAGCCAAAGCTCGATGCAAATGATAAGAAAACCCTAGCGAATTGGAATTAGGAACCCTTTGGTTATGTGAACCCCTAATTCTCAAACACTAAAACCCCCAAATCGATTCGATTCAATCCCAAGGAAAAGGACTAGATGTGGATTACGTTATGATCGAAGACCAAGAGGTAAGGAAACTAGTTCCAAACTCAAGGATGGAACACTCCACAAGCAAGTTGATCAAACCTACTTGAATGTTCCTGGCTTGCAACCCTGTACTCAAGAATTTCAAAGGTGATGATGTGGCTCTGCAACAAATCACACTAAATTTGTATTCATCCAAAAACTGTCTTGTACAACCTAATGGCCAAACTTTAAATAGCTTCCCAAAACCCTAAATGTCATATCATGACAAATGACAAAAATACCCCTACTTAAAATGTCATAAAAAGGATAAAATTAGAAAAATAATAGAATTATATAAAAATTAGAAAATAACAATTTGATGCCCTGGTGGTTCATATCAGCATAGGCTTTTTTTGCTCCTCCTGGTATCAACATCCATAGTTGGATTGATCCCATTCAAAATAGTAGTGATCCAAAGACTCGTACTTTACTTGATAGCCATGAAATTCTCTCCAGATGCAGGAATTAGGAATAAAGTTTCGCTGCAGCCGTGGGCATGCTTTTGTGGGGTGTCCTCGAAGCGAGCATAATTTGCATGCCTTGGGTGCTTGTAGCTTCCCTACAACTATTTGAAGAATAGCAGAAGTCAATCCAGAAATTTGAGTTTTGAGCTCACTAACCTCATCAATAAACGATGCAGCTCTACCAAATGTATAATAATGATGAAGGTTTTCGGCCATGTAAGAATAGGTATAGGGAAAAATAATAAAATAGAAATTTTTTTTTTTAATAACAAATCTAACATTGAGAAACTAATAGTGGTTCCCCGGCAACGACGCCAAATTTTTGGTCGAGTTGTCGAAGCCCTCCAAAATAATTACTGGTTTTCTATATCTAACTTGTAGAAATAGTGGACCAGGTCGAATCCCAAGGGAACCAATCGAATTAATTTCTCAAAATTAAAAATAATAATGATAATAAAAAAAAGGGGGTTGAATTGTAGAACAAAAAAAAATGAAATTAAACAATAAATAAAAATAAAAAGCTAATTTTATGTAACTTTTAATTCAAGGATGTAAATTTCATTCAATTGTAATCTTGATCATTGGCTTAAAAAGAAAAAAAGAAATTAATTTCAATTTTGCTAATTCAAGAACTCAGTCAATTTACTCGGAAAAGCCGCAATAAATATAAACTCTCCTAATTTAATTGATTTTAACCTAGCATCAAAACCAAAACTTATAACTTAATCAATTGGGTACGAGAGCGTTCCATATTGATTAAATAATAGCGTTAAAAGTAATGAGAGGACTAAACCAAAATTAACTGATTGAGATAACTACAAGTTAATTAATATTGTTTCTTTGTTTCCCTAGAGTCTATTATGCAAGTTATGTAAAGTGGAAAAACCATTAATTACACACACATAAGTCAATCCCTTGCTACATTTTTTTCAATCATTTGTAACAATTACGGATCACAAAATCATGGATAGCAATAAATTGATTGAAACTAAATTAAGACGTCAATTTAAATGGTAACGATCAATCATAAAAATAAAACAAGAAACAAAGAATTCTTAAATTAGAACAAAATTTCAATTAGGTCTAAAGCCTCACAAAATTACAATTGGAAATGAAATGACCCTTAAATCAGAAATTAAAGCTTAGTCACACATGGTGGAAAAGCAAGAATAACTGTAAATGGGAGAAAACATAAAATAAAAGGTTAAAAACATAGAACTATTACAGTCTCTAGACTTTTGTTTTCGTAAAGAACACTAAAACTCTTCACTTCATTTGCTCAATGCATTGGCCTCTGTTTATCCTTGAAGATGACCAAAAATAGGTCCCTTATATGTGCCATTTTTTGCTCCACAATGTGTGCCAAGCCACAAGACAATTTCTCCCTTGCATTTCTCATGGAAGACTCCATGCATGCATGCCACCTACACAAAGAAAAAAAAAACAACAAAAACAAAAAAAAAATAAAAAACAAAGAAAGAAATTAGATATTAAATTTTTCCTCTTTTTCCTTTTCATTTTTTATATTCTTTTTTTAATTTCTTTAATTCGTTTGTTTTCTAAATTTTTCAATTTTTATTTCAATTTACGAATTTGAACTAAAATATGCTTTTTAGACTAGTTCCACTAAATAATCGATTATTTGTCACCAAAACTAAATTGGACACAATTTCAACAATTAAACATATTATTCACTTAAAATGTAAGGAAATTAGATATAATAAATATAATTAATTCATACTCATCAGTTCTCTTGAGCCTATGAATCATGTTTGATCGTATTTATCATGTATCAATGGACTATGTGTCTTTTTATGTGAGGTGGGGGTTTATTGTTCAGGTTGTACCTAACATTCCTAATAGGTGATTGATTTGAGTTAAAGTTTGGTTAAAGTGAGAACCTAGCTAAATATGGAACCCTTGAGAATGGGTCGAGGGTATTAAGAATGGCGTTAAGCAATGGCTAGCGACCCAATTCCAAATGAAAGATTTGGGAGAGGTTCAGTTTGTCCTCGGAATCCAAATTGTTCGAAATCGCAAGAAAAAAATGCTAGCACTGTCTCAGGCATTTTATATTGACAAGATGTTGGTTAGATATAAGATGCAGAATTCCAAGAAGGGATCATTACCTTTCAGGCATGAAATTCACCTGTCTAAGCAACAGTGTCCTAAGACATCTAAAGAAGTTGAGGATATGAGACGCATTCCCTATGCATCAGCTGTCAGTATTCTGATGTATGGCATGTTATGTACTCGACCCGACATATGATATGTAGTGGAAATTTTCAGCAGGTATCAGTTCAATCAAGGATATGATCATTGGTCTTTCGTTAAGAATATCTTCAAGTATCTTAGGAGAACGAGGGACTATATGCTTGTGTATGACGCAAAGGATTTGATCCTTGCAGGATACATTAACTCTGATTTTCAGACTGGTGTAGATTCGAGGAAATCCACATCAGGATCAATGTTCAGTACTCATTGTTGCTGAAGGAGAGTGGTACAAATAGTCTGAAATAGGAGGGGACGAAAAGTGGGAGAGATAGGTACGAAAATGCACAATAATTCATAAATTGTTGAAAACGAAAAATAGATAAAATATATTAAATATTATAATTAATGTAAACATTATTGATCATTAATTAATAATGATAATCATTTTTTTGGAGAAAGAAACGTATATATTATACTATATAATGTTAAATGCAATTAAAGGTCCAACGCCTATATAAGGAAAGTATATATCCATAAAAATAATACTTAAACTTTTTTAAAGTGAAATTTAGTCCAATTTTTTTTCCTTTTCCATTTTTTATAAAATCGAAAAACCCATAAATACAAAATTTAAAAGTTGTTGAACAAAATTGTAAGTGAATCTTCTAAAGGACTCATTTATCACAATTTCTCTAGAATATATGTGTGTTTATATTACTTTTCAGATTAATAAATACATAACCTCATGGATTTGTGTTGGTTAGAGGGGATAGAATTTCTGCAATAGCCTGGATCATGACCCAACTAATGTATGTGTTTAAATTTGGGAAATTGTGAGTAATGTCTAAATTAAATAGCTTATACTGAAAAATGTCTAAAAAAGTTTCATATTGCAATTTTGTCAACCTATTTGTAAGGGAGGGGTTTGATAAAAATTAAATCTCCATTTTGCCCCTAGTCAAACTAAATCTACCCTAGACCTATTCCAACTGACTTTCCTTGTTATTCGATTTTTCTTGTTATTGTGAATTCACAATTTATGGCAGTTTAGGTTGGTCGATTTTCTTGTGGGTGGTTGTACAAAATTAGATTTGGATTGTTGTCATGATGTTACTTTTACAACATAAGTTTATCTTCATGGGGTGATTTTTTTTTTGTTGCTGGCAGGAAGTAGTCATAATTCTACAATACAAGCCAAAATTATATAATTAGGAGCATATTGTTGGGATTTATGCCCTAAACTCGTGTATTTGTAATTATTTGAAGAAATGAATTAAGTTGTTATATTTTCCTTTAAACTTGTATTCTCGCAATTACAAACTTAAATCCAATAAACTAAGCTCCAAGGTAACATTTAGAATGTCATCCAAATGGTCTATAGTAGATGGATTAGGCCGGGAACCTTATCCTGTTAACACTATGGATGCGACCCACTTTGTATTTGAAACAAACGAGGCAATCCAGCTCGTTCATATAGTTGACATGCGAGTGGGGGCATCATGTGCAAAGAGTTTGTACAAGACTGGACCAAGAATTTTTAGACTAATCCAGTAACACCGTTGATAGGTTAGGGCTAATGATTCAAACGATGACCAATAATGATTCAACCTGAATCCTGAGCGAATTGCAAACTCCTGTCTGCCGGAGATTATCGCTTGACTAGTACGAATGCGAGTTTCCACAGTTTCCGACTCAATATACCTACCTTCTTAAGGATGAAACCTTGTAGGGAGTTGGGGACTCAACTTCGCAAGAAGGAATTCACTCGATCCCCGTTCTAGGGTAACTAGATAGGTTGTTCCCTTAAGAGTTATATCCAGGTCTTGAACAACGAGGCCCCTCTCTCTTACTGTTCGAGAGGGATAATGTTTATGGTCATACCATAAACTTGTTGTTCATTAGAGGATAAGTGGTGCTTAAGGTACAAGAAGTAGTCATAGGGGTAACACGGTAATTCGACCCCTGTGACTACGAACGATCTGTGAAGGGTTGATTCACGGGCATTGGTTAAATCAATGGACACAACTTGTCCTACAGTGAGGAGAGTGCAACTACGAGTCTTTAGTGGAGTGACTCGTAGTTAACGAATGTTGATTGATGAGATCAATGAGTTTGATTAGTCAATCTCATATCGTTGGAGCTCATGATTTGTAGGTCCCTCGGTTGGCTCAACATGGAATTTAATAGAGGGTATAAAGTTTTGGAATGAATTTGAAATGTTCAAGTTCAAATTTAGGGAATATATCAATTATATATGATATGATTGATCTAATATATAGTTCAATGTAAATATGATTCATATTGAACTTAATTATGTCTAATTATGGAATTGAGACATAAAATATGGTAGAACTTTGGAGAAATGAAATTGGACTTATTCAAATCCAATTTCTCCACATTATATGAATATGATTCATATAATAAGGTGTTTGACACCTTATATTATGCATTTATGCATAATAAGTGGAGATAGTGGCAAGAAAGGTGGAGAATTTGTCTCCACCCAAATTGCCTATAAAAGCATCCTTTTGGATGCATTTTATGTCACTTGAACCATTTGTGGTTTTGCATCCAAAGCAAACACAAGAGTTCTCTCAAGTTCTCTCCAAAATACATCCCTAATCCAAAAGAGATCTCACCTCTCTCCCTCTCCTAGAGAACAACCGAGAAGGTCTTTTGGCGGTGTTCGAGAATTCGTTGGTAGAGAAGAGGAGCTCATAGACGACGAGGAACCACTTGAAGAATCGATCTTCAAAGGTAATCTTCTAAGACTTCTATGTTTTCAAATTAGTATGCTTAGCATTCGTTTTTATGTTTTGAGCAACTTCTATGCAACACAATTAAGTGCATATGCGATCAATCGCTTCCGCACGGGATTCAATTCCCTTCACATATAACATATTGACAACATTGAACAACACAAGTACACATCAAGGGGGTACATAATAAGAAATCCAACTGTACCGCTTTATCATCAACAATGCGATCTTTCTTGGATTGCCCACTTTCTATGGTTTTTCCCTTTCCTTTCTGTGTGGCCACATGTGTGACACACATGTCATACCCAGACACCTTTAACATGAGTATATAAATTTATTGAAGACAACTACTTTATCAACAGGTGATCCCTCTTCGCACTTTTTGTTGGATGGTTCGTCTTTGTCATTATATATGTGCTAGAACAAAATTGTGCCAACAAATCATCTCATTATTATCCCCTTACTCGTTTTCAAAATCTCCAAGATTATCTCCACTTGTCTCATTGTTACCCTGACATAAAAAAAGGTGTAATTAGCATAAGCAATATGTTTTCATAGGTCTCCATACCAGGTAAATATTGTGAAATACCTCACTATCTTCATAATCTGCCTCTTTTTTAGGGGTCCCCTTGCCTTTTTGTTTGTTACTTTTTATAGGTCGTTCCCTTTTTGTCTCTTTCCCTTTTAATTTAAAGTCAATCAGAATCGAGTTTCTAGTATTCATATCCTTTTTTTGAGACTTTATTGTCTACATATACGAGGTTCCAACAACAGTTCCATGCATATTGCGAGGGTTAATGTACATTCAACATAAAAAAATCGATCTAATCTTGTAGAAGACATGGACATGATGGAAATGACCTCTTCTTCACTCCCTAAGTGGATTGGGGTAAGTTCCTTCTTTGATTTCTTTTTGGGGGTTACTTCTACTGCTTGCAATCTCACATTAGTTCCTTTTTGCATTGTCAACAAGACGAACGATTCTGAAATTAAAAAGGGGCATATATGTAATCAAGGATGGGTGAATGATGGATAACAGAATCCCTAAAACATGGGATTACAGCTTTATTTTTCAAAAAGCACTTTCTCCACATTTTACTACTTATTTAAGCTCTAAAATGCAGATTTCTCCCCTTTAAACTAAAATCGATGGAAGATTCAAGGAAAGAGATGCATTTTGGAAAAGAAAAAAAACACAAGAAACCTACACATGAATACCTTGTGTTCTTCGATTCCTCTAGACGATTGGGGTAGAACTTCTAAACTCTATGGGTAGCAAGATCGCAAAGAAAGGATACGGACAGGGGAGGTAAAAATGTTCAACCGTGGAGTAGGTGCATTCAAAGTTCCAAGGTTTGAACACAATGGGTAGGGAGAATGCGAATAGGTAGGGGAGATAAACCACATTTCAGGTGCACAAATACATCTTTTAATTAGTTTTTGAATTTTCTTAACATGGGTTCTGTGGAAATCGTGCCACATTCCAATGAGTTTGGTGGTGTATTAATTGAGCACCATTAGACTATTTTTTTATGCAGGTGAATTACCATAAATTATCTGTTGGAATTTATAGAAATAAAAATATGAAAGAAATGATTGATTTGAAACATCAAGATCAATTGATGTTGATGTTACTTAATTTTAAATTCAAAAGTTTCAAAATAGCTTGAAACATCCAAATATATTGATGTTTCTTATACAAATTTAACTTCAAATGTTAAGTTTGTAAGTTTTGTTTGAATTTCAACAAGTAACTACACAATTGAGTTATTCTTTTTTATATATGTTTCATATTATTCATATTTATTTGATTTTAGAGAGTTACTAAGTTCCTAGCCTATAAATAGCAACTTGTTTCTTCATTTGGAGGATCCCATTCCATTTTGGAGTATCTCATTCCAAGTGAAGAGTATTCTCTCTTTTCTTTATTCTCTTTAATCTTGAGTCAAGTTGAGAGCAAGTGTCCAAGAGTTCTGCGAGATCCAAGTAGTTCGAGGTTGTTATTCTATCGGAGTTCGTCGTTGTATCCTGCTGAGGTGATCGTTGTAGTCTGCTTGCAACCCGTGCAGAGCGAATAATTGTCTTCAGGACAACGCTTAGTAAGTGTGCCTCGACTATTTACAATTCTTTATTCTTGAGTTTTGAGTTGTTATAAGGAATACATTGTAATTGTTTGTAGCCAGTTAAGTTGTAATCTATTTGCTAGTGTTACTCAGTTTTATACACAACAAAGTAGCAATGTTTTTACAACAATCTGAAGACCATTATCAAAATGGTTGCAAGCTCCTCCACTAATGGTGTTGCTCCTACAATGATGGGATCGACCATCCTCATAACTCAAGCTGAAAAACCAGAAAAATTCAAGGGAGAAAACTTCAAGAGATGGCAACAGAAGATGATCTTCTACCTCACAACATTGAACCTTGCTCACATCTTAAAGGAAGAATGTCCAATTACCCCACCAAAAGCTGTCATTCCTAAAACTGAAGCTGCCAGACAAGCATGGATGCATTCAGACTTTTTATGCCGCAATTATATACTAAGTGGTCTTGAAGACACCTTGTATAATGTCTACTGCAATGCCTATAATACATCAAGGTAATTGTGGGAGGCATTAGACAAGAAATATAAGCTGGAAGATGTTGGTACTAAGAAATTCCTTGTAGGAAAATTCTTAGATTATAAAATTGTTAATGTCAAATTGGTAGTCAATCAGATGGAAGAATTGCAAATTATCATTAGTGATTTGCAAAGTGAAGAATTGAACATCAGTGAACCATTCCTCCAAGTTGCTGTTGTGATTGAGAAGTTGCGTCCTTCCTGGAAGGACTTCAAATGCTATCTCAAACACAAACGAAAGGAATTATCCATGGAGAATCTTGTTGTTAAACTCCAAATAGAAGAGGATAATAGAAAATGAGATAAAACTTCGCTAGAAGTTGAAGCCAAGCTCATGTTGCTGAGGCTTCAAGGCGTGACCCCAAGAAACAACAATTGAAGAAGAAAAATGTGAATCTTGGACCATGGAATGACATCAACAAACGCATTCGTGGAAATTGTTGGGTTTGTAGTAAGTCTGGCCATATAGTTGCAGCTTGTCGACACAATAAGGGAGAAAGCTCCAATCATCAAGCTAATGTTGCAGAAAATGACGATCTAGTTGTTGTCATTTCTGAGGTAAATATGACTTCTTACACCAAAGGTTGGTTGATTGATACTAGTGCTACTAGGCACATTTGTAAGGACAAGCCATTGTTCACCTCGTATGAGAAGCTAGATGGTAGCGATAAGCTATACATGGAAAATGTTTCGACTGCCTTTGTGGAATGCAAAGGGAAGATCCTGCTGAAATGGACTTCTGGAAAGATACTTACCCTCAATGATGTGTGACATGTGCCAGAGATTCGAAAAAATCTAGTGTCAAGAACTCTACTTAATAAGAATGGGTTCAAGCTTGTATTTGAGTCAGATAAATTTATTCTAACAAAGGGGGTATGTATGTGGGAAAATGCTATATAAATGATGGCATGTTCAAATTGAATGTATTGGCACAAATGCCCAAGAATAATAATAATAATAACAACTCTTCTGGTTGGGGCATGTCAATTATCATTCTTTAAGGAGAATGATAAATTTAGGATTATTGCCTAATTCTAACATTGATAATAGACACAAATGTGAAGTTTGTGCTGAATCAAAGTTTTCTAGAAAATCATTTTCTTCTGTGGAAAGAAGTAATGGGGTTCTTGATTTAATCCACAGTGATGTATGTGACATGAAAAGTACCTTTACAAGAGGCGGTAAGAAGTATTTTGTCACATTCATTGATGATTGTAGCAAATATTGCTATGGATATTTATTACATAGTAAAGATAAAACCTTAAATGTTTTTAAACCATATAAGGCAGAAGTTGAAAATCAACTTGAGAAGAAAGTAAAGATGCTTAGATCAGATAGAGGTGGTGAATATGAATCATCATCACTTTATGAATTATGTGAAGTTTAATGGTATAATCCATCAAACTACAACACCTTATACACCACAACAAAATGGTGTAGCTGAAAGAAAGAATCGAACTTTAAAGGACATGGTTAATTGCATGTTAAATAGTTCAGGTTTACCCCATAATTTGTGGGGGGAGGCTTTGCTTACAGCAAATTTTATCCTAAATAGAATTCCACATAAGAAGACTGAAAAATCACCTTATGAAGTGTGGAATAGAAAATTACCCTCATATAAAATGTTGAAAGTGTGGGGGTGTTTGGCAAAGGTACAAGTTCCATTACCAAAAAGGACAAAACTGAGACCTAAGACAATTGATTGTGTATTTATAGGTTATGCAATTCATAGTGCCGCTTATAGATTCCTAGTAGTTAAATCAGAAATACCTGATATTAACAATAATATACTATCATGGAATCTATTGAACCTGAATTCTTCGAGGATATATTTCCTTTAAAAGAGGAAAGATATAGAAATAAAAATGTGAAAGAAAGGATTGATTTGAAACATCAAGATCAATTGATGTTGATGTTACTTAATTTTAAATTCAAAAGTTTCAAAATAGCTTGAAACATCCAAATGTGTTGATGTTTCTTATACAAATTTAACTTAAAATGTTAAGTTTGTAAGTTTTGTTTGAATTTCAACAAGTAACTACACAATTGAGTTATTTTTTATATATGTTTCATATTAATTTGATTTTAGAGAGTTACTAAGTTGCTAGCCTATAAATAGCAATTTGTTTCTTCATTTGGAGATCCCATTCCATTTTTGAGTATCTCATTACAAATGAAGAGTATTCTCTCCTTTCTTTCTTCTTTTTAATCTTGAATCAAGTTGAGAGTAAGTGTCCAAGAGTTCGGCCAGATACGAGTAGTTCGAGGTTGTTGTTCTATCGGAGTTAGTCGTTGTATCCTGCTGACGCGATCACTGTAGTCTGCTTGCAACCCGTGCAGAGCGAATAATTGTCTTCAGGACAACGCTTAGTAAGCGTGCCTCGACTATTTACAATTCTTTGTTCTTGAGTTTTGAGTTGTTATATACAATACATTGTAATTGTTTGTAGCTAGTTAAGTTGTAATTTTTTTGTTAGTGTTACTCCGTTTTATACACAACAAAATAGCAATATTTTTCCAACAATATTAACAATAATATTATCACGGAATCTATTGAAGTTGAATTCTTCAAGGATATATTTCCTTTAAAAGAGGAAAGATACACAAGTAATGGTATCAAAAGGAATTATGAGGCTAGCTCCTCGAAAGGTAAAGACGATCAGAAAATTTAGTCTAAACCTAGAAGAAGCAAAAAAGCTAATTACTAATTCTTTTGGACCTAATTTCATAACTTATATGATTTAAGGTGAGCCTCAAACTTTTCAAGAAGTTGTGTCATCTCCAGATGCACCTTATTGGAAAGAAGCTATCAATAGTGAGATATAATTCATTTTGCATAACAATACCTAGGTATTGGTTGATTTACCTCCTGGAAGTAAACCAATTGGTAGTAAATGGATTTTTAAAAGAAAGCTAAAGGTTGATGGCACTATTGATAAATACAAAGCTCGTTTAGTAGCTAAAGGCTTTCGTTAAAAAGAAGGGTTAGATTTCTTTGATACCTATTCTCCAGTGACGAGGATTACATCTATAAGGATGTTAATCGCAATAGTAGCTTTACAAAATTTGGAAATACACTAAATGGGCGTAAAAACTTTGTTTTTAAATGGAGATTTAGATGAAGAAATATATATGGAACAACCTGAGGGGTTTGTTGTAAAGGGGCTTGAAGATAAAGTTTGTAAACTAGTTAAGTCTCTTTATGAGTTGAAAGAAGCACCCAAACAATGACATGAAATGTTTGATCACACTATGTTATCAAATGGATTCAAGATAAATGAGTGTGATAAATGTGTCTATGTTAAAACCATAGATCAAGACTATGTCATTATTTTCTTATATGTAGATGACATGTTGATAATAGGCACAAATAGAAGTGTCATTGATTCCACTAAAAGGATGTTAAAATCTAACTTTGATATGAAAGACCTTGGTCTTGCTGATGTTATACTTGGAATCCATATAACTAGAAACTCTAGGGGATATGTACTTTCTCAATCTCACTATATAGAGAAAGTGTTGAGAAAATTTGATCAATTTGAGAGTAAACCAGCTGTTACTCCATTTGATCCAAATTGTAAGTTAAAGAAGAACAAAGATGAAGGTGTATCTTCTCTAGAATACTCTAGAGTTATTGGCGGTTTAATGTACATAATGAATTGTACAAGACCTGATATTGCCTATTTAGTAGGAAAGTTAGCAAGATACACCAGCAATCCTGGGCATGATCATTGGACTGCTTTAGTAGAGTTTTAAGGTACGTGAAGTACACTCTAGACTGTGGATTGCATTATACGAGGGATCCACATGTACTGGAAGGATTTAGTAATGCTAATTGGATTTCTGATAGTATTGAGACTAAATCAACCAGTGGGTATATATTTACCTTAGGTGGAGAAGTTGTATCATGGAAATCTTCAAAACAGACGTGTATAACACGTTCGACTATGGAATTAGAGTTTATAGCTCTTGATAAAGCTGGAGAAGAAGCTGAATGGCTTAGAAACTTTCTTGAAGATATTCCATTATGACCAAAGCATGTAAGTGCAATATGTATTTATTGTGACAGTTTGGCGTCCTCTATGAGGGCCAAGAATAATGTCTATAATGGGAAGTCATGACATATAAGACGTAGACATAATACAATAAAGCAATTGCTCTCTAATGAAGTTATTTCCATTGATTATGTGAAATCAAAAGAGAATATTGCAGATCCTTTAACGAAAGGATTGTCAAGAGAGCAAGTGACATATACATCAAAGGGAAATGGGGCTAAAGCCTATGAGAAATGAATTATCTGATGGTAACCTAACCTAGTTGACTGGAGATCCCAAGATTTAAGTTCAATAGGCAAACTGGTTGGATAATTTATAGTTGACACAGTAAGAAACTTATGGTTTCTTCTCATTTCTATGATATTGTAGAATGTGTGATCTGTTGTTGTTGAGATCGTGTTGATATCTTGTTTACAAGAGGAGTAGTGACAGAATACTCTTAATCAATATCACCTATGTGAGAGTAGAAGTGAGATCGCTTCTATGAGGACTTTTAAAATGGCTTATGTTCTCTACAACTCTCATGAATTCGGGATTTTGTCCAGGACCAAAATGGACACAAACGTATAGAACTCAAAGATACAAGATGAGTTATGTGTGATGTTTGTTGTCTCAATTTACCAATGAGAAGGATAGTTCCAGAGCTGGTCTCACTATTTCTTCGATAAGTTCGATAGATATTCACTAAGGAAAGTTCAAGTCCAGAAGACACCTATCCTGATGCATAGCTTATTTGTTTGCTCTCAACGATTTTGTTTTGTTTTTCAAACTTTCTTTCATGTGGGAGATTGTTGGAATTTATAAAAATAAAAATGTGAAAGAAAGGATTGATTTGAAACATCAAGATCAATTGGTGTTGATGTTACTTAATTTTAAATTCAAAAGTTTCAAAATAGCTTGAAACATCCAAATGTGTTGATGTTTCTTATACAAATTTAACTTAAAATGTTAAGTTTGTAAGTTTTGTTTGAATTTCAACAAGTAACTACACAATTGAGTTATTTTTTATATATGTTTCATATTATTCATATTTTTTTAGAGAGTTACTAAGTTGCTAGCCTATAAATAGCAATTTGTTTCTTCATTTGGAGATCTCATTCCATTTTGGAGTATCTCATTCCAAGTGAAGAGTATTCTCTCTTTTTTTTCTTCTCTTTAATCTTGAGTCATGTTGAGAGCAAGTGTCCAAGAGTTCTGCCAGATCCAAGTAGTTCGAGGTTGTTATTCTATCGGAGTTAGTCGTTGTATCCTGCTGAGGCGATCGTTGTAGTCTGCTTGCAACCCGTGCAGAGTGAATAATTGTCTTCAGGACAGCGCTTAGTAAGTGTGCCTCGACTATTTACAATTCTTTCTTCTTGTGTTTTGAGTTGTTATAAGCAATACATTGGAATTGTTTGTAGCCAGTTAAGTTGTAATCTATTTGCTAGTGTTACTCAGTTTTATACACAGCAAAGTAGCAATATTTTCCAACATTATCTAGCCTTGTAATTTCAATATCTTATTTGGTTCATGTAGATAAGTTTATATGCACATGTTTGAAGCTATTAATTATTTTCTGTGTTACTCAAATTGGTATATTGAGTTCACAATTATGTCCATTTATCTATTCTATTTTTCTTTTCATCGGGTTGTGTGTTAGCATTTTTTGGTTTCTTTATTGAATTCCATCGTTTTTTCAATCAAACAATATATTTGAATCTTTAAAATATATTTATTTACCTTTATTTATCTAAAAAAAACTTTCCACTCGATTCACTCCTATTTGTTAGCCTTTTTTTTCTATAGCCATATTTATAGGTAAAACTTTTAAATATCTACATCGGGGGTATTTTTGTCCCAAATGCTTTTATATAACGTAGGAAAAAATTGTTTAGACATTTTTATAATTTTAAATTAATTTAGATATTTTTCATTTAAGATAGGTTAAATCTAGACATTTTTCTAGTTGCCCCTTTAAATTTTTCTTTTTCAATTTTGGAGGTCCATGGTTCAACATTCAGGTGATGCATTTTTTGTGTTTAATTTTTCTTTTTATCGAGCCCCATTAGTGCGTGCGGCTGTTGAATTTACTTTTTTAATATATATTTTTTATTTTAATTTTCAATTTTTAAACTTCATAATATCTATTTATATATTATTTTGTTTTTAGTAAATTAAAAATGGTTACAATTACAAAGATACTTTTTTTTAGTGTAATAGGGAGTTGGGGGATTCGAACCACGAACCTCGTGGTCCATTCGAGATGTAGCTATATTCACTTTGGTCAATTACAAAGATACTACAACGACAATAATAATAGTAATAATGTTTATTAGAAAAATTAATGGTATATTTTTTTATATTTAACAAGTCCTTAATCATTCAATTTTGTGTCTAACAAGTTTTTTAACTTTATAAATGTCTAATAGATCTATGAACTCTTAATTTTTTATCTAATAGGTTCTGAATATATTTTTTAAAAAAATTAATTTAACTATTCTATTTGACTTAAAATTTAATCATGTATCTAATTGAACGTTAAATTTCTAATTTTGTAACTGATAAATATATTAATTTTAAAAAATATTAAATAGCTCAAGGACCTATAGCCACAAAATTAAATTTTATGCTTAGAAGAACAATTAATTTTTACAAACTTTGAATATGTCAAATACCTATTAGATACAAAATTGAAACTTCAAAAATCTATTATACACAAAATTAAAAATTCAATGACCTATTAGACTGTTGGGGTTGGAGCCAAAACAAAATTAAAAAAAAAAAGAAAGAATGAATGGGCCAAGGCCCATATTTTTAGGTTTTCTCTTCTTCATTAAACACCATCATATATATATATATATATATAGTTTCTTTTCCTCCTTGCCGTAGTGACCAAAAACAGTGAGAAGAAAAATTTGAGTTTTTTTCTTTGTGTGGCAGTAAGCTTTGAGAGAAAAAAGAAAGAGTTTTCTTTTGTAGTTTTGTGGGTTTTTTCTTTATTGTTTATCCCAAGCTATCGGGTTGTGATACTTGGAAGTCAATAGTCATTGTTGGGCTATTGAGGGTTAGTTTGTGACGCTAGTTTTGAGAACTTTTGTAATCTTCCATTATAGTAGAACGTGCATTTGCAGAATACTGGACGTAGTCCCAAGTTTGGGGCGAACCAGTATAAATTTCGGTGTCGTTCTCTTTTTCCTATCTCGTTATATTTAATATTTTGTGACTCTAGTTTATTGGTTGGATTTAATATTATAATAATTTTATTGTGATTATTATTATTGTATATTTTTCTCCCAACAAGTGGTATCAGAGCTTTTGGTTCAGGAGTCATAGGATATGTGGAGCCAACAAGTTTTGATGGAGTCATGAAGTTTAATGGGGACAATTTTGAATATTTGAAGATGATGGTCAAAGACTACTTGACTGTTAAAAAGCTGGGTAAGGCTTTGAAAAAGAGACTGGAAGGAATGAAAGATGGAGATTGGGAGACTCTTGATGAAGAAGCAGTTGTTGCAATCAGAATGTGTCTGTCGATGGACGTGGCCAGTAAGGTAGCCAATGAGACAACTGCGATTGAGTTAATGAAAGCGCTTGCAAACAGGTATGAAAAACCCTACACAAATAATAAGATCTATCTGCTTAGGAAGTTTTTCAATATGCGTATGGTTGAGGATGCTTCTGTGAATTCCTATATAAATGAGGTAACCACTTTGATAAATCAGTTGAAATCAGTTAGAATAGAGTTCACTGATGAAGTAAATGTTATTCTGTTATTAACCTCTTTGCATGATAGTTGGAAAACCATGAAGACAATAGTGTGTAATTCAGTAGGTGAAAATACTCTACACTTTTCTGGTGTTTGTAATTTAGCCATAGCTGAGGAAATTCGTAGAAAAGATAGCGATGAAGAGTCTACTATAGAATCACTCTCAGTTATGACTAAGGGAAAAAAGAAGATTAATGAGAAAAATACATCGAGTAGCAGTAGGAAGAAGTGGAATAATAGGAATAAAGAGATAAAATGTTTTTACTGTCACAAGAAATATCACTTTAAGAGTCAGTGTAGAAAATTGAAAGAGGATCTGGAGAGGAGACAAAATCAAGAGACAAATGTAGTGCTAGATGCATGTGTCTGTGTTGGGAGTGACACATAGAGTAGTAATAATTCATCTGAGTGGATTTTAGACAGCGCAACTACTGTTCACATAGCTTCAGATAGGAGTTTGTTCACATCCTTCACAGGAGGTCGCCATGGTTTAGTGAGGATGGGGAATGGTGAAATATCTAAGACCAATGAGATTGGAGAGGTTAGTCTAGAGAGAGAATGTGGGAATAATTTGGTACTGCGAGATGTCAGATTTGTGCCCAGTGTCAAGATGAATCTTATCTCTACTGGCAAGTTGGCAGATGATGGCTACATTTGTGAGTTTGGCAGAAGCCAGTGTAAACTCAGGTCAGGATCCCAGGTAGTGGCAGTTGGCCACAGGAAATCTACATTGTACAGATGTTGGTTAAATGTTGCCAAGAAAAGTTTGAAGAGACAGTGGATGCAAGTTAAAGCTGCAGATGGTTATATTAGAGGTACAGTTGAGCCAACAACAAAGATAGCCTAGTTTGATCAGTCAGATCAGGATCCTTCAGTTCAGGAACAATTGTTAGGAGAGAGAGTTGATGGCTATCATGAACCCCCAATTGTCAGACGGACAGTTGAATTGAAGAAGTCGCCTAGGCGAGTGAAAGCATCAAAGTGGAAGGCCAAAGCAGTTGCTAAGGTCAAGGGTAAAGTCTCTAAATTGGCAACAAGCTTGAATAGAGGATTCAAGCCCTTCTTAGAGTGTATCTTCTTCGGGAACAATGGTTCAGGGTTGAAGATGATGTCAGTTTGTACTACTTAGCTGAAGTGGGAGTACGTGTCTGTCTTTTTCGTCTGAGAGACAGATCCACGTAGTGAGCCCATACCTCGAGGCAAACACAGATGCACTACAGTTTATATTCTGATGGTTGCCTGGTTTTTTGTGAGTTTGTTGTGTTTTCAAGTATTTTTTTATTGAGCCTTGGAGTTTGCCAAAAAGATCAAAAATAACAGTTGGAGTGGGAGTTGTGCCTTGGAGTTTACCAAGGTGTTCAGAGCTTTGTTGAAGTGAGGCAAGATCGTCATTTTGTCTCCAAGTGGGAGATTGTTGGGGTTGGAGCCAAAACAAAATAAAATAAAAAAAAAAAGAAAGAATGAATGGGCCAAGGCCCATATTTTTAGGGTTCCTCTTCTTCACTAAACACAATCATATATATATATATATATACTTTCTTTTCCTCCTTGCCGTAGTGACCAAAAACAGTGAGAAGAAGAAAAATTTGAGTTTTTTTCTTTATGTGGCAGTAAACTTTGAGAGAAAAAAGAAAGAGTTTTCTTTTGTAGTTTTGTGGGTTTTTTTCTTTATTGTTTATCCCAAGCTATCGGGTTGTGATACTTGGAAGTCAATAGTCATTGTTGGGCTATTGAGGGTTAGTTTGTGGCGCCAGTTTTGAGAATTTTTGTAATCTCCCATTATAGTAGACTGCGATTCTGCGAGAAGACCGGACGTAGTCCCAAGTTTAGAGCGAACCAAAGATAAATTCGGTGTCGTTCTCTTTTCCCTATCTCGTTATATTTAATATTTTGTGACTCTAGTTTATTGGTTGGCTTATCCTGTGGAAGGGGAGATTTAATATTATAATAATTTTATTGTGATTATTATTATTGTCTATTTTTCTCCCAACATTAGACAAAGTAGACTATTTAGATACAAATTTAAAAGTTGAAAGATTAAAATTGTAATCCAATCTAATATGAACTTGTGTTCCTGAGCATAAAGTTGTGGATCCGTCACCTCACCCACCCTTTTTTTTAAACAGTAAATTAAGAAAAGGAAATCCCCTCAACAATGACACATCTAACCCAAATGGGAAAGTGTGAATACAAAACTATAGGCTCGTCCTTCAACGTGGAGGGAACCAACCTCACAAATGCCTCCAAAACTGTCGCTCGTGCAAGGGAGTGAGCGAGACCATTACAAACTCTGGGACAAAAAGAAAAGGAAAGTTTGGGTCCTAACTAGGCAATTGCCTCTATATCATCCAAAATGAAATGAGTTTCAGAAATGTCTGAACTCAGATTCAGGAGAGCAGAAATAGCCTCCATTGAGTCAAACTCAACTATGATCAATCTAACCTCTCGTGTGTTCAAACCACGAATGGCCTTTAAGCCTACAAGTATGGCAACCGCAACCATGGATTTGATCTTCCATCTTTGGTTCATTTTTTGTATCCCCACACAAATGGAGGTTCCGATAGAGTCACGAACAATCCAACCAATGCAACCTTTCTTCATTAACTCACACCATGACACATCTGTGTTAAGCTTTAGAACCCTTCAGGGGGTGGGATCCAACAAGGCTTATTAGCTTGGGTCCTTGATGTTGTCTGTGGAAACAAAGATTGGTCTCCTTCAACGAGCTCCGTAAGATTTTTCTCCACTATTGTTGTAAGACTATGAGAGAGCGTCCCCGATCGACCCTGAGAAGCAGAAGAAGAAAGATTAATGGAGTTTCTAAAGTTTCAAATAGACCACATAATTGTGATAGCGTAAGACAACTCCTTCTCTCGTAAGGACTTGATAAGCCATCCCCAGAAGTCTTTTGCATTCTACTCAAACCTGCACACAGAAAAAAGATCCTCTAAGACTGGAAAAAAAGCAATCCATACTTTTGATACAACCTTACAATTCAAAATAATATGAGTGACAGATTCCACTTTTTCCTGCGCAACACACAAATATTGTTAGTGTCCACTCTCCTTTTATAGATATTTTCAGCAGTAGGGAGGGCATTATTAATAATTTTTCAAACACAAGATTTTGCTTTGGGGATCGCCTTCGACTTCCAGAAGGCCTTATTGTCATGGTATTTTGATGGGGACGCCATTTCCTGCAAGGAAATTTATTAGCCAGATGGTATGCACTTTTAACTCAGAAGGTACCCTTCGAGCCTTCGTTCCAAATGATCTCATCTTTTGAGTTGTTACTACTTAGGGGCATACTGAGGATATCAACACCATCCAGGGGAATGAAATTTCATTTATGAACTCTGTGTTCCACTTGCATTGTTCATTTATTAGCCCCTTGACTCTATTATTTATGAGATCTTCCTTTACCCAAATTGGTGTTTTACAACCTTGTCTGCCTATCCATGGATCCTTGTCTATCATGATGTGATTTCCATTGCCAACCTTCCATCTGTATCCTTTTAGAAACAACTTTTTCCCCCATATAATGCTTCTTCAAGTCAGGGAAGAGTTTTGGATAAGTTTTATCCTCAGAAAATCACCATCTTTAAAGTATTTTCCTTTTTTAAGATCATCTCTAGGAGACTTCTTGGGTTCCAAATAATGCGCCAGCTATGTTTTGCTAACATAGCTTGATTAAAAAGAGTAAGGTCCTGAAACCCTAGCCCCTCCACTCTTTCCCCTCCCCCCTCCCTCCACCCCCGTGTTTTGCTCTGACACATCTTTTCCAACTTATCCTATGAGCTTTCTTCCTATCATTATAAGAACCCCACCAAAAGTTTGCACAACAACGATTTAGATCATCACAAATCGACTGAGGAAGGCGAAAGCAACTCATAGTGTACATGGGGATTGCCTGAGCGATCGATTTTATGAGAACCTCCCTTCCACTTTGAGGGAAACAATTTCCTTTCCAAGATTGAAGGACTTTCCAAATTATGTCTCTCACTTTGAAAAATAATTTCCTCTTGTTCTTTCCATTTTGGGAAGGCATTCCCATATACTCGCCCAACGAATCCACCAACTTCACCCCTAGGATCCTGCCTAGATCATCCACCTTGTTGCTCCTAACTTTTTGCTCGCCATAAAGGATGACTTGTTCAGATTTATGGTTTGACTCGAAGTCTTCTCATAAGTTTCCTGGATCTCTTTGATAGCCCTACAATCATTATCCTAAGCTCTGAAAAATAAAAGACTATCATCAGCAAAGAAAAGGTGAGTAATCCAAGGATAATAATTATTTAAATGATAACCTTGAAATTAGAAAGAAATTCTTCCCTATTAAGGAGAGTCGAGAAGCCTTCATCGCATAGCAGGAACAAATATGGAGATAAAGGATCTCCTTGACGCAGGCCTCTTTGAGGCAATAAACTCTCTTGAGGGCTACCATTAATCAACACTGAATGTTGAACGGTTTCTACGCAGTTCATTATCAATCCAGTCCACTTGTCATCAACCCCCATCTTTTGCATAACCCGATGAAGGAAATATCATTCCATCCTATCATACACTTTGCTCATGTCAAGTTTCATTGCAATGACTCCTTCTTTACCTGATCGTTTAGAGTTGATTCTGTGGATGCACTCAAAACCAATTATGACATTATCAGATATCAATCTCCCAGGAACAAAAGCAGACTCGGCAGGTGAAATTATTAGCTCCAACACCTTCTTCATTCTATTGGCAAGGACTTTAGCAATTAGCTTGTATGTTACATTGCAGAGACTTATAGGCCTGAAGTCTGTCATCTGGGTGGATTTTTTTGTCTTTGGAATTAGAGCGATCAAAGAATTGTTCAAAGGTTTCACACTCTCCCCCCATTAAGGACTTTGAGGCACATATTGATTGTTTCCTCACCCACTTCCTTCCAATAATGTTTGAAAATAAGGCATGAGCTCTATCAGGACCTAGAGCTTTTCATCAGTTCCCAATTGTGATCTTCATTGATGGAGGACGAAATCCCATTTAACACTCTATTAATGGCCTCATCATTGGGAGGGGAGGAGTGAAAAAGGTCTTCAAAGAGGTTTAGTTTTTTTCATTGGGTTGCTTTTAGATGAAACCATTTTGTATTCTGATCCCCACTATGAAGCCAGACTTCTCGCGAACGCATTCTCCAATACTGCTCTTCTTCTCTGATTAAGCCATCTAACTCTTTTTCCGCAAATATCACTTGATCTGAGTCAGTGTTCGAATTTCGGATTAAATAAATCTTTGATTTCTTCCTTCTTCCTCATTATCGCTCCCTGAATCGAGTTGTTTAGCCTTTGCTTGTTCCATGAACTAAGCTTATCTAAACAACTACTGATTTTAGTACGGTACTTGTCCACATTGTTCCTCACATGGTTGACCCAATGATCTTTTACAATTTTCCCACAATCGTCAAAGTTTACCCAACTTTCTTCAAACTTTGGGGTTTGTTTTATCCGGTTAGCTTGATTTTGTAACTTTCTGGTGTAAAGAGACTACAAAATAGGTATGTGGTCGGAGCCATAAAAATTGAGATGATCCACAGAAACTTTCTTAGTTAAACTTTGCATTACATGGTTAATGAAAAAACGATCTAGCCTTTCTCTTATGCTATTCATGTTCTTCCTATTCTTATACCAAGTGAATTGATTACCCTGGAACCTTGTGTCTATCATATTGCAATTGTTGATTGTCTCTCTAAAACTTCCATCTGCTTGTCACCACGATCTAATGCACCCTCCTTTTCATAAGCAAACATAATTTCATTAAAATCCTCTCCTATTGCCCAAGAGATGTTGTTCTGATGGCTTAGTCTATCTATAAGCTTCTCCAGAAATCCCGTCTTTTTTCTCTGCTCGGATTTCCATAGAACCCTATGAAACGCCACCAACCATTCAGACTCTTTATTAACGTGTCAATGTGGCCCTCTGAAAAAGAAGAAATTACGACCTCAGTCTCCCCATTCAGGATCAAACCCCCTTATTTTTCTCACTCGGAACACAAAAGTCATTATCAAACCAACCTGAAATAAATGGTCAAATCATTATTGCAAATGCTAAATATGGCATCACATTAAACAACATAACCTAGTTGAGTCTTTCAAAGTTACTATTTGGCCTTTCATCTTCTAATTTGCATGAGAGCCCTACATCAATAAAGAGGACGACATTTTCCTTAGGTTGCCATCTTTTAGGTGGAATTAAAAAATAAATTAATTCATGTGGATAGAAGTCTAAAATAGATATAAAAGTTCCAATATTATTGTGAAAGTATGACAAGACCGATTAAAATAACATTGTTCTTTTCTTTAATTTTTTATTTTAAGTTTGTTTTTGCAATCTAATCTTTAATTTGATCCTTCTATTTTCTGAGAGAACCAATTAGAAGTTCGCGGTTTAAGATAATGGTATTTTCGGCCTAGATTCATTTTGATTGATGACTAAACAACCGTGCCAAAACTTATAGTTTATTGATATTAAATAAGGTGGGGTTTCGGTCAAAATATTACTAATTTGCTATAGTTTAGATATTAAATCCTAATTTAAACATAAATCAACTCATTTTTACCATGTGCCATCTAAAAATATTTCAAAATTGAAGCCATTAAGCAAATGTAGTATAATATTATAATATTTTTTTTTGTTAGTTCAACACCAGGAGGAAGTGAAAAGTTGTACCTTTAACACCTTTTGATAATCATAAGATGTTTTTATTTATTTATTTTTAGCGATGCCCTAAGATAATTGTAAGTTGTAATAAGAATAGTAATTAGTGTCTTAACTATTAAATTATATTTTAATTGACGTTAGTTTTGTTATTTAATATAATGTAATGAATAAAAAAAATACAATTACAATCCCAAAACAACGTCGTTTGGATATAAAAGACAGAATGATCAGATGTTATTTTTATTTGATTTTTTTAGTACAAAGATATATAATGGTTATTATCCTATAAAGGTAGATTAATATGCAGATTATTACATGAGTTTTTAGAACTTTAGATAATTACTTTGTTCTTTTTTTCTTTTTGGAAAGGAGATAATTATATTGTTACCCTTTATATTCTTTGAGCTTTTATTTTATAAAAATCTAATTTGTTACCCAAGAAACACAATTTTTTCATCAAATTATCACTTTTTATTTTTTTGTAATTAACCTGTCCTTCCATTTAAAAATTTAAGTATTATATAAAATCATATTTGTAGTAGAATTTCCATACGTATAGAGGTTTAAGTTTAGAATTGCTTCTCAATAAAATAAAGCATATTGACTAGAAATACAGTTTACTTTCAAATACAAAAAAAAAAAAAAAAAATGCACAGAATATTTTTTCCCACTTTGTTAAGGAATTCATCTAGAAAGACATGCTCTTTCTTAATGGGTTAATTTTTAAGGAGAAATTAAAAATGGCCGTCTCTAGAAATCATGTTTTAAAAATTCTCATAACTAGTAGAAAAATCAAACATGAAAATTTTGTTTGAAAATTCTCATAAAGCAACAAAAAATTTCAACATATATAGAAGAAACTAATTCATAAACGGACCAGCTTACCAAAGTTGACTTACAACATAAGCACCTACCTACCCCTCAACTGAATGAATGCCATGTCTCTACCCTTAACTTTATTTATTTATTTATTTATTGACTTTTCTGACTCGTTTTATAATTTCAACATTTCATTTTGTGATCATTCCCACATTTAGCATATGGAAATGAATTTGGTGACTTGATCATTATCTATCTATTTCCATATACTAAACACACTAGATATTCATTATTCATTAAATTATAGAAATTAAAGTCTTTAAATTTGTTTTCCTAATTTTAATTTTGTGCTTAATATTTTAAGAATTTCTATTTTACCCCAATTTTTGTTTGTTTGTTTTTAAATTTTCGTTAGCAATTTTCATTAATAGATTGGTGGTAAAATTATAAGGCAAAATTGACACTTAATCTATAATCTATATCTATAATATATTAAAAAACTACAATCTTAGAAAAATATTTTTGGACTATTTTGTCCTTTCATCAAGTTTTAAATCTACAAAATATCACTTACAATTAATTACCAATAACTAATAAATTATATAGGAAATTTTATTATAAATATCTATAATTCTTATTAAAGTATCTTCTTATTAATTATTAATTAAAATATAAATAGTTAAAAAAAAACACCTTCACACCACCCCATGTTTTTTTTAAAATTAGTAATTTAAAATTGGCTAACTAATTAAATATGAACAATAAATGTTTAAATTTCACCTTTGGAATGTAAAATGTTTCCTATAACTTAAATTATTGTTTACTTTAATTATAATTCATAATATAATAGAATTTTAAAAGGGGTAGAATTCAAAAGGTTTGTAACTCTCACATTTTATTACTATAAAAAAGAGTTTTCTTCACTATTTTTTCACCAACACTTAGAATGTCAATATTCTTTTTGTCTGTCTCCCAACTCATTACTCTCAAAGCCTCTTCAAGCTTCAAATCATCTTCAAATGTTAGTGACACATTCAAGTTGTAAGAGACGATATTGAACATGTGTCAAATCTATATCTTAAACACAAGCATTTTAAAATATTAGTGGTACGTTCAAGTTGTATTGGATGCATGTATCGAGTCTATATCTTAAACTTTAGAGAAATCTAATTTGTAAAGTATAATTATAGTGTTTGCCTATCATCTATCAATTGTCAAGTGCACATCTGTGACGCCCGAGGAAGAGGGGTACATGAATAAATCGAGTCCACATTTGAATGAGAGGGATCCTGAGGATCTGAAAGTATGGTGCTCGAGGAAGAGGCGTACATGCGAGTGACCATGAGGATATGAAAGTATAGTTGAGAAAGACTTAAAAGAATTGATAGCTACTATCTATATCAACAAGGTGCACATTCCTTTTCTGTGGCTCAATAATAAGAACTCCACAGTTAAGCGTGCTTGGCTTGGAGCAATTCTATGTTGGGTGACCTCCTGGAAATTTTCCTAGAGAGCATGTGAGTGAGGACAAAACATTCTGAAACGACCCCGTGTTGGTTTGTGGGGATAGTGTCTTCACTCTTACGAGCAGCCATGGAAGATATAGTGATGCAGCCAGGTCGCAGTGGATCTTGGGCCTGGGGCATTGCAAATGGTATCAGAGCCAGGTTTTAGGTCTTGTATACTTCCTACATCGTAGGTGTTTAGTCCTTCATAGCCTCTCGCAAGGAGCTCCTCGGGTCATCAACAGGTTTGCTTTTACTTAATAAGTGGTAGGAGGTTCGTTGTTGAGGTTGGTGTGTTTTCTTCTGTGTTGTACTTCCTGAATTGTTGTTGATGTGTTCTGTTTTCCTTTCGTTTTGATTATGGCACGTGGTAGAGGTCGTGCAAGAGCAGCTGCTAGTGGTCGAGGTCGAAGAACCCGAGATTAGGAACCGACTGTCGATGCACCAGAGGTTGAGCACTCCGAGCATCGGGAGGGGCTCAACCAGGATGTCCCAGTGGTCGAGGAATCAGCTGGGCAAAATGTAGGAGCCTAGGAGAGGGCAAATGTCCAAGTACCAAATGTGCAAGGACCGTCGCCAATTGTTGAACTCATGGCGAGCATTCAAAGAATGATCCAGAGCGAATATAGCGAGTCGAAGCTAACTGATGACTATGTTTACTCGAGCCATGGAGGCTGGCGGATCGAATCGAGAACCAACACACATGCATAACCAAAGGGTTGCACCGGCTCATACTTTTGGGGCAGCGACCGAAGAGGCGGGATATCTGAAGGATTTCAAGAAGTATGACCCGCCTTTCTTTGATGGGTCAGTAGACCATGTAGCTGTCGAAACATGGTTTGCGGCAGTAGACGATATTCTGAGTTGAATGGGTTGCCCCGAGAACCAGAAGGTTCAGTGCGCAGCTTATGCATTAAGGGGAAGTGCTCTCCTATGGTGGCGAGCTGCTGTACGGTCCATAGATGTCAGTGCAGGACCGATAACTTGGATGCAGTTCCAAGAGGTGTTCTACGATAAGTACTATCCGGCTGTGCTTAGAATCGAGAAGAAAGTTGAGTTCGTACAGCTAAAGCAAGGGCCGAACCAGACGGTCGAGGAATACGAGCACGAGTTTACGACCCTGTCTCGATTCGCCCCTGATATGGTAGATACAGAAAAGAAGAAGGTGGAATGCTTCCTCACAAGTTTGCGAGGAGGTGTACGTGGGTCGACAGTTGCTCACGATCCCAAGACTTATGCCACAGCAGTTCAAGTGGCATCCCTGATTGATCTGAGACTGAGGTTTGCATGGGTTCGTTGTCGGCCCGAGTTCGAAGCGAGTCGAGTTCGGAATCACCGAAGAAGAAAGTTTGAGCAGGCCTTTGCTAGGCCAAACAGATCTGGAACTCAGGGACATCATCCCCAACAAGCTCCAAGTAGGGGTTCATGTTACAGATGTGGAGTTCAGCACAACGGGACCTGTCATGCAGCTAGCAAGATCTGCAATAATTGTGGGAAGTTGGGTCACTTGTCATCTGTGTGCAAGAAGGGAGCTAGAGATCAGCGGGTTTGTTATAACTGTGGGAAGCCTGGGCACCTGGCCAAAGCCTGTACAACAAAGAAAGACGTGTCTGGAAACTGTTCTGTTTGATTCTCGTTCCTCGCCAAAGCCTGGGCACCTGGCCAAAGCCTGGGCACCTGGCCAAAGCCTGGGCACTTGGCTCTTGTTCTGTTTGATTCTGGTTCCTCGCACTCTTTTATTTCTGTTATTTTTGTGAGGCAAGCCCAGTTAGAAGTAGAGCCTCTAGATGTTGACTTGGCAGTAGCTACCCCAGTGGGTAGAGAGTTAGTAGCTCGAGAAAAGGTTAAATATGGTCAGGTAGTGGTAACTGGTCATGTGCTAGACGTGACGTTGGTTGTGCAAGACATGAGCGACTTCGATGTAATCCTAGGCATGGATTGGTTGTCTGCGAACCATGCCAACATCGACTGTCATTGTCGAGAGGTGGTGTTTCGGCCTCCGGCAGAGTCCAGTTTCAAGTTCAAGGGAATTGAGACTGGAGATATTTTGAAGATGATTTCAGCTCTCAAGGCAAAGAAGTTGTTAAGTGAAGGGGCTTGGGCCCTCTTCGCTAGTGTTGTTGATACAAGAAACAAGGGACCAGAGTTGAGTTCGGTTCCTATTGTTCGAGAGTTTGTAGATGTGTTCCCTGAAGAGTTGCATGGTATACTCCTAGTTCGTGAGGTAACTTTAGTATTGAGCTTGAGCCTGGGATGACTCCGTTGTCTAAAGCTCCCTACCGAATGGCGCCAGCAGAATTGAAAGAGCTTAAGACTCAGTTGCAGGAACTCCTGGATAAGGGGGTTCATCCGTCCCGATGTTTACGCCTTGGGGTGTGCGCGCGGTGTTGTTTGTGAAGAAGAAAGATGGGTCGATGCGGATATGCATTAACTCAATGAGAAATTTGAACAAGGTAATGATGAAGAACAAATACCCTTTACCTGGGATCAATGATTTGTTTGACCAACTGCAAGGAGCGACAGTATTTTCTAAGATCGACCTGTGGTCAGGGTACCATCAGCTGAGAATCAAGGACGAGGATATTCCGAAGATCGCCGGAGTCCGAATGCGGGCACTATGAGTTCACGGTGATGTCCTTTGGCTTGACGAATGCCCCAGCATCATTTATAGAGCTTATGAACATGGTATTCAAGGAGTTCTTAGACACCTTTGTGATCGTCTTCATCAACGATATTTTGGTGTATTCCAAGTCAGAAGAGGAGCATGAAGTTCATTTGAAGGAAGTGTTGACAGCTTTGAGGACCAACAAGTTGTATGCAAAGTTCTCCAAGTGTGAGTTCTGGTTGCAGCGGGTAGCCTTCCTAGGACACGTGGTGTCTAAAGAAGGTGTAACGGTGGATCTCGCCAAGATTGAGGCAGTGACAGATTGGCCTCGCCCTTAGACCGTCTCTGAAGTGCGAAGCTTTTTGGATTGGCAGGCTACTACAGGAGATTTGTCAAGGATTTCTCCAGATAGCCACACCCTTGACTCAGTTAACTCCGAAGGGAAATCCTTTCGTGTGGTGTGAAGCGTGTGAAGCGAGTTTTTCAGGACCTCAAGCACGAGCTAGTCTCTCGCACTGTGCTTGCGATTGACTGATGGGTCAGGAAGTTTTGTGGTCTACAATGATGCCTCTAAGAAAGGTTTGGGTTGTGTGTTGATGCAGAATGGAAAGGTGATCGCCTATGTCTCTCGTCAGTTGAAGGATTATGAGCGAAATTACCTGACCCATGACTTGGAGTTGGCTGCCGTGGTCTTCGCTCTAAAGATATGGCAACATTACTTGTATGGGGAAAAGATTCAGATGTACACGGACCACAAGAGCCTCAAGTATGTTTTTACCCAGAAGGAGTTGAACATGAGGCAACGCAGATGGCTGCAGTTAGTAAAGGACTATGAGGTTGAGATATTGTACCATCCGGACAAAGCAAACGTTGTTGTTGATGCCCTTAGCAGGAAGGTGGCTCACACCTCAGCGCTGGTCACGAGGCAAGTTCCTTTGCGTTCAGAGATGGAACGTGCAGAGATAGCCGTTGTGGTGAGTCAGGTCACAATACAACTGAACCAGTTGTTGGTACGACCGACCTTGAGACAGCGAGTTATTGAGGCTCAACAGGGAGACTCAAGTCTTGACGACTGTTGGCGTCAGGCAAGATGTGACGAGGAAACCGAGTTCTCTGTGACAGCAGACGATGGACTACTGTTTAGGGGACGGTTGTGTGTTGTTGCGTATAATTTTAGATATGCAATACCGCAATGTACCGGTCAAGTTTTAGTATAGTGATTTATGAGTCCAAGTATCGTCCTCGGGAATGAGTTTCTAGATTAATTAATTACTAAGGTACTAATTCTCAAATTTAGCTAAAGAAACATAACATGGATAGTTGGTTGAAAGTAAAGACAAACAAACAAACAAACATGTGGAGACACGAATTGATAGAATTGTGGGAAGTGATTATACAAGTTAATGACTCACTTAACACATGCAATGAACCAATGAGATGAATTTATAAACAAGAAGTAAAATACTCAGGAAAATCTCTCGATTCTTAGTGAGTCTCACACATGTAATAAACTCCATAGTCTCCATATGAACCTACGACATGCATGGCATTAAGCAACTTCTTTATGTGTTTCCCTAAGATTTCTAAGTCATTCTCATGCCAGATTTCTAAGGGTTTTGACAATTTTGCTCTAATTCAAGCTTGATCTCTCGAGTCTACTTAAATCAACAAATTAAGAAGTAAAGAATGAATTGCCAAAAATAAGGACAAAACATGCTTCATTACATAGCAAGAAAGTCATAACAAGTAAATCAAATCCTAACTACAATGTTTAGCTACTCTAAATCACATGAAAATCAAACTAAACAAGTAGAAAACGTCTTAGAACGCTATTACAAATTGAAAGAAAAGGAAATTAAACTTATGTGTCGATGCCGGTCCTTCGTCTTCGAGCTTCCGTCTTCGATCTCGAACCTCCACGAATGCTTTGGCTGCAAAAACGCTCTTTTCTCTCTTCTTACAAAGTGTATTTCGAAATTAGGGTGAAAAATCTACCAAATTCAGCCCCCCTTACACAATGGCATAATGTTGTATTTATAGCCATAATCGGCACAGCGTTGCAACGCTAGGGACAGCGTTGCAATCACGCACACCTTGGCGGTACGGTAAATAAGGAAACTCTCGATCAGCGTTGCAACGCCGCTACCCTAACGTGCGCGCTCCTTATCGAAATGGCATTGCGACGCTGCAAGGCAGCGTTGCAACGCTATCGCCTGAAGTCTTCAAAGCCTCTATGCAGTAATCACAGCGTTGCAACGCTCTGCTTGGCGTTGCAACGCCCTCACCTCGGGTCTACTAGCTTGGATTGATCTTTCTACTTCCAATTGATGTTATTTTTAGCTTCAACAAGCCTCGTTTCGATCCCGAGTGATCCAGAATGTCTCCAAATGTCCTGTTTGAGCTCTTTACCTAAAATTTAATGATTTAAACACATCAAAGCCCTGAAATTATCATAAAACTAGCAATAATTTAGCCTAAGGATAGCACATTTTGTGTGCTATCGTGTGTTCCTGCGGGGAGTGGTCTCAAGGAGGAGATTTTGGTTGATGTTCATAACTCTCTATTTTCAGTGCATCGAGGAAGCACTTAGATGTATCATGACTTGAAATCGTTCTATTGGTGGCGTAGAATGAAAAGAGATGTGGCAGAGTTTGTCAGTAGGTGTTTATTGTGCCAGCAAGTTAAAGCACCGAGGCAGAAGCCAGCAGGGTTGTTGCAACCGTTGGAAGTACCCCAGTGGAAGTGGGAGGAGATCTCCATGGACTTTATTTCGGGATTGCCCCGAACAGCGAAGAGATTCACAGTGATCTGGGTGATTGTGGATAGACTAACCAAGTCCGCTCACTTTCTGCATGGTAAGCCAACCTATACAGTTGAGAAGTGGGCACATCTGTTCATGTAAGAGATAGTAAGGTTGCATGGAGTTCCAGTGAAGATCATGTCTGACAGAGACCCACGATTCACCTCGAACTTTTGGGTGAGTTTTCAGAGAGCTCTAGGGGCTCAGAGTAACTTTAGTACAACGTTTCACCCGCAGACCGATGGCCAGACGGAAAGGGTGAATCAGGTTCTGGAGGATATGCTTCGGGCATGTGCGTTAGACTTCACAGGTAGTTGGGACTCACACCTTCACTTGATGGAGTTTGCGTATAACAATAGTTATCAGACGACTATTGGTATGGCCCCTTTCGAAGCCCTTTATGGGAAAAGGTGCAGGACACTAGTGTGTTGGGGAGAGGTTGGTGAATGGAAATTGTTGGGACCCAAGTTGGTCCAAGTGACAAATGAGGCCATACAGAAGATTAGGGAAAGGATGTTAATGGCACAGAGTAGGCAGAAGAGTTATGCTGATGTCAGGCGTCGAGAGTTGGAGTTTGCCGTTGGAGACTTGGTATTCTTGAAAGTTGCACCTATGAGGGGTGTCCTAAGGTTTGGTAAGAAAGGGAAGTTGAGCCCTAGGTTCGTTGGACCTTTCGAGATCCTGGAGCGCATTTGGCCAATGGCTTATCGGTTGGCCCTACCGCCATCCCTAGCGTCGATCCATAACGTGTTCCATGTGTCTATGCTGCGAGGGTATGTGCCAGATGCCTTGCACGTTGTCGACTTTGAGCCGCTAGAGTTACACAAGGACCTGAGTTATGAGAAAAAGCTTGTGCAAATTCTTGCTCGTGATAGCAAAGTCCTGAGGAACAGGGAAATCAAGCTTGTGAAGGTCCTCTGGCAGAACCATCATCTCAAGGAAGCCACTTGGGAGCGCGAGGAGGAGATGCGAGCAAGTTACCCAGAGCTGTTCACGAGCTAGCTACTTTTGAGGACGAAAGTTCCTAAGGTGGGGTAGACTGTAACAGTCGGTTACTTAAAATAAAAAAAAAAGAAAAAGGGAGATGCAGTAGGGGGGAGGCAAACGTTTCGCCCCCCACACGTAGGTCCTCCGGCGGAACGGTCGCCGACCATTTCGGCCGGCGAGCCACTTCGCTTCCCTCGTTTTCCTCTCTCCCTCACCCTCCCTCTTCTCTCAGTCTCACTTATTCTCCCTCTCACAAACCCTCTCCCTCTCACGGACCCTCTCCCTCTCACGCCTCTCTCTATCTCTCTCTCTCTCTCTCTCACGCGGTTCTCTCTCTCTCTCAGAGTGCCGCTGTTCTTCTAGCTTTCAGGTTGTCGTTCGCCGCAAAGCCAGCCGCCGGTGGGTAGTTTCCCGAGACACACGTGTTGGTTTGATCAGTTCGAGGCTTTGTTGGCCGGTTTTCGAAGATCCGAGACCGATTCTAAATAGATCAGGTCGCGAGGTTTCCGGATCTTCCACCCACGCGTCGTCGCCACCTTCACACGCCGCCGCTGCCGATCCAAGCGCCGCCGGCTGCCTCCTTCCGTGCGGTCGCCTCGGTCCGTTCCTTAGTTCGTTTCGGATCTTCGTTGGGTGAGTTTTGCTTCTCGTAAGCTTTTAAGGTCGCTTTTACGTTTCGATTTGCTAACCCTGTACGTGTTATTCGTTAGGAGTTTTATCTTGGAAGTGGAAGCATGTTTGGAACGCCGCATTACTCAAATTGCTCTTTGTCATTGGATTTCCTGTAAGTAGTCGTTTGGATTAAACTACCCCTAAGTGTAGGGCTTAGGGGCGCTTTGCATCCAATATCTGTTTGGAAGTAAACATGATGTTCCGGTAGTAGCATGTTAGGATGTGGTGTTCGCAGTTGTGCCTGAATCATATTCATTGTTGTTGTTGACGTTGTCTGTGCTGAGGCTCGAACTCGCTAGTTCTTTCTGGATGTTTGTTAGTGCTATGTGACTATAACTTGTAGGATCGATGTAAGCCCATGTTGAGTTTCTAAATGTGTATTGTGCTGTGGTTGTCTGTCCCGAGCCTGATTGTCTCGTGCTTAGTTTTGAAGTAACTCGGGAAGTGTTGTTGAGCCTTAGGATTATAGTTAGCACAACTAGCCCTAGTCTTTGTGTAACCCTTAGCAGGCTGAGACTCGAGGTTGGCGAGATGATGATGATGTTGTAGGATGTGATGGTCCGTCCTCCATCCAGTTGTGCGGCTCGAGGTGTGCTCCTTAGAGTCAGAGGGGTTGGATAGAGTCCTTCGCCCTAGTACAGGCCCGAGAAGGAGCCCGTGGTCGATTGTGCGCAGTAGTACCGCCTTTGATGCTTTGTGGGTTGTGGTGGTCCGCCCCCATCCAGTTGTGCGACTCGGGGTGTGGTCCTTAAAGTTAGAGGGGTTGGATAGAGTCCTTCGCCCTAGTGCAGGCCCGGGAATGAGTATCGTGGCCAGATGCTGCCAACCTAGTCCAGAAGTTAAGGGTAGGACGGAACTAAGAAACCTGAGTAAGAAATAGGGTCAGGATACTTATTGAGGTTTTTTAGCGGGCTAGGCGTCATGTTTAGCTAAGTCTAAGGTTGTTCCTTGTTCTTTATTTTCTTGAACGAAGTGGACTGCTTATTGAGTATTTTTATACTCATCCCTTCTTTATTTCTTCTTTTGTGTAGGTAAGGCAAACCAGTGAGATGACCACCGACAGCGAGATTCCTGTGAGGCTGTGGAAGATTTGTAGGACTTAGTTTGGGCTGGATTTTTAGTTGTTGTTTTCATTTTTCTTCTGTTGCACTCTATTTCTCTAGTTTGTACTTAACCTTAGCATGTCTCGTTCTTATTCGTTTGAATCAAAGCATGTTCTGATCTGTTTTCTTTCGTATGCAAGCATGTGTTGTTGTTGCATGTTGTTTGAGAACTCCGAGGGATCTGAGCCCAGCCTATTGCTTTTTGTGTAGTTTGGAGGAGGTTGGGTGCCCTCGTGAGTTTTTTTGAAGTGCCTTTGTTTAGGTTTAGGTTCATTTTAAATTTCTGGTTTGTCCAGGTTGCGTCGTTATGATGCCGAATTTTTGGCGCGAGCGGTGTAACTTGGAAGTAATGCCCGAGTAGGAAGTGTGCAAATTACGGGGTGTTACAGTTGGTATCAGAGCGGAACCTCTCCCAGTAAGATGTGGTTCGGGGACGAACCAAGGCGGAAGCTGGTGAGCATGTGACGCCCGAGGAAGAGAGGTACATGAATGAACCGAGTCCACATTTGAATGAGAGGGATCCTGAGGATCTGAAAGTATGGTGCTCGAGGAAGAGTGGTACACTAAGAGTGACCATGAGCATATGAAAGTATAGTTGAGAAAAGCTTAAAAGAATTGATAGCTACTACCTATACCAATAAGGTGCACATTCTTTTTCGGTTGCTCAATAATAAGAACTCCACAGTTAAGCGTATTTGGCTTGGAGCAATTCTATGTTGGGTGACCTCCTGGAAATTTTCCTAGGGAGCATGTGAGTGAGGACAAAGCATGCTGAAAGGACCCCGTGTTGGTTTGTGCGGATAGTGTCTTCACTCTTACGAGCAGTCATGGATGATATAGTGACGCAGTCAGGTCGCAGAGGATCTTGAGCCTGGGACGTTACAACATCTAATTAAGAAATGATTGTATACTAGAGTAGCTAGGATCTTGAATTTTTTTACTACTATTTATTTATTTTATTGTTATTTGATAAATAATGTATTGTTGTGGTTTTTTAATTTAAAATTTTGTAAAAAAAAATAATATTTTATTGATAAATTTTACAAGCTTTATCTTCCTTTTGTTGGGAAAAAAAGTTCATGGAATTTCAAATATTTGTCATAAAGTTTTTAATTAGCAATAATAGTAAATTAATTAATTATCAATAATTAATTGAAAATAATTATCAATTAATAATTCTATGTAATATAAAAATTTAGAATACACAAAGTTTTGTTATTTCATTGTTCATGAAGTTAAACAAATTTTCTTTGATTATAATTATAATTAATAAATTTAATTATAATATCAAATTAAGTTAGTAAACTAATTTTATTTTTATTAAAGTTGACAAGTTCAAAATATAACAAAAAGTCATCTAAAAAATATATAGAATATTTAATTAACTAATAAAGTAATTAAAAATAATAATGAATTCACGTTAGGTAAAAATAACTTTTTCAAAATAAAAAAAATTAAAGTACCAATATATTTTTAAAATAGATATATTAAAAAAAATAAAATTTAGCCTAAAGTTCATTGAGAAGATGACATAAAATTGTATAATTTAGCCCAAAGTTCATTGAGAAGATGACATAAAATTGTATAATTTAAATGCACTCTAAAAATTAAATGCATAAATTGTGAACTAGAATATAAATGGGTTGCATCAATGTAAATAAATTAACTCTAAAATTAATATTGATCAAATTATATTTAATTATAAAAATAATTTTTTGGGAATATCAAAAATTCTATAATTATTTCATTATCTTCCACTCTCAATTTATTTCTTACTAACAAAGTTTTTAATTAATTATAAACAACAAATTAATTAGTTATCAACAATAATTTCTATGTAATATAAAAAGTTGGAATACACAAAATTTTGTTATTTCATTCCCCACGAAATTAAACAATTTTTCTTTAATTATAGATATAATTATAGTATAAAAATCAAATTAGTAAACTAATTTTATTTTCATTAAGATTGACAAGTTACAAAATATAACAAAAGGTTATCCTGAAAATATGTATAATTTTAATTAACTAACAAAGTAATTGAAAATAATAATTGATTCACATTAGGTAAAAATAAAATTTTCAAAATAAAAAAAAAATGAAAGAACCAATATACTTTTTAAATAGATATATTAGAAACAATAAAATGTAGCCTAAATTTCATTAAGAATGTGGCATAAGATGGTGTAATTTAAATGCACTTAGAAAGATTAAATGCATAAAATGCAAAAGGCTAGACTATAAAAAGTCTGCATCAATGTAGATAAATTATTCTAAAATCAATATTTTTATCAAATTATTAAATTAATCCAGAGCAACACTATTTTGATTCCAGATTCAAGTGCAATTAGACCTCGACCATGGTTTTGTTATAATCTATAATTGTAACGACCCTACTTTTAAAGACTTTCTTTCTAAGGGTCATTACAATCATGCATGCATTTGAGACCCTAATTCACTTTAAATAGATAAAACTTGATAATTAAATTTGCTTTAATTTGCGATCCCATAAAAATACAAAACATTTAAACACATAAATAAGTTCGGTCTCGGGTTTCAATCTCTGTAATACATAAGCGGAAAACAGTGATCTTTTAAAATTACTTTCTAAAACATGTGTGCGGAAAACTATGACTTGGTTCCCATGGCTTTCGTAGCGCGTCCCCATCACTCGCCTGGTATGCCCTCGCCTTTACCTGAAAACATTTTAAAAATGGAGAAAACACAACAAAGGTAAAGGGTGAGTATTATAATAATACCCAGTAAGTGGGGGTCGAGAAATGCAAACACATACAACATGACTTTTAAACATGACTGTTAATCGTGACTTTTAAAATCATAAAACTTTCTGTAGTGGGACCTAAAACTTTTCATGTTGAGTCCCTCACAGACCCCTGTAGGATTGAGTCCGTCACAGACCCCTGTAAGTTTGAGTCCCTCACAGACCCCTATAAGTTTGACCCATAAGGTCTCTGATGCATGTTTGATCATGCATAAGTCCTCAGGAGACCAATTTCCACAACATTCATAAACATGTTCATATACATACAATATGCATGAGGTTCCATTCATCAATCACATGTACATATGCAGTCATAATGATGCAACAATCATATAATCATGACATAACTTTCATAACTTTAAACTCGAGTCAATCAAACATAAATCATAAATACATTTACATATTCAAATACGTATTCATCACAATGACATAACTGAAAATCTCAATATTCGTAAATATACGTAACTGTGTCAAAACTCATTTTCAAATCCTTTGAAAACATTTCTATTCGAGTACTCTCAACCCCTTAAATCATCTGGAATCCTCTCAAATTCCAAGATAAGTTTCTTTCTAAATCTTTTGAAAATCATTTACTCAGGGCCCTCTCAAATCATTTAAAATATTCTTTTTCTAAATTTAAGCCTTAAGCATAAATCCTAAAAATTCACCCCTTTCAAATAAATCCTTGAATTTAATCTTTTAAAATAAATCTTTCAGAAATCATATTTACTCTCCCTTTCAAAAACATTTGTAGAAAATCTCTTACCTTATCTTGGGTTGAACTCCTAACGTTCCGCTCCAAACTCAAGGCTCATGACAAACGTGCTTGATACTCGAATCCTCTAATTCAATGTCATCAATTCCTTAATTAAATCCCATAATGATAAACTTCTTTTCGAATCCAATGATAGTTAGGGTAATTTGCCACAATCGGACACTTAACACGGACTCGAGATTCGAAATTGATCAGGTTGGCCTAACTCCGACGAGCGGTGGTGGAGACGACGCGTCTTGGCGTGTGGAGTGTACCCCTGGAATCCTCGTGGCCTGATCTATCCAAAACCTGTCTCTTCTCTCTGAAAACCGATCGGAAAATCATCTAAAAATTCGAACCAAAACTGAACCGGTTGCACCCCAAGGAATCGTCTTCGGCGGCTCGCGCTGACTCCCAACCTACCAGTCGGCGTTTCCGGTGAGCTCTGAGGCTGAGAGGCGCAACTTGGCCCCCAGCGCCTTCACGCCCAGCCGCTTCTGCTAGTTTCGGGGAGGTTGGCGATGGCTCCTACTCGTCGACGAGGAGATCGCTCGCGTGGCTGGAGGTCGACGAGCGGCGGTGAGTTCGTATGAGGTGCAACACAGGTATTTCGATGTGTGAAGGAGGGTAGTCGGTGGCTAAACGTGTGATGCTCGGCGGCTTGTCTTCCTCGTCTTCGCCGGCGAAGCTAGGTTTCTGGTGGTAAGGTGTCACTCGCTGAGAGCCAAGGAAAGAGGGAGAGAAGGAAGAAGAATCCCTCGGGATTCGTGCAGCTAATAGGACAAAAATGTTATTTTTTTACAAAACCCTAATTCAAGTTCTTCTTAATTACTAAATTGCCCCTCTTCTTTCCTAAATCACAATTTTGCCTTAAAACATAATTAAAACTTCAATTCCTTTAATTCTCTTAGTTTGTATAGAGAATTAAATCAATTTACATATTCTAAAGGCCTAACTTGAATATTTTCCAATAAAATTAACCCAAATGCAACTTAAAAGGTATTTGAGAAATTTCGGGACGTTACAATCTTCCCTCGTTAAGAACTTTCGTCCTTGAAAGTTTTCAATCTCGTAATAAATCCAAGATAGCTCGCTCGCAGCTTCTCCACTCGGTTACAAAGAGTCCTTCGGTTCCTATGCGAGAATGAGCACTAGTTGCTTCTCACGTGACTCACACTGGCGTAGACTGATTATTCGACGGTCTCATAACATTAACTTAAGCTCCTTCCCCTCTATTGGGCCTTTCTATCACGGCCTAGATGACTAATATTCTTGACTCAAATTCAAAATCATAAATGTTTAAAATACAAACCCTAAATTAACTCAGGACATTTAGCTCGTGTTTTTCTTCTCTTGCCCCCAAGTAATCTCTTCTGTCTTACGCCCCTTGGGTGGAATGCTTTACCAAACTGATTTCTTTTTGGTTGAACCTCAAAACTTCCTTTTTCGGCCTATGGTACCAACTACTAGCATCCATTTCCAGGCATGACTCAACCGTTCGTCTGATCATCGATTCCATAACCTTATCACCTTTTAAAGAGATGTGACCTCACTAAGGATAGAGTTAGCAACTTTGTTAGGCAGTTCAAGGTTAAGGTCTCAAATAATTCTTTCCAACTCATACATATAACATAAATTGGAGTTAGTGGTGAAGTTCCTCAAACTGATTCCAAGAAGACTCGTGCACATAAATGACCCTGCAAAAGTCAAACTATTCAAGTATCTCAAAACCAAACATTCAATCCCTTTTATGCTCAAAGCTAAAATTCTGACTTTACTCTTCCACTTCTCGTCTTTATTAAGGTCGTTAACCTATTATCAACATTATCTTAGTTGTCTCTATTCACATTACTCGTCATGGCAAAGATCTCAGTGTTTTGAAGTATCTTGAAAACTTTACTTCGAACCGAAAACCATCCTTTATTTTTCCGTTTCAGCCTCAAGCTCTTATTTCCAAACTACTCTGGTTTCCTTCGTCGTCATGTATCAAAAGAACGAACTTTTTAAAGAAAGTTCTTCGTAATACCACTTGTACTCTATTTTTAGCCTTTACTCTGCCTATGGCACGATACAACAGTCATTCATATTATCTCTTAAAAAATCTCATCCAAAAGACATAGACTTAGTATCCTTTTGAAAAACAAACATCAATCTCTGATAACTCTCATTTTCCTTACCTTTCAACTCTTTAAATACTAAGTTCATATATCTGCTTGGAGGCGAAAGAACTCTTCTTTATCACTTTAAAGGTTAAGCACTTCATGGGAGCATACACATTACACCCCAAAACTTTTCCATCTCCTTGGTCATCAAGTGACCCTCTGAAAACAAACCTTAGTCTTTTAAAAAAATCATTTTTTTTTCAACTCCTTACTAACTTGTGCAAGTGTTCACTTGAATGCGATGGAAATTTCTTAACACCAATAGGGTTGGGTACTTAAGAATAACATCTACTACATCTCGTAACTTTTCCATCTCTTTTGTCATGAAACCATAGCATTCCGACTTTGAACACGAATACTTTACTTAGCACATCAAACTTTCAACTTTTCAAGCACTCAAAGCACTCATCCATCAAGGTTTTACTTTAGGAACATAGTTGCATAATGTTTCTTGAAAGACTTTCACCTCGTAAGATCTATTCTTCCTCTCATTTGTCCAAACTGACTCTTTTAATAACACGCAAGTAAGTGTCTTATCTTGACAAAGCTTCCCTTAAGCCTTAACATTCTTC
Source organism: Trichosanthes cucumerina (assembly GCA_036507285.1). NCBI lineage: Eukaryota > Viridiplantae > Streptophyta > Magnoliopsida > Cucurbitales > Cucurbitaceae > Trichosanthes > Trichosanthes cucumerina. The sequence goes on from CM071844.1 coordinate 21,721,244, forward strand.
ACTCAGACGTTTCCTTTCTATCAGCAAACACCTAAGATCACATTTTTTAAAAAAAAACTTAACAAAATGCATCAAGCTCACCTTTCAAAGTTTTCTTGGGGACTTAACTCCTTAGTGACCTTTCGCGTGCCTTCACCTCTTAGGACTTACTCTTTCCTCCTTTTTGTCTAAGTCAACCCTTTCAATAACTCACAAGTATCTCAAGTTTACAGAACTTTCTTTAAGTATCAACATTTTTTTTAACTCTGCTCTTTCATTTCTACCACCATTAGTAGGAATCACATGCATTCTTTTTTCTTTTCTCAGCGCAGAAACACATCACTTTCACAACATATAAACGCTTAGCTTCACATGTATGCATTTTCTTTCTATAAACAAATAGTCAGAATCACATATTTTTATTCCTTCATAGCTTAAAACACATTATGCTCAAATCTCATATACATATAACTTTACATATAAAAATACATAATTTGCTTTTCATAAATGAAATAAACTTTATCTCGAATGCATACCTGGCGATGACTAGAAGTTGCTACTTAGCCATGGGATACTTGTTGCTTACTCTGTAAGCGAGTCTACAGAACCCATAACCTTGGGCTCTGATACCAACTGAAACGACCCTACTTTTAAAGACTCTCTTTCTAAGGGTCATTAAGATCATGCATGCATTTGAGGCCCTAATTCACTTTAAATAGATAAAACTTGATAATTAAATTTGCTTTAATTTGGGATCACATAAAAATACAAAACATTTAAACACATAAATAAGTTCGGCTTCTGGTTTCAAATCTCTGTAATACATAAGCGGAAAACGATAATCTTTTAAAATTACTTTCTAAAACATGTGTGCGGAAAACTATGACTTGGTTCCCATGGCTTTCGTAGCGCGTTCCCGAAACAAAGGGCTCCTGCTCGTCGACGAGCAGATCGCTCTCGTGGCTGGAGGTCGGCGAGCGACGGTGAGTTCGTCTGAGGTGCAACGCAGGTACTTCGATGTGTGAAGGAGGGTGGTTGGCGGCTAAACATGTGATGCTCAACGACTTGTCTTCCTCCTCTTCGCCGGCGAAGCTAGGTTCCCGGCGGTAAGGTGTCACTCGGTGAGAGCCAAGGAAAGAGGGAGAGAAGGAAGAAGAATCCCTCGAGATTCATGTGGCTAATAGGACAAAAAGGTTTTTTTTTTTACAAAACCCTAATTCAAGTTCTTCTTAATTACTAAATTGTCCCTCTTCTTTCCTAAATCACAACTTTGCCTTAAAACTTAATTAAAACTTCAATTTCTTTAATTCTCTTAGTTTGTATAGAGAATTAAATCAATTTACATATTCTAAAGGCCTAACTTGAATATTTTCCAATAAAATTAACCCAAATGACACTTAAAAGGTATTTGGGAAATTTCGAGACGTTACAATAATATATTTAAAAACTACAATCTTTAAAAAGCTTTTTTTTGGACTATTTTATCCCTTTATCAGATTTTAAATTTACAAAATAGGTCACATACACTTAATTACCTTTAATTAAATAATTTGGTATATTAAGATAATATCAAAATTTTTCCTATTAAATTATATTCTTTTTAATTAAAAAAATAAATGGTTGATTAAAAAAAACTTTCATCTCACCTGAATACACTTTTTTTTTACATAATTTAATATATTAATTAAAATGTGAATTGATTTTTCTTTAATTTAGTAATCTACCAAGTATGTTATTAATAATTATTTACTTAAAGAATAATTAATTACAAATAGTAAATTGATTATAGGGAATATAAAAGGTACTCCTACAGCTTAAGGACTTTCTTCCACTAAATTACAATTTTATTATAGAATTTCAACACTTTTAGAATACCAAAAGTATTGTAACTTTTTATCATCTACTATTATAAAAATATAACTTATTTCATCATTTTTCTACCAACACTCTTACCAAATATTTTTCTAGAGTTATACTTTTCTTATTTTTTATTCTTTTAATCCATTCTTGTCAAACGCATATCTTACTAATGGCAGATTAGTTGGATAGAAGCCCTAACTATTTGTGAAGCTTTGGAGTTGTATTCACCACCAAACTATACCATTCAAGGTAGCAAAATGCTCTAAACATAGTGAGACTTTTAAATGAAGAAGACATTACATCGACTGAACTTACTTTTTTTTTTGTTGAAAGAGTCAAGGATTTGACTAGAAAGTAGAACTACAAATTCTTTTCATGACAAACTTCGAGGTAAAAACAGGTTGGTTCATGAGATGCAAAATATGTATTTTTGAAATTTTATTCTCAACTCTAACATAATTGTATTTCCAAGTGGATTTTGGACATGAATAATACTAATATTTTTGAAGGATTAAGCCCAAGTAAGTTCTCACATATATCTATAATTAAATTTCATGGTAAAAAAAAGTATATATGGAAAAATAAAACTAATATTCTACCATATATTTTGATTTTTTTTTTGCCAACAAGAGCATACCTCAATTGGCATCATGTAAGACTTATGACCAAGAGGTCATGAGTTTCAATCCCCCACCCCCAATTGTTGCTTTTAATTTTATATATCAAGAATTTTAACCAATTTGTTATTAATAAAATATGCATTACACCACTAATATATATAAAAAAGCCATAATCATTGAAAAACTATTTTGGATAATTTTTTTCCATTGATAAATTTTATATAAATATTAAAAACTAAAAAAAAGACTAACATCCAATTTTTAGAAGGCATGTTGCTAAATAACTACAATGGTAAAAAGAAAGAATAAATCATCCACTTTAAGTCTTTTTATTATGGAAATTAAGGAAATAGATGCCCATGCCATGTGTTATCCATATGTCCAAATTTAGCATTGCCAAGTGGCAAACTCCCCATAACCAATGTGTCCCCCATGTGTCATCAAAACACCATTGGTTAGTGTCCAAAATGAGCCACATCATGCTCTCCATTTGCCTATAAATAGTGTTGTAATGGTCTTTGTAAGACACATTCAAATGGTGGATTTTTTTCTCAATCTTCTTCATTCTTTCCCACTTTTCCTTATGCCATAATTTTCCATTATCTTAGTATTATAATATATACATATCTCATTTTCCATTTCCATTGTCTTTTATTATTCGAATTATATTATTATTACTATTATTATTATTATTATTATTATTATTATATTAGTATTTAAATATTAGTAAAATTATACCCGATTTTTATCCAATTTTCACAACACGTTATCAGCACGAAGCTCTGCCAGTTTTTCCACTGAAGGTAGGTCCTCCGGGTAAGTCTTTATTCAAATAATAAAATGTTATTTTGCATGTTTAATTAATTTCCTAATGTAAATGCAATTTTTTATATATAGTATTACTATTGCAAATCTTGCAAAATTAGAATTTACGGCCTTGGATATAAATGAAAATAATTACTTGTCATGGGTTCTTGATGCTGAGATCCATTTAGATTCCATGAATCTTGGGGAAACAATTAAAGAAGAAAATGATGCATCAAATCAAGAAAAAACAAAACCATGATCTTCCTTCGCCATCATCTTCACGAGGGATTGAAAATAGAGTATCTTACAATAAAAGATCCCTACATTCTATGGCAAAGTTTGAAAGAGAGATATGATCATCAAAAAACAGTTATTCTTCCAAAAGCTCGTTATGATTGGATGCACCTGAGGTTGCAGGACTTCAAATCAGTAAGTGAATATAATTCTGCACTATTCAGAATTAGCTCAAAATTGAAATTATGCGGAGAAAAGATTACTGATGTTGATATGTTAGAGAAGACATTTTCTACCTTTCACGTCTCGAATATGCTCCTGCAGCAGCAATATCGAGAGAAAGATTTTAAAAAATATTCAAAACTAATTTCATGTCTTCTCGTGGTTGAACAAAATAACGAGCTATTAATGAAAAATCATGAATCTCGACCAACTGGAGTAACACCATTCCCTGAAATGAATGCTGTGAATTTCAATAATCGTGGTCGAGGTCGTGGTCGTGGTCGAGGTCGGGACCGTGGTAAAGGAAGAAATACCTTTTTTCGTAGTGGGCATTATAATTTTAAGAAACCCACACGATGTGATGATCATAAAGGCAAGGCTCCACAAGATAAGAGTTCAAAAGGTGATGAACATAAATGTTTCCGGTGCGGAATGACTAGGCACTGGTCACGTACCTGTCGTACGTCAAAACACCTTGTTGATCTCTATCAAGCTTCCCTGAAGGAAAAAGGAAAAGGGATGAATGTGGAGGTAAATCTTGCCATTCAAGAAGATGATGTGTTTGACCCCTCCAATATGATGCATCTTGATGTGGCTGACTATTTTGAATCTCCTGGAGAGAGAATTGATGCAATCAAACAAGTAGATGATATTTTGTATGAAGATATATAATTAAATACTGCTTGTAATCGTTATATGTTTTTCTTGTTTTTGTATATATATTTAGGACTTTTTCGTAATCACTTTCCTTTTCTTATCAATGAAGAAATATGGACAATTTCAATATGTTGAGTAACCCGAAAATGAGCAATGAGGATTTATGTCCGCGATTCATGCAGAACTACACACACGATACTCATAAATGAAAATATTTTTCTAAATTGACAATCTTTGTAGCAAAAATCAATACTATATCGTGTTAGGACACTGATTGAAGGTTCTGGAAAAGCTAGTTTTATCTTGCCTAGAAGAACAAAAATTTCAATTAATAATGCTTTGTTCTCTAGTAAATCAAAGCGAAATTTATTGAGTTTCAAAGATATACGTAATAATGGTTATCATGTTGAAACTGATCGTAAAAATAATATAGAGTGTGTCTATATCACATCTATTGTTTCACATGAAAAACGTATATTAGAAACATCATGCTTTTTTCTTACGGATTATATTATACTCATATACGAGTAATCGAAAGTTATGCAACAATGAACCAGAAGTTCATGAATCCAGAAATATTCAGTGTTTGGCATTATCGACTGGGTCATCCAGGATCGATAATGATGAGGAAAATTATTGAGAATTCATATGGACATCCTTTAAAGAACCAGAAGATTCTTCAATCCAATGGGTTGTCATGTGATGCTTGCTCTCTAGGAAAATTAATTATTAGACCATCACCAGCTAAAGTGGGTATTGAATCACTTGCATTTTTAGAGCGAATTCAAGGTGATATTTGTGGTCCTATTAATACACCAAGTGGTCCATTTCGATATTTTATGGTATTAATTGACGCATCCAGCAGATGGTCACATGTATGCTTATTATCAAGTCGAAATCTTGCATTTGCAAGATTACTTGCTCAAATAATTAAGTTAAGAGCACAATTTCCTGATTATACAATTAAGACAATTAGACTTAATAATGCTGGTGAATTAAACATCCCAAACTTTTAATAATTATTGTATGTCAATTGGGATAAGTGTTGAACATCCTGTAGCTCATGTTCGTACACAAAATGGTCTAGCAGAATCATTTATAAAACGTCTGCAATTAATTGCAAGACCATTGCTTATGAGAGCTAAACTTCCTACATCGGTGTGGGGTCATGCTATTTTGCATGCTGCATCATTATTACGTATTAGGCCAGTAGCCTATAATAAATATTTCCCCATGCAATTAGCTTATGGCCAGTAGCCAAATGTATCCCATCTGAGAATTTTTGGATGTGCAGTATATGTTCCAATTGCTCCACCACAACGTACTAAGATGGGTCCTCAAAGGAGGTCAGGAATATATGTTGGATATGATTCCCCATCAATTATTAAATATCTTGAACCCCTGACGGGTGATGTATTTACTGCACGATTTGCTGATTGTCATTTTAATGAGACAAATTTTCCAACATTAGGGGGGAGGAATTCAGAAGTTGGAAAAAGAAATTACATGGAATGCATCATTATTATCTCATTTAGATCCTCGAAGAGATCAATGTGAACTTGAAGTTCAAAAGATAATTCATTCGCAAAATATAGCAAATCAATTACCAGATGCATTCACAGATGCTAAAAGGGTGACTAAATCATATATACTAGCAGTAAATGCTCCATCAAAAATTGATATCCCAAAGGAACAAAATGTCAATAATGAGTCTGGAGCACGCCAGAAGCGTGGTAGACCTATGGGTTCCAAAGATAAAAATTCTCGAAAAAGAAAAGTAGTTGAGAATCAAAATGATTCGATAAAAGGTATGGATGTTCCAGAAGAAATCCAAGATACAACTACTCAAAAGAGTATTGATGAAAATCAAACGCTTGAGGATAATAATGAAATTTCTATAAACTATGTTACAACAGGAAAGAGATGGAACCGAAATGATATCATTGTTGACCACATTTTTTCTTATAATGTTGCTCACGATATTATTTATGAAAGTGACGATTTTGATCCAAAATCTATCGAAGAATGTCAACGTAGAAAGGATTGGCCAAAGTGGAAAGAAGCAATCCAAGCAGAGTTGAACTCACTTTCAAAACGTGAGGTTTTTGGACCAGTAGTCCTAACACCAGAAGGTGTCAAAACTGTGGGATACAAATGGGTATTTGTAAGGAAAAGAAATGAAAAGAATGAAGTCACAAGATATAAAGCGAGACTTGTTGCACAAGGATTCTCGCAAAGGTCTTGTATTGATTATGAGGAGACATATTCTCCTATGGTGGATGCAATAACGTTAAGATATTTGATTGGCCTGACTGTATATGAAAAACTTGATATGCATCTAATGGATGTAGTCACGACATATTTATATAGATCTCTAGATAATGACATTTATATGAAAATCTCGGAAGGATTTAAAATACCAGAAACATATGAATCAAGTTCTCGGGAATTATATTCAATAAAGTTACAGAGATCATTATATGGATTAAAACAATCAGGACTAATGTGGTATAATCGCCTGAGTGAATATCTGTTGAAAGAATGATATCAAAATAATCCAATATGTCCGTGTGTTTTTATAAAGAAATCTCAGTCAGGATTTGTTATTATAACTGTATATGTTGATGACTTAAATATAATTGGAACTCCTGAAGAGTTATCCAAGGCAATATAATATCTTAAGAAAGAATTCGAGATGAAAGATCTTGGAAAAACAAAATTTTGCCTTGGCTTGCAAATTGAACATTTAGCATATGGGATATTTGTTCATCAATCAACTTATACAGAGAGAATCTTAAAAAGATTCTATATGGATAAATCACATCCATTGAACAGTCCAATGGAGGTTCGTTCACTGGATGTAAAGAAAGATATATTTCGACCTCGAGATGACAATGAAGAACTACTTGGTCCTGAAGTACCATATCTTAGTGCAATTGGTGCACTTATGTATCTGGCTAATAACACAAGACCAGATATTGCATTTTCAATAAATTTATTAGCTAGATATAGTTCATGTCCTACAAAAAGACATTGGAACGGAGTTAAACATGTACTCCGATATCTTCGAGGGACAATTGATATGGGTTTATTTTATTCTAACAAATCCAATTTTGATCTAGTTGGTTATGCAGATTCTGGTTATCTATCTGATCCACACAAAGCTAGATCTCAGACAGATTATCTATTTACATGTGGAGGAACTGCTATATCATGGCGATCAGTGAAACAGACCATCACAACCACTTCTTCAAATCATGCTGAAATCCTTGCAATTCACGAGGCAAGTCGAGAATGTGTATGGCTAAGATCAATGACACAACACATTCGTGAGACATGTGGTTTGTTTTCGAGTAAACCTTTTCCAACAATATTATACGAAGACAACACAACATGTATAGCTCAAATCAAAGGAGAATATATTAAAGGAGATAGAACGAAACACATCTCTCCAAACCTTTTCTACACTCATGACCTTAAAGAAAATTGTGACATCTCAGTACAACAGATTTGTTCGAAGGATAACTTGGCGGACATATTTACAAAGGCATTACCAACTACAACATTTGAGAAATTGGTTCACAATATTGGGATGCGACGACTCAGAGATCTCAACTGATGTTGTCATAAGGGGGAGTAAATGTATTATATAAAATATGTACTTTTTTTCCTTCACTAGGGTTTTTATCCCATTGGGGTTTTCCCTAGTAAGGTTTTAACGAGACATATTTTATATAAATGGGCATCTAAGGGGGAGTATTATGGAAATTAAGGAAATAGATGTCCATGCCATGTGTTATCCATATGTCCAAATTTAGCATTGCCAAGTGGCAAACTCCCCATAACCAATGTGTCCCCCATATGTCATCAAAACACCATTGGTTAGTGTCCAAAATGAGCCACATCATGCTCTCCATTTGCCTATAAATAGTGATTTTAATGGTCTTTGTTCAAATGGTGGATTTTTTCCCCAATCTTCTTCATTCTTTCCCACTTTTTCTTATGCCATAATTTTCCATTATCTTAGTATTATAATATATACCTATCCCATTTTCCATTTCCATTGTCTTTTGTTATTCTAATTATAATAATAATAATAATATTATTATTATTATTATTATTATTATTATATTAGTATTTAAATATTAGTAAAATTATACCCGATTTTTATCCAATTTTCACAACACTTTTGAAATTATTAATTAATTGTGATTTAGTTGAATTGCTATAAATTCATTTCAATTCTTTTTAGAAAAATCGAAAGTAGAAGAAAGTTTATATGATAGGAGAATTAAAAAACAAAATCAAGAGGATAAGAATTCTCCTAAATAATTGAAGGAAAAAAGTTATTGGTAAATTAAAAAGGTTGGTGTTTTTCTTCATTTATAGATTTTTGTTAGTTACCTCTTAAAAAACTCTTAAATGTTGAAATTAGACCTCTTTTGACATCTCAATTTCCATCAAACTATGGGACTGAAAACCAAAAGGGTGGATACCTCTTAAATATTTCACAATCAATTCTCTAACTCTTTTATCTTCTTAACAATCATACCTATCTAACTAAGGTGGTACATTTTCAAGTTATAACAAGCAAAATTGTATTTGCTAGATTTATTTGCATAAAAATAACTAATGAAGTGCAAATTAATAAAAATAATTCCATTGTTTTAATCCGTTTATGCGTCCGAAAAAATTTAGTTAAAATATTAGTAACTTCCTCCTTGAATTTCCACCCTGACTCATTGCTTGAACTAGAAAAAATATTTAAAAAAAACACAAGAAAAGATGTTATTTTAATGGGTGGTAGATGATCCATTTACTATATTTTTAAATATAGCACACATTAAATGAAATTAATTTATTTTAATTAATAAATCATAAAAACATTATACCAACAAATTAAGATAAAACCCTTGTATTTTAAAGAATTTATTTAAGTTATAAAACATTTTTTCCTAAAAAAAAAGAACGGTTTAAAATAACTTAACAATATTTTGCCAATCTTTATTAAAATGTAAGTTAGGTTAAAAATTGAAAAATATACACGTGCAACGCGCGTGGTAGCATACTAGTATATTAAAAAGTAAGCATATGAATTATGAATTATGAGAACTTGAATAGTATGTAGTTGACATACAAGTAGGATCATGTTCAAGTAAATAACTCAAATGGTTTATAGTATACGGACAAGGTTGAGAACCTTATCCTGGTGACACTACAGATGCGACTCACTTTGTATTTGATACAAATGAGACAATCTAACAAGTTCATGTAGTAGACATGTGAGTGAGAAACATTCTGTGCGATGAGTTCGTATAAGACCAGACCGCGACTTATTAACCAACTAATGTAACCCTGTTAACAGATTAGGTTTAATAATTCATAAATGACCAATAATAACTCGACCTGAATCCTGAGTGGATTACGGACTCCTGTCTGCGAGGATTGTCCTTTGACTAGTATCGGTGAGAGTGGTCGATGACTTAATAAGCTTACCTTCTTGGGGACAAAACTACGTGGGGATCTAGGAACTTAACTTCACGAGATAGAATTCACTTGTTCTCGAGCTAAGGAAATTACATAGGTTGTTCCCTTAAGTGCTGACTTCGGGTCTTGAACAACATAGCCCTATCTCACTGGCTTGAGAGAGGTTTTGTTTATGGTAGGACCATAAACATGTTGTTTATTAGAGGATCAGTGGAACTTAAGGAGCAAGAAGTAATCACATGGGTGAAACGGTAATTTGACCAAGCTGTGATTACAAACAACCAGTGAAGGATCAACTTACAAGCATTGGTTAAATCAATAGGGCATAACTTATCTTACAGTGAGGAGAGTGAAGCTAGGAGTCTTTAGTGGAATGGCTCGTACTTAATGAATGTTGGTTAACTCGGTTAAAGAGTTTGATCAGTTAACCTTGTATCATAGAAGCTCATGATCTGTAGGTCCATTAGATCCCTCTGTTGGCTCAATATGGATTTGTTTGAGGGTATAAAGCTTTGGAGCGAATTTGAAACGTTCAAATTTATAAAATGGAGTTATATCAATTATATGTGGTATAATCGATATAATATATAATTTAATGTGAATATGATTCATAATAAACTATATACCATATTTAGATTATTTTCCAAATATAGATTTGGTATGAAAGAGTTTTGTATTTTATACTATATGGTATCATTAAGAAAAGCACAATTGAATATGATTCAATTTATGTTAAATAAGGTATTTGATACTTTATAATATCATCCACTCACCACCATTTACTCCATGATTTGCATAATGCATATATTATAGAGTAAATGGGTGAGTGGATGGAGAAAGTTGCCTCCATCCTCCATCATTATAAATTAGTGCATTTGGATGCACTTTGAGGTTGAATAATTCATTTTTTTGAATTGAGAATTCCATAACACTCCAAATTCTCTCAAAATTCTCCCTCTCAAATTCTCTCCATAGAATTTCCATCTCCCTATTCCAAAAAGAGATCCCACAATCTTCCCTCTCCTAAAGAACAACAGAGAAGACTTTTGAGGGGTGTTCAGGCGATCTATTAAGATCGAGATCGTGGAGGTTCGTGGAGAAAGGATCACAAGAAGAAAGAGGTTTCTTCAAGGATATTTTCTCTTCTTCTCCTTTCTTTTCACAATAGTATGTTTAACATTGAGTGTATTTTGACAAAAGTGTTGATGAGCCTTGTGTTTAAAAGAATATCATCAACAGTACTGTCGTCTTTCTAGTGTTGTATGTGGATGATATCCTACTCATTGAGAATGATGTAGGATTCCACACTGACATTAGGGAATGACTAGCTATGCAATTCTAAGTGAAGGATTTGGAAGAAACTCAATATGTTCTCAGTATCAAGATTGTCCAAAATCTAAGAACAAAACGTTAGTTTTGCCTCATGTATCGTATATCGACAAGATGTTGATTAGATATTCGATGCAGAACTCCAAGAAGGATTTGCTACCTTTTAGACACGGGGTTCATTTATCTAAGGGGCAATGTCCTAAGTGTTGGGATGTATGCCCTAAAACTTGTGTAATTTTGATCAAAGAAATAAAGAGTTATTTTTTTTGATAAAATTACAGTCTTGCTTCATAAATCCAATAAACTAAGCTACAAGGTTATAACATATATCTTGATGATATATATATCTTGAACATCAGTGTAGTGGACACTATTTGGATTGTGTTCAAGAATATAACCTAAATGGTCTATGGTATAAAAATAAGGTTGGAAACCTCATTCTGGTAACACCATGGATACGACCCACTTTGTAATTAGTACAAATGAGGTAATCCAACTCATTCATGTAGTTAACATGCGAGTCGGGGCATCCTGTATGAAGAGTTCATACAAGACCGGACCGCAAATTATTAGTCTAACCAGTGTAACACCGTTAACAGGATAAGACTAGTAATTTATATATGATCATCAGTGACTCGACGTGAATCCCGAGCGAGTTAAGAACTCCTGCTTATAGGGGTTTGTCCTTAGACTAGTATGGGTGAGAGTGACATGTAGCCGACTCAATAAGCCTACCTTCTCATGGGCAAAACCTCGTAGGTAGCTGGGAACTTAACTGTTCAAGATGGAATTCACTCATTCCTACACTAAGAAATTAGATAGGTTTTTCCGTTAAGAACTGACTCCAAGTCTTGAACAACGGGGCCCCGCCCTCTATGAGGGTATGAGTCTATGGTAGGACCATAGACTTGTTGTTCATTAGAGGATTAGTGGTGCTTAAGGAACAAAGAGGTAATAACAGGGGTAAAACGATAATTTGACCCAACTGTGATCACGAACAACCTGTGAAGGGTCAACTCATAGGTAATGACTATATCAGTGGACACAATATAATCTACAGTGAGGAGAGCGCAACTACAAGTCTATAGTGGAGTGACTTGTAGTTAATGAATATTGATTAACTGGATCAAAGAGTTTGATCAGTTAATTTCACATCATTGGAGCTCATGAACTGTAGGCCCATTAGGTCCCTCCGTTGGCTCAACATGAAAATATTGAGGGTATAAAGTTATGAATGAAATTGAAGTGTTCAATTTCATATATGAGGTGTTATATCAATTATATATGATATGATTGATATAATATATAGTTTTAATGTGAATTAGATTCACATATAAACCATATACTAATGAGTGAATAGAGGATGGGTAGGATGGTCATTTCCACCCTATTTGCCTATATATATAGTTGCATGAGATGCAACTAGGTTAAGCAAGTGAAGCTAAGGACTTGGTGAAACCCTAGCCTCTCTCACATTGTGTTGGAAAGAGTTCCAACTAAAATCTCACAAAACATCTCACCTCTCCTAAAGGGAACCCACTTTCCTCCCTCACCTAGAGAACAACGGAGAAGATCCGGTGGTAGTGTCCGTGATCGTTTGAGTTCGTGTTGCTGAGATCTTGATCGTGAGAGAGGAGGAGCACTTGAAGAAAGAGTGCTTCAAAGGTATAATTCTTGCTGTCCATCCACTTTTATATGCTTAATCTAGTTGTTTTCGTTCTTCAATGAAATCGTTGTAACTAAATTGAGAACGCGCGATTCACAATCGCTTCCGCTGTGGGACTCGATTCCCTTCAATTGGTATCAGAGCCCAATTGCGTTCTTGGTTTACGTTCTGGATTTTTCAAGAAGAAGGTGGGATTTACTGTTTTGCATGAGATGTATGAACGGTTTGCAATTTAGACGTTTTCAATTTTGACACTTAGATTTACATAATTTCGTTGAATTGTTCAATGTAAGGGCCTATTGTTTTGGGCATTTTATTATGTAAATCGAGTCTGTAAGTCCCTGTCGATCGAGGAAAAGTGGTTGCTGAGAAGATCGGAGCGAAAACGAGCAAGAAATAGGAGATTCCACACGAAAGGGATAAAGATTTCCTTAGACTATTTTTCAATCTAGTCCTCCTTTCAGCAGATTTTATTGGATGGAGACTCTGGGATCTAAAGACAAAGGGTTACACTCACGGGATACATAAGTTGTGTATGTATCCTGACCGAAAATGGTAACTAAAGCCTATAAGAGTTATTCTGGCATTAGGTTTTGGTCAAGAGTGTCTTGATCCAGAGGAGGAGTGTTTTTTATTATCCTTCGGTGTCATACATTCTAAACCTTTGGAGTATCATTGCAAATTATAAATGGCCTAGGAATCATTTGATAATTAGCTAAAACATGATTGGATTAGAGTTATAGCAAGAAACTCATACAAGTTCGTTTGTAAACTTTTCAGCAAAAATGTCTAGCTCTATTATTTCCTTATTGGGTACGGAAAAGTTAACCGAAGAGAATATGATGACTTGGAAAAACAAACTCAACACTATATTGGTAGTGGATGATCTGAAGTTTGTGCTCACTGAGGAGTGTCCTCAGGTGCCAGGCTTGAATGCGTCACGAAATGTTCGTGAAGCATATGATCGATGGATCAAGGCCAATGATAAGGCCAAGGTCTACATGCTAGCAAGTATGTCTGGCATATTAGCCAAGAAGCATGAGGGCATGATAACCACCAAGGAAATCATGGATTGTGTGCAGGGTATGTTTGGACAACAGTTCACACAGGCCCGGCACAATGCCCTAAAGTACATATTTAACTCAATGATGCAAGAGGGTACATCTGTTCGGGAATATGTCCTGGATATGATGGTGCACTTTAACATCGCGGAGTCGAATGGTGCTTCCATCGATGAGTCGAGCCAGGTCAGCTTCATTCTGGAACCAGATAGTTTCCTACAGTTTAGAAGTAATGTTGTTATGAACAAGCTTACTTTTAATCTTACCTCCCTTCTGAATGAACTCTAGACCTTTCAATCTTTGATGAAAATTCAGGGATCGAAAGGTGAGGCAAATGTTGCAGTTGGAGTTATCACGGAGGTTCGACCTGCAGGACAAAAACAGTGGCTTCATCTTCTTCTAACCTGAAAGGGAAGAAGAAGAACATAAAGAAGGTTGGTAAAGGAAAACGAGCTGACAAAGCTGCCACCCAGAAGGGAAAGAAAGTTAAAGAAGTTGCTAACAAAGAAAAGTGTTTCCACTGCAACGAAGACGAGCATTGGAAACGGAACTGTCCGAAGTACATTGCAGAAAAGAAAAAGGAAGGTAAATATGATTTACTTTACCTAGAAACTTGTTTAGTGGATAATGATAAAACTGCTTGGATACTTGATTCAGGCGCCACTAATCATGTTTTCTCTTCTTTTTAGGGAATTGATTCCTAGCAGCAGCTACAGAAAGGTGAGATAACACTCCGAGTTGGAAATGGAGAAGTCGTCTCAGTTGTAGCAGTAGGCACGATGAAGCTTTATTTTGGCAAGAAATATATGTTGTTGGACAATATATTAGTGATTCCAAGGTTTACTAGAAACCTTATTTCAATTTCTTGCCTCATAGAATAATGTATTTTTGTTTCATTCTCTATGAATAAAGTGTTTATTTTGAAGAAAGGTATAGAAATATGTTCAGCTTCAGTAGAAAATGGGTTATATGTTTTAAGGCCTAATTCAGTCAAAATGGTTTTGAACACTGAATTATTTAAAACTACAAACGCACAAACTAAGAAACGTAAAATTTCTCCTAAAGAAAATGCTCATCTTTGGCATCTAAGATTGGGTCACATTAATCTCAATAGGATTGAGAGATTGGTAAAGAAAGGACTTCTAAATGAGTTAGAAGAAAATACTTTACCTGTATGTGAATCCTGCCTAGAAGGTAAAATGACTAAAAGACGTTTTAGTGGAAAAGGTTATAGAGCCAAAGAACCTCTTGAGCTTATACATTCAGACATTTGTGATCCGATGAATGTTAAAGCCAAAGGAGGATATGAATATTTCATCTCTTTTATAGATGATTATTCTAGATTTGGGCATATTTACCTAATGCACCACAAGTCTGAAGCACTTGAAAAGTTCAAGGAATTCAAGACTGAGGTTGAAAATCAATTAGGTAAAACTATTAAAACACTTCGATCGAATCGAGGTGGAGAGTACATGGATTTAAAATTCCAGAACTATATGATAGAACATGGAATTACATCCACACTTTCAGCTCCTGGTACACACACAGCAAAATGGTGTTTCGGAAATGAGAAATAGAACCTTGTTGGACATGGTTCGATCAATGATGAGTTATGCTCATCTCCCTAGTTCCTTTTGGGGTCACGCAGTGGAGACTGAAGTATAGATTTTGAACAATGTGCCCTCAAAAAGTGTTTCAGAAACACCTTTTGAACTCTAGAAAGGACGAAAAGGTAGTTTATGTCATTTTAAAATTTGGGGTTGTCCAACACATGTGCTTGTGACAAATCCAAAGAAGTTGGATTCACGTTTAAAATTGTGCCTATTCGTAGGCTGCCCAAAAGAAACAAGAGGTGGTTTATTCTATGATCCTAAGGAAGATAAGGTTTTTGTGTTGACAAATGTCATTTTCTTAGAGGAGGACCACATAAGGGACCACAAACCAAAAAGTAAAGTAGTATTGAGTGAGTTAGACGGAACAATAACAAAGGTTGCTAATAAAACTAGTACATCAACAAGAGTTGTTGATACTAGCTTGTCTAGTCAAGAGAGTCTATCTCAAGAGTTGAGTATGCCTCGACGTAGTGGGAGGGTTATAACACAACCTGACCGTTACATGGGTTTATCTGAAACCTAAGTTGTCATACCAGATAACAACTGCGAGGATCCATTGACTTATAATCAAGCGATGGTTGACAAAGACAAAGACTAATGGGTCATAGCCATGGACCAAGAAATGGAGTCTATGTACTTCAATTCTGTTTGGGATCTTGTAGATAAGCCTGATGGGGTAAAACCTATAGGTTGTAAGTGGATCTACAAGAGAAAGTGTGGTGTAGATGGGAAGGTGCAAACCTTTAAACCTAGACTAGTAGCAAAGGGTTATACCCAGGTTGAAGGGGTTGACTATGAGGAAACCTTTTCACCTGTTGCTATGGTAAAATCTATCCGTATCCTACTTACCATTGCCGCATATTATGACTATGAGGTATGACAAATGGATGTCAAGATAGCCTTTTTGAATGGCAATCTTGAGGAAAACATCTACATGGACCAACCTAAAGGGTTCATTGAACCAGGACAAGAGCAAAAGGTTTGCAGGCTTAAAAGGTCAATTTATGGACTGAAACAAGCCTCTAGGTCCTGGAATATAAGATTTGATGAGGCAATCAAATCTTATGGTTTCGACCAGAATGATGATAAACCTTGTGTCTACAAGAAAATCATCAATAGTTCTGTCGCATTCCTAATTCTCTATGTGGATGATATCCTACTCATTGGGAATGATGTAGGTTATCTTACTGACATTAAGGATTGGCTAGCTACGCAATTCCAAATGAAAGATTTGGGTGATGCACAGTTTGTTCTTGAGATCTAGATTGTCCGGAACCGCAAGAATAAAACACTATAGGTCGTTTGGTTAAGGAAATTCATGCTAAATTTTGAAGTTGTTCCAAATATGACTTTGCCCATCACACTGTATTGCCATAACAGTGGTGCAGTGGCAAATTCGAGGGAACCCCGAAGTCACAAGAGGGGAAAGCACATAGAGCGGAAATATCATCTCATCCGGGAGATCGTGCATAGAGGAGACGTGATTATCACGAAGATAGCCTCAGAGCACAACGTTGTTGATCCCTTTTACAAAGGCTCTCACGGCTAAAGTATTTGAGAGTCACCTAGAAGGTCTAGGTTTACAAGTCTTCCCCAACTAGGGCAAGTGGGAGTATTTTGTACAAAGGGTTTAAATGCCCTAGTTTATTGTATTTACATTACTGTAATGTTATAGTACTCCACAAGCTTTAGATCAAGTGGGAGATTGTTGGGATGTATGTCCTAAAACTTGTGTAATTTTGATCAAAGAAATAAAGAGTTATTTGTTTTGATAAAATTACAGTCTTGCTTCATAAATCCAATAAACTAAGCTCCAAGGTTATAACATATATCTTGATGATATATATATCTTGAACATCAGTGTAGTGGACACTATTTAGATTGTGTTCAAGAATATAACCTAAATGGTCTATGGTATAAGAATAAGGTTGGAAACCTCATTCTGGTTACACCATGGATGCGGCCCACTTTGTAATTAGTACAAATGAGGTAATCCAACTCATTCATGTAGTTGACATGCGAGTGGGGACATCCTGTATGAAGGGTTCATACAAGACCGGACCACAAATTATTAGTCTAACCAGTGTAACACTGTTAACAGATAATACTAGTAATTTATAGATGGTCATTAGTGACTCGACCTGAATCCTGAGCGAGTTAAGAACTCTTGCTTATAGGGGTTTGTCCTTAGACTAGTATGGGTGAGAGTGGGCACATGAGCAGACTCAATAAGCCTACCTTCTTAGGAACAAAACTTATAGGTAGGATTGGAAACTTAATCTGTGCAAGATGGAATTCACTCATTCCTACACTAAGGAATTAGATAGGTTGTTCCCTTAAGAACTGACTCCAGGTCTTGAACAACGGGGCCCCACCCTCTATGAAGGTATGAGTCTATGGTAGGACCTTAGACTTATTGTTCATTAGAGGATCATTGGTGCTTAAGGAACAAAGAGGTAATCACAGGGGTAAAACAGTAATTTGACCCAGCTGTGATCACGAACAACCTGTGAAGGGTCAACTCATATGTAATGACTATATTAGTAGACACAATATAATCTACAGTGAGGAGAGTGCAGCTACAAGTCTATAGTGAAGTGACTTGTAGTTAATGAATATTGATTAACTAGATCAAAGAGTTTGATCACTTAATTTCACATCATTGGAGCTCATGAATTGTAGGTCCATTAGGTCCCTCCGTTGGCTCAACATGGAAATATTGAGGGTATAAAGTTAGGAATGAAATTGAAGTGTTCAATTTCATATATGAGGTGTTATATCAATTATATATGATATGTATGATTGATATAATATATAGTTTTAATGTGAATTAGATTCACATATAAACCATATACTAATGAGAGAATAGAGGATGGGTAGGATGGTCATTTCTACCCTATTTGCCTATATATATAGTTGCATGAGATGCAACTAGGTTAAGCAAGTGAAGCTAAGCACTTGGTGAAACCCTAGCCTCTCTCACATTGTGTTGGAAAGAGTTCCAACTAAAATCTCACAAAACATCTCACCTCTGCTAAAGGGAACCCACTTTCCTCCCTCACCTAGAGAACAACGGAGAAGATCCGGTGGTAGTGTCCGTGACCGTTCGGGTTCGTGTTGCTGAGATCTTGATCGTGAGAGAGGAGGAACACTTGAAGAAAGAGTTCTTCAAAGGTATAATTCTTGTTGTCATCCACTTTTATATGCTTAATCTAGTTGTTTTCGTTCTTGAATGAAATCGTTGTAACTAAATTGAGAACGCGCGATTCACAATCGCTTCCGCTGCGGGACTCGATTCCCTTCACTAAGACACCTCAAGAAGTTAAGGACATGAGACGGATTCCCTATGTATCAGTTGTGGGCAGCTTAATGTACGTTATATTGTGTACTAGGCCCGACATCTATTATGCAGTTGGAATAGTCAGTAGATATCAATCAAATCAAGGATATGATCACTAGACTGCGGTTAAAGCGATCTTCAAGCATCTTAGGACAACGAGGAACTACATGCTCGTGTATGGAGCTAAGGATTTGATACTTACAGGATACACGGACTCTAACTTCCACACCAACAAGGATTCTAGAAAATCCACGTCGGGATCAGCGTTTATTCTTAACGGATGAGTGGTAGTTTGACGAAGCATCAAGTAAGGATGAATCGTAGACTCCACGATGGAAGTCGAATACGTAATGGCTTGTGGTGAATTCGAGCGAACCGCGAAGTCATAAAAGAGGAAAGCACATCGAGCGAAAGTATCACCTGATACGAAAAATAGTGCATCAAGGGGATGTGATCGTCATGAAGATTGCTTTGGAGCACAACGTTGTTGATCCATTTACAAAGGCTCTCACGACTAAGGCATTTGAGAGTCATTTAGAAAGTCTTAGTCTACGAGATGTACCCTGGCAAGGGCAAGTGGAAGTATTGTAAAAAAGGTATATGATACCCTAGTTTATCGTAATGTTTTCTTTAGTCTATACTCCACTAGCTTTATATCAAGTGAGAATTTGTTGGGGTGTATGCCCTATACTCATGGATATGTAAATCTTATGATGAATTAATAACGAGTTATTTTTTCATCTTTTTTTGTACTCGCATTTAAACTTAAATCCAATAAACTAAGCTCTAGGATTAGATGTTTTATAAGAACTTGAATAGTATGTAGTGGACATACAAGTAGGTTCATGTTCATGTAAATAACCTGAACGGTATATAATATACGAATGAAGTTGAAAATTTTATCCTAGTGACACTATGGATGCGTGTTGCACGTATTTATAACCATGTAAAATTGCAAGTGTATAGTGTCAAGTTTTAATATAGTGATTTTGAGTTCCAAGTATCATCCTCATGAATGATTTTCTAGATTAGTTGATTACTAGAATATTCACTTCTAAATTTATTTAAAAGAAACCTTCTAATTTTTAATTGAGATGAAATTATGAAATAAAAAGATGTAAAGAAACGTTTATGAGAGGAACGTTAGGGGATTGATTTCACCAATCGTTTTATTATCTTAGCTAATTAATTTAGTTTTGGTTGTGGAATTATAAGCAAGAAGGTAAATTTAATCAAAAGACTCTCTTGAGTTCAATTGACCTCAAGCATAACTATAAACATAGAGTCTCCATCTAAATTTTAATAGCATGTAAGACATTAAACAACTTCTTTTAATTGCCTCTTAAAGAACCCTTCACTCTCGTGCAAGAATTTCCTAAAAGTCTTGGTAATCCTATTCTAGTTCAAAAATTACTTTCTCAAATAAAAATTAAACCAAACAAATATGTAATTCTTGGTCAGAGAAAAACAAGCATTAAGCATAAATTACCAAAAATAATTTTAAACAACTAAGTCTGAATTAATTGCTAAAATATTAAAACACGACAACATCAATCCCCTAACTACGAAATTAGCTACTCATCATCACTAAAAACATGCTAAATTCGTATTTAAGGTTCATAAATCAAACTACAAATCTAAGAGAAAAGGAAAAAAGAACTCTAGTTGTCAATGTCGACCCTCGTATCCAAGCTCCATCACGATCTCAAGCCTCAACTATCGTTTGTGGCCTCCCAAAATAGTATCTCAACCCCCTCAATACTGTAGAAATCGGCACAACATTGAGACGTTAGAGACTGCGTCCTAACGCTATGCTGCATAAAATGGCGCCTTTTTCGTTTTCTGACAACGCTACCCTTGCAGCCAGACAACCCACTACAACCATTTTTGTCATATCTTTTTGCTCGAGTGTCTGAATGATCTTCGGTTTGATGCGTTGGAATCGTGATTTGATGTAGAATCTCCCATAATATTTATTATGCTAAAATTATATCTATATTTTTCTTAGATCTTCAATTAAGCAAACAAAGGCTCCAAATTGCACCAAAATAGTCTCGAATACTCTATTTTTACTTCTCAAGCTCAGTTTCCTGAAATTAACCATAAATGCCATGAAAGCACACATTTTAAATATAAAAACTAGCTTAAATATAAGAAATAAGATATCATATTTGCATGATATCAATGTAATCCACTTTTTATTTGATACAAACGAGGTGATGTAGCTCGTTCATGTAGTAGACATGCGAGTGGGGGTATCTTGTGTGATGAGTTCGTACAAGACCGAACCGTAAATTATTAACCAACTGGTGCAACTCCATTAACAGATTAGGTTTAATAATTTATAGATGACCAATAGTAACTCGACCTTAATCCTGAGTGGGTTACAGACTCCTACCTGCGAGGAATTATCCTTTGACTAGTATGAGTGGGAGTGGTCCAAGTCACCGACTCAATATGTCTACCTTATTGGGGACAAAATCACAAGAGAAGCTGGAAACTTAACTCGGAGAGTTGAAATTCACTCATTCCCGAGTTAGAAAAATTTTATGAGTTGTTCCCTTAAGTGCTAGCCCTAGGACTTGAACAACGAGGCCTCACCCTCTCACTGGTTCAAGAGTGACTTTGTTTGTGATAGGGCCATAAACATGTTGTTCATTAGAAGATCATTGGTACTTAAGGAGCAAGAAGTACTCACAAGGATAAAATGGTAATTTGACCCGGTTGTGAATATAAACAACTTGTGAATGGTCGACTTACGAAAATTGGTTAAATCAATGAATACAACTTGCCCTACAATGAGGAGAGTGCGACTACGAGTCTATAGTTGAGCTACTCATAGTTAATTAATGTTAGTTAACAAGGTCAAAAAGTTAATTAATGTTGGTTAGCAAGATCAAAGAGTTTGATCGGTTAACCCTGTATCATTGGAGCTCATGATCTGTACACCCATTAAGTCCCTTCGTTGGCTCAATATAGATATATTCGAGGGGTATAAAGTTTTGGAACAAGTTTGAAACATTCAAATTTATAAAAGGAATTTGTGTCGGTTATATGTGATATAATCGATATAATATATAGTTTGATGGGAATATGATAAATAAAACTATATACTATATTCAGATTAAATTTCAAACATTAATTTTGTATGAAATAGTTTCATATTAAATACTATAGGGTATATGTGAGAGATGCACATCTGAATATGTTTCAATGTAAGTTAAATAAAGTATATAATACTTTATAATATGTTATATGCAAATATGATTTGCATAATGGTAGAGTTAATAGGTGAGTGGATGAAGAAAGTTACCTCCATCCTCACTCATTATAAATAAGTGCATTTGGATGCATTTTGTTTATTGGTTGGTTTTTTTTTTGGAATTAGAGAATTCCATAACACTCCAACATCTTAAAACTCTCTCAACATTTTTTCCTATCTAAGAATTCTCTTTAGATAATTCTCCCTCCAAATCCAAAAAGGGATCCCACTATCCTCCCTCTGTTAGAGACAACGAAGAAGCCCTTTTGGAGGTGTTTGATATGTTCAAGATTGAGATCAAGTTTGAGATTCAAAGGAGTTGGATTACAAGAACAGGTTTCATCAAAGGTAAATTTCTTCTCCCTTTAGTTTATGCTTAACTTTTTATTTTTTGTGTAATTTTCATGACGATTTTTAAAGCAACGTGATTCAAACGCTTCTGCATCGAGATTCGATTCCTTCATCGTCAACCAACCCATCCCATGGCAAGACGAGGAAAGGGTGACATCTTTAAACCTAAAGCCTGGATCTCTTCGACCGTGACACATCAGAAAGAGACACATCAGAACATGCTTTGATTCAAACGAATAAAGAACGAGATAAACTAAAGTTTAAAACATGAACGAAAGAAGCGAACGCATAGCGAAGAAAAAAGGAATGAAAGCAACAACTCCTAAACTAAAACTCCTAAGTCCCACAAGCCTTCCATAGCCTCGCAGGGGTCTCGTCGTCGGTGGTCATCTCACTGGTTTGCTTTACCTGCAACAAAAGAAGAAACAAAAGAAGAATGAGTATAAAAATACATAGTAAGCAGCCCACTTCGTCCAATAATAAAGAACATAAAAGAACAGCCTTAGACCTAGTTAAGCACGACACCTAGCCCGTCTCACAACCTCATCAAGCACCCTGGCCCTATTACTCACTTAGATATCTCAGTTTTGTCCTACCCTTAGCTTCTGGACTAGGTTGACAACATCTGGCCACGAGATTCATTCCCGGGCCTGCACTAGGGCGAAGGACTCTATCCAACCCCTCTGACTCTAAGGATCACACCCCGAGTCACACAATTAGATGGGAGACGAACCACCACATCTCATAAAGCATCAAGGCGGCACTACCGCGCACAATCGACCACGGGCTCATTCCCGGGCCTGTACTACGGCGAAGGACTCTATCCAACCCCTCTGACTCCAAGGATCATATCCCGAGTCGCACAACTGGATGGAGGGCGGACCATCACATCCCATAACATCATCGTCATCTCGCCAACCTCGAGTCTCAGCCTACTAAGGGTTACACAGACACTTGGGCCTACACTAGGGCTAGTTGTACTAACTACAATCCTAAGGCTTAATGGTACTCTCCGAGTTACTTCAAACTAAGCACGAGAAGCAAAACAGGCTCGGAACAGACAATCATATCACTCTAGCATATTCAGCATTCTCAACACAAGCTTACATCAACTCCCTTAATAAGATCACACCGAAGCACGAAGGGATAACAACCATGATACATGAACATACAATTGACCCATCATGCACGATATTTCAACACATCCACAACAAACAGGAGCAGACAAACTTAGAACCAAGTACGACTGTGATTACCACAACCTAGCATGCTACTACAAGTCCAAAGCTGACTAAAGTACGCTACCAGATCCTAAAACATTCAATTCCAAATTAGTATAGCATGCAATGGTGCCCCTAAGCCCTACCCTTAGGGGTAGTTTAGTCCAAATGGCTACTTACAGGAAAACCAACGACAACGAGCAACTTGAGTAACGCGACATTCCAAACGTGCTTCCACTTCCAAGATAAAACTCCTAACGAAGAACACGTACAAGGTTAGCAAATTGAAACGTAAAAACGGCCTTAAAAGCTTACGAGAAGCAAAACTCGCCCAACGAAGATCCAAAACGAACTAAGGAACAGACCGAGGCGACCGCACGGAAGGAGAGACGATCGGCGACCTGCGCGCGGCGCGCGCGTGCGATCGATCGGCGGCGACGGCGTGGAACGGCAGTGGCGCGCGTGGAATTCTTTGGTGATCACGCAAAATACGATTTGGACTCCTCGTAGCCCGATCTACACAAAACTGGTCTCCGATCGTCAAAAGACAACCTAAAACTACCTAAACCAGTCTGAAAAAGTGTGGGTCTCGCGGATCTACCCACTGGCAGCTGGCTTCGCGGCGAACGGCGACCTGAAAGCTAGAAGAACGACGGCGCTCTGAGAGAGAGAACCGAGAGAGAGAGAGAGAGAGAGCGAAACTGAGATGGGAGTCGAGAAGAGAGGGGAGAGAGAGAGGGAGAGTGAAACTGAGAGGGGGGTCGGGAAAAGAGGAGATAGAGAGAGAGTGACTGAGAGAGGGAGAGGGAGAGGGAAGGGAGAGGGAAGAAGAGGAGGAGGAGTGAAGGCGTGGGTCGGCGGCCGCTTCGCTTGCGGCGCAGAAGAGGGGGGAGGGCGAAGCCCTCCCTGATTTTCGTTCTGAATATTTTTAAAAAAAAAAAATCGCTCGTTACATATCATGATACAAATAATGATACAAATAATTATCCATACATAAATATCATGATAATTATAATAAATAAATAAATTATTTGAATTCCACGAATTTGAATCTTTTGAAATTCGAAGTGAAGTTTGAAATCTTGTAGGACCCATCAATAATAATTTGATTTGTTTGTAATCAATAACATGATCAAGCCAAACAAAATCCAATTAGGAAACTTATTGGGATTCAAAATTTTGAAATACAAGAATTCATACACAATTCAATCAAAAAATCTTAATTGATGGACACATGTGAAATTCATATAAATTCTTGAATACATTAACTTAAAATAAATCATAAATAAAAGAAGATTCTTTCTCAATCAAAGACTCATATGAAACTTATATGAAATCTTGAAAATCGGAACTTAATTCAAATAAATCACATGATCTATTAAAACTTAAATATTAATTTAAATCAATCAAGAAACTTAATTCTTAAATGCAATAACAATGAATTCTTGAACAAGTATGAAAATCAATCTAGATATACAAGATTCTTGAATGCAAGAATTAAAGAAATAATCAAGAATGCAAAATTATGAATTCTTGAACAAGAATGAAAATCAATCAACATATATAAGATTCTTGAAGCGAAAATTAAAAAAATATATAATCAAGAATGCAAGATTCTTGAATGCAATAACAATGAATTCTTTACCCTCATAAATTTGATTACTTGATTCATCAAGGAAAACCCAAACGTAGTAATTAGCAACGGAAACATAAGTTCATACATTAAAACATCAATGAAAAATCTAATGTTCTCAACTTGGCTCTGATACCACATGTAAACTTTAGATTACATGATTATACAATAAAACCCTAACATTGAATAATCCAATCAAACCAAGATCTTTGAACTAGATGATTTTCACAATAACATGAGTTAGTGTAACATACCTGGATCCATGATAATCTTCTTGAAGAGAAGGATTGTGTTTCTCTCTCTTAGCCTTCCTTTAGAGCTTGATTAGGTTTCTTAATAGGGTTTCTTGATGGAGAGAAACTTCTACTTTATTAGACAGAGAGAGGACCAATCCCTAGAATTTTATCTTTAAACTTTATCAGTAGGCACAAAACATAAAGTTTAAATAAATGTTAATAGGTCACATTAATGATTATTTATATTTAAATAATCTAACATGTTGATGATGTGATTATCACTAGGAATAATGTCTCTCTGATTAAGAAGTATATTTCTGAACTGGACACTAAATTTGCTCTTAAGGATCTGAGCAATCTAAATTATTTTTTGGTAATTCAAGTCCTAGGATGAACTCAAGAATAGTCACTCTAGGAAACTCGGGTGTATCTGATTAGAATATTTCTAACTAATTGGAATATTCCTAGGATGAAAAATTGTTCATAAAAGTAATTTGGAAAGAAATTTAACTTATGTGATAACTTAATTTTTTATTGATTTGTGTAGTAGAGTAGAATCTGCGTTTATCCGCTAATTCTTTCCCTCTCATGCATGTATAAATGTTTTGTGGGTTGGATAGCTTGTTTCCAAGGCACGATTGTTGATTTAGTTGGATCGACATCTAGTTTGTTAATCATTTTGGGATCGGTCCATTCTTTGTTGGTCTTATTTATGATGTACTTTTGGCTTTGTTGAATTTTGGATTAGCCCTTAGCTTGTTAATTGTTGGATCGAGAGTTGACTTGTTGATCTTTTAGAAGAGTTGATTGAAATTTTAGAAGTCTTATATGCTTCAAAATATCTTCTAGTGTTCAAGAGTTTTAGAGAGTAATGATTTTTCTTTGTGAAAAAGGAGTGGTGTGTGGCTCGAAAACTAACTGACACGTGAAACAAGAAAATGAAAAAGCTGGAGGAAGAAGATGAAACAACCAAATTTTAAGTGGTTCAGCCAAAGTTGGCTTGCATCCCACTGTGCAACAAGGTAACCCACATTTTTATTCATCTTTTGATTCAAATTACAACAAACAGTTTTTACATAAAAAAAAAGATTCTCTCATTGTTTCCTCTCTCAGATTGAGAATGAAAAAAATACAAGTTTTCGAATTCTCCTCTTCTTTTATTCTAACCCCTGTTTCTTCAAACTACAAAATATCTTAAGCCCCGTTTGATAACCAATGAGTTTACTTCTTATCCTACTTTGTACCTAGGTTTTCAAAAACCCAACCAACTTTTGAAAACTAAAAAAAAAGTAGGTTTGACTTTGTTTTTAGAATTTGGCTAAGACTTCAAATGTTTACTTAAGGAGATGATCTCTATTGTAGAGAAATTAGGTGAACATAAGCTTAACATTCAAAAACTAAAAACATAAAACAAAATGGTTATCAAACGGGGCCTTAGTTATTTCGGTTGAACTAATCTGATTTTCTTTATAACTGTTTTATGAGAGCCAGTTAAGGAATTGGATTTCCTTAATCTTTGCTTTTGAATTCTCTCTATGTTATTTTTTTTTAATGACCTTTAAGTCATACCATTTGGATTTGAGCTTTATTGGCTTTAAGCCTAACATTTCGAATTGGATTTGCTTAAATTTGACCCAATATGACCAAACTAAATTTAATTATTTGATTAAATGGTCCTATTGAAGAATTTAGAATTTGCAAACTTTTATCTTCAAATTAAATTTGGAACACGTGTCAATTTAACCGTTAGTCCTAAATTTAATAGTTTATGATTTTGTTATTAATTTAAAAGTAATGACCTGACAATTTGTTATTGTCTAAAATTTCTCCTTCAACAAAAACTATAGAAAGATTTGACAACCATTTTGTTTTTAGTTTTCTATTTTTAAAAATTAATTTATTTTCTCACAATTTTTTTTATAAGTTTTCATTTTCCTTAAAACTACATTTGAATTCTAGGAGCCAAATTTAAACAAATAAAATCAAGTTCTTAATTAAAAACTATATTTTTTTATTTTCAAAATTTGTGGGTTCTTAAAAATGTTTTAAAAACCTAGAAATTATGTGGAAGTAGTGTATTTATAAGCTTAATTTTTTTAAAACAAAAAATTAAGGCCCCTTTTGATAACCATTTTGTTTTTAGTTTTTAGTTTTTTAAATTTAAACCTAAAAATATTACTTATACCAATGAGTTTATATGTATTTTTATCTACTTTGTACCTATGTTTTCAAAAACCAAGCCAACTTTTGAAAACTAAAAAAAGTAGCTTTCAAAAATTTGACTTTGTTTTTAGAATTTGGCTAAGAGTTCAAATGTTTACTTAAGAGAGATGATCTCTATTGTAGAGAAATTAAGTGAACATAAGCTTAACTTTCAAAAACTAAAAAACAAAAACAAAATGGTAATCAAACGGGGCCTAACCATTTTGTTTTTGGTTTTTAGTTTTTGAAATTTAAACCTAAAAATACTACTTCTACCAATGAGTTTATATGTTTTTTTTATTTACTTTGTAGATATGTTTTCAAAAAACAAGCCAACTTTTGAAAACTAAAAAAGTAGCTTTCAAAAACATAACTTTGTTTTAAGAATTTGACTAAGAGTTCAAATGGTTATTTAAGGGAGATGATCTCTATTGTAAAGAAATTAGGTGAAAATAAGTTTAACTTTTAAAAACTAAAAACAAAAAATAAAATAGTTATCAAACGTGGTCTAAAAGTTAAACAGTAATGATCTAAACAATTCAAAGCAAATCAATTAAATATGTCAAGCACACAAGAAATTGAGTGCAAAATGAGCTTATATTAAAAAGTTGAAGGTAAAATGAAGTACTTCAAGATTCTTCTCCATTACCGCGTTTATATATACTGAATTTTTCTCATTCGGGTTTAATTAGACGGTATTTGTTGCACTTTTATTTGTTGTTACCAAATTTCGGACAGGAGAATACACCTGACCTCCACGTGACAACGACGGTAAATTTGTAATTCTCAGGGGAAGAATGCAGCCTGTAAGACAAGGAAAACCTGGACACTAGTGTGGTGTAGGCCACACAAGCTCCGATGCCTAAGTCAGTGAGCGTCTCAAAGAGAGTTATCGAGAATCTTTTGTGTAATGGTCACTAGAATTCACTTACCCTTTTCTCTCCTCCTGGGAGAGTTTAAATAGTTTCTTCTGGGTCCCTTGCGGATCGGCCTATTGGGAAAAGGAAAGGTCGGGAGAGGGTTGGACACAAATTTACGGGCCTCGTGGGGTTGGTGCAAGGTCCAGAGTATGGCCTTGCACCTGGTCGGCCTCGGCCTCGTCCAAGGCTGACCATAGGCTTGGGCTGAAAACCAGGCCCGGACTTCTTTCTTGGGGCGGTGGGCGAGGGTAGAGCCCAAACGGGAGGGCTTTATCCTGATCGGTCTCGGCCTATGCCGAGGTCGATCACGCGCTTGGGCCGAAGCCCGATCAAGTCCTCTTTCGCCTTGGTTTGGTTCCTGTTCTGTTTCGACCCGCTTTGATCCCGTATTGGCCTTCTTATTTTATCGAGTCTTTTGCCTCGGTCATTTGACCTGCCCATTCTCGTTGGCCCGATTTAACCCATAACATTAGCCCCCACTTCCTAGTTACGATTTGAGATTTGGGAGCTTGCGAATTAATCGCATGGAACCTGACTTGGGAGTAGCCTACTGAACTTTATATTCAATCTCCTAGGATGTCGACCTCTTCGATATTTAATACGAATGTCAGGATCTCGTCACGCTTATCTTGCATTTTGATTCTCTTGGTAAGGTTTTTTAGAGTCATTTTAGACTTTTTCGAAGGTTGCCTCGAATTTTCTCCAGTTTCTGCTGTCCATTCTCATGAGGATATTCAGTCTACTAGGGAGTTAATTTCTTTGTTAACCAATGGGATTTCAGGCCAGCCGTCATGCTTATTCTGCATTTCAGATGTTCCCCATTTCCCTTGGGTCGTCCCAAGATTGCGTCTTTTGGGGTTTAAACTCTCATCCGGATTCACGACTTGTGTCGTTCTCCAGTGATTATACATACTTGTCGTTCTTAAGTTTAAGCGGGATTGTCGTTAATCCCTATGGGGATTACTCTGGGCTTCCGGTTTCCTCGTAGGAGGAGAATTTTGCCGTCTAACAATTGTGTTGCTTTATGTCTTCATGTTTTCCTACAAGAACACGCTCGTATCCAGATCCATGACTCATGTCGTTCTCTTGGATAGAGTATGCTTATTAGGAGTTGTTGCCTAATAACCATGTCGTTGTTGAAGCTTGAGAATGTCGAAAGTTGGTCCTGTCAGTAGGAGGCGAGAGTCGGATAACTTTTTATTGCAGGAGTACGGGGAGCTATGGAGGGAGATAGGCTTCTCAAGGGTTGGTCCGGCTTTCCTGAACCGGTCTGGTCGGCCTCGGTCAGTCCGGTCTGGTCGGCCTCGTCTGGTTCGGTCTGGCCGGCTTCGATCGAACTGGCGCCGAGGCCGAGTTTGAGGCACGCCTGCAAAGACTGACGCCCGCAGGACTGCCCTCTAGTGCGCCTAACGTGTGTGGCAGGCCTGCCGCTTGGCAGCGTCACGGGTCGGCCGAGGCTGACCTTTCCCATCACCCTCTTTTTTTTTATTCTATTTTTGAAATTCAAACTTTCATTTCCAATTTTTCCTCCAATTTGGTCTTCAACTCCTCCTATAAATTGAGCACCTCCTCCTCTTAATCTCCACACAATTCTTCTCATCTTCCTCTTTTCTTTAAGGTAGTTCTTTTTCTTGTTCTACTTCTAAGTTGTTTTCTTTTTCTTTGATTTTGTGTTGAATGGAAGGTAGTTAGTCTACTACGTCTCCTGAGGCTGATGAGTCTTCTCTTGGTGAGGAATCTTATGACACAAGTTGTTATGAGGCTCCTCAACCGTCTGATCATTCTTTCGAGGGATCCCATGCAAGTCATGAGGTTATATCATCCTTGGTGACCGGAGCTCAACTTGAGCGATTACAGTACAAGTATGACATTCCCTTAGATGTCTAAATTAGGGTTCCTGGACCAAATGATCGGATTGATGACCCTCCTCTTGGTGAAGTAGCTCTTTATTCTGCAATGTTCAAATTTGGCTTTCATATTCCTCTTCCTTTATTCTTGCAAAGCTTTTTAGTGTTGGTTGGGTTGGCACCTGCCCAAATTGTCCCAAACAGCTGGATTCACATCATTGGTTGTTATGTATTATGGGCAACTTATGGCGATGGGAGTCCACTTAGTCCACATGTCTTTATGTCTCTCTATATCTTGAGTCGAAATCCGTCTTTTGGTCATTTCTTTTATTATTTGAGCTCTTCTTGTGGGAAGTTAATCAATAATCTGAGCTCCGTTCACATCTGGAAAACTCAATGGTTTTTAGTGAGTGGGAAATGGTTGTCTCGGGGTTCCCAAAATGCCACATATGTCGTTTCCACTAAGTTTAGGAATTATGGTGAGTTATTCTCTTTCTTTCTGGAAACTGCATCTGTATGTTCTGCCTAACAGTGTTGCATTTCTTTTTCTTTTTCTTCAGTTCCTTTGAAATTTCGTCGTCCTGTTGTGGCTCGAGTTTTTATTAGGGTCGTGAAGAGTTTAGGAGCTCCCTCTCGCTTCGGGCCTGCCCTCGTGATCCAAGAAAATCTTGAGAGAATCAGCTTTGCACCTCCTCCTCTCTCTGAAGGTCAGTGCATTGGTCGGCCTCGACCTTCTTAACTCTTCTCTTCTTCTCTTTTTTTTTTTCTTTCGTTTGTTGTAATCTGATTCACTGATTATCGTTTTGTTTTCTTAGAAATGCCTCCACGAAGTGCTTCCTTGTATGAGATTATGGAGGAGAGAAAGAAAAAGAAGACCCGTAAGAAGACCCGTAGTAGAGCTGGACCTTTAAGGGTTTAAGATTCCAGCCCTTCCAGAGGTGAGGTGCCACCCCCTGAAGCTCATGATCTTCCACCCCGTCCTATTGGAGTTAGCACGCATCGTACCCGAAGGAACGTTCCTTTTTTCTTTAGAAGGAGAGAATCCTCCACTTCCCAGGGCCTTTTCTCTTCCCCAGAGTTATACCTCGCCAGCCACTGAGGTTGAGTTGCTCGGTCGGAGCTTCGAGCTTTGGAGAGGGGTAAGTGATGAGTAGAAATTAATTATACTTATTATATCTAATTTCCTTACATTCTAAGTGAATAATATGTTTAATTGTTGAAATTGTGTCCAATTTAGTTTAGGTGACAAATTATCATTTTTTAGTGGAACTAATCTAAAAAGCATACTTTAGTTCAAATTCGTAAATTGAAATAAAAATTGAAAAAAATTAGAAAAATAAAAGATTGAAAGAATTGAAAATAACAAAAAAATTAAAGCTATAAAAAAAACATAAAAAGAATGAAAAGCAAAAAAAAAAAAAAAAGTTTATTATCTAATTTTTTTTTTCTTTTGTTTTTGTTTTCCTTCCTTGTGTAGGTGGCATACATGCATGGAGTCTTCCATGAGAAATGCAAAGGAGAAATTATCTTGTGGCTTGGCACACATTGTGGAGCAAGAAATGGCACATATAAGGGACCTATTTCTGGTCATTTTCAAGTATAAAAGGAGGGCAATGCATTGAGTATAGAAGTGCAGAGTTTTAATGTTCTCTACAAAAACAAAAGTTTAGAGAGTGTTCTAGTTCTTTGTTTTTATCCTTTTCATTTTATGTTTTCTCCCCTATATAGTTATTATTGCTTTTCCACCATGTGTGGCTAAACTTTAATTTCTGATTCAAGGGTCATTTCATTTCCAATTGTAATTTTGTAAGGCTTTAGACCTAATTGAAATTTTGTTTCTAATTTAAGAATTCTCTGTTTCTTGTTTTATTTTTATGATTGATCGTTACTAATTAAATTGACGCCTTAATTTAGTTTCAATCTATTACTATCCATGATTTTGTGATCCGTAATTGTCACAAATGATTGAAAAAATGTAGCAAGGGGTTGGTTTATGTGTGTGTAATTAATGATTTTTCCATTTTACATAGCTTGCATAATAGACTCTAGGGAAACAAAGAAACAAAATTAATTAATTTGTAGTTATCTCAATTAGTTAATTTTGGTTTAGTTCTCTCATTGCTTTTAATGTTATTATTTAATCCATATGGAGCACTATCGTACCCAATGGATTAAATAATAAGTTTTGATTTTGATGCTTGGTTAAGATCAATTAAATTAGGAGAGTTTATATTTATTTCGACTTTTCCGAGTAAATTGACTGAGTTCTTGAATTAGCAAAATTAAAATTGATTTCTTTTTTTTCCTTTTGAAGCCTATGATTAAGATTACAATTGGATGAAATTTACATCCATGAATTGGAAGTTGCATAAGATTATCTTTTTGCCTTTTTTTTTAATTTCATTTTTTTGTTCGACAATTCAAACTCTCCTTTATTTTTGTTATCATTATTATTTCTAACTTTGAGAAATTAATTTGATTGGTTCCCTGGGGATTCGACTTGGTCCATTATTTCTACAAGTTAGATCTAGAAAACCAGTAAATATTTTGGAGGGTCTCGACAACTCGATCAGTAAGCTAAAGCCATCCTACAGGGTTCGTGGCCAATGACCCCATGAGAGGCTTTAATCAAGGGATTGTTGAACTCCGTCATGTAAGTTTTCTTCATTTTGTGTGTTTTTTTGCATTTTCCTACTTCTTGGTAATTAAGTTGTTTTCCTCTTATTTTTAGAGCTTCGGTCGCATTAGCATGGCTGCTATGGCTATAGCAGAGACTATCAACAATTTCCAGCATACTTCTGTTCTCAGATCTGAGCTGATTCAAGTTCAAGCCAATTTGAGTCAATTTAATCGTCTACTTGTAGAGAGTCAAACTGAACTCAACTCTGCCAAGGTTGAAATTCAAACTCTTCGCAATCAACTGAGTGAAGCACAAGCCCACTTGGCCAATGTTGAATATTTGGTTGAATGGTTTAAGAAGACAGAAGAGTTCACAACCCTCCAAAACAATATTTTTTATGGTGGGTGTAACTGGACTATCAAGCGTGCTTCTAGGCGATTCAAGGATATAGGCTTTGGGATCCTTGAGGAGGATTATGCCACTTTCAAGAATGACCCTACTGTCTTCCCTGAATCTGAGGATTCAAACAGTAGTGGTGGAGTTGGAGTGGATGAATCTTAATTTTTATGTAGCTCTTTTTTATTTCTTCTAGGTTTGAAGTAATTCCGCCATGTAACTCTTTTGAATGAATGGACGTATGTTTTCTATCCATTGCCCTCTTCTTTCTTTTCATATGTGGGAGAACATAGGCTTAGGTGAATGGAATCTCTTTATCAAACTTAGACAAAATAAACGGAGTGTTTTACTTAACTGGGAGAGAAATTGATCATTTTCTTCTGGGATCACGTGTGGTCGGCCTTGGCCGTGATGTGCTCGGCCTTGGTTGATTCAAGATCCTTAGTTGCGGAGGGATTGAACCTTGATTCTGGGATCTCGTGTGGTCGGTCTCGGTTGTGATGTGTTTCGTTTTGGCCGAGGATCACGTGTGGTCGGCCTTGGTCGTGATGTGCTCGGCCTTGGTTGATTCGAGATCATTAGTTGCAGAGGGATTGAACCTTGATTCTGGCAAGATCCTTATTAGAAAAACCAACTTTCATTCACGAGAGAAAAGAAACTTTAATCTTTACATAGGAGTTTCGACTGAAAATAAACCTATCTACTGAATAAAAATGGAGCGTCTATGCTTGCTCCTCGACCTCAGCTTTAGACCACGTCAGCCTCGTCCATGTTTGGGTCGAGGTCTCTTTCAAAGCTTCGTTTCCTTGTCTCTTTTAATGCAGTGAAGTAACATTCCGTCGATGCTTTTTGTTGCCCCTTAACGATCCCAACGCCGTTAGTGGTTAGAAACTTCAACAACTGATGATATGTGGAAGCAACTGCCTTTAACTGATGAAGTGTTGGTCTCCCAAGGATTGCATTGTAGGCAGAAGTGCATTCCACTACTAGGAAGTTGATTATTTGTGTTACTGAGTTCGTCCCTTCGCCAAAGGTTACTGTGAGTTCTATGCTACCTTCAGGGGTAACTCTTTCTCCTCCAAATCCTACAAGGGGAGTTAGATTTTCTTTTAGAAGCCCCCTTGCCAATTTCATGGCGTTGAAAGCAGCCAAAGATAGGATGTTGGCTGAGCTCCCTCCGTCCATGAGTATTCTATGGACTTTCACATTGGCTATGGCAAGGGTTACTACCAATGCGTCATTGTGGGGTTGGTGGATTGTTCTAGCTTCAGTCTCTGTGAACTTGAGGGCTCGACTCTCCATCCCTGGACGAACTGAGAAAATACCTTGGTAATAAGGATCTTGCCGAGCTTCACGAGCAATTGCCTTTCTTTTCCTGTTGGATTCGCCCCCTGCCGGTCCTCCAAAAATTATTCGGATCTCTCGGGGTTGCTCGTCCTTGGCTCGGCCTCAGCTGTTTCTGGACGACGTGTTATTCTTTCAAGTATCCTTCTCTGATTAGCGCTTCGATCTCGTCTCGGAGTTGGTAACAATTGGAGGTTGCGTGCCCATGGTCCCTGTGGAATGCAATACTTGGTCGGGTCCCTTCTTCCAGGTGGAGCTCTCATCTTTTCAGGAAACTTTACGAGATTCAAATGGCGAATCTCCATCAAGATCTTTTCAGGAGGAAGAGTCGTGGAGGTGTACCTTTCGAATGATTGACTTGGGACCATTCGATGATCTGGTCGGCTTCGGTACTCTTCTGGTCTGCCTCGACCACTTTCTTCGACTCTTCTTCTTTTGGAGAATGTTGAAGGATTGTTCTGTGGTTCAGCGTGATCCATGTTTTTATCGTTCTTTTCTTGGTCGGGTACCTCTTTGGATCGCAATAGGTCTTCTGCACTCATGTATTTTTGTGCTCTTGCTATGAACTCAACGTAAGATGTTGGTTCCTTCTTGTCGATTGATCTCAACAAGCCCTTATCTTGCAGACCTGCAACTATGGCAATTAATGTCGTAGTATCTGTGAAACCTTCGACCTGTAGAGTCTCTTTATTGAAACGCGAGACGTAGTCGCGTAGGCTTTCTTTAGGTCCTTGCTTGATCGTAAGCAAGTGCATTTGGGGCTTCCGTTGGTCTTGTCCTCCCAGAAACTGCGACACGAATGCCCTGGCAAGTTCTTTGAAGGAGTTGATAGACTTTCTCTTCAATTTTCTGTACCAATCTTGTGTTGGCCCTGTTAGTGTGGAAGAGAAAGCTCTGCACTTAAGTACTTCTGATGCTCCATGCAATTCCATGCGCGACCTATATGTGTCTAATGTTGGGATTTGTGCCCTAAAACCCGTAGTTTGTAATTATGTTCTAATTAATGTAATAAAGTGTTATTATTTCAATAAAGTGTTATTGTTCGTTATCTACGAGTTTGCCTTCATTCAAACCCTAAATCCAATAAACTAAACATCCAAAGTCATTAAATGAATCTCTAACCAATGTAATGTACATAAAAAGGATCTCGGTTCGAGATACTGACCTAAAGGGTCTATAGTTGGGGATAAGGTTTGGGTACCTTACCCTGGTTAAACTATGGATGTGGCCCACTTTGTATTTGATGCAAACACAGTGATCCTAACGTGTTCGTGTAGATGACATGTGAGTGGAAATATCCTATGTAATGAGATTACATAAGACCGGACCACAAAATAATAACCTCTAGCTGTAACTCCGTTGACTAGTTAGGTTTCTATTTCACGAGGATGACCTAGGCAACTTGATTTCAATCCTGAGCAGGTTACGAACTCCTGTTCACGAGGGGTTGTCCTTTGACTAGTATGGGTGAGAGTGGTCAGATTGGCCGACTCAATATGCCTACCTTCTTGGGGACAAGACCGAGTGAGCGGCTGGGAACTTAACTTAGCAAGATGGAATTCACTCCTTCCCGCCTACTAGGGTAAGTAGAGGAATGTTCCCTTAAGTAGTGTCTCCGGGACTTGAACAAAGGGTCCGACCCTCTCATTAGCCCGAGAGGGACTCTGTTTGTTGGTAGGACCACAAACAAATTGTTAATTATTAGAGGAACACTGGTACTTAAGGTACAAGATGTAACCCAGGGTTAAAACGGTAATTTGACCCAGCTGGTGTTACGAACATTCGTGAAGGATTGACTTTCTGTTATTGGTCAATATCCATGGACACAGAAATATATTTGTAGTGAGAAGAGTGCAGCTATGGGACTTTAGTGGAGTGTTCCCGCTGTTAACGAATGTTGATTGGGAGGTTAATGAGATTAACCAAGAAATCTCGTATCGTTGGAGCTTATGATCTGTGGTCCATTAGGTCCACCTTCTAGCTCGTACAGGGTTCTTAGATCATTTGAATTTGAAATGTTCAAATTCACTAGGGAATATATTTAAAGTATATAGATACAATATAATATATAGTTTTGGAACTATATATTATAAATTTAATGTGAATATGATTCATATTAAATTATATGAGAGAATTGAATATTTGAAAGAGTTCAAATATTATATTAAATGTGAATGTGATTCACATTTGAAAACTATAGGTTAAAATTTAATGCGCACTGAATGTACATTAAAACTATAGGTTAATGATTAAATGTGATTTAATCATATACATATACTCTATTTGAAATATAAGACATTTAAATTAATTGATTGAGAATTAATTAATTATTTAAATAGGTTATATATTTTTTTAATTAATTATTTAATTAATTAAAAGAGGGGAACGTGTAGTTGACACGTTCCCCACTCACCAGTTTCTTCTCCACTGCCTATCGTTAAGTGTAGGGAGTTGGAAGAAGCAAGTGATCGATCGATCATTCAAGCAATTTGGAGAATTGTTGTGAAAACTCTCTCTGACTCTCTCATTCCCAATTTTATCCAAAAGTTGGAATCCTACCCACCAAGGAAAGATCTAAGCACTTAGAGATATAGGAGGTGATCTCTGATGGTTGTGTTCTTACTGGAAGGAAACAGAGAAGTCCCTGTACAATTGATTTGTTGTACAACCTTTGGAGCAACAAGTTGCTGGAGAAAGTCTACAAAGGTATTCCTCTCTTTAATTAGTTTAATTGTTAAACTTCTATCATGTTTGCATGCACTACTCCATTCTTTAATTAGATTAAATGATGTATGCTTGTTCTGTTTTTGTCAATGTACTGGTTTTTGTTTCAATTAAAACAATCAAGCAAATTACGATCCCAAACCACATTTCCGCTACTCAAGGAGATCCGATCTCCATCATCTAAGTGTTCCACGGGGTCTGAACTTCCATCGTAAAGGGTGATGGCAGGTACTTTGAATTTCTCTGGAATCCTCTCGTTCATTATCTTGTCGGTGAAGGGAGGATCAACTTGCTCGATGAGAGCTTCAAGATCTCACCTCTCGACCACTCGAACTTTCAAGAGGTTCCCTTGAAGATCACCAAATTCTTTCTGCATTTTGCGGATGTCAGCCTTCCAGGGTGGAGTCGCTCCAGCCACATCGTCCTCAGTTCTCCTCGGGTCGGCCTCGACCGTCATCTGGTCGGCTTCGGCTGTGAACTAGTCGGCCTCGGCCTGTGCTTTCCGCTTTTGGTTAATTACTTCTCGCAGGTCTGATGTTGCCCCGGAGCTTTTTTTGGCTACTGCTTTCGAGTCGCCTGGTCGATTTCTGCGACGAGTGTGTGAGCTTACTTGCACAATGGACTTTAATCTGCCAGCTTTGCTTGCTTTGCTCTTGGCCGAGGATCGGCGCGGTCTGTCGTTTTCTCCAAGGATCAGCTTATCGGTGTGCTTTCGGATCAGAGATTTTGACTTCCCCATCCCTTCTGCAACCTTCGCTTTTTCTTTGTGTCGGTTTTGTTGGTCGAGCTTCTCCAAGATCTTCCACAGACATTCGTCCATCTTGTTGACCTTCTCTCTTAATTCGACAATCCCCTCGTGTGGTCGGCCTGTGTCAATAGAAGGCCGAGGAGAGGAGGTCGTTCTAATTCTCCGAGGATGACGGTCAGGATCGGATTCTTCTCCGCCTTCGCTTCGGCTTTGGTTCCCTACGAATTGACTCATGTTTCTCTAGCTACTTGGCTTAGACTCACAGTTTTCCAAGTAAGCGTTGTTCGTTCCCACAGACGGCGCCAACTGTTGTTACCAAATTTCGGACAGGAGAATACACCTGACCTCTGCGTGACAACGACGGTAAATTTGTAATTCTTAGGAGAAGAACGCAGCCTGCAAGACAAGGAAAACCTGGACACCGATGTGGTGTAGGCCACACAAGCTCCGATGCCTAAGTCAGTGAGCGTCTCAGAGAGAGTTATCGAGAAGCTTTTATGTAATGGTCACTAGAATTCACTTACCCTTTTCTCCCCTCTTGGGAGAGTTTAAATAGTTTCTTCTGGGTCTCTTGCGGGTTTTCTCGGCCTATTGGAAAAAGGAAAGGTCGGGAGAGGGTTGGACACAAATTTACGGGCCTCGTGGGGTTGGTGCAAGGTCCAGAGTATGGCCTTACACCTGGTCGGCCTCGGCCACGTCCAAGGCTGACCACAGGCTTGGGCTGAAAACCAGGCTCAGACTCCTTTCATGGGGCGGTGGGCGAGGGTAGAGCCTAAACGGGAGGGCTTTACCCTGGTCGGCCTCGGCCTATGCCGAGGCCGATCACGTGCTTGGGTCGAACCCCGATCAAGTACTCTTTCACCTTGGTTTCGCTTTGACCCCGTATTGGCCTTCTTATTTTATCGGGTTGTTTGCCTCGGTCATTTGACCTGCCCATTATCGTTGGTCCGATTTAACCATAACATTATTTATTTGTTTGGGCAAATATACACAAATTCAAACTAATCAGTTGCCTTTTTGCATACTAGTGCTATATATATTAACTGAAACTAATATAACTATAATTATAAAAATAAAATAATTTATATAAATATATTATTATAATAATAATAATTAAAATGTTATGTTAAAAAGTTGAATGTCGAAGATGGGATGGAGATGAAAATAGAAAATATATTCATCGTCCTTGCTCTATCTAAAACGGAAAATCCTTACAAAGTTCCATTCACACACATAGAAAAATTTGACACCTCAATAGTATAAAATTAGAATTTTTATGATCAACGTCATCAGCTAAAAAAAACTAGCACTTTCAATATATTTAGACACCACTAGAGTAGTAGGATTCATCCTTTTATTATGACATAATGATAATGAATGATTATATATATATATATATAGTAGTAGTAAAAATATTGTAGAGCCTAACCATGAATAGGAATTCTAAAGAAGTGAGCAAGGATAAAAATTTCACAAAAGTGGAGTCAGTCATATTGTTGATAATGCAATATATATATATAGAAAGTGCATGTAGCCCTAAGTTATTAGATGATATATATTTTTTTCCATACCCCTAGCTATGATCCTCTAGGTTAAGAGATCCATTACATGTCATGCAAATCATTTATGGTATTATTCCTCCAACCTAAAGTATTTGATATTTGGTCCTCACAAATCACTATCATAATCTTCATGCTTGATGGGATTTGACCTTTTTGCCCTCTTTTTGTTTTCCCTTTTGTCCTTGTTGGGTCACAATGACTTATTCTTCTAACGAGTTTTAGTAGCCTCACAATATGAATTATTATTCATTAGAATTAGAAATGTCATGGAGGAGGAGCGTGATGTTTCCAAATTAAAACTGTCATGACATTAATTCATGTTCATAATAAGCATAGGATTCTTTTTCTCTCTTTTTTTTCATTCTTTTTGACAAATATGTTTACTTGAAAGAATAATTAACATTAGTTCAAATAAGAATGTTAGAAAGAAAAAATAAATTATTAAATGTCTTGTACATCTAATACAAAAGAGTGTCTTTTTAAGAGATTATTTAAGGCTTATCTTAAAGAGATCATTAAATACATATATGTATATTACAGAACAACATCAAATTGATATGTATTATATGACAATGAAAGCTACAAAAACAAAATGGTAAAGGTGTGTTTAAAAGAATTTTAATTATAAAAACTTTATTAAAAAGTGCTTAATATCAACCTATTTTGTTGTTTGGTTCTAACACTTTTTTGAGTGTACTTTGGACAAAAGTCACTTTACTGGTATTTCATAAATAATTTTAAAGTATTTTTTTAGATTATGTTATTTAAATTAGATCAGATTTAGTAATTTTAATTAGGTTTGTTTCAGATTTTTTAGTTTGTTTAGATTTGATCTACTTTTAATTATTATAAATACACTTTTTTAGATTTGTATCTCAATAATGCAATTCAAGATTATTGAAAATCATAGTATTTTGTATTCTCTCCTTTAAATTTAGCACTTTTAACAATTTTAAAAAATATTTTTAAGTTGTATTTAAATGTGATGACTTTGAATGAAAAGTGTTTTTAGTCATGAAACTCTACAATATAACGATTTTGAATAAGAAGTTTGTTTATATATGATACAAAAAAGTATTAATTTTCTTTTCAGTCTAATAAATGTAGAAGGAAAAAAACATTCACCTTTCAAAATGTATTTGGTGTCTTAACCTGACACACATTAATATAGCAAGAGTATTTTTTAACAATGTTAAAACGAGTACATATCATCGACTAAGACCTAGAAGTTCGAAACTCCACCCACTCTAAATATTGTTGAACTAGAAAAAAAAAAAACTTTTAATAATGTCATCATGTAAGAATGACATTTTGCTCTTGCCTTTTTTTTTCCCTCTTTGTAAAAGAATCTCCAACATTTGGTGGCAATTGTGCCTTTTTCTTTTTGTAATTGCAAAATACCTAACAATGACCCCTTGCATTTTGGGTGGCCATCCCATTCCCATCTGCCCTCACTCCTTTATCCGACAACATTCAAATTATTATTTCGTAATATATTCAATATCATATCCCATGTACGTTTCTTTTAATTAATTATCCTCAATATTTATCATAATTATTTCATTATCCCATCCATTTATGCATATAATACCACAATTAATTACTCATTGACGACAACTTTTTAATTAAATTATTTTATTATGTAATGAGAGCACACACATCGTCATCGATCACGACACTTAAATATAATATATAGACCGTCTAAATTCAATTGCACCAATCTTCTTTAATAGAAAATTATAAGTCCAATTTGCCGGTAACCAACAACCATACTTTCAAAATGTATACATATACAATGTCTTATCAAAAGAATAGATAAACATTTTTTATAATAATTAGTATTTTTTTACTAAAAAAACAACAATGTTAATATAAATACTTTCAAAACTACAATATTTTTATAATAAGTTTTAAAAAGTGGAATATTAATAAAATATTGTATTTTCCAAAAGATTTTTAATAATATTGGGGATACAATTTTTTTTTTATTTCTTTGGTGTTGAAGTAGGTTGTGCAAGACTGGGGTGCACCAAAATATTTTTTCCATTATAAATAACAAAAGAATCTATAACAACTCAAAAAAAAAGTGCAAGACTTTATTGCAATGGAGAATTGGGTGGGATGTATAAAGATGAAGTGTTATAAATTATTTTTGGAAAAAATTTTATTATTAACTAGAAGGAAAAAACAAAAAACAGTAAAATCCCATCTGGCAACAGGCTTAGATTTCTTGCTAGACATAGGATTGGATTACATATTTACTTCGTGTATGTATATATAATTGTCAAAAAAAATTCAACCTACAATGAAAAAACAAAAAGGAACCAAACAAATCAAAGATACAAGATACAAGGCAAAAAAAAAAAAAAAAGAAAAAAGAATGTGGGTAAACGCGGCGGCTGCAATGGCTTTTGGTGGTGGTTCCTTGGTGCTTTATGTGTCAGCCATCACCAAAAATCATGGATCTTCTTCCATCAAAACTCCACTTTAAACTCGAATATAATTCTGATTGCTTAATTAGAAATTTTCTTTATGAAACTCGAACTTAGTGGATGTTTTGCGAGAGAAATCCGAGGCCAATTGCTTGAGCTCCTTGGTGAGTGCCGGTGCCCCACAATAGAACACCCCAACGCGAGTGTCCGGATGCTGAAGCGTTATCTTTTTGTAGACTTGGTGCCAATTAGGCTTAGCAAAGTGAGACTTCACTCGTGTCCCCGACACCACATCGACACCGCTCTTGGCGTGCTGCAACGATTGAAGCATGGCTATGAGGGCAGACCGAGCGTCGCCTTCTTCGTACACGCTCGTGCAGTAGTTGTGAAGCTCGATCATACCCCTCTCGTCCATTTCAGCCACTTCGTTCATTATCCCTTTAAACCATTCGAATGACCCTTGCTCTCGCGTCACCCAATAGAAGTAGGCCTTTTGAGTTTTGAAGCCTTTCCCGTGCTTGCTCCCGCCTCGGCTGCTGTGGCCGTGCCCGTTCTCGACCGCATTTGCTTCTGCTTCTTTCTCCTCTATGTTGTCAATTATGTCCTTCACTATGCTCACCATTGGCGTTGCCCCAATTCCTAGTCCCACTAGTAATACGACGTCGTATTTCTTGTAGTCTTGTGCTGGTGCTCCGTATGGTCCGTCAATCAATATTTTCGGGAATCTGCACATCCAATTATTATTTTCTCATTAAATCACAACTCAATCAGAAAGAAATTCAGTATATTTAAGCATTTATTTATATTAATGATGATAATTAATAAATAGGAACGCCGTACACAAACAAATGAACTCCTGTTGATTTCTTAGCTATTGGTATGTGTCTCTTTCAGCTGACATTTGGGGAGTGAAACCAACAACCAAAAAAAATAAAATAAAAAATACAACCTCTCGTGATCTTATCATCACACTATCTTTTAAAATGATTCTTACTTTATTCAAATGTTTTTTTGGAGAAATTCTTCTTCAAAACAATAATCAAACCCATCATATGATGTGATGGGTCGTACAGGCCAAAAAAACAAATGGGGTTATATAGTAATTTAGATATTTTTCTTTGTAATTAAATCCTATTCAAATTTTTATGGTAATGTTAGTTTGAAAAGGGTTTGGTTTAATTTCTTACTTGGGGTTAGGAGCCCCTCCTTGCAAGAATTCAGCTCTAAGAAGTCCACTCTTTCCAGCTTGAGGAGGCTGACAAACCTCTGAGAAAACATTCTTGAGCTGCCTTGTCCAATCTCCCAGTGTCCGAATGTGAACACTCAAATAATCATCTTCAGGAGCTGAAGTAATTGAAAATGGATGCCTGTATTCAAAAGGATTATATTAAAAATTGATTCATTTTTAGTTTTCCAATAAGAACACATCGAAAATATTTATTGAACTTAATTACCATTCGAAGGGGGATACGTCTCGGCAGTTAACAAACATGTACTGCCCACTCTTGTATTTGAACCCATGTGGCTTTGACATGTGCAGTGCCAGAACGTTTCCAGGATAAACAGCCACCTTCATTAATCAAACACCAAAATTTCCCATTACTTAAATGAATCACACATCAACAAAATAAGCTGCAACATTTATTAACTAAGCTTACCTTAAGGATCTTCACTGGCTTGATACTCGATCTGAATGCCCTTATCAACCTTTCGCACCCGTAAAGGACCACCGGTACGGCTAAATACATCCATGTCTGTAAATTCATACCAACGTAATTGGAAGTTTAGAGACTTGTTAAAAATCAATCAAACTAAAACAGAGGCAAGAAGTTATGAGGGCTTACCGTCTTTTTGTACCATTCCTTGGTGAGGTAGAGGTAGATGCCGTGGACGACGAGGAGGACGTAGACGATGACGAAGAGGTGGTGGGAGTACCAAAAGGCATTGAAACCGGTGAGTCTTTTGAGGGGTTTGGGTACATTAAGTTTGTTTCTTCTAAACCATGGAGTGGCCAATGTGAAAGCTATGGCCATTAGCACTACCATTATAATCCCTGTAACTCCCTCAACTCCCTTCACAAACCACCAATAATTGTCCGGCTGCTCCTCTCCGAAGAAGGGCTTCATTGGCTCGTATTCTTCCTCCGTGGCGTGAAGAAGCCGAGGAAAGTCGCATGTTAAATGCGCCAGTGCGTGTAGTCCCACTCCCACTGCAATTCCCACAGCTATAACCTAAAGAAATACAGAGCCCAACACCAAATTAGATATCAATTTCAATTGTGTTGAGTGAGAAATGAATTTGAATGAAATTTTACCTTGTGGAAGTTGAGATTGTCGTCGAAGGGGACGACGACGCCTAGTTTAGTTTTGTTACGAAGCCAAGTGATGGTGTTTCGACAAACCGGGAGTAAAATGAGGGCCATGTTGAACTTGAGAGTTTCGGCTCCTCCTTTGGCGATAGAAACGCAGTAGCCCATGACGTTGAAGACGGCCCTGTGGCGGTATTGGATGAATTTGTAAGCAAAAAGACCACCGCAGATGCCGAG
Source organism: Trichosanthes cucumerina (assembly GCA_036507285.1). Taxonomy (NCBI): domain Eukaryota; kingdom Viridiplantae; phylum Streptophyta; class Magnoliopsida; order Cucurbitales; family Cucurbitaceae; genus Trichosanthes; species Trichosanthes cucumerina. Next base: position 21,766,161 of record CM071844.1, read on the forward strand.
CCAGAGCAACATGACCCAAATCCTCTGCCAATTGTCCTCCACGAAGTACTGGAATTTGTCGTATGTCCTAACGATGGGGTTGGTTTCGTTTGTGGGTTTCAGCTTTTGGCTCAGCAACTGACTCAGAACTCGGCTATCGCTCACTCTCACCGATTGATTCGGTGCTTGCAACAACAGAGTCTCCAAATTGTGTATCTGCAGCAGCAAAAATTACAGTGTTAGAAAACAGAGTTATGTTTTGAACATTTTTCATTTTTTTTTTTTTTTGTTTTGTTTAATTTGACTCACCATGATGTACCCTGCATTTCCAGGGTCCAATTCTTCCATGATCAAGGCGGCGTATTCTTTAGCTTGTTTTTGAATTGTGGACAGCTTGTTCGCAGAAGCACTCATGCTAATAATCTACATACACGGTAAATTCAAATTCAAATTCAAATTCAAACACGGTTTAATGACTGGGAAATCTGTATTATATATGAAGCTTGGTAGGTAATGGGTACCTCTTCGACTTCTTCTTCTGTGATTCTTCCATCTGCGTCCGTATCCACCCTGCAGAATCATCAAATTCAATGGACGATTTAGTTTTTAGTTAGAGGATATAATTTTAAATAATTTATATGGAAAAAAGTCAAGAAATAATTTGTTAATAGTGAGTTGGGTACATGTCAAAGAAAGTCTGAAGCCTGGAATCGAAGCTGTCATCAGAGATCTGATCCCAGAACTCTTTGAGTTCAGCTTTGTTGATGGAATCATTAGTAATGTTACGCCTACGAGCAAGTGCACGGAACAGCTCTCCAGCGAAATCTTTTGATTCTTTATTCATTCCTACAAATAAATAATAAGATAAAAAAGTATCAGAAACAGAACAATTCTCCACCTCTGTTTTTTGAATTGGCAACGGAATCAATGAAAACATGAACTCACCAATACACTCTCCGAACAAGGAGGAGGGGAGAAGCCCGTTGGTGGAGGCGGTGAGTTCATCGAACCGCTTCTCAACCGGACCCCAACCGGCGGAGGCTCCAGTACCGCCGGTCTTGACGGCGATGAACTTAAGCCCCTTGAGGGCATGTGTGGCAGCAGACTTGGTCCGGTCGAACCGGCGAGTGGAGGTCCGGCGGGTGAGGGAGGTGAAGCGTTTGAGCTCCTGAGAGACCTGTTTGAAACGGGAGGAAGTAGAGCGGAGAACAGAGGCACGGAAGGAGGAAGATTTCTTCTCGAGAGTTCGTTTCGCGAGAAGGGCAAGTTCAGGGTCTTCGACGGAGTTGGGATCCTGACCGGCGCCGGCGGTGTGGACACTGTGGACGGCAACAGAGTCATCGCGGATGTCGAGGGTGATTTCGACATAGGTGTCGTCGTCATCGGCGGTCTTGGTGGAGGAAGAAGCAGAAGAGAGGTCGAATTTGGCATTCTTCTTTGGCTTCGTGGTTGATGAAATTGGACCGCTGAAGGCTCTCCGGTCACCGCGTCTGACGCTGCCAACGCTCTCGGCTTCCGAGTTGTTCTCGGAGTAAGGTTCGTGAGGTCTCATTTGGGTTGGTGTTGAAGAAGCAAATACAGAGATTGTTGTGAACAGAGAAATTGGAAATGTGGGATTCTTGTGAGCGAAAAGAAGAAGAAGAAGAAGAAGAAGAAGAAGAAGAAGAAATTACAGATGAAATGGAAGAGGAATGGAGGTTGGTATATATATATATATCTAAGTGGGAATGGAGGAAGAAGAAGGAGAAATGGGAGATTGACCAGTCAGGATCGGACTTAGAATCAGAGATCGAAAGTGCTTGGAAGCTGGATGGAACCCAACCGTTTTATTTTATTTTTCTTTTTGCATATTCATATTTCTGAACTTTATTTTTAGAATATACTACAGGAAAGCATTATTGACTTCAACCTTATTATATATAAATCATATTTTTCTTTCGGAAAAGTCCAACTTTCTATTTATTTCTTTTTCTCTCTATCTAATATCTATCTATCTAAATAAAATTCTAGCTAATCTAATTCCTGCATTAGTGCACATGAAAATAATTTGCTAATTTTCTATGTTTATTATTTATTTTTGTTAAATTACCGATTTGGCCCTTTACCCTTTTTTAATGATGGTATCTACTTATCTATTCATTCTTATATTTTAAAATTCTCTGTCATAAAAGGACACTTCAATCCATGGCCTTTTAAATTAGGGAAATTGCAAGCGTATCATTGATGAATCCAATTTATAAAAATAGCAAATTTTATAAGTCTAACCCAACTACATGGTAGAAAGTCAAAAATTCTCTCATACATATTGATATACTAATGATAAATTTGATATACCAACAATAAACCTAACTAAAAAGTAACTATATGATATACTACTGATATTTTTATTTGAAGTTAATCAAGAGTATATCCGTAAGTGCAATACTGATATACTTTATTTATCACGGGTGTTGTTCAATAAAAAAATTTCAGTAAACTGTCAATAGTATAATGTTGATAAACCAACTATATACCTAATGTAGAGTATGTGATTGATACACTTAAGTTGAATATATCATTGTGATATACTATCGATATTTGTTTATTTCACTAATATCAAGTATATATCAGTGTGATATACTACCGTGTACTTTATTTACATATATGAAAAATAAGAAATACTTATAATATCAAGAGTACAATAGTAATTCATAATCGGTATGTCAGATTATCTAAAGTATATCAGTGGTATACTACTTATATGCTTTATTTAGGTATCTAATTGAAATGGGAATGCTAATATTCAGTATATCAACGGTATATCACAAATGGTCATTTATGCTGACATATCAAAAATATAATAGTGATAGAAATAGTGATATACCCAATGTTAGTAACTTACATATGATAGTGTTCATTTCACTAATGTACTACTTATATACTCAATGATACGTATATGAGTGAAATGAACATATCTAAAATAAAGTATATCAATAATATACCAAGATTCAAAATATCTTTGATATGCTATGAATATATATAGAGTATATATATCATGCAACTGATATTACTAAAAAGAAATGTATTCATAGTATATCAATAATGTACTATTAATGTACTTTATCTTAAGTATATATCAATTGTCTGTTATATAAACACAGAATATATCAGATATACTACCGATATATAAATGTAAAGTATATTTGATATGCTACCGACATACCAAATGTAAAATATATCAATATACTACTCACACCCCAATGGGGTAAAATTGGAATAATCAAAAATAGAAAAATCATATTTTTAAAAAATTTCCTATATTTGCAAATTTAAAATTTTTTTGCTAGATTTGTAAATATACTAATAGTTTTTAGGGAAAAATACATTTTTGGTCCCTCAGTTTTGCGTTTAGTTCTCTTTTGGTCCCTCAGTTTTCAAACTCAACAATTTAGCCCCTGAGTTTTGCATTTAGTCATTCCATCCAAGTTTCCGTTTATTACTAACAGAAAGCTGACGTGGCACTTATATTATATATTAAAAAATACAATAATTATTATTTTATTATTTTTATTAAAAATATTATTTTTTTTCTTTTTCTCTTTCTCTTCCCTCATTTCCGTCTTCTTCTTCTTCTCGATTCTTCTTCTTCCCAGGATACTCAAACCAAAATCCCCATAGTCGGTCGCCACTCGTACCATTGCTAATCGCCGCCACAATCCCACCATCATCAACGTTCCCATCATCGACGTCACTCGTACCATTGTCGGCCACCGCCACAACGCTCGTCGCTGCCTGTACCATCTATTGCCAAAACTCTCAGATCCGTGCAAATCACATTCCCAAACCCTCAAATTTCTTCCACCGGAGCTTCTCCATCATCCCCTTCCACTTCCTCCTTTCTCAAATGCAGCAAACCCATCGTCAGAGCTCCTTAATCGCCACACAACAACCATAGCAAGAGCTCTTCAAATTTTTTGCCTTCTCTTTTCCTTTAAGCTACGACGACACCATGGAGGCGGTGGGATTGTGGCGGCGATTGGCAATGGTACGAGCGACGATCGATTTTGGTTTGAGTATTCTGGGAAGAAGAAGAATCGAGAAGAAGAAGACGGAAAAGAGGGAAGAGAAAGAGAAAAAGAAAAGAAGAAAATAATATTTTTAATAAAAAATAATAAAATAATAATTATTGTATTTTTTAATATATAATATAAGTGCTACGTCAGCTTTCTGTTAGTAATAAACGGAAACTTGGATGGAAGGACTAAATCCATAACTAAATGCAAAACTTAGGGGCTAAATTGTTGAGTTTGAAAACTGAGGGACCAAAAGGGAACTAAAAGCAAAACTGAGGGACTAAAAATGTATTTTTCCCTAGTTTTTACCACCCTATCACGATTCCCCCAAAACAAATATATCATAAATTTTGGGTCTTTTAAGGGTTTTTTAGTCTATGCATTTTTAAAATGTTTCTATTATTATATAGTGATTTCATAAATTTAATTCACATGTAGCGGTCAATCTAAACACAATTCAACATATTAAATTTAGAAAGAGAACACTATAGTGAAGATTAATTGTATATCATAAAAATCACATAGTTGTGATGTGACTAGATAAATTTAAGTGTCAAATAATAAACGAGTTTTGCTTTTCTTTTCTTTCATGAAAAACACTAAACCTAACTCATTTCTTTATTTGTTCATGAACTCGTGTATAATTAGATCACATGTAATCTTTAAATAATACACCATTAATATGTGGTATAGGCATTAAATCAATGACGTTAAGAAGAGAGATTTGCTAGACATAAAAGTTAAAGCTTCAATAACATGTTAGAACTTTTATATAGCATAGAAATTTTAAAGTAATTAAAAAAAAAAAAAGAAAAAAGAGTAAAGAGACAATGTGAACTTATAGAAGGTTGAATTTGTAATTTAACCATATTTTGGTTTTTAGAAAACAGTAACAAGGTTGGAGGACAATTAGGAATGTGCAGGAGATATTTAATACGCAACTGATAATATAGACGCAAAATTGGAACGCAGCGCAAAGAGAAGGCAAAGTTAGAGCCCGTCAAAATGGCAAATAATCCAACTACTTTTTCTTCTTGTTCTACAAGGGATTAAATGATGTTTGACTCAAATTCATTCCTTTTCTAATTGCTTTCATTCTTCATAATTACATTCAGTTTAACTTTAGTTCGCGATTATCTCATGGTCTCTTTACAACTTTTTTTTTTAATCATTTAATTTCATGTTCTTGTACATGTGTTGGCATGGTATAAATTAAATATATTTTTAAAAAGGGTCTGTATGCATTATTCACTTGGTTCTTTCTCATGGTGTAGATTGATTTCTAACAAGATTTTTTTAATGTAATTTAAATGCATGTGTGACTTGAACATTAATATATTTTTAAGGCATGATAATTAGATGGATGTGTTAAGATAAAGTACGGAAAGAAAAATGCAATAAATGTTATGATACAAAAATCAAGTTGAAGAGATCTAGAAGGCTTAAAATGAATTCTAATTGAAGAGCAAGTCAAAAAAGTCCACCTAATGACGTGTGGGAAGCATAGACCATATGGACCCTTTTTTGTGTTGACGCCGAAGTGGATATACAGACAATTCTCAAGGGCCATGAGATTTAAGGCTTCCATAATTAATAGGGCTTGTGTCGTAGTGAAAAAAATGTTCATGTTGTGTTGCCAAAGAGGTTTAATCTTAGAAACTTCAAAAAGAGAGAATATACCATAGAGAGAGACAAACTAGAAAGGAGGAAAAGAGTTAAGTCGATATATTAATATAATATTCGTCTTACTTTCATCTCATTTATATAGAGCTATAAAAGAAGTGATGAATGACAATTACTAAGATCTCGTTTGATAACTATTTGGTTTTTGAAAATTATGTTTGTTTTTTCACAACTTCTCTACCACTAGTTTCATCTTTCTTGAGATGTCATTTAAGTTTCTAGCCAAATTTTCAAAACAAAAAAACAAATTTTTGAAAACTACTTTTTCTTAGTTTTCAAAACTTAGCTTAGTTTTTGAAATTATAGGTACAAAGCACATAAGAAAATATAGAAACTCATTGGTAAATATAGTATTTTTAAGAGTAAACCTTTTTTAAAATTCATCGCTAGCTAAATATTATTTAAAAAATATCTCTAAACTTTCAAAAATTTCATCAATACCTTGAACTTTCTAGAAAAAAAGTTTAAAAATATTTTTATATACCTCATTTACCTCCTGATAAAACCTATAAAGTCCTTTTTAATTACACTCATTTCTTGTTAGTTAAAAGAACTTTATGTGTTTTATTATTATTTTATAGGGATTTGAGAAATTCACATATTTTGGAGAGTTTGCAACATTTTGAAATTAATTCGGACCAAATCCAAGGTGATTCAAGCAACTGAATTTTTATATCAATTTTGACTAATCATTTCATGACTTTTGGAGATTCAAATATATTCAAATTTGGTATCAAATTGAAGCTTATTGAATGACCTTTCCAAAAGATTTCGTTGCATTCCACTAAATATTCTAAAAGTTATGGTATTTTGAGTAGTCACTGCTCTTGCTAGAAAATTGTTGTACTCGAGAAGAATATGTGCTAAATTTCATCTCCATTATCTTACTGATTACATTTGGGAATATAGCAAAATTAGATACCATTTTAAAGCTCTCTAAAAGAGTTTTCCATCTATATAAAGATCACATCCATCTAAGTCTCGGAGAAGAAGTTATTGACAAAATACTAAAGATTGTGCAGTCTAAAAACTTTCATTATTTGCAACTTTTTACATTTATTTTGAGAATTGAGGAAAGGATTTTCGAATATTAGATGTATTTTTCAGCATCTTACAAGATAGAAAATTGTTTGCTTTATTTTTTTTATTTTATCTTGAATATTATTCCCAAATTGTTTTGGGAAAATACATTTTTAGAATTTAAGGTTTCTTGTTTGCAAAGGCTATTTAAGTCTGAACCTTTGGTCGGGGGAGCCTCCTAGCTAGTGCAATCTTTCTAGACAATAGTTTTTAGTTTTTTTCTTCCTTTCCCTTTAGTTTTCTTTTGGCACAATATCGAACCAATGATAAACCTTTGCTACATCTCACGATGAGCGACTAAGGTAAAATTTTCAATTCATAGGTCGATTGTAAACAATTGTAATTTTGTGAGGCTTGTACTTCAATTAGATTTTAACTTATATTAGCAAGTATTCTTTAATTTCTATTTTCAATTTATGAGCATGTGGTTTTGATTGAATTGAAGCGTCGATTGTTTTTACATGCTTTACTACTATTCTTGATGCATGATCTGCAATTGTCATGTTGATTGACCTTGTAGCATTAGAGTTATTACAAAGGTGTGTTTTATGGGTTTCCATAATTTCATAGCTTGCATGTTTAACTCTAAAAATTTAAAAGAAACATGTTAATTAGTTTAAGGTTACTTAATCTAATTAGGTGTCTCAGTCTTTCCAAAGTACTTCATGCTTTCATTCTAATAATTTGGTAACAATTTCTTCGTACCAAATTATTAAGATAATTGGAATTAACTTAGGTGTTTGTAAAGTTAATGAATTCAGGGAATTTGATACTTTTTGGGGTTTCCTAATAAGTTGACTAAGTACTTGCATAATTAAGTTAAAGTGTTTTGTGTGCCTATGATTGATTTTGCAATTGAGTAAAACTGTACATTTGGATTGGAACTTTGTAAGATTTGATCTATCTTTATTTTTATATGCATATGTTTAGTTTTATTAAAAAAAAAACAAATCCCCCATTTTATTTTCTTTTGCAAATTTAATTAGAGAAATTAATATTTGGTTCCTGAGATTAACCCGGTCCACTCAATGCTACAAGTATCTTAGGATATTAATTTTAATTTGATGAGCTTTCGACAAGCTCGATCACCTCCTTCTTCCATTTTTCACTTTCTTGATTTGCTTCCTATTTTTTCCTTAATTTTTTTTGCTTTAAGTATTTTTGGCATTTTTTTTATCCTTTAAAAGATTAGTTAGATCTAATTATCATTTTAATAGAGAGGTTTTATTTGTTTCATTTTATTACTTTATTACCATAGGAAAATATTGTCATCCCTTCAATGAGTGCATGTTTCGTTACAAGTCTTGCTTAGTAAACAATCTTGTATGTTCTACTTGTGTAAACTTCTTTGAAAAGGTAGGGATCATTCCATTTAAGTGTAACTTGCTTCTCGTATGTCGCATTGTGATGATTTCCTTTCGAACAACTAGTACGAGATCACCAACTTGAAATGACCGCAAGCATAGATTTTTATCAAATGCTGTTGTCATTCGTGTCTAATAACACTCCAACGCTCACTGAGCATCCAAGCTTCTCTCATCGAGTGCTTCCAACTCTTGAAGGCACAATTTCGCATTTTCTTCTGTTGTCAGTCCTTCCTGTACGACCATCCTCAATGACAGAATCTCTCTCTTCAACACAATACCTCTACCTCATTGACAAGGGTATGGTGTAACCCTGTGGGAGTGTGATATGTAGTCCTGTAAGCCTAGAGTGTTTCACCAATTCTTTCTTGCCAATCTCTTTTTGTTATCACTATGTCATTGAGGCACACTAACAAAACTAGTTTAGGGGGATGACTCAAATACCGCTTGTTAGGGACAACAAACTTTCACATATCTCTACAATTCTACGATATTGTCCACTTTGGATAGAAGCTAAACTCTCATGATTTTTCTTTTGGTTTCAATCAAAAGACCTCATATCAATGGATACATTGTCTCTCACTTATATACCCATGATCTTCTCCTTATCTGGATAATGTGAGATGACCTTAATCATACTCCTAACAATCCTCCCTTGAAAAGAAGGACCAATAAGCCTCTTCCAAAATAGTCATCCATATGTGTTTAAGTACTCTCGAGTAATCACTTTTAAATCGGTGATAACATGCAAAATAGTGTTATTTCTTGGGTCAGTTTTAAGCTAGTTTTTCTATGAGTGTTCTTTCATGTATTTTTATGTTTGTTTCTTAGAAACCGAGCATTTGGAGTAAAACAGGAGAATTGTGAGATAATTGGACAAATTTGAGCAACTTAAGGCTATATTTGAGATTCAAGTGTTGAAGGAGAAGAGTAAAACATTTGGACCCGAAGGCATAGCGTTGCAATATCATTTGATAAGCCATTCAACCTTGAAAATCTACAAACATAGTGTTGCAACACTACTCAAAGAAATATTTTTCTTTTTTACAAAATTTTCACCCATTGCAACACCATCTTGACTCTAGAAAGGATGTTTTGCTATTCACAAAGGGTTGTTGTTTTTAGAGAGACCGAAGCTCTAATTTCAATAGAGGCAATGTTTTAAGGTCTAGAGATCACATTGGAGAGCTAAGGAGGAGACTCAAGACTTGGGATCATGGGACATTACGTCGAGATTGAGTAGTGGCACGTGTTGTCAAGTTTTTCTCAATTCTCTTTACTTTGTTGTCTTTAATTTTAGGATTTATTGGACTGTATTTGAATGTATTTGAGTACGATAGGGACTTCAACAAGCCCTCCTATCAGTAGACTAACTTCAATTAACTTAGCCACAAATCACTTGACTTTGTCATCAAGGAACGATGTGGAACACGTCTACGAAATGGGTATGGCTCAAATACCACATGTTAGGGACATGTGAACCACTACATATCTCCATAATGGTATGATATTATCTACGTTGGATATAAACTCTTTCAATTTTGCTTTTGGAATCATCGAAAAAATTTTATGGAGATATTATCCCTCATTTATGTGTTGACAAATAATGAAGCTCAAACAAACGACTAAGACCCATTCATGAATGTTGGCCCACCTTTCCACTACTTTAAACATAGCTTGTTCTATACAAGGGAGTATATGATGGAAAAATAAAAAATTGCAGTGGCAGTGTGAGTGGGTTGGCTTTTGTGGAAACATAAATAAAAAGTGTTGATCATTGTGTGGTTTTCAGCCAAGAAAAAAAGACGTGAGCTTCAAAGATAGTTTTTCTTCAAGTTGTTCGCGGGAGCATTTTTTCTCCACTAATGAGTTTTAAGAGCCAGTGAATTGTGAGCATTTTCCTTGAAGTGAGAAATCATTTTTGAGCGATGGTAAACTCTTGTACTTTTTCACTGACGATTTTAGTGGAACCTGCATCGGTAGTAGAGAACTGAACGTAGCTTATATCGGGTGAATCAATATAAATCTAGCGCTAATTTTTCTTCCCTTAAACTTGATTTATTTATTTTTCTTGTTTATTTGAGGTTTAAGTTGGTTTATCTACACCCGATTTACCTCCTGATAAAACCTATAAAGTCTTTTTTAATTACACTTATTTATTGTTAGTTAAAACAATTTTATGTATTTTATTATTATTTTATAGGGTTTTGAGCATTCATGTATTTTGGAGAGTTTGCAACATTTTGAAATTAATTCGACCAAATTAAAGGTGATTCAAGCAACTGAATTTTTATATCAATTTTGACTGATCATATCATGACTTTTGAAGATTCAAATATATTCAAATTTGGTATCAAATCGAAGCTTATTGAATGACTTTTCCAAAAGATTTCGTTGTATATATTCCACTATATATTCTGAAAGTTATGGCATTTTGAGTGGTCACTGCTCTTGCTGGAAAACTGCTATACTCAAGAATAATATGTGTCAAATTTTGTCTTCATTATCTTACTAATTACATTTGAGAATATAGCAAAATTAGATACCATTTTAAAGCTCTGTAAAAGAGCTTTCCATCCATATAAAGATCACATCAATCCAAATCTCAGAGAAGAAGTTATTGACAAAATACTAAAGGTTGTGCAGTCTAGAAACTTTCCTTATTTCCAACCTTTTACATTTGTTTTGAGAATTTATAGGAAAGAGTTTTCGAATTTTGGATGTATTTTCCAGCATCTTGCAAGATAGGAAATTATTTGCTTTAATTTATTTTATCTTGAATATTATTCCCTAATTATTTTGGAAAAATACTTTTCTAGAATTTAAAGTTTCTTGCTTGCAAAGGCTATTTATAGCGCCTTCTTTTGAACCTTTGGTCGGGGGAGTCTCCTAGCGTAATCTTTCTAGAAATAGTTTTTAGTTTTTTTCCTCCTTTTTCTTCAGTTTTATTTTGGCACAATATCGAACCAATGACAAACCTTAGCTACTTCATCACGATGAGCAGCTAAGGTAAGTTTTTCAATTCATAGGTCAATGGTAAACAATTTTAATTTTGTGAGGCTTGTACTTCAATTAGATTTTAACTTATATTCGAAAGTATCCTTTAATCTATGTTTTCAATTTATGAGCATGTGCTTTTGATTGAACTAACACCTCGATTGTTTTTACATGTTTTACTGCTATTCTTGATAAATGATCTGTAAATGTCATGTTGATTGACCTTGTAGCGTTAAAGTTATTACATGTGTGTGTTTTAGGGATTTCCATAATTTCATAGCTTGCATGTTTAACTCTAGGAATTTAAAGAAAACATGTTAATTAGTTTACAGTTACTTAATCTAATTAGGTATCTTGGTCTTTCCAAAGTACTTCATGCTTTCATTCTAATAATTTGGGAACGATTTCACACCAAATTATTAGGATAATTGGAATTAACTTAGGCGTTTGTAAAGTTAATGAATTCAAAAAATTTGATACTTTTTGGGGTTTCCTAATAAGTTGACTAAGTGCTTGCATAGTTAAGTTAAAGTATTCTTGTAAAATAAAAAATGATTACCCAATAACAAACATGCATAAACAGTAAAAGAGAAAAGGGAGAAGAAGAACACTAAAAGAATTATAGTGGTTCGGCTATGCCTACATCCACTTTAATCTATGAGAACCTTTCAATAATCAAGAGAGTTCAATACAGAGTACATCACCATAAGAATCGAAGAGATGAAGCAAACAGGAGAAACCAAATCGGAGAGCACAACAAAGAAGGTTTCAAGAAGAAACCTCTGTCGAAGAAAATGCTTTCAAGTCGTCGAACCTCCAAATCTCACCAAAGGGCAACTAATAAAATCCCAATATATAGTGCAATCCACAAAACCCTAATGCCAACTCACGAAAAGGCATTTTAACCAAAGGGTTAAGTTAGGCACAACCATAGTTAATGAATCATGCTAAAAATACTCAAGTGTGAGTCAAATTAATCCAACAATTCACCCTCTTGATGAACACATATAAAGAAACTCTCGAGCTGTTCAAAGAAAAACTTCTCAGCATGTTAATGCACAAATCATGATCAACCAACTCCAAGATTTAACAGATCACAAAAACATAAATCTGTCAGAAGCAAGTGATTTAGTCAACATATCAGCTGGGTTATTTGAGGTACTAACCTTTAGCAAATCCACTTTGTGATCATGAATAGCATCTCGAACATAATGGAACCACACATCTATGTGTTTGGTTCTATTATAAAAAGGTTGATTTCTTGAAAATGCAAGTGCACTTTGGCTGTCACAATACAACTTTGCTGAATAATTCAAAAAACACATTTCAGATATCAAACTTTTTAACCAGACAACTTCCTTCACAACATCAGTTAAGGCAATATATTTAGCTTCTGTTGAAGACAAAGCTACTACAGATTGCAAAGTAGACTTCCAACTTACAACATTGCCAAAAAACATAAAAACATACCCTGTCAAAGACCTTCGTTTATCAAGATCAACTGCATAATCTGAATCCATAAAACCAGTAATGAACTCATCAGAAGTATCACACTTTGTGTATATAAGACCCTTTGCTAAACTACCTTTTACAAATCTAAGCTCCCATTTAGATTCCTAATGTACTTTACCTGGATTGCTCATGAATCTACTAATTAAGCTCATAGCATGAACCAAGTCAGGACGACAAGAAATCATGCTATACATTAGGCTTCCAACCAAATTAGCATAAGGTATCGATTTCATTTCAGTAATTTCATCAGGTGTAGTAGGAGATTGAGCAACAAACAATTTAAAGTGTTGAGCCAAAGGTGTCTTAACAGATTTACAATTGTCCATATGAAATCTTTTCAAAACATTCTTCAAGTAGTCATCTTGAGAGATACATAACAGATTCCTATCTCTATCTCTAGATAACTGCATTCCCAAAATTTTCTTTGCAAAACTCAAATCTTTCATTTCAAAATTACTGCTCAAAAGATTTTTAATCCACTTGATTTTTGAAACACTATTAGAGGCAATAAGGATGTCGTTCACATAAAGAAGTAGCAAGATAAAGTGTTTCTTATCAACAACTTACTTATAAACGCAAGCATCATAAGAATTTTTAACAAAACCTTGGGCAGTAATGAAAGAGTCAAAACATTTGTTCCATTGTCTTGAAGATTGTTTTAAACCATAAAGAGACTTATGCAACTTGCAAACCATATGTTCTTTACCTTCTTCAACATATCCTAGAGGTTGTTTCATAAAAATTTCTTCTATAAGGTTCCATGCAAGAATGCAGTAGTTACATCCATTTGTTCTAATTCTAGGTTAAACTGAATAACCATAGACAAAAGAACTCTAATGGATGAATGACGCACGACAGGAGAAAAGACTTCTGTATAATCAATGCCCTCTTCTTATGTGAAACCTTTAACAACTAACCTAGCCTTATATCTAGGTTTATCAAGACTTGTGATTCCAGGTTTGATTTTCAACAACCATCTATAATCAATAATTTTATGATCAATTGGTTTGTCAACAAGTGTCCAAGTGTGATTACGCAACAATAAATTCATTTCCCTATCCATTGCTTCTTTCCAAAACACAGAATCACTGGATTTTATGGCCTGATTGTATGTTTTAGGTTCTGGAAGTTGATCTATTTCAAAATAATTTAGGGCAAAACCTACAAAATCAACTTCATCATACCGAGTGGGTGGCCTAATTATCCTTCTATGTCTTTTTTGGGCCAATTGATAATTCTGAATTTGTTCATTTTGATCCGGAATAATAGGCTGGAAATTATCACCCACTGAATCTAACTGCGCGTTTTCAATGGGATCATTCACAATAACGGTAGGAAGGTTTTCAATAGGTTCTGAAGAGTTATTACTAGAACTAGATCCAATGTGATCTTGTTCATGAGCTTGAAGTTCAATTTCAAAAGTTCTATTACAATCTTCTTCAGAATCTAAAGCTAACTAAGGGTCTCTCCAAGGCATTAAGTTTTCATTAAAGTTTACATCTCTACTTACAAATATTTTTCTGTCCCCAAGTTCAAGAGACCACACACGGTACCCTTTAATCCCACAAGGATACCCAAGAAAAATACACTTTTTGGCATCTAATTTTCCTTGTTTTATGTGGGCATAAGAAACACACCCAAAGGTTTTCATATGGTTCAAGTTAGGTGGCTTACCAGTCCATAACTCTTGTGGTGTTTTGAAATTCAAGGAAGAAGAAGGACTTCTATTTATGATATATGTGGTTGTACAACTTCATCCCAAAAAGTCTTTGGAAGATTAGCATAGGGCAACATACACCTAACCTTTTCAAGAATAGTTCTATTGAACCTTTCAGCCAACCCATTTTGTTGTGGTGTCCCAGGAACAGTCAAATGCCTCTCACTACCACTCTTTTTACATAAGATGTGGAAGTTTTCATTAAGGAACTCTAACCCATTATCCGTTCGAAGTATTTTAATCTTCTTTCCAGTTTGATTTTCAATGTAGGTTTTCCATTCAAGAAAAGTTTGAAAAACTTCATCTTTAGATTTCAACAAATAAACCCACAATTTTCTAGAATAGTCATCAATTAAATATAGAAAATACTTAGCTCCACCATGTGTTTGAATCCTAGATGGTCCCCACAAATCTGAATGAATGTATTCCACATTTGCTTCTGATTTAAGAGATCATTTCTTAAAACTTTGCCTAGTGGACTTAGATAAAACACAATGTTCACAAAATGTAAGTTCTGAAAATTAGTGTTTACCTAATAATCCTTGTTGATGCAAATGATTAAGACCTCTATAACTAATATGAGCAACCCTATCATGCCACAATTTAGTATCTATAGCAGCATCTACAGTCACATTTAAATCACCAACCACTGCATTTCCTTGAAGCACATATAAACCATTCTTCAATTTTTCAGTCAGTTTAACAGAATTATCTTTACAAACTATTAGAATACCTTTTTCAGATCTGTACCTACAACCAACATTATCAAGTGTTCCTAAAGAGATTAAATTCCTCTTTAACCCAGGTACATATCTAACTGAGGACCCAGGTACATATCTAACTGAGGAGAGTATTTTAGTAGTTCCATCAATGCTCAATTTTACTGACCCAATTCCTTTCACTTCACAGTGTTGATCATTACTCATAATGACTCTACCACCATCAAATTCATTCAGATCACAAAAATAATGTTTATGAGGTGACATGTGAAAGGTGCATCCGGAATCCATTATCCATTCATTTAAATCAATGTCAAAGGAACTAACCATTAGGACTTAAGCTGACTCATATCCCTCTAAAACATTAGCATTTGCATTGGTATTTTCTCTATTTTCCTTTCTAACGGGTAATTTTCCCTCTTTCTTCAAAATGGGGCAATCAAATTTCATATGTCCCTCCTTTTTACAATAGTTAGAAGTTATCTTCTGATTCCCTCTCTGATTTGTCTTATTACTCTGTTTAGATTTGGATGATTTGCTACTACTAACTTTTGAATATTTGTTACCATTGTTCTTGATGTGCAAATCTTCAGATTCTTTCTTCTCAATTTTTATCTCTAACTCCTTAGATCAAAGCAAATTTAATACTACTTCTAATGATAGAGAGTCTCTACCATATTTGATAGCATTTTTAACTTTTTTATATTTATCGGGCAAAGAGTTTAGGAGAATTACAACCTGGTTTTCAACATCCAATTTTTCACCAGAATTTGTTAAATCCAAACAAATTTTGTTAAATTCATCAATGTTTTCCTCTAATCCTTTTGACATATCCATTCTAAAACCAAACAACCTCTCTTTCAAGTAAATTTTATTAGTGAGTGACTTGGACATATACAGATCATCAAGCTTAGACCAAAGTTCAGAAACATTTTCAATATTAATGACCCTTCTAAGCACATTATCAGCCTGATTTAGAATAATGGTACTATAAACAATTTCAACCATCTCATATTTCTCAACATCAACAATGGTTAAAGGTAACATACTTGGATCATCAAGGGCTCTGTCTACTTTGGTTGTACAAGAAGTGTTTTCATTTTCTTTTTCCAGATGCTAAAAGTCTCCTTTCCCATCAAATTTGTCCAACTCGAACCTTGCTGCCATGATCCTACTGAATCCTCGAAAGGATAAAGACAACGAGAAAACCCTAGAGTCGAATTCTTCCTCTACTGCTCTGATACCAAATTGTAAAATCGAAAACGATTACCCAATAACAAAAATGCGTAAATAGTAAAAGAGAAAAGGAAGAAGAAGAACACGAAAAGAATTATAGTGGTTCGGTTATGCCTACATCCACTTTAATCTATGAGAACCTTTCAATAATCAAGAGAGTTCAATAGTACATCACCATAAGAATCGAAGAGATGAAGCAAACATGAGAAGCCAAATTGGAGAGCACAACAAAGAAGGTTTCGAGAAGAAGCCTCTGTCGAAGAAAATGCTCTCAAGCCGTCAAACCTCCAAATCACACCAAAGGGCAACTAATAAAATCCCAATATATAGTGCAGTCCACAAAACCCTAATGCTAACTCACGAAAAGGCATTTTAACCAAAGGGTTAAGTTAGACACAACCATAGTTAATGAACCATGGTAAAAATACTCAAGTGTGAGTCAAATTAATCCAACAGTTCTTTGTGCCTATGATCGATTATGCATTTGGATAAAACTGTACCTTTGGATTGGAACTTGGTAAGATTTGATCTATTTTTATTTTTATATGCATATATTCAATTTGATTTTTTTTAAAGAAAAAACACAAACCCCCCATTTAATTTTCTTTTGCAAATTTAATTCAAGAAATTAATTTGGTTCCCTGAGATCGACCCAATCTACTCAATGCTACAAGTAGCTTAGGATCGATTTTATAAATTTTAATTTGATAAGCCTTCAACAAGCTCGATCACCTACTTCCTCCATTTTTCACTCTATTGATTTGCTTCTTATTTTTTTATTTGTTCTGCTTTAAGTATTTTTGGCATATTTTTTATCCTTTAGAAGATTAGTTAGATCTAATTATCATCTTAATAGAGAGGTTTTATTTGTTTCATTTTATTACTTGATTACCATAGAAAAATATTGTCATCCCTTCATTGAGTGCATGTTTCGTTACAATTCTTACTTACTATTAGTGAACGATCTTGTATGCTCCAGTTGTGTAAACTTCTTTGAAAAGGTAAAGATCATCCCATTTAGTTGTAAACTTACTTCCTGTATGTCGTGTCGTGATGAGTGACCTTTGTACAACGAGTACGAGATCACCAATTTGAAATGACCGCAATCTGAGATTTTTATCAAATGCTCGTCATTCGTGCCCGATAACACTCTAGCACTTGCTGAGCATCCAATCTTTCTCATCGAGTGTTTTCAACTCTTAAAGACGCAATTTCGTATTTTCTTCTGTTGTCAGCCCTTCCTGTACGACCATCCTCAATGACGAAATCTCTCTCTCCAAAGAAAGCACAATACCTCTACCTCATAGACAAGAGAATATGGTGTAACTCTTGTGTGGGAGTGTGACATGTAGTCCTTTAAGCTCAGAGTGTTTCACCAATTCTTTCTTGTCATTCTCTTTTTGTTATCACTATGTCATTGAGGTACACTAACACAATTAGGTTAGGGGGATGACTCAAATACCACTTGTTAGGGACAATAGACGACTTTCTTCACATATTTCTACAATTGTATGATATTGTCCACTTTGGACATAAGCTAAACTCTCATGGTTTTTCTTTTAGTTTCACTCAAAAGACCTCATATCAATGGAGAAATTATCTTTCACTTATATACACATGATTTTCTCCTTATCTAGCTAATGTGAGATGACCTTAACTATACTCCTAACAATCCTCCCCTGAAAAGAAGGACGACCAATAAGCCTCTTCCCAAACAGTCATTCATATGTGTTTAATAACTCTCGAGTAATCACTTTTATGTCGGTGATAACATGCAAAATAGTGTTATTTCTTGGCTAAGTTTTAGGCTAGTTTTGCTATGAGTGTTCTTTCATGTATTTTTATGTTTATTTCTCAGAAACCGAGCACTTGGAGCAAAACCAGAGAATTGTGAGATAATTGGAAAAATTTGAGCAACTTAAGGCCATATTTGAGATTCAAGTGTTGAAGAAGAAGAACAAGACATTTGGACCCGAAGGCATAACGTTTCAATGTCATTTGAGAAGCTATTCAACCTTGAAAATCTGCAAACATAGTGTTGCAACGCTACTCAAAGATTTTTTTTTTTACAAAATTTGCAGGGACAACGTTGCAACACCGTCTCGACTCTATAAAAAAAGATGTTTTGCTATTCGCAAAGGGTTGTCATTTTAGAGATACTGAAACTCTAGTTTTGATAGATGCACTGCTTTGAGGTCTAGAGATCATATTGGAGAGCTAAGGAGGAGACTCAAGGCTCGGGACCATGAGACATCATGTCGAGATTGAGTGTTGGCAAGTGTTGTCAAGTTTTTCTTAATTCTCTTTACTTTGTTTTCTATAATAGGATTTCTTGAACTATATTTGAATGTTTTTTAGTATTATAGGGACTTCGACAAGCCTTCCTATCAGTAGGCTAACTCCTACTAGCTTAGCCATAGATCACTTGACTTTGTCATCAAGGAAAAATGCGCAACACGTCTAGGAAATGGGTATGGCTCAAATGTAACATGTTAGGGACATGTGAACCACCATATATCTCCATAATGGTATGATATTATCTACATTGGATATAAACTCTCTCGATTTTGTTTTTGGAATCATAAAAAAAAATGCATGGAGATATTGTCTCTCATTTATGTGTTGACAAATAATGAAGCCCTAACAAACAACTAAGACTCATTCATGAATGTTGGCCCACCTGTGGGTCATTGTGTGATTTTCGGTGAAGAAAAAAGACGTGAGCTTCAAAGATAGTTTTTCTTCAAGTTGTTTGCGAGAGAATTTTTCTCCATTGATGAGTTTTAAGAGCCTATTGTAGAGTGATTTGTGAGCCTTTTCCTTGAGAGAAAAGTGAGAGAAATTATTCTTAAGCGGTTGTAAACTCTTGTACTTTCTCCCTGACGATTTTAGTGGAACTTCCATCAGTAGCAAAGAACTCAACGTAGCTTACATCGGGTGAACCACTATATATCCAGTGTCAATTTCCCTTCCCTTCAACTTGAATTATTTATTTTTCTTGTTTCTTTTTGGTTTAGGTTGGTTTATCTATTCTTTTACGCTTGCAAATTTTAAATTGTTTATTCCGCATTATTTGGAATCTTATTTGGGATTTGAGATAAAATATATATTATCTGAATTTATTATAGTGAATTTAGATTGATTATATTTTATCGTACCCCCTAACAATTGGTATCAGAGCATTCGGGTTGTAGAACAATGTTAGGAGGAGATGAGAAACTAGTTACTTTTAGTGGATCAAATTTTTCATTTTGGAAGTGTAAGATATTGGAGTATTTTCATCTCAAGGAATTGGACTTGCCATTGGAAGGAAAGCCTGAAGATTTATGGGAGAAGTTGAATGAAAAAAGTTGGACAGAAAAGTGTTGGGGATTATTCATTTGACTTTGACAAAGAATGTGCAAAGTAGTGTAGCGAAGGAAACGATCACAACAGAGCTAATGAAAGGTTTGTGTAACATGTATGAAAAATGCTCTATAAACAACTAGGTATATCTCACAACTGAATTCTTTAATTTGAAAATGGTGAAAGAATCATCTGTTACTACCCATATAAATGAGTTTGATTTGTTAATGAACAAACTAGCCATTGTTGAGTTGGAATTTACTGATGAAGTAAATGCGTTTTTGTTGTTGAGATCAACTATCATGAAGGTCGCATTATCTAATTCATGTGGTAAAGAGAAATTGCAGTTTTCACAGGTTAGAGATTCTGTTATTGCAGAAGAGATTCACATAAATAACTCAGGTGTTACTTCTACTTCTGGTTCAATATTGAATGTGGATAGAGGAAGGAGTAATAACAGAAGTCATGGGAATCGAGGTAAATCGAAAAACAATAGAAGCAAGTCTAGGAATGACAAATTAGAGTGTTGAAATTGTGGTAAGGTTGGACCTGAAAAGAAACTGTCAGTCCCCATAGCGAATTGAGGGGAATGAACCTGGTACAAATGTTGTTGCTAATGAGATGCATGATGTTCTGATTCTAGTAGTGGAAAGTGCTTGTGATCCATGAGTGATAAATTCATGTGAATCATTTCATCCTATAGGATAATGTGACATTCTTACAAATTATTTTACGAAAAATCATGGAAAGATGTATCTAGCTGATGGAGAGCATTTGGATATCATTGGGATCGGTGACGTGAAATTACAAAAGGCGAATGGTTCAATCTGAAAAGTTCGCAAGGTATGCCACACTCAAAATATGATGAAGAACTTGATTTCTGTAGGGTAGCTAGACAATGAAGGATGAAATATTTGTTTCGCCAAAGAAATTGAAGGGTTACAAAAGGTACCATTGTAGTTACTCGAGAAAGAAAGTCAAAAACTTTGTATGTCAACAATAATGACAAGGACATGGTAGTTGTTGTGGATCATTCAGGTCAGACTGATTCGTGGTACAAAAGGATGTGACATCTGAGTGAGAAAGGTACAAAAATTCTTCACACTGCAAGAGAGTTATAGGGACTAAAAGGCAGTTGAATACAAACTGTGTGAGGGTTGTGTATTTGTGAAAAAAAAGTGTGTCAGTTTCTCAAAGACAAAAGTAAAGCTAAAACCATGAAGTTGGAGTTAGGTGACACTGATGTGTGGGGACCTTTTGAAGTATCTTGTCCTTGTGGTTCTAGATATTATTTGATCTTCATACATAACTCAAGCAGGAAGGTATGAGACTTATTTTCTCAAACATAAATATGATGTATTTTTTGTTTTCAAAACTTAGAAGACTATCCTTGAGAATGAGACAGGTCTGAAAGTTAAAAGTTTGAGGTTAGACAAAGACGGCGAATACGTTGATGAGGAGTTAAAAAAATAATGTGCAAAAAATGAGATTGTGACGATAAAGACAATTCTAGGGACACCACAACAGAATGGTGTGGTTGAAAGAATGAACATGACACTGAATGAGTGTGTGAGAAGCATGAGATTACATGCAAAATTTCCTAAGATGTTTTGGGTAGAGGCGATCAATACGTTGACCTATCTGATCTAGAAGCCCGATCATTTCACTAGACTTCAAGTTGCCTAAAAATGTCTAGAGCGATAAACAGGTAAACCTTTTTCATTTAAAAGTCTTTGGTTGGTGTATCTTACATTCACATTGATGTTGCAGACAAAAGTAAGCTAGATGTCAAATCTAAGAAGTGTTAGTTTTTGGATATGGTGAAGCTGAGATCAACTAAAATTTTCGGATGACCAAAATAGGAAGATACTCAAAAGCAAGAACACGATCTTCAATGAAGAAGTTCTCTACAAAATCAGAATAACAGTTAATTCAGAGTCAAATGAAAGTACATAAGAGAAGACTTAGTATAAAGTTTGCCTAAGATTGAGATCAAGACAGTGAGAATTGAAGATCACAACGCAATTACTCCTAAGGAAATAATTGTGGAACCAAATGAGCAAACTGTGGAATCTAATGAAGTTCAGAGAACACCACCTACAGTAGTTAGGAACTTAGGAAGTCTACAAAGAGTATCAAACCACCACATAGGTATTCCCCTACTTTAAATTACATATTGTTGATTGTTATAGATGAATTTGAATATTATGATGAGTCGGTTCAACTGAGAGATTTTGTCAATTGGGAGTTAGCCATGAAGGATGAGATCAATTCTCTTATGACGAATCAGACATGACAACTAGTTGAGTTACAAAGAGGTAAGAAAGCTTTGCAAAACAAAAGTGTTTTGTAGAAACAAGCAAGAGCCTAATGGTAGCAAAGATGTAAAGTAAGGCTTGTAGTCAAAGACTTTCAATAGAAAGAAGATATTAAGTACTTTAACGAGATATTTTCTCAAATTAACTATTATTAGAATTGTATTGTCGATAGTGACAGAAGAATATTTATTTCTAGAACAGATGGATGTAAAGACAACTTTTCTTCACAGTGATTTAGAAGAAGAAATTTACTTAGTACAACCACATGGTTTTACAGTATAGGGATAAGAGAAAATGGTTTGCAAACTTCAGAGAAGTCTGTATGATCTCAAAGGCTCCCAGACAGAGGTACAAGAAGTTTGATAGTTTTATAAGCAACAATAGGTTTCAGAGATGTCAGGCATACTATTGTTGCTACATAAGGATTCAAGGTAACTCATATATTATTTTATTATATATGTTGATGATATGTTGATAACACGTGCAAACAAATAGGAAATTATCAAGATAAGGCTAATTATACAAAGAATTTGATATAGAAGATTTGGGAGCTGCTAAACAAATCTTAGGAATGAGAATTGAAAGAAATGACGGTACTTTAACATTGTCACAAGAAGAGTATGTGAAAAAAGTGTCGTACAAATTTCACATGGAAAATGCAAAACCTATGAGTACTTTTTTAGCTTGTCATTTTAGATTACCTAAAGAGCACTCACTCACTACTGAGTAGGAAAGAGATCAGATGGTTAAAATGTCATATGCTTTAGCTATAGGTAACCTTATGTACGTCATGATTTGCACAAGACCAGACATTGCACATGCAGTGAGGGGTTAGTAAGTATATGAGTAATCTAGTGAAGTAGCACTAGGAGGTTGTAAAGTCGATTTTTAGATATCTAAGAACACTGATTATGCTCTACATTTTAAGAAGTCATATTGTAAACTACAAGATTATGTGGATGTAGATATGGCAGGTGATATAGATGGCATAAAAAGTACTACTGGTATGTGTTTTACTTTGTGTGATACTGCAATTAGTTGAGTTTCTAGATTGCAGAAGATATTAGCTATTTCTACTACAGAAGCTAAGATATTAGCTATTTCTACTACAGAAGCTAAGTATGTTGCAGTTACTGAGACAAATAAGGAGATGATATGACTCTAGTCCTTTTAAAAGAGAACTTGGCTTGAAAATGGGAAAGGAGATTTTGTATTGTGGTAGTCAGAGTGTTATTTATTTAGCAAAGAATCCAGTGTTTCATCGAGAACGATACACGTATAGGTGAGTCATTTTATCATATCAGTTTTGGAAGATGGAGCTTTGGTGCTTGAAAAGATTTAAGAAAGTCAGAATTCAGTCGATATATTTACCAAGACCGTTCCTGTTGACACAAACTGAAGTTGTGTGCAACTCTAGTTAGACTTCTCCATGAGTAGAGATGAGTCGCTACTGTTAAAGGAGAAACGTGTTGCTTGTTTTGACTGGTTGTAAACTCTTGTACTTTCTCCCTGATATTCTAGTGGAACTTACCTCGGTAGTAGGGAACTGGACGTAACCCACATTAGGTAAACCAGTATAAATCCGGTGGCAATTTCTCTTTCCTTAAACTTGATTTATTTATCGTTTTTATTGCTTAGAGGTTTAGGTTGATTTATCTATTGTTTTAGGTTTGCAAATTCGAAATTGTTTATTCCGCATTTATTTGGAATCATATTATAATATGAAATTTGAGATAAAATATATATTGTTTGAATCTAATAGGGTGAATTTATATTGATTATATTTTATTGCACCCCTTACATTATGTACCAATGATATTTTCCTTTTTTTATTCAATTTTGAGGTAAAAACAAGTTCTCTTATCTTTTAGTCCTTGATTGTAAAGTACCTTAGACTTGATTTCAATTTGAGATGGTGAGGCTTTTGGTTTGTGTACTAGTACTAGACATGATCTGTGCTAGCATTAACTCCACTTGATTCTTATAAATAATAAAAAAAAAACCCTTTCAAATTCTCAAGAATAATAACCTTTTGAATTGCATGGAAACTAATTAACATCATTTAGCAACTTCTTAAAATTACCTCTTATATTATAACAAAACATTAGCTAAAAATTATGGTCTCTAGACTCATGATATAATAAACTAAGCTTTAGTAATCTTGGTTGGGTTTTGTACATTAATGGTAGTTCAATAATCATAGTACTAGATAGTATTTTGTAGAAAGATGATGCAAATGGATGGCGGCCTTTCCCAATAAAAAAAAAAAGAAAAGTGTTTTAATATAATGCAACTGATGAAACTTCTCATATACTCAATATTATTAACAAGAACAACGTATACTTTTATCATCTCATACTATTGTTAGTATAGTAATAATATAGAATCGTATTATAATACTGTAAATGAAGTAAGAAGAAATCATATATTATAACGTGAAGGGGTTAGATGAGATGAGGGCTTGAAACTTGTGCACAAAAATGAGAATTAAAGTCAAATGGGGTTAGTTGAGGGAAATGGGGTAGCCCAAGATGACCATCGGTTGCGTTTGTGACATCACAAAAAAACAAACAAAAAGGTTAGGCATTTGCATTTGCATTTTGGTCAACAAAGCCGCTCCGTGTTGAAGTTGACCCTTGAATGCGCGTGTGATTTCATTTTGTTTTTTTTTTTTTAAAAAAAGGGAAGCAAATTAATTAGGAAGAGAGGGGGGTAGTTCGAAAAAAAGCAGCCATGTTTTACTTTTTGGTTCGTAAATTTGGAAGGGACTGAGTGGCGGTTAGATAAGGACACGGCGGCGTGTTTGCGGTCTGCAGAACCCCAAACCGAATCTTCTCTTTTTAAAATCCAACTATTCATTCGACCCAATTATTAGATTATATAGGGTTCCAACGAGAAAAGTAACTCGAGAAAAGTAACTCATATATCTTATATATAGTGAGTTTATTCTCCACTTTTCTGATGTGAGATCCTCGTTTGGGTTTTAATGGACTCTGATACCATATTAGATTATATGAGGTTCCATCTCAAAACCAATTGGTAATGAGGGAAGTTACCACATATCTTATATATTGTGAGGTTTCTCTTCACTTTTCTAATGTGCGATCTTCAGATCCCATTAAACTCAAAACGGGTATTCGATCCAAAAAAAAATTGAAATTGGGATCCGATCCAAAAATGGTGAACCCAAAAACCCACTATGTTGGGGGATATGTTGAAGATCCCACATTGAAAAAGTGGAAAAAACCTCATAATATATAAGATATGTGAGCTACTTCTCTCCTTATCAATTAGTTTTGAGATGAAACTCCATATAATCTAATAGTAGTCACACTCGCCCACCCTAACCTTTGTCTGCCTTGACCTAACACTCCACATTCAGCCAAATTTTTCTCTTTCATTGTCTTTTCATCAAATTATAGATACATACATTTTTTTTTAAATTTGGTTCAATTCTATGATTTTTTGTGGTAGTTCCAAATCCAACGTGGTTTAGATCAGATATTATAAAATTACATGTACGGTAAAACTTACACCTGTGAGTATTTATAGTAGTTGATTGTGTAGGTTAAGTTAATGATTGGTTTGACTATAATTCAGACAAAAAAATTTATTTTTTACATCTAAGTTTGATGATGTTGAGTCTAAGTTTTTTTTTCCTGATTTAGCACATTGTTACAGTTTTATCTACGGTTAGGTTCTTTTTAAAATATCATTTAATGAATAACCTCACATATGTTAAATGGATTATAAACAAATGTCTAGTACAAAATTGATAGAATTTTAGAGAAAAACAATACTAGGGTGGAATTCAACTAAATTTAGTGAATTTTAGGGTATTTATTTAATACTTTGTGACCTTGATGATCTTGTACGTTGATTTGTTTTAAGACTTTACTTTCCTTTAAAGTAGTGAATTTGGAGAGATTTTTTTTTTATTGTTTATTCAAAAGCAATGTAACCTAAAGTAAATTTGCAACATTTATCCAAGTCTTAAAATTCAGTTTGATAAAATTTAAAGTTCATCATAAAAATTTACACACCTCCCATTTAAATAAAGAAATAATTATTATATGAAATAACAAATGTCTTAATTACGAACTTAAAAAAACAAACAAATACCTTAATTACCGTAATTAAATTTAATGAATAATTTTATTTAAAATAACATATTTACGCCAATATTTAACAAAAAAAATGAAATTACTCATTTAAATCTTCTATTTTTCTTTAAAAAAAATATCCATTTAAATTAATATACATATTTATTGCTATGATCTCTATGAAATTGAACACAATATCTATGTCGATATCAAGCGGTTTAAATTCCAATATCAAGGGTGGTAGTGGAGTATATGTTTGATATATATTATTATTGATTTGTTTTTCATTGCTTTTTGTGGATTTGCTTGTATTATTTTATGTTAAATTTGATACTCCATTTTCTCATGTGTACAAAAAAAAAAAAAAATACACCTTGGAAATGATTAAGTCTAATTTTGTTCCAAGTTGATGTAATAATGATGGGTCATAAGTAGAGAGGTGTTGGTGTTGCTTCCATTATCCCCTTCTCCATTCATATTACACATTATTCTTCATCAAACCCAACAATTAAATTGGTACTTCCATTTCTATTTTTCTATTTTTTTTCTTTTTAATTTATCATATTGCTTCAACACAAGACACCCACCAAATATTATTTAATAATTTTAATTGTATATGTGACCCACCCACTTCTTTTCTATTGTACTCAGTATGTATATATATAGAAATATAATTAATATGCTAATTTGAAAAGGAAAAAAAGAACAAATATCATCTTTTGTTTGAGTAATATATATATATATATATATATATATATATATATATGTCTCTATCTACCTACCATGTGTTTGTCCAACCCACTTGTCTTAAGCTGCTCTGTCAAAAGTAAATAGTTTTTTTTAAACTAGTCATTTGTAACAATTTTTAATTTAATATTTTAGGTTGTTTCCTTATTTTAACTATTTAGAAACTACGGCACTTATATTTATTTTTTAATTCTCAATTAAGTGAATTTTTTCATTAAAAAATTCATTTGATTGGAGTGGAAAATAAATCGAAAGTTCAATAGGGATAATATACTGTACTGATATAATAAAATTGATGACCGGCTGAATGAGCTTAACTTTAGATGATGACCAATCTGTTACTTAAAGAAAAAAATGCCATGTGTTTATTATAAATATTTTTTCTAAGAGTTTAGATTAAAGAATTGCTTTAGCTAAAAAATATCTTTTTAAAATATTTTTATTTATTCTTTTCAATTTTTTTTTTATTTATCTAGCCAAACACTTGAAACATTTTAGAAAAATGATTAGCACAATGGTAATCTGCGTGCCTGCATTTCCAAGGGTCCTGAATTTGATCCCTTGCCTGCGTGATGTTTGGTATTTTTTTTACTTTTCCTTTCCTT
Source organism: Trichosanthes cucumerina (assembly GCA_036507285.1). NCBI lineage: Eukaryota > Viridiplantae > Streptophyta > Magnoliopsida > Cucurbitales > Cucurbitaceae > Trichosanthes > Trichosanthes cucumerina. Next base: position 21,793,618 of record CM071844.1, read on the forward strand.
TTTCTTTTATTTTTTATATCATAGTGCAGTCATAGTATTAAATTTATCGATATTTTCACATGTCCATAGGTTTGACATCGACACTAGGAGTGAATCGACATTTCCATTATATCGTACAAAATTCATGAAATATTAAATAAAATAGCAATAAAATGAAACATAATGCGAATATAATAGTATTTTAACTCATTTAAAAAGTGTAGAAGGTTTATTTTCTTATTTTAATACATTTATAAAATTTTTTGCTTTTAAAATTTTTTTCAGAAATATCCATCGATATCGATATTTTATCGATATTTCTATCGACATTTCCATGAAAATGAGAACTCGATATTTCCATCGAGGTCGACATTTTAAATCTTGATTGCAGTTTAATTTTTCCATAATCTTGAAACTTTGAAATTTAAATCAATATATTAATTTAAGCACTTTTATTTATAAAAAAGAAATTAATATTATAAAAAACTGGAATCAATATATCAAGTTATTTTATGATTTTTATAAAATATTAGAGCCCTTTGCCTAAATAGCATTTTAAATTATGAGAATTGCAGGCGTGTCATTGATGGATCCAATTTGCAAAATAGAAAATTCTATAGACACAATCCAATCACATGCAACATAAAATAAAAAATGCCCTCCTGCATATTGATATATTAACGATAGATTTGATATACCAACGATGTATCTAACTAAAAAGTAACTACATGATATACTACTGATATTCTTATTTGAAGTTAATCAAGAGTATATCCGTAAGTGCAATACTGATATACTTGATTTATCACGGGTGTTGTTCAATAAAAAGTTTTCGTAGTCTATCAATAGTACAATGTTGATAAACCAACAATACACCTAAAACATAGTATGTCATTGATACACTACTGATATATTTATTTGAATTTGTTTGAAAGTGAATCAGTAAGTTGAACATATCAATGTGATATACTAATGATATATGTTTATTTCACTAATATCAAATATATATTGACGTAATATACTACTAATATACTTTATTTATGTATATAAAAAATAAAAAAGACTTACTATATCATGGGTACACTGGTGGTTCATAATGGATATATCAAATTATCTAAAACAAGTATACTAGTGATATACTACTAATATGTTTTATTTAGATATAAAAATGAAATGGAAATGCTAATATTTAGTATTCAACGAGATATCATAAATAGTGATTTATGTTGATATATCATGTATGTTTGATATATCAAGAATATAATAGTGATAGAAATAGTGATATACTCAATGTTAGTAACTCACATATGATAGTGTTCATTTCACTGATATACTATTGATATACTCATTGTTAGGTATATCAGTAAAATGAACATATCTAAAAAGAAGTATATCAATAATATACCAAGATGCACAATATCTATGATATACTATGAATATATATAGAGTATATCATTTAACTGTACTACAAAAAAGAAGTGTATCTAAAGTATATCAATAATGTACTACTAATGTATTTTGTTTTAGGTATATATATATCAGTTGACTGATATATAAACACAAAGTATATCAAATATACTACCGATATACTAAATGTAAAGTATATCATATATACTACCGATATACCAAATATAAAGTATATCAGATAGATACACCAATGAATGTAAAATTGGAATAATAAAAAATAAATAAAAATCAGATTCTTAAACATTTTTCTATATTTGCAAATCTCCAAAATCATAGCTAGATTTGTAAATATACTAATATTTTTTTCTACCCATTACAATTTCCCAAAATATTATTGTTGACACGTAATTTCAAAAGTAATATGTTTAAATGAATTTGAATTTATATTTATTTATGTAGGTGTAGTACAATCTCTAATTTGTTCCTTTGATTCTTTCTTTCTTATGTACAAATGGTTTGAGGATTTTGGAGTTTATTTTCGAATGTAGACTTGTCTCGAGGGCTTCACATCTTGTTCTCAAATGCGAATTTTGTCTCAAGGATTTAACAACTTGTTCTCGAATGTGGATTTGTCTCGAAGACTTTATAGCTTGTGTCACCACGTATCTGCGACGCGGAGCGGTCGACACCCTAAAAAACGGAAGATTTAAAAGGAGTCACCACCAATCTTTTTTATGGTGTGATTGGGCACTAAAATAGAATGCAAACAACTTTTTAAAGAAAATGGTATGCGAAAATCAGATTTAGGTTCGGGAGTTGTTTGTGTATAGGGAAGGTGTTAGCACCCCACAACACCCGTTTAAAATGGTGGTCAAATTTAATCTTGAATTGCAAAAATTTTAGAAGAAAGAAAAAAAAACTTATTTAGGAAAATGAGATTTTTAAAATAATGTCTTATTTTACCCCTCGTTACTCCAATATTTGAAGTCATGATCCCATAAAATAAGTGGATAGGAATCCATCAATGTAGCTATATTAAAATAATTTTCAAGACTTTGGGAAAAATATCACATCAAGAATATGAGAAAAAATTTAAAATTTCTCAAATCCATCATAGGATGACCTTTTTATAAAAGAAAGGTTTTTTTTTTAAAAAAAATTAATTTAATTAATTTTTTCTTGGGATCAAAATCTCGGAGTTCAAAGATAATAATCCCTCACCTCAAGAAATATTCTAGAAAATCGGACTCCCAAATATTTCTAGATTTCGTCGTAGGAATTTTTAGGAAAAAATGACCTTAAAAGAAAAATCACATTTTAAGGAAAGGTTTTAAAACTTAGAAAAAAAATATTTTGGCTTTGAAAACAAACCTTTGTAAAACAAAAAGGGTGATTTTAAAGAAATTGAGAAATAATATTACAAGAAAAGAGAATAGAGTTTGTAAAAAAAATAGAAATCACTAAGAAAAATCAAGAAAATCAAAGTTAAGTAAAGCAAATAAATGCAATGACAAAATAAGTTGAGCATGCATGATAATTTATTCATAGCAAATAAGTGAACAAACATAATATACAAATATGATTAAATTTTCTAAAAAAACAATGTATTGGAGTTGATCTTGGACTTCCAAAGAATCAATTCCTCACCTCAAGAAAACTAGAAAATCGGACTCCCAAATATTTCTAGATTCCGTCGTCGACATATTTTTTTATAACAAGAAATATAAGTTAAAAAAAAATCAATCACATGAAATTAATAACATGATGAAAATACTAAGAACAACATGATAAATACATGGATAAGATATATGACTTGCAAATAAAGTATGTAAATAGAAGTAAAATGAAAAGTAAAAAAATAAGTATTAGTGACAAATATCCATGATTTGACCATACACAAATTTTGAAAAGAGCACTCATGGGTAGATGTACAAAATAAAAATCAAAACTAAACTTTTTTTTTAATTTTTGTTTTTATTAGGCATTTACTTTTTTCATATATTTTTTTTTTATTTTTCAATTACCTTTTCACTCCCTCACATTATTCCTATGGTCACCTTTTTCAACTTTTTTGTCTTTTTCAACTTGTTGGTTTTTTTCTCAAATGAGAAACAAAAGCTCTCTAAGGTCACAACACTTTTGTTTTTTTAGAAACAAAACTCTATTCACCCATACTCAACTAATCTAAGGTATGTTACATAACCATTTTTTTAAATTTCACAACACTTTGCTTCTTTTTTCTCTTTTTCTTTTTCTCTCTCTTTTAGTACAATGAACTCAAGAGCCAAGAAGAAGAAATATAAAGAAAAGAAAATGATAGATAAGTATAGGGGAAGTAAACCATAAAATAAAGTTAGTAAAATCAACATAACAAAGGATCTTGGACATTAATGCAAACAAAAAATAAAGGGCAAAGATTCACATTATAATAAAAGTAAAAAGAGATGTAATAAACAACAAAAATGAAAACAAAACTCATAAAATCATTACTCAACTATTGTTTTTCAGGGATATTTAGAGATGGAGATGAAGATAAAGTTACTAGCAAAAACATAACAATAAAATATACAAAGATTCACATGGTAATAGAAGAAAGAATATATGTAATAAACAACAAAAATGAAAGAAAAACTCATAAAACACTTACTTAACTATTGTTTTTCGGGGACATTTCGAAATAAAGATGAAGATCAAAAAGTGGGTATCTCAAGAAACAACCAACTAACTTGTTGTTTGAGGTGTGGATCCTTGGAACTAAATCCTACCAAATGCAACCTCCAACTAAGCTAGGGTTATTTTGTGTTATGAGATTTTTGGGGGTTTTCCCTATAAATCTCTCCATCTTTATGGTTGTGAAGGTAATGGCTATGAAGTTTTGTAGAGTTGAGAATGGATGAGAATGGTGGAGAATGATGTATGCGAGTGTAGATGAAAGTAGGTTTTTTGTGTGTGTTCCTTTTTTGAAGAAGAGAAAGAGATGTATATAAAGACTAAAAGCAATTCCTCTTTTGTGTATAAAACCAAAAACCAAAATTGTTGCAATTTGAAAATCCAATGCCAAAAGAGAACTTCCAATTAAAAAGACCAACAACAATTTGGTCAAACAAAATAAACAACCAACCCAACCCAACCTAACCCAAAGTTTATATTTTGAAAAGAGCACTCGGGTTGGGCCTTTTAGGCTCGGGTTGACCCAACCCAACCCAACCCAACCCAACTCAACCCATATTTTTAAATTTTATTGTAATTAAATATATACTTTTAAATGAATTATTTGTCAATTTCTTATGTTTTCTTCTAGACTTCTAACAAAATGTTAAGATGTTATGGATTTTGAAGTTTGATATTTGAATTTTATGTGTTTTAGTTATTAATTCTAGAAAAAAATATTTTAAATAATTTTAAAAATAATTTAAAAATAAAAAAGTTAACCTGGTGACCCAACCAACCCAACCCGAAAATATTGGGTTGGGTTGGGTTGGGTTACTCTCATGAATAGGGTTGGTTGGGTTGAAGGAATGACCAACCCGAATTTTCGAGTTGGTCCAAAAATCTCCCTCAACCCAACCCAACTCAACCCGGCTTATGTACACCCCTATTAAATATGCAAATATGATTAAATTTTCTAAAAAAACAACGTATTGAAGTTGATCATGGACTTCCAAAGAATCAATTCCTCACCTCAAGAAAACTAGAAAATCGGACTCCTAAATATTTCTTGATTCCGTCGTCGGCATATTTTTTATAACAAGAAATATAAGTTTTTTAAAAAAATCAATCAGATGAAATTAACAACATGATGAAAATACTAAGAACAACATGATAAATAAATAGGTAAGATATATGACTTGCAAATAAAGTATGTAAATAGATGCAAAAATAAAATTTTGGAGAAAGAGAAAAAACTAAAAATAAAATAACAATAATAAAAAAATAAAACAAAGAAAGAGGAAATAAATGAAAAATAAAAAATAAGTATTAGTGACAAATATCCATGATTTGACCATACACAAATTTTGAAAAGAGCACTCATGGATAGATGTACAAAAAAAAATCAAAACTAAACTTTTTTTAAAAAATTTTTTTGTTTTTATTAGCCATTTACTTTTTTCATTTTTTTTTTTAATTTTTCAATTACCTTTTCACTCTCTCATATTATTCTTATGGTCACATTTTTCAATTTTTTTTTGTCTTTTTCAACTTGTTGTTTTTTTTCTCAAATGAGAAACAAAAGCTCTCTAAGGCAACAACACTTTTGTTTTTTTAGAAACAAAACTCTATTTACCCATACTCAACTAATCTAAGGTATGTTACATAACCATTTTTTTTAAATTTCACAACACTTTGCTTCTTTTTTCTCTTGTTCTTTTTCTCTCTCTCTTTTAGTACAATGAACTCAAGAGTCAAGAAAAAGAAATATGAAGAAAAGAAAATGATAGATAAGTAGGGGAAGTAAACCATAAAATAAAGTTAGTAAAATCAACATAACAAAAGATATTGGACATTAATGCAAACAAAAAAAATGGGCAAAGATTCACACTACAATAAAAGTAAAAAGAGATGTAATTAACAACAAAAATGAAATCAAAACTCATAAAATCTTTACTCAACTATTGTTTTTCAGGGATATTTAGAGATGAAGATGAAGATAAAGTTACTAACAAAAACATAACAATAAAAATATACAAAGATTCACATGGTAATAGAAGTAAGAATAGATGTAATAAACAACAAAAATGAAAGAAAAACTCATAAAACCTTTACTCAACTATTGTTTTTCGGGGACATTTCAAAATAATGATGAAAATCAAGAAGTAGGTATCTCAAGAAACAACCAACTAGCTTGTTGTTTGAGGTGTGGATCATTGGAACAAAATCCTACCAAATGCAACCTCCAACTAATCTAGGGTTATTTTGTGTTATGAGATTTTTGGGGGGTTTTCCCTATAAATCTCTCCATCTTTATGGTTGTGAAGGTGATGGCTATAGAGTTTTGTAGAGTTTAGAATGGATGAGAATGGTGGAGAATGATGTATGAGAGTGTAGATGGAAGTAAGTTTTTTGTGTGTGTTCCTTTTCTGAAGAAGAGAAAGAGATGTATATAAAGACTAAAAGCAATTCCTCTTTTGTGTATAAAACCAAAAACGAAAAGTGTTGCAATTTGAAAATCCAATGCCAAAAGAGAATTTACACTTAAAAAGACCAACAACAATTTGGTCAAAGAAAATAAACAACCAAAACTTACTCACTTAATCAAAAATTTGTCTTTTCTCCAAAAACCAAGATTTATCCAACTTCTAAAAAACATAGAAAAATTAACAAATAACAAATAAATAATCAAAGTGAGCTAATTTAAATACTAAAAAAAGCATAGATATTGGTAATCTAACAATTTAATTAAAAATGATCCGGACAAAAATAGGTGGCTACAGCTTGTTCTTGAAGTTGTTCTTGAAGTTGAAGCTTCAATTAATCTTAAGTTGAAGTCTTCAAGCCTTGAGGAGTTTTGGTCTTCAAGGAGTGTTCACTACCAAAGAATATTCAAGGATTGTTTGACACCTAAGGATTTTAGGGAATGTTCAGCAACTAAAGACCTAAAGAATTTTCTCTGAATTCTCTAGAGAGTTTAATTACTAAACCCCCTAAATGGAGGACTGTTCCTCTTTTTATATAGCTCTAATAGGCATGTGAGCTATTTTAGGTCCAACTATTGGAGTGTTGGCTTTGGGCCTTACTATTTGGAATTAAGTTTTGTCTAACTTCGACTCAAATTTCATGTAACCCAATTTAAACTAATTAAGGTAATTATTTGGTCAAATGAAGACATACAATATTTTAATTTTAGACTTTATGAATTTTTATCTTTAAATTAAATTTGAGACACGTGTAAATTTATAATTGACCCCAAATTATTTATATTTGATTCTTTCATTAATTTGGAATAATGTCATGCTAATTTAGGACGGGCCAAAATTATAATTTAAATACTAAAATAACAATATATATTTTACCTTAAAAATTATTATTTTTTATTTAGTTTCACAATATGTGAGGTGGGATTCGAACATCTAATTTCTTGATCAAATGTACATGCATTAACTAGTTCATTTATGTTTTTAGATGCACAAATAATACTCATTTTTAATTTTTGATTTTTTCTGTAAAGCTATAATTTCTAGTTTTTCTTTATTTAAAAAAAATCACTATTATAAAACTAAACTATAACTATTAGATCAATCATTTTGTTTTATTTTTTAATTTTATAACAGCTATACATTTAAATTTTGATGATATCTTGGTCGAGGATATATGTATTAACTAGTTGACCTATGTTTAGGTTGACAAAACTAACCCTCATTTTTAATAATGTACCAACCGAATTTAACCACTATTATTTTAATGAATAAATTATAAATTAAGTACTTTAATATTAAATAAAAAAACATAAAACGATTTGATATATTAATTATGATTTTTTATGATAGTGATTTTTTTAAATGAAGAAAAAACAAAAAAATATAGTTTTTATAAAAAAAAGATTGTTATTTGTCAACATAAGCATAACTCAAATAGTTAAGATGTAAAGACCCTAAGTCTTATGACCTCTTCCTAGAGTCTTTCCTTAACATGTATGGCTTGAGGACTCTAGTTTTTAAAACAAAAGTCTGTGGAAACTAAAGGAAAACGAAACAGTTATTTTATTGGGATCCCGAAATAACAGCGAAAACACAGTTATTTCAAAAAAATTGAACTTAGTCTGGCCTCCCTAAACTCTTTAAAAGAGTAGAACATCAAATAATGAAATTCTAGGAAAAACAGAAATAAATGTAAAATTGAAACATGAAATGCGGAATTTGCTTCTCATCCCATGGCCAATGTAACGCTCATCGTCATTCGACCAGCTTACCCTTACCTTTACCTGAAAACATTTTTTTTTTAATGAAAGGGTGAGTATTACATACATAACACTCAGTAAGAGACCCCACAGCCGGGATTTCAAAGAAAACATGTTGTCAGCAGATCTTAACTTTAAGTAGGATCCATAAACAATAATAAAACACATTTCGTGGCTTTTCTCTTCGGCTATTTGTGGGAAATTGAACTTCCTGGTCCATGGCCTCTAGTTTGGGTTGACCTTAAGTCATTTATGACTTACATAACATTAAAACATGCATATAATTAGATATTGGAAGTTTAGTTGCCACGACCTTCGTAAACATTTTCATTTGTAAATAAATTCCTCTTCGGCCTCTAGTGGACAACTAATCTCTCCCAGAACATGGCCTCTAGTGTGGGTCGACTCCAAGAAATCATAAATATATGTGATCAATAATATCAGGAAAATTTAACCACAATCTTCGCAAACATTTCAAGAAAACACATACTAAGGGCCCCAAATACAATGGCAATGCATTTGTATTAAAAAAAAACAGTTTCATGGTATTAACATGCATCAAACCAAAAACTAAACTTTCAAACGACATCAACCTATCATTCATGGCTTTTGGAATGGTTGGCAATCGAGTCCATACATGGCATTTAACACAGTCACAACATCTTTTTTCAAAACTGTTCATAGCATAAAAGAAAACAAGAATTTCAGTCCAACATGACATTCAAATCCAAAATTTTCAACTCGACAAGGCATTTTTCAGCAAGCCTTTCAATCCTAAATTCAGAATTTAGCGTGGGTTCCCTTACCTTAGCCTAACTCGACCACTAAGTCCTTAAATGTCTCGACGTAGCCTGAACTGACCCTGTTAAATTGAAATTTTAGAAACCAACCAACCAATCACATCAATTCAAGAAAACGAAGCCCGACTCTTTTTCAACGTACTTTCGATCTCGAAAACTTCGAGGGTTCGACGAAGCAAAAATGCTTCTGGTATACCCACGTAACTACAGCCGACGCGACCATGACACTACAACAGTGGCGGTGACAACGGAACGGACGTCCGACGACCTACTAACGGCGGATGGCTTGACTCGTGCGACAGGCGACGCGACTCACGAGAGCTCCGGCTGGCGGCTCGTGCAGCAGACGATAGACGGCAGGCGCGAGTTTCAGCTGACGGCTCGTGCGACAATCGGCTGGTGGGCGACACTACAAGTCTCCAACCGGCGACTGCTAGGGCAAAAGGCTGCAACCTCGTGAAGAAGAAAGTGAGAAAGAGATGGGGATGGGCTCTTAGAGAAACGTGCACAAAAGGACAAATAAAGACCTTCTTCTAAAAATCCTAATAGTCCCTATTTACCAAAATACCCCTCAATCCATTTAAAATCACAATCAACCCAAAGACTTGGTCAAACCATACCATTTTTTTTTTAAATAAATAGAAATAAAAACAAATTCCAAAATCACGCACCTTACATCACGGGCCTTACAATCTCCCCTCCTTATGAACTTTCGTCCTCGAAAGTTCCTAATCCTGGAACAGCTCTGGGTGATTGGCTCGCATTTCCTCCTCTCGCTCCCAAGTAGCTTCCACTGCTTGCTGGTTCTGCCACAAGACCTTGACCAGATCGATAGTTCGGTTACGGAGAACCTTTTGGTCCCTGGCGAGGATCTGCACCAGTCGTTCCTCGTAACTCAAGTCCTCGTTCAATCGCAAGGGTTCAAAATCAACCACATGCGTTGGGTTAGGCACGCACTTCCTCAACATGGAAACATGAAAGAGATTATGAACTGAAGATAGGGATGGCGGCAATGCCAACCGGTAAGCCACTGGGCCAATCCGCTCCAAAATCTCAAAGGGTCCTATAAAGCGTGGACTCAACTTTCCTTTACGACCAAACCTCACAACCCCTTCATTGGTGCCACTTTAAGGAACACATGGTTCCCCACATCGAACTTCAAGTCCTTTCTTCTTGAATTAGCGTAGCTCTTCTGCCTACTTTGAGTAGTTTGCATTCTCGCTCGAATCTTTTGTATCGCCTCATTTGTAACTTGGACTAACTCAGGGCCCAATAACTAGCATTCTGCAACCTCATCCCAGTAAACGGGAGTTCTGCACCTCTTTCCGTACAATGCCTCAAACGACGCCATACCTATGGTCGCTTGGTAACTGTTATTATAAGCGAATCCCATCAAATGCAGATGAGCATCCCAACTGCCTGGGAAGTCGAGAGTGTAGGCTCGTAGCCTGTTTTCCAACACCTGGTTAAGGCGTTCCGTCTGATTGTCTATTTGAGGGTGGAACGAGGTATTGAAATTTAACTGAGTGCCTAGCGCTTTCTGCAAGCTCCTCCATAACTTAGAAGTGAAACGAGGATCTCTATATGAAACAATGTTAGCAGGAACTTCGTGCAACCTGACTATCTCCTCCATGTACAACTATGCCCATTTATCTATGGAATAAGTAGGCTTCCCTGATAAGAAGTGTGTCGACTTAGTCAACCTGTCGACCACAACACAAACCACGGTAAACCCCTTCAAGGTCTTGGGTAGACCTACTACAAAATCCATAGAAATTTCGTCCCATTTCCACTGCGGAACGTCCAACAGTTGGAAAAGACCCGCTGGCCTTTGTCTTGGCGCTTTCACTTGTTGGCAAACCAAACATCTACTGACATAATCCGCTGCATCCCGCTTCATATTCTGCCACCAGAAAAGTTGCTTCAAATTCCGGTACATTTTAGTACTACCTGGATGCATAGAAAATGGTGAATTGTGACCCTCTGCTAAAATCTCGTTTCTGAGTCCCCCAACGTCGGGGACACACAAACGTCCCTGAAATAACAGTCCTCCGTCTGAGGACAAGGAAAACTCTTGTTCCTGCTCTAAACTCACCCGACGGAACTTCTCCAAAAGCCAAGAATTTGTCGGTTGAGAAGTTATGATACGTTGTCTCAAGGTTTGTTGAACTGTCAACCAGGCCAAACGTGCAGTTGTTTCGCCCAACAAAACTGTAATTTTTGCACGCTTAAACTCTGACTGCAACTTAACCTGATCAGTGACTTGAGATGAGGAATGAACTGACTTCCTACTAAGGGCATCTGCAACTACGTTTGCTTTACCTGGGTGGTACAGGATCTCAACGTCGTAGTCCTTCAAAAATTCTAACCACCCGCGTTGCCTCATATTCAGTTCTTTCTCAGTAAATAAGTACTTTAGGCTCTTGTGGTCAGTAAAAATTTGGATTTTTTCTCCATACAGGTAATGCTTCCATATTTTAAGTGCGAACACTACGGCTGCCAACTCCAAATCGTGGGTTGGATAATTCCTCTCATGAGTCTTCAAATGGCGAGACGCATAAGCTATCACCTTCCCATGCTGCATCAGGACACAACCCAAACCTTTTCCTGAGGCATCACGTTAGATCACGTAGCCTTTAGTACCATCTGACACTGCAAGGATCGGTGCTGTAACTAGGCTCTGCTTGAGCTTCTAGAAACTTTCCTCACAGGCATCATCCCAAACAAACGTGGTACCTTTCCTGGTCAACTGTGTTAAGGGCATTGCTATCGTGGAGAAATCTTGCACAAAGCATCTATAATAACCTGCAAGTCCAAGATAACTACGTACCTCTGTAACCGTAGACGGACGAGACCATTGCATAACTGTATCAACCTTAGCAGGATCTAAAGAGATTCCTGCCTTGGACACCACGTGCCCCAAAAATGACACCTGACGAAGCCAAAACTCGCACTTCGAGAACTTTGCAAACAACTTGTGTTCTCGCAAGGTCTCTAAAACCCTTTGAAGGTGTCCTCTGTGTTCCTCTTTGGACCTTGAATAAACCAGGATATCGTCTATAAATACTATAACAAACATATCTAGGAATTCCTTGAATACTCGGTTCATAAGGTTCATGAAAACTGCAGGCGCATTGGTCAATCCAAACGACATCACAGTGAACTTGTAATGTCCATAACGCGACCTGAAGGCAGACTTGGGAATATCTTCCTCTCTGATTCTCAACTGGTGGTAACCCGACCTGAGATCAATCTTTGAGAAAACAGAAGCTCCTCACAACTGATCAAGAAGGTCATCTATCTGGGGAAGAGGGTACCGGTTCTTGACTGTGACCTTATTCAGTTCCCTATAGTCTATGCACAAACGCATGGACCAATCTTTTTTCTTAATGAACAACACAGGTGCTCTCCATGGGGAAACACTAGGGCGTATAAACCCTTATCTAACAAGTCCTGGAGCTGTAATTTAAGTTCCTTTAACTCGGTTGGCGCCATTCTGTATTGAGCCTTAGAAATAGGTGTTGTCCCCGGCTCATGCTCAATGTTGAAATTGATGGAGATCTGATCTCCTTGAGCAGCGGAAACGTGTTTGGGATCGTTAATTACTTGATTGTTTTGCTTAAAAAAACAAGAACCAATACATTGACAAAAAAAACAGAACAAGCATTAAATTCTAATCCAATTAGGCATGGATTAATTGCATACAAACATACATAGAGTTTAACAATTAAACTAAAAAGGGATAAAGAAGTTACCTTTGTAGATTCACAACCACTCCTTGCTCCAAGCAAATTCCAGTAGTTCAAGAACTTCCAAAAGTTCTCTGTTTTCTTCCAGCAACAGGACACCACCAAACAGTGAGCACCTTCTATATCTCTGAGTTCTTAAATCTTCCTTGGTGGGAAGGTTTCCAACAATTGGAAGAAGAAGGGAATTTGAGAGTGAGAGATAGAGAGAGCAATTCTCCAAATGTCAGTCTCGTGCGATTGCTCGATCAATTCCTTCTTCTACCAGAGAAGAAGGATTCAGTGGGTAACTCCCCACTTCCCTATCGAGAGGGAGATGGGGAGTGGTGGGAACGTGTCCTCTTGACACGTTCCCATTTAATATTATATTAATATTTAATTAATAATTAAATACATTAAATTAAATCATATTTAATTCATATATAATATTAAATAAATGATTAAATCCCATTTAATCATTTTACCCTTTATCCTATAGTTTAATGTATAATGTACATCTTATGCACATTAAATTATAACCTATAGTTTTCAAATATGAATCACATTCACATTTGAATTTGATATTTAAACTCTTTCAAGTATTCAATTCTCTCAAGTAATTTAATATGAATCATATTCACATTAAATTTATAATATATAGTTCCAAAACTATATATTATATCGTATCCATATACATTAAATATATTCCCTAATGAATTTGAACATTTCAAATTCAAATGATCTAAGAACCCTTTACGAGCTAGAAGGTGGACCTAATGGACCTACAGATCAGAAGCTCCAACGATACAAGATTGCTCGATTAATCTCATTAACCTCCCAATCAACATTCGTTAACATGCGAAACACTCCACTAAAGTCCCACAAATTGCACTCTTCTCACTGCGAGATATATTGCCGTGTCCATGGATATTGACCAATAACAACAAGTCAATCCTTCACGAATGTTCGTAACACCAAACTAGGTCAAATTACCGTTTTACCACTGGGTTACATCTTGTGCCTTAAGTACTAGTGCTCCTCTAATGAACAATTTGTTTGTGGTCCTACCAACAAACAGAGTCCCTCTTGGGCCAATGAGAGGGTCGGACCCTTTGTTCAAGTCCCGAGACACCACTTAAGGGAACATTCCTTTACTTACCCTAGTAGAGGCGGGAAGGAGTGAATTCCGTCTTGCTAAGTTAAGTTCCCACCGCTCACTCGGTCTTGTCCCCAAGAAGGTAGGCATATTGAGTCGGCGAATCGCCACTCTCACCCATACTAGTCAAAGGACAATCCCTCGCGAACAGGAGTTCAGAACTCGCTTTCGAGATTGAGATCAAGTTGCCTAGGTCATCCTAGTGAAATAAAAACCTAACTAGTCAACTGAGTTCTGACTAGAGGTTACTATTTCGTGGTCCTCGGTCTTATGTAATCTCATTACATAGGATATTCCCACTCACATGTCATCTACACGAACACGTTAGGATCACGGTGTTTGTATCAAATACAAAGTGGGCCACATCCATAGTTTTACTGTAAGTAAGGTACCCAAACCTTATCCCCAACTATAGACCCTTTAGGTCAGTATCTCGAACCGAGATCCTTTTTATGTACATTACATTCGGTTAAAGATTCATTTAATGACCTTGGATGTTTAGTTTATTGGATTTAGGGTTTAAATGAAGGCAAACTCGTAGATAACGAACAATAACACTTTATTGAAATAATAACACTTTATTACATTAATTAGAACATGATTACAAACTACGAGTTTTAGGGCATAAATCCCAACAGAAATCCACTTCCCTCACAGGCGGTAATCCCAAAAGATCATCAGGAAAGACGTCTGGAAACTTGCTTACTACGGGCACCGAGGACAGTGGATCCTCAACGTGTCCCAAGTCAACCACGCTAGCCAACACGCCCCATGCTCCTTGGTGGATCAACTTTCTTGCCTTGAGTGCGGACACCACCCTGGGGTGTGACCCCACTCCTGCTCCCTTGAACCGGTAGCTCTTCTGACAGGGTGGTGTAAACACCACTTCCTTATGGTAACAATTTATACTAGCATGATTTCGTGCTAACCAACCATGCCTAATATAACATCGAATTCGGTCATGTCCAGGACTATCAAATTCACCTCCAGCTCGTGGCTCGAGACCGACAACTTACATGCTTTGACTTTTTCAGTGGCATACAAACTCACCCTCGTAGGGGTGGCAATAGATAAAATAACAGCCAAAGGTTATAACTCTAACTTAGTTTGGCTCACAAAAGATGCAGAAATGAAAGAATGAGTAGACCTTAAATCAAACAATACAAAAACGAGATGCCCAAGTATCGGGAGTGTAGCTGTAACTGCAGAGTCGGAGTTGCTGGCATCTCGGCTCGTGCTTGCATAAGCCCTTCCGGGTTGAATCCCTGGTTTCGATGGCCCCACAACACTAGAGCCCTGAGGGTGACTGTCACTCGCCTTGTTTAGGCAATTCCCAGAGAAATGCCCCTTCTGACCACATCTGAAACAGGCTCTTGTTCGGGCTAAGCACTTGCCCCAGTGAGATCCTCCACAGTTGTTGCAACGGGGTTTGTCCCCATCGTTGCCTCCTTGTCTCCCTGTCTGATGTCTCTGCCCCGTGGCTGGACGAAATCTACCTGTCCCCTGGGATTTTTGTTGGGGGCGGTGAGAACTCGAGCTAGTCTGGTTCCATTTCCTCTTCTGACCTGAGGAGGGTTGACTTCGGTCACTGTTCACCTGTTGATCTCCTTGCTGTTGGCCGCCTATAAACTCGGCGACTCTAACTGCTGCAGCATAATCAGAAGGCTCCAAGGCTTGCACTATGCCCCTGACATTAGCATCCAAGCCCATAACAAAACGTTCAATCTTCATGGTTTTTGTACTTATTAGTTCGGGAGCGAAACGTGACAGTCGCGAAAATTCTCGCTCATAACTTTCCACAGATCGCTTGTTCTGGCGAAGCTGTAAGAATTCCTCTTGCTTCCTGTTGATAACTCGCCATAGGAGAGTTATTTTACTAGAATTTTAGTGCTTAATCAACTTGAATTGCATAGAATTCATTGAGCTTCATGTTATTTTATCCCTAAAATTATGAATGTTAGTTGAAAATCTTGAATTTAAGCATTAGGTTCTAAAAGAATTAATTTTGATGATTTTGTGCTTTAATTTGGAGAAATTAGCTAACAAGTAATTAAAGACCGCAATTTGAGATTTTTCTTAACTTTTACATATTTAGTTTGATTTATGATTGATAATGATATACGAGGAATTTTCTCGTAATGCGGGAGATGTGTAAAGAAAAAATTACAAAAACCCATAAGGGCATTTTAGACATTTTATCCGAAGGGCAAAATGGTCTTTATACCCTAAATGGCGTGTTTGTAATTATCAAACTAGGGCAACATCTTCTTGTGATAAAAAGGAAAAAAGAGAGAGAGGAGGCGGGCGCTTTTGCGAGAGGAGAGTGCTTGTGTTTGCTTGAAGCAATCGCGGAAGAAGTTAGGGTGTTGCTACAAAGAAGGCCGAGAGACGAACGAGAGGAGCGGTGAGAACACGGTGGGTGCCGTCGATTCTTTGAAGCAATTGTGAGGGAGATCGAGGTTCGGCGTTTTGCTCACAGCAAAGCCGAGGAGGGAAAAAACGGTGGAGGCATCGAGAGAGCCAACCTACCTCCTTGCTTGAAGCAATCGGAAGAAGGCACGAAAAATATTGTTTGTAGCAATTGCGGGGGCGACATCGGAAGAAGCGAGACCCATCGATTGCTTGAAGCAATCGCGAAGGAGGGACAGAGGAGCGTTGTTGTGCGCGTAGAGTGCGAGGAATCGCCCAACTTTCTTCAAGCATTCGCGCGCATTGGTGAGTATCGGCCAAGTATTGCTTTGAAGCATTTGTGCGCCTTTGTGTTCTTGTGAGGAGTCACCCGATTATTGCCAAGCAATTTCCGAGTCACCCGACTATTGCCAAGCAATCACGTGGTAAGTCGTGAAGAGCAAAACCCGATAAAGCCATTTCTTTGAAGCAATTTGGCGGATCGATGTTGAGGTCAATCGAGGCGCTTTCTTTGAAGCAAAGTACCTGCCAGTAGACCAAAGTTGAGGTGCTTTGCTAGGCTATTGTGAAAGCAAAAACAAACAAGCTACCATTTGTGTAACTATTCCTTACTTTGAAGTGCTATTGCTTATTATTCTTGCAAATTTGACATCGTTTTGTTGAGTTGTTTTACACCGATTAGAAGTCAAAATTGCTCACCGTTTAGACAAATTGTGTGGTCGTTTTGTGTTGTTCTCTTGATATAAATCTCTTGATTAGTGAAAGCATGCTTGAACTTAAATATGTGTAATTTGACTCAATCATGAGCTAAATTCTCCTAGGCACGTTAAGTTGTTCTTCAATGTATAAATTGTAATAAATTAATGGTTGATGTCATAGTTGAATTTATGAGATTTTAATGTTTACAACGATGCATGAGGTTAAAATTTGGCCACTTTAACTTCTCTTTAAATTCATGAACTTGGAAAAGCTAGTGAATTAGGAAATTAAAATTTCATTCTAGGATCTTGAGTTAATTAGGGATAATTAACCCACCCGAAACCTTGAAATCATGAGCGTAATTTAGGTCTCAATTGGGAAATTGTTGGTCTTAAAATTTAGTGATTTTGGAAAAATTCACTTGATCACGTGTGAAGGTAAATTCAAGGCATCAACCACACATTTGTTAATCTAATTATACATGGAACTTCAACTTAACCTAGCCTATCTCTTAATCTAAAAGCCCCGCTTTTCTCTCGTTTAGTTTATGTTTAATGTTTTCACATATTTTGATTTATTGCATTAGTCTTAATTATATTTAACTCATTCAAACAACAAAACAATCGAATTCCTATTTTTGCATTCATTTATTCCTAACAAAAACTTGCATGCCCATGCATTGCACCAAAAATAAATAGGAGACAAATTTCTAGGACACTCATTGATTTAGATTCTACTAGTCCTCGTGGGATCGATACTTTTCTTATCACTTGTCGTGACCCGACTGTATACTTGCACGTCAAAGGAGAATCAGAGTCTCATCCTAGTTGCATTAGTTTAGGACACCTGACATTTTTCTGCATCACCTGTAACGGGCTGCCACAGGGTAAAATTTCCGCCAGAAAGCCTCCCTAAACTGGGCCCACGTCACGAGACCTCCTTCATTGCCCACGGTTCTCTAGGCTGACTCCCACAACATGAGCGCGTCATCTCTCAGCATGAAGGCGACACAAGACACCCTGTACTCCTCAGGGCAATTCATGAGTTGAAAGATATTCTCTATCGACGACAACCACAGTTCTGCCACTGTGGGATCCCCAGAAGACCCATCGAATGGTTGGGGGTCGTACTTCCTGAAATCCTTCAGGTACCGAGCTTCCACTGTCGCATTCACTTGTCCCTGGCCCATCTGAGCTAACTGAGATGTCACAACAATTTGTATCATTGCTTGCATAGTCTCCAACATCGTAGGCATCGCGGGGTTGGCTTGTCCCATAGCCGACGCGACTGGAGGGATGTTTCCTTGGTTATTTTGTGGAGCTTGTGGTGGATCCGACACAAGCGGGGGAACCTCTTCCTGCCTCACGGGCAGTTCTAGGGGCGGGCTCGTTACTCCGACCCTTCGCCCCCTGCCTCGACCCCTGCCTCGTCCTCTTCCTCTAGGTGGCATCAGTACTACATCATAGCGATATAGACTCAGCTTTCAACATAGGCAGTTAAACAAAGAGTACATGAATACTTTCCTAGCATAACTCATACATGCACATGCCTGCATACAACATTCTAGCCTTAAAAAAAGTATTTTTTTTTTAAATAAGGATCTTGGAGCAAACCTGGCAATGACTAGGAGTTGCTACTAGCCATGGAATTTTCGTTACCTATAATCGAGTAAGTCTACAGAACCATGACCTTGGGCTCTGATACCAACTGTAAAAACCCTAAGTCGTATGACCTCTTCCTAGAGTCTTTACTTAACATGCATGGCTTGAGGCCTCTAGTTTTTAAAACAAAAGTCTGTGGAAACTGAAGGAAAGCGAAACAGTTATTTTATTGGGATCCCAAAATAACAGCGAAAACAAGGTTATTTCAAAAAAATCAAACTTAGTCTGGTCTCCCTAAACTCTTTTAAAAGAGTAGAACATCAAATAATGAAATTCTAGAAAAAACAGAAATAAATGTAAAATTGAAACGTGAAATGCAGAATTTGCTTCTCATCCCCTGGCCAATGTAGCGCTCCTCGTCATTCGACCAGCTTGCCCTTGCCCTTACCTGAAAACATTTTCTTTTAAGAAAGGGTGAGTATTACATACATAACACTCAGTAAGAGACCCCACAGCCAAGATTTCAAAGAAAACATGTTGTCAGCAGATCTTAACTTTAAGTAGGACCCATAAACAATAAAACACATTTCGTGGCTTTTCTCTTCAGCTATTTGTTGGAAATTGAACTTCCTGGTCCATGGCCTCTAGTTTGGGTCGACCCTAAATCATTTATGACTTACATAACATTAAAACATGCATATAATTAGATATTGGAAGTTTAGTTTCCACGACCTTCGTAAATATTTTCATTTGTAAATAAATTTCTCTTCGACCTCTAGTGGACAACTAATCTCTCCCAGAACATGGCTTCTAGTGTGGGTCGACTCCAAGAATGAAGGGAATCGAATCCCGAAGCGGAAGCGATTGTTAATCACGCGTTCTCAATTTAGTTACTACGATTACATTCAAGAACGAAACAACCTAGTTAAACATATAAACATAATATGGACAGCAAGATATATTACCTTTGAAGAACCTTTCTTCAAGTGCTCCTTCTCCTACTGCTACAATCTCAGCAACACGAACCAACAGATTACGAACACTACCACCGGATCTTCTACGTTGTTCTCTAGGTGAGGGAGGAAGGTGGGTTCCCTTTAGGTGAGATGTGGTGTTGTGGGAGAGAGAGATAGTGTTTTTGGAACCTTTCCAATAACACAACCAAATGGCACACAATGTATTAACCTAGTTGCATCTTATGCAACCATATACATAAAGAAATAGGATGGAAATGACCATCCTACCCTTCCTTTATTCTCTCATTAGTATATGATTTATATGTGAATCTAATTCACATTAAAACTATATATTATATCAATTATATCATATATAATTGATATAACACCTCATGTATGAAATTGAGCACTTCAATTTCATTCCTAACTTTATACCCTCAATATTACCATGTTGAGCCAATAGAGCAACCTAATGGAACTACAGTTCATGAGCTCTAATGATATGAGGTTAACTGATCAAACTCTTTGATCCAGTTAATCAATATTCATTAACTACAAGTCACTCCACTATAGACTTGTAGCTGCACTCTCCTCACTGTAGATAATATTGTGTCCACTAATATAGTCATTACCTATGAGTCGACCCTTCACTGGTTGTTCGTGATCACAGCTGGGTCAAATTATCGTTTTACCCCTGTGATTACCTCTTTGTTCCTTAAGCACCACTGATCCTCTAATGAACAACAAGTCTAAGATCCTACCATAGACTCATACCCTCATAGAAGGCGGGGACCCATTGTTCAAGACCTGGAGTCAGTTCTTAAGCGAACAACCTATCTAATTCCTTAGTGTAGGAATAAGTGAATTCCATCTTGCACAATTAAGTTCCCAGCTACCTACGAGGTTCTGTCCCTGAGAAGGTTGGCTTATTGAGTCGGCTACAGGGCACTCTAACCTATACTAGTCTAAGGACAAACCCCTATAAGCAGGAGTTCTTAACTTGCTCAGGATTCAGGTCGAGTCACTAATGACCATCTATAAATTACTAGTCTTATCTTGTTAACGATGTTACACTGATTAGACTAATAATTTGCAGTCCGGTCTTGTATGAACTCTTCATACAGGATGCCGCCACTCACATGTCAACTACATGAATGAGTTGGATTACCTCATTTGTACTAATTACAAAGTGGGCCGCATCCATGGTGTTACCAGAATGAGGTTTCCAACCTTATTCTTATAACATAGACCATTTAGGTTATATTCTTGAACTCAATCCAAATAGTGTCCACTACACTGATGTTCAAGATATACATATTATCAAGATATATGTTACAACCTTGGAGCTTAGTTTATTGGATTTATAAAGTAAGACTGTAATTTTATCAAAACAAATAACTCTTTATTTCTTTGATCAAAATTACACAAGTTTTAGGGCATAAATCCCAACAATCTCCCACTTGACCTAAAGCTTGTGGAGTACTATAACATTACAGTAATGTAAATACAATAAACTAGGACATTTAAACCCTTTGTACAAAATACTCCCACTTGCCCTAGTTGGGGAAGACTTGTAAACCTAGACCTTCTAGGTGACTCTCAAATACTTTAGCCGTGAGAGCCTTTGTAAAAGGATCAGCAACGTTGTGCTCTGAGGCTATCTTCGTGACAATCACATCTCTTCGTGTCTCTTCTTTGGAACAACTTCCAAATTTAGTACAAATTTCCTTAATCAAACGACCTCTTTAGCTGCTTCACAAGCTGCTACATATTCAACCTCCATGGTGGGATCTGCGATGCATCCTTGCTTGACGCTTCGCCATACTACAACTCATCCGTTAAGAGTAAATGATGACCCTGATGTAGATTTCTGAAAATCTTTATCAGTCTGAAAGTCAGAATCCGTGTATCCTGTAAGGATCAAATCCTTAGCCCCATACACAAACATGTAGTTCCTTGTTCTCCGAAGATACTTAAGGATTGTTTTAACCGTTGTCCAGTGTTCAAGTCCTGGATTGGATTGATACCTACTAACCACTCCAACTGCAAAACAGATGTCAGACCTAGTACACAACATGGCGTACATCAGGCTCCCAACATCTGATGCATAAGGAATCCATCTCATATCCTCAACTCCTTGAGGTGTCTTAGGACACTATTCCTTAGACAAATGAACTCCATGTCTAAGAGGCAACAAGCCCTTTTTGGAGTCTTGCATCTTAAACCTTGACAACACTTTGTCTATGTAAGATGCTTGAGACAAGGCTAGTGTTTTATTCTTGCGGTTCCGGACAATCTGCATCCCAAGAACAAACTGTGCATCACTGATAACTCACCATAAGTGAGTTATTTTACTAGAATTTCAGTGTTTAATCCACTTGAATTGCATTTAATTTAGTGATCCTCATGTTATTTTATCCCTAAATTATGTGTGTTAGCTCTAAAATCTTGAATTTAAGCATTAGGTTAAAAAAGAATTAATTTTGATGTTTTTGTGCTTTAATTTATGAAATTTAGGAAAATAAGCTAACGGTTGATTAAAGACCGAAATTTGAGATTTTTCTTAACTCCAAAAATCCTCGCGTATTTAGTTTCTTTTATAATTGACTTTATAAATTTATTTGGGATTTTTCTGTGTGCAGGAGATGTTTAAAAATTACAAGAGTCCTTAAGGGCATTTTAGACACGGGTAAGATGGTCTTTTTACCCTTAAGGGTATTTTTGTAATGTATGGAATTAGGGCAACACCATCTTGTATAAGAAGGCTAGGGTTTACAGGTGAAAGGGGGCAGAGGATTGGCGACAAGAGAAAGAGACCGAGGAGAGAAAGAGAACCGAGCGATTGCTACAAAGAAATGTGTGCATTGGAGAGACAAATCATGAAGGTGTATTTGTTTGTAGCAATCGTATGGTCCATCCATTGCTGAAGCAATCGTGGTTGGTGTGGTGAGAATTGCTACAGCAAAGCCAAGAGAAGATTCGTGAAGGGCTTCGATTTGCTGAAGCATTTGGAGGACAGAGGCACTTCGATTTGCTGTAGCAATTTTGAGGGGCGGCATCGAGAGAGCTGACCCATCAATTTGCTGAAGCAATTGTGAAGGAAGGTCAAAGGAGCGATTTGCTGAAGCAATATGCATGAGGTTGCTTGGAGAGGTTCTGATTGCCAAGAGTTGCCAAGCAATCATTGGAAGAAAAATGATTTGCCGAGAGGTTTCTTTGAAGCAATCGTGTGAAAGGACCCGCCGTTGGGAGTTGTCGAGATTCTGCCAAGCAATCACGTGAGACTATTTGCAGCTTGTGTTGCTCGCCGCTTCTTTGAAGCAATTAGTGGATCCAAGGGGTTGTTGCTGCTGTTGCTTGCCTTTGCTGAAGCAATTGGTTGCACCGCTTTGAAAACCAACCCAAGGGCTTTCTTTGAAGCAAAGTGCCTCTATCTGCACCATCGGCAGAGGCCCGCATCTAGGCAATTGTTGTAGCAAAACAAGGCCACTTGCTGTGTAAATTGTTCCCTTTCTTTTAATGTTTTTGCCGATTATTTTTGCCAATTATCACTGCTTTTGTTGGGTTGTTTATACACTAATTAGAGGTTAATTTGCTCACTATTCTAAGCAGTTTGTTTGGTTGTTTTGGGTTATTTTTATATGTGAACTTCTTTATTAGTGAAAACATGTTCAATTTAAAGATGTGTGATTTGATTCCTATCATGAACTAAATTATCTTAGGCAAGGGTTAGGTTGTTTTAATGTAATTTTTGATTAAATTTATGGGTGATGCCATTGATTGAATTTATGAAATTTTATTGAATTTAATGTTGCATGAGAATTAAAATTGGCCTTTTTAACTTCTCTATAATTCATAAACTTGGGAAAATTAATGAATTAGAAAACTAAAATTTCATTCTAGGATTATTGAGTTGATTAGGGATAATTAACCCACCTAGAACCTAAAATCATGGGCATAATTTAGATCACAATTGGGAAATTGTAGGTTTTAAAACTTAGTGATTTTGGAAAGAGTCATTTGAATGCATGTGTAGGTAAATTCAAGGCATCACTTAAAAATTTATTCCAATAGAAAATTAGAACTCTAACCTAACCCAAGCCTATTTTTTTCATTACAAATCTCATCTCTTGAATCTGCCCTCTTGTTTGCATTGTCCTCTTCCCGCATTTAAATTCAGTTATTTTCTTTTGTCTTATCTTATCTTTTTTACTTATAAATTTATTTATTTACAAGAATAATTTGCACACTCATGCATTACACTAAAATAAGGAAAATTTGCTAGGACACTCATTCATTTAGGGTCTAGCTAGTCCTCGTGGGATCGATACTTTAACTTATCACTTGTTGCACTCGACCGTGTATACTTGCACGACGTAGAAGTATCTGAGTCTTATTCTAATTTGCATTAGTTTAGGGCACCCAATATTTTCGCATCAATCACCCAAATCTTTCATTTGGAATTGCGTAGCTAGCCAATCCTTAATGTTAGTAAGATAACCTACATAATTCCCAATGAGTAGGATATCATCCACATAGAGAATTAGAAATGCGACAGAACTATTGATGATTTTCTTGTAGACACAAGGTTCATCATCATTCTGGTCAAAACCATAAGATTTGATTGCCTCATCAAATCTTATATTCTAGGACCTTGAGGCTTGTTTCAGTCCATAAATTGACCTTTTAAGCCTGCAAACCTTTTGCTCTTGTCCTGGTTCAATGAACCCTTTGAGTTGGTCCATGTAGATGTTTTCCTCAAGATTGCCATTCAAAAAGGCTGTCTTGACATCCATTTGCCATACCTCATTGTCATAATATGTGGCAATGACAAGTAGGATACGAATAGACTTTACCATAGTAACAGGTGAAAAGGTCTCCTCATAGTCAACCCCTTCTACCTGGGTATAACCCTTTGCTACTAGTCTAGCTTTAAAGGTTTGCACCTTCCCATCTACACCACGCTTTCTCTTGTAGATCCACTTACAACCTATAGGTTTTACCTCATTAGGCTTATCTACAAGATCCCAAACAGAATTGAAGTACATAGACTCCATTTCTTGGTCCATGGCTATGACCCATTTGTCTTTATCTTTGTCAACCATCGCTTGATTATAAGTCAATGGAACCTCGTAGTTGTCATCTGGTATAACAACTTGGGTTTCAGATAAACCCATGTAACGGTCAGGTTATGTTATAACCCTCCCACTACGTCGAGGCATACTCAACTCTTGAGATGGACTGTCTTGACTAGACAAGCTAGTATCAACAACTCTTGTTGACGTACTAGTGTTAATAGCAACCTTTGCTATTGTTCCGTCTAACTCACTCAACACTACTTTATGGTTTGTGGTCCCTTATGTGGTCCTCCTCTAAGAAAATGGCATTTGTCGAAACAAAAACCTTATCTTCCTTAGGATCATAAAATAAGTCACCTCTTGTTTCTTTTGGGTAGCCTACGAATAGACACATTTTTGAACGTGAATCCAACTTCTTTGGATTTGTCACAAGCACATGTGCTGGACAATCCCAAATTCTGAAATGACATAAACTACTTTTACGTCCTTTCCAGAGTTCAAAAGATGTTTCAGAAACACTTTTTGAGGGCACATTATTCAAAATGTATATTGTAGTCTCCACTACGTAACCCCAAAATGAACTAGGGAGATGAGCATAGCTCATCATTGATCGAACCATGCCCAAGAAGGTTCTATTTCTCCTTTCCGATACACCGTTTTGCTGTGGTGTACCGGGAGCTGAGAGTTGGGTTGTAATTCCATGTTCTATCATATAGTTTTGAAATTTTAAATCCATGTACTCTCCACCTCGATCCGATCGAAGTGTTTTAATAGTTTTACCTAATTGATTTTCAACCTCAGTGTTGAATTCCTTGAACTTTTCAAGTGCTTCAGACTTGTGGTGCATTAGGTAAATATGCCCAAATCTAGAATAATCATCTATAAAAGAGAAGAAATATTCATGTCCTCCCCTGACTTTAACATTCATCGGACCACAAAGGTCTGAATGTATAAGCTCAAGAGGGTCTTTGGCTCTATAACCTTTTTCCACTAAAAGGTCTTTTAGTTATTTTGCCTTCTATGCAGGATTCACATACAGGTAAAGTATTTTCTTCTAACTCATTTAGAAGTCAATTCTTTACCAATCTCTCAATCCTATTGAGATTAATGTGACCCAATCTTAGATGCCAAAGATGAGCATTTTCTTTAGGAGAAATTTTACGTTTCTTAGTTTGTGCGTTTGCAGTTTTAAATAATTCAGTGTTCAAAACAATTTTGACTGAATTAGGCCTTAAAACATACAACCCATTTTCTAATGAAGCTGAACATATTTCCACACCTTTCTTCAAAATAAACACTTTATTCATTGAGAAAGAAAAAGAAATACATTGTTCTATGAGGCAAGAAATTGAAATAAGGTTTCTAGTAAACCCTGGTATCACTAATATATTGTCCAACAACATATATTTCTTGCCAAAATAAAGCTTCATCGTGCCTATTGCTACAGTTGAGACGACTTCTCCGTTTCCAACTCGGAGTGTTATCTCACCTTTCTGTAGCTGTTGTCAGGAATCAATTCCCTGATAAGAAGAGCAAACATGATTAGTGGCCCCTGAATCAAGTATCCAAGCAGTTTTATCATTATCCACTAAACAAGCTTCTAGGCAAAGTAAATCATATTTACCTTCCTTCTTCTTTTCTGCAATGTACTTCGGACAGTTTCGTTTCCAATGCCCGTCTTCGTTGCAGTGAAAACACTTTCCTTTATCAGCAACTTCTTTGACTTTTTTGCCCTTATGGGCGGCAGCTCTGTCAGCTTGTTTCCCTTTACCAACCTTCTTCACGTTCTTGTTCTTCCCTTTCAGGTTAGAAGAAGATGAAGCCATCGTTTTTGTCCCGCAGGTCGAACCTCGTGATAATCTAGCATCGCAACATTTACCTCACCTTTCGATCTCTGAATTTTCATCAAAGATTGAAAGATCTGGAGTTCATTCAGAAGGGAGGTAAGGTTAAAAGTAAGCTTGTTCATAACAATATTACTTCTAAATCAGAGGGAAACTATCCGGAAGGGTTTCGAATGAAGTCGACTGCTCGACTCATCGATGGAAGCACCATTCGACTCCGCGATGTTAAAGTGCACAATCATATCCAGGACATGATCCCGAACAAGATGTACCCTCTGGCATCATTGAGTTAAATATGTACTTTAGGGCATTGTGCTGGGCCTGTGTGGACTGTTGTCCAAACATACCTTGCACATAATCCATGATTTCCTTGGCGGTTATCATGCCCTCATGCTTCTTGGCTAATATGTCAGACATACTTGCCAGTATGTAGACCTTGGCCTTATCATTGGCCTTGATCCATCAATCATATGCATCACGAACATTTCGTGACGCATTCGAGCCTGACACCTGAGGACACTCCTCAGTTAGCACAAACTTCAGATCATCCACTACCAATATAGTGTTGAGTTTGTTTTTTCAAGTCATCATATTCTCTCCGGTTAACTTTTCCGCACCCAATAAGGAAATAATAGAGCTAGACATTTTTGCTGAAAAATTTACAAACGAACTTCTATGAGTTTCTTGCTATAACTCTAATCCAATCATGTTTTAGCTAATTATCAAATGATTCCTAGGCCATTTATAATTTGCAATGATACTCCAAAGGTTTATAATGTATGACAACGAAGGGTAATAAAAAACACTCCTCCTCTGGATCAAGACACTCTTGACCAAAACCTAATGCTAGAATAACTCTTATTCCTATAGGCTTTAGTTACCATTTTTCGGTCAGGATACATACACAACTTACCCCGTGAGTGTAACCCTCTGTCTTTAGATCCAAAGTCTCCATCCAATAAAATCCACCGAAGTGAGGACTAGATTGAAAAATAGACTAAGGAAATCTTTATCCATTTTGGGTGTCTACTGTGTTCGATCCCCTATGATCAAGCCCACCGAAGGGATTGTCTGGTCCAGGCCAAACTAGTTGGCTGACCATAGTGGTCTAACGGTGTAAACCGACAAAAGAGACCGTAGGTTTTGTTTTTCACTAAACCTGCTCCCACTCACTATAAGTACCCTCTCCATTCACCTTGATATTGACTCAAACAAATAACATCCGAAGGGAGACGCTCCCGTTTGCGCCGCGAGGCCAAGTATGAGTCTCACGATGTGAATTTCCTGGAGATAACGTAGGTGGAAAAATATGTATCATTTACACTTTTCCTCCCACTGGATACTTTAAAGTTATAGGAATCTTACTTAGGCTAAAACCCGGCTAATGGTTTTACCTAATTCTATCAATATAACTCTTATATCGATAATCAATATAACTCTTATATTGATTTTATCTTAAGTTTGTTAATATAACTCTTTATATTAAACCTAGGATTTCTAGTTTATTAACCCCTTAATAAACTCATTGACGCATATCTGATAAATTTATAAACTCTCTGATAAAATTTCACTCCCAGGTCAGTTCCTAGGTAGGGGTGTTCCGTTTCCGTCAGCTTAAATACCTCAGCCTAGACATAACCTTCCTTAGATAGAGTTCCTCTTTTAATCATAGCTTATAAATCACTTAGTTCCTAATTCTAATCTAATTAGAACTAGATAACCTAAGGTCTATTATTTCAAAATTTTAAACATTTTAAAACTAATAATTAACCTTAGGTGACATGCATACTATGTTATAGTGCTTGATCATTCATCACATGAATAATAAGACATTCATAGCATAATCATCTCATGATATATAATGCATGTCAATGCTGTCCATAAATTAATATAACAACTTTATATTAATTAATCATGCAAACTATATAATATAACTCTTTATATTATAAATGATGCATGAAAATGCTTAACCTAAGTTGGGATTTCTAAAATAAAAGCATACATTATGCATGGCAATAATTACACAACAATTGCATAATTTAAATAGCAAAATTAGACCAATTTTGGTACCCTAAAATTAATTTTAATTAATATAATCAAGTTATATTAATTAAAACTAATTAAATAAATACATTAAATATAAAACGTTTTTATAATTAAAATATATAAAAAAACATTTTCTCCCGTTGAAGCTCGCTGAAACGCCTTCGGCGTTGCAATGCTGTAAGTTGTCCGTTTCTGTCCGTTGGAGCGCGTTGCGAAACGCCTTCGGCGTTGCAACACTGAAGGCCGCGTTGCAACGCTGCCTCTAATGCACACCTCCTTCTGCAAGAGGAGCGTTGCAACGCCAATGAACAACGTTGCAACGCTGAACACAGACAACATGTGGAATCTCCTATTCCTTTCTCGTTTTCGCTCCGATCTTCTCAGCAACCACCTTGCCTCTGTCAACACGCACTTACAGACTCGATTTACAATTAAAATTGTTCAAAACACCGGGCCCTTACATTGAACGATTCAATGAAAATTTTAAATCTAAGTGCCAAAATCGAAAACATCTAATTTGCAAACCGTTTATACATCTCATGCAAAACAGTAAATCCCACCTCGTTCTTGAAAAATCCAGAACGTAAATCAAGAACGCAATTGGGCTCTGATACCAATTGAAGGGAATCGAATCCCGTAGCGGAAGCGATTGTTAATCGCGCGTTCTCAATTTAGTTACAACAATTACATTCAAGAACGAAACAACCTAGATAAGCATATAAACAAAATATGGACAACAAGAAATATTACCTTTGAAAAACTTTTCGTCAAGTGCTCCTTCTCCCACTGCTACAATCTCAGCAACACGAACCCAACAGATTACGAACACTACCACCGGATCTTCTCCGTTATTCTCTAGGTGAGGGAGGAAGGTGGGTTCCCTTTAGGTGAGATGTGGTGTTGTGAGAGAGAGAGATAGTGTTTTTGGAACCTTTCCAATAACACAACCAAATGGCACACAATGTCTTAACCTAGTTGCATCTCATGCAACCATATATATAAGGAAATAGGATTGAAATGACCATCCTACCCTTCCTTTATTCTCTCATTAGTATATGGTTTATATGTGAATATAATTCACATTAAAACTATATATTATATCAATTATATCATATATAATTGATATAACACCTCATATATGAAATTGAACACTTCAATTTCATTCCTAACTTTATACCCTCAATATTACCATGTTGTGCCAACGAAGCGACGTAATGGAACTATAGTTCATGAGCTGCAATGATATGAGGTTAACTGATCAAACTCTTTGATCCAGTTAATCAATATTCATTAACTACAAGTCACTCCACTATAGACTTGTAGTTGCACTCTCCTCACTGTAGATAATATTGTGTCTACTAATATAGTCATTACCCATGAGTCGACCCTTCACAGGTTGTTCGTGATCACAGCTGGGTCAAATTATCGTTTTACCCCTGTGATTACCTCTTTGTTCTTTAAGCACCACTGATCCTCTAATGAACAACAAGTCTAAGGTCCTACCATAGACTCATACCCTTATAGAGGGCGGGGCCCCATTGTTCAAGACCTGGAGTAAGTTCTTAAGGGAACAACCTATCTAATTCCTTAGTGTAGGAATGAGTGAATTCCATCTTACACAGTTAAGTTCCCAGCTACCTACGAGGTTCTGTCCCTGAGAAGGTTGGCTTATTGAGCCTGGCCATGAGGCACTCTCTCACTATACTAGTCTAAGGACAAACCCCTATAAGCAAGAGTTCTTAACTTGCTCAGGATTCAGGTCGAGTCACTAATGACCATCTATAAATTACTAGTCTTATCTTGTTAACGGTGTTACACTGGTTAGACAAATAATTTGCGGTCCGGTCTTGAATGAACTCTTCATACAGGATGCCCCCACTCACATGTCAACTACATGAATGAGTTGGATTACCTCATTTGTACTAATTACAAAGTGGGCCGCATCCATGGTGTTACCAAAATGAGGTTTCCAACCTTATTCTTATACCATAGACCATTTAGGTTATATTCTTGAACTCAATCCAAATAGTGTCCACTACACTGATGTTCAAGATGTATATATTATCAAGATATATGTTATAACCTTGGAGCTTAGTTTATTGGATTTATAAAGCAAGACTGTAATTTTATCAAAACAAATAACTCTTTATTTCTTTGATCAAAATTACACAAGTTTTAGGGCTTAAATCCCAACAAAGAAATCATAAAATATGTGATCAATAATATCAGGAAGATTTCACCACAGCCTTCGCAATCATTTCAAGAAAACACATACTAAGGACCCCAAATACAATGGCAATGCATTTGTA
Organism: Trichosanthes cucumerina; assembly: GCA_036507285.1. NCBI lineage: Eukaryota > Viridiplantae > Streptophyta > Magnoliopsida > Cucurbitales > Cucurbitaceae > Trichosanthes > Trichosanthes cucumerina. Next base: position 21,824,522 of record CM071844.1, read on the forward strand.
AAAAAAAAAACAGTTTCATGGTATTAGCATGCATCAAACCAAAAACTAAACTTTCAAACGACATCAACCTACCATTCATGGCTTTTGGAATGGTTGGCAATCCAGTCCATACATGGAATTTAACACAGTCACAACATCTTTTTTCAAAACTGTTCATAGCATAAAAGAAAACAAGCATTTCATTCCAACATGGCATTCAAATCGAAAATTTTCAACCCGACATGGCATTTTTCTGCAAGCCTTTCGATCCTAAATTCAGAATTTAGCGTGGGTTTCCTTACCTTAGCCTAACTCGACCACTAAGTCCTTAAATGCCTGGACGTAGCCTGAACCGACCCTGTAAAATTGAAATTTCAGAAACCAACCAACCAATCACATCAATTCAAGAAAACGAAGCCCGATTCTATTTCAACGTACCTTCGATCTCAAAAACTCCGTGGGTCCGACGAAGCAAAAATGCTTTTGGTATACCCACACGTAACTACAGCCGGTGACGACCACGACACTTCAACAACGACAGCGACAACGGAACGGACGTTCGACGACCTACTAACGGCAGATGGCTTGACTCGTGCGACAGGCGATGCGACTCACGAGAGCTCCGGCTGGCGGCTCGTGCAGCAGACGGCGAACGACAGGCGCGAGTTTCAGCTGATGGCTCGTGCGGCAATCGGCTGGTGGGCGGCGTTGCAAGTCTCCAACCGACAGTGACTAGGGCAAACGGTTGCAACCTCGTGAAGAAGAAAGTGAGAAAGAGATGGGGATGGGCTCCTCGAGAAACGTTCACAAAAGGACAAACAAAGAATTTCTTCTAAAAACCCTAATAGTCCCTATTTACCAAAATGCCCCTCAATCCATTTTAAATCACAATCAACCCAAAGACTTGGTCAAACCATGCCATTTTTTTAAATAATTAGAAATAAAAACAAATTTCCAAAATATCGCACCTTACATCACGAGCCTTACATAAGACGTATACCATCAACAAAGAGATCATCAAAATTATAGCTTTTATAAAAATAAAACTAAATTTTTAGTATCTAAATATAATTTAATAATTTATTGAATAAAAATTATAAAACGATTTGATATGTAATAATCCTAAAAATCATAACGCGGAAGCACAACTAAGTTACTTTGCTCATGCCCAAATTTCGACAGTATGATGATGTAACCATGAGAAAATCAGAATTTACAAAATTCTGCAAGAAATAAATAAAAAAGCACTTATGTATCATTAGAGAATGAACTCAACATCCATCTAAACTACAATATAGTATGTTGAGTCTAACTAAAGCATACACAAGATATCTATAAACTCTATCTACACATGGAAATCAAAGAGATTTAAAGTTTACAAACCACAAATTTGAAAAAAAAAAAAACAAACCACAAAAAACAAAGTGAACGGTTGGATCGTCGTTCTGAGCTTCATCTCCCCCTCCAGCCCCATTTTGGGGAAGACACAATCGCATCCATGATCACTTGAACTTCATCCCAACAAGCTTACTACAAAGCTCCAGCTTGCTTCCAGGAATTACTTTAGTCAACATATCCGCACTATTCTTGCTCTGTGGGACTTTCTTCGCCATTATCTTCTCTTCAATCACATCTCGCAACCAATGATATCTAATGTCAATGTGTTTGGTGCGAGCATGATACATTGAATTCTTGCTCAAATCCATAACACTCTTACTATCATAGAAGACTACATACTCATCTTGCTTCAAACCTAACTCTTGAAGGAATCTTTTAAGCCATAGCATCTCCTTGCTTGCTTCCACTGCTGCAATATACTCTGCCTCAGTTGTGGACAATGCTACACTTTTTTGTAGCTTGGATTTCCATGAGATGACTCCCTCTGAAAATGTAAACACATAACCAAAGGTAGACTTTCTATTATCAAGATCACCTGCCATATTTGCATCAGTATAACCTTGAAGTATAGTTTTACCACCTCCATAACACAAACTCAATTTGGAGGTGCCTCGCAAGTATTAGAAGATCCACTTCACTGCTTCCCAATGAGCCTTACCTGGATTGGGTAAGAAACGACTCACTAAACCGACTGCATGTGTAATATCAAGTCTAGTACACACCATAGCATACATTAGAGAACCAACTGCAGAAGAGTAAGGAATGGCTGACATTGCTTCTTTCTCCTTCTCTGTTGTAGGACAAGCTCTCTTATCTAGCTTGAAGTGAGTTGCTAATGGTGTACCAACATGTTTAGCATGCTTCATATTGAACCTTCCAAGTACCCGTTCAATATACTTTTCCTGGGATAACCATAATTTCTCGGCTTTCCTGTCACGAGTAATCTCCATGCCTAAGATTTGCTTTGTAGGGCCTAAATCTTTCATGTCAAATGACATGGACAAGTTTTTCTTCAAACTTTGAATCATATCTGCATTTTGTCCAACTATCAACATATCATCTACATATAAAAGGAGAATAATGAAGTTACCTCCAAGAAACTTTCTGAAATACACACAGGAATCAGCTGTAATTCCTTTATAATAGTTGTTTTTCATAAACGAATCAAATTTCTTGTACCACTGTCTTGGTGCCTGTTTAAGCCCATAAAGACTCTTCCTCAATTTGCAAACAAGTTTATCTTTTCCCTTCTCTTCAAATCCTTCAGGTTGCTCCATGTAGATCTCTTCATACAAATCTCCATGTAAAAATGCAGTTTTTACATCAAATTGCTCCAATTCAAGATCTAGACTTGCTGCTAAACCCAAAATTGTTCTGATAGATGTCATTTTGACTACTGGAGAGAATATCTCATCAAAGTCAATGCCCTTTTTCTAGTTACGTCCTTTTACCACTAATCTGGCTTTGAACTTTACTATCTTCTCGCCATCCTTTTTATACTTGAAAACCCACTTGTTTCTCAAGACTTTCTTGTCCTTTGGAAGTTGCACTAGCTCATAGGTTTCATTCTTTTTCAAGGAATTCATCTCTTCCTTCATTGGATCAAGCCACTTGTCTTTTTCATCATGAGACAAAACCTCTTGATAGTTCTTTGGCTCTCCATATTCACTAACAAGAATGAACTCTGAGCTTGGATACTTTTTTGAAGGTTTACGCTCTCTTGTGGACCTTCGAACCTGTATATCCTCCACTTGAGGGATAGGTTGCTCCCCCTGCTCATGAACTTCTTCATGAATCACTTCCTCGTGGATTTCTTCATCAGATGAAGACTCATCAAGATCATCATCATCAACATGATCTGGTACATTACCATCAGGTTCTACCTCACCAACATCATCATGTACATCATCAAGTACATCCTCAACATTCTCATTCGACGACTGAATAATAGAAGGAGTAGAAGAAAGATCATTAGTAGTATCAAAAGACTATTTTGAAATAGAAGTGTACCTCGTACTAAGAAGATATGCACCCTTCTCATGCTCAAAGAATACTACATCTCTGCTTCTCACTACCTTTTTCTTTTCTGGATCGTAGAGCCTGTAACCATACTCTTCATCCCCATATCCAACAAATACACATGGATTAGTCTTTGAATCAAGCTTTGACCTTTGTTCTTTAGGCACATGCATGTACGCCTTACTGCCAAAGACTCTCAAATGCGAATAAGTAGGATCAAATCCCTTCCTTGCTCTCTTTGGAATGTCATAACCAAGAGGAATCGATGGAGATCGATTAATCAAATACACGACACATTGCACTGCTTCAACTCGAAATGTCTTGGGAAGATCAAACATTCTAAGCATGCACCTCACTTTCTCTACAATGGTTTTGTTCATCCTTTCAACAACTCCATTGTGTTGTGGTGTGCCAGGTTCTGTCTTCTCATGCCTAGTGCCATGTTGTGAGCAATAATACTTGAACTCATTCGAAGTATACTCACAACCACTGTCAGATCAAAGACACTTTAACTTTCTTTCAGTCTCCATTTCTATCATAACATGAAAATTTATGAAAATCTCAAACACTTGACTTTTTGTTTTCAACATATACACCCAAGTTCTTCGAGTAGCATCATCAATGAAAGTGACAAAATATCTATTACCGCCGAGTGATTCTACCTCAATAGGACCACAAACATCATAGTGGACTAACTCAAATTTCCCTTGCCTTCTAATGGACTTTTTAGCAAAGGAAACTCTATGTTGCTTACCTGCCAAGTAATAATCACAAGGGTCAAGAGAAACAGTTTTATCAACAAGAATAAGAGATTTACCTGCCAGCAGTTTAATCCCCTTGTCACTCATATGCCCTAGCCTTCGATGGCACAAATTAGGAGAATTCTTTTCTTCAACTGCATTCAGCTCACAAGAACATACCCTCAAATATGTTTTATACAAAGAACAACATAACTCACCACGAGCAACTATCATCGAACCTTTAGACTATTTCCATTTATCATCATCAAAGGTATGTTGAAATCCTTCTTGATCAAGGACACTTGCAGACAACAAGTTAAGGCGTAGATCTGGAATATGGCACACATTCTTTAATGTAAGCATGCACCCAACACTTGTCTTCATACGAATATCACCTAACCCAACAATACTAGCTGAGCTCTTGTTTCCCATCTTCACACTACCAAAATCACCCAATTGATAGTTCATGAAATACTCCTTTCTGGGAACACAATGATATGATGCTCATGAATCTACCAACCACTATGTGTCTGAACTTTCTACATGATGACATTCACTAGTTGCATAAACTAAAGTAACATCACCATTACGTGTAGTAGCAGTTGTTGCAGTATTTTTATCATCTCCCTCCTTTTGTGAGTCTTGCTTCTTACCTTGTTCTTTCTTCCAACGGTAGCAAAACTTTTTAATATGGCCAGGCTTGTTGCAGTGATAACATGTCCTAGTCTTTTTGTCTCTAGACTTGAACCTCTCCTTTGAGTTACCACGACCTTTGGGTCCTTTACTCTTGCTTCTACCACGATTCTCAACAAGAAGAGCATTCGAATTCTCAACTCCCATCTCCTTTCTTCTTATCTCTTCATTGAACATGGTTTTTTTAATCATATTCACAGATAAAACACCTTCTGGAGCAGAGTTACTAATAGTCACAACTAAGGTTTCCCAACTGTCTGGCAAAGAACTCAACAAGAACAAAGCCTGCAATTTATCATAAAAAATAATCATCATAGTAGTCAACTTGTTAATAATATCCTGGAAATCACTCAAATGTTCAGAAACAGACTTCCCACCCTTCAATTTCAAATTAACAAGTCTCTTGATTAATGAAGTTTTATTATGTGGGGTCTTCCTTTCATAAATACCTTCCAATTTCTTACACAAATCATATGGGTCGGACTCTTTAGACAATTGGTTGAAAATACTAAGATCAACCCACTGCCTAATAGTTCCCAAAGTCTTCCTTTTTAACTTTACCCAATCTTTCCCTTCCATTTTATTTGGTTTTAAAGGTTTAGAAATTGTGCCATCAGCTTCTATGGTTGTTTCAATTCGATCATACAAATCTTTGCAAAATAGCAAATCCTCCATCATCGGTCTCCAGATGGAATAATTGATTGATGTCAGTCTAACCATTGAATTACCTCCACTACCATTAGTAGGCTCCATAACAATGATTAAATTAAACATTGACTCTGATACCAACTGATAGGGCCAAAATATTAAATTAATAACTCACCAAGATCTCCTCTAAGAGAATCAACCAAAAATATACTTCAATCCACCACAAATTATTCACCAAATAATTCTCAAGCAACAACCAGCAATGGGCAGAAACAAACCATAAACAAATGACAGAAATCTAAATGCAAGAAACACACGAATTATACGTGGAAAACCTCTTCGATATGAAGAGTAAAAACCACAGGACTTGTGAGGAGTCCACCCTTGTCACCTTCTCTTATTATGATAAAATTGAGGGAAAAAGAACCCAAATCAGTCTTACAAAGATTCACAATCCACCAATACTTCCATACATAAGAGAACAATAATTGAGAGATGAAAGATGATAAATATTACCCAGTTTTTGCAGGTTCTGTCCGACAGCAATATCTGATCAACCGAAGCTCAGAACGAAGATCCAACCGTTCAAAACAAGGCCCTGTGAGTCCTCAACAAGCTGACAAAATTTCAGCAAAATCCAACGGTTGAAATTCTACCAAATGACAACTTTGTGAACACCGTTGGTGACAAACCGAATTGCACTGATCTCCCAACGTTTTTTTATATTCCTCTTCCGTTTTTTTCCTTTTCCTTTTAGGTTATATCCTTCTAAAAAACCCCTAAGCTTTCTAGATAAGCAACTCATTTAACCTCAAATGGGCTAAACATATAACCCGATATTTTGGGCCCACAAACATAAGAAAACCCATGTTTGTCTGATAAATGGGATGGACACCCATAACACAAAGCTGCAAAAATAAAAGCTAATATAAGAAAATTTGGTGGTGTCTAACTTCCATAGTCTCGTCAAGTCATTGCTTTCGTCACCCGCTTCGAGATTGTGCACCATTGGCAAACAAAAACAAAATAGCATGAGTGAGTATAAACATACTCAGTAAGTACTCCACGTAAAAATCCAAAGTCCAAAAGTCCAAAGTCCAAAACCATAGATGGACGAGTTCAACCCTAATTTAGAGGCTCTTGCTTAGAATTTTAAAATATCATTTTTATCTTAAAATTTAATTTGACAATAATTTTATGTTACATTTTAAAGAGTTTTGAAATCTTGAAAAATAAATAAATGGAATTTTAAAACTAACCTTTTGTTTTAAAATATTGATTAAGATTTCAAGAAGAAGTGTATTCAAATAAAATATTTTAAAATACATGCATTTATCATTTTTTTAAATTTTAGTTTATTTTATTTTTATGATATTCAAACTTTTCCCATTCTTTTCGTAGGGAAATTTTATAAATGCACTTAAATTATTAGTTTCAACGTAGTTTTCTTTCTCCTTTTATTTTAAAATATTATTTAATTTTTTAAATTTAAAGGATTTTGAAATCTAATTATCATTTATAATTAATTGTAAAATTATAAATTTAGAATTACATTTTATAAATAAATTGGCAAAAAAAAAAAAATCTATTCGAGCCTTTTCTATTCCAATTTATTACGTTCTTTTCATATGTTAATTTAATTAATGTGTTTAAATTAATAATTTCAATATTGTCCATTTTTAAATCTAACTTAAGGACATTACTAAACCTACACCTTAATGTGCTCTGAAAATTTCGACAATATAACATCGTATCTAGGACGTTCCCAAAATTTTTCCTTACACCTGTAAAGCAAGAAAATGCCTTTCTAGATAACCAACGAGGCACAACAACTTCACCTTCTTGTTGCAGTTCAACCCAACACTTCTAGAATTATCAGAACCTCATCAAACTAACACACCATTAATTTAAACGGCGCAACGGAAACAATGAGTAGATTTCTAAATTTACTCCACTTCTTAATTTAAACATACAAAAAGAACCTAGGTACGAGATACCCAAATATATAAAGATCTTCTCATGCTCTTATTCAAACACTTTTAAAGTCCTATCCAAGCAACACTAGTAAAACACTAACTAAGAAAAAGAAAAACTTCTAAGTAATGAAGTCCCTCAGCGTGTCTCTTCATTAGCATCACCAGATTTCTCGTAGTAGTCATCACTTGCAAATATCTGATGGTGAGTCAGTACGTAGCATGCACTGAGTAAGCAGCTCACACTTGAGAGCTACCAAATAGCAAACAACAAGCATCATGCTTTAAACATGTTGTCACAGGAAAACAACTTAAAATATATGATTTCCATACAAGTTCAAACAACCAAACTAAAGATTACCTTAATTCACACATTTTGCATTATGTTATGCAACTAGCACATGTATTCCCGCACCATGCAATGCATATCCCTAAACACACTTGATTTTCGTGCCATGCTCCACCCACTCTTACATGGTTTTAACATCATGCTCTGCACTTACTTACATAGATTTCTGCATCATGCTCTGCAGATACAACCCATACATGATTTACACGTCATACTCCGCACTCACTTACATAATTTCTGCATCCTACTCCGCACCCACAATCCATACATGATATACGCGTCATGCTCCACTCACTCTTACATGATTTTCACGTCATGCTCCGATTTTTGCATGATGCTCTGCACTCACACACATAATTTACACGTCATGCTCCACACACTCAACTCAAAATGCAATAATACACATGTTTTCTAGACCTTTCTTTAAACTCATCAATCACTTAAACATGTTCTCAATCACAAGTATCATAACATCACATACTTTCAACAAAACCAACATTCGACATGCTTACATTCCATGCACGACATAATCGAATACACAACACATATTAGTTCGTAGAAAGATATAAGTAACATAATAGCATAACTAAGGCACACAATATGTTTCATATAATCAAATAAACTCAACAAGTAGAAATTACTTACCTACGACTAGTGCTCCTAAAAATAATCCAAAGATTCCTAAACAAAGAGAATAAGTTTCAAAAGTTATACTTAGTTCGAAAGTCCTTTAAACAATTACTACAAGTTTCGAGAGGGATACACTTACTTCGATACGACTTTAAAGTGAAAAAGCAACCTCCTTAGATCCAATCCAACTACAATCAAGTTATCCAAAGGTCAGGACAAATTTACAACACCTTAAACATGTTTAAAAAAGGGATACAACACGCTTAAACTTACCAAATGGCTCAAAACCACGCTAGTTGATGCTTGAATCAACTCCCTTTTGCTAAATCGCCTTTGATAGCTTATGGGTAAACCAAAACGAACCTATTTGAGTTATGGGTCATAGGTGAAGGTATACAAAACTACAATTAAAAGGTATTTGAAAATTAAAACTAAACTAGAATACTTTAATCTAGTTCGAATGGGCTTAAATGATGCTAACCTTGCGAAACAAGCTGAATGCCTTGCTGAAAATGTATTTGAGAGCATTCAAATAAACTCGAGAAATGAAAACTAATGGTTCCTACACAATAGCACACGAGTTATAACAACTAGAGCGATATGCAAGAGGTCCAAAACGCATTAATACTCACCAAAAATGCCCTTGCATTTTTTGTTTGCTATTCGAAGGTGTTTTAATCGATCCTAAACTACAATCTTGAAGTTAGAAATATAGTTGCCAACCTTGTATTGAAGTGTGAAAGGTTTAAAATATGCAAACACTTACTCTTCTACGATTAAAGGGATGAAAAGCTTGTTGTTGCACGAAATTGTAACCATACAAAACTGCAAGTGTACAGTGTCAAGTTTTAATATAGTGATTTTGAGATCCAAGTATCGTCCTCAGGAATGGTTTTTTAGATTAATTGATTACCAAGATACTAACTTCCAATTTTATCTAAAGAAATCTATGAATTCTCATAAATGGTGAAAATAACAATTAAAAAGAATATGGAGAAACAAATGTGAGAAAATGTTAGGGAATTGATTTCACCAATGATTTCATTAATCTAGCACATAGATTTGACTTTGGTTGTGAGATTACAAGCAAGAAGATGAATTTAATCAAAAGACTCTCTCGAGCTCAATTGACCTCAAGCACAACTATAAACCTAAAGTCTCCATTTAGAGTTTAATAGCATGCAAGGCATTAAGAAACTTCTTTTAAATACTTCCCAAAGAACCCTTCACTGTGGTGCAAGGATTACTAAACGTTTTGGTGATCTTATTCTAGTTTAAAGATTATTCTCTCGAACTAAACTTAAACCAACTAATCATGCAATTCTTGGCAAGAGAAAAACAAGCATGAAGCATAGATTACCAAAAATAATTGAACACAACCAAGTTCAAAACAATTGCTAGAACAACAAAATAATACGGCTACATCAATTCCCTAACTACTAATTTTGCTACTGATAATCACTAAAAACAAACTAAATCTGTGTTTAAGGTCCATAAAAACAAACTACAAAGCTAAGAGAAAAGAAGAAAGAACACTAAGGGGGCGTTTGGATCGCATAGTTGGGTTGAGTTGAGTTGAGTTGGGTTGAGCTGAGCAGAGTTGTTTTGTCAGTGAGTTCTGGAAATCAGTGTTTGGGGTGCAAAGTTGAGTTGAGTTGAGTCTGGAAGTGTTTGGGGTGCAGAGTTGAGTTATTATGTCAGGGGTATTTGGTGCAGTTTTTTGTAAAGTGAATTAGTTTTATTTTTTGTGACTTTTTCCTTACATTTTTTGTTTCCACCAAATCAATGGCAAACATATTTGCCTACAATTTCAAAACTTCATTATGAGATCAACTACAAATTTACAATATATATTACCATTTGCAAGATTTATGAGATATTTAGAAAAGTATTAGATATTGGGATTGATAGCAATTTTTCTTTTCCAACAAAATTCATTTTTATCCTATGTTATTGAGAACATATTTTTCAATATGAATGAGTTTCTTCTTTTTAAGCACATGTTCACCATTAATCTATTTATTTTAATGTACTTAGGTATTGGTATTAATATTTTGCAAGAAAAACGTGTATTCATTGTCTACAAATCAAATACAAACACATTTGTCTACAATTTCAAAACTCAATTATGTGATCATTATAAAATTACAATATATATTACTATTTTCCAAATATATGTTAGGGATATTTGCAAAAGTAATGGATATTGAGTTTGATATCAATATTTCTTTTCCAATAAAATTCATTATTTAGAACTTTTACTCTTCAATATGAATTTTATTCATTTTTTTATGCACATATTCACCACTACTTTTTTATTTTAATTTAGGTAGGTAATAGTATTTATACTTTGCATATGAAGAGTGTTTATTTAAATTTTTCTAAACACAAGCATTGTCTATGGACATCTTTAGAATGAAATAAATTGTTTACCTCATGAAGATGTTAAAAATATGCCAACATACTTAAATATTTTATGCCATATTGAAGTTGCATATCTACAAAATATTAGATATATTTCATCAAGGTTCTAGCATCGTCGTGATGCTGCCAAAATTTTCGGTGCAGGCGGTGTTGCTTAGTAACGTCCCTAGGAAATTTTGGGTTTGAAAAATTAGGGTTGTTACAGTTGGCATCAGAGCATGAGTTTTAGATTTTGCATTCTCGCCTACATCGTAGGTAACGATCATCATAGCCTCTCGTAGGAAGTCGCCTCGTCATCTCCAGGATTGCTTTTATTTTTTAAAGTAGTTAAAGTTATTTGAGTTGCTTGTGTGTTAACATTTGTTATGCTATGCTTTTGACTTCTTTGTTCTTGTTCTAAGGTATTTTAGAGTTTAAGTTTAGATTATGGTTCGAGGACGTGACTGTTGTAAAGTTCTAGCAACTTTCGAGGACGAAAGTTTTTCTTAGATAGGTATATTGTGACAAACCGTAAAATTAGGTGCTTTAATTATATTTGTTTTAAATTTGAATATTTGGATAATCAGATCATGATTAGGAAATGGTGTTTTAAATTTTAAAAAAAGATTAGGATTTCTATTTTAAAAAGGTTTAGGATTCATTTTTCTAAAAGGATTAGAATTCCTTGTTCTAAACGGATTATGACTTTTTGGTGGCTATTTAAACTAGAGTATTAGCAACTTAAATGCACACTTCAAAACTCTCCTCTTCTTCTCCTTCTTCTCCTTTTCTCTACTTTCTTCATCTCGCCGAACCGTCGTTGGAAAGTTGCCGGACTGTCGTCGGAAGGCCGTCAGACCTTCGTTGGAAGGCTGCCAGAAGGTCGTCGAAAATTCGTCGGGCCGTCGTCGGACCACACCCAGAAAGTACTGTACGGGTGAGTTAATAACTCAACTCTATGAGGTTGAGTTATTAAGTCACCGATTATAATTGTTGGTGGGCCAAACAAGGAGTTGGCTTATCAACCCAACTCAACCCCATCAACCAAACACCCCCTAAGTGTCGATGTCGGTCCTCATCCCCGAGCCCCCATCACGATCTCAAGACTCCACCTTCATGCGTGGCCTCCAAATCTTCTCTAGCTCCCTCAGTAATGTAAGTCTCAAAATTTAGGTCTTAATTCTCTCAAATTCAACTCCCCATTCAATTGGCATCATAATCTCCCTTTTATACAATCGACACGTCGTTGAGACGTTAGGCATAGCGTCACAACGCCGTGCCCTAAGGCGCGCACACAATTAAGGAAATCGGGGTAGCGTTGAGACATTATGCACAACGTCTCAACGCTACGTACATATCTGGCGCAAAACACACGCGATTCAGCGTCTCAATGCTGCAAGGCAGCGTCTCAACGCCGCCTTTATGGGATTTCAACTCGAGCCTTCTATTTGCACGACGTTTCAACACCAATTCCGACTTCTCAACACCATAGTCTTGGATTTCTTTACTATTTTGGCTTCTATTCTTCAATTTGTTTCATTTTATGCTCCATTAGGGAGAGGTTTTTGGGCTACTAACTTGAGGGAGAAGATGAAGTAGAGATGCTAGGGTTCCCTTTTTTTTTTGTTTCCTTTTCTTTTAATTTTCCATATAACAAAATAAACCAAAAGAGAGAAAAACTTTAGGCTATGTTAAATCCACTTTCATTTTCTCTTCTTTCCATAAACAAAAGCCCAAATGAGGAGCTTAAATGAAATGAGATAAAGTCTAATTCAAACAAGTTTGAGTTCCTTTTCAACTTGGAAAAGAAGTTCAAAAGAAAAATTAAATTCACAAACCTTATATTAAAGATTTAAAAAAAAAATTATTTCTCCAAAATTCTAAAAACTTAATTTATCAAACTTTGAGATCAACTTCAAATTCTAATTTCCAAATTAGAATTGTAACTAACGACCAAGCCTCATCAAATAGGTTAATTTTATAATGCAAGGTGTTACAAATGTATTTTTATATTTCTTATTTTTTAAAATTATCTAACATTTTTTTTAGTTAAAAGTTATCTATTATAAAAAAAATACTCGGTTAAAACATAATTTTAAAATTATGTATAATTAATAATTGTTTTACTATATAGTTTAACTTTAAAAATTAATCGTGTCATATTTTATTTTTATATGAGTAGTCATATCAATTTTAAGGTATTGAATATTATATAATATACCATATAAAATCTTTTTGTAGGTCAAATTATAAAAAATTGAATATTTCTTTTTTGATAACTGTTTATGTACTACTTACCAAAAAATATGTAACAACATTTATAAAAAACCTAAAAATACAAATGTGGTTAGAAAAGTAGAAAGTACGTAAAAAATACACAGGCAATGGTGTGCTTTCTATATTAACGTGGTTAAGAAAAGGAGAGAGTACTACAAATTAAAATTTTAAAGTTTTGATGATCATATAAATACTTTTATTATCGTCATAATTATTAAAACTGTTCTTACGGTTATAAGATAAGCCGAAAATCAGTTAATTAAAATAAAATACATGTGAACTTTTTTTGAAGTAAAAAATACAATGTAAACTTAAAATATATTTGTGATTGACTTTCAAAATGATAGTATGTCATCTTGAAGCTCAATTAATTGTTTCCATGTCTTCTCAAACCTTCTTTACAATTATAAATTATAAGCATTGCACCAGAAATGAAAACTCATCAATGATAAACCAATTTTTTTTTGTCCAATTTGTTTAGTTCCTAACCTTCTATATAAATAGGCAAATACTTTAGCTTTCAACAAATTTGTGCTCTTTCTCTCCCAAAGAAAATGAGGGGAAAAAACCATCGTCTTTCTTTCTCATTATCACATTTCTCTCTCCTATTAACTTTAGAGAAAGCATTATTTAATAATAAGAAAACTTAGAATGTGAACTATTAGAATCTAAAAGTTAGAATATAAAAAATGTATTCTTATTTTTATAAATTAATTATAAAAATTTGTGAGTTTTAAAGGAGTTCATATTAGGAAAGTGAAAACAATCTAGGATCTTAAACACTTTAATTTGATCAATTTTGCATAATAAAATGCATGCTCAGAATTGAAAAAATAGAGTTAGAAAACTCACTTTTGAAGATCAAATTCTCTTCACTCGGTAGACGATTTGCAACACGAACACTTCGTGATTAAACTCTATTGTCTTCCCTACTATCTTCATGCCTTGGAACGGATTGGGGGATCCTAGATTGAGAGAATTTGGAAGAAGAGTGCTCAAAGGTCAAAAATCGAGAACATAAACAATTTCTGCAAAATTCTATCAAATCTCTTTTAAATAAAGCTTCATTAGTTAAAGTGCCAACATATGAGTGATGAGGATGATTGAAGAAGGAGGTGATCAATTTTGGCAAATTTTGAGATTGAGTCACCTTGGGCAAGTTGGCCACTTGAATTCAAGATAGAACTTGAATTTCTTCCTCTTTTCCTTTTAATTTTAATTCCAAAATAAATATAAAATTACTTTTAAATTAAAATCAATTTAATTAATTAAATAATTTAAATAAATAAATAATTTAATTAATTAATTTTTAATTTAATTTAATATCAAATATTAAATTAAATAAATTGGCCAATTCCGATCTCAAAATCGATTTTTCGAACATGAATTCCTATTCATGCTATAAACCGATCTACTATTTAAATCATATTTAAATATGTCCACCTCTTCTTAATCATGATTTAATTCATTATTAAGGTATGACACGTTAAATATATAGCATATAATTAACGTTTTCTCCCAAAATCGAATTTGAACAATTCAAATTCTTTTCTCTTAAAATGTTATAAGGCTTAGTCTGAGCTAGTAAGGAGGACCTAATGAACCTACAGATCATGAGCTCTGACGATACGAGATTAACCGGTCAAACTTTTTAGCCTAGCTAATCAATATTCATTAACCACTGGGACACTCTACTAAAGTCTAGTGGTTGCACTCTCGTCACTGTAGATATATTTCTATCCACTCGATATAATCAGGATTAGTAAGTCGATCCTTCACAGGTCGTTCATAATTACAGCTGGGTCAAATAAATCGTTTTACCTCTGTAATTACTTCTTATTCCTTAAGTCCATTGATCCTCTAATGAACAATTGGCTTGTAGTCCAACCAACAAACCGAAACCCTCTCAGGCCAATGAGAGGAGTGAGTCATTTGTTTAAGACCTGGAGTCAACACTTAAGGAAACAACCTCTCTACTAATTGGGTAGGAGTGAATTCCATCTTTCAGAACTATGTTCCTAGCTATCTATCCAGTCTTATCCCTGAAATGGGAGACTTATTGATTGACAATCTAAGGCCACTCTCACTCATGCAAATCTAAGTATAATCTGAATAAACAGGTGTTCATAGTACGCTCAGGATTAAGATCGAGTTACCTATATCATTGTATGAATATAGTCAGTTAAGACAGTAAACGAAGTTATAAAGTCTAAGTGGCTATTTCGCGGTCCAGTCTCATGCAAACTCATTGCATAGGACACCCCACTCGCATGTCTCCACATGAACGATTTAGGATCACATCGTTTGTACTTTACAAAGTGAGTTGCGCCCATAGTGTCCCCATAATAAAGTACCCAACCTTATCCCTATATTATAGACCATTCTGACTATGACTTGAACTTGATCCACTTTTATGTCACACATAAAGTTCAAGTATTCATCCTACAACCAATGGTTTTTCATTGGATTAGGGTTACACAATACACAATTCACTTTATTCAAAAACACTATTACTGAATAAATCTCAATAACATCTTCATTGTAAAATAGAATGTACATTCAATTTACAAAACCACGAATTTTAGGATATAAAACCCAAAAAATTTAAAATTTATGAATTAATTTTTAATTATAATCAATAATGAAACTTCAAAACTTTTGTAACTCTTTTATCTTTCACAACTATATAAATAGTTCTATCATATAGTTTTTTTTTCAAAAACTTAAGTGTCATCTTTGTCTTATTTTACTGTTTTTTCCCCTTCTATGATTATCTTAATTTAGCCTATAATTATTATAAAGAAAAAATAGTTAGTTTATATTTTATTTTAGTCTCAAAACTTTTTATATTTGTTGTATACTTCATGCATTTTTAATATTTTTTATTTTAGCCTCAAAACTTACAAATAAAAAAGATCATTGTCTTTCTATTTGTAAATTATTTAACATAAAAAAACATAAATATACGTTTCGTTGATTTATTTCATGATTTGTTTACATGAACTTACTGTTAGGAACGAGTATGGCTTTTGGCCCAATACAAGCTTTAAGAAATGAGCTTGATGTGGTCTCATATGGAAAGATGTAATGGTGAGTTTATAAACCAATTCTGATTGGATGCTTGCAAAATGTGTATATAGTGGTAATAAGATCTCTCTTCACGTGCGTGTCACCACCACCATCTGGTCGGACGAGTCTCCAACTTTTAGCATTAAATATATTACCGTTTTAGATTTAATTTTGGATTTAATTGTCGAACTAAAAATGTTCTTTATGTGTTTGAAAAAACAGTTTCTATTTATTTTTTTAAAATAACCAGATCCATATCTAGATCTGATCTCGATTATCTTCATCTTATTCACGAACAACTTCCGTTTTCATATTTTGATGAACGTTTGTTTGATTCCAAATCCTCCTTCGAGTGCGCGTTCGAGGTCTATGTTGTGTTAACCTTGGGGAACAACCGACAGAATACGATTAGCACCAAGGTCGTGTCGAATTTACTTTCAAGGTAGTGGTATCCCACAACACAACGATCTTATTCCTATTTTCTTTTATTTCAAATTGAAAGAAAATTTATTTTACGATGTCGATCAAATCAAGAAAGGTTCTTCCATATCCGTCGAAATTGGAGCCACTCGATGGACCACACTACCGTCGTTGGTCCCAAAAGTTGTTGATCTTCTTGGAACAATTGGAGGTTGATTATGCCCTTACCACCGACTGCCCTAATAGATCCAAAATAGTTACTGCAAGTTACCCAAAAGCGTCCATAGATAAATCCAAATAGGTTTCTGGCATCGATCCTGATAAATTCGAAAGGGACAACAAGATGGGTTGCGATCATATGCTCAACCATACAACAGATTTACCGTGCGATCTATTCGTTGTTCAAAAATCTGCAAAAGAAATTTGGAATACACTTGAATCCAGATATGGTGGAGATGATGCTGATAGAAAGAAATATGTGTTGACAAGTGGCTTCAGTTCCAGATTATGGATGAAAAACTAGTAATGGAATAGGATCATGATATGAGAATTTGGTAGCAAATGTACTATCCAAAGGTATGAAGATATGCGAAATTCTTCAGGCAAATGTGTTTCTCAAAGTCTTATCAAAAGCTTAACCTAGTTGCATCTCATGCAACTATATATATAGGAGAATGGTATGGAAATGACCATTCTACCCCTCCTTTAGTATATAGTTTAGATATGAATTTAATTCTCATTAAAACTATATAATTGATATAACTCCTCATGTATGAAATTGAACACTTTCAATTTCACTCCTAACTTTATACCCTCAATATTACCATGTTGAGCCAACGAAGGGATCTAATGGACCTACAGATCATGAGCTCCAATGATGTGAGATTAACTGATCAAACTCTTAGATCCAGTTAATCAATATTCATTAACTATAAGTCACTCCACTATAGACTTGTAGCTGCACTCTCCTCACTGTAGATATTATTGTGTCCACTGATATAGTCATTATCCATGAGTTTCACAGGTTGTTCGTAATCACAGCTGGGTCAAATTACCGTTTTACCCCTGTGATTACCTCTTTGCTCCTTAAGCACCACTGATCCTCTAATGAACAACAAGTCTAAAGTCCTACCTTAGACTCATACCCTCATAGAGGCGGCCCCGTTGTTCAAGACACGAGTCGATTCTTGAGGGAACAACCTATCCGATTCCTCGATGAGGAATGAGTGAATTCCATCTTGCACAGCTAAGTTCCCACTACCTACGAGGTTCTGTCTGCGAGAAGGTAGGCTTATTGAGTCGGCTCACAGTGCCACTCTCACCCATACTAGTCTAAGGACAAACCCCCATAAGCGGGAGTTCTTAACTTGCTCGAGATTCAGTCAAGTCACTAATGACCATCTATAAATTACTAGTCTTATCCTCATTAACGATGTTATCTTTGGTTAGACTAATAATTTGCGATCTAGTCTTGTATGAACTCTTCATACAGAGGATGCCCCCACTCGCATGTCAACTACATGAATGAGTTGGATTACCTCATTTGTACTAATTACAGAGTGGGTCACATCTATGGTGTTACCAGAATGAGGTTTCCAACCTTATTCTTATACCATAGACTGTTTAGGTTATAATCTTGAAGTCAACCCAAATAGTGTCCACTACACTGATTTCAAGATAAACGTTATAACCTTGGAGCTTAGTTTATTGGATTTATAAAAACAAGACTGTAATCTTATCAAAACAAATAACACTTTATTTAATTGATCAAAATTAAACAAGTTTAGGGCATAAATCCCACCAATCTCCCACTTGACCTAAAGCTTGTGGAGTACTAAACATTACAATAATGTAAATACAATAAACTAGGGCATTTAAACCCCTTTGTACAAAATACTCCCACTTGCCCTAGTTGGGGAAGACTTGTAAACCTAGACCTTCTAGGTGACTCTCAAATACTTTAGCCATGAGAGGCTTTGTAAAAGGATCAGCAATGTTGTGCTTTGAGGCTATCTTCGTGACAATCACGTCTCCTCTATGCACGATCTCCCGGATGAGATGATATTTTCGCTCAATGTGCTTTCTCCTCTTATGACTTCGGGGTTCCCTCGAATTTGTCACTGCACCACTGTTATCGCAATATAGTGTGATAGTCAAAGTCTTATTTGGAACAACTTCCAAATTTAGCATGAATTTCCTTAACCAAACGACCTCTTTAGCTGTTTCACGAGCTACTACATATTCGACCTCCATGATGGAATCAGCGATGCATCCTTGCTTGACGCTTCGCCATACTACAACTCCTCCGTTAAGAGTAAATACTGACCCTGATGTAGATTTCCAAGAATCTTTATCGGTCGAAAGTCGTAATCCGTGTATCTGTGAGGATCGGATCCTTAGCCCCATACACAAGCATGTAGTTCCTTGTTCTTCAAGATACTTAAGGATTGTCTTAACCGCCCGTCCGTGTTCAAGTCATGGATTGGATTGATACCTCACCGACTATCCCAATCGCAAAGCAGGATGTCGGGCCTAGTACACAACATGGCGTACATCGGGCTCCCAATAGGCGATGCATAAGGAATCATCTCATATCCTCAACTCCTTGAGGTGTCTTGAGACACTGTTCCTTAGACAAATGGATTCCATGTCTAAAAGGCAACAAGCCCTTTTTGGAATCTTGCATCTTAAACCTTGACAACACTTTGTCTATGTATGATGCTTGAGACAAGGCTAGTGTTTTATTCTTGCGGTTCCGGACAATCTGGATCCCAAGAACAAACTGCGCATCACCCAAATCTTTCATTTGGAATTGCGTAGCTAGCCATTCCTTGATGTCAGTAAGATAACCTACATCATTCCCAATGAGTAGGATATCATCCACATAGAGAATTAGAAAAGCGACAGAACTATTGATGATTTTCTTGTAGACACAAGGTTCATCATCATTCTAGTCAAAACCATAAGATCTGATAGCCTCATCAAATCTTATATTCCAGGACCTAGAAGCTTGTTTCAGTCAATAAATCAACCTTTTAGGCCTGCAAACCTTTTGCTCTTGTCCTGGTTTAATGAACCCTTTGGGTTGATCCATGTAGATGATTTCCTCAAGATTGTCATTCAAAAAGGCTGTCTTGACATTCATTTTCCATACTTCATAGTCATAATATGCGGCAATGGCAAGAAGGATACGGATAGACTTTACCATAGCAACAGGTGAAAAGGTTTCCTCAAAGTCAACCCCTTCAACCTGGGTATAACCCTTTGCTACTAGTCTAGCTTTAAAGGTTTGCACCTTCCCATCTACACCTCGTTTTCTCTTGTAGATCCATTTACAACTTATATGTTTTACCCCATCAGGCTTATCTACAAGATCCCAAACAGAATTGAAGTGCATAGACTCCATTTCTTGGTCCATGGCTATGACCCATTTGTCTTTGTCAATGTCAACCATTGCTTGATTATAAGTCAATGGATCCTCACAGTTGTCATCTGGTATAACAACTTGGGTTTTAGCTAAACCCATGTAACGGTCAGGCTGTATCACAACCCTCCCACTACGTCGAGGCATACTCAACTCTTGAGATGGACCCTCTTGACTAGACAAACTAGTATCAACAACTCTTGTTGATGTACTAGTGTTCTTATTAGCAACCTTTGCTACTGTTCCGTCTAACTCACTCAACACTACCTTACTTTTTGGTTTGTGGTCCCTTATGTGGTCCTCCTCCAAGAAAGTGGTATTTGTCGGCACAAAGACCTTATCTTCCTTAGGATCATAGAATAAACCACCTCTTGTTTCTTTTGGGTATCCTACGCACAACTTTGAACGTGAATCCAACTTCTTTGGATTTGTCACAAGCACATGTGCTGGACAACCCCATATTCTGAAGTGACATAACCTACCTTTACGTCCTTTCCAGAGTTCAAAAGGTGTTTCAGAAACACTTTTGGAGGGCACACTATTCAAAATGTGTACTGCAGTCTCCACTGCATAACCCTAAAAAGAACTAGGGAGATGAGCATAACTCATCATTGATCGAACCATGTCCAACAAGGTTCTATTTCTCCTTTCCGATACACCGTTTTGCTGTGGTGTGCCGAGCTGGGGGAGTTGGGATGTAATTCCATGTTCTATCATATAGTTCTGGAATTTAAAATCCATGTACTCTCCACCTCGATCCGATCGAAGTGTTTTAACTCTTTTACCTAATTGATTTTTAACCCCAGCCTTGAATTCCTTGAACTTTTCAAGTGCTTCAGACTTGTGGTGCATTAGGTAAATATGCCCATATCTGGAATAATCATCTATAAAAGAGATGAAATATTCATATCCTCCCCTGGCTTTAACATTCGTCGGACCACAAAGGTCTTAATGTATAAGCTCTAGAGGATCTTTGGCTCTATAACCTTTTCCACTAAAAGGTCTTTTAGTCATCTTGCCTTCTAGGCAGGATTCACATACTGGCAAGAAATTTTCTTCTAACTCGTTTAGAAGTCCGTTCTTTACCAATCTCTCAATCCTATTGAGATTAATGTGACCCAATCTTAGACGCCAAAGATAAGCATTTTAGTAGAAATTAGTTCGCGTACTTGCAATTTTGTAAAATTCACTTGTTAAAACTATTTTAACTGAATTAAACCATTTGCAAATAATTCTCAAGAAGAGCAACACATAGTACAATACTTTTCCAATGAAATAAACACTTTATTTAATTGAAAAGTAAAAGAAGTACAATGTTCTTTAAGGCAAGAAATGAGGTTTCTAATTAACCCTTAAGCTACATGTTATCAAATAACAGCTTTTCTTTGCCAGACAGTTTCTCTTTATCTGCTCCTTTTCCTCTTCTTCTCAGTATCTTCTTAAGTCCGAAGCATGGTCATGTGATTCTTAGTCCCAGAGGGATGAATCCTCCCGAGAACTTTTGGAATGAGCAAACAAATTTGCCTCTCCATTTTGTTGTCTCTTATCATCCATAAGAAACTGATAATTCTGCAGCTCATGTAGCAGAGAAGTTAGATCATACTCTATGTTGTTCATCGCTGCTTTGCTACGGAATCGCTGAAAACTCTTCAGAAGAGATTCTAGGATGAACAAAATCTGACATTTCTCATCTATGACCGCTCCGTTTAATTCTGCTATATTGAAGTGGGCAATCAGATTGAGAACATGTTCTCTCACGGATGTTCCTTCCTTCATACGTGCTTTATAAACGAACTTTAGGGCTTCATGCCGAATTTGTTTGGACGGTTGTCTAGACAAATTTAGCACAAAATCCATGATCTCTCGAGCTGAGACCTTGCCCTCGACCTCACGGCTAAAGCATCGGGTATGCTAGCTGGGATATAGGCTTTCGCCTTTTCGTTGGCATTAATCCAATGGGTCATACGCATCCTCAATGACTTGAGATGCATTTTGAGCAGAAATTGAGGACACTCCTCATTGAGAACGAACTTAAGATCATGTGTAACCAAAATTATGTTGAGTCCATCCCTCCATGTCACTATGTTCTCTCTGGTTAACTTTTTCGCACCCAATAAGGAAATCATAGAGCTAGAAATTTTTGTTGAAAATTTACAAACAAACTTGTATGAGTTTCTTGCTATAACTCTAATCCAATCATGTTTTAGCTAATTATCAAATGATTCCTAAGCATTTATAATTTGCAATGATACTCAGTGAGGTTTAGAATGTATGACACCAAGGGTAATAAAAACACTCCTCCTCTGGATCAAGACATTCTTGACCAAAACCTAAAACCAGAATAACTCTTATTCCTATAGGTTTTAGTTACCATTTTTTTTGTCTGAATACATACACAACTTATGTATCCCGTGAGTGTAACCCTTTGTCTTTAGATCCCAGAGTCTCGATCCAATAAAATCCGCCGAAGAGAGGACTAGATTGGAAAATAGTCCAAGGAAATCTTTATCCCTTTCGGGTGTCTACTGTGTTAGATCCCCTATGATCAAGCCCTCCGAAGGGGTTGTTTGGTCCAGGCCAAACTAGCAGGCTGACCATAGTGGTCCAACGGTGTAAACCGACAAAAGAAACTGTAGGTTTTGTTTTTACTAAACCTGCTCCCATTAACTATAAGTACCCTCTCCATTCACCTTGGTATTGACTCATACAAAAACCATCCGAAGGGGAACGCTCCCGTTTGCGCCACGAGGCTAAGTATGAGTCTCACGGTGTGAACTTTCTGGAGATAGCGTAGGTGGAAAAATATGTATCTCATACACTTTTTCCTCCCACTAAATACTTTAAGTCTATAGGAATCTTTCTTAGGCTAAAACTCGGCTAATGGTTTTACCTATATCTATCAACATAACTCTTATATTGATAATCAATATAACTCTTATATTGATTTTATCCTAAGTTTGTTAATATAACTCCTTATATTAAACCTAGGATTTCTAGTTTATTAACCCCTTAATAAACCATTGACGCTTCTTGTATTTTATAAGACTCTCTGATTAAATTTTACTCCCAGTGTCGGTTCCGTAGGGGTGTTCCGTTTCCGCATCGACTTAAATACCCTGACCTAGACAGAACTTTCCTTAGACAGAGTTCTCTTTTAATCATAGCTTATAAATTACTTGGTTCCTAATTCTAATATAATTAGAACTAGATAACCTAAGGTCTATTATTTCCAAGTTCTAAACACTTTAAAACTAATAATTAACCTTAGGTGACATGCATACTATGTTATAGTGCTTGATCATTCATCACATGAATAATAAACATTCATAGCATATTCATCTCATGAAAAATAATGCATGTCAATGTTGTCCAAAAATTAATATAACAAACTTATATTAATTAATCATGCGAACTATATAATATAACTCCTTATATTATAAATGATACATGAAAATGCTTAACCTAAGGTGGGATTTCTAAAATACAAGCATACACTATGCATGGCAATAATTACACAACAATTGCATAATTAAAATAACAAAAATTAGATCAATTTTGGCACCCTAGAAATAATTTTAATTAATATAATCTAATTATATTAATTAAAATTAAAATTATTAAATATATTAAAATAAAACATTTTTATAATTAATATAAATAATAAAAAAAATATTTATGCTCGTTGCTCCTCGCGTGAAACGGCTCCGGCGTTACTGCTTTTTGCTTTTGTCGTTTTCTGCGTCACGTTGTGTATTGCAGCCTCTCCTCTCGCGCCTTATCAAGCATAGCGCGCATTGCAACGCCGATGAATAGCGTTGCAACGCTGCACGCAGACAACATTGAGAATCACCATTCCTTTGCTCGTTTTTGCTCCGTTCTTCTCAGCAACCGCCTTGCCTCGATCGACATGGACTGACAGACTCGATTTACAATTAAATTTGCCCAAAACACCAGGCCCTTACATTGAACATTTTAATGAAAAATTGTAAATCTAAGTGCCAAAATTGAAAACATCTAATTTCCCAAAATCCGTTCATACATCTCATGCATAAAACAGTAAATCTCACCTTGTTCTTGAAAAATCCAGAAGATAAATCAAGAACGCATTTGGGCTCTGATTCCAATTGAAGGGAATCGAAATCCCCGCAGCGGAAGCAATTGCGAATCGCGCACTCTTGATTTAGTTACAACGAAAAATGCAAGAACGTAAAACAATAGATTAAGCATAAAAGTAAAATGGACAGCAAGAAGTTTACCTTTGAAGGACCTTTCTTCAATTGCTCCTCTCTCCACGGTCACGATCTCAGCAACAAGAACTCGTACGATCACCGACACCACCACCGGATCGTCTCCGTTGTTCTCTAGGTGAGGGAGGAAGGTGGGTTCCCTTTAGGAGTGGTGAGGTATTTTGTGAGAGAGATTTGTGTTTTGGAACACTTTCAACAACACAAGAAGGAGGCTTGTAAAAACTTTCTCAAAGTCTTATCAAAAGCTTAACCTAGTTGCATCTCATGCAACTATATATATAGGAGAATGGTATGGAAATGACCATTCTACCCCTCCTTTAGTATATAGTTTAGATATGAATCTAATTCACATTAAAACTATATATTATATCAATTACATCATATATAATTGATATAACTCCTTAGGCATGAAATTGAACACTTTCAATTTCACTCCTAACTTTATACCGTCAATATTACTATGTTGAGCCAACGGAGGGATCTAATGGACCTACAAATCATGAGCTCCAATGATGTGAGATTAACTGATCAAACTCTTTGATCCAGTTAATCAATATTCATTAACTACAAGTCACTCCACTATAGACTTGTAGCTGTCTCTCCTCACTGTAGATATTATTGTGTCCACTGATATAGTCATTACCCATGAGTCGACCCTTTACAGGTTGTTTGTAATCACAGCTGGGTCAAATTACCATTGTACCCCTGTGATTACCTCTTTGCTCCTTAAGCACCACTGATCCTCTAATGAACAACAAGTCTAAGGTCCTACCTTAGACTCATACCCTCATAGAGGGCGGGGCCCCATTGTTCAAGACACGAGTCGGTTCTTGAAGGGAACAACCTATCTCGATTCCTCGAGAGAGGAATAGTGAATTCCATCTTGCACAGTTAAGTTCCCAGCTACCTACGAGGTTCTGTCCCTGAGAAGGTAGGCTTATTGAGTCGGCTACAGGCCACTCTCACCCATACTAGTATAAGCAGGAGTTCTTAACTTTCTCAGGATTCAGGTCAAGTCACTAATGACCATCTATAAATTATTAGTCTTATCCTGTTAACGGTGTTATACTGGTTAGACTAATAATTTGCGATCCCGTCTTGTATGAACTCTTCATACAGGATGCCCCCACTCGCATGTCAACTACATGAATGAGTTGGATTACCTCATTTGTACTAATTACAAAGTGGGCGCATCCATGGTGTTACGAATGAGGTTTCCAACCTTATTCTTATACCATAGATCGCTTTAGGTTATAATCTTGAAGGCAACCCAAATAGTGTCCACTACACTGATTTCAAGATAAACGTTATAACCTTGGAGCTTAGTTTATTGGATTTATAAAAGCAAGACTGTAATCTTATCAAAACAAATAACACTTTATTTAATTGATCAAAATTACACAAGTTTAGGGCATAAATCCCAACACCATATGCACACTGAAGAAGCCAACAAACAAAAAGATAAGCTAAACTCTAAAGTTTTGAATTCCGTTAATGTTAACCTCATTGAATCTTTTGTTGCATCAAAAGACAAGTTCAAAAATAAAGGAAAACAAATTACGAGAGAAAAACCACCAAAAGAAGGGACATTAATTCAAGGCTGTCGGTGGACGAATTGAGAAGTCCAAAATGATATGCTATGTTTGTGAAAAACTGAGACATAAAATCATATCAGTGTAACCAGAGGAAAGGAAGGTCAAATCAAAATCCTATTGTTGCCAGACCTGCTCCACAAATCAACATTGTGGAAGATGACATCATTGTTGTTATAGTTGTTGAAGCAAATATGGTGGAGAACAAGTCCGGCTGGATTCTTGGCACTGGAGCTTCAAGGCATTTTTGCTCAAACTGAAAAAATTTTCATGGCTTTCAGGATACTGTTGAGGGTGAATGTGTGTTCATGGTTAACTAAGCCACTGTTGGAGTTCTTGGAAAAGGAAGATTCTATTAAAACTTACTTCTAGAAGAACTATATCTCTCAATGATGTATTGTATGTTCCTTCAGTGCGTAAGAATTTGGTGTATGGGAGTTTATTGAACAAAGTTGGACTTAGGATTGTATTTGAGGTTGATAAGAATATTTTCACAAAAAATGGTGACTTTGTTGGTAAGGGGTATTTAGCTAATGGTTTGTTTGTTTTGAATATTGTTTATGTTTCTGCTGCAATGAATGAAAGTGTCTCTCATCTTGCTTATATTGTTGAACCTCTTGATGTATGATATGGTAGATTAGGACATGTAAATGTTGTATCAATTAAAAGGCTTAAAAAATTGCATCTAATTAATGTATCATAATCACATGAAATTAATAGATGCTCAGTATGTGTAGAAGAAAAATTTGCTAAAAAAAAACCTTTTAAATAAATCACAACAAGAAGTACTGAATTACTTGAATTAATTCATTTAGACTTAGCGAATTTTAGAAACATTACAAGTAGAGGTGGTAAAAAGAATTACATATCCTTTGTTGATAACCACTCTTTATATACAAAAATTTATCTTTTAAAATCAAAGGATGAAACAAGCATAGTATTTATCAAACTCAAAACTAGAGTAAAAAACCAACTAAATCAAAAAATAAAAAGGTTAAGATCTAATAGAGGCGGTGAATATAGTGATAATTCTCTTAAGGAAGTATACGAATTGAATGACATTATTCATGAAAGACTGAACCATATTCTCCTTAACAAAATGGCATAGTTGAATGTAAAAATATTAAAATAAATAATGAATGTCATGTTATTAAATTCTGGATTGTCTGATAATATGTGTGGGGGGCTTTGCTTTCTGCCTGTTTTATTCTTAATAGGTTCTTCATAAAAAGTTGGATAAGACTCCATACGAGTTGTTTGAAAGCTACTCTCCTAACTTAAGCTATTTGCGAGTGTGAGGGTGCTTAGCCAAAATAGCATATTCAGAATTCAAAAGTCCTACGTTGTATCTAAACCTATGATTGTGTCTTTGTTTGTTATGCCCATAATAGTGATGCTTATAGATTTATGTGTTTAAATAATAATTCAATTTGTGAATATGAAGATGTTGTATTTTTAAACACATTTTTTCCATGGTTATGCAATAGTGAAAAGCATACCGAGAAGCCAAAATTACCTTTGAAGAAACCTCTTTCTTCTCGTAATCCTTTCTCCATTAAATTCTCGATCTCGATCTCAAAGAATCACCGAACACCTCCAAAGAGCTTCTCTGTTGTTCTCTAGGAGAGAGAAGATTGTGGGGTCTCCTTTTGAATTGAGAGTGGGAATTCTCTAGAGAGAATGTTGAGAGAGAGGGAGAAAGTTGAGAGAACTATTCTAATGTGGAGTGTATGAAAATCTTGATTTCAAAGAAAATGAGCAATCACCTTTCAAAGTGCATCCCAATGCACTTATTTATAATGAGTGAGAATGGAAGTAACTTCCTCAATCCACTCACCCATTAACTCCACCATATATGCAGTATGCAAATCATATTTGCATATTGTATATAATAAAGTATTATATACTTTATTAAACCTAAATTGAATCGTATTCAATTGTTCATCTCTAAATTATACTTTATAGTATTTAATATGAAACTCTTTCATACTAAATTAATATTTAGAAATTCATCCAAATATAGTTTATAGTTTATTATGAATCATATTCACATCAAACTATATATTATATCGATTATATCACATATAATTGATATAAATTCCTTTTATGAATTTGAACATTTCAAATTTGCTCCAAAACTTTATACCTCGTTTATATCCATATTAAGCCAATAGAGGGACCTAATGGACCTACAGATCATGAACTCATATGATACGAAGTTTAACTGATCAAACTCTTTGACTGAGCTAGCCAACATTAATTAACTACGAGTCCTTTCGCTAAAGACTCATAGTTACACTCTTCTCATTGTAGGAAAAGTTGTGTCCATTGATTTAACCAGTGCCTGTCAGTCGACCCTTCACAGGTTGTTTGTAATCACAGTTGGGTTAAATTACTGTTTTACCCATGTGATTACTTCTTGTTCCTTAAGTTCTGCTGATCCTCTAATGAGCAACATGTTTATAGTCCTACCACAAACAAAGTCCCTCTCGATCCAGTGAGAAGGTGGGGCCCCGTTGTTCAAGACCTGAAGTCAGCACTTTAGTGAACAACCTATCTAATTTTTCTAGCTCAGGAACAAGTAAATTCTATCTAGCACAGTTAAGTTCCCAACTCCCTATGCGGTGTTGTCCCAAAGAAGGTAGGCATGTTGAGTCGCCAACTCGAGACACTCTTACCCATACTAGTCAAAAGACAATCCCTCGTAAATAGGAGTGTGTAACACGCTCAGGATTCAGGTCGAGTTACTATTGGTCACTATGAATTATTAATCCTAATATGTTAAGGGCGTTACATTAGTTAGTTAATAATTTGCGATTCGGTCTTGTACGAACTCATCGCACAAGATGCCCCCACTCTCATGTCTACTACATGAACAAGCTGGATCGCCTCGTTTGTATCAAATACAAAGTGGGTCGCATCCATAGTGTCAACAGGATAAGGTTCCCAACCTCATCCATATATTATAGATCGTTCGGGTTAATAGCTTGAACACGATCCGACTTGTATGTCCACTACATAGTGTTCAAATTGTCATGATTCATATAACCCTGAAACTTAGTTTATTGGATTTAAGTTTAAATGCGAATACCCAAGAAAAGATGAAAATAACTCTTTATTGATTCATCAAGTATTTACAAAATCCACGAATTTAGGGCATACACCCCAACAAGTGGTACTTCTCATTGTGATTAATTAGCTTTACAGAGTGATCAAGTATCAATGTCTCTACCATCTACTTCTGATAGCATGCATGAATCTGAACCCAAAAGAAGTAAGAGAAAAAATAATACTGAGAATTTTGGACTTGATTTTCTTATTGTTTATCTAGTTTAAAATTCAAATAAAATAGATAATCAATTTGCCTACATGTACATGATAGATGAGAACTCTAAAACTTACCAAGAGGCTTTGAGTTCTGCAGACTCTAGTTTATGGAAGGAAGCAATTAAATTTTAAAGCTAGATTAGTAGTCGTGGAATATACACAAAAACAACGCATTGATTATTTTGATACATACTCTCCCGTAACTAAAATAGTTGTGATTTGAGCCTCTTAATATCTTTTGTAGCAATTTAGAGTCTTTTAATACATCAGATGGATGAAAAGACGACATTCCTCAATGGAGATTTAGAGGAAGAAATATACACGATACAACCTAAAGGCTTTATAGTTACTGGTCAAGAAAACAAGGTATGTAAGCTTAAAAATCTCTTTACAGTCTTAAACAATCTCCTAAACAATGGAACAAGAAATTTAACATAACTTTGGTAAACATTGATTTTAAAGCAAACAGTTCTAATACATGATGTGTTCACTAAAAAAATGTTTAGAGTTGTTTGTGTGATTTTCTGTTTGTATGTCAATGATGTGCTTATTTTTTATACAAACATAGATGTGATTAATAATACTAAGTCGTTTTTATCCTCACACTTTAAAATGTAAGATTTAGGTGAAGCTGATGTGATACTTGGTGTTAAGATAAGAAAAATCGAAAAATGAATTTTCATTATGTCAATCATACTACATTGAAAAGTTTCTAAAGAGATTTGATTGCTTTAATGATACTCTAGTAAGAACGTCTTATGATATTAGTATGATTCTTAAAAACAATAAGGAAGATAGTGTTTCAAAATCTGAATATGTAAAAATTATAGGTAGTGTCATGTTCCGAATAAACTATACTAGACCTGATATTGCATTTGTGAGAAGATTGCATATGAATCCCCTTGAGCAACAGAAACGTGGTAAATAAATCGTAATTTGCTTGATTATTTTGGTTTACTCCAAAAATGAAGGGAATGAGACTCCCGCAGTGGAAAACGACTTTGAATCGTAGTGGTGTTCGTTGTGAAAAACGTTTTCTTAAAACTGAATTTATCACATAAATCCTAGGCTAAACATGCTAAAACGAAGGAAAAACGGTGAGCAACGATTACTTACTTGTTGAAGAATACTTCTTCAAGATTTTCTTCTTCGATCACTAACTCTTCGTGCCCTCGATCTCTACGATCACGATCTCTCGAACCGAACGGATTGGACACCTCCAATTGATCTTCTCGGTTGTTCTCGATCGATAGAGGGAGAGTAGTGGGACGCCCTTTGGTTTGGGGTAGAGACAACTTTAGAGAGATTAAGAGAGTTTGAGAGAGTGAATTTTCGTGAGAATCCAAAAAATGAGCAATTACCCTTACAAAGCCTTCACACAAAGGCCCTATATAATAGTGATAGGTGGAGTTGAAATCTCCACCTATTTACCATTTTACCACAACATTAGGTTATGCAAATCATATTTGCATAACACATATAATAAGATATCTCATACCTTATTATACAAATCACATTTGTATAATTGTGGATTTTAAATTGAATCACATTCAATTTAATTTCTCTCAATCCAATTTTCCTAAATTAGCACTAGTTAATCAATTAGGCTAACCTATAGTTTATTATGAATCTCATTCACATTAAACTATATAATATGTCAATCATATCTCATATAAATGACATAAATACCCTTTTAATGAATTTGAACACTTCAAATCCACACCAAACTGTAAACCCTCAATATATCATGTTTGAGCCAACCGAGTGACCTAATGAACCTACTGATGACGAGCTCCAATGATCCGAGACTAACTTGTCAAACTCTTTGACCCGGTTTTCAACATTCATTAGCTACGGTAACACTCCACTAAAGCCTGTAGCTGCACTCCCGTCACTGTAGGACACGTTGTGTCCATTGATATAACCAATGTCTGTGAGTCGACCCTTCACAGGTTGTTCGTAGACATTGCTAGGTCAAATACCGTTTTACCCCTGTGTCTACCTCTTGCTTCTTAAGTCCCACTGCTCCTTTAATGAACAACAACATTGTATGGTCCAACCAGAAACAACACCCCTCTCGGACCATTGAGAGGGTGGGTGCCCGTTGTCCAAGCCCATGAGACAGCACTTAAGAGAACAACCCCTATAGTTTCCCTAATTTGGGAACGAGTGAATTCCATCTCGCGTAGTCAAGTTCCAAGCTCCCCACGTGTTCTTGTCCCTTAGAAGATAGGCACATTGGGCGAGTAACTGTGATCAACCTCACCCGTACTAGTCAAAGGACATACCCCTGCAGACAGGAGTCCGTAACGTGCTCAGGATTAAGGTCGAGTCACTATTGGTCATCTACAAAGTTATTAGTCCTATACTGTTAACGGTGTTACATCAGTAGGTCTAATAAATTCACGGTCCCGTCTAGTACAATCTCATTGCACAGGATGCCCCCACTCACATGTCAACCACATGAATGAGTTAGATCACCTCGTTTGTATCTAATACAAAGCGGGTCGCATCCACAAGGTATCCAGGATTAGGTCTCTAACCGTATCCATATACTTTGGACCGTTTGGGTCATAAACTCGAACATGATCCTCCCTATGTGTCCACTGCACACCGTTCAAGTTCTAGTTCTCTCATAATTCAATGGCCCTGGAGCTTAGTTTATTGGACAAAGTTTGTAAATATGCGAGACACAAAGTGATGAAAAAATAACTCTTATTTATTTCAATAATGAATATTACAAACATATACGAGATTAGGACATACATCCCAACAAACTCCCACTTTGACTAAGCTAGTAAAGTACAAGATACATTTCTCAAATGTACAGTAAAAAATACAATAAACTAGGGCATCGAATACCCTTTACAATACTTCTACTTGCCCTAGTCAGGAAGCACTCGAAGACCTAGACTCTCTAGGTGACCCTCAAACACCTTAGCCGTGAGGGCCTTTGTAAATGGATCAACAACGTTGTGCTCCGACGCTATCTACGTGACTGTCACGTCTCCGTAGTGCACAATCTCCCGTATCAGGTGATACTTTCGCTCAATGTGCTTGCCCCTCTGATGACTTCGAGGTTCTCTTGAATTGGCTACTGCACCACTGTTGTCACAAAACAGTGTAATTGGCAAGTTCATATTTGGATCAACTTCCAAATGCATCGTGAACTTCCTAATCCAAACAACTTCCTTTGCAGCTTCACAAGCCACAACATACTCGGCTTCCATCGTGGAATCAACGATGCATCCCTACTTGATGATTCACCACACTACAACTCCTCCATTCAGAATGAAGGCTGACCCCAAAGTGGATTTCCTAGAATCCTTATCGGTCTGAAACTCAGAGTCTGTATATCTTGTAAGGATCAAATCCCCAGTCCCATACACAAGACTGTAGTTCCTCGTTCTCCTAAGATACTTGAGGATTGCCTTTACGGTTGTCCTGTGATTTAATCCTTGATTGGATTGATACCTACTGACAATCCCAACAGCATAACAGATATCGGGCCTAGTACACAGCATGGCATACATAAGGCTCCCTACAGCTGAAGCATAGGGGATTCGTCTCATATCCTCAACCTCTTGAGGTGTCTTAAGACACTGATCCTTAGAAAGGTGAACCGCATGCCTGAAAGGCAGCAAGCCCTTCTTGGAGTTCTGCATCTTATATCTAGACAACATCTTGTCAATATAAGACGCCTGAGACATGGTTAGAGTTCTGTTTTTCCGATTTTGGACTATCTAGATACCTAGAACATACTGGGCCTCTCCCAAATCTTTCATTTGAAATTGCGAAGCCAACTATTTTTTAATGTTAGTAAGAAATCCTACCTCATTCCCAATGAGAAGGATATCATCCACATATAATATTAGAAATGCGACAGTGTTGTTGACGATTTTCTTGTAAACACAAGGCTCGTCAACATTCTGATCAAAGTCATAAGATTTGATCGCCTCATCAAACCTTATATTCCAAGACCTCGAGGCTTGTTTCAGTCCATAAATAGACCTATGAAGCCGACAAACTTTTTGCTCTTGGCCTTGGGCAATGAACCTTTTGGGTTGGTCCATGTAGATGATTTCATCAAGATTGCCATTCAGAAAGGCTGACTTGACATCCATTTGTCATACCTCATAGTCATAATATGCGACAATGGCCAGAAGGATCCTGATCGACTTTACCATGGCAATAGGAGAAAAGGTTTCCTCATAGTCAATCCCTTCAACCTGGGTAAAACCCTTTGCCACTAGTCGTGCTTTGAAGGTTTGCACCTTCCCATCTACGCCACGTTTACGCTTGTAGATCCATTTGCAACCTATAGGTTTTACCCCATCCGGTTGATCCACAAGCTCCCAAACAGAATTAAAGTACATCGACTCAATTTCCTAGTTCATAGCTTTAATCCATTCGTCTTTGTCAACGTCTGCCATTGCCTGATCATAGGTCAATGGATCCTCGCAGCCATCATTAGGAGTGACGTCTTGGGTTTTAGCTAAAACCATGTAACGTTTAGGCTGTCTCGCAATCCTCCCACTACGTCGAGGCATTCTCAACTCTTGAGAACAGACTTGACTAGACGAGCTTGGATCGACAATACTTGTTGACGTACTAGCCCCATCAGCAACTCTTGCTGATGTACTGTCCATTTCGTTTAACACAATCTTACTCCTTGGTAAGTGATCCTTGATGTGGTCTTTCTCAAGGAAAGTGGTGTTTGTCGACACAAGCACCCTATTTTCCTTAAGATCGAAAAACAGACCACCCCTAGTCTCTTTTGGGTAACCTACAAAGAGACACAATTTTGAACGAGGTTCCAACTTCTTCGAGTTTGACACCAACACATGGGTCAGGAATCCCCAAATTCTGAAATGGTGTAAACTGTCTTTACGTCCATTCCAGAGTTCGAAAGATGTTTCACAAACACTCTTCGTTGGAACGTTGTTCAAAATATAAACCGCAGTCTCCACTGCGTAACCCCAAAAAGAATCAGGGAGACGAGCATAGCTCATCATCGATCGAACCATGTCCAACAACGTTCTGTTTCTCCTCTCCGATACACCATTTTGTTGTGGCATACCAGGTGCTGAAAGTTGGGACGTAATTCCATGTTCTATCATATAGTCCTGGAATTCAGTGTCTATATACTCTCCACCTCGATTCGATCGAAGTGTTTTTATAGTTTTACCTAACAGGTTCTCAACCTCAGTCTTTTACTCCTTGAACTTTTCAAGAGTTTCAGACTTCCTATGCATTAGGTAAATATACCCATACCTTGAATAGTCATCTATAAAAGATACAAAGTATTCGTAACCTCCTCGTGCTTTAACACTCATCGGACCACAGAGGTCAGAATGTATAAGCTCAAGAGGCTCTTTGGCTCTATATCCTTTTCCACTAAAAGGACGTTTGGTCATTTTGCCTTCAAGGCATGACTCACATACCGGTATAGAGTTTTCTTCCAACTCGCTTAGAAGTCTACTCTTCACTAGTCTCTCAATCCTATTGAGATTAATGTGGCCTAACCTTAGATGTCAGAGATGGGCATTTTTTTTTGGAGAAACATTTACTCTCTTAGTTTGTGTTTCTGCCGTTTTAAACAATTCAGTATTCAAAACACTTTTAATCGAATTAGGTTTTAAAATGTACAAGTTATTCTCAAGTGAAGCAAAACAAATCAAGTTGCCTTTGAAACAAATAAACGCTTTATTCAATTCAAAGTTAAATGAAATACAACATTCAATAAGGCAGGAAATGGAAACAAGGTTTCTAGTAAACCCTGGAACTATGTACAAATTATCTAATAATAAGTACTTCCCGTAAAAAAAAAGCTTCACCGTGCCGACCGTTGCAGCAGAGACAACCTCTCCGAATCCAACTCGTAGCGTTATTTCACCCTCTCGCAGCTACTGCTAGGAACTAATTCCCTGAAAAGAAGAACAAACATGGTTAGTGGCGTCTGAATCCAGTATCCAGGCAAAGTCATTACTTTCCACTAAACAAGTTTCAATTACTAGTAAATCATATTTACCTTCTTTCCTCCTATCGACAAAGAACTTGGGACAGTTTCTCTTCTAGTGACCATCCCCATTGCAGTGGAAACACTTTCCTTTCTCTGCAACTTCCTTGACCTTCTTGTCCTTTTGGGCGGCATCACTGTCAACTTTGCCCTTCTTCATCTTCTTCTTCTTCCCTTTCGGGCCTAAAGAACCTACAGATTTTGTCCCAGAGGCCGAACCCCTGTGAAAAGACCTGAAGGCAACGTTTGCCTCAGCTTCCGGTGTCCTGATACTCATCAAGGACTGGAAGTTCTGTAGTTCGTTAAGAAGGGTAGTCAGAGTGTATCTGGTTTTGTTCATAACAACATTGCTACGAAACTGAAGGAAACTCTTCGAAAGAGTCTCCAAGATAAAGCTGACCTGGCTTGACTCGTCGATCGAAGTCCCGTTCATCTCTCCCAGATTAAAGTGGGTCATCATGTCCAAAACAAGTTCACGGATAGACGTGCCCTCTTCATCCTAGCATTGAAGACGTGTATGAGGGAATCGTGCCAAACCTTAAAGGACTGTTGTCCAAACATTTCCTGCAGAGATTCCATGATCTCCTTAACGTTGATCATCACCTCATGCTTCTTTACCAAAACTTCAGATAAGCTGGCAATGATGTACACCTTGGCCTTTTCATTGGCCCTGATCCACCGATCGTACGCATCACAACACTTCGCAATGCGGTCGAGCCCGATACCTGAGGATACTCCTCAGTGAGCATGAACTTTAGGTCGTCAGTTACGAGTATTGTGTTGATTATTCTTCCACGTTTGGTAATTATCTCCTATGAGTTTGTCTAACGCTAAGAGTGCAACTATTGAACTAGACAGTTTTGTTGAAAATAAGAAAAACTTTGTATTAGTCTCGCAAAAACTTTGAAAATCCAATCAGGTTTTAGTAAATTTTTATCCTATGATCCCTAGGTCATCAAAAAAAATTGCAATGATACCCAAAAGGTTTAGAATGACCGCCACCGAAGGGTGCACAGAACACTCCTCCTCTGGGACAAGACTTTCTCGACCAGACCCTAATACCATAATAACTCTTATTCCATTAGGCATCCAGTTACCATTATTCGGTCAGAATCCATTAACTCTTAACGAATTCTGTGAGTGTCACCCTCTATCTTTAAATTTCCAAGTATCCGTCCAAACAATAGCCACCGAAGGGTGAACCACGAAGGAAAACCAACAAGGAAATTGTATCCTTTTCGGGAATTCACGGTGTTCCGACTCCCATGATCAAGACCCTCCGAAGGGATTGTCTGGTCCAGGCCAAACTAGCAGGCGAATCATAGGCGTCTCCCGGTGTGAATCGAAAGAAGAGACCGTGGGTTCCGTTTTCACAGGTCCCGCTCCCAGTCACTATAAGTACTATCTCCATTCACGTTGATATTGACCCATACAAATACCATCCGAAGGGGGACGCTCCCATTTGCGCCACGAGGCCGAGTATGGATCTCACGGTGTGAACTTAACGGAGATTTGTGGTCGAAAAATTAAATGTATCTTATACACTTTATTTCCTCCCACTCAGCACTTTAAGTTAATCGAGATTGACCTAGATAAATCGGCTTATATTTACCTAAGTCTACCAATATAACTCTTATATTGGATTAACCTAAGTCTATAATCACATTATTAACTTAGGTCTATGTGAGTAAATTAATTAACTTTTAATTAATGGCACTCACGAGAATATAACGTATGAATCTTCAAACAAAATTCACTCCCAGGTCAGTTCCCAGGTAGGTGTGTTCCGCAAAGCGTCAGCTTAAATACCCAAACCTCAGACAAAACTTTCCTTAGACAGAGTTACTAATTAGTCACCATTCATAAGTCATATTGGATGTCCTAATTCTAATTTTATTAGAACTAGAAAACCTAAGTCTAATTATTCAAGTTCTAAACAATTTAAAACTAATAATTAACTTAGGTTACATGCATTTCTATGTTATAGTGCTTGATCATTCACCACATGAATAATAAACTATATAACATACATTCATCACATGAATAGCATGTCCATGCTTTTAATTCAAGAAATATAACACTTATATTAATTAAATTAAAACATGCATTAAATTATAACTGTTATAATATAATCCTATCATGCATACTATATATTATAACTCTTATAATATAAAAATGATGCATGAAATGTTTAGCCTAAGGTGAGATTTTAATCTATATGACATACATTATGCACATAGAATAATAAATTTCATACATCTCATGCATAAAATAAATTAAATAGCAAAATTGGACCGGTTTTGGCACCCTAGGGACATTAATAAAATTGATTAACATTAATATAACATTTATATTAATATTAATTAATAACATTAATTTAAAAATATATTTTACAAATAAAAATAATTAAAAAATGAAGAAAAACGGAATTAAACCGCCCATGATCCCTTCTTGCCACTACATGCGCGAACTCCTCGCTGAAACTGGGCACTACGGGACAGCGTTGCAACGCCGTGCCCAGCGTTGCAACGTTGACTTGCAACACCGCCTGGATCCGCACGGACAGCGTTGAGACGCCGAAGAACAGCGTCTCAACGCCGTCGACAGAACAAACTCATTTGTTGTTCTTCATTGTTTTTCACCCGATTTTGCTTCGATTTCTTCACAGCAACTCTTGCCACGAACGACACGGACTTACAGACTCGATTTACATTAAAATTACCCAAAATAATGGGCCCTTACATTGATCTCATCAACGAAATTAATGCAAATCTAAAATGTGCCAAAAACCGAAACATCCAACATGCAATACCACAATTCATCTCATGAATTAAAGCAAACCCGCCTAATTTTAAGAAAAAACAGTTTGCATAACGAAAAACCAACGATTGGCTCTAATACCAATTGAAGGGAATGAGACTCCCGCAGCAGAAATTGACTTTGAATCGTCGTGGTGTTCGTTGTGAAAAACGTTTTCTTAAATCTGAATTTATCACATAAACCCTAGCCTAAGCATGCTAAAACGAAGGAAAAACGGTGAGCAACGATTACTTACTTGTTGAAGAATACTTCTTCGAGATTTCCTTCTCTGATCACGAACTCTTCGTGCCCTCGATCTCTACGATCATGATCTCTCGAACCGAACGGATTGGATACCTCCAATTGATCTTCTCGGTTGTTCTCGGTCGGTAGAGGGAGAGTAGTGGGACTCCCTTTGGTTTGGGGTAAAGAGAACTCTAGAGAGATTGAGAGAGTTTGAGAAAGTGAATTTTGGTGAGAATCCAAAAAATGAGCAATTACCCTTACAAAGCCTTCTCACAAAGGCCTTATATAATGGTGATAGGTGGAGTTGAAATCTCCACTTATTTACCATTTTACCACAACATTAGGTTATGCAAATCATATTTGCATAATACATATAATAAGATATCTCATACCTTATTATACAAATCACATTTGTATAATTGTGGGTTTTAAATTGAATCACATTCAATTTAATTTCTCTCAATCAAATTTCTCTAAATTAGCACTAATTAATCAATTAGGCTAAGCTATAGTTTATTATGAATCTCATTCACATTAAACTATATAATATGTCAATCATATGTCATATAAATGACATAAATACCCTTTTAATGAATTTGAACACTTCAAATCCACACCAAACTGTAAACCCTCAATATATCAAGTTTGAGCCAACCGAGGGACCTAATAGACCTACAGATGACGAGCTCCAATGATCCGAGACTAACCTGTCAAACTCTTTGACCAGGTTATTCAAAATTCATTAGTTACGGTAACACTCCACTAAAGCCCGTAGCTGCACTCGCATCACTGTAGGACAAGTTGTGTCCATTTATATAACCAATGCCTGTGAGTCGACCCTTCACAGGTTGTTCGTAGACACACTTGGGTCAAATTACCGTTTTATCCCTGTGTCTACCTCTTGCTCCTTAAGTCTCACTGCTCCTCTAATGAACAACAATGTTGTATGATCCAACCATAAACAACACCCCTCTTGGGCTAGTGAGAGGGTGGGTGTCCGTTGTCCAAGCCCTAGAGACAACACTTAAGGGAACAAACCCTCTAGTTTCCCTAATTCGAGAACGAGTGAATTCCATCTCGCGTAGTCAAGTTCCCAGCTCCCCACGTGGTCCTGCCCCTAAGAAGTTAGGCATATTGGGCGAGTAACTGTGACCACCCTCACCTGCAGACAGTAGTCCATAACACGCTCAGGATTAAGGTCGAGTCACTATTCGTCATCTACGAAGTTATTAGTCCTATACTTTTAATGGTGTTACATCAGTAGGTCTAATAATTCACGGTCCGGTCTTGTACAATCTCATTGCACAGGATGCCCCCACTCGCATGTCAACCACATGAACGAGTTGGATCACCTCGTTTGTATCTAATACAAAGCGGGTCGCATCCACAGCGTATCCAGGATTAGGTCTCCAAACCTATCCGTATTTTGTAGACCGTTCGAGTCATAAACTCGAACGTGATCCTCCCTGTGTGTCCACTACACATCGTTCATGTTCTAGTTCTCTCATAATTCAATGACCCTGGAGCTTAGTTTATTGGACAAAGTTTGTAAATATGCGAGACACAAAGTGATGAAAAAATAACTCTTATTTATTTCAATAATGAATATTACAAACATATACGAGATTAGGACATACATCCCAACAAAAAATACCATACATTGGCAAAAACAAATAAAACATATAAGAAATTAACAGAAGCATGGATTAAATTTACAATTAACATGTTGTACATAAGCTAAACTAAAAGGAATTAATGAATTACCTTTGTAGTTCCACACAGGAACTTCTTGCTCCACAATTGTTCAACAACAATAAAGGTTTTTCTCCTCTGTAAATGTAGGACACTACCAGTAGTGTTAATCTTCTATCGTATGAATCCTTAGACCTCTCCTTGGTGGGAAGGAGCCAACAATTGGAAGAGGAAGGGAATAGATTTTTGAGAGAGAGTTGTGTAACGACCCTAGTTTTCAACCCAACTCCAACCAGGGACGCCACTAGATAGCACCCTCTGCACCCAAATTTCAGCAGCATAACGGCGCTATCCGGATGAATCCAAAATTTTGCTTAACCTGTTTTACGCAAGAAACACTTCAAAGAACTCTTCCAATGCCCGACCTCCTCCAAACTACAACACAACAAGGTCGGGCTCCAGCAGAACAACTCAACAAAAGCAACACATGCATCACACAACAGATATACAAGCATGCTAAACCAGGGAACCAAACTGAATAAATATCATAGGAACCAAACTGAATAAATATCATACTCAGCAACACAATGAGTTCAGAAATCCAACGAGTAACAAACAAAAGTCACAGATCAAACTCATAAATATAAATATCTGCTAAGCTCAAAAGAAAGTTCTCCTAAAACACAGAAGTGGTTCCATAGCCTCGTCATGTCGCCACCATCGTCCTCCAGCTCACTACATGCTCTTACCTGCAACCAGAAACATTAAAGTAGACGGGTGAGTATAAGTGTTAGCTCTTAGAATGAGAGCTAAGATTGAGCTTTTATTGTGATTATTCCTTGGTATTTTGATATTTCTTGACTATTTTAACCCCTTGATTAGATACTTTTGTGTGTGAATATTTACAAATTACTTTGGAAGTACCTTAAAACCATTGAAGTACTTTTCATTGCTGAATTTTGTCATTTCGGCCATGTTTTTAGGAGTTTTTTAGAAGATGGTGCTATGAAGTCTTTGAAGGTCTCACTAAGAGTCAGTGTGTAGTCGTGAAGATGTCTTTGAAGGATAAAGATTGTTGGAGCTCAATTCTGATATCACATGCAGAATGGACACGTGGACGGAATTCATTAATTAAGCTGGACAGAAATTGCCCTATCAGCTGCTGTGAGCCAATGAGAGGCCTTCATGTCATTTCCTCTTGTCCATTCAACCCTTAATTCGAGGTGGATGCGGTATAAATGCCTGGTGTGGGCGTTTTTAGAAAGGAGAGTGTGGGCAAGAAGAAAGAAGAGAGAACCCGATTGGGAAGAAGACTGGAGGCAATTTTTAGCAAGCCGAATTGGGGAAGCTTTCTCCTTCTGGAAAGAGGTTGGGGTGGACCGAGAAAGGCTTGGGGAACTTCACCCATCTGTTCATTCTTCATTCCCTTGCTCTTTACTCTTCTAATTCGTAACTAAGACCATTTTAAGTATGTTTAGTATTAGTTTTACTATTTTATTGCTGTCATTCCTTAATATCATGAACTAATCACCCTTGGGGTGAGGATTAGGAGACTTTATGTGGATGCAATTATAATGAAAGAGTAAATTACTTCAATCTCACTCTTGTGCCTTGTGATTTCAGTGCTTAACTAAGGTTTGTTTGGCCATCTCATCTTAGTAGTGTTTATTCCAACTTGGAAAAAGGAAGAATAAACCGATTTCAAGGCATGACACTAGTTCTAATTAAGAGATTTACTTCTCTCAGGTGATTGAGGAGTCTAGGGATAGTCACTCACCTAGTGTTAACAGTTAGGAGCTAAATTAAGGGTGTTTAATGGAAATTAAGTGCCTAGTTCGCGAGGAAATCTGGAAAGATTCCGTGAGATATACTATTTTGAGCTCTGATGCAGTTTTAAGCTCTAGCATTGCGATTGTTGAAGCATAAATTCGTCCCTAATCCGATCCCTTTTTACTAATTGGTTAAACTTGTGTTGTTGCTGCTTACTTTTACTAAGCATCTTCTGCATTACTTTAGCATTTCAATAGTTACTTTTAATTTCTAATTCCAGTACTCAATTCATTTATGTTGGTTCCCCTTTACTCACTAAGAATAAACTTAACCTTGTGAACTTCCTACAACTAATCCCTGAGGAGACGATTAAAATACTTATCACTTGCTGCTTAGATTGTGTATGCTTGCGCAGTTTAGGAGTGTTTTCTTGATAATTTTATACACCTCTTTTAAGCAAACAAGTTTTTGGCGCCGTTGCCGGGGATTAGTTTGATTTTTACTTGTTTGAGTTGTTTTTAGTAATTTTTGAGCTGAAAGAAAGGTTAAACTAAGGTGTTTCTTTGTTTTTCAGGTGCTGTAATTGTGCATGAATGATTTCCCAGGTTTAGAATTTTTCATAGATCCTGAACCTGAGAGAACATTTCATAGAAGAAGGAGGATTCAAAAGGAAAAAATGGCAGATTTCCGTGGAGGTCCTATCGATCCTAATAATACTGAAAACCAACCACACGGCCAAGAAGGCTTTAACCACCTTTCGTTGAACCCCAAGCTATGGTCCCTGCCAATGTTATTGTCTTAGCAGATGACAGGGAGAGAGCTATTAGAACTTATGCCAATCCCTTGGTTGAAGAGTTAAATCTTGGGATTATTAGGCCAGAAATCCAAGCCCCAACGTTTGAACTTAAACCTGTCATGTTCCAAATGCTTCAAACCATAGGACAGTTTCATGGACTATCATCTGAAGATCCTCACTTGCATTTAAAATCCTTCCTAGGGGTTAGTGATTCTTTCAAACTGCCAGGAATGCCTAAGGATTCCCTAAGGTTGAATTTGTTCCCTTACTCCCTTAGAGATGCATCCAAGACATGGTTGAATACACTTCCTCCTAGGGCAGTTGACTCTTGGAACACCCTTGCTGAAAAATTCCTCATTAAGTATTTCCCGCCAACTAGGAATGCTAGGTTTAGAAATGAAATTGTGGCTTTTCAGCAGTTGGATGATGAATCCTTAAGCGAGGCCTGGGAGAGATTTAAGGACTTGCTTAGGAAGTGTCCTCATCATGGACTCCCTCATTGTATTCAAATGGAGATATTTTACAATGGGTTGAATTCAACCATTAAACAAGTTGTTGATGCTTCGGCAAATGGGGTTATTTTGTCAAGGACCTATAATGAAGCATTTGAGATACTGGAAAGAATATCTTCAAACAACTTTCGCAATGATTCAAGAGCTCCCAAGGTAAAAGATCAAGGGCATGTTGGAGTTAGATGCTTTAACCGCTCTAAATGCACAAATGGCATCAATGGCCAATATGCTGAAAAATCTAACCGTGGGAAACGCAGCCCAGATTTCCCCTAATGTTCGAATCACGCAAACAGTGGTAAACCAAGTAGTAAGTTCTGAGTCATGTGTTTATTGTGGCGAAGGACATACATTTGAATGTTGTCCTAGTAATCCAGCCTCAGTATACTATGTTGGGAACCAAGGTACTCAAAGGAACAATCCTTATTCTAATACCTATAACCCAGGCTGGAGAAATCACCCTAAGTTTGCTTGGGGAGGTCAAGGAAGCAATTCTCAAGCCCCTCAAGTGCAGCAAAAGGTGAATTATCCACCAGGTTTTGGGCATCGAATCAAGCAGCCCTATGAAAATCAAAGAACCAATGCTCCAAAGATCGA
Organism: Trichosanthes cucumerina; assembly: GCA_036507285.1. Classification (NCBI taxonomy): domain Eukaryota; kingdom Viridiplantae; phylum Streptophyta; class Magnoliopsida; order Cucurbitales; family Cucurbitaceae; genus Trichosanthes; species Trichosanthes cucumerina. The sequence continues at coordinate 21,868,138 of CM071844.1, forward strand.
GGCGTGAAGATGCACCCCACAAAGACATTCCGTACTTCTCTTGAAAGTTTGCTGAAGGAGTATATGGCTAAGAATGATGCTGTTATTCAAGGACAACAAGCTGTTATTCAAAGTCAGCAAGCTTCGATGAGAAACTTTGAAGTGCAATTGGGACAACTTGCTAATGAAATAAGATCTAGGCCTCAAGGTAAGCTTCCTGCAGATACTGAACTCCCAAAAAGGGAAGGGAAGGAGCAAGTGCAAGCTATAGAGCTAAGGAGTGGAAAACCTTTAGCTAAGCTCAAGAAATCGATGAAGAAACAAAAAGAGAAGGATTTTGCAGTACAAGTTGAGGAAGAGAAAAAAGAGGAGCAGATGAAACCTAATGAAGTAGAGAGTGAGGAAATTGAAGAGCTACCAAGAGCACAACCTTCAGAACCACCTGGATGCATACCTATTACCACTCATGAATTCGTACCACCTCCTCCACCTTTCCCGCAGAGGTTGAAGAAAAAGAAAAAAAATGAAGTCCATTTTGAGAAATTCATGGATATTCTCAAAGAAATTCATATAAACATCCCTTTGGTAGATGCCCTAAAGCAAATGCCTAACTATATGAAGTTTCTTAAGGACGTCCTATCTGAAAGGGAGAGATTTGAGGAGTTCAAGGTAGTGTCTCTGAATGAAGAATGTAGTGTCATGCTAAGAAGAAGGATTCCTAGTAAAGTGAAGACCCAGGTGCTTTCACTATACCGGTGTCCATAGGAGGACAACAGCTGGGAAGGGCCCTTTGTGACTTAGGCGCAAGCATAAACCTAATGCCATTGTCGATTTACAAGAAATTTTGCATAGGCGAAGCTAGGCCCACTACTGTCACATTGCAGCTCGTGGATAGATCCATTACTCACCCTGAAGGTAAGATTGAGGATATTTTGGTTCAAGTGGGTAAATTCATATTCCCTGTTGATTTCATTATTCTGGACTATGAGGCAGATAGTGAGGTACCTATAATTCTAGGAAGACCTTTTCTTAAGATTGGAAGGACAGTTGTTGATGTCTATGAAGGAACAATCACTATAAAAATGAATGACCAAAAGATTGAATTCAGTATCTATGACACAATGAAACATCCTACAGACGTGGAAAACTGTTTTGTTCTTAACATGCTGGAGGAAATTGTTGATGAATCCATTGACAAGAATTGCAGGAGCATCACATTCAGGGCTTGGGGCAGATTACAGGTGAGGAATTGAATGCTTGTGAGCTAAGAGAAGAGCGTGAGGCTATTGCAGAATTAAGTAATTGCAAAAGGGTTTTTGAGTCCCTAGAACTGAGTGAACGGAAAACACCACCTATGCAATCGTCTATTGAGATACCACCTACTTTGGAGTTAAAACCTCTGCCAATGCACTTGAAATATGCCTTCCTTGGAGAATGTCAAACTCTTCCCATAATTGTCTCAGCAGGTTTAATGCCTAAGGATGAAGAACTGCTGCTTAAACTGTTAAGACAGCATAAGAAGGATATTGGGTGGACGTTAGCTGATATTAAGGGTATAAGTCCTTCCTTCTGCATGCACAAAATAAATTTGGAAGATGGAAACTTCAAATCTATTGAGCAGCAGAGACGGCTTAATCTAGCCATGAAAGAAGTTGTCAAGAAGGAGGTAATTAAGTGGTTAGATGCAGGAATCATATACCCTATATAGACGATGTTGAGCCGGGTCACCTGCATGCAATGTGTGCCAAAAAAAGGGTGGGATGACAAGGTTGTGGCAAATGAAGCAAATGAACCGATCCCGACTAGGACAAAGGATCGGATGGAGGGTCCGCATGGACTATAGGAGACTTAATAAGGCCACCCGTAAGGATCATTTCCCTCTACCTTCATTGACCAACTCGCTAGATAGGTTAGCGCCAAGCTTACTCTCTTTTTTTTGGATGGGTATAGTGGTTACAATCAAATCACAATAGCTCCTCAAGATCAAGAAAAACCACTTTTACCCGCCCTTATGGAACCTTTGCATTTAGGAGAATGCCCTTTGGTCTTTGCAATGCCCCTGCAACCTTTCAGAGGTGTATGATGGCCATTTTTGCTAATTTAGTGGAGAATGTCATGGAAGTATTCATGGATGATTTTTCGCTTTTGGTAAATCATTCGAGAGTTGCTTGACAATTTAGGAAGGTGTTGACAAGGTGTGAAGAGGCTAATTTGGTTTTGAATTGGGAAAAGTGTCAATTTATGGTGAAGGAAGGCATCGTTTTAGGCCACAAGATTTCAAGAAAAGGCATTGAGGTGGATAGAGCAAAGGTAGAAATCATTGAAAACCTGGAGCCTCAACATCGCTTAAGGGAATTAGGAGTTTTTAGGACATGCTTTGGTTTTTATAGGCGATTTATTAAGGATTTTTCCAAGATATCCAAGCCTCTGTGTGCTCTTTTTGGAAGCCAATAGACTTTTGAGTTTAACTCAATGTTTGGCTGCATTTGTAACTTTGAAAAGAGCTTTGGTTACAGCCCCCATTATGAGAGGACCTAATTGGGACTTACCTTTTGCAGTGATGACTGATGCAAGTGACTATGCAGTAGGAGCCATGTTAGGGCAAAAGTACGAGAAGCTTCTTCACCCTGTGTATTATGCTAGTAGAACTCTCAATGAAGCCCAACTAAACTACACCACTACAGAGAAAGAATTGTTGGCTGTAGTTTTTGCATTGGAAAAATTTTGAGCTTATTTGGTGGGTTCCACAGTCACTATCTTTACAGATCATGCAGCTATAAAATATTTATTGGCAAAGAAAGAGGCCAAGCCAAGGTTGGTGCGATGGGTGTTGTTGCTTCAAGAATTTGATATTGTCATAATTGATAGGAAAGGCTTAAAAAATCAGGTACCAGACCATCTCTCTAGACTGACACCAGCACCATCACTGCCATCACAATCTGTAATCAGAGATGAGTTTCCAATGAAAAACTGCTGACAGTAGCTCAAGTGCAAGAACTTGGAACCCCTTGGTTTGCAGATTTTTCTAATTATGCAACCAGTGGCATCCTACCCTTAGACATGTCGGGGCAATCATTGAAACGGTTCATTCATGATGCTAGGACTTATTTTTGGGATGAGCCTTACCTTTATAAACAATGTGCTGATGGATTATTGAGAAGATGTGTCACTGAAGCTGAAATTACTTCCATTTTACAACATTGCCACACTTCACCTTATGGAGGACACTTTGGTGGCCAACGGACAGCCGCCAAGGTTTTTCAATCTGGTTACTATTGGCCTTCCATTTTTAAGGATGCACATTTGTTCAGTAAGGCCTGTGATAGGTGTCAAAGAAGAGGAAATATAGGAAAGAGGGATGAGTTACCCCTCTCCTACATTTTGGAAGTTGAGCTATTTGATGTTTGGGACATTGATTTTATGGGCCCTTTTCCCCCCTCTAATGGAAATATATATATTTTGGTGGTTGTGGACTATGTCTCCAAATGGATTGAAGCAATAGCCTGTCCGGAGAATGATGCCAAGACAGTCATGCGGTTCTTACATAAACATATCTTCACTAGGTTTGGAACTCCTCGAGCCTTAATTAGTGATGAAGGCTCTCATTTTGTGAATAAAGCCATTGACTGCACTCTTAGGTAAATATAATGTCAAACACAAGATCTCAACTCCATACCACCCGCAGGCCAATGGGCAAGTCGAAATCGCTAATAGGGAAATTAAGAAGATTCTGGAAAAAGTAGTAAATCCTAGCAGGAAGGATTGGTCCTTTCGGCTAGAGGACACTTTGTGGGCCTATAGGACAGCTTTTAAAACCCCCTTGGGCATGTCTCCTTATAGGCTAGTTTATGGAAAGCCCTTTCACTTACCTCTTGAACTTGAGCACAAGGCATTTTGGGCCCTGAAGGAGCTTAATCTGGATCAATCCGCCGCTGGAGCTTTCAAGTTGCTTCAGCTTAATGATTTGGAGGAGTTCAGGTTATTTTCCTACGAAAATGCTAAGTTGTACAAAGAGAAGGTTAAGCTGTGGCACGATAGGAAAATTGTGCACAAACATTTTGAAAAAGGACAGAAGGTGTTGTTGTTTAACTCCCGGTTGAAATTATTTCCTGGCAAATTAAAATCCAAGTGGTCCGGTCCCTTTACCATCATGGAGGAGTTCCCCCATGGTGCTGTTATGCTTAGGGATGAAAGGAACGGATGGAACTTCAAGGTTAATGGTCAGAGATTGAAACATTATTGGGGGGGAGAATTCCAAAGAAGTATAGCCTCCCAGAGGCTAGCTGATACTTAATCATGTTCTACAACACATTTTAATAATTGGGAGTGCACTTCCAAGCTCAGCCTTTCTCCCATTTTCTTATCCTTCGTTCGAATAGTTTTTTTCTTTGTTTACATTCATTTCATTCAGTAATTTCTTGGTTGATTTGTTCTTTCCTTTTTCAGCTTTCTATCGGTAGATAAATTAAGAGGTTATTTCATACCACCTCTGGCGTCAGGCCTCAATGCTCGACAGCTGAAGGTCATTACTGAAATGCATCCTCTTTGCTGGAGCTTTTACTGTGATGTTGACAGCACTGGAAAAAAGGGAAAGGAATCTAAATTGTATCAGACCTGTCTCCTCGGTAATAAATGAAGCCTGCAAGCAGTTGGCTAAAATACAAATTAAGAGATTTGAGTTGATTTGGCCGATCTTTACACGTTGCGCCGCATTAACCGTTACTCGAGGATTGGAGTTTTTAAATTGCCCAGCTCACCACGAGTTCTTCATCTGCCAAGAAGCACCTTGCATGCTTTAGTTTTGTATTCGAAGTTGTTGCATGAATTTCCTTCCCATGGCTCCTAAGAAAGCTAAGTTCAGGAAAGCTAAAGCGATAGCCACTGTTGAAGCATCTGACGACCAAGTGCAGAGTGAACCTACCCCTGTTCTAATGCCTCCCCCTCCTCAACCGAAGGCTTCTAAGCAGTCCAAATCCAGGGGCAGAAAGAAGAGTGTTGTAGCTACGAAGCCAGCTGAAGAACCAGTGGAGGAATCTATCCCGCAGTTAGCTAGAGAAGACATTGTTGGGGAAGTGCCCGTCGAATCGCCCGAGCCTTCCACCCCTCGATGGAAGCCCTCCAAGAGGAAGGAGCAAACCTCTCATGCCCGCTCCAACCAGTCTCCACCACGTTTCATCACTGAGCACGCTAGAGAGCGGTTTGTCATATTACAATCCAAGGAGCTTTTCTTAGAAAGAGGTTTTGCTGCTCCATTCGCCAATCTTCCTCATTTTATCAAGGCCAACATCATTAATCATGGGTGGACCTTTTTCTGTCAACAACCGGAACCAGCCGTTGGTTCTTTGGTAAGGGAGTTCTATGCCAACTTTGAGGATACGGGTGAGTTTCGCGTTATCATTCGTAGAAAATCGGTGGATTGGTCTCCTGAAGTAATCAACAAACTGTATGAGCTACCCAATATCCCTCGGACCAACTATAATGCGATGGTGTTGAATCCTTCTTCCACTCATCTGAATGCAGCCCTGCGACTGATAGGTTTGAAAGGTGCTCGATGGATAGTCTCAGCCACCGGTTCCAGGTCTTTTCAAGCAGCATATTTAACTGATGAGGCGAATGTGTGGCTTTCCTTCCTCAAGAACATGCTACTTCCAACAACACATGACTCCACTGTGTCAAGCGAGCGAATGTTGCTTACCTATGCGATTTTGAAGGTTCTGAGCATTGATGTGGGGTGAATCATTGCAGAGGAAATTCGGACTCACGCCAAGAAAACTGCTGGCAAACTCTTTTTCCCTAACACTATCACTAAACTTTGTCCGACTGCAGGTGTCGATGTTGATCCTTCTGAGAACAGTGGTCGATCCTCTCTCTTTTGATAATGCTCGCTATTGAGAGGTCGTCGATTTGAGATCACAAGGGGAAAGGTGGTCTAGCTGTGAGACTCACTAAACTCCTCGAGCAGCAAGAGATCATGCTGAAGCAAATGGAATACTCTAGCGCTCACCAATTAGCATATTGGCATTATGCAAAGGGCAAAACAATGCTTTCAAGGACGCACTGATCGCCAACTTCCCTGCTCAATATCCTGTTTTTCCTACTTTCCCAGAGACTGTCTTAAATCCTTGGGGACCCTCATCGTCTGTGGTGGATGAGGAAGAGGAACTTCCAGATCGAATCCCTGGAGATGAAGACTGATCCAACAGGGAAGTTCTGCCCTTTTTGTTCGGCTGGTTGATGTCTTTTGGTACTTAGCATGTTGTGCTTTTCGTTTTCTGTCTGTCCTATGTGTACTTGTCTTTTGGTTGCTTTGTCGGTCTTTGGTTAGGAAATGTGCTCTGCAATTCATGTCTTCTTTTGTGATTGATTAGGTGGCTGTTTGTTGTGCAATCTGTTAAAAAAAAAAAACAAAAACAAAACAGTCCATCTCTGTCTCCATATCTGTATCTGAAGGTTGGTGCGCTTGCCACCGTAGTTGAAATGAAACTAATGGTTTGACTTGTGTGTTCCATTTCTTTTTCTCACTTCTAATGAGTTTAGTTGTGCTTAATTGTTTGCCATAATCCTTTTAATGTAACACTATGCGTGTAGCAGCTTTATGGTGCCCCTAGCTTGCTAACCACCAACTCTTGAGAGTTTTCTCCCTTACACTTAGATTAAAGAGTTTGGATGCTCATTACCTTTAGTTTCTTTTTACAGAAAAATAACTAAGTTTGGGGGGACCTTCCCTTGCTTCTTTACTCATTGGAGACAATGAGCACTTTAAGTTTGGGGGTAATGCTCCCTAGTAATAAAAGTTATCACTCCTAGGAGCATTCCTCTTCTCTTTATGACTCGTGTGGGCCCTCTTAAAAAACAAAGGAAGAAAAGAAAAGTGAAGTTTGAGAGTTATTCCTCCACCCAAGTTACCTATTAAACTAGAGTTGGACATGACACCCATGCTCACCTTTGAGTTGAACAGTAATAAAGGGATATGAATATGCCTAGGCAATCCAATTTAGTAGCAGGGCTCGTTGTTAGGTAGCCTTCATCACAAATGTTGGTGCTTAAATCGAAGGTTCTGTTTACAAGAAGGGTTCTCTCTAACTTCATTAGTCAAAAAAAAAAAAGAAAGAAAGAAAAGAAGAGGAAAGTTAAAGCCTAGTATAAGTTCTCGTTGCTTAGGTGAGTTGCATCATCAATGTGGCCATTCTAAGAACTAGGGAGAAGTTTATGCATAGGTGAGTGGCTAGGAGAACCTAAGGGAATGAATGTTTGCCTACTTAAGCATAAGGTTAGCTTGTAGGATTCTTAGGAGTGATAGCTCTTGTTGCTGAAAAAAAATATAATAAATGCTTTGTTGAAAGAAAACCTTAAGGTAATAGAACTCATTCTTCTTTTCGTGAGTTTATGGGGTGCATAGTGAATTCAAAGATGGAGTAAGTGTTAGTTGAGTTGTGGGGCTGTTTTGTGAAGCTTGCTACTTTTGATTTGACAAAAAAAAAACAAATTGATTATGGCAAACCTTGTGAAGGCTAAGCTTTGATGAATTTTTGTAAGAAAAAGAAATGGGATTGCTATATCAGTAACTACTTGTTTCATTCGACTGCTGAATCAAGTTTTATTGAGCACATTGGTAGTTTTTACTTCTTGGTGGAATTAGAATGTTTAAGCATTACTCAGGGACGAGTAATGATTTAAGTTTGGGGGTTTGTTAGCTCTTAGAATGAGAGCTAAGATTGAGCTTTTATTGTGATTATTCTTTGGTATTTTGATATTTCTTAACTATTTTAACCCCTTGATTAGGTACTTTTGTGTGTGAATATTTACAAATTACTTTGGAAGTACCTTAAAACCATTGAAGTACTTTTCATTGCTGAATTTTGTCATTTCGGCCATGTTTTTAGGAGTTTTTGAGAAGATGATGCTATGAAGTCTTTGAAGGTCCGCTAAGAGTCACTTTGTGAAGTGCGTGAAGTTCTTTGAAGGATATCGATGCGTAAGAATGCACGCGTGGACAGAATTCATTAATTGAGCTGGACAGAAATTGCCCTATCAGCTGTTGTGAGCCAATGAGAGGCCTTCATGTCATTTCCTCTTGTCCATTCAGCCCTTAATTCGAGGTGGATGGGGTATAAATGCCTGGTGTGACCGTTTTTGGAAAGGAGAGTGTGGGCAAGAAGAAAGAAGAGAGAACCTGATTGGGAAGAAGACAGGAGGCAATTTTTAGCAAGGCGAATTGGGGAAGCTTTCTCCTTCTGGAAAGAGGCTGGGGTGGACCGAGAAAGGCTTGGGGAACTTCACCCATCTGTTCATTCTTCATTCCCTTGCTCTTTACTCTTCTAATTTGTAACTAAGACCATTTTAAGTATGTTTAGTATTAGTTTTACTGTTTTATTGTTGTCCTTCCTTAATATCATGAACTAATCACCCTTGGGGTGAGGATTAGGAGACTTTATGTGGATGCAATTATAATGAAAGAGTAAATTACTGCAAACTCACTCTTGTGCCTTGTGATTTCACTGCTTAACTAAGGTTTGTTTGGCCATCTCATCTTAGTAGTGTTTATTCCAACTTGGAAAAGGGAAGAATAAACCGATTTCAAGGCATGACACTAGTTCTGATTAAGAGATTTACTTCTCTCAGGTGATTGAGGAGTCTAGGGATAGTCACTCACCTAGTGTTAACAGTTAGGAGCTAAATTAAGGGTGTTTAATGGAAATTAAGTGCCTAGTTCGCGAGGAAATCTGGAAAGATTCCGTGAGATATACTGTTTTGAGCTCTGATGCAGTTTTAAGCTCTAGCATTGCGATTCTTTGAAGCATAAATTAGTCCCTAATCCGATCCCTTTACTTGATTGGTTAAACTTGTGTTGTTGCTGCTTACTTTTACTAAGCATCTTCTGCATTACTTTACCATTTCAATAGTTACTTTTAATTTCTAATTCCAGTACTCAATTCATTTATGTTGGTTCCCCTTTACTCACTAAGAATAAACTCAACCTTGTGAACTTCCTACAACTAATCCCTGAGGAGACGATTAAAATACTTATCACTTGCTGCTTAGATTGTGTATGCTTGCGCAATTTAGGAGTGTTTTCTTGATAATTTTATACACCTCTTTTAAGCAAACAATAAGTATACTTAGTAAGTAGCCCACTCACATCCAAGCTACAAATTGCACAACTACACACATAGAGATAAATCGAGCCCGCAACCAAAGCATCTTAGGGACTCATGACTAGGTGCTCACGTGCATACCTCACCCCGAGACTCACCGACGATCCAAAAACCTAGGCGACCACAGACAGGGACGCACCCCAACGCGAAAGAGTAATCACTCTAACGGCCACACAGAAACGCAATAGAGCCTCGACTCTAAAGCCCACACAGATTGCACAAGGGCGGCTCACCCAAGTTCCCACACAGCTTGCAAAAGGGTACGCTCGACCCTAATGCCCACACAGCTCGCAAAAGGGCGCACTCGACCCTAATGCCTACACAGAGATCCCAAAGGGCGCTCGACCCTATGTCCACACAGCTCGCAAGAGGGCGCACTCGACCCTAATGCCCACACAGAGATGCCAGCCTAGAGGTTTTGTGTCGCTCGGGGTCACTCAGTGGGTTTGGTGATGCTAGCCTAGAAAGTCAGACTCCAATGCCTCTCATAGGCTTTCCCCTAAACCCTTCCATGGTCGTCTTGAAACCGAGTCCCTAACCATCAGCCTAACCAGCCAACCACAAGCTCGCCAACCAACCTTTGGCCCAACCACAAAGCTAACCAGTCACCCCCTGGCCTAAACCACCATAAGACTTATCCTGCTCAGTTCCAGGGGTCAATCACACAACACGCTCTTCTACACAAGCTCGAGTCTCACTCCACAACCAAGCACAAGTCATAAGTATAAACATGACACGCATAAGAGTCAAACCCAACACACAAGACCAAGTATAAGATATGCACAGAATGAACAGGATAATCAAGGTCTCATGCACCAAGTAACAATCTAACATCCACACGCGAGTTACAAAATCAACACCACGACCTTATGCTCAAACTCAACCGCTTACGAGTTTGATGCTTAAACCAACCGACTACTTACCTCGAATTAATGTGCAATGAAAGGTCCTTGCTTTTCCTAGCAACCTAAAGCACATGCAGAAACCACAAAACAAGAACAATTCTAACCAACCTAACCAAAACACGTGTTGATAGTCCAAAGGAATTCACAGCCCAAACAAACAATTCTAAGCTTAAATTTAGGACCAAAAAGATTCGGGATCAGGTCTTACCCACAGATACAAGCTGAAACAATCCTCTTCTCGTTCTTAGCCTCGAGATTCCTCCAAGGCTCTACTCCTTCGCCAAAGGGTTTGTTCCTGCTCCTCAAAACCAGCACAAAACAGAGAGTGAGAGACAAGAATCGGCTTGGAAAGGAGAGTTACAAAACGTCTCGGATCCGAGAGGGAGAGGGAGACAGATCTGAAGGGTGATGGAGCCGGATCTGAGGGAGAGAGGGAGAGAGAGAGAGAGACGGGCATAGGGAAGCGTTGAGGGTGGCGGTCGACGTTAAGGTTCGATGAGGAAAGGATTTGAAGGAGGAGGTGAGAGAGAACGACGGACGGGATCGGCGAACGAGGGAGACGGAGAGGAAGGGAACGACTCGACGACGGAGGGAGATCGGATCGAGAGGGAAACCACGGAGGGAAGGCGTCGAGGCCGTCGACTCGGCCTTGATGGAACGCGGTGCGACGGTGCCGGCGCCCCCTGTGCGAGGAAGGAGACGGCGACGGGAGGGGGGGCGCGTGACCCCTTTTCAAAACCTTTTTTTTTTCTTTCCTTTTCTAAAACTCTCTCTTTTAAAAGTTAACCCAAAACAAACTCTAAAAGAAACAAGGAAGAGATTACCTCAAAACCTTCTCCTACACCAACGATATGAAAATCAAGGAAGCTGACCACCCGAATTTAAAGGTGAGGTTTAATTATTTGGGTCCCTACAAGGTCCAATAATTAACTTCTTAGCCTAAAGCTTTTAAAACTAAGACATAAGCCTGAAATTAACTTTGAAAGAACTAATAACTTACTTGAAATTACCGGGGTCACAAGTTGAGAGTTTTTCCAAAATCTAGAAGCAAGCAATCAAAATTCCATTCTTCTTCTCTTCACCATCGAGAAGAAAAAGCCAGAGGGACACTTCCCTAGGGAGTTGGAGGGGAAGTGGGGAACGTGTCCTCCTGACACGTTCCCTTTTTTTATTTCATTTAAATAATAATTAATCATATTAATTATTAAATAACTTAATTAAATCACATTTAATTAAAATAAATATCATATATTTAATTTAGATTAAATCACATTTAATCAATTTTTCCTCTAATGCACATCTTATGTACATTAAATTTTAACCTATAATTTTAAATATGAATCTTATTCACATTCAAATTAATACTTGAACTTATTCAAATATTTAATCCTCTCATATAATTTAATATGAATCATATTCAAATTAAATTTATAATATAAAGTTCTAAAACTTTATATTATAATGTATTTGTATACATTAATGTCTATTCCCTAATTGAATTTGAACATTTCAAATTCAATTGATCTAACAACCCTTTACGAGCTAGAAGATGGACCTAATGGACCTACAGATCAGAAGCTCCAACGATACGAGATTATTTGGTTAATCTCATTAACCTCCTAATCAACATTCGTTAACTGCGGGAACACTCCACTAAAGTCCCGCAGTTGCACTCTTCTCACTGCAGATATATTTCTGTGTCTACGGATATTGACCAATAACAGCAAGCCAATCTTTCACGAATGTTTGTAACACCAGCTGGGTCAAATTACCGTTTTACCCTTGGGTTACATCTTTTACCTTGAGTCCTAGTGCTCCTCTAATGAACAACCTGTTTGTAGTCCTACCAGCAAAAAGAAGTCACTTTCGGGCCAATGAGAGGGTCGGGCTCTTTGTTCAAGTCTGGGAGACACAACTTAAGGGAACATTCATCTACTTACCCTAATAGGTGGGAATGAGTGAATTCCATCTTGCTAGGTTAAGTCCCCAACTGCCTGGTCGGTCTTGTCCCCAAGAAGGTAGGCTTATTGAGTCGGCGAATCTGGCCACTTTCACCCATACTAGTTAAAGGACAATCCCTCGCAAACAGGAGTTCCTAACCTGCTCAGGATTGAGATCAAGTTGCCTAGGTCATCCTATTGAAATAGAAACCTAACTAGTCAACGGAGTTACATCTAGTGGTTATTATTTCGCAGTCCGGGCGTATGCAATCTCATTACATAGGATATGATCCCCACTCACATGTCGTCTACGAACACGTTAGGATCACTATGTTTGTATCAAATACAAAGTGGGTCATATCCATACTTTTACCAGGGTAAGGTACCTAAGCCTTATCTCCTAACTATAGACCCCTTTAGGTTGTATCTCGAACTGAGATCCTTATATGTCCACTACATTAGTTCAAGAGACATATTACAACCTTGGATGTTAGTTTATTGGATTTAGGGTTAATATAAGGCAATATAGTAAATAATGAACAATAACTCTTTATTGACAACAATAACTCTTTGTTGATTTAATTAGAACATTATTTACAAACTACGAGTTTTAGGGCATAAAATCCAACAGATCATTGGATTGCTACTCGACAATTATTGAGGTATCTTAAAGGTACAATAGATTTTTATTTGCATTTTGAAAATTTTCTTGCAGTATTAGAAGGATATTGTTATGCAAATTAGGTAACAGGTAACAATGAGGTGAGCTCCACTAGTGGATATGTGTTCATACTATGTGGAGGAACTATTTCATGGAAATAAAAAAAAAATAAATGTGTATAACACGATCCACCATTGAGTCTGAGTTTATAACTCACGAGCTAGCAGGACAAGAGGTAGAATGGCTAACAAGCTTGTTGGGAGACGTACCACTGCGGTAGGCGTCTGTAACGGTCTCTCTACATTATGATTCATAAGATGGCATAGATATTGCCAAAACAGTGTGTATAATGGGCAAAAAAAGGCATATACGCCTTTGACATGGAGATGTGAAACAGTGGCTGAAGAGTGGAAATTATCTCCTTTGAGTATGTGAGATCTGGGAGGAGCTTTTGGCAGATCCTCTCACTAGAAGCCTAACAAGGAGAGTAATTCTAAAGCCTTCGACAAGTATGAGACTCAAACCGTTATAGTGATTCCATAGCCCTTTATTTGGGTGGTCTAAATATAGACTTTATGGTAATTTTAAAGTCTTCATAACTCAGTTTTGAGTGGTTTGTCTTTGACAGACTTGATGAAGCAAATAATATGGGTGTGAAGGTGTGGTTGCCTTCTATGAAAGAGTTTAAATGGTCTCTTTCTAGAGCTCTCAAATGACCGAGGTTTTATGTGCATGGCCATCAATAGCACTTCGACTATATATCGTGGAATCAAATTATCCTTTAGGACTGAAACGTGGCGTGAGGGCCTCAACTATAACTGTTGAAAGTCTAAGAGGTAACTCACTTTCTTTAACTAGGTTGTTGTCCTACTTCACTATGCATGGATTCAAATCGTAGGATATTAAGTTTACTCTCCTTTCTTTGCTCATAATATGTTTTTCTTCTTTTTTTGTTCATCTTGATAGTCATTTGTGGGGGATTGTTGGGAATAACTATGAGCTTTTGGCCCATTACAAGTTTTAAGAAATGAGCTTGATGTTCTCCTACATGGAAAGATTTGAGGAAAGAAAATAGATTTATATACTAATGCTTATTGGGAGGCTTGTAAAGTGTGTATAGAGTGGTAATAAGATCTCTACCCCTGCCCGCTATAGTCGTTGTCCGTCCAGTCGAACGGGTTTTCAACTTTTACCATTAAATTAATTGACGTTTTAGATGTAATTTTGGCTTTAGTTATGGATCTGAAAAAGATTTTTCATGTGTTTAAAAAAACATTTTCTATTTGGTTTTTTTTTTAAGAACAACCAAATCCAGATCTGATCTCGATTATCTTCATCTTCTTCCTGAAAAACTTATGTTTTCGTGTTCTGAGCAAGGTTTGTTTGATTCCAAATCCTCCTTTAATGAGTGCACATTCGAGGTGAATGTTGTGTTAACCTCGGGGAGTAACTGACAGCATACGATTAATACCAAGGTGGTGTCAAATGTTCTTTCAAAGTAGTGGTATCCAATGGCACAACGATCTTATTTTGATTTTCTTCGATTTCACTAATATTTAGAAAACTACGTGTGTCAAAATTCTAAAATAAATTCAAATTTATGTTATATAGTTTGTAAAAAAAATTACGATAAATATGAAAAGTTTAGAAGAATAGAAAGAACTAAATGCATAATTAAATTTATCATAGTAGATTTGTACATAATTGTATGAGTTTTTAACCTGTACCTAACTTCTTATTCTTTTAAGTTGTATGCATGGAGGTTAGCAAAATAATATTGAAGATTGCTCCCAAATGCACTCGCGAGATATGAGTGTTTTCCTCTACTTCTCAAATGTTCCATCTTTAGATTGTTACACCTCTATTTTTTTAGTTATCAACATGAATTTCATTGTTGTCGTCGCTGCTATCGCGTTGCTAACACTTTTGTCATCCATTTCAAAATCAAGAAGGATATGTATTTTTAACCAAACATGTGGGGAGAATGAATTGTGTTGTGAAGGAATTACAAAAGGATTTGTCTACTTATATAGAAAGTGGAAAGTGTTATTCAATTTCGATAAAATCAAAAGAAGAGGAGAGGTAATTTGTTGTTTTGGAAGAATAATAAAGAAAAACTAATAAATATTGATAAATGCATGGTAGAAATATAGAGAAGGAAGAGGAAAGGATGAAGGAGAAAAATTCAGAGATGTAACACACGTAGGAATATAAAGAGTGGAGAGAGGGAAAGAAATTATAGAAAAGTGGTGAGTGGAAGTGAAAATATATTAAATGAAGATTAATTAAAAAAAAAGAAATTAATGAAATGAAGAACGTGGTCTATGTGTACGGGTGGTGGAGATGGTTGTTTTTATTTAAATTAAATAAGGATAATTAAGGCAATATTTTGAAAACCAAGAATAATATTGTAAAAAAAATTGCTTGCACATTTACTCTTTGTTAGTGGCACAATTTATAAATTTATAAATTAAATAATAGGCTAAAAGGGACATATTTGGAATTATGAAATTAGTACATAAACATAATAGTTGAAAATGATTCTTCAAATAAGCCACTTTTTAAGATAGTATAATTATAGATTGTTGTTTCCAAAATTTGGGCAAGATAACTCACATGACCTTCACATCACAACCACTATGAATTTATTTGAAGAGGGGAAGAACGTGACTTGCAAAAGAAGAAAGATCTGAACATCGGTGTGGTGCTTGCCACATAGGCTCCAATGCTTAAGTCAGAGAGTGTTTAGATGAGGAAGAAGTTATCTTTCCTTCGATAAGAAGAATATTTATAGGGGCCTTTCTAGGATGTTAACCCTAATCCATCACGAATCAGGAAAACGAGAAGACCATTTTCGGAATCGGATCAGGGCCTAAAAGAGAAAAGAGACGAACCAAGCCCGCGAATAGGTCAACCTTGACCAACTACTGGGTCGAGGCCTCAACCCAATTGGGCTCAACCTCAACTGGGTCGAGGTCGGCCTCAACTGCATGGCCCCGGCCTCGACGAGGCTGAGGTCGACCAAAGGTTGGGCTTTTGGGACCGATCCATACCTCTTGCGTTGTCTGGAGGTCCGATCTCTTCTGCCATTTAGCCTAATTTGGTCCGCTTTTGCATGTTTTGAGTCACTCTTTGTATACTTGTCCTTCTGTTTCCTCCGTATTTCAAATCTATCCTTATGGTCCAATTTCACCCATAACATTAGCTTCCACTCCCTAATTAGGGTTCATGGAGTAACTTCATTATTATGGGTTATTGGTATGGAGACTGATTTGAGAGTAATCTGATATCTCTTTGTTTATGACATTTTCACTTTGTTCATACTAGATCACTCTCTAAACGTGTAGATTTAAACCCTAAGGTAGTTCTTAGATTACCCTTGAGATTGCCTGATCAACCCTTGTAGGGTTGATTTTGGTCTTCCCAGGGTGTAAGATTCTCCTCTGGATTCATGGTGTTCGACCATTTTCCTGGAGACAATTTTAAGGCTCCAAGGTAGTCCTTGGATTATCCCCGAGGGTTGATCTTAGTCTCCCCATGGTGTAAGATTCTCCTCTGAATTAATGGTGTTCGACCACTTTCTTGGAAAAAATTTTAAGGCTCCAAAGTAGTCCTTGGATTATCCCGAGATTGCTCGATCATACCTTGTAGGATTAATTCCTAGTCTTCCCTGGGTTTAAGATTCTTCTCTTGAGGGTAACCTACTTTGTTTTCTTAAAAGCATATTGAGCTATCTGTAACTTCAATTCAGGTGATCTTGACAGGATGAAGACGTCATTAATTATTGAAATTTTTGGCCAAGCTTTGTTGAAACGGAGTTGAGAAAGGAACGAGATATATTTCTGTGCCCTAGTAATAAATTGAACATAAGAAATTGGTTCCTTCTTACCTATTGATCTGAGCAACCTTTTATCCTGGAGTCCTGCTACTATTGCAATCAATATTGTTGCTTCAATAAATCATTTTACTCGTAGTGCTTCATTGTTGAATTAGGAGATATAATCACGCAAACTCTCTCTTGGCTCTTGTTTTATAGTTAACAAGTGCATTTGTGGTTTGCGTTGGTCTCTTCTTCCTAGTAATTAAGCCACGAATGCTTGAGCTAGCTCCTTGAATGACCTTATCAATCTTCTTTCGATTTTCCTAAACCATTCGTTAGCAGGTCATGTTAGGGTACAAGAGAATGACCTGCACTTCGTTGCATCTGAGAATTCCTGTAGGTCCATTAGGGATTGTTATGTATCTAGATGTTCTACTGAATCTGAGCTTCCATCATATGGTTTGATGGTTGGGAACCTTGAACTTGCAGAGAGCTTTCTCTTTCATGATTGAGTTTGTGAATGGTCGATTTGCTTGCTCAATGAGAGTTTCAAGATCTAATCTTTCATGATCAAGGATTTTCAAGAAACTTCCTTGGAGATTCTCAAAGATATTTTTCTGTTACTCATTTTGAACATTCAGCATGTCTGCCTTCCAAGGGGGACTTCGCGTCTGGCTTTTCACCGCGATCTTTGTGACCTCAGCCTCGACCTCATCTTGGTCGGCCTCGACCTCGACTTGTAGGGTTTCGACTCTGGCTTTGGCATATTGCTTCCGCATGTTGTTGATCAAACTTCATAAGTCCGATCTTGTCGCTTCATCTCTCTACAACTACTTTCGCTTACTGTTAATCAGACTCTATAAGTCTGATTTTGTCGTTTCATCTTCTTGTAGCTTTGTCATCACGTCCTCGTGACATGGTCGTTATTTTGTTGAACTTTTGTGTACTGTATGGATTATAGATCTTACTCTGCATATTCGGCTGGTTGCACTCCGATCCCTATGAGTCACCTTTGTCTAGTGCCTCTTAGAAGCAGCTTCTCTTTTGGTCTCTGTGTGTGAGATTCTGTCTCACCCACGTCTTCAAGCATTGGTCCTTTTCCTTTTTTAGGATCTCGAACAAGTGGCTCTGTTCTATCCTTTGTTGGAGGAGTTTGGCTGTCGAGTTTTTCCAGAAGCCTAGCTAGGTTTCGGTCCATTCCATTCATCCTCTTCTTCAGCTCAATAATCTCATCCTCTTGTTGGACTTCATGAATATGAAGTCGAGGGGGAGTAACTTCCTTTGTTCTTCGAGGATGATGATCAGAATCAGAATCTTCTCCATCCAAATTGTAGTTTCTTTTCTCCATTGCCTTGTTTGACATGGATTTAGGGTGTTCAAGAATCTTTCAAATAAGCTTGCTCTTCTTCCCCACAGATGATGCCAACTGTTGCTGCCAAAATCTTGATAGGATAACTTACCTGACCTTCACGTGACAACCACTGTGAATTTTTTTGAAGAGGGAAATAACATGGCCTGCAAAAGAAGCAATATCTAAACACCAGTGTAGTTCTTGCCACGCAGGCTCTGATACTTAAGTTAGAGAGTGTTTAGATGAGTTTAGCAAGAGTTTCTAGAATAAGGAAGAAGTTACCTTTCCTTCGATAAGAGGAATATTTATAAGGTCTTTCTAGGGTGTTAACCCTAATCCACCACGAAGAAGGAAAAAGAGAAGTTCATCTTCAGATTTGGATCAGGGCCTAGAAGAGAAAAAAGATAGACCAAACTCGCGAAGAGGTTGGCCTCGACCAATTGGGCTCGACCTTAGCTGGGTCGAGGTCGGCCTCGGCTAGGCTAAGGTCGACTAGGGGTTCGGCTTTCAGGCCCGATCCACACCTCTTGCACAGTTTGGAGGCCCCATCTCTTCTACCTTTTAGTCCAGTTTGGTCTGCTTTTGAATGTTTTGGGTCCTTCTTTGTATACGTGCCCTTCTATTCCTCTATATTCTAAATTTATCCTTATGATCAAATTTCACCCATAACATAGATAATGAATAATAATCATAGGTGGCGTAAAGTATTTAAAATTTATTTGAATTTAATTTGACATTCCAAAATAAATTTATTATCGCAAGAATATTAGGAAATTCATCTTGATTTCCAGATCTCCATCATGGAAAAGTTTTTGTTTTTTAGAAAAGATTTGTTTTATTAATTTAAAAACATGGGTGAGAAAAAGATTCTTTTTAAGGATTTTTTTTATTCAATGCTTTGAAAATAAAATCAATGAGATAATTTTTTTAGAGAAATCAAAATATTCTTTAAGAAAAATATTTAATGGAAAGGCTTTTTATAAAAAAAAAAATTTGTATTTTTTATGAAAAATATATATTTTTTATTTTTTATTTTTAAAAAGGAAAACTTCAAATTTAGAAAAAAAAAAACAAAGTTTCCTAAAAAAACTGGGACATTCGTACGGATGACCCATTTTTTAATATTTAAATGATTGATAACCTACATTTTGAAAATAACGAAATATGATTCATTCTAACGTGACAATGTACGCGAAATTACACATGAGGGCTTGAAACGGTCTTCCTTATTTACTCTCTCGTACGCGAAAACGACATGCCTCACACTCGCGCTCTCGTTCTCGCTCAAATGAGTTGTCGAAAAATCTGCAGAAAAAAGAAGAGACCAGAAAAATTAAGCCAGAGCAGCAGAGCTAGAGCGAGAACGGGAGTGAGAACTAGAGCAAGAGAGAATTTTTTCTTGTCTCTTTCTTTTCTCCAGAATTTTGACCATTCATTATTATCATAAACGACAGCGAGAGCAAGAACGAGAATGAGAACTAGAGCTAGAGTGAGAGCATGATGCCCTCATGGTAATTTGGACGGAATGCATAGTACGAAAAGTGTCATATGTCATTAATTTCAAAACACAGATCAGACGATATTAAAGCACGTGAAAATCAGTTTTGTGCGCAAATTTCCCAACTCCCTTTTATGAAAATGCTCTTTATGAAAATAATTTTGGTATTCTTTATAAAAAAACTTTTATTTTTAAATAGGGAAAACTTCAATTTTAGAAGAATCAAAGATTTTTTATTTTCAAAGAACTTACTTTTTATTTAAAAAAAACTTTTTATGCAAATATTTATTTGTATTTTTATAGGGAATATAAGGGGAAAAAAAAGGAAGAATTAATAAAAAGAGAAATAATTGCACATTAAAAAAACTTTATTGAACACAATTTTTTTTTAAGGAAAAATATTAAAATCAAATCTCGACATCCCAAGATATTGATTTTTAACCTCAATAAGAACCTTAAATTATAGGCCTCCCGAAGACTTACGTTCTATCATTGGAAAACTTCTTTATTTCATATTCGAGTCTAAAGAAAAATGCAAACTAAACATAAATGCACATAAATAATAAATACACGAATTCACAAATCTAAAACATAAACTCATATGACAAATAGCTCTAAGTTCCTAGCTAAACTAGCATGCAAAAAAATAAAAAATAAGAGTAATACATGCTTGTACGTAATTGTTATGAAAAGCAAAACAACTTAGAATTTACTCGACAATGTCATATATACTAAAACTTTAAGACACGATATTAACAAACAAAGAATATCTAAATTGAAAGAATGTATATTAAGAAGGCGGAAGCAATTTCGAATCTTGAACACTCTAAATCGATCAATTTTACAAAATAAAAAGTATGCTCAAATCTGGAAAAACAGAGAATAATAACTCATACTTTTGTAGCTCAAATTTCTCCTAATTTGTGGACAATTTCTTGTCACAAACACTTTGTGGACAACTTCTAGTGTCTTCCTTACTATCCTCAGGCCTTGGAACAGATTGTGAGATCTTTGATAAAGAGAATTTGAAGAGAGATGGGAGAAAGGTCTGAAAAACGTAAATTAGAAAAATTCTGATAAATCCTACTCAATCTATTGGTTTCTTCTTCAATTAAAGAAATCAAAAGCTTCTTCAAGCTAGGAGAAGATGACAACAAGAAGATGAAAAAGATTAAATAAGAAGAAGGTGCTCAATTATGGTGAATTTGACATTCAAATAAGCTTGTTCACCCTTTTGAGTTTGGTCCAATTGAAACTTCAAAATTCAATTTGAATTTTCATTCAATATTAATTCAAAATTAATATTAATTTTAAATTAAAATAAATTTATTAATTAAATTAATTAAATAGTTTAATTAATTAATTAATTTAATATCAAATATCAAATTAAATAATTTGACTAATCCCAATTTCTTAAATCGATCGTTCGAACATGAATCTCTATTCATGTTATAAATCGAACCAATATTTAAATCATATTTAAATACATCCACCTCTTCTTTATCAAAGTTTAATCCATAATTAATGTATGTTACGTTAAGTATATCACATATAATTAACGTTTTTTTCCAAAACCAAATTTGAACAATTCAAATTCTTTTCTCTCAAATGTTACAAGGTTTAGTCCGAGCTAGTAAGGGGACCTAATGGACCTACAAATCATGAGCTCCAGCGATACGAGATTAACCGGCGAAACTCTTTAGCCTAGCTTATCAACATTCGTTAACCATCGGGACACTCCACTAAAGCCTAGTGGATGCACTCTACTCGCTGTAGATATATTTCCGTCCACTCGATATAACCATGATTAATAAGTCGATCCTTCACAGGTCGTTCGTAATTACAGCTAGGTCAAAATTATCGTTTTACCCCTGTAATTACTTCTTATTCCTTAAGTCTCATTGATCCTATAATGAACAATTGGTTTGTGGTCAAACCAACAAACTGAATCCCTCTCGGGCCAATGAGAGGGGTGGGCTCTTTGTTCAAGACCTGGAGTCAGCACTTAAGGAAACAACTTCGTGCCTTGACATTCATTAGGCCACAAAGATCCGAATGCACGAGTTCCAAGGGTTCTTTGGCCTTATAGCCTTTTTCAGAAAAAAGTCGTTTAGTCATTTTTCCCTCAAGACAAGACTCACATGGTGGTAAGGAGTTGTCCTCTAACTTACTTAGGAGACCACTCTTAACCAATCTCCAATCCTATTGAGATTAATGTGACTTAGTCTCAAGTGTCAAAGATAGGTACCTGGAGAAAGTTTCTGCCTTTTATTTTGAGTATCAGTTGTTTTAAACATCTCGGTGTTCAAAATAGCTTTTATCTCTGTTGGTCTTAACACATATAAGTAATTTTCAAGTTTAACAGAACATATTCGTATACCTCTTTTGCAAATGAACGCTTCATTATAATAAAAAGATACTTTATACATATGTTCAAGTAAACAAGAGATAGATACAAGATTTCTTTTGATTCTAGGAACCAAAAGTACATTTTCTAATAAAATGAATCTATCTCTAAATAACAACTTCCCTGCTCTCACTACTCTAGTTTAGACAACCTCTCCCGTTCCAACCCTGAGAGTTATCTCACTATCAACAAGCTGCCTCCAGGAACTAGTTTCCTGAAAATAAGAACACACATGGTTAGTGGCTCCTGAATCTAGTATCCAGGTGGAATCATCTTGTTCCACTAAACATGTTTCAACAACAAGTAAATCATATTTACCTTGTTTTTCTTTCTCAACTTTCTTTTCCGTGAGGTACTTCGGGCAGTTCCACTTCCAGTGCCCGTCTTCACTACAATGGAAACATTTTCCTATGGCTTTAACCTTGCGTATGGGAGCTTTTTCCTTCCTTTTATCCTTCTTCTTCTTCTGAATATCCTTATTCTTAGAAAAAGAAGGAACAGACTTAGTCCCTGAGGATGATCCTCTCTGCAACTTTCTTGAAGTGACAACATTTGCCTCATTCTCTTTTCCCTTTGATTTCATCAGGGCCTCGAAAGTCTGGAGCTCGTTGAGTAGAGTAGTCAGGTTATACTCTATCTTGTTCATCATCGAATTGGTGCGGAACTGCAGGAAACTGTTCGGAAGAGATTCCATTATAAAGCTAACCTGACTATTCTCATCTATGACAACCCCATTTACCTCTGCCATGTTGAAGTGGACCATCATATCAAGGACATGCTCCCTAACAGAAGTTCCCTCCTTCATTCGGGAGTTGTAAACGTACTTGAGAGCATCATAATGGATCGTCGAGGACGGTTATCCAAACATGGCCTGTAATGATTTCATGATCTTCTTTGCGGTGATCATGCACTCATGTTTCTTAGACAACACGTCAGATATGTTGGCTAAGATGTAGACTCAGGCCAGTCTATTTGTCAAATGCATCCCGAATTGTTCGGGTTGCAGACGAGCTGGGAGGGGGAGGACATTCCTCCGTCAAGACGAACCTCAGATCATCAATCACAAGAATTGTATTCAAGTTTGATTTCTGATAACACACAAAATGTGTTATCCTTAGGCTTAATTATTGCTAGTTTTATGATGATTTTAAGGCTTTTACGTGTTTAAATCACTCAATTTCAGGTTACGAGCTTAAACTGAACAATTGGAGACATTTTGGATTAATCGGGATCGAAACAAGGCTATTTGGAGCTAAAAAAACATCATTTAGAAGATGAAGGATCAATCCAAGCATGAACACCCGAAGTGATGACGTTGCAACGCTGCCGTGCTTGTTGTTTAGAGGCATTGAAGACCCCAGGCGATAGCTGCAACGCTGCCTTGTAGCATCGCAACGCTATCTCGATAAGATGGCACACTTGAAGAACCGCACAGAGGGCGTTGCAACGCTGCCTTGCAGCGTCGCACGCCACTTCGATAAGAGGCGCGCGCGTTAGGGTAGCGGCATTGCAACGCTGCCCTCCACGTTACAACGCCATCGAGACATTCCATATATGCCAGCCGCCTAGAGTACAACGTTGCAATGCCATTGAGACATTTCATATATGTCAGCCGCCTAGGGTACAACGTTGCAACGCTTTACCGAAAGACATTATAAATAGAACCTTTTGTTTTCATTAGAGGGGAGCCGAATTTGATAGACTTTTGTCCCTATTTTCGAAAGACACTTTGTAAGAAGAGAAAAGAGAGCGTATTTAGGAGCCAAAGCATAAATGGAGGTTCGAGATCGAAGACGGGAGCTCGGAGACGAAGGACCGACATCGACACATAAGTTTAATTTCTTTTTCTTTCAGATTGTAATACCGTTTTAAGACGTTTTCTACATGTTTAGCTTGGTTTTCATGTGATTAGAGTAGCTAAATGTGGTAGTTAGGATTTGATTTACTTGTTAAGACTCTTTTGCTATGTATTGAAGCATGTTTTGTTCTTATTTTGGGCAATTCGTTCTTAACTCTTAATTTTGTTGGTTTAAGTAAACTCGAGAGATAAAACTTGAATTAGAGCAAAGTTGTCAAAACCCTTAAGAGTCTGGCATGATAATGACTTAGAAATCTAAGGGAAAGAGATAAAGAAGTTACTTAATGACGTGCATGTTGTA
Source organism: Trichosanthes cucumerina (assembly GCA_036507285.1). Classification (NCBI taxonomy): domain Eukaryota; kingdom Viridiplantae; phylum Streptophyta; class Magnoliopsida; order Cucurbitales; family Cucurbitaceae; genus Trichosanthes; species Trichosanthes cucumerina. The sequence goes on from CM071844.1 coordinate 21,892,013, forward strand.
GGTTCATATGGAGACTATGGAGTTTATTACGTGTGCGAGGCTCACAAAGAATCGAGAGATTTTCTTGAGTATTTTACTTCTTGTTTATAAACTCATTACATTAGTTCATTGCATGTGTTAATTAAGTCAGTAACTTGTGAAGTCAATTTCCTTAAATCTATCAATTCGTGTCTCCACATGTTAGTCTGTTGTTTGTCTTTACTTTCAACCACCTATCCATGTTATGTTTCTTTAGCTAAAAATTGAGAATTAATATCTTGATAATTAATTAATCTAGAAACCCATTCCCGAGGATGATATTTGAACTCTTAAATCACTATACTAAAACTTGACCCGTACACTGCGGTATTGCATTATCAAAATTATACGCAACAATTTCCAGGTTCCAAAGTTATCGTCGTTAAGTTTGTCGGAGGCAAGTAATTGAATAAAAGAGCTTGACATGCATAGAACATATTCTATTAGTGAATTGCTTTTAATCCATAGCATGCATCCGATTAAGAATTTAGCAAAAGTAATAATGTATCCATAATCACATTATTGTTTTTGCAACGATACTTCAGTGAGTTAGAGTAACCGCTATCGAGGGGCAATCAATCACTCCTTCACCAAACCAAGACATTCTTGACTAAATGTTAATATCAGAATAACTCTTATTCCTATAGCATTCTAGTTATCGCTACTTTGGTCAAGAACTCACTAATACTTAGTAATTCTCGCAAGTGTGACCCACCATTTTTAGACCTCAGAGGTCGGCCCCAACAATGCTACCGACTTGGAAAGTCAAAGATGGGAATGGACCTAAGAGACCCTATCCATTTCTGGAGTTTGAGTTGTTCCGAATCCCATGTTACATCCTTCCGCATGGATAGTGCTACTACGGGCAACCTGCAGGCACAACATGGGAATCTCACGGTCCAACCTAATGGAGGAGACCATAGGATGTGTTGACACATTTTCTTCTCCCACTTACTATAAATATTTTATCCATTCACCTTGCTCTTGATTTATGCAAACACCATTCGAATGGGGGTTCCCTATTGATATCACGAGGTCGAGCATAAATCTCACAATGTGAACTTCGCGGAGAGCGTAAGAGGAAATTGATATATCATACATACCTTTTCACTCCCACTAATTATTTTAAACAGTTTGGGCATATTTTTACATAGGCATATTTCGGCTAAAACAATATGACCTAAGTCTACCAATATAACTATTACACTGAAATTATCTAAGTCTATTAACCTTTTAATAAAACTAGGTCTATGAGTTTAATTTATTAACTTTTAATAAACGCCACTCACGAAAAATAATTTATAAACCTCTGGATTAAATTCACCCCCAGGTTGGTTCCCAGGTAGGGGTGTTCTGTTTCCGTCAAGTTAAGTACCCCAACCCAGTCAGAACCTTCTTTAGTCAGAGTCCCTCTTTAATCATAGTTTATAAATTATTGGTTGCCTAATTATAATACTATTAGAACTAGATAACCTAAGGTCTAGTTAATTCCAGTTCTAAAACCATTTTAAAACTAATTAATTAACCTTATATGTAACGCCCCTACTCTTCTAAGACTCCTTTCCTAGGGACATTTGTACTCATGAATGCAATTTTAGGCCATATAAGTATAACATGAATAAAATAGTTCAAATCACAAATCGAAACTGCTTTTTAGGGGATCCCAAGATACATCAAAAACATTTAAGAAATGTAAAAATAGTGTCTGGCTCAGTTTTAAATCTCTAGACTACTTAGGCGGAAAAACAAAATTAATTAAAATGACTGCTAGTCCAAATAAATGCGGAAAACATGACTGGGTCCCCATGGCCTTCGTAACGCATCCCGTCACTCGCCTTGTATGCCCTTGCCTTTACCTGAAAATATTTTAAAAAGAAAGGGTGAGTATTATAATAATAATACCCAGTAAGTGACCTCGCTTACCGAGGTTTGGATATGCATACACATACAATCATGACTATAAAACTTTCATGCATGGGACCTAACTTTCTCATGACTATCATAACTATTCATTTTTTTTTTTGGCTTTTAGTGGTCAATTAAATTCTCCTGAGAGTATGTTGAGTCTGAAGACTCTTGTACTATGGAGTCTTCCCTAACTCCGAGAGCATGTTTAGCCCGAAGGCTCCTGAGTCATGTTGAGTCTGAAGACCCCTATCCTATGGGGTCCCCTAAAAACCCCGAGAGCATGTTGAGTTCGAAGACTCCTGAATCATATTGAGTCCGCAGACTCCTATACTAAGGGTCCTCTCGAAACCCTGGGAGCATGCTAGGTCCGAAGACCACTATCCAATGTGGAGTCCTCTCAAACCCCTAGTGTCATATGGGGAAATAATTACCACAGTCACTCGACTATTTCATGAACGTACAATCATGCATGAGGTCTCCTCATTCTATCGTATGTTATAATGCACATGTAATAGAATCATAGTAAGTCATATATCATAACATACATTTTCATAACATTTAAACTTAAAATCAATCAATCATAACTATAACATAACTTTCAGCATGTTGACCATGCATAACCACAGGAGACAAATTGCCCCCGCCCTTTCAACTCTTTCATGACATACATACATGTATGGGATCCCATTTATTTATCATGACTATAGCACACATATCATGAGAGGACGATAAGCTAACATTCATGGCATAATTTTCACAACTTGACTGAAATAATACTTTAGAACATAATAGGTTTTCAAAACTGTAAATAATAAAATACTTTTGACATAAAATAACAAAACTCTCTTTTATCCCATTTTAGAAAGTTCGGCATAAGGTCTCTTACCTTAGCCTTAGCTCCGACATACTCTTGTAATTAAATCTCTGACTCAACAATCCTTCCAATTGTGTTCAATACATGAATCCCTTAAATCAAATCCACTTTTCTTAATTACATCGCACACAAAATAATCTTATTTTCGAATCCAATAATAGTTAGGCTAAATTACCACAAACGGATGATCAAAACATGCTCGGAGGGTCGAACTTATCGAACTGGGCAACTTCGGACAGCGGTGCTAACTGTTGACTGTTCACTGGCGACGTTGACCAGCGAGCGGCAGCATTGACCGGCGGGTGGCGACGCGTTTCGGCGCGTGGAGGTTAGATCCGAGAAGTTCGTGAGCCGATCTATTCGGAACCGGTCTTAAAATCCCAAAAATTGATCAAAAAGTGGACGAACCGATCGAACCAAGATGGCGGTTTAACCCCAAGCGTGCGCGGACAAGGGTCGTTGATGCTTGTTTGTAGCAGTTCGAAGGCGCCACTTCCGGCGAGGGGACGATACTATCGGCGCGACTGTAGTCAGAAACAGGCGATGGATTCGACGACAGCTTCGACGGTGGACGAACGATGAAGCGTTGCTGCAGCTGGTTCACCTAACGCGACCCGAGGCTCCAATCGAAGGCCTGATGCGGCTTGTGGCGGCGTCCGATTCTACGGCGTCTCCGAACGGCTAGGACTCCTTTCCGGCGGCTGTGAGTTGGTCGACGGCAAGAAGGGTTGTCACCTTGGGTAGTTTAACGTGAAGAGCAAAGTGGAGAGAGGAGATGAGATACTCCTTGGAAAACATGCCCCTTAAGGATGAAACCCTAATCCCCCTTCTTTAACAATAAAATTACAACAAAGCCCTTCCTTTCACTCCTAACCACAAAAATGCCCCAAAGCTTAAGAAAAAAACCACCATTTATTTAATTTCTTTGATTTTCACAGGATTGCTAAATCAATTTATCTAATTTAAAGACCTAGTTCAAATATTTTTCAATGAATTCATCCAAACACAACTCAACAGGTACTTGGAGTTTTGGGTCGTTACATTATGTTACATGCATTTCTATGTTATAGAATGCTTGATCATTCATCACATGAATAAGCATACATTTATAACAAATCCATCACATGAATACATGCATAACAATTATATGTTTAATTTTTAATTAATATAACCCTTATATTAATTATAATTAAAACATATAATATTTGTTTCACAAATTAATATAACATTTATATTAATTCCTGTGAAACCCCAATTCATGCATACTATATATTATAACACTTATAACATACTTTCAATGCATGGAGCATGCTTCCTATGATGGGATTTTAACATCTATATAACATACTTTATGCACATGCAATCAGGGATATTAATTAAAACATACATTCACAATGCATAATTAATTAAACACACTAAAGTGGACTGGTTTTGGCATCAAAGGCAAGCAAACAACTAAATTATAACAATAATAATCTAGAATTAATATCAAACCACTTCGAACACTTCAAATTTGGGTCGAACCAGCTTGCAAATGTGTGAACCGGACCTTAAAAAGGTTGAATCGGGTTGTAAAAGGCTGAACCGGACCTCTAAATGGTGAAACGGACCTCCAAAATGGAAAAAACGACCTCAAATTGGTCAGAACCGGTCTAAGATCACCCGAATCGGACCAAAATCGAGCCGACCGACCCAAAATATATTGGACCGATCAAAGTCAATGAACCGTCGGTCAAAGTCAACTCCATCTTCTTAAAATTGAAAATCAATTGGCGCGCGTGTTGTTGGTGAGGCTACTATAGCAATCAAAAAAAGAGAGGAAAAACAACAGTCAACCTATGTTTTGGGATTTCAGGACCTCTGAGGCTTCTCTCTTCAAATTGAAGACCTTCCCGAACTTCAATCGACTCGAAACTTTTACAGACTCTTCTACACACTTTAATGCTCAAACACCCTTGAGCAATTTGAAAATAAAGTATAAATTGATGCTCAATTTAAATGCCTAATCCAGAATATCACTTTAGACGCCCAGAAAAATTAGATTTCAAAAAACACCCACCACAGAACAAAATAAATCAAATTGAGTGCTCAAAATTGTTCTGATACCAATTGAAAGAGTTTATATTAAGAAAGCGGAAGCAATTTCGGATCTTGAACACTCTAAATTGATCAATTTTACCAAACAAAAAACATGCTCAAATCTGGAAAAACAGAGAATAAGAACTCATACCTTTGTAGCTCAAAATTCTCCTAATCCGTGAGTAATTTTTTGTCACAAATACTTTGTGCGCAACCTCTAGTGTCTTCCTTATTATCCTCAGGTCTTGGAACAGATTGTGGGATCATTGATAGAAAGAATTTGAAGAGAGATAGGAGAAAGGTCTGAAAAAACGTAAATTAGAAAAATTCTGATAAATCCTACTTAATCTATGTGTTTCTTCTTCAATTAAAGAAATCAAAAGCTTCTTCAAGTTAGGAGAAGATGACAACAAGAAGATGAGAAGGATTAAACAAGAAGGAGGTGTTCAATTATAGTGAATTTGACATTCAAATAAGCTTATTCACCTTTTGAGTTTGGTCCAATTGAAACTTCAAAATTCAATTTGAATTTTCATTTAATATTAATTCAAAATTAATAATAATTTTAAATTAAAATCAATTTATTAATTTAATTAATTTAATTATTTAATTTAATATCAAATATCAAATTAAATAATTGAACTAATCCCGATTTCTTAAATTGACCGTTCGAACATGAATAAACCGAACCAATATTTAAATCATATTTAAATATATCCACCTATTCTTTATTATAGTTTGATTTTATTCATAATTAATCTATCACACGTTAAGTATATCACATATAATTAACATTTTCTCCCAAAATCAAATTTGAACAATTTAAATTCTTTTCTCCCAAATGTTACAAGGCTTAGTCCGAGCTAGTAAGGGGACATAATGGACCTATAGATCATGAGCTCTAATGATATGAGATTAATCGACCAAACTCTTTAGCCTGCCTAATCAACCTTCGTTAACCATCGGGACACTCCACTAAAGCCCACTTGCTGCACTCTCCTCACTGTAGATATATTTTTGTCCACTCGATATAACCATGATTAGGAAGTCGATCCTTCACAGTCGTCGTCAGAATTACAAATTGAGTCAAAATTACCGTTTTACCCTTGTAATTACTTCTTATTCCTTAAGTCCCACTGATCCTCTAATGAACAATTGGTTTGTGGTCCAACCAACAAACCGAATCCTTCTCGGGCCAATGAGAGAGGTGGGCCTTTTGTACAAGACCCAGAATCAACACTTAAGGGAACAACCTCTCTACTAAACCCTAAAACGGGTAAAAGTGAATTCCATCTTGCAGAACTATGTTTCCAGCTATCTACCAGGTCTTATTCCTGAAATGGGAGGCTTATTGAGTCGACAATCTCAGGTCACTCTCACCCATGCAAATCTAAGAATAATCCGAATAAACAGGAGTTCATAGCACGCTCAGGATTAAGCTTGAGTTACCTAGGTCATCGTATAAATATAGTAAGTTAAGACAGTAAATGGAGTTATAAAGTCTTAGTGACTATTTCTCGGTCCAGTCTTATGCAAACTCATTGCATAGGACACCCCCACTCGCATGTCTTCACATGAACGATTCAGGATTATATCGTTTGTACTTTACAAAGTGGGTCGCGTCCATAGTGTCTCCAGGATAATGTACCCAACCCTATCCCTATACTATAGACCGTTCTGGCTATAACTCGAAGTTGATCCACTTTTATGTCACACATAAGGTTCAAGTATATATCCTATGACCATGGGTTCTTTATTGGATTAGAGTTTCAATATATAATTCACTTTATTCAATAACACATTTAGTGAATAAATCTCATTAACATCTTTATTGCAAAATAGAATATACATTCCGTTTACAAAACCCACGAGTTTTAGGACATAAAATCTAATATAAGCGTACTTTTATTTTACTGGAAAAACTTGGACTAAACAAAAAATTTCTTATCTTTAAGGAATCATGTAACGCCTGCGATTAATTTTGAACTTTTATTAAAATTTCATGGAAAATTAGTTTATTAGATTGGAGATGAGAATTCAAACTTAATGCTTGAGTCAATATTTGGAATTGGAGAATGAAGTATGATGGTAGTTCAAAGGATAGTGGAGGGACAAAATAGTAAGAACTTAGAGATTTAATTGATGGAGACTAATTTGTCTTATATGGGCATAAAACCCTAGTAGCTATTCATCATCTTCTTCTCCAATCCATCTTCTACCTCATCTACACGAGAACACCACCATTTGGAGCTTCAATCATTCAAATCAGACCACTAGTTGCCTCGCCGTCGGTCGTCTGCATGCTGTCTGCGGTCGTCGTACTGTTGTATTTCGCCGCTCGTTTAAAAAAAATGAAACGTTGTCATGAAGTCGCGCGCCACACGTTTCTGCCAACCAGCTCGCGTGTGTGTCCTCGTTGTACGTCGTCTTCTACAAGCAAAACGTTAGGTCCTCGCCGCTTAAATATTAGATCTGTTGCAGTCGGACACTCCCAACCGACTCTTAACGCCGCCGTCGTTGGTCGCTGCTCCTGACAGATTTGTGGTATCATGGCTTAGTTGGATTTTCGTTTAGCCATTTAATTTCAAACCAGTTTCGACTTGGATCTTCAATCGGGACTCACTTTAGTTCGGTGTCAGAATCACATAGTTTGAACAAGCTCGATCGATTCGACAACGATTTGGATTTAAGGTAAATCTAATGGGTATGAAGAATCCATAAGTTTTTGGATTTAGGAAAATTAGTTTGATGAGCTGATTGACTTAAGATTTTTAGTCGAACAGGTTCAATTGAGGCGTTGTGTCACGAATTGAAATTTGGTCTTGGAAATTTAGGCTAAGGTAAGGGAACCCACGCGACCTTCTTTTTTGAATTGGGATTTTATCTTTTAAAGTTATGATTTATAAAGAAACGTTGAATGTGAATCTTGCCTTTAAATTCCATGTCTTGTTCTGAAATCTTTTGATTTCTAATATTTGCAAAATTCCTGAGTCATGAATGTTGTAATGTCATTTGAATGGAAATGCATTGTCTGATTTTAAGTTCACTGTGATTATTGCATTATGAATTAATCACATTGGGACCTCACCCATGTATGCATGTTTCATACAAAAAAATTGTTTACGAAGGTTGTGGCAATTAAGTCCCTAATTAGTTTTAAAATGCAAGTCATGAATGAAAAAAGGGTATGTGAGGGACTCAAACTAAAATGCCATGATTCAGGAGAACTTAATTGACCACTAAAAGCCGAAGAAAAATTTTATAAAAGAAATTTTTTTACGAAGGTTGTGACAATTAAATTCCTGAGATATTTATATATGTATATATTTACTAGCGTGCAAGTCATGAATGACTTAGAGTCGACTTAAACTAAGAGATCATGAATCAGGATGAACTTAATTGACCACTAAAGGTCGAAGAGAAAATGTCATGATTTCATGAAAGGAAGGTTTAGATTCCACACACGAAAGTTAAAGTCATGTATGTATGTGATTGCATCTCCCAAAACCTCAATAGTGGAATCACTTACTGGATATTATTTATAATATTCATCCCTTCTTTGTTTTTAAAAATGTTCTCAAGTAAAAGGGAAGGGCACATAGGGCGAGTGACGGGAATATACTACGAAGGCCATGAAGTTACAAAAAGTCATGATTTCCACATTTAGTAATTAATGAATTTTGATTTGCGTATTAAGTACTCTTGGTTTGACACTAGAGACCAAGTTTCCAATCGCATTTATTTTGATTACTTTAATTTCTACAGGTTCGCGAACAAATTAATTTTTGTTTTCATCAAACTTTACTTCTTTTAAAGATGTTTTATGGCCTCAAAAGCATGCAGGTTAGTAATGACTCTAGAAAGCGAGTCTCTCAAAAGTAGGGTCCTTACGAAACATTAAGGAAAAAAATTGAGTAAAGGAAGTAAAAATATATAAAAAAGAAAAGTAAAAAGAAAAAGTGAAAACATAATGCTCCCCATCGATTGAATGTAAGTAGGTCGGGAGAGAGGGAGATTTTGTGGGGAAGAGAGAGAGTAAGACGGTTGGGATTTGAAAGAGAAAGGAATTACGCATAAAAAAAGAGATTTGTATGAAAAACTCTTTTTCACGCGCTTTAATGTCGTTTGATCCATGTTTTGAAATTAATGACATATGATTCTTTTTGTACTGTACATTCTGGCCAAATTACCGCGAGGATAGGGTGTTTTAAGTCTCGTAGGCTCGCTCTCGCTTAGATAGTAATAATCAACGATGAGAGCGAGTAAAGTGAGCAAGTGATCATTTGGAAAGTTGTATATTGTGAGTGTGAGCGAGAGCGAGAGCGAGAGCAAGCCTACGAGTGATCATTTGCATAAGTCGTATCGTGAGCGAGCATAGCGAGAGCGCACCTACGAGAGCGAGAGTGTGAGGTTTGTGAGAGGGAGTCAACGTGAGCAAGAGCGAGTCCACGAGAGCGAGAGCGAGAGAACGTGACCATGCGAGACGGGCTTAATACTACCCCTTATGGGTAATTTGACACACTCTGTCACGTCAGAATAGGTCAATTTTCATTATTTTAAAATGTCAGGTCAGATGCCATTAATGCGCGGTAAAATTGGTCATCTACACAAAAACCCCATAAAAAACGGTTTCTTTCTTTATTCTCGAAAAACAATGGAGCCCTCAGAAGAGTTTTATAATAAAACTTCAATTTTAAAATTGAAAATAAATAAAATAAAACAAAATACTATCAACTAACACCCACATGGAAAAAAAAACAAATGATTAAGGTATGTTTTCCAAAATTTCAAAATATGAGAGTTGCCCATGAAATCTCTTCCCAAATAAAGAAATATATTTAGCTTAATTAAAAACATCAAATTTATAAATATTTAATTTTCGTCGATTAATTAGTGAACAAGATATTTGCTCTAATTAATTTTATCAAAATTTTACATATTTGAGTTTGCTAATTAATTTTACCAAGATGTACTCATTTTCTTTTCTTTTTTTTTTATTTAAAAAAGAATACAAAAATAAGAATAAAATAAAACATCGGATACATTTAGGGATCTATAGTTTGCCTCCCTTTATTAATTCTTATCTTATCTTACTATCTTAAAAAGTGGTTTAGGATGAGAATCATTTTTCGACTATTTCGTCCCATCATCAAATCTTAAATTTATAAACATGCCACTAATAATTATAAAAGTTTTATATATTTAATTTAACTCATAAAATAGCATTTAAAAAACTTGAATATGAGACATAAAAATCTCCACACCCAACTCTTACGTTGTTACTAATATTTTGTTTTTCTTAAAAAAAAAACTATTTAACATGTATTTGAGGTAAATATTTAAGAGAGGAAGAGGTTGGAATATGAAAAGTACTACATCTTTGTTTCTATAATTTAATTTCTAAAATTTATGTACTTATCTTAAATAATATTTAATAGTGAAATTTCAAAAGTTTTGTAACTTTTATCTCCTACAACTATATATAGAATTCTCTTCAACTCTTTTTTACAAACATTTGAGCTTTATATCTATGTTTAGGTTTTTTTTCTTCTTTTATACATTGTTTTACAAAGGATTACTTAATATAACCTTTATCTTTCTTTTCTTTTGTTGCAATATTGATCACTTGTAATTTAAGAAAAGATTTGAAGATATACAAAAAAAAAAAAAAGTTGAAAATAATATCTTCCTAATTAAAGTTAAACGCAAGTACCTAATTCAACTTTTATCTTGCTTTTCTTTTATTGCAATGTTGATCATTTATGTAGTTTAACAAAATAATTGAAGATATGCAAAAAAAAAAAAAAAAAAAAAAAGCTTGAAGATAATATCCTGCAAATTGAAGTTCAATACAAGTATGTTTTAAGTTAAATTTATTATATTCTTTCATATAAATGTATTTATTTATTTTAATAATAATAATAATAATTTTTATTAACTTATTTTACATTTAATAATAATTTTATATTTAAGTAATAAAATCTACTCAAATTAAATTTTAGTACACAAAAAGAACTTGAAAAGTTTATTTTTAATCATCTTCCATAATTAGGCATTTTAAAATATCATTTATAATGGAAAATCAAACACAAGTGAGTTTTGTACCTTTATAAAAATAATTTTATATTTAAGTAATGAAAGAACTAAATTATTATTATTATTATTGTCTTCTTTTTTAATATATACTTATTATTATTACTATTGCTATCATATTAGTCTTAATATTATTCCTTTTTATTATTACTATTACTATTTGTACTACCATTATTATTATTGTTTCTATGTTAAATTACTATACTATTATAGTTGTTTTTTCTTCCTTCATGGGGAAGAATTTTTTTTTCCTTCATGCCAAGCGCCATCGAAAGAGTTTCTTTTTTCTTCGTTTTTTATTTAAGACATATGTGTATAATAATAATAATAATAACTATTATCATCAATTAAAAAAAAACTTTCAATTTAATTGATTAACTGAGACACAAATCATTTAGGTGGATTAAAATTTTTTAATTATATTATATTTCTTCAATTAATTGATGACTTCTCTCCACATTCTAAAGCATTTAAAATTGTATTCTAATTTTTTAAATTTCACAAAAAATTAAATAGTCATTATAAATAGATATTTTCTCTTTACTATAAATTGTTTCATGTGTTTGTAAGGAGTAATGGTTAGGAAACAAAAAATATTTTCCTTCTTTTACAAATTGATTGATTCTGCATATCTCTCAATCTTAAAATTTTTATCTTTTACATTAACAAAGTCATGTTAAAAAAATGATATTGTTGTATTTTTTTTTAATGCTAAATAGGTGAAAGAAACATCTTAATCTTATAATTTTGTTATACCAAACTGCTTTTATTTGTATAGAAAATATAATTTTTGTATTTCATTTGTATCCAAATGATTTAAGGGTTATTTATAAAGTAAAATCTTTATATAGACTACCATTTATAGTTTTAATAGTTTACTTATGTTTCAATTAGATTCATATTACAAATATATATAAAAAATACATTATCTAAATGAATTAGACTTCAATAATTGTATTTTTTATGTAAAATTGTAAAAACAAAGTGATCTACTAATAGTGAATCTTGAACCTCAACAAAGAGGTTATAAAAAAGAGACAACAAGAGCATAACTCAACTGGTATCATGTAAGACTTATGACCAAAAGGTCATGAGTTCGAATCCGTTCACCCTCAAATGTTGATGTACTAAAAAAAGATTATAAAAAATAATAAACCTTTTGTATTTTCTTTTTTTTTTTTGGTTTTTTTTGTTTGTGAGTATTAATTTAATTATATCTTAGGTTATTTCATATAATCATTTGAAATAATACATTTTCCATTGATGTTTAAGTTGATGTACTTTTTTTTATAATGGTCTAAAATTATGTGTCATGTTAAGAAAAACTTGAGAATATACCTTGCAAGAAAAAAAAAAAAAGACAATATTATGCATAATATCAAATTTGACCCTTTCTATTAAGAAAAAAAATTTGACTATTATTATTCACTCATGTATGTGAATTTTCACAGAAGTTTTCTTTCCAACCTTTTAAACTAAATTATATTTTAAAATTTACAATCTACGTGCAACACATGTAGTTTCAAACTAGTTGAATAAAAGGATGGACAAATGTGTAAAGCTTAATTTGTTTGATATATCATATTTTTGTTTTTTTTTTTTACGTTCATAAGTAAGCACATATTAGTGCAATAAAATGACATGTTGGGGGCCAAAGATTAAACAAGCACCTCTACAGTATGATGTAAAGGGTTAAGGGTCGAACAAGCACCTCTGCAATATAGATATCAAACGTCGTCGAACAAGCATCTCATAACATGGTTAAAGTAACAAGTGTCATTGCAGCAAAGTGATATGTTGAGGCTCTAGGGATCGAACAAGCACCTCATGACATGGTTAATTTAACAAGTGTCATTGCAACAAAGTGATTTGTTGGGGGTTAGGGATCAAACAAGCACCTCTATAACATAAATGTCAAGAGTCCGGGGGTCGAACAAGCTCCTCATGACATGGTTAATGTAACAAGCGTCATTGCAACAAAGTGATATGTTAGGGGGCATGCAGGGGTCGAATAAGTACTTCCGCATCATAGATGTCAAGGACCAAGGGTCGAACAAGCACCTCATGACATGGTTAAAGTAACAAGTGCCATTGCATCAAAGTGATATGTTGGGGGTTAGGGGTCGAACAAACACCTACGCAATATAGATGTCAAGTACTAGGGATCGAACAAACACCTCATGACGTGGTTGAAGTAATAGAAAATAGGGTGCAAACTTTTAACTTAAACACTCATGAAAGACCTTTTACTGATAAATCAAAATCTTCTGAAATTTTTTCCATTATTTATGTAAGTTGTTTTTACAAGAAATAAATCAATATGACATACTCTTTTTCAAAATGTATTGATTGCTGAAATCTTTTGATAAATGCGTTTGAATGAAGATTCTCATCCAAAATTTGTCCCAGTGTTTGTGCATCATTTTCGAAAGACGATTTTGAAAACAATAACTTATTTAAAAAAAAAAAAAAATCACTGACAAGAATTAATCAAGCATGTTTTTTATTTATTTTTTATTCTATAAGTGTTTATGTATGAGCTCTTTTAATGTATAGCTTTGAATAAAGACTCTCATCCAAAAATTGTCCCTTTATTTATGCATAATTTTCCTTTTTTAACATTTTTTTTTAAAGTATATTTGTAAAGAGATTTTATTTTTTAAAAATGGATAGCTAATTTCACTTAGCCTCTAATTCTTTTATAAAATCAATCATGAGAAATATAGCTTTGTTCTTATCCGAAAATAGAAACTATCATTTATTTTCTTTTATTTCTTGCCAGGAAAGCTGTTTCCTTAGGTTTTCATTTAGACTTAGAGAAATATATATACAACCTATTGATGGGTTGATTCTAAATTACAACCCAAATTAAAATAACATCCCAAATTAAATACATAAAAGAATATCTACAAATAAATATTTCTTTAATACCCCGCCTCAAGTTGGAGCATGAGCATCATAAATGCCCAACTTGGAAAGAAGAGAAAGAAATCTTTGTTTTCCCAAGGCCTTCGTAAAAATATCTGCAAGTTGCTCATTGGTAGAAACGTGACTTGTAGCAATGATGTCTTCTTTAATAGCGTCACGAACATAATGACAATCCACTTCAATGTGCACAAACAATCCACTTCAATGTGTTTTGTGCATTCATGAAAAACTATATATTGAGCAATATGCAGTGTTGACTGACTGTCACAAAATAAATTTATGGCACATGGAAGATCCACTCCAAGACTCCCAATAAGTGTTTTAAGCCACTTAAGTTCAGACGTAATAGATGCCATGGAGCGATACTCAGCCTCTACTGATGAACGAGACACCGTTTGTTGCTTTTTGGTTTTCCAAGAAATAGGAGAATCACCGAGGAAAACAAGCCAACTGGTGAGAGAACGACGAGTTAGAGGACAACTCGCCCAATCTGAATCATACCAGCCTGATAGAGAAAGATCAGAATTGGAGCGAAGAAGAATTCCTTGACCTGGACAATTTTTCAAATAACGAACCGTACGAATTGTAGTATCCCAATGTTCTTGCCGTGGCGCTTGCATAAATTGAGACAAAATGTGCACCACATAAGCCAATTCAGGTCGTGTGAAGGACAAGTATATGAGACGTCCTACTAGACGTCGATACCGTTCAGGATCTGTCAAAAAATTGCCAGTAGCTAGTGCTAGGCGATAATTTTGCTCAATTGGAAATCCTGCAAGTTTAGCTCCTAAGAGCCTCATTTCTGAAATGATGTCAAGAGTGTACTTTCGTTGACAAAGAAAAATGCCCTCTAGATTTCGAGCAACCTCGATACCAAGAAAATATTTTAGAATCCCCAAATCCTTCATGTGAAAGCACTCACCTAAATATTTCTTGAATGAAGCAACAACAGAAGAGTTATTACCAGAAATAATCAAATCATCGACATATATGAGGACGTTAAGTTGAACTTGACCTTGATGTAACGTAAAGAGCGAGTAATCTGAATATGATTGCTTAAAACCATATTTTTTCAATGAAACAGTCAATTTAGCAAACCAACACCTCGGAGCTTGGCGTAAGCCATATAAAGACTTCTTGAGGCGACACACCATACTTGATGTATTGCCAGAAAAACCAGGTGGTAATTTCATGTACACCTCCTCATCAAGATCATCATGGAGGAAGACATTGTGCAAATCCATTTGATGTAGTTCCCAATTCTTTGCAGCTGCAACTCCCAGAAAAGCTCGTACAGTTACCATTTTTGCCACTGGAACAAATGTCTCATTATAGTCAATACCCTCAACCTGGTGATTGCCAAAAATCACAAGACAAGCTTTGAATCGTTCGATCTCTCCATTTGCGTGATATTTGATTTTATATACCCATTTGCATCCAAGGGCTTTCTTGCCTGGGGGCAAGACTTCCATGACCCAAGTCTGGTTAGCTTCTAAAGCTCTTATTTCCTTCTACATAGCTTCTCTCCAATCAGAATCTTGCATAGCCTCATTAAAATGACGAGGTTCATGCCCTGTGGTTAGTGCTGCAAGAAATATGCGATGTCGTGTAGAAAATTTATCATAGTTCACAAAATATGCTATAGAGTGAGGAGTACCTGAGGGATTCGTGGTCGCTGATGAACTTGGGGATGGACTCTCTTTTCGTGTCGATTCAGTTACAAAATCACGGAGGAGGGCATTTCGTTCGTAAACCTCTACCCAAGCTTACCACGTCATTTCATGATCTGTTTGGATTGTGCGTTGTCACTGGTGGAACAACAGTTACAGTTGTGTGATCAGAAGATTCACCCAAGGCACTGCCTGACCTCTCATCCTTAAATGTATTATCAATAACTCTAGTAGACCTTGTAACTTCATCTATAGGGACAACATGAAGGTACTACTTCCTCAAAGATACTCTCCAGATCGTCCAAAATAGGATTAACATTCACTGAATTTTCATCAGAAGGCATAGGAGTACTAATTTCAGCATATGAAAATTCATTCTTATGAAATTTGACATCACGAGATACAAATATTTCTCCAATTTCAAGATCGTATAACTTGATGGAGATCGGATCTCCTTGAGCAGCGGAAACGAGTTTGGAATCATAATTACTTGATTGTTTTGGTTAGAAATGCAAAAACCAGTACATTGACAAAACAGAACAAACATGCTTATCTAATCTAATTAAGCATGGATAAATACATGCAAACATGCTAAAGTTTAACTATTAAACTAAAAGGAAGAAAGAATACCTTTGTAGAATTTCCTCAGCAACTCCTTGCTCCAAGCTTTACAACAACTTAAGAACTTCTCTACTTCTCTGTTTTTACAATAGGACACCACCAAAAAGAGAACCTCCTATTCTCTGAGTTCTACTTAGACCTCTCCTTTGTGGGAAGGAGTTCCAACAATTGGAAGATTGATTTGGGAATTGAATGGAGAGAGAGAGAGAATTTCTTCTATTCTATCAAAAAAAGATCGATTGATTCAGCACCTCATCACAGCCTATCTCTCTAGGAGAAGGCCTTCTCTAGGTAACTCCCCACTCCCTATCGAGGGGGAGTTGGGGAGTAGTGGGAACGTGTCCTCCTGACACGTTCCCAATTAATTAATATAATATAATAATTAATTCATTTAATTAAATCTAATTTAATTAAATATTAAATGATTAAATCTTATTTAATCATTTTACCCCTTAGTCTATAGTTTAATGCACATCAAATGCACATTAGATTTTAACCTATAGTTTTCAAATATGAATCACATTCACATTTGAATTTAATATTTGAACTCATTCAAATATTTAATTCTCTCATGTAATTTAATATGAATCATATTCACATTAAATTTATAATATATAGTTCCAAAACTATATATTATATCGTATTTATATACATTAAGTTTATTCCCTTATGAATTTGAACATTTCAAATTCAAATGATCTAAGAACCCTTTACGAGCTAGAAGGTGGACCTAATGGACCTCTGGATCGTAAGCTCCAGGATACGAGATTGCTCGGTTAATTTCATTAACCTCCCAATCAACTTTCGTTAACTGCGGGAACACTCCACTAAAGTCCTGCAGTTGCACTCTTCTCACTGCAGATATATTACTGTGTCCAAGGATATTGACCAATAACAGCAAGAAAATCCTTCACGAATGTTCGTAACACCAGCTGGGTCAAATTACCATTTTACCCCTGGGTTACATCTTGTACCTTAAGTACTAGTGCTCCTCTAATGAACAATTTGTTTGTGGTCCTACCAACAAACAGAGTCTCTCTCGGGCCAATGAGAGGGTCGGGCCCTTTGTTCAAGTCCCGGAGACACCACTTAAGGGAACATTCCTCTACATACCCTAGTAGGCGGAAAGGAGTGAATTCCATTTTGCTAAGTTAAGTTCCCAGCCGCTCACTCGGTCTTTTCTCCAAGAAGGTAGGCATATTGAGTCTGCGAATCCGACCACTCTCACCCATACTAGTTAAAGGACAATCCCTCGCGAACAGGAGTTCGTAACCTGCTCAGGAGTGAGATCAAGTTGCCTAGGTCATCCTAGTGAAATAGAAACCAAACTAGTCAACGGAGTTACAGCTAGAGGTTGTTATTTCGTGCTCCGGTCTTATGTAATCTCATTACATAGGATATCCCCACTCACATGTCATCTACATGAACACGTTAGGATCACAATGTTTGTATCAAATACAAAGTGAGCCACATCCATAGTTTTGCCAGAGTAAGGTACCCAAACCTTATCCCCTAACTATAGACCCTTTAGGTTGTATCTCGAACCGAGATCCTTTATATGTACACTACATTCAGTTAAAGATTCATTTAATAGCCTTGGATGTTTAGTTTATTGGATTTAGGGTTTAAACAAAGGCAAACTCGTAGATAACGAATAATAACTCTTTATTGAAATAATAATACTTTATTACATTAATTAGAACATAATTACAAACTACGAGTTTTAGGGCACAAACCCCAACAAACTCCCACTTGAACTAAAACTCTAGTGGGGTACATCATAATCTAAAACAGTGGTTAGAGAGATAAAAAGTACAATAAACTAGCGCATCCATATACCCCATTACATATCTCCCACTTGCCCTAGATTAGCCTATGTACATATCTCGTAGACCCAGACCTTCCAGATGACCCTCGAACACTTTAGCCGTGAGATTTTTTGTTAATGGATCAACAATATTGTGCTTCGAAGCGATCTTCGTGATTGTCACATCTCCTCGTTGCACTATTTTCTCGTATTAGGTGATACTTCCTCTCGATGTGCTTGCCTCGCTTATGGCTGCGAGGTTTCTTCGAATTGGCTACCGCACCACTGTTGTCATAGTATAAGGTGATGGGAAATTCCATATTTGGAACGACTTCCAAATCAGTAAAGAATTTCCTTAGCCAAATAGCCTCCTTAGTTGCTTTACAAGCAACGACATACTCAACCTCCATCGTGGAGTCAGCGATGCATCCTTGCTTGATGCTTCGCCATACTATAGCTCCCCCGTTAAGGGTGAAAACTGATCCCGATGTCGGTTTGAAAATCAGAATCAGTGTATCTAGTAAGGATCAAATCCTCAGTCCCATACACAAGCGTATAGTCCCTCGTTCTCCTAAGATACTTGAGGATATTTTTAACTTGGACTGGTACCTACTGACTATTCCCACTACATAACAAATGTCTGGCCTCGTGCACAACATAACATACATTAAGCTACCTACTGCAGAGGCATAGGGAATACGTCTCATATCCTCAACTTCGTGAGGTGTCTTAGGACATTGTTCCTTAGATAGATGAACTCCATGCCTGAAGGGCAACAAGCCCCTCTTAGAATTCTGCATCGAATATCGGGACAACATTTTATCGATATAAGACGTTTGAGACAGGGCTAGCATTCTGTTCTTGCGATTCCTTAAGATCTGAATCCTAAGAACATATTGCGCCTCTCCCAAATCTTTCATTTGGAATTGGGTTGCCAGCTAATTCTTTATGTCAGTTAGGTATCCTACATCATTCCCAATGAGTAGGATATCATCCACATAAAGTACTAAGAAAGCTACTTTTGTCGCTGATGATCCTCTTGTAAAATGTATGCTCATCAACGTTTTGCTCAAAGCCATAAGACTTGATCGCAGTATCAAATCTTATATTCCAAGATCTGGATGCTTGTTTCAACCTATAAATGGATCGATTGAGCTTGCAAACTTTTTTCTTCTGACCTTGGGTTATGAACCCTTCGGGCTGAGACATATAGATGCTCTCGTCAATATTAGCATTCAACAAGGCTGTCTTAACGTCCATTTTTCAGATTTCATAATCATAAAACACGACTATGGACAAGAGTATCCTTATAGACCTCAGCATAGCAACAAGGAAAAAAGTTTTTTCATAATCAACTTCTTCCCTTTGGATAAAACCCTTTGCTACAAGTCTAGCCTTAAAGGTTTGTACCTTTTCGGTTGCATCTCTCTTTCTCTTATAGATCCATTTACACCCTACGGGTCTAACCCCTTCAGGTTGATCTACAAGTTTCCATACTGAATTGAAGTCCATTGACTCCATTTCAAGGTCCATGGCTTTGATCCATTGGTCCTTGTCTACGTCATTCATTGTCTGTTTATAAGACAATGGATCTTCTACCCCGTCATCAGGTATGACGACTTGAGTTTCAACTAAACCCAAGTAGCGGTCAGGTTGGAAAACAACCCTCCCACGGCGTCGAGACATTCCCAACGATTGAGAAGGACGAGACTGACTTGAGGTGCTGGCTTTTCCATCAACTCTTGATGAAGGTCCAACTTGATCAACAACTCTTGTTAGTTTATCTGTAGCTTCATTTAGCACTAATTTACTATGCGGTTTATGGTTCCTCATGTGATCTTCCTCCAAGAAAGTGACGTTTGTCGATACAATCACCTTGTTTTCTTGTGGGTCGTAGAAAAGACCACATCTCGTTTCTTTGGGATAGCCAACAAATTGGTACAATCTTGAACGAGGTTCCAATTTCTTTGGGTTTGTCACTAGCATGTGTGTCGGACAACCCCAAATCCTGAAGTGTTGTAAACTAGGTTTACGCCCCTTCCACAATTCAAAAGGTGTTTCTGAAACACTCTTTGATGGAACAATGTTCAAGATTTGAACTGCAGTCTCTATTGCGTATCCCCAAAATGAGGCAGGCAATTGAGCATAGCTCATCATAGAACGAACCATGTCCAACAAGGTTCTATTTCTCCTTTCTGATACACCATTTTGTTGTGGTGTATTAGGTGCTGAGAGTTGAGATTGAATTCCATGTTCTATCATATAGTTCTGGAAACTCAAATCCATATACTCTCCACCTCGATCGGATCGAAGTGTTTTAATGGTTTTCCCTAATGCATTCTCCACTTCAGCTTTATACTCTTTGAACTTTTCAAGAGCCTCAGACTTATGATGCATTAGGTATAGATAACCATACCTCGAATAATCATCTATAAAAGAGATGAAATATTTGTACCCTCCTCAAGCTTTAACATTCACCGGACCACAAAGATCCGAATATACAAGTTCTAAGGGCTCTATGGCTCTGTAACCTTTTCCAGTAAAAGATCGCTTGGTAATTTTACCTTCCAAGCAAGATTCGCAAGAAGGTAAAGAATCATCTTCTAACTTATTTAGAAGTCCATTCTTAGATAGTCTCTCAATCTGGTTGAGATTAATATGACCAAGTCTAAGATGCCATAGATAGGTATTATTATTTGGAGAAATTCTTTTCCTTTTACTTTGAGTATTTGTATCTCATGATTTAAAATTGCTTTAGTTTGATTCGGTTTAAGTACATACAATCCATTTTTCAATTCAGCAGAACAAATATTGACACCCTCTATTAAAATGAACGCTTCATTCAATGAAAAGGAACTACAATATCCAAGTTCTATTAAACAAGAGATAGAAATTAAGGGCATGTTTTGTAGGCAATCCGAAAACGGAAATTGGAAAACAAGAGATTCAATGAAAACAGGGTTGTATTTCATGTTTTCAGATATGTGTTTGGTAGCAGATTTAGAAATTTAATTCCGTTTTAAACAGTAGTTTAAAGTGTGTTCTATAATATATTTATAAATCATAAAACTAGTTGTAGTTGTAAAGTTAAATATTAGGTTGAATATAAGACATTATTAATTAATTTATGAACACTTTTTTTTAAATAAATTTTAAATAATTATTATTTTTAATATAATATTTTATATTTTATAATATATTATATTATACATATTTTAATTTCTCAAAAGTAATTAAGTTTATAAACATGAAATACTATATTTATTAAGATTTTATATTTGCTTAATATAATTCTGCATTTTAAAATTTCAAATTCAGAATCTGGATACAATGAAAACATAAAAATGTTGTTTTCAGAATTTCTACTATTTGGATCACAGAATCCGAAAATAGTTTTCAAAAACACGTCTGCCAAACATGTATTCACTAAATTCAATGAATCCGAAAACATAAAACAAAATCCGAATTGCCTACCAAACAGACCCTAAGTTTCTCTTATCCTAAGAACTATATACAGATTTTTTAATAAAATAAATCTATCTCCGAAAAATAGCTTGGCATCTCCCACTGCACGAGCTGAGACGACGTCTTCCGTTTCGACTCTGAGCGTCATCTCACCCTCTTCGAGCTCCTTGAAGGAACTAGTTTCCTGAAATGAAGAGCAAACGTGATTAGTGGCTCATGAATTAAGTATCCAGGTAAAGTCATCATTTTCCACTAAACATGTTTCAAAAACAAGTAAATCTAATTTACCTTTCTTCTCTTTGAGCTCAATGTCTGCAATGGCAGAAGCTTTCCCTTTTCCTCCTTTCCTCTTCTTCCGAGTCTTCTTAATCCCAGAAGAAGAACCGCAGGGCTTGGTGCCAGAGGGTGAACCCATCTGGAATCTTTTGGAATGGGCAAACTGATTTGCCTCTCCATCTACCTGTCCCTTATTTTCCATAAGAGACTGGTAAGTCTGCAGTTCATTTAGGAGGGAAGTCAAGTTATACTCTTTTTTGTTCATCTCCGCATTGCAACAGAATGGTAGGAAACTCTTCGGAAGAAATTCCAGGATGAAAATACCTGACTTTGCTCATCTAAGATCGTTTCGTTCATTTCGGCCACGTTGAAGTGAACTATAAGATTGAGAACATGTTCTCTCACTGAAGTTCTCTTCTTCATGCGCGCGTTATAAACGTACTTGAGGGATTCGTGCCGAATTTGTTCAGACGGTTGTCAAGACAAATTCTGCAGATAACCCATGATCTCACGAGTTGAGACCATACCCTCCAACTTCCTGGCTAAAACATCAGATATCCCAACCAGGATATAGACCTTGGCCTTTTCATTGGTCTTGGCCCATCGGTCAAACGCATCCTTAACTGATTGAGGTGCGTTTCGAGCAGGGATCTGAGGACATTTCTCAGTCAGTACGAACCGAAGGTCGTCAACAACAAGAATCGCATCCAGGTTGGACTTCCACGTAGTAAAGTTTTTACTAGTTAAACGTTCCTTTTTTAGTAAGGCTATATTGAGGACGACATGCTGAAAATCCAAAATAGTTCTAATTAATTATGCCTTTTAACCCATTATAAAACCAATCAAGTTTAGCAAAATTATTAAAGAACCCTAGTGTTTAAACTAAACCAGTGTTTAAATTAAACCTTTAATTTTGCAACGATATTTCAAGGGTTTAGAACAAAAGCCTCCGTCGGGCGGTCAGTCATTCCTCCCCTGAATTGAGACTTTCTCAGCCAATTCTCACTACCAGAACATCTCATGTCCCAATGGTCCTTTAGCTACCGTTTGTTTGGTCAAGGACTTGTTAACTAGCTTAACTCATCCCGTAAATGTGACCCTACCATTTTCAGATCCAATAGGTCTGAGCCAACAGTCTACTATAAAGAAAGACAATTGTTGACAAATTACCTAAGAGACCCTATCCATTTCTGGAGTTCTCGGTGTTCCGATCCCTATAGTCAGGCCCTCCGTAGGGTTTGGCTGTTCAAGGACAACCTAGTAAGCGGACTATAGAAATCTCACGGTGCGACCTAATGGAGGAGACCGTAGGATACGTTGACACGCATCCTGCTCCCATTTACTATAGACACCTCCCTCATTCACCTTGGTATTGAACCATGCAAACACATACCGTAGGGGGATGCCCTATTGACGCCATGTAGCCGAGCATGGAACTCACGGTGTGAACTCTTGAGGACGTGAGAGTAAACTTGATGCGAACATCTCGTTTTCTCCCACTGAAGCTCCTAAGATTAGGGTATAGGTTTAACTTAGTCGGATTCTGGCTAAAAGAATCTATCTAAGTCTATGCCTATTATAACTATTATAACTAGGTCTTTTAACTTTATGTCTAGGTGAATAAACATTTTAATTACCTAGATATAAAATAGAACTAAGGTTCATTCAACTCAAGTTCTGGATCAGTTCCCAGGTAGGAGGTGTTCTGTTAACTGTCAGCTTAAGTACCCCCAACCTTAGACAAAACCTCACCAGTAGAGTTCCCTTATAACCAAAGTTCTAATGTCCTACTATATTTAAAATTATTTAAAATACTATGTAAGACTAATTTTTAATCGTATTAGAAATTACAACTTAGGTCTAAATTAATTAAACAATTTAAAACTAATTTAAATTTTAACCTAAGTTCCTATGTTTGCATGCATTTCTTTATTATAGGTTATGGTTTCTAAAACCCATTTAATTTATAACACTTATAAATTTTAATAATTAACCTATGACAAAGAAACTATATTATAAAACCAATTTTGGAATTATAAATAAAAAATTAAACTAATTTAATAATTTAATTACTTAAAATAAAATAACATTTATTTTAAACTAAGTAATTACATGCTCCATGCAATTTATTTACCATATAATCAACGATATAATTCATTACTCATGAAAAATAAATTAATCATGCATCTAAACCATATTCATATAACAATTATACAAATAAAATGCATGAACATGTTTATCCTAAGGTGGGAAAAATCTAAATGACATTCATAAAGACATGCAGCTGTAAAACCAGAATAATTTGACCCATAAAGTGCAAAATAATAAAATTACTCTAATTTTATTACATAAATCGGTCAAAAACTCATTGAACCGGGCTTGAACTGCTCGAACCGGACCGAAAACCAACCAAACTGCTAAACCGGTTTGCAGCTGCTCGAATGCCATCATGGCGTTGCAATGCTGATGCGAGCGTTGCAACGCCCGCTTCGTCCGCGCGCGCGCCTTCTATCGGTGTGGCGTTGCAATGCTGAGGGACAGTGTTGCAACGCCGCTGACCTCTGGAACTCCCGCGTTGATAGGGAGACTGGCGTTGCGACGCCGTTCCTCAGCGTCAACGCTGATGAACGGTGTTGCAACGCTGCTGCTTCGGCAACAACTTTCCTCTTCGAACACAACAGCTTGAATCTTCAAAATATCCTTCGATTCTCAACCAAATTGCATGAAACTGGTCCCGAACGACTCTTAACTCGAACACAGACTGGATAATGCACATAATTGCCCAAAACACATGGGCCTTTACATACAAATTGATCAAATCAAAAGTAAACTAAGGCCAAAATATTCCTAAACTAGTTTTACAGCAAACCAAAATGAATTTCCCATCAAATCAATGCAATTTTGCTTCAACCAAATCAAAACAAGCATTGCTCTGATACCAATTGATGGAGATCGGATCTGCTTGAGCAGTGGAAAGGAGTTTAGAATCGTAATTGCTTGATTGTTTTGGTTAGAAATGCAAAAACCAGTACATTGACAAAATAGAACAAACATGGTTATCTAATCTAATTAGGTATGGATAAATACATGCAAACATGAGTTTAACTATTAAACTAAAAGGAAGAAAGAATACCTTTGTAGAATTTCCTCCGCAACTCCTTACTCCAAGCTTTACAGCAACTCAGGAACTTCTCTGCTTCTCTGCTTTTACAACAGGACACCACCAAAAAGAGAACCTCTTATTCTCTGAGTTCTACTTAGACCTCTCCTTTGTGGGAAGGAGTTCCAACAATTGGAAGATTGATTTGGGAATTGAATGGAGAGAGAGAGAGAGAATTTCTTCTATTCTATCAAAAAAAGATCGATTGATTCAGCACCTCATCACAGCCTCTCTCTCCAAGAGAAGGCCTTCTCTTGGTAACTCCCCACTCCCTATCGAGGGGGAGTTGGGAAGTAGTGGGAACGTGTCCTCCTGACACGTTCTCAATTAATTAATATAATATAATAATTAATTTATTTAATTAAATCTAATTTAATTAAATACTAAATGATTAATCCTATTTAATCATTTTACCCCTTAGTCTATAGTTTAATGCACATCAAATGCACATGAGATTTTAACCTATAGTTTTCAAATATGAATCACATTCAGATTTGAATTTAATATTTGAACTCTTTCAAATATTTAATTCTCTCATGTAATTTAATATGAATCATATTCACATTAAATTTATAATATATAGTTCCAAAACTATATATTATATCATATCTATATACATTAAGTTTATTCCCTTATGAATTTGAACATTTCAAATTCAAATGATCTAAGAACCCTTTACGAGCTAGAAGGTGGACCTAATGGACCTAAATATCAAAAGCTCAAACGATACGAGATTGCTTGGTTAATCTCATTAACCTCCCAATCAACTTTCGTTAACTGCGGGAACACTCCACTAAAGTCCTGCAGCTGCACTCTTCTCACTGCATATATATTTCTGTGTCCACGGATATTCACCAATAACAGCAAGTCAATCCTTCACGAATGTTCGTAACACCAGCTGGGGTCAAATTACCGTTTTACCCCTGGGTTACATCTTGTACCTTAAGTACCAGTGCTCCTCTAATGAACAATTTGTTTGTAGTCCTACCAAGAAACAGAGTCCCTCTCGGGCCAATGAGAGGGTCGGGCCCTTTGTTCAAGTTCTGGAGACACCACTTAAGGAAACATTCCTCTACTTACCCTAGTAGGCGGGAAGGAGTGAATTCCATCTTGATAAGTTAAGTTCCCAGCCGCTCACTCGGTCTTGTCCCCAAGAAGGTAGGCATATTGAGTCGGCGAATCTGGTCACTCTCACCCATACTAGTCAAAAGACAATCCCTCACGAACAGGAGTTTGTAACTTGCTCAGGATTGAGATCAAGTTGCCTAAGTCATCCTAGTTAAATAGAGACCTAACTAGTCAACGGAGTTACAACTAGAGGTTGTTATTTCGTGCTCTGGTCTTATGTAATCTCATTACATAGGATATCCCCACTCACATGTCATCTACATGAACACGTTAGGATCACAGTGTTTGTATCAAATACAAAGTGGGTCACATCCATAGTTTTGCCAGGGTAAGGTACCCAAACCTTATCCCCTAACTATAGACCCTTTAGGTTGTATCTCGAACCGAGATCCTTTATATGTACACTACATTCAGTTATAGATTCATTTAACAACCTTGGATGTTTAGTTTATTGGATTTAGGGTTTAAACAAAGGTAAACTCGTAGATAACGAATAATAACTCTTTATTGAAGTAATAACACTTTATTACATTAATTAGAACATAATTACAAACTACGAGTTTATGACACAAACCCCAACATAACTTCCATCCTTTCTTACCATGTGGATATCCATCGAATACACACTTTCGACTACGTGGAGCAAATTTATCTCTTTTTGCTCGTTGATTATGAGAAAAACACAGACATCCAAAGACACGTAGCACATCAAAGTTGGGAGCAGTACGAAATAAGATTTCAAAAGGTGTTTTATTTTGCAATATACCTGATGGAGTACGATTGATCAAATAAACAACACCTAAAATACATTCTCCCCAAAAAGTAATAGGAAGATTTCATTGAAAAATTAAAGCACGAGCTACATTAAGTATGTGCTGATGCTTGCGTTCTACTCTCCCATTTTGTTGTGGAGTTCCAACACATGAAGTTTGAAAGAGAATGTCGGTCTTAGAAAAATAATCAAACATGCATTTAAATTTTGTCTCATTGTCACTCCTCACTATTTTGACATGTGTTTCAACAACCATAACATGAAAAGAGTGAAATGCGCTAGAAACTTCAGTTTTATTACTCAGCAAGTAAACCCAACAACTTGTGAAAAATCATCAACTATTGTCAAAAAATAATAAGCGTCGCAAGAAGATGGTTTGTTGGTATTTGGACCCCACAAATCACAATGAATAAGTTCAAAAATACGACTAGTCTTACTGTCACTAACAGGAAAACTATCACGAGTTTGTTTAGTCTTAGGGCACGTGACACAAGCATGATTCAGTTTCTTTTTGGCAAAACTAGAACGAATTGTTGGTACTAACTTTACCACTCTATCTGACGGATGCCCCAGTCGTCTATGTCACAACTCAAAGATAGACAAATCATGAACCTTCACTGAATGTATCGTAGGAATTCTCCGAAAATAATAGAGTCCATCCTTCCGTTCACCGACTCCAATCAGGCTCCCCGAATGTTGGTCCTGTATAGCACATAAGGAAGTAGTGAACCGGATAAAACAATTAGCATCATCAATTAATTACGTCACCGAAATTAAGTTACATTGTAAAGTAGGTACATATAAAACATTTTCAAGTACTTTACCACCAGCGAGAACAACTCGCCCCTCCATTGTGGCAAATGTTTTATGCCCATTGGGTAAGCTGATAGGACTCGAAACAATAGTACATGCTTGCGTTAAATAATTCAAATTTCCAGTCACATGGCGAGTTGCTCCAGTATTAATAATCCAAAAAGAAGAAGATACACACTTACCCATCATATTATCTTGTTGATTTTTGTTTATGATATTCAACAAAATTTGAACCTGATCAGGCTTGAGTTTGGCCAAGGCAGAAATGGAATCACCATTCTCAGATACTGTTGCACTACTACTACAATTTGCAACTGCAACATTTACACGAGCACCAGAACCTCGAGCTCAACCTGATGTTCCTTTTTCCCTCGTCGAGCGTGACTCCCATCAATCTTGATAGCCATGAATTTTAAAACAAGTAGACACATCATGACCAGTCTGTTTGCCATGAGTACAAGTCATATGAGACTTGTCAGGTTTTTTGTACTTATCAGATCTTCCTTTTGGGTGTCCCACTTGCAAAGAAAAAGCTTGATTCTCATCGGGAACAACCTTGTTTTCAGCCACATTGCGGGAATGCTCCTCTTGGATGAGAGTTTGATAAGCACCATCCAAGAATGGTGGAGGATTTTGAGACAACAGATTAGTTCTCACCATAGAGTATAAAGTATCATCAAGTCCAATAAGAAATTGATGAAATTTTTCTTCATCGCGATCACTTGCAAATTTTTTAGGCACATCACAAGTACACAATCCGCACTCACAAGTATGTAATGGTTTAAGACGAGAAAAAACATCGAATAATCCCATCAATTTAGTGTAATAATCATCAATAGTCATATATTTTGTTTGCTTACAATTCATAATCGATGACCGGAACTGTTGGAGGTGTGGACCATTAGCAATGTAAAAACGCTTTTCAAGGTAATCCCATAGTTTCTTAGCTTCATCGTGATAAGGAATTGATGTTGCAATCTTTGAGTCAATACTCCGCATGATCCATGAAACAAGCATGGAATTTACGATGTCCCAATCAAGCATCTTTTTCTTTTCTTTTGGTTTGGAGATCGTCCCATCTACAAACACAAATTTTCTACGAGCATTCAACGAGAGAGTCATTGCCCTCGACCACGCAATATAATTGTCTGATGTCAAAATGACATGACATATTAAATTTCTCGGTTGATCGCCAGAACCAAGGTAGTAAGGAGAAGAAGGATCAATCTTTCCTCCATTTTCACCGTCTTCCATTTGTGTTGAATGTTCTAGAAACCGACTAATACTCAAAACTATCAATATAATTTCAAGGACAGATTGTGTGAACTTCAACCACTGATATATAGTAAAAACCACCAACTACATTATCAAAATTGCTAATTACAATTTGAAAAACACCAACACACAATCGCAGAAACCACCCTTATGCTTAGAAATCTTAATTGGAATTTAGCAAATAAAGAAAAATTGAGAACACAGACCTTGAGTTGGCTTCCTTCTGGGCAATCACGAGTTCACCGAAAGAAAATAAAAAAAATAATAAAAAGAAAAGCTTGAAACACCGCCTATACTTGAGATCCAACTTCAATGTAAACCACAATTACTAGCGACGACAAATGAACTGATCGTAGAAGATGCATGACGGCAAGGTAAGTTTAAGTTTTAGGGTTAATATGCTCTGATACCATGCCAGGAAAACTGTTTCCTTAAGTTTTCATTTAGACTTAGAGAAATATATATACAACCTATTGATGGGTTGATTCTAGATTATAGTCTAAATTAAAATAACAACCCAAATTAAATATATAAAGAATATCTACAAATAAATATTTCCTTAATATTTCTATTTTTTTAAATGTGTTTTCATTCTGATATGATTGCAATTGCTTTGTTATTGTCATGATGATCTAATGGATAAGCTTACTTATACACAATAGGGATGATGGAATTTAATTGGGTAAAATGATCTCATATGTTATTCGAATGACTAATAAAAGTAATTCATAATATTATTTCCTTTAGTTGAACTATTCAACAATAAGCATGGTGAGAATGATGCTTCAAATAGTAATGAATTGAATGAGTGACTTTTAAGTTAGAGACACAAGAAGGATTTTTTCAAACAAAGATGAAAGTGCATGACGAGAATGAGGAACTATAATTTCTCAAAGTATCATTTGAACAAAAGAAATATGAGACACAAGCAACGGTTGACAAATGAGGACTAGAAAGTAAGAAAGACGACCAATGAGGACGTAGAAAGTTAATAGTGAGATAATGAGAGATATAGACGAAAAGGAAGACTAAAGTGAAAGCATTCTTTAGACAACTCCTCTCGAACTCGATGACGTAGCTTCTCAAAATTTCTCTCACTTGTTGTAGTAGATTGGCCATGTACGTCAGCAAACAAATGACTTCTTAAGAAAGATATTAAAAATGACATGCCTAATGTAATCCATCAATAATCACTTAAAACCTTATCAAGGGAAACTTATTTTCATATGAAATTATAAATTCCCCTCACTTGAGATCTTGGAGATGATGACATGACCATTATCACGACTAATCTTATTACTTTGAGGATATTTCATTGTCTCGGTTAAGTGTATCAAGTAGTAAATAGTCATGGAGGAGTATCGTTCTTCTCATGTCATGTTTGAATGTCTTCAAAAAGATTTCCAATAATGTTTCTTTAGATTATGTACCTTTCACACACCACTTGAAGAGAGAAGTCTTCAAAAAGATTTCCAATAATGTTTCTTTAGACTATGTACCTTTCACGCACCACTTGAAGAGAGAAGTCTTGA
Organism: Trichosanthes cucumerina; assembly: GCA_036507285.1. Lineage (NCBI taxonomy): Eukaryota > Viridiplantae > Streptophyta > Magnoliopsida > Cucurbitales > Cucurbitaceae > Trichosanthes > Trichosanthes cucumerina. Next base: position 21,922,432 of record CM071844.1, read on the forward strand.
ATGTTGCCAAACTGAGTACAAGATGTATAGCATGATAAATTTATCACTTGGTATTTCTTTAATATTTCTTGCATTTCCTCTAATAGCTTCGTCTGTTAGTGGTTGCCCCAACATATGTGTCTAGCTTTTTTTTTTTTTTTTTTTTAAGAAATTGATAAGACTGGTCAGTTTCTCAATAAAATGAAAATGACTCAGATAAACATTCTTTATCTTTTTTGCCTTTAACTTTAAAGAAGCGTAATAGCAAAGTCTCAAAATATAATTTTCGCACCCGTTAGCCCTTGATTTTTTTCTTTTTCTTTGTTTTTTTTTTTTTTACTTTTCTCCTTCTTTCTTTTTTTTTTTAATTATTTTTTTGCAAGGACTATTTTCTGCCTCACTTGCTTTGAGAAATGACAATTGGGCAACACATGGTTCTTAAGAGGAAATCACCAAATGTGAATGTCAAACTTTATCGCTATTGTCACGAAATCAGGATGTTCGGTCATGACTCTTCGACACATGCACTTTGTAATTTTCAGCCTTCAACCAAATATTTGTTCATTCCTCATTCCTCTACAAGCCAAAGACAAAATTTGATTGCTTATGATATGGAAAACTAATTTGCTAAAGTATATTAAGGGTTCAAAGAATATAATTACTCTTTTTTTTTTCATTCTACTTCCCTCTTTTGAAGATATTTGATATGGTTCTTTGTAATAAATGCATCACATTACCTCGACACCTTAGTACTTCAAACAAAAGAAAGGTAGTCCCAAACCAATTGTGAACTCACTATCTGCCTGCATTTTGAACTTCAATTTTATCTTCAAATGAGATCTACTACGAGATTGCTAGCACCTCTAATCCTTAGAATTATTGTCCTCAGAAAATGACTTACTTAATTTAAGAGAAGATGAATAATATGGTTGACTCACTTTAATTGAGGGTGAGATGAACAACATGATTGACTCAATTTAATCAAAGAAAGATTAAAGAAAGGATTGATAATTAACTTTAAGCAAATGAAGATGAAAAATGAGATTGACTCACTTTAAGAAAGGGAAGACGAATAGTAGAATTGACTCGCTTTAATTACTCGCTTTAATCAAGGAAATATGATGGAGTAAAAAAGGAATATTTAACTAAGGAAGCACATTCAAATAATCTGAATGTGAATGACAAGAAGAGCAAGATTTATGCATGTCCTTAGGAAACTTTAGACATATGAAATAGCAAACCCAATAATGACTTGAGATGGTGCCAATAAGAGATAAATATTATTTATTACTTTTAAAGTCATCTAATAGCATATGAGTGTAGACTTTGTAGAGTTGACAATATGTGGATAAGGAAAACAACAAATATCACTCACTATAGCAACATTATGGCATATACCAAGAGAGAAATAACTAATTACCCCACTATAATGTTACGATATAGGTCAATAAGGTCTTTGCTTAGCTAAAAGCTCAAGCTTGCATGGTAAGAAAATGTAGTTTGAGGTCTAGAAAGAAAGGTGGATTGAAGATATTGGGTGATAGATTAGGTGGTGAGATATAAGTTTAATAAAATATTGGATAGAAGATGGTCAAGGTAGAGATTTTGCAAGCAAAAGTTCAATAGGCAGGTTGAGTGAGTTCATGATGATATCCACATTTTTTCTTTTTCTTAAACTTGTTTTTTTTTTTTTTTTTTGCTTCTTCTTCAAACAAGGACTCCATTTTTTTCATACATGATTTATATCCTTAAGTTTGACTGTTAAGGAAAATGAAGTTAAGTGAATTAGTCTAAAAAAAAACTCTAAGTTTACTACCTAGAAGGAAAAAAGATTTTTCGAAAGTCAAAGAATTTATTAAAAACATGAAAATTCAAAATATATACAAGTCAAAGATACATGATTTTGTTTTTGGAAAAATATCGTATGCTAAAAAAACAGTACTTCAATTTTTTTTTCAAAAGTAAAAAACATGAAAATTATATCTCAAAGCCAATGATATATGATTTTTTTTTTCTAATGATTATGCTATAAAATCATTACTTTGAAATATATATATCTATATATTTAAAAGTTAAAGATTTGGTTAGAAACATGAGAGTTATACTTCAACATATTTACAAGTCAATGATACATGATTTTTATTGTTTCTAAAAATCGATTATGCTAAAAAAAACATGCAATGCTTTTTTTTATTTTTTTTTACAAAATGATCTTTTTATTACCTTAAATCTTAGGACAAAAGAAAACAAACAATGAACGGAAAGAGGTAAAAATATTTTGGGCTCAAATTGTTATGCAAAAATGGAACAAAAGACTTCAAATTTTATTAAATAAAATAGTTGAACGAAATATTAGACCAAACCTAAAGCACTCAAAAAGGAATTGTCATTGCTAAATGACTAATGTAGGATCATTTCCTTTACAAAACAACAAAAATTCTCTTAATTCCAGACTGCAACAGTGAAATGCTTCTTGTAAGTTCAAATTCCATTCTATAAATGCCCCAACTATTCTAGCCACTGCTCCTATCCTTTCCACATCATTGTCTATTTGGGCCTTCATGTCTTTGTAATCTTGAACTAAACTTGCGTCTTCTGGTCGAAAGGCTTTGAAATGACTTCATGATTTACAAGTGAATCGTAACTGTTTACATTATGCCAGTATCTTTCTTGCAACATCCTAATATTTCTGAATCTAGTGCTCCAAAATTTCAATAGTCAAATGCTATGTACCATTATTTTTCCGTAGATTCAACTACTTGTTTAACTTGAATATCAATTCTTACGTCTAGTTCTGAAACAAGTTTTTGAAAAGAGAAAATACAACTTTCTAAGCTGACAATGTGTGCATTGCTTTCTTTGAAAATCTTATGCAGGTCATCATTGCTTTCCTTTAACTTTCTACCCTTTCCTCGGGATGTCTAATTTCTTACTCTCTTTTTAGTCTTGATCAATTTTTTTTTCTTTTGCTTGCGGATTTAACTGATTCACTTCATAACTCTTTTTTCTCTTGGTAGAATATAACAGATTTTCTGCCTTCTAGTCACCGCTTTGGTTAGCAGACTCCTTTTGCAGTCGTGATATTTGTTCCTCTTCATTCTTATATGATGTCTGGATAGCTTCGTACCATAATTTGTATTAGGGAGTGGAGACATCATTATGCTTTTTAGTATTTATTTTTGTCATATCTTGCAGGAATCTATCATCTGCAAAATTTTATGTCCTCAGTCTTCCTACTCGTAATCAAAATCAAGGTTCACCATCCCATGTGTCACAAATATGAAATTTTCTATCCACATTTGTCGTAGAAGTAAAGAGTGCATAACAAGCACCTTCCCAGGACCCAACAGTGGAACATCCTGAAATTTACTCCACTTTTTAGATTACTAGTTGTAGAGGTGCCCACACAACTCTCAATATTATGTCTTCACTTTTCAAGTTTTTAAAGAATGGTATCCACAATTCTCTACTAGCATGTTTGCTTTGTACTCAACTATCCAAATTCTACAATATGGTTTCTGGTAGTTTTTCACGAATTGGAGAATTTTACTTGTGGATGGTCGAGCTCATTTAGGCACCTTAGGCCCCGTTTGATAACGTTTCCATTTTCTGTTTCCTGTTTCTCATTTCTCGTTTCTCGTTTCTTGTTTCTCATTTCTTAAGAATAAGAAAACTAGAATGTGTTTGATAACTCTATTTATGTTTCTTGTTTCTTGAAAACGAGAAATAGAAACTTAAACTTGTTTGATTATTATTACTTGTTTCTTGTTCTTGAATATTTTTTTCTTATTATTTTTTCTCATTTTTATAGTTTAAAAATAACTTAATTATATAATATAAAATAGATAACATGCATTAGGGGTGAGCAAAAAAAGATCGACAATCGACACGATCGATCAAAAGTGGTCAAACTGACATCAGTTGGTCGGTTTAAGGGAGGTGGTTGGTTAGAGTCAATTTGGCAAAATAGACTCGTCGGTCGGTCGGTTTGAGGCTCCAAATATTAATATATATATATATATATATATCTTACAAATAATAAATGAATCAAATTAAATAAATAAATCTTCAAATTAAAAAAAATGTAAATTTCCTAAACCGACCAATCGAACGGCTTAAGCTAGGAACAAAAAAAAAAAAAAGATTACTAAGCGGTTGGGTCGAAAACTGACCTTGACCGATCGAAGCTCCCCCTAACATGCATTAAAATATATAAAGATACAATTATAAAAAAACTTATATTATCTAATACCAACAAGTCTTGCCAAGAAGGGTATAGCTCAACTGACATTAAGTATCACTCATGACCAAGAATCCCCTCACCCCCAATTGTTGATGTAGTAAAAAAAAGATACCAACAAGTCTTTGATGCAAAATTAACAACAATTTTATTGTAAAATTCTAACAGGTTCTTAATGTACTAAAAAATAAAATAATATATGTTACAAAAACCAAAATTAAAAAGTAAAGCAATATAGGAATACACATATTAAAAATCGAATATTTAAAATTACAGTAATATATAAATATAAGGATGGTAAAATTAAAACTCAAAATTCAAATAATACATATATATTGAAAATTTTAAATTTTAAATTAAAATAATATAAAGGGCAAAATACCTTTTTGGTCCCTCAGATTTGTGTTTAGTTTCCTTTTAGTCCCTCAGTTTTGAAACTCAACAATTTAGCCTCTGAGTTTTGCATTTAGTTACACTGTTGGTCATTCCATCCAATTTTCCGTTAGTCCCTAACGGAAAGCTGAAGTGACACCTATTTTTTTATATATAATAAATTATTTTATTAATATTTAACTATATTTTATTTAAAATTTATTTTTTATTTGAAAAAATACTTTTTTAATCTCCCAATTTTGTATTTGGTTCTCTTTTGGTCCCTAAGTTTTCAAAAACTAAACAAATTTACCCTCAAGTCTTGTATTTAGTTACGCTATTAGTCATTCCATTCAATTTTTCGGTAGTCTAAAAATAGTGATGTGACACCTATTTTTTAATAAAAATATTATTTTATTAATATTTAATTATTTTCAGTCTTTAATTAAAATTTTATTTTTTATTTTTTAGTTTGTTCCCCTTCTTGATCAGTTTTGATAGTGATGTAACACCTATTTTTTTAATTAAAAATATTATTTTATTAAATTATTTTCAGTCTTTAATTAAAATTTTGTTTTTTATTTTTTTAGTTCGTTCACCTTTCTTGATAAGTTTTTGATAATTCAATTAAATAAAAAATTAAAAATAATTAAATAGAAGGACTAATAGCGTAACTAAATGCAAAACTTGAGGGTAAATTTGTTGAGTTTTTGAAAACTTAGGGACCAAAAGAGAACCAAATACAAAATTGGGAGATTAAAAAAGTATTTTTTCAAATAAAAAATCAATTTTAAATAAAATATAATAAAATATTAATAAAATAATTTATTATATATAAAAAATAGGTGTCACATCAGTTTTCTGGACTAACGAAAAATTGGATGGAAGGACCAACAGTGTAACTAAATGCAAAACTCATGGACTAAATTGTTGAGTTTGAAAACTGAGGGACTGAAAAAAACTAAACACAAAACTTAGGGACCAAAAAGGGATTTTGCCCTAATATAAATATACAGAAGGTAAAAATGAAGAAATGAAATAAAAAAAAGAAATTTATATATTAATAGTAAAATAATAAAAAAACCACAAGTTGTACTGCCTGGGTCCAAGGATTTAGTTTTAGCACCTGTTTTGCCAACAAGCCAATGGGCTAAATTCGTGAAATGTTTAATTGTAAATTGAAATCGAAGAAAGATAAACTATTTTTGTAGTTTCTAAAATTTGGCTCTAATCTTAGAAACATTTCTCAAATTTTAGAAACAAGAAACGAGATGGATTATTAAATAAGATTGTTTCTTAAAAAATAAGAAACAGAAACAGGAAACGGGAACGTTATCAAACGAGTCCTTAAAGATATGTGACCAATAAATCCATTTTTTCGTCGTACTTAAATTAATCCCATATTCGATTTTTCTTGGAATAATTGGGCAACCTTCACATCTGTATTGTTGGAAGCGTGTGATGGACACTCACAAATAAATAATCAAACAAGGAATATATTTCACAAGAAACAATTCACTTGTATTAAAAAATACTTTTCACAAAGCTACAAACTTAGTTCACACTTTTTTCTCTAAACTCACTTTGTTTTTCTTATTTACTTTTCTTGCTTGTGTTACAATCGTACTAACGAAATCCTATTTATAGGATTTGCTAAAGTGATCCTATCCGTAACTCTCCTACACTTAACTTTATGAACTCAAAACTCTCATACATAATAACATAAACTCAATTAACGTAAAACTTTATTATGAATAAATTCTTCTTTTAACTCCTATCCAAAAAACTTATAATTAAATACATTAACATAGTGAAACTTAAATCTACATAACGTACGAATAAAATATGTTTAACTCTCAATATTCCCCCTTAAACATGTTTTACGGAGAGTACTTCAAGCATGGTTCTCAACTTGTGAAACACATCAACTTTAAGTGGCTTCGTGAAAATATCTGCAATTTGATCTTCAGTCTTCACATGTTCAACATGGATCTCCTTCCTTGAAATACAATCTCGAATAAAATGAAATCTTGTATCAATGTGCTTACTACGATCATAGAACACTAGATTTTTTGCTAGAGCAATTGTTGACTTATTATCCACATGGATTACTGTTGCATCCTCTTGCAATATTCCAACTTCATGAAGCAAATTTCTCAACCAAATTGCATGACAAACACATGATGCTGCAACAACATATTCTGCTTCACACGTAGATAGTGTCACAATAGGTTGCTTCTTGGAACTCCAAGTAAAAGTCGTATTACCAACAAAGAACACATATCCACTTGTACTTTTTCGATCATTAAGATCTCCAACCCAATCACTATCACAATAACCTTCAAATAAAAATTCTTTAGATGATGTATAAAACAATCCATAGTCAAGTGTACCTTTGAGGTAACGAAGAATTCTCTTTGCCACTTTCAAATGAGTAGTTGTAGGAGATTCCATAAACCGACTCACCAATCCAATACTGAAAAGAATATCTGGTCTTGTGCAAGTTAAATATCTCAAGCTCCCAATCAAACTTTTAAAATATGATGGATCAACAACATCTCCATCTTCATATTTGGACAGTTTTGCCCCAGTTTCCATCGGAGTTGCAACAGGTTTAGCATTTAACATCTTAAATTTCTCAAGAATTTCTTTAGTATATCGTTCTTGGGAGATGAAAATACCTTCCTCTGACTATTTCACCTCAATGCCAAGATAATATGACATGAACCCGATATCTTTCATTTCAAATTCTTGAGTCATTGCCTTCTTGAGATCTTCAAACATGCTTGCACAATTTCCTATAAAAATTAAGTCATCCACATACAGGCAAACCAACAAAATATCTCCACGATCGTTAGTCTTAATATAAAGAGAATGTTCATATGGGCATCTCAAATACCCATTATCAAGGAAATATTTGTTGATTCTACTATTCCACATTTTCGGGGCTTGTTTCAATCCGTACAAGGCCTTCTTTAATTTTAGGACTTTGTCTTCTTGGCCTTTCACAGAATAACCAAGAGGTTGTTCCAAGTAGACTTCTTCTTCAAGATATCCATTCAAAAATTCTGATTTGACATACATCTGGAAAATCTTCCATTTATTTTGAGCAGTAAGTGCAATTAGCAACCTTATAGTCTCCAAGCGGGCCATAGGAGCAAACACTTCATCATAGTCAATTCCCTTTCTCTGAGAATAGCCTTTGGCAACTAATCTTGCTTTATGTCTCTGTACTTCTCCTTTTTCATTTCTTTTTATCTTGAACACCCATTTGGCACCTACTGCTTTCTTTCCACTTAGAAGGGTAGAAAGTTCCCATGTATCATTCTTCTGTATGGCCTTTATCTCTTCATCCATAGCAATCTTCCATTTTTCATCCTGTGAAGCTTCTTCAAAAGTTAAAGGCTCACCGTCACCAAAAAGACAAAATAGAGTGAGATCATTAAAACTTTGAGTTAACTCTTCAGTTTCATTATAGATGTCTTGCAAATTTCTCATTCGCCGAGGTGCTTCACTTGAAATGTAGATGATGAAGGTATGTTTTGTAATTGTGGAATGACTGGCGATGTTGGTGGTGTTGATGGAGAAGCAACTTCACTGGATTCATCATCATCTTCAGGAAAAAATAAAAATTTGTAGTCTTTTGGTTCATCATTCCAATTCCACGTTGCTTCCTCATCGAACACAACATCTCTACTCACCACCAGCTTCTCTATAGCAGGATTATAAAGCTTGTAGCCTTTTGAGCTTACATCATATCCAATGAAAACATGTTTCTCACTTTTATCATCGAGCTTAGTACGCTTTTGATCTGGTACATGTGCGTAAGCTATGCTCCCAAATAATCTCAGATGAGCAATAGATGGTTTTCTTCTTGTCCATGCTTGTTGAGGAGTTTTGTTCCACAGGCTTCTAGTTGGAGAACAGTTTGATAAGTAAAAAGCACATTCAACTGCTTGTGCCCAAAATTCTTCTGGCATCTTCTTACTCTTCAACATGCTTCGAGCCATATTGATTATCGTTCTGTTCTTCCTCTCAGCAACGCCATTTTGTTGTGGAGTCCATGGAACTGTCATAGGTCGACAAATTCCATTTTCTTCACAAATGCCTTTGAATTCATTTGAAGTAAATTCTCCTCCTCTATCTGATCTTAGAGCTTTTATATAAAAACCACTTTCTTTTTCAACAAGAGCTTTAAATCTCTTGAACATGCCAAATACCTCTGATTTTTTCTTGACAAAATAAACCCAAGTTTTTCGGCTAAAATCATCAATAAACAATAAGAAATAATTGTTCTTACCAAAAGAACTTGGCTTTATCGGTCCACAAAGATCAGTGTGAACAAGCTCTAATGGCCTCTTTGCTCTTGAAAAGGATTCTTGTGGAAAACTCTTCCTTGATTGCTTGCCATAAAGACAACCTTCACAAAATTGATCTGCATGCTTGACATATGGTAATCCTTTCACCATGTTCTTCTTGGTTAATAGTCTCAAACTTTCAAAGTTCAAGTGCCCAAATCTCAAATGCCAAATCCAAGATGGATCCTTCAAACAGGACTTCAAACATTTTGCAACATCAGTTTGAATGTTTAACAAAAACATTTTATTCTTCGACATTTGCACTTTAGTAATCATATTATCATGATGATCCTTTATTGAAAGACTATAATCCTTCATCAAAATATTATAGCCTTTTTCTAGGAGTTGTCCTAAACTCAAAACATTGTTCTTCATATTTGGCACATAATAGACATTAGAGAAAAACTCATGCTTTCCATTCTTCAAATTGATTAAAATTTTACCTTTTCCTTTCACAGGAATTTTTGTAGCATCACCAAACACGATATTTCCACCAACAGATTCATCAAGTTCCACGAACATTGATTCACTTCCACACATGTGATTGCTTGCACCACTATCAAGATACCACGAATTATTTTCACATGTCTGTTCATCTTTGCATGCTAGAAGCAAAGATGACTCACTGCTTTTAACGTCTTGCTCCGCATAATTGACATTTTCTTCAACTTTATTTCTGCATTCCCAAGAATAATGACCAAATTTATTACAATTATAACATTTCACTTGACTTTTTTCATACCTCCTGTCATTATTTGATCTTCCTCCATATGGTCTCGAATAATTGTGTCTTCCACGACCTCTTGATGAACTAGTATTTGAATCATGAAAATTTCTTTGACCAAAATTTCCTCGACCTCGTCCTCTAAAGTCGACACGTTCACGACTATGACCACGCCCTCGACATCGATTTTCCTTTTCTTGGCTATCTTCTTTATCTCTCAACTGCAACTTTGATTGAAAAAGTTGTTCAGTTGTCTGTTTGTTCTTCTTGAGAAGTTTCTCTTCATGGGCTTGTAGAGTACCCACAAGTTGATCAACGGACAATGTACTCAAGTCCTTTGATTCTTCAATAGCTACAATGATGAAATTGAATTTTTCATCTAATGAGCGAAGTATCTTTTTAACTACTTGCTCTTCATTATTGTCTCACCATATCTCTTCATTTCATTGACTACTGCTAACAATCTTGAAGTATAATCTGAAACCGATTCAGACTCCTTCATATGTAATGATTCATAATCACCTCTCAATTTTTGGAGGCGAACCTTCTTGACTCGATCTACTCCTTTATAAGTATTCTCCAAAATTTGTCATGCTTGCCTCGCAGTGGTTGCTCCAGAAATCTTCTCAAAATTCGCATCATCAATAGCTTGATGAATAATGGTGAGCGCCTTTTGGTCTTTCTTTCTAGTATTTTGCAAAACTTCTCGTTCAACTTGAATCAAAGCTGCATTATTCTCTGGTTCGTCATAGCCTCTATCAACAATTTTCCATGCATCTTGTGAACCAAGTAGAGCTTTCATACGTATACACCAACTACTATAATTTTCTTTCGTAAGTCGAGGCACTTGGAAAGGAACCAAATTGTTGTTTGCCATTTGCAAAAAATAATTCTTTTTCTTGAACTTAGGCTCTGATACCACTTTGTTGGAAGCGTGTGATGGACACTCACAAATAAATAATCAAACAAGGAATATATTTCACAAGAAACAATTCACTTGTATTAAAAAATACTTTTCACAAAGCTACAAACTTGGTTCACACTTTTTTCTCTAAACTCACTTTGTTTTTCTTATTTACTTTTCTTGCTTGTGTTACAATCGTACTAACGAAATCCTATTTATAGGATTTGCTAAAGTGATCCTATCCGTAACTCTCCTACACTTAACTTTATGAACTCAAAACTCTCATACATAATAACATAAACTCAATTAACGTAAAACTTTGCTATGAATAAATTCTTCTTTTAACTCCTATCCAAAAAACTTATAATTAAATACATTAACATACTGAAACTTAAATCTACATAACGTACGAATAAAATATGTTTAACTCTCAACATGTATGATCACAAAGGTTTGGGAACAAGATTGACCCAAATATATATGGAGCGAAGAGCTTCAAGCTTAATTCATGATCCACATGTTGTTGAACAATGTTTATGAGGTAATTTAAAGACCGTTCTTAATTTCTATTCCTAATTAATCTTGAGTTGATGCTCCATTTCAGTAGCAATGGTATTTCCGATAATCCTTATAAAAGTTCTCTGGCCAATCAACCTTTTTCAAAGAAATAAGCTTTTGCTTTAAACGTTATAGGCATTTAGAGCAACTTCCGACATTCTTCAGTTGTAGGCATCATCTTGAGGGAATTGAACACAAAACATTTGTAAATTGAATCTAAAAAATATAATACGGCTTCTAAGGCACTTTCATCAATCTGAATATATAAAAAAACCTGTCTGTGTCCACACTTTGTTACGAACGAAATAGTGATTTGCTCGTGTCTGAATCCCCCAAAATAACATTTTGCTTTCTATATTAGCAAACAAAGAATATTGAAACTATTATAAATATGATGATGTAAATGTCCATTTCCACATGTCCTTTAACACTCATGCCATGTGGCAAATTATCCTTAGCCATAGTGTCCTCCATGTGTCAATTTCTTACCAATGCTTAGTGTCCAAATGTATCAACTCATCCCTTGCCAAATTGCCTATAAATAGTGGCTTTTGGTGGAAGAATAAGATGTACCATTGGTGAAATTCCCTCCAATTCAATTTCTTCTCTCCCACTTTCTATTTAGTTTTTGTTTATTTAATTTTCATAAATTTCCACTATCTCTTTATTTATATTATATATATTGCCCCCACTTTCCAAACACTTTTATTATTATTATTATTATTATTATTATTATTATTATTATTATTATATTATATTATTATTATAAATATATTATTATATTAGTATTTTAATATTGGTAAAATTATACCCGGTTTTCATCCTATTTTTACAACACGTTATCAGCACGAAGCTCTGCCGATTTTTCCACTGAAGGTAGGTCCTCCGAGTAAGCCATTTTTTTAATAATTAAATGTTATTTTGCATGTTTAATTAATTTCCTAATGTAAATGCAATTTCTTTGTATATAGTATTACTATGGCAAATCTTGCAAAACTAGAATTTGTGGCCCTGGATATTAATGGAAATAACTACTTGTCATGAGTCCTTGATCTTTGAGATCCATTTAGACTCCATGAATCTTGGAGAAACAATTAAAGAAGGAAATGATGCATCAAATCAAGAAAAAGCCAAAGCTATGATCTTCCTTCGCCATCATCTTCACGAGGGATTGAAAATGGAGTATCTTACAATAAAAGATCCCTACATTCTATGGCAAGGCTTGAAAGAAAGGTATGATCATCAAAAAACAGTTATTCTTCCAAAAGCTCGTTATGATTGGATGCACCTGAGGTTGCAGGACTTCAAATCAGTAAGTGAATATAATTCTGCACTCTTCAGAATTAGTTCAAAACTGAAATTATGCGGAGAAAAAATTACTGATGTTGATATGTTAGAGAAGACATTCTCCACTTTTCATGTCTCGAATATGCTCTTGCAGCAGCAATATCGAGAGAAAGGCTTTAAAAAATATTCCGAATTAATTTCATGTCTTCTCGTGGCTGAACAAAATAACGAGCTATTAATGAAAAATCATGAATCTCGACCAACTGGAGCAACACCATTCCCTGAAGTGAATGCTGTGAATTTCAATAATCGTGGTCGAGGTCGTGGTCGTGGTCGAGGTCGGGACCGCGGTAGAGGAAGAAATACCTATTTTCGTGGTGGGCATTATAATTTTAAGAAACCCACACGAACTGATGATCATAAAGGAAAAGCTCCACAAGATAGGAGTTCAAAAGGTGATGAACATAAATGTTTCCGGTGCGGAATGACTGGGCACTGGTCACGTACCTGTCGTACGTCAAAACACCTTGTCGATCTCTATCAAGCTTCCTTGAAGGAAAAAGGAAAAGGGAAGAATGTGGAGGTAAATCTTGCCATTCAAGAAGATGATGTGTTCGATCCCACCAATATGGTGCATCTTGATGTGGCTGATTATTTTGAATCTCCCGAGAGAAAATTGATGCAATCAAACAAGTAGAGGATGTTTTGTATGAAGATATATAATTAAGTCTCGCTTATAATATGTTTTTCTTGTTTTTGTATATATATTTAGAACTTTTTGTAATCGTTTTTCCTTTTTCTTATCAATGAAGAAATATGGACAATTTCAATATGTTGAGTAACCCAAAATGAGCAATGAGGATTTATGTCTAGCAGATCACGCAACTACGCATTAACGATACTCATAAATGTAGAAAATATTTTTCTAAATTGACAATGCCGAAGCAAAAATCAATACTATATCGTGTTCTGCAGACTTTGATTGAAGGTTTTGGAAAAGCAAGTTTTATCTTGCCTAAAGGAACAAAATTTTCAATTAATAATGCTTTGTTCTCTAGCAAATCAAAGAGAAATCTATTGAGTTTTAAAGATATACGTAATAATGGTTATCATGTTGAAATCGATCGTAAAAATAATATAGAGCATCTCTATATCACATCTATTGTTTCGCATGAAAACGTATATTGGAAACACTGCCATCTTTTTCTTCTGGATTATATTATACTCATATACGAGTAATCGAAAGTTATGTAACAATGAACCGTAAGTTCATGAATCCGTAAATATTCGATGTTTGGCATGATCGATCGGGTCATCCAGATCGATAATGATGAGGAAAATTATTGAGAATTCACATGGACATCCTTTAAAGAACCGTAAGATTCTTCAATCCAATGAGTTGTCATGTGATGCTTGCTCTCAAGGGAAATTAATTATTAGACCATCACCAAACTAAAAGTGGGCATTGAATCACCTACATTTTTAGAGCGAATTCAAGGTGATATTTGTGAACCTATTAACCCACCAAGTGGTCCATTTAGATATTTTATGGTATTGATTGACGATCCAAAGAGATGGTCACATGTATGCTTATTATCAAGTCGAAATCTTGCATTTGCAAGATTACTTGCTCAAATAATTAAGTTAAGAGCACAATTTCCGATTATACAATTAAGACAATTCGACTTGATAATGCTTTGTGAATTTACATCCCAAACTTTTAATAATTATTGTATGTCAATTGGGATAAGTGTTAAACATCCAGAGCCCATGTTCATACACAAAATGGTCTAGCAGAATCATTTATAAAACGTCTGCAATTAATTGCAAGACCATTGCTTATGAGAGCTAAACTCCCTACATCGGTCTGGGGTCATGCTATTTTACACGCTGCATCATTATTATGTATTAGGCCAGTAGCCTATAATAAATATTCCCCCATGCAATTAGCTTATGGCGCAGACCAAATGTATCCCGTCGAGAATTTTTGGATGTGCAGTATATGTTCCAATTGCTCCACCACAACGTACTAAGATGGGTCCTCAAAGGAGGTTAGGAATATATGTTGGATATGATTCCCCATCAATTATTAAATATCTTGAACCCCTGACGGGTGATGTATTTACTGCACGATTTGCTGATTGTCATTTTAATGAAACAAATTTTCCAACATTAGGGGGAGGAATTAAGAAGTTGGAAAAAGAAATTACGTGGAATGCATCATTATTATCTCATTTAGATCCTCGAAGAGATCAATGTGAATTTGAAGTTCAAAAGATAATTCATTTGCAAAATATAGCAAATCAATTACCGATGCATTCACAGATGCTAAAAGGGTGACTAAATCATATATACCAAAAGAAAAAATGCTCCATCAAAAATTGATATTCCACAGAACAAGTTGTCAATAATGAGTCCGAGCACGCCGAGCGTGGTAGACCAATAGGTTCCAAAGATAAAAATCCTCGAAAAGAAAAGTAGTTGAGAATCAAAATGATTCGATAAAAGGTATGGATGTTCCGAAGAAATCCAAGATACAACTACTCAAAAGAGTATTGATGAAAATCAAACGCTTGAGGATAATAATGAAATTTCTATAAACTATGTTACAACAGAAAGAGATGGAACTAAAATGATATTATTATTGACAACATTTTTGCTTATAATATTGCTCACGATATTATTCATGAAAGTGACGATTTTGATCCAAAATCTATCGATGATGATGTAAACGTAGAAAGGATTGGTGAAGTGGAAAGAAGCAATCCAAGCGAGTTGAACTCACTTTCAAAACGTGAGGTTTTTGGACCAGATAGTCCTAACACCGTAAAGGTGTTAAACTCAGAGGATATAAATGGGTATTTGTAAGGAAAAGAAATGAAAATAATGAAGTCACAAGATATAAAGCGAGACTTGTTGCACAAGGATTCTCGCAAAGGCCTGGTATAGATTATGAGGAGACATATTCTCCTGTGGTGGATGCAATAACGTTAAGATATTTGATTGGCCCGATCAGATATGAAAAACTTGATATGCATCTAATGGATGTAGTCACGGCGTATTTATATGGATCTCTGGATAATGACATTTATATGAAAATCCCGAAGGATTTAAAATACCAGAAACATATGAATCAAGTTCTCGGAATTGTATTCAAAAAAGTTACTGAGAGATCATTATATGGATTAAAACAATCAGGACGAATGTGGTATAATCGCCTGAGTGAATATCTGTTGAAAGAAGGATATCAAAATAATCCAATATGTCCGTGTGTTTTTATAAAGAAATCTCAGTCAGGATTTGCTATTATAACTGTATATATTGATGACTTAAATATAATTGGAACTCCTGAAGAGTTATCCAAGGCAATAGAATATCTTAAGAAAGAATTCGAGATGAAAGATCTTGGAAAAACAAAATTTTGCCTTGGTTTGCAAATTGAACATTTAGCAGATGGGATATTTGTTCATCAATCAACTTATACAGAGAAAATCTTAAAAAGATTTTATATGGATAAAGCACATCCATTGAATATTCCAATGGAAGTTCGTTCACCGGATGTAAAAAGATATATTTCGACCTCGAGATGATAATGAAGAACTACTTGGTCCTCAAGTACCATATCTTAGTGCAATTGGTGCACTTATGTATCTAGCTAATAACACAAGACCGTATATTGCATTTTCATGAAATTTATTAGCTAGATATAGTTCATGTCCTACAAAAAGACATTGGAACGGAGTTAAGCATGTACTCCGATACCTTCGAGGGACGATTGATATGAGTTTATTTTATTCTAACAAATCTAGTTTTGATCTAGTTGGTTATGCAGATTCCGGTTTTCTATCTGATCCACACAAAGCTAGATCTCAGACAGGTTATCTATTTACATGTGGAGGAACCGCTATATCATGGCGATCAGTGAAACATGACCATCACGGCCACTTCTTCGAATCATGCCGAAATTCTTGCAATTCACGAGGCAAGTCGAGAATGTGTATGGCTAAGATCGATGACACAACACATTCGTGAGACATGTGGATGGTCTTCAAGTAAACATCCTCCAACAATATTATATGAAGACAACACAAAGCATGTATAGCTCAAATCAAAGGAGGATATATCATAGGAGATAGAACAAAGCATATCTCTCCAAGCTTTTCTACACTCATGACCTTGAAGAAAATGGTGACATCTCAAGACAACAAATTTGTTCGAAAGATAACTTGGCGGACATATTTACAAAAGCATTACCAACTACAACATTTGAGAAATTGCTTCCACGATATTGGGATGCGAAGACTCGAGAGATCTCAAGTGATGTCGTCATGAGGGGAGTAAATGTATTATATAAAATATGTACTCTTTTTCCTTCATTAGGGTTTTATCCCATTGGGTTTTTCCTAGTAAGGTTTTAACGAGGCATATTTTATATAAATGGGCATTTAAGGGGGAGTATTATAAATATGATGATGTAAATGCCCATTTCCACATGTCTTTTTTAACACTCATGCCATGTGGCAAATTATCCTTAGCCATAGTGTCCTCCATGTGTCAATTTCTTACCAATGCTTAGTGTCCAAATGTATCAACTCATCCCTTGCCAAATTGCCTATAAATAGTGGCTTCTGGTGGAAGAATAAGATGTACCATTGGTGAAATTCCCTCCAATTCAATTTCTTCTCTCCCACTTTCTATTTAGTTTTTGTTTATTTAATTTTCATAAATTTCCACTATCTCTTTATTTATATTATATATATTGCCCCCACTTTCCAAACACTTTTATTATTATTATTATTATTATTATTATTATTATTATTATTATTATTATTATTATTATTATTATTATATTATATTATTATTATAAATATATTATTATATTAGTATTTTAATATTAGTAAAATTATACCCAGTTTTCATCCTATTTTTACAACAGAAACATGTTTTTATTTTACACGAAAAAAAACTTGGACTAAACAAAATTTTTTTTATCTTTATGGGAGCATGCTGAGGAAAACAATTGAGAGGAAGTAGAAATATAAAAAATAAAAGTGAAAAAATGAAATATAAAAAATAAAAGTGAAAAAATGAAAAGAGAATGCTGACTTGATGGGATGGAGAGACAAAGAAGAAAATTATCTCCTTTAACTAGGGGTGTTCACGGTTCGGTTCGGTCCGATTTTGGACAAAACCATGGACCGAACCAAACAGGTCGGTTTTGAAGACATCTAAACCGAAAAAACAGAAGATCCTTCGATTTCAGTTTTTGAACCCAACCAACCTTGTTCGGTTTAGATCGGTTCAGTTCGTTTTTAACCGTTTTTTTACCCAATCTTTCTGCACCTAACATTTTCTGCACCTAAAATTTTCAGCATAGTCTTGTCCTTCGACTTGATCTATAAACTCAAATTTTACAAATGAGAAACTAAAAGTACTAAGAAACTAACCTTAATATTTGGGAGAATAAAGTGAAAGGAGAGGTCGAACTGTGTGGAGAGGACGAAGAGAGAGAGGGGTGGGCATTGGGCAGCATCTGCGACTTGGCAAAGCTGGGAGATGGCGAGCGCAAACGACGTCTACAACGAGGCGAGCGGCGAAGGGAGGAGGCGAGCGGTGTTCGACTTGGTGTCTGGCGAAGGGAAGACTTGTCTGCGATCTTGGGCAAATAGAGAGGAAACGAGAGAGGGATTCACGATTTAGAGAGGAAATTAGGGTTTCCTTTAATTTTTAAAACAAACAAATGTATAACCATATTGGGCTAGGTAGATGAGCTTTTGAGAATTTTGGACTTGGGCTTCAATTTCATACCAATTTCATACATGGATTATTGGTTAAAAACTAAAATAACTTAAATATAAAAAATATATAATAATTATTATTAATAAACCAATTCAGTTTGGTTTTCTCAGTTTTTTAAGGTCATAAATCGAGAACCGAACCGAAGTACTCGATTTTTTAAATTATGAACTGGAAAAATAATTTTAAAAATAAAAACCAAACCGAACCAGTCGGTTCGATTTGGTCCAGTTCGGTTCTTCAGTTTTTTCGATTTTATGCACACCCCTACCTTTAACCGTGTATCTAACTTGAGGAAGAGAGAGAAAGACGGTTGGGATTTGCATAAAAAATGGTTTCTTTCTTTATTCTTAAAAAAAACACTATGTCCTCCAAGTGGGAAGAGACTTCTAGTAAAACCTCAATTTCCAAATTAAGAAAGAAAAAGATAAAACAAAATAATATCAAATAACACTTAACTCGAAAAAAGAAAATGATTGTGTTATGCTTTTCAAAATTTCAAGATTTGAATTATCCATGAAATCCCTTCCCAAATAAAGGAATATATTTAGCTTGATTAAAAACAAATTTGATTTGGCTAATTACTTTAGATATACTCTTTTTCTTTTATTTTCTCATTTAAAAAATAAAAAAATAAAATATCGGATAAATTTAGAGGTTTACACTATTAATATGTTTTATTTCGAAAATAAATAAAATGGAAATCATAATATTAAGTATACCCACAATATATAAAAAATAGCTAATACGAAGTTATAAAATGGATTGTCGAAGCCCTACCAAATAAAAATTTATTACCTAGACCTCTTAAATTTGTAGTAAAAGTGACCAGGGTAGATCTCAGGGATTGGGTTTCTTAATTCATTATATTACCGTGGATACTTTCTCTTAACTTTATTTAGAGACCGAATCAAATGAAAATAGTCTAAACCTAAGAATTAAACTAACAAGCAAAAGATAACGGGATACACAATTTAGGAGAATTTAGGGAATTGATTTTACCAACTAAACTAATGCCTTAGTCAATTAATTTCATATTAAACATTCAACACTTCGAGCAGAAAGTTTAGAAGGCCAAAAGATTCTCTCAAGCTGAATTGGAACTCATGCAATTTTATAAGGCTAACATGTTTGTCTAAACTTTAATAAAATAACATGGATATAAATTACTTCATATGATGCTTCTAAGAGAACCCGTCATTCTCATGCAAGGATTTATAAATAGATGTGCAATTGATTATTCTAGATTAATTAGTTCTTTGCAAGCAACAATTAAAACCAATGAAACACTTAAACTTTGGCCAAAAGCAAACAAGCATTAAGAACATCAAAAGCACACAAAGATATGGCAAATTTAAATCAAGAAAATAAAACTAGGTTACATTCAATCCTAAACAAAGTTTAGTTCCACATAATTTGAAAAATAGAACTACTAAACTTATCACTAAAATCCATGAAAACAATTGCAATTGAGAAAGAGAAAGAAAAACTATAATGACTCATGTCGATCTTCCTTCACGAACCTCCTCACGATCTACAGTTTGAACTCACGTTCTTCGCCTCTAAAATAGTCCTCTCAACCCCAAAATCAGTGTAGAAATCGTTTTATGGTATTTTAGGTCTCCAAATTGGCTCCCCCCCCCCCTCCCCCTCAAATGAACTCATAAGAATACATTTATAAGTATCGGGGTAGTATCGTTGTCCTACGTAAATAATTCAGTGTTTAAAACCATTTTAACTGAATTAGGCCTTACAACATACAAATTATTCTCAAGTAGAACAACACATAATTCAATACATTTCAAAGAAATAAATGCTTTATTGGATTGAAAAGAAATTGAAATACACTGTCGGATAAGGAAAGAAATAGAAATAAGGTTTCTAGTAAACCCTGGAACTACATATACATTATCTAATAACGGTATTCTCTTGCCGAGCAGCAACTCTACCGTGCCAACTGCTATAGTCGAGACAACATCCCCAGTACTAACTCTGATTGTTATCTCCCCTTCTTGCAGCTGCTGTCAGGAACTAATTCCCTGAAAAGAAGAACAAACATGGTTAGTGGCCCCTGAATCCAGTATCCAGGTAGAGTTATCACTATCCACTGAACAGGTTTCAACACAAAGTAAATCACATTTACCTTCTTTCTTTTTGTCGGTCAGGTATTTATGACAGTTACGCTTCTAATGCCCATCTACGTTGCAGTTGAAACATTTTCCTTTTTTTGCAGCGTCCTTGACCTTTTTTCCCTTCTGGGCACACACGGTCAGCTTGTTTCCCCTTTGGCATCTTCCCTTTCGTGCCTGGAGAAAATGATGCTACAGATTTGGTCCCCGAGGACGAACCCCTGTGAAAAGACCGTTGGCCAACATTTGCCTCACCCTCTTGTCTCCTGACATTCATCAGAGACTGAAAGGTCTGTAGCTCGTTGAGTAGGGTGGTTAGGGTGTAACTTAGCTTGTTCATAACAGCGTTGCTACGAAACTGTAGGAAACTATCTGGTAGAGTTTTCAGTATGAAGCTGACCTGACTCGACTCATGAAAGATGCTCCATTCATCTCTGCCACATTGAAGGGGACCATCATGTCGAGAACATGTCCCCCCATCCTTCATCCTGGCATTGAAAATGTGCTTGAGAGCATCGTATCTGGCCTGAAAGGATTGTTGCCCAAACATGTCTTGCAGCGATGCCATGATCTCCTTAGCAGTGACGATGTTCTCATGTTTCTTAACCAATATATCAGATATACTGGCTAAGATGTAAACCTTGGCCTTGTCATTGGCCTTGGTCCATCTATCGAATGCGTCACGAACACTTCGTGTCGCAGTCAGGCCCTTATACTTAAGGACAGTCCTCAGTGAGAACGAACATTAGGTCGTCTACAACCAATATCGTGTTAATATTTTTCCAGGTCTGGTAATTATTTCCTATGAGTTTTTCGGCAACCAAAAGTTAAATAATCGAACTTGACATTTTTGCTGAAATAAGAAAAACTTGTATTACTTTCTCGCTTAAACCTATGTTCAATCCAATCATGTTTTAGCAAAATTAATCTATGATCCCTAGGTTAATTAATTTGCAATGATACCCCACAGGTTTAGAATGACCGCCACCGAAGGGTAGTCGAATCACTTATTCTCTGGGACGAGACAATCTCGACCAAACCCTATTACCGAAACAACTCTTTTTCCCTATAGGTTCTAGCTACCATTTTCGGTATGGATTCATTTGTTGGAATTTTTGTCCTAATCTCGTGTTTGTAAATTACTGTTTAAAATTAATAAGAGTTATTTATTTCATCATTTTGTGTCTCGCAATATTTATAAACTTTTCCAATAAACTAAGCTCCAGGGTCATTGAATTTATGAGAGAACTAGAACTTGAACGGTGTGTAGTGGACACACAGGGAGGACACGTTCGAGTTAATGACCCGAACGGTCTGATGATGATATGGATAGGGTTGGAGACCTAATCCTAGATACACTGCGTGGATGCGCCCGCTTTGTATTAGATACAAACGAGGTGATCCGACTCGCTCATGTGGTTGACATGCGAGTGGGGGCATCCTGTGCAATGAGATTGTACAAGACCGGACCGTTAATTATTAGACCTCATCGATGTAACACCGCTGACAAGTGAAGGGACTAATAACTTCGTAGATGACCATTAGTGACTCGACACGAATCCCGAGCGTGTTACGGACTCCGCATCTGCGAGGGTTTGTCCTTTGACTAGTACGCGGTGAGGGTGGTCACAATTACTCGCCCAATATGCCTATCTTCTCGTGGACGAGGACCAAGTAGGGAGTCGGGAACTTAACTACGCGAGATGGAATTCACTGCGTCCCGCTTTAGGGAAACTAGAGGGTTGTTCCCTTAAGTGTTGTCTCCGTGGCTTGGACAATGGCGCCCACCTTCTCACCGCCCCCGAGAAGGGTGTTGTGTATGGTTGGACTATCACAATATGTTGTTCATTAGAGGAGCAAAGGGGGGACTTAAGGAACAAGAAGTAGACACACGTGGGTAAAATAATGAATTTGACCCACCGTGTCTCACGAACAACCCGTGAAGGGTTGACTCATGGGCATTGGTTATATCGGTGGACACGTAATATTCTCGCGACCGACGGGAGTGCAATTTCTACGAGCTATCGTGGAGTGTTACCGTAGCTAATGAATGTTGGTTAACCGGGTCAAAGAGTTTCACAGGTTAATCTCGGATCATTGGAGCCCGTCACTGTAGGTCCATTAGGTCCCTCGGTTGGCTCAATCTAGGTTAAAAGAAGGGTTAATGTTTTGGTATGAAATTGAAGTGTTCAATTTCCCTTTAAGGGCATTTATGTCATTTATATGAGATATGAATGATATAATATATAGTTTAATGTGAATGAGATTGATAATAAACTATAGGTTAGCCTACTTGTTGAATTAGGGCTAATTGGAGAATTTAATTGAGGGAAATTAAATTGGATGTGATTCAATTTAATTAATCCACAATTATTGCAAATGAGATTTGCAATATGAGATATCTTATATTATGTGGTTATGCAAATGAGATTTGCGTAACCTATGGTTGTGGTAATGTGGTAATAATGTGGAGATTTTAACTCCATCATTCCACTATATAATCCCTTCTTGCAAGAAGAAATGTGATCATTCTCTCATTTTTTAGATTTTCATCAAAGAGAAGAAGAAAGTTCTCTCTACTTTCTCTCTATTCTCCTCCCTCTCCAAAACACAAAAGTTCCCACAAACTTCCATTTTCCCAAAGGAAGAACAACCGAGATTCTAAGTGGTGGTGTTCGGGTTCCGTTCGTGGGAAGCATTCGTTGAGATCGAGAAGCACGAAGAGTTCGTGATCCGAGGAAGAAATTCTTGAAGTTTGTCTACAACAAGTAAGTAAATTTCTTCTTGCTGTAAATTTCTTCCTTTTTCCAGCATGTTTAGCCTAGATCTTTTTGTTAGATCATTTTAACAAAATCGAGTAGCGTAATGATACCATGACGATTTGATCGTCTTCCGCTGCGCGGGGATTCTCATTCCTTTCAATTGGTATCAGAGCCATTTCGATGGTTCTTCATTATGCACTGTTTTTGTTAAAATATGTGGGTAAATTGCCTTAATTTTTCATGAGATGAATTATTGTTTGCTTAAATGGATGTTTCGGTTTTTGGCATTTTAGATTTATTTTCTGTTTGATGAGATCAAATGTAAAGGGCCCATGTTTTTGGGCATTTTAGAAAATAAATCGAGTCTGTAAGTCCGGGTCGTTCGTGGCAAGAGTTGTTGTGAAGAAATCAGAGCGGAAACAAGCAGAAATCGGTGAAGAACAGTAAAGTGTTTGCTATTCTGTCGATGGCGTTGAGACGCTGGCCTTCGGCGTCTCAACGTTATCCTTGCGGACGGAGGCCTTGCTGCAGAGCACCGTTGCAACGCTGGGCGTAGCGTTGCAACGCCACTGGCGTTGAGAAGGCTGGTCGATGTTGGAGGCGACAACGTTGCAATGCTTACTGCAGCGTTGAGGAGCGATTCTTTGGATGCGCCACGAGACGTGGGCTGTTTTTGGATTAGTGGGGTAGTTATTTTTGGTTTTTTTATTTTTTTATTTTATTATTTGTAAAATGTAATTATTTGATTTATTTAATTATTTTATTAAATAATGTTAATATAAGTGTTATATTAATGTTATTTAATTAAATAATTGCCCCTAGGTGCCAAAAACCAGTTTATTTTTGCTATTTAATTATTTTATGCATGAAATGTATATTTTAATTAATTTCTATGTGCATAATGCATGTCATATAGATTTAAAATCCCACCTTAGGTTAAACATTTTATGCATCATTTATATTATAAGAGTTACAATATATAGTTTGTATGATAGGTTATATTATAAGAGTTATAATATAATTAAATGCATGTTTAATTTAATTAATATAAGTGTTATATTTTTTAGATTAAAGTATGCTCATGCATTTATATTCATGTGATGAATTATATTATGTTATAGTATATAGTTATTCATGTGATGAATGATCAAGCACTATAACATAGAAATGCATGCAACCTAAGTTAATTATTAGTTTTAAAGAGTTTAGAACTTGAATAATTAGACTTAGGTTTTCTTTTTCTAAATGAGATAGAAATTAGGAAATCAAAGTTTAGTCTATGAATGGAGACCGATTAGTAACTCTGTCTCAAGAAAGGTTTTGTCTTAGGTCAGGGTATTTAAGTTGACGCTATGAACACACCCCTACTCGAAACCGACACGGGAGTGAATTCGGTCCGAGATTCTTAGATTATACTTATCGTGAGTGCCGCTAATTAAAAGTGTTTTAATTAACTCACATAGACCTAAGTTATAATGTGATTATAGACTTAGGTTAATACCATATAAGAGTTATATTGGTAGACTTAGGTAAATTTTAGCCCAGGTTTATCTAGGTCAATCCCTATTAAAATTAAAGTCTTGAGTGGGAGGAAATAAAGTGTATGAGATACATTTAAATTTCCAACCACAAATCTCCGTTAAGTCCGCACTGCAGTGAGATCTATACTCGGCCTCGTGGCGCAAATGGGGCGCGCCCTTCGGGTGGCATTTGTATAGGTCAATATCATCGCGGATGGAGAGAGTACTTATAGTGAGTGGGAGCGGGACTTGTGAAAACGAGACCCACGATCTCTTCTTTCGATTCACACCGTGAGACGTCTATGATCTGCCTGCTAGTTTGGCCTGGACCAGACAACTCCTTCGGAGGGCTTGATCATAGGAGTCGGAACACCGTGAATTTCCGAAAGGGATACAGTTTCCTAGTTGGTTTTCCTTCTTGGTTCACCCTTCGGTGGCTATTGTTTTGACGGATGCTTGGAAACTTAAAGATTGAGGGTGACACTCATAGAATTCGCTAAGTGTTAATGAATTCGACCAAACAATGGTAATTGGATGCCTAATGGAATAAGAGTTATTCTGGGATTAGGGTCTAATCGAGAAAGTCTCGTCTTAGAGGAGGAGTGTTCTGTTCACCCTTCGGTGGCGGTCATTCTAAACCTTTAGGGTATCATTGCAAACTTTTGAATGACCTAAGGATCATCAAATAATTTTGCTAAAACATGATTGATTTTTAAAAAGTTTTTTGCGAGACTAATCAAAGTTATTCTTATTTTTCAGCTAAAAATGTTTATCGCAATAATAGCACTACTCGCGTCCGATAAATTAGTGGGAGATAATTACCAAAGTTGAAAAAACAACAGTAACACGATTTGGTAACTGACGACATAAAGTTCGTGTTGTCTGAGGAGTGTCCTCAGATGTCGGGCTCGACAGCGTCGCGAAGTGTTCGCAATGCGTACGATCGGTGAATCAGGGCCAATGAAAAGGCCAAGGTCTACATAATTGCCAGCATGTCTGATGTCTTGGCAAAGAAGCATGAGCTGATGGTTTCCGCCAAGGAGATCATGGAATCCTTGTAGGAAATGTTTTGACAACAGTTCTTTCAGGTCCGGCATGACTCGTTCAAGTACGTCTTCAACGCACGGATGAAGGAAGGGTCGTCTGTCCGTGAACATGTTCTAGACATGATGACCCACTTTAATCTGGTTGAGATGAATGAGGCTTTGATCGATGAGTCGAGCCAAGTCAGTTTTATTTTGGAGACTCTTCCGAAGAGTTTCCTTCGCCATGCAATGTTTGTTATGAACAAAATTAGCTACACTCACTACCCTCCTCAATGAGCTACTGAAATTTCCAATCCTTGGCGGCAGATCAAGAAATGCGAGGCAAATATTGCCTCTGTGTCTTATCACGGGGTTCCTTTTTGGGACGGCTCTGTTTGCTCCTTCACGCCCGAAAGGGAAGAAGAGGACGAAGAGGGGTAAAACTGACCGAGCTATCGCCCACAAGGGCAAGAAGGTCAAGGACGTTGCAGAGAAAGGAAAGTGTTTCCACTGCAATGGGGGCGGACACTGGAAGAGGAACTGTCCCAAATTCCTAGCCGAGAGGAAGAATCAAGGTAAATGTGATTTACTTGTGACAGAAACTTGTTTAGTGGAGAGTAGTGACTCTGCCTGGATATTAGATTCGGGTGCCACTAACCACGTTTATTCTTCTTTTCAGGGGATTGATTCCTGGCAGCCGCTGCGAGAGGGTGAGGTGACTCTACGGGTTGGATCCAGAGAGCTTGTCTCTCAGTGCAATGATCGCACACTTCGTGAAGTCATGCTTTGGCGGAAGTACTTATTGTTGGACAATTTGTACATAGTTCTAGGGTTTACTAGAAACCTTGTTTCTATTTCCTGCCTAATTGAACAATCTATTTGTGTTTCTTTTGAATTAAATAAAGTGTTTATTTCTTTCAAAGGCAATGTTATTTGTTCAGCTTCACTCGAACATAATCTGTATGTTTTGAAACCTAATTCGGTCAAAAGTGTTTTGAATACTGAATTGTTTAAAACTGCAGAAACACGAACTAAGAAAGCAAGAGTTTCTCCTAAGGAAAATGCCCATCTTTGGCATCTACGGTTAGGCCACATTAATCTCAATAGGATTGAGAAACTAGTGAAGAGTGGACTTCTAAACGAGTTGTCGGTGTGTGAGTCATGCCTTGAGGGCAAAATGACCAAACGTTCTTTTTAGTGGAAAAGGATATAGAGCCAAATTGAGTTAGTACATTCTGACCTCTGTGGTCCGATGAATGTTAAAGCTCGGGGCGGTTATGAGTATTTTGTGTCTTTCGTAGACGATTACTCCAGATATGGGTATATTTACCTAATGCACAAGAAGTCTGAAACTCTTGAAAAGTTCAAGGAGTACAAGACTGAGGTTGAAAACCTCTTAGGTAAATTGCTTAAAACACTTCGATCGGATCGAGGTGGAGAGTACATGGACACTGAATTCCAGGACAATATGATAGAACACGGAATTACGTCCCAACTCTCAGCGCCTAGTATGCCACAGCAGAATGGTGTATCGGAGAGGAGAAACAAAACCTTGTTGGACATGGTTCGGTCGATGATGAGCTATGTTCGTCTCTCTGATTCTTTTTGGGGGTACGCAGTGGAGACTACGGTTTATATTTTGAACAACGTTCCGTCGAAGAGTGTTTGTGAAACACCTTTCGAGCTCTAGAGTGGACGTAAAGGCAGTTTACATCACTTCAGGATTTGGAGATGCCCGGCCCACGTGTTGGTGTCAAATCCGAAAAAGTTGGAACCCCATTCGAAATTGTGCCTATTCGTAGGTTACCCTAAAGAGGCTAGGGGTGGTCTGTTTTACGATCCTAAGGAAAATAGGGTGCTTGTGTCCACAAACACCACTTTCCTAGAGAAAGACCACGTAGGGATCATTTACCAAGGAGTAAAATTGTGTTGAATGAAACGGACAGTACATCAGCAAGAGTTGCTGATGGGGCTAGTACGTCAACAAGTGTTGTTGATCCTAGCACGTCTAGTCAAATCCGTTCCCAAGAGTTGGGAATGCCTCGACGTAGTGGGAGGACCGTGAGATAGCCTAATCGCTACATGGGTTTAGTTTGAAACCTCGCTTGTCGCTCCCGATGATGATCATGTGAGGATCCATTGACCTATGATCGTGCAATGGTTGATGTTGACAAAGACGAGTGGATTAAAGCTATGGACCGTGAAATGGAGTCTATGGACTTCAATTGCATGCAGGATCTTAATGGATCAACCGGATGAGATAAAACCTATTGGTTGCAAATGGATCTCACAAGCGTAAACGTGGCGTAGATGGGAAGGTGCGCACCTTCAAAGCCCGACTAGTGGCAAAGGGTTTTACCGAGTGTTGAAGGGGTTGACTATGAGGAGACCTTTTCATTTGTTGCCATGGTAAAGTCGATCGATCCTTCCGCCATTGTCGCGTATTATGACTACGAGGTATGGCAGATGGACGTCAAGACAACCTTTCTGAATGGAAAACTTGATGAGACCATCTACATGGACCAGCCCAAAGGGTTCATTACCCAATGCCAAGAGCAAAAGGTTTGTCGGCTTTCATAGGTCCATTTATGGACCAAAGCGAGCCGAGGTCTTGGAATATAAGGTTTGATGAGGCGATCAAATCTTATGGCTTTGATAAAAATGTCGACGAGCCTTGTGTTTACAAGAAAATCGTTGACAAAACTGTCGCATTTTTGGTGTTGTATGTGGACGATATTCTTCTCATTGGGAATGAGATAGAATTTCTTCGACGTTAAGAAGTGGCTAGCTTCGCAATTCCAAATGAAAGATTTAGGAGAAGCTCGGTATGTTCTAGGTATCCAGTTATCCAAACCGGAAGAATGTAAATGCTAGCCTTGTCTCAGCGTCTTATATTGACAAGATGTTGTCTAGATATAAAATGCACGAGAACTCCAAGAAGGGTTTGTCGCTTTCGTGCATGGGGTTCACTTGTGTCTAAGGATCGGTGTCCTAAGACTCCTCAAGATGTTGAGGATATGAGACTGATTCCATATGCTTCGGTTGTAGGGAGCCCGATGTATGCCATGCCGTGTACTAGGCCCGACATCCGTTATGCAAGAGAAATTATCGAGATATCACCCAATCAAGGATTAGATCACCGGACAAACAGAAAGGCAATCCTCAAGTATCTTAGGAGAACGAGGAACTACAACTTAGTGTATGGCGGTGGGGATTTGATCCTTACAGATACACGGATTTTGATTTTCGCATCGATAAGGATTCTAAGAAATCCACTTCGGGGTCGACCTTCATTCGAATGGAGGAGTCAGAGTATGGCGAAGCATCAAGCGAGGATGCATCGCCGATTTCACTATGGAGTGAGTATGTTGCGGCTTGTGAAGATGCAAAGGAAGTCGCTTGGCTTAGGAACTTCATGATGATTTGAAAGTTGTTCCAAATATGAACTTGCCAATCACACGCTCGTGATAACAATGAGGCGATGAGCCAACTCACGTGAGCCTCGGAGCCATAAGAGAGGCAAACACATTGAGCGCAAGTATCATCCGATACGGGACATTGTGCAATCGCAGAGACGTGACGGTCACGCAGAGAGATAGCGTCGAGCACAACGCGTGTGGTGATCCATTTACAAAGCCCCTCACGGCTAAGGTGTTTGAGGTCACCTAGAGAGTCTAGGTCTTCGAGAGCTTTCTGACTAGGGCAAGTGGGAGATGTGTAAACGGGTATTCAATGCCCTAGTTTATTGTATTACTTCATTGTAATTTATGTACATTTCAGAAATGTATTTTCTCCACTAGCTTAGTCCAAGTGGGAGTTTGTTGGGATTTTTATCCTAATCTCGTGTTTGTAAATTACTATTTGAAATTAATAAGAGTTATTTATTTCATCACTTTGTGTCTCGCAATATTTATAAACTTTTCCAATAAACTAAGCTCCAGGGTCATTGAATTTATGAGAGAACTAGAACTTGAACGGTATGTAGTGGACACACAGGGAGGATCACGTTCGAGTTAATGACCCGAACGGTCTACAGTATATGGATAGGGTTGGAGACCTAATCCTGGATACACTGTGGATGCGGCCCGCTTTGTATTAGATACAAACGAGGTGAACTGACTCGTTCATGTGGTTGACATGCGAGTGGGGGCATCCTGTGCAATGAGATTGTACAAGACCGAACCGTGAATTATTAGACCTACTGATGTAACACCATTGACAGTAAGGACTAATAACTTCGTAGATGACCATTAGTGACTCGACCTGAATCCTGAGCGTGTTACGGACTCTTGTCTGCAAGAGTCTGTCATTTGACTAGTACGGGTGAGAGTGGTCACAGTTACTCGCCCAATATGCCTATCTTCTTAGGGACATGACCAAGTAGGGAGCTGGGAACTTAACTACGCGACATGGAATTCACTCGTTCCCGCCTTTAGGGAAACTAGAGGGGTTGTTCCCTTAAGTGCTGTCTCCAGGACTTGGACAATGGGCGCCCACCTTCTCACTGGCCCGAGAAGGGTGTTGTGTATGGTTGGACCATCACAATATGTTGTTCATTAGAGGAGCAGTGGGGACTTAAGGAACAAGAAGTAGACACAGGGGTAAAATAAGAATTTGACCCACCGTGTCTCACGAACAACTGTGAAGGGTCGACTCATGGGCATTGGTTATATCAGTGGACACGTAATATTCTGCACTGATGGGAGTGCAGCTACGGGCTATAGTGGAGTGTTACCGTAGCTAATGAATGTTGGTTAACCGGGTCAAAGAGTTTTACAGGTTAATCTCGAATCATTGGAGCTCGTCACTGTAGGTTCATTAGGTCCCTCGGTTGGCTCAATCTGGGTTAAAAGACGGGTTAATATTTTGGTATGAAATTGAAGTGTTCAATTTCACTTTAAGGGCATTTATGTCATTTATATGAGATATGAATGATATAATATATAGTTTAATGTGAATAAGATTCATAATAAACTATAGGTTAGCCTAATTGTTGAATTAGGGCTAATTGGAGAATTTAATTGAGAGAAATTAAATTGGATGTGATTCAATTTAATTAATCCACAATTATTGCAAATGAGATTTGCAATATGAGATATGAGATATCTTATATTATGTGGTTATGCAAATGAGATTTGCATAACCTATGGTTGTGGTAAAGTGGTAATAATGTGGAGATTTTAACTCCATCATTCCACTATACCTTCTTGCAAGAAGGAATGTGATCATTCTCTCATTTTTTAGATTTTCATCAAAGAGAAGAAGAAAGTTCTCTCTACTTTCTCTCTATTCTCCTCCCTCTCCGAAACACAAAAGTTTCCACAAACTTCCCTTTTCTCAAAGGAAGAACAACCAACATTCCAAGTGGTGGTGTTCGGGTTCCGTTCGTGGGAAGCATTCGTTGAGATCGAGAAGCACGAAGAGTTCGTGATCCGAGGAAGAAATTCTTGAAGTTTGTCTACAACAAGTAAGTAAACTTCTTCTTGCTGTAAATTTCTTCCTTTTTCCAGCATGTTTAGCCTAGATCTTTTTGTTAGATCATTTTAACAAAATCGAGTAACGTAATGATACCATGACGATTCGATCGTCTTCTGCTGCGCGAGGATCCTCATTCCCCTCATCATTAACTTTTAATGTGTCCAGTGAGGGTTACCCTCTAACTTTAGATCCTAGAGTTCCGATCCAACAAAATCCGCTGAAGGGAGGACTAAGTTGAAAAATAAACTAAGGTAACCTTATCCCTTTCGGGAGTTCGCTATGTTCCGACTCCTATGATCTGGCCATCAGAAGGGATTGTTTGGTCCAGGCCAAACTAGCAGGCGGATCATAAGAATCTCACGACACAAACCAATAGAAGAGACTGTTGGACCCGTTTACACAAGTCCCGCTCCCACTCACTATAATCACTCTCTCCATTCACCTTGATTTTGATCCATACAAACACTATCCGAAGGGGGGCACTCCCATTTGCACCACGAGGCTGAGTAGGGATCTCACGGTGTGAACTTAACGGAGATATGTAGGTGAAAATTAATGTATCATACACACATATTTCCTCCCACTAAGTACTTTGGAATAATCGGGATGACCTACATAAATCCGACTGTAATTTACCTATGTCTACTAATATAACATTTATATTGGAGTTTCCTAAGTCTGTAAACTATTTATTTAAACTTAGGTCTAAGTTTATTAACATTTTAATAAACGTCACTCACGAGGTACAATTTATAAACCTCTAGATTAAATTCACTCCCAGGTCGGTTTCCAGGTAGGGGTGTTCCGTTTCCGTCAACTTAAATACCCCAGCCTAGCCAGAACCTTCCTTAGACAGAGTTCCTCTTTAATCATAGTTTATAAATCATAGGTTCCCTAATTCTAATCCTATTAGAACTAGATAACCTAAGTCTAATTAATAACAGGTTCTAAAAAAATTTTAAAACTAGTTAATTAAACTTAGGTTTCATGCATTTCTATGTTATAGTACTTGATCATTCATCACATGAATTAATTAACACATACAACATACTCACATATGATAAATGCTTGTCTATACTTTCATAATAATTAACATAACCCTTATATTAATTAAACAAGTATACTATATAATATAACACTTTATATTATAAAATGATGCATGAATATGTTTAACCTAAGGTGAAATTTTAATCTATATGGCATACATTATGCACATAATAAATATACAACAATTGCATAATTAAAATAGCAAAAATTAGACCACAATTTGGCATCCTAAACATTAATTAAAATTAATATAATCAAATTATATTAATTATAATTAATATAAATAAATAAATAAATAAAGGAAATAAATGGAAAAAACACCCCATGACTCCTCTTCCCGCTGAGTGCTCGCGCGTCTTCTCCCACTAACGCAACGGCGCTGCAACACCATGGCCAGCGTTGCAATGTTGCGCTGCTCAACGCCCTTCTTGCGTCACAATGTCGAGCGGCGTTGCAACGCTGCCCTACTGCAGGCCAATCTTCTGCTTGCGCGACGTTGCAACGCAAATGAACAACGTTGCAATGTCGTGCTCTGTATAACAATGGGATTTCTGATTTTCGCCCGTTTCTGCTCCGTTTCTTCACAACAACTCCTTGCCACAACCAACACGGACTTGCAGACTCAATTTAAACATAATTTATCCAAAACAAGGGGCCCTTACATTGAACGATTGAATGAAATTGTAAATCTAAATGCCAAATTATGAAAACATCCATTTTTGCAAACCACAACAATTTCACCAAATTGAATATTATACCCACCTAGTTTTTAAAAAATTTCTAACATAATCAAGAGAAACAATGGCTCTGATACCAATTGCAGGGATGAAATCCCAATGCGGAAGCCATTGGTTGCCTTTTTTCTTGATTATGTTCACATAGAAATTCACAAAATAGAAAACTAAGGCTAAGACTAATTATGAAAGCACAATAGAATAAGGGATTAGCTTTGAAGACACTGTTCTTCTTGTAATCCTCTCGCCATGTACGATCTCCACGTTCTCAATGATCGAACACCTCCAATGAGTCTTCTCGGTTGTTATCTTGGAGACAGAGAGAGGTGGGATCTCTTTTTAGAGAGAAAAGAGATTGTTGAGAGAAAACTTAAGAGATGTGAGATTTTGCAACTTTTCCCGAATCTTGCAAATAAGTTAAGTGTTCAAAATGCATCCAAAAGGATGCTTATATAGGAAATGTGGGTGGAGACAAAATCTCCACCTATTATGCGATAACTTCCACAATATATGCACTGTGCAAAATCAATTTGCATAATTACATAATATTAGGTATCATATACCTTATTATGCAAATCATATTTGCATAATGTGGAATATTAAATTGAATCAAATTCAATTTCATATCTCTCAAATTAATTTCTCAAATTATGCCTTAATTCCATAATTAGGCAATAATAAGGTTCATCATGAATCATATTCACATTGAACTATACATTATATAAATTATATCATATATAATTAACATAATTCCCTAAATTGAATTTGAACACTTCAAATTCATTCCAAAACTTTATACCATCATTCAATTCCATGTTGAGCCAACCGAGGGACCTAATGGACCTACAGATCATGAGCTCCAACGGTACGAGATCAACTGATCAAACTCTTTGATCCCGTTAACCAACATCCGTTAACTACGAGTCACTCCACTATAGACTCGTAGTTGCACTCTCCTCACTGTAGGACAAGTTGTGTCCATTGATTTAACCAATACCCGTGAGTCAACCCTTCACAGGTTGTTCGTGGTCACAGGTGGGTCAAACTACCGGTTTACCCCTATGACTACTTCTTGCTCCTCAAGCACCACTGATCCTCTAATGAACAACAAGTTTATGGTCTGACCATAAACTATATCCCTCTCGGGCCAGCAAGAGGGAAGGGCCTCGTTGTTCAAGACCTGGATACAGTTCTTAAGGGAACAACCTATTTAGTTACCCTTGTTCAGGAACAAGTGAATTCCTTCTTGTGAAGTTAAGTCCCCAGCTCCCTACGAGGTTTCGTCCCTGAGAAAGTAGGCATATTGAGTTGACAGTTGTGGCCACTCTCACCCGTACTAGTCTAAGGATAAACCCTCACAGATAGGAGTTCGTAACTCGCTCAGGATTCAGGTTGAGTCACTAATGGTCATTATTGAATTATTAGCCCTAATCTATCAACGACGTTACTAGAGTGGTCTAGCAATTCTCGGTCCGGTCTTGTACAATCTCATCGTAGAGGATGCCCCCACTCGCATGCCAACTACATGAACGAGTTGGATCGTCTCGTTTGTATCAAATACTAAGTGGGTCGCATCCATATTGTTATAAGGATGAGGTTCCCAACCTAATCTATGTACTATAGATCGTTCGGGTCTACTACTTGAACTTGATTCTAGCTATGTGTCTTGCACACGGTTTAAAATCTCCTAAATGTGACCCTAGAACTTAGTTAATTGGATTTAAGTTTGTAATTGCGAGAATACAAGGATTAAAGAAAAAATAACACTTTTATTTATTTCCTTGAAATAATTACAAATACACAAATTTAGGGCATAAATCCCAACACTAATCGGCCTACAGATCATGAGCTCCAATGATACGAGATTAACCAACCAAACTCTTTAACCTAGATAATCAACATTCGTTAACCACCGGGACACTCCACTAAAGCCCAGTGACTGCACTCTCCTCACTGTAGATATATTTATGTCCACTCGATAACCATGGTTAGTAAGTTGATCCTTCACAGGTCATTCGTAATTACAACTGGGTCAAATAAACCATTTTACCCCTGTAATTACTTCTTGTTCCTTAAGTCCCACTGATCCTCTAATGAACAATTAGTTTATGGTCCAACCAACAAACTGAATCCCTCCCGAGCCAATGAGAGGGGTGGGCCCTTTGTTCAAGACCCGGAATCAACACTTAAGGGAATAACCTCTCTACTAATCCCTAAAGCGGGTAGGAGTGAATTCCATCTTGGAGAACTATGTTCTCAACTATCTACCTGTTCTTATCCCTAAAATGGGAGGCTTATTGAGTCGGCTATCTACCCGGTTTTCTCAGCTATCTTGCAGAACTATGTTCTCACCCATGCAAATCTAAGGATAATCCGAATAAACAGGAATTCATAGTATGCTCAGGATTAAGATCGAGTTACCTAGGTTATCGTATGAATATAGTAAGTTAAAACAGTTAACAGAGTTATAAAGTCTAAGTGATTATTTTGCGGTCCAGTCTTATGCAAACGCATGGCATAGGACACCCCCACTTGCATGTCTCCACATGAACGATTTAGGATCACATCGTTTGTACTTTACAAAATGGGTCGCACCCATAGTGTCCCTAGGATAAGATACCCAACTCTATCCCTATCCTATAGATCGTTCTGGCTATAACTTGAACTTGATCCACTTTTATATCACATATAAAGTTCAAGTATTCATCCTATAGCCAAGAGTTCTTTATTGGATTGGGGTTACACAATACACAATTCACACTACTCAATAACACTTTACTGAATAATCTTCAATAACATCTTTATTGCAAAATAGAATGTACATTTAGTTGAAAAAACCACGAGTTTTAGGACATAAAACCCAACACCCTTCACGGTTAGACTGAAGGGAATCGAATCCCGCAGTGGAAGCGATAGTGAATCGCGCGTTCTAAATTTCATTACATGGATTACATTGAAGAACAAACTTAACTAGATTAAGCATATAATATAAGATGGACAACAAGATTTGTACCTTTGAAGAACTCTTTCTTCAAGTGCTCCTTCTCCCACGTTCACGATCTCAACAACACGAACCCGCACGTTCACCGATACTACCACTGGATCTTCTCCGTTGTTCTCTAGGTGGGGGAGGAAGGTGGGTTCCCTTTAGGTGAGATGAGGTGTTTTGTGAAAGTCTAGTTGGACCTGTTTCCAACACTATGTGGGAGAATTCTCTAGGGTTTCTCAAAGAGATGGAATCACTTTCTTTTCCTAGTTGCATCTCATGCAACTATATATATAGGGAAATAAGATGAAAATTAATATCCTATCCCTCTTATATTCTCCCACTATTATATGGTTTATATGTGAATCTAATTCACATTAAAGTCATATATTATATCGATTATATCATATATAATTGATATAACACTTCATGTATGAAATTGAACACTTCAATTTCATTCCTAACTTTATACCCTCAATATTACCATGTTGAGCAAACGGAGGGACCTAATGGACTTACAGTTCATGAGCTCCAATGATGTGAGATTAACTGATCAAACTCTTTGATCCAATTAATCAATATTCATTAACTACAAGTCACTCCCACTATAGACTTGTAGTTGCACTCTCCTCACTGTAGATTACCTCTTTGTTCCTTAAACACCACTAATCCTCTAATGAACAACAAGTCTAAGGTACTATCATAGACTCATACCCTCATAGAGGGTGGGGCCCCGTTGTTCAAGACTTGGAGTCAGTTCTTAAGGGAACAACGTATCTAATTCCTTAGTGTAGGAATGAGTGAATTCCATCTTGCACAGTTAAGTCTCCAAACCTCACGAGATTCTCGTCACGAGAAGGTATGCTTATTGAGTCGGCTACAAGCCACTCTCACCCATACTAGTCTAAGGACAAACCCCTATAAGCAGGAGTTCTTAACTTGCTCAGGATTCAGGTCGAGTCACTAATTACCATCTATAAATTATCGGTCTTACCACATTAATCGGTGTTATCTTTGTTAGACTAATAATTTGCAGTCCGGTCTTGTATGAACTCTTCATACAAGATGTCCCCACTCGCATGTCAACTACATGAATAAGTTGGATTACCTCATTTGTACAAATTACAAAGTGGATCCATGGTGTTACCAGAATAAGGTTTCCAACCTTATTCTTATACCATAGACCATTTGGGTTATATTCTTGAACACAATCCAAATAGTGTCCACTACACTGATGTTCAAGATATATTATAACCTTGGAGCTTAGTTTATTGGATTTATAAAGCAAGAATATAATTTTATCAAAACAAATAACTCTTTATTTATTTGATCAAAATTACACAAGTTTAGGGCATAAATCCCAACATAGACAATAGACTACAACCATTTTTACCATATCTTTTTGCTCAGGTTCTGAAAGACCTCTAGTTTGGAACCGTGATTCGATGTATAATCTCCCTAAATGTGCCTTATGCTTAAATAACATCTCTATTTTTCTTGGCTCTTCAATTAAGTTAAAAAAAGGCTCCAATATCCACCAAAATACTTTCGAATCCTCGATTCTTCTCCTCAAGCTCGGTTTCTACAAAATTAAGTGAAATAGGCATGAGAGTTTACAAAATCATTACAAGACTAGGATAAATATTAAAAAATAGAATAACATGTTTGCATGCTATCAGAAGTATATGAAGGGATCAAATCCCAGTATAGAAGCATCTGATCGCTTTGCATTGAAAAGATTTCAAGATACAACAAAAAATTAAACATAGATTAAGCATACAAAGTAATGAGAAGAATGAAATATCTTTGAAGTTTCTTCGTCTCATTTTCTATTCTTTGCGATCCTTGATCACTATGACACCTCAAAATGTCTTTTCCGCTACTCTCGAGCAAAGATCGGTTGGTGGGAACCTTTATGGAAGAAGGAATTCTTAAAAGAATTTGAGTGGGAGGTGTTGTAGAGAGAATTGATTTTGTCAAGTCATGAGAATCCAATCTCACATATAAGTCTTAGTCACAAAATGCAACTATTTGCCTCTATATATAATGGAGGTGGATGGAGACAACTTCCTCCTTCCACCATCCCACTAATTCTACTAAATTAGTATTATACAAATCAATTTGCATAATGCATTTAATTAATCATCATATACTTAATTAAATGTACTTTGAATCATATCCTAATGTATATCTTTCATATAACCTATAATTTTAATTTTAATCTTATTCAAATCAATTTTATCCTAAAGGTCTAGTATGAATCAAATTCATAAATGAAAATTGAATCTAATTCAATTTTACTATAATGTTCAATTTTGAATCTGGTTCAAAATTAACTTTTTATTATATCAATTATATCACATATCACTAATATACTCTCCCTAATTTAATTTGAACAGTTCAAATTTCTTTCAAAATAAATTGATCCTTGTTTGATCCATAGTGAGCTAGCGGAGGGACCTAGTGGACCTACTGATCCGAAGCTCGAATGATTCGAGATTAACCAATTAAACTCTTTAATTGAATTAATCAACATTCATTAACTATGGGTCACTCCACTAAAGACTCATACATGCACTCTTCTCAATGTAAAACTAATTGTGTCCATCGATATAACTATTTTCCATAAGTCGACCCTTCACGAATTGTTCGTAATCACAACTAGGTCAAATTACTGTTTTATTCCTATAATTATATCTTTCTCTTTAAGTACCACTGATCCTCTAATGAACAACTTGTTTATGGTCCGCCATAAACAAAGTCCCTCTTGGGCCAATGAGAGGGTGGGGCCCCGTTGTTCAAGTCTTGGAATCAGCACTTAAGGGAACAACTCATCTATTTTTTCTAAGGGTGTGAACGAGTGAATTCCATCTTGTGTGGCTATGTTCCTAGCTCCCTACTTGATTTTGTCTCAAAAAAGGTAGGTATATTGAGTCGAAAACTCGGGTCACTCTCACCCATACAAATCAAAGGACAATTCCTCATAGGCAGGAACCCATAACTCACTAAGGATTCAGGTCGAGTTATTAATGGTAATCTAAGTGAAATAACAACATATACTATTAACGACATTACTGAGTTAGATTGACTATTTCGCGGTCCAGTCTTATACAATCTCATTGCATAAGATACCTCAACTCACATGTATTTACTTGAACGAATTTGCTCAATTCATTTGTATGAATACACAAAGTGAGTAGTATCCATAGTGTCACTATGACAAGGTACCCAACTTCAACCGTGTACTATAGACCCTTTAGTTTATTACTTAAACACGATCCACCTGTATGTCTATTACATACTGTTCAAGTTTCACTGATAACCTACGATGTTTTTGTTTATTGGATTTGAGTTTAAGCGAGTCTACAAATTGATAAAGTAACACTTTATTTCACTGAATAAATTTGAATTACAAATCTACAAATCTAAGGCATAAAACCCAACAATATATCAGGAGTATAATAATGATTTATTCTCAATATATCATATATATCTAATATCAAGTACATCACTGATATACTACTCATATAGTTTATTTTAGATATATATTTTTATTGATATACCTAATATTGATGTACCTAATAAGTAGAATATGAACTGATACATAAAGCATAATAAAAAACACATTGTGAAACAAAAACATAAAATATATCGGATATGCTACTGATATACCAAATATAAGTACGTTGATATACTATTGATATACCTATTGATACATTAATGAAGGTAAAATTGGAATAATGAGAAAAATTAGATTGAAAATGTTTTTTTTTTCTATATTTAGAAATTTAAAAAACTAGGGGTAGACTTACAAATATCCTAATAATTTTTGCTCCGTAATACAATTCCTTAAAAAAAGGTTTATTACGCTAATTAAAAAGGAAGATAGACTTATAATTTTAATTAATATAATATTACAAATGAGATAGTATTTAGAGAATTTGTAATGGGTAGCAAAATTGAGGTTATTATTTGCAGATATAGCAAGATTGCAAATATTTTTTAAAAATATCTTTTAATTCCTATTTTACCCTTCCATGGTTCACGCACATTTCCTCATCCTTAGATTAGATTTTCTTCTTCTTCTTTGTAGTTTCTTCTTCGCAAGTCGTAAACGCCCCAAACCGTTTGAAATGCCTTTAGAAGCTGCAATGTCAAAGTCCTTATATCTAATGTCATCATCTTTGTCCTAAACTTGAGAAGCTGCAATGCCATATACTATCCAACCCATATGGGAGAAGCCCAATAATGCCATCTCAACGGAATTAACTGCAAAAGAGTTGGTTTAAGTTTGATCGTGACTTTGAAACAATGCTCCAAGTTTAGAATATCGAATTCATATGTCACATACCGGTCGAGGAATAAGCAAACCAGCAAACAAGTTCCAAAGGCTAATGAAGAAGTATACAACCATGGCTGCAATATGGTGGTCGTGTGTCAATGCTACTATCATCATCCCATACAATGTGAAGTATATGAAGCACATTAGAACTAAATAATAGAACAACATAAACTTTCCCAATGTCCACTCAAATCCAATCATGCTATAAAGAAGGAGATAGTAGTTAAAGCTTGAACTGAGATATAGGTGGTCTCAATTGCTACCTGCAGGGATGACAGATTTAAACATTAGTTTACTTATTCTATGTTTAACTAGAAAGCTAATGTCAACCTCAGTATAGATCAATTGGTTAAGATATATACCATCGATCAAGAAGTTAGAGGTTCAGATCCCCCACCCTACATGTTGTTGAACTAAAAAAAAAAAATTAAAAAGAAAAGCTTGCATAAATGCAATGCTTAAAAAAAGCTTTTATGGAGATTTATAAATCTTCTTTCAATAGTGTATTAAAACAATTAATTTTTTTTCTCTCTTTCACGACAAAGGAAGGTTTTTGTGGCAAGCAATGTGTGTGCCATTATGTGGAGACTTTTGCGCAAAATGAACAATAGAATTTTTAGAAGGCTTGAGAGATCTCTAAGTGAGGTTTTGCCTTTTGTTTCTAAATTTCTATCAGTGAGAGATCTCTAAGAGAAGTTGATAGTGATAGACCCCTATCAGTGATAGAAGTCTATCACTTCTATCAGCGATAGACTTCTGATAGATCTTTATAAGTGATAGAAGTCTATCAGTCATAGTGATATATTTCTATCACTGATAGACTTCAATAAACATTAGTAAACAACACCAACCAAGTCAATCAGTGATAGTGATAGACTTCTGTCACAGATAGACTTCAATCATTGTGGACATACCAAACACATGAATAGAATGTTAAAGAAAAAGAATAAGGGCAAGAAATCATTGAGAGTGATAAATTCTATAAGTCTATCAGTGATAGTAATACTAATAGGTTTATATCACTGATAGACTTCAATCAACAATAGTAAACAACACCAACAATGAAGTCTACCAGTGATAGTGATAGGCTTCTATCACTGATAGTATAACGCCTCAGGCCCAGGATCTCCTACGACCTGGCTGCGTAACTATATCATCCATGACTGCTTGTAAGAGTGAAGACACTATCCCCACAAACCAAAACCAACATGAGGTCCTTTCAACATGCTTTGTCCTCACTCACATGCTCCCTAGGAAAATTCCTAGGAGGTCACCCAACATAGGATTGACCCAAGCTAAGCACATTTAACTGTGGAGATCCTATGATTGAGCCACCGAAAAGGAATGTGCACCTTGTTGGTATAGGTAGTAGCTATCAATTCTTTTAAGGTTTTCTCAACTATATATACGTTCATATCCATGACTTTCATATCCTCATGGTCACTCGCATGTACACCTCTTCATCGGGCACCATACTTTCATATCCTCAAGATCCCTCTCATTCAGATGTGGGCTCGGTTCATTCATGAATCCCTCTTTCTCGGGCGTCACATGCCCACAAACTTCTGCCTTGGTTCGTCCCCGAACCACATCTTATTGGGAGAGGTTTCGCTTTGATACCATTTGTAACTCTCCAGGCCTAGGATCTCCTGCGACCTGGCTGCGTCACTATATCATCCATGACTGCTTGTAAGAGTGAAAACACTATCCCCACAAACAAACACAAGGCCCTTTCAGAATGCTTTGTACTCACTCACATGCTCCCTAGGAAAATTTCCAAGAGGTCACCCAACATAGGATTGCTCCAAGCCAAACACACTTAACTGTGGAGTTCCTATGATTGAGCCACCAAAAAGGAAGATGCACCTTGTTGGTATAGGTAGTAGCTATCAATTCTTTTAAGTTTTTCTCAACTATATATACGTTCATATCCATGACTTTCATATCCTCATGGTCACTCGCATGTACCCCTCTTCATCGGGCACCATACTTTCATATCCTTAGGATCCTTCTCATTCAGATGTAGGCTCGGTTCATTCATGTACCCCTCTTCATCGGGCGTCACAGATAGACTTCAATCTGAAGGGAATGAAAATTTCGTGCAGCGGAAGACGATTGAATCGTCGATGTATCAATTATGCAAACCGTGTTTATTAAAATTGATCTAACACTTAGATCTAGGATAAACATGCTTAAAGAAAAAAAAAATTTACAAAGAAGAAGAATTTACTTACTTGTTGAAGACTTTCTTCAAGGTTTTTCTTCAAAATCACGAACTCTTCGTGCTCTCGCACACAAATCTAACGCCTCAACAAAAGTGATTGAACACCACCAAAACGCCTTCTCGATTGTTCTCTTTTGGAGAAAGGAGGTTTGTGGGAACCTATGAGTTTTGGTGAGGGAGGAGAATTGAGAGAGGATAGAGAGAATTTCTCTTCTCTTCTTTGTGAAAATCTAAAAAATGAGAGAAGTATGTACCATCCTTCTTGCAAGAAGGGTTTATATAGTGGAATTGGTGGAGTTAAAAAATCCACTTAATTACCACTTTACTACAAACATAGGTTATGCAAATCTCATTTGCATAACCACATAATATAAGATATCTCATATCTCATATTGCAAATCTCATTTGCATTAATTGTGGATTAGTTAAATTGAATCACATCCAATTTAATTTCTCTCAATCAATTTCTCCAATTAGCCCTAATTCAACAATTAGGCTAACCTATAGTTTATTATGAATCTCATTCACATTAAACTATATATTATATCATTCATATCTCATATAAATGACATAAATGCCCTTAGAGTGAAATTGAACACTTCAATCTCTTACCAAAACTTTATCCTTTCTTAAATCCAGATGGAGCCAACCGAGAGACCTAATGGACCTACAGTGATGGATTTCGCTCCAATGATCCGAGATTAACCTCGCCAAACTCTTTGACACGCTTAACCAACATTCATTAGCTACAGATAACACTCCACTATAGCCCGTGCAGCTGCACTCCCGTCGGTCACGAGAATATTACGTGTCCACCGATATAACCAATACCCATGAGTCAACCCTTCACAGGTTGTTCGTCTACACGGCTGGGTCAAATTACCGTTTTACCCCTGTGTCTACCTTTTGTTCCTTAAGTCCCCACTGCTCCTCTAATGAACAACATATTGTGATGGTCCAACCATACACAACACCCTTCTCGAGCCGGTTAGAAGGTGGGCGCCCGTTGTCCAAGCCACGGAGACGAGCGACTTAAGGGAACAACCCTCTAGTTTCCTTAAAGGCGGGAACGAGTGAATTCCATCTCGCGTAGTTAAGTTCCCGGCTCCTACTTGGTTCTCTGTCACCGAGAAGATAGGCATATTTGGCGAGTAAATCGTGACCACCTCACCCGTACTACTCAAAGAAACGGATCCTCGCATGACGGAGTCCGTAACACGCTCAGGATTTAGGTTGAGTCACTAATAGTCATCTACGAAGTTATTAGTCCTTACTGTCAACGGTGTTAGATCAGTAGGTCTAATA
Source organism: Trichosanthes cucumerina (assembly GCA_036507285.1). NCBI lineage: Eukaryota > Viridiplantae > Streptophyta > Magnoliopsida > Cucurbitales > Cucurbitaceae > Trichosanthes > Trichosanthes cucumerina. The sequence goes on from CM071844.1 coordinate 21,966,202, forward strand.
AATCACGGTCCGGTCTTGTACAATCTCATTGCACAGGATGCCCCCACTCGCATGTCAACTACATGAACGAGTCAGATCACCTCGTTTGTATCTAATACAAAGCGGGCCGCATCCACAGTGTATCGAGGATTAGATTTCCAACCCTATCCATATACTGTAGACCGTTCGGGTCATTAACTCGAACATGATCCTCCCTGTGTGTCCACTACACACCGTTCAAGTTTCAGTTCTCTCATAAATTCAATGACCCTGGAGCTTAGTTTATTGGAAAAGTTTATAAATATTGCGAGACACAAAGTGATGAAATAAATAACTCTTATTAATTTCAAACAATATATTACAAACACGAGATTAGGACAAAAATCCCAACAAACTCCCACTTGGACTAAGCTAGTAGAGAAAATATATTTCAGAAATGTACATAAATTACAACGAAGTAATACAATAAACTAGGGCATTGAATACCCGTTTACACATCTCCCACTTGCCCTAGTCAGGAAGCTCTCGAAGACCTAGACTCTCTAGGTGACCCTCAAACACCTTAGTCGTGAGGGGCTTTGTAAATGGATCAGCTACATTGTGCTCTGACGCTATCTGCGTGACCGTCACGTCTCTGCGGTGCACAATCTCCCGTATCAGATGATACTTGCGCTCAATGTGTTTGCCTCTCTTATGGCTCCAAGGCTCACGTGAGTTGGCTACTGCATCACTGTTATCACAGAACAGTGTGATCGACAAGTTCATATTTGGAACAACTTTCAAATCTGTCATGAACTTCCTAAGCCAAACAGCTTCCTTTGTAGCTTCACAAGCCGCAACATACACCGCTTCCATAGTAGAATCGCGCATGCATCCTCGCTGATGCTTCACCATACTCTGACTCCTCCATTCAAAATGAAGGTGACCCGAGGGTGGATTTCCTAGAATCCTTATCGGTCTGAAAATCAGAATCTGTGTATCCCGTAAGGATCAAATCCCCACTACCATACACTAAGCTGTAGTTCCTCGTTCTCCTAAGATACTTGAGAATTGCCTTTACGGCTGTCCAGTGATCTAATCCTAGATTGGACTGATATCTACTGACAATTCCTCTTGCATAATAGATGTCGGGCCTAGTACACAAAGATGGCATACATCAGGCTCCCTACAAACCAAGCATATGGAATCCGTCTCATATCCTCAACATCTTGAGGAGTCTTAGGACACTTGATCCTTAGACAAGTGAACCTCATGCCCGAAAGGCGACAAGCCCTTCTTCTTGAGTTCTCGCATCTTATATCTAGACAACATCTTGTCAATATAAGACGCCTAAGACAAGGCTAGCGTTACTCGTTCTTCCTGTTCCGACTATCTGGTTACCTAGAACATACCGAGCTTCTCCCAAATCTTTCATTTGGAATTGCGAAGCTAGCCACTTCTTAACATCGATGAAATTCTACCTCATTCCCAATGAGAAGAATATCGCCCACGTAACACACCAAAATGCGACAGTTTTGTCAACGATTTTCTTGTAGACACAAAGTTCGTCGACATTTTGATCAAAGCCATAAGATTTGATTGCCTCATCAAACCTTATATTCCAAGACCTCGAAGCTTGTTTCAGTCCATAAATGGACCTATGAAGCGGCAAACTTTTTGCTCTTGGCCTTGGGCAATGAACCCTTTGGGTGGGTCCATGTAGATGGTTTCATCAAGTTTGCCATTCGAAAAGGTGTCTTGACGTCCATCCGCCATACCTCGTAGTCATAATACGCGCAATGGGCGTAAGGATCCTGATCGATTTTACCATGGCAACAAAGCGAAAGGTCTCTCATAGTCAACCCCTTCAACTGGGTAAAACCCTTTGCCACTAGTCGGGCTTTGAAGGTGCGCACCTTCCCATCTACGCCACGCTTACGCTTGTAGATCCATTTGCAACCAATAGGTTTTACCCCATCCGGTTGATCCACAAGCTCCCATCTGAAATTGAAGTACATAGACTCCATTTCTCGTCCATAGCTTTAATCCACTGCGTCTTTGTCAACATCAACCATTGCCCGATCATAGGTCAATGGATCCTCACGATCATCATCGGGAGCGACAACCGAGGTTTCAACTAAACCCATGTAGCGATCAAAGTCGCGCACGATCCTCCCACTACGTCGAGGCATTCCCAACTCTTGGGAACGGATTTGACTAGACGTGCTTGGGATCAACAACACTTGTTGACGTGCTAGCCCCATCAAACTCTCTCTTGATGTCTTCCCATTTCATTTAATACAATTTTACTCCTTGGTAAATGATCCTCGATGTGGTCTTCCTCTAGGAAGTGGCGTTTGTCGACACAAGCACCCTATTTTCCCTAGGATCGTAAAACAGACCACCCCTAGTCTCTTTGGGGTAACCTACGAATAGGCACAATTTCAAACGGGGTTCCAACTTCTTCGGGTTTGACACCAACACATGGGTCGGGCATCCCCAAATTCTGAAGTGATGTAAACTGTCTTTACGTCCACTCCAGAGCTCGAAAGGTGTTTCGCAAACACTCTTCGAGGGAACGTTGTTCAAAATATAAACCGCAGTCTCCACTGCGTACCCCCAAAAAGAATCAGGGAGACGAGCATAGCTCATCATCGACCGAATCATGTCCAACAAGGTTCTGTTTCTCCTCTCCGATACACCATTCTGTTGTGGCATACCAGGCGCTGAGAGTTGGGACATGATTCCGTGCTCTATCATATAGTCTTGAAATTCAGTGTCCATGTACTCTCCACCCCGATCCGATCGAAGTGTTTTAAGCGATTTACCTAAGAGGTTCTCAACCTCAGTCTTGTACTCCTTGAACTTTTCAAGAGTTTCAGACTTCTTATGCATTAGGTAAATATACCCATATCTGGAGTAGTTGTCTATGAAAGACACAAAGTACTCATAACCGCCCCGAGCTTTAACATTCATCGGACCACAGAGGTCAGAATGCACTAACTCAAGAGGCTCTTTGGCTCTATATCCTTTTCTACTAAAAGGACGTTGGTCATTTTGCCCTCAAGGCATGACTCACACACCGATAAAGAGTTCTCTTCCAACTCGTTTAGAAGTCCACTCTTCACTAGTTTCTCAATCCTATTGAGATTAATGTGGCCTAACCGAAGATGCCAAAGATGGGCATTTTCTTTTGGAGAAACTTTCACTTTCTTAGTTCGTGTTTCTACAGTTTTAAATAATTCAGTATTCAAAACACTTTTGACCGAATTTGGTTTCATAACATACAGATTATTTTCAAGTGAAGCTGAACAAATCACATTCCCTTTGAAAGAAATAAACGCTTTATTCGATTCAAAAGAAACTGAAATACAATGTTCAATAAGGCGGAAATTGAAACAAGGTTTCTAGTAAACCACGGAACTATGTATGCAGTTGTCCAACAATAAGTACTTCCTGCCAAAGTTTAGCTTCACCGTGTCGATCATTGCGGCGAGAGACAAGCTCCCGGATCCAACCCATAGAGTCACCTCACCCTCTCGCGCGGTGCCGCCGAGAATCAATCCACGAAAAAGAAGAACAAACGTGGTTAGTGGCGCCCGAATCCAATATCCAGGCAGAGTCACTACTTTCCACTAAACATGTTTCAGTCACAAGTAAATCACATTTACCTTGATTTTTCTTCTCGGCCAGGAATTTGGGACAGTTCCTCTTCCAGTGACCGTTCCCATTGCAGTGGAAACACTTTCCTTTCTCTGCAACCTCCTTGACCTTCTTGCCCTTGTGGGCAAGCAGCGACGATCGATTTTACCCCTCTTCATCCTCTTCTTCTCTTTCGAGCGTGAAGGAGCAACAGGTTTCATCCCAGAGGTCGAACCCCTGTGATAAGACCTGTAGGCAACATTTGCCTCAGATTCCTTGACCCTATTCAAGGATTGGAAATTATGTAGCTCATTGAGGAGGGTAGTCAGTGTGTAGCTAATCTTGTTCGTAATGACATTGCTCTGGCCCAGAGGAAACTCTTCTAAGAGTCTCGAATAAAACTCGACTGGCTCGACTCATCGATCGAAGCCCCGTTCATCTTGGCGGATGGAAGTGGGTCATCATGTCTAGAACGTGTTCACGGACAGACGACCCCTCTTTCATCCGCGTTGAAAACGTATTTGAGCGAGTCATGTCGGACCTGAAAGGATCTTTGTCCCAAACATTTCCTGCAAGGACTCCATGATCTCCTTAGCGAAACCATCGGCTCATGCTTCTTTGCCAAGACATCGGGACATGCCGGCAATTATGTAGACCTTGGCCTTTTCATTGGCCCTGATCCACCGATCATACGCATCGCGAACACTTCGCGACGTGGTCGAGCCCGACATCTGAGGACACTCCTCAGATAACATGAACTTAATGTCGTCTTGTACCAAAATTTCATTTATGTTGTTTTTCCAACTTTGATAGTTATCTCCCACTAATTTGTCCGAAGCGAGTAAAGTTATTATTGCGCTAGACATTTTTAGCTGAAAAACAAGAAAAACCTTTGTATTAGTCTCGCAAAAAACTTTTGAAAAACCAATCAAGTTTTAGCAAAAATGTTTCATGATCCCTAGGTCATTCAAAATTTTGCAATGATACCCTAAAGGTTTAGAATGACCGCCAGAGGGTGGGTGAACAGAACACTCCTCCTCTGGGGCGAGACTTTCTCGATCGGACCCTAATCCTGAATAACTCTTATTCCATTAGGCGTCCAATTACCATTGTTCGGTCGAATTCATTAACACTTAACGAATTCTGTGAGTGTCACCCTCAATCTTTAAGTTTCCAAGTATCCGTCCAAACAATAGCTACCGAAGGGTGAACCAAGAAGGAAAATCAACCAGGAAACTGTATCCCTTTCGGAAATTCACGGTGTTCCGACTCCCATGATCAAGCCCTTCGAAGGGATTGTCTGGTCCATGCCAAACTAGCAGGCAGATCATAGGCGTCTCACGGTGTGAATCGAAAGAAGAGACCGTGGGTCTCGTTTTCACAAGTCCCGCTCCCACTCACTATAAGTACTCTCTCCATCCACGATGATATTGACCTATACAAATGCCATCCGAAGGGGGACGCTCCCATTTGCGCCACGAGGCCGAGTATAGATCTCACGGTGCGGACTTTAAGGAGATTTGTGGTTGGAAATTCAAATGTATCTCATACACTTTATTTCCTCCCACTCAGTACTTTAATTTGAATAGGGATTGACCTAGATAAATCGGCTAAAATTTACCTAAGTCTACCAATATAACTCTTATATGGTATTTAGCCTAAGTTTATAATCACATTATTAACTTAGGTCTATGTGAGTAAATTAATTAACACTTAATTAATGGCACTCATGAGAATATAACCTAAGAATCTCCGGACCGAATTCACTCCCAGGTCGATTTCCAGGTAGGGGTGTTCCGCAAGCGTCAACTTAAATACCCCAGCCTTAGACAAAACCTTCCTTAGACATAGTTACTTATCAGTCTCCATTCAAAGGTTATATTTGATTTCCTAAATTTATAATCTCATTAGAAAATTAGAAAACCTAAGTTTAATTATTCAAGTTCTAAACACTTTAAAACTAATAATTAACTTAGGTTGCATGCATTTCTATGTTATAGTGCTTGATCATCCATCACATGAATAATACTATATACTATAACATAATATAATTCATCACATGAATTAAATGCATGGGCATGCTTTTAATTTAAAAATATAACACTTATATTAAATAAATTAAAACATGCAAACATTATATTATAACTCTTATAATATAATCCAATCATGCATACTATATATTATAACTCTTATAATATAAAAAATGATGCATGAAATGTTTAACTTAAGGTGGGATTTTAAATCTATATGACATACAATATGCACATAGAAATTAATTAAAATATACATCTCATGCATAAAATAATTAAATAGCAAAAATGGACCGATTTTTTGCACCTAGGGGCAATTATTTAATTAAATAATATTAATATAACATTTATATTAATATTATTTAATAAAATAAATAAATAAATAAATAATATTACATTTTATTAAAAATAAATAAATAAAACGTGTAAAAACCGCCCAAGTAGAGGCTTGAACCCACGTCCTCGCGTAACTGCCGCGAACTGCTCCTCAACGCGTATGCGTAACGCTGCGGCGTGCAGCGCGGCGTTGCAGTAACGCTGTCGCCTCCAGCGTCGACCCGCGTTCTCAACGTTGTTCTACTGCAGGGCCTCCAACCGCAAGGATAGCGTTGAGACGCCATTGGACAGCGTCTCAACGCCATCGACAAAACAACAAACACCTTTGTTGTTCTTGGTCGATTTCCGCCTGTTTCCGCTCCGATTTCTTCACAGCAACACTTGCCACGAACGACACGGACTTACAGACTCGATTTATTTTCTAAAATGCCCAAAAAACACGGGCCCTTTACATTTGATCTCATCAAACAGAAAATAAATCTAACATGCCAAAAACCGTAAACATCCATTTAAGCAAACCAAACATTCTTCTCAAGAATTATGGTAAAATACCCACCAAATTTTAATAAAACAGTACATAAATTGAAGAACCATCGAGGTGGCTTTGATACCAATTGAAGGGAATGAAAATCCCGTGCAGCGGAAGACGATTGAATCGTTGATGTATCAATTATGCAGACCGTGTTTATTAAAATTGATCTAACACTTACATCTAGGCTAAACATGCTTAAAGAAGAAGAAATTTACAGCAAGAAGAATTTACTTACTTGTTGAAGACTTTCTTCAAGGTTTCTTCTTCAAAATCACGAACTCTTCGTGCTCCTCGTACACAACGAACGCCTTCAACAAAAGTGATTGAACACCACCAAAACGCCTTCTCGATTGTTCTCTTTTGGAGAAAGGAGATTTGTGGGAACCTATGAGTTTTAGTGAGGGAGGAGAATTGAGAGAGGATAGAGAGAATTTCTCTTCTCTTCTTTGTGAAAATCTAAAAAATGAGAGAAGTATGTACCATCCTTCTTGCAAGAAGGGTTTATATAGTGGAATTAGTGGAGTTAAAAAATCCACTTAATTACCACTTTACCACAACCATAGGTTATGCAAATCTCATTTGCATAACCACATAATATAAGATATCTCATATCTCATATTGCAAATCTCATTTGCATTAATTGTGGATTAATTAAATTGAATCACATCCAATTTAATTTCTCTCAATCAATTTCTCCAATTAGTCCTAATTCAACAATTAGGCTAACCTATAGTTTATTATGAATCTCATTCACATTAAACTATATATTATATCATTCATATCTCATATAAATGACATAAATGCCCTTAGAGTGAAATTGAACACTTCAATCTCATACCAAAACTTTATCCTTTCTTAAATCCAGATGGAGCCAACCGAGGGACCTAATGGACCTATAGTGATGGGCTCCAATGATCCGAGATTAACCTGCCAAACTCTTTGACACGGTTAACCAACATTCATTAGCTACGGTAACACTCCACTATAGCCCGTAGTTGCACTCCCATCAGTGCAGAATATTACGTGTCCACTGATATAACCAATACCCATGAGTCGACCCTTCACAGGTTGTTCGTCGACACGACTGGGTCAAATTATCGTTTTACCCCTGTGTCTACCTCTTGTTCCTTAAGTCCCCACTGCTCCTCTAATGAACAACATATTGTGATGGTCCAACGATACACAACACCCTTCTCGGGCCAGTGAGAAGGTGGGCGCCTGTTGTCCAAGCCCTGGAGACAGCACTTAAGGGAACAACCCCTCTAGTTTCCCTAAAGGCAGGAACGAGTGAATTCCATCTCGCGTAGTTAAGTTCCCAGCTCCCTACTTGGTTCTGTCCCTGAGAAGATAGGCATATTGGGCGAGTAAATGTGACCACCCTCACCCGTACTAGTCAAAGAACAGATCCGCATGAGGAGTCCGTAACACGCTCGTGATCGTGTCGAGTCACTAATGGTCATCTCACGGTTATTAGTCCTTCACACAATCGGTGTTACATCGTAGGGTCTAATAAATCACGATCCTGGTCTTGTACAATCTCATTGCATAGGATGCCCCCACTCGCATGTCAACTACATGAACGCGAGTCGATCATCACCTCGTTTGTATCTAATACAAAGCGGGCGCATCCACATGTGTATCCAGGATTAGATCTCCAACCCTATCCATATCATCAGAGACCATTCGGGTCATTAACTCGAACATGATCCTCCCCGTGTCCCACTACACACCGCTTCAAGTTCCAGCTTCTCTCATAAATTCAATGACCACGGAGCTTAGTTTATTGGAAAAGTTTATAAATATTGCGAGACACAAAGTGATGAAATAAATAACTCTTATTAATTTCAAACAATATATTACAAACACGAGATTAGGACAAAAATCCCAACACAATCAACACTACTAAACAACACCAACTAATAAGTCTACCAGTGATAGTGATATGCTTCTATCACTCATAGACTTCAATCAACAGTTCTAAACAACACCAACTAATAAGTCTATCAGTGATAGTGATAGACTTCAATCAACCCTATTAAACACATCAACCATGAAATTTATTGTGATAGTGATAGACTCCAATCAACACTATTAAACAACACCAAGCAACACCAACCACGAAATCTATCAGTGATAGTGATAGGATTCTATCATTGATAGACTTCAATCAACATTAGTAAACAACACCAACCAAGAAATCTATCAGTCATAGTGATAGGCTTCTATCACTAATTGACTTCAATCACCGTGGGCAGATTGTTGATGCAAAATTTATGATAATGCAATACCGCAGTGTACGGGTCAAGTTTTAGTATAGTGATTTAAGAGTCCAAGTATCGTTCTCGGGAATGAGTTTCTAGATTAATTAATTACCAAGATATTAATTCTCAATTTCAGCTAAAGAAACATAACATGGATGGGTGATTGAAAATAAAGACAAACGACAAACAAACATGTGGAGACACGAATTGATAGATTTGAGGAAAGTGATTTTACAAGTTAATGACTTAACTCACACATACAATGAACCAATGAGATGAATTTATAAACAAGAAGTAAAATACTCAAGAAAACCTCTCGATTCTTAGTGAGCCTCGACATGCAATAAACTCCATAGTCTCCATATGAACCTACGACATGCACGACATTAAGCAACTTCTTTATGTGTTTTCCTAAGATTTCTAGGGCATTCTCATGCCAGATTTCTAAGGGTTTTGACAACTTTGCTCTAATTCAAGTTTTATCTCTCGAGTCCACTTAAACCAACAAATTAAGAGTTAAGAACGAATTGCCAAAAATAATAACTAAACATGCTTCAATTCATAGTAAGAAAGTCTTAACAAGTAAATCAAATCCTAACTATAACATTTAGCTACTCTAAATCACATGAAAATCAAGCTAAACATGTAGAAAACGACTTAAAACGGTATTACAATCTGAAAGAAAAGGAAATTAAACTTATGTGTCGATGTCGATCCTTTGTCTCCGAGCTCCCGTCTTCGATCTCGAACCTCCACGAATAATTTGGCTCCCAAAAAACGTTCTTTTCTCTCTTCTTACAAAGTGTATTTCGAAAATAGGGTCAAAAGTCTATCAAATTCGGCTCCCTTTGTAAGAGAATGTGAGGATATATTTATAGTGTCTCTTGGTACAGCGTTGCAACGCTAGGGACAGCGTTGCAACGCTGCTACCTTAACGCGCGCGCCTCCTATCGATCTGGCGTTGCAACGCTAAAAGGCAGTGTTGCAACGCCCTCGCAACGGTTCCCCGTGCTTGATCCCTTTTCGAGATAGCGTTGCAACGCTAAAAGGCAGCTTTGCAATGCTACCTGCATATACCTTCAACGCATCTACACAGCACGCTCGGCATTGCAACGCTATGGACAGCGTTGCAACGCCATCACTTCGGGTCTTCTAGCTTGGGATGATCCTTTTACTTCCAATTGATTTTACTTTTAGCTCCAAAAAGCCTCGTTTCGATCCCGAGAGATCCAAAATGTCTCCAATTGTCTTGTTTGTGCTCTTAACCTGAAATTGAGTAATTTAAACACATAAAAGCTCTAAAATCATTACAAAACTAGCAATAATTAAGCCTAAGGATAGCACATTTTGTGTGCTATCAAACACCCCCAAACTTAAACTTTTGCTAGTCCCGAGCAAAAATAGAATTAAACATCAGATTGTTCTTATACATACATTTGATTCAAACCTCAAAGATTAGAGAATCTGACAATCACAGGAAACACTCAAACATAATACTTCAGCAAGCAATTTAAAACTTTTCCTAAGTATTCTTACGTGTGTGTGTGATTAGCCTATGTTCCCTTCGTTTTTACTAAGCCCGGATCAACTTTAATAGGCTCTCCATTCAACTTCCCCTACACTGGTCTTAATTACTAATATTTGAGCCTCCCCACATTCAAGAATTAAATAACTCTACTCAGCACTTACTAACTCTTTATCAATTTTTTCTATTTTCTTCTTTTTTTTTGTGCAAACACACTAGCTTTCACACATCCACTGCAGGGACTCTTACCCAGAGCATTCGCTCAATGAGTGGCCTAACTGATCACAATGAAGGTAGCTCTTTTTGCCCTCACGAATTTTTTTTTTAGCAAACAAACAACAAAAACCAACTATTTCACTTACTATACAGGTCATGCACTTCATATTGTCATTCACCCTATCCTGCTGTTTAACTCTCAAATCAGTTCTTAGACCTATCGAGGTGACATTAAACTTTTAAGCCTAATAACTTTGTTCTAAGCATTTCAAAACTACAAGAACACAGGCTATGTGCATAATAGTGCAGGAGAAACTCAAGAAAATTTTTAAATTAACTCAAATTCATGTCATGCTTTCAGGTTTCAGCAGAATCACAAAGATTTCCAATTAAATCTCATTCTAGGCTATCATGATCATACTTATGTAAGAGATCAATCAACAATTCAACACATACTCAGTTAACTCAAATTCATGTCATGCTTTCAGGTTTCAGCAAAATCACAAAGATTTCCAATTAAATCTCATCCTAGGCTATCATGATCATACTTATGTAAAAGATCAATCAACAATTCAACACATACTCAAGACAGTCACAACAAATAAACAACATCCCACCCCCAAACTTAAACTAAACATTATTCCAATGTTTGCAGAAATAAGCGCAAATTAAGTATAAGGGTAAGAGTGAACAATACTGTCCTAGGTGATGGAGATCTTTCTGAGTTCCTTGGATAGCCAAAAGATGTGTGTTGGAGTTCCTTAGAACGGGAGCATGGATTTCTACGAAGGAGGACATCATCACAACCTACAAAGCAAAACAAACAACTAGTAAATAAACTAAGGACTTAAAAACAACTAAAACAAATTAAAGACAGAAAACAACAAAGATGTAAAGCTTGGGTTGCCTCCCAAGAAACGCTTTGTTTAACACCTTTAGCTAAACTGTACTCCCTCAAGGTGTTTCTTTTCTATCCTGCAGCGCTTGGAGTGATGTGTTCATCTGGCCAATCTGGGTCTCAATATTCTTTATTGCAGCTCCATGACTAGTCACTATACCAGATAGACTGGGGATGGCATTCTCCAGCTGGTTGGACCGACTTCTAGATTTAGCTATGAAGGAGTGCAATGTCTCTTCCAGAGATGGTTTCCTCTCTGATGTAGAAGCATACCCTTTAGGAGGATTCAACACATTTTTGTTGTTAGCATAAGAGAAATTCTCATGATACCTCAAACCTTGATTATAATGTGTTGGGAGGTTATTCTGAGTCTGATTTCCTCCATAGTTGTTGCTTCTGTTGTTCAGGTAGTGTAGTTGCTCCATAGTGGATTCTCCATTGGGTTGGGAGCATTGAGAGGACATCCTTGTTTGTGGTGATCCTGCAAAATTATTCAGGGCATGAGTGAGAGATGCCATATGAGATCTAAGAGAGGTTACCTCATCCAGTTGATACAATCCAACTCATCGGCTTAGATCTGTCATTGTCTCATAGGCCATCGTAGTTGGCGCGATTGACACTTCCTCTAGGAGGGCACGTGCTTCTGGCACAGTATTCGCCATGAAAGCCCCTCCAGCAGTGGCATCCAGAATGGTGTTAGTTTTACCTTCCAGTCCATTATAGAACAGTTGTACCTGGAGCCAATTTGGGTAGCCATGTTGTGGGCACCTCCTGAGCATGTCCTTGTACCTTTCCCATGCCTCAAATAGCTGCTCTCTCTTCTGCTACCTGAATATTCCTATCTCAGTCCTTAACTTTGCAGCTTTCACAGGTGGAAAGAATTTGGTCATGAAGGCTTGGGGCAATTCCTCCTAGGAAGTGATACTGCCTGAGGGAAGGGACCCTAGCCATTCTTTAGCTCTACCCTGCAAAGATAAAGGAAAGAGACGTAAGCGAATATTATCAACAGAGATACCATTCATTTTAAATATACCACAGATTTCTAAGAAATTTTGAAGGTGTGAGTTAGGATCTTCTGTGGCTAAGCTTCTGAAAGCACCTTCCCTAACCATCTGTATAAGCTCTGTCTTGAGTTTAAAATTATTAGCATTTATAGGGGCATTGACTATTTCAGCCAGCTCAGAATTAAACACAGGTTGGAAATACTCCCTGATAGGTTTAGGGTTATTGATGAGCTTCTGATCTGCCATAGTCTGAGTTTCTGCCCTTCCTTCCCTTAGGAGTCTCCTGCAGGTCCTCTCGATTTCAGGATCAAAAGGGTGTAAGTTTGCAACTCTCCCCTTGGGTATACAATTGGAGGTACAAAAAGAAAGAAATTAGACAAAAACAACAAAACTAGAAAATAAAATAAAATATAAAAGAAAGAAAAATACAAAAATAAAGACATGAAACATAAAACTTTGGTTGCCTCCCAAGAAGCGCTTTCTGTAACGTGTTTAGCTAGACGGTGACTTATCAGGGCACATAAAACTGCTCATATTTATTTGGGCCCTTCTTGCTTGTATCGATATAGCCTTCTAAGTCTTAAAGGCTATCCTATTTCTTTTGGGCACCAGATAGATAATTATTTTTGGTATTTTTGTTTAATGAAATGAAAGAACTAAAATCAAAGCAAGACTCGTGAGTATAGGACAAATGGTTATAAAAAATAAAGGAAATTTCTGGGGATAAAAGGAAAGAAGACTTCTCAGCCTCTAACTCTATCATCTGGATTTCCTCTGTTGAAGTGATTATCTCATCATTGTCTAACCCACTAACTTGTCTCTAGTGTGTTTTAGTCTCCCCCAAACTATCCTCACTATCACATGAACAAATCCTCCTAGGTGGCATCTCCTTAGTGGTAAGGATAATAAATTGTTCCTATAAGGCCTTAAGGGAAATTACTAGCTGGTTAAGATACTGAGCTCTATCCTGTATTATTTCCCAAAGTCCTACCACTTCAGTTTTCAACCTATTCAACCTTTCTAATTCATTGTGAACCAAAATTTTAATTTTCAACTCTAAAGTACATTTTTTCAATAGGTTTGTCAAGGTACAATAATTTATGGTCCCAAGTGCCTAAATAACTACCATCATAAGAATTTTTATCAATTTCAGGTATAGAATGGTAAAAATTAGACATATGGTATTCAAAGAAATCATGATGCACATACCTAGGGTCCTAGGAGGGACAATAGAAAGATGGAGAAAAATCATGCAAAGTCATGCTTGAAAAATTAATAATTCAGATCAAGACTTCTACACGATAGCAACACAACCAAAAACAGGGGACAAAGACTCAAAAACACACAAAACTAAAATAAAACAAATAAGGAAACAAACAAACACACAAAAAACAGATAAGGAAAGACAAACAAACAAACGTTAGTCTAAAATTTCAAATTTTCTCCTAATATTAATTAATCTAAATAATCGTCATTCCCCGACAACGGCGCCAAAAACTTGTTGATGCAAAATTTATGATAATGCAATACCGCAGTGTACGGGTCAAGTTTTAGTATAGTGATTTAAGAGTCCAAGTATCGTCCTCGGGAATGAGTTTCTAGATTAATTAATTACCAAGATATTAATTCTCAATTTTAGCTAAAGAAATATAAAATGGATGGGTGATTGAAAATAAAGACAAACGACAAACAAACATGTGGAGACACGAATTGATAGATTTGAAGAAAGTGATTTTACAAGTTAATGACTTAACGCACACATATAATGAACCAATGAGATGAATTTATAAACAAGAAGTAAAATACTCACACTACTACAAATTATAGATTTCTTGACGCTTGCAAGTTTTAAATACTTGACGTTTTTATGAAAAAACGTCAAGTAAGATGAAGTTTTAAAAGAAAAGCGTCAAGAAAAATTAAAAAAAACACGGAGGTTGACAAAGATATCAAATTTTTCTCAATTCCAGTTTCTTGACATTTAAAAAACGTGAAGTGTAGAAAAATAGAAAAGGCGGTTGACAAAATTTTAGGCGCTTTACCGTGAAAAAGAAGAGGGAGAGGCGCTTTACCGTGAAAATTTTAGGCGCTTTACCCTCTCTTTCTCAAACAAACGATTCACACATAGAGGGGATTTTCTTCGGACACCATTCAGCCTCACGCTGACGCCCCTTCACCGATCACCATTGTCTTCATCTTCTTTAACCAGCGAGCTCACGTGGGAATCTTGTTGGTACTTCGCATCTGCTACCAGTCCAAAAAAGCTTTTCTACGCAGATTCTCTTCCAACCTCACCCCTCCCTTCTTCTTTTTCACACGTCTTCTTCAACCTCACAACAACATCGGTGGGAGTGGGAGTTTAGAGGGTAAAGGATTTGGCGGAGGGGCATATAGCAGTGAGATCTTGGACAATATTAGGGCGGAGGAGTTGAGGAGAAGCAATTGGACGGTGGAGATTGTGGTTACAACGGCGTTAACGATGATTTTAGGTGTAGCCAATTGGGTGTTGTACAAGCTTGCTTTGATTCCTCTGAAGCTTAAATTCCATATCTTATTTCTCGCTCCACTTACCACTTCCGGGTACTTGTTGTCGTTTTCTCTCCACTTTTTCTGCTCTTAATCAATACTATACTGCCAAATTTACATTTCTTCCTATTTTTCTTGCGAATGATTCATATACATAATTACTGTGGTCTTTACAGATCATTTCCGATTTCTCAATTTAATGCTTTGACTTGTGGTTCTTCTTTTTCAAATTAGTTGGGTCATTTTTGGCGATCGAGCCAATTAAAACAACCATTTGTTTTGCACTCCTTATCTTGTCCTTCAGTTTTCCAATCAAATAATTGAGGTGGGTGGAACAATGTGATAGATAGTTTTATCTTGATTTGCTCCCTTGATTGGTGAATAATCTTTGATAGTGTTGTGAGGGCAGGAGTAAACTGATTGGTTGCCTTTGTTTGGATTGAATATAACGCCTCTGCCTCCTTTATTTGTATTCCTCCTCGGTTTCTCCCTCTCCCTCTTTAACTAAAGTACGCTTCATTTACATCAACCTTTTCTTCCTCAATTTCAAAGAAATTCATATGCTCACATGCTTTTAAGGCTAGTATGAATTAATTAAAGGTAGGGTATGGAGCCTTAGAAAGCATAGCAGGTCGAAAGTCTTTATACTTTCTTAACCCACGAGCAATAGTTAAGTTTCTCTTCTTCAAATAATGGATAGATTCACCAATGTGTACCTCATTTTAATTTGTAATTGCTAGGAGTATTTCTTCTAAGGATGTCCATACCTGATAATCTGTTTCAATTCCTTCAATCATGGCCAAAACTTCCTCTAAGATGGTGTCAAGTAGCCGTGAACTCAGCAACCCATCGTTGTTGAGCCAAGTTTGCCTTTTTGTACTAATTTCACTTGATTCTTCCTTATCGGTAGCTTTCAATTCAATTGGACACCCTTCCTTGAGATGATGGTCAACTCCCAGGTTCAAGTGTTGAAATTAGTGTCTCATTTCTGATAAACGCCTGCGTGTTGTTATCTAGGAGAACATTGGAAATAATTAGAAACTACTGTCATAAGAATCGTTTAATGGAGGATCCTGTTCTATAACTATCATTCCATTTTGAAAGATTTTACGTATTGAAAAGCACGATCGTGAAAATTCCTTGGTCGATTCTTGAACGAGTCCTTTAAATATGCCACAGCTCGACAATTATTCCACTTGGATATCGTTTTGGAAACCGGTTTTTGGAGATTTATTTCGCTTTTATTTTTTGGAACTTGTTTCTTGAGTTATTTAATGCGAAAGAACTATTGCACTGATGTGTATCCATAAACTCAGTCATTGTACCAATATTTCTGGAGCCTTGAAACTGCAACCGCCTCTATAGACGATGATAACAAGTTTGTTTTAATACTAAATTCAGTTTCGATGTTCTTTTTTCTAATCACAGTTTTGTAGAGCTAGCTTTCTCCTGTTTTGTTAATCGTTCCCTCTCCTCGTTCTGTAAGTTGTTATTTGAGTTCTGTGATTGATATTGTGTTGTCCTGAGGATGTTTCTCATATCAGTTCATGTACATGGTTCCTGAGTCCGTTGATAATTTCCATTACTATCTCAGTTTTAGGTCAGTCAAGAAATTCACCTTCAATGCAGAATAATGGAGGAAATAATTGAGAACCAAGATTATCTAGTTATGGAAAAACATACAATACAATGAAGTTGGATTATCTACTCCATAAAGCATATACAGGCAGTGAACTTTCAATAAGAGTTTTATTCACACCCCTTAGAAAATGTTTATAGAATACCTTCATATATATAGGAGGTATGTTTAACAACCTTCTAACCTCTTAACTAACTATTAGTTCAAAATAATAACAAACAGTCAGTAAATCGAAACAGCCTAACAACAATAACAATTAGTAGTTACATAACAACCTAACAATCTAACAGCCTAACACCCGCCTTCAAACTTAAATCTCTTTGAGATTGAGTTTGGACCGTAGGTACAAGAAACGAGTGTGACTTAATGGCTTGGTAAAGACATCACCAAGTTGATTTGTAGTAGAAATGTGATTGATTTTGATGTCTTTTCTTGTGGCTCGTTCTTGAACAATGTGATAGTCAATTTCGATATGCTTGTTGCGTGCATGGAATAAAGGATTGTTGGCCAAAGCTATTGTTGAGGTGTTGTCACACCATACTGTTGGAACACAAGGTATTGGGGCATGAAAGTCACATACTATTTGACGTATCCAACAGAGTTCTGCTGTTGCATGGGCCAACGATCTATATTCTGCCTCTGTTGACGACCTTGCCACTGTAGGTTGCTTTTTAACATTCCAGGAGATGGAGTTGAGACCCAGAAAGATGACATAACCTGTGATAGAACGCCTATCAACTGAATCACTAGCCCAATCTGCATCACAAAATACTTGCAAATCAAGTGTCAACAGAACCCTGCAGGTAGCGTAGGATGCGCTTGACTGCAGTTAAATCCTTTTCTGTAGGCGAGTGCATCCTTTGACATACTTTGTTCACAGCAAAGGAGATATCTGGGCGAGTGAATGTTAGGTACTGTAACGGCCCAACAAGGCTGCGATATTTTTTAGCATCCATAGGTAAATCAGGAGAGATTTGAGGAATCAGAGTTGCACATGGTGTAAGACAAGGCTTACATCCTGTCATTTCAACATCTTTCAAGTAAGTCTTTGGTGTATTTCTTACGCAAAAGCGTGAGAGTGGTTGATGTTCGGCTATCTCAAGGCCGAGAAAGTACTTTAGTTCCCCAAGATCAGTCATTTCAAACTCAGCCTTTAAGTCATTGATGAGCTCATCTATGTATGAGGTATTGTTGCCAGAGATGACAATGTCATCTACATAAAGTAGTAAAAAGATTTTGGATGATGAGGTCACTTTGTGAAACAAGGATGGATCAGCCTTTGACGCCTCAAAGCCAAGTTGCAAGAGATAGTCGGTGAATCGCTCAAACCAAGCCCTAGGAGCTTGCTTTAATCCATACAACGATTTATTTAGTTTGCAGACATGATTGGGATGCTACTTATCAAAAAAACCTTGTGGTTGAGTCATATAAACCTCTTCCTTTAGCACACCATGTAGAAATGCATTCTTTACATCTAGCTGTCTTAGGGGCCAATTAAAGATTACAACTAGGAAAAACAAAATTCGAACAGTAGTATGTTTAACAACTGGGTTGAACGTCTCATCATAGTCAACACCACACTCTTGGTGGAACCCTTTTGCTACAAGGCGGGCTTTGTATCTAGCCACAATACCATCTGGATTTCTTTTAATTCGGAACACCCACTTGTTGCCAATGGCTCTTTTGTTAGTAGGCAAGAGAACTAATGCCCAAGTGGGTTGCCTCTGTAATGTTGTAAATTCTTCAGCCATAGCATTTCTCCATTTCTCATGTTTATGGGCAGTGGAAAATCTTGATGGCTCTTCATTGTGTAATTGATCATTATTCTTACAAAGGGCAACATACACTTTCTTCTTTGATATTCCAGATTTTGACCTAGTGGTCATGGAATGAGTATTGTTGATAGGTAAAGGAGCCGGTGCCACACAAGGTGCAGGAAGAGGATTGGTGTTTGTGGATTGAATTGATAGATCAGGGTTGAACATTTGAGATAGGGGTTGGGAATAAGAGAGAAGAGGCGTGATGGAGGGGTGATGGTCCAGAAATGGAAGGATCGAGTTTGAGGGAGCGATGCAGAGTAAACCAAAGAGTGTTGTGAGCATAAGGGAACAATGTTTCTTCAAAGATGACATGCCTTGAAACAATGAATTTGGTTGTTTTGGGATTATAGCACACATAGCCTTTGGTGGATTGAGTGTAGCCGAGAAACACATGTTGACACGTTTTAGGCTGCAGTTTATGAGTTGTGTATGGCTTCATAAGTGGATAACAAGCACAACCAAAGGTTTGGAGCATTGATATATCTGGTATACAATTATATAGTAGTTCATAAGGTGACTTGTTTTGTAAAAATGGTGAAGGCAAACGATTTATTAGGTAGGTTGCAGCAGAAAAGGCATGGAACCAGAATTTTAAGGGTAAGGACGCATGAGATATTAAGGTAAGGGCAACTTCTTGTAGATGACGGTTCTTTCTCTCGGCTACCCCATTTTGTTGGGGGGTGTGTGGACAGGTCTTTTGATGAACAATCCCATGTTTGGCTAGATAATTTTCAAGTTCATTGCTTGTGTATTCTCCTCCCCCATCGGATCTTAGGATTTTAATATTGGATTCAATATGTTTTTCAATAAAGGGTTTGAAGATTTGGAAAATTTGAGAGACTTGAGATTTATGGCTCATTGGAAAAATCAAAGTGTAACGAGACATGTCATCTATAAAGGAAACATAGTAACGATAGCCATAACAAGACTTTTCAGGACTAGGACCCCACACATCACTATGTAAAAGTTGAAGTGAAACAGTTGAGTGAGACTTTGATAAAGAAAAAGGAATCTTATGCATTTTACCTTGTAAACAGAAAACACAAGTACAATGAGTAGAAGGAATTAAAATACATGATTTTGATAAGGCTGCCCTTAGTATAGGGTCTGATGGATGACCTAGGCGATTGTGCCAGTGGGATGCAGAGACTTTTGTGCTGACAAAGGTTGCTGGTTTGTTCGGAAAGCTGGTCTGATTTGAATTGGGTGAGACGGGAGAAAGACCATTCTTAGAAGGACCCTGAAAAAGAACTTTGTGAGTACGTTTATCTCTAATGAGAAAAGAGTCTTTATCAAAGAGAATCGAGCAATTATTCTCTTTGCACAATTGATGAACTGAAAGTAGATTAGCTGACATTGAAGGAACATGAAGAATTGAGTGAAGATTGAAAGTATAGGAGGGTGTTGGAAGGATTTCTTTACCATTATGTGTAACCAGCAACCCTTGACCATCACCAACAACCATTTGGTCATCACCATGACAAGGAACAGGTGAGTTGATAAGGGCCATATCTTGTGCAACATGGGCATTGCAGCCGGAATCTGCCAGCCATACTTGGCCATTATTATTTGAGTCTGCAACATAGGATGCAACCACGGCTGCAAGTTGGGCTGGTGGATGTCTGCCTTGATATGCATAGTTCATTCTGTGAAAGCAATCCAAGGCCAAATGACCAGGTCGATTGCATATTTGGCACATAGGCCGATTTCCATTGCTTCGATCAGTTGGATTTGGAGTGAAACCTCCTCTTTGGTGGTAGTTATTGTTGCGGCCACCACGGTTGTTTAACCCCCTGCCACCACCTCTGGAATTTCCACCTCTGGAATGATTATTGGAGTTACCACCTCTGTTGGACCCTTGATTTCTTTGGAGCAAAAGCATTGCAATTTGGCGGGCACCGATTTTTTCGGCGACTTTGTGTTGAGCTTCAAGGGTTTGTTCCTCTATTTTTAACAGAGAATAAAGATTCTCAAAGGAAACTGCATCAGCCCGTGTTCGAAGTGATGTGCGAAAAACATGATATTCACTAGGCAATCCATTTAAGATATAGATCAACATTTCTTCATCATCAATCACAATACCCATATTGGCTAGTCGATCTTTGGTTTCTTTTGCACGTTGAACGTAATTATCAACTGATTCATCAGCTTTCTTGGAGAGAATTTGTAATGTGGAGCGGAGATGAATGATATGAGAGCGAGAAATAGAGGAAAACCTTGTTTTGAGAGCAAAGCCATGTTTCTCGTGCGCAGAGGGAGCATCCAACCACAAGAGCAAGAACTTGAGAAGATAAAATGGAGTTTATCAAGGCTGCAATGGCACGATCTTGCGCAAGCCAATCTCCATAATGTGGATTTTCCTCTAATGTTGTTCTTCCTTGATCATCAAAAGATATCGTGGGGGTTCAGGCACCGATCCATCAACAAAACCGAACAATTTGTGAGCATGAAGAATTGGAGAGATTTGATGCTTCCAAAGGGAGTAATTTTCAGAATCAAGTTTGATTGAAATCAAATTGCAGATGTTTGACAGAAGGAGGATGGGCAGGGAGCTGTGAGATAGAGCAGAGGATTGGGAAGTGGTGGAACTGCTTGAGGGTGCCATTTGTAATTTTCAGATTTGGACGTTTGTCAAGAGCGCTCTGATACCATGAAAAGGCAATGAACTTTCAATGAGAGTTTTATTCACACCCCTTAGAAAATGTTTACAGAATACCTTCATATATATAGGAGGTATGTTTAACAACCTTCTAACCTCTTAACTAACTATTAGTTCAAAATAATAACAAACAGTCAGTAAATCTAAACAACCTAAGAACAATAACAATTAGTAGTTACATAACAACCTAACAATCTAACAGCCTAACAATAAATATATGTGTGCTTCCACGAGAAATACTACGCTTCAAATTCTTGAGTGACTGAATTTAGATCCTAAAGACATGCCCCATACTATTTCTACACTTACATAAGTAAATCTAATTGATTCCATCTCTTGCACTTTGCAGCTTACTGTGTGGTTGCAGTTGAGGCTTCTGGCGGACAAATCCCTATTGCATTCCTTGAACGAGTAAATGAGGATTTTTCGAAGAGAGCTTACTGTGTGGTTGCAGTTGAGGCTTCTGGCCGACAGATCCCTATTGCATTCCTTGAACGAGTAAATGAGGATTTTTCGAAGAGATATGGAGGTGGAAAGGCCATGACAACAACTGCCAATAGCCTGAACAAAGAATTTGGGTACATTGTTTTGTTGGGACCTGGGAATTATTAGATAAATGTCCCTTTATCTCTTATCTAACATTATATATACAAAAGAATGAATGTGACATTATCGGGATTTTGATTCCAATACTATAATTTTGAAATACGTCCAAACTGAAGGAGCATATGCAGTATTGTGTGGAGCACCCATAGGAGATGAGTAAGCTTGCCAAAGTGAAAGCACAGGTTTTTGAAGTCAAAAGAGTTATGATGGAAAATATCGAGAAGGTAAAAGAAATTTTGTTGTCTACCGCCTACTAGCTACATCCATTACATTCCTCCTTTTCTTTCAATGTTCAAATTTAGAAAAAACGCTTCTTTTGATTCTTATAACATTTTATCTGATTTAATGTTTTATTTTATTTTACTAGATATGCAAATATCGGGTCTGTTCACTAATTGTTCCCTGCACAGGTTCTTGATCGTGGAGAGAAGATTGAGCTTCTAGTGGATAAGACAAAAAACCTTCAATCTCAGGTAACATTGTCAGATCCTTTTGGTTGACCCACCTAAAATAGGATTGTTGACATGAGCATTAATTGATAGATTCTTCTCTGTGATGCATGGTTATAGATGTTATATGAATTAGAGGAAATTTAGTTCATGAATGAATGATATTTAAATATAACATGTTTGCCTTGTGTCTGCACTATATATTTGCAAATTCTACAATGAGTTCTTTGACAAACTTGCTTGAATTTGATCTCATTGATATATTTTCTAAATTATTATATATTCTTAATTAGGTAGGTTAGCAACAATTATAGGAGTATGCTAGTTCCTTTTGTAGTTGTTTGCAGCAATTTATGCCATCTGTGGGAGAATCCTTAAGTTAGCATGTACTATTTGACTTTTCTAAAATCAAATTTGACCACTCTCGCAGTTTTGATTTAAGATTATGAATTGATTTCTAACCTTTAGGTGTTGTATTTTATTGTTTAGGGACTTGTTTGCAAAACACTCACAACGTCTGACATGAGCACCCATGGAGGATTCTCTGTTCCTTGCAGATCTGCTGAACATTTTTTTCCTTCTCTGGTTGCGATAGTGTTCTTATGTTTTATTTTCAGTTTTTTCTCAAAATGTAATGAATTGGGTTTTATCCGGATTATCTTATTTAGGTATATTCTAAGTGAGGTTGATGGTTGCTGCAGGATTACACTCAACTTAGGCAATCTCAAGAGCTTATTGCCAAGGATCTACATGCGCGTGGAAGAGAGATTTAAACATATTTACAAAGGTATATTGTGAAATTCCTTTGGTGGTGTTTGATTGGTTGTCATAATTGAACTCACTCTTAATAACTTGGCAGGTCAACTTTGGATTACATGTTATATGATTGAAATTGAACTTGAAACCTTGGGGACATGTTAGGCACACCTGCCTTTCCATTTAGAGAATGCTGATAGAAGAGGGTGGATTCTCCTTATCGTTTTCCAACTTGATGCCTTGTTGTTGTGGAGTTTTTCGTGAGAGGTACGATATTGAAACTTTTTTTCTGTTTGATGCTAGTGTTCGTGATTCTTTTGAATGCATATTTTGAATCTTGATTGTGAGCTTTCTATATTGCAATCGAATTTTTAAGAGTCGGTTGATGTTTAATTGTGAGTTCCTTCTCGCTTCTTATAAGTTTGTAACTTCTCTGCAAATTGTGGTTTTTTACCATTGTTGGAGCTTTTGGACCTTACAACCTACAGTTGCCCCTTCCATTCGGTTAATGTTTGAAGCACTCATCATCTTCCCAAAGTGTTCTAAGCTTATGGGATTTTAGATGATTGATGATTTATTATTTGGATATGAACACTTACGCCAATAGAATGTACAAAAATGCAACTATTTCAACTCTTGTTGATTCTAAGTTGTTAATCCATTATGTTTTGGTTTCTGAGCTACGAGTGGAAGTTCTCCATAAGGCAGTTTGTGGAGGGTTTAGGTTTGATATATTACTTTTTTAAGTTTAGTTGTTTGTGTTTTGTTTTGTTGTTGTGTTCAAAAGTTTTGATAACTTTAATTGTTGTGTTATTTTGATGAGTATATTTATAGTTTTGCTAAACTTAGTTTGGTGTTAAAACGCAATTTTCAAGTTATTTGGCATCGAGATGCAATTTTCAACAAACTTTTTATTCCTTTAAGTGTCGAACTGTGAGGCTATGAAGTCCATTTCCCCCCTCCCCCCCTAGTCTAGTTTAGCACTTGAGAGTTGTTGGAACTTTTCTAGTTTAAGTACACTTGTAGGATTGTTTGTTCTGTCGAACTTTCTTGGCATGTTTTAAGTCATAAATCGTGTTTTGAGCATTTATGAAATTAGTCTTGTTCTGCTGAGAAATATTTGATTGTTGAACTCCAGCCCTTGTGTATTTGAAGTTAGTGGGTGGCTGGGAAGAATGGTTTGTTTTTGAAGTGTTTCTGATGTTAAAACAGGTCATTGAAATTTTGGAAAAGTCCTAGTAGCGTCATTATGCTGCCAAAATTTCGGAGTTAACGACGTGTCTAAGTAACGCTCAAGTTAGGTTTACCCCCAGAATTTAGGGTCGTTACACTTTGCATGTTTTAAATCTCTCTCAAATCAATTTTAGTAATATAGCATTGGTGCTAACAAGTACGAACCTTCAGTTTGCAGTTTAGGTGTGATTCGGGCATCCTCCAACACACTTTCAGCAAAACGTTTTGACTCTTTTAGCAAGGTTAGTCCCTTTAAGCTCATTCAAACTAAATTAAATTATCCTACATTGGTTCTATTGCTTGAATACCTTTTAATTGTAGTTTTTAATACTTTCATCTATGGGCCATAACACGAATAGGTTCATTTTGTTTAACCATAAGCCATGGAAGTTGATTTAGCAAAAGGAAGTTGATCCGAACATCAACTAGCGAGGCTTTTAGCCATTTTGGTAAGTCTAAGTGCATTTTAATCTTTTTCGAACCCCTGTAAGTGTTGTAAGTATGTTAATCGTCTTAATCCTCCTTCGTCGACGTTTATGACATTAGGCTAGATCTCATTCCCTCCCTTTGAGCATGCTTCTTAGGATTAGCGTGAGGGTTGCATGATTGAGTAAATTCACTCGTTGCATGTTTTAGTGTTCTGAATTATTAGAGGTAGGTTGCTTACTTAGTATGTTTATGCTCACCCTGGTTACTTAATGTTGTGTTTTGCAGGTAATACTCAACTACTTGGCAGGTGACAAAGGTGTTGCAGAATTATGGTGACGTTTTCAAAGTTTTGGTCATAATGTTGCCAATAAGTTTCATGTTTAAACCCTTTTAAAGTGTGTTAGGCTAGTGAATGTAAAGTTCTCTTGTTTTGTAAATCTCCTTGAATAGTAGTTGAGTTTATGGCTTAGGATCGTTACAATAGTTCTTGTAATTTTAGAATTGTTGACATGAGATTTGATAATTTCTTGTAATTTTAGAATTGTTCATGAGCTTAATAGTTTGATATTGTTAAAGATGTGAATTTTGTTAAAGTGTGGAAGATTGGTTGATGAAATTATGCATTTTTCAATATAACAAATTATTGGAACACAGTGCAGAAAATTCAAGATAATAGAGAATATTTAATAGATCGAAAAAAAAAACACAAACCAATAAGACATGTATAATGTGTCAAGATTTAATTTCTATTGACATTTTTGAAAGGTTAAGATAAAATTATATTTGACTCATTTAAATTGTCAAGTAGTTCATATTTGACATTCTTGAAACGTCAAGATAAACATATATTTGACACAGAGAAAACGTCAAGTATTAACACAAATTTGACACTTTTTCAAAGTCAAGATAAAATTACATTTGACGAATAAAAAGTGTCATGTTTTCATGTTAAAAATGACACATTATAAGCGTAAAAAAAGACTATACATAACACTTTATAAGTGTCAAGTATTGTATATTATTCTTAACGGTGGATTCCTTGGCGGTTTGAAAAACGT
The DNA here is from genome assembly GCA_036507285.1 of Trichosanthes cucumerina. Classification (NCBI taxonomy): domain Eukaryota; kingdom Viridiplantae; phylum Streptophyta; class Magnoliopsida; order Cucurbitales; family Cucurbitaceae; genus Trichosanthes; species Trichosanthes cucumerina. Next base: position 21,991,779 of record CM071844.1, read on the forward strand.
CAAGTAAAGCAAAATTCGACATTTTATAAGCGTCAAGAAATATAGTTTTCGTAGTAGTGTCAAGAAAACCTCTCGATTCTTAGTGAGCCTCGCACATGCAATAAACTCCATAGTCTCCATATGAACCTACGACATGCACCGCATTAAGCAACTTTTTTATGTGTTTCCCTAAGATTTCTAGGTCATTCTCATGCTAGATATCTAAGGGTTTTGACAACTTTGCTCTAATTCATGTTTTATCTCTCGAGTCCACTTAAACTAACAAATTAAGAGTTAAGAACGAATTGCCAAAAACAAGAACAAAACATGCTTCAATTCATAGTAAGAAAGTCTTAACAAGTAAATAAAATCCTAACTACAACATTTAGCTACTCTAAATCACATGAAAATCAAGCTAAACATGTAGAAAACGTCTTAAAACGGTATTACAATATGAAAGAAAAGGAAATTAAACTTATGTGTCGATGCTGGTCCTTCGTCTCCGAGCTCCCGTCTTCGATCTCGAACCTCCACGAATGCTTTGGCTCTCAAAAAATGCTATTTTCTCTCTTCTTACAATGTGTATTTCGAAAATATGGTCAAAAGTCTATTCGGCTCCTTTGCAAGAGAATGTGAGGATATATTTATAGTGTCTCTTGGTACAACGTTGCAACGTTAGGGACAGCGTTGCAACGCTGTACCCTAACCGCGTGGTATATATTGCAACAGTTGGCAGCATTGCAACGCTACTACCTTAACGCGCGCGCCTCCTATGGATCTGGCGTTGCAACACTAAAAGGCAGCGTTGCAACGCCCTTGCCACGGTTCCTTGTGCTTGATCCCTTATCGAGATAGCGTTGCAACGCTACCTGCATATGCTTTCAATGCATCTACACAACACCTTAGCGTTGCAACGCTATGGACAGCGTTGCAACGCCATCACTTCGGATCTTCTAGCTTCGGATGATCCTTTTACTTCCAATTGATTTTACTTTTAGCTCCAAAAAGCCTCGTTTCGATCTCGAGTGATTCAAAATGTCTCCAATTGCCTTGTTTGTGCTCTTAACATGAAATTGAGCAATTTAAACACGTAAAAGCTCTGAAATCATTACAAAACTAGCAATAATTAAGCCTAAGGATAACACATTTTGTGTGTTATCACAGATCAAACACATGAATAAAATGTTAAAGAAAAACGAATAAGGGCAAGAAATCATCAATATTAAACAAGAAAATGTAATAACACCGAGAAACACCAACCATGAAGGCCATTAGTGATAGTGATAAACTTCTATTACTAATAGACTTCAATCATAATAGATAAAAATCTCAAATAAGAAGTCTGCCAAACACTAAGCAACACCAACAATGAAGTCTATTAGTGATAGTGATAGACATCTATCATTGATAGACTTCAATGACTGTGGACAAATCAAACAACACTATTAAACAACAAAATGCAACAACACCAACCAACACCAACTAGCACCAACCACCAACAATAAAGTCTATTAGTGATAGTGATAGACTTCTATCATTGATAGACTTCAATGATTGTGGACAAATCAAGTAAAACTATTAAACAACAAAATGCAACAACACCAACCAACACCAACAATGAAGTCTTGTTCTATCACTGATAGACTTCAATCAGAACAAATAAAAATCACAAACAAGAAGTCTATCAGTGATAGTGGTAGACTCCTATCATTGATAGATTTCAATCAGAATAGATACAAGTCTCAAACAAGAAGTCTATCGGTGATAGTGATAGACTTCTATCACTGATTGACTTTAATAAGATTAGATAAACAATCCAAAGGAGAAGTCTATCAGTGATAGTGGTAAACTTCAATTAGAACAGATACAAATCCCAAACAAGAAATCTATCAGTGATAAGCTTCAATTAGAACGGATAAAAATCTCAAATAAAAGTCTATCAGGGATAGTGATAGACTTCTATCACTGATATACTTCAATTAGAACTGATAGTTATAGATTTCAATCACTGATAGACTTCAACCAGAACATAATGTAATTTAAACATGTTGTGGGTTGTGGCTTCTGGGTTGTGGGTTTTTTTTGTAATTTAAACTGGTTGAGCAACCAATTTTGTTATATTTACATTTTTTTTTTTACATTTTTTGATATATGCTATTTTTTACCCTCTTATTTCCATATGCCCCATTGCCCCTTGAATTTACGCTTCACAATTAAACCCATGGATTGTACTTGCAAGTTGGAAATGAAAATGAGGAGAAATGAAATTGAAATATGAAAAAAAGTGGAGCACTATCAACAAAGAAGAATCAAGGTAAAGGTTGAAATGTTGGATTGTGGGTATTTTATTAATTTAAATGATTGGATCAATTTTGCTATATTTGCAAATTATTTATCATTTTTGCTACATTTACAATTAAATTGGCTTTGCCCGTTGCCCCACTAGTATTTACTATTTAGTTGATACATTAAAAAAAAGTTTAATAGTTTATTACTCTAATTAAAATGTGAGATAAACTTATAAATTTAGTGCAAATTGATTATTATTGTTTCGTTGGTTAAAAACAAACATTTTTTTTAAAAAAAAACTAAGGGCTTGTTTGATAACATTTTTCTGTTTTTTTTTGTTCTCATTTTTCTTTTTTTAAGAAACATACATGTTTGATAAATTATCATGTTTGTTGTTTCTAATTTTTCTGTTTCTAAAAATGGGCAAATTTGGAGAAACTACTTATTCTATTTTTGTTTTTTATTTTTTTTTATGTTTCAGGTATGCATCTTTATTTTTATTTTCTTTTCTACACCCATCCTTTCCCTCCCTCTTCTTTTTCTGTCTGTTTCATTTTAACTTTTTATTTTAATACTTTTTTTCTTCTTTTTTCTTTTTATTTTTCATTAATTTCTTTCTCGTTCCTCCATCATAATTTTTTCTATCTTTTGTTTTTTTTTCATTTATGTTTTTGTCTTCGCTCCTTTCATTTTTTCTTTACTTCCATTAACGAGTTTTTAGTTTTTATGTTCTATTTAATTCTCTATTATTTTCTTTTTTAGTACAACTTTAGTTTTTTTATTAAATAAATAAACTAATAATGTATTTCATATTTACAATGAAAGGTAATATATTTCATATTTACCATTAAATGTACATATGTATTTCATTTATGTTTTCACTTCTCTCTCATTTCGTTTTTTTTTTCATATTTTTAAAGAAAATATAATTTATTATTAAATTAAAAAGATGTAAGAATGGTCGACTGTTTAACCTTAGATAATTACTAATTAGTCTAATTGAACTAACTCATGTAAGCCAAAACTGTTTAAATTGAATTGATTGTAGTGAGAAATAACATTGCCAATCAAATTTGAACACAATTGAAGAATAAAATTCTTTCTTCTTCTTGGGCTGGAATAAAATATGGGCACTTGGAAACAATGGCAAAAAAGTTTGACCCAATCGTAAGTATATCTCTTCTTTATCCTATTTGCAAATATAGCAAAAAAGTCAGCCCAACCCAAACAGAATATGCGAAAAGTCCAAATTACCCTTTATTTAATCTATTTTAATCCTACGTTTTTGTAATATGATGTATATCAATCATCTATCAATGATGTATTGTTGATATGCTTAATATGAAATATATCATCAGTAATATACTAATGATATACTTTATTTAGGTATATCGATGAAATGACAGTAGTATATCAACAAAATCTAATATGAATTATATCAAGAATATAACAATAATTTAAATTAAGTATATTAGATATACTTAATATGAAGTATATCAACGATATACTACTAATATACTCTATTTAGACATATCAATGAAATGACATTCTTAATATAAAATATATCAACAGTATATTGGTAACTAATAATCAGTATATCATATATACCTATATGAGATATATCAAACATATACCAACAATTCATATATGAGATATATACCTAATATGAAGTATATTAATAATAACTATTGAAATACTTGATTTTAATTCTTGACTTTATTAATGAATTTTGGTCATCATACTTATCTAGTACTATATTAGTAGTAAATGAGTGATATAATACTAATATATTTCATTTTAAGTATAATCTTTCACTTATATATCTAATATGATATATGTCAATCGTATATCAATAATACATATTCATTATGCTAAGTATACTATTGATATACTCTATTTTGGTATTTGACTTTAATTCAATAGTTATTTGTTACCTAAGGTGATGAATCATATCATTGAATGAAGTATATCAATGATATAATACTGATATACTCCATGTTATTAGGTATATTAGTGATATACCAAATATGCAAAATATCCTTAAAAAGTTATAGATGTACTTCATGGAGTATGGAAAAAAAGTGTATTAATAGGATATCAATAACATGCTATTAATATACTTCGTTTTATATGTATATATCGGTTGACTGATATATTAAATGGAAAGTATATTAGATATACTACTAATATACTATTGATATACCAATATAAAGTATATTAGATATATTATTGATATATGTGTTCATACACCAATGAGGGTAAAATTAGAATAATAAAAAAATGAAAATTAGATTTAGAAAAGTTTTCTATATTTGCAAATCTCCAATAACCATTGCTATATTTGTAAATATCCTAATAATTTTTTTGCTACCTATTACAATTTTTCAATAAAATAGTATAAACTATTTGTAATTGTTTTATATGTTCTATTCTATTATATGTTCTAAATTTGATTTTTACTAAAAAAAAATCCTGAAACAAAGAAACAGTTATGAGACACATGCTTGTTTCTGGTTTTTTTTTTTTTAAAAAAAGAAACTAGAAACAAAAATAGTTATCAAATATGTTTCTGTTTTTTATTTTTAAAAAACAAGAAACACAAACAGGAAATAGGAAATGGGAGCGCTATCAAATAAGCCTGGAATAAACTAAAATCAATGATTTATGTTCTTCCATGACTATTTTGAATTTCAATTACTCTAAAAAAAAAAAGTTGGAGATCCAAATCTTCCATTTATGTTAGAACTAAAAAATGTGTAAAATGCACTTTAATCCTTCAAATTCGAAAGAAGATGCTTTAAATAATCTATGAGTTTATTTGAAAATTGTTAAGACTAATAGAAAGATCACATATTGCCACCTCTCACCACTGGTTTTGTTACAATTTGACTTCCGTATAATAAAGAAAGTGAGGAACTTCTTCATATTTAAGTTTTTCTAGATCTAGAAGTTAAATGGCGAGCCGTGACAACAAGCCACTAAGGGTCTGTTTGATTTAAGGTTGTTGTAACATTTTAATATTTATTATATGAGTTTGTTTTTTGTTTTTAATTTGAGAGAGTTTTCATTTCTTTAAAAAAGAAAACGTATTGGTAAAATGTTAAAGTTTACTTTTAATTACTTAAGTTTTGTAATTAATTCTTTGATCTAAAATTATCATATAAATACATCTCTTACCATTCTTTCAAACACACAAATTCTTCAAGTTCTTTCTCTCTAATTTTCATATTTTCTACTTTACTCTTTTAAGAGCAAATTGACCAAAAGAAGCGTGTTCTTTGTTGTGGAGCTTTGAGCTCAACCTCTTAGTGCAAAGTTGTTTGAGCTACACAACGTTTCAGTTGGGTTGTTGTATCCTGGAGGGGGCAGACTAGAGAAGACTGTTGCACCGGTGGTTGATAAATAAATATACACCGTAGAGGGCTTGAATCTCCTTAAAAAGAGCGAGATACCCGCACCTCAACCTGATTGTTTACGTATTTGCTTCTCAATTTGTTTCTCAATTTTCCTTTGTTATTTGTAATATCCCCGACAAAGGTTTTAGTGGATGTCTACAAACAATAGATGCCGAGAGATTAGATGTTTGAGTGTTGGATATGTGTCCTAAACTTGTGTAATTTTAGTTAAATGAATAAATAGTTATTTGATTTGATAGAATTATCTTCTCGCGTTATAAATCCAATAAACTAAGCTCCAAAGTTATAATGAAACTTGAACATCAGTGTAGTAGACACTATTTGAATTGTGTTCAAGAGTATAACCTAAATGGTCTATGATATAAGAATGAGGTTGGAAACCTTATTCTGGTAACACCATGGATGCGACCCACTTTGTAATTAGTACAAATGAGGTAATCCAACTCATTCATGTGGATGACATGCGAGTGGGAGCATTCTGTATGAAGAGTTCATACAAGACCGGACTGCAAATTATTAGTCTAACCAGTATAACACCGTTAACAGGATACGACTGATAATTTATAGATGTTCATTAATGACTCAACCTGAATCCTGAGCAAGTTAAGAACTCCTGCTTATAGGAGTTTGCCCTTAGACTAGTATGGGTGAGAGTGACATGTAGCCAACTCAATAAGCTTAACTTCTCAGGGACAGAACGTCGTAAGTAGCTGGAAATTTAACTCTGCTAGACGGAATTCACTTATTCCTAGACTAAGGAATTAGATAGGTTGTTCCCTTAAGAACTGAGTCCAGGTCTTGAACAATGGGGCCCCACCCTCTAAACTAGCTTAAGAGGGTTTGAGTTTATGGTAGGACCATAGACTTGTTGTTCATTAGAGGATCAGTGGTGCTTAAGGAACAAAGAGGTAATCACAGAGGTAAAACGGTAATTTGAGCCAACTGTGATTACGAACAACCTGTGAAGGGTCGACTCATGGGTAATGATTATATCAATGGACAAAATATAATCTACAGTGAGGAGAGTGCAACTACAAGTCTATAGTGGAGTGACTTGTAGTTAATGAATATTGATTAACCAGATCAAAGAGTTTGATCAGTTAATCTCACATCATTGGAGCTCATGAATTGTAGGTCCATTAGGTCCCTCCGTTGGCTCAACATGGTAACATTGAGGGTATAAAGTTAGGAATGAAATTGAAGTGTTCAATTTTATATATGAGGTGTTATATCAATTATATGTGATATAATTTATATAATATATAGTTTTAATGTGAATAAGATTCACAAATTAACTATAAACTAATGAGAGAATGAAACAGGGATAGGATGATAATTTCCATCCTATTTCCCTATAAATAGTTGCATAAGATGCAACTTTGGGTAAGACAATTACATACAACCCTAGAGTTTTAGTTTGTGTTGTTGGAAAGAGTTCCAAACACAATCTCTTTCAAAATCTCCACATCTCATCCTAAAGGAACCCACCTTCCTTCCTCACCTAGAGAACAACAGAGAAGATCTAATGAGGATCTTCACACGGTTCGGGTTTGCATTGTTGAGATCGCGATCGTTGGAGAAGGAACTGTCGTGAAGAAAGTGTTCTTCGAAGGTAAATTTCTTGTTGTCCTAATTAGAAATGCATGCTTAAATCTTTGTTATTTAGTTCTTGTTTTAGATCCGTGTAACAAAATCATGAACATGCAATTCACAATCGCTTCCGCTGTGGGATTCGATCCCTTCATTGAGAATAATAAATATTTGGGAATAAGATGATTTTTGTTGGTTCTACATGAGAATATTATCAGATTTTTATGTAAACAAATGATATTTCTATTTATTTGATGAAATCAATATATAATTCATATGTAATTGTGGTACATTAAATAGTAAATTAATATATTTTTTATGAAATTAATTCTAAAAATATATTTATACACAACTTAAATATTAATAAAGAAGAGAGAGAGGAAGAGAGAAGGTATAAAGAAAACTCATCATTCTTGAAGATTATAGAAAACTCATCCATCAATGATGCATGGGAATAGGTGATATCTATGCTCGTGTTTACAAACCTTGTAAAGAAAATAGATCTAAAATCCTTATTCATTCTCATTTCCCTTACATCCAAATGACCCTTAAGGAGGAGGGGTAAGAACCACATCACCATAGGAAGAAAATAAAGAAAATAAAGAGGAAGAAGGAAATATTTGGTGGTTCAATTTTCATAATTGGGTCCTTAGCTTAGTGGTAGAGCATTTGACTGGAGATCAAGAGGTCACCGGTTCAAACCTGGTAGGGCCCTTTTTTGGTTTCTTCTTACCTATTTTTTACATTAATATATAACAATATAGTTCTCCTACTTTCAAGTTTGTAACAATTAAGGGCGTGTTAATCAATCTATAGAAATTTGAAATTTTATATATCACATTGTGTAATGAGAATCAACCGTAGGTCTTACCTCAAAATTCGTAATCCTATTCTTAATCTCATTACACCTAAAATAGTACTCAACCACATCTTCATTGATTATTATGTGAGACTCACACTATCTATTTGACTTATTTTCCATCATTTTTAAAAAGAATATATGGCTAAGAGTGACACACTCATCTAGACCCAAACATCATCCTTAAGAAATCTGGAAGTCTAGATGGGCTAGCTTGCCAATGAGCTGAAGAGCGGACTGGTTGGAATGTTGCCAAGCACTGTTGAAGCCCCAAGGAGATATTTAGGAAAAGAGTATGCAATGCACTCACTATAAGGAGTGGTAAACAGTTGAGAAAAGATGCACCGATGCCACGCAGTGAAGATGAAAAGAAAAAAGAAATTGTTAGCATGTCTGATCTTGTGAATGGCACGCCTGAACAACAATAAACAAGAATTTGGAACATTAGAGAAAGAAGAAAAGAAAGACGACATGCATGACAAGGTGTCGAAAGAAAAGTTAAATAGAGACCATCCCAAATCAATAACCCTCAAGGATCCAAGGAATTTTACTATTCCCAATTCTATAGATGGAATTAATGTTGGCAAAACTCTTTGTGATTTAGAGGCAAGTATAAAATTAGGGGTTGTTTGGGGTGCAAGTTCGGAATCAGAAGCCTGAAGGGTTTGTCTTGCAGGGTTTTGAAGCCTGAGAATCCGAAAACTGTGCTTGAGGTGCAGTGTTCTGAAGTCTGGGAATCGAAAAATCGTGTTTGGGTGCAGTGTTACGCAAGCTCAGGAATCGAGAGTCGTGTCTTGAGTGCAGTTTTCTAAACTCTAGGTTTGGTACAGTTTTGTTTCACATTTTTTCTTTTAGCTATTTTATTCTTTTCAAATTTTTGTAATTGATCTTATGTGAATTGTAGAAGTTAATGTCTAACAAGGATCAATTTTTTAAGTAACTTTTCCATGAAGCTTTCAATTTAGGTAGTTGTTGAGGAATAAAAAAAAGAGTTTTAAACCTTTAGAACAATTTTTAGCATTTAGACCCAACCCAACTATTTGGGTTGTAAATATCTTCAACTCAAACAACCCTAATTAAGTAATGAACCCAAATCTAACCCAACCATGAGACATTTGGGTTGAGTTAGTTTAGGTTGATACGTAATATAAATAAATATATATATATATATATATATATATATATATATATATATATATATAATTAAGATTAGAAACTTCATTTTAATTTATATTATGAATTTTTACCTTTTAAAAGACTCAAAAACTTATTTAAAAAAGTTATTGAAGAATAAATCATCTAAAAATAAGGAAGTTTATGCATATACCAAACTCATCCAAATCCAAATTCATGGGCCAAACACACCCTTAATGTCTTTATCGATTTTAAAGAAGTTTGGAGTAGGAGAGAACACTAAACTACAATAACGCTTGAACTTACAAACATATCAATAGTCCACTTCGAAGGAAAGATGGAAGACGTGTTAGTAAGGATTGATAAGTTAATTTTTCCCACATATTTCATCATCTTAGACTATGAGGCAGATGGAGATATCTCTATCATCTTGAGGCTCCCATTCTTAGCAACCAGGCGAGCAAAAATTAATGATATAGAAAAAGGAGAGACAATTAACTAGGGTCGATGATCAAAATATAGATTTTAATGTATTCAAGCCGTTCAAGTCTCTTGGTGAAGTGGTGTTAGGAGTGCTCACAATGTCCCATGTTGGCTAGAAAATGAAAAGATCCATGGTATATAAATGAGGACAAATATCTCCATTGGTACGGGGCCTTTTGGGAGAACCAAAAGCACAACCATGAAGTTGATGCCCAAGTGAATAATATCATATCATTGTAGAGACTTGTGTTTAGTTTAGTTTAACCAGGGACATCATGCAGAGGCATTTAACCCGGGAGCGTTCTTGTCTCTCACTTTAGTTTAGTTTGCTTTTACTTTTTTTATTGTGTTTCATAAGAATAAAGGCATTGTGAAAAAACTTAGAAAATGATGAAGGATAGAGACTGGGTTTGGAAGCATTTTAGGAATAAGCGACGAGTATGGATTTTTTGTGCATAAAAATTGGGAGCATCAAGTGAAGTTAACACAATGAACAAATGAAACACACAAAGCAAGATTGCATGCTTTTCTTATAGATTTTTTTATATCCTTTCAAATCTCTCATTTTCAGTCTTCCAAACCATTTCTTCTTAATTCTTGTTCTTTATTTCTTCTTCATTCTTCTTCTTTAAAAAGACCTCACAGTAGCCATTTTCTTCTATTTCTATTCAACTTTCAAGCTCAAACACAATTCCTTAAATCCAAAAAAATCTTATGCAGACGACTCCCAAAACCAATGTGGCTACTCCTACGAGGACGACACTAATCAATCATCTTCATCGGTGGCAAGTCGAAGCTCGAACTTAGCCTATTCGGTGAAGAACAAGAAGATGGAGATAGACATTTCCTCTTACCACACGGAATCTTCGAATCGACCTTCAGAAGCTGAAGAGATTCAACCCCTTGTAACTTCTGAACCAGTTATCCTAGAGCGTATGTGATAGGACTCAAAATGTACCTATATTTTGTATCTAACTCTCGCTATTTTATTAGATTTTATGTGTATTATTTTATTTTGTAGGTATTTCGAGCAAGAAGGGTAATTTGAAGGAATACGCCCAATTGAGGTTAAAACGAGCAAAAACGGGGATCATTTGACCAATTGAGATACAAATAAAAGTGAAATAACCAAAATGCCCTAACAAGAGTATTTAGACGCTAAGGAAAAGGCAGAACGCGCAAATGCAGGACAACGTTGAGATGTTGTCCATACGTCTTGACACTAATACGAAGATTATTCTGGGACGCTACGACGAGGCTTCTTGGCACTGGCATAATTAGGGACAACGTCTTGACAATGCCTGTAGCGTCTCGATGTTGCCATGATGTATATATATTTTTTTTCTTTTAGGTCAATGGAGGAATCAGTCTGAATAATAACCTTCTTTAGGCTTTATCCCCTTCATCTTTCCTGGGGTTTCTTTAGTTTTAGGCTAGATTAGGTTAGTTTTATCAATCTTTGGTGTTTGGAAAGCTCGGTTCGATGTCTAACTAAGCATTCGACGTTGATTTCGAGTTGTACCTATGGTACAATGTATTTTTGTGGGTTTTTATTTAATTCCATACGGTAATTCAGTAGCTTAATCTCTCTTTATCTTAGTTTGATGATTTGTATGCTCATAGATAGATTGACAACCTATTCGCATCGAGTTTGCATGTTAGACTAGTATAAAATAGATAATAACTCGAATTTCCATTGGCACATTTATTATTTCTTGAGTTTTGATTTATACCATAGTTCAAGCATGTTTATAGATAGCTTGATAACCTATCAGTGTCAAATATATTTGTAATCGCTAGATTAAGCTAGCAAAAGAGTCGCCTTATGTTTGCATCGTAGAGACTAGTCTCTCGTGTAGATTGACATGATAGGACCTAGAATCAAGAGAGTCAATTTAGTTAAATTAAGTATGCATATCCTTGATTAATTAGTCCAAATCAATCCTTAGAACTCAATGCAATTAGCTTCATATTATGGAACGCTATCATGCCCAACTAATTAGGGATTAATTTGGTTAATTAACTTGATGCTAGGTTGAGTTAATTATAATTTAGAAGGTCTAAGCTTGTTGTTTCTCAAAGGGGGTGTATAAATTTTATCAGAACAACACCTTGACCTGTGCAAGTATACACAACCTAATTGCAGCAAGTGATAAGTAATTTAATCGATTTCTCAGGGATTAGTGAAAAAAAGAATTATTGAAATAGAATTAATTCTAGTGAACCTTAGGTAACCAAAGATCAAATTAGAAATTAAACACTTCAAAACTAAACTTGTAAGAAATAAGGTGCTAAATAACGCACAGCTCTTAACTACAGGAAGAACAACTTAACTCTAATTATTAAAAGAAGAGTTCAATTAGGGAGATAGTTATGCTTCATGCAAGTCAAATGCTACAACAAAGAGGCTACTCCAACACTTAATGCAAGTTTTCACAGACTCTTTCTAGATATCTTTAATTCAACAACTAATTTCCATTATATTGCTTCTTATTAATTCACTCCTTGCATTCATTAGGTGAGTTACTATTCCTAGTATCCTCAATTACCTTGGGGTTAGCCCCCTAATCAGAACTAATCCTAGTCAAAGAGATCAGTTTACTCCTTATCTTCCCAAATTTAGTATAAACACAATTAAAACCGGTTGGCCAGACGAATTTCAGCTTGGATTAATCTCATAATGACTAGAAGTGAGGATTAGTGCAGCTCATGCTATGACACTTAACTCAATTCCACACAACCTCCCCTAATTCTTCCCCTTAGCTAATTTAGCTCATGATAAGAAAGTAAAGAAAACTAATAAAGCTGGAATTAAATCGACAAGGCATTACAAGGTCTAAAAACAAACAAGGATTTAAAAACAAGAAACAGTGCAAAAGAAATAGAACTGAACAACTTAAATGAAATAAAAGGAGAAAAAACGATGCAACTCCCGAGGTTGAGGTCAGTCTTCTTTTCCAAGAGGTCTTCTCCCCAAAACCATAGCTCCATATGGTCCTCCAAAATTGTGCTTCTTGAGAAAAATTCCCTCTCCCTCTCTATCCCCTCCTCAAAATGACAACAAGGGGCTTAAATACAACCCCTCCAATTAAAAAATCACAACTTTTGTGGAAAAGACACTCCAATAAGCAGCTTCCAACTAGTCCAACGAGGGCTAGTTGTCATGTTCATTAATTGAGGTGGTTGCCACGTGTTCCAATTTCTTGTACTTTCCAACTAAGAGCTTGGTACATAACTTCAGCTTCAACATTCTTGCATTTCTTTGCTCCAGCAACTGGAATGTTGTTGAAACATTTCAAATGCTCCAACATTTGGTGCCCTCTATCCCTGTGCAACGGATGTTTCAACAATTCGCCACTAGAAATTTCTCACTTTGATCATTATGCTGCAACAATCCCCCCCTACAAGGATCACAGTGACATCCATCAGACACCTCTTAACTTAAAATATTAACAGAAGAATTTTTTACAACCACAAAGAGGATCTAGTTGCTCAAAACAAAACTTCTGGCTAGGAAATATAAAGGTGCACACTCCAAGAGACTCAAATTACTCAAAATGATCCACTTAATAGCTCTCTCTTGCAAAGCTATCACTTGTTTAGAGGCTTGTCCGGTTGTTCCAACAAGTTCGATTAGCTAATAAATAGCTAATTAGAGTTCTTGTTAATATCTGTGATCGAAAATTTACATTGTTATCTGGTTTACCCTGAATCGGTGTCTAAGATGAGATTGTTGTCGCTATCTCTATGCTTTTTGTCATTTTGTCATTTATCTTTAACTCTATCCCTCGATTCGTGTTAGCCAGTGTTAATAAGAAAACTAAATAAAAGAAATTAAATTTTAGTTTGGTTGTCTATGATTAGATCTGGTCCACATGATGATGAAGCAAATCGTGAAGGAGGTTGAAAAATATTTTTAGAATATGAAAAATTCTCGTGGCTTCGCAAATCTAGGTGGTAATGGGTGGGCAGTGCATTTTTATTCCCTTAGACTTTATAACGTCTGTTCTGCACGTCACACTAGTTCCCCCACTGGTTCCTCCTGAATTATGGCATTCACAGTAGCCAATGAAACCATTGATGGAAAGACCCTTACAACAGACAATTTATTCACAACATTGTTAGTGCAACAATTTGTGCCTTTAATGCACTAACCTCGTTTATCTCGTATATCCTGGCAGCTGTCGTTGGCAATGAATGATCAACGGGCCATTGATAGCTCGTTGCCATCTCCTCCAGTTAGGCCTTCGCATTATCCACGGTCTTTGTCATTAAGTTTCATTCTAAAGCTCTATCTAGAATGGTTTAATTGCAATTCATCAACTAAAACTATGACATGGATAAATAAATTATGAAACAGGTAATAATCTTTAGCCAAGAGTTATTAAAATAATCAATTGACCCTCTCAAACTCAATTAAATGCGTGCAAACACTAGAAGAAAATAGGGATACAATGACGAACAAGAAAATCAGGGGGTGAGAAACAATGACGGACAGAGGAAAGGCGCGCTGGAAATTTTTGGTCGGACATATAATGACGGGCATTGCCCGTCATAGTAAGTTAATTTTAATGACGAGCATTGCCCGTCATCATAGGTCCTTTTAAAAAAGACCCCAGCTCATTTTCTCTCTCTTTCCACTTTACTATTTTCGACTCTCCCAGCTCATTTCTCTCTCATTCTCACAGCAGCTCCCTTCGTTTTCTGCCGCCGATCTCCCGTCGAGCTCCCACCGATCTCCTGTTCGTCGCTGCCGGCTCTTCTTCCGCCGTTTGCCACCGTCGGTCGCCGGCCAGATCTGCCACCGAGCACTCACCGAGCTTCCTTCGCCAGATCTGTGAGCTGCCGGCTCTTCTTCCGTCGTTTGCCACTGTCGGTCGCCGGCCATCTCCCTCCATCGTTTGTCGCCGACCACGTCTTCCACCAAGGGTGAGTTCTTTTTCGCCTCTGCCGACCAGATCTAGGGCTGTTAGTTTCTTTTTCTTTATTATTTTTAGATTGATTTTTTTGTTGTGGATCTGAGTTTTTTTTTTTTAGATTTGACTAAGAAAAAATTTATTTTTTTAGGAGTTTATGTTCATGTGTTGGTTTATGTGTAGATCTAAATTGACTAATGAATTTTTTTTTGTGTAGATCTAAATTTAATTTTTTTTAGGAGTTTATGCTAATGAGTTTTTTTTTTTTTTTTTGTGTAGATATAAATTGACTAATGAAAATTTTAATTTTGTGTAGATCTAAATTTAATTTTTTTTTAAGAATTTAATGATTGATTTTCTACGTGTTAATTTTTTTTTTATGTAGATCTAAATGTTTTTTGTGCACCCTATGATGGGTTGGTTTATGTGTTGCAAAATATTAGTTGCGATGGAGAAATGGTTTAAGTTTAATACATTTGTGGTTAGATTCCTAAGTTTTGCTTAATTTAGGGAAAAAAGGGTTGAAAACTTGAATTATGATGTAAGGGGAGGAGTTGAGAACTTTTTATGTTTTGTTTAATTCTAATATGGAGAAGAGGTTGAAAACTTTTGTTTAGCATGTTTGGTTAGAATGTTTAATAAAGAACTTTTGTTTAGCATGTTTGGTTAGAATCATATGTTTAATTTTCTTAATATTAGTAGTGAGTTTGTGGATGAGAGGAAATGATATTAGTCCAAAATATCATGATGTTGGCTTTTGAATCAACATCATGAAATTGAGTAAGTAGTGAACTCCTTGATAGTTTTATTTTTTCTTCGGCGACTTCCTAAGGACATAGTAAGTACATAAGTCTAAGTAACTATTATTCTTCTTGTAGATTGAACTTTCAAGACACCGTTTATAGTTATGGATAAGTCGTGGATGTCAAAGAATAGGATGTCATCAGAATATCGTTTAGGAGTTGAGACTTTTATCCAAAATGGTATACGACATTCAAATAGGTCAGATGTCATTTGTTGTCCATGCTTGAAATGTGTGAATGCAAAGTCTCAAAATACGAATGTTGTAAGAGACCATTTATATATTAATGGCATTGATGAAAGCTATAGAACATGGATTTGGCATGGTGAGTCACTACCGAATGAGAGAAAAGAGGAACCGAAAGTTGAGGACGAAGATGTTGACGACACAATAGGAATGTTTGAGGCTGCACATAACTATTTTAATGACAAGTCTCCAATATTTGAAGAAGTGTTAGATGATGCCAAGAAACCATTGTACTTAAATTGTAACAATTTTACCAAAATATCTGCATTAATAAAGTTATATAATTTGAAAGTAAAGTTTGGATGGAGCGATAAGAGTTTCACTGAGTTGTTAGCATTGGTTCGTGACATCTTACCAAGTCCAAATGAACTTCCTAGCTCTACATATAAGCCAAAAAAATCTTGTGTACTCTTGGAATGAAGTATGAAAAGATTCATGCATGTAGTAATGATTGTTGTTTGTTTAGAAAAGAGCTTGAAGATGTAGAAGTATGCCCTACATGCGGAACATCAAGATGGAAGCTTTGTAAAAATTCGAAGGATGTGATGAAGAACATTCCGGCGAAAGTCATGTGGTATTTCTCTCCTATCCCAAGATTTGAAAGAATGTTTCGCAGTAAAGAAATATCGAGTTTGTTGACTTGGCATGCTAATGAACGAGTAATTGATGGGTACATACGACATCCTGCGGATACACTATCGTGGAAGCAAGTAGACAATTTGTGGTCAGAGTTTGGTTTAGAACCTAGAAATCTCCGTCCTGCTTTTTCAACTAATGGAGTCAATCCACACGGTGATCTTAGTAGTAGATATAGTTGTTGGCCAGTTATGTTGGTGACATACAATTTACCTCCATGGTTATGCATGAAACGAAAATTTTTGATGTTAAATGCATTAATATCTGGGCCTAAACAACCAAGGAATGACATAGATGTTTATTTAGCTCCATTAGTTGATGATCTGAAAAAACTTTGGAATGATAGAGTCAGTGTTACGATGTAAATCATGAACAATCTTTCAAACTTAAAGCTATTTTATTGTGGACTATTAATGATTTTCCTGCATATGACAATTTGTGTGGTTGTACAGTAAAAGGATATCATGCTTGCCCAATATGTGGGGAAAAAACGTCATCCACTTATTTGCCAAAAGGGAAAAAGATGGCATATCTTGGACATCGAAAACATTTACCCCGTAATCATCCATATAGAAAGATGTAAGAAAGCTTTTAATGGTGAACAAGAATTGGAATTTGCTCCTGAACCGTTAAGTGGAGAGGAAATTCTTGCGAAAGTTAGTAGACTTCAATACTCGTTTGGAAAGAAGCCAAGAAAGGAAAAAAATAAAGGAGATCCTTCAAGCACTTATTGGAAGAAGAAGTCTATTTTCTTTGAGTTAGAATACTGAAACATTTTGGCGTGCGACATTGTTTAGATGTGATGCATATTGAGAAGAATGTGTGTGCAAATATTATTGGCACGTTACTTGATATTCCCGGCAAGACAAAAGATGGATTAAAAACTCGTCTAGATTTGGTTGAATTGAACATTAGGGAGGAGTTGGCCCCTCAATTAGGAGAGAAAAGAATCTTCTTACCTCCAGCATGTTATACACTATCGCGGATGGAGAAATTGAATTTGTGTAAGACACTATCAGAAATTAAAGTACCTGAAGGTTATTCATCCAATATACAAAGTTTAGTGTCGCTCACAGATTTGAAACTTTATGGGCTTAAATCGCATGACCACCATGTTCTTATGCAACAATTATTACACAATGGGCTATACGTGGTATTTTACCAAAGCATGTTAGATATGCAATTATTCGCCTGTGTTTCTTTTTCAATGCCATATGTAGTAAGGCGATCGATTCATCAAAGTTAAAAGGCTTGCAAGAGGATGTAGTGGTTACTTTGTGCTTGTTAGAGAAATATTTTCCACTGGCATTCTTCATGATAATGGTACATCTTGTGGTCCATCTTGTAAGAGAGATAGAATTTTGTGGACCAGTGTATTTGAGGTGGATGTATCCTTTTGAACGATATATGAAAGTTCTAAAAGGTTATGTGCAAAATAGAAACCGACTAGAAGGATGCATTTGAGAAAATTATATTGTGGAGGAGGCTGTAGAATTTTGTTCTGAATTTCTCTCTGGGGTTGAGTCTATTGGGGTACGTTCAACGACAAGGAAAGAAAAATCAGATTTTGATAGACCATTGTCTGTTGCTCACTATATCAAACCCAGTAAAGAACAATTGGATCAAGCTCATCTTTATGTTCTTCAAAATGTGAATGACGTGCTTCCATACGTAGGGTACGTAAATCTCAATTCTTTCGCATAACTTTCCAACTATGGAATGATGTAATAATTTTCATGTGTTCTATGAATTTAGGCAACACATGGAAACTCTATCTAGACTCAATCCCAGTAGATCCAAAAACCAAAAGTGGCTTCAAGATGAACATAATCGCACATTTAGCAGATGGTTGCGTGATCGGGTAATCTTGAGATGAAACTATTGTAATGAGTGAGTTTAATGTTTATTCCTACTTAATTTACAACGTATATTTTCAAGTTCAACTTGCTCTCGAGGTGCCAAACAACTCTATACACCTTCTTTAAGATGGATAGCTCATGGGCCTTGTCCAGATGTAGCCACCTTTAGTGGTTATGTGGTCAATGGTACTCATTATCATACGAAGAAACGTGATGATATTAGGGATACCCAAAATAGTGGAATTCAAATAATAGCAAACACAATGCAAGTCTCCAGTGCTAAGGATAAAAAACTGGTTATGTCAGACATGACCTTTTATGGTGTAATACAAGAGATTTGGGAGATTGATTACCGAAAATTGACATTTATTTTGTTAAAATGTGACTGGGTTGAGAATAATAATGGACTTAAAGTAGATGACCTTGGATTTACAACTGTCAACCTTAATCGAATTGGACATAGATCAGACTCATTTATTTTAGCATCTCAAGCCAAGCAAGTATTTTATGTGAAAGACCCGCTTGATCCTCGATGGTCGGTGGTTTTAACCCCTCCTCAAAGAATAGTTGAAGAAGAATATTCTGAGGCTGATGTTGATATCGTTCAAGATTGTGGATATGGGGTCCTAGAAAGAATGCCTAATATTGACGCGACCCATGAAATCGACGAAATGTCATCCACATATCTTAGAAATGATTGTGATGGTATATGGATCGATAAATAATGTATTAAATATGGTATGTCATTGTTTAGTTATTGTAATTTTTTATGAGTTCTATGTCTTATGCGCTAATATAACTTATTTTTTTCATGATATTTTTTTTTTTTGCAGATCGTTACAATGAGTGGATCAAGTGACAATGAAGTGAACGTATCGATCCAAATGGAGGCTAGACATACTAATCGACGTGGTCTCACTACTATGCGTGGTCTGGCACGCGTAAGGACTACAGGAGAACGCTTAGTCATCCAATACAACAATCAAGGCCAGAGTGTTGGGGATAATGCAAACCAAATGCAAACTTATATTGGAGTTTGCGTTAGGCAACAAATTCCATTAAGTTACAAAACTTGGAAAGAAGTTCCCCAAGAACTGAAAGATAAAATTTTTGATTTTGTAGAGATAAGAATAATAGTATTTTTCCCTACAAACTTCTTAATATATAGAGTTATTTAGCCATTTATTATGTGTTTCCTATGTAGATGTCATTTGTGATCGACCCTCGGTCCAAAAATGCTATTCTTCAATCAGCGGCAAATAAATTTCGAACATTTCGATACACGTTGTATCAAAAACACATACTTCCATTTAAGAATGAGCCGTCCTTGTTGAACCATCCTCCACAAAAGTATTCACATATTGATCAAAACTAATGGGAAGCATTTGTGAATGCTAGATTATCGGAAGAATGGGAGGTAAGTACATTATACTTGTTGCTTTTAAAAGTTAGTAAAAAAAGTATTAAAATGATTTAAATTGATTATATTATGTGATACAGGCACAAAGTCGTGTACAAAAGGAAAAGAGAGAGAAATGTAAATATAATCATCACATCTCTCGCAAAGGATATGCCAACTTAGCTGAAGAACTAGTGAGTAACATTATTTCTTATAATTTTCCATAAATGAGATTTAATAACTTGTGTGTTTATATAGGAATTGGCGGAAGATCCTTCCACTCGTGCCACCTTATGGATACAGGCACGAAAAGAAAAAAATAATGAATACTTCGATGATGAAACCAAACAATGCGTTGGTCGAATCGTAAGTTAATATGTTTTATTTTAACATGATGTAAAAATGATTCGTAGTTTAAATATCTTATGGTTAGTTTCAATGTCAATCTAAATGGTTGTGACAGGACGAACTAGCTATGAAGAATAAAGGTAAAGACATATTGACCGAAGCATTAGGCATGCTAGAACACAGAGGGCGTGTTAGAGGATTAGGTATGTTTGTCAAACCATCAACATACTTTAACATTCCTCGAGTGAAATCAAAATCAAGCAAAGAGTCTGGTAACAAAATGTCGTGCTCACCTTCCAAAAAGTCTGCAAGCATAGGCGTGAATCATCCAAAAGACAAGGAGGTCATTGACGAGGTGGAAGAAATTTTAAAGGTAATTAGGATTTTGTGGAAATTTTTGATCATAAGATGTGATATATGATACATTATTCGACATTCCTTTTTAATTTTTGAAGGAACTCCATGCCATCTAGCAATAGGATCAAAGGATAATGTGGTTGCTTTGTGACAATGTACACGTCTCGACGCTCAATTTTCCACAGTCCATGGAGTTCCCTTAGGAGATGAAAATGTTAGAGTGGTAGTGGACATGATCGTAGGTGAAGATGCTCCACTACCAATTCCTATACTGGGAGAAGTAGAGTCCCCGAGTCAATCTATGGGAAATTTTGTGGCATGGCCTCGTGACCTTGTCATTTTTAATAAGGGAAAAAAGGTATGAAATTCTTCAACTCAATGTTTAAAATTACTAAATTCTTTGTTTATAAATTTAAATGTTGTTTTGTTGTGATAGGTGGCTTCTCCAAAGAAAACATAAGTCGGATGTTTCACGTACATGTGCCTACTTCACATTCTACAAAGTACACGATGCTCACGTGACTATTAAACTTCTGAATCGTTATGCAATGTTATCGATGCAAGAAGATGATACGATTCAAGTCACGTTGAGTGAGCACATGTTCGGGGAGGAAAAGTTAATTTATTTACATCGCGATTATATCCTGCATTACTGTGGGATGGTGGAGAAAGGGTACTCCTGCATAGTCGCATACATTGCGTAAGTATACAACATCTTTCATTTACAACTATATTGACTACGCTTTTGAATGTTTTATTAAAATAACTTTACTTTTATTTAGGTATCTTTGGACTGTATGTGACTATGAAATAATCGCCAAGTTCTTGCTAGTTGATCAAATAACCATTTCTAATTTTGTTAAAAGTCAAGAAACACGTTGTATAAATTTGGCTAACAGGTTAGAAATGGTTAATTTGGACTTGGATCAACAAGTTTTCATCCCATATAATCTTGGGGTAAGTTTAAATTACTCAATTTTATTTATATGTTTTTGTTCATAAAACAATGATATTAGAATACTCCTAACTTTAATAGATATCATTGGATGTTGATCGTTATCCATCCGCGGGCAAACACCGTTTATGTCTTAAACTCGTTGAGGAGTAAGATCGAAGAAAGTTTTCAAGAAACAATAAATACGTAAGTGTTTCAAACCTTTAGAATAAATTACTTTCTATTAATTTTTCTAATGTTTCAAACTCTTTAGATCCTTGAGAATGTAGCAAGCCAAACACTCACTTCCACAATATCGTTCTTCCATCACTTGAAAACTTGTAAAGGTAAACATAATTAATATATTCGATTGTTTTGACGTTGGAACGATATTTAACTCAAACATCCTATTTTTTAAATTATTTTGCATGTAGTGCCCTCGTCAACCGGGTTCTGTAGAGTGCGGGTACTATGTACAGAAGTATATACGAGAAATCGTATATAATTCTAGTATCCCTATAATGAACCTGGTAAGTACTCTTATTTTATCTGGTTTGTGATTCAAAATATAATTTAGTCTAATGTTATTATATATTATTTCTCTTTGTAGTTTAACACAAAAACTGCATATAAACAAGAAGAAATCGACGAGATTCGAGTACAATGGGTGGATTTTGTTGGCAGATTTGTGTAAGTCATTTGTAGATTTCTGAATTTTGTGAAAAAGTACTAGATTTGTAAGAAGTTAGTTAAGTTAATATGTTGGTTAGGTATACAATATACTTGTTTATAATAGAAGTGTATTTAGTAGTTTGTGGAGAGAGGCGGGTGACCTCATTTTTCTGAATCTGGGATTGGAGTTTGTTGGATGTTGTCTATGAATGAATGTGTTTTTTGATGTATATACTTGTTTGTTGGATGTTGTCTATGGAGAGGCGGGTGACCTCATGCCCTACACCGTTTTTTTTTTTTTTTATAGAAGTGTTTTGCAATGTTTCAGGTTATGGTTAGCTGATGTTCTGTAGAGGTCATGCCGAAATTTTTACTTATTAGCTTGATTTCGTGTTAGTTTTAGACTTTATTATTTTTGTGATATAGGTGTTAAGGTTTGTGATATAGGAGTTTATGGTTTTAGAGTTATGGTTAAGGTTTGTGATATACTAGTTTATGGTTTTTGTGATATAGGCGATAAGGTTATGTAGAGATCGTTTCATGTGTATTCTTTATAATGAAGTTATGCTTTTCTCGTAAAAGGAATGATTGTTGGATGTTTGTGGATGAATTAGTGATTTCATGTTTTTGTTGGATATAGAAGTGTTCTGCAATGTTTCAGGTTATGGTTAGTTGATGTTCTGTAGAGGTCATGTCGAAATTTTTACTTATTGGCTTGATTTTGTGTTAGTTTTAGACTTTATTGTTTTTGTGATATAGGTGTTAAGGTTTGTGATATCGGAGTTTATGGTTTTAGAGTTATGGTTAAGGTTTGTGATATACTAGTTTATGGTTTTTGTGATATAGGCGATAAGGTTATGTAGAGATCGTTTCATGTGTATTCTTTATAATGAAGTTATGCTTTTCTCGTAAAAGGAATGATTGTTGGATGTTTGTGGATGAATTAGTGATTTCATGTTTTTGTTGGATATGGAAGTGTTTTGCAATGTTTCAGGTTATGGTTAGCTGATGTTCTGTAGAGGTCATGCCGAAATTTTTACTTATTGGCTTGATTTGTGTTATTTTAGAGTTTATTGTTTTTGTGATATAGGTGTTAAGGTTTGTGATATAGGAGTTATGGTTTTAGAGTTATGATATAGGAGTTTATGATTTTAGAGTTATGGTTAAGGTTTGTGATATACTAGTTTATGGTTAAGGTTTGTGATATAGGAGTTTATGGTTTTAGAGTTATGGTTAAGCTTTGTGATATAGAAGTTTATGGTTTTAGAGTTATGGTTAAGGTTTTTGATATATGAGTTATGGTTAAGGTTTGTGATATAGGAGTTTATGGTTTGTAATATAGTAGTTTATGGTTTTGGAGTTTTTGATATAAAAGTTTTCTATGTGCATTGTTTTGGTTAAAAAAGAATTTTGTTGGATGTTGTTATGGATTAGTGATTTCATGTATGTTTTGGATATAAAAGTGTTTTTTTTGCATGTTTGTAAATTTGTATAGTGATTTCATGTGTGGTTTCAATATAGAAGTTAATATATTTTCAATATTTCAGGTAATTAGTTATTAAATATTGTTGGTTAGCCATCGGGCTATTAATTTTTTTTTTTATTAAATTATGCTAAAAACGATGACGGGCATTGCCTGTCATAATAAAAAATTATGAACTAAAATAATGACGGACATATAATGACGGACAATGGGTTTTTTTTAAAAAAAAAATTCCAAATATAAATGACGCGTAATGCCCGTCATTAAAAGTGACTGAGTTTTAATGACGGGCAATGAGTTTTAATGACGGGAATGACCGTCATTAAAAATATATGCCCGTCATTAAAACACTCTTTTTATGACGGGCAATCCCCGTCATTAAAAACTGGGTTCCAACCCACTTTTAATGACGGGTTACACTTTTAATGACGGGCAATGTCCGTCATTAAAAGTCGCCTGTCATTGTAACATACAATGACACTCGCATAGATGACGGGCGCGCGCCCGTCATCAAAACCCTTTAATGACGGGCAATGCCTGTCATTAAAACCCTTTTTTCTACTAGTGAAAGGTACAAATCAACCTATTAGTTTATTTCCACAACTAAGCATGACATTAATAAATTCTCTTTAAGGCTTCTAAAATTAACCTACTCATTCTCATTTAATAGATTAATTCTAGTTATGCATCTACGTTCTTAGTTAAACTTACTTTC
This sequence comes from Trichosanthes cucumerina, assembly GCA_036507285.1. NCBI lineage: Eukaryota > Viridiplantae > Streptophyta > Magnoliopsida > Cucurbitales > Cucurbitaceae > Trichosanthes > Trichosanthes cucumerina. Next base: position 22,015,896 of record CM071844.1, read on the forward strand.
TCAAGCTAAATTTAACTTAACAAGCAAAACTATGACCAAAAGCTTCAAAGATTAAAATAAGATACACAAAAGATATTACAAGAATCATAAATTTATAAATTGACATAGTCTCAAAACAAAAGCAATAAAACAAGGGTCTATCATACATAAAAACATTCTAATATATCTCTCAAAATCCTAGATTAAAGAGAAACAAATAAAGGGAAATAAAAGAAAAACTGGATGATGCGTGCTAAAACCCGTTTCCTACGTGATTCCCACGAGCCTGAGCCACGAGCCTCCTCCTTAGCTCTCCATGATGAGATGCTAAAACTGTATTAAAATTTTATTTCTCAACTTAAAATGTCAAATGTCAAATGCGTGCTAAAACTGTATTAAAATTTTATTTCTCAACGAAAGCTCAAATGACATTTTATATAAAGGTTTAAAATTTCATATCCTCAATTGTAGTGTTATCGCCTGTACAATCCTTTGAATGGAAGGTCATTATTAGTCGTGGTGTTGTTTTTGATGAGAAAGCCTCTTGGGATTGAAATATACAGGACGAAGAGTATGATTTTTTTCCATACTTTCAAGAAGACGATGAAAATGAGCCAACTGGAGGTGAAACGAGTGAAGTTTTGACCATTCCAGTGCCACCACATTCGCCAAATCCATCATCATCTGAAAGTTCATCCAGCGATTCAGACAACGAAATTGGCCCAAGAGGAACTCGAAGCCTACGAGAACTTAATGAGGTAAATGAAAATCAAGATGACATAATTCTCTATTGTCTTTTTGGTGATTGTGAGCTCATTAGTTTCCAATAAGCCATTGCAAACAAAAAATGGAAGGAAGCAATGGATGAAGAAATTCGAGTGATAGAGAAAAATGACACATGGGAGTTGACCAAACTTCTAAAAGGGCATAAACTGATCGGAGTGAAGTGGGTATACAAGACAAAGAGAAAAACCAATGGTGATATTGAGAGGCACAAGGCGAGATTAGTGGTGAAAGGGTATAGTCAACGTCATGACATCGACTATGATGAGGTATTTGCCCCTGTTGTTCGCCTTGAAACTATTCGTTTGATTATTGGTTTGGCAGCTCATAATCATTGGAAGATACATCAAATGGATGTCAAATCGGCATTCTTGAATGGAATTCTTGAGGAGGAGATCTATGTGGAACAACCATTAGGTTATGAAGTCAAGGGTGAAGAAGACAAAGTGCCTCGATTGAAGAAGGCTCTTTATGGTTTGAAGCAAGCGCCAAGAGCATGGAATTCAAAGATTGACAAGTACTTTCAAGATAGGAAGTACATGAAGTGTCCTTATGAGTATGCCCTCTACATCAAAATGCAAGGTGAAAACATACTAATCATTTGTTTATATGTTGATGATTTAGTATTTACTGGAAATAATCCTAGCATGTTTGATGAGTTCAAAAGAGAGATGGAAAAAGAGTTTGAAATGATGGGCATCGGTCTCATGAGTTACTATCTTGGAATTGAGATCAAACAAGGTGAAGATGGGATCTTTATATCCCAAGAGGGTTATGCTAAAGAAGTGCTAAAAAAGTTCAACATGGATGATGCTAATCCGGTTAGAACACCAATGGAATGTGGAATCAAAATCACCAAGCAAGGTGGAGGAGTGAAAGTAGTTTCTACATATTTCAAAAGCCTGGTTGGAAGTTTGAGATACTTGACATGCACAAAGACCGAATATTCTTTGTTCGGTTGGAATTATTAGTAGATTTGTGGAAGAGCCAACAACAACACATTGCAAAATCACAAAAAGGATACTTCGCTACATCAAAGGGACAATTGGGTATGGTCTATCTTATGTCTCTTCTAGCAATTTTGATATAGTTGGTTATTGTGATAGTGATTGGAGTAGTGACTTGGATGATCGAAAGAGCACTACGGGGTTTGTGTTTTTTATCGATGAAACGGTGTTCGCATGGATGTCAAAGAAGCAACCCATTGTCACATTATCAACATATGTGAGGCGGAGTACGTGGCAACAACTTCATGTGTATGTCATGCAATTTGGTTAAGAAACTTAGTGAAGGAGTTGAAGTTCCAAATGGAAGGTCCAATGGAGATTTTTGTTGACAACAAATCGGCCATTGCCTTAGCCAAAAATTCGATATTTCATGGGAAGAGTAAGCACATTGATATTCATTTTCATTATATTTGAGATTGCATTACGAAGAAAGAAGTAGAACTCAAATATATCATGTCACAAGACCAAGCGGCAGACATTTTCACAAAACCCCTCAAGTTGGAGACTTTTATCATAATGAGGAGTTTACTTGGTGTAACAAATAAAGTTTAGGGGGGAGGGTGTTGAGAAATAAAATTTTAAATGTTTATTTGTGGCATTTAGTGTGAAATTTTATTATTTGCAACACATTTGAGTTACTTGAGTTATTAGAATTATGAGTTATGTGAGTTTTATATGAGTTAAGAGAGTTAAGAGCATTGATGTCATTTATAGTTTTTTTGTCAATGGAAGCCTATATAAAGGCATGCCGATTTGATTGAAAAATATCTCGTTTCTTATCTTGTCCTCCACATTTGTTTCTAACAAGATGTTCTTTTAGGCCTCCAAACAGTGCATCTATCGAATTTGGGATTTTGGTCTCTCAAAATCAGCTCTCTCCATCTCAAAACACAAAGTTTTTTTTTTTAAATAATGTCGAGACAACGATGCAACACTAGGGCCAACATTGCAACGTCGTCCTTGTGAATTTTTAAAAAAGGAAAAATCTTTTTGGCTAGTGTTGCATCGCTATGGCCTTATGGTTCTCAATGTTGTAAGGTTGTTAATGTAGTGTTGGAACACTACTTGTGGCATTGCAATGCTATGCTCTCAAATTCAAATGCTTTATTCCTCCTCTTTAGCACTTGGATCCTCAATTATAGCTTTCATATGCTCCAAATTCATTCAAATACTCTATAATTCTCCACGTTTACTCTAATGGCTCGATTTCTAAAAATTTTACATAAAAATAAATGAAAGCACACAAATTCATAGCAAAACTAACTTAAAACTAATCAAGATATTAACATTATTTGGCCCACTATCACTCCCTGGCAGAATGACTCCAACCAATCCTTTGTACTAGAAAGAAAAAGGAAATGATCTCAAACTAATAACATTAAAAGATGCACCATTCATTTTTACCGTCTACAGATTTCTAGGAATGAGCGTAGGTGCGAATGGGAATCTTCTGTCAGATGCCCTCTAAATGCATTATATCTAGCCATTTGAATTAATTTGGTCTTCAGCTCGAAATTTGTTGCTTGGATAGGTGTGTACACTATCCCAGAATGATCTACCGTAAAAAGCCAGCTGAAAATAATCTTTAATCCCCTTCGAGTCATCTTTGTGTTCGTCCATGCTCTCAGTGTGGGTCCTCATCACCTTATGCAGTTCTCGACAGGTCCTGTTAGTTCTAAATCCAAAGGAAGAAAATCAAATACCTTATCACTTCACGTGCAAAAATGGCCTCCTCCATAAAACAAGAGCACAGACTAAAAATTAAGAAAAAGAAAACAATCAAATTAAACAACAATAAAGAAAAGACCCCTAAATAAAACTTAATTGGTTTCTTCTCAATATCTATCAACTAATGCCTATTCTTCGACGGCGGCGGCAAACACTTGTTTAATGTTATCCAAGCGCGCACGTGATCATGCACTACAGGAAAAAAGATCTACCATAGCCTCAAAAGTTGTAATAGGCCTTTTATAACATTTTTTGCAGAGTCATGACACCAAGCTATAAACAGTTGAGACTTTTAATAGCGTTTTATAAAAGCTCTAAAAAGACTGGCTTTTTATAGCATTTTATAAAAGTTATAAAAACGTTAGGATAAAAAGTCATCCTTTGTAAAATATATGATAGCATTTTATATAAGTTATAAAAAACTTTTCATAGCAAAAATAAAAAGGTATTGTTTGTAAATGATAACATTTATTTAAAACTATAAATATTTATCCGTAGTTTTAAAAAAATCTATAAGAAATCTTTCAATGGTATTTGTTTTTCTATTTGGATGAATATTGTTATCAAATTTTGTTATAACTTTTCTAATATATGTTCATAGTGTTAATTATTCAGGTGTAATATCTTGCTAAAAATAGATACAAACAACTTGTGTTTTTATTTAACTAATCATTCATACAAAATTTACATTGCCTAAAAAATATATGGGTAATGAATACCTTCAATTCGGAGATAATACAAAATGTAAACTTTATCATTGTATATCATTCATTAATTACAAAATATGTTACTATAAAAATCAAATAACTCTAGGTAGTTGTGTTGCGGCCAAGACACTCCATTGTTGAGAGATAATTCATTCACCAACTGTTAGACTATATTATATAATTAAATTTACCCCTAATTGTCAGCTTAAGCTTTTAATTTGATTGGTGATTTAAGATGGTATCAGAGCGGTTGGTCCAGGAGGTCCTGTGTTCAAATACCTTAAGCTTTTAGTTTGATTGGTGATTTAAGACCAACCTACAAAAAGTTATCAAAAAAACAATAAGATATATGAAGGCTCACAAGAACTTAGCTCAAAATAGTTAAGTAACCACCCAATATAACATTAAGACCATAAGCCTATATCCTACTAATCCACTAGAAAGTTTTTCAAGCTTATATCAAGATTAACTGATAAATACATTTGATTTAATGCATGTTTTAGAGTGATTTTGAAATTCATAAAATCACTTATATAGCATTCAAAACAACTCTAAAACATAATTTAAGGTCATAAGGCAATGCACTTGTTTTCCATTCAGTGTAATATTAGAGACAATAAAATCACAACCCATTGAAATTTAGAAACGACTCACCTCTTACAACTAGAGTTTCGTGAGTATATTGAGTCTTAACCCCAACAATCACCTAAGGAAAATTATGTAGGTGTGAATACTCTATGTTTCAACACCATAGGTTAAAATTGAGTAGAATATCCTTTGTCATAGCAAAAATAATATTCAAGTGTAAGTGTGTAACTTCCTTAGTCAGACTATTCCTTAAACTAGCTTTGAGAACCTAGAACCCCAACCAAGGTTGCAACCAAGATTTTCAAGATTAGAAATAAACTTACAACACTTGAGGGAAGTTTTAAAAGGGTCTAACGAATCATTACGACCTAAACCTCACCTAAAATGGTTTCAATCTAAACATATCAAAGCTAGTTTATTTTGTATGTGAAGTAATACGGTGATTAATCTTCAGCCTTTGGATTTAGAAATTTACAGGACTTGTTAACCACTTCTTAAAGAGAAGATGACCTAAACCACTAAAAACATGGCCAAAACAAAGAGAGGAGCCAAAGGCACTATAGGATAGTGTACACACCTATCTATCCAAGAGATAATTTTGAGCTAAAGACCGAATTAATTCAGATGTCTCGAGACAACATGATTAGAGAACACCCAATAGAAGGTCTCTGTAGCCACCTATTTTTGCCCGACTCATTTTTAATTAAATTGTTAGATCATAAATATCTATGTTTTTTTTTTTGCTCACTTTGATTTTTATTTGTTATTTTCTAATTTCACTTTTCTTTTTAAAAAAATGGAGAAATCATATTTTTTTTTGGAGAAAAGACAAGTCTTTGATTAAGTGGGTAAGTTTAGTTTTTATTTTGGTTGACCAAAATGTTGTTGGTCTTTTTAAGTGTAAGTTCTCTTTTGGCATTGGATTTTCAAATTTCAACAATTGTGGTTTTGGTTTTATACACAAAAGAGTAATGGTTTTGGTTTTTATATACATCGCTTTCTCTTCTTCAAAAGGAACACTCACAAAAAAAAAACACTACTTCTTCTACACTCCCACACATCATTCTCATCCATTCTCAACTCTACAAAACTCCATAGCCAAATACCTTCACACTCCCACACATCATACTCTATTAAGATGGAGAGTTTTTTTGTAAAAAAAAATACTCCAAAATCCCATAACACAAAAATAACCCTAGCTTAGTTGGAGGTTGCATTTGGTAGGATTTTGTTCCAAGGATCCACACCTCAAATAACAAGCTAGTTGATTTGTTCTTGACACCAACTTCTTGATCTTCATCTTTATTTCGAAATGTCCCCGAAAAACAATAGTTGAGTAAGGGTTTTATGAGCTTTTCTTTCATTTTTGTTGTTCATTACATTTCTTCTTTACTTTTATTATAATGTGAATCCTTATCTGTTTTATTGTTATGTTTTGCTACTAATTTTATCTTTAACTTCATCTCTAAATATCCCTGAAAAACAATAGTTGAGTAAGAGTTTTATGAGTTTTGTTTTCATTTTTGTTGTTTATTACATCTCTTTTCACTTTTATTATAATGTGAATCTTTGCCTTTTTTTTTGTTTGCATTAATGTCCAAGATCCTTTGTTATGTTGATCTTACTAACTTTATTTTATGGTTTACTTCCCCTACTTATCTATCATTTTCTTTTTTCCATATTTTTTCTTCTTGGCTCTAGAGTTCATTGCACTAAAAGAGAGAGAGAAAAAGAACAAGAGAAAAAAGAAGCAAAGTGTTGTAAAATTTAAAAAAATGGTTATGTTTAGATTAGTTGAGTATGGGTGAATAGAGTTTTGTTTCTAAAAAAACAAAAGTGTTGTTGCCTTAGGGCTTAGAGAGCTTTTGTTTTTCATTTGAGAAAAAAACCAACAAGTTGAGAAAAACAAAAAAGTTGAAAAAAGTGATCATAGGAATAATGTGAGGGAGTGAAAAAAAATAGAAATTGAAAAATAAAAAAAATGAAAAAAGTAAATGGCTAATAAAATTTTTGTTTAAAAAGTTTAGTTTTTATTTTTTTTTTGTACATCTACCCATGTGCTCTTTTCAAAATTTGTGTATGGCCAAATCATGGATATTTGTCACTAATACTTTTTTTTTCATTTATTTCCTCTTTCTTTCTTTTCTTTCTTTTATTATTGTTATTGTTATTTTTATTTTTTCTCTTTCTCCAAAATTTGATTTTTGCATCTATTTACATACTTTATTTGCAAGTCATATATCTTATCTATTTATTTATCATTTTGTTTTTAGTATTTTTATCATGTTGTTAATTTCATGTGATTGATTTTTTTTAAAACTTATATTTCTTGTCATAAAAAAATATGCCGACGACGGAATCTAGAAATATTTGGGAGTCCGATTTTCTAGTTTTCTTGAGGTGAGAAATTGATTATTTGGAAGTCCAATATCAACTCCAATACGTTGTTTTTTTTAGAAAATTTAATCATATTTGTATATTATGTTTGTTCACTTACTTGCTATGAATAAATTATCATGCATGCTCAACTTATCTTATCATTGCATTTATTTGTTTTGCTTAAGTTTGATTTTCTTGATTTTTCTTAGTGATTTCGATTTTTTTTTTTACAAACTCTATTCTCATTTTTTGTAATATCATTTCTCAATTTCTTTAAAATTGCTCTTTTTGTTTTACAAAGGTATGTTTTAAAAGCCAGAGTATTTTACTTTCTAAGTTTTAAAACCTTTTCTTAAAATGTGATTTTTCTTTTAAGGTCGTTTTTTCCTAAAAATTCCTACGACGGAATCTAGAAATATTTGGGAGTCCGATTTTCTAGAATTCTTGAGGTGAGGGATCATTCTCTTTGGGAGTCCAAGATTTTGGTCTCAAGGAAAAATGAATTTAATTAAAACTTTTTTTAAAAAAAAACTTATTTTATAAGAGGTTATCCTATGATAGATTTGAGAAATCGTAAAATTTTCTCATATTCTTGAGGTGATATTATTTCTAAAATCTTGGGAATAATTTCAATATAGCCAAATTGATGGATTTTAATCCACTTATTTTATGGGATCATGACTCCAAATATTGGAGTAATGAGGGGTAAAATAAGCCATTATTTTTTTAAAGAAAAAAATCTCTCTTACCTAAATAATTTTTTTCCTTAAACTTTTTGTTTTGCAATTCAAGATTAAATTTGGTCACCGTTAAAAACGGGTGTTGTGGGGTGCTAACACCTTCCCTATACACAAATAACTCCCGAACCCAAAATCTGGATTTCACATTCCATTTTTTTCTTTTTTTTTTAAAAAAAGAAAGGTCGTTTTATTCTATTTTGGTGTCCAATCACATCATAAAAAAGATTGGTGTCGACTCCTTTTAAATATCCCCATTTCGAGGAAGTCGGCCGCTCCGCGTCGCAGGTACGTGGCGACAGTCTTCATTGACATATGCTCTCATTTCTAGAAATTTGTGGGGCAGAAAAATGAATAGAGTTTCTTCTGATGTTATTCGTCTTATATTATTCCCATTTTCTTTGGAGGACAAAACAACAAATTGGTTGGAGTCATTTGCACCCGAGAGTATCATGACCAGGGGCGGATTTAAGAAGGGTCTAGAGGGGGCTCGGACCCCCCTCAACTTTTGAACAACTTAGTTTGTATATATAAAATGCTATTTTAGTTTACAAATGTAATCTTGGCCGAGTGGCGAGCCTCTCTTTATTTTTTTATTATATATATTTCACTAAATAAAAATAAAAGCTCTTAATACTTTAATTTCTATTTTAAAAAAGTCTAATCAATCATATTTCTTTTTTTAGTACAATAAACCATATTTCTTCACATCTGGTAAATAATTTAAATATATCTAATTAAAAAATATCATATTTTTTATTTTTTAAAGTAAAATACCCTTTAGGAGGATTCGATATGTTTTTTGAAAAATTTAATAAATCATATTTTTTTTAGTACAATAGATCATATTTCTTCACCTTTTTGTAAATAATTTAAATATATCTAATTAAAAAATAATATATCATACTTTTTACTTTTTAAGTACAATAGGGATTGGAAGGATTCGAGTTGAGTTATGCTCTATTTTTCTCATACCTTTTGTTGTAATCTATTCTTAAAAATATTTATTGTTAAAGATTTTGTTTCTTGGTATCAAGTATAAATAAAACCTTAATGCAAATATTTTTTAATTTTTATAAAATTATTTTTAAAAATTAATTGCATAAAAGAAATTATGATTTTATGAATTCTTATTAAACAAATTTTTTTTTTATTATTTGTAATTTTTTCTCATATACAGTATACTTACGTAAACAAATTTAATCATTTTTCTTATATCAAAATATATAAACTATTATATTAAAATTTCATTTTCATCCACATAGTTTGTGGTTTGTTTTATTTTAGTGTCTATATTTTCAAAGTTCAATTTCTTAATTTTAGTAAACCATAAAAATAGAATAAGACTATATACAATCAATATTAATTCGTTCAAAATAATTTTGATATGAAATTCCTCCTAACTTGAACTTCTGGATCCGCCACTGATCATGACGTGGAATGAATTTGTGCAAGCATTCCCGACAAAAATTTTCCCACTTACGAAGACTATAAAATTGAGGACAAAGATCGGGACCCTTAGACAGCTTGATGGAGGACAACTCTACGAAAGTTGGGAGTAGTATACAGAGATGCTATGGAAATGCTTGCAACACAACTATCCAAATTGGCTTAAGGTACAACTATTCTATAATGGTTTGGCTAGCACTACTAAGACCATTCGCTTCAGGAGGTAATTTCATGACAAAGACTGTGGACGACGTGAAAGCCCTATTGGAGGAGATTGCAGCTATGAGTTATCAATGGCCTCCTGACCGTTAAACACCACAGATTTCTGCAGGAATCTACGAGATTGACAAGGTTAGTGTGCTACAAGCCCAAATTGTTGCATTAATAATGTTGTGCACAAATTGTCGTTGCAGGGGCATCTCCATCAATTGCTTCATTGGTTGCTGCAAATGCCTTAGTTCAGGAGGAACCAACGTGGAACATGTGCAATACGTACAGGATAGAAGTTATAGATTCCAAGGGAATCAAAATGCAATACCCGCCCACTACCACCCATGTTTGCGAAACCATGAAAAATTTTCTTATTCTAATATTAACAACGTTTTGCAACTTCCTCCAGGATTTGCTTCATCATCCCAACAAGAGGAGATCAGATATGGATATAACATTTGGCAGCTATTCTAAAAAAGTTAAACACTCTCGATGATGAAGTAGAAGAAACGAAGGCAAAGATGGACTCTAGGAACAAACAAGTAAATGATAGCATGAATAGTTTTACTAACGTTGTTAACTCTTTGACAAATGCAGTGTGCAGTCATGCTACGAACATGAAGAACCTGGAGGTCCAATCAGGACTAAAGCTGATAAAGAGCTTGTCAAAGGTTTGTAATTTTTTGTTCTAATTAATGTAATAAACTGTTATTACTTCAATAAAGTGTTATTGTTCCTTATTTCAATTGTTTTAACCCCACATCTAATAAACTAAACATCTAACGTTGTTAAATGTATTTTTAACTGAATGTAGTGTACATATAAAGGATCGCGGTTCAAGATACAACCTAAAGGGTTTATAGTTAGGGGATAAGATTTGGGTACCTTACCCTGGTAAAACTATGGATGTGGCCCACTTTGTATATGATACAAACACTTTGATCCTAACGTATTCGTGTAGATGACATGTGAGTGGAGATATCCTATATAATGAGATTACATAAGACCGGACCACAGAATAGTAACCACTAGATGTAACTCTGTTTACTAGTTAGGTTTCTTTTCCACTAGGATGACCTAGGCAACTTGATCTCAATCCTAAGCAGGTTACGAACTTCTATTTGCGAGCGATTGTCCTTTGACTAGTATGGGTGAGAGTGGCCAGATTCGCCTACTCAATATGGCTACCTTCTTGGGGACAAGACCGAGTGAGCAGTTGGGGACTTAGCCTAGCAAGATGGAATTCACTCCTTCCCGCCTACTAGGGTAAGTAGAGGAATGTTCCCTTAAGTGGTGTCTCCAGGACTTGAACAAATGGCCCGACCCTCTCATTGGCCAGAGAGGGACTTTGTTTGTTTGTAGGATCACAAACAAATGGTTCATTAGAGGAGCACCGATACTTAAGGTACAAGATGTAACCCAGGGGTAAAACGGTAATTTGACCCATCTGGTGTTATGAACATTCGTGAAGGATTGAGTTGTTGTTATTGGTCAATATCCATGGACACAAAAATATATCTGCAGTGAGAAGAGTGCAGCTGCGGGACTTTAGTGGAGTGTTGTCGTAGTTAACGAATGTTGATTAGGAGGTTAATGAGATTAACTGAGTAATCTCGTATCGTTGGCGCTTCTGATCTATAGGTCCATTAAGTCCACCTTCTAGTTCGTATAGGGTTCTTAGATCGTTTGAATTTGAAATATTCAAACTCATTAGGGAATAAATTTAATGTATATAGATACAATATAATATATTGTTTTGGAACTATATGTTATAAATTTAATGTGAATATGATTCATATTAAATCATATGAGAGAATTAAATATTTGAAAGAGTTCAAATGTTAAATTTAAATGTGAATGTGATTCATATTTGAAAACTATAGGTTATAATTTAATGTGCATAAGATGTACATTAAAGCTATAGGTTAGAGGGATAAATGTGATTAAATATGATTTAATCTTAATTAAATATAAGATATTTAATTTGATTAATTAAATATGACTTAATTAATATAATTAATTAGTGTATTGTGTAAGGCCCGTGATGTAAGGTGCGTGATTTTAAAAGTTTGATTTGTTGTGATTAAAAAAAAAAAAGAGAAAAAAAATATATAGCATGGTTGACCAAGTCTTTGGGGTTGGTTATGATTCTAAATGGTTAGAGGGACATTTTGGTAATTAGGGGCTATTAGGGTTTTTGGGAGGAGCCTATATTTTGTCCTTTGTGCACGTCTTTCGAGGAAATGATTTTGACAACTCCTTCTCATCTTCCTCTTTTCGATAGCCGCCTGCCCTAGTCGCCGCTGGAGGAGTTCTTGCAGCACCGACCGCCGTCCGCCGTTTAGCCGCACGAGCTGCCGCCTGGAGTCCTTGCGAGCCACTGTTTCACGTCGACGACTGGCACTCAGCCGCTGCCTCGCCGGTCGCAACCCGTAGACCTGCAACCTCGCGCCACCGCACGCCCGCATTCGCACGTGGAGGTCGCTCGCGCCGCCGCTCGTCTTGCCGCCGGACGACGGTTTGCGTTGCGACCCACCGCGCCGCGTCGAGTCGTTCGCTGAACCTCCGCCCGGCCGCATGATGAGCCGCTTCGCTCACGATCCCGGCGCGTCGCCACCGTGACCCCTCTGCTGTCGTCGGCCGCCGCCTCGCATGTCTGTCGCCGAAGTTATCTTGGCTTTCGTCGGATTCGCGGTGAGTGAGTTTGGTATCGTTTTGAGTGGCTAGAATTTTGAGACTGGTTTGAGACTGAGTTCGGTTAACCCATGTTTGTGTTAGATGTTCGTTGAGGTTTTGGGAATTTGCAGCGGAATCTAAGCGAGATAGTCTTTTGAGTCAAGACACATAGGAGGAGTTAAAGACTTGATTGTTAACTGAGGTTAAGGTAAGGGGACCCATACGAGATTTCAAATCTAGACTGGAAACTTCTGAAATGCTCATATGGTTTGAAATTTTGGATTTAAAGGCCATTAATTTTATCTCCTATATATTGTGAATGTTATGATTTGGTTGGACTGCCAACCATTCCAAAGCCATGATTGATAGATTATTGTCGTCCCTAAGGTTATGCATGTTGACTTAATGTGTGTTAATGCCATGAGATTATTTGTGTTTGAAATGTAATGATTCATGCAATTGGAGCTCTTAGTATTGTTTTACTGAAATATTTGCGAAGGCTGTGGTGAAATTTCCTGATGATGTTATTATATATTTTATGATTCTTGGAGTCGACCCATTTAGAGGCCATGTTCTGGGATAAATTAGCTATCCATCAGAGGCCGAATAGGAAATTTAGTTTTAAATGAAAATGTTTGCGAAAGGAAATTTATCTTTAAACGAAAATATTTACGAAGGCTTGACAACTAAACTCCCAATAATGAATGAATGTATGATTAATGATATGTGAGTCTAAATGACTTAGGGTCGACCCAGAATGGAGGCCATGGAACAGGAAGTCAATTTCCCACAAATAGCCGAAGAGAAAAGTCATGATTATTTTTATGTGTTTTTGGGCCCCATGTTTCTTGAAACCCCGACTGTGGGGTCCCTTACTGAGTGTTATGAATGTAATACTCACCCCTTTCTTTTAAAAAAAAAATGTTTTCAGGTAAGGGCAAGGGCAAGCTGGTTGAATGACAGGGAGCTACATAAGCCATGGAATAGGAGGAGCAAGTTCCGCAAAGTTTTATGTCTCAAGTTTTCGGTCATTTGTTCTTTTTTATTAAAACATTCTTTCTTATGTTTCATTCTTTAAAATAGGTTAGGTAGGCCAGACCGAGTTTGATTTTCGTGTTAAAATAACGTTGTTTTCATTTTTCCTTATTTAATTGGGATCCCAAATAAAATAACTACATTGTTTTTATTCATTTCCACAAGCTTTTATTTTAAATCATTTAGAGGCCTCAGACCATGCATGTTAAGTGAAAACTCTAGGATCAGGTCTTATCGACTTAGGGTTTTACAGTTAGTATCAGAGCCCAGGTCATGGGTTCTGCAGACTTATAACGAAATCCCATGGCTAGTAGCGATTCTCAGTCATTGCCAGGTTTGCTCCAAGATCCTAATAATTTTATCATTGTTATGTATACCTTGTGAAAGCTAGAATGTTGTATATAAACATGTGCGTGTATGAGTTATGCTAGGGGAGTACTTATGTACTCTTGTCAAACTGTGAATGATGAAACCTGAGTCTTTAATACTATGATGTAGTACAATGCCACCTAGAGGAAGAGGACGAGGTAGAGGACGAGGCAGGGGGCGAAGGGCTGGAGTAGCGGGCCCGTCCCCAGAATTTCCTGTGGGACAGGAGGAAATCCCCCCACCTGCACCGGATCCACCACAAGCCCCACAGAATAACCAGGGGGACATTCCTCCAGTCGCGCCGGCTATGGGGCAAGCTAACCCTGCGATGCCTACTATGTTGGAGACCATGCAAGCAATGATACAAGCTGCTGTGGCGTCTCAGTTAGCTCAGATAGGCCAAGGACAAGTAAATGCGACAGTGGAGGCCCGGTACCTGAAGGATTTCAGGAAATACGACCTCCGACCTTTTGATGGGTCGTCTGGAGATCCCACAGTGGCAGAACTGTGGCTGTCGTCGATAGAAAATATCTTTCGACTCATGAACTTCCCTGAGGAGTACAGGGTGTCTTGCGCCGCCTTCATGCTGAGAGACGACGCCTTCATGTGGTGGGAGTCAGCCCAGAGAACTGTGGGCACTGAAGGAGGTCTGGTAACGTGGGCCCAGTTTATGAGGCCTTCTGGCGAAAATTTTACCCTGTGGCAGCCCGCTGCAGGAAGCAGGAGGAATTCTTCCAGCTTCGCCAGAACAAACGGTCCGTGGAAAGCTACGAGCGGGAATTTTCGCGATTGTCGCGTTTCGCTCCCGAACTAATAAGTACAGAAGCCATGAAGATTGAACGTTTTGTTATGGGCTTGGATGCTAATATCAAGGGCACAGTGCAAGCCTTGGAGCTTTCTGATTATGCTGCAGCAGTTAGAGTCGCCGAGTTTATAGACGGCCAACAACAAGGAGACCAACAGATGATCAATGACTCAAATCAACCCTCCTCAAGTCAGAAGAGGAAATGGAATCAGACTAGTTCGAGCTCACACCGCCCCCAGCAAAACTCCCAGGGAACAGGTAGATTCCGTCCCGCCACGGGACAGAGACATCAGTCAGGTAGACAAGGAGGCAATAGTGGAGATAAGCCTCGTTGCAACAACTGCGGGAGGTCTCACTGGGGCAAGTGTTTGACCCGATCGGGAGCTTGTTTCAGATGTGGTCAGGAGAGGCACTTTTCTGGAAATTGCCCAAACAGGGCAAATGACAGTCACCCCAGTGCTCTAGTGGAGTGGGGCCATCGAAACCAGGGATTCAACCCGGAAGGGCCTATGCGAGCACAAGCCGAGATGCCAGCAACTCTGACTCTGTAGTTACAGGTACACTCCCGATACTTCGGCATCTCGCTTTTGTATTGTTTGATTCAGGGTCTACACATTCTTTTATTTCTGCATCTTTTTTGAGCCAAGCTAAGCTTGAGTTAGAACCTTTGGCTGTCATTTTGTCTGTTGTCACCCCTGCGAGGGTGAGTTTGTATGCTACTGAAAAAGTTAAAGCATGTAAGTTATCGGTCTCGGGCCGCGAGCTGGAAGTAAATTTGATAGTCCTGGATATGACCGAATTCGATGTTATATTAGCCATGGATTGGCTAGCACGAAACCATGCTAGTATAAATTGTTATTATAAGGAAGTGGTGTTTACACCACCCTGTCAGAAGAGCTACCGGTTCAAGGGAGCAGGAGTGGGGTCACACCCCAGGGTGGTGTCTGCGCTCAAGGCAGGGAAATTGATCCATCAGGGAGCGTGGGGCGTGATGGCGAGTGTGGTTGACTTGGGGCACACTAAGGATATACTGTCCTCGGTGCCTGTAGTCAACGAGTTTCCAGACGTGTTTCGTGAGGATCTTTCGGGACTACCGCCAGTGAGGGAAATGGATTTCAAAATTGAGCTCGAGTCAGGGACAACACCTATTTCTAAGGCTCCATACAGGATGGCGCCGACCGAATTAAAGGAATTTAAGTTGCAGTTGCAGGACTTGCTAGACAAAGGGTATATACGCCCTAGCGTTTCCCCATGGGGGGCGCCTGTGTTGTTCGTTAAGAAAAAGGACGGATCTATGCGTCATGCATGCACTACGAGGAGCCGAATATAAAGTCACGATTAAGAATCGGTATCCCCTCCCGGAATATAGACGACCTCTTTGACCAATTGCGAGAGCTTCGCTTTCTCAAAAATTGATCCGAGGCTCGGGCTACCATCACCGAGGATCAGGGAGGAAGATATTCCCAAGTCTGCCTTTAGGTCGCGTTACGGACATTACGAGTTCACTGTGATGTCGTTTGGATTGACCAATGCGCCTGCAGTCTTTATGGATTTGATGAACCGAGTATTCAAGGAATTTCTGGACACGTCTGTTATAGTATTCATAGACGATATCCTGGTTTATTCAAAGTCTGAAGAGGAACACAGAAAACACCTCCGAAGGGTTTTAGAGACCTTGCGAGAACACAAGCTATTTGCCAAGTTCTCGAAGTGCGAATTTTGGCTCCGTCAGGTGTCATTTTTGGGGCTCGTGGTATCCAAGGCAGGGATCTCTGTGGATCCTGCCAAGGTTGATCTGATTATGCAAAGTGGTCTCGGCCGTCCCACGATTCTGATAATGCGTAGTTTCCTTGGACTTGCAGGTTATTATAGACGCTTTGTGCAAGATTTTTCCGCAATAGCAATGCCCTTGACACAGTTGACCAGGAAAGGTACTGCATTTGTTTGGGATGATGCCTGTGAAGAAAGCTTCCAGAAGCTCAAGCAGAGCTTAGTTACAGCACCAGTCCTTACAGTGCCGATGGTACGAAGGATTACGTGATCTACAGTGATGCCTCAGGGAAAGGTCTGGGTTGTGTCCTAATGCAGCATGGGAAGGTTATAGCTTACGCGTCTCGCCAGTTGAAAACTCATGAGAGGAACTATCCAACTCACGATTTGGAGTTGGCAGCCGTAATGTTCGCGTTTAAAATATGGAGGCATTACCTATATGGCGAAAGGATCCAGATTTTTACCGACCACAAGAGTCTAAAGTACTTATTTACTCAGAAGGAACTGAATATGAGGCAACGCAAGTGGTTAGAACTGGTGAAAGACTACGACGTGGAGATCCTGTACCATCCAGGTAAAGCTAATGTAGTTGCAGATGCCCTGAGTAGGAAGCCTGTCCATTCTTCCTCTCAAGTCACTGATCAGGCGAAGTTGCAGTCAGAGTTTGAGCATGCAGAAATTGCAGTCTTGTTGGGCGAAGCAACTGCACATTTGGCACGGTTGACAGTTCAGCCAACCTTGAGACAACGTATCATAACTTCTCAACCGACGGATTCTGGGCTTTTGGAGAAGTTTCGTCGGGTGAGCTCAGAGCAGGAACAAGAGTTTTCCCTGTCCTCGGATGGGGGACTGTTATTTCAGGGTCGAATGTGTGTCCCCGACGTTGGGGGGCTCAGAAACGAGATTTTAGCAGAAGGCCACAACTCACCATTTTCTATGCATCCAGGTAGTACTAAGATGTACCGGGATTTGAAGCAACTTTTCTGGTGGCAGAATATGAAGCGGGATGTGGCCGATTATGTCAGTAGATGTTTGGTTTGCCAACAAGTGAAAGTGCCAAGATAGAGGCCAGCGGGTCTGTTGCAACCGTTGGACGTTCCGCAGTGGAAGTGGGACGAAATTTCTATGGACTTCATAGTAGGCCTACCCAGGACCTTGAAAGGGTTTACCGTGGTTTGGGTCGTGGTCGACAGACTAACTAAGTCGGCACACTTCTTACCAGGGAAACCCACTTACTCCACAGATAAATGGGCATAGTTGTACATGGAGGAAATAGTCAGGTTGCATGGAGTTCCTGCTAAAATTGTTTCAGATAGGGACCCTCGTTTCACCTCTAAGTTATGGAGGAGCTTGCAGAAAGCGCTAGGCACTCAACTAAACTTCAGTACTTCGTTCCACCCCCAAACAAACGGTCAGACAGAACGCCTTAACCAGGTGTTGGATGACATGCTTCGAGCCTGCGCCCTTGACTTTCCAGGTAGTTTGGATGCTCACCTGCATTTGATGGAATTCGCTTATAACAACAGCTACCAAGCGACTATAGGTATTGCACCATTTGAGGCATTGTACGGAAGGAGGTGCAGAACTCCCGTTTACTGGGATGAGATTGGAGAACGCCAGTTGCTGGGGCCTGAGTTAGTCCAAGTTACAAATGAGGCAATACAGAAAATTCGAGCGAGAATGCGAACTGCTCAGAGTAGGCAGAAGAGCTACGCTGACTCAAGAAGGAAGGACTTGGAATTGGAGGTGGGGAACCATGTGTTCCTAAAAGTGGCACCAATGAAAGGGGTTGTGAGGTTCGGTCGTAGGGGAAAGCTGAGCCCACGCTTTATAGGACCCTTTGAGATCCTTGAACGAATTGGCCCAGTGGCGTATCGGTTGGCGTTGCCGCCATCCCTATTTCAGTTCATAATGTCTTTCACGTTTCCATGTTGAGGAAGTACGTGTCTGATCCAACGCACGTGGTCGACTTTGAACCCTTGTGTCTGAAAAAGGACTTGAGTTACGAGGAACGACCAGTGCAGGTTCTCGACAGGGACCAAAAGATTCTCCGCAACCGAACTATCGATCTGGTCAAGGTTTTGTGGCAGAACCAGCAAGCAACGGAAGCCACTTGGAAGCGAGAGGAGGAAATGCAAGCCAATCACCCAGAGTTGTTCCAAGATTGGGAACTTTCGAGGACGAAAGTTCCTAAGGAGGGGAGATTGTAAGGCCCGTGATGTAAGGTGCGTGATTTTAAAAGTTTGATTTGTTTCTGATTAAAAAAAAAAAAAGAGAAAAAAAAATATATAGCATGGTTGACCAAGTGTTTGGGGTTGGTTGTGATTCTAAATGGTTAGAGTGGCATTTTGGTAATTAGGAGCTATTAGGGTTTTTGGGAGTTGCCTATATTTTGTCCTTTGTGCACGTCTTTCGAGAAAATGATTTTGACAACTCCTTCTCATCTTCCTCTTTTCGATAGCCGCCTGCCCTAGCCGCCGCCGGAGAAGTTCTTGTAGCACCGACCGCCGTCCGCCGTTTAGCTGCCGCCTGGAGTCCTTGCGAGCCGCTGCTTCACGTCGACGACTGGCGCTCAACCGCTGCCTCGCCGGTCGCAACCCGTAGACCTGCAACCTCGCGCCACCGCACGACCGCATCCACACATGGAGGTCGCTCGTGTCGCCGCCGGACGAAGTTCGTGTTGCAGCCAGCCGCACGTCGAGTCGTTCGCCTGAACCTCCGCCAGCCGCACAGTGAGCCGTTCGCTCGCACATACTAGAATTACAAGCAATACTTAATTATATATTTTCATACAAAGCATCATCTACTTGTTTGATTGCATCAATTATCTCTCTGGGTGATTCAAAATAATCAGCCACATCAAAATTTATCATATCGGAGGGGTCAAACACATCATCTTCTTGAATGACAAGATTTACCTCCACATTCATCCCTTTTCCTTTTTCCTTTAGGGAAGCTTGATAGAGCTCAACAAGGTGTTTTGACGTACGTCAGGTACGTGACCAGTGCCCAGCCATTCCACACCGAAAACATTTATGTTCATCACCTTTCGAACTCCTATCTTATGGAGCATTTCCTTTATAATCATCACTTCATGTGAGTTTCTTAAAATTATAATGTCCACCACGAAAGTAGGTATTTCTTCCTCTACTGCGGTCCCAACCTCGACCACGACCACGACCTCGACCACGATTATGTAAATTCACAACATTCACTTCAGGGAATAGTGTTGCTCCAGTGGGTTAGGATTCATGATTTTTCATTAATAACTCGTTATTTTGTTCAACAATGAGAAGACATGAGATAAGTTTAGAATATTTGTAAAATCCTTCTCTCGATATTGCTGCTGCAGGAGCATATTCGAGACGTAAAAAATGGAAAATGTCTTCTCTAACATATCAACATTAGTAATCTTTTCTCCGCATAATTTTAATTTTGAACTAATTCTGAATAGTGTGAAATTATACTCACTTACTGATTGAAGTCCAACAACCTCAGGTGCATCCAATCATAACGAGATTTTGGAAGCATAACTATTTTTTGAAGATCGTACCTTTCTTTCAAACTTTGCCACAGAATGTAGGGATCTTTTACTGTAAGATACTCCATTTTTAATCACTCGTGAAGATGATGACGAAGGAAGATCAGGGCTTTTTCTTTTTCTTGATTTGATGTATCATTTCCATCTTTAATTGTTTCTCCAAGATTCATAGAATCTAAATGGATCTCAGCGTCAAGGACACATGACAAGTAGTTATTTCCATTAATATCAAGGTTCGCAAATTCTAGCTTTGTAAGGATTGTCATAATAACATTATCAAAATAATATTATATATTCATATTAGAAATTTAACATAAACCAAATGCGTAAAATAAAAAAAAAATGACTTACCTTCAGTGGAAAAACTGGCAGAGCTTCGTGCTGATAACGTGTTGTAAAAATAGGATGGAAACTGAGTATAATTTTATCAATATTTAAATACTAATATAATATATTTGTAATAATAATAATAATAATAATAATAATAAGCAAGTGTTGGAATATAAAAGGAGTATATATAATATAAATAAAAGAAAGTGGAGTTTTATGGCAAATTAAATAAGCAAATGAAATTAGAGAAAAGTGGGAGAGAAGAGTGAAGATTGGAGAAATCTTTCACCAATTGTGTCTTTTATTTATCCACCAAAATCCTCTATTTATAGGCAATTTGGAGAGCATGATGTGGTCCATTTGGACACCAATTTATGGCTTTTGTTGTAGAGAGACACTTTGGTTAGGGATAATTTGTCACATGGCATGGATATCAAAAGGAGATGTGGAATGAGCATTTATATGTATAATATTTACAACAATTAAATATTATACTTCATCAGTTTACTAATCTAATTTGTTAGTGTGAACTTTCAAGAGATATATGCATCTTAATTCAATCATAAACTTCTCTCCTTTATAATTTTAGATTTTTTAGGGTCTTTAGGTATATTTTCTAAGTATATTTATTTGTATCTAATAAAGAATCTTTTATTTACTTTATGTTGTAAAAATAGGATGAAAATCGGGTATAATTTTACCAATATTAAAATACTAATATAATAATATATTTATAATAATAATATAATAAGAATAATATAATAATAATAATAATATTAAAATAAATGTTTGGAAAGTGGGGGCAATATATATAATATAAATAAAGAGATAGTGGAAATTTATGGAAAATTAAATAAAGACTAAAAGAGAAAGTGGGAGAGAATGAAGAGAATTGGAGAGAATTTCACCAATGGATGCATTTTATTTTTCCACCAAAAGCCACTATTTATAGGCAATTTGGCAAGGGATGAGTTGGTACATTTGGACATTAAGCATTGGTAAAAATTTGACACTTGGAGGACACTATGGCTATGGAAATTTTGCCACTTGGCATAGGTAATATATGACATGTGGATGGGCATTTATACTACATATTTTACAATACTCCCCCTTAAATGCTCATTTATATAATATATGCCTCGTTAAAACCTTACTAGGGAAAAACCCAATGGGATAAAAACCCTAGTGAAGGAAAAAGAGTACATATCTTATATAATACATTTACTCCCCCTCATGACGACATCACTTGAGATCTCAAAGTTTTCGCATCCCAATACTGTGAACCAATTTCTCAAATGTTGTAGTTGGTAATGCTTTTGTAAATATGTCCGCCAAGTTATCTTTCGAACAAATTTGTTGTACTGAGATGTCACCATTTTCTTCAAGGTCATGAGTGTAGAAAAGCTTCAGAGAGATATGCTTCGTTCTATCTCCTTTGATATATCCTCCTTTGATTTGAGCTATACATGCTGTGTTGTCTTCATATAATATTGTTGGAGGATGTTTACTTGAAGACCATCCACATGTCTCACGAATGTGTTGTGTCATCGATCTTAGCCATACACATTCTCGACTTGCCTCGTGAATTGCGAGAATTTCAGCATGATTCGAAGAAGTGGCCGTGATGGTCTGTTTCACTGATCGCCATGATATAGCAGTTCCTCCATATGTAAATAGATAACCTGTCTGAGATCTAGCTTTGTGTGGATCAGATAGATAACCAGAATCTGCATAGCCAACTAGATCAAAACTAGATTTGTTAGAATAAAATAAACCCATATCAATCGTCCTCGAAGGTATCGGAGTACATGCTTAACTCCGCTCCAATGTCTTTTGTAGGACATGAACTATATCTAGCTAATAAATTTCTTGAAAATGCAATATCTCGGTCTTGTGTTATTAGCTAGATACATAAGTGCACCAATTGCACTAAGATATGGTACTTCAGACCAAGTAGTTCTTCATTATCATCTCGAGGTCGAAATATATCTTTCTTTACATCCAGTGAACGAACTTCCATTGGAATATTCAATGGATGTGCTTTATCCATATAAAATCTTTTTAAGATTTTCTCTGTATAAGTTGATTGATGAACAAATATCCCATCTCGCTAAATGTTCAATTTGCAAACCAAAGCAAAATTTTGTTTTTCCAAAATCTTTCATCTCGAATTCTTTCTTAAGATATTCTATTGCCTTGGATAACTCTTGAGAGTTCCAATATATTTAAGTCATCAACATATACGATTATAATAGCAAATCTCGATTGAGATTTCTTTATAAAAACACACGGACATATTGGATTATTTTGATATCCTTCTTTCAACAGATATTCACTCAGGCGATTATACCACATTCGTCCTGATTGTTTTAATCCATATAATGATCTCTGTAACTTTATTGAATACAATTCCCGAGAACTTGATTCATATGTTTACGTATTTTAAATCCTTCCGTATTTTTTCATATAAATGTCATTATCCGTAGATCCATATAAATACGCCAGTGACTACATCCATTAGATGCATATCAAGATTTTCATATCTGATCGGGCCAATCAAATATCTTAACGTTATTGCATCCACCACGGAGAGAATATGTCTCCTCATAATCTATACTGGGCCTTTGCGAGAATCCTTGTGCAACAAGTCTCGCTTTATATCTTGTGATTTCATTCTTTTCATTTCTTTTCCTTACAAATACCCATTTGTATCCCACGAGTTTAACACCTTCTCGGTGTTAGGACTCATCGGTCCAAAAACCTCACGTTTTGAAAAGTGAGTTCAACTCGCTTGGATTGCTTCTTTCCACTTCAACCAAACCTTTCTACGTTTACATTCATCGATAGATTTTGGATCAAAATTGTCACTTTCATGAATAATATCGTGGGCAATATTATAAGCAAAAATGTTGTCAACAATAATATCATTTCGGTTCCATCTCTTTCCTGTTGTAACATAGTTTATAGAAATTTCATTATTATCCTCAAGCGTTTGATTTTCATCAATACTCTTTTGAGTAGTTGTATTCTGGATTTCTTCTGGAACATCCATACCTTTCATTGAATCATTTTGATTCTCAACTACTTTTCTTTTTCGAGGATTTTTATCTTTGGAACCCATTGGTCTACCACGCTTTTGGCGTGCTCCTGACTCATTATTGACAACTTGTTCCTGTGGAATATCAATTTTTGATGGAGCATTTGCTGCTGGTATATATGATTTAGTCACCCTTTTAGCATCTGTGAATGCATCTGGTAATTGATTTGCTATATTTTGCAAATGAATTATCTTTTGAACTTCAAGTTCACATTGATCTCTTCGAGGATCTAAATGAGATAATAATGATGCATTCCACGTAATTTCTTTTTCCAACTTCTTAATTTCTCCCCCTAATGTTGGAAAATTTGTTTCATTAAAATGACAATCAGCAAATCGTGCAGTAAATACATCACCCGTCAGGGGTTCAAGATATTTAATAATTGATGGGAATCATAGCCAACATATATTCCTAACCTCCTTTGAGGACCCATCTTAGTACGTTGTGGTGGAGCAATTGGAACATATATCGCACATCCAAAAATTCTCGGATGGGATACATTTGGCTCACGCGCATAAGCTAATTGCATGGGGGAATATTTATTATAGGCTACTGGCCTAATACGTAATAATGATGCAGCGTGTAAAATAGCATGACCCCAGACCGATGTAGGGAGTTTAGCTCTCATAAGCAATGGCCTTGCAATTAATTGCAGACGTTTTATAAATGATTCTGCTAGACCATTTTGTGTATGAACATGAGCTACAGGATGTTCAACATTTATCCCAATTGACATACGATAATTATTAAAAGTTTGGGATGTAAATTCACCAAAGATTATCAAGTCGAATTGTCTTAATTGTATAATCAGGAAATTGTGCTCTTAACTTAATTATTTGAGCAAGTAATCTTGCAAATGCAAGATTTCGACTTGATAATAAGCATACGTGTGACCATCTACTGGATGCGTCAATTAATACCATAAAATATCTAAATGGACCACTTGGTGGGTTAATAGGTCCACAAATATCACCTTGAATTCGCTCTAAAAATGTAGGTGATTCAATGCCCACTTTAGCTGGTGATGGTCTAATAATTAATTTCCCTTGAGAGCAAGCATCACATGACAACTCATTGGATTGAAGAATCTCCTGGTTCTTTAAAGGATGTCTATGTGAATTCTCAATAATTTTCCTCATCATTATCGATCCTGGTTCATTGTTGCATAACTTTTGATTACTCGTATATAAGTATAATATAATCCGGAAGAAAAAGTCAAGCGTTGTTTCCAATATACGTTTTTCATGTGAAACAATAGATGTGATATAGAGATACTCTATATTATTTTTACGATCAGTTTCAACATGATAACCATTATTACGTATATCTTTAAAACTCAATAGATTTCTCTTCGATTTGCTAGAGAACAAAGCATTATTAATTGAAAATTTTATTCCTCTAGGCAAGATAAAACTTGCTTTTCCAAAACCTTCAATCAGTCTGCAGAACTCGATATAGTATTGATTTTTGCTTCCAAAGATTGTCAATTTAGAAAAATATTTTATGTTTATGAGTATCGTGTGCGTGAGTTGCACACGATCGCTAGACATAAATCCTCATTGCTCATTTTCGGTTACTCAACATATTGAAATTGTCCATATTTCTTCATTGATAAGAAAAGGAAAACGATCACAAAAAGTTCTAAATATATATACAAAAACAAGAAACATATTATAAATGATGACTTAATTATATATCTTCATACAAAACATCCTCTACTTGTTTGATTGCATCAATTTTCTCTCGGAGATTCAAAATAATCACCACATCAAGATGCACCATATTGGAGGATCGAATACATCATCTTCTTGAATGACAAGATTCACCTCCACATTCTTCCCTTTTCCTTTTTCCTTCAAGGAAGCTTGATAGAGATCAATAAGGTGTTTTGACGTCACGGCAGTGCGTGACCAAAGCCTCAGTCATTCCAAGCACCAAAACATTTATGTTCATCACCTTTTGAACTCCTATCTTGTGGAGATTTTCCTTTATGATCATCGGTTCGTGTGGGTTTCTTAAAGTTATAATGCCCACCACGAAAATAGGTATTTCTTCCTCTCTACCGCGGTCCCAACCTCGACCACGACGACCACGACCTCGACCACGATTATTAAAATTCACAAAGATAACTTCAGTGGAATGGTGTTGCTCCAGATTAGTCGAGATTCATGATTTTTCATTAATAGCTCGTTATTTTGTTCAAATTACGAGAAGACATGAAATTAGTTCGAATATTTTTAAAGTCTTTCTCTCGATATTGTTTCTGCAGGAGCATATTCGAGACATGAAAAGTGGAGAATGTCTTCTCTAACATATCAACATCAGTAATTTTTTCTCCGCATAATTTTAGTTTTGAACTAATTCTGAAAAGTGCGTAATTATATTCACTAATCGATTTGAAGTCCTGCAACCTCGAACATCCAATCATAACGAGCTTTTGGAAGAATAATCTGCTTTTTTGATGATCATACCTTTCTTTCAAGCCTTGCCATAGAATGTAGGGATCTTTTATTGTAAGATATTCCATTTTCAATCCTCGTGAAGATGATGGCGAAGGAAGATCATAGCTTTGGCTTTTTCTTGATTTGATGCATCATTTCCTTCTTTAATTGTTTCTCCAAGATTCATGGAGTCTAAATGGATCTCAAAGATCAAGGACCCATGACAAATAGTTATTTCCATTAATATCCGGGCGCGAAATTCTAGTTTTGCAAGATTTGCCATAGTAATACTATATACAAAGAAATTGCATTTACATTAGGAAATTAATTAAACATGCAAAATAACATTTAATTATTAAAAAAATGGCTTACCCCGAGGACCTACCTTCAGTGGAAAAATCGATGAGCTTCGTCTTTGATAACGTGTTGTAAAAATAGGATGAAAACCGGGTATAATTTTACCAATATTAAAATACTAATATAATAATATATTTATAATAATAATATAATAAGAATAATATAATAATAATAATAATATTAAAATAAGTATTTGGAAAGTGGGGGCAATATATATAATATAAATAAAGAGATAGTGGAAATTTATGGAAAATTAAATAAAGACTAAAAGAGAAAGTGGGAGAGAATGAAGAGAATTGGAGAGAATTTCACCAATGGATGCATTTTATTTTTCCACCAAAAACCACTATTTATAGGCAATTTGGCAAGGGATGAGTTGGTACATTTGGACACTAAGCATTGGTAAAAATTTGACACTTGTAGGACACTATGGCTATGGAAATTTTGCCACTTGGCATAGGTAATATATGGCATGTGGATGGGCATTTATACTACATATTTTACAATACTTTATTGGTATTCACATAATCATATATTTTTATTTTTACGTAGGTGAATTAAATGATGCCTTCATGCATGCAAAAGGATCAAACATGGAACCTCAACTCCATAACACAATTTTGAATATTTGGTGAATTTTGTATTTTGTAAATTAATATCATTGAAAATTATATTTGGTGAACTTCTTGTATTATTAGATTACTTCTTTATTCTAAGAAACTATTAAATACTTTATTTTCTAATGTTAATAGACTACAAAATTTCAATTATAAAAGAAAGTCAATGTATTTAATGCGCTATGAAATATTTTAAGTACGTGGATCTAGCTTAAAATAAGTGCTTGAATTAAATGTTATCAAAATTGAATCCATTTAAATAATATAATTCATATGTAGAACTAAAGTAACTTATAATACAAAAGTATTCTTAAAAAAAATACTTTTTATATAGTCAAGAGTAAGTGCTATAACAAAATTTACATACTGAAAAATGAATGCTATGAAAAGGTTGCCACAATAATGATAGTGGTGAGGAAAAACCATATATGTTTGTTATAACATAATATATATAACAACGTTGAGAAAATCCTATTATATTTATATATGTTAATGATGACATTAAGAAAGGCTATTATATATTAAATATAGCATTATGAAAAAATTCACATGTTAAAGATAAGCTTTAATAATAAACACTATAAAATGTTGTTATAGCCATGAATATGTATTATACCCTTCTCTATTATTGCATCTGTTATAGCTATAAATAAACGCAATAAAAAAAACAGTATAAAAGGTTTTAGACTTTTAATAACATAGTTAGGGCTTTCGAAAAGGCTATAAAAGATCTTTTATAACATTTTTAATTGTATCCATTTTTTCTTATAGTGGCTTAAATGAAAAGTAGGGATGCTTTAGGAAGGGTAGTGGCATTACCAGACAAAAAAAGCAGAGAAAGGATAGAAAAGTATTTGTAGATTATGTTTCATAAATGGGTCCTTAGCTCAGTGGTAGAGCATTTGACTGCAGATCAAGAGGTCACCAGTTCGAACCTGGTAGGGCCCTTTTCTTTTTATTATTCTTGTACTTTTTTTAAATTTTTTATAAAAATATTGTTATTTTCAAATTATTTATAAAAATATTGTAGTTTTTTTAAAGCTTGCGGATGGTCGCCTCTTTGCCCGCATTCAGATACGACCATCTCTAAAACGGCAGATTCGTTTTTAAAATGGTCGTCTCTTCAAGAGATGACCACAACAGAAACATTTTACCCCCATCTTCTTCTCAAACGACTC
The DNA here is from genome assembly GCA_036507285.1 of Trichosanthes cucumerina. NCBI lineage: Eukaryota > Viridiplantae > Streptophyta > Magnoliopsida > Cucurbitales > Cucurbitaceae > Trichosanthes > Trichosanthes cucumerina. Next base: position 22,043,680 of record CM071844.1, read on the forward strand.
ACTTGTCGGTTTTCATCCCTCCTCAAAACCCATTTTACCCAATTCACCATTTTTATTCATCCTCTTGTTGCCCTACTCATAATCTACTCCACCATCTTTGTCGTTTTGTGGTAGAGGATTGTGGACTATTCAATATCCATATATATTGTCCATTCGTAAGTTTTCTTCATATTTTTGTTACTTTTTCTTTCAATATAACTTGTTTATATTGTAGATTTGAATCATGAGTTCCATATTATTGACTAGATGAATTTTTTTGGTTGGATTTTGAAGTTTTTTTTGGTTGGATGATTTTAGTTTATGATTTTGTTAGTTAAAAATAGAAGAAAATTTAATTTTGAGCATGATTTTGTGTATGATCGGTTAAAAATAGAAAAAAAAATTAGGATTTCGGGTATGGATTTAATTTGTTGTTTATAATATTTTTTATTGTTTAATTTGTTCAAAATAGGAAAAAAGATCTTGTCTACGATATTATTTATGAGATTATTTCTTTGATTTTTTTTTAAAAATTTAGGTTGAATTTATTTTTTCGTGATTTGTTTTATTTTTTCATAATTTGTTTTTTAATTATTTTAATAAAATTAATAATGAAATAAAGTAAATTTAAGGTAAAAACTACTCAAGTAAAATGTTGGGGTTGATTTATATTTTTATATTTCTTTATAGAAATGGGGGCAAATGTTAAGGATTTGTTTTACACCAAAACCATTCTATGAATGATGGTGTTGATTATGACCAAGAAGCATGTGGAGGTTTTACGATTAATCTGAACAGTGGGGTCATATTTGAACAATTTGTTGAGATGGTAGGATTATCACTTAGTGTAGATGCCACGACTAATCAATTATAGATAGTGTATAGACACCTTGAGTTAACACTATCTGGAACAATAAGATATACACTGATACCAATTCCTAACCATCAAGCAATGAACTTAATGTTCTCAATTGCGATGTCAATCCCGTCTCTTGTGCATTTATACATTAGTGTGAAACGAGGCATCGTAGATTCTCATGATTTGAAAGAAACCCCTAATCAGTGCATTGAACAAAGCCAATGCATAGATCCTGAGCCTTAATCAGTTTCCCCACCATGTGATGTCGAAGACATGGTTGTAGACAATAGATATAAGGATTTCAGAACTGAAACAAACGATGAGTTTGAGGAATTAGACTTTAGTAGCAGGGAACATGTTATTCTTTCAGAATCATTCACTCAGTAAGATAACGATGCAATGAATAACACTATGGAACATGATCTCATCCAAGAACCAGTGGTTGTCGAAGGAAACTTACTATATAAAGGATTAATTTGTAATAATAAAGAGATCCTTAAACATTTGGTAAAGTGTTTTGCAATCAAGTGTTACTCCCTATATGAGGTTGTTGAATCAACACCTGCGATATGGACAGTAAGATGTCAAAAATGGGAGGATGGTTGCAGATGGTCGTTGCGTGCTATAAAAAAAAACCTCATGGTTTTTTTGAGACCACCCAATATGGTGAGGAACATAATTATTTTTATTATGAGTTAAATCAAAGTCACGTGCAATTGGATTCTACACTGATTGCCATAGAAGTTTGTGAAAGTGTGAAAAATAAGCCTTCGCTTAGTGTATCAAAATTACAAATTGATATAAAAGAAAAATATGGCTATCATGTCCCCTATCAAAGGGTATGAGAAGGAAAATGGAAGGCTTTGATAAGAATATTTGGTGATTGGGATGATTCGTATAAGCTTTTGCCTAAGTGGATGAACATGTTGAAGAATACAAATCCAAGTACACGTATATAGTGGAAAGTTAAATATTCAGTGAAAATACCGGGCATGTCATACTTACTTCAGTATTTTGGTCTTTTGGCCCTTGCATTGAGGCTTTCAAAAAATGTCGACCAATAATTCAAGTAGATGACACTCATCTATATGGAAAATATAGAGGAAAGGTATTAATTACTACAGCAGTTGACTCCAATGGCAAATTGTTTCCACTTGTATTTGTTATGGTGGACGAAGAGTATTGGGAAACATGGGTTGGTTTTTGAAAACCTTCGTCAGATTTTTCCACAAAAAGATATATGTTTGATTTCAGATCGACATGGAGGTATAATTTCTGTTGTTAACTCTCCAGCAAATGGTTGGGTCGATGGTAACTCTCATCACCAATTTTGTCTACGACACATTGCCATCAACTTTAATGAAAAATATAAGTGTCAAAAATTGAGAAATTTGGTCTATCGTGTTGGTTCTCAACATCAAGTCCATAAGTACAATAAAGTTGTTGAACAAATCAAGTCAATGAATGGGACTTGTATGAGTTTTTTCAATACCATTAGTATCGACAAATGGACTCAATCACAAGACAGAGGGTTTAGATATGGGTGGATGACCACTAACTTGGCAACTTGTTTGGCACGATCAGAATGTAGAAGAGTTACATTATCGACGTCGAGAAGCAGTTGTATCTCGAACCATCCCACTACATCGACATATATTGCCTCATTTACGTGCAGCAGGGTTGGAAGGAGTGGCCAGATTAGGTTTCATTCAGTTGGACTGAAACTTCATTACTACACTAGTAGACAGGTGGAGATCGGAAACCCATACATTCCATATGTCTGGCGTGGAATGCACCATCACTGTACAGGATGTGGCAGTTCTGCTTGGGTTGCAAGTGGACGACGAACCTGTCACTAGAACCTTGAGATATAATTGGAGTCAGACATGTGAATTACAACTTTGGATGACTCTAGGCCCTAACAAGATTAGAGGATCCAGACTAAGCTTACCCTGGTTAGCTTCACAATTTCAAGGGTTAGACGATAATGCAGATAATGCCACAATAGCTAGGTATGATCGGGCATACATTTTACAACTATTTGGTGGGAACTTATTCTGTTACAAGTTCGGGGATAAAGTGCACCTTATGTCCCTGCCTCTACTGTCGGACATTAAGAATGCAGGGAGATATGCTTGGGGTGGAGCATGTCTAGCCTGGTTATATAGACAACTTTGCAAGACGAGTCGACTAGATGCTTGTGAGGTTGTTGGGTCTATGATTCTTCTCCAACTAGAATCCAACTATAGGGTTGGGAACGATTCCCAACAATGGATCCCCAGCACGCCACATCAACGATGCTACATTGGTTGGGCGTGCACTTGGTTCTTGGTATGTACTAAGTTATATTTTTTTATTAATTTTGTTTAATTAATTTAGTCAATTACTATTTTGAGAAATAATTTTTAAATATTATTGTAGATGGAGAGACCAATTTTGTGTCACCGGGTCTGCTACGCATGTACTTGTTCAGTACAAATATATGTTTGATCTTATAAAACCTGACCTGGTATGTGTTTCTGATCCCTAACTGATTTTATATACTTTTAATTCGTTTCACAATTCATATTTTGAATTTCAGATTATATGTGAGGGGATCGAATCCCGCAGCGAAAGCGATTGCGAATCGCGCGTTCATGATTTCATTACATGGGTCTATAACAAGAACTAAATATTTATCATTAAGCATGTATTTTTAATTAGGACAACAAGGAATAATACCTTTGAAGAACACTTTCTTCACAAGCTCCTTCTCCAACGATCACGATCTCGGCAACACGAACCCAAACCGTGTGAAGATTTGCCACTAGATCTTCTCCGTTGTTCTCTAGGTGAGGGAGGAAGGTGGGTTCCTTTAGGATGAGATGTGGAGGTTTGAGAGAAGTTGTGTTTGGAACTCTTTACAAAAACATAAATAAGAGAACTCTAGGGTTGCATACCATAGCCTTACTCAAAGTTTCATCTTATGAAACTATTTATAGGGAAATAGGATGGAAATTACCATCTTATCCCTCCTTCATTCTCTGATTAGTATATAGTTAATTTGTGAATCTAATTCACATTAAAACTATATATTATATCAATTATATCACATATAATTGATATAACACCTCATATGAAATTGAACACTTCAATTTCATTCCTAACTTTATACCCTCAATATTTCGATGTTGAGCCAACGGAGGGACCTAATGGACCTACAGTTCATGAGCTCCAATGATGTGAGATTAACTGATCAAACTCTTTGATCCGGTTAATCAATATTCATTAACTACAAGTCACTCCACTATAGACTTGTAGTTACACTCTCCTCACTATAGATTATATTGTGTCTATTGATATAATCATTACCCATGAGTCGACCCTTCACAGGTTGTTCGTAATCACAGTTGGGTCAAATTACAATTTTACCCATGTGATTATCTCTTTGTTCCTTAAGCACCATTGATCCTCTAATGAACAACAAGTCTATGGTCCTACCATAAACTCAAACTCTCTTAAGCTAGTTTAGAGGGCGGGGCCCCTTTGTTCAAGACCTGGACTCAGTTCTTAAGGGAATAACCTATCTAATTCCTTAGTCTAGAAATGAGTGAATTCCATCATTTAGAGTTAAGTCTCCAGCTACCAATGAGGTTCTATCCCTGAGAAGGCAGGCTTATTGAGTCGGCTACAAGCCACTCTCACCCATACTAGTTTAAGGACACCCATACTAGTTTAAGGACAAACCCATAGAAGCAGGAGTTCTTAACTTGCTCAGGATTCAGGTCAAGTCATTAATGACCATCTATAAATTATCAGACGTATCTTGTTAACGGCGTTATACTGGTTAGACTAATAATTTGCAGTTCGGTCTTGTATGAATTCTTCATACAAGACGCCCTCACTCGCATGTCATGTACATGAATGAGTTGGATTACCTCATTTGTACTAATTACAAAGTGGTTCGTATCCATGGTGTTACTAGTATAAGGTTTCCAACCTCATTCTTATACCATAGACCATTTAGGTTATACTCTTGAACACAATCCAAATAGTGTCTACTACACTAATGTTCAAGATTCATTAAAACTTGGAGCTTAGTTTATTGGATTTATAAAATGAGAATATAATTTTATCAAATCAAATAACTATTTATTCATTTGACTAAAATTACACAAGTTTAGGGCACATATCCAAACAATATGGGAGCCGTACCGAGACGCCATAGCCACATTGCCTGAAATGTGTAGAAATGGTGAAGATATTTGGTGTACAGTAAGCCCACTCATTTGTTTCCATGTTATTGAGTGACATTTGCCAAATCGAGTGCTGAGGCGGTTTGAGATGAAACAAGATATCCCTAAAGCATAACAGACAGAGCCAATATATGTAGATATTGTTTTACAAATAGGTCCTTAGCTCAGTGGTAGAGCATTTGACTGCAGATCAAGAGGTCACCGGTTCAAACCCGGTAGGGCCCTTTCCTTCTTATATATTTCCCACCTTTTTTTCATATATATTTTTTTCCATCTTGGTTTTCTTTTATAGACATGGTCGTCATCTCGACCATCCGCCAGCTGTAAAAAAACTACAATATTTTTATAAAAAGTTTTAAAAAGTACAATAATAAAAAAAAACCAAAAAAAAAGAAGAGAAAGGAAGGAAAAATATTTGTAGATTTTGTTTCACAAATGGGTCTTTAGCTTAGTGGTAGAGCATTTGATTGCAAATCAAGAGGTCACTGGTTTAAACCCGGTAGGGCTCTTTCCTTCTTATATATTTCCCACCTTTTTTCATATATATTTTTTCCATCTTGGTTTTCTTATAGACATGGCCGTCGTCTCGACCATCCACAACTGTAAAAAAACTACAATATTTTTATAAATAGTTTGAGAATAACAATATTTTTATAAAAAGTTTTAAAAAGTACAATAATAAAAAAAAGCCAAAAAAACGAAGAGAAAGGAAGAATAAATATTTGTAGATATTTTTTTACAAATGTGTCCTTAGCTTAGTAGTAGAGCATTTGACCTCAAATCATGAGGTCATCAATTCAAACCTGGTAGAGCCCTTTCCTTTTTATATATTTCCCACCTTTTTTCGTATCTATTTTTTCCATCTTCATTTTGTTATCTATAAACCTAATTAATAGTTAACTCCCATGCTCTTTCCATTACAGAATTTTTCAAATTTCAGGGTCTTATCTTTTCTTATATATTTCCCTCCTTTTTCATATATATTTTTTCTATCTTGCTTTTATTATCTAAAACCTAATTAACAGTTAACTATCATGCTCTTTCCCTAAATGACTTGGTGAAATGAATTCAACAAAGATAATTTTTAAAATTTCCAGAACTAAATATGTATCCCAACCGCAATTGTACTAAGAAAAAAAAAAGACTAAATATGTATTCCTGAAAAAGCTAAAGCTGAAAATGTATTTTCTTAAAAAATAAATTTAATATTTAATTGTAATTGTTTTGACTTAAAGCATTCTTTTAATAAATAAATAAATTTTTTATGTTGGAAATAACATATATGGAAAAAAATGGTCATTATTTATTGTTTACTTAATTTCATTAATTTTATTAAGTTATATAAAATTAAAAATGAGTTAAGAACCCTTTTTTCCTATAATTTGATTGAACTAATAATTTTTCCCTAAACATTAATATATAACAATTTGGTTTCCATACTTTTAATAGCAATTTAATTCTTACCATAAAATGAAAATAGTTGGAAAAAATGGTAATATATGAATTATGATACACCTGGTCAACATCTTCAGAAAAGAGTACATATTATATAGGCTCAAAACAGAAAGTCGAGAAATAGAAAAAGTTCAAAACCTTATTGATAGGACAAAGATAGTCCTAATGTATTATGTCTAATTCTTGTTAATTTGATATAATTTATGTGTTTATTTGTTTATTTTATGGGTATTTGAGCAAGAGAAGTAATTTGGAGTAATTGCATTAAAAAAATAGAATCCAAGAGGAGATAAGCCATTGACATCTCATTATTTTACCAGGGAAACCACTCAAGAGAAACCCAAGAAGAGTCACACCATTTCCTTCTCATGACTTTAAGACTGCTTTACAAGAAATTGATTTGTATTCGAGGACGAATCCTTCAAAAGAATGAGAGGATGATATGAACTGTCAAAGGGTTAATTTATTATTAGTATTTTAATTAATAATTTTGATGTTACTTATTGATTTTCTATTTTATCCTTCTATATGTCATATTAAGAAGAGATATTTTTGTGACTTATTATGATGTGACATTTAGGGTTTGGGAAGCTATTCAAAGTTTGGCCATTAGGTTGTAAATGAGGATAGTTTCTACGAATGAATGAAGTTTCTGTGATTTGATACCACATCATCATACTCTTTACAATTCTTGAGTCCAGAGTTGCAAGCCAAGAACATTCAGGTAGGTTTGATCAATTTGCTTGTGGAGTGTTTAATCCTTGAGTGAGGAACTAGTTTTTTTACCTCTTGGTTTTTGATCAACAAGGTAATCCTTATCTAATCCTTCCCTTGGGATTGAGATTGAATTGATTTAGGAGTTTTAGTGTTTGAGAATTAAGGGTTCACATAACCAAAGGGTTCCTAATTTCAGTTCACTAGGGTTTCATATCAACCCCCTTTGACTCACATCTTCTGTTTTGCACGCCCATTCCATTTCTACATACAAATTTACCATTAATCCTCAATACAATATTTTTGTATCAACAGTTGCCGTCATCTGTGGGAACGAAGTGTGTTTTGCTGAGTTGTCAAGCAATAGAGATCACGATCAAAGAGATGAGTGGGAATGATCGAGGTACAAGAGGAGTTGAATCCGATCATGACCACCAAACACCCAAGGCGAATGGTAACTCAAGGGTAGAGTGTTATGAACGCCGAGGCTAATCCACCAGTGGAGGCCACCCATAATCATCCAGTAGAGCCTAGTCGACCTATTGTGAAGAAGGTCAAACCAAAGGACAGGTAATAAACATTGAAGGAGAAGGTCAAGGGAATGGATTAAAGCATAGTCCTCCTTGAAATTCTCTAATGGCCAAATGCCATTATGGCAACATTATTTAGGGACCCCCAAGACAGATCGAATGTTAGTAGACGAGGGGGCGAACCTGAACAAGATCAATATTTAGCCGCTTAGAACCTCCCTCCTCTGATTTGGGACCCAACCAAAGGAAAAACTCCTGCAGTAGAGGGAAAAGAAGAATCATAGATTATGAATCACCACTCGATGGAGAAGCTACAATTAGGGGGATATGATTGAAAGGTCGGCCACCAAGACTTGAGAAAGCAACTATCTCGGATGAACAACCGACAACCATGCACAAGAACAAGACAACACAACAACCTCAGGAGCTCAACTCAAGGTGTGCAAATTCACCACCTCTAACCGGTGATTAGGAGGGATGAAAAGGTAGAGGAACGCGACTTGAGATTGAATTTAAGAAACCATAACATCCAAAGGCAAAAAGAGTTAATGGATGAAGAGGTGGAAAGTCGAACTTGGGCACTTGAATTACAAAGGATCCAGAGACATCTGGGAGACATCAAAAAGACGGAAGGTAACATTGGATTGAACCTAGAAAATCTCTTCGAGCAAGTTGACCCACCATTCACAGACGAGATAATGCAAGAAGAAGTAACACTGAAATTAAAGCTACTGGCAATGAAAGCTTACGATAGAACGAAAGACCCAGTAGAACACTTAGACGTGTTTCGGTCATGGATGAAGCTCCATGGAGTCTGAGACACAATCAAGTGTCGACCTTTCTCGTTCACTCTCACTAAGTCAGTGCATAGTTTGTTTCGACAACTGAAGAAGAAGTCTATTTTTTCCCTTCACGAGTTGGCTCAAGCTTTCGTAACCCAACTTTTAGGAGGACGAGATCAAAAGAAACCACCAACTCATCTCCTTAGTATCAAACAGGGCAGAAGCGAAACACTATTGGATATGTCTCGCAGTTTGATGCACGTTTGTCAAACATATACAAAATAATATTTATAAACTAACCAACTAGATTTGCAGTATAATGGCCAGGTCGATCCATAGGGAGGCGGTAGACGATACTTTTCATGATTAACTTGTCCAAATTAGATTCATGAAGCCGAAAAAGGAGGGGGTTTGATGAATTCATAAAATAAAGACAAAAAATTAATCACATAAAGTAAATCAAGGAGAAAAACTAATAGAAGAATGAGCATACTAATTAGATACCAATTCATTGGGTCATGTCAGGATATAATTTTTTAATGTCAATCATAGGTACGAAAGTCGAATTTATTTAACAAGCTATTTTATATTCACCCATCTAGTTGAAACCCAATGTACTCGTAATTAGTTCTACGACAGTTTAATTAACCAAATCAATTAAATGCAAAACTAATCTAAAGCCGGGGATGAACCAGCTTGCATATGTGTGAACACTTCGAATTTGGGTCGAACCAGCTTGCAAATGTGTGAACCGGACCTTCAAAAGGTTGAATCGGGCTGTAAAAGGCTGAATCGGGCCTCCAAATGGTGAAACAGACCTCCGAAACGGAAAAATCGACCCCGAAATAGTCAGGACCAATCTAAAACCACCCGAACCGGACCGAAAACGATCCGAACTGGTCCAAAAACATTTGAACCGGTCAAAGTCAATGAACCAGTAAAAGGTCAACATTGTCTTTTACATTTCAATTTCAAAACACGCGGGCTGGATGATTTTTACTGTAGTAGATTGAAAAAAAAAATGCAGCAACTACTCTGTTCTTAAGTTTTCAGGACCATTTGAGCTTCTCTCTTCAAATTGAAGGCCTTCCCGAACTCCAATCGACTCAAAACTTTTACAGACTCTTCTTCACACATTAATGCTCAAACATACTTGAGAAATTTGAAAATAAAGTACAAATTGATGCTCAATTTAAATGCCAAAGCAAGATTATTACTTAAGACACCCAGAAAAATAGATTTCAAAAAACACCCACCACAGAACAAAATAGATCAAATTGAGTGCTCAAAATTGCTCTGATACCAATTGAAAGAGTCTAAATTAAGAAAGCGGAAGCAATTTTAGATCTTGAACACTCTAAGTTGATCAATTTTGCAAAATAAATTGGATGCTCAAAGTTGGAAAAATTAGGAGTTAAGGAACTCACCTTTGAAGATCAAATTCTCTTCACCCGGTGGACGATTTGCAACACGAATACTTCGTGGACTACTGCTAGTGTCTTTCCTACTATTCTCAGGCCTTGGAACGGATTGTGGGATCCTTAATTGAGAGAATTTGGAAGAAAAGTCCCAAAGTGTCACAAAACGGGATTTCTTGAATTTTCTGCAAAATTCTACCAAATCACCTCTAATCACCATTAAATAAAACTTCAATAAGCTCTACCAATGTGACAACTCAAGAGTGATGAGAATGGATTGTGGTAGAGGTGGCCAATTTTGGCCAATTTTGAAGATGATGAGGATTGGACAACTTGCCAAGTTGATTTCCATGAAAATCCTTCATTTTTCATTTAATTTTAATTCAAAAATCAATATTAAATTGATTTTAAATTAAAATTAATTTAATTAAATAAATAATTTAAAAATTAATTTAATTAAATAAATAATTTAAAAATTAATTTAATTAAATAAATAATTTAAAAATTAATTTAATTAAATAAATAATTTAAAATTTAATTTAATTAATTAATTTTTAATTTAATTTAATATAAAATATTAAATTAAATAAACTGCTCGATCTCGATTGAATTTTCGAACATGAATCCTTATCCATGCTATAAATTGATTCAATATTTAAATCCTATTTAAATATATTCACCTCCTTTTAATCATAGTTTAATTCATAATTAAGCTATGACTCGTTAAATATATCACATATAATTAACGATTTCTCCCAAAACTGAATTTGAACTATTCAAATTCTTTTCTCTCAAAATGTTACAAGGCTCAGTCCGAGCTAGTAAGGAGGATCTAATGGACCTACAGATCATGAGCTCCAACGATATGAGATTAACCGACCAAACTCTTTAGCCTAGCTAATCAACATTCGTTAACCACCGGGACACTCAACTAAAGCCCAGTAGTTGCACTCTCCTCACTGTAGATATATTTCTGTCCATTGATATAACCATTATTAGTAAGTCGATCCTTCACTGGTCGTTCGTAATTACAGCTGGGTCAAAATTACCATTTTACCCATGTAATTACCTTTTTTTCCTTAAGTCTCACTGATCATTTAATGAACAATTGCTTTGTTGTCCAACCAGCAAATAGAATCCCTCTCGGGCCAATGAGAGGGGTGAACCCTTTGTTCAAGACCCGAAGTCAACACTTAAGGGAACAACCTCTCTACTAATTCCTAAAGCGGGTAGGAGTGAATTCCATCTTGCAGAACTATGTTCCCAGCTATCTACCCAGACTTATCCCTGAAATGGGAGGCTTATTGAGTCGGCAATCTCGGGCCACTCTCACCCATGTTAATCTAAGGATAATCTGAATAAACAGGAGTTCATAGAATGCTCAGGATTAAGATCGAGTTACCTAGGTCATCGTATGAATATAGTTAGTTAAGACAGTAAACGGAGTTATAAAGTCTAAGTGACTATTTCGCGGTCCAGTCTTATGCAAACTCATTGCATAGGACGCCCCCACTCACATGTCTTCACATGAACGATTTAGGATCACATCATTTGTACTTTACAAAGTGGGTCGCACCCATAGTGTCCCCAGGATAAGGTACCCATCCCTATCCGTATACTACAGACCGTTCTTGCTATAACTTGAACTTGATCCACTTTTATGTTACACATAAAGTTCGAGTATTCATCCTATAGCCAAGGGTTCTTTATTGGGTTAGGGTTACACAATACACAATTCACTTTATTCAATAACACATTTACTGAATAAATCTGAATAATATCTTTATTGCAAAATAGAATATACATTCAGTTTCCAAAACCACGAGTTTTAGGACATAAAAACCCAACACCTTAGATAGGTGAACCCCATGCCTGAAAGGCAGTAAGCCCTTCTTGGAGTTCTGCATCTTATAACGTGACAACATCTTGTCAATGTAAGATGCTTGAGACATGGGTAGCGTTCTGTTCTTCTGGTTCCAGGCTATCTTGATACCTAGAACATACTGAGCTTCTCCCAAATCTTTCAGTTGGAATTGCGAAGCCAACCATTCCTTAATGTGAGTAAGGAATCCTACGTCATTCCCAATGAGTAGGATATCATCCACATAAAATATCAAATATGCGACGGTGTTGTTGATGGTTTTCTTGAAGACACAAGGTTCATCAACATTCTGATTAAAGCCATAAGATTTGATTGCCTCATCAAACCTTATATTCCAAGACCTCGAGGCTTGTTTCATTCCATAAATAGACCTTTGAAGTTGGTGGTGCAAATAAGAAGTGTCAATAAATTAAGTCAGAAAAACACCTTAATGTGTGCAAGTATACACAACCTTGTTGCAGCAAGTTATAAGAAAAGTATCGATCTCATAAGGAGTTGTATTAGAAGAGTTAAAATAATGAATTGTTCTTAGTAGACTTGGGGTAGCCAGTGATTCAATTGCATAAGGTATAACAGGACTCAATCTTGAAATTAACACAAGTAAATTTAAAGTCTAGGTCTCTAATCAACAATTTACTTCAAATGACTAAGACAGGGGTTGCATTAGGGGGATGGTTATGCTTCAGCAAATTAAATGCTACAGCAATGAGATTGCTCCAACTTTTAATGCAAGTTCTCATAGACTCTTCCCAGAGATCTTGAGTTGTAGCAACTAATTCCCATTACTTGCCTGATTATCGATTTTATCCTTGCATTCATTAGGTAAGTTACTATCCCTAGTATATTCAATTACCCTGGGGCTAACCCCTAATCAGAACTAATCCTAATCAGTGAATTCAACTTATTCTTCCTTTTCCCAAATTTAGAACAAGCGCAGCTTAAATCGGTTGTCCAGACGGATCTAAGCTAGTATTAAGCACACAAAGATTAGAAGAGTGGATAAATGGAACTCAAGCCTTCACAGATAGCTCACATTCACAAACCTCACTTAATTCTTCCCCTTAACTGAATTAACTCATGATGATAACAAGGAGACAGAAAAGTAAATTTGTATTAAACTTGATAATCATGACAAAGTCTAATAACAAATGAAATTTTAAAAACAACAAGAACCTAAATATACTACAGGCTCAGAAATTAAAGAAATTATGACCGAAAAGAAAGAAGAACAAAGGTAGACTGCAACTTCCAAGAGTGAAGTTGGCTTCCTTCCCAAGGTAGCTCCTTCTCCCTAAAATTGGTAGCTTCTGTCCTTGTTGAATTAGGTAAAAATAATCCCCCTGTTGAAATCAGTCCCTCCTCTTTTTCCTCAAAAGGCACGAATAGACTGCTTAAATAACTAGCCTCAATTGGGAAAAATAAGGGTTTTTGTGGCATGGATGTCCACATAACCACTTTTAATTGGTCCAACCACGAGTTACCGTCAGATTCATTAATTGAGGTGGTTGCCATGTGTCCAAATGCTTGTACTTTTCCACCGAAAGCTTTAGGCATTACTGAAGCTTCAACATTCTTGCATAATTTTGCTGCAACATCATTCTAAATGCTCCAGCATTTGGTGCTTTGTGCCTTCCTGCATAGATGTTCCACCATTTGGTTCACAAGCTCTCAACATCTGGCTCATTATGCTTCAGCATTTGGTATGCTGCAGCTTCGACTTAAATGCTCCAGCATTTTCCTTGACCAAAGTCACAGTGGCATTAATCAAACACCATTTTTACCTACAATATTCCCAAAATGGATTTCATCATTACTTAGCAGAATGCATACACTTAAAGCACAACTTCTAGCCAAAAGAAACACATGCTCAAACCCAATTAGAACTTATTTACTCAAAGATGGTTCACTTAATAGCTCTCTTTACGGAGCTATCAAGCCCCCAAACTTAAACTATTACTCGTCCCTAAGTAATAAGAACTCTACCAGACCCCAATCAACTTTCAAAAATAGTGTCACTGAACCAAAAGCAATTTCTGTCAGGGTTGAGTAACCCCTAAAAAGAACTGGCCTGCTTAACACATTAAAACATTGAAGCTCTTATTCCAATGCTGAACTGATCTAAGTCATATTCCTGCATCCCCACAGTAACATCACTGCTAAGGTCCATCAATGACTTCACTTTGCATTCCACAGGTTGTCCTACACAAGAAAGGTTCTGCCTTGTTGGGTTAATCTTCTCTATTCACTCAAGGCTACCAACACTGTGAAACCACTTCTTTCTAGACAACCCAAACTCAAAACTTCATTACTAAGCTCCCTCTTAGTTCCTAGCATGGCCACACTTGTGATGCAGCTCACCTAGGCCTCAGGAAGCTTAGCAATGGGAACCAAGAGCAATTTATCAACACCAAACCTTTCTTCTTTTTTTTTTTAATAGGAGAGTACCCTTTATGTACACAAAGCCTTCAATCCAAACAACAACATTTGTGATGAAGGTTCCTGACAACGAACCTTGTTACAAAATTGGGTTGCCATTAATACTCATGCTCAGGCTGTCTTCAGATCAAAGTCAGGCATGAGTGTCATGTCTTTCCCTGTCTTACTAGCCTACACAGAGGCGTGACTCTCCACAACTACCTCATTTTTTCTCTTTTTTTTTTAAAGAAGTAATGGCTTCACAATATTGTGCTCAACTTAAAATTTATTGCTTGATTCCCACTAAAAGATTGAATTCTCCCCCCAACCTTTTGTACTCATTGTCCTCAATGAGTAAAATAGAGAAACAGGAAAGGACTAGGGAAGTAAATCTTTTCATAGTAATGTTTCCCCAATTTTGCATAGAGCTTGAAGAGTAAAGACTTAAGAATTAACAATGATAACAAGGGGCTTAGATTATTTTTAGCTCAGCTCAGCAAAGGGTAAGTTTCTTTAGGGTAATTTAATCATGTTAAGCTTGGCACATCTTTCAACAAGAAGTTCGTCAACACAAGACAGATAAGGGCCTTTTCATTTAGAATTCATTAATTGAAAATGACCCTAACAAAAGATTACTAAAAGCAAGAAATAAAACAACAAAGAAATAAGAAATAACAAACCAACCTAAGCAGACCGACAACATAATTCATGAAAGCATAAAACAAATATAGCAAAGAGACAAACAGAAGAGCAGTCAAACTGAAACACAACTCTCCTTAAACAACTCAGTCTTCATCTCTAGGGAGAGGCTCCTCATCTTCCTCCTCTTGGTCACCATCCAGGGCATGAGAATTCCATGGATTAAACACCACATCTGGAAATTCAGGAAAGGGAGGATATGGGTTGCTGAAGTTAGCCAACATGACTTCTCTAACTGAAGTATCTCTAGTTTTAGCATATGTCCAATAAGCTCTTTGCTTCCCGTAAGAGTGATCTCATTGTTGCATGAACTCAGATTGTTGTTCCAGCATTTTGTTGATCCCTACAGCTAGTCCTCCATGGCCTCTGTTGCCTCCTCTTGTCAGCCTTTGAATGTTGCTCAGACTAATGGTGGCTTGGTCATTCACCATGTCCTCAGTTGGCTGAAAAGGTGCTCTGACCATCAAGCATAACTTTGTTATGGTGTTTGGGAAAATTAGCTTACACGCCTTCTTCTTGGCACATGCTTGAATCTCCCTTGCAATGATCCTGCCCACATCAATGCTTAAAACCTTCAATATTGCAAAAGTCAAGAGCACTCGATCCTTGGAGATGATGTTGTCATGAGACGTAGGTAAAAACCTGTTTTTCACAAATGCAATCCATACATTGACCTCATTTGTCAAGTAAGCTGCCTCTAAGCTTCTAACACCTGTTGTAGATACCCTCCACTGTGTGCCTTTAACCCCTACCACTTTGACTGCAGAATTCAAATAAGGTCTAGAGTGGCTACCTTTATCTCATTGTAAATTGCATTAGGAATGTCCTGAAGGTTAAATAGTCCATTGATTGTAGGAGTCCAATCTACAACTTTTCCTCTAACAGTAGTGTGATAAGTACAGTCTGGCTCCAAATTGGCATAGAACTCTTGGATAATGAGGACAATAGCTGGCTCTGGTTGCTGGTAGAATTGCTCTCAACCATGGTTGATGATATTAGCACGCACAAATAGAGGAAGAGTGGAATAGGGTTGAGGAAAGCCATTTTCTGGCAGCAACTCCCTTACTTTGATCAACTCAAACCTGCTCCTAGCTGCATCATTAATGAACCTCTCTCTCGAAGAATGCTTGGAAGATTTTGCTAGCTGCTTACTCTTTTTCTTGGAAGCTTTCAACTGAGCAGCTACGAAATGTTGCTCCACTTGTTCAGGATCAGTGGATGCATCATAGGCAGTTTCTTCCACAGTGGCCTCTTCCACAACCTTCTTCTTCCCCTTGGACCTTGAGGATTTAGATTTGCTTCTTGAATGGGAGGGTCTGGAGTTCTCAGTCTCCTCTGCAATAGCTTTCTCCGGAACTTTTTCTTCAACATGCTCCTCAGTTACTTTCTTCTTTCCTTGGACTTGGAAGGGGTCATTTGATCTTTTGAGGATGAGATGCTATTAATCTGCTCTCCTCTTCTGTTATGCTTCTTCGAGCTTCTGGTGATGTGCAACAACCTTCAACTTAAGCCTCCATTTAAAGAGTTGGCTGAGCATGGTTGTGCATTAATTTCCCTTTAATTTTTTCATAGGCTCCTCCACTTTTCCTCTGGTCAAACTGCCACGACCATTCAATGCATTCTGTCAAACGATTTCCCAAATCTCTTTTTCATAAATCTTCTTTCCTTTTTTGTCTGATGTTGCATGGCATACCTCTTATCTTAGTAGATGTTGTCCATAACTTCCCAAGTTGGAAAGATTGTCTGCAAGGAAATTACATGCTCCAGATTCCTTCTAGGCTATCTTCTGACCTTCTACCTTGAAACATACACAAAGCTGAACGAAAAAGACAAAACAAAGAAATTTAACAAGTTATTTCCTAAACAAAAAAAATAACTAAAACGGATAAAGTAAAGAAAAGAGATTGACACAAGGGAGGGCTTTTAATTTTTTAGGAAAAAAATACTCCCTTTTGTAAATGGTTGTTCAATTATCTAGTCCATCCGAGAGTAGCCTGCTAGAGGCTATCCCCTTTTTTAATTCCTCTCCCCAATAGTGCTTAAGCCTTTGTCCGTTCACTTTGAATTCTCGACCATCTTTATCATTTCTCAAAAGAACTGCACCATGTGGGAATGCTTCAAGCACTCTAAATGGACCAGACCATTTTGATTTTAACTTCCCTAGAAAGAATTTCAACCTTGAGTTGTACAACATCACATGTTGTCCTTTCTCAAAAGATTTATGGATAATTCTTTTATCATGCTAGGCCTTGGTTTTCTCCTTATATATTTTAGAATTTTCATAAGCCAAGTGCCTAAATTCTTCTAACTCATTGAGTTGCAACATCCTTGTGGTACCTGTTGCTGTTCAGTCTAGATTTAACTCTTTTATGGCCAAAAAGCCTTATGCTCTAGCTCAAGAGGCAGATGACAAGCCTTACCATACACCAGCCTATAGGGAGACATACCCAAAGAAGTTTTGAAAGTTGTTCTATAGGCCCATAATGAATCATCTAGCTTAGTTGACCAATCTTTTCTATTAGAATTGACCACTTTTTCAAGGATGCCTTTAATTTTCCTATTGGATACTTCTGCTTGTCCGTTTGCCTGGGAGTGGTATGGTGTTGAAAACTTGTGCTTGACATTATACTTCCCAAGGAGAGTACTCATTTCTCTATTCACAAAATGTGAGCCTTCATCACTGATGAGAGCTCTTGGTGTCCCAAACCGAGTAAGGACGTGCCTATGCAAGACCTTCATCACTGTCTTAGCATCATTTGTTGAACATGCCATTGCTTCCACCCATTTTGACACATAGTCTACTGCGAATAGGAGAGGTTGCCATTAGATGGTGGGAAGGGGCCCATAAAGTCAATCTCCCTAAACATCAAATAATTCCACCTCAAGGATATAAGTGAGGAACATTTCATCTCTTTTTCCTATGTTACCCATTCTTTGACATTTTTCACAAATTTTGTTGAATAGATGTGCATCCTTAAAAATAGTTGGCTAATACAAGCCACTCTAGAAGATCTTGGTTGCTGTTCTTTGTCAACTGAAGTGTCCACCATAAGGAGAGCTATGACAATGTTCCAAAATAGATGTGAATTAACCCTCATCTTCACATCTTCTCAAGATTCCATCAACACAGTTCTTGTATAGAAAAGGTTCATCCCAAAAATAGGATTTAGCATCATGAAGAAATTTCTTGAGTTGCTGTCCTTTGAGGTCTTCTAGTATTATCCCATTTGTAGCAAAATTAGCAAAATCAGCAAACCAAGGGCTTTGCACCACTTGCACTTGAGAAACCCTATGTAATTGCTCATCAAGAAAAGTATCCTTGATTTCAGAATGCTAGAGCATTTGAGATGCTAGATCAATTATGGACAAATGGTCAGCTACCTAATTTTCTGTCTGTCTTCTGTCTTTAATCTCCACATCAAATTCTTGCAACATAAGCACCCAACGAATTAATCGAGGCTTGGCATCCTTCTTTGCTAGGAGGTATTTTATTACAGCATGATCAGTGTACACTGTTACCTTTACTCCAACCAAATAAGCTTTGAATTTTTCAAAGGCAAAAACCATAGCTAATAACTCCTTTTCAGCAGTTGCGTAGTTCAATTGAGCTTCATTCAAGGTCTTGCTTGCATAATAGATTGGATGAATCAACCTATCCTGCCTTTGTCCCAACATAACTCCCACTGCATAGTCACTAGCATCAGTCATCACCTGAAAGGGTAGTTCCCAATTTGGACTTGAAATGATAGGTGTTGTAACTAAGGCCAGTTTCAACTTGTGCAAGGCCTTTAAACACTCTTCATTGAACTCAAATGGTCTGTTTAACTTCAATAAGGTACACAAGGGTTGGCTATTTTTGAAAAGTCATTGATGAACCTTCTGTAGAAACCAACATGGCCTAAGAAACTCCTAACTCCCTTCAAAGATGAAGGAGGTTTCAGTTGAACAATAACTTCAATTTTTGCCTTATCTACTTCAATACCTTCCCTTGAAACCTTGTGATCCAGAACAATTCCTTCTGTTACCATAAATTGACATTTCTCCCAATTCAAAACCAAGTTGGTGTCTTCACATCTCTTCAAGACTTTTCCTAGGTTGCTCAGACAATCTTCAAATGTCTTCACAAACACTGAAAAATCATCCATGAAAAATTCCATAATGTTCTCCACTAGATCCGAGAAGATGGCCATCATGCATCTTTGGAAGGTGGTTGGAGCATTGCACAACCTAAATGGCATCCTTCTGAAGGCAAATGTGCCATAGGGACAGGAAAAGGTGGGTTTTTCTTGATCTTGTGGGGTTATTGTTATCTGATTGTATCCACTATAACCATCCAAGAAACAATAATAAGCCTATCCAACCAACCTATCTAATATTTGGTCAATAAATGGAAAAGGGAAATGGTTTTTTTCGAGTGGCCTTGTTCAACCTTCTACAGTCCATACAAATCCTCTAGCCACTAACTGTTCTTGTAGGAATCAACTCATTTGTTGCATTTGTTACCACAACAACCCCTCCCTTCTTTGGAACACACTAGATTGGACTGACCTAGTTGCTATAAGAAATGGGGTAAATGATGTCAGCATCCAACCATTTAACAATTTCCTTCTTCACCACCTCTTTCATAACTGGATTCAATCTCCTTTACTGCTCTATTGATTTGAAATTCCCTTCTCCTAGGTTGATCTTATGCATACAGTAAGTGGAACTGATTCCTTTAATGTCTGCCCAAGTCCACCCAATTGCCTTTCTATTTTGCTTCAATAATTTTATTAACATTTCTTCGTTGCTAGGCATCAGATCTGCTGCTATGACAATAGGCAAGGTTTCTTTGTCTCCCAAAAAGACATACTTGAGATGCTTAGGAAGTGGCTTAAGTTCTAGCATTGGAGGCACTTGTATAGATAGTTGCAATGGCAAATTACTTCTATCTCCCAATTCTAAAGATTCAAAGACTGCCTTGCTCTCAACCACTTTAGGTTCTTCTGCCCCCTGCTGGTTTTCTTTGGTCAACTCTACTGCTCCCCACAACTCTTCATCCTTGATTGAGTTGTGGTGTTCAACTATCATTTCTTCAAATAATTCAGCTATTATCTCTTTAATCAAATGTATTGTTGAACATTGCCTCATTTGATCAGGGTATTTCATGGAGTCATAAACACTGAATTTCACTTCTTGATCATTCATTCTCAATATAATTGTTCCCTCATATACATCCACTAAAGTTCTACTTGTTTTCAAGAAGGGTCTTCCCAAAATGATTGGGACATCCTGATCAGCTTCATAGTCTAGAATGATGAATTCCGCTGGAAATATGAATTGCCCCACCTGCACCAAAATATCCTCAATTTTTCCTTCTGGATAAGTTATGGATCTATCAGCCAATTGGAGAGTTACTGTTGTGGGGCGAGCTTTACCTATATCTAATCCTTTATAGATGGATATAGGCATAAGGTTCACACTTGCTTCCAAATCACAGAGGGCTCTTCCCAGCTTTTTACCTCCAATCGACACTGGAATTGTATAAGACCCTTGATCTTTCTCCTCATGAGGGATTCTATTCTTAAAGACTGCACCACATTCTTCAATTAAGGACACCACCTTAAATTCCTGAAATCTCTCCCTTTCTGAACACACATCTTTGAGGAATTTCATATAATTGGGCATCTGTCTTAATGCATCAATTAGTGGTATATTGATGTGTATCGCCTTCAAAATATCCAGGAACTTCTCAAAATGAACTTCCCTTGACTTTTTCTTGTTCAACCTCTGTGGAAAGGGGGGAGGTGGAGGTGTGAATCCTATGACTGTGTCAGGCTTGGTTTCAGAAGACTCAGCCTTTCCTCTTTCAGATTCTTTCTCTACTACTGTTATTTTTTCAAATTCTAGTTCTTCTGCTCCTCTTTGCTCACCCTCTTGGTTACCTTGCTTATTCAGTCTTATTTCTTCATTTCTCCCTACTGATTTACCACTCTTGAGCTCTATTGATTGTACTTGTTCCTTCCCCTCTCTTTTTGGTGGTTCAGTGTCAGTTGGTAATCTGCCTTGAGGTCTGATTTTCAACTCATTTGTTATTTGACCAAGCTGAATTTCAATGCTCCTTAATGAGGCTGAATGGCTTTGAACCACTGCATATGTTTTTGCCATATACTCTTTCCATGCATTTTCTGGAGGTGCACTAGATGTTTGTGGGGGATGCACTGGCCTTTGATTCCCAAATCCTTGTTGATTTTGGTTTCCAAAACCTCGAGGATGGTTCATAAGTTTCTGTTGTTGTGGTGCTTGAGCAACACAGCTTTGACTTCCACAAGAAAAGTTGGGATGATTTCTCCACCCAGGGTTGTAAGTATTAGAGTATGGGTTGTTCCTGTGGTTAGCTTGTTGATTGCCTACATAACATACTGATGCTGGGTTATGAGGGCAATATTCATAGACATGGTCTTCCCAACAATATACACACATCTCTTGACTTCCCACTTGATTCACAGTGGCTGGCGATTGTGAAGGGAATGAGAATCGCCGCGCAGCGGAAGACGATCGAATCGTTGAGGTATCGGTACGCTACTCGAATTTCATTAAAACGATTTAACACTTAAATCTAGGTTAAACATACAAAATGGAAAGGAAAAAATAGTAAGTTGAAGTTACTTACTTGTTGAAGACCCTCTTCAATAACTTCTTTCCAGCGATTCATGAACTCTTCGTGCAACCTCGATCTCTACGAAATCTTCTCTCGAACTTTTCCCACGAACAAGAACGAACACAACCACAAGTCTTCTCGGTTGTTCTTCCTTTGGAAGAAGGAAAGTAGTAGGACTTTCGTTTTAGTTGAGAGAGTGGAGAAATCTAGAGAGAAAAATTGAGAGAGAGTTCTCTTCTTTTGGTCAAATTTCCAAAAATGAGAGAATATGATAAGAAACCATTCTTGCAAAGGGTTTAAATAGTGGAAATGGATGGAGTTAAAATCTTCACATTATTACCACTACACCACAACTATAGGTTATGCAAACCACATTTGCATAACCATATATTATAAGATATCTCATATCTATTATTACAAATCACATTTGCAATAATGTGGATTTATTAAATTGAATCACATTCAATTTAATTTATCTCAATTAATTTCTCCAATTAGTCCTAATTCAACAATTAGGCTAACCTACAGTTTATTATGAATCTCATTCACATTAAACTATATATTATATCATTCATATCTCATATAAATGACATAAATGCCCTTTAAGTGAAATTGAACACTTCAATTCACACCAAAACATTAACCCTTCTTTTAACCAAGATTGAGCCAACCGAGGGACCTAATGGACCTCACGGTGGCGAGCTCCATCGATACGAGATTAACCTATCAAACTCTTTGACCTTGTTAATCAACATTCATTAACTACGTAACACTCCACTATAGCCCGTAGTCGCACTCCCGTCGGTCACGAGAATATTACGTGTCCACTAATATAACCAATGCCCATGAGTCGACCCTTCATAGGTTGTTCGAGACACGATCGGGTCAAATTACTGCGTTTTGTGTCTTGTGTCTTGTTCCTTAAGTTCCCACTGCTTCTCTAATGAACAACATATTGTGATGGTCCAACCATACACAATACCTTTCTCGGGCCAGTGAGAAGGTGGGCACCCGTTGTCCAAGCCTTGGAGACAACACTTAAGGGAACAACCCCTCTAGTTTCCCTAAAGGCGGAAACGAGTGAATTTCATCTCGCGTAGTTAAGTTCCCAACTCATTGCTTGGTCCTACACCTGAGAAGATAGGCATATTGGGCGAGTAACTGTGACCACCCTCACCCGTACTAGTCAAAGGACAGACCTCCGCAGACAGGAGTCCGTAACACGCTCAGGATTCATGTCGAGTCACTAATGGTCATCTACGAAGTTATTAGTCTTTACTGCCAACGGTGTTACATCAGTAGGTCTAATAATTCACGGTCCAGTCTTGTACAATCTCATTGCACAAGATGCCCCCACTCGCATGTCAATCACATGAACGAGTCAGATCACCTCGTTTGTATCTAATACAAAGCAGACCGCATCCACAGTGTATCCAGGATTAGGTCTCCAACCCTATCCATATACTATAGACCGTTCGGGTCATTTACTCGAACGTGATCCTCCCTGTGTGTCCCCTACACACCGTTCAAGTTCAAATTCTCTCTTAAATTCAATGGCCCTGGAGCTTAGTTTATTGGAAAAGTTTGTAAAACTATCGAGACACAAAGTAATGAAATAAATAACTCTTATTAATTTCAAATAGTAATTTACAAACACGAGTTTATGACAAAAATCCCAACAAACTCCCACTTGGAATAAGCTAGTGGAGAAAATACATTTATGAAATGTACATAAATTACAACGAAGTAATACAATAAACTAGGGCATTGAATGCCCGTTTAGATATCTCCCACTTGCCCTAGTCAGGAAGTACTCGAAGACCTAGACTCTCTAGGTGACCCTCAAACACCTTAGCCGTGAGGGGTTTTGTAAATGGATCAACTACGTTGTGCTCCGACGCTATCTGCGTGACTGTCACGTCTCCGCGGTGCACAATCTCCCGTATCAAGTGATACTTCCGCTCAATGTGTTTGCCTCTCTTATGGCTCTGAGGCTCTCAAGTTGGCTCTTTGCACCACTGTTATCACGCAGCGATGTGAGATTGATTGAAAGTTCATATTTGGAACAACTTCCAAATCACATGAACTTCCTAAACCAAATAAATTTACTTTGCGGCTTCTTCACAAGCCGCAACGTACTCCGCTTCCATAGTGGAATCAGGGATGCATCCCTGCTTAATGATTCACCACACTACAGATCCTCCATTCAGAATGAAGGTTGACTCCGAAGTGGATTTTCTAGCATCCTTATCGGTCTGAAAGTCAGAATCTGTGTATCCCGTAAGGATCAAATCTCCACCGCCATACACTAAGCTGTAGTTCCTCGTTTTCCTAAGATACTTGAGGATTGCCTTTACAGCTGTCCAGTTATCTAATCCTGCATTGGATTGATACCTACTGACAATCCCTACTGCATAACAAATGTCGGGCCTAGTACACAACATGGCATACATCAGGCTCCCTACAGTTGAAGCATATGGGATCTGTCTCATATCCTCAACCTCTTGAGGAGTCTTAGGACATTGATCCTTAGACAAGTGAACCCCGTGCCTGAAAGGAAACAAGCCCTTCTTGGAGTTCTGTATCTTATATCTAGACAAGATCTTGTCAATATAAGACGTCTGAGACAAGGCTAGCGTTCTGTTCTTCCAGTTTCATACTATATGGATACCTAGAACATACTGAGCTTCTCCCAAATCTTTCATTTGGAATTGTGAAGCTAGCCATTTCTTCACGTCAGTAAGAAATTCTACCTCATTCCCAATGAGAAGAATATCATCCATATACAACACTAAAAATGCGACAGTTTTGTCAATGATTTTCTTGCAGACACAAGGCTCGTCGACATTTTAATCAAAGCCATAAGATTTGATGGCCTCATCAAACCTTATATTCCAAGACCTCGAAGCTTGTTTCAGTCCATAAATAGACCTATGAAGCCGGCAAACCTTTTGCTCTTGGCCTTGGGCAATGAACCCTTTGGGCTGGTCCATGTAGATGGTTTCATCAAGTTTGCCATTCAGAAAGGTTGTCTAGACGTCCATCTGCCATACCTCGTAGTCATAATACGCGACAATAGCCAGAAGGATTCTGATCGACTTTACCATGTCAACAGGTGAAAAGGTTTCCTCATAGTCAACCCCTTCAACCTAGGTAAAACCCTTTGCCACTAGTCGGGCTTTAAAGGTCTGCACCTTCCCATCTACGCCACGTTTACACTTGTAGATCCATTTGCAACCAATAGGTTTTATCCCATCCGGTTGATCTACAAGCTCCCATACAGAATTGAAGTACATCGACTCCATTTCCTAGTCCATAGCTTTAATTCATTCGTCTTTTTCAACATCAGCCATTGCCTGATCATAGGTCAATGGATCCTCGTAGTCATCATCAGGAGTGACAACTGAGGTTTCAGCTAAACCCATGTAACGATCAGGCTGTCTCACAGCCCTCCCACTACGTCGAGGCATTCCCAACTCTTGAGAACGGATTTGACTTGACGTGCTAAGATCAACAACACTTGTTGACGTACTAGCCCCATCAGCAACTCTTGTTGTTGTACTGTCCATTTCGTTTAACACAATTTTACTCCTTTGTAAATGATCCCTGACGTGGTCCTCCTCAAAGAAAGTGGCGTTTGTCGACAAAAGTACCCTATTTTCCTTAGGATCGTAAAACATACCACCCCTAGTCTCTTTAGGGTAACCTACGAATACGCACAATTTCGAACGGGGTTCCAACTTTTTCGAGTTTGACACTAACACGTGGGTCAGGCATCCCCAAATTCTGAAGTGATGTAAACTACCTTTACGTCCACTCCAGAGTTCGAAAGGTGTTTCACAAACACTGTTCGATGGAATGTTGTTCAAAATATAGACCGCAGTCTCCACTTCAAAAACCCAAAATGAATCAGGGAGACGAGCATAGCTCATCATCGACCGAACCATGTCCAACAAGGTTCTGCTTCTCTCTCTCTCGATACACCATTCTGCACGTGGCATACCAGTCTTTGAGTTGGGACGTAATTCCATGTTCATCATATAGTCCTGGAATTTAGTGTCCATATACTCTCCACCTCGATCCGATCGAAGTGTTTTAAGCGATTTACCTAACAGGTTCTCAACCTCAGTCTTGTACTCCTTGAACTTTTCAAGAGTTTCAGACTTCTTATGCATTAGGTAAATATTCCCATACCTCGAGTAATCATCTATGAAAGACACGAAGTATTCATAACTACCTCGTGCTTTAACATTTATCGGACAATAGAGGTCAGAATGTACCAGCTCAAGGGGCTCTTTGGCTCTATATCCTTTTCCACTAAAAGGACGTTTGGTCATTTTGCCTTCTAGGCATGATTCACACACCGGTAAAGAGTTTTCTTCCAACTCGTTTAGAATTCTACTCTTCACTAGTTTCTCAATCCTATTGAGATTAATGTGGCCTAACTGTAGATGCCAAAGATGTGCATTTTCTTTAGGAGAAACTTTCGCTCTTTTAGTTCGCGTTTCTACCGTTTTAAACAATTCAGTATTTAAAACACTTTTGACCGAATTAGGTTTAAAAACATACAGATTATTCTCAAGTGAAGCAGAACAAATAAGATTACCATTTCTGGAAATAAACGCTTTATTACTATTAAATGAAACGGAGATACATTGTTCTAACAGGCAGGAAATAGAAACTAGATTTCTAGTAAACCCTAGAACTATATACATATTGTCTAACAAAATGTAATTCCTGTCAAAATGTAGCTTCACTATGTCGACCGCTGCAGCAAAGACAAGCTCCCCGAATCTAACCCGTAGAGTCACCTCACCCTCTCGCAGCTGCTGCCCGGAATCAATCCCCTAAAAAGAAGAACAAACATGCTTAGTGGCGCCCGAAACCAATATCCAGGCTGAGTCATTACTCTCCACTAAATAGGTTTCTGTCACAAGTAAATCACATTTACCTTGATTTTTCCTCTCGGCTAGGAATTTTGGACAAATCCTCTTCCACTGTCCACCCCCATTGCAGTGAAAACACTTTCCTTTCTCTGCAACTTCCTTGACCTTCTTGCCCTTTTGGGCGGTAGCTCGGTCAGTCTTACCCCTATTCATCTTCTTATTCCCTTTCGGGCGTGAAGGAGCAACATGTTTAGTCTCAGAGGTCGAACCCCTGTGATAAGACCTTTAGGCAACATTTGCCTCAGATTCTGGTGCCATGATCCTCATCAAGGACTGGAAATTCTATAACAGCATTGCTACGAACTAAAGGAAACTCTTCGGAAGAGTCTCCAAGATAAAACTGACCTGACTCCACTCGTCGATCGAAGTCCCGTTCATCGCCGCTAGATTAAAGTGGGTCATCATGTCTATGTTCGGTTTTATGTCCTAAAACTCGTGATTTTGTAAACTGAATGTATATTCTATTTCGCAATAAAGGTGTTATTGAATAAAGTGAATTGTGTAACCCTAATCCAATAAAGAACCCTTGGCTATAGGATGAATACTTGAACTTTATGTGTGACATAAAAGTGGATCAAGTTCAAGTTATAGCCAGAACAGTCTATAGTATAAGGATAGGGTTGGGCACCTTATCCTGGAGACACTATGAACGCGACCCACTTTGTAGAGTACAAACGATGTGATCTTAAATCGTTCATGTAGAGACATGCGAGTGGGGGCGTCCTATGCAATGAGTTTTCATAAGAGTGGACCGCGAAATAGTCACTTAGACTTTATAACTCCATTTAATGTCTTAACTGACTATATTCATACGATGACCTAGGTAACTCGATCTCAATCCTGAGCGTTCTATGGACTCCTGTTTATTTGGATTATCCTTAGATTTGCATGGGTGAGAGTGGCTCGAGACTGCCGACTCAATAAGCCTTCTATTTCAGGGATAAGTTTGGGTAGATAGCTGGGAACATAGTTCTGCACGATGGAATTCACTCTTACCCGCTTTAGGGATATGTAGAGAGGTTGTTCCCTTAAGTGCTGACTCCAGGTCTTGAACAAAGGGCCGACCCCTCTCATTGGCACGAGAGGGATTCAGTTTGCTGGTTGGACCACAAACCAATGGTTCATTAGAGGATCAGTGGGACTTAAGGAACAAGAGGTAATTACAGGGGTAAAACGATAATTTTGACTCAGCTGTAATCACGAACGACCTGTGAAGGATCGACTTACTAATCATGGTTATATCGAGTGGACAGAAATATATCTACAGTGAGGAGAGTTCAACCACAGGGCTTTAGTGGAGTGTCCTGGTGGTTAACGAATGTTGATTAGCTAGGCTAAAGAGTTTAGTCGGTTAATCTCGTATTGATGGAGCTCATGATCTGTAGGTCCATTAGGTCCCCCTTACTAGCTCGGACTTAGCCTTGTAACATTTTGAGAGAAAAGAATTTGAATTGTTCAAATTCGAGTTTGGAAGAAAGCGTTCATTATATGTGTATATTTAACGAATCATAGCTTAATTATGTATTAAACTATGATTAATAGGAGGTGGATATATTTAAGTATGATTTAAATATTGGATCGGTTTATAGCATGAATAAAGATTCATGTTCGGAAAAACGATCGGGATTGGGCAATTTATTTAATTTAATATTTGATACTAAATTAAATTAAAAATTAAATTAATTAAATTATTTTTTTGAATTATTTAATTAATTAAATTAATTTTAGTTTAAAATCAATTTAATATTGATTTTTGAATTAAAATTAAATGAAAAATAGTGGATTTTCATGAAAAAAAAAATTGGCAACTTGCCCAATCCCTCTCATCTTCAAATCACCAAATTTGGTCACCTCCATCTTAAATTGTCCTCATCACTATTGAGATGTCACTCTAATGACCGTCCTCGTTGTGTTCGTTATGCTACTCGATTTCACTAAATTAATTATCTAATAGTTTCGGCTAAGCATGCTCAAAAGTGGAAAGAAAAACAACAAGTAGAATACATACTTGTTGTAGACGTGCTTCGACTTTTTTCTTTCTGGTCACGAACTCTCCGTGTTCTCCGAACGATCTCGAATTTCTCGACCTCTTCTCCCGATCAATAACGAACACAACCAATCAGAGTCTCGGTTGTTCTTCTTTTTGAAGAAGGAAGTTTGTGGGAACTTGAGTTTTGGTGGAAGAGGAGAGAAATTGAGAGAGTTTTGAGAGAAAATCAAGTCTCTTCTCTTTGGTGAAATCCAAAAAATGAGAGAATGAGATAAGAAACTCTTCTTGCAAAGGGTTTAAATAGTGGAAAATGATGGAGTTGAAATCTCCACATTATTACCACTTTACAACAACTATAGGTTATGCAAATCATATTTGCATAACCATATATTATAAGATATCTCATATCTCATATTACAAATCACATTTGCAATAATTGTGGATTTATTAAATTGAATCACATCTAATTTAATTTCTCTCAATTAATTTCTCCAATTAGCCCTAATTCATCAATTAGGCTAACCTATAGTTTATTATGAATCTCATTTACATTAAACTATATATTATATCATTCATATCTCATATAAATAACATAAATGCCTCTAAGTGAAATTAAACACTTTAATTTCACACCAAAACATTAACCCTTCTTTTAACCCAGTTTGAGCCAACCGAGGGACCTAATGGACCTATAGTGACGAGCTCCAATGATACAAGATTAACCTATCAAATTGTTTGACCCGGTTAATCAACATTCATTAGCTACGGTTACACTCCACTATAGCCCGTAGCTGCACTCCCGTCAGTGCAGAATATTACGTGTCCACTGATATAACCAATGCTCATGAGTCGACCCTTCAAAGGTCAAATTACCCTTTTACCCCTGTGTTTACTTCTTGTTCCTTAAGTCCCCACTGCTCCTCTAATGAACAACATATTGTGATGGTCCAACCATACACAACACCCTTCTCGGGCCAGTGAGAAGGTGGGCGCCCGTTGTCCAAGCCCTGGAGACAACACTTAAGGGAAAAACCCCTTTAGTTTCCCTAAAGGCGGGAACGAGTGAATTCCATCTCGCGTAGCTAAGTTCCCAGCTCCTTACTTGGTCATGTCCCTGAGAAGATAGGCATATTGGGCGAGTAACTTTGACCACCCTCACCCGTACTAGTCAAAGGATGCACCCCGCAGCATGAGAGTCCATAACACGCTCAGGATTCAGGTCGAGTAACTAATGGTCATCTACGAAGTTATTAGTCCTTACTGTCAACGGTGTTACCTCTGTAGGTGTAATGATTCACGGTCCGGTCTTGTACAATCTCATTGCACATGATGCCCCTACTCGCATGTCAACCACATGAACGAGTCAGATCACCTCGTTTGTATCTAATAGAAAGCGGGCCGCATCCACAGTGTATCCAGGATTAGGTCTCTAACCCTATCCATATACTGTAGACCGTTCCAGGATTAGGTCTCTAACCCTCTTCTCGCGCCGCAAGAAAAGCAGCCACCGGCCCGCGCCTCCTCTTCTTCCCTCTCCCGCTCTCCTTTCTCTCCCAGTCTCTTTCTCTCTCACGTTTCTCTCTTTCTCTCTCTCTCTCTACCTCTCTGTCCCTCTCGCCCTCACCGTTTCTCTCTCTATAGTCTTTCAGGTCGTTCAACCTCGCCGCTGCCGCAACGCCGCCTCAGCGCCGTCCAACTGCCGGCGTGCATAGGTCCGCAAGACAACTTCGATCGATGCAGCTGGTTCAGGCCATTTTCGACCTGTTTTCAACGAACAAAGTCCGATTTCGTGTAGATCGGGTCGCGAGGATTCCAGATCTGCTGCCCATAAGCCGCCGCCGTCATTTCACGCGCTGCCGCCCGCCGGCGACACACGCCGCTGCCTGCAGAGCCGCCAGTTGTTTCCTTCCGTCCAGTCACCTTTGTTCGTTCCTTAACTCGTTTGGCACTTCGTTGGGTGAGTTTTAATCATTGAAAGCTTTTAAGGTCGCTTTTACGTTTCAGTTTACTAACCTTGTGCGTGTTCTTCGTTAGGGACGATTTTGAAGTAGAAGAACCTTGGAGCACGCCGCATAACCCAAGTCTTCGTTGTGTTCGGATTCCCTGTAAGTAGTCGTTTGGACTAAATCACCCCTAAGTGTAGGGCTTAGGGGCATCATTGCATGCTATATTATTTCGGAACTGAACGTTTTAGAATGTGTAGCGTACTGGACTTGTAGTAGCATGCTAGGTTGTGGTAGACATAGTGGTACTTGGTCCTAAGTTGTTTGTCCCTGTTTGTTGTGAATGCGATGAACTATCTGATAGGTCAAATGTATGTTCATGTGCTATGGCTGTTATCCTTTCGTGCTATGGCTGTTATCTCTTCGTGCTTAGATGTGATCTTGTGGGGAGAGCTGCCCTAAGCTTGTGCTGAGAATGATGAATATGCTAGAGTTACATGTCGTGCTGAGAATGGTGAATATGCTAGAGTTGTATGACGTGCTGAGAATGTTGAGTATGCTAGAGTTATATGTTTGACTGTCCCGAGCCTGTTAGTCTCGTGCTTAGTTTTGAGGTAACTCGAGAGGTGTCGTTGAGCCTTAGGATTGTAGTTAGCACAACTAGCCCTAGTGCAGGCCCAAGTCCCAAGTATCTGTGTAACCCTTAGTAGGCTGAGACTCGAGGTTGGCGAGATGACGATGATGTTATGGGATGTGATGGTCCGCCTCCATCCAGGTTGTGCGACTTCGGGTATGATCCTTGGAGTCGAGGGGTTGGATAGAGTCCTTCGCCTAGTGCGCACTCCGGAATGAGCCCGTGAGTCGATTGTGCGCTGTAGTACCGCTTTGATGCTTTGTGGGATGTGGTGGTCCGCCTCATCCAGCCAGCGACTTCGGGGTGTGATCCTTAGAGTCGAGGGGTTGGATAGAGTCCTTCGCCCTAGTGCGAGCCCGGGGATGAGTCTCGTGGCCACGTCTTTGCCAACCCATCCAGAGCTAAGGGTAGGACAAAACTAGGAAACCCGAGTAAGAAATAGGGCCATGATGCTTGTTGAGGTTGTTTGGCGGGCTAGGTGTCGTGTTTAGCTAAGTCTAAGGTCGTTTCTTTAAGTTCTTTATTTCTTGGATGAAGTGGGTTTGCTTCTTGAGTATTTTTATACTCATTCCTTCTTTATTTTCTTCTTTTGTTGCAGGGTAAGACAAACCGGTGAGATGACCACCGACGACAGCCAGACCTCTGCGAGGCAATGGAAGACTTGTAGGACTTAGAAATTTTCGTTTAGGAGTTGTTGTTTTCACTGCTGCGATCAAGCCACCGCGCGTGCCCAGCGGATCCGCGAGACCCACTGCTTTTGGGTTCACCGATTCGAGCCCTTTTTCGCGGCGTGGGTTTAACGAGTCCGGTTCTAGATAGATCGGGCCGCGAGGATTCCAGATCTGCCACCCACGCGCCGCCGCCGTCACTTTCACGCGCCGCCCGCCGGCGACACGCGCCGCCGTCACTTTCACGCGCCGCCACGCCGCGAC
Organism: Trichosanthes cucumerina; assembly: GCA_036507285.1. Lineage (NCBI taxonomy): Eukaryota > Viridiplantae > Streptophyta > Magnoliopsida > Cucurbitales > Cucurbitaceae > Trichosanthes > Trichosanthes cucumerina. The sequence continues at coordinate 22,075,733 of CM071844.1, forward strand.
ACACGCGCCGCCGCTGCGAGCCGCGGCCGACCCCCTTCCGTCCGGCCGCCTAGGTTCGTTCCTTAGCCCGTTTTGGCACTCCGTGGGTGAGTTTTTCGCTCCTCTTAATTAGGTTCGTTGCATTAGGTTCATCGTGTTTTAGTTATTAATTTGTGTGTGCTATTCGTTAGGGATTAATTGAAAGTAGAAGAACGTCTGGAGCACGTCGCCTTACCCAAGCCTCCGTCGCGCTTGGACTTTCCGTAAGTAGTCTTTTGGATTGATTTACCCCTAAGTGTAGGGCTTAGGGGCGTCGTTGCTTGTTTACTATTTCGGAACTGAATGTTTTAGAACGAGTAACAAACTGGACTAGTAGCATGCTAGGTTGTGGTGAACTCTGCGATATACTTGGATCCTGTGTTGCCTGTACATTTGTTGTGAATATGATGAATCAGTGTTGTAGTCGTTATCCTTTCGTGCTATAATAATTGCCTTTCGTGCTTAGTTGTGATCTGGTTAGGAAAGTTGACCTAAGCCTGTGCTGAGAACGATGCTTATGATAGAAGTACATGTCGTGCTAAAATTGTTGAATATGCTAGAGTTGTACTGTTTGTCCCAAGCCTAGTCGTCCCGTGCTTAGTCTGTAGTGACTCGGGAAGTGCCGTTGAGCCTTAGAATTGTAGTTAGCACAACTAGCCCTAGTGCAGGCCCAAGTCCTAAGTATCTGTGTAACCCTTAGTAGATCGAGACTCGAGGTTGGCGAGATGATGTATGGGATGTGATGGTCCGCCTCCATCCAGGTTGTGCGACTCGGGTATGATCTTGGAGTCGAGAGGTTGGATAGAGTCCTTCGCCCTAAATGCAGACCGGGAATGAGCCCGTGAGTCGATTGTGCGCTGTGAGTAATCCGCTTTGATGCTTTGTGGGATGTGGTGGTCCGCCCTCATCCAGTTGTGCGACTCGGGGTGTGATCCTTAGAGTCAGAGGGGTTGGATAGAGTCCTTCGCCCTAGTGCAGGCCCGGGGATGAGTCTCGTGGCCACATGCTGCCAACCCAGTCCAGGAGCTAAGGGTAGGACAAAACTAGGAAACCTGAGTAAGAAATAGGGCCATGATGCTTGTTGAGGTTGTTTGGCGGGCTAGGTGTCGTGTTTAGCTAAGTCTAAGGTCGTTCTTTAAGTTCTTTATTTCTTGGATGAAGTGGGCTGCTTACTGAGTATTTTTATACTCATTCCTTCTTTATTTTCTTCTTTTGTTGCAGGTAAGACAAACCAGTGAGATGACCACCGACGACGAGACCCCTGCGAGGCAATGGAAGACTTGTAGGACTTAGAAATTTTCGTTTAGGAGTTGTTGTTTTCACTTATTTTCTTCCGTTGCGTTTTGCTTCCTTCGTTCATGTTTTAGACTTAGTTTGCATCGTTCTTTATTCATTGAATCAAAGCATGTTCTGATGTGTTTCTCTCTTATTCAAAGCATGCTTTTGTTGTCTTGTGGAATTCTGTTAACTCCGAGGGACTGGAGCCTAGCCTGTTGTTTTCTGTGTAGTTTGGAGGAGGCTGGGTACCCTCGTGAGTCATTTGAAGTGCCTTGTATAAGTCCAGGTTCCCTTTAAATTTTCTGGTTTGTCCAGGTTGTGCCGTTATGCTGCCGGATTTTCGGCGCGAACGGTGCAACTTGGAAGTAATGCCTCGAGTAGCATGTGTTCAAATTACGGGGTGTTACAGTTCGGGTCATTAACTCGAACGTGATCCTCCCTGTGTGTCCACTACACACCGTTCAAGTTCTAGTTCTCTCATAAATTCAATGACCCTAGAGCTTAGTTTATTGGAAAAGTTTGTAAAATTTGCGAGACACAAAGTAATGAAATAAATAACTCTTATTAATTTCAAATAGTAATTTACAAACACGAGTTTAGGACAAAAATCCCAACAAACTCCCACTTGGACTAAGCTAGTGGAGAAAATACATTTCTAAAATGTACATAAATTACAATGAAGTAATACAATAAACTAGGGCATTGAATACCCGTTTACACATCTCCCACTTGCCCTAGTCAGGAAGCACTCGAAGACCTAGACTCTCTAGGTGACCCTCAAACAACTTAGTCGTGAGGGGCTTTGTAAATGGATCAGCTACGTTGTGCTCCGACACTATCTGCGTGACTGTCACGTCTCCGCGGTGCACAATCTCCCGTATCAAGTGATACTTCCACTCAATGTGTTTGCCTCTCTTATGGCTCCGAGGCTCTCTGGAACGACTTCCAAATCTAACATGAACTTCCTAGGCCAAACAACTTCATTTGCAACTTCAAAAGCCGCAACGTACTCCGCTTCCATAGTGGAATCAATGATGCATCCCTACTTGATGCTTCGCCATACTACAACTCCATTCAGAATGAAGGCTGACCCCGAAGTGGATTTCCTAGAATCCTTATCAGTCTGAAAGTCAGAATCCGTGTATCCCGTAAGAATCGTATCCCCACTTCCATACATTAAGCTGTAGTTCCTCGTTCTCCTAAGATACTTGAGGATTGCCTTTACGACTGTCCAGTGATCTAATCCTGGATTGGATTGATACCTACTGACAATCCCTACTGCATAACAGATGTCGGGCCTAGTACACAACATGACATACATCAGGCTCCCTACAGCTGAAGCATATGGGATCCGTCTCATATCCTCAACATCTTGAGGAGTCTTAGGACACTGATCCTTAGATAAGTGAACCCTATGCCTGAAAGCGATAAGCCCTTTCTTGGAGTTCTCATCTTATATCTAGACAACATCTTGTCAATATAAGGCGCTGAGAGACAAGGCTAGCGTTACGTTCTTCCTGCTCGGACTATCTGGATACCTAGAACATACTGAGCTTCTCCAAAATATTTCATTTGGAATTGCGAAGCTAGCCATTTCTTCACGTCAGTAAGAAAATCTACCTCATTCCCAAAGAGAAGAATATCATCCACATACAACACAAAAAATGCGACAGTTTTGTCAACGATTTTCTTGTAGACACAAGGCTCGTCGACATTTTGATCAAAGCCATAAGATTTGATCGCCTCATCAAACCTTATATTCCAAGACCTCGAAGATTGTTTCAGTCCATAAATAGACATATGAAGCCGGCAAACCTTTTGCTCTTGGCCTTGGGCAATAAACCCTTTGGGTTGGTCCATGTAGATGGTTTCATAAAGTTTGTCATTCAGAAAGGCTGTCTTGACATCCATCTGCCATACCTCGTAGTCATAATACGCGGCAATGGCCAGAAGGATCCTAATCAACTTTACCATGGCAACAGGTGAAAAGGTTTCCTCATAGTCAACCCCTTCAACCTGGGTAAAACCCTTTGCCACTAGTCGGACTTGGAAGGTCTGCACCTTCCCATCTACGCCACGTTTACGCTTGTAGATCCATTTGCAACCAATAGGTTTTATCCCATCTGGTTGATCCACAAGCTCCCAGACGGAATTGAAGTACATCGATTCCATTTCCTAGTCCATAGCTTTAATCCATTCGTCTTTGTCAACACAACCATTTCCTGATCATAGGTCAATGGATCCTCGCAGTTATCATCAGGAGTGATGACTGAGATTTCAGCTAAACCCATGTAATGATCAGGCTGTCTCACAGCCCTCCCACTACGTCGAGGCATTCCCAACTTTTGGGAAAAGATTTGACTAGACGTGCTAGGATCAACAACACTTGTTGATGTACTAGCCCCATCAGCAACTCTTGCTGATGTACTGCCCATTTTGTTTAACACAATTTTACTCCTTGGTAAATGATCCCTGACGTGGTCCTCCTCTAGGAAAGTGGCGTTTGTCGACACAAGCACCCTATTTTCCTTAGGATCGAAAAATAGACCACCCCTAGTCTCTTTAGGTTAACCTACGAATAGACACAATTTCGAACGGGGTTCCAACTTTTTCGGGTTTGACACCAACACTTGGGTCGGACATCCCGAAATTATGAAGTGATGTAAACTACCTTTACGTCCACTCAAGAGTTCGAAAGGTGTTTCACAAACACTCTTCGACGGAACGTTGTTCAAAATATCGACAGCAGTCTCCACTGCGTAACCCCAAAAAGAATCAAGGAGACGAGCATAGCTCATCATCGCCCGAACCATGTCCTACAAGGTTCTGTTTCTCCTCTCCGATACACCATTGTGCTATGGCATACCAGATGCTGAGAGTTGGGACGTAATTTTGTGATCTATCATATAGTCATGGAATTCAATGTCCATATACTCTCCACCTCGATCCGATCGAAGTGTTTTAAGCGATTTACCTAACAGGTTCTCAACCTCAGTCTTGTACTCCTTGTACTTTTCAAGAGTTTCAGACTTCTTATGCATTAGGTAAATATATCCATACGTCGAGTAATCATCTATGAAAGACACGAAGTATTCATAACCACCTCTTGCTTTAACATTCATCGGACCACAGAGGTCAGAATGACAAGCTTAAGGGGCTCTTTGGCTCTATATCCTTTTCCACTAAAAGGACGTCTGGTCATTTTGCCTTCGAGGCATTACTCACACACCGGTAAAGAGTTTTCTTCCAACTCGTTTAGAAGTCCACTTTTCACTAGTCTCTCAATCCTATTGAGATTAATGTGGCCTAACCGTAGATGCCAAAGATGGGCATTTTCCTTAGGAGAAACTTTCGCTCTCTTAGTTCGTGTTTCCGCCGTTTTAAACAATTCAGTATTCAAAGAACTTTTGACCGAATTAGGTTTCAAAACATACAAATTATTCTCAAGTGAAGCTGAACAAATTAAGTTTCCATTTCGGGAAATAAATGCTTTATTTCCTTGAAAAGAAAAAGAAATACGTTGTTCTAACAGGCAGGAAATAGAAACGAGGCTTCTAGTAAACCCTGGAACTATATACATATTGTCCAACAAAATGTAATTCCTGCCAAAATGTAGCTTCATCGTGCCGACCGCTGCAGCAGAGACAAGCTCCCCGGATCCAACCCGTAGAGTCCCCTCACCCTCTCGCAGCTGCTGCAAGGAATCAATTTCCTGAAAAGAAGAAAAAACATGGTTAGTGGCGCCCGAATCCAATATCCAGGCAGAGTCACTACTCTCCACTAAACAAGTTTCAGTCACAAATAAATCACATTTACCTTGATTCTTCCTCTCGGCTAGGAACTTGGGACAGTTTCTCTTCTAGTGGCCGTCCCCATTGCAGTGGAAATACTTTCCTTTTTCTGCAACTTCCTTGACCTTCTTGCCCTTCTGGGCGACTGCTGGTTAGTTTTACCCTTCTTCATCTTCTTCTTCTTCTCTTTCGGGTGAGAAGGAGCTACAGGCTTTGTCCCAGAGGTCGAACCCTTGTGATAAGACCTAAAGGTAACGTTTGTCTCAACTTCCAACGTCCTGATCCTCATCAAAGACTGGAAGGTTTGCAACTCGTTAACAAGAGTAGTTAGAGTGTAGTTTATCTTGTTCATAACAGCGTTGCTACGAAACTGAAGGAAACTCTTCGAAAGAGTCTCCAAAATAAAACTAACTTGGCTCGACTCGTCAATCGAAGCCTCGTTCATCTCCGCTAGATTAAAGTGGGTCATCATGTCTAGAACATGTTCACAAACAAACGACCTCTCTTTCATCCGTGCGTTGAAGACGTATTTGAGCAAGTCATGCCGGACTTGAAAGAACTGTTGTCCAAACATTTCCTACAAGGACTCCATGATCTCCTTAGCGGTGACCATCAGCTCATGCTTCTTTGCCAAAACATCAAACATGCTGGCAATGATATAGACCTTGGCCTTTTCATTGGCCCTGATCCATTGATCATATGCATCACGAACACTTCGCGATGCAGTCGAGCCCGACACCTGAGGACACTCCTTAGTGAGCACGAACTTTATGTCGTCAGTTACCAAAATCGTGTTTAAGTTGTTTTTCCACAATTGATAGTTATCTCCCACTAATTTGTCAGACGTGAGTAAAGCTATTATTGAGTTAGACATTTTGCTGAAAAATCAAAAACTTTGTGTTAGTCTCATAAAAAACTTTTGAAATCCAATCATGTTTTAGAAAAAATTGTTTCATGATCCCTAGGTCATTCAAAATTTGCAATGATATCTTAAAGGTTTAGAATGAACGCCACCGAAGGGTGAAAAGAAACACTCCTCCTCTAGGACGAGATTTTCTCGATCAGACTCTAATTCCAGAATAACTCTTATTCCATTAGGCGTCCAATTACCATTGTTCGATCGAATTCATTAACTCTTAACGAATTCTATGAGTGTTACCCTCAATCTTTAAGTTTCCAAGTATCCGTCCAAACAATAGCCACTGAAGGGTGAACCAAGAAGAAAAATCAACTAGAAAACTGTATCCCTTTCGAGAATTCACGGTGTTCCGACTCCCATGATCAGGCCCTCCGAAGAGATTGCCTGGTCCAGGCCAAACTAGCAGGCGGATCATAGGTGTCTCATGGTGTGAATCGAAAGAAGAGACTGTGGGTCCCGTTTTCACTGGTCCTGCTCCCACTCACTATAAGTACTCTCTCCATCCATGATGATATTGACCCATACAAATGCCACCCGATGGGGGACGCTCCCATTTGCGCCACGAGGCCGAGTATAGATCTCACGGTGCGGACTTAACGGAGATTTGTGGTTGGAAAATCAAATGTATCTTATACACTTTATTTTCTCCCATTCAGCACTTTATTTTATTACGGATTGACCTAGATAAACCAGCTAAAATTTACCTAAGTCTACCAATATAACTCTTATATGGTGTTTATCCTAAGTTTATAATAATATTAAAACTTAGGTCTATGTGAGTAAATTAATCAACTTTTAATTAACGGCACTCACGATAAGTATAATCTAAGAATCTCTGGACCGAATTCACTCCCAGTTCGGTTTTCAGGTAGGGGTGTTCCGCAAGCGTCAACTTAAATACCCCAGCCTTAGACAAAACCTTCCTCAGACAGAGTTACTAATCAGTCACCATTCAAAGACTATACCTTGATTTCCTAATTCTAGTCTTATTAGAACTAGAAAACCTAAGTCTAATTATTCAAGTTCTAAACACTTTAAAACTAATAATTAACTTAGGTTACATGCATATAAATGCATGAGCATACTTTAATCTAAAAAATGCATGAATACTTATAACATATTCATGAATATAAATGCATGAGCATACTTTAATCTAAAAAATATAACAGTTATATTAGTTAAATTATAACATGCAATTAATTATATTATAACACCTATAATATAACCTATCATGCAAACTATATATTATAACTCTTATAATATAAATGATGCATGAATATGTTTAACCTAAGTTGGTATTTTAAATCTATATGACATACATTATGCACATAGAAATTAATTAAATCATACATCTCATGCATAAAATAATTAAATAGCAAAAATGGACCGATTTTTGGCACCTAGGGGCAATTTATTTAATTAAATAACATTAATATAACTTTTATATTAATATTATGTAATAAAATAAATAATTTAAATAATAGAAATTACATTATAATAATAAATATAATTACAAAAAAGAAATAACTGCCCCACTTCTCACTTCTCGCCCACGTCTTGCGAAACCACCTCTAGAACCGCCCACTACGTGTGTGGCGTTGCAACGCTGTGGGCAGCATTGCAACGCTGCAGCGTCCAGCGTCAAGGTCAGCGTGCTCTACCCCGTGGCGTTGCAACGATGCTCTGTAGCAGGGCCTCCGTCCGCAAGAATGTTGTTGAGACGCCGAAGTACAACGTCTCAACGCCATCGACCGAATAGCATCCCCACTTGCTGTTCTTCGTCGATTTTAACCTGTTTCTGCTCTGATTTCCTCACAGCAACTCTTGCCACGAACAACTCAGACTTACAGACTCGATTTACAACAAAAATGCCCAAAAACAACGGGCCTTTACATTGATCTCATCAACATAAAAATTGTAAATCTAAAAGTGCCAAAACCAAAAATATCCATCATGCAAACCAACAATTTATCACATAAATTAAGGCATATACCCACCTAATTTTAATGAAAAACAGTGCACAACGAATAACCAATGAGTGGCTCTGATACCAAAGGGAATGAGAATCCCCGCGCAGCGGAAGATGATCGAATCTTTGTGGTATTGTTATGCTACTCGATTTCACTAAAATTAAATATCTAATAGTTTGGGCTAAACATGCTCAAAAGTGGAAAGAAAAACAGCAAGTAGAACACTTACTTGTTGTAGACATGCTTCGACTTTTTCTTTCCAGTCACAAACTCTTCGTGTTCTCCCAACGATCTCGAATTTCTTGAATTCTTCTCCCGATCAATAACGTACACAACCAATCGGAGTCTCGGTTGTTCTTCTTTTGGAAGAAGGAAGTTTGTGGGAACTTGAGTTTTGGTGAAGGAGGAGAGAAATTGAGAGAGTTTTGAGAGAAAATCAAGTCTCTTCTCTTTGGTGAAATCCAAAAAATGAGAGAATGAGATAAGAAACTCTTCTTGCAAATGGTTTAAATAGTGGAAAATGATGGAGTTGAAATCTCCACATTATTACCACTTTACAACAACTATAGGTTATGCAAATCATATTTGCATAACCATATATTATAAGATATCTCATATCTCATATTACAAATCACATTTGCAATAATTGTGGATTTATTAAATTGAATCACATCCAATTTAATTTCTCTCAATTAATTTCTCCAATTAGCCCTAACTCATCAATTAGGCTAACCTATAGTTTATTATGAATCTCATTCACATTAAACTATATATTATATCATTCATATCTCATATAAATGCCTCTAAGTGAAATTAAACACTTTAATTTCACACCAAAACATTAACCCTTCTTTTAACCCAGTTTGAGCCAACCGAGGGACCTAATGGACCTACAGTGACGAGCTCTAATGGTACGAGATTAATCTATCAAACTCTTTGACCCGGTTAATCAACATTCATTAGCTACGGTAACACTCCACTATAGCCCGTAGCTGCACTCCCGCTCGGTCACGAGAATATTACGTGTCTCACCGATATAACCAATGCCCATGAGTCGACCCTTCACAGGTTGTTCGTAGACACTACTAGGTCAAATTACCGTTTTACCCCTGTGTTTACTTCTTGTTCCTTAAGTCCCCACTGCTCCTCTAATGAACAACATATTGTGATGGTCCAACCATACACAACACCCTTCTCAGGCCAGTGAGAAGGTGGACGCCCGTTGTCTAAGCCCTGGAGGCAACACTTAAGGGAACAACCCCTCTAGTTTCCCTAAAGGCGGGAACGAGTGAATTCCATCTCGCGTAGTTAAGTTCCCAGCTCCCTACTTGGTCCTGTCCTTGAGAAGATAGGCATATTGGGCGAGTAACTGTGACCACCCTCACCCGTACTAGTCAAAGGACAGACCCCCGCAGACAGGAGTTCGTAACACGCTCAGTATTCAGGTCGAGTCACTAATGGTCAGATCACCTCATTTGTATCCAATACAAAGCGGGTCGCATCCACATTGTATCGAAGATTAGGTCTCTAACCCTATTCATATACTGTAGACCGTTTGGGTCATTAACTTGAACGTGATCCTCCCTGTGGGTCCACTACACACCGTTCAAGTTCTAGTTCTCTCATAAATTTAATGACCCTGGAGCTTAGTTTATTGGAAAAGTTTGTAAAATTTGCGAGACACAAAGTAATGAAATAAATAACTCTAATTAATTTCAAATAGTAATTTACAAACACGAGTTTAGGACAAAAATCCCAACAAGTGTAGCTTATCTTGTTCATAACTGTGTTGCTATGAAACTGAAGGAAACTTTTCGGAAGTGTCTTTATTATAAAGCTGACCGGGCTCGACTCGTCGATCGAAGCACTGTTCATTTCCGCCAGGTTGAAATGGGTCATCATATCCAGAACATGTTCACGAAAAGACGTCCCCTCCTTCATCCTTGCATTGAACACGTGTTTGAGGGCAACGTGCCGAACCTGAAAGAACTGTTGTCCAAACATTTTCTGCAGCGATTCTATGATCTCCTTCGCGGTGACCATAACCTCGTGCTTCTTTGCCAAAACTTTTGACAAGCTGGCAATGATATAGACCTTGGCTTTTTCATTAGCCCTGATCCATCGATCGTACACATCACGAACACTTCGCGATGCGGTCGAGCTGGACACTTGAGGACACTCCTCAGTGAGCGCGAACTTAAGGTCGTCAGTTACCAAAATTGTGTTGATATTATTTTTTCACGTTTGGTAATTATTGCCTACTAGTTTATCTGAAGCTAAAAGAGAAATAATTGAACTCAACATTTTGTTTGCTGAAAAGAAAACCGTTTGTGTTAGGTCTCGCAAAAACTTTGAAAAATCTAATCATTTTTAGCAAATTCTATTCTATGATCCCTAGTTCATTAAAAATTGCAATGATACCCCAAAGGTTTAGAATGATCGCCACCGAAGGGTAGACAAAATCACTCCTTCTCTAGGGTGAGACTTTCTTGACCAGACCCTAATACCAGAACAACTCTTATTACATTAGGCATCTAGTTACCATTTTTCGGTATGAATCCATTAACTATTAATGAATCCTGTGAGTGTCACCCTCTATCTTTAAATTTCCAAGTATCCGTCCAAACAATAGCCACTGAATGGAGGAATACGAATGAAAACAACCAAAGAAATCGTATCCCTTTCGGGAATTCACGATGTTCCGACTCCCATGCTCAAGGCCCTCCGAAAGGATCGTCTGGTCCAACCCAAACTAGCAGGCATATCATGGGTGTTTCACTGTGTGAATCGATAGAAGAGATTGTAGGTCCCGTTTCATAGATCCCGTTCCCACTCACTATAAGTACTCTCTCCATTCACGTTGAATATTGACCCGTACAAATACCATCCGAAGGGGGACGCTCCCATTTGCGCCACGAGGCCGGTTATGGATCTCATGTTGTGAACTTAACGGAGATTTGTGGATGAAAAATTAAATGTATCTCATACACTTTATTTTCTCCCACTCAACACTTTAAATTAATCGAGATTGACCTAGATAAACAGACTATAATTTACCTAAGTCTACCAATATAATACTTATATTAGATTAGCCTAAGTCTCTAATCACATTATTAACTTAGGTCTATGTGAGTAATTTAATTAACTTTTAATTAACGACACTCACGAAAATATAACCTATGAATCTTCGAACAAAATTCACTCCCAGGTCGGTTCCCAGGTATGGGTGTTCCGCAAAGCATCAGCTTAAATACCCCAGCCTTAGACAGAACCTTCCTTAGATAGAGTTACTAATTAGTCACCATTCATAAGTCATATTTATTTCCTAATTCTAATCTTATTAGAACTAGAAAACCTAAGTCTAATTATTCAAGTTCTAAACCATTTAAAACTAATAATTAACTTAGGTTACATGCATTTCTATGTTATTGAGCTTGATCATTCATCACATGAATAATTAAACTATATAACATACAAACATTACATGTATAAATGCATGCCAATGCTTTTAATCTAAGTAATATAACTCTTATATTAATTAAATTAAATTATACACTATATTATAACTCTTATAATATAATCCTATCATGCATACTATATATTATAACTCTTGTAATATAAAATGATGCATGAAATGTTTAACCTAAGGTTGGATTTTAAATCAATATGACATGCATTATGCACATAGAATATCATACAACACTTGCATAATATTTAAATAGAAATATTGGACCGCTTTTTGCACCCTAGGGCATTAATTTAATCTTCAAAATTAATATAACAATTATATTAATATTAAATAATAAAATTAATAAATAAACTTAATTTACATCAAAGAAATTAAATAAATTAACTAATTTCAGCTTCAACCGCTCTACAATGCCCCCATGAAGCCACTTTGCGCGAAATGCTCATTGAAATCGCCACTACGCGACAAAAGACATTGCAACGTCGTGGCTAAAGGGATCAATTCCTACAGCGGAAGCGATTGTCAATTGTGTGTTCGCGATTTCATTACATGGATCTATAACAAGAACTAAATACTTATGATTAAGCATGTATTTCTAATTAGGACAACAAGGAATCATACCTTTGACACTTTCTTCACGAGCTTCTTCTCTAACAATCACGATCTCAGCAACGCGAACCCGAACCGTGTGAAGATCCGCCACTAGATCTCATCCGTTGTTCTCTAGGTGAGGGAGGAAAGTGGGTTCCTTTAGGATGAGATGTGGAGGTTTGAGAGAAGTTGTGTTTGGAACTCTTTCCAACAACACAAATAAGAGAATTCTAGGGTTGCATACCCTAGCCTTACTCAAAGTTGCATCTTATGCAACTATTTATAGAGAAATATGATGGAAATTACCATCATATCCCTCCTTCATTCTCTCATTAGTCTATAGTTAATTTGTGAATCTAATTCACATTAAAATTATATATTATATTAATTATATCACATATAATTGATATAACACCTCATATATGAAATTGAACACTTCAATTTCATTCCTAACTTTATACCATCAAAATTTCCATGTTGAGCCAACGGAGGGACCTAATAGACCTAGAGTTCATGAGCTCCAATGATGTGAGATTAACTGATCAAACTTTTTGATTCTGTTAATCAATATTCATTAACTACATGTCACTCCACTATAGACTTGTAGTTGCACTCTCCTCACTGTAGATTATATTGTGTCCATTGATATAATCATTACCCATGAGTCGACCCTTCACAGGTTGTTCGTTATCATAATTGGGTCAAATTACCGTTTTACCCCTATGATTACCTCTTTGTTCCTTAAGCACCACTGATCCTCTAATGAACAACACGTCTATGGTCCTACCATAAACTCAAAACCTCTTAAGCTAGTTTGGAGGGTGGGGCCCCGTTGTTCAAGACCTGGACTCAGTTCTTAAGGGTGAAGAGAATGAAACTCCCGCAGCAGAAACGACTTTGAATCGTCGTGGTGTTCGTTGTGAAAAACGTTTTTTTTAAATCGAATTAATCTCATTAATCCTAGGCTAAACATGCTTAAAACGAAGGAAAAACAGTGAGTGATTGTTACTTACTTGTTGAAGAACACTACTTTGCCAATTCCTTCTCCGATCACGAACTCTTCGTGCCTTCGATCTCTACAATCACGATCTCTCGAACTGAACGGATTAGACACTTCCAAAACGATCGTCTCGGTTGTTCTCGTTCGGTAGAGGAAGAGTGGTGGAACTCCCTTTGGTTTGGGGTAGAGAGAAATTGAGAGAGATTAAGAGAATGACAGAGAGCTTTTTGGTAAGATTCCAAAAAATGAGAAATAACTTAAGCAATCCTTCTTGCAAAGGTGCTTTTATAATGGTGATAGGTGGAGTTGAAATCTCCACCTATTTACCATTTTACCACAACATTAGGTTATGCAAATCATATTTGCATAACACATATAATAAGATATCACTGAACTTAATATACAAATCACATTTGTATAATTGTGGATTTTAAATTGAATCACATTCAATTTAATTTCTCTCAATCCAATTTCTCTAAATTAGCACTAATTAATCAATTAGGCTAACCTATAGTTTTAAATGAATCTCATTCACATTAAAACTATATATTATGTCTATTATATCTCATATAAATGACATAAATACACTTTTAATGAATTTGAACACTTCAAATCCACACCAAACTGTCAACCCTCAATTATCCAGTTTGAGCCAACCGAGGGACCTAATGGACCTACAGATGACGAGCTCCAATGATTCGAGATTAACCTGTCAAACTCTTTGACCAAATTATTCAACATTCATTAGCTACAGTAACACTCCACTAAAGCCCGTAGCTGCACTCCCATGACTGTAGGACAAGTTGTGTCCATTAATATAACCAACGCCCATGAGTCGACCCTTCACAGGTTGTTCGTAGACACTAATGGGTCAAATTACCGTTTTACCCTTGTGTCTACCTCTTGCCCCTTCACAAGTTATATCCTACTGCTCCTCTAATGAACAACAATGTTGCATGGTCCAACCATAAACAACATACCTCTCGGGCCAGTGAGAGGGTGGGCACCCGTTGTCCAAGTCCTGAAGACAACACTTAAGGGAACAACCCCTCTAGTTTCCCTGATTCGGGAACGAGTGAATTCCATCTCGCGTAGTCAAGTTCCTAGGTCCCCACGTGGTCCTGTCTCTGAGAAGATAGGCATATTGGGTGAGTAACTGTGACCACCCTCACCCGTACTAATCAAAGGACAGGCCCCCGCCTACAGGAGTCCTTAACACGCTCAGGATTAAGGTCGAGTCATTATTGGTCATTTACGAAGTTATTAGTCCTATACTATTAATGGTGTTACATCAGTAGGTTTAATAATTCACGGTCCAGTCTTGTACAATCTCATTGCACTGGATGCCCCCAATTGCATGTCAACCACATGAACGAGCTGGATCACCTCGTTTGTATCTAATACAAAGTGGGTCGCATCCACAGCGTATCCAGGATTAGGTCTCCAACTCTATCCGTATATTGTAGACCGTTCGGATCATAAACTCGAACATGATCCTCCGTGTGTCCACTACACACCGTTCAAGTTCTAGTTCTTTCATAATTCAATGACTCTGGAGCTTAGTTTATTGGATAAAGTTTGTAAATATGCGAGACACAAAATAATGAAAAAATAACTCTTATTTATTTCAATAAGTAATATTACAAACATATTCGACGAAACGTTGTTCAAAATATAAATCGTAGTCTCCACTGCGTAACCCCAAAAGGAATCAGGGAGACGAGCATAGCTCATCATCGACCGAACCATGCCCAACAGGGTTCTGTTTCTCGTTTCTGATACACCATTCTATTGTAGCATACCAGGTGCTGAGAGTTGGGACGTAATTCCATGTTTTATCATATAGTCCTGGAATTCAGTGTCCATATACTCTCCATCTTGATCCGATTGAAGTGTTTTAATTGTTTTACCTAACAGGTTCTCAACCTCAGTCTTCTACTGCTTGAACTTTTTAAGAGTTTCAGACTTTCTATGCATTAGGTAAATATACTCATATCTCGAATAGTCATCTATAAAAGATACAAAGTATTCGTTACCTCCTCGTGCTTTAACACTCATTGGACCACAGAGGTCATAATGTATAAGCTCCAAAGGTTCTTTGGCTCTATATTCTTTTCCACTAAAAGGACGTTTGGTCATTTTGCCTTCAAGGCATGACTCACACACTAGTAAAGAGTTTTCTTCCAACTCGCTAAGAAGTCCACTCTTCACTAGTCTCTCAATCCTATTGAGATTAATGTCACCTAACCTTAGATGCCAAAGATGGCCATTTTCTTTAGGAGAAACCTTTATTCTTTTAGTTTGTGTTTCTGTCGTTTTAAACAATTAAGTATTCAAAACACTTTTGACCGAATTAGGTTTCAAAATGTATAAATTATTCTCCAGTGAAGCCGAACATATCATGTTGCCTTTGAAACAAATAAATGCTTTATTTAATTCAAAGTTAACAGAAATACAATGTTCAATAAGGCAGGAAACGGAAACAAGGTTTCTATTAAACCCTGACACTATGTACAAATGATCTAATAATAAGTACTTCCCGCCAAAAAAGAGCTTCACCGTGCCGATCGTTGCAACAGAGACAACCTTCCTGGATCCAACCCGTAGTATTATCTCACCCTCTCGCAGCTGCTGCCAAGAACTAATTCCCTGAAAAGAAGAACAAACATGGTTAGTGGCCCCTGAATCCAGTATCCAGGCAGAGTCATTACTCTCCACTAAACAGGTTTCAGTTACAAGTAAATCACATTTACCTTCTTTCCTCCTGTCGGCAAGCAACTTGGGACAGTTTCTCTTATGGTGACCATCCACATTGCAGTGGAAACACTTTTCTTTCTCCGCAACTTCCTTGATCTTTTTGCCCTTCTGGGCGGCAGCACAGTCAACTTTTTTCCTTCTTCAACTTCTTCTTCTTCCCTTTCGGGCCTGAAGAACCTACAGATTTTGTCCCAGAGGTCGAACCCCTATGAAAGAACCTAAAGGCAATGTTTGCCTCAGCTTTTGGTGTCCCGATCCTCATCAAGTACTGGAAGTTCTGTAGTTCATTGAGAAGGGTGGTCAGAGTGTAGCTAATTTTGTTCATAATAACATTGCTACGAAACTGAAGGAAACTCTTCTGAAGAGTCTCCAAGATAAAGATGACCTGGCTCGACTCGTCGATCGAAGCCCTGACCATCTCTACCAAATTAAAGTAGGTCATCATGTCTAGAACGTGTTCACGGACAGACGTCCCCTCTTTCATCCTTGCATTGAAGACGTGTTTGAGCGAATCGTGTCAGACCTGAAAGGACTGTTGTCCAAACATTTCCTGCAGAGACTCCATGATCTCCTTAGCGGTGATCATCACCTCATGCTTCTTTGCCAAACCATTAGATAAGCTTGCAATGATGTAAACCTTGGCCTTTTCATTGGCCCTGATCCACCGATCATACGCATCACGAATACTTCGCTATGCGGTCGAGCCCGGCACCTGAGGACACTCCCCAGTGAGCACGAACTTTAGGTCGTCA
Organism: Trichosanthes cucumerina; assembly: GCA_036507285.1. Classification (NCBI taxonomy): domain Eukaryota; kingdom Viridiplantae; phylum Streptophyta; class Magnoliopsida; order Cucurbitales; family Cucurbitaceae; genus Trichosanthes; species Trichosanthes cucumerina. The sequence continues at coordinate 22,092,278 of CM071844.1, forward strand.
ATTACCAAAATCGTTTCGATATTATTCATCCATGTTTGAAAGTTATCTCCTACGAGTTTCTCTGAAGCTAAGAGTGCAACTATTGAAGTAGACAATTTTGTTTGCTGAAAATAGAAAAAACTTTGTATTAGTCTCGCAAAAACTTTGAAAATCCAATCAGGTTTTAACAAATTTTTATCCTATGATCCCTAGGTCATTCAAAAGTGCAATGATACCCCAAAGGTTTAGAATGACTGTCACCGAAGGGTGAATAGAAACACTCCTCCTCTGGGACGAGACTTTCTCGACCAGACCCTAATACTAGAATAACTCTTATTCCAATAGGCATCCAGTTACCATTATTCGGTCAGAATCCATTAACTCTTAACGAATTTTGTGAGTGTCACCCTCTATCTCTAAATTTCCAAGTATTCGTCCAAAAAATAGCCACCGAAGGGTGAACCACGAAGGAAAACAAACAAGAAAATTATATCCCTTTCGGGAATTCATGGTGTTCCGACTCCCATGATCAAAGCCCTCCGAAGGGATTGTCTGGTTCAAGAAAAACTAGCAGCCGGATCATAGGCGTCTCACGGTGTGATTCGAAAAAAAGAGACCGTGGGTTCCGTTTTCATAGGTCTCGCTCCCACTCACTATAGGTACTCTCTCCATCCACGTTGATATTGACCCATATAAATACCATCCGAAGGGGGACACTCCCATTTACGCCACGAGGTCGAGTATGGATCTCAAAATGTGAACTTAACGGAGATTTGTGGTTGGAAAATTAAATGTATCTTATACAATTTGTTTCCTCCCACTCAGCACTTTAAGTTAATCGGGATTCACCTAGATAAATCAGCTAATATTTACCTAAGTCTACCAATATAACTCTTATATTGGATTAGCCTAAGCCTATAATCACATTATTAACTTAGGTCTATGTGAGTAAATTAATTAACATTTAATTAACGACACTCACGAGAATATAACCTATGAATCTCCGGACCAAATTCACTCCCAGGTCGGTTTCCAAGTAGGGGTGTTCCGCAATCCGTCAGCTTAAATACCCCAACCTTAGAGAGAACCATCCTTAGACAGAGTTATTAATTAGTCACCATTCATAAGTCATATTGATTTCCTAATTCTAATCTTATTAGAACTAGAAAACCTAAGTCTAATCATTCAAGTTCTAAACAATTTAAAACTAATAATTAACTGAGGTTACATGCATTTCTATGTTATAGTGCTTGATCATTCATCACATGAATAATAAACTATATAACATACATTCATCACATGAATAAATGCATGTCCATGCTTTTAATCTAAATATATAACACTTATATTAATTAAATTAAAACATGCATTATATTATAACACTTATAATATAATCCTATCATGCATACTATATATTATAACTCTTATAATATAAATATGATGCATGAAATGTTTAACCTAAGGTGAGATTTTAATCTATATGACATACATTATGCACATAGAATAATAAATTTCATATATCACATGCATAAAATAAATTAAATAACAATATTGGATCGGTTTTGGCACCCTATGGACTTTAATTAAATTAATTAACATTAGTATAACATTTATATTAATATTAATTAATAAAATTATAAATTAAATACATTTTACAAATTAAAAATAGTTACAATTAAATAAAAAACATCAACAATGTAAAACTGGCCCTCAATGCCATTGCACGTGCGAACTTCTTGTTGGAACTGCCCACTACGCGGCAGCGTTGCAACGTCGTGGCCAGCATTGCACCTCGCGCGCCTAACGCCTCAGCGTTGCAACACTGACCTGCATCACAGCCTGGATCCGCACGGGCAACGTTGAGACGTCGAAGAACAGCGTTTCAACGTCGTCGACAGAACAACAAACTCCTTTGTTGTTTTTCGTCGTTTTTCGCCCGATTCCGCCCCGATTTCTTCACAGCAACTCTTGCCACGAACGACACAGACTTACAGACTCGATTTATATAATAATTGCCCAAAAACAACGGGCTCTTACATTGATCTCATCAACGAAATGTAAATCTAAAATAAAAGTGCCAAAACCGAAAACATCCAACATGCAAACCTCAATTCATCATATGAATTAAAGCATACCCACCTAATTTTAAGGAAAAAAATATTGCACAACGAAAAACTAAAACATGGCTCTGATACCAATGGAAGGGATTAAAATTTCCGTAGCGGAAACGACTTTGAATCGTCGTGGTGTTCGTTGTGAAAAACGTTTTCTTAAAATCGAATTAATCTCACCTAGGTTAAACATGCTTAAAACGAAGGAAAAGCAGTGAGTAATTATTACTTACTTGTTGAAGAACACTTCTTCGCCAATTCCTTCTCCGATCACGAACTCTTCGTGCCTTCGATCTCTACAATCACGATCTCTTGAACCGAACGGATTGGACACTTCCAAAACAATCTTCTCGGTTGTTCTCAGTCGGTAGAGGGAGTGGTGGAACTCTCTTTGGTTTGGGGTAGAAAGAGATTGAGAGAGATTGAGAGAATGAGAGAGAGCTTTTTGGTGAGATTCCAAAAAATTAGAAATCACTTAAGCAATCCTTCTTACAAAGGTGCTTTTATAATGGTGATACGTGGAGTTGAAATCTTCACCTATTTACCATTTTACCACAACATTAGGTAATGCAAATCATATTTGCATAACACATATAATAAGATATCACATACCTTATTATACAAATCACATTTGTATAATTGTGGATTTTAAATTGAATCACATTCAAATGAATTTCTCTCAATCCAATTTCTCTAAATTAGCACCAATTAACCAATTAGGCTAACCTATAGTTTAATATGAATCTCATTCACATTAAAACTATATATTATGTCTATTATATCTCATATAAATGACATAAATACCCTTTTAATGAATTTGAACACTTCAAATCTACACAAAACTGTAAACTCTCAATTTATCCAGTTTCAGCCAACCGAGGGACCTAATGGACCTTCAGATGATGAGCTCCAATGATCCGAGATTAACATGTCAAACTCTGTGACCCGGTTATTCAACATTCATTAGCTACCGTAACACTCCACTAATGCCCGTAGCTGCACTCTCATCACTCTAGGACAAGTTGTGTCCATTAATATAACCAATGCCTATGAGTTGACCATTCACAGGTTGTTCGTAGGCACTGTTGGGTGAAATTATCGTTTTACCCCTGTGTCTACCTCTTGTTCCTCAAAGTCCCATTGCTAGCTCCTTCAATGAACACCAACGGTGCATGGTCCAACTATAAACAACATCCCTCTCGGGCCAGTGAGAGAGTGGGCACCCGTTGTCCAAGCCCTGGAGACAACACTTAAGGGAACAACCTCTCTAGTTTTCCTGATTCGGGAACGAGTGAATTCCATCTCGCATAGTCAAGTTCCTAGTTCCCCACGTGGTCCTGTCCCTGAGAAGATAGGTATATTGGGTGAGTAACTGTGACCACCCTCACCCGTACTAGTCAAAGGATAAACCACCGCAGACAGGAGTCCGTAACACGCTCAGGATTAAGGTTGGGTCACTATTGGTCATCTACGAAGTTATTAGTCCTACACTATTAACGATGTTACATCAGTAGCTCTAATAATTCAAGGTCTGGTCTTGTACAATCTCATTGCACATGATGCCCCCCTTGCATGTCAACCACATGAACGAGTTGGATCACCTCGTTTGTATCTAATACAAAGTGGGTTGCATACACAGCGTATCCAAGATTAAGTCTCCAACCTTATTTGTATACTGTAGACCGTTTGGGTCATAAACTCGAACGTGATCCTCCCTGTGTGTCCACTACACACCGTTCAAGTTCTAGTTTTCTCATAATTCAATGACTCTGGAGCTTAATTTATTGGATAAAGTTTATAAATATGCGAGACACAAAGTAATGAAAAAATAACTCTTATTTATTCCAATAAGGAATATTACAAACATATACGAGATTAGGACATACATCCCAACAAAGGGAACAACCTATCTAATTCCTTAGTCTAGGAATGAGTGAATTCCATCTTGCAGAGTTAAGTCCCCAGCTACATACGAGGTTCTATCCCTGAGAGGGTAAGCTTATTGAGTCGGCTACAAGCCATTCTCGCCCATACTAGTCTAAGGACAAACCCCTATAAGCAGGAGTTCTTAACTTGCTCAGGATTCAGGTCAAATCATTAATGACCATCTATTAATTATCAGTCGTATCTTGTTAATGACGTTATACTGGTTAGACTAATAATTTACAGTCCGGTTTTGTATGAACTCTTCATACAGGATGCCCCCACTCGCATGTCATCCACATGAATGAGTTGGATTACCTCATTTGTACTAACTACAAAGTGGGTCGCATCCATGGTGTTACCATAATAAGGTTTCCAACCTCATTCTTATACCATAGACCATTTAGGTTATACTTTTGAACACAATCCAAATAATGTCTACTACACTGATGTTCAAGATTCATTATAACCTTAGAGGTTAGCTTATTGGATTTTATCAAATCAAATAACTCTTTATTCATTTGACTAAAATTACACAAGTTTAGGGCACATATCCCAACGGTGGCCAGCGTTGCAATGTTGTGCTGCCCAACACCTTGGCAACGTGCGTAATGCCTATACCGTTGCAACGCTGCGATAAGGCGTCACAATACTGTGCCTGCAGCGCGTGTTCTTCTGCTTGGACGATGTTGCAATGTTGTCCTCTATCCAACAACACTGTTTTGCCATTTTCGCCCGTTTTTGCTCCATTTCTTCACAGCATCTCATGCCACGAACGACAAGGACTTACACATTCAATTTACATACAATAATGTCCAAAAAAAGGGCCCTTACATTGATCTCATCAACATTAATGTAAATCTATTCTAAGTGCCAAAACTCGAAACATCCAACATGCAAACAACAAAATCATCTCATGAAATTAAGCCTACCCACATAATTTTAAGAAATCACAGAATGCACAACGAAGAGTAACGATTGGCTCTAATACCAATTGAAAGGAATGGATTTCCCGCAGCGAAAGACGTTGTGAAACGTCGTTGATTCGTTGTGTTTTGGTTTTCTTAAAATCGAACATATCACATACATTCTAAGTTAAACATGTTGTAAAGAGAAGGAAAAAACAGAAAGTAAATGTTACTAACTTGTTAAAGAACACTTCTTCGATGTTTTCTCCTCTGGTCACGATTTCCCTCGAACCAACGATCTCTACAAACTCGATCCTCGAACCGAACAACAAGACACTTCCACTACTCTCCCTCAACCTCCCGAGAACAATCGAGAAGACCCTTTGGTATTAGGTTTGGAGAGAAAAGATGAGAATTTGAGAGAGAGCTTTTGAACTTGGATCAAAATCCAAAAAATGGAAAAATTGTGTTTAAGATGCCTTTGAATGCATATATTTATAATGGTGTGTGGTGGAGTTAAAATATCCACCAATTCACCATTTTACCACAACTATATGATATGCAAATAATATTTGTATATCATATAATATAAGGTATCTCATACCTTATTATACAAATCAAATTTGCATAATTGTGGAATTTTAAATTGAATCACATTCAATTTAATTTCTCTCAATTCAATTTCTCCAATTAGCACTAATTAATCAATTAGGCTATACTATAGTTTATTATGAATCTCATGTTGGGATTTATGCCCTAAACTTGTGTAATCTTGATCAATTAAATAAAGGGCTATTTGTTTTGATAAGATTACAGTCTTGCTTTTATAAATCCAATAAACTAAGCTCCAAGGTTATAACGTTTATCTTGAAATCAGTGTAGTGGACACTATTTGGGTTGAATTCAAGATTATAACCTAAATAGTCTATGGGATAAGAATAAGGTTGGAAACCTCATTCTGGTAACACCATGGATGCGACCCACTTTGTAATTAATACAAATGAGGTAATCCAACTCATTCATGTAGTTGACATGCGAGTGAGGGCATCCTGTATGAAGAGTTCATACAAGACTGGATCGCAAATTATTAGTCTAACCAAAGATAACACCGTTAACGAGGATAAGACTAGTAATTTATAGATGGTCATTAGTGACTTGACTGAATCCCGAGCAAGTTAAGAACTCCCGCTTATAGGGGTTTGTCCTTAGACTAGTATGGGTGAGAGTGGCACAGAGCCGACTCCAATAAGCCTACCTTTTCAGTGACGTAACCTTGTAGGTAGCTGGGAACTTAACTGTGCAAGATGGAATTCACTCATTCCTCTACTGAGGAATTAGATAGGTTGTTCCCTTAAGAACTGACTCCAAGTCTTGAACAACGGGCCCCCGCCCTCTACGAGGGTATGAATCTAAGGTAGGACCTTAGATTTGTTGTTCATTAGAGGATCGGTGGTGCTTAAGGAGCAAAGAGGTAATCACGAGGGTAAAACGGTAATTTGACCCACCGTGATTACGAACAACCCGTGAAGGGTCGACTCATGGGCAATGACTATATCGATGGGACACAATAATATCTACAGTGAGGAGAGTGCAGCTACAAGTCTATAGTGGAGTGACTTGTAGTTAATGAATATTGATTAACTGGATCAAAGAGTTTGATCAGTTAATCTCACATCATTGGAGCTCATGATCTATAGGTCCATTAGATCCCTCCGTTGGCTCAACATGGTAATATTGAGGGTATAAAGTTAGGAGTGAAATTGAAGTGTTCAATTTCATACATGAGGAGTTATACCAATTATATATGATATAATTGATATAATATATAGTTTTAATGTGATTTAGACTATATACTAAAGAGAGATTAAAGGAGGGGTAGGATGGTCATTTCCATCTCAATTCTCTATGTATATGGTTGCATGAGATGCAACTAGGATAAAGGGTTTTTTCATATAATCACTAGTCTCCTTGTTGTGTTGTTGGAAGAGTTCCAAAACACACATCTCTCTCAAAATACCTCACATCTTCTAAAGGGAACCCACCTTCCTCCCTCACCTAGAGAATAACGGAGAAGATCTGGTGGTCGTGTCTTCGCACGTTGGAGTTCTTGTTGCTGAGATCGTGACCGTGGAGAGAGGAGCACTTGAAGAAAGGTTCTTCAAAGGTAACTTCTTGTTGTCCAAACTCTTATTTTATGCTTAATCCATGTTTTATATTCTTGAAATTTCCATTGTAACTAAATCAAGAGCGCGCGATTCGCAATCGCTTTCGCTGCGGGGACTTCACATCAAACTATATATGATGTCAACTATATCACATATAAATGACATAATTACCCAATTAATTATTAGAACACTTCAAATTCACACCAAATTGTAAACCCTCAATTTGTCCAATTTGAGTTAACCAAGAAACCTAATGGACCTACAGATGACGAGCTCCAATGATACGAGATTAACCTGTCAAACTCTTTGACCCGGTTATTCAACATTCATTAGCTACGGTAACACTCCACTTAAGCCTGTAGTTGAACTCCCATCACTGTAGGACAAGTTGTGTCCATCGATATAACCAATACCCATGAGTCGTCCCTTCACAGGTTGTTTGTAGTCACAGCTGGGTCAAAATACCGTTTTACCCCTGTGCTACCTCTTGTTCCTCAAGTCTCACTACTCCTCCAATGAAAAACTACGTTGCTTGGTCCAACCATAAACAATATCCCTCTCGTTCCAATGAGAGGGTGGGGGCCCATTGTCCAAGCCTTGAAGACAACACTTAAGGGAACAACCCTTCTAGTTTTCCTATGTTGGGAACGAGTGAATTCCTTCTTGCGTAGTTAAGTTCTCAGCTCCCCACCTGGTCCGTCCCCAAGAACGTAGACATATTGGGCGAGCAACTGTGGCCACCCTCACCCGTACTAGTCAAAGGACAGAACCCCGCAGACAGGAGTCCGTAACACGCTCAAGATTAAGGACGAGTCACTAATGACCATCTACGAAGTTATTAGCCTATACTGTTAACGGTGTTACATCAGTAGGTCTAATAATTCACGGTCCAGACTTAGAGAATCTCATTGTACAGGATGCCCCCACTCCCATGTCAACCACATGAACGAGTTGGATAACCTCGTTTGTATCTAATACAAAGTAGGTCGCATCCACAGTGTAACCAAGATAAGGTTTCCAACCCTATCCATATACTGTAGACCGTTCGGGTCATTAACTCAAACGTGATCCTCCTCGTTATCCAGTACACACCGTTCAAGTTCTAGTTCTCTCATAATACAATGACCCTAGAGTTTAGTTTATTGGACACAAACTTTGAATAATAAACATCCTTTATTTATTTAAACATCGAATATTACAAACTACACCAGATTAGGGCATACACCCTAACACGAGGTTCTCTCGAGTTAGCTCTTCTCCCACTGTTATCATAAAACAAGATCACTGGAAAGTTCATGTTTGGAACAACTTCTAAATCCATCATAAACATCCTAAGCCAAACATCCTCCTTAGCTACTTAACAAGCCGCTACATATTCGACCTCCATCGTGGAATCAACGATGCATCCCTGCTTGATGCTTCGTCACAATACAACTCCTTCGTTAATAGTGAAACTGACCCTGATGTGGATTTCCTAGAATCCTTATCGGTCTGAAAGTAAGAGTCTGTGTATCCCGAAAGGATCAAATCCCCACTTCCATACACAAGCATGTAGTCCTTTGTTCTCATAAGATACTTGAGGATTGTCTTTACGGTTGTCCAGTGATCTCTTCCTGGATTGGATTGATACCTACGAACTATCCCAACTGCATAACAAATTTCGGGCCTAGTACACAACAAAGCATACATCAGGCTCCCTACAACTAAAGCATAAGGGATCTATCTCATATCCTCAACTTCTTGAGGTGCCTTACCTTCATTTAGAATTGTGTAGCTAACCATTCCTTAACGTCAGTAAGGAAACCTACATCATTACCAATGAGTAGGATATCATCCATATACAGTATCAGAAATGCAACAATACTGTTGATTAATTTCTTGTAGACACAAGGCTCATCAAGATTTTGATTAAAACCATAAGATTTGATAGCCTCATCAAACCTTATATTCCAAGACCTCGAGGCTTGTTTCAGTCCATAAATAGACCTTTCAAGCCTGCAATCCTTTTGCTCCTGGCCTTGAGCAATGAACCCTTTGGGCTTGTCCATGTAGATGTTCTCGTCAAGATTGCCATTCAGAAAGGTCGTCTTGACATCCATCTCCCATACCTCATAGTCATATATGCGGCAATGGCCAGAAGGATCCTAATAGACTTCACCATGGCAACAGGAGAAAAGGTTTCCTCAAAGTCAACCCCTGCTCTTTGGGTAAAACCCTTTGCCGCTAGTCTGGCTTTGAAGGTTTGCACCTTCCCTTCTTCACCACATTTACGCTTGTACATCCAATTGCAACCAATAGGTTTTACCCCATCTGGTTGGTCCACAAGCTCCCAGATGGAATTGAAGTACATAGACTCTATTTCCTGGTCCATGGATTTAATCCATTCATCTTTGTCAACATCATTCATTGCCTGATCATAGGTCAATGAATCCTCACAGCCATCATCAGGTATGACGACTTGGGTTTCACCAAACCCATGTTACGTTCAGTTTGTCAAACAATCCTCCCACTACGTCGAGGCATTCTCAACTCTTGAGAAGGACGCACTTGACTAGACGAGCTAGGATCAACAACACTTGTTGACGTACTAGAACCATCAGCAACTCTTGCTGATGAATAGTCCATTTCGTTCAACACAACCTTACTTCTTGGTTTGTGATCCCTGATGTGATCCTCGTCAAGGAATGTGGCGTTTATCGACACAAGCACCCTATTTTCTTTAGGATCGTAAAATTGACCACCTCTCGTTTCCTTTTGGTAACCTACAAAGAGGCATAATTTCGAACGAGGTTCTAACTTCTTCGGGTTTGACACCAACACATGGATCGAGCATCCCAAAATCTTGAAATGATGTAAACTACCTTTACGACCATTCCAGAGTTCGAAAGGTGTTTCAGAAACACTCTTCGACGTAACGTTGTTCAAAATGTATACCGCAGTCTCCACTACGTAACCCCAAAACGAGTCAGGGAGATGAGCATAACTCATCATCGATCAAACCATGTCCAACAAGGTTTTGTTTCTCCTCTCTGATACACCCTTCTGTTGTGGCATACCAAGTGCTGAGAGTTGGGACGTAATTCCATGTTCTATCATATAGTGGTGGAATCCAGTGTCCATATACTGTCCACCTCAATCTGATCGAAGCGTTTTGATCGTTTTACCTAATTGGTTCTCAACCTCAGTCTTATACTCATTGAACTTTTCAAGAGCTTCAAACTTGCGATGCATTAGGTAAACATACCTATATCTCCAATAATCATATATAAAAGAGATGAAATATTCGTAACCTCCCCGGGCTTTAACACTCATCGGACCACAAATGTAAGAATGTATAAGCTCAAGAGGCTCTTCGGCTCTATAACCTTCCACTAAAAGGTCGTTTGGTCATTTTGCCTTCAAGGCATGACTCACAAACCTATAAAGAATTTTGTTCTACCTCGCTTAGAAGTCCATTCTTCACTAGTCTCTCAATCCTATTGAGATTTATGTGGCCTAACCTTAGATGCCAAAGGTGGGTGTTTTTTTTTAGAGAAACTTTTAACCTTTTTGTTCGCGTTTCAACAGTTTTAAATAATTAAGTATTCAAAACACTTTTGACCGAATTAGGTTTTAAAACATACAGATTATTCTCAAGTGAAGCTGAACATAACTCAACACCTTTGAAATAAATACATGCTTTATTAAAATCAAAGATGACGGATATACAATGTTCAATTAGGTAGGAAATTGAAACGAAGTTTCTAGTTAACCCTGGAACTATGTACAAATTATCTAATAATAAGTACTTCCTGTCAAAATAAAGCTTCACCGTGCCAACTGCTGCAGCTGAGACAACTTCTCCGGATCCAACCCTGAGCGTTATCTCCCCTTCTTGCAGTCGTTGCCAGGAACTAATTCCCTAAAAAAGAAGAGCAAACATTGTTAGTGGTGCCTGAATCAAGTATCCATACATAGTTATTACTCTCCACTAAACAGGTTTCAATCACAAGTAAATCATATTTACATTCCTTCTTCTTCTCGGCAAGGAACTTTGGATAGTTGCGTTTCCACTTCTTGTCACCGTTGCAGTAGAAACACTTTCCTTTATCTGCAACTTCCTTTACCTTCTTGCCCTTTTGGGCGGCAGCGCAGTCAGCTTTCCCAACCTTTTTCAACTTCTTCTTCTTCCCTTTCAGACCTGAAGATGAAGCTACAGACTTGGTCCCCGAGGTCGAACCTCTGTGGAAGGACCTAAAAGCAACATTTGCTTCTGCCTCTTGTCCCTTGACTCTCATCAAGGACTGGAAGGTCTGTAGTTCGTTGAGGAGGGTGGTCAGATTGTAGCTAATTTATTCATAACAACATTGCTACGAAACTGAAGGAAACTCTTCGAAAGAGTCTCCAAAATGAAGCTGACCTGGCTCGACTCGTCAATAGAAGCCCATTCATCTCCGCCAGATTAAAATGGGCCATCATGTCAAGAACGTGTTTCTTGACAGATGTTGCCTCTTTCGTCCATGCATTAAAGATGTGCTTGAGAGCGTCGTGCTTGACCTGATAAGACTGTTGTCCAAACATCGTCTGCAATGACTCCGTGATCTCCTTGGCAGTGACAATGCACTCATGTTTCTTACCCAAGACTTCAGACAAGATGGCTAAGATGTAGACCTTGGCCTTTTCATTGGCCTTGATCCACCTATCGTATCCGTCATGAATACTTGGTGTCGCAGTCGGGCCTAACACTTGAGGACACTCCTCAGTGAACGCGAATTTTAGGTCGTCCGTAACTAAAATTGTGTTGATGTTATTCTTCCCCGATTGATAGTTACCGCCTATTAACTTATCAGAGGCTAAAAGAGCAATGATAGAACTCGACATTGTTGCTGAAAGATAAAAACTTCATATTACTTTCTCGCAAATATTTTTTGAAAAATCCAATCATTTTTTAGAAAATTTATTCTATGATCCCTAGGTCATTTTAAAATTATAATGAAACCCCAAAGGTTTAGAATGACCGCCACTGAAGGGTAGACAGAATCACTCCTCTGGGATGAGACTTTCTCAACCCGGCCCTAATTCAAAAATAACTTTTATTCCTATAGGAAGCCAATTACCATTTTTCGATCGGATTCATTAAATCTTAATGATTCCCATGAGTGTAACCCTTTATCTTTAAACCCAGAGTTTGATGGGGTTTTTTCCCCTAAAATTCGTAGTTTGTAATTTTTGTTCTAATTAATGTAATAAACTATTATTACTTCAATAAAGTGTTATTGATCGATATTTACGATATTGCCATTGTATTAACCCCAAATCCAATAAACTAAACATCCAACGCTCTAAAATGTATCTTTAACTGAATGTAGTGTACATATAAAGGATCTCGGTTCGAGATACAACCTAAAGGGTCTATAGTAAGGGGATAAGGTTTGGGTACCTTACCCTAATAAAACTATGGATGTGGCCCACTTTCTATATGATACAAACACTGTGATCCTAACGTGTTTGTGTAGATGACATGTGAGTGGGGATATCCTATGTAATGAGATTACATAAGACCGGATGACGAAATAGTAACCTCTAGATGTAACTCCGTTGACTAGTTAGGTTTTTATTTCACTAGGATGACCTAGGCAACTTGATCTCAATCCTGAGTAGGTTATGAACTCCTGTTTGCGAGGGATTGTCCTTTGACTAGTATGGCTGAGAGTGGTCAGGTTCGTCGACTCAATATGCCTACCTTCTTGGGGACAAGACCGAGTGAACATCTGGGGACTTAGCTTAGCAAGATGGAATTCACTCCTTCCCGCCTACTAGGGTAAGTAGAGGAATGTTCCCTTAAGTTGTGTCTCTGGAACTTGAACAAAGGGCCCGACCCTCTCATTGGCCCGAGAGGGACTCTGTTTGTTGGTAGGACCACAAACAAATTGTTCATTAGAGGAGCACTGACACTTAAGGTACAAGATGTAACCCAGGGGTAAAACGATAATTTGACCCAGTTGGTGTTACGAACATTCGTGAAGGATTGACTTGTTGTTATTAGTCGATATCCATGGACACAGAAATATATTTGCAGTGAGTGCAACTGCAGGACTTTAGTGGAATGTTCCCGCAGTTAACGAATGTTGATTAGGAGGTTAATGAGATTAATCGAGTAATCTCGTATCGTTGGAGATTCTAATCTGTAGGTCCATTAGGCCCACCTTCTAGCTCGTAAAGGGTTCTTAGATCGTTTGAATTTGAAATGTTAAAATTCATTAGGGAATAAATTTAATGTATATAGATACGTTATAATATAAAGTTTTGGAACTATATATTGTAAATTTAATGTAAATCTGATTTCTATTAAATTAAATGAGAGAGTTAAATATTTGAAAGAGTTCAAATATGAATTTAAATGTGAATGTGATTCATGTTTAAAAACTATAGGTTAAAATTTAATGTTCATTAGATGTACATTAAAACTATAGTTTAAAAGGGAATATGATTAAATGTGATTTAATCTCATTTAAATAAAAGATATTTAAATTCATTAAATTTGATTTAATATAATAATTAATTAGATTAATTATTATTATTTAATTATTATTAAATATGTGAGAACGTGTCAGAAGGACACGTCCCCACTCCCCACCATTTCCTTATCGTAAGGAAGTGGGAAGTTTTTTCAAGGCCTTTAATTTCTTCTCAATTGAGAGAAGAAGAGGTTGATGATAGATTTTTTGAAGGTGTGCAATTGGTGAATTGCTCTCCAAAAAGAATTCTCTCTCTAAAATTCCATCACTCTCCAATTGTTGGATCCCTTCCCACTTAGGGAGATCTAAGCTACTCAGAGAATAGGAGGTTCTCACTAGTGGTGTTGTCCTGTTGAAGAAAACATAGAAGTTTTTTTTTTGTTACTGTGTTGCTAAGGATAAAGGGAGCAAGGTGTTGCTGAGAGATTTGATCTACAAAGGTAATCTAAACTTTTCCTTTTAGTTTAGTTTAATTTCTAAATAGCATGTTTGCATGACAAAATTCCATGTCTAATTAGATTATACGCCGAAGGTCGTCCATAATCAGAATCGTATTCAGGTTGGACTTCCACGTGAAGGGAATGAAAATCCCCGTGCATCGGAAGACGATCGAATTGTAATGGTATCATTATGCTATTCGAATTTTGTCAAAACGATCTAACTATTAGATCTAGGCTAAACATGCTAGAAAGGAAGAAAATTACAACAAGAAGAACATACTTACTAGTTGTAGACGGTTCTTTTAAAATCCTTCCTTGATCACGAACGCTTCGTGCTTCTCGAACTCAACAAAGTCTTCTCTCGAACGAAACTCGAACACAACCACTTGAAGTCTCGGTTGTTCTTCCTTTGGAAAGGAGGAGAGTTGTGAGACTCTTTGTATTTTGGAGAGGGAGGAGAGTTGAGAGAAAATGAAAGAGAATTCTCTTCTTTTTGGGTGAGAATCCAAAAAATGAGAGATTGTCTTAATTTCCTTCTTGCAAGAAAGGATTATATAGTGGAATAATCATGGAGTTAAAACCTCTACATTATTACCACTTTACCAGAACCATAGGTTATGCAAATCTCATTTGCATAACCACATAATATAAGATATCTCATATCTCATATTGCAAATAACATTTGCAATAATTGTGGATTAATTAAATTGAATCACATCCAATTTAATTTCTCTCAATTAATTTCTCCAATTAGCCCTAATTCAACAATTTGGCTAACCTATAGTTTATTATGAATCTCATTCACATTAAACTATATATTATATCATTCATATCTCATATAAATGACATAAATACCCTTAAAGCGAAATTGAACACTTCAATTTCATACCAAAACATTAACCCTTCTTTTAACCCAGATTGAGCCAACCGAGGGACCTAATATACCTACAATGATGGGCTCCAATGATCGAGAGATTAACTCACAAACTCTTTAACTTTCGGTTAATCAACATTCATTAGCTACGGTAACACTCCACTATAGCCCGTAGTTGCACTCCGTCGATCACGAGAATATTACGTGTCCACTGATATAACCAATGCCCAAGAGTCGACCCTTCACAGGTTGTTCGTAGACGCGGTTGGGTCAAATTACCGTTTTACCCCTGTATCTACCTCTTGTTCCTTAAGTCCCCACTCCTCCTCTAATGAACAACATATTGTGATGATCCAACCATACACAACACCCTTCTTGGGCCAGTGAGAAGGTGGGCGCCTGTTGTCCAAGCCCTAGAGACAGCACTTAAGGGAACAACCCCTCTAGTTTCCCTAAAGGTGGGAACGAGTGAATTCCATCTCGCGTAGTTAAGTTTCCAGCTCCCTACTTGGTCCTGTCGCTAAGAAGATAGGCATATTGGGCGAGTAACTGTGACCACCCTCACCCGTACCAATCAAAAGACAGACCCCCGCAGACAGGAGTCCGTAACACGCTCAGGATTCAGGTCGAGTCACTAATGGTCATCTCACGAAGTTATTAGTCTCTTCACATCAGCGGTGTTACATCAGTAGGTCTAATAATTCAAGGTCCGGTCTTGTACAATCTAATTGCACAGGATGCCCCCATTCGCATGTCAACCACATGAACGAGTCAGATCACCTCGTTTGAATCTAATACAAAGCAGGCTGCATCAACAGTGTATCCAGGATTAGGTCTCCAACCCTATCCATATACTGTAGACCATTCGGGTCATTTACTCGAACGTGATCCTCCCTATGTGTCCACTACACACCATTCAAGTTCTAGTTCTCTCATAAATTCAATGACCCTGGAGCTTAGTTTATTGAAAAAGTTTATAAATATTGCGAGACACAATGTGATGAAATAAATAACTTTTATTAATTTCAAACAGTAATTTACAAACACGAGATTAGGACAAAATCCAAACAAACTCCCACTTGGACTAAGCTAGTGGAGAAAATACATTTATGAAATGTACATAAATTACAATGAAATAATACAATAAACTAGGGCATTGAATACCCGTTTTTACACATCTCCCACTTGCCCTAGTCAGGAAGCTCTCGAAGTCCTAGACTCTCTAGGTGACCCTCAAACACCTTAGCCGTGAGGGGCTTTGTAAATAGATCACCACGTTGTGCTCGATGCTATCTACGTGGTCACACGTCTCATGATGCACAATCTCCCGTGTCGGATGATACTTGCGCTCAATGTGTTTGCCTCTTATATGGCTCAGAGGCTCACATGAGTTGGCTACTGCACCACTGTTATCACAGAATAGTGTGATTGGCAAGTTCATATTTGGAACAACTTCCAAATCCGTCATGAACTTCACAAGGCGCAACATACTCCGCTTCCATAGTGGCATCAGCGATGCATCCCTGCTTGATGCTTCGCCATACTACAGCTCCTCCATTCAGAATGAAGGTGACCCCAAAGTGGATTTCCTAGAATCCTTATCGAGTGCGAAGAAAGTCGAAATCAGTGTATCCCGTGAGGATCAAATCCCCACTGCCATACACTAAGTTGTAGTTCCTCGTTCTCCTAAGATACTTGAGGATTGCCTTTACGGCTGTCAAGTGATCTAATCCTGGATTGGACTGATATCTACTGACAATTCCTACTACATAACAGATGTCGGGCCTAGTACACAACATCAAGCTCCCTACAGCCGAAGCATATGGAATCCGTCTCATATCCTCAACATCTTGAGGAGTCTTAGGACACTGATCCTTAGACACGTGAACCCCATGCCAGAAAGGCAGTAAGCCCTTCTTGGAGTTCTGCATCTTATATCTAGACAACATCTTGTCAATATAAGACGCTTGAGACAAGGCTAGCGTTCTGTTCTTCTGGTTTCGGACAATCTGGATACCTAGAACGTACTGAGCTTCTCCCAAATCTTTCATTTGGAAGTGCGAAGCTAGCCACTTCTTAACGTCAGTAAGAAATTCTACCTCATTCCCAATGAGAAGAATATCGTCCACATACAATACCAAAAATGTGATAGTTTTGTCAACGATTTTCTTGTAAACACAAGACTCGTCGAAATTTTTAACAAAGCCATAAGATTTGATCGCCTCATCAAACCTTATATTCCAAGACCTCGAAGCCTGTTTCAGTCCATAAATGAACCTATGAAGCCGGCAAACCTTTAGCTCTTGGCCTTGGGCAATGAACCCTTTGGGTTGGTCCATGTAGATGGTCTCATCAAGTTTGCCATTAAGAAAGGTTGTCTTGACGTCCATCTGCCATACCTCGTAGTCATAATACGCGGCAATGGCCAGAAGGATCCTGATCGACTTTACCATGGCAACAGGTGACAAGGTCTCCTCATAGTCAACCCCTTCAACCTGGGTAAAATCCTTTGCCACTAGTCGGGCTTTGAAGGTCTGCACCTTCCCATCTACGCCACGTTTACGCTTCTAGATCAATTTGCAACCAATAGGTTATACCCCATTCGGTTGATCCACAAGCTCCTATACAGAATTGAAGTACATAGAATCCATTTCCTGGTCCATAGCTTTAATCCGTTCGTCTTTGTCAACATCAACCATTGCCTGATCATAGGTCAATGGATCCTCACGATCATCATCGACGGCGACAAGCGAGGTTTCAAATAAACCCATGTAACGATCGGTGTCGTCTCACGATCCTCCCACTACGTCGAGGCATTCCCAACTCTTGGGAACGGATTTGACTAGACGTGCTAGGATCAACAACACTTGTTAACGTACTAGCACCATCAGCAACTCTTGCTAATGTACTGTCCATTTCATTTAACACAATTTTACTCTTTGGTAAATGATCCCTGATGTGGTCTTCCTCTAGGAAAGTGGCGTTTGTCGACACAAGCACCCTATTTTCCTTAGGATCGTAAAACAGACCACCCCTAGTCTCTTTAGGGTAACCTACGAATAGGCATAATTTCGAACGGGGTTCCAACTTTTTCGGGTTTGACACCAACACGTGGGTCGGGCATCCCCAAATTCTGAAGTGATGTAAGTTTGCCTTTACGTCCACTCCAGAGCTCGAAAGGTGTTTCACAAACACTCTTCTTGCGAACGTTGTTCAAAATATAAATCGCAGTCTCCACTGCGTATCCCCAAAAAGAATCAGGGAGACGACATAGCTCATCATCGACCGAACCATGTCCAACAAGGTTCTGTTTCTCCTCTCCGATGCACCATTTTGTTGTGGCATACCAGGCGCTCAGAGTTGGGATGTAATTCCGTGTCTATCATATAGTCCTTGAATTCAGTGTCCATGTACTCTCCACCTCGATCCGATCGAAGTGTTTTAAGCGATTTACCTAAGAGGTTCTCAACCTCGCCTCTTGTACTCCTTGAACTTTTCAAGAGTTTGGACTTCTGTGCATTAGGTAAATATACCCATATCTGGAGTAATCGTCTATGAAAGACACGAAGTACTCATAACCGCCCCGAGCTTTAACATTCATCGGACCACAGAGGACAAAATGTACTAATTCAAGAGGCTCTTTGGCTCTATATCTTTTTCCACTAAAAGGACGTTTGGTCACGTTGCCCTGAAGGCATGACTCACACACCGACAAAGAGTTTTCTTCCAACTCGTTTAGAAGTCCACTCTTCACTAGTTTCTCAATCCTATTGAGATTAATGTGGCCTAACCGTAGATGCCAAAGATGGGCATTTTCCTTTGGAGAAACTTTCGCTTTCTTAGTTCGTGTTTTTGCAGTTTTAAACAATTTAGTATTCAAAACACTTTTGACCGAATTAGGTTTCAAAACATACAGATTATGCTCAAGTGAAGCAGGACAAATAAGATTGCCTTTGAAAGAAATAAACGCTTTACTAGATTCAAAGGAAACAGATATACATTGTTCAATTAGGCAGGAAATGGAAACAAGGTTTCTAGTAAACCCTTGTACAATGTACAAATTATCTAATAATAAGTACTTCCCGCCAAAGTGTAGCTTCACCGTGTCGTCGATCATTGCAGGCGAGACAAGCTCCCCTGGATCCAACCCGTAGAGTCACCTCACCCTCTCGCAATGGGTGCCAAGAATCAATCCCCTGAAAAGAAAAACAAACGTGGTTAGTGGCGCCCGAATCCAATATCCAAGCAGAGTCACTACTCTCCACTAAATGAGGTTTTGTCACAAGTAAATCACATTTACCTTGATTCTTCCTCTCGGCGAGAATTTTGGGCGAGTTCCTCTTCCGATGTCGCCCCATTGCAGTGGAAACACTTTCCTTTCTCTGCAACGTCCTTTGACCTTCTTGCCCTTGTGGGCGCAGCTCGGTCAGTTTTACCCCTCTTCATCCTCTTCTTCCCTTTCGGGCGTGAAGGAGCAACAGGTTTCGTCCAAAAGGTCGAACCCACAATGATAAGACACAGAGACAACATTTGCCTCAGATTCCTTGACCTGTTCAAGGATTGGAAATTCTGTAGCTCATTGAGGAGGGTAGTCAGAGTGTAGATAATTTTGTTCATAACAGCATTGCTACGAAACTGAAGGAAGCTCATCGGAAGAGTCTCTAAAATAAAACTGACTTGGCTCGATTCGTCGATCGAAGCCTCGTTCATCTCAGCCAGATTAAAGTGGGTCATCATGTCTAGAACATGTTCACGGACAGACGACCCCTCGTTCATCCGTGCGTTGAAGACGTATTTGAGCGAGTCATGTCGGACCTGAAAGGACTGTTGTCCAAACATTTCCTGCAAGGACTCCATGATCTCCTTGGCGGAGACCATCAGCTCATGCTTCTTTGCCAATACATCAGACATGCTGGCAATTATGTAGACCTTGGCCTTTTCATTGGCCCTGATCCACCGATCATATGCATCGTGAACACTTCGAGACGTTGTCGAGCCCGGCATCTGAGGACACTTCTCAGACAACACGAACTTAATGTCGTCAGTTACCAAAATTTTGTTAATGTTGTTTTTCCAACTTTGGTAATTATCTCCCACTAATTTATCGGAGGCGAGTAGAGCTATTATTACGCTAGACATGTTTTAAGCTGAAAAATTAAGAAAACTTTGTGTTAGTCTCGCAAAAACTTTTGAAATCCAATCAAGTTTTAGCAAAATTGTTTCATGATCCCTAAGTCATTCAAAATTTTGCAATGATAGCCTAAAGGTTTAGAATGACCGCCACCGAAGGGTGAACAGAACACTCCTCCTCTAGGACGAGACTTTCTCGATCAGACCCTAATCCCAGAATAACTCTTATTCCATTAGGCGTCCAATTACCATTGTTCGGTCAAATGCATTAACACTTAACGAATTCTTTGAGTGTCACCCTCAATCTTTAAGTTTCCAAGCATCCGTCCAAACAATAGCCACCGAAGGGTGAATCAAGAAGGAAAACAAACTAGGAAACTGTATCCCTTTCGGAAATTCACGGTGTTCCGACTCCCATGATCAGGCCCTCCGAAGGGATTGTCTGGTCCAGGCCAAACTAGCAGGCGGATCATAGGGGTCTCACAGTGTGAATCGAAAGAAGAGACCGTGGGTCTCGTTTTCACAAGTCCCGCTCCCACTCACTATAAGTACTCTCTCCATCCACAATGATATTGACCTATACAAATGCCACCGGAAGGGAGACACTCCCATTTGGGCCATGAGGCCGAGTATAGATCTCACGATGCGGACTTAAAGGAGATTTGTGGTTGGAAATTTAAATGTATATCATACACTTTATTTTCTCCCACTCAGCACTTTAATTTTAATAGGGATTGACCTAGATAAACCGACTAAAATTTACCTAAGTCTACCAATATAACTCTTATATGGTATTAACCTAAGTCTATAATCACATTATAACTTAGGTCTATGTGAGTAATTAAAACACTTTTAATTAGCGACACTCACGATAAGTATAATCTAAGAATCTTCGGACCGAATTCACTCCTGTGTCGGTTTCGGTAGGGGTGTTCATGGCGTCAACTTAAATACCCCAGCCTTAGACAAAACCTTCCTTAGACAGAGTTACTAATCAGTCTCCATTCATAGACTAAACTTTGATTTCCTAATTTCTAATCTCACTAGAAAAAAGAAAACCTAAATTTAATTATTCAAGTTTTAAACTCTTTAAAACTAATAATTAACTTAGGTTGCATGCATTTCTATGTTATAATGCTTGATCATTCATCACATGAATAACTATATACTATAACATAATATAATTCATCACATGAATATAAATGCATGAGCATACTTTAATCTAAAAAATATAACACTTATATTAATTAAATTAAACATGTATTTTATTATATTATAACTCTTATAATATAACCTATAATGCAAACTATATATTATAACTCTTATAATATAAATGATGCATAAAATGTTTAACCTAAGGTGGGATTTTAAATATATATGACATACAATATGCACATAGAATTTAATTAAATCATACATCACATGCATAAAATAATTAAACAGTAAAAATGGACCAGTTTTTGGCACATAGGGGCAATTATTTAATTAAATAACATTAATATAACTCTTATATTAATATTATTTACTGAAATAATTAAATAAACAAAAAAAATTACATTTTACATTTAATAAAAATGAAAAACTGAAAATAACTGCTCATGAACTCCTTGTTCCCACGTTACATATGGCCGAAGCTTAGAAGCGCCACTACGCGTGGTGGCGTTGCAACGCCGCCGGCGTCGGCGTTGAGGACGTGCTGCTCCACGCCGTGGCGTTGCAACACTGCTCTGCAGCAGGGACTCCGACCGCAAGGATAACGTTGAGACGCCGAAGATCAGCGTCTCAACGCCATCGACAGAACAACAAACACCTTTGCTGCTCTTCATCGATTTTCGCCTATTTCTGCTCCGATTTCTTCACAACAACTCTTGCCACGAACGACCCGGACTTACAGACTCGATTTACAACAAAATGCCCAAAAACAACGGGCCCTTACATTGATCTCATCAACATAAATTGTAAATCTAATCTAGTCCCGAAAACTGAAACATTCATTATGCAAACCATCATTCATCTCATGAAAATTAAGGCAATTTACCCACCTATTTTAACAAAAACAGTGCATAATGAAGAACCATCGAAATGGCTCTGATACCAATTGAAGGGAATGAAAATCCCCGCACAGCGGAAGACGATCGAATCGTCATGGTATCATTATGCTACTCGAATTTTGTCAAACCGATCTAACTATTAGATCTAGGCTAAACATGCTAGAAAGGAAGAAAATTACAGCAAGAAGAACATACTTACTAGTTGTATACGGTTCTTCTAAAATCCTTCCTTGATAACGAACGCTTCGTGCTTCTCGAACTCAACAAAGTCTTCTCTCGAACGAAACCCGAACACAACCACTTGGAGTCTCGGTTGTTCTTCCTTTGGAAAGGAAGAGAGTTGTGGGACTCTTTGTATTTTGGAGAGGGAGGAGAGTTGAGAGAAAATGAGAGAGAATTCTCTTCTTTTTGGGTGAGAATCCAAAAAATGAGAGATTGTCTTAATTTCCTTCTTACAAGAAGGGATTATATAGTGGAATAATCATGGAGTTAAAACCTCCACATTATTACCACTTTACCACAACCATAGGTTATGCAAATCTCATTTGCATAACCACATAATATAAGATATCTCATATCTCATATTGCAAATCACATTTGCAATAATTGTGGATTAATTAAATTGAATCACATCCAATTTTATTTCTCTCAATTAATTTCTCCAATTAGCCCTAAGTCAACAATTAAGCTAACCTATAGTTTATTATGAATCTCATTCACATTAAACTATATATTATATCATTCATATCTCATATAAATGACATAAATACCCTTAAAGCGAAATTGAACACTTCAATTTCATACTAAAATATTAACCCTTCTTTTAACCCAAATTGAGCCAACCAAGGGTCCTAATGGACCTACAGTGACGGGCTCCAATGATCCGAGATTAACCTGTCAAACTCTTTGACTCGGTTAATCAACATTCATTAGCTACGGTAACACTCCACTATAGCCCGTAGTTGCACTCCGTCGGTCTGAGAATATTACGTGTCCACTGATATAACCAATGCCCAAGAGTCGACCCTTCACAGGTTGTTCGTAGACGCGGCTGGGTCAAATTACCGTTTTACCCCTGTGTCTACCTCTTGTTCCTTAAGTCCCCACTGCTCCTCTAATGAAAAATATATTGTGATGGTCCAACCATACACAACACCCTTCTCGGGCCAGTGAGAAGGTGGGCGCCCGTTGTCCAAGCCCTGGAGACAACACTTAAGGGAACAACCCCTCTAGTTTCCCTAAAGACGGGAACGAGTGAATTCCATCTCGCGTAGTTAAGTTCTCAGCTCCCTACTTGGTCCTGTCCCTGAGAACATAGGCATATTAGGCGAGTAACTGTGACCACCCTCACCCGTACTAGTCAAAAGACAGACCCTCGCAGATAGGAGTTCATAACACGCTCAGGATTCAGGTCGAGTCACTAATGGTCATCTACGAAGTTATTAGTCCTTACTGTCAACGTTGTTACATCAGTAGGTCTAATAATTCACGGTCCGATCTTGTACAATCTCATTGCACAGGATGCCCTCACTCGCATGTCAACCACATGAACGAGTCAGATCACCTCGTTTGTATCTAATACAAAGCAGGCCGCTTCCACAGTGTATCCAGGATTAGGTTTCCAACCCTATCCATATACTGTAGACCGTTCGGGTCATTTACTCGAACGTGATCCTCCCTGTGTGTCCACTACACACCGTTATAGTTCTAGTTCTCTCATAAATTCAATGACCCGGAGCTTAGTTTATTGGAAAAGTTTATAAATATTGCGAGACACAATGTGATGAAATAAATAACTTTTATTAATTTCAAACAGTAATTTACAAACATGAGATTAGGACAAAATCCCAACACCACGTAGTATAGTTTTCCCCAGTAAATCATTCACTTTTAAGTAAGGTTATAATCGAGAACGAAATGCTGAAATAAAAGGTAGTTCTAATTAGTTATGTCTTTTAACCCAGTAATAAAACCAATCAAATTTAGCAAGATTATTAAGAACCCTAGTGTTTAAATTAAATCTTTAATTTTACAATGATACTTCAAGGGTTTGGAATAAAAGCCACCATCGGGTGGTCAGTCACTTCTCCCTTGAATTGAGACTATCTCAGCTAATTCTCATTACCAGAACATCTCATGTCCCAATGATTTTTAGCTACCGTGTTTTGGTCAAGGACTCGTTAACTAGCTTAACTCATTCCGTAAATGTGACCATACCATTTTCAGATCCAATAGGCTCGAGCCAACAGGCTACTATTAGAAAGACAACTGCTGGAAAACAACCTAAGAGACACTATCAATTTCTGGAGTTCATGGTGTTTCGCTCCCTAAAGTAAGGCCCTCCGTAAGGTTTGGTTGCTTCAGGGCAACCTAGCAGGCGGACTATAGAAATCCCATGGTGCGACTATAGAAATCCTATTAGAAATTGTGATCTTAGGTTTAATTAATTTTAAACATTTTAAAATTAATTTGATTTACCTAAAACTCCTATGTTTGCATGCAACTCGATTCAGTTAGTTCCTGGTGCAGAGGTGTTTCAGTGGCCGTAGCTTAAATCTCTCCCAACCTTAGACAGAACTTCACCGATAGAGTTCCCTTATAACCAAAGTCTTATTATGGTCTACTTAACCATATTTTAAAACTATGTAAAATAATAAGTAAGACTAATTTCTAATCCTATTAGAAATTGTGATATTAGGCTTAATTAATTTTAAACATTTTAAAATTAATTCGATTTACCTAAAAATCCTATGTTTGCATGCAACTCTTTATTATAAGTTAATGTTTCTAATTTAAAATTTATAACTATTGTAAATTTTAATATATTAACTTATAACATCCTTCTATGGTGTAATAACTTAATAATCAAATTCTAATTAATTTACCAACCAAATATTCATGAAATTAATAAAACATTTAAATTATTAAATCATCAATTAAAATTAATATTTGACATTATTTAATATAACACTTTATATTAAACTATGTAATGTCATGCAGCATACTTTTCATTTTTCATACATTTAATATAACACTTTATATTAAATCACTCATGAAAAGAAATATTCACATGCATATTTATATAATGAAACTAAAATAAAAATAATATTAAACAACCATATAAATATCCATGACAATGCAATTTCCTTTAATTAATATAACAATTATTTTAATGAAGGGAATTAAAACTTAGAACATGCATTTCTATATAATATAACTCTCATATTATAAATGATCCATGAAACATGTTTATCCTAAGGTTGGATTTAACTAAATAACATTCACAAAGCAATAAATAACCATATAGATCGAAATTTTTGGCTCCTAAAAATAATAAATAAATAAAATTACATTAATTTTATTTAAAAAATGGATCATATTGCGCGAACCATACCAAATCTCACGAACTAGGCTGAACCAGACAAAATCTCATGAACCAGACCAAATCTCCCAAAACCGGACCAAATCTCCAGGAAGATCTTATCCATTTGAAATTAACACCTTCTTATCGATTTGAAATTAACACCTTCTTATCAATTTCTGCAGAAATCCCAATATAGAACCTTCTGCAGTAATTTATTGCAAATCTTCTGTTACAATTGGTTTCTTGAGCAAATCATGACCAATTAAAGACTCAATTGATACAAAAAATGTCCAAAAACGCAGGGGTCTTTACAATTTGATCAAAAATAAAAAACAGTAAAGTTATGGCCAAAAATTCCTAAACAGTCTAATGACAACCCAAAATGCACAATCCCACCAAGCCAATGCAAATTTTTTTTCCAAAATAAAAGACGAGTTGGCTCTGATACCAATTGATGGAATCTAGATCCCAATTGCACAGCGGAAGTTAAATTTGGATCAAAATCTCGTTTTGGTTTGGCAAACTAAAATACCAGTACATTGGCAAATTAACTATTCAATTTAGTCATTTAAAGTAGAAACATGTTGAATTAGATTAAGGTTAAGAAAAAATTACCTTTTGGCTTTTAGTTTACAACACCGTGCAATTCCAGCAATTTTCCTCTGCAACCTTCTTTTATGAAATACCAGAACACTACCAAAAGAAAAGCACCTCCTATTCTCTGGATGTTTAGATTTCACCTTGTGGGAGACTTCCAACAATTGGGAAACGAAAAGTATTTTGAGAGAATTGAGAGAGTGAGGATGATTTCACAAAAATCAATCGACAACGCACCAATTCAATCCATTGATTGGATAAAGAGAAGGAACACCCCATTCCCTCTGCCCCTATCGAGAGGGAGATGATGAGGTAGTGGGAACGTGTCAAAATGACACGTTACGTTAATTTAATTAAAAAATAAATAAATAATTGACTTATTTAATTATTTATTTATTTACTTAATTAAATTAATAAATCATATAATTAAATCATATTTAATTTTATATTAATATTAATTTTTGTTAAATCACATTTAACCAAAAATAAAATTAAATATCATATATTAAATTTAGTTTATTTATGATTAAATCACATTTAATTATTTTTCCCTCTAACCTATAGTTTTAATGTACATCTTATGCACATTGAATTTTAACATATAGTTTTAAATATGAATCTCATTCAAATTTAAATAATATTTGAACTTCTTCAAATTTTTAATTCTCTCAATTAATTTACTTTGAATCATATTCAAATTAAATTTATACTATAAAGTTTTAATGTATATAAAAACTTATATTATAATGTATCTTTATACATCATGCTTATTCCCTAATTGAATTTGAACATTTCAAATTCTAATAATCTAAAAAACTTTTACGAGCTAGGAAGTAGACCTAATGGAACTACAGATTAGAAACTCCAACGATATAAGATTATTCAGTTAATCTCATTAACCATCTAATCAACATTCGTTAATTGCGGGAACGCTCCACTATAGTCCCGCAGTTGCACTCTTCTCACTGTAGATATATTTCTGTGTGCATGGATGTTGACCAATGACAGCAAGTCAATCCTTCACGAATGTTCGTAACACCAACTGTGTCAAATTATCGTTTTATCCCTAGGTTACATCTTTTACCTTAAGTCCTAGTTCTCCTCTAATTAACAACCTGTTTATGGTACTACCAATAAATAGAAGTCTCTATCGGCCCATGAGAGGGTCGTGCGCTTTGTTCAAGTCCCGGAACACCACTTAAGAGAACATTCATCTACTTACCCTAAAGTCGCGAAGGAGTGAATTTCATCTTGCTAGGTTAAGTCCCCAACTGCCTGCTCGGTCTTGTCTCCAAGAAGGTATGCATATTGAGTCGGCGTCTTGGGCAACTCTCACCTATACTAGTTAAAGGATAATCTCTCCCAAAAAAGAGTTCGTAACCTGCTCAAGATTGAGATCAAATTGCCTAGGTAGTCCTATTGAAATAGAAACCTAAATAGTCAACGGAGTTACATCTAATAGTTACTATTTCGTGGTTCGGTCTTATGTGATCTCATCACATAGGATATCCCCACTCACATGTCATCTACACGAACACGTAGGATCACTGTGTTTATATCAAATACAAAATGGGGCATATCCATAGTATTACCAGGATGAGGTGCCCAACCTTATCCCTTTACTAAAGACCTTTTAGACTGTTTCTCGAACTGAGATCCTTATATGTCTACTACATTCAGTTTAAGAGACATACAACAACCTCGGATGTTCGTTTATTGGATTTAGGGTTAATATAAGGCAATATAGAGAAATCATGAAATAAACAATAACACTTTATTGATTTAATTAGAACAGTATTACAAACTACGAGTTTTAATTAGGGCATAAAACCCAACAGATATAACCAATACCCGTGAGTCGACCCTTCACTGGTTGTTCGTAGTCATAGTTAGGTCAAATTATCGTTTTACCCCTGTGTCTACCTCTTGCTCCTTAACTCCCACTACTTCTCTAATGAACAACTTTGTTGTATGGTCCAACCATAAACAATGCCCCTCTCGGGCAAGTGAGAGGGGGACCCGTTGTTCATGTCCTGGAGGCAACACTTAAGGGAACAACCGCTCTAGTTTTTCTAGCTCGGGAACGAGTGAATTCCATCTTGCGTAGTCAAGTTCCCAGCTCCCCACGTGGTTCTGCCCCTGAGAAGGTAGGCGTATTGGATGAGCAACAAAGGTCACCCTCACCCGTACTAGTCAAAGGACAGACCCTTGTAGGCAGTAGTCCGTAACAAGCTCTGGATTAAGGACGAGTCACTAATGGTTATCTATGAATTTATTAGTCCTAGATTGTTAACGGTGCTACATCAGTAGGTCTAATAATTCACGGTACGATCTTGTACAATCTCATTGCACAGGATGTCCCCACTCGCATGTCAACCACATGAACGAGCTGGATCGCCTCGTTTGTATCTAATACAAAGTGTGTTGCATCCACAGTGTTGCCAAGATGAGGTTCCCAATCCTATCCATATAATGTTGACCGTTCGGGTCACTAACTCGAACGTGATCCTACCTGTGTGTTTACTACACACCATTCAAGTTCTCATAAGTATGACCCTGGAGCTTAGTTTATTAGATTAAGTTTATAAATGCGAGATACAAAGTTTGGATAAATAACTTTTATTTATTAAAACAAGAACTGTTACAAACGGCACAAGCTTAACACCCCAACGCCTAGTTCTCCACTTGGTTTTGTCCCCAAAAAGGTAGGGTTATTGAGTCGGCTACTCAACCACTCTCCCCCAAACTAGTTAAAGGAAAAGCTCTCGCAGACAGAAGTTCTTAACTCGCTCAGGATTCAGGTCGAGTTGCTATTTGTCATCTATGAATTATTAAACCTAATATGTTAACGGTGTTAACATTACTTGGTTAAAACTTCGCAGTCTGGTCTTGTACAAACCGGTCACACAGGATGCCCCCACTCACATATCTACTACATGAAGGAGTTTGATCGCCTCGTTTGTATCAAATACAAAGTGGGTCGCATCCATAGTGTGACGAGAGGACAAGAATCCCAACCCCATTCGTATACTATAGACCGTTCGGGTTATTTACTCAAACATGATCCTATATATGTCAACTACAGACTATTCAAGTTCTCATAAACATGTATAACCCTAAAACTTAGTTGATTGTATTTAAGTTTTAAATGTGAGTACACAAGAAAAGATGAAAATAACTCTTTGTTGATTCATCAAGCATGTACAAAATCCACGGGTTAAGGGCATACACCTTAACAATTTCCATATATAATTATCCTCAATCCATAGGTTGACTTCTAGGAATCAAATTGGCCTGATAACCTTCTCAAACCGTGCAAAAATTCCCATCGTGTGATTCTGCAAATTTTGCTACTTCCAAAAATCTCCAAAAAATGCAATTACATTTTCTTCATCATTTTTTTGGCTTGTTCACTATCATATTGTTTGCAAAGCAATGCAAGTTAGAATGCAATTGTATTTTGCCTTTTTGTTCACACTACATAAAAACAACACATTTGTTTTAATTTCAATCTTTTCTCAACTACTTTCACTTTCCACCCCCTAAAAAACCTTCAAGAATTTTACTTCTCAATAACTTGCTCAGTAATCAACAAGCATACAAAAACGATAAAAATAACCGAGTTTCAGGTTCAATAATCTTCATAAATAAAATTATCAATAAGGAAAGAGAAGAGAAATCTACCTTAGAGGAAATACGAGGCGCCCAAGAAAGTGTGAGAACTCCAGATGAGCATCATCCTTTAAATAAAATCAACGACACACAAATCAAGGACAATTTGGTGCACAAAATGAAAATGTTACTCTCGACTCAAAACAAACAGTATCAAATCCGAGAGTGGAGACAACTGTTGGAGGTGAAATCGACCAAGCCCACAGAAGCCAAGCCCGTGTCGGCCAGACCTGATGGTCAACCTCTAGGTCGACGAAACCCAAGACAACCAACCTCCAAGTCGACTAGGCCTAAGACAACCGACCCTAAGTTGGCCAAGCCTTCTCTAGCAAGGCGATCGACCCTCAGGTCAGGCAGGTCTTTCAACAATCGACCCACAAATCGTCAAAAGCTCCACGAGACCTATTACGCCCATTTCAGACGACATGACAAATATGAAGGGAATTAAATTCCCACAGCGGAAGACATCGTGAAATGTCGTTGATTCGTTGTGAAACGATTTTCTTAAAATTGAAAGTATCTCATACATTCTAAGTTAAACATGTTGTATAGAGAAGAAAAACAGAAAGTAATTTGTTACTTACTTGTTGAACAACTCTCCTTCGACGCTTTTTCTCCTCCGGTCACGAATTCTCTCGAACCAACGATCTCAACGATCTCGTTCCTCGAACCGAACAACAGGGACACCTTCGAAAGGACTTCTCGGTTGTTCTCGGTAGATTGAGGGAAAGTGGTGGAACTCCCCTTGGTTTTGGGTTTGGAGAGAATGTGAGAATTTTGAGAGCTTTTTGAGAGAATTCTCTTGTACTTGGATGTGAGAATTCCAAAAAATGAACAAGTGAACTCATAAAGACTTCTCACAAATGAACAAGTGAACTTATAATGGTGTGTGGTGGAGTTAAAATCTCCACCAATTCACCATTTTACCACAACAATATGATATGCAAATCATATTTGCATATCACATAATATAAGGTATCTCATACCTTATTATACAAATCTCATTTGTATAATTGTGGAATTTTAAATTGAATCACATTCAATTTAATTTCTCTCAATTCAATTTCTCAATTTTAGCACTAATTATTCAATTAGGCTATACTATAGTTTATTATCAATCTCATTCACATCAAACTATATATTATGTCAATTATATCACATATAAATGACATAATTACCCAATTAATAAATTTGAATACTTCAAATCCACACCAAACTGTAAACCCTCAATTTGTCAAATTTGAGCCAATCGAGGGACCTAATGGACCTACAGATGACGAGCTTCAATGATCCGAGATTAACCTGTCAAACTCTTTGACCCGGTTATAAAACATTCATTAGCTACGATAACACTCCAATAAAGCCCGTAACTACACTCCCATCACTGTAGGACAAGTTGTGTCCATTGATATAACCAATACCCGTGAGTCGTCCCTTCACAAGTTGTTCGTAGTCACAGAATGGTCAAATTATCGTTTTACCCCTTTGTCTACCTCTTGCTCCTTAAGTCCCACTGCTACTCTAATGAACAACTACGTTGCATGGTTCAACCATAAACAACATCCCTCTCGAGTCAGTGAGAGGGTGGGTGCCCGTTGTCCAAGCCTGGAGACAACACTTAAGGGAACAACCCCTCTAGTTTCCCTAATTGGGGAACGAGTGAATTCCATCTTGCGTAGTTAAGTTCCCAGCTCCCCACGTGGTCCTGCCCCCAAGAAGATATGCATATTGGGCAAGCAACTGTGGCCACCCTCACCCGTACTAGTCAAAGGACAAACCCCCGCAGACAGAAGTCCGTAATACGTTCAGGATTAAGGACGAGTCACTAATGGTCATCTACGAAGTTATTAGTTCTATCATTATTAGCGATTATTTACATCGGTGAGAGTCTAATAATTCACGGTCGATCTTATACAATCTCATTGCATATGATGCCCCCACTCGCATGTCAACCACATGAACGAGTTAGACCACCTCGTTTGTATCTAATACAAAGCGGGCCGCATTAGTTTAACCAGGATTAGGTTTCCAACCCTATCCGTATACTGTAGACCGTTCGGGTCATTAACTCGAACGTGATCATCTCCTTGTATCCACTACATACCATTCAAGTTCTAGTTCTCTCATAATA
The DNA here is from genome assembly GCA_036507285.1 of Trichosanthes cucumerina. Classification (NCBI taxonomy): domain Eukaryota; kingdom Viridiplantae; phylum Streptophyta; class Magnoliopsida; order Cucurbitales; family Cucurbitaceae; genus Trichosanthes; species Trichosanthes cucumerina. The sequence continues at coordinate 22,124,120 of CM071844.1, forward strand.
CAATGACCCTGGAGCTTAGTTTATTGGATTAGGTTTATAATTATGCGAGACACAAAGTTTGAATAAATAACTCTTATTTATTTACAACAAAGAATATTACAAACTACACGAGATTAGGGCATACATCCCAACAAACTCCCACTTGAACTAAGCTAGTGGAGTACATAATACATTTCTCAAATGTACAATAATACAAAAAGTACTACAATAAACTAGGGTATTGAATACCTCTTTACAATACTTCCACTTGCCCTCGTCAGGAAGCACTCGAAGACCTAGACTCTCTAGGTGACCCTCAAACACCTTAGTCGTGAGGGCCTTTGTAAATGGATCAACAACGTTGTGCTCCGACGCTATCTGGGTGGCTGTCACTTCTCCGCGGTGCACAATCTCCCGTATCAGGTGATACTTGCGCTCAATAAGCTTGCCCCTCTTATTACTCCGAGGTTCTCTCGAGTTGGCTACTCCACCACTGTGTCACAAAACAGGGTCACTGACAAGTTCATATTTGAAACAACTTCCAAATCCAGCATGAGCCAAACTGTTTCCTTTGCAACTTCAAAAGCCGTAACATATTTAGCTTCCATTGTGGAATCAGCGATGCATCCCTGCTTGATGCTTCACCACACTACAACTCTTCCATTAAGAATGAAGACTTACCCCGATGTAGACTTCCTTGAATCCTTATCGGTCTGAAAGTCAGAGTCTGTGTATCCCGTAAGGAACAAATCCCCACTTCCATACACAAGGTTGTAGTTCCTCGTTCTCCTTAGATAATTGAGGATCACCTTTATGACTGTCCAGTGATCTAATCCTAGATTGAATTTATACCTACTGACAATCCCAACTGCATATCAGATATTGGGCCTAGTATTCAGCATGACGTACATCTGGTTCCCTACAGCTGAAGCATAAAGGATCTGTCTCATATCCTCAACCTTTTGAGGCATCTTAGGACATTGATCCTTAGACAGGTGAACCTCATTGTAAGATGCTTGAGACATGGCTAGCGTTTTATTGGAGTTATGGCTAGCTGAAGCATAAAGCATAAACCCTTATTGGAGTTATGCATCTTATACCGTGACAGCTTCTTGTCAATGTAAGATGCTTGAGACATGGCTAGCGTTTTGTTCTTCCGGGTTCATGTAGATGGTTTCGTCAAGATTGTCATTCAAAAAGGTCGTCTTGACATCAATCTGCCATACCTCATAGTCATAATATGCGGCGATGACCAGAAAGATCCTGATAGACTTTACCATGACAACAGGAGAAAAGGTTTCCTCATTGTCAACCCCTTCACGCTGGGTAAAACCCTTTGCCGCTAGTTTGGCTTTAAAGGTCTGCACCTTCCCATCTACGCCACGTTTACGCTTGTAGATCCACTTGCAACCAATAGGTTTAACCTCATCTGGTTGGTCCACAAGCTCTCAGACAGAATTGAAGTACATCGACTCCATTTCCTGGTCCATAGCTTTAATCCATTCGTCTTTGTCAACGTCTGCCATTGCCTGATCATAAGTCAATGGATCCTCACAACCATAATCAGGGGCGACGACTTGGATTTTATTCAAACCCATGTAACGTTCAGGCTGTCTCATAGCCTTCCCACTACGTCGAGGCATTCTCAACTCTTGAGAACGGACTTGACTAGACGAGCTAGGATCAACAACACTTGTTGATGTACTAGCACCATCAACAACTCTTGCTGATGAACTGTCCATTTCGTTTAACACAACCTTACTCCTTCGTAAGTGATCCCTGATGTGGTCCTCCTCAAGGAAAGTGACGTTTGTCGACACAAGCACCCTATTTTCCTTAGGATCGTAAAACATACGAACTCTCGTCTCTTTTGGGTAACCTACGAAGAGGCACAATTTTGAACGGGGCTCTAACTTCTTCGAATTTGACACCAACACATGGGGTCGGGCATCCTCAAATCTTGAAATGGTGTAAACTGCCTTTACGACCATTCCAGAGTTCGAAAGGTGTTTCAGAAACACTCTTCGACAAAACGTTGTGATGGAGATTTGATCCCCTTGAGCAACAGAAACGAGTTTGGAATTGTAATTGAAGATTGTTTTTGGTTGAAAAACAAAAAAATAGTGCATTGAAAATAACAGAGATAAACATACATTTCTAATCTAATTAGACATGGAAATCATGCATACAAACATGCTGTGAAGTTGTTAAAACAAAAGTAAGAAACATTACCTTTGTAGTTTTCCCAAAACAGCAACTCCTTGCTTCCAAGATGTACAACAGCACAGGAACACAAAAGAACTTCTCTGTTTTCTCCAAAAGGACACAACAAGTAAGAAAACATCCTATGACTCTAAGTTTCTACTTAGATCTTTCTTAGGTGGGAAGGATCCAACAATTGGAGTATTTGGGAATTGAGAGAGAGAGAGAGAATTCTTCTGAGAGAGCAATCAAGAGCATTGATCGATTAGCTTATCCACTTCTCTCCAGGAGAAGATGAACCTGTAGAGGGCATCTCCCCACTCCCTATCAATTAGGGAGTTGGGAGAGATGGGGAACGTGTCCTCCTGACACGTTCCCTCTTTTTATTTTTATTTAATTAAATAATAAAAATTATGAATTAAATAATAATATATATAATTAATTAAATCACATTTAATCAATTATCCCTCTAACTTATAGTTTTAATGCACATCTAATGCACATTAAGTTTTAACCTATAGTCTTCAAATATGAATCACATTCACATTCGAATTTAATATTTGAACTCTTTCAAATATTTAATTCTCTCATATAATTTAATATGAATCATATTCACATTAAATTTATAATATATAGTTCCAAAACTATATATTATATTGTATCTATATACATTCAATTTATTCCTTAATGAATTTGAATATTTCAAATTCAAATGATTTAAGAACCCTTTACGAGCTAGAAGGTTGACCTAATGGACCTACGGATCAGAAACTCCAACGATACGAGATTACTCAGTTAATCTCATTAACCTCCTAATCAACATTCGTTAACTGCGGGAACACTCCACTAAAGTCTCGCAGCTGCACTCTTCTCACTGCAGATATATTTCTGTGTCCACGGATATCGACTAATAACAGCAAGTCAATCTTTCACGAATGTTCGTAACACCAGCTGGGTCAAATTATCGTTTTACCCGTGGGTTACATCTTGTACCTTAAGTACCAGTGCTCCTCTATAAACAATTTGTTTGTGGTCCTACCAACAAACAGAGTCCCTCTCGGGCCAATGAGAGGGTCGGACCCTTTGTTCAAGTCCGGGAGATACCATTTGAGGGAACATTCCTCCACTTACCCTAGTAGGCAGGGAGGAGTAAATTCCATCTTGCTAAGTTAAGTTCCCAGCCACTCACTCGGTCTTGTCCCCAAGAAGGTAGGCACATTAAGTCGAATCCATTTCACTGCCACTCTCACCCATACTAGTCAAAGGACAATCCCTCGCATAAGCAGGAGTTGAAACACCGCTCGAGATTGAGATCAAGTTGCCTAGGTCATCCTAGTGAAATAGAAACCTAACTAGTCAACAGAGTTACATCTAGTGGTTACTATTTCGCGGTCCGGTCTTATGTAATCTCATTGCATAAGATATCCCCACTCACATGTCATCTACAAGAACACCTTAGGATCACAGTGTATGTATCTTATACAAAGTGGACCACATCCATAGTTTTACCAAGGTAAGATACCCAAACCTTATCCCCTTACTATAGACCCTTTAGGTTGTATCTCGAACTGAGGTCTTTATATGTACACTACATTCAGTTAAAGATTCATTTTACAGCCTTGGATGTTTAGTTTATTGGATTTAGGGTTAAAACAAAGGCAATATCATAGATAATGAACAATAACACTTTATTGAAGTAATAACACTTTATTACAGTAATTAGAACATAATTACAAACTACGAGTTTTAGCGCACAAACCCCAACACGTTGTTCAAAATGTAAACTGCAGTCTCCACTGCATAACCGCAAAAAGAATCAGGGATCGAACCATAACTCATCATCGATCGAACCATGTCCAACATGGTTCTGTTTCTCCTCTCTGATACTCCATTCTTTTGTGGCATACTGGGTGCTGAGAGTTGGGACGTAATTCCATTTTCTATCATATAGTCTTGAAATTCAGTGTCCATATACTCTCCAACTCAATCCAATCGAAGTGTTTTAATTGTTTTACCTAACGGGTTCTCAACCTCAGTCTTGAACTCCTTGAACTTTTCAAGAGTTTCAGACTTTCGATGCATTAGGTAAATGTACCCATATCTCGAATAGTCATCAATAAAAATTACAAAGTATTCATAACCTCTTCATGCTTTAATACTCATCAGACAACAGATGTGAGAATGTATAAGCTCAAGAGGCTCTTTGGCTCTATATCCTTTTCCACTAAAAGGGTGTTTGATCATTTTGCCTTCAAGGCATGACACACAAACAGGTAAAGAGTTTTCTTCCAACTCGCTTAGAAGTCCGCTCTTCACTGCTCTCTCAATCTTATTGAGATTTATGTGGCCTAACCTTAGATGCCAAAGATGAGTGTTTTCTTTTGGAGAAACTTTTAATCTTTTAGTTCGCGTTTCAACCGCTTTAAATAGTTCAGTATTCAACCGATTTAGGCTTTAAAACGTACAGATTACTCTCAAGTGAAGCAGAACACAACAAATTTCCTTTGAAAGAAATAAACGTTTTATTTGATTCAAAAGAAATTGAAACACAGTGTTCAATCAGCCAGGAATAGAAATTAGGTTTCTAGTAAACCCTGGAACTATGTACAAATTATCTAATAATAAGTACTTCCTACCGAAATAGAGCTTCACCGTGTCGATCGTCGCAGCAGAGACAACTTCTCCGATCGTTATCTCACCCTCCTGCAGCCGCTGCCAGGAACTAATTCCCTGAAAAGAAGAACAAACATGGTTGGTGGTGCCTGAATCTAGTATCCAGACAGAGTCATTACTCTCCACTAAACAAGTTTCAGTTACTAGTAAATCACATTTACCTTCTTTCTTCTTGTCGGCAAGGAACTTGGGACAATTCCTCTTCCAGTGGTCGTCCCCATTGCAGTGGAAACACTTTCTTTTCTCTGCAACCTCCCAGACCTTTTTGCCCTACTGAGTGACAGCGCGATCAACTTTACCCTTTCTCAACTTCTTATTCTGCCCTTTTGGGCCTGAAGAACCTACAGACTTCGTCCTAGAGGTCGAACCCCTATGATAGAACCTGAAGGCAACATTTGCCTCAGCTTCCGGTCCCCTGACACGCATCAAGGACTGGAAGTTCTGTAGTTCGTTGAGTAAGAACGTCAGAGTGTAGCTAATCTTGTTCATAACAGCGTTGCTATGAAACTAAAGGAAACTCTTCAGAAGAGTCTCAATAAAAAAGCTAACCTGGCTCGACTCGTCGATCAAAACATCGTTCATCTCTGCCAGGTTGAAGTGGGTCATCATATCCAGAACATGTTCACGGACAAACGCCCCCTCCTTCATCCTTGCATTGAAAATGTGTTTGAAGGCATCGTGTCAAACTTGAAAGGACTGTTGTCCAAATATGTTCTGTAGCGATTCCATGATCTCTTTCTCGGTGCCCATAACCTCATGCTTCTTTGCCAAGACTTCAGACAAGCTCACAATGATAAAGACCTTGGTTTTCTCGTTATCCTTGATCCATTGATCGTACGTATCACGAACAATTCGAGATGCGGTCGAGCTCGGCACCTGAGGACACTCCTCAGTGAGCGCAAACTTTAGGTCGTCGGTAACTAAGATTGTGTTGATGTTGTTTTTCCACGTTTGAAAGTTATCGCCTACTAATTTGTCAGAAGCTAACAGGGCTATCATTGAACTCGACATTTTGTTTGCTGAAATAGAAAAACATTGTATTAGTCTCGCAAAAACATTGAAAATCCAATCATGTCTTAGAAAATTTTATTCTATGATCCCTAGATCATTAAAAATTGCAATGATACCCCAAAGGTTTAGAATAACCGCCACCGAACGGTAGACAGAATCATTCCTTCTCTATGACGAGACTTTCTCGACCAGACCCTAATACCAGAATAACTCTTATTCCATTAGACATCCAGTTACCATTTTTCAGTCTGAATCCATTAACTCTTAATGAATCCTGTGAGTGTCACCCTCTATCTTTAAATTTCCAAGTATCCGTCCAAACAATAGCCATCGAAATGAGGACTATGAAGGAAAACCAACAAGAAAATTGTATCCCTATCGGGAATTCACGGTGTTCCGACTCCCATGATCAAAGCCATCCGAAGGGATTGTCTGGTCCAAGCCAAACTAGCAGGCGATCATGGGCGTCTCATAGTGTGAATCGATAGAAGAGACCGTCGGTCCCATTTTCATAGATCCCACTCCCACTCACTATAAGTACTCTTTTCATTCACGTTGAATATTGACCCGTACAAATACCATCCGAAGGGAGACGCTCCCATTTGCGCCACGAGGCCGGTTATGGATCTCACGATGTGAACTTAACGGAGATATGTGGATGGAAAATTAAATGTATCTCATACACTTTATTTTCTCCCACTCAACACTTTAAATTAATCGAGATTGACCTAGATAAACTGGCTATAATTTACCTAAGTCTACCAATATAACACTTATATTAGATTAGCCTAAGTCTATAATCACATTATTAACTTAGGTCTATGTGAGTAATTTAATTAACTTTTAATTAACGACACTCACGAAAATATAACCTAATGAATCTCCGAACAAAATTCACTCCCGGTGCGGTTCCTGGTATGGGTGTTCATGGCGTCGACTTAAATACTGACCTTAGACGAGAATCTTTCTTAGACGAGTTACTAATTAGTCACCATTCATAAGTCATATTGGTTTCCTAATTCTAATCTTATTAGAACTAGAAAACCTAAGTCTAATTATTCAAGTTCTAAACAATTTAAAACTAATAATTAACTTAGGTTACATGCATTTCTATTTTATTATGCTTTATCATTCATCACATGAAGAATTAAACTATATAACATACATACATCACATGTATAAATGCATGTCAATGCTTTTAATCCAAGTAATATAACTCTTATATTAAATAAATTAAAACGCATACATTATATTATAACACTTATAATATAATCCTAACATGCATACTATATATTATAACTCTTATAATATAATATGATAATATGATGCATGAAATGTTAATTTTAAATCTATATGACATACATTATGCACATAGAATAATTATACAACACTTGCATAAAAATAAATAGCAATATTGGACCGATTTTGGCACCCTAGGGACATTAATTTAATTAATTAACATTAATGTAATATTTAGATTAACACTAATTAAAATTAAATTAATTTAACTTTTTTACATAAAAAGAAAATTAAATTAAAAAATAGTTGCACGACTTGAGGTTCGAACCGCTGACTCCCACACCCCCTTTACGCCACTCCCGCGCGTTTTTCTCGCGCAACTGCTCCACTACGTTGCGGCGTTGCAACGCTGCAGTGCCCAGCGTGATGCTAGTGTTCACAACGCCAGCAGTATTGCAACGCAACGCCTTGTGTCGCAACGCTGTCTAGCAGCGCGCATTGCTTCCGCATGGATGGCGTTGCGATGCCGAAGAACAACGTCTCAACGCCATCAAATGTCCAACAACATTGTTTTGTTGAATTTCACTGATTTCACCCGTTTCCACTCCGTTTCTTCACAACATCTCATGCCACGAACAACACAGACTTATAGACTCGATTTACTTTCTAAAATGCCCAAAAACAATGGTCTTTTACATTAATCAAATCAACAGAAAAGTAAATCTATCTAAGTGCCAAAAACCGAAACATCCAACATGTAAACCACAAATTCATCTCATGAAATTAAGGCTACCCACCTAATTTTAAGAAATCAAAGAATGCACAACGAAGAGCAATGGTTGGCTCTGATACCAATTGAAGGAAATTGAATTTCCGGCAGCGGAAGACATCGTGAAAAGTCGTTGATTCGTTGTGAAACAGTTTTCTTAAAATTGAAAGTATCATATACACTCTAAGTTAAACATGTTGTATAGAGAAGAAAAACATAAAGTAATTTGTTACTTACTTGTTGAAGAACTCTTCTTCGACGTTTTTTCTCCTCCGTTCATGAATTCTCTCGAACCAACGATCTCGTTCATCGAACCGAACAACAGGGACACGTCCGAAAGAACTTCTCGGTTGTTCTCGGTAAGTTGAGGGAGACTGGTGGAACTCTCTTTGGTTTTGGATTTGGAGAGAATGTGAGAATTTTGAGAGCTTTTTGAGAGAATGCTCTTGCACTTGGATGTGAGAATTCCAAAAAATGAACAAGTGAACTCATAAAGGCTTCTCACAAAGCCTTTATATAATGGTGTGTGGTGGAGTTAAAATCTCCACCAATTCACCATTTTACTACAACCATATGATATGCAAATCATATTTGCATATCACATAATATAAAGTATCTTATACCTTATTATAGAAATCTCATTTATATAATTGTAGAATTTTAAATTGAATCACATTCACTTTAATTTCTCTCAATTTAATTTCTCCATTTTAGTACTATTATTCAATTAGGCTATATTATAGTTTATTATGAATCTCATTCACATCAAACTATATATTATGTCAACTATATCACATATAAATGACATAATTACCCAATTAACGAATTTGAACATTAAAAATTCACACCAAACTGTAAACCCTCAATTTGTCTAATTTGAGCCAATTGAGGACCTAATGGACCTACAGATGACGAGCTCTAATGATCCGAGATTAACCTGTCAAATTCTTTGACCCGGTTATTCAACATTCATTAGCTACGGTAACACTCCATTAAAGCATGTAGCTGCAGTCCCATCACTGTAGGACAAGTTGTGTCCATTGATATAACCAATACCCGTGAGTCGTCCCTTCACAAGTTGTCGTAGTCACAGCTGGGTCAAATTACCGTTTTACCCCTTTGTCTACCTCTTGCTCCTTAAGTCACACTGCTCCTCAAATGAACAACTACGTTGCATGGTTCACCATAAACAACATCCCTCTCGAGCCAGTGAGAGGGTGGGTGTCCGTTGTCCAAGCCCTGGAGACAACACTTAAGGAAACAACTCCTCTAGTTTCCCTAATTCGGGAACGAGTGAATTCCATTTAGCGTAGTTAAGTTCTCAGCTCCCCACGTGGTCCTACCCCCAAGAAGATAGGCATATTGGGCGAGCAACTGTGGCCACCCTCACCCGTACTAGTCAAAGGATCGACCCCCGCAGACAGGAGTTCGTAATACGCTCAGGATTAAGGACGAGACACTAATGGTCATCTACGAAGTTATTAGTCCTATAATGTTAACGGTGTTATATTAGTAGGTCTAATAATTCACCGTCCGGTCTTATATAATCTCATTGCACAGGATGCCCCCACTCGCATGTCAACCACATTAACGAGCTGGATCACCTCGTTTGTATCTAATACAAAGCAGGTCACATCCACAGTATAACCAGGATTAGGTTTCCAACCCTATCTGTATACTGTAGATCATTCGGGTCATTAACTCGAACGTGATCCTCCCCGTGTGTCCACTACACACCGTTTAAGTTCTAGTTCTCTCATAATACAATGACCCTGGAGATTAGTTTATTGGATTAAGTTATAATTATGCGAGACACAAAGTTTGAATAAATAACTCTTATTTATTTACAACGAAGAATATTACAAACTACACGAGATTAGGGCATACATTCCAACAGAATACACATAAGTAACGGTTTAATTAGAGATTCGTTATCCATATTAATGTAGTGTGATAATAACGACATGATTGCAACCCTCTTTTATGACAGCAGTTTCACAATTGTCCTATAAATACTATAAATCAATAGATGAAGAGGTACACTACAACACCGTCTTCTATTCTCTAAGCACTCTCCAAACCCGAGACTTACTTAAGCGTCAAAGTGGAAGTGGCTTAGAACTACACCCTTTAGCTCCCCTATTTTGTTTTGCAAACATATTCTATTTTTACGAATTACAAATTCACCGTTGATCCTCCATACCAGATTTCAATATCAACACATCCCATATGTCTAAAAATAAATCAACAAACCACAACTGCATTGTACTAACCAAATTAACAATGAACGAAATAAAAACCTGAACAAAATTGAACAAACAAACTAGTAATGCATTCAGAGACAGATGAGAATTTGGACTTTCTTTATGATGTAAGAAAATAAAGACATGGAGAAACGAAGAACCTAAATTCAATCTTTAGAGACGAAATGTTATGCTAACAAGTACATGAGAATCTGTTTACTACTTGCAAATGCTCACTCTCTTGAGTTTTTGTTAATAGTGTTAGAGGCTTAGAGATGAAATGTTATGAATAAATAAATATTGAAACATATACTGATATAAATAACATTAAGTTTTTGAGAAAGGATAAACACTCATGTTACTTACAATTTTTAGAACTAATCAGTGACGAAAACTTGTAGTAATGGTGGAGGAGCTAGATTGAATAGAATACTAAAAGTGGCTATCAAAAAAGTTAACCACACAAAAATCAAAAGGCATTGTATTTCTCTCCTAAAAAACACAACCATTCTTCTCAATTTTCCTTTTCTCCTCAAACCAGAACTCTCCCTGGTTTCTCTAGCCAAAAAATTGATAGCTTACCGCACATCTTTGATCTCTCTTTTTTTCGATATGACTACACTGAGGCACTTTAGATAAGAACTTAATAGCTTTTTTTTTTTTTTTTTTGAGAAAATTAACTTCATATAAAAACCCAACAAACAATTCTATGTTACTTTCAGAACCAAAGCAAAGAGAATAGGAAACAGAAATGTTACCTGCAGCAGTGTATTTGGCCAATGAATTCAACTTTCTTGGTTTATCTACCGTTTGTATTAGGAGTGCTAACAAAGTCCCACATTGGCTAGGAAAGGAAGAGATCTATGGTATATAAGTGAGGACAATTATCTTCATTAATTTGGAATTTTTTGAGAAACCAAAAGCAATGGTAAAACCTAGTTGTGTGGCATGCGATAGGTGAGTGATCCGTGGAGCGGACGGATTTGTTTGAGGGGAGGATCAAGTTGGGGTACTTAAGAAGAGATTCGTGACATATAAGTGAAAACAATTATCTTTATTGATATGAAACCTTTTGGGAAACCAAAAGCAAAACCATGAGAATTTATGTCCAAAGTGGACAATATCATACCATTGTGGAAATATGTGGGAATTGTTGTCCTTATTCGTTTTCACATTTAAATCTCCATCATTTCCTTCCCATTGAATTTCTTCACTTTACTTCCTTCGTACTTGGGTATTGTTTATGACAAGAATGAAAACACATGATTTTACATACAGACTTGCTCATCCATTGACAACTTAAAACGCATGAAACTGGAAAAGTGTTTATGGAATGAATTCAAAAGTCATCCAAACACAATTTAACCATGCTGATGAAACATAAATCATACTAGATTCAAATACCAAAGCCATCAACAATAGAAGTACCATAATCTACAATACATGAAAACATGAAATACCAAGGTAAACAAGCATGAAAATTTCTTACACTTGGATAAAACAATCTAAAATGAACAAAGAGACAAATTATAAAGAAAGAGATACAATAGGTGCCACTACATAAGAGTAAGTATTATGGGAATAAGAAAAGACCAAAAAAAAACTTATTAGAAATTGAGACAATCCAATTAGTAATGGGATGTGATAACACTTGAGATCATATTTCTTACAAAACAGGTGTATGCTATGTGCAAAGAATAATGGTGGATGGTCGATTTTGTTGATGGAAAAAAAAAAGATTAAAGGATAAGAAATGCTGCAATATAGATATATCAAAAAATATATAAAGAATTTATCATGCTCAAAGTGTACAGGAATGTACAAATGAGATAGAAGCAATAAATAAATTGGAAAATGTAGAATACTTGAAATGAGAGTAAGAACTTCTCCATGCTCCAATCTTGGCCTTATGGACAACATAATGAAAGAAAATGCATAAACATAGGTAGGTAACAAACAAAACAAAATTAATAAAAAGTAGATAACAAAAAGAAAGATTCCAACCACACAACATACTCCATTTGAAGATGATATTAAGGCAACCATCTTGTAGCCTTTCATAGTGTTAATCCGAGTAACGAAGGATTTCACAAAATTCCTAAATCTCAAAAGTTCATGCTCCATGCTTTTTACTCTGGCTCATACTATCTAAGCCGTCATCAACGCTAAGCCAAACATGCCCTTCAAGATGGTGCCTTTTTGGGTTCACCATTCTTGAGTCGGATCTCAATTTTTTTTGACCGAATATCCATTTGGATTAATGATCTCTGTTATTTTATGTCAAGATTCAAATTCTATATCTAACCAATTTTAGACCAGTTTGAGGTGTTTACACCGAGTTTATAATCAATTTTTAGGCAATTTAAGGTGCTGGACAGAATTTAAACAAGTGCAAAAACAGTAAAGAACAATCAAAGAACACCAATATTTATAGTGGTTCGGTCATAAAACAACCTACATCACTTGCAAAGGTGTTTTAAGCCTTTGCTAGACAATTTTATTAGAGATATGCAAGAGAATACAGATTTTACAGCAAGATTAATAAAGATACATTTAACATTTAGGATTTAACAAGATTCCAAGATTTATGTCCAAAGAGAGACTATAACCAAACTTTATTCAAGATTGGGAGTCTAACAACCTTTGGAATTAAATCTTGAATCTAATCTAACTAGAAAGAAAATAAAGAGAGGAGAAATACAACCTTTGGAGCGGATCTCAAAGAAACCGAGGTTGACTCATACACAGCAACTTCAATCGACGGTCTCTGGCATGCAACAACTTGGCGGACTGCTGCTAATCGATAAAAGGAAAGGGAAGGAGAAGAACCCTAAAAATGAGGAAAAATCGTGACCCCCTCCTTTCTTTTCTCTCTCTCTTCCTTTTTCTTCTTAATCGAGAGTCTCCCTTTCCTTTCTTTTCTCTCTCTCTTTCCTCTCTCTTAAGGAAGGAAACCCTAATGATAAATGAATTGACCCACAATTAACTGACCTAAAAAACGTGTGTACTTAATGAGGCCCACACACCCATTTTATAATAATAAAAGAGAACAAATGGGTTTGGGTGATAGGATATCAAGAAAGCCAATTGGGCTCCTCCAGCTTTGGGCCCAACGAAAAAAAAGGATGTTTGATTTGAGAACATAAATCAATAAGGTCCAAAAGTCATTTTTTAGATTAATTCCTAATTAAGCTCTTTAAACAAGAACTTAATTAATTAATCTAAAAAATAAATGCTTATGATAAATTGAAACCAATAAATATAACAATCTCATTGTGTAATTGCCTCAACAACTCTTTATTAGAATCATCACTACTACAAATTATAGATTTCTTGACACTTGCAAGTTTTGAATACTTGACGTTTTTATGAAAAAACGTCAAGTAAGATGAAGTTTTAAAAGAAAAACGTTAAGAAAAATTTTAAAAACACGGAGATTGACAAAAATTTCGGATTTTGCTCGCTTCCAGTTTCTTGACATTTAAAAAACGTCAAGTGTAGCAAAAAAAAAAAAGAACTCCTTAAACACCCTTCACGCACGCGACCGTTCAGTACACACTCTTCGCGATTATTCTTCACCCACAATACGCAGAAAAACCCTTCGAGTCGCCGCCGCTGCAATCTCGCCCTTCGCCTCGACGACCTCTCTCCCAACTCGCAGCCGCCGACCGCCCAACATCGATCGCCCCACGCCCTTCGCTCCATCGATCTCACGACCTATTTTTTCTTTCCTTCCATCGATCTCACGAACTCTCTCCCAGCTCCCAACCGCCGACTGCACCACTTCACGAACAAGCACTTTCTATATTTGAAAACAACATTGTCGCCTTTAAACGCCGCACTGATTTCTCCCCTCTCTTTTGCTATTCATCTTCGATTGCCCATCGAGGTATCTTAACCTAATTTTTTTATTAATTCTGTAATTTATTGTCTACTGGATTTGATTTTGGGGTTCATGATATTCTGTGCCATTGTATCGTTGGAGATCTCTTTAGCACTATGATTGATGTTTATTCTTGAGTTTTCATACTAGTTCTTTTGATTGCCATCACATTATTATCTTTGATTCTGGGGTATTGCTTGTTTTCTGTTTAATTTAATGTTTGGCTTCCATATTGGGGAGATTGTTACTCATTAATTGCATGACCTTGTAATTTAATCTAGTTCTTGGAGAGAAAAATTTTAGTTTTTTTTAGTGATTCATGTAATGGTGCCTATTTTCAGTTCTAATACTCACCATTATGTGTGAACCAATTCTGTTCATTCACACATGGTAAACTCTCTGAGTAAAAAATTACATCCATAATTCTGGGAACACATAGTGTTTCATGTTGTGTATCTTTGGCAGTTGGAACCTGAAACTATAGAAATCATCAAATCGATGCGTTACATTTCCCAATTCTATTTGTTTGCACTGAGAAACTGTTTTTTAATCATTTATTGAACATTTACCCACAATAATTTTGCTTCCCCATGATCATGAGTACATGATATGTAGCACTCTTTGAGGTGGTCTCTCTCAGTTGGGTATTTATAGTGTAGTTGGCTTTAGTTGAATTCCGTGGCTCCTAGAGAGTGGAATTTGTGAATGAATGATATCAATATGACTTAATGTTTGTTCATATGATAGAAATTATAATGATACATTTGCCAGATTCATCTATGTCTATCATCCAATATACGAATCAAGATAATATTAACTACTTGTTCATTTGTTTTGGAATTATCTCGAAGATACTATTCCTGCCAAAAGAAACCGTGTTTTGTGGAATAGAAAGAAAATTAATCTTGATCATGAAGCTCAGAAACACGTTCGACATCTTCCATTTTGCAACATGGAATTTCTTGTGTTTATGGAATTATATCATTTGAAGAAATACACTAACATTACTGTTTGGGAGGTGGGTAGTAACTATACTTTTCATGCTGAAGATAGACACGTTTGAAAGATCAATGTGTCCCAGCTTCCATGTACTCAATTTGTTACATCATGTTGTTCCTTTGGTTTTTCTTACCTGACATCAGATACAAAGAAATATTTGTTTTATGCCAGAGCTAACTATACGTTTCAAAGATTGTATTCCAGCTTTTAGACTTGATATTCAAAAACTCAAAACTAACATAACTTTCCTCACTTTTAGGTCTGTGAACCTGAACCTGTATTTACTCCTTTCATTTTTATCTTACCGTTTTTGAGTTTGTCTTCTTTAAGCAAATAAATGGTCTTCATCAAACTCAAGCAGGATTGAAGACAATGACCTACACCTCGACAGAGGAAGGGGAAAATGGGAAAGAAAGCCTAAAGTTCCCTTCGATGTAAGTCAATGTCTCAAAATTTTTGCCAATCCATGGAAAACACTGAGAAAGATCAGAGGTTTATATTATGATGAAACAATTTTCTTCTTCTTCTTCGGTAGGAAGAGACACCCATTTCTCTAAAATCAACAAGAAAATTTCGTCGAATGAGGATAATGCGATACCTCGGGCTTGCTGCTCCAATTGGTTCTCCCTTTTCGCAACTTGCCTGAGCCATCATCCAACATCCTAGTAAAACTCTACATTCTACAGTATTCAGTTAACCTTTCAACTCATTTTGTATTAGTGAAAAGTTCCTAATTTTGTTCTCATATTTATATATATGGTTTAATCATTTGTACATAGACTGAGGTTGTGATAACATTAATTAGAATTATCTTTATTAAGTTAAGAAGCTTGTCAACCTTTAATGTCTCAATACTACATGGTATGATCTTATATCTTTCTCTAGACTCTTCCATTGGAAAACACATCATAGATTTTTTTTCATATGTTTGAAATTAGTCTTCTATGTGCTTGGTGATCACATTTTTGCAAAATTAACATACATCTTTTGCTTCTGTAGTTGCATATAATGTTTTTTGGTATTTACAAACTAGAATCTAATATTATTGCAGGCTCAAAAAGCAGAGAGAGAGGGTACAAATCTTAAAGGTACAATTAGGAAAAGATTGAAGTTCCTTCATCTGGACTAATAGATGTTTCATAATGTTAGATTTGTTAGCTTTCATAATGTTGAATTTGTTAGCTTTCTTGCGCATTTATGAAATTAGTTGAGCATTTGGAATGGATTTTTATGAATACAAATTTAAAAGTAGTGTTGGATAGATTAAGTTTGAAAGCATACATTATAAACATATATAAATTGTGACTTTTGAAGCATAATTTAGACATTGGCTAATGGCTTAATGTTCTTATTTTTGCGTTATTAGTGTCTTTTGATAACTCCAGGTTGATTCAGGATTTGGGTGATTAAACCAGCTTGTTTTTATGACAAGTTTGATCTTTTTGCTTCCTTCCTAGAAATGTTTTTGATTATAGCTTCTTTTGAGATTTTATCACAATCGTTTTGGCTAATGGCTTTTTGTTTACAAACATGGTACAGTATTGAAGAATTCCAAATGCAGATTTTGTCTCAATGTTTGAGAGCTTGGTAATGTGCTTAAGTTTCATTTTAGGCTCTTTCTAAGTTTCTTTAAGAGTCAAAATGACACCTAAACTTTGTTTAGCCACTTTTTGGCTACTTTGTAGGTTCCAAGAGGCAAACTATAAACATTTATGTCATTTTGAGTTAGTTTTTAACCTTAAGTATGCTTAAGCACATTTAAGACACTTTTGTAGCACCGAGGGTTTGTTGTGTGCTCACTTTAGCCACTTTCAAGTTATTGAGTTCTCTAGTGTACTTATGCTTGTTAATGATAGTGGTTAGATGTTCTTATACTATTAGATGCCTGAATATGCTTAACTTTAAGGGTTTTTGAGATTATGCTTTCATGATTCCCTGTTAGGATGTTGTTTGTGCATATTAAACATGACAAAATTGTAGTCGATTTGGGTTATTTATAAGCAAGAGAGGGAAAAGAGTAAACCAATGTTTAAAACATATACAAGGAAAGCCATAGATAACAATCAAGGAAGATTGCTATCACAAGTTGCAGGGTTGCATTGCAGGGTTGGTTTCTTTTATTACCCTTCAATTTAGGTACTTTTTAAGTTTCCTTAAGAGTAAAAAAAACACTTACACTCTTTTCAACCACTTTTCGTTCACTTTGTAGGTTTCAATAGGCGAATACGACACTTTTATGTTGTTTTGAGTTATTTTAGTCCTCAAAGTTAGCTTAGGCGATTTTAAGACACTTTTGTAGCATCAGGGGTTGGTTCCTTTTGTTAACCTTCAATTTAGGTACTTTTTAAGTTTATTTAAGAGTCAAAACAACACTTAAGCTCTTTTTTGCCACTTTTCGTTCACTTTGTAGGTTTCAATGGGCGAATACGACACTTTTATGTTGTTTTGAGTTATTTTAGTCCTCAAAGTTAGCTTAGGCGATTTTAAGACACTTTTGTAGCATCAGGGGTTGGTTCCTTTTGTTAACCTTCAATTTAGGTACTTTTTAAGTTTATTTAAGAGTCAAAACAACACTTAAGCTCTTTTTTGCCACTTTTCGTTCACTTTGTAGGTTTCAATGGGCGAATCGACACTTTTATGTTGTTTTGAGTTATTTTAGTCCTCAAAGTTAGCTTAGGCGATTTTAAGACACTTTTGTAGCATCGGGGTTGGTTCCTTTTGTTAACCTTCAATTTAGGTACTTTTAAGTTTATTTAAGAGTCAAAACAACACTTGACTCTTTTTGCCACTTTTTCGTTCACTTTGTAGGTTTCAATGGGCGAATACGACACTTTTATGTTGTTTTGAGTTATTTTAGTCCTCAAAATTAGCTTAGGCGATTTTAAGACACTTTTGTAGCATCAGGGGTTGGTTCCTTTTGTTAACCTTCAATTTAGGTACTTTTTAAGTTTATTTAAGAGTCAAAACAACACTTCAGCTCTTTTTTGCCACTTTTCGTTCACTTTGTAGGTTTCAATGGGCGAATACGACACTTTTGTGTTGTTTTGAGTTATTTTAGTCCTCAAAGTTAGCTTAGGCGATTTTAAGACACTTTTGTAGCATCAGTGGTTGGTTCCTTTTGTTAACCTTCAATTTAGGTACTTTTTAAGTTTCTTTAAGAGTCAAAACAACACTTAAGCTCTTTTTTGCCACTTTTCGTTCACTTTGTAGGTTTCAATGGGCGAATACGACACTTTTATGTTGTTTTGAGTTATTTTAGTCCTCAAAGTTAGCTTAAACGCCTTTAAGACACTTTTGTAGCATCAACAGTTGGTTTCTTTTGTTAACCTTCAATTTAGGTACCTTTTAAGTTTCTTTAAGAGTCAAAACAACACTTAAGCTCTTTTTAGCCACTTTTCGTTGACTTTGTTAGTTTCAATGGGTGAATACTACACTTTTATGTTGTTTTAATTTAGTCCTTAAAATTAGCTTAAGCGCCTTTAAGACACTTTTGTAGCATCAACGGTTGGTTTCTTTTATAGCATTTAGTCATAGCATTAGATTGTGTAGATATTTTAGTCCTTAAAATTAGCTTAAGCGCCTTTAATGTTTGTGTTCGAAAGTTCTTCTCAGACTCTAGAGAATAAGATATTTTTTCATTTCATTTTCTTTTTCTTTTGGGTGCGTTTAATATTTTTTGTGCAATGCTAAACACATTTCTTTCTTTTTTTCATATGCAATTGAATCATTCTTGAATCTGAAATTAATATAGAAACTTTACACTTTTGAATATGTTGTTTTGGATATTCAAGTTAACGAAGATGATGCTGCAACTCTGTCCTCGAGCTTGGTGTAATCCTGCGAGGGAAGAGCGACTTCTTCGAAAACTTGCTCCAAAGTCTGCTGCGATTTACAGGTTGTTATAAGGTAATTCATCACATATTGAGCAATTGGATGAATATATATATAGTATTTGTGTTCCTGATAAGTTTGAGTTGTTATGTTCTTGAGTTTAGCTTTAATTTTATATTTCATAGGCATCCAATATATATAATTGTTGCTCCATTATTTGTGTATGCAATTTGAACTTCTGTTTTATTCTCAGTTCGTTGAATGTGTTCATTGAGTGAAATAAACTTGTTTTGCTTGTGCATGTAATTAACATTTGATAGAACTTTGATAACTCGCCATAGGAGAGTTATTTTACTAGAATTTCAGTGCTTAATCAACTTGAATTGCATAGAATTTATTGAGCTTCATGTTATTTTATCCCTAAAATTATGAATGTTAGTTGAAAATCTTGAATTTAAGCATTAGGTTCTAAAAGAATTAATTTTGATGATTTTGTGCTTTAATTTGGAGAAATTAGCTAACAAGTAATTAAAGACCGCAATTTGAGATTTTTCTTAACTTTTACATATTTAGTTTGATTTATGATTGATAATAATGTATGAGGATTTCTCTGTGTGCAGGAGATGTGTAAAAGAAAAAAAAATTACAAAAACCCATAAGGGCATTTTAGACATTTTATCCGAAGGGCAAAATGGTCTTTATACCCTAAATGGCGTGTTTGTAATTATCAAACTAGGGCAACATCTTCTTGTGATAAAAGGAAAAAGAAGAGAGGAGCTGCAACGGGTTTTTTCTTGGAGGAGAGTCTTTGTTTTGCTAAAGCAATCGCGAAAGAAAAAACTCGTAGGGCATTGCTACAGCAAGGCCGAGAGAGAGGATTCGAGAGGGCCAAGGGAGAAGGAAGTCGATAAGGCTTTTGCTGCAGCAAACTGGAGAAAGAATCGTGAAGGCATCGGGAGAGCCATCCACCCTACTTTGCTGAAGCAATCGGAAGAAGGCGCTGAAAATTGCTGTAGCAATTGCGGCGGCAACATCGGAAGAAGCGGACCCATCGATTCTTTGAAGCAATCGCGAAGGAGACGAGAGGAGCATTGTTGTGCGCGTAGGTGCGAGGAATCGCCCAAACTTTTGTTGAAGCATTCGCGCGCATTGGTGAGTATCGGCCAAGTATTGCTGAAGCAATTTCGAGGGGCGGCATCGGAAGAGTTGACCCATCCTATTCTTTGTGGACAATCGGGCGTGATTGTTCTTCGCGTGTGCATTTGCTTTGAAGCAAGGCCGTGGACAATCGGGAGTGTCGTCATTGCGTCTTGCGATTCTTTGGCTCAAAGCCGCTTGCGTTGTTGCCGCGTTGGCGTGATTGTTATTATGCTCGTGTTTGCCGAAGCAAAGCCGTGGGGACCTTGGGCGTTCTTCTTGCTGCTTGCTTGCATTTTGTGAAGCAAAGTAACCGATAGGCAAATTGCTCGATAGGCAAATTCTTTGAAGCAATCTGAAATTCTTGCTAAAACCAAAGGGTAAAAAAAAAAATTGTTGTTTAGGAAATTTTTGCTTCTTTGTTTAGGTCGATTGTGGAACTGTTCTTGGTCTACTATTGCTATACATGATTAGTAAGAGCATGCTTAACTTAAGGATGTGTAATTTAACTCCAAGCATGAGCTAAACTCTTCTAGGCATGGGTTAGGTTGTTTTTCAATGTATACATTGTAATAAATTTATGGTTGATGCCGTGGTTGGATTTATGAGATTTTAATGTTTATAATGATGCATGAGGATTAAAACTTGGCCACTTTGACTCCTCTAAAATTCACGAACTTGGAAAAGCTAGTGAGTTAGGAAATTAGAATTTCATTCTAGGATCATGAGTTAATTAGGGATAATTAATCCACCTAGAACCTTAAAGTTATGGGCGTAATTTAGATCTCAATTGGGAAATTGTTGGTTTTAAAATTTAGTGACTTTGGAAAAATTCACTTGATCACATGCATAGGTAAATTCAAGGCATCAACCACACATTTGTTAACCTAATTATACATGGAACTTCAACTTAACCTAGCCTATCTCTTAATCTAAAAGCCCGATTTTCTCGTTTAGTTTATGTTTAATGTTTTCACATATTTAGATTTATTGCATTAGTCTTAATTATATTTAACTCATTCAAACAACAAAACAATCGAATTCTTATTTTTGCATTCATTTATTCCTAACAAAAACTTGCATGCTCATGCATTGCACCAAAAATAAATAGGAGACAAATTTCTAGGACACTCATTGCTTTAGATTCTACTAGTCCTCGTGGGATCGATACTTTTCTTATCACTTGCTTTGCCTTGGACGTGTGTATACTTGCATCACGTCAAAGGAGAGTCAGAGTCTCATCCTAGTTGCATTAGTTTAGGACACCTGACATTTTTCTGCATCAAGTTTTTGGCGCCGTTGCCGGGGACTAGCTTTGAATCTTATCTGTGAGTTCTGTGAAATTTTCTTTACTTTTGTGTTTTTTTTTTTTTTTTTTTAGGATTAGTTTCTTTTTCATAATATTGCTTGAGTTGGGTTTTTCTGCATTTCAGGTACTTGAGGATAGTTTATGAATGTGCGTCGTCAGTTAGAGTTTGATTTTGACCCCGAAATAGATAGAACCTTTAGGAAGCGGTTGAGAGAGCAAAAATTAGCCATGGCTAACCAGAATAATCCTAGAGACCCTATAGATCCTCTAGCCCAACACCATAACCCTAGAGCACCCCAAGATGTTAGAGACAATCCACTCTTTAACCTTCCAGCAGGGGGTCCTACCAATGTGATAGAGCTAGCCAATGACCGAGAGCGAGCCATTAGGACCTATGCCAACCCCTTAGTGGATGAACTCGAATCCGGGGATAATCGGACTGTTATACAAGCTACTTCTTTTGAGCTAAAACCGATTATGTTTCAAATGCTCCAAACGATTGGGCGGTTCCATGGCTTACCAGTAGAGACCCCCATCTCCATTTGAAATCATTCACGGGAGTAAGTGATTCCTTCATCATGCCGAGGAGTCTCTAGTGACGCCATTAGATTGAGCTTATTCCTTATTCCTCGGGGATCTTTGCAAAGAATCTGGTTGAATTCGCTTGCCAGCCAGTGATGATTCTGGAACTCCTTGGCGAGAGAAATTCCTAATAAAATATTTCCCACCCACTAGGAATGCAAGATTTAGGAATGAAATTGTAGCTTTCAACGGTTTGATGATGAAACCACGAGCGAGGCACAGGAGAGGTTTAAGGATCTTTTGCGTAAATGTCCCCACCATGGATTGCCTCACTGCATCCAAATGGAGACATTCTACCATGGTTTGAACACCTCCACTAAGCAAGTAGTGGATGCCTCTGCTAATGGAGCTTTGTTGGCCAAAACTTACAATGAGGCCTCACGAGATATTAGAGAGGATCTCATCCAACAATTGCCGGTGGCGGATGTGAGAGAACTTCGGTAGGAAAAGCAAAAGGAGTCCTTGAGTTGGACACGTTGAACTCAATAAATGCTCAAATCTCTCTCCATGGCTTCCATGTTGAAGAATTTGACTTGTGGGTAACGTGAACCAAATTTCTTCCAATGCTCCAACCCCATCTTTTGCACCTCAAGAGAGTTTAGAATCTGTGTCTCTCTGTGGGTGAAGGACACACTTTTGAGTTCTCGCCTAGTAACCTGCATCGATCGATGCATTATGTAGGAAACTCAAACCAGGGTCAATCTAGGAATAACCCATATTCGAGCACCTATAACCCAGGATGGAGGAATCACCCAAATCTATCTTGGGGAGGCCAAAGCAGCAATGCCCAAGCCCTCAAATGCAAAATAGAGTGAATCAACCACCGGTTTTAGGAATCAAGGGTATCGAATTATGGGAATCGAACTCGCCCTTCAACCACAACAGAAAGGCTACACCCTCCCAAAGAAGTTTCGGTGATTCTCTAGAAAGTTTGTTCAAAGAATACATAGCTCATAATGATGCTATTTTTTAGCTCATAATGATGCTATTTTTTTTTACTCATGATGATGCTATTATTGAGTCAACAAGCTTCTATAAGAAATCTTGAAATGCAAGTTGGCCAATTAGCAAATGAGCTAAAGGCAAGGCCACTGGGCACGCTCCCTGCAGACACAGAAATCCCAAAGAGAGATGGGAAGGAACATGTTCTAGCAGTAGAATTAAGGAGTGGGAGAATTTTAGGAGAGGGTAGCTGTGAGGAAACCCAGAGAGATGAGCGAACTGACTCTGTTGATGAGGAAGGGCAAGATGAGAAATGGTAGATCCAAAACATCGGGAACCAGATGGGATTGAGATAAACCAGAATCTCAACAAGCCTCAACTTCAAGGAAACAACGATGTGCGATGTTCTGAGTTCAAACCACCCCCACCACCCTATCCTCAAAGACTGAAGAGGAAACAGAAGAAGGAAGCCCATTTTGAAAAATTCCTGGATATGCTAAAGGAGGTCCATATCAACATACCACTGATTGATGCGTTGAAGCAAATGCCCAACTACTTGAAGTTTCTCAAGGACATCATTGCGAAAAAGAGAGTTCCAAGAGTTCAAAGTGGTATCGTTGAGTGAGGAGTGTAGTGCGGTGTTCAGAAATAGGATACCCCATAAGGAGAAGGATCCTGGATCTTTTACCATACCTGTGTCTATTGGTGGAAGACAGTTAGGGAGGGCGCTATGTGATTTAGGAGCTAGCATCAACTTGATGCCTCTCTCTATTTATAAGGGATTAGGCATTGGGGAGGCGAGGCCCACCACGATGACCTGCGGCTAGCGAGATAGATCCATAGCCTACCCCGAAGGAAAAATAGAGGACATCCTCGGTCCAGTGGATAAATTCATATTCCCAAATGGATTTTATCATCCCGGATTATGAAGTGACAAGGATGTTCCTATTATCCTAGGGCGACCTTTCACAAAAGTAGTAGAAGCTGTGATAGATGTTCATGCGGGGACCATTAAGTTTGAGAGAATGAATGATCAAGAGGTCCAGTTTAGCATCTATGATACGATGAGGTATCCAAATGGGACAGAAAGTTGTTACGTAATTCATGTTTTAGATGGAGTTATTTAAAAAAACCGCCATGAAGAATTGAAAGGAATCCATGAGATGAGATTTGGAGATCTGAGAGAAAGTGAGTTAGAGAAGTCGGGAATAGAAGAGTTGACCCGGGGTTTGGAAGAACTAGCGAGAAATAGCAAAGTTCGAGAAAAATCTTTGAGTCATTAGATTTGAAGGAAGGAGAGAGACCTTCTACATGATACCCTCGGTTCAAGAACCCCCAACACTAGAACTTAAACCTTTACCCCAAAGACTTAAAGTATGCATTCTTGGGTGATAAGGAAACTCTTCCCATTATCATATCAGCAAGTCTACCCCCCTAAGGATTTAACAGTTTGTTGCTTAATGTCCTTAAGCAACACAAGAAGGCCATAGGATGGACTCTTCTTGACATTCAAGGATTAGTCCTTCTTATTGCATGCACAAGATTACCTTAGAGGAAGGGACTTTCGGATCCATAGAGCCCCGGAGAAGACTTAACCCACCATGAAAGAAGTGGTGAAGAAAGAAGTCATTAAATGGTTGGATGTTTGGAATTATCTACCCCATAGCGGATAGCAATTGGGTTAGTCCATCCAATGTGTTCCCAAAAAGGGAGAGATGACAGAAATTATTAATGAAGCCAATGAAATCATTCCTTCTAGGGTAGTGAGCGGTTGGAGAGTCTCAGTATGGACTATAGGAGGCTAAACAAGGCCACCAGAAAGACCATTTTCCTCTCCCGTTCATAGATCAAATGTTGGACAAACCGGCGAGTCAAGCCTTTTATTGTTTCCTTGATGGTTACTGATGGTTATAACCAAATAACCATTGCACCACAAGACCAAGAGAAAACAACATTTACATGTCCATATGGCACCTTTGCTTTTGAAGGATGCCATTTGGACTATGTAATGCTCTCTGCGACCTTTCAAAGGTGCATGATGGCGATTTTCTCGACTATGTAGAGGACATCATGGAGGTTTTCATGGATGACTTCTCGGTCTTTGGAAACTCATTTGAGGTTTGCTTGGAGAATTTGGGAAAAGTACTTCAGCGTTGTGAAGAGACACACCTAGTTCTAAATTGGGAAAAGTGTCACTTCATGGTTAGAGAGGGGATTGTGTTAGGGCATAAGATATCATGCAAGGGGATAGAAGTAGATAGGGCGAAGATTGAGATTATTGAGAAATTGGAACCGCCTGAATGTCAAGGGAGTGAGAAGTTTCCTTGGACATGCGGGGTTCTATAGAAGATTCATCAAAGATTTCTCAAAAATCTCAAAACCATTGTGCTCTCTCTCCCGAAGTCAACAAGCCCTTTATATTTAGTGAGGAGTGTCTCTATGCCTTTAATGTCCTCAAGACGACCCCCTAGTCACTGCACTTTATTATGTCTTCACCGATTGGAAACCGCCATTCGAGTTGATGTGTGATGCAAGTGACTATCTTTGTGGGTGTTATGCTAGGACAAAGGCAAGAGAAGGTAATACATCCAATTTATTATGCGAGTAAAACTTTAAATGAAGCTCAGATGAACTACACAACTACTGAAAAGGAGTTGTTAGCAGTAGTCTTTGCTTTTGAAAAGTTTAGACCATATCTGGTTGGTACTAAGGTGGTAGTCTACACAGATCATGCTGCCATTAGGTATTTGTTGGCAAAGAAAGATGCCAAACCAAGATTGATTAGATGGGTATTACTTCTGCAGGAGTTTGAAGTGGAAATCAAAGATAAAAAGGGTTCAGAGAATGTGGTGGCAGACCATTTGTCTAGGATTGAGAACTCTGAGCCTTTACCCTCACACTCCCACATAAGGGATGACTTCCCTGATGAGCAACTCTTGTTAGTTGGTGAGGTCCAAAATACCAACCCCCCTTGGTTCGCGGACTATGCCAATTACTTGGCTTGCAATATCCTTCCCCCTGATTTGTCAGCACAACAGAAAAAGAGATTCTTGCATGACTCCAAATTTTTTCTGTGGGACGATCCATGTTTATATAGACAGTGTGTAGATGGTATGATTAGGAGATGTGTGGCCAAAAGCGAGATACCATCTATTCTCGAGTATTGTCATTCGTCCCCTTATGGAGGCCATTTTGGTGGCCAAAGGATCACACAAAGGTGTTCCATCTGCTATTATTGGCCATCTGTCTTTAAGGATGCCTATGTTTTTAGCAAGACATGTGATACATGCCAGAGGAGAGGTAATATAGGAAAGAGAGAGGAAATGCCCTTGACATACATCTTAGAGGTGGAGCTCTTTGATGTTTGGGGGATTGATTTCATGGGCCCTTTTCCTCCCTCTAAGGGGGATTTGTATATCTTAGTGGCGATGATTATGTCTCTAAGTGGGTAGAAGCCATGGCGTGCCGAATAATGACGCCTTAAAACAAGTGGTCGATTCTTGCATAGGCACATATTCACGAGATTGGGACCTCCTAGAGTCTTAATCGGTGATGAGGGCTCTCATTTTGTTAATAAGGCAATGAATACCCTCCGGCCAAGTATAATGTAAAGCATAGAATCTCCACCCAGTACCATCCACAAGCTAATGGACAAGTGAAGTGTCCAATAGGGAGATTAAAGGAATCCTTGAGAAGGTTGTAAAACCTCAAAGAAAGGATTGGTCCGTCAGTGGATGATGAAGCCTTGTGGGCGTATAGGACCGCCTTTAAAACCCCCATTGGAATGTCCCCTTATAGACTTGTGTTTGGTAAGGCTTGTCACCTACCCTTAGAATTAGAGCATAAGGCATTACGGGCCTTAAAGGAACTCAATCTAAATCTAATTGCTGCGGGAGATCCGAGGCTACTTCAATTGAATGATTTGGATGAGTTTAGAAGATTTTCTTATGAGAATGCAAAGCTTTACAAAGAAAGAACTAAAGCTTGGCATGATAGGAGACTCATTCCAAAGACTTTTGAAGCGAGGCCAAGAGTTTTATTATTCAATTCCCGCTTAAACTTTTTCTGGTAAGCTTAGGTCTAGATGGTGGGCCCCTTTACTGATGATCGAAACTCTCTCCTCACGGGGCTATTAAGCTTCGATGTGAGCGGGATGGAAGAGAGTTTCTTGTTAATGGGCAACGTTTGAAACACTATTGGGGTGAAGACTTCCAAAGGAACATGTCCACATGGAAGTTGAGTGATAATGAAGTGTAGTGAATCCTTCTATAAAAATAAAAAAAAAAAAAAAGCTTAGCTAGGTTGTTTTATTTTTCCTTTTTATTCGTTGTCTATGCATGATAGGAGATTTAGTTGTTCATATGATTCTTGATCCAGTTATTTCATGTTTTGCTCTTTGTTTTATCACATATAGTTAATCTTTGATTAAGTGTCGTTAGGATGTAGAATTGAAGCATACAAAAGGTTAGAGGTAAGAATTCCTTCTCCTCTCGCTCGATCACCAAGCATGATTGTTCATTTCGTATGGTTTGAATTAAATACAATTTAATCATGCTTTCCTTTTTGTTTAAATGTTGACTTTATGCTTTCCTTTTTGTTTTGCAGGTTGACCTATTTTAGGTTATGTTTCTGCCCTTTAGGTTAAGTAGTTGGATAAAGGATAGGAGTTAGTGGGAAAAAGGAAAAAGAAAAAAAAAAAAAAAAAAGTTGCTTTGGGGATTAGTCGTAAAGGGAATCCTAGACTTAGAACCTAAAAATGACTTGAGTTAGGAGAAACCAATCTAGATCCAAATCTAGCTTAGGTAGAATCTTTCTTAGCTTAGGAAGCTTGTTGTCCATTCCTTAGAATTTTTCTAGTACCTTTCTCTCTTTTGCTTCATATTTAATCATGTGGCTACTCTGAAGAAGCAAAAGCAAGAAAGAGGTGAAAAAATTGAAGAGTGCAATGGTAGAAGTGAGCCAATCCAATCCTAGATCGTCCACCCATTCCTCCTCTTCCTCGCGGAGTAAAGGAAAGCAAGTGGTTAGTGAATGGCCCTTAGAGGATGCATATCCTTTGGAGGCCCCTGAACCACCGGCACCTAAGTCCAAAGAGAAGAAGGAAAAGAAGAAGAAAGGGTATACTAGGGAAAACAATCCCAAATGATGAAGGAGGTATTGTGTGAGGAAGATATCCCCAGAGAGATTTATCGATGAAAGAGCAAGAACAAAATATGAGAAGTTTAAGAAAAGAGCTCTTTTGCTAGAGAGAGGCTTCAACCTAAGCTCAAGAGAGATTCCTCCTTTCCTATCCCAAAATATAGCAAATCTAGGTTGGGAAACATTTTGTAAAGAACCTGAGGCCGCCATCCCCACCATAGTTAGAGAGTTCTATGCGAACATCTATCTAGAGGAGAGAGTATCCATAGTAAGGGGTAGATATGTTCATTGGGACACAGATACAATTAACTCCATGCTTGAATTGCCTTGCCAACTTTATGGTAGGACAAGCGAGTTGTTAATGGCCCCATCCGACACTCAAATGAATGCCGCCCCTAAGAACGGTAGGGATCAATGGGGCAAAATGGATGGTAAGCTCAACGGGAGCGAGGACTATGTTAGCTTCCTATTTAGCTCTGAAGCACACATGTGGCTTCCTTTTCGTGAAGTTGAATCTCATGCCCACTTCGCATGATTCAACGGTCTCGAGGAGTCGAATCATGCTTCTTTATGCCATCCTCTCAGAATTGCAAATCGATGTAGGAAACCTAGTAGCTAGGGAAATGGAAGGGTGTGCAAAGAAAAAGAGTGGAAAAATCTTCTTCCCTAGTTTAGTAACCTCTCTTTGCATTAGGGTGGGGTTCCTTATTATATTTGGGAGGATAAAATCTTAGCTAGCGGGCCTTTAGACACCATTATGGACCATCACACCCAAGTTGGTTCAAATAAGGGGATGGGGTTAATGGTAGGTATGGACCAACTCATACACCAAAACAATGTGATGATGAGCATGATGCACCATATGCAAGATCAATCACATTGTTATTGGAAATATGCCCAGAGAGAGATTTAGCCCACCGAGCCGCTATGCAAGCCAATTTTCCAAACCCCTACCCAAATTTCCTCTGAATTTCTCTCACTCCATTTTGCGGCCTTGGATGCGATCGGGTGATGATGAAGAAGATGAGATGAACAACGTGGAGGAGGAGGAAGCCCAAGAAGAGAGAAAAGCGAGGAGGATGACTACTAGAGAAAAAGAGGAGGCCCTGCCTTCCTTTTTTTTTTTTAGCATTTTGATTTGTTTTGCTTGTTGTCTTTTCTTTTATAATTTGTTGCTGCCCTTTTTGCAATTTGTTGATTTAATTCCCTTTTATAAGCATATGTAGGTTTTGTTGGGTGTAATGGTTTCTGTGAGAATTCTTTGTTATTTACTTGCTTTAAGACTTCTAAATATTCTGCTTTGACTCATCAAATCCATATTTCGTGTTGATTGGTTATGCATGATGTAGGTAGTTGATCTACCATGTTTAAGCAAGTAGAAATAAAAAAAAAAAAAAAAAAGATGGTTGTTGTCCCTTTTATAAGAACTAAGTTTCTGCATGTTTTTATTGGTAGAAAGTATGTGTCTTTTGTAGAAACTTGGTGAGAAACTCGTTAGAACTGAAAAGTTAAAACAATCTTATGGTTAATGAAAACAAGAGTTGTTACTTGTGTTTGAGGCAAGGGGTATGCTATCTTGTTTGGTGTTTCTCAAGGTGAAGCTTGTCATTAGGGTTCTTTAGTGCGCTTATGGTTGGTGTGTCAATCAAAGTAGTTAGGATTCAACTCTTAGGCCAAAACGTTCGAAAGCTAGAGGCCATGACAAGTTAGGTAACTCATACATCGTTTAGAATGTTCCAAAATGAGTAAACTCCAAATTTGTGATCATTTCAAGTTTGGGGGAGTTACCCGACCTCCCTAACTCAATGAGGACATTGAGTACTCTAAGTTTGGGGGAAAGGTAAATTCTTCGTGTTTATTTTTAAAGAAAAAAGAGAAAGAAAGAAAGAGTGTGCAAACTTTCCATTTCCTAAAACTTTGTTGGGCTAAAAAAAGAGATGTTATTTATTATGTTATTTAGAGTCGATTCGTAACTTGGTACTCGATGTCGTGAAGTCCAGGCACTAACCATGCGCCTCTTGGAGCGAAGGTATCAAGCAAGTAACTTGTACCCACTTGCTTAGGTGTCTTTGCGCTAACAACGTGTGCCATTCTAAGAACTACGGGAGAACCCCATTGCTTAGGTGCGCTGCGCTAACCACGTGTGCCATTCTAAGAACTACGGGAAAGTCGAAAAAAATTAAAAAATAAAATTAAAAATAAAAAAATAAAACTAGCCCTACGTTGTGTTTAAGGAAATGGAGGGTAATGTACATATTTGTTTTAAAATATATATATATATAAAATAAAATAAAAAGGAATGATCATGAATTTGGAGACATGCGAGTTTTGGATTGTGACTTATCTTTAACTATGGGTTGCTGATTTGAATGATTAGGACTATAGTGATTGAGCTTGAGGGTAGGTGCGGATCCTAGTTGGTTTGCTCTTGGTACTAAGAAATAAGTGTTATGTAGGAAACTCTGGATGAACCACTTAGAAAGCATTGAATGAATAGTAACTTGTAACTTAGAGCATAAGTCTTTAACTCTTGTTCAGTTAACGCAATTGATTTGAGTCTTGGAAGGTCTTTAAAATTTTTAGGGAATAGAACTCATTGAGGACAATGAGTAGTTCAAGTTTGGGGGTTTGATAACTCGCCATAGGAGAGTTATTTTACTAGAATTTCAAAGCTTAATCAACTTGAATTGCATAGAATTTATTGAGCTTCATGTTATTTTATCCCTAAAATTATGAATGTTAGTTGAAAATCTTGAATTTAAGCATTAGGTTCTAAAAGAATTAATTTTGATGATTTTGTGCTTTAATTTGGAGAAATTAGCTAACAAGTAATTAAAGACCGCAATTTGAGATTTTTCTTAACTTTTACATATTTAGTTTGATTTATGATTGATAATAATGTATGAGGATTTCTCTGTGTGCAGGAGATGTGTAAAAGAAAAAAAAATTACAAAAACCCATAAGGGCATTTTAGACATTTTATCCGAAGGGCAAAATGGTCTTTATACCCTAAATGGCGTGTTTGTAATTATCAAACTAGGGCAACATCTTCTTGTGATAAAAGGAAAAAGAAGAGAGGAGCTGCAACGAGTTTTTTTCTTGGAGGAGAGTCTTTGTTTTGCTAAAGCAATCGCGAAAGAAAAAACTCGTAGGCGCGCTACTGCAAAGGCCGAGAGAGAGGATTCGAGAGGGCCAAGGGAGAAGGAAGTCGATAAGGCTTTTTGCGCAAAGAAAAGCGGGAGAAAGAATCGTGAAGGCATCGGAGAGCCATCCACCCTACTTTCTTTGAAAGCAATCGGAAGAAGCGCGAAAATTGTTTGTAGCAATTGCGAAGCGACATCGGAAGAAGCGGACCCATCGATTCTTTGAAGCAATCGCGAAGGAGGGACAGAGGAGCATTGTTGTGCGCGTAGGTGCGAGAATCGCCCAAACTTTTCTTTGAAGCATTCGCGCGCATTGGTGAGTATCGGTCAAGTATTGCTGAAGCAATTTCGGCGGCATCGGAAGAGTCGACCCATCCTATTCTTGTGGACAATCGGGCGTGATTGTTGCTTGCGTGTGCATTTCTTTGAAGCAAGGCCGTGGACAATCGGGAGTGCGTCGTCGCTGCGTCTTGCGATTCTTTGAAGCAAAGCCGTTGCGTTGTTGCCGTTGGGCGTGATTGTTATTGTGCTCGTGTTTGCTGAAGCAAAGCCGTGGGGACCTTGGGCGTTGCTGCTGCTGCTGCTTGCATTTTGCTGAAGCAAAGTAACCGATAGGCAAATTGCTCGATAGGCAAATTCTTTGAAGCAATCTGAAATTCTTGCTAAAACCAAAGGGTAAAAAAAAAAATTGTTGTTTAGGAAATTTTTGCTTACTGTTTAGGTCGATTTTGGAACTGTTCTTGGTCTACTATTGCTATACATGATTAGTAAGAGCATGCTTAACTTAAGGATGTGTAATTTAACTCCAAGCATGAGCTAAACTCTTCTAGGCATGGGTTAGGTTGTTTTTCAATGTATACATTGTAATAAATTTATGGTTGATGCCGTGGTTGGATTTATGAGATTTTAATGTTTATAATGATGCATGAGGATTAAAACTTGGCCACTTTGACTCCTCTAAAATTCACGAACTTGGAAAAGCTAGTGAGTTAGGAAATTAGAATTTCATTCTAGGATCATGAGTTAATTAGGGATAATTAATCCACCTAGAACCTTAAAGTTATGAGCGTAATTTAGATCTCAATTGGGAAATTGTTGGTTTTAAAATTTAGTGACTTTGGAAAAATTCACTTGATCACATGCATAGGTAAATTCAAGGCATCAACCACACATTTGTTAACCTAATTATACATGGAACTTCAACTTAACCCTAGCCTATCTCTTAATCTAAAAGCCCCAGTTTTCTCTCGTTTAGTTTATGTTTAATGTTTTCACATATTTAGATTTATTGCATTAGTCTTAATTATATTTAACTCATTCAAACAACAAAACAATCGAATTCTTATTTTTGCATTCATTTATTCCTAACAAAAACTTGCATGCTCATGCATTGCACCAAAAAATAAATAGGAGACAAATTTCTAGGACACTCATTGCTTTAGATTCTACTAGTCCTCGTGGGATCGATACTTTTCTTATCACTTGCTGCACTGACCGTGTATACTTGCACGTCAAAGGAGAGTCAGAGTCTCATCCTAGTTGCATTAGTTTAGGACACCTGACATTTTTCTGCATCAAACTTCAACATTAATGTTTAACCCCAACCCTTGTGTATTTGAAGTTAGTGGGTGGTTGGGAAGAATGATTTGTTTGTGAAGTGTTTCTGATGTTAAAACAGGTCATTGAAATTTTGGAAAAGTCCTAGTAGCGTTGTTATGCTGCCGAAATTTCGGAGTGAACAACGTATCTTAAATTACGCCCAAGTTAGGTTCACTCCCAGAATTTAAGGTCGTTACACTTTGCATGCTTCTTAGGATTAGCGTGAGGGTTACTTTCCTTCACTATTCGGGATGAAAGAGAGTTAGTGGAGTAGGAAGATGGGTAGTCAGTATTCGAGATCGTTGTGTTTTAAGAGGGGTTGGCATGATTGAGTAAATTCAATTGTTGCATGTTTTAGAGTTCTGAATTATTAGAGGTAGGTTGCTTACTTAGTATGTTTATGCTCACCCTTGTTGCTTAATGTTGTGTTTTGTAGGTAATACTCAACTACTTGGCGGGTGACAAAGTGGTGTTGCGAGAATTATGGTGACATTTTCAAAGTTTTGGTCATAATGTTGCCAATAAGTTTCATGTTTAAACCCTTTTGATGTATTAGGTTCATGAATGTAAAGTTCTCTTGTATTGTAAACTTGCTTGAAGTGTTAGTTGAGTTTATGGCTTAGGATCGTTATAATAGTTCTTATAATTTTTGAATTGTTGACATGAGGTTTGATAAGTTCTTGTAATTTTACAATTGTTCATGAGCTTACGTTCAATATAATTTATTAGAATGCAATGCGAAAAATTCCAGTTTTAGGGAATAATTGATTGAAAAATAAAATTACTAACCAACAAGACATGTATAATGTGTCAAGATTTCATTCAAATTGACACTTTTCAAATGTCAAAAAGAACATTACATTTGACACTTTACAATTGTCAAGATTTTTCTTTTATTTGACGTTTTAGAATTTGTCAAGATAAACTTATATTTGACACATTTTAAGCGTCAAGTAACTTTTTATTTGACATTTCGCAATGTCAAGATAAACCTATTTTTGACACGTAAAACGTCAAGTATTAACATAAACTTGACACTTTTTGAAAGTCAAGATAACACTACATTTGACGAATAAAAGTGTCAAGATTGTAGGTTCAAAATGACACGTTATAAGCGTCAAAAGACTATACATAACACTTTATAAGTGTCAAGTATTCTCATTATTCTTGGCGATTGGATTCCTTGACGCTTTGAAAAACGTCAAGTAAAGCAATATTCGACATTTTATAAGCGTCAAGAAAACTAGTTTTTGTAGTAGTGCATACATAATACCTGAGAACTAAGTTGTTATTTCTAAGAGACTGAAGACTAACAAACTTAACGAACAACTACAATTAGTTGTATTTACAAAACTATATCTAACATCCTCACTCAAACTGAACGCTCTAAAAGATGAAGTTTGCTCCTTAGATACAAAAATTTGGAATGTGACAGAGGTTTGGTGAAGAAATCCCCAATTTGATCAACACTGACAATATAATTGATTTGGATGTCCTTCTGAATAGCTTTCTCCCGAACAAAGTGATAGTAAATTTCTATATGTTTTGTGCACACGTGAAACACCAAATTGTTGGACAAGGAAATGGCAGAGATGTTATCATACCAAAGAGTTGGAGCATGAAGTATAGGAATTTGGAAATCACAAAGGATTTGTTTGATCCAACAAAGTTCAACCGTGGTGGAAGCGATGGGCCTGTTTCAGCTTCAGTTGACGATCTAGCCACCGTTGGTTGCTTCTTAACACACCAAGATATGGGATTGTTTCCAAAGAAGATGACATAACTTGTCGTTGAGCGTCGATCGACTGGATTGCCAACTCAGTCAACATCACAGTAAGCTTGGAATTTAAGATCCCCTAGTGTGAATTTCAGCCCAACTCGGGTATTGCTTTGTAGGTATCGAAGGATACGCTTAATAATGGAAAAAATCAACTCCGGTTGGTCAGTGCATCTTTTGACAGGCTTTATTGACTACAAAACATATATCAGGCCGCGTAAATGTTAAATATTGCAAAGCACCAACCAGTTTTCTGTAGTTCCAAGGATCATCAAACGACTTTGTTGAAGAGGTTGTATCTTTGGTAGCACAAGGAGTTAAGCACGGTTTGCAGTTGCTCATCCCAGCTTGCTTTAGAAGATGGGTTGTATACTTGGCTTGACAGACAACAATCATGGAGTCTGTTCAAGTAATTTCCAATCCCAAGAAATATCTAAGTGCTCCAAGGTCCGTCATCTCAATCTCACTCCTAAGATAATCAACTAAGGAATCAGCATAGGAACTGTTGTCACCAGATATAATTCTGTCATCAACGTACAATAGGAGGAAAGCCACAGAGGAAGAGTCTTTTCTGTAAAAAAGAGAAGGATCAGCTTTGGACCCTTCAAATCCAAGTGTTAACAAGTAGGTAGTAAATCGTTCGAACACCCAAGGAGCTTACTTTAGACCATATAGGTACTTCCATAGTTTGCACACATGATCTGAATAATTTGGATGTACAAACCCTTGTGGTTGAGCCATATACATCTCTTCTTTAAGATTTCCATGAAGAAACACATTCTTCACATCCATTTGGCACAAAGGCTAATGAAAATGAGCTGCAAGGGATAATAAAATTCAGACGGTTATTTGTTTCACAACAAGGTTGAATGTCTCCTCATAATCGATCCCTTCTTCTTCATGAAATCCCTTGGCTACAAGTCTAGCTTTGTAGCGAGATATGGAGCCATCAAGATTTCTTTTTATTCTAAACACCCATTTATTACTGATGAAGTTTTTATTAGCTTGAAGAGGTACAAGATCCCATGTTCCTTGGCGTTGTAGAGCTTTAAACTCATCAACCATTGCATTTCTCCATTCCTCATATTTATTGGCCACAGAGAATGTGGTCGGTTCACTGCCAGATGGTTCAACAACAGGTGGAACAAGAACATGATATCCACGCTTTTTCTTTGATATATCATTCTTTGAACGAGTAACCATGGGATGATTATTAGTCCTCAAGGGTAAACCTGTATCAACACTAGGTAAAGACATATCACAGCCTGGACTAGACACAGATTCAGGGTGAGCAACACTGGTGGAAGGTTCTTGGGAAGACAAATTGTGTTCTTGATTAGTTAGGATAGGTAAGTCTAATAGGAATGAAAGAGGGGATGAAAGAGTAGTGGAACTTGGTGATGGGGATCTGATCCCCTTGAGCAGCGAAAATGTGTTTTATGGATCGATTTTGCTTGTTTGTTTTGGTAAAACAAAAATACCAATACATTGAAAAAATACAAAGACAAACAACATTTAATCTAATTAAAGCATGGATATAAAGCATACAAACATACTGTGTAAGCTTAAACTGACAAGGGAATTCGAAATTACCTTTGTAGATCAAATCAACAATTCCTTGCTCCAATTGAACAACAACACAACAGACATCAATTCCTCTGTTCTTCCTTTTCAACAGGACAACACCACTTGGAATACCCTCTATCCTCTAGATTTCCTAGACCAATTCCTTTGGTGGGAAGGATACCAACTATTGGAAGTGAAGGGAACTTTTTAGAGAGAGAGCTTTTTCTTTTGCAATTCACTTAATTGCACAACCAATGATTCATCAATCAATTCTTCCATTCGTGAAGAATAACACCTCCAGAGGGCAACTCCCCCACTCCCTATCGATAGGGAGTTGTGGGAATGTGTCAGGGTGACACGTTCCCATTAATTATAATATAATAATTAAACGATTAAATTATTAATTATTAATTAATTGATATATGAACAATTAAATTTTATTTAATTATACATATATATTAATATTTCAATTAAATCTAATTTAATTAAAATCAAATATAAATATGATTAAATCATATTTAATAATTTTTCTCTAGTCTATAGTTTTAATCCACATCACATGCACATTTAAATTAATATTTGAACTCTTTCAAATATTTAATTCTCTCATATGATTTAATATGAATCATATTCACATTAAATTTATAATATAAAGTTCCAAAACTTTATATTATAATGTATCTATATACATTAAATTTATTCCCTAATAAATTTGAACATTTCAAATTCTAACAATCTAAGAACCCTTTACGAGCTAGAAGGTGGACCTAATGGACCTACAGATCAGAAGCTCCAACGATACGAAATCATTTGGTTAATCTCATTATCCTCCTAATCACCATTCGTTAACTGCGAGAATACTCCACTAAAGTCTCACAGTTGCACTCTTCTCACTGCAGATATATTTCTGTGTCCACGAATATTGACCAATAACAGCAAGTCAATCCTTTATGAATGTTCGTAACACCAGCTGGGTCAAATTACCGTTTTACCCCTAGGTTACATCTTGTACCTTTAGTACCAGTGCTCCTCTAATGAACAATTTGTTTGTGGTCCTACCAACAAACAGAAGTCCCTCTCGGGCCAGTGAGAGGGTCGGCCCCTTTGTTCAAGTCCCGGAGACACCACTTAAGGGAACATTCATCTACTTACCCTAGTAGTCGGGAAGGAGTGAATTCCATCTTGTTAGGCTAAGTCCTCAGTTGCTCACTCGGTCTTGTCCCCAAGAAGGTAGGCATATTGAGTCGGCGAATCTAGCCACTCTCACTCATACTAGTCAAAGGATAATCCCTCGCAAACAGAAGTTCGCAACCTACTCAGGATTGAGATCAAGATGCCTAGGTCATCCTAGTGAAATAGAAACCTAGGTAGTCAACAGAGTTACATCTAGTAGTTACTATTTCGCGGTTCGGTCTTATGTAATCTCATTACATAGGATATCCCCACTCACATGTCATCTACACGAACACGTTAGGATCATAGTGTTTGTAACATATACAAAGTGAGTCACATCCATAGTATTACCAGGGTAAGGTACTCAAACTTTATCCCCTTACTATAGACCCTTTAGGTTGTATCTCGAACCAAGATCATTTTTATGTACACTACATTCAGTTCAAGAGAAATTTTACAGCCTTGGATGTTTAGTTTATTAGATTTAGAGTTAATACAAAGGTAATAATGTAAATATCGAACAATAACTCTTTATTGCAAATAATAACTCTTTATTACAATAATTTGAACAAAATTACAAACTATGAGTTTTAGGGCAGAAACCCCAACACTTTGTGTGGAAGAGGGGAACATAGAGGTGCCAAAGGAAAATGTAGTTTCATCAAAGATGACATGCCTCGATACAAAGAATTTGTCACGGTGAATGTCATAACATATATAACCTTTGGTATTTTGGGTGTAACCAAGAAATATACATTGGGAAGTCCATGGTTGGAGTGGGAAGTCCATGGTTGGAGTTTATTGTGTTGGAGATCTGATCTCCTTGAGCAGCGGAAACGTGTTTGGGATCTTAATTACTTGATTGTTTTTCTTAAAACAAAAAACAGTACATTGACCAAAAATACAGAACAAACATGGTATTTCTAATCCTATTAGACATGGATTAATTGCATACATGCAAACATATTTTTAACAATTAAACTAAAGAGATGATAAAGAATACCTTTGTAGTTTCTCCAGCAACTTGTTGCTCCAAAGGTTGTACAGCAAATCAATTGTACAGGGACTTCTCTGTTTTCTTCCAGCAAGAACACAACCACCAGAAATCACCTTCTATATCTCTGAGTGCTTAGATCCTCCTTGGTGGGAAGGATTCCAACTTTTGGAATAATTGGGAATTTTGAGAGTGAGAGAATTCTAGAGCAACAACAATTCTAAAAAATACTTGAATGATCAATCGATCACCTGCTTCTTCCAACTCCCTACACTTAACGATAGGGAGTGGAGAAGAAACTGGTGAATGGGGAACGTGTCATCTACACGTTCTCCTCTTTTAATTAATTAAATATTAAAAAATAAATATAATCTATTTAAATAATTAATTAATACTTAATTAATTAATTTGAATATCTTATATTTCAAATAGATTATATGTATATGATTAAATCACATTTAATCATTAACCTATAGTTTTAATGTACATCCAGTGCACATCAAATTTTAACCTATAATTTTTAAATATGAATCACATTCATATTTATATTTAATATTTGAACTCTTTCAAATATTTAACTCTCTCATACTATTCAATATGAATCATATTCACATTAAATCTATAATATATAGTTCCAAAACCATATATTATATCGTATCATTATACATTGAATATATTCCCTAATGAATTTGAACATTTCAAATTCAAATGATCTAAGAACCCTTTACGAGCTAGATGCTGGACCTAATGGACCTACAGATCAGAAACTCCAACGATACGAGATTGCTCAGTTAATCTCATTAACCTCCCAATCAACATTCGTTAACTGCGGTAACACTCCACTAAAGTCCCACAGCTGCACTCTTCTCACTGCAGATATATTTCTGTGTCCATGGATATTGACCAATAACAGCAAGTCAATCCTTCACGAATGTTCGTAACACCAGCTGGGTCAAATTACCGTTTTACCCCTGGGTTACATCTTGTACCTTAAGTACCAGTGCTCCTCTAATGAACAATTTGTTTACTGTCCTACCAACAAACAGAGTCCCTCTCGGGCCAATGAGAGGGTTGGGCCTTTTGTTCAAGTCCCAGAGACACCACTTAAGGGAACATTCCTCTACTAACCCTAGTAGGCGGGAAGGAGTGAATTCCATCTTGCTAAGTTAAGTCCCCAGCCGCTCACTCGGACTTGTCCCCAAGAAGGTAGACATATTGAGTCGGCGAATCAGCCACTCTCACCCATACTAGTCAAAGGACAATCCCTCGATGCAGGAGTTCGTAACTTTTTTCAGATTGAGATCAAGTTGCCTAGGTCATCCTAGTGAAATAGAAACCTAACTAGTCAACGGAGATTCTGGTAGAGAGGTTACTATTTCGTGTGGTCGATCTTATGTAATCTCATTACATAGGATATCCCCACTCACATGTCATCTACACGAACACGTTAGGATCACAGTGTTTGTTGTTGGATCGGTATGGCAACCCTAGAGGGGGGGTGAATAGAGTTTAATTAAACTTTTTACTAAATATGCCCAATTTATCTAATTAACAAACTTTTTAAGAAACAATTAAAAAAATAATTAAGAGAAATTAATCCAATATGCAAGATAGATAAAAAGTAAAATAAAAATGAGTTTTATCCAATACTTAGCAATTATTTAAGGAACAAATTAAAGCATGCATAAACTACTATAAGTAATTGCAAAAATAAATAGGAAAGAGTTAGAGAGGATGACACCGTAATTTTATAGTGGTTCGGTCAAACTCGACCTACTCCACTCCCCAAGCGCCTCTTGGAAATTTGAATAAAAAGTTTCACCGACTCTTTCCACGGATTAGAGCCCAACCGCTACACTACTCTTTTTACGGGTTCAAGAGCAAACCGATCCTTTCCACGGCTTAGGATCAAACCGTTACAAAGTTTGGTAAAGATTTGAAGAACACACTAATACACTCTCTTGATAGAGTTAGATTCACAAATTTTAACTCTCACAAAATAATCCTCACAATACAACAAAACTCTCTCAAGAAAAAGATGAAAAGAAAAAAATTGAGAGCTTGGAGAGAGCAACAATGGAGGCTTTTGATTTTTGGAGGATTGTAAAATGCCAAAACTTGTTGTTAAAATTTTGGAGAAGAAGATGGTATAAAAAGATAGGGAAATGGGGTAAAAAACAAATTTTAATTTGGACCATTGGATTGTGGTAAAAGAGAAATGGAAGGTGGAGATTAAAAGTAAAAACAAAATAATTATTAAAAAGAATTAATAATAATTTATAATAATAATAATAATAATAATAATATATAAATGTGTCTAAACGGTAAAAATTTTGAATTTTTTTTTTTTTAAAATCTCCAACGGTCAGAAGCATTTATTGCTTCTGACTTTTGATTTTTTTTTTTTTTAAAACAACCAACGGTTACATATATATATATATAATTTATATTTTTTATTTTATTTTCTTTTTATTTTAAAACAAATAAAAGTCCACCAAATGTTACTCTCTTATAGTCCACATGTCATACTTTAATGGGTCTACAATGGTAATTTGGTCGTCACGTCATCGCGTCGGGAAATTTCCGTTCAAACTTGTTTTGGTCATAACTTCTTCGTTTTAGCTCCGATTTGAGTGATTCAAGAGGCGTTGGAATCGTTATTCCGAGCTCTATGCAATAGAAACTTCAAAATAATTAAACGATTAGTAATTAATAGCAGGTTTGTTATCATCAAAAATTAATTAATTAATAATTATAATTAATTAATTTTGGATTAAGGGCCAAAAAAGCCAACAATCTCCCCCTTTTTGATGATGACAAACCATTAAAGAAAAATAACTTGAAGTTCATAAAATAAATAAGATAAGTCAAGTATTCAAGTAATAATTTCAATATAAAGTCCAATGTGTCACCATAAAGCTCATACTTGAATAATCACTCAAATAAATATAATATATCATTCTCCCCCTAAATTAATGCAAAACTAAAACATGATACAAAATTTAGAACCTATTTTTCTTAAACTTCTCCCCCTTTGGAATCATCAAAAAGACATAATTATGAAAGATTAAGAACTACATGCAAGCTCCCCCTAAGAACATGAATACATACTTTACATAACTTCCCCTATCAATATGTCATAGAAAACTAAAATTATAGATTCAAGAGGCATCACAACGAATAATACCAAGCTCAAGCCTATTTTTGCAAAAGTTTTCTTCATTCAAAGGCTTGGTGAAAATATCCGCTAATTGATTATTAGAGCTCACATAATCAAGAATAATATGACCATTTTGCACATGTTCTCTAATAAAGTGATGTCTAATATCAATATGCTTAGTTCTAGAATGATGAATAGGATTTTTAGTCAAATTAATAGCACTAGTATTATCACAAAATATAGGCACATTATCAAACTTTAATCCAAAATCACAAAGAGTTTGTTTCATCCAAAGAATTTGAGCACAACAACTAGCAACATAATATATTCCGCTTGGTAGTGGATAAGGCAACCGAATTTTGCTTTTACTAAACCAAGATACTAAAGAGCTACCAAGAAATTGACAAGTTCCACTAGTACTTTTACGGTCAAGTAAGCTTCCGGCAAAATCCCATCATCGAATATCCTATCAAATTAAGCTCAACATTTCTAGGATACCATAAACCTAAATCAATAGTCCCAACAAATATTTAAATATTCTCTTAACGGCATGCAAATGGGATTCCTTAGGACAAGATTGAAATCTAGCACAAAGACATACACTAAACATGATATCGAGTCTACTAGCGGTTAAATAAAGTAGAGATCCTATCATACCTCGATAAGTTTTTATGTCTACACATTTACCTTTTTCATCCTTGTCAAGCTTAGTGGATGTGCTCATAGAAGTTTTTGCAATTTTACCTTCATTGAACTTGAACCTTTTGAGCAAATCTTTTGTGTATTTCTCTTGACTTATGAAGATACCATCCTTGAGTTGTTTGATTTGAAGTCCAAGGAAGAAACTAAGTTTTCCCATCATACTCATCTCAAACTCACTATGCATACATTTAGAAAATTCTTCACACAAACAAGGATTAGTAGAACCAAAGATAATATCATCTACATAGATTTGTACTAAAAGCATATCATTTTCCTTAGTCTTAATAAAAAGAGTAGTGTCAAGTTTGCCCATTTTAAAACCATTCTCAAGTAGAAAATTACTAAGCCTATCATACCAAGCTCTTGGAGCTTGTTTTAAGCCATAAAGAGCCTTTTTCAACTTATAGACATGATTAGGCAAATCAAAACTTTCAAAGCCCGGAGGTTGTTCCACATAAACTTCCTCCATAATATAACCATTTAAGAAGGCACTTTTAACATTCATTTGATACAAGATAAAATTTTTATAAGAAACAAAAGCAAGTAACATTCTAATAGCTTCTAATCTAGCAACAGGTGCAAAAGTCTCTTCATAATCTATACCTTCCTCTTGACAATAACCTTGAGCTACAAGTCTAGCTTTATTTCTAATGATATTTCCATTTTCATCCATTTTGTTTCTAAATACCCATTTAGTCCCAATAATAGAAGCATTAGAAGGCCTAGGGACTAATTCCCAAACTTTGTTCCTTTCAAATTGGTTTAATTCTTCTTGCATAGCTAAAATCTAAAATTCATCATTTTTCGCATCTTTAAAACTTTTAGGTTCAATTTGAGAAACAAAAGCAATATTATTAAACAAATTAAGAGAGGAACGAGTTTTCACACCTTGTTCAGGATCACCAAGAATCAAGTCCTTGGGATGGGATGGAGCATACCTCCATTCTTTAGATATTGATGAAGAACCATTTTCCTTCTTTTCATTGAAGTTCACTTCTTGCTTACTTGAGTCAATTTCCTTGCCTTTGTCACTAACAAGTAAATCTCCAAGATTCCTTTCTAAATCATCACTACAAATAGACTCATTAGAAACATTATTGCAAGATTCATCAAATACAACATGCATAGATTCCTCAATAATTAAAGATCTCTTATTGAAAACCCTATAGGCTTTACTAGTAGATGAATAACCTAGAAAAATACCAAAATCCGTCTTAGAATCAAATTTTTCAAGTTTTTCTTTGTTGTTCAAGATAAAACATTTGCAACCAAAAACTTTGAAATACCCAATATTTGGAATTTTGTTATGCCAAAGCTCATAAGGAGTTTTATCTAAAGAAGGTCTAATTAAAACTCTATTTAAAACATAACAAGCGGTGTTAACGGCTTCCGCTTAAAAAAGTATTTAGGTAAATCATACTCATGCAACATTGACCTAGCAAATTCTTGCAAAGTCGATTTTCCTTTCAACCACACCGTTTTGTTGAGGAGTTCTTGGAGCGGAGAAATTATGAGAAAAACCATTTTCTTCACAAAAATTTTCAAAAGCAATACTATCAAATTCTCCTCCTTGATCACTCCTAGTTTTAGAAATAAAAAATCCTTTTTCATTTTGAACTCTTTTTGCAAAACTAGAAAAACTTTTCAAAGCATCATCTTTATGTTTTAACATTAAAACCCAAGTAAATCTTGAAAAATCATCAACTATCACAAAAGCATAATAATTTCCTCCAAAACTAGCAATTCTAGAAGGGCCAAATAAGTCCATGTGTAATAGTTGAAGGGGTCTAGATGTAGAGATCACATTTTTAGATTTGAAAGAGGACTTGGTTTGCTTACCCATTTGACAAGCATCACAAACTTTATCCTTTTCAAATTTAAATTTAGGTAGACCTCTAACTAAAGAATTCTTGGAAATATTTGAAATTAAGTGCATGCTAGCATGTCCTAGTCTTCTATGCCATAACTAAGAATTATCATGCAAAGTCGAAAGACATTTATCACTAATAGGGCAATCATTCAAATCAATAGTATACACATTTTCATCCCTATTACCAACAAACAAGACTTTTCTATCACTAGCATTTTCAATGATACAATTCTTTTTATCAAACACAACTCTAAAACCTTTATCACATAATTGACTAATACTAAGTAAATCATGCTTTAGGCCATCAACCAAAAGTACATTTTCAATCAAAGTAGAAGAACTATTACCTATACTACTCTTACCAATAATTTTACCTTTCTTGTTGTCACCAAAAGTTACTAAACCTCCATCCTTTTTGGAAAGATTGACAAACTTGGATTGGTCTCCCGTCATATGTCTCGAGCAACCACTATCCAAGTACCATTTGTTTTCTTGGAGACTTTCAAA
The DNA here is from genome assembly GCA_036507285.1 of Trichosanthes cucumerina. Taxonomy (NCBI): domain Eukaryota; kingdom Viridiplantae; phylum Streptophyta; class Magnoliopsida; order Cucurbitales; family Cucurbitaceae; genus Trichosanthes; species Trichosanthes cucumerina. Next base: position 22,168,549 of record CM071844.1, read on the forward strand.
CATACCTACAAACAAAATTATTCAAGATTGATCTTTTGGTACCCATACTTGTTTGGGTCCTAGAAGGTTAGCATTTACAAACTTGGGAACCCATATTTTTGCATTCACATTTAAAGCATTGGATTTAGATAAGTAACAAAAATAAGCTTTATGTCCATACTTGCCACATGAGAAACAAACAACATTATGCAAGGATTTATCTCTTACGACAAATTTATGCACTCTACTTTTCTTGGAGAAATTCTTTCTTGGAGCATTGTGAAACTTTGCTCTTTGAGAAAACTTTCTTCTTGAAGAAGTAGTATGAGCATATTTTAATTTAAAACAATTTGGTCTAATATGACCTTCAACACCACAATGATGACATATAGGCACAAAACTAGATTTATCATGCTTAGACCCAATCTTAGGCATATTATGATTAGGCACTATGGGAGATGCTTTAACAAAGATAGTTTTAGAGCTTGAAGGAGTAGAACATTCATCAATATAGCCTAAACCTCTGTTATCACCATAAGGTTTGCCAACTTCAATTATTTTGTCCAATGTTTGAGCACCTATTGTCAACTTTTTAATGGACTCTTTTGCCTTACCAAGTTCTTGCAAAGCATTTAATTCATTTTCCTTAAGCAATTTAATCAAATTATCTTTTTCATAACTATCATGCTCAAGAAATCTAACTTTATCAAGCAAGGCATTTTTCTCATCACAATCAAAAGCATGCTTATAACAAGAGATATTCATTTCATCAATTTTCACCACATTATGCTCATTTTCTTTTAAGCAAGCAATTTCATCAAGTAAAGACTTATTTTCACTAGTTAGAGCATTGTATTTCTTTTTAAGCACAACATATTTAGAACCAAGCTTTTCTATGTCATTTTGCATGTTTTCAAAAGCTTCAAATAATTCATCATAAGAAAGGGGTTCTAGAGTTACCTCATCATCTTGTTCATCACCCTTGTCACCATGAGCCATGAAGCAAAAGTTTGCTACTTCTTCATTTTCACTACCACTTTCACTTTCATCACTATCATCCCAAGTGGCTTTCATTGCTTTCTTCTTGGATTTCTTGGATGATTTGAGGAGAGGGCAATCCGTTCTTATGTGACCCGGTTTCTTGCATTCATAGCATATGACCTCATCCTTTTTACTCTTTTCACCCTTTGACTCTTTTTGGTTTGAAATATGTTTATTGAATTGTTTCTTCCTCTTAATGAACTTTTTATACTTATGTGAAAAATATGCAATATCTTCTTCATCAAGAACGCTCTCATCTTTGGACTCAACTTCCAAGGATAAAGTCTTTAAAGCAATATCTTTCTTCTTTTTGGGCTCATCCTCCATGTGTTCCTTCAAAGTGATCTCATGTGTCATGAAAGAGCCAATAAGTTCCTCCAAAGGAAGTTTGGTGAGATCTTTTGCTTCTTCAATTGCCGTCACCTTAGCTTCCCAATTCTTAGGTAAAGATCTAAGAATTTTCCTAACATTTTCCGAGTTAGTATAAACTTTACCAAGACCTTTCAAAGTATTTGTAATGTTAGTAAATCTAGTAAACATCTCGGTAATAGATTCATTAGCATCCATCTTAAACAATTCATAATTATGAACTAGCATGCTAATTTTTTATTCTTTAACTTGATTAGTTCCCTCATGAGTCACTTCAAGAATATTCCATATTTCTTTAGCCGAAGAGCACATAGATATTCTATTAAATTCATCCTTACTCAAAGCACAATAAAAACAATTTATAGCTCTAGCATTAAGACCACACTTTTTCAAATCAATTTCATCATATTCATTTTCTAATTTTGCCACATCATTTTCATTAACAATTTTCATGGGAATATAAGGACCATTAACTACATTTAACCATAAACTATAGTCAACAGATTGTAAATAAATTTTCATTCTAGCCTTCCAATAAGAATAATTTGACCCATCAAAATAAGGAGGCCTAGAGGTGGATTGTCCTTCAATAACACCATTTACTACTAGGTTTGCCATAAAGCTCAAACAATAAAGTTTACAAACAAAATTCTAAAAGAGCAACTTAGCTCTGATACCAATTGTTGGATCGGTATGGTAACCCTAGAGGGGGGGTGAATAGGGTTTAATTAAACTTTTTACTAAATATGCTCAATTTATCTAATTAACAAACTTTTTAAGAAACAATTAAAAAAATAATTAAGAGAAATTAATCCAATATGCAAGATAGATAAAAAGTATAATAAAAATGAGTTTTATCCAATACTTAGCAATTATTTAAGGAACAAATTAAAGCATGCATAAACTACTATAAGTAATTGCAAAAATAAATAGGAAAGAGTTAGAGAGGATGACACCGTAATTTTATAGTGGTTCGGTCAAACTCGACCTACTCCACTCCCCAAGCACCTCTTGGAAATTTGAATAAAAAGTTTCACCGGCTCTTTCCACGGATTAGAGCCCAACCGCTACACCACTCTTTTTACGGGTTCAAGAGCAAACCCGATCCTTTCCACGGCTTAGGATCAAACCGTTACAAAGTTTGGTAAAGATTTGAAGAACACACTAATACACTCTCTTGATAGAGTAGATTCACAAATTTTAACTCTCACAAAATAATCCTCACAATACAACAAAACTCTCTCAAGAAAAAGATGAAAAGAAAAAAATTGAGAGCTTGGAGAGAGCAACAATGGAGCCTTTTGATTTTTGGAGGATTGTAAAATGCCAAAACTTGTTGTTACAATTTTGGAGAAGAAGATGGTATAAAAAGAGAGGGAAATGGGGTAAAAAACAAATTTTAATTTGGACCATTGGATTGTGGTAAAAGAGAAATGGAAGGTGGAGATTAAAAGTAAAAACAAAATAATTATTAAAAAGAATTAATAATAATTTATAATAATAATAATAATAATATATAAATGTGTCTAAACGGTAAAAATTTTGATTTTTTTTTTTTAAATCTCCAACGGTCAGAAGCATTTATTGCTTCTGACTTTTGATTTTTTATTTTTTTTAAAACAACCAACGGTTACATATATATATATAATTTATATTTTTTATTTTATTTTCTTTTTATTTTAAAACAAATAAAAGTCCACCAAATGTTACTCTCTTATAGTCCACATGTCATACTTTAATGGGTCTACAATGGTAATTTGGTCGTCACGTCATCGCGTCGGGAAATTTCCGTTCAAACTTGTTTTGGTCATAACTTCTTCGTTTTAGCTCCGATTTGAGTGATTCAAGAGGCGTTGGAATCGTTATTCCGAGCTCTATGCAATAGAAACTTCAAAACAATTAAACTATTAGTAATTAATAGTAGGTTTGTTATCATCAAAATATTAATTAATTAATAATTATAATTAATTAATTTTAGATTAAGGGCCAAAAGAGCCAACATTTGTATCAAATACAAAGTGGGCCACATCCATAGTTTAAGAAGGGTAAGGTACCCAAACCTTATCCCCTAACTATAGACCCTTTATGTTGTATCTCGAACCGAGATCCTTTTTATGTACATTACATTCAGTTAAAGATTCATTTAACAGCCTTGGATGTTTAGTTTATTGGATTTAGGGTTTTAAATAAAAGCAAACTCGTAGATAACGAACAATAACACTTTGTTGAAATAATAACTCTTTATTACAATAATTAGAACATAATTACAAACTACAAGTTTTAGGGCACAAATCCCAACATATTGGTGTTATATGGTCGTAGTAAAGGATAATAGACACAACCAAAGACCTTGAGATGAGATATATCGGGTGGAACTTTGAAAAGTTTTTCAAAGGGGGAACTATTCTAAAGGACAGGGGTTGGTAATCGGTTAATAAGATAACAAGCTGTGGAGAAGGCATGATACCATAATTTGAGAGGTAAAGAGGCATGAGAAAGAAGTGTTTTAGCCATTTCAGTAAGGTGTCGATGCTTACGTTTTGCTACACCATTTTGTTCAGGGGTGTGAGGACAAGTTATTTGGTGAGTGATGCCATTTTGGTTGAGATAGCTTTGCAAGGAAGTGTTGGTAAACTCACCTCCCCTATCTATTCAAAGGAAGGTAATAGATTTCAAGAGTTGTTTTTCAATTCTAGGCTTGAATGTTTGAAAAATCTGAGAGACTTGAGACTTATTGGTCAGTGAAAAAATCCATGTGTATCGAGACATATCATCTATGAAAGAAACCTAGTATCTAAAACCAGCATATGAAATTTCAGGACTAGGGCCCCACACATCACTATGTAAAAGTTGTAAAGGTTCAAGAGACAAAGAAGTAGACAAAGGAAAGAGAAGTTTATATAGTTTGCATTTAAGGCAGCTAATACAAGTGCAATGATGTAAAACATGAGGAATTTTACCTTTTCATAGTACATGTGATAAGACTTTGTGAGAAGGATGGCCTAACCAAGCATGCCAAGGGAAAAAAGAGACTTTTTTAAGACAAAAGCTTGAGAGCCATTGACTTGACTAGTGGAGAGGGAAGACAGTGGATATAAACAATTTTTAGAAAGCCCCTGAAACAAAATTGAGTGAATTCGTCGCTTATCTCGAATGACAAAGGAGTTTGCATCAAAATGAATGGAATAATTATTATCTAAACAAAGTTTGTGAACTGACAGAAGGTTAGCAGACATTGTCGGGACATGAAGAATAAAAGATAGATTAAAGGTAAAGGATGTGGTAGGTAATATGTCTTTACCATTGTGTTGAACAGGAAGACTCTGTCCATCTCCAACGGCAATGTGCTCATCATTTTCGCAAGGTGTAGCTGATGCAAGGAGAGATGCATCTTGAGCGACATGGGCATTACAGCCTGAGTCAGCCAACCAGGTATGAGAATTAGACGAACTAGCGGATGTGTATGTTGCAACCATTACCATTAATTGAGAAGGAGGGTGGCACATCCTTGATAAGGGTAATCCATTCGATGAAAACAATTGAGTGCGTTGTGCCCAACCTTGTGACAAATTTAACAAATAGGTCTGACGATAGAGGCATTGGTCTAAGGATAACCTCTTCCAGAATTAGGCGTAAAGCTACCTCGTCCTCTGTGGAAAGTGCTTCGATTATTATTTCCACGCTCTCGTCCACGATGCCCATTATATCCCTTGTTTGTTTCTTGAGGTCGATTGAGGGAGAGCAGAGCAGTAGCCGAGTGACTCATTAGCCTTCTGTTGCATTCCAATCGAATATTCTTCTGTTTTTAACAAACCATAAAGTTGTTCAAAGAATATAGGATCAGACCGAGTTCGAATAGATGTGCAAAAAGCACCAAAATCAGGAGGAAGACCATTCAACACGTAAATCAACATCTCCTCATCATCAGTTAGAATACTAGTATTAGCTAATTGATCCTTGATATCTTTAGCACGTTGAATAAAGGAATCTATATATTCATCGGATTTCTTGACTAAAGATTGTAAAGCTGATTGCAATTGAATAATATGAAATCGAGAAACAGAGGAGAACCTTGTTTCCAACCGAACCCATGTAATTCAATCACCGTACTTCGGATTGATCGTTTGAGTAGGAGATCCACCATCATTTTGTAAGAATCTTGGTTGAGTCATGCAAGAACCATCACTAGAGAGCTTGTGTGCCTCAAAGATCAGCAGAATTTGATGTCTCCACAATGAGTAATTAGAGGAATCAAGTTTAACAGAGACCAAAGTGCAGACGTTGAAGAGAAGAAGAATCGGGAGGGAGGGTTGAATGAGTATTGAGTCAGTCGTGGAAGAGGAAGAAGGTGAGGCCATGATGAAAAGAAAAAAACACGTGTCTTATGGCTCTGATACCATGTGTAATTTCCTCAATAACTCTTTATTAGAATCATACATAATACATGAGAACTCAGTTGCTATTTATAAGAGGTTGAAGACTAACAAACTTAACCAACAACTACAATTAGTTGTATTTACAAAATTATATCTAACACTGATTCTATATTACATGGAGTTCCATCTCAAAATCAATGGGCAATGATAGGAGTAACCCATAAATCTTATAAATTGTGAGGTTACTCTACAATTTTTCAACGTGAGATCTTCAACATGTTTGTTGCAACTGATTCACCTTCACAATACCTCTTCCCACACTCCCTCTTTTCCCTTCATCACCTCCACCAATCTCACTCTCTCCCCCTCTTCAAACCCATATTCTTCACTTCCAACACCCTCCACAAATGCTTTCATTTGAGCACATCCCTATTGCTGCATTTAAATGCTCCATACCACCATTCACGTGTTGCTCTACAATCAAATCCAAATCGGATGTCGTCGAAAGCCCCTACCATGCCCCTTTCGTCTTGGGAAATTTCAGAGATGTCGTGAGGATCATTAGAGACATTGCTCGGGTAGACAGTGAACAACCTCATAGACCTTTTATGTGTTAGACATGTTGATATAATTAAATTTACCCCAACATATCACCTTAAATTTCTGAGACATAGCCCCTTGCCCCTTTGATAACTTTTGGATGCCTTGTCTATGCCTAATTTCTTCTATAATAAGGGAAAAAAGATCATCAGTGAATGAGTATAGGAATTAGGAGACTAGTGGATATTTTGTTGACTCACCCTGGCAGTGCCAATTTCTCCATCTCATCTCGAACAAACAAAATATAAACAATAAAGCAAACTGAGCGAGAAACTTACCATATCCATGTGAATTGTGACCTCTATCTCTATGAATAAAAAGGAATTATTCCATTATTCCTTACTAATAATTAATATTCACTAATAGGAGTGGATTCACTAGCGCAATGACAAATTTATGAAGTTCCACTCGTTTTCTTTGTTATTAATTCTGTACAAAAGTAAACTACCTAATTCACTAATTCGTATGAATACTATATTTTTGTATTTAAAAAAAGTTCCAAGTTTCAAGAGAGATGATCAATGAATAGATAATAGTTGATAGAGTAATCATTAATCGTAATTACACGAATTCCTCTCTTGAAAAATGGTTAAACATATTTGGTTTTTGTAAAAAAGGCTGATTTATTTTGTTATAATATATATAACATTAGATTTGGTGAAAAATGCCCTTAACTTAGTTTGTATATATAAAATGCTATTGTTATTTTACAAGATTTATCTTGGTTCAGTGGCATGCTTTTTAATTTATCTTTCTTTATTCTACATGCCGAAGTTCAATTTTGTGCTTGTACAACTTAATAAATCATATTGTTAAGTTCTTCTCATACTTTTTTTGGTAATATATTTATTTTTAAAAGTTAATTACATAAAAAAAATGATTATATGAATTTTTATGAAACAAAAAAAAAATCTTATTGTACTGCATCTAACCTTCTTTCAAAATAATTTCTAGATTTTTAGAATGACAGATTCAAAAACTAAAAATTGGTTCCACACGAGTGAATTAACAAAAGAAAAAAAAAAGCGATGAGCACACTAATAAAAATAATGATCAAGATAAGTTCTAACTAGGAGTATATATTGAGAAATACATATATTTAACTAGAAATTGGTACTACTAACCAATTTTGTTAATGGGTGTTCGTTGATAGAGGATTCGCCGTAAATGATTGAAAAAAAAAAAACAAAAATAGGTTGATATGTTGAATTAAGGTAAAATTCATAGATTTTAAAATACTTAAAAATAAACGTTTGCAGATTTGAACGACCTCTAGGGACTAGAATTTCGGATTAAGATCTTAAATTAAGTCGAACGCAATTGTAATTTGATGGGAGGTCGTTCTCATATTGAAAAATTATTGGGAATCTTAATTGTTTGCCTACAAACCAATGGGGACTAAATTTAAATCACTCCTTCCTTACTTAAGAGCTTATGGAATTGGTCATAGGGTCAGATGTCCATACAGTTTTAAAAAAAATGGCATAAGTTGAGTGTCATCATCGCCATATAGTTGATATTAATCTTACTATATTATCTAGATGATATTTTTCCCATTAGTCCCTGGAAAAAGCCAGCTTTTTGGACAGTAGCAAAATTACTCGCAACTCAGAGTTTTAAGTGTTTTCCCTAACTTCGATCTTATAATTCACATAAGCTTGATTTGATTTTAATCCTTCCACTATCTTAGGGTATATATAGTACAGAGCATAAAGATTATAAGAGCATGTTTGAGAGTGATGGTTGAAGTAGTGATTTTAGAAAAAGAGATTTAGATATAATTAATTTTGTAAAATTGATTTTTATAATATCATATTGATGTTTGGTTCCAAACTTTTAAAATTGATTTTCATATATTCAAAAGTGATTTTGAGCTATCATGTTTGGTTTCAAAAGTGATTGTAAAATACCAAATTACTAAAAAAATGTCTTTTCTATTCGAGAATTTATTTAACTGAATAATTATGATATGATAAATAACTGTTTTTATTAATTTATTTTTCATTTGTTTTATTGTTAGATTTTTATATGCAGGATTAATATGTTAGATAAGAAAAATACTTATAATAAATATCAAAAGAAAATACAAAAATTTATCTCATTCAATTTAAAAATTTATGTATCATTACAAATACTTAAAGTAGATATTATCTATTGAACACAAACTATATCATAAAGACATTAAGGAGACATAAGAAGTTTGCATATTTCTCTAGGTCCTTTTCCATCTCCCTACCACAATAACTTTCAACTTGTTTCTTCATCACTTGAGCATAGCAAATCTTCATCATCGTCATAAGGCTTGAACTCAAAGTCAGTTGTAGAATGAATTCTTATAACACTTTCACGAAACTACACTCATCATCTAGAAAAAAAAAAACATAAATTATGAGAATGTGTGCTCAAGTTGTAATAATGTAGTTTCAAATCTTAAAAATTGAGCATCGTCATGGCCGACTAGCTTCTTTGGAGCAAATCAAGAAATGGATTGAAGGCATAAGAAAGAAGATGAACATTCACTTTTCAGAGGTTTAATTCATAAACCAAAACACGAAAATGAAGGGTTGAGGGGCATAAACCAAATTGAAATCAACATATATTTCAAGAAGACAACATTGTAAACAAGTCACCACATTGTAATCAACATGATATGACCAATAGATGACTTGTACACAATGTAAGAGAATGAGCTAGCATTCGTCTCTTCCAATAGATTACTTGTACCTAATGTGAAGCAAGAGTTCTCATACAAGAGGTTTCCCATAAAAAAAACTGATAGATAGAAAATAATCCCCACAATAGAAAATAGAACACATTTATCTTTTTTTTTATTGAACAACCAAATTGTATAAGCAATTGTAAAAACTTGGCTAAAACAGAGTAACCAAGAAGTTCGATAGTGTAAATTGCAAGATCTTTATGCCAACACATTGATCTCTTGAGAACAAACATAAAATAACACATTTACATTATAAACCAAAACTGACCATCTTCAGCAATATTTTCAGCAAATAATTAACAAATTAACAATTAAACAGAGCTGAAGAGAAAAACGGGAAATCAACCAAAATGTAAGTAAAAAAAAAAAAACTCAAAACCCATATGAGAATCGTTCAAGTAAGAGAAAAATTCCACAAAATTTTTTAGTTAACCAACAAATATCACAATTAAACAAAATTGAAGAGAATAAACAAACATGAAGCAAAATATAACTAAAACCCAAAAGAGAAAATCATCTATTACAAGTCTTCCAGATGAGTTGAAACAAGAACACTATAGTAAGAGCCAAAAATTTATTTTGATGGGGAATAAGAAATTCACATACGTATAAAAAAATAAGCCAGAAAGGATCCTAAGATTCTCAACTTCTAATTACTCAAAATAGAATTTGTCTTTATCCTATAGCTTCTAAATATCTAGAATAAGAAATTGGTCCAAACAACCCGAAAAGATTTCAAAAATCCAACAAATGAATGTGTTGTGAAAAACGAGACCCAGTGCTCAAAGAAAAAAAATCGAGCAATAAAAATGGATCGATCTGCAAATTTTCAAATAGAAGAATTGAAGAATACGACCAATCAATTTTGCAAGAAATGAAAACAAGGGGATTTATAGACAATAAAAGAAACTAGTTCGTCATCAAAAGGAGCATATATAACAATTGTTTCATCCTCTTATCTTGTTTAATGAACAAGATCTAAGCACAAACACAAGGGATTTCAAATGCTAACACTAAAATCCTCACTCTTAAACGCCAATAACCCATCGCGAGCCCCTGTTGGAGCATGACAGAGACAGAAAGAAAGCAAAATAGAGGAAAGTAAGAAAGAGGAAATCAAAGATAGTACCTATCTCAGAGACCAAGAAGCAATCGCGAGAAGCTGCTGCAATGGTGAGGAACCTCCCATCGTAAGAGAAAAATGAGCTAGGGCAAAAATTTTCTGCTTAAATATGGGGGCAATTTTGGTATTTCAACCCTTGAATAGAATGAGGGAAAATTTTGAGGGTGATTCCTGGTCAATCACCTCATCCAAAATCACCTTCCAACTAATTATTGAAAAATTAATTTTAAATGATTTTAGATTTTTTTAAAATAAATTTCATAATTTGCCAAACATCAATATTTAAAAGAAAAGTGATTTTGGTCATGCCAAAATCACTCCCAAACATGCCCTAAGAGTTTTTACCGTTTTTCTTCTGGAATTCACTGGTAGTGATTTTTGGCAGCACCGCGTACTCAAACACTTCACAGCTTTCAACAGGACACCACCAATGGGAGCACCTCCTATTCTCTGGATTTTTAGATCAAGGTTTGTGGAACCTTTTGATTTTTGAAGGAATTTCTTTTGAGAGAAAACTTGGGAGAGGAGGAGTTCATCACTTACCAAAAATTGATCGATCAACTTCTCTTTCCCATCTCCCTCTGTACTTATCGATAAAGAGAGGGAGAAAAGGGAGGTGAGTAGGGAACATGTCTTTCACACGTTCCCACTCACATATTAATTAATAACTAATTAATTAAATAATAATTAATTTTATTTAATAGATATAATTAAATCATATTTAATATAACTTATTAATTTAACTAAATCATATTTAATCAAATATAAAAATTAATTAATTTTTTAATTAATTAATCCATAATTAAACATCATATATATAATTTAGGTTATCTATGATTAAATCATATTGAATCACACTCCCTTTAACCTATAGTTTTTATGCGCATCTTATGCGCATTAAATTTTAACCTATAATTTTAATATAAATCCTATTCACATTAAAACAATATTTGAACTCTTTCAAATATTCAATTCTCTCATAAATTTACTTTGAATTATATTCAAATTAAATTTATACTATAAAGTTTTAATATACATAAAAAATGTATCTCTATACATTAAATTAATTCCCAAGGTAAATTTGAACATTTCAAATTCTAATCAAGATCTAGCAATCTAAGAATCCTTTACGAGCTAGGAAGTGGACCTAATGGACCTACAGATCAGAAACTCCAATGATACAAGATTAATAGGTTAATCTCATTAACTGTTTAATCAACATTCGTTAACTATGGGTGTGTTCCACTAAAGACCCGCATTTGAACTTTTCTCACTACAAATATCTTTCTGTGTCCATGGATAAAAGACCAATAACAGTAAGTCGATCCTTCACGAATGTTCGTAACACCAGATGGGTCAAATTACCGTTTTACCTGTGGGTTACATCTTTGACCGTAAGTACCAGTGCTCCTATAATGAACAACTTGTTTATGGTCCCACTAGTAAACAAAGTCCCTTTCGGACCAGTGAGAGGGTCGGTCCCTTTGTTCAAGTCCCAGAGGCATTACTTAAGGGAACACACTCATCTTCTTACCATAAAGATGGGAAGGAGTGAATTCAATCTTGGTAGGTTAAGTACCCAACTGTCTGCGCAGTTTTGTCCCTAAGAAGGTAGGCTTATTGAGTCGACGTCTCAGGTCACTCTCACCCATACTAGTCAAAGGACAATCCCTTGCAAATAGGAGTTGGTAACCTGCTCGGGATTGAGATCAAGTTGCCTAGGTCGTCCAATAGAAACCTAACTAGTCAACGGAGTTACATCTATTGGTTACTATTTCACGGTCCAGTCTTATGTGATCTAATCACATAGAATATCCTCCCTCACATGTCGACGAGTGTTTGTATCATATACATAAAGTGGGTCATATCCATAGTGTCACTAGGATAAGGTACCCAACCTCATCCCTATACTATAGACCCTTTAGATTGTTTCTCGAACCGTGATCCTCATATGTTTTCTACATACAGTCCAAGAGACATATAACAACCTAGGATGTTCGTTCATTCGATTGAGGGTTAATAAAAGGTAATATATAGAAATAATAAAACCAATAACACTTTATTGAATTAAATTGAACGAAAAATATAAAGTACGAGTTTTAGGGCATAAAACCCAACATTACAAGCTAGCCTCACTACATTACAATTTGTTTTTACCGACCTATGAACAAGAAGAGGACTTTTAGCCGAGCATAGTCACGATCACACCAACGACCTCCATGGTCTTCATTGATACAACCCAGAAATTATAAAAATACTAAAGAAACTATTTTAAACTATAAACTAGAGCTAATCTCGAAAGTGGGAGAAAAGTCTCCACTCAGTTCCTATGAAACTTAAAAGAAAAGTTCATATTTATAATAACTGGGAGTGTCTAGAGGCCAATGAGAGTTTCTAGACACTCCCCCATCTAAATAAGGAAAATATCTTTTAGAATTCAAGGCGGCGTCGAGAAACAACGTCTCGACGCTTCAAGCATCAAGCAGAGTCTCCCCGCAGCGTCAAGCGAACCCTTGTAATTGTATTTGCGCTAGCGTCGAGACGCTTCGAACAACGTCTAAACGCTCTGTGTGTGATTTTTCTTGCTTGAGAGTGATCAACGTCTAGACGCTCCTTTTAGGCATCTAAACGCTCTACAGGTGGTCTCATTGGCTTGTCAATCTCTTCTTTTCTTAATTTGATGTGTTCTTTGTTATAATTTTGGCCTTTTAACCCGCGATCGTTCCCAAGCTCTTGAATGGTCTCGAAATACAAATCTCTTGTAAAATAGAAAAATAAGCACATGAGAGTAGCATATTTAGCGTAAGATAAATAGATAAAGATAACACTTTTATGGTGGTATGAAATACTCTCAACTTAAATCTTGCAAGTCCTCTAGCAAAACCTATAATAAACAACCCTGCAAAGCATCATTCAATCTTCAATGACATGCAAACTAAATAAATAGCATTTCAGGAAAGCAACACATATATCGACCACCGATGAGTAAGTTACATGCCAATAAAATATTCTTGGCTTTCCTCAAGTGAGTGTGTGCTTTTTAACCTGCCAATCACGATACCTACTAACTCAGTGCAAGTTTTACAAGCACATCAGTTATCTTCCCCCCACACTGGCCTAACAACTAACAAACAAGCATAGGACAATAATAAATAGAGGAATGCTTAGGTTTTAACAAAACGGTCCTTTAGGCCTTTATTTGATCGACTCAATAAATTTAAAGCATACATGGAGTCTCTTTAGTCGTCTATACCTTCGCTCCAACTTATCGACACTTTGTGGTGAAAATAGCTAACTACAAGCATTTCCCACCTTCAAGATAACACATACTCATTTCCTACCTAGGTTTTTCATGCAAAGGAAATTGTGGGTGTCACGACCGCCTTTGGTTACTCAACCCATTAAAGAAAGATGAGTACCCCAATTGTGTTATAAATGTTTTTTTTTACAAGGCTTTGGTTTCTTTCAATTCTAAGCATTACTAACTTGTCACTGTGTTCACATACTTGCCATTCAGTTGAAGTCTATCGAGGTGGCACTAACTTCTAGTACCTATAAGACTAGCCTAGCTTTTAGATCATAACAGAAATGTTAAAATGTGCTAAGAGAGTTTGAGGAAAACTAGAAATTCTGTGACACACCAGTTAATTTAGGTACTTTGGATTTAATCTTTTTGGCATAAGTTGTGTTTTGGTGGTCTGGGTCGTTTTCCTAATTCGTAAGTCTTTGAGGGGCAGGTGGCAATTTGTTTTCCTTTAAGTTAGGGACCTAAATTTAAGCGTTATACTTTTTAAATTCAGGATTTTCATGTTCATGAGGCAGCAGTCCCATTCCTAGCGTTCTCACTTCGTTTTAGGAGCAGATTCAGAGGCGAGATCACTTGGGTAAGCTCTCCTTTTCCTTTCCTTTCTCTTTTCCTTGCCCTAATTGTTTGAAAAAAAAAAGAAAGCAGGATGCTAGGTCTCGTGAACCCCTCCTCCCGTGCCTCACCCTTTCTATTGTCGTCACCCCTCCTCTCTCGGTTGTCCTCCCTTCTCCCTTCCCTCCAGCCGCCGTCAGTGTTGCCCTCCCCTCAATCGCTGATCTAATCCTTGATTGTATTGATACCTACTTGACAATCCCAACTGCATAACAGATGTCGGACCTAGTACACAGCATGACATACATGAGGCTCCCAACAGCTGAAGCATAAGGGATTCGTCTAATATCCTCAACCTCTTGAGGAGTCTTAGGACATTGATCCTTAGACAGGTGAACCCCATGCCTGAAAGGGAACAAGCCCTTCTTGGAGTTATGCATTTTATATCTAGACAACATCTTGTCAATATAAAATGTCTGAGACATGGACAGCGTTCTGTTCTTCCGGTTTCGGACAATTTGGATACCTAGAACATACTGAGCTTCTCCCAAATCTTTCATTTGAAATTGCAAAGCCAACCATTTCTTTACGTCAGTAAGAAATCCTACCTCATTCCCAATAAGCAGGATATCATCCACATACAATATCAGGAATGCGACAGTGTTGTTGCGATTTTCTTGTAGACACAAGGCTCGTCAGCATTCTGATCAAAGCCATAAGATTTGATCGCCTCATCAAACCTTATATTCCAAGACCTCGAGGCTTGTTTCAGTTCATAAATAGACCTATAAAGCCGGCAAACCTTTTGCTCTTGGCCTTGGGTAATGAACACCGTGGGTTGGTCCATGTAGATGGTCTCGTCAAGGTTGTCATTCAGAAAGACGATCTTGACATCCATCTGCCATACCTCATAGTCATAATATGCGGCAATTTCCAGAAGGATCCTGATCGACTTTACCATGGCAACAGGTGAAAAGGTTTCCTCATAGTCAACCCCTTCAACCTGGGTAAAACCCTTTACCACTAGTCGTGCTTTGAAGGTCTGCACCTTTACATCTACGCCACGTTTATGCTTGTAGATCCATTTGCAACCAATAGGTTTTACCCCATCTGGTTGATCTACAAGCTCCCAGATGAAATTGAAGTACATCGACTCCATTTCCTAGTCCATAGCTTTAATCCATTCGTCTTTGTCAACGTCTACCATTGCCTGATCATAGGTCAATGATCCTCACAGTCATCATCAGGAGTGACGACTTGGGTTTCAGCTAAACCCATGTAACGTCCAGGCTGTCTCACAGCCCTCCCACTACGTCGAGGCATTCTCAACTCTTGAGAACGGACTTGATTAGACGTGTTAGGATCAACAACATTTGTTGACGTACTAGCTCCATCAGCAACTCTTGCTGATGTACTGTCCATTTCGTTTAACACAATTTTGCTCCTAGGTAAATCATCCATGATGTGGTTTTCCTCTAGTAAAGTGGTGTTTGTCGACACAAGCACCTTATTTTCCTTAGGATCGTAAAACAGACCACCCTTAGTCTCTTTTGGGTAACCTACAAAGAGGCACAATTTTGAACGGGGTTCCAACTTCTTCGGGTTTGACACCAACGCATGGATCGAGCATCTCCAAATTCTGAAATGGTGTAAACTGCCTTTACGTCCATTCCAGAGTTCGAAAAATGTTTCACAAACACTGTTCGACGGAACGTTGTTCAAAATATACACCGCAGTCTCCACTGCGTAACCCCAAAAAGAATCAGGGAGATGAGCATAGCTCATCATCGACCGAACCATGTCAACAGGGTTATGTTTCTCCTCTCCGATACACCATTCTGCTGTTGCATACCAGGTGCTGAGAGTTGGGATGTAATTCCATGTTCTATCATATAGTCCTGGAATTTAGTGTCCATATACTCTCCACCTCGATCCAATCGAAGTGTTTTAATAGTTTTACCTAACAGGTTCTCAACCTCAGTCTTGTACTTCTTGAACTTTTCAAGAGTTTCAGACTTCCTATGCATTAGGTAAATATACCCATACCTTGAATAGTTATCTATAAAAGATATAAAGTATTCGTAACCACCTCGTGCTTTAACACTCATCGGACCATAGAGGTCAGAATGTATAAGCTCAAGGGGCTCTTTGGCTCTATATCATTTTCCACTAAAAGGGCGTTTGGTCATTTTGCATTCAAGGCATGACTCACATACCGGTAAAGAGTTTTCTTCCAACTCGCTTAGAAGTTCACTCTTCACTAGTCTCTCAATCCTATTGAGATTAATTTGGCCTAACCTTAGATGCCAAAGATGGACATTTTCTTTAGGAGAAACTTTTATTCTCTTAGTTCGTGTTTCTGCTGTTTTAAATAATTCAGTATTCAAAACACTTTTAACCAAATTAGGTTTCAAAACATACAGATTATTCTCAAGTGAAGTAGAACAAATCAAATTCTCATTTCTAGAAATAAACGCTTTATTGCCAGAAAAAGAAACTGAAATACATTGTTCAAGTAAGCAGGAAATAGAAACAAAGTTTCTAGTAAACCCTGACACTATATACATATTATCTAATAATAGGTATTTCCCGCCAAAATAAAGGTTCACCGTGTCGACCGCTGCAGCAGAGACAACCTCCCCGAATCTAACCCGTAGTATTATCTCACCCTCTCGTAGCTGCTGCCAGGAACTAATTCCCTGAAAATAAGAACAAACATGGTTAGTGGCGTCCGAATCCAATATCCAGGCAGAGTCATTACTCTCCACTAAACAGGTTTATGTAATCAGTAAATCACATTTACCTTCTTTCTTCCTATCAGCAAGGAACTTGGGACGGCTACGCTTCCAGTGGCCGTCCCCATTCCAGTGGAAACACTTTCCTTTCTCTGCAACTTCCTTGACCTTTTTGCCCTTTTGGACGGCAGCACGGTCAGTTTTACCCTTCTTCATCTTCTTCTTCTCCCCTTTCGGGTGTGAAGGAGCTACATATTTTGTCCCAGAGGTCGAACCCCTATGAAAGGACCTAAAGGCAACGTTTGCCTCAGCTTCCGGTGTTCTGATCCTCATCAAGGATTGGAAGTTCTATAGTTCGTTTAGAAGGGTTGTCAGAGTGTAGCTAATTTTGTTCATAACAATATTGCTACGAAACTGAAGGAAACTCTTCGGAAGAGTCTCCAGAATAAAGCTGACCTGGCTCGACTCATCGATCGAAGCTCCGTTCATCTCAGCCAGATTAAAGTGGGTCATCATGTCTAGAACATGTTCACGGACAGACGTCCCTTCTTTCATCCGAGCGTTGAAGACGTGTTTGAGCGAATCATGTCAGGCCTAAAAGAACTGTTGTCCAAACATTTCCTACAAGGATTCCATGATCTCCTTGGCGGTGACCATCAACTCATGCTTCTTTTCCAAGATTTCAAATAAGCTGGAAAATATAAACATTGGTCTTTTCATTGGCCATGATCCATCGATCGTACACATCACGAATAGTTCGTGATGCGGTCGAGCCCAACACCTGAGGACACTCCTCAATGAGCACGAACTTTAGGTCGTCAGTTACTAGAATTGTGTTTATATTGTTTTTCCACGTTTGATAGTTATCTCTCACTAGTTTGTTGGAAGCTAATAAGGCTATGATTGAGTTAGAAATTTTCCTAAAAAACAAGTAAAAACTTTGTGTCAGTCTCGCAAAAAACTTTTTGAAAATCCAATCTGGTTTTAGCAAAATTTTATCCTATAATCTCTAGATCATTTAAAATTTGCAATGATACCCCAAAGATTTAGAATAACCGCCACCGAATGGTGAACAGAAACACTGCTCCTCTAGAACAAGACTTTCTCGACCAGACCCTAATACCAGAATAACTCTTATTCCATTAGGCGTCCAGTTAGCATTTTTCAGTCTGAAACGATTAACTCTGAATGAATATCGTGAGTGTCACCCTCAATCTGGAGTGTTGAGGATCCCATATGATTCCTCTGTTGTATGGATCTCATATGATTCCCCTGTTGTATGTTGTTTACGTAAGGCTCTTTATAGACTAAAATAGGCTCGCCAAGCGTGGTTTGAAAGGCTTACATATTTTCTCCATTTCTCTTGGTTTTGTAAACTCTAAGGCTGATAATTCTTTGTTTATTCAGTATGCTGGTGCTTCTTGTTGTTATGTGTTGGTTTACGTGGATGACATTCTCATTCAGGGTGGTTATTCTTCTACCATTGATAAATTGATTTCTACTTGTGTACTAAGTTTTTCCTTAAGTTTTTCCTTAAAGACTTCAGGTCGTTGCATTATTTTCGTTGGTATTGAAATGTCCTATCCTTTATCTGGAGTGTTGAGGATCCCACATTAGAAAAGTGGAGAGAAAACTCACAACTTATAAGATATATGAGTTACTCCACTCATTACCAATTGGTTTTCAGATGGAACCTCATATAATCTAATATGATATTATAGATCATTAAGCACAAACGAGTATTTGGTCTAAAAATTGAGATTCGATTTAAAAAGCACCATACCTCACAACTTACAAAATATATGGGCTACTCACTTCACACAACATTATGGTGAAAATTTTTCTGATGTTCATTTATATTGAAGTGTGGTTCGGTATTACAATACGCTACTTTGACACGCATAGAGATCTCCTTAATTTTGTGTTAACAAGGCCGACGCATTTATACATTCTCCAAAGCCCATTATTCACTGAAGCTTGTTCAATGCATGCTTCGTTATTTGCACACGGTACTCTTCATTATGGTTTGCCATTCACAAAGCCTACTACTTTTCATGAATTCAGCCAAATTTTTGTTTCTTTTTCTGCCGCGTTTTAGCTTTTTTACACGAGATTCGGCGTGTTTTTACCTTTTCTTTTAATTTAATTTGAGATTGATTTTAACTTTTGGGTGTATTTTATGTTTTTTAGTTGATCTGCTTTTTTTTTATTCGCTAAAATATCATTTGTATCCATATATTTTTAGATTTCGTTCCATTTTTAGTCCCTCCACTTTTAAATAAATAAATTTAATCTCTTTTCAATAAATCTTAAAATTAACCCCTACTTAATTTTTTTTATATAAATTTTGTAAATATGTTCACATTGTGTAACTATTGGTCAGAACCAATTTTAAGATTTATTAAAAGTATAGGAATTAAATTTGAGATTGATTATGGGGACTATATTTTTCTATAACTTTTTTCAAGGCCAAAATTTTCTATAACTTTTTTCACGACCAATTTTGTTTTTCTCTAAATTGAGATTGATTATGAATTTGTTTCTTTCTTCTTTTTTTTTTAACTGAGCGTGTTTTTTGTTTTTTTTTAATAGGCTCCTCAAATTAGAAAAGTGTTTAATTGATAATTGAACTTTCAATTTGCATCTAATAAATTCTTGAATTTTAAATTTGATGTCTAATTGATCAATAATCTATTAGACTTTTTAAAGTTCAAGGATCTATTGGATATAAAATTGAAAAATTAGGGACTAGTTAGACCTAAAATTAAAAGTTAATGAACTTATTATAAACTTTTTAAAGTCAAAAGAGGTATTAGACACATTGTTGAAATTTTAAGAACCAAACATATTATTTAACAAATTTAATATTATAATATATAAAATAATATCAATATAATACATTAAAAATTTCTCCCCAACATACGTTCTAGATTCGCCAATGGTGATAACCGTGAAATAATGTGTGAGATTTTTGGCTAAATTATGGAGATTAAATTTTTCAAATTTTAAAATTTTAGAGACCAAATCAAAACTAATCGAATCGAGCCAACAAGAGCATAGCTCAAGACAACATTAAATATGACTCATAATCAAAAGGTAATGAGTTCGAATCTCCCTCTACTTGTTGATTACTCAAACAAAAAAACTAACCTAATTGAATTGAAATTATTGTTTTGAGATACAAAATTATATATATTAAATTTTAAGAATTTTATTTCATTGAAATATGTTTTCCAAATTATGATATTGCTAACTCTTTTTTTTTCTTTTAACACAATTGACTTCAACGTCAATTTAATTAATTTTATTTTTGAAAAGCTCTTTTCCCAGTATTGTTAATTTAAGAATGTTTTATAAGCAATATATATTTGCATTATATTGTGTCAACAATATTCCATAAGTTGAGAGACTCTTAAGTTACCAGTATATATCATATGAAAGAAAAACATAAAAATTAGATCCAGTTTGATAATTATTGATTTTTTTTTTTGTTTTTGATTTGTAAAAATAGTATTTGTTTTCCATCCTTTTTTTACCATGGATTTCATCTTTCTTAAAAAAAAAAAATTGTAGCCAAATTCTAAAAACAAAAAAGTACTTTCTAAAAGCTGCAACCACGTTCGATAACTACATGGTTTCTATTTTTCAGTTTTTAAAAATTAAGGCTATAAATACTAAGTTTCTATATATTTTTATCTACTTTTTAAGTATATTTTAAAAAAACAAGTCAAGTTTTGAAAACTAAAAAAAAATAGTTTTCAAAAACTTAATTTTTTTTTGGAATTTTGCTAACAACTCAAATATGTTTTCTTAGGAAAGATAGAAATCATTATAGAGAGAATGAAAACTATTATGGAAAAAATGTGAGAAAACAAACACAACTTTTAAAAAAAAAAAACCAAAAACTAAGGCTCAGTTTAATAATCATTTGGTTTTTGGTTTTTGAAAATTAAACTTCTTTTCTCCCAATTTCTCTACAAGGAGGTTCCTCTCCTTTTAAGGAAACATTTGAATTCTTAGCTAAATTCTAAAAACAAAATCAAGTTTTTAAAAACTACTTTTTTAGTTTTCAAAACTTAGCTTGATTTTTTAAAACATAGGTACAAAGATGATGAGAAAACATATAAAACTATTGATAGATGTAGTAATTTTAGGATTAATTTTCAAAAACTAAAAATAAAAAATCAAATGGTTATAAAAAAAGGCCAAAATGGTTATAAAACGAGACCAAAACAAGAAAAGATATAGATAAAAAGTAAATATAACAAAACAAGAAAATCTATTTTATAGACTTAATTTTCAAAAATCAAAAACCAAATCTAAGACCCTATTTGATAACCATTTGATTTTTGGTTTTTGAAAATTATGTTCGTTTTTTTCACAATTTCTCTTCATCTTCTCTACAATGATTTCCATCTTTATTGAGATATCATTTAAGTTTCTAGTAAAATTTCAAAAACAAAAGCAAGCTTTTGAAAACTACCTTTTTTAATTTTCAAAACTTACCTTTGTTTTTGAAAACATAGATACAAAATAGATAAGAAAACTATCACATTATGATTGTTTTTTAAAAAAATAATAGAATTCAAAAAAACAAAAAAGAAAACAAAATATTTATTAAAAAAAAAAGAACCCCCACCGACCCTTCTTTCTTCTCCCTCACTCCCGACTCTCCCTTTCCCTTTCGATCCTCCTCACCTTCGACCCCCCCGCTCTCTCTCTCTATATACCTCATTTTCTCTCTCTAACTCTCTCTCTCATTTTCGGCGTGGCGCGTGTTAGACATTAGGGTTCAAGAGATTTTTCGATTGGAACTCTTAACTGATGTGCAATGCATTTTTTGAAGGAGTCCATATTAAGAAAGTAGAAGCAATTTAAGATCTTGAACACTCTAATTTGAGCAATTTTGCAAAATAAAATGCATGCTCAAATCTGTAAAAACAGAGAGTAAGAATACTCAACTTTGAAGATCAAAGTCTTCTCACCCGGTGGAGGATTTGCAATACGAACACTTCGTGCACCACCTCTAGTGTCTTCCCTACTATCCTCAGGCCTTGAAACGGATTATGGGATCCTAGATTGAGAGAATTTGGAAGAAGAGTGCTCAAAGATCTAAAATCGAGAACACAATAAATTTCTGCCAAATTCTTCTAAATCTCCTCAAATCTCGTTTAAATAAAGCTTCATTAAGCTTTGATGAGATGTCAAAACATGAGTGATGATGATGATTGAAGAAGGTGGCTAGTTTTAGAGAATTTTGAGAGTGAGAGGGATGGGCAAGTTTGCAACTGGTGAGAAATTGAATTCAAGATTAATTCTTAAATTTTCATTTAATTTTAATTCAAAATTAATATAAAATTAATTTTTTAATTTAATTTAATATCAAATATTAAATTAAATAAATTGCCCAATCTCGATCTCAAAATCGATTTTTCGAACATGAATCTTTATTCATACTATAAACCGATCCAATATTTAAATATGTCAACATCTTCTTAATCATGGTTTAATTCATAATTAAGCTATGACACGTTAAATATATCGCATATAATTAATGATTTATCCCAAAATCGAATTTGAACAATTTAAATTCTTTTCTCTCAAATTGTTACAAGGCTTAGACCAAGCTAGTAAGGAGGACCTAATGAACCTACAGATCATTAGCTCCAACGATACGAGATTAACTTACCAAAAACTCTTTAGCCTAGCTAATCAACATTTGTTAACCACCAGGACACTCCACTAAAGCCTAGTGGTCGCACTCTCCTCACTGTAGATATATTTCTGTCCACTCGATATAATCATGATCAGTAAGTTGATACTTCACAGGTCGCTCATAATTACAGCTAGATCAAATAAACCGTTTTACCGCTATAATTACTTTTTGTTCCTTAAGTCTCACTGATCCTCTAATGAACAATTGGTTTGTGGTCCAACCAACAAACTAAATCCCTCTCGAGCAAATGAGAGGGGTGGACCCTTTGTTCAAGACCCAGAGTCAACACTTAAGGGAACAACGTCTCTACTATAATCCCTAATGCAGGTAGGAATGAATTCTATCTTGCAGAATTATGTTCTCAGCTATCTACTCGGTTTTATCCCTGAAATGAGAGGTTTACTGAGTCGGCAATCTCAGACCACTCTCACCCATGCAAATCTAAGGATAATTTTAATAAACAGGAGTTCCGCTCTAGATTAAGATCGAATTGCCTGGGTCATCGTACGAATATAGTCAGTTAAGACAGTAAACGGAGTTATAAAGTCTAAATGACTATTTTGCGATCCAGTCTTATGCAAACTGATTGCATAGGACACCCCCACTCGTATGTCTCCACATGAACGATTAAAAATCACATTGTTTGTACTTTGCAAAGTGGGTTGCGTCCATAGTGTCCCCAGAATAAGGTATACAACCTTATTCCTATACTATAGCCCGTTCTGGCCTTAACTTGAACTTGATCCATTTTTATGTCACACATAAAGTTCAAGTATACATCCTATAACAAAGGGTTCTTTATTGGATTAGGGTTACAAAATACACAATTCACATTACTCAATAATATCTTTACTAAATAAACCTCAATAATAATTTTATTGCAAAATAGAATATATATTCAGTTTATAAAACCACAAGTTTTAGGACATAAAATCAAATATTTTTGCACCAATTTGGGTGTATGTGGTTGCTCCACAGGTTGTATAACAAGTGTTTGGAGTGGTCTAGACGTGTTTTAGCTTGGCAAAAGTCGTTTTGCTTCTTGGATAAGACTTCTATTGATTGCTTTAAGCCTTGAAAATTACCAGAAACAATTTTAGTGTGGTTTAAGTGATGATATCAGGTTGTTGGTGAGATAATTTATGTTGAGAAAGTTGGTGCAAGCTTTGAGTTGCATTTGGAAGTCGTTAAGTCGACCATTGTTACTGTGTGGCAGTTTAAATCGAGCCCTTTGAGTTTAGTACCAAAGTAAGTAGCTATTTGGAGTATTCCTCGTGGTGAGTCATACTGTGGTGGTAATAGTCCAAGGGTGATGTCGTCTTGTGGTGAACCATAGTAGGCATGGCAATAAACCAGGGGTGAGGGGCTTCGAGGTGAGCTACAATGAGTGTGGCAATAGGCCTGAAGCGAGATCTAGCTTACGAGCATTCTGCGGGGCGGATTTGAACTATATGCATTATGAGCATGCTAGTTAGTGGGGAGCTGGCAATCCTGTGTGGGCTCGAGGTAACGTTAGGTCGGTTCTCTAGTTGAGTGTGGTCTAAAGATGAAACTAGTTGGCTTTTGAGACTTATTTGTTTGATTAATTACTTATCGAAAACTAGATACCGAAGAGCTGGCTCGAGTCGGTTGGGTCGGGTCGTGCTCGACCATGTCAGGATGAATGACCTTGTTGAGCTGAATGTCTAGTCCGATTGGGTCGTTTGGTCTGTTCCAGCTCATCTTCATTTTGAATCTACGGATCTGGTCTATATTTGGCCCAATTGTCTTCTGTGGTTAGGTTTTACCCAGTTGTCTAAATTTACCCAGAATATTAAGCCCCCACTCTTATGTTGAGATTTTTGGTTTAGCCTAGTTTTGGGTTGGACGCTCAAAGCCCAATTTGGGAGTAATGAGCCTGTAACGGTTTCCTCGAGGAATAATATTTAACCCAAGTACAAGGTGTCCCCTGTATTTTCTTGAGTTTTAGTTTTGAAAACACCTATCAAACCCTTTGGATTGATTTTCTTGCTTTTCAATATTTAAAGGCAATGTTATGGTGGTCCCCATACCCAATTTTTGGAATGACCTATCAAACCCAATTGGTTGATTTTATGGCTTTCTAATATTTAAAGGCAAGGTTGGGATGGCCTCCATACCTGATTTTGGGAATGACCTATCAAGCCCATTAAGCTGATTTTATGGCTTTCCAATATTTATAGGCAAGGTTCCTGATTTGGAAATAATCTATCAAGTCCATCAGGCTAATTTTATGGCTTTCCAAAATTTATAAGGAGAGAATTAGGGGTGGTCCTCTAATCTAATTTTGGAAATAACCTATCAAATCCTATAAGTTGATTTTATGGCTTTCTCAAATTTACCAACATCCTAGGGTGGACCCAGAATAAATTATGACCATTGAGACTTGTCCTAATGTTTGTTTGTCCTAGCGTTTGTGTCATGCTTGGACCAATTAACCTAACCCCTTTTTAGGGTCCAATCAACTACCTCCAAGATTTGCTTTTCTCTGCAATTAAGCGGAGTTCTGTGCAGTTAACCCATCATGAGGCGTACCCTAGATTTTTTGGTCATTTAGAGTCTCCAATCAATCCCTATAAGATCAACCAACTCTCCAGACATTTTTCTCTTGCAACGTAGTGAGGAGTTTTGAAGATTTGCGTTTCTCTGCAACTAAACGTAGTTCTACACAGTTAACCCATTGTGAGGCGTACTCTATATTTTTGACCATCCAGAGTTGCCAATGGACCCCTACGAGATCAACCAACTCTCTGAGCGTTTTTCTCCTACACCATAGTGGGAGTTCCGTGTATTCATGCTTATATTGCATGATTTAATTACCCCTACTTTAGAGTCAGCTCTTCGGTATTTAGCTTAGAATTCACCTACTTAGAATTAATTCAAGATTTGGCATTTAGTAAATGGTCAACTACTTATAGTTTGACCAAAATAGGCAAAAAAAAAGATGAGATTTTTTTAAAAAATAAGGTAGCCTAAAAAAAGCAAAGAAATGCTTTGAGGACATGTGTTGCTTTATCATTGGCCAAAGGAGTGTGCAAGAGTGTGTCCCACACAAGATGGCTCGTGCCATACACATCGCCACATGGCGACCAACCATTGGTTGGTCCGGTCAAAAGTGGCAGACCTACCAATCGGCTTGGCTCAGCTTGGCCAATCAGCTTTTTTTTAAAGCTTGACCCTTATGGGCCTTGGGTCGGGTCGGGTTAGGTCAGGTCAACCCGAATCGAATTAACCCATCTCTTGTTTCCTATATCAGCTTCATTTAGTTGTTCTTTGCTTTTTTGGATTTGTTTATTGGACCAATGCCTTTTCTTTTGATGTTGAGGCCTCAACATCTG
Source organism: Trichosanthes cucumerina (assembly GCA_036507285.1). NCBI lineage: Eukaryota > Viridiplantae > Streptophyta > Magnoliopsida > Cucurbitales > Cucurbitaceae > Trichosanthes > Trichosanthes cucumerina. Next base: position 22,194,422 of record CM071844.1, read on the forward strand.
TTAGATGGGATGAGTCCAAACCTTCTCGAGGAATGAGGTGAACTCATACCTGATGGAAAAGATGAGTTCATTCCTATTAAAGAATGAGGTGAGCTCATACCTATTGAGGGATGAGGCAGGCTCATACTTTAGGGAAGAGGGGAGCTCAAACCTGAGGGATGAGGCGGGTTCATTCCTGACGGAAGAAGTGAGCTTAAACCTATTGAGGAATGAGGTGAGCTCATACATATTGAGGGATGAGGCAGGCTCATATTTGATGGAAGAGGTGAGCTCAAACCTAAAGGATAAGGTGGACTCTTACTTGATGGAAGAGGCGAACTCATTCCTAATGCAATGCCCCATCTTATATACCACAAAGGACTTCATGTAATTCTCATAATTATACAAAAATTAATGAAGTTAAGAAAATTTGATGAATACCAGGTTTGAATAACTGATGTATCCTTTTTTTCAAATAAATTTGAAATAAGCCCCCAGCGGTCTGTTCAAGGTAGCCTAGGTGGCCTTGGATTGGCCAAGATGATCACAGTCTAGCTCGGTATAATTGAGCTTGGCTCAACCCAAGTTGGTTTTGTTAGGCCTGGGTTGATATAACTTCAATAGTCTTCAGATCTAAAGCTTTTCTTAGTTTTTGTTTAACAGGAAGGCATATCCCCTTCTTCTTGCTTTTTGCTTAATAGAGAGACATATCCCCTTTTTCTTACTTTTTGTTTGATAGGGAGGCATATCCCCTTCTTGTTTTTTTGTTTAATAGGGAGGTATATTTCCTTGTTCTTTCTCTTTGTTTAATAGGGAGGCACATCTCCTTTATTATTTTTTTTTTGCTTAATAGGGAAGCATATCCCTTATTAAGGTCCCTACTCAAAAAAAATTTTGCCTATTTTTTTTGTTTTTCCTTGTTTTTTTTTAAAGAAAATTTTACTTGAGTATAGAGGGATGTGTTGGGGCTAAGAGCTAAACTTTATTATTCACATAAAAAGAACTAGCCTATCTTGCTTATTTTTCATGAATTGCAAAGACTAGTATAAAGATGGAGACAAAAGAGAGAAAACATAGCTAATATGGAAAGAGGTAAGGTCGGCTCGGGCTCGGGCTCAGGCTCGGTCTCACAATAGAAAATCTTGCTTTGATCTGTCTTCCTTCAATGTTATGTAATATCATTATCTTGACATTCTCTGCTCTCCATTGACTATTTTGTTCCCAAGTGAGGTTGAAATTTCATAAGAGTATGGTAAGTTGATGGAACCACCTTCAACTCATGTAACGTCGATCTTCCTATGATTGCATTGTATGTAGAAGAACAAGTCACAATTAAGAAGTTCATCACTTTTATTACTGAGTTGGAGTCTTCCTCAAAGGTTACAAACAAAACAATGTTCCCTTCAAGATCAACCCTCCATCATCCAATCCCCATTAGTGGTGTTGGACAACTTCTTAATTGTTCTCTGCTTATTTTCATAACATTAAAAGAAATCAAAGATAAGACATCAGTTGAGCTTCCTCCATCAATTAAAATACGGTGTACCTTGACATTGGCAATGGTCAATGCTACCACCAAGGCATCATTATGTGGTTGATGGAGATTTTGTGCTTCAACCTCAATGAACTCCAAAGTTGGGAATGATTTACTGACTTGGACGAAATATACCCTGTAATCCTTTGGAGAGTGCCAAGTTTCATGGGCTCTTGCCTTTCTCTTCCGGTTTGATTTTCCTCCAGCTGGTCTTCCACATATTATCCTAGTTTCATGGGGGTGAAGGAAAGACTCTATCATCTTTCTCATTGTTGTCTTAGATTATCTTGTTTTGCAACTTTAGAATATCGATCTTCCAAGATGAGTTCTCCGTTAGGGAAATCCCTTCTTTCGCTCTCCTTGGATGCCGATCTTCATCCGAAAAATCTTCTTCCATGGCATGACCTTGATTTCTAAATTTTGGATTCATCCTCAATACAAGTATGCAAGTTTCTTTGACAAAACCCTCTCGTTCCCCATAGACGAAGCCAATTGTTGATGCACAAATCCAAACAGAGGGTACGCACCTGATTTGCACGTGAGGCCAACAATGAATTTGTATTCTTAATGGAAAGAAATGACATGCAAAACAAAGAGAAGAAGTTCACACTGATGTGGTGGTCACAACCACTCCAATGCTTAAGTCCCAGAGGTTTTTAGAGTATAGCAAGTTAGTCAGAAGGTTGGGGATGAAATCAGTTACCTCTGATAGAGTTATACTGAAGTATTTATAAGTGGGGCCTTCTCCTAACCCTAGTTGGATTAGGGGTTTTGGGAGTTAATAGGTCAGATCCGTCATTAGCAGGCGTGGAAGGGAGGAGAAGATGAATCGAATTGACCGGACCGAAACGAGCTAGCCTAACCTGACCAAGCGGGGTTGTCTGGTTCGATCGGGTCTGGATCTTGCATGTATTTGACCCAATTGTCTTTTGTAGTTGGGTTTTACCTGATTGTCCAAATTTATCCATAACAGTTTACATACTCATTTGTTATTATGACTATGACTCATATATCATATCTGAAGGGAATCGAATCCCGTGTGGAAGCGAACGATCGTCGTTGCTCTCGATTGTGTTACATAGAAAATGTTCAAAACAGAATAATTAGCTAATCATACATTTGAAAGCATAAAAAGAGAATTTGAGGTTACCTTTGAAGATCAATTCTTCACGTAATTCCCCCGTCGTCAACGACCTTTTCTTCCTCTACGATCGAATACACGAACACAACCAAAAAGCCTTCTCAGTTGTTCTCTAGGAGAGGGAGAGAGGTGAGATCTCCTTTTTAGGATTAGAGAATTGTTGTAGAGAATTTGAGAGAGAGCTCTTGTGTTTGCTCAAAGTGAAAAACTACACAAATGGTTCAAGTGTTGCAAAATGCATCCAAAGGGATGCTTTTATAGGAAATGTGGGTGGAGACAAATTCTCCACCCATTAAGCCATAACTCCACTTATTATGCATAAATGCATAATATAAGGTATAAAATACCTTATTATGTAAATCATATTTACATGATGGGGATAAATTGAATTTAGTCAAATTCAATTTCATGTCTCTCAAAATACTACCATATGCCTTAATTCCATAACTAAACATAATATGGTTCATTATGAATCATATTCGTATTGAACTATATATTATATCAATTATATCATATATAATTGATATAATTCTCTAAATTGAATTCAAACACTTCAAATTCATTTCAAAACTTTATACCCTCTATTAATTCCATGTTGAGCCAACCGAGTAACCTAATGGACCTACAAATCATGAGCTCCAACGATACGAGATTGACTAATCAAACTCATTGATCCCGTCAATCAACATTCGTTAACTACGAGTCACTTCACTATAGACTCGTAGCTGCACTCTCCTCACTGTAGGACAAGTTGTGTCCATTGATTTAACCAATGTCTGTGAGTCAACCCTTCACAGGTTATTCATAGTCACAACTGGGTCAAATTATCGTTTTATCCCTGTGACTAATTCTTGCATCTTAAACACCACTGATCATCTAATGAACAACAAGTTTATGGTACGACCATAAACAATGTCCCTCTCGGGCCAGCAAGAGGGAGGGGCCCCGTTGTTCAAGACCTAGATTCAGCTCTCAAGGGAACAACCTATCTAGTTACCCTAGTTCCGGAACGAGTGAATTCCTTCTTGCGAAGTTGAGTCCCTAGCTCCTTACGAGGTTTCATCCCTGAGAAGGTAGGCTTATTGAGTCGGCAGCTGTGGCCACTCTTACATGTACTAGCCTAAGGATAAACCCCCGCAAACAAGAGTTCGCAATCCGCTCAGGATTCAGGTTGGGTCACTAATGGTCATCTGTGAATTATTATCCCTAATCTATCAACGACGTTGCTAGAGTGGTCTAACAATTCTCGATCCAGTCTTGTACAATCTCATCGCAGAGGATGCCTTTACTCGTATGTCAACAACATGAACGAGTTTGATCGCCTCGTTTGTATCAAATACAAAGTGGGTCACATCCATAGTGTTACCAGGATGAGGTTCCCAACCCAATCCATCTATTATAAACCATTTAGGGCACATGCTTGAACTTGATCCTAGTTATGTGTCAACTACACACAGTTCAATGTCTTCTAAATGTGACCTTGGAGCTTATTTTATTGGATTTAAGTTTGTAATTGTGAGAATACAAGATTAAAGGAAAAAGTAACACTTTTATTCATTTCCTTGAATAATTACAAATACACGAGTTTAGGGCATAAATCCAAACAAACTCCCACTTGATCTAAAGCTAGTGGAGTACATAGAACATTACTATAATGCAAATGCAATAAACTAGGGTATTGAATACCCTTTGATACAATACTCCCACTTGCCCTAGTCAGGTTTTAATGAGTAAACCTAGAGTTTCTAGATGACTCTCGAACACCTTAGCCGTGAGAGTCTTTGTAAATGGATCAAAAACTTTGTGCTTCGAGGTAATTTTTGTGACGATCACGTCTCCTTAATGCAGAATCCCTAGTATGAGGTGATACTTCTGTTCGATGTGTTTTTCCCTCTGGTTCCCTAGAGCTGGCCACTGCACCGTTGTTATCACAATAAAGGGTGATTGGGAGGTTCATATTTGGAACAACTTCCAAATCAGACATGAAATTCCTAAGCCATACTTCCAAATCAGACATGAACTTCCTACATACTTAGTTTCGGCGATGCGTCTTTGCTTGATGCTCCACCAAACTACGATTTTAGACAATCCTAAATCATTCCCAATGAGTAGGATATCATCCACAGTTAACACTAGAAACATGACAGTACTGTTGGGATGTATGCCCTAAAACTTGTGTAATTTTGATCAAAAAAATAAAGAGTTATTTGTTTTGATAAAATTACAGTCTTGCTTTATAAATCCAATAAACAAAGCTCCAAGGTTATAATATATATCTTGAACATCAGTGAAGTGGACACTATTTGGATTGTGTTCAAGAATATAAGCTAAATGGTCTATGGTATAAGAATAAGGTTGGAAACCCCATTCTGGTAACACCATGGATGCGGCCCACTTTGTAATTAGTACAAATGAGGTAATCCAACTCATTCATGTAGTTGACATGCGAGTGGGGGCATCCTGTATGAAGAGCTCATACAAGACCGGACCGCGAATTATTAGTCTAACCAGTGTAACACCGTTAACAGGATAAGGCTAGTAATTTATAGATGGTCATTAGTGTCTCGACTTGAATCCTGAGCGAGTTAAGAACTCCTACTTATAAGGATTTGTCCTTAGACTAGTATGGGTGAGAGTGGCCTGTAGTCGACTCAATAAGCCTACCTTCTCAGGGATAGAACCTCGTAGGTAGCTGGGAACTTAACTATGCAAGATGAAATTCACTCATTCCTACACTAAGGAATTAGATAGGTTGTTCCCTTAAGAACTGACTCCAGGTCTTGAACAACGGGGCCCTGCCCTCGATGAGGGTATGAGTCTATGGTAGGACCTTAGACTTGTTGTTCATTAGAGGATCAGTGGTGCTTAAGGAATAAAGAGGTAATCACAGGGGTAAAACGATAATTTGACCCAGTTGTGATCACGAACAACCTGTGAAGGGTCGACTCATGGGTAATGACTATATCAGTGGACACAATATTATCTACAGTGAGGAGAGTGCAGCTACAAGTCTATAGTTAAGTGACTTGTAGTTAATGAATATTGATTAATTGGATCAAAGAGTTTGATCAGTTAATCTCACATCATTGGAGCTCATGAACTGTAGGTCCATTAGGTCCCTCCGTTGGCTCAACATGGTTATATTGAGGGTATAAAGTTAGGAATGAAATTGAAGTGTTCAATTCCATATATGAGATATCATATCAATTATATATGATATAATATAATATATAGTTTTAATGTGAATTAGATTCACATATTAACTATATACTAAAGAGAGAATGAAAGAGGGATAGGATAGTAATTTCCATCCCTATCTCCTTATATATATAGTTACATAAGATGCAACTAGGTCATGAGAAGCAACCTAAGGTTTTGCAAACCTAAGTGTGCCATTTGGTTGTGTTGTTGGAAAGGTTCCAAAACACAATCTCTCTCACACAAAAATATCTCATCTCACCTAAATGGAACCCACCTTCCTCCCTCACCTAGAGAGCAACGGAGACGATCCGGTGGTAATGTCCGTGATCGCTTGGGTTCGTGTTGCTGAGATTGTAGTAGTGGGAGAAGGAGCACTCAAAGAAAGGTTCTTCAAAGGTAATATTTCTTGCTGTCCATATTCTGTTTTTATGCTTAATCTAGATTCTTTAGTTCTTGAATGTAATCGTTGTAACAAAATTAAGAACGCGCGATTCACAATTGCTTTCGCTGCGGGATTCGATTCCCTTCAATTAGTATCAGAGCACAATTGCGTTCTTAATTTTCGTTATGGATTTTTCAAGAACGAGGTGGGATTTACTGTTTTGTATGAGATGTATGAACGGTTTGCAAATTAGATGTTTACGATTTTGGCACTTAGATTTACACTTTTTCTATTGAATCGTTCAATGTAAGGTCCCGATGTTTTGAGCAATTTTAATTGTAAATAGAGTCTTTAAGTCCGTGTTGATCGAGGCAAAGTGGTTGATGAGAAAATCGAAGCGAAAACGAGTAAGAATTAGAGAATTCATGTTGCTGTCTGTGTGCAGCGTTGCGGAAGGAGGCGCGCATCAGAGGCAGCGTTGCAACACCGAAGGCGTTTCACAACGCGCTCCAACGGGCAGAAACGAACAACATACAAACGTGCGTTACCTGCAACGCCAAGGCGCGTTCAAATGAAGTATCCAACAAAGTAAAATTTGGTTTTTATCATATATAATAAATATAAAAACGTTTTATATTTATTTATATTTAATTTATTTAATTTTAATTAATATAATTAGATTATATTAATTAAAATTAATTTTAGGGTGCCAAAATTGGTCTAATTTTGCTATTTAAATTATAGAATTGTTGTGTAATTATTGCCATGCATTATGTATGCTTTTATTTTAGAAATCACACCTTAGGTTAAGCATTTTCATGCATCATTTATAATATAAAGAGTTATATTATATAGTTTGCATGATTAATTAATATAAAGTTGTTATATTAATTTATGGACAACATTGACATGCATTATATATCATGAGATGATTATGCTATGAATGTCTTATTATTCATGTGATGAATGATCAAACACTATAACATAGTATGCATGTCATCTAAGGTTAATTATTAGTTTTAAAATGTTTAGAACTTGGAAATAATAGACCTTAAGTTATCTAGTTCTAATTAGATTAGAATTAGGAACCAAGTAATTTATAAGCTATGATTAAAAGAGGAACTCTGTCTAAGGAATGTTCTGTCTAGGCAGGGGTATTTAAGCTGACGGAAACGGAACATCTCTACCTGGGAACTGGCCTAGGAGTGAAATTTAATAAGAGAGTTTATTAATTAAAGTAGCGTCAGCGGGTTTATTAAGAGGTTAATAAACTAGAAATCTTAGGTTTAATATAAAGAGTTATATTAATAAACTTAAGATAAAATCAATATAAGAGTTATATTGATTATCGATATAAGAGTTATATTGATAGAGTTAGGTAAAACCATTAGCCGGATTTTAGCCTAAGTAAGATTCCTATAACTTTAAAGTATCCAGTGGGAGGAAAAGTGTATATGATACATATTTTTTCACCTACGTTATCTCCGGGAAATTCACACCGTGAGACTCATACTTGGCCTCGTGGTGCAAACAGGAGCGTCCCCCTTCGGATGGTGTTTGTATGAGTCAATATCAAGGTGAATGGAGAGGATACTTATAGTGAGTGGGAGCAGGTTTAGTGAAAACAAAACCTACAGTCTCTTTTGTCGGTTTACACCATTAGACCACTATGGTCAGCCTGCTAGTTTGGCTCGGACTGCACAATCCCTTCTGGAGGGCTTGATCATAGGGGATCGAACACAGTAGACACCCGAAAGGGATACAAATTTCCTTAGTCTGTTTTTCAATCTAGTCCTCCCTTTGGCAGATTTTATTGGATGAAGACTCTGGGATCTAAAGACAGAGGGTTACACTCACGGGGTACATAAGTTTTGTATGTATCCTGACCGAAAAATGGTAACTAAAGCCTATAGGAATAAGAGTTATTCTGGCATTAGGTTTTGGTTAAGAGTGTCTTGATCCGGAGGAGGAGTGTTTTTATTACCCTTCTGTCATACATTCTAAACCTTTGAGTATCATTGCAAATTATAAATGACCTAGGAATCATTTGATAATTAGCTAAAACATGATTGGATTAGAGTCATAGCAAGAAACTCATACAAGTTCGTTTGTAAATTTTTCAGCAAAAATGTCTAGCTCTATTATTTCCTTATTGGGTGTGGCAAAGTTAACTCGATAGAACATAATGACTTGGAGGAATAGACTCAACATAATCTTGGTTGCACATGATCTTAAGTTCGTTCTCAATGAGGAGTGTCCTCAATTTCCTGCTCAAAACACATCTCAATCTGTTGAGGATGCGTATGACCGCTGGATCAATGCTAATGAAAAGGCAGAAGCCTATATCCTGGCTAGCATACCTGATGTTTTAGCAAGGAGGCTGGAGGGCAAGGTCTCAGCTCGTGAGATCATGGATTTTGTGCTAAATTTGTCTAGACAACCGTCCAAACAAATTCGGCACGAAGCCCTAAAATTCGTTTACAACGCGCACATGAATGAGGGAACGTCAGTGAGAGAACATGTTCTCAATCTGATTGCTCACTTCAACATAGCGGAATTAAACGGAGCGGTCATAGAGGAGAAAAGTCAGGTTTTGTTCATCATAGAATCTCTTCCAAAAAGTTTTTTGCAATTCCGTAGCAATGCAGCAATGAACAACATAGAGTATGATCTGACTTCTCAATGCTAAATGAGCTGCAGAATTATCAGTTTCTTATGGATGATAAGAGACAACAGAATGGAGAGGCAAATTTGTTTGCCCATTCCAAAAGTTCTTAGGAGGATTCATTCTCTGGGACTAAGAACTACAACCATACTTCTGAACTTAAGAGGATACAGAAGAAGAGGAAAATGAGCAAATAAAGAGCAATCGTCTGGTAAGGAAAAGTTGTTATTTGATAACATGTAGCTTAAGGGTTTATTAGAAACCTTATTTCTATTTCTTGCCTTAGCGAACATTGTACTTCATTTTCTTTTCAATTGAATAAAGTGTTTATTTCATTGGAAAAGTATTGTACTATCTATTGCTCTTCTTGAGAATTATTTGCAATGGTTTAATTCAGTTAAAATAGTTTTAACAGTGAATTATACAAAATTGCAAGTACACGAACTAATTTCTCCTAAAGAAAATGTTCACCTTTGGCATCTTAGGTTGGGTCATATTAATCTCAATAGGATTGAGAGATTGGTAAAGAACGGATTTCTAAACGAGTTAAAAGAAAACTCTTTGTCTGTATGTGAATCCTGCCTAGAAGGCAAAATGACTAAAAGACCTTTTAGTGGAAAAGGTCATAGAGCCAAAGACTCTCTAGAGCTTATACATTCAGACCTTTGTGGTCCGATGAGTGCTAAAGCAAGAGGAGGTTATGAATATTTCATCTCCTTTGTAGATGATTATTCTAGATTTGGGCATATTTACCTAATACAACATAAGTCTGAAGCACTTGAAAAGTTCAAGGAATTCATGATTAAGGTTGAAAATCAGTTGGGTAAAACAATTAAAACGCTACGATCAGATCGAGGTGGAGAGTACATGGATTTAAAATTCCAGAACTATATGATAGAACATGGAATTTCATCCCAACTCTCAGCTCCCGACACACCACATCAAAATGGTGTATTGGAAAGGAGAAATAGAACCTTGTTGGACATGGTTTGATCAATGATGAGTTATGCTCATCTCCTTAGTTCATTTTGGGGTTACGCAGTAGAGACTGCGATATACATTTTGAATAATGTGCCCTCAAAAAGTGTTTCTGAAACACCTTTTGAACTCTGGAAAGGACGTAAAGGTAGTTTATGTCATTTCAGAATTTAGGGTTGTCCAGTGCATGTGCTTGTGACAAATCCAAAAAAGTTGGATTCACGTTCAAAATTGTGTCTATTTGTAGGCTACCTGAAAGAAACAAGAGGTGGTTTATTCTATGATCCTAAGGAAGATAAGGTTTTTGTGTCGACAAATGTCATTTTCTTAGAGGAGGACCACATAAGGGACCACAAACCAAAAAGTAAAGTAGTGTTGAGTGAGTTAGACGGAACAATAGCAAAGGTTGCTAATAAACCTAGTACGTCAACAAGAGTTGTTGATACTAGTTTGTCTAGTCAAGAGAATTCATCTCAAGAGTTGAGTATGCCTCGACGTTGTGGGAGGGTTGTAACACAGCCTGACCGTTACATGGGTTTATCTGAAACCCAAGTTTTTGTACCAGATGACAACTGCAAGGATCCATTGACTTATAATCTAGCGATGGTTGACAAAGACAAAGACAAATGGGTCATAGCCATGGACCAAGAAATGGAGTCTATGTACTTCAATTCTGTTTGGGATCTTGTAGATAAGCCTAATGGGGTAAAACCTATAGGTTGTAAGTGGATCTACAAGAGAAAGCGTGGTGTAGATGAGAAGGTGCAAACCTTCAAAGCTAGACTAGTAGCAATACCCAGGTTGAAGGGGTTGACTATGAGGAGACCTTTTCACCTGTTGCTATGGTAAAGTTTATCCGCATCCTACTTGCTATTGCCGCATATTATGACTATGAGGTATGGAAAATGGATGTCAAGACAGCCTTTTTGAATGACAATCTTGAAGAAAACATCTACATGGAACAACCCAAAGGGTTCATTAAACCAGGACAAGAGCAAAAAGTTTGCAGGCTTAAAAGGTCAATTTATGGACTGAAACAAGCCTCTAGGTCCTGGAATATAAGATTTGATGAGGCAATCAGATCTTATGGTTTTGACCAGAATGATGATGAACCTTGTGTCTACAAGAAAATAATCAATAGTTCTGTCGCATTCCTAATTCTCTATGTGGATGATATCCTACTCATTGGGAATGATGTAGATTATCTTACTAACATTAAGGATTGGCTAGCTACGCAGTTCCAAATGAAAGATTTGGGTGATGCGCAGTTTGTTCTTGGGATCCAGATTGTCCGGAACCACAAGAATAAAACACTAACCTTGTCTCAAACATCTTACATAGACAAAATGTTGTCAAGGTTTAAGATGCAAGAATCCAAACAGGGCTTGTTACCTTTTAGACATGGAGTCCATTTGTCTATGGAACAGTGTCCTAAGACACCTCAAGGAGTTGAGGATATGAGATGGATTCCTTATGCATCAGCTGTTGGGAGCCTGATGTACGCCATGTTGTGTAGTAGGCCTGACATCTGTTTTGCAGTTGGAATGGTTAGTAGGTATCAATCCAATCCAGGACTTGAACACTAGACAGCGGTTAAAACAATCCTTAAGTATCTTCGGAGAACAAGGAACTACATGCTTGTGTATGGGGCTAAGGATTTGATCCTTACAGGATACACGGATTCTGACTTTCAGACTGATAAAGATTCTCGGAAATCTACATCAGGGTCAGTATTTACTCTTAACGGAGGAGCTGTAGTATGGCGAAGCGTCAAGCAAGGATGCATCGCAGATTCCACCATGGAGGCCGAATATGTAGCAGCATGTGAAGCAGCTAAAGACGTCGTTTGGTTAAGGAAATTCATGATAAATTTGGATGTTGTTCCAAATATGAATTTTTCCATCACGGTGTATTGCGATAACAGTGGTGCAGTGGCAAATTCGAGGGAACCCCGAAGTCATAAGAGGGGAAAACACATTGAACGGAAGTATTATCTCATCTGGGAGATCATCCATAGAGGAGACGTGATTGTCACGAGGATAGCCTCAGAGCACAACGTTGCTGATCCTTTTATAAAGGCTCTCACGGCTAAAGTATTTGAGAGTCACCTAGAAGGTCTAGGTTTACAAGTCTTCCCCAACTAGGGCAAGTGGGAGTATTTTGTACAAAGGGTTTAAATGCCCTAGTTTATTGTATTTACATCACTTTAATAGTACTCCACAAGCTTTAGGTCGAGTGGGAGATTGTTGGGATGTATGCCCTAAAACTTGTGTAATTTTGATCAAATCAATAAAGAGTTATTTGTTTTGATAAAATTACAGTCTTGCTTTATAAATCCAATAAACTAAACTCTAAGGTTATAATATATATCTTGAACATCAGTGTAGTGGACACTATTTGGATTGTGTTCAAGAATATAACCTAAATGGTCTATGATATAAGAATAAGGTTGGAAACCTCATTCTTGTAACACCATGGATCGACCCACATTGTAATTAGTACAAATGAGGTAATCCAACTCATTTATATAGTTGACATGCGAGTGGGGCATCCTGTATAAAGAGTTCATACAAGACCGGACCGCAAATTATTAGTCTAACCAGTGTAACACCTTTAGCAGGATAAGACTAGTAATTTATAGATGGTCATTAGTGACTCGACCTGAATCCTTAGTGAGTTAAGAACTCCTGCTCATAGGGGTTTGTCCTTAGACTAGTATGGGTGAAAGTGACTTGTAACCGACTCAATAAGCATATCTTCTAAGGGACAGAACCTCGTAGGTAGCTGGGAACTTAACTGTGCAAGATGGAATTCAATCATTCCTACACTAAGGAATTAGATAGGTTGTTTCCTTAAGAATTGACTTCAGGTCTTGAACAACGGGGCCCCGCCCTCTATGAGGGTATGAGTCTATGGTAGGACCTTAGACTTTTTGTTCATTAGAGGATCAGTGGTGCTTAAGGAACAAAGAGGTAATCACAGGGGTAAAACGGTAATTTGACCCAACTGTGGTCATGAACAACCTGTGATGGGTCGACTCATGGGTAATGACTATATCAGTGGACACAATATTATCTACAGTGAGGAGAGTGCAACTACAAGTCTATAGTGGAGTGACTTGTAGTTAATGAATATTGATTAACTAGATCAAAGAGTTTGATCAGTTAATCTCACATCATTGGAGCTCATGAACTTTAGGTCTATTAGGTCACTCTGTTGGCTCAACATGGTTATATTGAGGGTATAAAATTAGGAATGAAATTGAAGTGTTCATTTTCATATATGAGATATCATATCAATTATATGTTATATAATATAATATATAGTTTTAATGTGACTTAGATTCACATATTAACTTTATACTAAAGAGAGAATGAAAGAGCGATAGGATGGTAATTTCCATCCCTATCTCCTTATATATATAGTTGTATAAGATGCAACTAGGTCATGAGAAGCAACTTAAGCTTTTGCAAACCTAAGTGTGCCATTTGGTTGTGTTGTTGGAAAGGTTCCAAAACACAATCTCTCTCAAACAAAAATATCTCATCTCACCTAAAGGAACCCACCTTCCTCTCTCACCTAGAGAACAACGGAGAAGATCCGGTGGTAGTGTACGTGATCGCTTGGGTTCGTGTTGCTGAGATAGTAGCTGTGGGAGAAGGAGCACCCGAAGAAAGGTTCTTCAAAGGTAATATTTCTGTCTGTCCATATTCTGTTTTTATGCTTAATCTAGATTATTTAGTTCTTGAATGTAATCGTTGTAACAAAATTAAGAACACGCGATTCACAATTGCTTCCGCTGCGAGATTCGATTCCCTTCAAGTTCTGTTGGTGATTTTCTTGTATACACAAGGTTCATAAACTTTTGATAAACACCATAAGATTTGATAGCCTCATCAAACCTTATATTCCAAGACCTAGAGGCTTGTTTCAACCCATAAATGGATCGTTTAAGCCTACAAACCTTTTGCTCATAGCCTTGTTCAATGAACCCTTTGGGTTGGTCCATGTAGATGTTTTCGTCAAGATTGTCGTCCAGAAAGGCTTTCTTGACATCCATTTTGTTGGGGTGCTTTCCCTAAACTCGTGTAGTTTGTAATACAATTGTTATAAATGAATAAAAGTTATTGATTTGTCAAAACATTGTGTCTCGCATTTTTTAAAACTTAGTCCGATAAACTAAGATCCATGGTCATATTATAGTACTTGAACGGTGTGTAGTTGATACACGGGAAGGATCGCATTTGAGTTAATGATCCGAACGGTCTACAGTATATGGATAGGGTTGGAAACCTCATCCTGGTTACATTGTGGATGTGGCCTTATTTGTATTCGATACAAAATAGGTGATCCAACTCGTTCATGTGGTTGACATGCGAGTGAGGGCATCCTGTGTAATGAGATTGTACAACACCGGACCGTGAATTATTAGACCTACTGATGTAACACCGTTAACAGTAGGACTACAACTTCGTAGATGACCATTAGTGACTCGTCCTTAATCCTGAGTGTGTCACGGACTTCTGTCTGCGGGGGTCTGTCATTTAACTAGTCCGGTTGAGGGTGGTATGGATACACCCAACATGTTTTCCTTGTTGGGGGCAGGACCTCGTGGGGAGCTGGGAACTTGACTACGCAAGAAAGAATTCACTCGTTCCCGACATAGGGAATCTAGAGTGGTTGTTCTCTTAAGTGTTGTCTCTAGGGCTTGAACAACGGGTGCCCGCCCTCTCGCTGGCCTGAGAGGGACATTGTTTATGGTTGGACCATATAACAAAATTGTTCATTAGAGGAATAGTGGGACTTAAGGAACAAGAAGTACACAAAGAGGTAGAACAATAATTTTACCCAGCAGTAGCTACGGACAACCTGTGAAGGGACGACTCGCGAGGATTGGTTATATAAATGGACACAACTTGTCCTACAATTGTGAGAGTTTAGCTACGGGCTTTAGTGGAGTGTTACCGTGGCTAATGAATAGTGATTAACCGGATTAAAGAGTTTGATTGATTAATCTCATATCATTTGAGCTCAGTGGGTGTAGGTCCATTAGGTCCCTCGGTTGGCTCAATTGGACAAATTGAGGGTTTATAGTTTAGAGTGAATTTGAAGTGTTCAAATTCATTACTTGGGTAATTATGTCAATTATATGTGATATAGTTGACATAATATATAGTTTAATGTCAATTAGATTCATAATGAACTATAGAATAACCTAATTGAATAGTTAGTGCTAAATTAGAGAAATTGAATTGAGAGAAATTAAACTGAATATGATTCAATTTATTATTACACAATTATGCAAATAGGATTTGTGTTACAAGGTATGAGATATCTTATATTATATGATATGCAAATATGATTTGCATATCATATGATTGTGGTAAAATGGTGAACAAAATCTCCACCACACACCATTATAAATACGTGCTTTGTGAAGCACTTTGATTTTGAGCCTTCACTTTTTGGAATTCCACCAAAAAAGAGAAAGAAAGATCTCTCTCTAATCTCTCTCAATTCTCTATATCTTCTCTCCATCCCAAATTCCAAAGGGAGTTCCACAACTCTCCCTTTACCTTCCGAGAACAACCGAGAAAAACTTTTGGAGGTGTCATTGTTCCTGAGGATCGTTGGATCGTGAGAGATCGAAAAGGAATTGCTAGAAGTTATCTAAAAGAGGTTAGTAAAACGTTACTCACTGTTTTCCTTCTTAATTCAACGTGTTTAACTTAGTTTTTATAAGATAAATTATGCTTTTAAGAAATTACACACAAAACAAATCAACGACGTTTTACAACGTCTTCCGCTGCGGGAAATCGATTTCCTTCAATTGGTATCGGAGCCCAACGTTGCTCTTCGTTGTGTGTTCTGTAATTTCTTAAAATTAAGGTGGGTAGCATTAATTTCATGAGATGAATGTTAATGGTTTGCAAAATGGATGTTTTTGGTTTTGACACTTAGACTAGATTTACATTTTTTCATTGATGAGATCGATGTAAGGGCCCGTTGTTTTGTTAATTATTGTATGTAAATCTAGTCTGTAAGTCCGGGTCGTTTGTGGCATGAGTTGCTGTGAAGAAACGGAGCGAAAATGGGCGAAAAACTCAAAATAGAGTTGTTGGACAGAAGACAGCATTGTGACGCTGTTCATCGACGTCACAACGCCATCCGTGCGGTTGGTTGGCTTGCAGCAGGCAAGCGTTGCAACGCCGAAGGGCGTGGAGGCGCGCAACACGCTCAACATTGCGATGCCAGTGGCGGCGTTGCAACGCTGCGAGTGTTGCACACGCTTGGAGACGTGCATCAAGCGCAGCGTTGCAATGCTGCTCCGATAGTGGGCAGTTCCCACACTTTTACGCGGGAAGTGGACGAGAAAGAGGCTTAGTGGAGCGTTTTTTAAGCCATTTTCTCCAAAAAATTATTTTTTAATTTAATTTGTTTATTATGTAAATTAAGTTTTATTAATATAATTTAATTAAGAGAATTTGTAATGGGCAGCAAACTTAGGGCTCTTATTTGTAGATATAGCAACCTTTTAAAAGAAATGCAAATATGGAAAAAATATTTAAATTTTTTTTATAATTCCATTTATACCCCTGGCCCCTTATTGTCTTCTTCATTCAGGTTTCATGAAGAAATTCCATTTTCGACTGAGATTTTTGTGGGACTGAGATTTTTGTGGGTATTTTTTCGACTGAGATTCATCAACAAGCTTCAATTCAACCATCAAGCATCGACAACCTCTGCAATTGTTAATTCGATTTTCTGTTTTATACTCATTCTGTTTTTCTTGGTCTTTGGTTTATATTTGTAATCAACATATATCAGTGATATACGTGTCTTCTATCAATGATATCAATAGATATCAGTGACATACGTGTGAATATACTTCTATCAATGATATCAATAGATATCAGTGATATATTTGTTTTTTATACTCCTATCCCAAATTTTTCATTTTGTTCTATCACTGATTTACAATGCGCTTTTGTTTTTGTTGTCTATTGTTTCGTGGTTGATTTCTATCAATTAGTCGATAGATATCAGCATATACAATATCCAATGATATCATTGATCGCTGATATCATTGATATCGTTGATATGATTGATCAATGATATCAGTGATATCATTGATATCTATTGATGTCGCCGATATCATTGATCAATGATATCATATCTATTGATCTTGTATATCGCTTATATCATTGTGATATCATATCTATTGATCTTGTATATCGCTTATATCATTGTGATATCATTGATCTTGTATATCGCTTATATCATTGATCAAGAATATACAGTGATTGTTGTGTATGTGGTGATCGGTTTCTTTCCATGTTATAATTAACAAATGGAATGAGAAAAATTTCTATCATTGATATCGCTGATATCATTGATCAATGATATCATATTTATTGATCTTGTATATCGCTTATATCATTGTGATATCATTGATCTTGTATATCGCTTATATCATTGATCACGAATATACAGTAATTGTTGTGTATGTGTTGATCGGTTTCTTTCCATGTTATAATTACTTAATGTTGTTATTACTTTTCTGTCGTAGGATCAGAGAAAAATATCATTGATATCGTTGATATCATTGATCAATGATATCATTGATATCATTGATCAATGATATCAGTGATAGAAGTGATAAGTCTATCACTTCTATCAGTGATAAACATCTATCACTTATAGAAGTCTATCACTGTTAAGAAGTTAATGATTGATAGACAACTATTAGAAAAGTTATGAGTAATAGGTAATAGATAAACACTATCAGTGGTAGAAGTCTATCAAACAACTATCACCGATAGAAGTCTATTAATTCTATCTGTGATAGACATCTATCAAGTGATAGTAGTCTATCACTTCTATCAGTGATAAAATGCACATATTCCTCATGAGTATGTATTGATTTCTTTCATGATGCAAAAAATGCAAGATAAGCTTGAAAGTAGAGTTTGAAAGTAGTCGTTGATTGTCTCAGAATCGTCGTCGATTGCAGGAGGAGAAGGAAAATCACGCCGCCGATTGTCTCACAGAAACACCGTCTCAAAATGGTGAACGTGAGCACGAAAGTGATGGAGAGGAAGAAGAAGGAAGGATTTCGTGAAGAAGAGGAAGAAAGAAGGAAGGATTTCATGAAGAAGAGGAAGAAGAAGTCTGTCTCGTGGGTTGCAAGCGGTAAGTGGGGTTTTTTTTAGTAATTTCAACTATTCTTTTTAAATTTTTGTTATTTTTGCAAATAGTTTGGACCCTTTGTTATATGGACAATTATTTTGGATATTTTTGCTATCAGCCCAATTGCTCCTTTAATTAATGTTAATATAAGTATTATATTAATGTTAATTAATAAATTAATGTCCCTAGGGTGTCAAAATTGGTCCATTTTTGCTATTTTATTTTATTATGCAAGTGTTGCATGATTTAATTATATGCATAATGTATGTCATATAGTTTTAAAATCCCACCTTTGGTTAAGCATTTCATGCATCTTGTTTATATTATAAATGTTATAATACATAGTATGCATGATAGAGTTTTATTATAAGAGTTATAATAAAATGCATGTTTTAATTTAGTTAATATAAGAGTTATATTACTTAGATTAAAAGCATTGACATGCATTTATACATGTGATGTATGCATGTTATAGTTTAATTATTCATGTGATGAATGGTCAAGCACAATAACATAGAAATGCATGTAACCTAAGTTAATAATTAGTTTTAAATGGTTTAGAACTTGAATAATTAGACTTAGGTTTTCTATTTCTAATAAGATTAGAATTAGGAAATCAAACTATAACTAATGGATGGTGACTAATTAGTAACTCTGTCTAAGGAAGGTTCTGTCTAGGGTTGGAGTATTTAAGCTGACGCTTTACGGAACACCCCTACCTGGGAACCGACTTGAGAGTGAATTTGGTTCGAAGATCCATAGGTTATATTACGCGTGAGTGCCGTTAATTAATCGTTAATTAAATATACTCACATAGACCTAAGTTAATAATATGATTATAGACTTAGGCTAATCAATTATAAGAGTTATATTGGTAGACTTAGGTAAATATTAGCCGATTTATCTAGGTCAATCCCATTAATTTAAAATACTAAGTGGAAGAAAATTAAGTGTATAAGATACGTTTATGTTTCCATCAACAAATCTCCATGAAATTCAGACCGTGAGATCCCTACTCGGCCTCGTGGCGCAAATGGGAGAGTCCCCCTACGGGTGACATTTTTATGGGTCAACATTCAAGGTGAATGGAGAGAGTATTTATAGTGAGTGAGAGCGAGACCTGTGAAAACGAGACCCACGGTCTCTTCTTTCGATTCACACCGTGAGACGCCCATGATTTGCCTGCTAGTTTGGCCTGGCCCAGACAATCCCTACGGAGGGCTTTGATCATGGGAGTCAGAACATCGTGAATTCCCGAAAGGGATACGATTTTCTTGTTGGTTAGTCTTCATAGTCCTCCCTACGATGACTATTGTTTGGACGATACTTGGAAATTTAAAGATTGAGGGTGATACTCACGGGATTCATTAAGAGTTAATGGATTCAGACCAAATAATGGTAACTAGATGCCTAATGGAATCAAAGTTATTCTAGAATTAGGGTCTTGTCGAGAAAGTCTCGTCCCAGAGGAGGAGTGATTCTGTCTACCCTACGGTGGCGGTCATTCTAAACCTTTGGGGTATCATTGCAATTTTAAATGACCTGGGAATCATAGGATAAAATTCGCTAAAACATGATTGGATTTTTTTGAAAAGTTTTTGCGGGAACTTATGCAAAGTTTTTTTTTTCTTTCAGCAAAATGTCGAGTTCAATCACAGCTCTTTTAGCTTCAGATAAACTCGTTGGTGACAATTACCAATCGTGAAAAAACGATATAAACACAATTTTAGTAATAGACGACCTTAAGTTTGCGCTCACTGAGGTGTGCCCTCAAGTGTCGAGCTCGATCGCATCACGAAGTGTACGATCGATGGATCCGGGCCAATAAAAAGGGCAAGGACTACATTATAGCCAACTTATCTGAAGTTTTGGCTAAGAAGCATGAGGTCATGGTCACCACGAAGGGGATCATGGAATCGTTGCAAAACCTGTTTGGACAACAGTCCTTCCAGGTTAGGCACGATTCACTCAAACATATATTCAACGCTAGGATGAAGGAGGGCACATCTGTTAGGGAACATGTTCTCGACATGATGACCCACTTTAACTTGGCGGAGATGAATGGAGCTTCGATCGATGAGTCGAGCCAAGTCAGTTTTATAATGGAGACTCTTCTCAAGAGTTTCCTTCAGTTTCGTAGCAACACTGTTATGAACAAGATAAGCTACACTCTAACCGACATTCTTAACGAATTACAGACCTTTCAGTCCTTGATGAAAGTCAGGGGACAGGAAGCTGAGGCAAACGTTGCCTTCAAGTCCTATCAAAGGGGTTCGACTTCTGGGATAAAGTCTGTAACTCCTTCTTGACCGAAAGGAAAAAAGAAGAAGAAGGTGTGTAAAGCTGACCGTGTTGCCGCCCTCAAAGGTAAAAAAGGTCAAGATTGTTGAAGAGAAATGAAAGTGTTTCCACTGCAACGGAGAGGGTCACTGGAAAAGAAATTGTCCCAATACCTTGTCGAGAAGAAGAAGGAAGGTAAATATGATTTACTTGTTGTTGAAACTTGTTTAGTGGAGAGTAGTGACTCTGTCTGGATACTTGATTCAGATGCCACTAACCATGTTTGTTCTTCTTTTCAAGGAATTAGTTCCTGGCGGCGAATGCTGGAGGGTGAGATAATGCTCATGGTTGGAACCGGAGAAGTTGTCTTGGTTGCAGCTGTAGGCACAGTGAAGCTTTACTTCTGCGAGAAGTACATTTTATTAGATAACATGTACATAGTACCAGGATTTACTAGAAACCTTATTTAAATTTCCTGTCTGTTAGAACAATCAATTTCTGTTTCTTTTATGAGCAATAAAGTATTTATTTCTCGAAATGGAAATGTGGTATGTTCAACTTCACTTGAGAATAATTTGTATGTTTTAAAACCAAATTTAGTCAAAAGTATTTTGAATATTGAATTGTTTAAAACATCTGAAACGCGAACTAAGAAATTAAAAGTTTCTCCAAAAGAAAACGCCCGTCTTTGGCATCTAAGGTTAGGCCACATAAATCTCAATAGGATTGAGAGACTTGTGAAGAGTGGACTTTTAAGCGAGTTAGAAGAAAACTCATTACCAGTCTGTGAGTCATGCCTTGAAGGCAAAATGTCCAAAAGATCTTTTAGTGGAAAAGGTTATAGAGCCAAGGAGCCTCTTGAGCTTGTACATTCTGACCTTTGTGGTCTGCTGAATGTTAAAGCACGCGGAGGTTACGAGTACTTTGTATATTTTATAGATGACTACTCGAGATATGGGTACATTTACCTAATGCATCAAAAGTCTGAAACTCATGAAAAGTTCAAGGAATACAAGACCGAGGTTAAGAACCAATTAGGCAAAACAATTAAAACGCTTTGATCAGATCAAGGTGGAGAGTACATGAACACTAAATTCCAAGACTATATGATAGAGCATGGAATTACAACCCAACTCTCAGCACCTGGTATGCCATAGCAGAATGGTGTATCGGAGAGGAGAAACAGAATCTTGTTGGACATGGTTCAGTCGATGATGAGTTATGCTCACCTCCCTAATTCGTTTTGGAGTTATGCAGTGGAGACTGTTGTATATATTTTGAACACTGTTCTGTCGAGGAGTGTTTCTAAAATACAATTCGAACTCTGGTTTGGTCGTAAAACAAGTTTACGCCACTTCAGGATTTGGGGATGCCCGACCTATGTATTGGTGTCAAACCCGAAGAAATTGGAACCCTGTTCAAAATTGTGTCTAATCGTAGATTACCCAAAGGAAACAAGGGGTGGTTTCTTTTATGATCCTAAGGAGAATAGGGTGCTTGTATCGACAAACGCCACGTTCCTTGAGGAAGATCACATTAGGATCCATAAATCAAAGAGTAAGATTGTGTTGAACGAAATTGACAATTAACCAACAAAAGTTGTTGATGAAGCTAGTACGTCAACAAAGGTTGTTGATTCTAGCTCGTCTAGTCAAGTCCATTCTCAAGAGTTGAGAATGTCTCGACGTAGTGGGAGGACAGTCAAAGAGCCTGAACGTTATATGGATTTGGTTGAAACCCAAGTTGTCATACCATATGATGACTGCGAGGATCTATTGACCTATGATCAGGCAATGAATGATGTTGACAAAGACGAATGGATTAAAGCCATAGACCAAGAAATGGAGTCTATGTACTTCAATTCCGTTTGGGAGCTTGTGGACCAACCAGATGGGGTTAAACCTATTGGTTGCAAATGGATCTACAAACGTAAACGTGGTGTTGATGGAAAGGTATAAACCTTCAAAGCCAGACTAGTGGCAAAGGGTTTTACCTAGAGAGAAGGGGTTGACTATGAGGAAACCTTTTCTCCTGTTGCCATGGTAAAGTCTATCAGGATCCTTCTAGCCATTGTCGCATATTATGACTATGAGGTATGGCAGATGGATGTCAAGACGACCTTTTTGAATAGCAATCTTGACGAGACGATCTACATGGACCAACCCAAGGGGTTCATTGCCCAAGGCCAAGAGCAAAAAGTTAGTAGGCTTCAAAGGTCTATTTATGGACTGAAACAAGCCTCAAGGTCTTGGAATATAAGATTTGATGAGGCAATTAAATCTTATGGTTTTAATCAAAATGTTGATGAGCCTTGTGTCTTCAAGAAAATCATCAGCAACACTGTCGCATTTCTAATATTGTATGTGGATGATATCCTACTCATTGGGAATGATGTAGGATTTCTAACTGACATTAAGCAATGGCTAGCTTCTCAATTCCAAATGAAAGATTTGATAGAAGCTCAATATGTTCTAGGTATCCAGATAGTCTGAAACCGGAAGAACAGAATGCTAGCCATGTCTCAAGCGTCCTATATCGACAAAATGTTGTCCCTATATAGTATGCAGAACTCCAAGAAGGGATTATTGCCTTTTAGGCATGGGGTTCACCTGTCTAAGGATCAATGTCCTAAGACACCTAAAAAAGTTGAGGATATGAGACGCATCCCTTATGCTTCAGCTGTGGGGACCCTTATGTATGCAATGTTGTGTACTAGGCCTGACATCTATTATGCAGTCGGGATTGTCAGTAGATATCAATCCAATCAAGGCTTAGATCACTAGACAACCGTAAAGGCAATCCTCAAGTATCTTAGGAGAACGAGGGACTACATGCTGGGGTATGGAAGTAGGGATTTGGTCCTCACGGGTTACACAGACTCTGACTTTCAGACCGATAAGGATTCTAGGAAATCCACATCGGGGTCAGTGTTCACCCTCAACAAAGGAGCTGTACTGTGGCGAAGCATCAAGCAGGGATGCATCATAGATTCCACGATGGAAGCCGAGTATGTAGCAGCTTGTGAAGCTGCAAAAGAAGTTCTTTGGCTTAGGAAACTCATGCTAGATTTGGAAGTTGTTCCAAATATGAACTTGCTAGTGAACCTGTTTTGTGACAACAGTGGAGCAGTAGCCAACTCAAGAGAACCTCGAAGTCATTAGGGGCAAGCATATTGAATGCAAGTATCACCTGATATGGGAAATTGTGCACTGCGGAGACGTCACAGTCATAAATATAGTTTCAGAGAACAACGTTGTTGTTCCGTTTACAAAGACCCTCACGACTAAGGTGTTTAAAGGTCACCTAGAGAGTCTAGGTCTTCGAGTCCTTCCATACTAGGGCAAGTGAGAGTATTGTAAAGGGTATTTGTATGCCCTAGTTTTTTGTATTACATTCATGTATTACTTTGCATTTGAAAAATGTTTATGTACTCCATTAGCTTAGTTCAAGTGGGAGTTTGTTGGGGTGTTTGCCCTAATCTCGTGTAGTTTGTAATTACGTTGTTATAAATGAATAAAAGTTATTGATTTGTCAAAACTTTGTGTCTCGCATTTTATAAAACTTAATCTAATAAATTAAGCTCCAGGGTCATATTATAGTACGTGAACGGTGTGTAGTTGACACACGAGAATGGTCACGTTTGAGTTAGTGATCCGAACGGTCTACAGTATATGGATAGGGTTGAAAACCTCATTCTGGTTACACTGTGGATGCGACCCGCTTTGTATTAGATACAAACGAGGTGATCTAACTCGTTCATATTGTTGACATGCGAGTGGAGGCATCCTGTACCATGAGATTGTACAAGACCGGACCGTGAATTATTAGACCTACTAATGTAACACCGTTAACAGTAGGACTAATAACTTCGTAGATGACCATTAGTGACTCGGCCTAATCCTGAGCGTGTCACGGACTCCTGTTTGCAGGGGTTTGTCCTTTGACTATTTCGAGTAAGGGTGGTATGGATACACCCAATATGTCTGCCTTCTTGGGGACAGGAACTCGTGGGGTGCTGGGAACTTGACTACGCAAGAAAGAATTCACTCGTTCCCGATCTAGGGAATCTAGAGAGACTGTTCCCTTAAGTGTTGTGTCCGGGGCTTGAACAATGGGCGCCCACCCTCTCACTAGCCTGAGAGGGACATTGTTTATGATTGGACCATATAACAAAGTTGTTCATTAGAGGAACAGTGGGACTTAAGGAACAAGAAGTAGACACAGGGTTAGAACGGTAATTTGACCTAACAGTGGCTACGGACAACCTATGAAGGAGCGACTCGCGACGATTGGTTATATCGATGGACGCAACTTGTCCTACAGTGGTGGAAGTTCAACTACAGGCTTTAGTGGAGTATTACCGTAGCTAATTAATAATGATTAATCGGATTAAAGAGTTTGATCGGTTAATCTCATATCATTGGTGCTCATCAGGTGTAGGTCCATTAGGTCCCTCGGTTGGCTCAATTGGACAAATTGAGAGTTTATAGTTGGAGTGAATTTGAAGTGTTCCAATTCATTACTTGGGTAATTATGTCAATTATATGTGATATAGTTGACATAATATATAGTTTAATGTGAATTAGATTCATCATAAACTATAGAATAACATAATTGAATAGTTAGTGCTAAATTAGAGAAATTGAATTGAGAGAAATTAAATTGAATATGTTTCAATTTATTATTACACAATTATGCAAATAGGATTTGTATTATAAGGTATCAGATACCTTATATTATGTGATATGCAAATATGATTTGCATATCATATGATTGTGGTAAAATGGTGAATTGGTGGAGATTTTAACTCCACCACACACCATTATAAATAGGTGCTTTGTGAACCACTTTGATTTTGAGCCTTCACTTTTTGGAATTCCACCAAAAAAGAGAAAGAAAGATCTCTCTCTAATCTCTCTCAATTCTCTATATCTTCTCTCTATCCCAAATTCCAAAGGGAGTTCCAAAAATCTTCCTTTACCTTCCGAGAACAACCGAGAAGAACTTTTGGAGGTGTCGTTGTTCGTGAGGATCGTTGAATCGTGAGAGATCGAGAAGGAATTGCTAGAAGTTGTCTACAATAGGTTAGTAAAACGTTTACTCACTGTTTTGCTTCTTAATTCAACGTGCTTAACTTTGTTTTTATGAGATAAATTATGTTTTTAAGAAATTACACACACAACGAATCAACGACGTTTCACAATGTCTTCTGTTGCGAGAAATCGATTCCCTTCACATATGTCATACTTCATAGTCATAATATTCTTCAATGGCAAGAAGGATGCGAATAGACTTGATCATGGGAATAGGAGAAAAAATTTCCTCATAGTCAACCCCTTCTCGTTGGGTATAACCCTTTGCCACGAGTCTAGCTTTGAAGGTCTGCACCTTCCCATCTACACGTTTTCTCTTGTAGATCCATTTAGAACCTATGGGCTTAATCCCATTAGGTTGATCCATAAGATCCCAAACGAAATTGAAGTACATAGACTCCATTTCCTTGTTCATGGCTTTAATCCATTCGCCTTTGTCAATGTCATCCATTTCTTGACCATAAGATAATGGGTCCTTGCAGTCATCACTAGGTGCAACAACCTGGGTTTCAGTCAAACCCATGTAACTGTCAGGCTGTGTAACAACCCTCCCACTATGTCGAGGCTCTCTCAACTGTTGAGATGGAAAACTTTGACTAGACGAGCTAGAGTCAACAACTTTTGTTGGCTTTCTAGCATTATCAGTAACCTTTACTGTCATACTGTCTAACTCTTTTAACACAATTTTTTTACTTTTTGGTTTGTGATCCCTGAAGTGATCTTCCTCAAGGAATGTGGTGGTCGACACAAACACCCTATTTTTATTAGGATTGAAAAACAGACCACCTCTCGTTTCTTTTAGGTAGCCCACAAATAAGCATAATTTTGAACGAGACTCTAATTTCTTTGGGTTTGTCACTAGCAAATAGGTTGGGCATCCCCAAATTCTGAAATGACATAAACTGCCTTTATGTCCTTTCCAGAGATCGTAAGGTGTTTCAAAAACACTTTTCGAACGAACGTTGTTCAAAATGTATACTGCAGTCTCTACTGCATAACTGCAAAACGAGTCAAGGAAATGAGCATAACTCATCATCGACCAAACCATGTCTAACAGGGTTCTGTTTCTCCTTTTCGATACATCATTTTGTTGTGGCATACCAAGGGCTGAGAGTTGTGACGTTATTCCATGTTCTATCATATAGTCCTGGAATTCAAGATCCATATACTCTCCATGCAGAGCATTGCAACACCGAGCGTGTTGATTTCATGCATAGAGAAGCCATGCCGATAGTGTTGCGACACTGCTATCTCGATAAGAAGACTCATATGAAGACCCGTGCAGATGGTGTTGCAACGTTGCCTTGCAGCGTCGCAACGCCAGATCGATAAGGACGCGCGCGTTAAGGTTGCGGCGCAACGCCATCGACACTTTCCATATATGATAAGCGCTTAGGGTACAACGTTGCAACGTTGTCCCTACCGTTGCAACGCTGTACCAAAAACCCTTATAAATACAACATTACATCTTCTTACAAAAAGGAGTCGAAATTGATAGAGATTGCACCCTAATTTCGAAATACACTCTGTAAGAAGAGAAGGGTGAGCATTCCTTGGGAGGCAAAGCATTCGTGGAGGTTCGAGATCGAGACGTGAGCTTGGAGACGAAGGACCGACGTCGATACATAAGTTTATTTCCTCTTTGTTTCAGATTGTAACATCGTTCTAAGACGTTTTCTACACTTTTAGTTTATTTTTATTGTGATTTAGAGTAGCTAAATGTTGTAGTTAGGATTTGATTCACATGTTTAAGACTTGCTTGCTTTTGTACTGAATTATGTTTTGTTATTTATTTTTGGCAATTCGTTCTTTAATTCCTTGATCCTATTGGTTTAAGTGGGCTCGAGAGAAAAAACATTAGATTAGAGCAAAGTTGTCAAAACTCTTAGAAGTCTGGCATGAGAATGACCTAGAAGTTTAAGGGAAATACATAAAGAAGTTAGTTAATGTCGTGTATGCTTTAGATTCATATGGAGACTATAGAATTCATTGTGTGTGTGAGGCTCACTAAGAATCGAGAGATTTTCTTGAGTATCTTACTTCTTGTTTATAAATTCATTACATTAGTTCTTGCATGTGTCAAATAAGTGTTAACTTGTGAAGTCACTTTCTTTCAATTCAATCAAATTCGTGTCTCCACTTGTTTGTTTGTCTTTTATCTTTGTTTTCATCACATATCCATATTATGTTACTTTAGCTAAAATTGAGAATTAGTATCTTGGTAATTATTTAATCTACAAACCCATTCCTGAGGACGATACTTGGACTCTTAAATCACTATACTAAAACTTGACCCGTACACTTGCGGTATTGCAATATAATTTTACGCAACAAGTTTTTGGCGTCGTTGTCGGGGATGTCGATTATTTAGATTAATTAATATTAGGAGAAAATTTGAGATTTTAGACTAAAGTGTGTTTGTATTTTCTTTTCTTATTTATTTTCTTCTGTGTTTGTTATTTCCTTTTTTGTTTTAGTTTTGTGTGTTTTTGGAGTCTTTGCCTCCTGTTTTTGATTGTGTTGCTATTGTGTAAAAGTCTTCAGTTGAATTATTGAAATTTAAAGTATGACTTTGCATGATTTTGATTCTCCACCATGGTACTGTCCCTTTCAGAACCCTAGATATGTGCATCATGATTTTTCTGGATACCATTTGTCTAATTTTTACCATTCTGAATCTATGATTGATGAAAATTCTTTTCATGGTACTCATTTAGGCACTTGGAACCAAAAGTTTTCGTACTCTGACCAACCTATAGAAAACTCTTCTCTTGTGGACCTAATAATGGAATATACGTTAGAATTAAAAATTAAAAATTTGGTTCATGATGAATTAGAAAGGTTGGATAGGTTAGAGGCTAAAGTGATAGAGCTTTGGTAAATAGTCCATGAAAGAACTCATGATCTCAATCAACTAGTAATTTCCCTTAATGCCTTACAAGAATAATTTCTTATTCTTACCACTGACGAAAAGCCACCTAGGAGGACTTATACATATGATAGTGAGGATGGGTTGGAGGAGACTTAGACACACCAGAAACAGGTTTGTGAGGTAGACAATGGGAATACAATCACTTCCACGGAGGAAATTCAGGTGATAGAGTTCGAGGCTAAAAAGTCCTTTCCCTTTTTATCTCCAGAAATTTCCTTTGATCTTGATAACCATTTGTCCTATACTCACGAGTCTTGTTTTGATTTTTGTTCTTTTATTTTAATACACAAAAATACCAAAAATAATTTTTTGTCAGGTGCCCAGGAAAACAAGATAGCCTCCTAGACTTAGAAAGCTATATAGATTCAAGCAAGTAGGGCCCAAAGAAATATGAGCAGTTTTACATACCTTAATATTAATCATAAGTCACCGTCTAGCTAAAGACGTTAAATAAATCACTTCTTGGGAGGCAACCCAAGTTTATGTTTTAGTTCTCTGTTTTATTTTCTTTTTTGTGTTTTCTTTCTTTTTATGTTTTCATTCCCTTCCTAGTTTTGTCATCTAATTCCTATTTTTCTTTTTGCTACCTCCAAGTGTATGCCCAATGATAGAGCAGCATACTTGCACCCTTTTGATCAAGAGATTGAAAGGACCTGTAGGAGACTCCTAAGGCAAAGAAGAGCAGAAACTCAGATAATGGCAGATCATGAGTTAATCAACAACCCTAAACACATCAGGGAGTATTTCCAATGTGTGTTTAATTCTAAGCAGGTTGGAATTGTCCATGCTCCCATAAATGCTAAAATTTGGAACTTATAATAGGGCTTATTCAAATGGTGAGGGAAGGTGCTTTTAGAGGACAAGTCACAGAAGATCCTAATTCATATTTGAAAATTTTTCTAGAAATCTGTGGTACAATTAAATTGAATGGTATTTCTGTTGATAGTATCTGCTTACGTCTCTTCCCTTTCTCTTTGCAAGGTAGGGCTAAAGAATGGCTAGGGTCTCTCCCATCAGGCAGTATCACCTCTTGGGAGGAGTTGGCCCAAACCTTCATGACCAAATTCTTTCCACCAGTAAAAGTTGCAAAGTTAAGGATGAAGATAGGAACATTCAGACAGCAGGAGAGAGAACATCTATTTGAGGCCTAGGAACAGTATAAGGACATGCTCAGGAGATGCCCACAACATGGCTACCCAGATTTGCTCCAGGTACAACTATTCTATAATGAACTTGAAGGTAAGACCAGGACCATTCTGGATGCCACTGCTGGGGGGGATTTCATGGCGAAGACTATGCAAAAAACACGTGCCCTCCTAGAGGTAGGCTTATTGAGTCGACAGCTATGGCCACTCTCACCTGTACTAGTCTAAGGATAAACCCCTGCAGACAGGAGTTTGCAATCCACTCAGGATTCAGGTTGAGTCACTAATGGTCATCTGTTAATTATTAGCCCTAATCTATCAACGACGTTACTAGAGTGGTCTAACAATTTCCGGTTCGATCTTGTACAATCTCATCGCACAGGATGCCCCCACTGGCATATCAACTACATGAACAAATTGGATCACCTCGTTTGTATCAAATACAAAGTGGGCCGCATCCATAGTGTTACCAAGATGAGGTTCCCAACTCAATCCATCTACTATAGACCATTTAGGTCACATGCTTGAACTTGATCCTAGTTATGTGTCAACTACACATAGTTCAATGTCTCCTAGATGTGACCTTGCAAGAATACAAGATTAAAGGAAAAAATAACACTTTTATTCATTTCCTTGAATAATTACAAATACACAAGTTTAGGGCATAAATCCCAACCATATCAATAAATACATAAAATGTATATTAGTAATATTTAAATTTTTTATATTGCATGCTCCTTTATTATTAGGTATATCGTCAATAATTATATCAATATAATAAAAAATATATATAAACATTGTTTCACTTAATTTTGTACTAATTGTTGTTTGTATGTTTATTTGCTATTAGGTTTATTACTAATATAATACCTTATCATTCAGAAGAGAAAATGGTATACAAATGACATTTAATTTTCATTTCAATTTGTGATAATTAACATGCTTATTTGCTATTAATTTTATCATTGATATATCATATTAATAGGATTGGTGTATCAATGATATTTCCCCATTTTTTTCTTTTTTCAGTGGTTGTTTGTATGTTCATTTGATTAATTATCGATATACCATATACCAGTAGCTTAAAAATAATAAATTTGTGCTAAAGTAATATCAATGACAAAAATACTGATAACAAACAACAATAAATTACTAGTAATAATGTATCATTAGTATACCATTTTTTTAATATCAATAAGCATTAGATGGGTATTAATGATAACCATTTATCATTGATGAACGATGTAGAAATGATCTACCAATGATAAACATGAAAATGTTATATTAGTAATAGACATAAAAATAATCTATCAAATACATATAAATGGTTGTTAATAAACATAAAAATAGTATATCAAACACGTAGAAATGGTTGCTATACATAAAATAGGTATTTGGCGCATAGTTGAGTTTAGTTTGGTAGAGTTGGTGTGACGCTCGAGGAAGAGGGGTACATGAATGAACTGAGTCCACATCTGAATGAGAGGGATCATGAGGTTTATGAAAGTATAGATGAGAAAGGTTTAAGAGAATTGATAGCTACTTCGTATACCAATAAAGTGCATCTTCCATTTCGGTTGCTCAATCATAGGAACTCCAAAATTAAGCGTGTTTGGCTTGGAGCAATTCTATGTTGGGTGACCTCCTACAAAACATGTTGAAAGAACTCGTGTTGGTTTGTGCGGACAGTCTTCACTCTCGCAATTAGCTCAAGGATGGTGTTATGTCGGCGCCAGCAGAGGCTGAATCCAAATTCCAAATCCTGATCTAAATCCTAGGCCTGGGGCGTTACACATGTAACAACCCTAATTCTAGGACACTTGTCCCTAGAGTTATTACTAGTCATGCATGCATTTGAGGCCCATAAAATATCATTAAGAGAAGTAAAAATATGGAAAAAAAATATAATCACTTTAATTGGGATCCCGAGGAAAATTACAACATTTAAATAACTAGTAAAATTCAAGCCTCGGGTTTTGAAATAACTTAGTACCTGAACAATTAATACTCAATAGAGAAATCATTTAAAAGACAGTTTATAATCTCTATAAATGCAGAAAACATGACTTTGTGATTCTCATGGCCTTCGTGACATATCTCGTCACTAGCCTTGTATGCTCTTGCCTTTACCTTAAAATATTTTTCGAAAAAGAAATGGTGAATATTATAAAATAATACTCAGTAACTGACTCCACTACCGGAGTTGGGAGATGCAACCACATGCAACATAACTTTTAATTGTAACTTTAAAAACTTTCATTTAAGGAACCTAAAACTTTCTTTCATAAAATCATGATTTTTCTTTTTGGTTTATTGGGGACTATTAATTCATCCTGATAAAATCAGTTAGGGTCTTCTCAAACCTTCAAGTCATATGGGTCCTCTCAAACCTTTAGAAAATAAATTAGAGTCCTCTCAAACCCTAAATCATATGGAGTTGTCTCAAACCTCAGTAAAAAAATCATTTATGATCTTATCAAACCCTATATCATATGGAATCCTCCCAAACCCCAGAAAAAATCATTTAGGAGATTAATTGCCACAACCTTCATAATCATTTTTATGGACAAATAGTATGCATGTGGTCACATCCATTCATTTGCATATCCACATAAACATTCACAATGATGCAACAAATCATGGCAGTCATATAAGCATAATCATTCTCGAAATTCATACAAACATTCATCATGAAAACATAGAGAAATCACCAAATAAGTAAATATAACGAATTTCATATAGATAAAATTAAATTCCTTTCAAATTTCCTTCAAAAAAACAAATCATCATAAAACGGGTCTTGGGAGAAAATCTTTTGAAACTCGTCTCTTACTCTCGATTTAAAATCGGCGTGAGATCCCTTACTAGCTTTAGTTCTAAAGATTCTAAAAATTTCGTTCCTACTTCAACGTTCCTCTCAATCATGTTCAATAATTGAATCCCCTTATAAATCAAATCCAAATTCCTAATTAGTTTACCCATAATTAAGCTTATTTTCAAATCCAATAATAATTAGGCCAAATTACCACAAATGGAACTTCAAATCGGACTCAGGGGATCGAAATCAACTAGATCGAACAACCTCCAGCAAATGGTGTCACGTGACCGGCGGCGGCGGTGCGTGCGACACAAAATCTGGAGGCTTGTTTGTGGATCTACACAGAACCGATCATGTTCTGGTGAAAACCAGCAAAAATCAAGGTGAACTGTAACAGTCGGTCACTTTAAAAAAAATAAATAAAATAATAATTTAAGCAGAAGGAAAAGTCGGGGAGGGCTTCACCCTCCTATTCCCTTTCGCACGCCGCGGGCGAAGTGCTCACTGGTCGTTTCGGCCGGCGACCCACGCCCGTTCTCCCCTCTCTCCCTCTCATTTTTCCTCTTTTCTCTTCCTCAACCCCTTCTCTCACAGTCTCTCTCTCTCACGCTTCTCTCTTTCTCTTCGGCCGTTTCGGCCGGCGGCCCACGCCCGTTCTCCCCTCTCTCCCTCTCGTTTTTCCTCTTTTCTCTTCCTCGACCCCCTCTCTAACAGTCTCTCTCTCTCACGCTTCTCTCTTTCTCTCACGCTTCTCTTTCTCTCGTCTCTCAGGTCGACACAGACCTCACTGTTGTGACCCTCGCCGCGGTTCCACCTTCGTCGCCGTCGCGAACGTTCGAGCACCAAAGCACCGCCGCAACGCCCTCGCAGTCGAAGTAGCCGTCGTGCCCAGATCCGCAAGACCATCTCTTCGGATCGGTCGGTTCGAGTCCTTCCTGACTGGTTTTTGACGAACGGAGTCTGGATCTGGTACTTGCGCCGCCGCCGCCGACTTCACCCGCCGCCGCTGTCGATTCACGCGCCGTCGCCCGCCGGTCCACGCACTGCGTGTAAATCCGAGATCTTTCTTTGGAACCTCCTTATTATCAAACAACAAAAGAAAGGAAGAAATGAATGCTTAAAACTTGGTTTTCCTTGTTTTAAAAAGAAAAGTAATGAAGTGAAAGGCAAAAGGAAAACAAGGAAGGAAAAACATAAACCATTTTGGTTTGGTTTGCTCTAAGAATAATGAAGAAAGAAAATGAAAGGAAAGGTTATAATATTGTGTTTTGTTTAGGAATGAAAAGAAAAGAAAAAGAAAAGAAAAGAAAAGGAAAAGGAAAAAAAAAAGAAAGAAAGTGGAAGGTGGGACCCCCACCTTGGTTTTTCTTTTTAAACAATAAAGTACCTTCAAATTTCTTCTCATTTTCATCAAAGAGGAGCTGAGGGTTCGTGGGAGAAGCTTAAAGGAAGAAGAAGAAGGTGGTTTTGGAGCTGGATTTGCAGAAGAGAGGGAGAGAACTCAAGCAATTAGTATAACAGCAAGGTAATCACTCTGCCATGTTCTGCTATTTTGTTCATCTCGAGCTCCACAGAAAGAGGTAAGAGCTGCGATTTTGTTTCGTGCAAGTTAACTCATATTGGAACAAAATTCGTGAAGGATGCTCGAGCAAATTCGGATCTTAAGCTACTGATTTGTGAAGAGGAAGACAGAACACAAAATTTACTGTCAAATCCGAGAAGTCTCTGATGTTTTGGTTGTACTGACCTGTAGCGTTGGAATCAGAGGCTCTATTAGGTATGGTTGGAAAGCTTATTGAATTTCCTACAACTTTCGTGAAGAAAGCGTGAATAGAAAATGATTGGAAGATGTTGTAAATAGCAGGTCAAGTTTCGGGTTGCAGCAGAAAATCGAATCTGGAATAGCAGAAGTTAGTTCCTGGGAAAGAAGCTTTCGAGGTATTTCTGAACCAATCTATTGGGAATTTCAATTTCATGTCTTCCCATGATTTTTAGAGGATTCAAAAAGGAAGAGTTTGGTATACATTTCACCCTATTTGGCTAAGTAATGAAGAAGTTATGGCTGTCTGAATACAGGGCATAAAATCTGTTAAATGCTGGAATTTTTGTTGGAGTGTTTTCTTGTAGTTTTAAGGTTAAAAACTATGAGCTCGAGGTTCTAAAACATGGTTTTGGTTTGTTTGGCAGTCCAAGAGGAGATAGGTCGAGTGTACGGGCCAAGGTTCTAGTTCTAACACGGTGAGTGACAAAACGAACCTTGAAATTGGTTTATAGGCTTGTATTATGCTTATGAAATGCAAGGTTTTGCTAAAACGAAATGGTTTCAATGCTTATTGTTTTCCTTGAACACTTGTTTATGAGCATTCATGATTTCTTAGAAATGTTTTAAAGTGTTCATGATGAGCTTAAATGTCTTGATGAAATTTATACCCGAGCATATGTTTATTGCATTTCTGAAGTTTATGGAAATGTTATGACTTCGAGCAAGTATGTTTTAGCAAGTATGTTTTTAAAGATTTCCAGTTTTATGGAGAAGCTAAGTAAGCTTGAGTTTTATGAAAAGAAAAGATAAGCAGGCATGTTCAAAAGTTTTCATGTGATCTTCTGAAATATTAAGCCGAGGCTTTATGGTACCGTGTGCACATGGTCATTTCATTGTCGACGTTGAGTGAACTCCGTGACAACAAATGCCACTGCGTGTGAGTCTTTGGGCGGCCCCCACTACGACAAAGACGATGGGAGTGTTGGGCGGGCCCCACTACATCGTAGAACAAACGTAGAATGTGACATGTTTTAAAAAGAACTTATATCATTTACATGCCTTACGAGATTTTAACGATATACTTGCTGGTTTTCATGAAAAGCTATTATGATTACACGATTACTTTTAACGCTTGATTCTGGATGCATATGCTCATAGATGGCGGTGATATGATTTACGAGTTAATAGCTTTCTTTTAAACTCAAGTCACTCACCGAGCTTTATAGCTCATTCTTTCGATGATTTTCCCACTTTTCGTGTAGAGATCGAGCTCCGGTGCTCAAAACTCACCATAATCTCTTTGAAGCTTCATAAGTTTGATATTTTGTATGCGTGGTGGTGTGGTTTAGCAAGTCCATATGTTTGTAAATTATTTTGAGAGAACTACGTAGTTATAGTCCTATGTGCTTTAGAGGTTGTGGTTGTTTAATTAGTGGGTTGGACTGTTTGTGGTTCTGATGTTCTTGCTCGTTTTAGTTTCCAAGAGAGACTTAAGAAGAGTTTCTCCTCATGTACGCCTTATAGATGTCCGCTTCACTGTGTTAAGTTTAAAGTGTTCCTTATGCGAACATAGTTTGTTTTCGTAAAGTAGTGTCGCAGTATTATTGTTAAGAGGTAACAATGTCTGTTGGCTTCATGTCGCCTCCGCTAAGTTAGCAAGTGGTTCGGGAGGGGGTGTGATAACTTGGTATCGAGCGCGCTTAGCTCCATGGGAATGAGACAAAGCAAGTCACTCTAGAAGAAACTCAAAAGTAAATAGCAAGTTATTGAGTTAGTTCAATAGAACTAGTAGAGCATGGTCCAAGTAAGGACAAGAGTAAGTCCAGTCAGGACTAGAATGTGAACACAAGTCTAGAATTGTGCATTTGAGTTAAGTACTCATTACATGTCTAGTATGTTAATATGTTATAGAAGTCATGCCACCACGTACTAGCAGCGCACGATGCAGCAAGATCGGGGCGGGACGCAGATCCTACCCAAGATCAATCCCGGTGGAGATCTAGTGTCCCGAGAGTTCAGATACGGGCCGTAATTAAGCGAAGATGTTAATTCCTCACGGGGTAGGTAAGCCATAGAGAGAAGCGGGGCTAAGTAATCCGAGATAAGACATATAGAATAGATCACCTAAAAGAATTAGGAGCCCACGGTGTTTGAGGGTTCCAAAGATCCAGCTGAAGCTGAGGTTTGGCTGAATAAGCTTGATAAATGTTTTGATGTTATGAGTTGCTCTGAGGAGCGAAATGTTAAGTTGGCCACATTCTTGCTGCTAAAGAAGGTAGAAGGATGATGGAAATCGATGTTAGCCAGTTGTAGTGATGCACGTAGTTCACACTGGCAAACTTTTAGAAGTATATTTAAAAATAAATATTACCCTAGCACGTACCGAGAGGCAAAGAGGGATGAATTTTTAGAATTAAAGCCGGGATCATTTTCAGTGGCTGAGTATGAGAGAAGATATACCGAGTTTTCGCGGTATGTTGATGTGATTGTGGCATCTGAGAGTGACAGGTGTCGAAGATTTGAAAGAGGGTTACGACCTAAGATACGTACCCCAGTTACAGCCATTGCTAAGTGGATTGATTTTTCCCAGCTGATAGAGACTACTCTACGTGTTGAGCAGAGTATAGCAAAGGCGCAGTCAGTAGTGAAGCCTAGTTGTGGAGGCTTCGACAACAAGCGCTTTCAAGGTCGTGAGCGTGAGGCTCACACTTGGGGTAAATGTTTCAAGTCAATATGACTTTAAGGAGTAAGCTAGTAGCCAAGTAGCTAGGCATCGAGGCGGATGATTGTGGGTAGTGCCTATCGAGAGGCGAGTTAAAGAGGACCTAGTTAGTTTGTTTGATTGGCGAAAAAATGCGGGGAGGGCAAGAGTCTATGCCAAGATAGCAAGGAAAAACTCCATGTGTGATCTGCTGCAAGAATCATCAAGGTCATTGTCTTGTGAGTGTTGGTACATGCTACCAAAGATCTTGACAACCGTGACATGTCAAGAGGGATTGTCCACAGCTATGGACAAACCTGCACGAGGGACTAGGGAGTTGAGTCCCAGTTAGTTGAGCAACCGAGAATTTCAGTAGTTGCAAGAGAGGGCACCAGTGGTGTTAGACTAAAGAGAGTTGTAGGGAGACCTAGGGCACATGGAAAGGTCTATGCTATGACTCAGCAAGAGGCAGAGGATTCACCAGATGTGAATACTGGTACGATTACTATTTGAAATGTACCTGCACCTGTTTTAAAAGAACAAGGTGCTACACATTTCTTTGTTTTTATTATGTTCTTGACTAAGTTGAATGGGAAGCTAGAACCTTTATGTAAAAGGTTAGTTATATACACTCCAGTTGGTGATGCTTTATTAGTCAATTCAGTGATGCGGAATTGTGAGGTCTTAGTAGAAAGTCTCAATTTGTTAGTGGATCTTCTTCCACTAGAGTTGCAGGTGTTAGATGCAATCCTAGAAATGGATTTCTATTCCACTCATTATGCTTCCAGAGATTGCCATATAAAGGAAGTTGTTTTCAAGAAACCAGGATTAGCTGAAGTAGTTTTATGGGATGAAAGAAAGACTATCCCTACGAGTTTGTTTTCAGCATTCAAAGCTCAGAAGTTATTGAGGAAAGGTTGCACGACGTTTCTTGCACATGTAGTTGAGGTGCAGGAAGAAAAGCTAAAACAAGAAAATGTTCTTGTTGTGAATGAATTTTCTTGTTGTTTTTCTAGTAGATCTATCAGGATTGCCACCTGATAGGGAAGTTGAGTTCACCATTGAACTGTTACCATGAATAGCATCTATTTCGCAAGCGCCGTATAGAATGGCTCCAAGTGCGATCAGGGAGCTAAAGATGCAGTTACAAGAACTAGTTGATAAGAGATACATCAAACCTAGTGTATCGCCTTGGAGAGCTCCAGTGTTATTCGTAAAGAAGAAAGATGGTACCCTCAGAATGTGCATTGATTACAGACAGTTAAACAAAGTCACGATACATAACAAGTATCCTTTACCCTGAATAAATGACTTGTTTGACCAGTTAAGAGGTGCATCGATGTTTTGTAAGATTAATTTAAGATCAGGATATCATAAGTTAAAGGTCAGAGAATCAGACATTCCTAAGACATTATTCATAATGAGGTACGAGCATTACGAGTGTTTAGTAATGCCATTCGGATTAACAATGCACTAACAGTTTTCATGGACCTCATGAACAGGTTTTCCACCAGTATTTGGATAAGTTTGTGATAGTATTCACTGATGATATACTAGTTTATTCGGTTGACAGGAAAGCCCACGAGGATCACATGAGTATTATTCTACAAACACTACGAGATAAACAGTTGTACGCTAAATTCACCAAAGGTGAGTTTTAATTGAATCAGGTAGTGATTGAGGTAAGTTGTCTCAAAGAAATGGAGTTAGTGTTGATCCGAATAAAGTAAAGGTTATGGTCAACTTAGTGAGACCAATTTAATGCGACAGAGGTACGTAGTTTCCTAAGCTTGGCAGGATACTGCAGATGATTTGTTAAGAACTTCTCACGATTAGTATTACCCTTAACAACTTAAACAAGAAAGAATGCTAAGTTTGAATGGTCGAGATAAGTGTGAATGAGTTTTCGTGGAGTTGAAAAAGATTAGTTACAACACCTATTTTGACACTTCCCCATGCGGGAAAAGAGTATGTGGTTTCTTGTGATGTCTCGAGGAATGATTTAGGTGTGTCTTGATGCAAGAAGGAAAAGTAATAACTTATGCGTTAAGGCAATTGAAAAAGCACAAATGTAATTACCCTACCCATGATCTTGAGTTAGCGAAAGAATTGTTTTAGCAATCAAGATCCGGAGACATTACTGCTTTGGTGAAAGGTGTCACATATACACGCATCATAAGAGTCTCAAGTATATCTTTGATCAAAGGGAGTTGAATATAGACAGAGAAGATGGTTAGAATCGATTAAAGATTATGATTGTACCATAGAATACCATCCTGGTAAGGTGAATGTGGTAGCAGATTGCATTAAGCGTGAAGTGAAGACTTCCTAAGGGCGCCTTGTGTGGTTTTTTCGAGCAACATTTTTAAGTACTCTAAGGGATTCTAAGGCGCTTGTAATCACAGAGAATTCAGAGGGTCTTTTAGTTTAATTTCGGATCGAGCCTTCACTCATAATAGAGATTGTGAGAAGACAATCGAGAGAATAGTAACTTGCAGAAAATGTTTGGAAAGTCCAAACAGGGCCCAGAAGCAAAATTTAAAATGAGATCAGACGAAGCCATAGAGAAACATGGAAGACTATGTGTTCCGAGTGTTGGTGAGCTTAAGAATGCT
The DNA here is from genome assembly GCA_036507285.1 of Trichosanthes cucumerina. Classification (NCBI taxonomy): domain Eukaryota; kingdom Viridiplantae; phylum Streptophyta; class Magnoliopsida; order Cucurbitales; family Cucurbitaceae; genus Trichosanthes; species Trichosanthes cucumerina. The sequence goes on from CM071844.1 coordinate 22,233,838, forward strand.
ATTCTAGAAGAAGCTCACAGTTCAGCTACGCTATGCATCCAGGAAGCACCAAGATGTGTAAAACCTTGAATGGGACATATTGGTGGCCTGGGATGAAGCGGGAGATAGTTGATTATGTTGATAGATGTTTAATGTGCGCCAAGTTAAACCAGATTAGACGAAGCAAAAAAAAAAAAAAAAAAAAAGACTCCTTAACCCATTGCTAGTGTCGGAATGGAAATGGGAGCGTATTACTATGATTTTTTTCTATTTAGATTACCACGTACTTCAAATGGACATGATGGTACTTGGGTAATGGTGGATAGACTCACTAAGACAACACGGTTTGTACCATGACGTCTACGCTTGATCAGCTAGCTAAGCTATACGTCGACAAAATTGTGAGACAATACAGAGTGTCGGTGTCCATAGTATCAGATAGAGATCCGAGATTTACTTCTATGTTTTGGCCTAGCTTACAAAAAAAAAAAACTATGGGGACAAAGCTGAGTTTTAGTACAGTGTTTCATGTTCAAACAGATTGTCTGTCAGAGAGGACCATCCAAACCCTAGAAGATATGTTGCAAGCGTGTGTCCCTCAAGTTAAGGGAAGTTGAGATACACACCTATCACCTATGGAATTTGCTTACAATAACAATTATCAGTCTAGTTTTGACATGACACCATTTGAAGCTCTAGATAAAAGACCATGTAGAACGCTCGTATATTGGAATGAACTAGAAGAACGAAAGCTAATCGGTCCTGAGTTGGTGCATGTTATGACAAACAATATTAAGGTAATCAGAGAGAATCTGAAGGTAGCACAAGACCGTCAGAAGAGTTATGCAGATAAGCGACGAAAGGACTTGGAATTCCTGATCGGAGATCAAGTTTTCTTGAAGTTATCTCCGTGGAGTGGTGTCCTTCGTTGGTAAGAAAGGTAAGCTAAGTCCCAGATATATTGATCCTTATCAAGTAATGAAACGAGTTGGGCTACCAACCTACAAACTGGAGTTGCCAATGGAACTATCTCAAGTACATGATGTTTGTCATGTGTCCATGTTAAGAAAGTATATTCCAGATCTGACACATGTGCTACAAGCACAACCCGTTGAACTAAAAAAAAAACATGAGTTACGCAGAGGATGCAGTTCAAATCCTCGACAGAAAAGAACAAGTTTTAAGAAACAAGACGATCCCACTCGTGAAGGTTCGTTGGAGACATCACGGAGTGGAGGAGGCAACCTGAGAGTTAGAAGACTAAATGAGGAGGAAGTATCCGATGATTTTCACCTAAGGACTACTAAATTTCGAGGACGAAATTTCTTAAGGAGAGGTAAGTTGTAAACCCGAGATCTTTCTTTGGAACCTCCTTATTATCAAACAACAAAAGAAAGGAAGAAATGAATGCTTAAAACTTGGTTTTCCTTGTTTTAAAAAGAAAAGTAATGAAGTGAAAGGCAAAAGGAAAACAAGGAAGGAAAAACATAAACCATTTTGGTTTGGTTTGCTCTAAGAATAATGAAGAAAGAAAATGAAAGGAAAGGTTATAATATTGTGTTTTGTTTAAGAATGAAAAGAAAAGAAAAGAAAAGAAAAGAAAAGAAAAGGAAAAGGAAAAAAAAAAAGAAAGAAAGTGGAAGGTGGGACCCCCACCTTGGTTTTTCTTTTTAAACAATAAAGTACCTTCAAATTTCTTCTCATTTTCATCAAAGAGGAGCTGAGGGTTCGTGGGAGAAGCTTAAAGGAAGAAGAAGAAGGTGGTTTTGGAGCTGGATTTGCAGAAGAGAGGGAGAGAACTCAAGCAATTAGTATAACAGCAAGGTAATCACTCTGCCATGTTCTGCTATTTTGTTCATCTCGAGCTCCACAGAAAGAGGTAAGAGCTGAGATTTTGTTTCGTGCAAGTTAACTCATATTGGAACAAAATTCGTGAAGGATGCTCGAGCAAATTCGGATCTTAAGCTACTGATTTGTGAAGAGGAAGACAGAACACAAAATTTACTGTCAAATCCGAGAAATCTCTGATGTTTTGGTTGTACTGACCTGTAGAGTTGGAATCAGAAGCTCTATTAGGTATAGTTGGAAAGCTTATTGAATTTCCTACAACTTTCGTGAAGAAATCGTGAATAGAAAATGATTGGAAGATGTTGTAAATAACAGGTCAAGTTTCGGGTTGCAGCAGAAAATCGAATCTGGAATAGAAGAAGTTAGTTCCTGGGAAAGAAGCTTTCGAGGTATTTCTGAACCAATCTATTGGGAATTTCAATTTCATGTCTTCACATGACTTTTAGAGGATTCAAAAAGGAAGAGTTTGGTATACATTTCACCCTGTTTGGCTAAGTAATGAAGAAGTTATGGCTGTCTGAATACAGGGCATAAAATCTGTTAAATGCTGGAATTTTTGTTGGAGTGTTTTCTTGTAGTTTTAAGGTTAAAAACTATGAGCTCGAGGTTCTAAAACATGGTTTTGGTTTGTTTGGCAGTCCAAGAGGAGATAGGTCGAGTGTACGGGCCAAGGTTCTAGTTCTAACACGGTGAGTGACAAAACGAACCTTGAAATTGGTTTATAGGCTTGTATTATGCTTATGAAATGCAAGGTTTTGCTAAAACGAAATGGTTTCAATGCTTATTGTTTTCCTTGAACACTTGTTTATGAGCATTCATGATTTCTTAGAAATGTTTTAAAGTGTTCATGATGAGCTTAAATGTCTTGATGAAATTTATACCCGAGCATATGTTTATTGCATTTCTAAAGTTTATGGAAATGTTATGACTTCGAGCAAGTATGTTTTAGCAAGTATGTTTTTAAAGATTTCCAGTTTTATGAACAAGCTAAGTAAGCTTGAGTTTTATGAAAAGAAAAGATAAGCAGGCATGTTCAAAAGTTTTCATGTGATCTTCAAAATATTAAGCGAGGCTTTATGGTACCGTGTGCACACAAAGTCATTTCATTGTCGACGCTGAGTGAACTCCGTGACAACAACGCTGTCGTGAGTGCTGGGCGGGCCCCACTACGACAAAGACGATGGGAGTGCTGGGCGGGCCCCACTACATCGTAGAACAAACGTAGAATGTGACATGTTTTAAAAAGAGCTTATATCATTTACATGCCTTACGAGATTTTAACGATATACTTGCTGGTTTTCATGAAAAGCTATTATGATTACACAATTACTTTTAACGCTTGATTACAGATGCATATGCTCATAGATGGCCAGGTGATATGATTTACGAGTTAATAGCTTTCTTTTAAACTCAACTCACTCACTGAGCTTTATAGCTCATTCTTTCAGTGTTTTTCCCACTTTTAAGGTAGAGATCGAGCTCCCGGTGCCTGAAAACCTGCCATAGTCTGCTGAAGCTTCATAAGTTTGATATTTTGTACGTAGCTGGTGTGGTTTAGCAAGTCTATATGTTTGTAAATTATTTTGAGAGAACTACGTAGTTATAGTCCTATGTGCTTTAGAGGTTGTGGTTGTTTAATTAGTGGGTTGGACTGTTTGTGGTTCTGATGTTCTTGCTCGTTTTAGTTTCCAAGAGAGACTTAAGAAGAGTTTCTCCTCATGTACGTCTTATAGATGTCCAGTTTCCGCTGTGTTAAGTTTAAAGTGTTCCTTATGCGAACATAGTTTGTTTTCAGGTAAAGTAGTGTCAGCAGGTATTGTTAAGAGGTAACAATGTCTGTTGGCTTCATGTCGTCTCCCGGGCTAAGTTAGCAAGTGGTTCGGGAGGGGGTGTGATACTGCGCCTGCAGGGCCGCCGACCGTCTTCTTCCATGCGGTCACCTCGGTCCGTTCCTTAGCTCGTTTCGGATATCCGTGGGGTGAGTTTTGCCCCTTGTATGTTTTTAGGGTTGTGTCGTGTTCGGTTTATTAATCTTGTGCCTGTTTTTCATTTGGAGCTTAATCTCGGAAGTAGAAGTACGTTGGAGCACGCCGTGTTTCTCAAGTTGCTCGTTGTTGCTGGAATATTAGTAAGTAGTCGTTTGGACTAAGCTACCCCTAAGTATAGGGCTTAGGGGCACCATTGCATGCGGTAATCGAATGTTTTAGAATCTGGTAGCGTACCTTAGTTAGACTTTGGCTTGTAGTAGCATGCTAGGTTGTGGCAGTCGCAGTGGCGCTTGGATTTAAGTTTGTTGTTCTGATTTGATGTGAATCGTGTTGAAATATCGTGCATGTTAGATTGAACGTTTGTTCATGTATCATGGTTGTTAACTTTTCGTGCTTAGATGTGATCTTGTTAGGAGAGCTGATGTAAGCTTGTGTTGAGTATTCTAAATGTGTTAATGTGCTATGATTTTCTTTCCTGAGCCTGATAGTCTCGTGCTTAGTTTGAAGTAACTCGGGAAGTGCCATTGAGCCTTAGGATTGTAGTTAGCACAACTAGCCCTAGTGTAGGCCCAAGTCTCTGTGTAACCCTTAGTAGGTTGAGACTCGAGGTTGTCGAGATGATGATGTTGTTATGGGATGTGGTGGTCCATCCTCCATCAAGTTGTGTGACTCAGGGTGTGATCCTTAGAGTCAGAGGAGTTGGATAGAGTCGTTCGCCCTAGTATAGGCTCGGGAATGAGCCCGTGGTCGATTGTGTGCGATAGTGCCGCCTTTGATGCTTTATGGGATGTGGTGTTCCATCCCCTATCCAGTTGTGCGACTCAGGGTGTGATCCTTAGAGTCAGAGGAGTTGGATAGAGTCCTTTGCCCTAGTGCAGGCCCGAGAATGAGTCTCGTGGTCAGTTGTTGCCAACCTAGTCCAGAAGCTAAGGGTAGGACAAGACTGAGAAATCAGAGTGAGAAATAGGGTATGGATGCTTGTTAAGGTTGTGTGACGGGCTAGGTGTCGTGCCTAGCTAAGTCTAATGCTGTTCTTTTGTGTTCTTTATTCTTAGACGAAGTGGGCTGCTTACTGAGTATTTTTATACTCATCCCTCGTTATTTCTTCTTTTGTTGCAGGTAAGGCAAACCAGTGAGGTGACCATCGACGACGAGACCCCTACGAGGCTATGGAAGACTTGTAGGACTTAGTTAGGGCTTGTTGTTTAGATGTTGCTTTCATTTCTTTTTCTTCTGTTGCACTCTGCTTCTTTAGTTTGTGTTTAAACCATTGCATGTCCCGTTCTTTTTCGTTCGAATTGAAGTATGTTCTGTTATGTTTCCTTTCTTGTTCAAGCATGTGTTGTTGTTGCATGTTGTCTGAGAACTCCGAGGGACCTGAGCCCAGCCTATTGATTTTTGTGTAGTTTGGAGAAGGTTGGGTACCCTTGTGAGCCATTTTGAAGTGCTTTGGTTCAGGTTCAAGTATTACAAATTTTTTGTTTGTCAAGGTTGCGCCGTTATGCTGCCGAATTTTCGGCACGAGCAGTATAACTTGTAAGGAATGCCTCGAGTAGGAAGTGTTCATTTTACGGGGTGTTACAAATAACTCAAACCAAGGCGACAGGTTCGTGGCTTGAAGCTCGTTCCAGTGGATTAACCCGTTGCAGTGGTTGATTTCAACCAGATCTGCGACTGAACGACGTGCGCTAGATTGCGGTGGCGGCATCTGCGTCGGGCTTAGGCAGATGGTGGCAGATCTGGCGGCACGGTAGTTTGCAGCCTTGGGTGGCGATAACAACTCGGCTTACGGTAGGTCGACGTGACGACTTTGACACCAGCCTGGCTTGGGCCGATGATCAGTGACGCGAGCTGTTGAAGTAGACGAAAGTCGGTGACTTTTTGACTGGAAAGAAACGGGCAGTGAGTGTGTTTGGGGTAGCCTTAATCGTGAAAGAGAGATTGAGTTAGAAGGAGGAAGAAGATGATGAATAGTTTCAAGTTTGATTAATTTCAAAATTTAATTAAAATTGTGAAGAAAATGATTAGATTAGAATCAAAATTTCAATGTTTAATGAAGGTTAGTTTTGAAAAACAAAATAATTAGAGTTGAGATGAAAATTTAAATTCTAATTGTTGGGCGATTCTCAATTTGAGAAATTTGAATTTAAAATGAGTTTAAGTTTAAGAGTTGGAAAACTTTAATATTAAAGGACCTCCAAGTTTTGAAAATCATATAATTGTGGCCATTTTTTTGATGGTAACGGTACGATGGTAGTATAAAAGAAATTGTAGGGGCAAAAAGGGTAAAACACATTGGATTAGGGTTGATGGAAACGAATTTGTCGACAAATTATTCAATGAGGTCGACACAATATGGCAGGCTCATAATAACCGTTGGATATAGATCCAATAATTTTCATGCCCCCTCATATCCTTTGGATAAAAATTCGAGGTACTTCATTCTCTTCATCCAACGGTGAAAAACTGTCGATCACATTGTGGCGGCCTCACCGAATAATTTCTCCTCATATAGGCACTAAACCGTAGGCAACTCTTGGGTTTTATAGGTAGTTGTCAGTGAGTTCAAAAGTCTGTATTTGGGGTAAAGAATTGAATTGAGTAGTCAAGGATATATGGTGTTGTTCTTTGTAACCCAAAGTAGATTGATTTTTAGCTGACTAATTTTGTTTCCTTTATTTTTATTTTTTCCAATCATTCATCTAGAGACATATTTTTCCATCTTTTCAACACTGAATCTGATGTCCACTCAAAAAATATATATATTTCAACAATGATTTTTTATATAAAAAAAAATCATTATTTATCTTTCTTTTTTTAGAAATAGACTTATTTCAAACTATAGGTAGGCAATATAGCATTGTTTTCTCTTTTTGCTACACATTGTTATAGAAATTAAATATTTGCATTACACATTAAACTTCTTTCAATTTATAGAAATCAAATGTTGCATTCTTTATGAACAAAATATCTATTGATTAATGGAAAAAAGACAATGTACCAATATACTTTTTTTTCTTTAAACACACATTGAACTTCTTTGAAACTTACAAATGACGAACTTAATAATACAATTTCATTATGACAGAGTTTTTTTTAACACATTGATCATTACATTTTTTCTTGGTAAAGGAACATTGTTTGTTTGTAATGTTTAATCACATGTACTAAATTGAACATCTTTGAAAAATAGAATGTTAGTATTTTACTTTTTCAAGATGAAATGAAAATGAAAATATATTCAACATGAGTGTCATGTAGGGAGTGGAATATTCACAAAATATTAGTAGGTTATCAAAGGCCTATTTACATGATTCACAAAAAATAAGTAATGACCAACAATTGGTCGAGTTCACAAATCCAAAGAAAGATTATTGAAGTAGAGAGTCAGATCAACTAAGTATATGTGCATTTCATATTATTCTAAACCATGGGAGTGTCGTCGGTTGAAGAAAAATTTTGTTGGCAATAGTCGTCAAAGAAGGTACTGTCAGTTGCCAGATATGGTCACCAATGATTGTTGTCAATTATCGGAGAAGGTAGTCGAAAATGACCATTAGTTATTGGAGAAGGTAACCAGTAGCTAGAGGAGGTCACCGGTTTTTTAATGTAGTTGTCGGCTGTCGAAAGTGGTCGTCGATTGGAGAAGTGGTGATAAAATATGGTGGAGTTAATATCCTAATCGTGTAGCAAGTCGATAGAGTTGAATTTTTTATGGGCAGTTAATTTCTCCGTGGACCAAACAGTAAGTTGACCCAACTCAACTCTGGGTCAAACACTCCAAGAATAATCTTTAAGTAATAAAAGCTTACATTAATGGACACATATTAATGGTCTATTGACAATAGACATAAAAATTGTTTATTAGCAATAGACATAAAAAATAGTTGATTAGTGATAAACATCTATCAGCGATAGACATATAAATGAGTTGTTAGCAATAAACATAAAAATGTTCTATCGATGGTAGAGATCTATCACTGTTCGACTATAAAAATGGTGTATCAAATGATAGAGATTTGTATATCAGTGATAGATTTGAAATTTAAAAATTCCTATACTTGAAAATTGTTTAATAATGTGATATGTTTGCAAATATGATAATCAATTTTGTTGTTGATTACAATTATCCTTGCATTTATCTAGGGATTTGTTAAGAGTTTTTTTACTAAAAAAAAATGAAGAAACTACATTGCAGTAATTTCATTATCAAGAAAAACATGGTTAGAATTAAAATAATTTAAGGTAACTATACATTACTAGTAAGTAAAAAGTTCCATTATTGTTTAAACAGTTGATTATTCTAAAATTATTTTCACAACTATAAACTAAAATAAATAAATAATTATTATAAACAAACAAGTGGTAAATGTCCCATTCCACATGTCTTTCAATACCCATGCCACATGGCAACCCCTCCATAGCCATAGTGTCCTCCATGTGTCCATTTCTCACAAATGCTGAGTGTCCAAATGTACCAACTCACCATTGCCAAATTGTCTATAAATAGTGACATTTGGTGGATCATAAATGTATTACACAATTGGTGAAAGAAGCTTCCAATTCTTTTTCTTCTCTCTCACTTTCTCTTTAGTTTATTTCTTATTTAATTTCTCATAAATTTCCACTATCTTTTGTTTATATTATATTTATATGTATATATATATTCTAATTCTAATTTCCAAATACTTGAATTATTATTATTATTATTATTATTATTATATTAATATTTAAATATTGGTAAAATTATACCCGATTTTCATCTTATTTTCACAACACGTTATCAACACGAAGCTCTGCCGATTTTTCCACTGAAGATAGGTTCTCCGGGTAAATCATTACTTTTAAATAATAAAATGTTATTTTACATGTTTAATTAATTTCCTAATGTAAATGCAATTTATTTTTATATAGTATTACTATGGGAAATCTTGCAAAATTAGAATTTGCAGCCTTGGATATTAATGGAAATAACTACTTGTCATGGGTCCTTGATGCTGAAATCTATTTAGACTTCATGAATCTTGGAGAAACAATTAAAGAAGGAAATGATGCATCAAATCAGGAAAAAGCCAAAGCCATGATCTTCCTTCGCCATCATCTTCACGAGGGATTAAAAATGGAGTATCTTACAATAAAAGATCCCTACATTCTATGACAAGGCTTGAAAGAAAGGTATGATCATCAAAAAACAGTTATTCTTCCAAAAGCTCGTTATGATTGGATGCACCTGAGGTTACAGGACTTCAAACAAGTAAATGAATATAATTCCGCACTATTCAGAATTAGTTCAAAATTAAAATTATGCGGAGAAAGAATTACTGATGTTGATATGTTAGAGAAGACATTCTCCACTTTTCATGTCTCGAATATACTCCTGCAGTAGCAATATCGAGAGAAAGACTTTAAAAAATATTCAGAACTAATTTCATGTCTTCTCGTGGCTGAAAACAATAACGAGCTATTAATGAAAAATCATGAATCTCGACCAACTGGAGCAACACCATTCCCTGAAGTGAATGCTGTGAATTTCAATAATCATGGTCGAGGTCGTGGTCGTGGTCGAGGTCGGGACCGTGGTAGAGGAAGAAATACCTATTTTCGTGGTGGGCATTATAATTTTAAGAAACCCACACGGACTGATGATCATAAAGGAAAAGCCCCACAAGTTAGAAGTTCAAAAGGTGATGAACATAAATGTTTCCGGTGCGGAATGACTGGGCACTGGTTACGTACCTGTCGTACGTCAAAACACCTTGTTGATCTCTATCAAGCTTCCCTGAAGGAAAAAGAAAAAGGGAAGAATGTGGAGGTGAATCTTGCCATTCAAGAAGATGATCTGTTTGATCCCTCCAATATGGTGCATCTTGATGTGGCTGATTATTTTGAATCTCCTGGAGAGAAAATTGATGCAATCAAACAAGTAGATGATGTTTTGTATGAAGATATATAATTAAGTACTGTTTGTAATTATAATATGTTTTTCTTGTTTTTGTATATATATTTAGGACTTTTTGTAATCGCTTTTCTTTTCTTATCAATGAAGAAATATGGAGAATTTCAATATGTTGAGTAACCCGAAAATGAGTAATGAGGATTTATATGCAGCGGATCATGCGACTACGCACACGATACTCATAAACATAAAATATTTTTCTAAATTGACAATGCTGAAAGCAAAAATCAATACTATATCAGGTTCTGCAGACCTGATTGAAGGTTTTGGAAAAGCAAGTTTTATCTTGCCTAGAGGAACAACATTTTCAATTAATAATGCTTTGTTCTCTAGCAAATCAAAGAGAAATCTATTGAGTTTCAAAGATATACGTAATAATGGTTATCATGTTGAAACTGATCGTAAAAATAATATAGAGTATCTCTATATCACATCTATTGTTTCACATGAAAAACGTATATTGGAAACACTGGATTATATTATACTCATATAAGAGTAATTGAAAGTTATGCAACAATGAACCAGAAGTTCATGAATCCAGAAATATTCAGTGTTTGGCATGATCGACTGGGTCATCCAGGATCGATAATGATGAGGAAAATTATTGAGAATTCACATGGACATCCTTTAAAGTACCAGAAGATTCTTCAATCCAATGAGTTGTCATGTGATGTTTGCTCTCAAGGGAAATTAATTATTAGACCATCACCAGCTAAAGTGGGGATTGAATCACCTGCATTTTTAGAGCGAATTCAAGGTGATATTTGTGGACCTATTAACCCACTAAGTGGTCCATTTAGATATTTCATGGTATTAATTGACGCATCCAGTAGATAGTCACATGTATGCTTATTATCAAGTCGAAATCTTGCATTTGCAAGATTACTTGCTCAAATAATTAAGTTAAGAGCACAATTTCCTGATTATACAATTAAGACAATTCGACTTGATAATGCTGGTGAATTTACATTCCAAACTTTTAATAATTATTGTATGTCAATTGGGATAAGTGTTGAACATCCTGTAGCTCATGTTCATACACAAAATGGTCTAGGAGAATCATTTATAAAATGTCTGTAATTAATTGCAAGACCATTGCTTATGAGAGCTAAACTTCCTACATCGGTCTGGGGTCATGCCATTTTACACGCTGCATCATCATTACGTATTAGGCTAGTAGCCTATAATAAATATTCCATCATGCAATTAGCTTATGGCCAACAACAAAATATATCCCATCTGAGAATTTTTGGATGTGCAGTATATGTTTCAATTGCTCCACCACAACGTACTAAAATGGGTCCTCAAAGGAGTTAGGAATATATGTTGGATATGATTCCCCATTACTAATTAAATATCTTGAACCCCTGACGGGTGATGTATTTACTACACGATTTGCTGATTGTCATTTTAATGAGACAAATTTTCCAACATTAGGGGGAGGAATTAAGAAGTTGGAAAAATAAATTACATGGAATGCATCATTATTATCTCATTTAGATCCTCGTAGAGATCAATGTGAACTTGACGTTCAAAAGCTAATTCATTTGCAAAATATAGCAAATCAATTACCAGATGCATTCACAGATGCTAAAAGGGTGACTAAATCATATATACCAACAGCAAATGCTCCATCAAAAATTGATATCCCAAAGGAACAAATTGTCAATAATGAGTCTGAAGCACGCCAGAAGCGTGGTAGACCAATGGGTTCCAAAGATAAAAATTCTCGAAAAAGAAAAGTAGTTGAGAATCAAAATGATTTAATGAAAGGTATGGATCTTCTAGAAGAAATCCAGAATACAACTACTCAAAAGAGTATTGATGAAAATCAAACGCTTGAGGATAATAATGAAATTTCTATAAACTATGTTACAACAGGAAAGAGATGGAATCGAAATGATATTATTGTTGACAACATTTTTGCTTATAATGTTGCTCACGATATTATTCATGAAAGTGATGATTTTGATCCAAAATCTATCGAAGAATGTCAACGTAGAAAGGATTGGTTGAGTGGAAAGAAGCAATCTAAGCAGAGTTGAACTCACTTTCAAAACGTGAGGTTTTTGGACCAGTAGTCCTAACACCAAAAGGTGTCAAACCTGCGGGATACAAATGGGTATTTGTAAGGAAAAGAAATGAAAAGAATGAAGTTACAAGATATAAAGCGAGACTTGTTGCACAAGGATTCTCGCAAAGGCCTGGTATAGATTATGAGGAGACATATTCTCTTGTGGTGGATGCAATAACGTTAAGATATTTGATTGGTCTGACTGTATATGAAAAACTTGATATGCATCTAATGGATGTAGTCACGACGTATTTATATGGATCTCTGGATAATGACATTTATATGAAAATCCCGGAAGGATTTAAAATACCAGAAACATATGAATCAAGTTCTCGGAATTGTATTCAATAAAGTTCTGAGAGATCATTATATGGATTAAAACAATCGGAGACGAATGTGGTATAATTGCTCGAGTGAATATCTCATTGAAAGAAGGATATCAAAATAATCCAATATGTCCGTGTGTTTTTATAAAAAAATCTCAGTCAGGATTTGCTATTATAACTGTATATGTTGATGACTTAAATATAATTGGAACTCCTAAAGGGTTATCCAAGGCAATAGAATATCTTAAGAAAGAATTCGAGATGAAAGATCTTGGAAAAATAAAATTTTGTCTTGGTTTGCAAATTGAACATTTAGCAGATGAGATATTTGTTCATCAATCAACTTATAGAGAGAAAATCTTAAAAAGATTCTATATGGATAAAGCACATCCATTGAACATTCCAATGGAGGTTCGTTCACTGGATGTAAACAAAGATATATTTCGACCTCGAGATGACAATGAAGAACTACTTGGTCCTGAAGTACCGTATCTTAGTGCAATTGGAGCACTTATGTATCTAGCTAATAACACAAGACCAGATATTGCATTTTCAGTAAATTTATTAGCTAGATATACTTCATGTCCTACAAAAAGACATTGGAACGGAGTTAAGCATGTACTCCAGTATCTTCGAGGGACGATTGATCTGGGTTTATTTTATTCTAACAAATCCAATTTTGATCTAGTTGGTTATGCAAATTCGGGTTATCTATCTGATCCACACAAAGCTAGATCTTAGACAGGTTATCTATTTACATGTGGAGGAACTGCTATATCAGTGAAACAGACCATCACGCCCACTTCTTCGAATCATGCTGAAATCCTCGCAATTCACGAGGCAAGTCGAGAATTTGTATGGCTAAGATCAATGATACAACACATTCGTGAGACATGTGGCTTATCTTCGAGCAAACCCCTTCCAACAATATTATACGAAGACAACACATCATGTATTGCTCAAGTCAAAGGAGGATATATTAAAGGAGATAGAACGAAGCATATCTCTCCAAAGCTTTTTACACTCATGACCTTGAAGAAAAGGGCGACATCTCAAGATAATGATTTGTTGTTCAAGGATAACTTGGCGGACATATTTACAAAGGCATTACCAACTACAACATTTGAGAAATTGGTTCACTGTATTGGGATGCGAAGACTTAGAGATCTCAAGTGATGTCGTCATGAGGGGGAGTAAATATATTATATAAAATATGTACTTTTTTTCCTTCACTAGGGTTTTTATCCCATAGGGTTTTTCCCTAGTAAGGTTTTAACGAGACATATTTTATATAAAATAGGCATTTAAGGGGGAGTATTATAAACAAACAAGTGGTAAATGCCCCATTCCACATGCCTTTCAATACCCATGCCACATGGCAACCCCTCCATAGCCATAGTGTCCTCCATGTGTCCATTTCTCACTAATGCTTAGTGTCCAAATGTAACAACTCACCCTTGCCAAATTGCCTATAAATAGTGGCATTTGGTGGATCATAAATGTATCACACAATTGGTGAAAGAAGCCTCCAATTCTTTTTCTTCTCTCCCACTTTCTCTTTAGTTTATTTCTTATTTAATTTCTCATAAATTTCCACTATCTTTTGTTTATATTATATTTATATATATATATATATTCTAATTCTAATTTCCAAATACTTGAATTATTATTATTATTATAAATATATTATATTAGTATTTAAATATTGATAAAATTATACCCGGTTTTCATCTTATTTTTACAACAATAGTAACATTATTATATATTATATACAAAAAAAAAAAAGAACTCATAGGAATCACCCTCAATTGATTCCTTACATGGTAAGTTCACTTACCTATATCTGAATGTTGAGATTTGCTTTCATAATCTTAGGGGTTTTGTTTTCATAATCATAGGGGTTTTCTCTAATTGATAATTTCGTAGTTTGTTATATTTGGTTCTTTAATTATTGAAAAAAATATATATTTGTACAGAGTTGTTCATCTTTCCATCAATTAATAGATAATGTCTTCGTTGAAACTGCCTAACTCTTGTAGCTGCCGTAAATGATTGTGGTAAGGCTTAAACGGATAGTTATGAGTAAATTTAATTATATCAAGATAGTCTAACATTTCCTCTCACTTGTGAGTTTGAAAATTTGATAAAGAGCCGAACAAGTGAAATAAATATTAAATGGGGAGAAAACTAACTTTGCAGGGGTTTGAACACTATACCACCTACTCTGATACTATCTTAAATCACCAATCAAACCAAAAGTGTAAGCAGATAGTGAGAGCTAAATTTAATTATATCTAGATAGTCTAACATATTCTAGATAATGATATTAATCAATCTTAAAAAAATTTTGTTTTTCCAACCAATGGGGAAAAGCTCCCATTCTTAAAAATGGTGTTAAAATTAATCTAGACTTATATTCAAATACATGAATTATATTTAATTACATACATGAATAGTTGAGATTCAAGGAATATTTATCCACATGAATTACTAGATACATTGATAAATGTTCATGTATTGGTGAAGAGTCACATGTATTGATATTTATTGTGAATCGTGATGTCTTTTGATGTATTTTGCTAGTATAAATATGTGTAAGAATTCTTATTTGGAAGTAAGTAAAGAAAAGAAAAAGAAAGTTAAATTCAAGTTCTTGTTTCTCCTAAATTGTGTGAGTAAGAGAACAATCTTCTTCTCTTGTCTCTTGATTTGAATTGTGAGGGTCTACTACATTTAGTATGAGTACAGTCAAGAGTTTGAATTTTCTTTCGATTCTCCCCTTTGAAATTCAGACTCAGAGGAAAAATACATTAGTTCTCATGGAAAGTGATATTCATTGTGACAAAACATTCGTACTTAGATTATATCAGATTTTATTGCATTAGATTTTATTTTATTTTATTTTATCTTGTAAAGCAAATTATATACAATGTAAACCCTAACCGGTGTTCTCTCTAGCTCCCCCTCTTTTCTCTTTATAAATTTACATGGTATCAGAGCCCATATCTGACCATCATCTCCTTCTGTAAAATCACCACCCATACCCGTTTGTGCTTCTTCTTCTGGAGCATCTATGCGTGAAACCATATTCTCTTTCTGAGAAATCGTTTGTGCTTCTTCTTCTTCGGTGAAATTTGTCCGTGAGTCCAAGAAGCACCGTCTTTCCATGAAGCCACCTGCAACAAACTAGATCTGTGCAAAAATTTTATGAAAACACCAGATCTACCCTAGTACAGGTCCAATACCCTAGATTTGCAGGAGTCCAGCCCAGTTCAAACAAATCGAGTTGGTCTGGTTCAACTCACTCACTCCGATTCAGTTCATTTAGCCCAGATCGGTTCGATCTGGTTCGACTAGACCGGGTTGGTTTGTTGTTCTCTTGGTTTAGTTTAGCTACTTTTGTTCAATTTTGGTTCACCTCAATTTCGTGGTTTTCTTCATGGCTTCTGAATCCCTTTGCTTTGTTCTGCTTGTGCTTCAACACCCTGTCTGTGATGCTTCGGCATCATCTGACTGAATTTGTCTGTGCTTCGACACCCTATCTTGCCTCTGAAAGGGGATGTTAGATTATATCAGATTTATTGCATTAGATTTGATTTAATTTGATTTTATCTTGTGACGACCACAACCACCGGTACTAATTACTTATTTTATTTAACGTTCTAACAACCTTTATGTCTAGTCGGATTAGTGAATTTTCATCAGGCTCGGTGAGAGTGAATCCTTGATTTTATTTAGTTTAAAGTGAAATGCTCTCCTTTAGATAAATTTACACTTATAATTAAATGAAAGATGAGAAGGTGACAATGGCATCTTAGTGATTTATGTTTAAGGCAAGGGTTAGTTGGGTTTTTGGAAAAAAAAAAGACCTAGGGTTTTAGTATTTATATTATTCTTAGGCATGATTGGACAAAACCCTAGCCACCTTCTCCTACTTCCCTTCTTCTCCTTGCCCTAGCCGAAACCCTAACCCCCCTTTTTCTTCTTGTTGCTTTGTTTCCGCCGGCAAGCCCACGAATCGGAAGTCGCTCCACCGCCACGTCTGCGACCTGACGAACTACTCGTTACCCACTCGCTGCCATTGTCACGCCGAGATCCACGAACGGCGGAGGGACGTCGTCGTCGAGTGCACGCTGAGGATTCCACCGTCGAAGCCTCGATCACGCACGCCCAGCCGCTTCAACGTCCGCTGCTGCTGCTGTTGTTGTCCCCGTCGTCGTCGAGTCCTCAACGCCGGGCGTCGCCCCGTCGGCACGCGGATCTCCGAGCTTCACGCGTCTGCCGGTCGGAGTTCACCACTGATTCTGACCGGATCTCGTGCCTCCTAAATTCCTTCAGTCGTTGAACTTCGCGATCGGTGAGATACTCGATACACTCGGTTGAGAGAGAAATTTATACGATGACCTATTGGATATTAAAACGCTAATTGGAGAACTTAAGTTCTTGTTTGAACACAACTTTAGGGACCAAGTTTGGAGCGAGTTGAAGGCCAAACATCAAGGCGAACTAAGGAATATTAGGTCTTCACGTTGAGCTTGAGGTAAGCGGGGCATGAAGCCTCAAGAACTTAAATTAAGTACCTATACAATTATGAATTTGGAGTATGCTCGGAGTATGATTTCGGGATTAATGTGTGAAATGTGTTCTACAAAAGAAGCGCATTCAAAGAACTAGGGTTAAGTTTTGGAGTTAGAATCTAAACTAAGGTAAGGGACCTTGTGCCGAACTTTTCTAAATGGGATTAGAGAAAATGAATTTCATTATTTTATGCGAGATTAGTCCGTTATTTTACATGAGAATATTTCAGTATTTTACGTGAGAATACTTCAATATTTTATGTGAGAATATTTCAAGACTTTATGAGAGAATATTTACAGTATTTTATGTGAGAATATGTTAGTATTCTATGTAAGCATATTCCAGTATTTCATGTGAGAATATTGTAGTATTTTATATGAGAATATTTCATGATTTCATACAAAAGTATTATCTTCAAACTGTTGTGAAAAGTTATGATTTGCATATCAGTGTTAATGTTTCATGATATGTGCACTATAGTCATGTTAGATGATGGGACCTCATGCATGTTATGTATGCCATAAAATGATTTGAATTAAAATGTGGAATTGGTCTCCTGAGTTCATTGTATGCATGGTCAAACATGCATTAGAGACCCTATGGGTCAAGCTTACAGGGGTCTGTGAGGGACTCAAAACACTTATAGGGGTCTGTGAGGGACTCAAATCCATACAGGGGTCTGTGAGGGACTCAAAACACTTATAGGGGTCTGTGAGGGACTCAAATACTGATAGGGGTCTGTGAGAGACTCAAAATGGAATGACTCAGGATGACCAATTAACCATTTAAAGTAAAAAGGAAGTCATGTATTACAGTCACGTTTGATACGAGAAAGTTTTAGGTCCCACATATGATTACTTTAACCAAGTTTAAAAGTCATGATTGTATGTGTGTGCATGTCCCAAACCTCGGTAGCGAGGTCACTTACTGGGTATTGTATTGCAATACTCACCCTTTTATTTCAAAATATTTTTCAGGTAAGGCCAAGGACGTACGGGGCGAGTGATGGAGGCGCGTTGTCAGAACCATGGGGATAGTCACGTTTTTCCGCATTTTCTTTATTAACTGTTGTTGTCGTTTTATGATTTCGAAGTTTAAATTTTGTTTTCAGGACTTTAAGTAGGCCAAGTTTAAACTGTTCTTTTACATGTTTTGACGTTTCCATCGGGATCCCTAAAGATAATTTTGCTACAATGGGAATTTAAAGATTGTTTTATATGTTTTGGCCTAAGAATGCATGCATGTGTAGTAGTGTCCCTAGGAGCTATGGCTAGGAAAAGTAGCGGCGTTACATATCTTGTCAAGTTAATTATATACATTGTAACCCTAGTTGTCTCGGGTTGTGTTCTCTCTAGCTCCGTCTCTTTTCTCTTTCTAAATTTACAAGAACGATGATAGCACTTGTACCCGTTTTGGTACATTGGGGCGAAGCTCTTACTTCTGGGGCGTATTTCTTTCCATAATGTTAGGGATTTTCTCTAATTGATAGTTTCATAGTTTGTTATATTTGGTTCCTTAATTACGGGTAAAAAAATCATAACAATAGAATAGATCATCTATTTATTTGATCAGTGAATAGAATCAGAAAAGGCTTTGCTCTAATTTCAAGTCTTAAGTCGGCCCTTGTAATTCTTACCTGAAATAAACGAAGAACTATGTTTTGTTCTTTTGAGTCCTTAGAACAAATCTTTTTTGGTATTCCCTAACCATGTTTGTTGAGAAATAAAGTTTTAAACATTTAGGACCCATTTGATAACTATTTTGTTCTTAGTTTTTGGTTTTTGAAAATTAAGTTTATTTTCACCTAATTTCTCTATAATAGAGATCATCCCGTTAAGGAAACCCTTCCATTCTTAGCCAAATTCTAAAAACAAAATCAAGTTTTTGAAAGCTACTTTTTTTAGTTTTCAAAAGTTAGCTTGGTTGTTGAAAACATAGGTACAAATTAGTTAAGAAAACATACAAACTCATTAGTAGAAGTAATATTTTTAGGCTTAAATTTCAAAAACTAAAAACAAAAAACTAAGGTCCCGTTTGATAACCATTTTGTTTTTTAATTTTAGTTTTGAAATTTAAACCTAAAAATACTACTTATACCAATGAGTTTATATGTCTTCCTATCTACTTTGTACCTATATTTTCAAAAACCAATCCAACTTTTGAAAACTAAAAAAAAACTAGCTTTTAAAAACTTGACTTTGTTTTTAGAATTTGACTAAGAGTTCAAACGTTTACTTAAAGGAGATGATCTCTATTGTAGAGAAATTAGGTGAACATAAGCTTAATTTTCAAAAACTAAAAACCAAAAACAAAATGTTTATCAAATGGGGCCTAAATGTTTATTAAACGGGGCCTTATTTGTGACATTTTATTTTTACAATGCTTTTGAGTTATTTGAGTTGTTAAAGTTATGAGAGTTATGTGAGTTATATGAGTTTTGAGAGTTATGTGATTTAGGAGAATTGATGTCATTTATTGTTTTGTTTTCCAAATCTTTATCTTGTGTAAGCCTATATAAAGGCATGTCTTTTTTATTGAAAAAACATCTCCTTTCATATCTTGTTTTTAACATTTGTATTCTAACAAAGTGGTATCAGAGCCTAGTTAAAAAAAAAATTGAGAGAAAAAAAATGGCTAACGGTGGGTCAAGTTCACTTCAATTACCGATGCTTACCAAGCTCAACTATGATATTTGGAGCATCAAGATAAAAGCGTTACTAGGAGCATAGACATGTGGGAGATCGTGGAGAATGGTTTCCAAGAGTTGGAACCTGAAGCCAATCAAGCGCAAAAAGACGCATTAAAGGAGACAAGAAGGAAGGACAAGAAGACCCTCTTTATCTTGTACCAATCAGTGGACGAAGATACATTTGAGACCATCGCTAATGCCGAGAAATCAAAGGCGGCATGGGATAAACTTCAATCGACTCACAAACATGTGGGAGATCGTGGAGAATGGTTTCCAAGAGTTGGAACCTGAAGCCAATCAAGCGCAAAAAGATGCATTAAAGGAGACAAGAAGGAAGGACAAGAAGACCCTCTTTATCTTGTACCAATCAGTGGACGAAGATACATTTGAGACCATCGCTAATGCCGAGAAATCAAAGGCGGCATGGGATAAACTTCAATCGACTCACAGAGGAGTCGATCGTGTGAAAAAGGTACGGTTGCAACCTTTACGTGGTGAGTTTGAATCATTACAAATGAAGGAAACGGAGGTGATAGCAGAATATCACACAAAAGTAATGACCGTTGTAAACCAATTGAGACGGAGTGGTAAAGAAATTACTGATGTTCGTGTCATGAAAAAGATTCTACGGAACCTAAATACTAAGTTTGAGATTATCGCCACGACAATCGAGGAGACACAGGATCTCGATAATATGACAATTCAACAATTTATAGGCTCGTTCAAGCCTATGAGGAGAAAAAGAAAAGAAATATGGAGCAAAAGGAGACCATTGAACAACTTCTCCAACTCAAACTCAAGGAGGAGAATAGTCGTGGACGTGGAAGAGGTTGCAGTGGTCATGGTCATGGTGGAAGAGGTCATTCGTCAAATCCATCATCAACTGAAAGTTCATCCAGCGATTCAGACAACGAAATTGGCCCAAGAGGAACTCGAAGCCTACGGAAAATTAATGAGGTAAATGAAAATCAAGATGGCATAATTCTCTATTGTCTTTTTGGTGACTGTGAGCCCATTAGTTTTCAAGAAGCCATTGCAAACAAAAAATTGAAGGATGCAATGGATGAAGAAATTCGAGCGATAGAAAAAAATGACACATGGGAGTTGACCAAACATCCAAAAGGGCACAAACCGATCGGAGTGAAATGGGTATAGGAGACAAAGAGAAAAGCCAATGGTGATGTTGAGAGGCACAAGGCAAGACTAGTGGTGAAAGGGTATAGTCAACGACATGGCATCGACTATGATGAGGTATTTGCCCCTGTTGTTCGCCTTGAAATTATTCGTTTGATTTTGCTTTGGCAGTTCATAATCATTCGAAGATACATCAAATGGATGTCAAATCATTATTCTTGAATGGAATTCTTGAGGAGGAGATCTATGTGGAACAACCATTAGGTTATGATGTCAAGGCTGAAGAAGGCTAAATGCTTCGATTGAAGAAGGCTTTTTATGGCTTGAAGCAAGCGCCAAGAATATGGAATTCAAAGATTGACAAGTACTTTCAAGATAAGAAGTATATGAAGTGTCCTTATGAGCATGCCCTCTACATCAAAATGCAAGGTGAAGCCATACTAATCATTTGTTTATATGCGTGATGATTTAGTATTTATTGGAAATAATCCTAGCATGTTTGATGAGTTCAAAAGAGAGATGGAAAAGGAGTTTGTAATGATGGACATTGGTCTCATGAGTTACTATCTTGAAATTGAGATCAAACAAGGTGAAGATGAGATCATTATATCCCAAGAGGGTTATGCTAAAGAAGTGCTAAAAAGTTCAACATGGATGATGTTAATCCGGTTGGAACACTAATGGAATGTGGAGTCAAAATCACCAAGCAAGGTGGAGTGAAAGTAGATTCTACATATTTCAAAAGTCTGGTTGGAAGTTTGAGATACTTGACATGCAAAAGATCGAATATTCTTTATTCGGTTGGAATTATTAGTCGATTTGTTGAAGAGGCAACAACAACACATTGCAAAATGGCAAAAACGATACTTTGCTACATCAAAGGGACGAATGAGTATGGTATATCTTATGCCTCTTCTAGCAATTTTGATATTGTTGGTTATTGTGATAGTAATTGGAGTAGTGACTTGGATGATCGAAAGAGCACTACGGGGTTTTTGTTTTTTATTGGTGAAATAGCGTTCACATGGATGTCAAAGAAGCAACCCATTGTCACAATATCAACATGTGAGGCGAAGTACGTCGCTGCAACTTCATGTGTATGTCATGCAATTTGGTTAAGAAACTTAGTGAAGGAGTTAAAGTTTCAAATGGAAGGTCCAATGGAGATTTTTGTTGACAACAAATCAGCCATTGCCTTAGCCAAAAATCCGGTATTTCATAGGAGGAGTAAGCACATTGATACTCGTTTTCATTGTATTCGAGATTGCATTACGAAGAAAGAAATAGAACTCAAATATATCAAGTCACAAAAGCAAGCGGCAAACATTTTCACAAAACCCCTCAAGTTGGATACTTTTATCATAATGAGAAGTTTACTTGGTGTAACAAATCAAATTTAAGGGAGGTGTTGAGAAATAAAGTTTTAAACGTTTATTTGTGGCATTTTATTTTTACAACGCTTTTGAGTTATTTGAGTTGTTAAACTTATGAGAGTTATGTGACTTATATGAGTTTTGAAAGTTATGTGATTTAGGAGAATTGATGTCATTTATTGTTTTTTTTTTCAAATCGTTATGTTGTGTAAGCCTATATAAAGACATGTCTTTTTTATTGAAAAAACATCTCCTTTCATATCATGTCCTCCACATGTGTTTCTAATAATGTTTATGCAATCAGTGATCGTCTTGTTCCAACAGAAAATTATTAGAAAAACAAGCCATACAAATTAAAAAGAAAAAAAAAAGGTTATAGAGAAGACGGATATATGAAGGTGGGGAGGTTTTAAAATAAAATATTGAAGTGAAAAGAACATATTTAATTAAATTAAACGTCATACAAGATAAGAAAACAGGAAAAAGAAAATAAGAAAAATAAAAGATAACAGAAGAGAGCTCGGGTTGAAAAGATGAAAAGAGACAGAATTCATAAAGCAGAAGATAACCTAAGATTATAGAGAGAAAAAGGTTGTTTGAAATTATTGTAAACGTCACATTGGTCAGCACGATGAAGACTTTGTTACAAGACAGCGCATGCAGCAGCTGGAAAATTTAATAAAGTGAGTCATGCATATGCGTCTCCAGATTCATATTCTAAGCTATATTTACGTGCATATGCATATAAAACATAATATAATGTAAATGAAACTAACTTTTCAAGTAGCTGGTTTTGGAGTTATTTACAGCCGACCTCGTAATGTGTTGGAATTGGGGTTGAGAAATGGAAAAAAGTGAGGGTATACTGAAACAAAAGAAAAAACAATTGAAACCACTTTTTCGTGTGATTGAACCGTGAAACAAGCAAAGAAATTGAAGCTGGAAATGACACCCACTTTCTAAAGACGATCTTGTCTCCACTCCCATCACCGACGCTTTGTTTTTATCTCTTTTTGGTCTCCACTGTTGCTCTGCTTTACGCACATTACATCCACTATGTTTGATTATGTTAATTCAATGTCGTTGGCGCCAAGCCCTTTTTCACCTAACACTAATTTTTTAGGCCCAACAAATGATTTATTTTACTTTTTCTTTTTCTTTTTTTTTTCATTTTTGTTGGAGAGATAATGATAGTTTACTTTTGGATTTAATAGTTGGGTATGCATTTGATTCCTTTAGATTTACTATATATAATTGATATTAATGTCCAAATCAATGGATAATCTAAAAAATTATGAGTATATAATTTGTGTGAAATGGACTATTTCTTTGTATGCTTTGAAATCTTGGTTTATGCAGCTCATGATGTGGGTTTCTTATAAATATTTTTTCAACCCTTCTTAGATCGGATCCCAATTTTAATTTTTTTGATCGAATATCTATTTCGGTTTTGTGGTTCTTAGACTATATTAGATTACATGAGGTTTCATCTCAAAATTAATGTGTAATTAGAGAAGTAGCCCGTGTATCTTATAAATTGTGAGGTCACTCTACATTTTTTCAATGTGAGATTGTACGACCCTAAAACTGGACAACCTAACATGGAAGCACAATAGAGTTACTTTGTTCATGCTGAAACTTCAGCAGCATAATGACATAAGTACTGTTATTATATGTCAAGATCCAAATCCTATGTCTAACCAATTTTATATTAATTTGAGGTATCTACAGTGAGTTTATAATCGATTTTAGGTAACTTTAAAGGGCTAGACAGAATTTAAAAAGTGTAGAAAAACAAGTAAAGAACAATCAAGAACACCAATATTTATAGTGGTTCGGTCATTAAAACGACCCTACTCCACTTGCAAAGGTGTTTTAAGCCTTTGCTAGACAATTTTATTAGAGATATATGCAAGAGAATACAAAATTTACAGCAAGAAATCAATCTGGAAAAAGCTTCAAACAGAGAGCAAAAAGAACCACATGCAACTAAAACCCATCCTTTTTCAAGAAAAGAGAGTCAAACATTTGGAGTAATAATCTTGGATTTTTTTAATCAATAAACCAACAAGAAGAAGAAGACTAAATGGGAAGGAGAAATACAACCTGTTGGAGAGGAAGAAGGATCACGAGCAAGAAGTAAAAGAGGACCAACTTGCCAAAACAACTCACGGACTACAGAGATTCTCGGGCTGCTGTGATTCACAGACTGTGGCGACCCCTCGGACTGCAGCGATTCTTCAAGCTGCAACTTCTCCAGCGTCGAATTTCTTCCTCCCTTTCGAATTTAACCTAGTGAAGAAGAAGATCCCCAATCGATTTCTTCTAATCGATTTTCTCTCTCTCTTCTTTACTCTCTCTATCGAAAAAAGGCCTCTCCAAAAAACGAAACCCTTCTTTTTCCCTCCTCTCTCTTCTTTTCTCTCTATTAATGAAACCCTAATAATGATAAATGATCCCAAAACGTATCTCTCATAATAAAGGCCCATACACCCATTTTATAATAATAAAAAAGAACAAATGGGTTTGGGTGATAGGAGATCAAGAATGGAATATGGGCTCCTCCAATTTGGGCCCAACGAAATTGGGTCTCTTTAATTTTAAGAACTAATGAACTAATAGGTCCTATTTAGATTAATCTACAGTTAATCTAAATACAATTGGTTTATGGTAAATTGAAAGGAACAAATATAACAAATTCCACCTTGATTTCAATTTATCATAAAATAATAAAAGAACCAATGTAATTAGTTGTTAAATAAGATCCAAAGGCAAAATTGATATCATCCATGTTCAAGCTGCAACATTCTCACACAAAGGTTAAATTTATCACAAGGTAATGGTTTAGTAAACATATCAGCAACATTCAAATCAAGAGCAACCTTTTTTTTATGAAACTAAACCATCATTGATGACATCTCTTACAAAATGATACCTAACATCAATATGTTTAGTTCTTTCATGGTGAGAATGATTTTTAGATAAATGTAGAGCACTTTGACTATCACAATGTACAGTCACAGAAACATTATCACTACAACATAATTCAGATACAATTTCCTTAAGCCATAAAGATTCCTTAATAGCTTCAATTAATGCAATACACTCAGATTCAGTTGTAAATAAAGCAACTATAGACTATAAACTAGATTTCCAACTAATTGTGCAATTGAACAACCTAAACAAAAAACAAATCAAAGATCTACGTTTATATATATCAGCAGCATAGTCAGGATCAACATATCCAACAAGTTCAATATTCTTGCTATCAACTATATTTGCTCCAACATAAACAAGACATAAATCTGTATGACATGCAAGATATCTCAGAATCCACTTAACAGCATTCCAATGTTGTTTACCAGGATTAGCAAGAAAACTACTAACAACACTGAGTGGATGAGCAATGTTAGGTCTACTACAAACCATGGCATACATTAGACTCCCAACAGTATTTAGCATATGGAATGTCATGCATTTTATCAATATCACTTGGAGTCTTAGGTGAATCATCAACAGATTGTTTAAAGTGCTTGCCAAAAGGAATACTAACCTTCCTACTATAATGCATGTTCAATCTTTTAACTAGTCTTGTTATATATTCACTTTGAGACAATTATAGTTTCTTCTCTCTTCTATCTCTAATAATATCCATTCCTCTAATGTTCTTTTTGCATTGCCTAAGTCTTTCATTTAAAACTCCTTCTTTAGGAGATTCTTTAACTTATTTATTTCATGCATGGTTTTGCAAGTAATCAACATGTCGTTAACATATAAAAACAAGTAAACAATATTCACTTCAGAATTGAAATACACACAACTATCATACTTACTTCTACAAAAGTCAATAGATAGCATATAAGAATCAAACCTTTAATACCATTGACGTGGAGATTGCTTTAAGCCACACAACGATCTCTTAAGAAGACAAACTTTCTTTTCTTGTTTGGGAGCTTCGAATCCAAGTGGTTGGTCCATGTAAATATGGTCTCCTCGAGCTCACTATGCAAGAAAGCAGTCTTAACATCCATCTGCTCTAACTCAAGATCAAAGTGAGCAACAAAGGCAAGTAAAATTCTAATAGAGGTGTGTCTTACAACAGGAGAAAAACTTTTGGGATATGTGACGTAAAACTTATGTAATTTTGGTCAAATAAATAAAAAGTTATTTGTTTTTTATAAAATTATATTCTCGCTTTATAAATCTAATAAACTAAGCTCCAAGGTTATAATATATCTTGAACATCAGTGTTGTAGACACTATTTGGATTGTGTTCAAGAGTATAACCTAAATGGTCTATGGTATAAGAATAAGGTTAGAAACCTTATTCTGGTAACACCATGGATGCGACCCACTTTGTAATTAGTACAAATGAGGTAATCCAACTCATTCATGTGGATGGCATGCAAGTGGGGGCATCCTGTATGAACAGTTCATACAAGAGCGGATTGCAAATTATTAGTCTGACCAGTATAACGCCGGTAACAGGATAAGACTGATAATTTATAGATGACCATTAGTGACTCGACCTGAATCCTTAGCAAGTTAAGAACTCCTACTTATAGGGGTTTGTCCTTAGACTAGTATGGGTGAGAGTGGTTTGTAGCCTACTCAATAAGCCTACCTTCTCAAGGACAGAACCTCGTAGGTAGCTGGGGACTTAAGTATGAAAGATGGAATTCACTCATTCATAAACTAAGGAATTAGATAGGTTGTTTCCTTAAGAACTGAGTCTAGGTCTTGAACAATGGGGCCCCACCCTCTAAACTAGTTTAAGAGGGTTTGAGTTTATGGTAGGACCATAAACTTGTTGTTCATTAGATGATCAGTGGTGCTTAAGGAACAAAGAGGTAATCATAGGGGTAAAACGGTAATTTGACCCAACTGTGATTACGAACAACCTGTGAAGGGTCGACTCATGGGTAGGGATTATATCAATGGACAAAATATAATCTACGGTGAGGAGAGTGCAGCTACAAGTGTATAGTGGAGTGACTTGTAGTTAATGAATATTAATTAATCAGATCAAAGAGTTTAATCAGCTAATCTCACATCATTGGAGCTCATGAGCTGTAGGTCCATTAGGACCCTCCGTTGGCTCAACATGGTAATATTGAAGGTATAAAGTTAGGAATAAAATTGAAGTGTTCAATTTCATATATGAGGTGTTATATCAATTATATGTGTTATAATTGACATAATATATAGTTTTAATGTGAATTAGATTCACAAATTAACTATATACTAATGAGAGAATGGAGGAGGGATAGAATGGTAATTTTCATCCTATTTCCCTATAAATAGTTGAATAAGATGCAACTTTGAGGGATGCTATTGTGAAAACTTAGAGTTCCCACATTTGTGTTGTTGGAAAGAGATTCAAACACACATCTCTCAAAATTCCACATCTCATCCTAAAGGAACCCACATTCCTCCCTCACTTAGAGAACAACAGAGAAGATCTAGTGGTGCATCTTCACACATGTCGGGTTCGTATTGCTGAGATCGTGATCGTTGGATAAGGAGCTCGTGAAGAAAGTGTTCTTCAAAGGTAAATTTCTTGTTGTTCCATTTAGAAATGCATGCTTAATCTTTAGTATATTGTTCTTGTTATAGATCTATGTAACAATATCACGAACACGCGATTCACAATCTCTTCCGCTGCGGGATTTGATCACTTGGTATCAGAGCGCCAATTGTTTTCTTCATTTTGTTCTGGATTTTTCAAGAACAAAGGTGGGATTTACTAGTTTCATGAAATGTATGATCGGTTTGCAAATTAGATATTTTCGTTTTTGGCACCATAGATTTACATATTTTATGTTGAATTGTTCAATGTAAAGGGCCTATTGTTTTGGGCATATATTTCTGTAAATCGAGTCTGTAAGTCCGTGTCGATCGAGGCAAAGTGGTTGCTGAGAAGAACGGAACGAAAATGAGTAAAAACAGTAGAAGGAGCTTGTTGTTCTGCGTGCAACATTGCAACGTCGCACTTACGGTTCAAGGCGTGCAACGCTGATGCTGAGGTATGCTCCAACGGTCCGAAACGGACAAAATGCAGCATTGCAATGCTGGTATCAGCATTGCAACGCCGAAGGCGTTTCACGGAGGTTTCCAAACGGACGGAAATGAGTTTTTATTATATATATTTAATATAAAAATATTTTAAATTAATTCTAATTAATATAATTAGATTATATTAATTAAAATTAATTTTAGGGTGTCAAAAATGATCTAATTTTGCTATTTAAATTTATGCAATTGTTGTATAATTATTGTCATGCATAATGTATGCTTTTATTTAGATATCCCACCTTAGGTTAAGCATTTTCATGCATCATTTATAATATGAAGTGTTATATTATATAGTTTGCATGTATAATTAATATAAGGTGTTATATTAATTTTTGGACAGCATTGACATGCATATTCTTCATGAGATGAATGTGTTATGTATGTTTTATTATTCATGTGATGAATGATCAAGCACAATAACATAGAATTGCATGTCACCTAAGGTTAAATTCATTAGTTTTAAAATGTTTAGAACATGAAATTAATAGACCTTAGGTTATCTAGTTCTAATTAGATTAGAATCAGGAACCATGTAATTTATAAACAATGATTAAAAGAGAAACTCTGTCTAAGGAAGGTTCTGTCTAGGCTTGGGTATTTAAGTTGACGGAAACGAAATACCCCTACCTGGGAACTGACCTGTGAGTGAATTTTAATCAGAGAGTTTATAAATTATAGTAGCGTCAGTGGGTTTATTAAGGGGTTAATAAACTAGAAATCCTCGGTTTAATATAAAGAGTTATATTAGCAAACTTAGGATAAAATCAATATAAGAGTTATATTGATAAGTTTAGGTAAAACCATTAGCCGGGGGGAAAAGTGTATATGATACATATAATTCCACCCACATCTCTCCGGAGAAATTCACTCTGTAAGACTCATACTTGGCCTCGTGGCGCAAACGAGAGCGTCCCCTTTCGGATGGTGTTTGTATGAGTCAATAGTAAGGTGAATGGAGAGGGTACTTATAATGAGTGGGAACAGGTTTAGTGAAAACAATACCTATGGTCTCTTCTGTCGGTTTACATCGTAAGATCACTATGGTCAGCCTGCTAGTTTGGTCTGGACCAGGCAATCCCTTCGGAGGGCTTGATCATAGGAGATCGAACACAGTGGACACCCGAAAAGGATAAAGATTTCCTTAGTTTGTTTTTCAACCTAGTCCTCCCTTCGGCGGATTTTGTTGGATGGAGACTCTGGGGTTTAAAGACAGAGGGTTACACTCACAAGGTACATAAGAAGTGTATGTACCCTGACCAAATAATGGTAACTAAAGCCTATAGGAATAAGAGTTATTCTGGCATTCGGTTTAGGTCAAGAATGTCTGGATCCAGAGGAGAAGTATTTTTTATTACTCTTCGGTGTCATACATTCTAAACCTTTGGAGTATCATTGCAAATTATTAATGACCTAGGAATCATTAGATAATTAGGTAAAACGTGATTGGATTAAATAGTTCTTTAGCGATAAACTTATACAAGTTTTTTTTTGTAAATTTCAGCAAAATATCTAGCTCTATTATTTACTTATTGGGTGCGGAAAAATTAACCAGAGAGAACATAATGACTTGGAAAAACAAACTTAACACTATCTTGGTAGTGGGCGATCTTAAGCTTGTGTTGATTGAGGAGTATCCTCAGGTGCCAGGCTCGAATGCAACACGAAATGTTCGTGATGCATATGATCGATGGATCAAGGCCAATGAAAAGGCCAAGGTCTATATGCTGGCAAGTATGTCTGACATATTAGCCAAGAAGCACGAGAGCATGATGACCGCTAAGAAAATCATGGATTCGTTGCAGGGCATGTTTGGACAACAATCTACACAAGTCCGACACAATGCTCTCAAGTATATATTCAACTCGAAAATGATAGAGGGTTCATCTGCTCGGGATCATGATCTGGATATGATGGTACACTTCAACATCGGGGAATCGAATGGTGCTTCCATCGATGAATCGAGTCAAGTCAACTTCATTCTGGAAACTCTTCCAGATAGTTTCTTACAGTTTAGAAGTAATGTTGTTATAAACATGCTTACTTTTAATCTTACCTCCTTTCTGAATGAACTCCAGACCTTTCAGTCTTTGATGAAAATTCAGGGACCGAAAGATGAGGCAAATGTTGCCAGTAAGAGTTATCACAGAGGTTCGACTTCTAGAACTAAATCAGTGGCTTCATCTTCTTCTAACCTGAAAAGGAAGAAGAAGAACATGAAAAAAGGTTGGTAAAGGGAAACGGGCTGATAAAACTGCCGCCCAAAAGGGCAAGAAGGTCAAAGAAGTTGCTGACAAAGGAAAACGTTTCCACTGCAACGAGGATGGACACTGGAAACAAAATTGTCCAAAATACCTGATCGAGAAGAAGAAATAAGGTAAATATGATTTACTTTGTATAAAAGCATGTTTAGTGGATAATGATAAAACTGCTTGGATACTTGATTCAGGCGGCACTAATCATGTTTGCTCTTCTTTTCAAGGAATTGATTCCTGGCAGGAACTACAGAAAGGAGAAATAACGCTCCGGATTGGAAATAGAGATATCATCTCAACTGTAGCAATTGGCACAATGAAGCTTTTGTTCGGCAAGAAATATATGTTGTTAGACAATGTATTAATGATACCAGAGTTTACTAGAAACCTTATTTTAATTTCTTACCTCATAGAACAATGTATTTATGTTTCATTTTCTTTAAATAAAGTGTTTATTTCAAAGAAAGGTGTGGAAATATATTCAGCTTCATTAGAAAATGGTTTGTATGTTTTGTGACCAAATTCAGTCAAAACTGTTTTGAACACTGAATTATTTAAAACAACAAACACACAAACTAAGAAACGTAAAATTTCTCCTAAAGAAAATGCTCATCTTTGGCATCTTAGATTGGGTCACATTAACCTCAATAGGATTGAGAGATTGGTAAAGAGTGAACTTCTAAAGGAGTTAGAAGAAAATACTTTACCTGTATATGAATCCTTCCTAGAAGGCAAAATGACTAAAAGACCTTTTAGTGGAAAACGTTATAGACCAAAGAACCTCTTGAGTTTATACATTCAGACCTTTCTGGTTCGATGAATGTTAAAGCCAGAGGAGGTTATGAATATTTCATCTCTTTTATAGATGATTATTCAAGATTTGGACATATTTACCTAATGCATCATAAGTCTGAAGCACTTGAAAAGTTCAAGGAATTCAAGGTTGAAGTTGAGAATCAATTAGGTAAAATAACTAAAATACTTCGATTAGATCGAGGTGGAGAGTACATTGATTTAAAATTCCAGAGCTATATGATAGAACATGGAATTACATCCCAACTCTCAATACTCGGTATGCCTCAACAGAATGGTGTATCGGAAAGGAGAAATAGAACCTTGTTGGACATTGTTCGATCAATGATGAGTTATGCTCATCTCCCTAATTCTTTTTGGGGTTATGCAGTAGAGACTGCAGTATACATTTTGAACAATGTGCCATCAAAGAGTGTTTCTGAAACACATTTTGAACTCTGGAAAGGGCGTAAAGGTAGTTTATGTCATTTCAGAATTTGAGGATGTCCATCATATTAGCTTGTTACAAACCCAAAGAAATTGGATTCACGTTCAAATTTGTGCCTATTTGTAGGCTACCCAAAAGAAACAAGAGGTGGATTATTCTATGATCCTAAGGAAGACAAGGTAATTGTGTCGACAAATGCCACTTTCTTAGAGGAGGACCACATCAGGGACCACAAACCAAGAAGTAAAATTGTATTGAGTGAGTTAGACGGAACAACAACAAAGGTTGCTGATAATGCTAGTACGTCAATAAGAGTTGTTGATACTACATTGTCTAGTCAAGAGTGTCCATCTCAAGAGTTGAGAGTGCCCGACGTAGTGGGAGAGTTATAACACAACCTGACCGTTATATGGGTTTATCTGAAACCCAAGTTGTCATATCAGATGACAATTGTGAGGATCCATTGACTTATAATCAAACGATGGTTGACAAAGAGAAAGACAAATGGGTCATAGCCATGCACCAAGAAATGGAGTCTATGCACTTCAATTCTGTTTGGGATCTTGTAGATAAACCTGATGGGGTAAAACCTATAGGTTGTAAGTGGATCCACAAGAGAAAGCGTGGTGTAGATGGAAAGGTGCAAACCTTTAAAGCTAGACTAGTAGCAAAGGGTTATACCCAGGTTGAAGGGGTTGACTATGAGGAAACCTTTTCGCCTGTTCCTATGGTAAATTCTATTTGTATCCTACTTTTCATTGTCGCATATTATGACTATGAGGTATGGCAAATGGATGTCAAGACAACATTCTTGAATGGCAATCTTGACGAGAACATCTACATGGACCAACCCAAAGGGTTCATTGAACTAGGACAAAAGCAAAAGGTTTGCAAGCTTAAAAGGTCAATCTATAGACTGATACAAGCCTCTTGGTCCTGGAATATAAGATTTGATGAGGCAATCAAATCTTTTGGCTTTGACCAGAATGATGATGAACCTTGTGTTTACAAGAAAATCATCAGTAGTTCTGTCGCATTCCTAGTTTTATATGTGGATTATATCCTACTCATTCAGAATGATGTAGGTTATCTTACTGACATTAAGAATTGGTTAGCTACACAATTCGAAATGAAAGATTTGGGAGAAGCGTAGTTTGTTCTTGGGATCCAGATTGTCCGAAACTGCAAGAATAAAACCCTAGCATTGTCTCAGACATCTTACATCGACAAAGTTTTGTTGACGTTTAAGATTCAAGACTCCAAGAAAGGTTTATTGCTGAAGGGATCGAATCACGCAACGAAAGCAATTGTGAATCGCGTGTTCATGATTTTGTTACACAGATCTAAAATACAAGAACAATATACTAAGATTAAGCATGCTTTACGAAATATAGGACAACAAGAATTTACCTTTGTAGAATACTTTCTTCACGAGTTCCTCCTCCAACGATCACGATCTAAACAACAAACCCGAACCTTGTGAAGATCCACCACTAGATATTCTTCATTGTTCTCTAGCTGAGGGAGGAAGGTGGGTTCATTTTAGGATGAGGTGAGGTGATCTTTTTGGAAATGTGTTTGGAACTCTTTCCAACACAAATGAGAGAACTCTAGGGTTTATGTGTAAAGTCTTAGTCTCAAAGTTACATCTTATGCAATTATTTATAGGGAAATAGGATGGAAATTACCATCCTATCTTTCCTTCATTCTCTCATTAGTATATAGTTAATGTGTGAATCTAATTCACATTAAAACTATATATTATATCAATTATATCACATATAATTGATATAACACCTCATATATGAAATTGAACACTTCAATCTCATTCCTAACCTTATACCCTCAATATTACCATGTTGAGTCAACGGAGGGACCTAATTGACCTACAATTCATAAGCTCCAATGATATGAGATTAACTGATCAAACTCTTTGATCCAGTTAATCAATATTCATTAACTACAAGTCACTCCGCTATATACTTGTAGTTGCACTCTCCTCACTGTAGATTATATTGTGTCCATTTAAATAATCATTACCCATGAGTCGACCCTTCACAGGTTGTTCGTAATCATAGTTGGGTCAAATTACCATTTTACCCCTGTGATTACCTCTTTGTTCCTTAAGCACCACTGATCCACAAATGAACAACAAGTCTATGGTCATACCATAAACTCATACCCTCTTAAACCACTTTAGAGGGTGGGGCCCCGTTATTCAAGACCTGGACTTAGTTTTTAAGGGAACAACCTATCTAATTCCTTAGTGTAGGAATAAGTGAATTCCGTCTTGCATAGTTAAGTCCCCAGCTACCTACGAGTTTCTGTCCCTAAGAAGGTAGACTTATTGAGTCGGCTACAAGCCACTCTCACTCATACTAGTCTAAGGACAAACTCCTATAAGCAGGAGTTCTTAACTTGCTCAAGATTCAGGACGAGTCACTAATGACCATCTATAAATTATAAGTATTATCCTATTAACGACATTATGCTGGTCAGACTAATAATTTGCAGTTCGGTCTTGTATGAACTCTTCATACAGGATGCCCCCACTTGCATGTCATCTACATGAATGAGTTTGATTACCTTATTTGTACTAATTACAAAAGTGGGTCGCATCCATGGTGTTACCAAAATGAGGTTTCCAACATTATTCTTATATCATAGACCATTTAGGTTATATTCTTGAACACAATCCAAATAGTGTTTACTACACTGATGTTCAAGATATATTATACCATTGGAGCTTAGTTTATAGGATTTATAAAGCGAGAATATAATTTTATCAAAACAAATAACTCTTTATTTATTTGACCAAAATTACACAAGTTTTAGGGCACATATCCCAACAATTTCCTTTTAGATATGGAGTTCATTTGTCTAAGAAACAGTGTCCTAAGACACCAAAAGGAGTTGAAAACATGAGACAGATTCCTTATGCATCAGCTGCTGGGAGCCTTGTGTACGCCATGTTGTGTACTAGGCCAGACATCCGTTTTGCAGTTGGAATGGTCAGTAGATATCAATCAAATCTAGGACCTGAACACTGGACAACGGTTGAAACGATCCTTAAGTATCTTCGGAGAACAAGGAACTACATGATTGTGTATGGGGCTAAGGATTTGATCCTCACAGGATACACGGATTCTGACTTTCAAACTGATAAAGATTCTCGAAAATCTACATCAGAGCCAGTATTTGCTCTTAACGGAGGAGTTGTAGTATGGCGAAGCGTCAAGCAAGGATGCATCCCTGATTTCACCATGGAGGTCGAATATGTAGCAGCTTGTGAAACAACTAAAGAGGTCGTTTGGTTGAGAAAATTCATGTTAGATTTGGAAGTTGTTCCAAATATGAGTTTGCCTATCACGTTGTATTGTGATAACAGTGGTGTCGTGGCAAATTCAAGGGAACCTCGAAGTCACAAGAGGGGTAAGCATATTGAGCGGAAATATCATCTCATCTAGGAGATCGTACATCGAGGAGACGTGATCGTCACGAAGATAGCCTCCGAGCACAACATTGTTGATCCTTTTACAAAGGCTTTCACGACTAAGGTTTTTTAGAGTCACCTAGAAGGTCTAGGTTTACAAGTCTTCCCCAACTAGAGCAAGTGGGAGTATATTGAACACAGGGTTTCAATGCCCTAGTTTATTGTATTTTTACATTATTGTAATGTTTAAATTATGTACTCCACAAGCTTTAGGTCAAGTGGGAGATTATTGGGATATGTGCCCTAAACTTGTGTAATTTTAGTCAAATGAATAAAGAGTTATTTGATTTTATAGAATTATTTTCTCGCATTATAAATCCAATAAACTAAGCTCCAAGGTTATAATGAATCTTGAACATCAGTTTAGTACACACTATTTTTATTGTGTTCAAGAGTATAACCTAAATGGTCTATGGTATAAGAATGAGGTTGGAAACCTTATTCTGGTAACACCATGGATGCAGCCCACTTTGTAATTAATACAAATGAGGTAATCCAACTCATTCATGTGGATGACATGCGAGTGGGGGCATTCTGTATGACGAGTTCATACAAGACCGGACTGCAAATTATTAGTTTAACCAGCATAACACCGTTAATAGCATACGACTGATAATTTATAGATGGTCATTAGTGACCCGACCTGAATCCTGAGCAAGTTAAGAACTCCTGCTTATAGGAGTTTGTCCTTAGTCTAGTATGGGTGAGAGTGGCCTGTAGCCGACTCAATAAGCCTACCTTCTCAAGGACAAAACCTCGTAGGTAGCTGGGAACTTAACTCTGCAAGACGGAATTCACTCATTTCTAGACTAAGAAATTATATAGGTTGTCTCTTAAGAGCTGAGTCCAGGTCTTGAACAACAGGGCAACGCCCTCTAAACTAGTTTAAGAGGGTTTGAGTTTATGGTAGGACCATAGACTTGTTGTTCATTAGAGGATCGGTGGTGCTTAAGGAACAAAGGGGTAATCACAAGGATAAAACGGTAATTTGACCCAACTGTGATTACGAACAACATGTGAAGGGTTGACTCATGGGTAGTGATTATATCAATGAACACAATATAATCTACAATGAGGAGAGTGCAGCTACAAGTATATAGTGGAGTGACTTGTAGTTAATGAATATTGATTAACCAGATCAAAGAGTTTGATCAGTTAATCTCACATCATTGGAGCTCATGAACTGTAGGTCCATTATGTCCCTCCTTTACTCAACATGGTAATATTGAGGGTATAAAGTTAGGAATAAAATTGAAGTGTTCAATTTCATATATGAGGTGGTATATCAATTATATGTGATATAATTGATATAATATATAGTTTTAATGTGAATTAGATTCACAAATTAACTATATACTAATGAGAGAATGAATGAGTGATATAATGGTAATTTCCATCCTATTTCCCTATAAATAGTTGCATAAGATGTTACTTTGAGGGATGCTATTGTGAAAACCTAGAGTTCCCACATTTGTGTTATTGGAAAGAGTTCCAAACACACATCTCTCAAAATTTCACATCTCATCCTAAAGTAACCCAGATTCCTCTCTCACCTAGAGAACAACGAAGAACATCTAGTGATGAATCTTCACACGTGTCGGGTTCGTATTGCTGAGATCGTGATTGTTGGAGAAGGAGCTCGTGAAGAATGTGTTCTTCAAAGATAAATTTCTTGTTGTCCCATTAAGAAATGCATGCTTAATCTTTAGTATATTATTCTTGTTATAGATCTATGTAACAATATCGCGAACATGCGATTCACAATCGTTTCCACTGCGGGATTCTATCCCTTCAGATCCTAGATATATGTCAACTACACACAGTTCAAGATCTCCTAAATGTGACCTTGGAGCTTAGTTTATTGGATTTAAGTTTGTAATAGCGAGAATACAAGATTTGAGGAAAAAATAACACTTTTATTTATTTCCTTGAATAATTACAAATACACGAGTTTAGGGCATAAATCCAACAAACTCCCACTTGACCTAAAGCTAGTGGAGTACTTAAAACATTACATTAATGCAAATACAATAAACAGGGGCATTGAATACCCTTTGATATAATACTCCCACTTGTCCTAGTTAGGTTCTAATGTGTAAACCTAGAGTTTCTAGGTGACTCTCGAACACCTTAGTCGTGAGAGTCTTTGTAAATGGATCAACAACGTTGTGCTCCGATGCTATCTTCGTGACGATCTGGTCTCCTCGATGCATAATTTCCCGTATCAAGTGATACTTGCGTTCAATGTATTTTTTTCTCTTGTGACTTCAAGGTTCCCTCAAGTTGGCCACTGCACCATTGTTATCACAATAAAGGGTGATCGGGAGGTTCACATTCCACTAGAAGAAAAAAGGGTTTTAATGACAGGCGCATGTCCGTCATCTATGCGAATGTCAGTGTAACATACAATGATGGGCGATTTTTTATGACGGACAATGCCTGTCATTAAAACCCTTTGCCCGTCATGAAAAGTGAGATTTAATGACGGGCAATGTCCGTCATTAAAAACCAGGTTCCAATCCACTTTTTAATGACGGATTTTGCCCGTCATCTATATTTGGTTAAAAAAAAATTAAACACCCGTTGTCCGTCATTATATGTTGTCTGTCATTAATTTAGTTCATAATTTTTTATTTAATAACAGGCAATGTCTGTCATCGTTTTTAGCGTAATTTAATAAAAAAAGTTGATAGCCCGATGGCTAACTAACAATATTTAATAACTAATTACCTAAAATATTGCATATATATTAACTTCTATATTGAAACTACATATGAAATCACTACACAAATTTACAAACATGCAACAAAAACACTTTTATATTCAAAACATACATGAAATCACTATTCCATAACAACATCCAACAAAATTGTTTTTTACCAAAACAATGCACATAGAACACTTTTATATCCAAACCTTCAAAACCATAAACTACTATATCATAAACCAGAAATTCTTGTTTCACAAACCATAAACTCCTATATCACAAACCTTAACCATAAATCTCTATATGACCTTAACACTTATATCACAAAAACCATAAACTCTAAAACTAACACGAAATCAAACCAATAAGTAAAAATTTCGGCATGACCTCTACAGAACATCAACTAACCAATAACCTGAAACATTGCAGAAATATAAAAAAAAAAAAACATGAAATCACTAATTCATCCACAAACATCCAACAAAGATTTCTTTTACGAGAAGAGCATAACACTTCATTATACACATGAGACGATCTCTACATAACCTTAATGCCTATATCACAAAAACCATATACTCGTATATCACAAATCTTAACCATAACTCTAAAACCATAAACTCCTATATCACAAACCTTAACACCTATATCACAAAAACCATAAACTCTAAAACTAATACGAAATCAAACCAATAAGTAAAAATTTTGGCATGACCTCTACAGAACATCAACTAACCATTAACCTGAAACATTGCAGAAATATCCAAAAAAAAATTGAAATCACTAATTCATCCACAAACATCCAACAAGATTCCTTTTACGAGAAGAGCATAACATTTCATTATAAAGAATACACCTGAGACGATCTCTACATAACTTTAATGCCTATATCACAAAAACCATAAACTCGTATATCACAAACCATAACCATAACTCTAAAATCATAAACTTCTATATCACAAACCTTCATACCGATATCACAAAAACAATAAACTCTAAAACTAACACGAAATCAAACCAATAAGTGAAAATTTCGGCATGAGCTCTATAGAACATCAGCTAACCACTGACCTGAAACATTGCAGAACACTTCTATATCCAAAAATAAACTTATAGGGAATGAGGCCACCCGTCACTTCATTCATAGACAACATCCAACAAACAAGTATATACATCAAAAAACATATTCATTCATGGACAACATCCAACAAACTCCAATCTCAGATTCAGAAGAATGAGGCCACCCGCCTCTCCACAAACTACTAAATATTATATACACTTCTACTATATACATTATAAACAAGTATATTGTACACCTAATTACAATAAGAACATATTAACTTACCTAACTTCATACAAATCTAGTACTTACATACATTTCACAAAATTTAGAAATCCACAAGTGGCTTACACAAATCTGCCAACAAAATCCGCCCATTGTACTCGAATCTCTTCGATTTCTTCTTGTTTATATGACGTTTTTGTGTTAAACTACAAAAAGAAATAAATATATATAACATTAGAGTAAATTATATTTTTTAATCACTAAAAAGATAAAATAAGAGTACTTACAAGGTTACTTATAGGGATACTAGAATTATATACTATTTCTCGTATATACTTTTGTATATAGTACCCACACTCTACATAACCCGGTTGACGGGGGCAATACATGCAAAATAATTTAAGAAATAGCATGTTTGAGTTAAATTTCGTTCCAACGTTGATCAAAACAATCAAATATATCAATTATGTTTACCTTTACAAGTTTCCAAGTGATGGCGGCACGATATTCTGGAAGTGAGTGCTTGGCTTGGCACATTCTCAAGGATCTAAAGAGTTTGAAGCATTAGAAAAATTAATAGAAAGTAATTAATTCTATATCATTGTTTTATGAACAAAAAAAGTATAAATAAGTTGAAGTAATTTAAATGATGACTTATCCAGTATTATATGAAATGAAAACTTGTTGATCCAAATCCAAATTAACCATTTCTAATCTGTTAGCCAGATTTATACAACGTGTTTCTTGACTTTTAACAAAATTAGAACTTGTTATTTGATCAACTAGCAAGAACTTGATGATTATTTCATAGTCACATACAGTCCAAAGATACCTAAATAAAAGTAAAGTCATTTTATAAAACATTCAAAAGCGTAGTCAATATAAATGAAAGATGTTGTATACTTACGCAATGTATGCGACTATGCAGGAGTACCCTATCTCCACCATTCCACAGTAATGCAGGATATCATCGCGATGTAAATAAATTAACTTTTCCTCCCCGAACATGTGCTTACTCAACTTGACTTGAATCGTATCATCTTCTCGCATCGATAACATTGCATAACGATTCAGAAGTTTAATAGTCACATGAGCATCTGTGTACTTTGTAGAATGTGAAGTAGGCACATGTACAGTAACATCTGACTTATGTTTTGTTGGAGAAGCCACCTACCACAACAAAACAACATTTAAATTTGTAAACAAAGAATATAGTAATTTTAAACATTGAGTTGAAGAATTTCATACTTTTTTTCCTTATTAAAAATGACAAGGTCACGAGGCCATGTCACAAAATTTTCCATTGATTGACTCAGAGACTCTACTTCTCCCCATATAGAAATTTGTAATGGAGGATCTTCACTTACGATCATGTCCACTACCACTCTAACATTTTCAACTCCTAAGGGAACTCCATGGACTGTGGGAAATTGAGCGTCAGACGTGTACATTGTTCCTGCAGCAACCACATTATCCTTTGATCCTATTGCTAGATGGCATGGAGTTCCCTTCAAAAATTTAAAAAGAATGTCAAAATAAAGTATCATAGATCACATCTTTTACCTAAAATTCTAATTACTTCTAAAATTTCCTCCACCTCGTCAATGACCTCCTTGTCTTTTGGATGATTACTACCTATGCTTGAAGACTTTTTGGAAGGTGAGCAATCAGTCGACATTTTGTTGTCAGACTCTTTACTTGATTTTGATTTCCCTCGAGGAATGTTAAAGTATGTTGATGGATTGACAAACATACCTATTCCTCTGTTCTGGCGTGCCTACTGCTTCGGTCAATATGTCTTTACCTTTATTCTTCTTAGCTAGTTCGTTCTATCACAACCATTTAGATTGACATTGAAACTAACCATAAGATATTTAAACTAAGAATCATTTTTACATCATGTTAAAATAAAACATATTAACTTACGATTCGACCAGCACATTGTTTGGTATCTTCATCGAAGTATTCATTATTTTTTCCTTTTCGTGCATGTATCCATAAGATGGCACGAGTGGAAGGATCTTCCGCCAATTCCTATATAAACATATAAGTTATTAAATCTCATGTATGGAAAATTATAAGAAATAATGTTACTCACAACTTCTTCAGCTAAGTTTGCATATCCTTTGCGAGAGATGTGATGATTATATTTACATTTCTCTCTCATTTCCTTTTGCACACGACTTTGTGCCTGTATAACATAATAGAATCAATTTAAATCATTTAAATACTTTTTTTACTAACTTTTAAAAGCAATAAGTATAATGTACTTATCTCCCATTTTTCCGATAATCTAGCATTCACAAATGCTTCCCATTGTTTTTTATCAATATGTGAATACTTTTGTGGAGGATGTTTCAACAAGGACGGCTCATCCTTAAATGGAAGTATGTGTTTTTTATACAACGTGTATCGAAATGTTCGAAATTTATTGTCGCTGATTGAAGAATACTATTTTTGGACCGAGGGTCTATCACAAATGACATCTACATAGGAAACACATAATAAAGGGTTAAATAACTCTATATATTAAGAAGTCTTTAGGAAAAAATACTATTATTCTTACCTCTACAGAATCAAAAATGTTATCTTTCAATTCTTGGGAAATTTCTTTCCAAGTCTTGTAACTTAATAGAATTTGTTGCCTAACGCAAACTCCAATATAACTTTGCATTTGGTTTGCATTATCACCGACACTCTGGCCTTGATTGTTATATTGGATGACTAAGCGTTCTCCAGTCCTTACGCGTGCCCGACCACGCATAGTAGTGAGACCACGTCGATTAGTATGCCTAGCCTCCATTTGGATCGATACGTTCACTTCATCGTCACTTGATCCACCCATTGTAACAATCTGCAAAAAAAAATACCATGAAAAAAATAAGTTATAATAGCGCATACGATATATGAACTCATAAAAATTTCAATAACTAAACAATGACATACCATATTTAATACATTATTTATCGATCCATAAACCCTCACAATCATTTCTAAGATATGTGGATGACATTTCGTCGATTTCATGGCTCACATCAATATTAGGCATTCTTTCTAGGACCCTATATCCACAATCTTCAACGATATCAACATCAACCTCAGAATATTCTTCTTCAACTATTCTTTGAGGAGGGGTTAAAATCACCAACCATCGAGGATCAAGAGGGTCTTTCACATAAAATACTTGCTTGCCTTGAGATGCTAAAATAAATGAGTCTGATCTATGCCCAATGCGATTAAGGTTGACAGTTGTAAATGTGGATATGAGGTCCTAGAAACATTTTAACAAAATAAATGTTAATTTTCGGTAATCAATCTCCCAAATCTCCTGTATTACACCATAAAAGGTCATGTCTGACATAACAGGATTTTTATCCTTAGCACTGGAGACTTGCATTGTGTTTATTGTTATAAGAATTCCACTATTTTGGGTATTCCTAATATCATCACGTTTCTTCATATGATAATGAGTATCATTGACCACATAACCACTAAATGTGGCTACATCTGGACAAGGCACATGAGTTATCCATCTTAAAGAAGGTGATATGGAGTTGTTTTGTACCTCGAGAGCATGTTGAACCTGAAAATATACGTTGTAAATTAAGTAGGAATAAACATTAAATCCACTCATTACAAAAGTTACATCTCAAGATTACCCGATCACACATGTTCATCTTGAAGCCACTTATTGTTTTTGAATCTACTAGGATTGAGTCTAGATAGAGTTTCCATGTGTTGCCTAAATTCATAGAACAGATAAAAATTATTACATCATTCCATAGTTCGAAAGTTATGCAAAAGAATTGAGATTTACGTACCCTATGTATGGAAGCACGTCATTCACATTCTGAAGAACATAAAGATGAGCTTGATCCAATTGTTCCTTACTGGTTTTGATATAGTGAGCAACAGACAATGGTCTATCAAAATCTGATTTCTCTTTCCTTGTCGTTGAACGTACCCCAATACACTCAACCCCAGAGTGAAATTTAGAACAATTCTACAACCTCCTCCACAATATAATTTACTCCAATGCATCCTTCTGGTCGGTTTCTATTTCACACATAACCTTTTAGAACATTCATATATCATTCAAAAGGATACATCCACCTCAAATACACTGGTCAACAAAATTCTATCTCTCTTACAAAATGGACCACAAGATGTACCATTATCGTGAAGAATGCTGGTGGAAAATAATTCTCTAACAAGCACAAAGTAACCACTACATCCTCTTGCAAGCCTTTTAACTTTGATGAATCGATCGCCTTACTACATATGACATTGAAAAAGAAACACAGACGAATAATTGCATATCTAACATGTTTTGGTAAAATACCACGTATAGCCGCAGGTAATAATTGTTGCATAAGAACATGGTGGTCATGCGATTTAAGCCCATAAAGTTTCAAATCTGTGAGCGATACTAAACTCTCTATATTGGATGAATAACCTTCAGGTACTTTAATTTCTGATAGTGTCTTACACAAATTCAATTTCTCCATCCGCAATAGTGTATAACATGCTAGAGGTAAGAAGATTCTTTTCTCTCCTAATTGAGGGGCCAACTCTGACCTAATGTTCAATTCAACCAAATCTAGACCAGTTTTTAATCCATCTTTTGTCTTGCCAGGAATATCAAGTGACGTGCCAATAATATTTGCACACACATTCTTCTCAATATGCATCACATCTAAACAATGTCGCACATCAAAATGTTCCAAGCATTCTAACTCAAAGAAAATAGACTTCTTCTTCCAATAAGTGCTTGAAGGATCTCCTTTATTTTTTTCCTTTCTTGGCTTCTTTCCAAACGAGTATTGAAGTCTACTAACTTTTGTAAGAATTTCCTCTCCACTTAACGGTTCAGGAGCAAATTCCAATTCTTGTTCACCATTAAAAGTTTTCTTATGTCTTCTATATGGATGATTACGGGGTAAATATTTTCGATGCCCAAGATATGCCATCTTTTTCCCTTTTGGCAAATAAGTGGATGACGTTTTTCCCCCACATATTGGGCACGCATGATATCTTTTACTGTACATTCACACAAATTGCCATATGTAGGAAAATCATTAATAGTCCACAATAAAATAGCTTTAAGTATGAAAGATTGTTCATGATGTACATCATAACACTGAACTCCATCATTCCAAAGTTTTTTCTGATCATCAACAAATGGAGCTAAATAAACATCTATGTCATTCCCTGGTCGTTTAGGCCCAGATATTAATGCATTTAACATAAAAAATCTTCGCTTCATGCATAACCATGGAGGTAAATTGTATGTCACCAACATAACTGGCCAACAACTATATCTACTACAAAGATCACCGTGTGGATTTACCCAATCATGTGAAAGAGCAAGACGAAGATTTCTAGGTTCTAAACCAAACTCTGGCCACAAATTGTCTACTTGCTTCCACGATAGTGTATCCGCAGGATGTAGTATGTACCCATCAATTACTCGTTCATTAGCATGCCAAGTCAACAAACTCGATATTTCTTTACTGCAAAACATTCTTTCAAATCTTGGGATAGGAAAGAAATACCACATGACTTTCGCCGGAATGTTTTTCATCACATCCTTCGAATTTTTACAAAGCTTCCATCTTGATGTTCCGCATGTAAGGCATACTTTTACATCTGC
Source organism: Trichosanthes cucumerina (assembly GCA_036507285.1). Classification (NCBI taxonomy): domain Eukaryota; kingdom Viridiplantae; phylum Streptophyta; class Magnoliopsida; order Cucurbitales; family Cucurbitaceae; genus Trichosanthes; species Trichosanthes cucumerina. The sequence continues at coordinate 22,278,485 of CM071844.1, forward strand.
AAGCTCTTTTCTAAACAAACAACAATCATTACTACATGCATGAATCTTTTCGTACTTCATTCCAAGAGTACAAAAGATCTTTTTTGCTTGATACGTAGAGCTAGGAAGTTCATTTCGACTTGGTAAGATGTCACGAACCTATGCTAACAACTCAGTGAAACTCTTATCGCTCCATCCAAACTTTGCTTTCAAATTATATAACTTTATCAATGCAGATATTTTGGTAAAATTGTTACAATTTAAGTACAATGGTTTATTGGCATCATCTAACACTTCTTCAAATATTTGAGACTTGTTATTAAAATAGTTATGTGCAGCCTCAAACATTCCTATTGTGTCGTTAACATCTTCGTCCTCAACTTCAGTTTCCTCTTTTCTCTCATTCGGTAGTGACTCACCATGTAAAATCCATGTTCTATAGCTTTCATCAATGCCATTAATATATGAATGGTCTCTTACGACATTCGCATTTTGAGACTTTGCATTCACACATTTCAAGCATGGACAACAAATAACATCTGACCTATTTGAATGTCGTATACCATTTTGGATAAATGTCTCAACTCCTAAACGATATTCTGATGACATCCTATTCTTTGACATTCAGGACTTATACATAACTATAAATTTGGTGCCTTGAAAGTTCAATCTACAAGAAGAATAATGGTTGTACTTACTATGTCCTTAGGAAAACGCCAAAAAAAAAAATAAAACTATCAAGGAGTTCACTACTTACTCAATTTCATGAGGTTGATTCAAAAGTCAACATCATGATATTTTGGACTAATACCATTTCCTCTCATCCACAAACCCACTACTAAAATTAAGCAAAACATATGATTCTAACAAAACATGTTGAACAAAAGTTCTCAACCATTCCTCCATCACTCATCAAATTGAACTAACACACATGCATTTATTTAAATTTATACACCATTTTGTTTTGGCAACAACACGCATCCTTCCTTCCATAAACTACATCAAACTAAAACTCCACTCCCTCATCAAACTAAACTCATTAAACTAACACAAAATTGTTTTGATCAAACTAAACTAGACACCAACATTTTCTATGTTAGTTTTTTTCTGAAACTAAACTCACCCCCTCAATCAAACTAAACTAAATGCCAACATTTTCTATGTTAGTTTTTTTTTCTAAACTAAACTCACCCCCTCAATAAAACTAAACTAAACACAAACATTTTCTATGTTAGTTTTTTTCCCTAAACTAAACTTACCCCTTGAATCAAACTAAACTAAACACAAACATTTTCTATGTTAGTTTTTTTCCTAAACTAAGCTTACCCCCTCAATCAAACTAAACTCAACCCTCAATCATACTAAACTCAACAATCCATCAAACTAAACTCAAACATTAAGTTTTTTTTCTACAAACAACACTCTTTTTTTTCCCTAAACTAACAACAACAACATCCACTCTAAAATAAATAGATCAATGCACATGATTTTAATAATTTTTTTTCCTAAACTAACAACAACACAACTTCCATGTTATAGATCAATGCACATTTTTCCTTAAACTAACAACAACACAACTTCCATATTATAGATCAATGCACATTTTTCCTTAAACTAACATCAACACAACATCCATGCTATAAATATAAAATTTTTCCATAAACTAACAGCAACATAACATCCATGATTTTTAATAAAAATGTTCCCTAAACATAACATACAAAATTTTAATAAAATTTTTTGTCAGAAACAACCTTCGGTGAACTCGACAACGGCGAACTCCTACAAAGGATGACTGATCAATGTAGATCTAGACCTCAGTGAACCAGATCTGCAAACGAAGGACCTCACGGATCTACAAGTTTTAGACTCCGGCGAACCTGACAACAGTGAAGAAGATCTGTGGACGACAACGACTCCCAAATCGATGACGGCGACTCCCAAACAGCCGACGACAAAGATCTGTGGACGGCGGCGAAGTGTGAACGATGGCCAGAAATCGAGGGAAAAGAGAGAGGGTCAGATCGAGGGAGAAGACAGAGAGAGAATGGGTAGGCGGCAAGGCAATTCGGTCGGCGGAGACAACAGACGGTGGCGAAAACGAACAGCAGCTGTGAGAGGGAGAGAGATTGGTTGGCGACGAGGCGATTCGGTGAGATGGAGGCCAGGGACAGTGAGATCGAGGGAGATGTGAGATGGAGGTTGATGTTAGAGAGAGAGATATTGGTCAGTGGCGAGGCGATTCCGTCGGCGAAGACAAACGGACGGCGAACGGCGATTCATTGAGCTACTAGAGAGTGAGATCGACGATGGAGATGTGTGCTGCTGTGAGAGAGAGAGGGAGATCGAAAGAAAATGGGAAAGTGGAAAGAAAATGGGGGTGAGGTGTCGTTTTTTTTTTAAAAAAAACCTATGATGACGAGCAATGCCCGTCATTAATAACAACTTACTATGACGAGCAATGCCCGTCATTATATGTCTGCCCAATTGTTTCCAGCACACATTTTCACCGTCAGTCATTGTTTGTCGCCCCTTATTTTTTTCGTCTGTCATTGTATCCCTATTTTCTACTAGTGTTTGGAACAACTTCCAAATCAGACATGAACTTCCCAAGTCATACTGCCACTTTAGTCGTTTCACAAGCTGCTACATACTCGGACTCCATAGTGGAGTCAGTGATGCATCTTTGCTTGATGCTCCGCCAGACTACTGCTCCTCCATTACAAGTAAACACTAACCCCGATGTGGATTTCCTAAAATCCTTATCGGTCTCAAAGTCAAAGTCTGTGTATCCCATAAGGGTCAGATCCTTAGACCCATACACAAGAATATAGTCCCTCATTCTCCTAAGATACTTGAGGAGTGCTTTTACCGTTGTTTAGTGATCTAATCCTTGATTGGATTGATACCTATTGACAATCCCAACTGCATAACAGATGTCGGGCCTAGTACACAACATGGCATACATCAGGCTACCTACAGTTGATGCATAAGGGATTCTTCTCATGTCTCAACTTCTTGAGGTGTCTTAGTGTTGGGTTTTATGTCCTAAACCTCGTGGGTTTGTAAACTGAATGTATATTTTATTTTGCAATAAAGATGTTATTGAGATTTATTCAGTAAAGGTGTTATTGAATAAAGTGAATTGTATATTTTGAAACCCTAATCCAATAAAGAACCCATGGCTATAGGATGTATACTTGAACTCTATTTGTGACATAAAAGTGGATCATGTTCAAGTTATAGCCAGAACGGTCTATAGTATAGGGATAGGGTTGGGTACCTTATCCTTGGGACACTATGGGTGCGCCCGACTTTGTAAAGTACAAACGATGTGATCCTGATGAAAGAGTCTAGATTAAGAAAGCGGAAGCAATTTTGGATCTTGAACACTCTAAGTTGATCAATTTTGTAAAATAAAAAACATGCTCAAAGTTGGAAAAACAGAGGGATAGAAAACTCAACTTTGAAGATAAAATTCTCTTCACCCGGTTGATTGTTTTCAAAGACGAACACTTCGTGGACAAATCGTTAGTCTTCCCTACTACCCTCAGGGCCTTAAAACGGATTGTGGGATCCTAGATTGAGAGAATTTGGAAGAAAAGACCTCAAAGGTCACTAATTCGGGAATATTGAATTTTCTATGTCATTCTCTCAAAACACCCCAAATCACCATTATATAAAGCATCAAAAAGCTTCAATGGAGTGACAACTCAAGGATGATGAGGATGCTTTGAGATGGAGGTGGCCAATTTTGGTGAATTTTGAAGATGAGTAAGATTGGGCAAGTTGGCAACTTGTTTTTCATGAAAATCCCTCATTTTACATTTAATTTTAATTCAAAAATCAATATTAAATTGATTTTTAATTAAAATTAATATAATTAATTAAATAATTCAAAATTAATTTAATTAATTATTATTTTTTAATTTAATTTAATATCAAATATTAAATTAAATAAATTGCTTAATCTCGATCGATTTTTCGAACATGAATCTTTATTCATGCTATAAACCGATCCCGATATTTAAATCATATTTAAATATATCCACCTCATATTAATCATAGTTTAATTCATAATTAAGCTATGATTCGTTAAATATATCACATATAAATAACGCTTTCTCCCAAACTTGAATTTGAACAATTCAAATTCTTTTCTCTCAAAAAGTTATAAGGCTAAGTCCGAGCTAGTAAGGAGGACCTAATGGACCTACAGATCATGAGCTCCAACGATACGAGATTAACCTACCAAACTCTTTAGCCTAGCTAATCAACATTCGTTAACCACCGTGACACTCCACTAAAGTCCAAAGTGGCACGCACTCTCCTCATCAGAGATATATTTATGTCCACTCGATATAACCATGATTAGTAAGTCGATCCTTCACAGGTCATTCGTAATTACAAAGTGGGTCAAAATTACCGCTTTACCCTGTAATTACCTCTTGTTCCTTAAGTTCCACCGATCCTCTAATGAACAATTGGTTTGTGGTCCTACCAAAGAAACCAAATCCTCTCGGGCCAATGAGAGGATGGGCCCATTGTTCAAGACCCGAGTCGATTTCAAGGGAACAACCTTTCTACTAATCCCTAAAGCGGGTAGAATGAATTCCATCTTGCCGAACTATGTTCCCAAACTATCTATCCGGTTTTATCCTCCGAAATGGCAGGCTTATTAAGTCGGCGAGTCTCGAGCCACTCTCACCCATGCAAATCTAAGGATAATTCGAATAAACAGAGTCCATAGAACACTCGTGGATTAAGATCGAGTTACCTAGGTCATCGGATGAATATAGTCGCTTAAGACAATGAAACGGAGTTATAAAGTCTAAATGACTATTGCGCGTCCGATCTTATGCAAACTCATTGCATAGGGCGCCCCACTCACATGTCTCCACATGAACGATTAAGATCACATCGCTTTGTTCTTTACAAAGTGGGCCGCGTCCCATAGTGTCCCGTGATAAGGTCCCCAACCCTATCCTTATACTATAGACTGCTTGCTATATAACTCGAACTTGATCCACTTTTATGTCACACATAAAGTTCAAGTATTCATCCTATAGCCAAGGGTTCTTTATTGGATTAAGGTTACACAATACACAATAGTTAATAACACCTTTATCGAATAAATTTCAATAACAACTTTATTGTGATATAGAATATACATTCGGTTTACAAAACCACGAGTTTTAGGACATAAAACCCAACAATCTCCCACTTGGACTAAAACGTCTCAGGGGGGTAAAACATCTTTGAGCAAAGAAAAACGCCTCTACTATACAACCCGTAGTCCTAGACTCTCTAGGTGTCCTCAAACACTTTAGCCGTGAGGGGCTTTGTAAACGGATCGGCAATGTTGTGCTCCGGCGATCTGCGTGACAATCACGTCTCCTCGTTGCACAATCTCCCGATGAGATGGTATTTGCGCTCTATGTGCTTTCACGCTTATGGCTTCTAGGTTCTTTAGAATTTGCCATCGCACCACTATTATCACAATAAAGGGTGATAGGCAAATTCATATTTGGAACAACTTCCAAATCACCAAGAACTTTCTAAGCCATACAAACCTCCTTCATTTGCTTTCATGAGTCGCGACGTACTCTCACCTCCATTGTGGAGTCGCAATACAACCTTGTTTTATACTCCTCCATACTATAGCTCCTCCGCTTAAGAGTGAACATCGATCCCGATGTGGATTTCCTCGAATCCACATCGATCTGAAATCGTAGTCGGTGTATCCTCGCAAGGATCAAATCCTTTGCACCATACACAAGCATATAGTCCTCGCTCTCCTAAGATATTTGAGGATGTTCTTAACGGCAATCCAGTGATCATATCCTCGGATTAGACTCGATATCTGCGACTATTCCCAATCGCATAGCATATGTCGGGTCGAGTACATATAACATGGCATACATCGACTACCGGCGGCGATGCGGATGCATAGGGAATGCGTCTCATATCCTCAACTTCTTGAGGTGTCTTAGGACACTGTTCCTTAGACAAATGAATTCCATGCCTAAAAGGTAATAAACCCTTCTTGGAATTCTCGCATCTTATATCTAACCAACATCTTGTCAATATAAGATGCTCGTGATATGCTAGCGTTTTGTTCTTGCGATTCCAACAATTTGGATTCCAAGAACAAATCGAGCCTCTCCCAAATCTTTCATTTGGAATTGGGTCGCTAGCCATTGCTTAACGCTAGTCGTGAATCTGCATTATTCCCAATGAGCAAGATATCGCCTCGTATAGAACTAAGAAAGCTACGATGGTATTGACTATCTTCTTGTAAACACAAGGCTCGTCAATATTCTCGTTTCAAAGCCATAAGATTTGATCGCAGATCAAATCTTATATTCCGAGATCTAGAAGCTTGTTTCAATCCATAGATGGATCGTTTAAGCTTGCAAACCTTTTGCTCTTGACCTCAACTATGAACCCTTCCGGTTGATCCATATAGATACTCTCTTCAAGATTGCCATTTAGAAACGCTTTGTCTTGACATCCATTTGCCAAATTTCATAGTCATAAAACGTGGCAATGGACAAGAGTATTCTAATGGACTTAAGCATGGCAACAGGGGAAAAAGTTTCTTCATAGTCCACCCTTCCCTTTGGGTATAACCCTTTGCCACAAGTCGAGCCTTAAAGGTTTGCACCTTACCGGCTTGATCTCGCTTTCCTCTTGTAGATCCACTTGCAACCGATAGGTCTTTCACCATCCGGTTGATCTACAAGATTCCAGACTGAATTGAAGTACATTGACTCCATTTCAAGGTCCATGGCTTTAATCCACTCGTCCCTATCTATATCATTCATTGCCCGCTTATAGGTCAATGGATCCTCAATGCCATCATCGTATGACGACTTGGGTTTCAATCAAACCCATGTAACGGTCGGGTTGTCTAACATCCTCCCACTACGTCGAGGCATTCTCAACTCTTGAGAAGGACCACTTTATCAACAACTCTTGTTGATTTATCTGTAGCTTCCCTGGAAATTTCACTTAAGACAATCCTACTACGAGGCTGATGATCTCTCATGTGGTCTTCCTCTAAGAACGTGGCGTTTGTCGACACAAGCACCTTGTCCTCTTGAGGATCATAAAATGACCACCTTTCGCTTTCTTTGGGGTATCCTACGAATAGGCATAATTTTGAACGATGTTCCAGTTTCTTTGGATTGGACACTAGCACATGTGCCGGACATCCCCAAATCCTGAAGTGACGTAAACTCCCTTTACGCCCTTTCCATAACTCATAGGGTGTTTCTGAAACACTTTTAGAGGAAACCATGTTCAAAATATATACAGCAGCTTCTACTGCATATCCCCAAAACGAACTAGGCAGCTGAGCGTAGCTCATCATGGATCGAACCATGTCCAACAGGGTTCTATTTCTCCTCTCAGATACACCATTCTGTTGAGGTGTACCGGGTGCTGAGAGTTGGGATACGATTCCATTTTCTATCATATAGTCTTGGAATCTCAAATCCATATACTCTCCACCTCGATCTGATCGAAGTATTTTAATCGTTTTACCTAATGTATTCTCAACTTCTGCCTTATATTCCTTGAACTTTTCAAGGGTTTCAGACTTATGGTGCATTAGGTAAAGATAACCATACCTAGAATAATCATCAATAAAACTGATGAAGTATTCATACCCTCCTCGTGCCTTGACATTCATAGGACCACAAAGGTCCGTATGCACGAGTTCCAAGGGCTCTTTGGCTCTATAACCTTTTTCAGAAAAAGGTCTTTTAGTCATTTTTCCTTCGAGACAGGACTCACATGGTGGTAAAGAGTTGTCCTCTAACTGACTTAGGAGACCACTCTTGACCAGTCTCCCAATCCTATTGAGATTAATGTGGCCTAGTCTCAAGTGCCAAAGATAGGTACTAGGAGAAAGTTTCTGCCTTTTATTTTGAGTATCACTGTTTTTAAACATTTCAGGTGTTCAAAATAGCTTTTACATCAGTTGGTCTTAACACGTATAAGTTGTTTTCAAGTTTAGCAGAACATATTCGTACACCTCTTTTGCAAATGAACGCTTCATTATGATCAAAAGACACTTTATACATATGTTCAAGTAAACAAGAGATAGATACAAGATTTCTTTTGATTCCAGGAACCAAAAGTATATTTTCTAATAAAATAAATCTATCTCTAAACAACAACTTCACAGCTCCCACTGCTTTGGCTGAGACAACCTCTCCCGTTCCAACCCTGAGAGATATCTCCCATCTCGCAAGTCTTGCCAGAACTAGTTTCCTGAAAAGAAGAACAAACATGGTTAGTGGCTCCTGAATCTAATATCCAGGCGGAATCATCATGTTCCACTAAACATGTTTCAAAAACGAGTAAATCATATTTACCTTGTTTTTCTTTCTCACTTTCTTTTCTGCAAGGTATTTCTGCGCTTCCTCTTCCAAAGGCTGCCTGCACTACAAAGGAAACATTTTCCCGTGGCTTTGGCCTTCTGCGTGTGGGAGCTCTGTCCCTTCCTTTTGTCCTTCTTCTTCTTTTTTTTCAATACCCTTATTTTTAGAAAAAGAAGGACTGCACTTGGTCCCAGGGACGATCCTCTAAGGAACTTCTTCAAGTGACAACATTTGCCTCCTTCTCTTTTCCTTTTGATTTCATGAGGGACTCAAAAGTCTCAGAGCTCGTTGAGGAGAGTAGTCGTTATACTCTATTTTATTCATTACCGCATTTGTGCGGAATGGCAGAAACTCTTCTAAGAGATTCCATAATAAAAGTTACCCGACTTCTCTCATCTATGATCTTGCCCCATTTACTTCAACCACGTTGAAGTGGGTCATCATGTCAAGGACATGTTCCCTAACAGAGGCTCCTCCTTCATACGGGAGTTGTAAACGTATTTGACAAAGATCATAATGGACCGATGAGGACGGTTGTCCAAACATCGCTGTAATGATCCCATGATCTCCTTTCTTTGTGACCATGGTCTCATGTTTCTTAGACAACACATCGAGATATGCCGGCTAAGATATAGACTCTGCCTTCTCATTAGCCCTAATCCATCTTTCATAAGCATCCCAACCATTCGGTTTGCGGTTGGTTGAGCTGGGAGGGGGAGGACATTCCTCCGTTAAGACGAACCTCGAGATCATCAAGAACAAGAATTGTATTCAAGTTTGACTTCCAGTTTCCATAGTTATCGCCGCTAAGTTTATTGAAGGCGAGTAAATCAATAAAAGAGTTCGACATGCTTGAAAAAGAATGAATTCTATTAGTGAATTGTTTGTAACCTATCCAATTTAAGAATTTAGCAAAAGTAATAATGTACCCATAAACTCATTATTGTTTTTGCAACGATACTTCAGTGTGAGTCGAGCAACCGCTACTGAGGGCGCCAATCACTCCTTCATCAACCAAGACATTCTTGACTAAATGTTAATACCTAATAACTCTTATTCCTATAACATTCTAGTTATCGCAACTTTGGTCAAGAATTTACTAACACTTAGCAATTCTTGTAAGTGTAACCCGCCATTTTCGGACCTCGCAGGTCGGCCCCAACAATGCTACCGAACCGAGAGACAAAGCCGGAATGGACCTAAGAGACCCTATCCATTTCTCGAGTTTGAGTTGTTCAATCCCATGTTACATCCTCCGAATGGATGGTGCTACTTCGAGCAACTGCGCAGCGCAACATGGGAATCTCACGGTCCAACCTAATGGAGAGACCGTAGGATGTGTTGACACACCTCCTTCGCCTCGCTCACTTACTATAAATACTTTCTCCATTCACCTTGCTCTTGATTTATGCAAACACCATCCGAATGGGGATGCCCTATTGACATCACGAGGCCAAGCATAAATCTCACGGTGTGAACATCGTGGAGAGCGTAAGAGGAAATTGATATATCATATATACCTTTTCACTCCCACTAAGTATTTTAAATAGTTTGGGTAAACTTTTACCTAGGCATATTTCGGCTAAAACAATATTACCTAAGTCTACCAATATAACAATTATCTCGAATTACCTAAGTCTATTAACCTTTTAATAAACCTAGGTCTATGAGTTTAATTTATTAACTTTTAATAAACGCCACTCATTTAAAGATAATTTATAAACCTATGGATTAAATTCACTCCCGTGTCGGTTCGTGTAGGGGTGTTCCGTTTCAAACCGACTTAAGTACCAACCTAGCTGTAACCTTCCTTAGTCGAGTCCTCTTTAATCAAAGTTTATAAATTATTAATTTCCTAATTCTAATCTTATTAGAAGTAGATAACCTTAGATCTAATTAATTTCAGCTTCTAAAACCATTTTAAAACTAATTAATTAACCTTAGGTTACATGCATTTCTATGTTATAAATTATTTCATCATTCATCACATGAATAAACATACATTTATAACAAATTCATCACATGAATAAATGCATAGCAATTATATGTTTAATTTTTAATTAATATAACCCTTATATTAATTATAATTAAAACATATAATATTTGTTTCATAAATTAATATAACTCTTATATTAATTCTTATGAAACCCAATTAACATGCATACAATATATTATAACACTTATAACATACTTTCAATGCATGGAGCATGCTTCCTATGGTGGGATTTTAAAATCTATATGGCATACTTTATGCACATATAATTAGGGAATTTAATTAAAACATACATTCACAATGCATAATTAATTAAACACACTAAAGTGGACTGATTTTGGCATCTAATGCAAGCAAACTACTAAATTATTACAATAATAATCTAGAAATAATATCGAACCACTTCGAACACTTCGAATTTGGGTCGAACCGGCTTGCAAATGTGTGAACCGGACCTTCATAAAGTTAAACCGGGCTGTAAAAGACTGAATCGGGCCTCCAAATGGTGAAACGGACCTTCAAAATGGAAAAACCGGCCTCGAAATAGTCAGAACCGGTCTTAAACCACCCGAACCGGACCGAAAATGAGCCGAACCGGTCCAAAAACCATTGAACCGGTCAAAGTCAACGAACCGGTCAATGGTCAAAGTCAATGGGTCAACTTCTTCTTCTTCAAAAGTGAAAGCACGGGTTTGAGAGAAAATTTTTTCATCAGAGCGTAAAATAAAACAAAGCAGCCTTCCTCTGCTTTCAAGTTCATGACCTTTTCAAATCAAACGCCAAATTGAAGGCCTTCCCGAGCTCCAATCGATCCAAATTTTTACAAATTATTCTACTACACATTAATAATGCTCAAACACACTTGAGCAATTTGAAAATAAAGCACAAATTGATGCTCAATTTAAATGCCAAAGTCAGAAGAACACTTTAGATGCCTGTAAAAATTGTATTTCATAAAACACCCACCACATAACACAATTGATCAAATTGAGTCTTGAAAATTGCTCGATACCAATTGAAAGAGTCTAGATTAAGAAAGCGGAAGCAATTTTGGATCTTGAACACTCTAAGTTGATCAATTTTGTAAAATAAAAAACATGCTCAAAGTTGGAAAAACAGAGGGATAGAAAACTCAACTTTGAAGATAAAATTCTCTTCACCCGGTTGATTGTTTTCAGCACGAACACTTCGTGGACAACCGTTAGAGTCTTCCCTACTACCCTCAGCCTTAAAACGGATTGTGGGATCCTAGATTGAGAGAATTTGGAAGAAAAGACCTCAAAGGTCACTAATTCGGGAATATTGAATTTTCTATGTCATTCTCTCAAAACACCCCAAATCACCATTATATAAAGCATCAAAAAGCTTCAATGGAGTGACAACTCAAGGATGATGAGGATGCTTTGAGATGGAGGTGGCCAATTTTGGTGAATTTTGAAGATGAGTAAGATTGGGCAAGTTGGCAACTTGTTTTTCATGAAAATCCTCATTTTACATTTAATTTTAATTCAAAAATCAATATTAAATTGATTTTTAATTAAAATTAATATAATTAATTAAATAATTCAAAATTAATTTAATTAATTATTATTTTTTTTAATTTAATTTAATATCAAATATTAAATTAAATAAATTGCCCAATCTCGATCGATTTTTCTCAACATGAATCTTTATTCATGCTATAAACCGATCCGATATTTAAATCATATTTAAATATATCCACCTCATATTAATCATAGTTTAATTCATAATTAAGCTATGATTCGTTAAATATATCACATATAAATAACGCTTTCTCCCAAACTTGAATTTGAACAATTCAAATTCTTTTCTCTCAAAAAGTTATAAGGCTAAGTCCGAGCTAGTAAGGAGGACCTAATGGACCTACAGATCATGAGCTCCAACGATACGAGATTAACAGGCCAAACTCTTTAGCCTAGCTAATCAACATTCGCATTAACCACCGGGACACTCCACTAAAGTCCAAAGGTTGCACTCTCTCACCGTGTATATATTTATATGTCACTCGATATAACCATGATTAGTAAGTCGATCCTTCACAGTCATTCGTAATTACACCGGTCAAAATTACCGCTTTACCCTCGTAATTACCTCTTGTTCCTTAAGTTCCACCGATCCTCTAATGAACAATTGGTTTGTGGTCCTACCAAAGAAACCAAATCCTCTCGGGCCAATGAGAGGATGGGCCCATTGTTCAAGACCCGAGTCGATGATTTAAGGGAACAACCTTTCTACTAATCCCTAAAGCGGGTAGGAATGAATTCCATCTTGCCAACTATGTTCCCAGGCTATCTATCCGGTTTTATCCTCGAAATGGCGGGCTTATTAAGTCGGCGATCTCGAGCCACTCTCACCCATGCAAATCTAAGGATAATTCGAATAAACAGAGTCCATAGAACACTCGTGGATTAAGATCGAGTTACCTAGGTCATCGGATGAATATAGTCGCTTAAGACGATGAACGGAGTTATAAAGTCTAAATGACTATTGCGCGATCCAGATCTTATGCAAACTCATTGCATAGGGCGCCCCACTCACATGTCTCCACATGAACGATTAAGATCACATCGTTTGTTCTTTACAAAGTGGGCCGCGTCCATAGTGTCCCCAGGATAAGGTCCCCAACCCTATCCTTATACTATAGACTGTTCTGGCTATAACTCGAACTTGATCCACTTTTATGTCACACATAAAGTTCAAGTATTCATCCTATAGCCAAGGGTTCTTTATTGGATTAAGGTTACACAATACACAATAGTTAATAACACCTTTACTGAATAAATTTCAATAACAACTTTATTGTGATATAGAATATACATTCAGTTTACAAAACCACGAGTTTTAGGACATAAAACCCAACACCTGAATCATTCATATGGAGACATGCGAGTGGAGGCGCCCTATGTAATGAGTTTGCATAAGACTGGACCGAGAAATAGTCACTTACACTTTATAACTCCATTTAATGTCTTAACTGACTATATTCATACGATGACCTAGCCAGGTAACTCGATCTTAATCCTGAGAGTGCCATGAACTCTTGTTTATTCGAATTATACGTACATTTGCATGGGTGAGAGTGGCTTGAGATTGTCGACTCTATAAGCTTCCCATTTCAGGGATAAGACCGGGTAGATAGATGGGAACATAGTTCTGCAAGATGGAATTCACTTATACCCGCTTTAGGGATTAGTAGAGAGGTTGTTCCCTTAAGTGTTGACTCCAGGTCTTGAACAAAGGGTCCACCCCTCTCATCGGCCCGAGAAAGATTCAGTTTGTTGGTTGGACCGAAAACCAATTGTTCATAAGAGGATCAGTGGGACTTAAGGAGCAAGAAGTAATTACAAGGGTAAAACGGTAACTTTGACCCAGCTATAATTACGAACGACCTGTGAAGGATCGACTTACTGATCATGGTTATATCGAATGGACAGAAACATATCCACAATGAAGAGAGTGCAGCCACTGGGCTTTAGTGGAGTATCCTGGTGGTTAACGAATGTTGATTAGTTAGGCTAAAGAGTTTGGTCGGTTAATCTCGTATCGTTGGAGCTCATGATCTGTAGGTCCATTAGGTCCCCTTACTAGCTCGGATTAAGCCTTGTAACAATTTGAGAGAAAAGAATTTGAATTGTTCAAATTCGATTTTGGGAGAAAACGTTAATTATAAGTGATATACTTAACGTGTCATAATTTAATTATGAATTAAACTATTATGAAGAAGAGGTGAACATATTTAAATATGATTTAAATATTGGTTCGGTTTATAGCATGAATAGGGATTCATGTTCAAAAAATTGATTTAAGAAATCGGGTTTGGTCCAACTATTTAATTTGATATTTAATATTAAATTAAATATTTTTTAAAAATTAATTAATTAAATTAAAAATTAATTTTAATCTAAAATTAATTTTATAATAATGTTGAATTAAAATTAAAAAGAAATTCAAATTCATTTTTGAATAAAAAATGATCAAATTCATGATTTTGGTGAATAAGCTTCTTTAAACTCAAATTCACCAAAATTGCCCACCTTTTTCTTCAATTATCCTTCTCATCTTCATGTTGTCATTTTCTCCTTGCTTGAAGAAGCTTTTGGTTTGCTTTGATTGGAGAAGAAACACATGAATTTTTTAGGATTTATCAGAATATTCTGATTTGCGTTTTTGAGACTTTTCTCCCATATCTCTTCAAATTCTCTCAATCTAAGATCTTAAAATCTATTCCAAGGCCTGAGGATAGTAGCGAAGACACTAGAGGTGATCCCCAACTAGTTTGTGCTCAAAGGAAGTCCACGGATTTGGAGAATTTTGAGTTAGAAAGGTATGTGTTCATACTCTCTGTTTTTCAAGATTTGAGCATGCTTTTTATTTTGTAAAATTGATCAACTTAGAGTATTCAAGATCCGAAATTGCTTCCGTTTTCTTAATATAGACTCTTTCACTTAGGACACTATTCATTAGACAAATGGACCCCGTGCCTGAAAGGCAACAAACCCTTCTTGGAGTTCTGCCTCTTATATTGAAGCAACATTTTGTCGATATAGGATGCTTGAAACCGTAAGAACATACTGCGTTTCTCCCAAATCTTTCATTTGGAATTGCGTAGCTAGCCAATTCTTAATGTAAATGAGGAATCCAACATCATTCTCAATGAGTAGGATATCATCCGCATATAACACTAGAAAAGCGATAGTATTGTTGATGATTTTCTTGTAGACACAAGGTTCATCAACATTTTTTATAAAAACCATAAGATTTGATAGCCTCATCAAACCTTATATTCCAAGACCTGGAGGTTTATTTCAATCCATAAATAGATCGTTTAAGTCTGCAAACCTTTTGCTCATAGCCTTGTTCAATGAACCCTTTGGGTTGGTCCATGTAGATGTTTTCGTCAAGATTGTCGTTCAAAAATGTTGTCTTGACATCCATTTGCCATACTTCATAATCATAATATGCAGCAATGGCCAGAAGGATCCGAATAGACTTGATCATGGCAATAGGAGAAAAAGTTTCCTCATAGTCAACCCCTTCTCATTAGGTATAACTCTTTGCCACGAGTCTAGCTTTGAAGGTCTGTACCTTCTCATCTACACCTCGTTTTCTCTTGTAGATCCATTTACAACCTATTGGTTTAACCCCATCAAGTTGATCCACAAGATCCCAAACAGAATTGAAGTACATAAACTCCATTTTCTGGTCCATGGCTTTAATTCATTCGTCTTTGTCAATGTCATCCATTGCTTGATCATAAGACAATAGATCCTCACAGTCATCACTAGGTGTGACAACTTGGGCTTCAGTCAAACCCATCTAACGGTCAGGCTGTGTAACAACCCTCCCACTACGTCGAGGCACTCTCAACTCTTGAGAATGACAACTTTTGTTGACTTCCTAGCAGCATCAGTAACCTTTACTGTTGTACTGTCTAACTCATTCAACACAATTTTACTTTTGGGTTTGTGATCCCTAATGTAATCCTCTTCAAGAAAAGTGGCGTTTGTCAACACAAGCACCCTATTTTCTTTAGGATCGAAAAATAGATCACCTCTCGTTTCTTTAGGGTAGCTCACAAAAAGGACTAATTTTGAACGAGGTTCCAATTTCTTCGGGTTTGTCACTAGCACATGGGTTGGATATCCCCAAATTCTAAAATGACATAAACTACCTTTACGTCCTTTCCAGAGTTCGTAAGGTGTTTCAGAAAATTTTTTTTAAGGAACATTGTTCAAAATATATATTGCAGTCTCTACTGCATAATCCCAAAACGAGTCAGGGAGATGAGCATAAATTATCATGGACCGAACCATGTCTAACAGGATTCTATTTCTCCTTTCCGATATACCATTTTCTTGTGGCATACCAGGGGCTGAGAATTGGGACGTTATTCCATGTTCTATCATATAGTTTTGGAATTCAAGGTCCATATACTCTCCACCTCGATCAGATCGAAAGGTTTTGATGGATTTACCTAAAAGGTACTCAACCTCAGTTTTAAATTCCTTGAAATTTTCAAGTGCCTCAGATTTGTGATGCATTAGGTAAATGTATCCATATCTTGAATAATCATCTATTAAAGAGATGAAATATTCATACCCACCTCGGGCTTTAACACTCATCGGACCACAAAGATCTGAGTGTATAAGCTCCAAAGTTTCTTTGGCTCTATAACCTTTTCCACCAAAAGGTCATTTGGTCATTTTCCTTCAAGGCATGATTCACATACTGGTAAAGAACTTTTCTCTAACTCGTTTAGAAGTCCGTTCTTCACTAATCTCTCAATCCTATTGAAATTTATATGACCTAACCTTAGATGCCAAAGATAGGCATTTAGTTTAGGAGAAACTTTTTGCTTTTTATTAGTTCGCGTATTTGTTGTTTTAAATAATTTAGTATTTAAAAACCATTTTAACTGAATTAGGCCTTAAAACATACAAATTATTATTAAGTAGAGCTACACATAATTCAATATCTTTCAAAGAAATAAACATTTTATTGAATGGAAAAGAAATTGAAATACACTGTTTGATAAGGTAAGAAATAAAAATAAGGTTTCTAGTAAACCCTAGAACTACATACACGTTATCTAATAACAGTGTTTTCTTTCCAAATAGAAACTCTACCGTGCCCACTGCTATAGCTGAGACAAGATCCCCATTACCAACTCTTGGTGTTATCTCCTCTTCCTACAGTTGCTGTCAGGAACTAATTCCATGAAAAGAAGAACAAACATGGTTAGTGACCCCTGAATCCAATATCCAGGTAGAGTTATCACTCTCCACTAAATAGGTTTCAATACAAAGAAAATCATATTTAACTTCTTTCTTCTTATCGGCTAGGTACTTAGGGCAGTTACGCTTCCATTGCCCATCTACGTTGCAGTAGAAACATTTTCCTTTTTCTGCAACGTCCTTGACCTTCTTGCTCTTTTGGGCGGTAGTGCGGTCAGCTTGTTTCCCTTTAGCCACCTTTTTCATATTCTTCTTCTTCCCTTTTGGGCCTGAAGAAGACAAGGCTACAGATTTGGTCCCCGTGGACGAACCCTTGTGAAAAGATCGTTGGACAACATTTGCCTCACCCTCCTATCGTCTGACTTTCATCAGAGACTGAAAGGTCTGTAGCTCTTTGAGCAAGGTGGTTAGGATGTAGTTAAGCTTGTTCATAACAGCGTTGCTACGGAATTGTAGGAAACTATCCGGTAGAGTTTTCAGTATGAAGCTGATCTGACTCGACTCATCAATAGATGCTTCATTCATTTCCGCCATATTGAAGTGGACCATCATGTCGAGAACATGTTCCTTGACAGACGCCCTGTCTTTCATTCTGGCATTGAAAATGTGCTTGAGAGCATCGTGCCTGACCTGAAAGGACTGTGGCCCAAACATGTCTTGCAACGATGCCATGATCTCCTTAGTGGTGACCATGTTCTCATGTTTCTTAACCAATATATTAGATATATTGGCTAAGATGTAAACCTTGGCCTTGTCATTGGCCTTGGTCCATCTATCGAATGAGTCACGAACATTTCGTGTCGCAGTCGGGCCTGACACCTGAGAACAGTCCTCAGTGAGTACGAACTTCAAGTCATCCACAACTAAAATCGTGTTAGTATTGTTTTTCGAGGTCTGGTAATTGTTTTCTATGAGTTTTTCGACAACCAAAAGTGAAATAATCGAACTCGGCATTTTCTAAAAAATAAATAATAAAAGTTGTATTACTATCTCGCATAAACCTATGTTTAATCCAATCATGTTTTAGCAAAATTAATCTATGATCCCTAAGTCAATTAATTTGCAATGATACCCCACAGGTTTAGAATGACCGCCATCGAAGGATAGTCGAATCACTCCTCCTCTGGGACGAGACAACCTCAACTAGCTATAGGTTCTAGCTACCATTTTTGGTCTGGATTCATTAACTTTTGATCTATCCCGTGAGTGTCACCCTTTAACTTTAGATCCCAAAGTTCTGATCCAACAAAATCCGCCGAAGGGAGGACTAAGTTGAAAAACAAACTAAGACAACCCTATCCCTTTCGGGAGTTCGCTATGTTCCGACTCCTATGATCAGATCCTCCAAAGGGATTGTCTGATCCAGGCCAAACTAGCAGGTGGATCATAAGAATCTCACAGCGCAAACTAATAAAAGAGACCGTGGGACCCATTTGCACAAGTCCCACTCCCACTCATTATAAGCACTCTCTCCATTCACCTTGTCTTTGACCCATACAAACACCATCCGAAGGGGGACACTCCCATTTGTGTCACGAGGCCGAGTACGGATCGCACGGTGTTAACTTAACGGAGATACGTAGGTGAAAATTAATGTATCATATACACACATTTCCTCTCACTAAGTACTTTGAAATTATCGAGATGATCTAGATAAATCCGGCTATAATTTACCTAAGTCTACCAATATAACATTTATATTAGACTTATCTAAGTCTATAAACTATTTATTAAACTTATGTCTATGGTTTATTAACATTTTAATAAACTTCACTCACGATAAACATAACCTATGAATCTCCGGACCAAATTCACTCCCAGGTCGATTCCCAGGTAGGGGTGTTTCGTTTCCATCAACTTAAATACATCAGCCTAGCCAGAACCTTCCTTAGACATAGCTACTTATCGGTCATAATTCATAAGTCATATTTGATTTCTTAATTCTAATCTTATTAGAACTAGATAACCTAAGTCTAATTAATAACAAGTTCAAAAACAATTTTAAAACTAGTTAATTAAACTTAGGTTACATGCATTTCTATGTTATAGTGCTTGATCATTCATCACATGAATAAATTAAAGCATACAACATATTGATCACATGAAATAAATGCATGACTATGCTTTCAAAATAATTAATATAACTCTTTACATTAATTAAACATGCATACTATATAATATAACATCTTATATTATAAAAATGATGCATGAATATGCTTAACCTAAGGTGGAATTTTAATCTATATGGCGTACATTATGCACATAAATAAACATACAACAATCGCATAAATAAAATAGTAAAAATGGATCATAATTCGGCATCCTCAAATTAAATATAATTAATATAATCAAATTATATTAATTAAATTTAATTATTAAGAAAATAATTAAGAAAATGCCCCAAAAATATGCCACTTAGGCTCTATGTTCGCGCCATCTTCTCGTGCGTCTGTTGCCACTAACGTAGTGACGTTGCAACGCCATGCTGCTCAACGGCCTCTTGCGTCACAACACTGAGCGGTGTTGCAACGCTGCTCTTAGCGTTGCAACAGGCCTCAAGCGGCGTTGCAATGTCGTTCTCTGCACAACACAACAATTTCTATTTCTTTGTCTGTTTCCGCTCCGTTTAATCACAGTAACTCTTTGCCACGACAGACACGGACTTACAGACTCGATTTACAACATATTTTGCCCAAAACAACGGGCCCTTACATTGAACATTTCAACGGAATTGTAAATCTAAAATGCCAAATTATGTAAACATCCATTTTACAAACCTTTACAATTTCTCCAAATTGAATGCAATATCAGTTGGGATTTATGCCCTAAACTTGTGTAATTTTGATCAATTAAATAAAGTGTTATTTGTTTTGATAAGATTACAGTTTTGCTTTTATAAATCCAATAAACAAAGCTCCAAGGTTATAACGTTTATCTTGAAATCAGTGTAGTGGACACTATTTGGGTTGAGTTCAAGATTATAACCTAAATAGTCTATGGTATAAGAATAAGGTTGGAAACCTCATTCTGGTAACACCATGGATGCGGTCCACTTTGTAATTAGTACAAATGAGGTAATCCAACTCATTCATGTAGTTGACATGCGAGTGGGGGCATCCTGTATGAAGAGTTCATACAAGACTGGATCGCAAATTATTAGTCTAACCAGTGTAACACCATTAACAGGATAAGACTAGTAATTTATAGATGGTCATTAGTGACTCGACTTGAATCCTAAGCAAGTTAAGAACTCCTGCTTATAGGGGTTTGTCCTTAGACTAGTATGGGTGAGAGTGGCGTGTAGCCGACTCAATAAGCCTACCTTCTCAGGGACAGAACCTCGTAGGTAGCTGGGAACTTAACTGTGTAAGATGGAATTCACTCATTCCTCTACTAAGGAATTAGATAGGTTGTTCCTTTAAGAACTGACTCCAAGTCTTGAACAACGGGGCCCCGCCCTCTATGAGGGCATGAGTCTAAGGTAGGACCTTAGACTTGTTGTTCATTAGAGGATCCGTGGTGCTTAAGGAGTAAAGAGGTAATCGCAGGGGTAAAACGGTAATTTGACCCAGCTGTGATTACGAACAACTTGTGAAGGGTCGACTCATAGGTAATGACTATATCAGTGGACACAATGATATCTACAGTGAGGAGAGTGCAGCTACAAGTCTATAGTGGAGTGACTTGTAGTTAATGAATATTGATTAACTGGATCAAAGAGTTTGATTAGTTAATCTCACATCATTGGAGCTCATGATCTGTAGGTCCATTAGATCCCTTTGTTGGCTCAATATGGTAAAAATTGAGGGTATAAAGTTAGGAGTGAAATTGAAGTGTTCAATTTCATACATGAGGAGTTATATCAATTATATATGATATAATTGATAATATATAGTTTTAATGTGAATTAGATTCATATATAAACTATATACTAAAGAGAGAATAAAAGTGGGGTAGCATGGTCATTTCCATCCCAATCCCCTACATATATGGTTACATGAGATGCAACTAGGTTAAGGTTTTTCATAGAATTACAAGCCCTCTCTTGTTGTGTTGATGGAAGAGTTCCAAAACACACATCTCTCACAAAAACCTCACCTCTCCTAAAGGGAACCCACATTCCTCCCTCACCTAGAGAACAACGGAGAAGATCCGGTGGTCGTGTCTTCATACGTTGGAGTTCCTGTTGCTGAGATCGTGATCGTGGGAGAGAGGAGCACTCGAAGAAAGGTTCTTCAAAGGTTATTTCTTACTGTCCATTCTATTATATATGCTTAATCTTGTTATTTGTGTTCTTGAATAAATCGTTGTAACTAAATCAAGAGCGCGCGATTCGCAATCGCTTCCGCTGCGGGGACTTCGATTCCCTTCAATACCCACCTAGTTTTTGAGAAATTTCTAACATAACCAAGAGCAACTATGGCTCTGATACCAATTGAAGGGATCGAATCCCGTGCAGAAGCGAATGATCACCGTTGTTCTTGATTATGTTACATAGAAATTACTCAAAAACAGAAAATAAAGGCTAAACATACAAGTAGAAAGCATGATTGAAATAGGGGTTACCTTTGAGGACCAAACTTTTCGCATAATCCTCTCGTTGTCAACGATCTCTTCATCCTCTACGATCGAACGTTCAAACACCTCCAAATAGCCTTCTCGGTTATTCTCTAGGAAAGGGAGAGAGGTGGGATCTCTTTTTTGAGATTAGGGAGAGTGGAGAGAATTTAAAGAGTAGTTTGTGTTTGTCAATTTGCAAAACCACACAAATGACTCAAGTGTTGCAAAATGTATCCAAAATGATGCTTTTATACACAATGTGGGTGGAGACAAATTCTCCACCCATTATGCCATCATTTCCACAATTTATGCATTATGCAAATTCAATTTGCATAATTGCATAATATAAGGTATCATATACCTTATCATGTAAATCATATTTACATAATGTGGAAAATTAAATTGAATCAAATTCAATTTCATGTCTCTCAAATTAATTTCTCAAATTATGCCTTAATTCTATTATTAGGCAATAATTAGGTTCATCATGAATCATATTCACATTGAACTATATATTATATCAATTATATCATATATAATTGACATAATTCCCTAAATTTAATTTGAACATTTCAAATTCATTCCAAAATTTTATACCCTCATTCATTTCCATGTTGAGCCAACCGAGGGACCTAATGGATCTACAAATCATGTTCTCTTGATAGCTTTATGTTTTTGGATGTTTACTATTGTAGCATCAACGTCACAACAAGCATTATTCTCCACTAGGATTGCAAGGCAAGGGCACACAAAATACACAAATAAGCTAGACAAAGAGATTAAAACAACAATAACCCAAACAACTAAACACCAAACTCACTTTTGCAAACACTCAACAAAAAACTCACTAAAGACACGACCAAAACACACACACGACTCAATTCGAGTGAAAAAAAGCAACAGAAAATGCCAAAATAATCCCATTTCATGGGATTATCACACCCCCAAACATAGCTCTTTACTCGTCCTCGAGTGGTGCACTAAAAATAACACCAACACACAACTACTAGTTAGATGCAACAAAAGTTTAGATTATCAAGTCTTCGGGTAGACTCCCACAATTTACTTACATAAACAAAAACAAGGCATGACAAAATCGTTCACAAGTCAAAGTAACCCCTTAGGTGTGTATGTGCATAGTCTTAGCTCTCTTACTTGCATCCTCTAAGCCGCTCTAAAGCTTAAATTATAGAATTTATCTTAATGGACGTCAAATGACTTAGCATGGAGTCAATCCAAGAGACTAAAGTTTACAAACAAGCTCATAATGTAAACCAAATGAACTCTCCTTCTTTCTTTTCTTCAAGGGAATACAATTCCTTCACAAAACATACGCAACAAGGACAATACGGGAGGTCGATCTTTCTTTTTTATATTTTTTGCTTTCATCTTTTTTTCCTTCAAATGAGCCTTTCTAGTCATTTGTACCTTCAATCTAAACACCAACATTGGTGATGAAGACGCCTAACAATGAGCACTATCACTAAGATAGGTTGCTTTTGCATACTCATATCTACCGTCACTATTCGACTCAAAGATAAACATGGGCGTTGCATAAAATAATATTGCAATACTGCAAGTGTACGGGTCAAGTTTTAATATAGTGATTTTGAGTTCAGAGTATCGTCCTCAGGAATGGTTTTCTAGATTGATTAATTACCAAGATACTAATTCTTAATTTTATCTAAGGTAACAGAAATTGGAAATAAGGTGGAAATAAAGATAAAAGGCTAGATATACAAGTGGAGACACGGATATGATAGAATTGTTAGGGGGATTGATTTCACAAGTTAATTCCTTAATTAGCACATGCAAATGATTGTGGTTGTGAGATTATAAACAAGAAGTAGAGATATTCAAAAGACTCTCTCGAGAACTAATGATTCTCATGCATAGCAATAAATCCTAAAGTTACCTTACGAATTTTAAAAGCTTGCACACGACATTAAGCAACTTCTAAAACGTTTCCCAAAGAATCTGAGTTACTCTCGTGCCCAGATTTACTAAGGGTTCTCATCTAAGTCTATTCTCTCGAAATCAACTTAAACCAACAAATCATGTTAAACTTGACCAAAGAAAAGCAAGCATTTAAGAAAGAATTACCAATAAAGCAACACCAACATAAGTTCAATACATACTTAAAATAAGTTCATAACATGTTAATCAATCCCCTAACTATGATAATTAGCTACTCATAATCACCATAAAAACAAGCTAATGTCATACTATAGTCTATAACAAAACTACAAACAAAAGGAAGAAGAAAGAAATCTCGTCGGTGATGATGTCGACCCTTCGTTTCTGAGCTCCCGTCACGATCTCGAGCCTCCACTCACGTGCTTGGCCCCTAAAGAATAGTCTTCTACTCCTTTTTTACTGTAAGAGTCGAAAATAGGTCTAAAATTCTATACAATTCGGCTCCTTTTATAATGGGTACAAAATGTTCTATTTATACAATTAATCGGCACGGCGTTACAACGTCGTGCCCTAGGCAGTAAAACAAATAAGGAAATGTTTGCGACGTTGCAACGCTCCTACCCAAACGTGCGCGCCTCTTATCGATTCGACATTGCGACAATGCAAAGCAACGTTGCACACGCCATCACCACGAAGTCTCTATGCTAATTATCTGCAAATATGGTGTTGTGACGCCCACAATGGCATTGCAACGCCATCGCCTCGATTCAAAATGCTTGTTTTGGTCCTTCTCATTCCACTTGGTGCCATTTTTAGCTCCATTAGCCTTAATTTGATCCTGAAAACGCCAAAATGTCTCCATTTGATTTGTAAATGCTCTTAACCTAAAATTGGATGATTTAAATACGTGAAAGCCCTGAAATTATCATAAAAACTAGTAAATAATAAGCCTGAGGATAGCACATTTTGTGTGCAATCAATAGGTGTCATGTCTTGCCCTGGTTTACTAAGCCACGAGAGATAGAGGAGTATCCTTTTTTTTCTTTTTTTCTTTTTCTCTTTTTCTCTTTTTTTTTTCGATTTGACCTCCCTCAAACTTTGACTTTACAAACAAGAGTTATTAACAACTCACTCATTATACTTTTAGACTCAATTCAAAAGACCACGCCAACACACTCTAGCCCCTAAGCTCTCTTTAAAACTATAAAACTTCTTAGAATCCACAAGCTCAGTAGCTAAGACTTAAGTGTGAAGGGTTGTTTTAACTCGATTACTCATGTGTCATACCTAATCTGTTATATGTAAATAAAAGGCAAGAGTCTAAAATATCATTATTAGTTAGAGAGAATGTTTAGATTGTTATGAGTTAGTTTTCTTTTCACATTATAAATAACAGTGTAAACCTTTCTTTGAGATATGAAAAGGATATTCCTCATATTATTATGAAGGAATATTTCATGGTATCAGAGCAATTTTGACACACGTCAGGATCCTTCTCTCTCTTCTTTGGCAATGTTTTTTGTCTTACTTGTCAAGAAGTCGAGCCTCTTTTTTTCTTTATTTTTCTTCTATTGAGTTTTATCTCCTCACATGGCTGATTCTCCAACCAAAGAACTCTCCTCACCCATTTTTCTTCTGTCAAACATATGTAAGCTCGTCTCAATCCGACTTGATTCATCAAATTTTTTTCTTTGGCGCTTCAAGTTGCAAAAGATTATGCGTTCTCATAAGCTCTTCGACTTTGTTGATGGATCAATTCCACAACCATCACCAACGGATCCAGATCTTGAAGATTGGATTACGAAGGATCATGCTCTTATCACGTTATTGAATGCTACGCTCTCCCCAGCAGCCCTTGCCTACGTTGTTGGTGTGAAAGATAAAAGATTTATAGGATACTCTTGTTCGACACTACTCCTCCTATTGCGATTTATGCCCTAAACTTGTGTAATTTTAATCAAACAAATAAAGAGTTATTTGTTTTGATAAAATTACATTCTTGCTTTATAATTCTAATAAACTAAACTCCAAGGTTATAATATATCTTGAACATTAGTGTAGTGGATACTATTTGGATTGTGTTAAAGAATATTAACCTAAATGGTCTATGGTATAAGAATAAGGTTGGAAACCTCATTCTGGTAACACCATGGATGCGGCTCACTTTGTAATTAGTACAAATGAGGTAATCCAACTCATTCATGTAGTTGACATGCGAGTGGGGGCATCCTGTATGAAGAGTTCATACAAGACCGGACTGCAAATTATTAGTCTAACCAGTTTAACATCGTTAACAAGATAAGACTGATAGTTTATAAATGATCATTAGTGACTCGACCTGAATCCTGAGTAAGTTAAGAACTTCTGCTTATAGGGGTTTGTCCTTAGACTAGTATGGGTGAGAGTGGCCTGTAGCCGACTCAATAAGCCTACCTTCTCAGGGACAGAACCTCGTAGGTAGCTGGGAACTTAACTATACAAGATGGAACAACGGAGCCCCGTCCTCTATGAGGGTATGAGTCTATGGTAGGACCTTAGACTTGTTGTTCATTAGAGGATCAGTGGTGCTTAAGGAACAAAGAGGTAATCACAGAGGTAAAACGATAATTTGACCCAGCTGTGATTACGAACAACCTGTGAAGGGTCGACTCATGTGTAATGATTATATCAGTGGACACAATATAATCTACAGTGAGGAGAGTGCAGCTACAAGTCTATAGTGGAGTGACTTGTAATTAATGAATATTGATTAACTGGATCAAAGAGTTTGATCAGTTAATCTCACATTATTGGAGCTCATGAACTGTAGGTCCATTAGGTCCCTCCGTTGGCTCAACATGGTTATATTGAGGGTATAAAGTTAGGAATGAAATTGAAGTGTTCAATTTCATGCATGAGGTGTTATATCAATTATATATGATATAATTGATATAATATATGGTTTTAATATGAATTAGATTCACATATAAACCATAAAATAGTGGGAGAATAAAGGAGGGATAAGATGGTAAGTTCCATCCCATTTCCCTACATATATAGTTGCATGAGATGCAACTAAATGCTAAGTCTTGGAAACCCTAGATTGTGATCTTCTTGTGTTGTTGGAAAGGTTCCACAAACACATTCTCTCACAATCCCACAAACATCTCATCTCACCTAAAGGAAAACCATCTTCCTTCTTCACCTAGAGAATAACGGAGAAGATCCGGTGGTAATGTCCGTGATCGTTCAAGTTCGTGTTGCTAAGATCGTGAACGTGGGAGAAGGTGCGCTTGAAGAAAGAGTTATTCAAAGGTAATATCTTGTTGTCCATCTAACTATTGTATGCTTAATCTAGTTAGATTTGTTCTTGAATCTAATCCATGTAATGAAATTAAGAACGCGTGATTCACAATCGTTTTCGGTGCGGGATTCGATTCCCTTCAATTGGTATCAGAGCCCAATTGCATTCTAAATTTACGTTCTAGATTTTTCAAGAACGAGGTGGGATTTACTATTTTGCATGTGATGTATGAACAATTTACAATTTAGACGTTTTCAATTTTGGCACTTAGATTTACAATTTTTATAATTTTTTATTGAATCATTCAATGTAAGGGCCCGGTGTTTTGGGCAATTTTAATTGTAAATCGAGTCTGTAAGTCCGTGTCGATCGAGGCAAAGTGGTTGCTGAGAAGAACGGAGCGAAAACGAGCAAGGAATGGAGATTCCACCACGTTGTCTGTGTGTAGCGTTGCAGCGCTGTTCATTGGTGTTGCAACGCTGTGCTTGCGGAAGGAGGCGCGCAGATGACGACAGCGTTGCAACACTGTTATCAGTGTTGCAACGCTAAGGCGTTGTGCAACGCTGCTGCTGAGGGGCGCTTCAACGGGCAAAAAAGGACAAACCACAGTGTTGCAACGCCACAGGCGTTTCACGCGAAGGAGCAACGGGCAGAAATCAGATTTATTATATATAATAAATATAAAAAAACGTTTTATATTTAATTTATTTAATTTTAATTAATATAATTAGATTATATTAATTAAAATTAAATTTAGGGTACCAAAATTGGTCTAATTTTGCTATTTAAATTATGCAATTGTTGTGTAATTATTGCCATGCATAATGTATGCTATTAATTTAGAAATCTCACCTTAGGTTAAGCATTTCCATGCATCATTTATAATATAAAAAGTTATATTATATAGTTTGCATGATTAATTAATATAAGGTGTTATATTAATTTATCGACAACATTGACATGCATTATATTTCATGAGATGATTGTGTTATGTATATCTTATTATTCATGAGATGAATGATCAAGCACTATAACATAGTATGTATGTCACCTAAGGTTAATTATTAGTTTTAAAATGTTTGGAACTTGGAAATAATAGACCTTAGGTTATCTAGTTCTAATTAGATTAGAATTAGGAACCAAGTATTTTATAAACAATGATTAAAAGAGAAACTCTGTCTAAGGAAAGTTCTATCTAGGTTGGGTATTTAAACTAACGAAAACGGAACACCCCTACCTGGGAACTGACCTGGGAGTGAAATTTAATCAGAGAGTTTATAAATTACAGTAGCGTCGGCGGGTTTATTACGGGGTTAATAAACTAGAAATTCTATGCTTAATATAAAGAGTTATATTAGCAAACTTAGGCTAAAATCAATATAAGAGTTATATTGATTATCAATATAAGAGTTATATTGATAAGTTTAGGTAAAATCATTAGCCGGGTTTTAGCCTAAGTAAGATTCCTATAGATTTAAAGTATCCAGTGGGAGGAAAAGTGTATATAATACATATTTTTTCACCTACGTATCTCTGGGAAGTTCACACCGTGAGACTCATACTTGGCCTCGTGATGCAAACGGGAGCGTCCCCCTTCGGATGGTGTTTGTATGAGTCAATATCAAGGTGAATGGAGAGGGTACTTATAGTGAGTGGGAGCAGGTTTAATGGAAACAAAACCTATGGTCTCTTCAGTCGGTTTACACCGTAAGATCACTATGGTCAGCCTGCTAGTTTGGCTCAGACTGCACAATCCCTTCGGAGGGCTTGATCATAGGGGATCGAACACAGTAGACACCCGAAAGGGATAAAGATTTTCTTAGTTTGTTTTTCAATCTAGTCCTCCCTTTGGTAGATTTTATTGGATGGGGACTCTGGGATCTAAAGACAGAGGGTTACACTCACGAGGTACATAAGTTGTGTATGTATCCTGACCGAATAATGGTAACTAAAGCCTATAGGAATAAGAGTTATTCTGGCATTAGGTTTTGGTCAAGAATGTCTTGATCCAGAGGAGGAGTATTTTTTAATACCCTTCGGTGTCATACATTCTAAACCTTTGGAGTATCATTGCAAATTATGAATGACCAAGGAATCATTTGATAATTAGCTAAAACATGATTGGATTAGACTTATAGCAAGAAACTCATACAAGTTTTGTTTGTAAATTTTCAGCAAAATGTCTAGCTCAAGTATTTCTTTACTTGGTGTGGAAAAATTAACCGGAGAAAACATAATGGCTTGGAGGAATAGACTCAACATAATCTTGGTTGCACATGATCTTAAGTTCGTTCTCAATGAGGAGAGTCCTCAATTCCCTGCTCAAAACACATCTCAATCTGTTGACGATGCGTATGATCGTTGGATCAATGCCAATGAAAAGGCAAAAGCCTATATCCTGGCTAGCATACCTGATGTTTTAGTCAGGAGGCTGGAGGGCAAGGTCTCAGCTCGTGAGATCATGGATTTTGTGCTAAATTTGTCTAGACAACCGTCTAAACAAATTCGACATGAAGCCCTAAAGTACGCTTTATAACGCCGCATGGAGGAGGAGGACGTCGAGAGAGAACATGTTCTCAATCTGATTGCTCACTTCAACATAGCGGAATTAAACGGAGCGGTCATAGATGAGAAAATTCAGATTTCATTCATCCTAAAATCTCCTCCAAAGAGTTTTCTGCAATTCCGCAGCAATGCAACGATGAACAACATAAAGTATGATCTGACTTCTCTACTAAATGAGCTGCAGAATTATCAGTTTCTTATGGATGATAAGAGACAACATAATGGAGAGGCAAATTTGTTTGCCCATTCCAAAAGTTCTAAGAAGGGTTCAACCTCTGGAACTAAGAACTGCAGTCATACTTCTGAACTTAAGAAGATACAGAAGAAAAAGAGAGGGAGCAAATAAAGAGCGATCGTCTGCAAGAAAAAGTCATTATTTGATAACATGTATGTAATTTCAGGGTTTATTAGAAACCTTATTTCTTGCCTTAGCAAACATTGTACTTCAAATTCTTTTCAATTGAATAAAGTGTTTATTTCTTTGGAAAAGTATTGAGTGATGTATTGCTCTTCTTGAGAATTATTTGCAATGGTTTAATTCAGTTAAAATGGTTTTAAACACTAAATTATAGCAAATATACGAACTGATTTCTCCTAAAGAAAATGTTCATCTTTGGCATCTTAGATTGGGTCACATTAATCTCAATAGGATTGAGAGATTGGTAAAGAATGGACTTCTAAATGAGTTAGAAGAAAATACTTTACCTGTATGTGAATCCTGCCTAGAAGGAAAAATGACTAAAAGTCTTTTTAGTGGAAAAGATTATAGAGCCAAAGAACCTCTTGAGCTTATACATTCAGACCTTTGTGGTTCGATGAATGTTAAAGCCAGAGGAGGTTATGAATATTTCATCTCCTTTATAGATGATTATTCTTGATTTGGGCATATCTACCTAATACAACATAAGTCTGAAGCACTTGAAAAGTTCAAGGAATTCAAGACTGAAGTTGAAAATATATTAGGTAAAACGATTAAGACACTTCGATCGGATCGAGGTGGAGGGTACATGGATTTAAAATTCCAGAACTATATGATAGAACATGGAATTACATCCCAACTCTCGGCTCTCGGTACACCACAACAAAACGGTGTATTGGAAAGGAGAAATAGAAACATGTTGGACATGGTTCGATCAATGATGAGTTATGCTCATCTCCCTAGTTCCTTTTGGGGTTACGCAGTGGAGACTCCGGTATACATTTTGAACAATGTGTCATCAAAAAGTATTTTTGAGACACCTTTTGAACTCTGGAAAGGACATAAAGGTAGTTTATGTCATTTCATAATATGGGGTTGTCCAGCACATGTGCTTGTGACAAATCCAAAGAAGTTGGATTCACGTTCAAAATTGTGCCTATTCTTAGGATACCCAAAAGAAACAAAAGGTGGTTTATTCTATGATCCTAAGGAAGATAAGGTTTTTGTGTCGACAAATGCCACTTGCTTAGAGGAGGACCACATGAGGGACCACAAACCAAGAAGTAAAATTGTGTTGAGTGAGTTAGACGGAACGATAACAAAGGTTGCTAATAAAACTAGTACGTCAACTAGAGTTGTTGATACTAGGTTGTCTAGTCAAGAGAGTCCATCTCAAGAGTTGAGTATGGCTCGACGTAGTGGGAGGGTTATAACACAACCTGACTGTTACATGGGTTTATCTGAAACCCAAGTTGTTATACCAGATGACGAATGTGAGGATCCATCGACTTATAGTCAAGCGATGGTTGACAAAGACAAAGACAAAATGGGTCATAGCCATGGACCAAGAAATGGAGTCTATGCACTTCAATTCTATTTGGGATCTTGTAGATAAACCTGATGGGGTAAAACCTATAGGTTGTAACTGGATCTACAAGAGGAAGCATGGTGTAGATGGAAAGGTGCAAACCTTTAAAGTTATACTAGTAGCAAAGGGTTATACCCAGGTTGAAGGGGTTGACTATGAGGAAACCTTTTCACCTGTTGCTATGGTAAAGTCTATCCGTATCCTACTTGCCATTGTCGCATATTATGACTATGAGGTATGGAAAATGGATGTCAAGACAACTTTTTTGAATGGCAATCTTGAGGAAAACATCTACATGGACCAATCCAAAGGGTTCAGTGAACCAGGACAAGAGCAAAAGGTTTGCTGGCTTAAAAGGTCAATATAAGGACTGAAACAAGCATCTAGGTTCTGGAATATAAGATTTGATGAGGCAATCAAATCTTATGGCTTTGATCAGAATGATGATGAACCTTGTGTCTACAAGAAAATCATCAATAGTTCTGTCGCATTCCTAGTTCTATATGTGGATGATATCCTACTCATTGGGAATGATGTAGGATATCTTACTGACATTAAGAATTGGCTAGCTACGCAATTCCAAATGAAAGATTTGGGTGAAGTGCAGTTTGTTCTTGGGATCTAGATTGTCCAGAACCCAAGAAGAAAACACTAGCCCTGTCTCAGATATCTTACATCGACAAAGTGTTGTTGAGGTTTAAGATGCAAGACATCAAAAATGGCTTCTTGTCTTTTAGACATGAAGTTCATTTGTCTAAGGAACAATGTCCTAAGACACCTCAAGGAGTTGAGGATATGAGACGGTTTCCTTATGCATCAGCTGTTGGGAGCCTGATGTACGTCATGTTGTGTACTAGGCCCGACATCCGCTTTTTGCGCTTGGAATGGTCGGTGAGGTATCAATCCAATCCAGACTTGAACACCGGATGGCGTTTAAAACAATCCTTAAGTATCTACGGAGAACAAGGAACTACATGCTTGTGTATGGGGCTAAGGATTAGATCCTTACAGGATACACGAATTTTGACTTTCAGACTGATAAAGATTCTTGGAAATCTACATCAGGGTCAGTATTCACTCTTAACGGAGGAGTTGTAGTATGGTGAAACGTCAAGGAAGGATGCATCGTTGATTCCACCATGGAGGTCGAATATGTAGCAGCTTGTGAAGCAGCTAAAGAGGTCATTTGGTTAAGGAAATTCATGTTAAATTTGGAAGTTGTTCCAAATATGACTTTGCCCATCACGTTGTATTACAATAAAAGTGGTGCAGTGGCAAATTCAAAGGAACCCCGAAGTCACAAGAGGGGAAAGCATATTGAGCGCAAATATCATCTCATCCGGGAGATCGTGCATCAAGGAGACGTGATCGTCACGAAGATAGCCTCGGAGCACAACATTGTTGATCATTTTACAAAGGCTCTCACGGCTAAAGTGTTTGAGAGTCACCTAGAAGGTCTAGGTTTACAAGTCTTCACCAACTAGGGCAAGTGGGATTATTTTGTACAAAGGGTTTAAATCCCCTAGTTTATTGTATTTACATTACTGTAATGCTTTAGTACTCCACAAGCTTTAGGTCAAGTGGGAGATTGTTGGAATTTATGCCCTAAACGTGTGTAATTTTGATCAAATAAATAAAGAGTTATTTGTTTTGATAAAATTACATTCTTTCTTTATAAATCCAATAAACTAAGCTCCAAGGTTATAATATATCTTGAACATTAGTGTAGTGGACACTATTTGGATTGTGTTCAAAAATATAATCTAATTGTCTATGGTATAAGAATAAGGTTAGAAACCTCATTCTGGTAACACCATGGATGCGACCCACTTTGTAATTAGTACAAATGAGGTAATCCAACTCATTCATGTAGTTGACATGCGAGTGGGGGCATCCTGTATGAAGAGTTCATACAAGACCGGACTGCAAATTATTAGTCTAACCAATTGTAACACCGCTAATGTGATAAGACCGATAATTTATAGATGGTCATTAGTGACTCGACCTGAATCCTGAGTAAGTTAAGAACTCCTGCTTATAGGGGTTTGTCCTTAGACTGGTATGGGTGAGAATGACCTGTAGCCGACTCAATAAGCCTACCTTCTCAGGGACAGAACCTCATAGGTATCTGGGGACTTAACTATACAAGATGGAATTCACTCATTCCTACACTGAGGAATTAGATAGGTTGTTCCCGTAAGAACTGTTTCCAGGTCTTGAACATGTTGGGATTTATGCCCTAAACTTGTGTAATTTTGATCAAATAAATAAAGAGTTATTTGTTTTGATAAAATTACATTCTTGCTTTATAAATCCAATAAATTAAGCTCCAAGGTTATAATATATCTTGAACATTAGTGTAGTGGACATTATTTGGATTGTGTTCAAGAATATAACATAAATGGTCTATGGTATAAGAATAAGGTTGGAAACCTCATTCTAGTAACACCATGGATGCGACCCACTTTGTAATTAGTACAAATGAGGTAATCCAACTCATTCATGTGGTTGACATGCGAGTGGGGGCATCCTGTATGAAGAGTTCATACAAGACCGGACTACAAATTATTAGTCTAATCAGTGTAACACCGTTAACAGGATAAGCCTGATAATTTATAGATGGTCATTAGTGACTCGACCTGAATCTTGAGTAAGTTAAGAACTCCTGCTTATAGCGGTTTGTGCTTAGACTAGTACGGGTGAGTGTGGCCTGTAGCTGACTTAATAAGCCTACCTTCTCAGGGACAGAACCTCGTAGGTAGCTGGGTACTTAACTATACAAGATGGAATTCACTCATTCCTACACTGAGGAATTAGATAGGTTGTTCCCTTAAGAACTGACTCCAGGTCTTGAACAACGGGGTCCCGCCCTCTATGAAGGTATGAGTCTATGGCAGGACCTTAGATTGGTTGTTCATTAGAGGATCAGTGGTGCTTAAGGAACAAAGAGGTAATCACAGGGGTAAAACGGTAATTTGACCCAGCTGTGATTACGAACAACCTGTGAAGGGTCGACTCATGTGTAATGATTATATCAGTGGACACAATATAATCTACAGTGAGGAGAGTGCAACTACAAGTCTATAGTGGAGTGACTTGTAATTAATGAATATTGATTAACTGGATCAAAGAGTTTGATCAGTTAATCTCACATTATTGGAGCTCATGAACTGTAGGTCCATTAGGTCCCTCCGTTGGCTCAACATGGTTATATTGAGGGTATAAAGTTAGGAATGAAATTGAAGTGTTTAATTTCATGCATGAGGTGTTATATCAATTATATATGATATAATTGATATAATATATGGTTTTAATGTGAATTAGATTCACATATAAACCATATAATAGTGGGAGAATAAATGAGGGATATGATGGTAATTTCTATCCCATTTCCCTACATATATAGTTGCATGAGATGCAACTAAAGGCTAAGACTTAGAAACCCTAGATTGTGATCTTGTTGTGTTGTTGGAAAGGTTCCACAAACACATTCTCTCACAATCCCACAAACATCTCATCTCACCTAAAGGGAACCCACCTTCCTCCCTCACCTAGAGAACAACGGAGAAGATCTGGTGGTAGTGTCCGTGATCGTTCGAGTTTGTGTTGCTGAGATCGTGAACGTGGGAGAAGGAGCGCTTGAAGAAAGAGTTCTTCAAAGGTAATATCTCGTTGTCCATCTTGCTATTGTATGCTTAATCTAGTTAGATTTGTTCTTGAATGTAATCCATGTAATGAAATTAAGAACGTGTGATTCACAATCGATTCCGCTGCGGGATTCGATTCCCTTCACCTCCAACTCTAGGGCAAACGTCGTAAGTATCAAGTCTGATCCCCAATCGATTACCAAGAAGTCCTCAGAAACTATTGATCAGTACATTTAGCGTATCAAGCAGTTGAAAGACAAGTTTTCCCGTGTCTGTGTTGATATTGATGAAGAAGACCTGGTTATTTACACACTTAATTGACTTCCAACTGATTTTAACACCTTTTGTACTTCTATTCAAACACGAGCAACACCAGTGAGTTTTTCTGAACTTCATGTTCTACTGACTTCTGAAGAGGTTGCTAATGATAAACAGATCAAAAGGGATGAAGTTTTTGCCTCTCTTCTGCTCTTGTGGCTACTCAAACCTCACCACGAAATCAAAATACTTGCCCCAACTCTGGAAGAGGGTGTGGTATGTCTGCTTCAGGACGCAATAAGGGGAACAATTCGGGTCGTGGTCGTGGTAAAAGCAATGGATATGGAGGCAATAGTGGTGGTAGGGGGTGTGGTATGTCGTTTAATCCCTTGCCCCTATCTTGCAATGCTTGGAATTCTTATAGTGGAATTGCATGTCAAATTTGCCAACAACCTGTACACTCGGCTCTCGATTGTTATAACCAGATGAACTATAGCTATCAAGGTCGGCATCCTCCTTTTCAATTAGCATGAATGTGGCTAGTCACAATATTGTCGCATTAGTTGCTGGAAGTTCATCCTGGCTTACGGATTCGGGTTGTAACTCTCATGCACTCCTGATTTGTCCCAACTTAATGCAGTCTCTGAATACTCAAGCGATGATCAGATTGGAGTTGGAAATGGGCAGTCGCTGCCAATTGCTCATACAGGTTGTGGTACTCTTCAAATCCAAACTTCCTCTTTCGTTCTCAAAAACATACTTCATGTTCCACATATTTCATCGAATCTCCTTTCTGTTCATCAGTTGTGTCGTGATAACAACTGCACCATTACATTCAATGCTAATCATTTTGTTATTAAGGACAACTTTTCGAGGACCTAGTGTTAATGGCCTCTACCCCATTCAAACCACAACAACCAAATCTCCATCTACTTCTCATACGACTGCTCATGTTGGAACGTTGATCTCTTCATCTCTTTGGCATGACCGGTTAGGACACCCTCATACCTCTACTCTTAATTCTGTACTACGCTTGTTGAATTTACCTGTACACAAAATTCTGGTTGTGTATGTAAACACTGTCTTCATGGAAAAATGCATCACTTACTATTTCCAAACTCTACTTCTTTTTCGTTAAAACCTTTATAACTTGTTCATGTTGATGTATGGGGTCCTTCCCCTGAAGATTCAATCAATGGGTTCAATTACTATGTCTTCTTCATTGATAATTACTCCAAGTATACATGGATGTATCCTCTGGCTCAAAAATCTTCTGTTTGTGATGTTTTTATGACCTACAACCTTTGGTTGAGAATATGTTGAATTGTCAAATTAAAACTCTAAGAACATATGGTGGTGGGGATTCATAAATCACAAGTTAGGTTCCTTTCTTCAAACACATGGCATCTCTCACCAAAAGTCTTGTCCCTATACACCTCAACAAAATGGGGTTGTAGAAATAAAACACAGGCACATTGTTGAAATTGCCCTCACTCTCATGTCCAAAGCCTCCCTACCTGTTCAATTCTGGCCTTTTTCCTTTTCTACTGTTGTGGTCATCATCAATCGACTCCCATCACCAGATCTCAACCATAAATCTCCCTTTGAACTTTTGTTTCATAAAAAGCCTGACTACGCTTTTCTCAAAACCTTTGGGTTAGCCTGTTACCCTCTTCTTCAGCCTTATACCTCTCATAAACTTGAACCAAAAACATCTCAGTGCATTTTCCTTGGTTATCCATTAGATAAAGGGTATCTTTGTTACAACATGAGCAATAGCCGTTTATACATATCCCGCCATGTTATCTTTGATGAATCCCTTTTTCCTCGACTCATTTGGTCGGTTACTATGACTAACATTTCTTCAAATGAAGGTGTTGCGGTTACTGATTGTCCAGTGAATGTTGTTACTGCATCTAATGACAATATACACCTTATGAAAACACGTAGCAAGTCAGGATTTCCAAGAAAAAGATCTTCCTTGCGGAAGGTTGTACCTCTAAAGAAACAGAATCGTCATCCTATACCAAGGCTTCTAAACAACGTGTTTGGTGTGAGGTTATGTCTGAAGAATATAGTGCATTACTCAAACAGAATACCTGGAGTCTAACTTCACTCCCTAAAGACAAAAATTTAATTGGTTGCAAGTGGGTCTATTGGATTAAGAGGCATCGGATGACAGTATTGCTCGATATAAAGCAAGACTAGTTGCAAAAGGTTTTCATCAAGAGGAAGTGGTCGATTTCAATGAAACCTTCAGTCTAGTGGTCAAGAAGCCAACTGTTCGTATAATACTTTCCTTAGTCGCTCAGTTTGGTTGGAAATTTCGTCAAATAGACGTCAAAAATGCCTTCTTACATGGTGATCTCCAAGAAGAAGTATATATGCAATAGCCACAAGGATTCATTCATCCGGATTATCCAAATCATATTTGTAAGCTCTTGAAGTGTTTATATGGACTCAAGCAAGCACCAAGAGTTTGGTTTGATTGGTTTAGCAATCACATCTTAACACTTGGATTTCAGGCCTCCTTGGTTGATTCATCCCTCTTCATTAGAAATATTGATGGTATTATTACATATTTACTTGTGTATGTGGACGATATAATTGTCACAGGAAATAATGTGTCTTATATAGACTCCTTCATTTCTGAGTTGGAACAACAATTTGATATGACTGACTTGGGTCTAGGCTTGGAAGTTAAAAGTACTTGTGATGGCTTCCTAGTGCAGTAGACAAAATATATAAAGGATGTTTTACAAAGGTTTGGCATGGTTGCAACCAAGCCGTGTAGCACCCCCA
Source organism: Trichosanthes cucumerina (assembly GCA_036507285.1). Classification (NCBI taxonomy): domain Eukaryota; kingdom Viridiplantae; phylum Streptophyta; class Magnoliopsida; order Cucurbitales; family Cucurbitaceae; genus Trichosanthes; species Trichosanthes cucumerina. The sequence continues at coordinate 22,316,421 of CM071844.1, forward strand.
TGAGCCTAGTCACTCATACGGATCCAGGACCTCCTTGTTCTAGTGAGGAAGCAAAAACATATCGTAGCCTAATTGGTGTACTTCATTATCTCACATTCACGCACCCAGACACCATGTTTGTCGTAGGCAAATTGTCTCAGCAAATGCATTCCCCTTGTGAGCATCATCTTGTGGCTGCCAAATGGATATTAAGATACTTAAATGGGGCAATGAGTCATGGTATGTTGTTCAAAAGGTGGTGGTGATCCTGTAAGGTTACAAGCCTTTTCAGATTCAGATTGGGCAGCGACTCGATTGACAGGCGCTCTATTTCTGGTTTTGTTATTTTTCTTGGACCAACCCCCATTTCATGGGGCTCCAAGAAGCAAACTATTGTATCACGGAGTTCAACTGAAGTGGAGTATCGTTCCTTAGCACATACTGCTGCTGAGTTATTTTGGGTTCGCCAGCTACTCAAGGAACTTAATATTTTCAGCTCACAATCGTCGCTTCTATGGTGTGATAACTCCTCTGCCATTCAACTCGCTCGCAACCTTGTTTTTCATGGAAGAACAAAACACGTAGAAATTGATTTTCACTTAATAAAAGAGCGGGTTGTTCGCAATGACATTGATTTACGATCTATACCAACGCATGAACAGCTTGCAGATTTGTTTACCAAGCCCCATACCAGTGCACGGTTGTTCTTTCTACTCTCGAAACTTTTGTTTATACGAACATCTGTTTGAAGGGGGATGATAATAGATATACTGATTAGTTTGTTTTTACGTTTCATATTTAAGTTATTATAGTTAGAGAGATTGTTTAGATTGTTATGAGTTAGTTTTCTTTTCACATTATAAATAGTAGTGTAAACCTTTCTTTGAGATATGAAAAAGATATTCCTCAGATTATGAAGGAATATTTCATTTTGTTTTTGCTTATTGAAAATTAAACTTATAAATACTACTCCTACTTAAGAATTTACTTGTTTTGTTATCTACTTTTTACCTATCTTGCTTTTGTTATAGTAGGGCTTACCTTAGCTTGCTAAACAAGTCCAAAGGCGTCGTACGATCAAGTAGTAAGTTAGCCTGTACAGTGAGTTGCTTTTAGAAGATCAAGGGTGTTGGTCTATTTTGGTTCAGCAGATTTTTTAGGCATTATTATTTTTGACGTATTTCAAAGTTAAAGACAAAAGGTCACAAAAAAAGGTCCTAAAAATTATCACGAGTGTTGGGAGTTTTGGCTTTTAGCAGATTCAAACTTGAAGCTAGCATTTTCTCAAAGGATATCATTTCAAAAATCTCATAATTCTGGTATCAGTTAGCTTAAATTTATATGGCAACATTATATATGTATTTTAGGAAAATATAATATCTTACGATTTTATCTCTATTGAGATATGTAAGATTCTTTTTATGAACTAGTTTTTCTTTTTAAGAGAGACTAAGACGGAGACAAACGTGATTTTTGAGAGGTCTTCTTTGGCAACACAAGTTGCTTGTTGTGGGTGATTTTTTGGCAGCAAAAGTTGCTTTCAATGAGTGTTCTTCAGCGACACAGGTTGCTTGGAGTGGCAGATCTAAAAATTTTATCGTCGAGGGAACTTAATATAAAATTTAATAAAATTAATGTATGAGTAAACAATTTAAATAATTAATAAAAAAATTATAAATGAATTGTATTAATTTTCGGCTAGAGAAGGGGAAGATCATGGGTATATAAGTGAGGGATAGTATCTCCATTGTTATGAGGCCTTTTGGGTGAAACCAAAAACAAAGCCATGAGGGCATATGCCTAAAGTGGACAATATCATACCAATGTAGAGATATGTGAAGGTCTGTTATCCCTAAAAGTGGTGTCAGAGCTTTAGGTTTGTAGTTTCTTGAGTTTCTGAGTATGCTCTGTGGTTGCAGCATTGTCTGAGCTTCCACATCAGAAAAGATTTCTTGAAACGGGTTATAGTTGTTCACTATTTGCAGATTCACTAGGAGGGAAGCAGATATGTCAAGCTTTATGAGTCCGATAAAGATTGATGTGGAGAAATTTGACGGAAAGATGAACTTTGGCTTGTGGCAAGTGCAAGTCAAAGATGTGCTGATGCAATCTGGGTTACACAAGGATTTGAAGGGAAGACCAAGTTGTGGTGTTCCTGAAAGGTTAAGCGGTGATGGTGGTCCAACGGAGTCCCGTGGTGCAATCTGGAATTGGAAGAAGAAGAAGAAAGACTTCGTGCAAAAGAAAGATTGCTTTGGGAAGACAAAGCGATATGGACACATGAAAAATAATTGTCCTAACAGAGCAAGTTCGTCAAAAGGCTCTGGGTCTGATGCTAACATGGTCTCTTTCGCGTCGGGAGATGGTGACGTCTTACGAAGAAGAAAGACATTCATTCATCCTTATGGTATGTCCGTTTTGCCATGATAGAGGATGTGATGTTAGCGGTTCCACAAGTTTGCACACACGGGCATTGACTTGGCGGCTATGCAAGGTGTGTGGTGGAAGTTATGTCGATGGTCAAGAACTTCCGGTGAGCCAAGTAGGTGGAAGTTGTACCATAAATTTCAGCTGGGTATATCGGCATGTGACGAAAAAGAAAAGTCTTGGGAGGTGGCATTCCAAGTGGTCTACTTTTTTATGGTGGAGTAGGTTATAATTCTCTGTGTTGAGGATTATGATTGTCGGTAAAGACAATGATGCAGCAAGAGATGTGGATTCTTCAAATATCTTGCCAAGGTGGAAATTGTTGGGTTTTTGGCAATATATTATAAGTGAAATTGTCCCACATCTGAAAGATGCAAGGAAGTGATGGGCTCCTGGCACTATAAAAGGAGCCTATGGCTTTGGTTTCAAAGCATCCCAATTAGAAATACTTTAAGCTTGGAGTACTAGCTCTAGTTAAATTCCCTCTTTATATTCTCTGGTCTGAGAGTGGGAAAGAAGGGTGTGAGTGGTATAAGCTTTGGGAGAGTGTTTTTGTAATTGGGGTCGAGGAGAGAATTCTATGTGATTGTAACAATTTTTCACATAGTGTAATTTCTTTCTGTTCGTGGTTTTTTTCTCCGGGTTTGGAGTTTTTCCACGTAAATTCTTGTGTCTCTTATTTTGTTGGTATCTTTTAATTTCTCACTTTTAATTTCTCAGTTTTTTTCTGCTTATTCCTAGTGGTGGGAGGTTTTTTTCCCAACATTAATTAGGGGTGTACAACTAACTCAGTAAGCAACCCGCACTACCCAACCCAAACTATAAGAGTTGGGTTGGGTTGGGTTAGAAGTTTGGAGAACCAAAAAATTTGGATCGGTTCTTGGGTTGGGCTTTTTAGGCTTGGGTTGACCCAACGAACCCTAAAATTTATATTTTTTTATTTTATTTTAATTGCATAGATACTTATAAATGAATTATTTGTCAATTTTTATGTTTTTTTTTCTAGACTTCTAACAAATGTTAAGATGGTATGAATTTTGAAGTTTGATATTTGAATTTTATGTGATTTTAGTTATTAATTCAAGGAAAAAATATTTTAAATAATTAAAAAATATAAAAAAATAAAAAATTAACCCGATGACCCAATTACCAACTCAACTCGAAAATATTGGGTTGGGTTACTCTCATGAATAGATTGGTTGGGTTGAAGGAATAATCATCCCGAATTTTCGAGTTTGTCCAAAAAAAACTCCATCAACCCAACCCAACCCGGCTTATGTGCATCCCTAGTATTAATAACTTTATACATCACAATTGTCCTCTACGAGATTTTGTATTATGAAATCGTTGCATGATATAACTTCATTTCATTATCCATCTTATCAAATAAAATCTTTCTCAATAAATTGATAAAATATAGAAAATAAAAAACTAAAATATAAAATAAGAAAAATAAAATTAAATGTATAAGTCATAAAAGTAATTGAAACATTTGATTAAATACATACGAATAATTGCAACATGAAAACTATATATATATATGAGTAATTAAAACATGAAAACTAAGTGTACCTTAGTAAATTATTCTTCAAAATCCTCTACTTCTTGAAATTGCCAACAATAATTAGATTTGATAGATGACAGATATATGTGTATAATTGAAAATATTTCTTTTAGTTTTACAACCTTATACACACTGACTACATCATTTGAAAATGGTGAAAAAAAAATATTAAGTTTAGAGAGTTTTTCTTATTTTTTCCTAATTGACATTTTTATATAAAGTAATTTTACAAAAATAAAATTTGTATATATTACAAAAGAGATATTGTTCTCATCTCAAAAGGAAAATATGAACTACTTTATTAAATAAAAAATAATATTAGATTTAGAGAATTATTGTTTGAATATCTCATCAATATATTATATTACATTTTTTTTATTTTTTCCTCATTCGCATTTGCAAATAAAGCAAATAAAGTAATTTTTCAAAAATAGAATTGGTATATATTAGAAAGGAGATTTCCCCATCTAAAAAAGAAAATATGATACATTTTATTAAAAAAGAAAAAAGAAATTCGCAAAAAAAAAAATGGGATTTAGGTTGGAGTTTGTGCAAAAGTGGTGGCATAAGTTAAAAGATTTTAAAAAATGATGCCCCTAGGAATTAAATTCAGTTCAAGGAGGAGCTTGCACAATAGGAAACAACACCCGCCCCTGGTTGCTTGTATCTAGTATGTGTTTGTTTTTAGGTTTTGAGTGATTCTACTCTAAATAGAGTTTCAATGAGTTTCAATGGTATAGGTTGTGAGAGTGTGGGTGTAAATTTGCAGAGGCGTAAAGGTTTTTCTTGTAAATGAGATTGAGAGATTTGTATTTGATGAAATAACTGAGGAGGTTTTGTGGTGGAACCAAGGGATGCTTGGGCTTAATATGGTTTCGGATAGCAATTTACTAGGAACCGAAGAAAAGGGTAACAATTGGGGGAGCCAAGTTGTATATATAAGACCTTGTGTACACATTCATTGATATAGTAAAGGTCGGGTTGTACCCCTAGATATAGGTATGGACCGAACTGGGTTGTCATTGTTGTCTCATCTACTTTCTGCCATGGTTTATTTTATGTTTGCCTTGGCTTATTTGTAAATTTGTATCGTAACTGAGCAATCTGTCACAAAAATAGCTATAGCTAGCATAATCTATAACATTCAGAATATTGCTATAGTATAATTTGTGACATTCGTAGTCTAGTTAGTAATTTCAAATGGATAAGACATTATTAGGTGATCGAGAAGGTAGTTTGAGCCATACTAAAATATCTCATTTCACGGGAGTCTAGGATGTCTATGATTAAAAAAAGTATATAACATGTTTTAACCAATTCACAAAGTTGATTAAAAATTATATTCTTTTTCTATGGAAGAAATTGAAACCGTTAAAACATTAAGGACAAAATTGAAAATAGATATATACTCAACGAAATTATATATTTAGCCTAAAATTTAAATCTTACAAATTAAAAAAAAAATGAAAACTTCATAAATGTCTTTTAAAAAGAAAAGGTTGGAGTTGAGCAAGAGCCAAGAGGTAATAAATAATATATTAATGCAAGACTTATCCAATCAGAAAAAATGAAATAGAATTATAGACTTCACATAAATAGAAGATGAGTACTGAATGTTGTTAAATAAACTCAATTATTGTATGAATTCTGTTTAAGGAACCTGGACTCATTGACATTCTGGAGGAACTTAAAGAGCCAGTGAAAGGTAAATTTAATTAAGGGCAATAATGAAAGGGATTGATATTGAAAAATAGAAGAGCAGCTGTCAAGACATTAATGGCCACATGTATTTAGGCTCATTATCTAGCTTCGATTTAGGCATACTCCTATCACACCAACACAGAAACCAAATAAATCCAGCTTCACACTTCATTAATTAGCAACTAAATAATTATACATATGGTTGTTATTATAAGGATGATAATATATATACCCAACCCAATAATTTATTTATATATATATATATATATATATATATATTATATGATAGAGAGGGATTTCACATGCTTGCCTTAATGCAACCTCCGACACACTTAGGTCCACTTAATAATGTGCCAAGATCTAATTTTCTATTCAAATTATGCCTTTTTCTGCTCATTTCTCTGACCCGCCCCTTCCACCTTTCTTTTTCATCAAATCTAACTCCACTTTATTAGCTGCTTAGCAATGCTAACAAAGTTCCATGTTCATTAAAGAGGATCACATCTTTATTAATACGAGTCTTTTAAATAAAATCTAAAATCAAATTCGTATAGGGTTTATTAACTTATGCCTAAAATAAAAACATGGTTAAATAAAAAAGTTTAGTCCCGTTCAACTTTAAAAAATATTTAATTTGTCTTTATTTAAACTTTCAATTTTGTATTTAATAGGACTTTAAACTTTGAAAATGTCTAATATGAACCTTTCAATTTTGTACTTAATAAGTCTATGACATATTATTGAAATTTATGTCTACTAGGACTCTAAACTTTTAATTTTGTGTTTATTAGAAACTTGTTGAATGTAAAATTGAAAGTTTAGAGGCATATAGACACTTTGTAAAGTTTAGGACTTCAAATAGAAACAAACCTAAAAGTTCATAGACTTAAACTTGTACTTTAACCAATTGGTTAAAATAACATTCTCGTCCCTATATTTTGAATTTTATTTTATTTTGGTCCTTGTACTATCAAATGTCAAATTTTAGTCTATATACTTTCAATAAAGCTTAGAATTGGTCCTATGATAAATTTGAAGTTAATTTTTGTCGAAATTAGTTAAATAATATCATAATTTTAAGACAAGAAAAGACACAATGTACCCATATTTCTAAAATTTATAGAGAAAAAACTAATAAATACTAATTTTTTTTAGAAAAAGATAACAATAAACTAAGAATATGTACCAATTTTAAGGTTTATTAAAAGTATATAAACTAAAATTGGATATTTGAAAGTATCAAAAACAAAATGGAACAAAACCCAAAATATAATATCAAAATGATATTTTAACCTAAACAATATCATCATTCTTAGAAATATAGAGAATTTGTTGTCCTAATTTTATTAAATCATCTCTAATATTAAATTAGTTAGAAAATTAAGATAGGGTTTTGCCTAACCAATCAAGTAGGAAAATAGAAGGAAGAAGAGTGTTGGGTGGCCAACATACCTAATAAAGCCAAATTGTTACCAAGTCAAAGTAGGGTTATCGAGCAATAATATTTTTTTGATAACTCAAAAACTTCTTATCCAATCTTTTATCACTCTCCATGTGAATCTAAACAATAACAGCATGTTTTATTTTGTGTTTGGACAAACCAACAAAAATGTTGTTCATTAATAATCACCCAAAAACTAGGTGAAAATGTCTCCTTCGGTATGATTAGTGTTCTTTTTTCTATTTTATTATTATGTTGCATTAATTTTGATAACTAAATATTTCATATACTTCATTTGGGTGAGTAAAGATTGTAGTTGATTGGCGTTTTAGATTAAGGATGAATCAAATTTTCTCCTTCAGAAAAATCAAATCAACTAACTCTAATTATCTAATCGAAGATAAATTATACAATTAGGCACTATTGTATATAAATATATTTATTACTTATGCATGTATGTACTTAGTTTAAATAAATTTTAATTAGTCTTCTTAGTTGCTTGCTTAAAAATCATTTAATTATATTTTAACTTTAGAATTTTTCGCTATATTTAGTTGTGGGATGGCGGAGATCCACCTTTCAGTTTCAGAGAGAGTGATAAGTGTCTTAAAATAGGTTCAAATTGGCTTGCACCCAGGGGCGTTTTTACCATGGACCCAGGGGATCGAGCCCTCTCAAATTTTTTACCTTCAATAATATGTATAGAAAAAGTCAGATCAAATAACAAAAAATCCTCTTGGCATAGTGGTTAATATATTAACAACCCTTTTAAGTCTTAGGTTCAAGCCCTACTTCTCTCATTACTAATTGGTTTTGAGATAGATATTTATATAATCTAATATGGTATAAAAGCAAAAGTATGAAAAAGAAGTCCAACACTTTTTTTTTCTTTTGAGTTCAACAACATTTCGGATGGAAAATTCGATACTCTAACCTCTAGGCCAATAATACATGTCAATTACGATAATTGGTTTTGAGATAGATATTTATATAATCTAATATGGTATAAAAGCAAAAGTAAGAAAAAGAAGCCCAAGACTTTTTTTTTTCTTTTGATCAGTTCAACAACATTTCGGATGGAAAATTCGATACTCTAACCTCTAGGCCAATAATACATGTCAATTACGATTGAGCCAGACTCACTTTAACTTATCCATCTTTAATTTAAATGGTAAGATTTCTCTATGTGATAATATTAAATATAATTTTTTTCCCGTTAGTAGCTTTGATGCATATTAAAAATTTAGGGTTTCTTGTCAAAAATGAGCATAGTTTAATGGCAATTGACATTTCTAACAAAAAATGGCAATTGACATGCACTTTCGATCAAAATAATTAGAGGTTTGAATTTTTCATCCCTAGATGGAAGTTAATAGAGAAATGGTTAAGGAAGAAATACAGTCCTTTCCTAAGTCTCTGACAAAACCAGTTCATATACTTCATTTTTATAATTAAAAATTACATTGACATATACATACACATATACATGTGATCTCTCTCTATAATCGTTATGAAGAATGATGCAATTAAAGAAGTGAAGATTTGGTTGTGGAATTTTTTTTAGTTCAAAAATATTCGGAAACTTTTAAGTGTTTTGTTTCTTCTTTAGTTCATTCAAATCGTTCACCTCTAGATTGAAATAATATGTCATAATTAATTGAGTTAGGCTCTGAAATTTTAAAGGTAGTCTAATGGTTAGAACAATATTTAGTTTGATTTTATTGAAAGTCAACCAAGGTGACAAAAATATTGTGGTGTAATTAATAGGATGCAGGGATAACTGATGTCTAATTTAGAACAAATTATTCAATAAAGTCATCACAATGTAACTCTTAATAGCCATCGGATGTAGATATAAAAATATGTCAACCCATAATGACCCTTAGATACAAAAGTTGTGACGCCCAAGGAAGAGGGGAAAATGAATGAACCAATACCGCATCCGAATGAGAGGGATCCTAAAGTTATAAAAGTATGGATGAGAAAAAGTTAAAAAAATTGATAGCTACTACCTATACCAGCAATGTGTATCTTCTTTTTCGGTGGCTAACTTTAAAGTTACGCGTGCTTGGCAATTTTATGTTGGGTGACCTCCAATTTTCTCTCTCTCGGTGTAAAACTGCAACCACACTGTGGTAACTTTGAATAATTTGAGAAATTTGCATGAAGACTCTTTTTCACGCGCATTGATGTGATTTGACCCATGTTTTGAAATTAATGACATATGACCATTTCTGTGCATTCCGTCCAAATTACCGTAAGGGCATGTACTCTAACTCTAGCTCTCACTCTCGCTCAAGTTTCGCTCTCGCTCATGATAGTAATGAAGGTTGTCGAAATCTGGAGAAAAGAAAAAAACAAGAAAAATCGCACTATAGTTCTCACTCTCTCTCTCCTACTTCTGCTACTCTAGCTCTTTTCTGACTTTTTTTCCTTATCCTTTTTTTCTCTATATTTTCGGTCACTCATTTGAGCAAAAGCGAGAGCGAGACAACGAGAGTAAGAGTGTTTCCTCGTACGAGAGCATAAACAAGAAATACCGCTTCTTTTTACCCTTATGAATAATTTTGCACGCATTACATATCAGAATGAATCATAGTTTATTATTTTCAAAATGCAGGTCATCAGCCATTAAAGCACATAGAAATAGGTTATCTATGCCAAAACTCAAAATAATTTCTCACCAGTAAAGTAAATCAAACTCGAATTTCCATAAATATACCAGTAATTTTGTGAATACCTGACCATATACTGAAACCGGACCGCAAAAATGGATCCTGTTTTCCAATCTCGGATTCGGTTTATTGTATTTAATTTCTCTACCTCCCTGAACACAACGTCAAATAACTACAACTTGGATTGTGGGTTGCGTCATCCATTGGGACTGTATACTTGAACTTTCTGCGGAAAAAAATGAATTATATAAAAAAAAAAAAAATCTCTCCAATTGTGTTTGAAAAGTAACTCTATTCTTTTAAAATTAGTAATATTATTATTGACTTTTCATAAACATTTCAAAACTACATTACATAACAAAATTTATTAGAATGTTAGACAAAAAGTCAATGTGGTAGAATACTATTTTTCAAACTTAATTTAAATAGGCTTTTCAATCACCACCGTATCATTTAAGTTCACCTTAATGTCGACCTCCTATCCAACATTTTAACAAATTCTATTCTAGGTTAGTTTTGAAATTTTTTATAAGAAGTCAAGACAATATCGCAACTTTTGAAATAATAAAGATATTTTTTTAAATCAAAGGCAAAGTTCTTGAGTATTTTTTATAATTTAGCCAAAAATTTACTTATAGCTAAGTTTATAGTGTTTTTATTGTGATAGAAATATTTTATTATGATCGAAAATACTTCTCTCTTAAAATCAAAAGCACTTTTAACCGTGTAAGACTAAACATCAAAATGATTTCGCACTAACTTTGATTAAATTATTAGTTTTACTCATTGTAAAAATACTCTCCAAACTCCTAAATTTTTATTGTGGGTCCCACAAACATGTTAACTCATTTCTTAACTCTACTTTGTAGTCTTCACAAACTTAGTAACTCCTTCTCAACTTCCATAATGGGCATCATAACTTTTCTATCTCTTTTTTTTTTTTTCGTCACACCTCACTTTTATCTCTCTCGTATCTCCTCTCCTTCCCGTCTTTATTTTTTTACATAATTTTTTTTATTTTTAAATTTAAAAAAATTGTGTTTCTATATAATTTTTATTATCATTACTACTAATTACTAATTAAATATAAATATTTATTAAAAATATCTTTATTTTTATCCTATAATTTGAATATATTTTCAACAAAAATATTTTTCTTTTTATTCTATAATCTTATTTTTAAACATAAATATATAAATTATTTTAGTTATAATACTATTATTTAAATTGAAATTCTTATGTTAAATTAGAGTATTGCCTAACAATTTTTTTTAATTATAAAAATCTCCTCTATCTCGCTTCCTCCATATGTCATCTAAATTTTTTTTTTATTTTTAAAAAAAAATTATTTATAACAAATAATAATTTTATCCTTTTTTTTCTTACTCTTTATTAATACCTAAGAAATATACCTAGTTTTATGAGTTGAAGATAAAAAATTATATATTTTAAACAAAAACATATATTAAACTAACTCATATTACCATTTAAGAAATTAGTATTTAAAAATGTTAATATATTAAAAATAATTTGATATTCAAATTACTCTTATTCTTCAAAGTTAAAAAAAAAAAAAACAAACAAACTATTTCTCCCTCCAAACTTAATAAAATAAAATTATGCAATAAACATAAATAGGTAGTAATTGCGCAGATTAATTATTGTCAATGATTCAAAGTTTATAATGAAGAAGAAAAACAAATGTGCTATAATAATTGAATTAATCAGGTTTTTTTTTTTTTTTGAAACTTGAATTAATGATTTGAAGAATAGGATTACAATGAATTAAATAAAATTTGTGGAATAAAATCTTCTCCAAATCAACTGCATATCAACCCAACCCCAAATCCGGTTCCCCCAAATAAATATGATACTGTCCATATCATTTTTTTTTTTTTTTTGAGAGAGAGATACTGTCCATATCATTGAATAAAATGCTATCGACATCTAATATCAAAAAACAAAAAAAAAAGCTGTAGACATCACATCTCAATGAAAACTTGTGGAAAATTTATAAAATTAAAAGATTAATTCTACATTATTTCATGTTCTTAGTTTTATTTCCTTAGTTTATTTATATATTATATTATATTTAATAAACAAATAAATCATGCTAATATCTCTTTGCTAAAATAAACTACATAAAACACTAACTTATAAACACTAACTTCATTCATCTTATTTTCTGGTTTTTTCTTTTCATCTTAGCTTATAAACACTAACTTCATTCATGTATGTGTTTCTTTACTATGTTATCTACTTTTTTAAATGTTTTCAAAATCTTAACAAACTTTTTAAAACTAAAAGTTACTGTTTTCAATTTTTTTTTTTTTTTTTTGAAATTCCAATATATTTGCAAGAATGGTAAATAAACATACTAAGATATTGAGAAAAAGTCGACATAATTTGTAAAACAGAAAAACTTAAAACGTGGTCATTATCAAAAAGCCCCCGAATATGCAATTTAAATTCTATTTTATGGTTTCAAATTCATTGAATCGATTGGATTTAGCAAACATCCACATATTTTATTTTAAAAAATTATTTTTGATTGTGTTATTGAAATAGTGGAAATTCTAAAAAGAAAATTAGTGTATCCAGATTTTAAATTTGAACTTTTGCCACATTGGCTACACAGAGAGAAGATAAATGAGAGACAATATCTCCATTAGTATTAGACATTTTGGATGGAACCAAAAGTAAAATGGAGATTTATGCCCAAAGTAGATAGACAATATCATACTATACTATTATGTAGATAGATGGAGGTTCACGTGTCCCTAACAAGTGGTGTCAGAACTGTGACTTTGACTTAACAATGTTGGTAGAATCCTCTAGTTATAAAAAAAGAAGTCGGTGAGCCTTGAAGATGTAGTCATGGTACGTAGAGATCTATGGTAGAGATCCATGGTTGATATTTATCGAGACTGCAGTATGCTCTAGAGAAAAGGAGTTGGATGGGAGTGGACAATATCTCCATTGGTGGGAAGTCTTTTGGGTTGAACCAAAAGAAAATTCACTAGGGCTTATGAGTTATGCATGAAATGAACAATATCATACTATTTGTGGAGATAAGTTGAGGTGTTGTTGAACAACTTCTAAATGTAGAATTACATTAAAAGATTAAAAAAAGTAAAAAAAAAACATTGATAAATATTATTTCATGTTATAAACTCGCTCACTTTTGTTATATGAAAATGTGTATGGTATAATATATATAATTACACAATAATTGTAAAATAATAAATATATAAAATTTATGGTATAAAACATGTTCATAAATTAATTAATAATAATTGAGATTCAATCTAATATTTATTTAGTTACTACAACTATTTATATTGTTTATAAATCTATTAGCAAATACATTTTAAATAATATCTTAAATTGGGATCCAATTTCTAAATATCCGCTATCAAACACATATCCAAAAATACTAAAAAAGATGAATATAACTCTATTTTTCATTTAATCTCTTGTTTTCAAATCACTAACCAAACACACCCTAACAAAAAAAAAACAATCTAAGACTCATTTTTCTTTTCATAAAATTAATTTTTGTCTCACATAAAATAGTGTGTTGCTAGAGTTAGATCCAATGTGACGGAGAACCCTGTTGGGAATTTCGGTATTATGGGATGATTGTGCAATTATTTAATATGTTATTTTGTTATTTTGATTTAATCTAAGAGAAGTGTTCTACTTATGAAAATATGTATAAAAGATTATTTTTAAATTGGCTATAGCCAAAAGACACTATTACTTTATTTCTAATTTGATGAGGGGTCAAATTAGAAGTAAAAGTAGCTTATGTAATTAACCAACTAAATCGTTTTTTCCTAATTTAATTTAGTAGTGGGTTACATAATAATTATGGTCTCCAATGTCAGATAGATTTATTTCAAGTAAGTTTATTTTCTTTCATCCCATGAGAGAGAAGAGAATTACTTTTCTATTCCTATAAAAGGAGGAAAACTAAGAAAATAAGACATAAGAAGTAAAATGTGATCTATCTAGACTTGGAAGATCATGCTTATTTGAGCGGCTTTCAACAATGGATACGACTTGGGTACCTTACCTTGGTAATACTATGGATATGACCCACTTTGTATTTGATACAAACACAATGATCCTAGTGTGTTCGTGTAGACGACATGTGAGTGGGGATATCCTATGTAATGAGATTACATAAGACCGAACCACGAAATAGTAAACACTAGGTGTAACTCTGTTGACTAGTTAGGTTTCTATTTCATTAGGATGACCTAGGCAACTTGATCTCAATCCTGAGCAGGTTACGAACTCCTGTTTACGAGTGATTGTCCTTTGACTAGTATGGGTGAGAGTGGCCCGAGTCGCCGACTCAATAAGCTTACCTTCTTGGGGACAAAACCGAGCAGGCAACTGGGGACTTAACCTAGCAAGATGGAATTCACTCATTCCCGCCTATTAAGGTAAGTAGATGAATGTTCCCTTAACTGGTGTCTCCGGGACTTGAACAAAGGGTTCAACCCTCTCATTGACCCGAGATGGATTTATGTTTGCTGGTAGGACCACAAACAAATTGTTCATTAGAGAAGCACTGGGACTTAAGGTAAAAGATGTAACCTAGGGATAAAATAGTAATTTGGCCCAGCTGGTGTTACGAACATTCGTGAAGGATTGACTTGCTGTTATTGGTCAATATCCGTGGACACAGAAATATATCTGCAGTGAGAAGAGTGCAACTGCGGGACTTTAGTGGAGTGTTCCCGCAGTTAACGAATGTTGATTAGGAGGTTAATGAGATTAACTAAATAATCTCGTATCGTTGGAGTTTCTGATCTGTAGGTCCATTAGGTCCACCTTCTAGCTCGTAAAGGGTTCTTAGATCATTTGAATTTGAAATGTTCAAATTCAATTAGGGAATAAACACTAATGTATAAAGATATATTGTAATATAAAGTTTTGGAACCTTATATTATAAATTTAATGTGAATATGATTCATATTAAATTATAGGAGAGAATTAAATATTTGAAAGAGTTCAAATAATAAAAGTAAATGTGAATGAGATTCATATTTAAAAACTATAGGTTAAAATTTAATGTGCATAAAATGTGCATTAAAACTATAGCTTAGATGAAAATTGATTAAATATGATTTAATCTTAATTAAATATATGATATTTAATTAATATTAATTAATTAATTTAATTATTAATTAATTAATTAATGGGAACGTGTCAGGAGGACACGTTCCCCACTTTTCCTCTGACTCCCTAACGATAGGGAGTGGGGACGTGCTCCTCTGGCTTTAATTTCTCAATGGAGAGAAGTTTGTGTTTGATCGATCACTAGATTGTTGGAAAAACACACTCTTTCTCACAAAAATTTCTTCCTCTTCCAATTTGTTGGAATTCCTTTCCACCAAGGAATTGATCGAAAGAATTCAAAGACATAAAAGGTTCACTAAGTGGTAGTGTCCTGTTTTACAGAGGAAGAAAAGCTTGTTGTGTTGTTGTAGATCCCAAGGAGCAAAGAGTTGTTGTGGGAAATTCAAAACTACAAAGGCAATTGATATATCTTCCCTTTTAGTTTAGGAAAGTTACAACATGCCTTTTAATGTTCAATCCAAGCTTAATTCAGTTTAGTTTCTTATCTCTTTTTATTTATCAAATGTATTGGTTTTTGAAGTAAACCAAAACAAACAAGCAATACGATTTTAAATCATATTTCAGTTGCTCATGGGGATTCGATTCCCTTCAAATTGAATTTTAGTGCCTAGAAACACATGGTGGTTAGACTCTGGTGCAACCACTCATGTTAGTGTTTCTATGTAGGGTTGTCTAAATTATCGAAAGCCAACTGATGTAGAAAGAAACATCTTTGTGGATAATGGCAAATCGGTAGCAGTAGAGGTAATTGGGCATTTTATATTGCTATTATCTACTAATTTTTATTTGAATTTGAAAGACACTTTTGTTGTACCATTTATGGAATTTGGTTTCAATTTCCTTGTTGGACAAATCGGGTTTTGGTTCTTTTTGAAACAATATATTCACTTTATCTTTAAATTCCAATAGTGTTGGAACTAGTTATCTTGATGCCCTTGATAGTTTATATATGCTTGACACAATTGCTTCCTATAATGAATCACTAGATTTGGAATCATGTGGTTCAAAATGCAAAAAAAGTCAAGAAAAATCTACCTTTTTATAGCACAAACGCTTGAGTCACATCTCTAAATCTCAAGTTGAATGTCTTATGTCTAATGGAATTTTATGTCCCCTTGACTTTACGAACTTTGAAATTTGTATTAATTGCTTCAAGGAAAACCCGACAAAAGTAAAGAATATAGGTGTCAATGATAGATGATACACGCAAGCGCACGTGATCGAAGTGATAAGAAACTGGAAGTATTCTAGAGTATCGTACCCAAGGGAACGGTTTTAATAAAATAGATTGATAAAAACACAAATTGTTAGCAAATTACAATTCAAAGGTAATTGAGGGTATAAAAAGATGGTTTTTTGGGTGATTTTGACTAAGGTAATAAGAAATGAAAACAAATAGAAAAGTAAGGGATTCAAGAAATGATCGTGCCACTAAATTGGTAAGACAACGCAACCCCAATGCAATTGCCTTGCATTGCAGTTACATCACCACTACGTAGTACGACAGCGTATCGCACTTACGTGAGAACACAATTGCAACGCATTTGCGTCATGTTGCCACTGCAATTGCAACACAATTGCATTAGGCTGCCACCACGACGCATTTACGTAGCGCTGTCGCGACAGCGTAGTTGCTTAGCGTTGCGCCACAACGCACTACTATTGCGTTGTCCATTACAATGCAGTTGTGTGGTGCGGCAAAGGTAATGTTTCTGCAAGTACAATGTGATTCGATCTCACCTTCCAATGAAGTACACTGAGTTTTACTCTCATTCGACCTTTTCAGAAGTGTCTTTAGGAGATTGGGTGATTAATCCTATATTTCTATGGTTAACCTATCCCAGATGTTTGTGCACATAACTCTAAAGTTTTGGAGTCTTGCCCTATGCCTAGGGTCAAAGTTAAGGTCTTATGTGCTAAGCCCTTTTACTCCATTACTTTTGGGAAATCTACTTTAGCTCAACCCTTTCGGTGCCAAGCTAAAGCTTGATGGGCAACTTTAGATGGTCGGCTAAGGCTACCCATAATAAACTCACCAAAAGTAAACTTCATTAGAGGTTATTTGAATTGCTCTTACTTTGGAGTTTATTGTCTTTCCTTAGGGCATTCACATCTTAAATCCCTAAGGAAATTTACCTCCTCATGGATAAAACTGTAAATGACAACATAACAGTCGAAAACATAAAGTCTAAGTTTTCTCTCGATCTACCACAGTTTAGCAAGAACCAAGAGAACAACTTCAGATTTGCTAAATGTAAGTTGTAAAAGAGACTAATACAAAACTTCAGGTTAAGCCGAGAGCACTTTGTAAATGAAAAAGGAAACGGTAAATCTCTAATAATCGTAACAGAAAATATTCTGCTAGTAGGAAAAATCAAACTGAATGGGAATATAAGAACGTAAATTGAAAATCTAACTTAAAATAGAAGTAAAGAAATGTTCAAACCAACACGACCAGTGGGTCGAATAAGTCAATACAACAGAAACTCTGTAATAAAACGAAAAAAGACAAAAGTAGACGTTGGCAACGGACAATTAAAATTCGCAGTGTTCCTCTCCAAAAATAGCATTAAACCGTAAACAAACTTGATGAAAGATAAAAAAAACAAAAAAACACAGAAGTAGAAGTGAAGAATCGAGCTGAGAAGTAGAAGAAACTACAACAGAAACTAAGAAGAAAAATTACAGAACTGAAAAGAAAACCCAAAACTAAAAAAGTGGAATCTCCCCCCAAGACGAGCTCCCTTTTGACGGCTCCCTCCTCCAAAATATATAGGGTTTACATGCTAGGGTTTACAACCGACAAGCTTGCTATGTTTTCTATGAAATACGACTTGAATTCTGTGAGCCATTATTTCCGCAAATCTCTCGGATAAGAAAATAGTCTTTGTCTTTGTCCAGGCAATTGCGTCAATTTGCGTTTCTGCGTTAAAATCATAAAAAGTGAGTTCTCATGTTGTTTCTTTTGCTTTTGAACAAACTTGCAATTCTTGTATCATTTCCTTAAACTTTTCCTAATTAGAGCTTAGAAACATGCAACAAGACATCAAATAAAAGCTAAATAGAGCCACAGATGTCTTAGAATTAATTCTTTCATATATTTGTGGGTCATTAATCCCTACAGCTTCTTGGAATTGACAACAGTATTTCATATCATTTATTGATTACTACTTCATATATGAATACCTATTTTTTATTCATGGGAAATCACAGTCTTTAAATGTTTAAAAAAAATTAAGATTGAAGTTGAAAAACAACTTAACAAATCCATAAAGAGGTTAGATCTTACCGTGGAGGTGAATACTATGGTAGATATGATGATTCAGGCGAACAATGTCCAAGACCATTTACTAGATATTTGGAGGATTGTGGAATTGTCTCACAGTACACTCTACCAAGTTCTCCTAATATGAATGGTGTGGCTGAAAGACGAAACCGTACTCTTAAGAATATTGTAAGGAGTATGGTTAGTATTTCTACCTTGCCAGAGTCACTATAGGGAGAAACACTTAAAACAACAACTTACATTCTACATTGAGTTCTAACTAAAGTAGTTGCAAAAATACCTTATGAGCTTTGGACTGGTAAGAAATCTAGTTTAAAACATTTTCATATTTGGGGATGTCCAATTTAGTCTCCCTACAGGCCACATGAGAAAAAAAAGAATCAAGAATAGTTAGCAACTACTTTAGTGGTTATGTTGAGCAATCCAAGGGATATAAGTTTTATGATTCCACACTCAAGAAAATTTTTGAAACAGGAACTGTAACATTTTTTTAGGATGTTGCCAATCCTACTGTTACTTTTGACAGTGTATAGGTCCCTATGCTACTTATTGATGTAGAAGCATATCAGGATCCTCAACCAAATAATGTTGAACAAACCTCTATTCCAAGTAGCGTAATTGCTCCTCAGGAGCAAACTCAACAACTTCTAGAACCAATACCTTTAAGACGATCATCTAGAGAAAGGAGAAAGGTTATTCCACATGATTTCATTGTCTTTCTCCAATAACACGAAGATAATAGTAGAATTATGGGAGATGATCCAATCAACTTTCATCAAGTCATACAAGATTCAAATTCTCAAAAGTGGATTGAGGTCATGAGTAAGGAGTATAAATCTACAGAAGACAATGAAGTCTGAGAACTTGTCCCAGTGCCAAAAGGTACAAAACCTATTAGTTGTAAATGGATTTTGAAAACTAAGAGAGATACAAAAGGTAATGTGGAAAGGTATAAAGCATGTCTTGTAGGTAAATATTTTACTCAAAATGAAGGAATTGATTATAAAAAGACTCTTTCTCTAGTTTCATCAAAAGACTCTTTCAGGACTATTATGACACTTGTTGCGCATTTTGATCTTGAGCTTCATCAAATGGATGTAAAATAGTGTTTCTCAATGGTGAAATTTGTGAAATAATTTATATGATACAACTAGAAAATTTCATATTAGGAAACCCAAAGAAAATGATCTGTAAATTAACAAAATCCATTTATAGGCTTAAACAAATTGCTCATCGGTGGTACTACAAGTTTCATCAAGTGATTATCTCATTTGGTTTTGAGATGAATATTGTTGATTTGTGTGTATCACAAGTTTCGGTGGGAGTAAGTATATATTTCTAGCTTTGTATGTCGATCGCATACTACTTGCCACTAATGATACAAATTTATTGCATGACACCAAAAGATTTTTATCTAAGAATTTCAAAATGAAAGATCTTGGTGAAACTTCTTTTATATTAAAAATCCAAATACATCAAGATCGTTCTCAAAGTGTTCTTGATTATCACAAATGAGCTATATTGATAAGATACTTGATTTGGCATGCAAAGCTTCAAACCTTGTAACACCCTTGTCTCTAAAGGAGATAAATTCAATCTTAGTCAATGCCCTAAAAAAATTTAGAAGTTAAAGAAATGGAAGAAAAATTTCTTATTCATCTACAGTTGGGAGTCTGATGTATGCTCAAGTATGTACCTGTCCAGATATTGCATACAACGTTGGGATGTTAGGCAGATACTTGAGCAACCCTAGTATGGATCATTGGAAAGCAACCAAATGAGTTATGAGATATTTGATTACATGTTCATATATTAGAGATTGGATCAGTAAGAAATCATTTGGTACTCCAACTCTGATTATGTTGGATGCCAAGATAGTAGAAGATCCACTTCGAGCTATATTTATATGTTGGTTGGTGGAGTTATATCTTGGAGGAGTGTTAAACAGACACTCATAACTTCTTCCACAATGGTTGCAGAATTTGTTGCGTGTTATGAGGATCTAATCATGGAATATATGGCTACAATTTTTTGTCATGAGACCACGTATTTTAGAGGTGTTGAAAGATCATTCAAAATTTATCGTGACAATAAATCAACAGTGCTTTATTCCAATAACAATAGGAGTTCATCTAAGTCTAAATATATAGACATAAAGTTCCAAGTATTAAAAAAAAGAGTGCAAAGTAGACACATATCCATAGAGCACATTGAGAAAAAAAACCATGATAAAAAATTCATTTACAAAGGGATTACCAACCAATGTCTTTTGTCAGCATAATGCTCATATGAGGGTTATATTTCCAGGAGGATATCATATTTTAGTAGGAGTTTGTATTGCATTATGTTTGATTTGAGCGTTTATGTTATGTATTTTTGGATAATTATTCTGATAAGAAATTTAAGTTCTTTTTACTATGGCTCATCATGTTAAAGAATTTTGATCTCACTAAACTAAGGAATGACCAATTAGAAATAAGCATGTACATGTCACATTGCATGTAATTTCCATATTATGCATCCATGGTTTGATATATGACATTTAGTTATGTACTGATGGGTTTAGTTGATTTTAATTGTAACAAAAACCTCTTTGATCCTTATCGATATAACTAATAGAACATATTCTTTTAACTTACTCTCTTTTACATTAGCAATTTTGGAGCCCATAAGGTCAAACACATTTGTTTAGTTACATATGAGGCCCAGTCGGAGATTGTTAGAATTTTTTATCATATGGGATCGCATGTGTAATTATTTAATGTGTTATTTTGCTATTTCAATTAAACCCAAGAGAAGTGATCTACCTATGAAAATATTTACAAAAGAGTATTTATAAATTAATCACGGACAAAATGCATAGATATTATTATTTTATTTCTAATTTGATGAGGGACCAAATTAGAAGTGAAAGTAGCTTATGTAATTAATTAACTAAATCATTTTTTTCTTTGATTTAATTTAATAGTTGGTTACAAAATATTATGGTTCTCAACGTCAGGTAGATATATTTCACGTAAGTTTCTTTTCTTCCATCTCATCGAATAGAAGAGAATTACTTCTTCTCTTCCTATAAAAGGAGAAGGAGCTAAGGAAATAAGACATAAGAAGTGAAACATGATCCATCTAGACTTGGAAGATCAACCTATTTGAGCGTCTTTTCAACAACGGATATAGATATATTTTTGCTTATCGTTTTGAAATTTAGTTGTCTTAGATTTGATATGAAAAAATGATTTGTAAGTTAAAATTTAATGATTTAGAGTTCTTTTATTTTTTCAACAAACCCTATGAAGGGTAGACTTTTTCTAGAGAGTAATATGTTCGACAGAGATTAATGAAAGATTTTTTTTAAAAGAAAGAAGATCGTGTGAGAGGAAGGGATAAGTTTTTTTAGCTAGGAAGAGTCGTGCGATAGTAAGATGAGAAATTATTCTGCAAACCCACTTGAATGTGGCTGATAGTTTTTTTTATTGTTGAATGTAGAAAGAGTTGTACCTCAAATTTATGTTTTGTAATTATTAGGGGCATAAAAATTATTGAATCCACATTCTATTATTATTATGAGGCAACCAACTTGTAACAATTTTTTTTTATTTTTTATTTTTCTTAGTAAGACTTCATTGAATAATTTGTGAGAGATTTATTATTATTTTTATTTTATCATTTAGAACAACAAACTTTTCTCACTCATCAAACAACATTTTTAGCAAAGAGATAATAAGGTGAACCAATGGTCACTTATATACATTTTACTACAAACTTCTTTACCGTTTAACATACGTTATGACAATTGAGCTAGGCTCACTTTAGCTGTAAAAAAATGTTCCAAATAATTTGTGCATATTATCTAAAAATAAATTAGTTTTATAAATTTCTTTTTTTATTTTAATAATTTTTCAAACTTTTGTGCATTTTGATTCCCTACTAAAGTTTATTGAACACTCTTTATCATTAGTGATAATTAGATTTTGATGTTAGATTTTGATGTTGCAAGTTGTATGTAAGTGTGATAGAATCTCTCCTAGCAAAATCGTTTTTTTTTTCCTTTCTTCATTTTTAAAGAGATTTAAGGTAAAATCAAATAAAGTTTTCTATAATCTTATAACTTTATTCTAAATCTTTTAATCTAAATATAACTCAATAGATAAGATATCAATTATTATCTAAAATGTCTATGATTTGATCTTCATTCTACAATTATATTATTATATTATTAAACTAAAAAAACAACTAAATCATTAGTTTTTAGTCGAGCAACTACATAACTTTTCATATTTTTCAAAACAAATGATGCTTTATGGAAACTTATTTGCTTGAAATTTAGATTTACTATAAACGTATAATAAAACATACACTCAATTCGATCCCTACTAATAGATAAAGTACTTGTTATCTTTTTTAAAGTAGAAGTCCGATTCTCCATTTTTAAATTTATTAAACTTGAAAAATTAAAATAAATCAAAACATACAAAAGGGTAATAAAATGTTAAGTATATGAACAAATTAACAAAGTAACTAAAAACTAATCACTCTTTTTTAAAAGAATAGTAATAACAGTAAAACATAATTCTTTTTGATAAATAATTAATAAAACATAATTTTTTTTAATTTTTTTTTAGATAAAAACATAATTCTATATTGGATGTGATGGTGTTTTAGGAATATTATAAATTTAAAATAGTGGCCGACAGGAGGGCAATCTACAAAGACAAACGAAATCAATGCCGTTTGAAGTGGGAATTGTTTTTCTTTAATCTCTTTTTGTTAATGTAAACTTGTATTTTAGGTTCAAATTAGGCTAAATTTCCTTGTTAGTGTTTTTCCTTATTAAGTATTATTTCCTTGTTGATATTCATGTAATATGTCTATATTCCCTTGTAAGATGAACATAATGAAATCAATAAAGATACATAAATTACATGGTATCAGAGCTTAGGGTTTCATCTCTATTCCGCCACCGCCATCTATTCATCGGCGTTGTCGTCTTTTCATCGTCGTCGGACGCTTAAATCGTCCCGCATCCGAATACTCGTGCCGCCGCCAGTCAAGGATTTTCTTCCGCCTTCTCGCCTCCCAGATCCGAGCACCACGGATCTCTCATCTCGTCGTCACTTCTCTGTTCTGACCACCGTCAGTGACGCTTGTCGCCGTTCACGTGTTCCGATTCAACCAGATTCGAACAAATCGCCGTCGGAGTATTTTTTCCGTCTTCTCGCGCAGGATCTGAGCAATAGTAGCATCGCCTGTGTCCTCATCGCGTGCGTCCTGCGCACCCCATCACTCCGAATCCGACGCCGTCAGATCTCTCGCCGCCCAGACCTCTCGCCCACCATCGCGCGCTCAGATCCGTGCCCTCCAACCAACGGTGTTCGGGTTTGAAGACAGATCCGACTCAGCTCAGATCCCTGCTCGGAAAGCCGCTGCCTTTCATCGCCGTCCGTCCAATCTGTACTGACCACCGTCCACTTCATATCAGTTCCACCTTGTCGCCCGTCCAAATCCTTTCAGTGCAGATCTCACCGGCGTGGTCGTCGTCCAAATCTCTCTCTCCTTCAGATATCTGTTTCAGCACTTGTCATTGGTTCGGTTTGGTTTGATCAGACCGACTTGGTCCACTCAAACCAGTTCAGGCAGAACAAACCAGTTTTGCTCAGACCAATTTGATTATTTAAAATTGATCCAGATTGGACCGAAATTTTCAGCTTGATTTGGTGTGGTTTGGTTCAATTAATTCAGTTATTCTTCATCATGACAACAATACATACGTTTCTCACCTGCACAAAATGTAACCTACATGGTCATCATTATTTAACTGTCCTACAATTGAGTGCAGGTACTGCCACAAGCGTGGTCATATTTTGAAAAATTGCCCTACACGGCCATTCCGTGCTCCAAGTCAATCCACCAAACCAAGGAGTTTATCTAAAGTCAGTTCTTCCTCCTGTCTTACTGCTGCCTCCCTAGAAAATTCTCCTGCCAAAATTCCAATCAGTGACCTTCAGAATTTATTAAAACAGGTAATATCCTCTAGTTGTTCTACTCTTGCAGTCACACCAGGTAACTCTTGGCTTCTTGACTCTGCTTGTTGCAATCACATGACCTCCAAAATCTCATTTTTTTCTTCTCCAAAACCTGCCCCTACATTTCCCCCTGTTCATGTTGCCAATGGAAATTGTATGTCTATTTCAAATATTGGTACTGCTATGATATCCTCGTTAACTCTTGCCAATACTTACCATGTCCCTAGTCTAAATTTTAATCTTGTATTTGTTGGTCAATTATGTGACCTTGGTTTCACTGTTTGTTTTTCCTCTAATGGTTGTCAGGTTCAAGATCCGCAAACAGGTCAGATGGTTGGTATGGGTCGCAAAGTAGGACGATTGTTTGAACTCACATCTCTTCAACTTCCAACTTCTCCATCTATCTCGGTCGCAATCATTGATTCTGCTACATATCAATGGCATCTCCGTCTTGGTCATGCTTCCTCTGACAAACTCCGCAAGTTAGTTGCTATTGGCAATTTGAATAATATTTCAAAATTTACTTCTTTTGATTGTTTAAATTGCAAACTTGCGAAACAACCTGCCTTGTCTTTTCCTATTTCATCCTCTTTATGTGATGCACCTTTTGGCTTAATTCATTCTGATATATGGGGTCCTGCTCCTAGTCCTACAGTGAATGGCTATCGTTACTTCGTATTATTCATTGATGATTATTCTCGCTTTACATGGATTTATTTTTTGAAAAATCGGTCAGCCTTATCTCAAATCTATATTACTTTTGCCAACATGATTCAAACACAATTTTCTCGAACCATTAAAATCCTCCGAACTGACAATGCTATGGAATATAAAGATTCTAGTCTCCTTTCTTTTCTCATCCAACAGGGCACTCTTGTTCAACGTTCATGTCCTCACACATCCCAACAAAATGGTCGAGCAGAACGCAAACATCGTCATATTTTGGATTTTGTTCGTGCTCAACTTCTCTCTGCATCTTGCCCTGAGAAGTTTTGGGGAGAGGTCGCTCTCACTTCTGTCTATACCATCAACCGCCTTCCATCATCTGTTCTTCAAAATATTTCTCCATTTGAACGTCTATATGGCACTCCACCTTCTTACTCTCATCTTAAAGTCTTCGGTTGTGCATGTTTTGTTCTTCTTCAACCTCATGAGCATACCAAACTTGAACCCCGTGCTCGCCTATGTTGCTTTCTTGGCTATGGCACTGAACACAAAGGTTATCGTTGTTGGGATCCAATTTCTAACAGGTTACATATCTCGCGTCATGTTACTTTTTGGGAACATAGTATGTTTTCTGGGCTCTCCTCATTTCATACCTCCCTCTCAAGTTCTCAATCATATTTCACTCATCCCTCGAATGATCTCTTTCCCTTGTCTGATCACCTCGCCTCTGACTCTCCTTTGGACTCGACCTTACCTTCACATGATCCAGGTATCACTCATGATTCTTCGAATACATCCGAGCTTGATCAATCTGCCCCTATCTCTGTTGTCCTAGATCAAACATCTGTTACCTTTGCAGAATCTGAACCTGCACCTGTCACTCCCGTCCGTCGCTCCACTCGGGTAAGAGAAACTCCTCATCACCTTCAAGATTATCATTGTTTTTCCACCATTATGTCATTAGCTGAACCTTCATCTTATCGTGAGGCCAGTACTAACCCTCTTTGGCAGCAAGCAATGAAGGAGGAACTGCAGGCTTTAGAAAAGACTCATACTTGGGATTACGTGGATCTACCTCCTGGAAAACGACCTATTGGTTGTAAGTGGATATACAAAATTAAAACTAACGCTGATGGTACTATTGAATGATATAAAGCTCGTCTTGTTGCAAAATGTTATTCTCAGGAGTATGGTATTGACTATGAAGAAACATTTGCCCCCGTTGCTCGAATGTCATCTGTTCGTAGCTTGTTAGCTATTGCAGCAGCCAAACAGTGGCCACTTCTTCAGATGGATGTTAAAAATGCGTTCCTCAACGGTACTCTATCCGAGGAAGTATATATGACACCCCCACCTGGTGCTTCTCATCCACCTCAAAAAGTTTGTCTTCTTCGGCGAGCTTTGTACGGTCTGAAGCAAGCTCCACGTGCCTGGTTTGCTACTTTCAGTTCCACCATAACCCAACTTGGATTTACATCTAGTTCTCATGACACCGCACTATTTACTCGTCAGACATCTCAGGGTATGGTTATTCTTCTTTTGTATGTTGATGACATGATTATTACAGGTGATGATCCACAGGCTATCTCTGAATTAAAACACTATCTGGGAGAACACTTTGAGATGAAAGACTTAGGATCCCTCAGTTACTTTCTTGGCCTTGAGGTCTCATCTCGCTCTGATGGGTACTATCTATCTCAGGCAAAATATGCCTAAGATCTTCTAGCTCGTTCAGGTCTTACTGATTCCATCACATCAACAACACCATTAGATCCGAATGTTCGCCTGACCCCCCTTTGATGGTGTGTCGCTTGAGGATGTTACGCTATATCGACAACTTGTTGGTAGCCTTATTTATCTGACTGTGACTCGCCCAGATATTGCATATGTGGTGCATATTGTTAGTCAGTTTATGGCTGCTCCTCGAACCATACACTTTATTGTTGTACTTCACATTTTACGATATGTCAAAGGCACCCTTGGTCATGGACTTCAGTTCTCTTCCCAGTCTTCCTTGGTGTTATCTGGTTACTCTGATGCTGATTGGGGTGTGATCCCTCTTGATCGACGCTCCACCACAAAGTTCTTCGTTTCTACTTAGGTGATTCTCTCATTTCCTAGCGAAGTAAGAAACAAACGGTGGTTTCACGTTCCAGCACAGAATCAGAATATCGTGCACTTGTTGATGCCACTTCTGAATTACTATGGCTTCACTGGCTTCTCGCTGATATGGGAGTTCCTCAACAATCACCTACTATTCTTCATTGTGACAATCGCAGTGCTATTCAGATTGCTCACAATGATGTCTTTCATGAACGCACCAAACACATTGAGAATGGCTGTCACTTTGTCCGCCATCATATTCAAAGCAACATTGTTTTATTACGTTCCATTTCCACTACAGAGCAACCCGCTGACATTTTTACAAAAGCATTATCCCCGAGTCGGTTCATTCAGTTACTTTACAAACTCAAGTTGGTTGCTACACTACCACCATGAGTTTGAGGGAGGGTGTTAATGTAAACATGTATTTTAGGCTCAAATTAGGCTAAATTTCCTTGTTAGTGTTTTTCCTTATTAAGTATTATTTCCTTGTTGATATTCATGTAATATGTATATATTCCCTTGTAAGATGAACATAATGAAATCAATAAAGATACATAAATTACATCTTTTAACCTCTATCTCTGTTTTTTTGGGAGATAAACCTCTTTCTCTAGTCACCACCCTCCCGCAGTATTTTTTTTTAAGGGGTGTTTACTAAACGTAATGTAGTAACGGATTTTGAGTGTAAAGATAATAAGATTGTGAGGTAATAATAATAGAATTATGGGATAAACGTAATGTACGTAACAGAAGAGAATTATGTTTTACTTTGTTTACTAATGATAATTGGTAATGGTAATTCAAAATTTTCAAAATATGTATGATTAGTATTATATTCTCTTATATTTATAATTAATTAAAATATAATACTATACTACCGGAATTAAGAACTTCTTCAATTTTATTTTTTATAACAGTTAGATGGAAAATAATGTATAAAAATGATCCAAAAATCATTACAGATTTTTGTACATGTATATGGATAAAAATATGGCTGGGCTAAACATAAAATAGAGCAATAGAATTTAGGATTTCCTTTTCAATTTTATTTATTTATTCAAACTTTTCTAAAATAATTTTTAAAACAATTTTTTTAATGGTTCAAATAAAAAATATCCAAAAATCATATGCAATTATTATATATTGATTGAAATATAGTCTGGCCAAATCTACCTGGTCAAATAATATCACGTATAAAAAAAAATTATTGTTTTGATTATCATTGATTTTTGTTTCGTTACCCTTACTCTTACGGTAAAACAATATATGACGATAAAAATATGGTCAGACCAAAATTCGCATAAAAAAAATGTTATTATCGTTATCAGTCAATTACCGTTCGTTAGCCCTATCCATAAAAATAAAGTATGACCAAAACTTTATCGATTATCAATATAAACAAAAATACGACCTCCAATATTGATAGGTATAAAAATATGGTCTGACCGCAAATCAAAACATGTTGGACCAAAAGTCACACACGTAAAAATTGTTGGGTTTTGTTGGATATTAGGTTTTTGTAAACACACACACACATATATATATGATGCTTTGTGTGTAGCCGCCAACAGAGGGAAGAAAACTGTGTGTGACCAAATAGCATTTGTGAGAGAAAAAAGTGTTTTTTCTCTTGTGGGGTTGAATATTTTTCTTTATTGTTTATCCCAAACTATTGGGTTGTGATACTTGGAAGTCAATAGTATTTATTGGGCTATTGAGGGTTAGTTTGTGGCGCTGAATTGTGAAACTCTCTTGTAATCTCCCAAATTTAGTAGAACCTGCAGTTGCAGAAGATTGGACGTAGTCCCAAGTTTGGGGCAAACTAGTATAAACTCCGGTGTCGTTCTCTTTTCCTTATCTTTTAATTTTATTATTTGTGACTTCGATCTGGTTGGTTTATCTTGTGGAAGGGGAGATTTAGTATAGTAGTAATTAATATTGTTGTTATTATTATTATTATCATTATTTTCCTCTCAATAAGTGGTTTCAGAGCTTTTGGTTCAGGAATCATAGATATGTGGAGCCAACAAATTTTGATGGAGTCATGAAGTTCGGTGGAAAAAATTTTGGGTATTGGAAGATGATGGTCAAAGATTATTTAACTGTTAAAAAGTTGGGTAAGGCTTTAAAGAAGAGACCGGACGGAATGAAAGATGAAGATTGGGAAACTCTTGATGAAGAAGCAGTTGTTGCAATCAGAATGTGTCTGTCAATGGATGTGGCTAGTCAGGTAGCCAGTGAGACAACTGCAATTGAGTTAATGAGAGCGCTTACAAACAGGTATGAAAAACCTTGCACAAATAATAAAATCTATCTGTTTAGGAAGTTTTTCAATATGTGTATGGCTGAGGATGCTTCTGTAAATTCCTATATAAATGGGGTAACCACTTTGATAAATCAGTTGAAGTCAGTTAAAATAGAGTTTACTGATGAAGTGAATGCTATTATGTTATTAACGATGAAGACAGCAGTGTCTAATTCAGTAGGTTAAAATACTCTGAAATTTTCAGGTGTTTGTGATTTAGCCTTGAGGAGATTCGTAGAAATGATAGTAGTAAGGACTCTACTGTAGGATCAACTTTGGTTATGACTAAGGGTAAAGAGAAGATTAATAATGAAAATACGACGAGTAGTAGTAAGAAAAAGTGAGACAATAGGAATAAAGAGATAAAGTGTTTTTACTGTCACAAGAAGGGTCACACTAAAAGTCAGTGTAGAAAGTGGAAAAATGATCTAAAAGAGAGAGAAAAGCAAGAGGCAAATGTAGTGCAAGATGCAAATGCAGTGCAAGTTACTTTAGTCTGTGTTGGGAGTGACACAGAGAGCTGTAGTAATTCATCTAAGTGGATTTTAGACAGCGCAGCTACTGTACGTATAGTTTCAGATAGAAGTTTATTCACATCCTTTACCGAAGGTAATCATGGCCTAGTGAGGATGGAAAATGGTAGAACATCCAAGACTAATGGGATTGGAGAGATTAATCTGAAGACTGAATGTGGAAATAATTTGGTACTGCGAGATGTCAGATTTATGCCCAGTGTCAAGATGAATCTTATCTCCACTGGTAAATTAACAGATGATAGCTACATGTGTGAGTTTGGCATAAGCCAGTGTAAACTCAAGTTAGGATCCCATGTAGTGGCAGTTGGCCACATGAAATCTACACTGTACAGATGTCGGTTAAATGTTGCCAAGAAAAGTTTGAAAAGATAGTGGATGCCAGTTAAAGATGCAGATGGTTATAGTAGAGGTATAATTGAGCCAACAACAATGATAGCCAAGTTTGATCAGTCAGATCAGGATCCTTCAGTTCAGGAACAATTGGGAAGTCCAAGAGAGAAAATTGATGGCTATCATGAACCCCCAATTGTCAGACGGACAGCTGAATTGAAGAAGTCGCCTAGGCGAGTTGAGGCATCAAAGTGGAAGGCCAGAGCAGTTGCTAAGGTCAAGGGTAAAGTCTCTAAATTGGAAGTAAGCTTGAATAGAGGATTCAAGCCCTTCTCGGAGTGTATCTTCTTCAGGAATAGTGGTTCATGGTTGAAGAAGATGTCAGTTAGTACCACTTAGTGAAGTGGGAGTACATGTCTATCTTTTTCGTCTGGGAGACAGATCCACGTAGCAAGCCCATACCTCGGGGCAAGCACAAATGCACTACAGTTATGTTCTGATGGTTGCCTGTTTTTATGAGTTTGTTGTGTTTTCAGGTTTTTTTTGTAGCCTTGGAGTTTGCCAAGAAGATTAGAAATAACAGTTGTAGTGGGAGTTGTGCCTTGGAGTTTACCAATGTGATCAAAGCTTTGTTGCAGTGTGAGGCAAGATTGAAGTTTTGTCTCCAAGTGGGAGATTGTTGGGTTTTGTGTGGAGACAAAATAAAAGGTTAATGGGCCAAGGCCCATTTGGATATTAGGTTTTTGTAAACACACACATATATATATGATGTTTTGTGTGTAGCCGCCAACAGGGGGAAGAAAACTGTGTGTGACCAAATAGCATTTGTGAGAGAAAAAAGTGGTTTTTCTCTTGTGGGGTTGAAGATTTTTCTTTATTGTTTATCCCAAGCTATCGGGTTGTGATACTTGGAAGTCAATAGTCTTTATTAGGCTATTGAGGGTTAGTTTGTGGCGCTGAATTGTGAAACTCTCTTGTAATCTCCCAAATTTAGTAGAACCTGCAGTTGCAGAAGACTGGACGTATTCCCAAGTTTGGGGCAAACCAGTATAAACTCCGGTGTCGTTCTTTTTTCCTTATCTTTTAATTTTATTATTTGTGACTTTGATATGGTTGGCTTATCTTGTGGAAGGGGAGATTTAATATAGTAGTAATTAATATTCTGGTTATTATTATTATCATTATTTTTCTCTCAACAAAAATATGTTCGGGTCATAACTCACACATAAAAAAAATATCAATCTTTCTCTATCAACTTCAAGAAATTCTAAAAAAGAAAGAAGGAAGGAAAGAAGAATGAGAGAAAGGAAAGAAATATGTTAGACCAAAACTCACACACAATGAAAATATGTTTGTATGTCATAAAAACTATTGATCTTAGAAAACGAATGAGAAATTTTTTAATAAAGTCATAAAAATAATTATGAATTTTCTTTATCAACTTGATAAAATTCCAAAAAAAGAACGAAGAATGAGAGAAGAAGAAGGAAAAGCAAGGAAGGAGAAGAAAAAATAATTGAGGACAAATTGTGGAAAGTAAATAAAAAAAAATAGATGAGACCCTCGTAATACTCATCTCTAATTCGATTGAGTAACTTTTTGGGTATAAAAAGGGATTACGGAGTTGAATTACCATGTTAGAGGTGGGTGCCACAATAGATTGCACTTACGAAGAACGATAAACACACATTCAATCATAATAAGATGAGACTCACTTTTTCAAATTGTAAACACACCCTTAGTTCAATCACATTAAAAGGTGGAGAATTCGAATCTATAGTTTTTTTTTATCATAAATTTATATTTTATGCTAGTGGATGACAAGTAAATGTATCAATAGTTATGTAATGTTTTTTTTTAATAAAAATAGTTTAGTAATGTTGACGTTGGCAATAAATTTCTTTTAAAATTATAATTATCTTCCAATTTTATTTCCTTCTCTAAAGTTTTAATTGTATTAGATTTTTAATATTTAAAATTTCAGAATATCTATAGTCTCTAAGACTTCAAAATATAAGTACTTTTAAAATTTTTAAGTATTTTCTTTTATGGGGCAACTAGAAAAATGTCTAAATCTAATCTATCTAAAATGAAAAATGTCTAAATTAGTTTTAATTTGTAAAAATGTCTAAAGTGATTTTTCTATGAAATATAATAAAATTCTTGCGACGAAAATACTCCTACGGTTGATATTTAGTAGTTATACCTACCAGAATAACTAAAGTGAATCAAGGATGTGTATTATATTTTGAGATAATAAAAGCTACTATAACCGTTTTCTACTCATAAATTAACAAAAATATAAAAATAGAGGATTCTAATGGGAGAGAGAAATATTAATTAACAAAATATAACAAACTCAAATAAAATCTAAACTATTAAGTTAACATTATTTAAAAAAGAAAATAATACATGAACAAAATGATTTAAATGACTAGCTATTGGATTTATAGTATATATTAAACATACATCTATATTGATTAATGAAATGGAAATGCACAATTATCCATTAAGCAAGCAAAAATTAAACTTAATATAAAAATCGATACCTCATACATGTTGAATCCCCTTGTCTCCTCTGTTGTTTATATGCTATAGGACCATTAGGTATTTCTTTTTATTTACGAGTTTCTCTCGATAACTCACGATATACATAATGGCTTCTCTTGTTGGTATTTTTGACCATGATATACACAATGATCTCTCTTATTGATATTTTCTCTTGTTTGTTGATTTCTTTAGGCTTCCATGTCCTTGTGTATATTAGTATCTACAACGCGCCTCCGTTGCTTATATTGTTGGACCATTAGGTATTTTATTTTATTTACTGATTCCTAGATGACTCACAGTATACATAAAATCTTGTTGTATTTCCTCTTGTTTCCTAGTTTTTTTAGCTAGTATGTATATGTTAATTTTGAGGTATATATTTTTATCTACTGTCGTTTCTGTTTTCGAAAATTGAATATTGAATGTGTTTGTTAAATTTTTTCATTCCTGCAACTTCTTCTTTGGGTGACGACACACACGGTATGTACAAAAACTTCTATTTCCTCTTGCTTATGATTTAGGTATATACTTCTATCTACTATCATTTCTACCTTCGAAAATTGAATCTTCATTATGCAACTTCTTTTTCTAGGTTTGTTTTTCTTCCATTTATCCAAGGCTTCTAGTTTCTTTAGGCTGGTCTCATTTGAGGTATATATGTCTATCTACTATTGTTTCTACTTTCAAAAAATCAAATGTGTTTGATCGATTCTTCTTTCATTCTGCAACTTCTTTTCTGGGTTTCTTTTTCTTCGATTTACCCAAGAACAATTTTTATTTGTAGATGCTACATCTCAGAAAACTAAAAAAACGACGAAAAATGTTTTTCATCTTTTCCGTCAACCATTTCGTTTGAATCTCTCATGTCCATTAGGATCTTCATATTGTTTCATCTCCCCTTGGCCTCCTTCAATATTTTTTAATCTCTCATTAGCCTCTCGTAAACCATCAATGAGAGAATGTACCTTCGTGCAACCTCCATGAGAGAACCTACAACAGTGAACAACCAACAACAAAATTGATAAATTTGGGGAATCAAATATTAGGAGAAATCGGTTAGAACAAATTTAGGATGAATTTGGTTTGACTGTAAATATAATTATATAACAGGGGCAAAATGGGTATACAATTTTCTTCACACTCCTCCCTTAAAAATAGTTTGACAAATTTGCAATATAAAACATTTTTAGACATTTTTCATGGTAGATTATTTATTTTAGACATCAATCACAATTTCCCTTCTTTTAATTTCGCGACCTGATATTCACTTCTAAGTTATTCTACTTAAGTAAATATATTTAACATACATCATGTTATCCTAACAGGTGAAAAAAATCATCTTAAGGACCCATTTTTTTAAATTTAAAGACTAAATTAAAATTGTCAATATAAAATCTTGGAAATAAAAAAAAGAATAAACATGAAGGCTTAGACTGAAATAAACCTTTTCAAAATTTAAAATCGTGAAATAATATTGAAAGCTCTGAACTAATATGAAATTTAAAAACTACATGAATGTTCTAGTCTTTAGTCTCTAGGTTTTTTTTTTTTTTTTGACACTTGCAAGAATAATAAAATAAGAAAGGTAAATAGCAGTCGTGTCACTGCTTTTTAGCATTTTGTAGATATAGCAAAAAAATAAAACCAACCCAAATATAATCTGCAAAAAGTCTAAAATAGCGTTTTGTATATTTTTAAGTATATGAGATATACTACTAATATACTAATGATATCTTAAATGAAATATACTATTATATACCAAATATAAAATATATCGGATATACTACTGATATACCGAACATTAATATAATATCACACGTTTATCATACATCAATCAATACAATAGAAAAAGTTGAGTGTTCATCATAGATCTATAAAAAAGCAATATGCAAAAAGTCTAACATAACCTTCTGTTTATTTTCGAGTATACTATTGATATACTACTAATATACCTAAAATAAAATATACTGTTGAGATACACTACGGATATACCAAATATAAAGCACAAAAATGAAACGTTTTTCTTGTGATAAACGTTCTTGTTTCTCATTTCTAAATTGTTTAGAAACGTTTCTAAAAAATGAGCAGATTTTGAGAAACTATAAAAATGAAATATATTATTGATATACTAATGATATACCTTAAATCAAATATACTACTGATATACTACTGATATACTACAGATATACTAAATATAAATTATATCAATATACTATTGTATCTCAAAAACTATTTCTAGATTTACAAATGTTCTCCTCGTGATTTTCAATATCGAGAAAATCATTAGTCTATCAACAATAGATCTAATATAACAATGATATATTTAACCAAAAAGTAGCTGCATGAGTGATATACTGCTGATATCCGTTGATTTCACTAATATTAAGTATATATCAGTGTCATATACTACTGATATACTTTATTATTCAGTATATCACAAATTACAGGCGTGTCAACGGTTCTGCAATATATTCAAAATAATCTTCACGCGTTTAATCCTCGTGTTTGCAATATGACTGTTGAGGTTTATGCCTTAAACAAGTGTAGTTTTGTAACAATGTTATTCAAATAAATAAAGAGTTATTTATTATATTCTCGCACATAAACTTAAATCCAATAAACTAAGTTCCAAGGTTATAATGATAGATCTTGAACAAATGTGTAGTAGACACAAGTTGGATAATGTTTAAGTATATAACCTAAAAGGTCGATGGTATACGTATGAGGTTGGGAACCTTATACTGGTAACACCATGGATGCGACCCGCTTTGTATTTAGTACAAACGAGGTAATCCAACTCGTTCATGCGATAGACATGCGAGTGGGGGCATCTTGTATGATGAGATCATACAATACCGAACTGCAAATTATTAGTCTATTAGTGTAACATCGTTAACAGAATAGGTCTAATAATTTATGATGATCATTAGTGACTTGACCTGAATCCTGAGCAAGTTACGAACTCCTGCTTATGGGGGTTTGTTCTTAAATCTCGAAATTACTCTCTCCAACCCGAAATCCAAAAGGAGTCCAACCATTCTTTCTCTACCTCCCAAGAACAACCGAAAAGATCAAGTGGAAGTGTCCGACTTGATTCGTTTGTGGTTCATGTTCAAGAGATCGTTGGATCGTTGAGATCGTGATCGGAGGAGGAAACACGAAGAACGGTTCTTCAAGAGGTTAGTAACGAAAACCTTTCTATTTTCTTCTCGTTTAGCATGCTTAATCTAGTTAGAAATTCGTTTCTTTCAATTTTAAGAAAATTAGAATAACAACGAAACAACGACGATTCACGTCGCAATATCGCTGCGGGAAATTCATTCCCTTCACACTAGGGTTTCTCTTGGAAAATGTTTAGTCAAAATGTGCATCTCATGCATATATTTATAGGGGAATAGGATGGAGATTACCATCCTATCCCCATAGTGCTCCTATTATGTATTTGCAAATCACATTTGCATATTTATATAATTATAAGGTATCTCCCATTTTAGTATATAGTTTATTGTGAATCAAATTCTCATTAAACTATATTATATCAATTATATCACATATAATTGATATATCTCTTCATATATGAAATTGAACACTTCAATTTTACTCCAATTTTTATACCCTCAATATATCCATGTTGAGCCAACAGAGGGACCTAATGGACCTACAGATCATGAGCTCCAATGATACGAGATTAACCGATCAAAATCTTTGATCTAATTAACCAACATCCATTAATTACGAGTCACTCCACTATAGAATCGTAGTTTCACTCTCCTCACTGTAGACTGCGTTGTGTCCATTGATATAATCAATACCTGTGAGTTGACCCATCACAGGTTATTCGTAATCACAGCTGGGTCAAATTACCGTTTTACCCCTGTGATTACCTCTTGCTCCTTAAGCACTACTGTTCCTCTAATGAACGACAAGTCTATGGTCCTACCATAAACATAATCCCTCTTAGGCCAGTAAGAGGGCGGGCTCCGTTGTTCAAGACCTGGATTCAGTTCTTAAGAGAACAACCTATTTGATTCCCTAATTCAGGAATGAGTGAATTCGTTTTGTGTGTTCCGGAGTCAAAGGAAAAGGTATTTCAATTTCAGATGACCATGAAGATTACAAAAGTGATTCAAATACAATACTTTCTAAATTAACTAATCAAGAGCTATCGATAGCAAAAATAGAAGACAAACTTCATCAATGGAGTATCCCAAAGATAGATCCAAAAATGGTCTATTACCATAGTACTTTCAATCTCACTCAGAGAAATTGTGTAAAAATTTCTGAGAAAAACATTCTCATAAACAATGACCATGAATCAATAAATCTCTTTTCAAAAAAGCTTATTCTACAACACCGTGAAGAATTTAATTATCTTCACATAGGATTAGTTCAAATTGCCATCAAGCCTTTATTCAGATTAGGCTTAGATATACTGCCTTAGTCTCTTTAAGAGATAAAAGACACTTTAATTTCTCAAACTCTCTTCTCGGGGTGGTTCAGTCTAACCTCGAAAAAGGACCAATTTTCTTCAATTGTTACCCAAATTTTACTCTTTCCTTACAAGATCCAAACATCCTATCTTCCTTGATAGCCGATGTTTATACACAAAATCTTAATATTCAAGAAGAATCTCACTCTGCAGTGGTGATTTTTAGAATTTGTTACAAATTAATGAATACAAACATTTCTCCAAGAGCTTTAAGGTCTTCCCAAAGGGATCAACAATCCTTATAGAAGCAAATCTAGATAATCTGTCCCAAAAGTTTATCTTGGGAACAAATCACTAGAAATCCAACGTGGAAGCTTACTAAGCTTTCACTCCACCAAAAAGAAATTCAAATTTAGTCCAAATTATCGAACATACAGATGGGGTGTTGAAATACAATTCTCGTAAGAAACAGAGGTTACTAAAGTCAAGGAATTCATGTCCTCAAGACCAAGTACCTCTCGAACTTCAGAGCCTCGGCCGACTCAAAATTCTATTTTGATCGATCTAACTCGCGTTCTTGAGTAAAATCACTCAATATGGAACAAAATGTAGCAAATGTTCATTATGAAGCACAACCACAATCTCCAACCCAAACAGGACATGGATAATCGATCTATGTTCTCTAGTCAATTAAATGTTCTTATTGAAGGATTTTCAATTAACAAAGAAGCACTAAAAAGGATTTCCTTTCAATAAAAAATAAAACAAAGAGGAATGCCTTTTTCCAAAAATATGATGAAAACCAAAGATCCAAAATAAGGTCAAAATGGTATTCATTTATGGAAGAAATAGAGCAAAATATTCCATTTTTACATGGATGAAACAATAGAAACGAAATCAATATGTTGCTAGAAACATGGAAAACAAGCCAAAGGGGAAATATTCACTCAACTCATCCTCCCTAGAGGAGATAGAATTTGAAACAATTTATGGAGAAAAGGTCAAAGCTAGTCCATTTAAAAATATTAGTGAGAAGGAAGAGAAAAATGTTCCTACCCTCAAGGATATAAAAAATATTCAACTTCAAAATAATTTTTCCAATAAAATTCTTTCCACAATAGCAAATCAGGTAGAAAAGATTGAGGGAAAAATATCAAAACCTTCCATTGCTTCGTCTTCAAATGGAGGAATACTAATACCTCCCATAGATGAATCAATTCCTTTATTTAAACCTACAATAATTGATAGCAAAATTAAAATAAGAACTAAAGAGGAAGAAACTTTAGCTTTAATAGAAGAAAAGCTAAACAACCTTCATATTTCAAAAACAATTCCCACAATAAACGTTATAAAGGATTCCATCATTAAAATCTTCCCAGTTCCTATTCAAGAGTCATTCCATTATTTTTCACAAACAATACACAAAAATGCATTCCCACTCACAATGCGTTTTTGTTTATACTTCCAAACCCCTTGGATATTCTGTTGGAATTTCCAAATCAATACTTACACCTATTACAAACAAATCGTAAAAGTTTTACAAATCAAATGGTGGGACAAGTACAACTTTTCTCACGCAGGAATCAAAGAAGTGAAGCAATGGTTTGCCGATAATGGCTACCTCCAAGACCTGTCAAAGAAGAAAAATGCAGAGTTCCTCAATTCCAAATCAAAGTCAAGAGTTGCTTTAGCACAAACAACAACAGAGGCAGATTTACAAAAATTTTGAATCAAGTTACTTCAATAGCATCTTCGTCTTCTCCACAAAACTCAAGTGGAAGAAGATGATGAATATGATATCAATGATCCATTTTTAGATTCCCAACCAATGTAAAAAAAAAAAAAAAAGTGTTGTATAATAAAATGTACATTATAATAAATTGTAAATCATAAACTCCACATCGTAACGTAAGGAAAATGCCCAAATCTTGTAGCGGTAAGAAAATTATGAAGAATCACCATAAAGGACTCACGATGAAGGATCATATGCGGTGTGTGGTCCCGATAATAAATCTCGAGATGAGTAATAAATCCGTTGGTCAGCATATCTTGCCTTCACGCCTGAAAAGTGATTTGACATGATATTCGAACCTATCAGATAAGGACAACAACTATCATCTTTATTAAAGTCACTTTAATAAAGGGATACGACAAAAGATGGTTGAGGAATAGTAGTACGACGTTCTGATGTGGAGTTTATGATTTACAATTTATTATAATGTACATTTTATTATACAACACTTTTTTTTTTTTTTTACATTGGTTGGGAATCTAAAAATGGATCATTGATATCATATTCATCATCTTCTTCCACTTCAGAGTTTTGTGGAGAAGACGAAGATGCTATTGAAGTAACTTGATTCGAAATTTTTTGTAAATCTGCCTCTGTTGTTGTTTGTGCTAAGGCAGCTAGCAGCTTTGATTTGGATAATTGTGGAATTTTATATTGAATCATATTCAATTTAATTTCTCTCAATCCAATTTCTCCAAATTAGTCCTAATTAATTAATTAGGCTACACTATAGTTTATTATGAATCTCATTCACATTAAACTATATATTATGTCAATCATACCACATATAAAAGACATAAATACCTTTTTAATGAATTTGAATACTTCAAATCCACTCCAAACTGTAAACCCTCATTTAGTCTAATTTGAGCCAACCGAAAGACCTAATGGACCTACAAATGACGAGCTCCAATGATACGAGATTAACTGATCAAACTTTTTGACCCGGTTAATTAACATTCATTAACTACGGTAACACTCCACTAAACCTTGTAGCTGCACTCTCATTACTATAGGACAAGTTGTGTCCATTGATATAACCAATGCCCGTGAGTCGACCCTTCATAGGTTGTTTGTAGTCACAGTAGGGTCAAATTACCGTTTTACCCCTATGTCTACCTCTTGCTCCTTAAGTCCCACTGCTCCTCTAATAAACAACTTTGTTGCATGGTCCAACCATAAATAACATCCCTCTCGGGCCAGTGAGAGGGTGGACACCCGTTCTCCAAGCCCTGGAGACAACACTTAAGACAACAACCCCTCTAGTTTCCCTAACTCGGGAATGAGTGAATTCCTTCTTGCGTAGTTAAGTTCCCAGCTCCCCACGTGGTCCTGTCCCAAAGAAGATAGACATATTGGGCGAGTGATTTAGGCCACCCTCACCCGTATTAGTCAAAGGACAGACCCTCGCAGACAGGAGTTCGTAACACACTCAGGTTTAAAGACGAGTCACTAATGGTCATCTACGAAGTTATTAGTCCTATACTGTTAACGGTGTTACATTAGTAGGTCTAATAATTCACGGTCCGGTCTTGTAAAATTTCATTGCACAGGATGACCCCACTCGCATGTCAACCACATGAACAAGCTGGATCCCCTCGTTTGTATCTAATACAAAGCGGGTCGCATCCATAGTGTTACCAGGATGAGGTTCCCAACCCTATCCATATATTGTAGACCGTTTGGGTCATTAACTCGAACGTGATCCTCCCCGTGTGTCCACTACACACCGTTCAAGTTCTAGTTATCTCAAATAATATGACCCTGGAGCTTAGTATTTGGATTAAGTTTATAAAATACGAGATACAAAGTTTGATAAATAAACAACCTTTATTTATTTAAATCAATTGTATTACAAGCTACACGAGATTAGGGCATACACCCCAACATAGTGCTCATACCTTGTGGAAAAGTTTCATTCCCTCTCTCAAAATTCTCTTCTAATTCCAAGAGGAATCCCACCTTCCTCTCTCTCATAGAGATACAACGGAGAAGATCTAGCGGTCGTGTCGAATTTATTCGAAGTTTGTGGAGAACGCAAGATCTTTGAGATCATGAGTAACAAGGAGCACGAGAAGATATAGATCTACAAAGGTAATAATATGTTGCCCATATTCTTATTTTATGCTTAATCGTTGTAGTTACATGTTTTTGATTTGATCTACTTAACAAAGTTCAAGAACACGTGATTAAAACTCGCTTCTGTTGTGGGATTCAATCCTATCAATGACGTTTATCAATAGTCTATCAGGGATATATCATCAATGATAAACTGTTGATATATCTTTGATATACTTAGTGTAATACTGATATACTTGATTTATCAGGGGTATTGTTCAATAAAAAGTTTTCAGTAGTCTATCAATAATATAATGTTGATAAACTAATAGTATACCTAATATAGAGTATGTTATTGATACATTACTGATATATTTATTTGAATTTGTTCGAGAGTAAATTA
This sequence comes from Trichosanthes cucumerina, assembly GCA_036507285.1. NCBI lineage: Eukaryota > Viridiplantae > Streptophyta > Magnoliopsida > Cucurbitales > Cucurbitaceae > Trichosanthes > Trichosanthes cucumerina. The sequence goes on from CM071844.1 coordinate 22,357,846, forward strand.
GTAAGTGGGATATATCAGTGTGATATACTACTGATATCTGTTTATTCACTAATATCAAGTATGTATCAGTGTGATATACTATCGATATACTTTATTTATGTATATAAAAAATAATAAATACTCACTACATCAAGAGTACAATAGTGGTTCATAATCAATATATCAGATTATCTAGAGCAAGTATATCCGTGATATACTACTGATATGCTTTATTTAGGTATATAAATAAAATAGAAATGCTAATATATTCACTATAACAACAGTATATCACAAATAGTGATTTATACTTGGTAGTGATTTATGCTGATATATCTGGTATGTTTGATATATCAAGAATATATTAGGGATAGAAATAGTGATACACTTCATGTTTGTAACTCGCATATGATAGTGTTCATTTCACTGATATACTTAACGTTAAGTATATTAGTGAAATGAACATATCTAGAATGAAGTATATCAGTAATATACCAAGATCCAAAATATCTCTAGTATGCTACAAATATATATAGAGTATATCATTTAACTGATATAGTTTATATTTAGTATATCGGTAGTATATTTGATATACTATCGATATACTAAATGTAAAGTATATCAAATATACCACTGATATACCAAATGTAAAGTATATCATATATACTACTGAAACACCAACGAGAGTAAAATTGGAAAAATAAAAAATGAAAAATAAGATTCTTACAAATTTTGCTATATTTAAAAATCTAAAAAACCATGGCTAGATTTATAAACATACTAATATTTTTTTCCATTACCGTTCCCTTTTTTTAAATTTAGTCCCTTACCTTTGTAGAAAAATTTCAATTATACAATTTTTTTTGATAAATGTTAAAATTGATTAACAATCAATTTACATGTCAAGATACTTAAATAGATGTAAAAAATTTAGAGAAAGAAATTAAGTCACCTAACAGAATAAAATTTCTAATTATTCCTCCACGTTTCTAGGAAGCTAACCAAAATTTCAAATTTTCTTCTTTCAGGTAATTTAGGGTTCGTCGTTTGACAACCATTTAATTTTTTGTGTTTTTAAAATTGTACTTGGTTTCTCATCATTTCTTTACAATGATTGATAAAAAAATAGGGAAATCCAGAGATAGAAATTATATTTATAAGCTTAATTTTCAAAAACCAAAAACAAAAAAAAATAGTTATCAAACCAGGTCTTAACTATTCTAAATTTCAGCTAAAGTGAGCACAACTCATCACATGTACTGCTTCTCTTGGGGTCAAAGGTTCAAATTCAAGTGTCATGGTCGCACCTCTCGCACCGTACGACGCCATGAATCATCCCTCGAACATGGCCAGCCTTAAGGGGAACTCCCACCCCATCTTTATGATCGCAACGTTCTGTGGCTTCACCGGACCTTAGGCGAGATTCTTTCATCCTCAACCAAGCATCAAGTAAATATGCAGCGGAATATAACTCGGTCGTACACGTCGCCCGACCGTGTACATGCACTCAGTCTTTCCCATGAGTTGGCTTTAACATAACATTCTCAGATCGCTGGCCGCTAACGACCCCTATATCTGAACCTCCAAGCCATGGGAAGGGGCGCAATGTCGACACACATGTGTCGTCCGACATTGTTTTTTGAAAACCATTACAAAGGAAGACGCCCAAGACACTCATCTTGTGACGCTCGCCCCAGCCATGATACGCTAACGTGCCACGGGATGACTCATTTAGGCGAGCCTAGGGGTGGTGGAGAGTCGACACTATGGTACTAAAAAAAAATCTCATTCTCTCACATTTATTGTATTAAACCAAAAAATTATAAATAAACCCTCATTAAATATCATATCAGAAAATGAAATAGTTAAACAAATTTTTTAAATAATTTAATCACATGTGAGATTAGAAAAATTCAAACATATGATTTCGAGATCTAAGTATATATTTTGACTCGTAAAAAAAAAAAGAAACTAGTAAAACTACGCTCAATTATCTTATCGACCGAGCTGTGTAGTTAGGAAAAGTTTAGGAAAAAAATCAATTTTGACCCTAAACATGACATGTTGTATCAATTTTAACTTTGAACTTTCAATCTTATCAATTTAAACCTCAAAGTTAGCATATTATATCAATTTTAACCTTAAACTTTCAATTTCATTAATTTAAACTTCAAACTTGAATAAGTGTATCAATTCATACCTCCTCAATTAATTAAGTATTTATTTCAATCCATATTAGAAAGTTTAAAATCAAAATTGATACAACCCATTAACAAAATTAAAAATTGAGGTTTAAAATTATAGATTCTATCAAGTTTGAGATAAAAAATGATTTTTTCTCAAAAGTTGAAAATTGCAAAGCATGTGCTCAGGTAAGGAGTGTTGGGAGACCAGCCACGTGTTGTCATCCGAAAGGCCAACCTCTCTTCTTTTTTCTCACTTCCACTTTTCCTTTATCCAACCATCGTTTACCAGCTACCCCTTTCCTCTCAGACTTTATGACCCCTAAACAAAACTAAACCCTATTTTTTTTTTTTTTTTTTATAATTTGAGACACTCTTATTATAATTCGTGTAATATTCTGCATCTTAAACACAGATATTACAACGTTAAATTATGATATTCTGTATTTTAAATAATATTATATGATTCTACCAATATAATAACTCACATCTGTTATTATAACTTATACTGTACTCTAAACAACATCAAAAACTATTTAATTTCGGTTTCTGGGACCTTTACGGATTCCCTTCCCCACAATATTACAATTCACAACCAAAACAAAACGTCCCCATTCTTCTCCTTTTCAATTTACAAAAAACTCTGTTGGTCCCATCAAAGCCCCAATTTTAAAAACATCCATCATTTCTCATTTCGACCGCAATATAATGCAGATGCACCCATTCTATGCACCTTCTTCGTTTATTCACTCCCCTGCACCTTCCAAGCACTTGCTCTTAACCCCCACGCCGACAGACATTCATATCCATATTCACATTTTCATTTTTTTAATTTCACTTTCTTATTTCTATCCATTACACACACATTATTATTGTCTATTATATTTGTTAAAATTTTATGTATTTCCTATTATTGAAAAGAATCAAAGATACGTCTTGCATTTTATATACATTAATTATTTTCATCAATCTAAATTATTTGTTTCTCATTATATTTTAAGTTTAGTTTTTTAAAATGTTTCATTGCATTGCACTCCTTAGTTGTTTCAATCACTACTTAGAAATATCAAGAATCTTGTGTGAGGAGTTGTTATTTGTACTAGTGACTACACTCTCTCCCGCACATTATTGATTAGAACAATTATGTTATTTAACAAATGTTACTTGAGAAATTATATGTTGTCAAAATAAAACTTTATATTGTTTATGGTATAAGTATAATTTAAGCCCCGTTTGATAATTTTTTTTATTTTTGATTTTTTGAAAATTTTGTTTGTTTTTCCATCATTTTTCTACTATGGATTCCGTCTTTCTAAAAGAAAAACATTCAAAATTCTTAGCCAAATTTCAAAAATAAAAATAAATTTTTGAAAATTACTTTGTTAGACTTCGTTTGATAATTATTTGGTTTTTAAAATTGTACGTGCTTGTTTTTCCACAATTCCTCTATATCTTCTTTACAATGATTTTCATCTTTGATGTATCATTTAAGTTTGTAACCAAATTTCAAAAACAAAAAATAAGTTTTTGAAAACTACTTTTTTTAGTTTTCAAAACTTAGCTTGGTTTTGAAAACATATGTACAAACTAGATAAGAAAACATTCTACTAGTAAAAGTAATATTTTTAAGCTTAATTTTAAAAAACCAGAAACTAAATAGTTATCAAACGGAGATTTAGTTTTCAAAATTTGACTTGGTTCTTAAAAATATAGATAAAAAGTAGATAACAAAATAAGAAGCTTCATAGTTAAGAGTAGTATTTGTAGATTTAATTTTCAAAAATAAAATATCAAATAGTTATCATGGACATTAATAAGTTGGAGTTTTATTACTTCTAATTAGTAGCATGGATGTCTTGAGCTTTAATTAAAAAACAGAGTTATAAATCTTTTAAATTTATGAAAGTAAAACTAAAACTAAACTCTTTTATGTTTTTTACAACATTTGAAATAAATTCGAATTTTTAATTTTTTAGTGAAGAGTATATAATTTATGCCGATTGAGTGATGCTGGTATTCGGTACTCTTAAACTGAACAAAATAAAAGTTTAAGTACAAACTAAAATTTTTTTACGTTCTCAATGTTCTCCTCATTTAGAACATAAACTCAAACATAAACTCAATTAGTTAAAAGTATTTAACTAAACATTTTAGACTTCAAATTTCAACTAAAAAATATATATAAAAAAAATCTTATTTATCGAAAGAATACACTTACGAAAAATTTAATGGTGCAATTAAGTTAAAAACTTTCCAACTTTCCTCCTCTAAATCTTCTTATAATTAATGTGCATTCAAAGTTGAGAGTGATTTCACCATTCAAGGCCATGGAATACCGAAGCTTAAGATTTTCGAACATCACACCACCGCCAATCTACTGACCCAACTCTGTGATTCTCGAAATCGTCACTGTCCATTGGCTTAAAACTGTGCGCCACTCATTTTTATTACATTAAATCTCAGCCTACATAAACCCCCTCTCCATCCCCTCATTTCCTCACAACCTTCCTCTGCATTCAAAAATGGCCTCCAATCTCCATATTTCCCTCCTCTTCCTCCTGGCCATCGCACATGGCGCTCTCGCAACCCCCCCAAGAAGGCCCGTCGACGTCGCCTTCGGCAGAAACTACGTCCCCACTTGGGCTTTCGACCACATCAAGTACAAAAACGGCGGCGCCGAGGTCGACCTCCATCTCGACAAGTACACCGGCACTGGCTTCCAGTCCAAAGGCTCCTACCTGTTCGGTCATTTCAGCATGAGCATGAAGCTTGTCGGAGGCGACTCTGCCGGTGTCGTCACCGCTTTCTATGTAAGTCTACACCTAATACTCCTAATCAAATCGAATCTAAGTTTTAGAATGTGTTTTGATTAGGGATTACATTTTTGCAGTTGTCTTCCCAAAACTCAGAGCACGACGAAATCGACTTCGAGTTCTTGGGGAACAGAACAGGGCAGCCCCCGATCCTTCAAACCAACGTCTTCACCGGCGGTAAAGGCGACAGAGAACAAAGAATCTACCTCTGGTTCGACCCATCGAAGGATTTCCACACCTACTCAATCCTCTGGAACTTATACATGATAGTGTAAGCATATATTTTCTTTCTATTTGATCTGTTTTAAGTAGTGGATGTGTAATGAAATTGGGGGAAATGGGGCAGGTTCTTTGTGGACGATGTGCCAATAAGGGTGTTCAAGAACTCTAAAGACATAGGAGTGAAGTTCCCGTTCGACCAGCCAATGAAGATCTACTCGAGCCTGTGGAACGCGGACGACTGGGCGACGAGAGGGGGATTGGAGAAAACAGACTGGTCGAAGGCTCCATTTGTGGCGTCGTACAAGGGGTTCCATGTGGACGGGTGTGAGTCGTCGGTTCAGGCCAAATTCTGCGCCACCCAAGGCAAGCGCTGGTGGGACCAAAAGGAGTTTCAAGACCTCGACGGCTTGCAGTACCGGAAGCTCAGCTGGGTGCGCCAAAAGTACACCATTTACAATTACTGCACCGATAGGAAGCGCTACCCAACTCTCCCACCAGAATGCAAGCGCGACAGAGATATTTGATTTCTTTTTCCTTAAATGCCCCTGATTTACTCCAATTGCTATTACTACTCTTTCATATTTGTGGGGGGGAAACTGGTAATACTGTATTCTTCTGATTTTTCTCAATCCTTTTGCTTTATTTTGTGCCCTCTTCTTCACTGTCGCTATCGCCTTGTGTTTCCCCCCGTCCTACTGGAATATGTTTTCCACTCATTTTTATTTATTATTATATTAATAATTATAATAATCATTTTGTATATTTTACTTAACATGTCTGGGTCTGGGTCTGCTTCTGCTTTATGATTTTTATTTAATTAATTCGGTTTTGTTTTATGTTCTTCTTGCGACTTCCCTAGTATAGATTTGTTCATTTTTGTATTTTTCCTATTTCGATGAGACTGAGTGATTGGTTTAATGTTCGGTTTGTGGAGCCTTAATTTAGATGGTTCAGGGTCACTTTTCTTTTTTAGTTTTAAAATTTAGAACTGTGACATAGACATATCTATTTCAATGTCATCTTCAATTTCAACATAGTTTATTTGTTATAAACGTGATTGTTTTCGTTTTGTTGAGTACATTATATATATCAAAATTCAAAACAAATCTTTTATTTTTATTTTTATGTGTATATATAGTTACACGTAGATAATTAAATTTGAAGCGATGAAATAGAACACCTGAAAATGGAAGCTTGAATTATCAGTATTACATCTATCTAAATTTTAAATGGGGTTTAATTTTGAACACATTTATTTTGTGTCAATGACTCAAAAAAATTTGGACTTAAAAGTAAGACTCTATATTGTCAAAGTCTATTTTGAATTTAATAATTCTATGAATTAAAAAATGTTTAATATGTGAATGATGAGGTAGAGACATAAAATAAAAAATTTCTAGATCTATCAGATAAATATGATTTTAAAAATATAAGAAATAGACTTGTAAGGATCAAAATTAGAATAAATTCTTAAACGGAAGTAATTTATGAATTTACACAAAGGACTAAGAAAGAGGTTTTTGTTCTTTTGGATAAAAGAAAAAGTTGTCATAGTGCAGTGCAGTTATAGTAATGTCAGGATACATCCACACCATGTGATGGCTTAACTCATAAGGCCTAAACCTGTAGCACGTGACTCCTGGCGTCGTATTCTTTCAAAAATTAACGTGTGTTATTATTATTGTTTTTTTTAGACTAATTATTATTATTATTGTTATTATTATTATGGTCCCGCGCCTCAATTATTGCTGGTTTTAATAAATGGGAAAGTTGATGACACTCCATGAATCGATCTTACTTATACCCAAAGCTAGCGTTTAAAAAGGTTTAGCAAATTTAATATTTTTAAAACAAGTAAAAGTAATTCATTAATTATGTAGGAGGAATCTGTTCACTCCACTTCTGGGAGACCTTTTGTTTGTTTGTTTTTTAAAAGAAAAAATTGTATTCTTTTTATAATATATCTGTAAACAAATATATATTTTTTTTAAACAGAGAGGATCATTTTAAGTAAAAATGATTAAATCCCAGCTACAAGAATGGACGGATCTAGCATAGGCCCGAGGCCCCTTCAACTTTGACGCTTATTATATTAGTATTACAAACATTGGTAATATTAACAAACTTTAGCTGCTAACATGGTCATACTTGAGTGGAAGCACCTCCTAATTGAGACCTCACAAGTGTGAAAAAAAGTTTTCCATGCAAATTTTTTGTGTGGGGTATTCGTACGGATAACCCATTTTTCAATGCATTAATGACATTTGACCTGACATTTCAAAATAATGAAATATGACCTATTCTGACGTGACAATGCGTGCAAAATGACTCATAAGAGTAATATGAAGCGGTCTTTCTTGTTCACACTCCCGCCATGCTGCTGCTTCACGCCTGCGCTCTCATCTGTCTCGCTCTCGCCGCTCTCGGTCAAATGAATGGAAAAAAATATAAAGAAAAACTGACAAAAAAAGATAGAGAAGAGCTGGAGTAGCAGAGAGAGAGCGAGTCAGCGAGAGCGAGCCAACGAGTCAACTATAGTGCGATTTTTATTTTTTTTTCTTTTCTCCAGAATTTTGACAACTTAATTACTATCATAAGCGAGAGCGAGAGCGAGAACGAGAGCGAGAACGTGACTTGAGCGAGAGCGAGAGAGCTAGAGTCATTATGATGCCCTTACGGTAATTTGGACGGAATGCACAGTACAAAAAGGGTCAAATGTCATTAATTTCAGAACATGGGTCAAATCACATTAATGCAGGTGAAAAGGAGTTTTTCATGCAAATTTCTCGTCTGGCTTCTGTAATTTTTTTTTTGTTATAATAACCACCCAAAGTACAGCAGTAAGGTGGTTTTTGAGGTATATCAGCTGAAAATAAAAAGAGGAGATTATTGTCAAAAAAAAAAAAGTTATTATTTTATATATTTTTTTTTTAAAAAGAAAAAACTAATTTAGACTTTAAAATTTATTATTTAAATTATAAAACATATTTCCTTTAAAATTTTGATCTATTGTTTTTTAAAAAAGAACTCTGATAGGGAATGAAAAAAAATGTTCCTGTTATTTCAAGTTTGGTTAGTTTATATTGTTGATTTTAGAGAATGGAGGGAAAAAGAGAGAACACAAAGATGACTAGGGTTTACATGGTGTATTATGATAGACCCCCTATCACGAAAGTGTATACTCGAAGGGGAGGTAAGAAGGGCGGGGGAGAGAAATAATTTGTAATTTGTGGGCCCGAGTTGGTTAGAGAAGAGAGGTTGGTGATTTATAGGTGAGAGTGTGTGAGTGGAAGGGTATCTTTTTGTCTATTGTCTGTTAGTAGTATTCTCTGAGGAGAATTGAGGCAGAGGAAATGAGCTCTCTAAAACTCCTTGTGAATGAATACTATTGATAAATAAAATTGATTCAGGTTGAGGCCTATCAATTTTGGTATCAGAGCAACGTTCCTTGGGTATGGTGGGGAAAATGGAAGCCATACTAATCGAGTTAGAAGAGAAGCTAGCTGCGTTTGATCAAAGGAAAATGGAGATTGAAGGTAAGAGGGATTTACAATTCATTGAGAATGGCGAGAGGCAAATGGCAATGGAGATGAAGATGGACACCCAATTTGCCATCCTTCGTGAGGAGATGAAAACCATCCTATCTCGCCTGGATGAAGGGAAACCAGGGGAAAAGAAAACAGTATCCTCGGAGAGGATTGTTACCGATAAGGGGAAGAAGATTATGGATGAGGAATCGATTCAGAAATCGAAGGAAGACAGAGAAAAGGAGATGGCAGATAACTCCAATGATAGCGGAGGTTTAAACGCACCGTGTGTGAGGGAGGTTCCATTGTTCGATATGAGGCTACGTAAGCTTGAAGTGCCAATCTTCAAAGGAGAGGAAGATGAGGATCCGGATGGATGGTTGCATCGGGTCGAACGTTCCTTCGTGGTTAACAGGTTGACTGAGAGGGATAAATTAGAGGTTGTGGTGTTGTGTCTGGAGGGGGAAGCCCTCGATTGGCATCAATGGGAGGAGGAAAGAACACCGATTACCAGTTGGGTAGAATTTCGTCGACTGCTACTGGAACGGTTCCGTCCTTCGTCGCAGGGGGACCGATACGCATGACTGATGAAACTCCAGCAGGATACGATGGTGAGGGAATATCGCCGGAAGTTTGAAAGGTTTTCGGCAGGGATGAAGGAGGTACCCGACGGCGTGCTTGAGGGCAAATTTGTGAGTGGGCTAAGGGAGGATGTTCAAAGCGAGATGAGAAAGTTGCAGCCCGTGGGCCTTAAGGCCAGGATGTTGATGGCCCAATTGATTGAAGATGACCACCTGGCCCAACAGAAGGGAGGGAGTGCTAAAAATGTAGTTGGGCCGAAATACGGTCAGCTTGGACCGGGTCCACATCCAGCGGGTCAAGTGGATCTAATAGTATGGCCTCTAATGCTCATACGATTTCCTTAAGCCCTAATCAGGCGACTTCGGCGACCACCATCACACAGGTGAAGGAATCGGTTGTGAAGGGCAACCTTGGCCCTTATCTCCGATTGAGTGAAGCAGAACTACGCGCCAAGAAGGAGAAAGACCTCTGTTTTAAGTGTGATGAAAAATTTTCTCCTACCCATAGTTGTAAGAAGAAAGAGCTGCAGGTGTTGATTGTACAAGATAGCGCCGAAGATTGCGGACACGAGTCGGGTATGAAGGGGGAGCCGATTACCATGATTACCGAAGATGAATTAGAAGTGCCGACAGAAGGACCTGAGGCAGCCACATTGTCTCTGAATTCGTTGGTGGGATTTTCTTCCCCCAAAACTATAAAGGTTCGCGGTGAAATTGGAGGTACACCGGTGGTGGTGTTAATAGATGGAGGGGCAACGCACAACTTTGTATCCAAGGAAATTGTTCGTGCCTTGAACCTGCCGTTTTCGCCTTCTTCAAACTATGGAATTGTACTGGGAACCGGGGGGGGGGGTGGTGCAAGCTACGGGAATCTGTAAAGGTGTGATCTTAACTATCTCACATTTAAAAATCATTCATGACTTCGTCCCCCTCCCTCTGGACAGTGCCAATGTCATTTTAGGTGTTTCATGGCTGGAAACGCTGGGCAAAATTCAATTTGATTACAACAGCTCCGAAATAGAATTCTACGTGGGAAATTGGTTGGTTCAACTACGCGGTGATCGTAGTTTGGTAAAACCCAAGTTTCGCTGAAATCAATGATGAAGACCCTTGGTGGCGAAGACCAGGACATCTTGATTGAGTTGAATGAGATGGAGAAGGCAGTGGCCGAAACAGGGATAAATCGAAGGGAACGAGACTTTCCGGAGTCGATTAGGTCGATCCTTCAAAAGTACAGTGCAGTGTTTGAAGTTGTACACAATCTTCCCCCAATCCGCAGTTGGGATCATGCGATTGAATTGGAACCAGGCGTGGGATCGATCAATGTTCGTCCATATCAATACCCTAAGTTTCAGAAAGATGAGTTTGAGAAACTAGTCAGCGAGATGCTGATAGCAGGGATTATTCAACCAAGTAAGAGCGCATTCTCTAACCCAGTGTTACTCGTTAAAAAGAAAGATGGGAGTTGGCGGTTTTGTGTGGACTACCGAGCGCTGAACCGTGCAACAATCTCAGATAAGTACCCAATCCCTGTTGTTGATGAATTATTAGACGAGTTGTTTGGTCGTCAATTTTTTCTAAAATCGATCTTAAGTCAGGGTACCATCAGATCAGAGTGAAGCCAGGGGATGTTCATAAGACGACCTTTAGGACATACGAGGGGCATTATGAGTTCTTAGTGATGCCCTTTGGGTTACGCAATGCTCCATCTACCTTTCAGTCGGTAATGAATGATCTACTACGTCCTTATTTGAGGAAGTTTGTGTTAGTCTTCTTTGACGATATATTAATTTACAGTCGCTCCATGGGCGAGCATGTGAAGCATCTTGAGACTGTCCTGGGTCTCTTAATGACAAACTAGTTTGTAGCCAACTTGAAGAAGTGCCAGTTCGGGGTAGCACGGATAGAGTATTTGGGCCACTTGGTCTCGGCTGACGGAGTTGCAGCTGATCCTTCAAAATTGGAGGCTATGAATCAGTGGCCAATTCCTCGTAATATCAATGAGCTTCGGGGGTTTTTGGGATTGACAGGGTATTATCGAAAGTTCGTGGCTAATTATGGCACGATTGCCTTCCCGTTAACGCAACTGCTCAAGAAAGGGAACTTTGTGTGGTCCTCTGAAGCCGAAGAGGCCTTTTATCGCTTAAAGACAGCTATGATGTCAGTTCCAGTATTAGGGTTGCCCGATTTCATGACTCCTTTTGTGGTTGAGACGGATGCTTCCTATGTGGGGGTGGGTGCTGTGCTTGTAAACCCGAGATCTTTCTTTGGAACTTCCTTATTATCAAACAACAAAAAGAAAGAAGAAATGAATGTTTAAAACTTGGTTTCCCATGTTTTAAAAAGAAAAGAAATGAAGTGAAAGACAAAAGGAAAACAAGGAAAGAAAGTTTAAACCATTTTGGTTTGGTTTGCTTTTAAAGACAAAAGAAGAAAAGGAAATGAAACAAATGTTTTATATGTTAAGTTTTGCTTTGTTTTGAAAAGAAAAGAAAAGAAATGGAAGAAAGGGATAAAGGAAAGAAAAAGAAAAGGAAAAAGAAAAAGAAAAAGCAAAAAGAGAAAAGGGAAAAAGACAAAACAATATCTCTTCCACCGATTGTTATTGTTTTAAAAGGTTTTCTCTCCATTTTCTTCTCTTTCATCACAAACTAAGGCTGAAGCTTCGTGGTTGAAGGAGAAAGGAAGAAGAAGGAGACCATTTTTGGTGATTTTGAGCTGGAGTTGCAGAAGAAAAGAGGAAAACTCAAGGGGATTCTTTATTGCAGCAAGGAAATCAACTCAGACAAGCTCTGATTTTCTGTTCATCTCGAGCTCCACAAGAAGGGGTAAGAGTTGAGCTTTTGTTTCATGAAATTTAACTCATATTGGAACAAAATTCGTGAAGGAAGCTCGAGCCAATTCTGATGTTAAGTTGCTGTTTTGTTAAGAGGAAGGCAGAAGACAGAAATTTGCTGTCAAATCCGAGAGGTCTCTGATGTTTTGGTTGTTCTGATCTGTATACTTAGCGTTAGAAGCTCTAATTGGTATGGTTCGAAAGCTTATTCAATTTTCTACAAGTTTCGTGAAGGAATCATGAGAAGAAAATGATTGGAAGATGTTGTAATCTTCAGGTTAAGTTTCGTGTTGCAGCAGGAAGTGAAATCTGGAACAGCAGCAGGATCATTTTAGGGGTTAAGCTACTGAGGTAATTTCTAACCAATACGTTAGGAATCTCATTTTCCTGTCTTCATAAGAGTTTTAGAGGATTCAAAAAGGAAGAGTTTGGTATAAAGTACATTCTTTTTGGATAAGTAATGAATAAGTTATGGCTGTCTGAAAACAGGGAAGAAAATCTGAAAATGCTGGGATTTTTGAAAGTGTGTTTTCTTGTAGTTTTAAGGTTAAAAACCATGAGCTCGAGGTTCTAATACATGAATTTGGTTTGTTTGACAGGCCAAGAGAAAATAGGTCGAGTGTACGGGCTAAGATTCTAGTTCAAACACTGTGAGTGATAAAACGAACATCAAAAGTGTATATATGCTTGAATTATGTTCAAGAAATGCAAGTTTTGCTTGAATAAAGTTTTCAATGCATTATGCTTTCTTTTGAATACATGTTTATGAGTATTCATGTTTTCCTAGAAATGTTTCAAGTGTTCATTGTGACCCTAAAAGTCTTTATAAAGTTTATACATGAGCATATGTTCAATGGTTGCCAAAATTTATGGAAATATTATGATTTCAAGCAAGCATGTACTAGCAAGTATGTTTTAAAGATTTCCAATTTTATGAACAAGCTGAGTAAGCTTGAGTTTTATGAAAGAAAAGATAAGCAAGCATGTTCAAATGTTTTCATGTGATTTTTTGAGATATTGAGCCCGAGGCTTTATGGTACCGTGTGCACACAGGTCTTATTCTGTTGTCGACGTTGAGTGTACTCCGTGATAATAGTGACTGCCGTGAGTGATCTTTGGGCGGGCCCCACTACGACAAAGACGATGGGAGTCTTTGGCGGGCCCCACTACATCGTAGAGTAAACGTTGGTTGTACTTGGCGTGCCCTACACAACGTGGATTGTGACATGTTTTTAAAAGAGTTTATCTCATTTACATGCCTTACGAGATTTTGATGATATACTTGTTAGTTTTCTGAAAGTCTATTATGATTCTACGTTTACTTTCAATGCTTGAATACAAATGCATATGCTCATAGTTTTTAGGTCACATGTTTTACAAGTTATAGATATTAAACACAGTCACTCACTGAGCTTCATAGCTCATTCCTTCTATGTTTTCAAACCTTTCAGGTAGAGATCGAGCTCCTGGCACCTGAGTTATCGCCATAGTCTCACTGAAGCTTCATAAGTTAAATACTTTGTGCGTGGTCGGTTTTGTCTAGCAAGTCTCTATGTTTGTAAATTATTTTGAGAGGACTTTGGTGTTATAGTTGTTTGTACATTAGAGGTTGTATAAACATTTGGTTTGTCTTGTGTTGTTTCTGATGCACTAGACTTTTAGTTTCCAAGAGAGACTTGTGAATGGTTTCTCCTAGTATATGTTTAATAGTTGTCCAGTTTCCACTATGTCATGTTTAAGTGTTCCATTTTCGAACATAGTATGTTTATCAGGTGTATCAGGGTCAACAGGTATTGTTAAGAGTTAAACAATGTCTGTTGGCTTCACGCCGCCTTTCGAGTTGAGTTAGCAGGTAGTTCGAAAGGGGGTGTGACAGTGCTTATGCAAAGTCAACGACCGTTAGCATACTTCAGTCAGGCCTTACCTTCTACACATCGTCTCAAGGCTGTTTATGAACGAGAGTTAATGGCAATTGTCTTTGCAATACAGAAGTGACACCCTTATTTGTTGGGTCGGAAGTTTATAGTCCGAACTGATCAGAAAAGTTTGAAATTTTTATTGGAGCAACGTGTTATTACAGGGGAATATCAACGTTGGATAGCCAAGTTGCTGGGCTACGATTTCTCCATTGAATACAAATGGGGAACTGACAACTCAGCCGCTGATGCTTTGTCTAGACTTCCACCAGCCTTGGAATTTGGGTTATTAAGCGTGGTAGGAGGCATCAATACGGTAGTGTTCGTGGAACAAATAAAAGGTGATGCATCATTGAATGCAATCTATCAGGCTCTTGTTAATGGCAACAAGGTACCCAAGGGCTATGCTTTGCGAGGGGAGTTACTGTGTTATAACGGTCGGATTGTCCTCCCATCATCTTCGCCTACTATACCCTTGTTGTTGCACGAGTTCCACAATAGTCCAGTGGGAGGTCATCAGGGTGCTTTAAAAACATATCAAAGGTTGGCTCGAGAAGCTTATTGGAAGGGTATGAAGGCTAAAGTAAGTGAGTTTGTGGCCGAGTGTACTATATGTCAACAAGTTAAACATCTAACCTTAGCTCCAGCGGGCCTTCTACAAGCTTTGCCAATTCCGGACCGTGTATGGGAAGACATTTCCATGGATTTTATAGAAGGATTACCTATGTCGGAAGGGTATGATGTGATTTTTGTTGTGGTGGATCGCCTATCCAAGTATGCTCACTTCATCCCCCTTAAACATTCTTTTAATGCAGTGAAAGTAGCTACTGTTTTCGTTCGCGAAATTGTGCGATTACATGGGTGCCCAAAGAGTATTATTTCTGATAGAGACAAGATATTTACCAGCTTATTTTGGGAAGAGTTATTTCGTGTATTGGGTACGCAGTTACGACGTAGTAGTACTTATCACCCACAGACTGATGGGAAGACAAAGGTGGTGAATCGAGGGTGGAAACTTATCTCCGTTGCTTTGCTATGACCACCCCTAAACAATGGAGGAAATGGTTGGCTTGGGCAGAATATAGCTATAATACTGCAGTGCACACAACTACAAAGTTGACGCCATTCGAAGTTGTGTACAGCCGCCCTCCACCTCCATTGCTGGGGTATACATCTAACACTTCGTGTGTTGCTGAGATTGACGATCAACTCAAGGATCGAGATGCTATGCTTCGAGTGTTAAAAGAATGTTTGGGAAAGGCTCAGCAACGCATGACTAAGTATGTTAATGAGAAGCGTCGTGATGTGCAATATGAGGAAGGGGATTGGGTTTATCTTAAGTTGCGCCCCTATCGTCAAATTACGTTGGGACAATTCAAAAACCTGAAGTTGGCCCCACGATTCATTGGCCCATTTCAGGTTGTCTCTCGTGTGGGACCAGTGGCATATCGCGTGGCCTTGCCACCAGGTACGCCTATTCATCCTGTCTTTCATGTGTCGGTGTTATGGAAGGGGATCGACCAAACTATGCCAATTTTCCTTATACCGCAAGACTTGGCTGCAGACATGAGTACCTGTTGGCGTCCAGCGCAAGTCCTCGGCGTCCATAAGGCTTCAGGCAATGATGAAACAACCGAAGTGCTCATCCACTGGGAGAATGCACTTGAGGAAGATGCCACTTGGGAGCCTATGTCCACCATTAGTGTGCAATTTCCTAATTTCCACCTTGAGGACAAGGTGGCTCTTTGGGGGGCGGGTACTGATAGACCCCATATCACGAAAGTGTATACTCGAAGGGGAGGTAAGAAGGGTGGGGGAGAGAAATAATTTGTAATTTGTGGGCCTGAGTTGGTTAGAGGAGAGAGGTTGGTGATTTATAGGTGAGAGTGTGTGAGTGGAAGGGTATCTTTTTGTCTATTGTCTATTAGTAGTATTCTTTGAGGAGAATTGAGGTAGAGGAAATGAGCTCTCTAAAACTCCTTGTGAATGAATACTGTTGATAAATAAAATTGATTCAGGTTGAGGCCTATCATATTATTGACTTAACAAGATACAAACCAGTCACAACTACATGGGTTTACATGGTGCACTGGGGTAGGAAGGCCATTAATAATTACTGTGACAGTCATGAAAGCATCCCACCAATAAGACAAGGGCATAGAAGCTTGTGCTAATAAGGTTAAACCAGTCTCAACTATTTGTCGATGTTTACGCTCTGCTCTTCCATTTTGTGGAGAAGTATAGGGACACAGACCTGAGATTGGATTCCTAATTGTGAGCACAAGTGATGCACCTTCGTATACTCACCCCCATTATCTGAGCGAAGGATTTTAATGTTGCTGCAAAATTGGTTTTTAACCACATTTAATAAATGCTTGAAGGCATCAATTGTCTCACTTTTCAGTTTCAAGGGATAAACCCACACAAAACGACTAAAATCATCCAGAAAATGTACATAATATCTAAAACCATGAGATGACCCAATTGGGTTGGCCCCCATAAATCGGTGTGAATTAATTCAAAAGGAATACTTGCACGGGAGGTAGAATCGGGAAATGGGAGAGCATGAAGTTTTCCAAATTTACATGCTTCACAAAATTCATAACTGTCATTAAAATTCACTGGTAGCTTACAACTCTTGAAAACAGTGTTTAATATTTTAGAAGATGGGTGGCCAAGTCTTCTATGCCAAATTCTCTTGGGCACTACATTGTTCACACTAGTTTTAAAAACAGGATCTACATGAGCAGAGCAAACAACAACTTTATTAGTCGACTCCAAGTTACCAACTATTTCACTTGAAGCACTACCAGTGACTGCTCCCAACGTCTCAAGTTTGTAAAGACCGTCCTTAAGCACCCCCGTCATCACCACTTTGCCCGTGTGAAGGTCCTTAACAAAACAAGAATCAACATGAAATTCAAGATACACAACATTGTCTTTAGCAAGCTTAGAAACACCAACTAAGTTTTTAGCTATCTCAAGCACACACAACACATTTTCAAGTTTTAACAGACCACCAACCTCTGATTTTAGAGCGGATTTACCTACATGAGAAATCTCTAGTTTGTTACCATTACCAACAGTAACTTTTCATTACCTCCATATTCAGATGAATGAGTAATGTTGCCATAATTTGTCGTCACATGGTTGGATGCTCCACTGTCAATGTACGAATTTGAATCGATCACAGTTTCAGGAGAGGCCACAAAGGGATTATTCTGAGCAACAACATAAGCAGTGGGATTAGAATTGCTTCCTCCATTGAATGATCCCCCATTGTTGGTATTTGATCCCTTTAAGGTTTGATTGGGAGATGTGTATTCTTTGTCAAAACGATGATAACAAGTTAGGGCAATGTGTCCTTCTTTCCCACAAACTTGACAAATTTGTTTGTTGTTATTATTTCCTTGTCAGCGTCCTCTGCCACGAGAACGCCCACTATTGCCTCATCTATTCGAAACACTATTTTTGGCTCGAACCGATTTGGGTTGGGCTGATATTGTTGTTGGCGTTGGTTCCAATTTCCAAAACCTCTGCCATTAGCCAGATTAACAAACACATTGTGGCCAAAAGTTGTGGTATTTTTATGGTTGTTTTGAATTTCCAGGCGTTTCTCAAAAAGAAAAAGATAGTTCTGAACTTGATACCAAGAGATATCAGATGTACCTTGAATAACAACGACTACTGAATTAAATTCTTCGTCTAACCCCAACAACACTTGCGAGATTAGCGATTTTGTTGTAACTGGACTCCCTGCTTGAGCTAGACTATCTGCATGAGACTTCATGATTCTCAAATAATCAGACATTTTTAGTGACCCTTTTCAAGTTTGTTGAAAAACTTGCCTGCGATAGTCTTCTTCTACTCGAGACTGAATGCCAAATAACTCTTGTACAACAACCCAAAGATCTTTGGCATTGTCGTGTCCCATCACTTGTGTAGCAACCTCAGAAGACATTGAGTTATACAACCACCCAAGAAGAAGTTGATCAACAGCTACCCAAGACTCAAACTCAGGATTAACAGTCTGTGCAATCGAGGAACTTGATGCTCCAGAGCCTTCAGCAGCAGTCGATTCTCTTGGAACTCCGATTGTTTCAGTCAAGAATGTCGGTGGACAGGGTGTCTCACTAGTAAGGTGTCCTTGAAGTTTATAGCTGCGCAAAATTGGTAGGGCAAGATTTTTCCATAATAGAAAGTTACTTCGATCAAGCATAATCGTTGTGACTTGATTAAGTAATTGATTTAGAGGAGGTCTGTTGAAATTTGAATTTGCAGAGGAGGCAGATGAGGACAACGAGTTTGAAGAGACGTTTGCCATTTTTGGCTCTGATACCAAATCAATGAACAGGGCAACAAAGAGCTTGAACAAAAAATTTGGTTCTTTGTATTTTCACTATTTTGGAAAGCACTGTAGCTTTCTTTTTATACAACAAAATGAAACCACATTAGGGCTAGGGTTTTACAAGAATAAAGAATAATAAAGGAAAGCAGAAAGCAATAAAAAAGAACGATCTAGAATTTTGGACCACCAATACTGTTAAGATATTATTCTAGAATAGTCTTGACGTGGCTTCTCCTTTGAATTGCTTTCAAATTTATTTTCCTCCAAATAGCCAAAACGGTGTGTTTCATCCTCTTTCCTAATATAAAGGACCTATTTATAAGAGTGATACAAGATCAGATCAAATAAAATAAAATCTAATGCAATGAAATCTAATTTAATAAAATCCAATATAATCTAACATCCCCTCTCAAACTCACCATACTTGTTTTGTGAGTTTGTTAAACGATGTGAGACAGAGGCAGGGTGCCGAAGCACAAGGTAGACGGTGCAGATCTGAGGCAAACGATGGCGACTCTGAACGAAGTTTTGAACGATTACGGCATCCGAAGGCTGGAGAGTAATCACATACGATGACTTATGTTCTGGGACGGAGACGACCAAATCTACACATTTGGGATGGATCTGAAATACAAGCAGATCTACAGATCTGGGAGACGAACAACTGTAGGTTGAGGACAACATACGTGATTGGTGGAGGAAGAGTGAACAGTGGTGGCAGAAGTTTGAGACGATGGCGCCAACAGTGAGGGGTTTGTGGTTTGTGTGGCGGCTTAGTAAGTGTCAACATAGAGAAAGAAAAGAAGGCAACCGAAGAGGTGTAAAAACTAGGGCTCTGATACCATGTTGATTTTAGAGAATGGAGGGGAAAAGAGAGAGAACACAAAGATGACTAGGGTTTACATGGTGTATTATTGACTTAACAAGATACAAACCTAAAGGACCTATTTATAAGAGTGATACAAGATCAGATCAAATAAAATAAAATAAAATCTAATGCAATAAAATCTAATATAATAAAATCCAATATAATCTAACATATATATATATATATTAAAAAATTAATTATACTTCTTAATTAACAAATTAATATCAAAATATATCAACAGATGTCAACCTATATCAATACATTTATCCTTGTAGAATTTCTCTTTCGACATAAAATTTGTTTTTGCCTCAAGTGGTGGGTGCACCATTAAAATTTAAAATATATATTATATATATATTTTTAAAAACTACCATAATATACCGGGGAAAGAATTGAAAAAAACTAATTACACCATATCGATCCCTCTCGGGGATGAGGGACAAAGTATCTCTTACAAAACCTTCTTTTCAGACCAAAGAACACTTTGAAGAAGATGCCAAAGTAGCCCAAACATGAGTTGCGTTGTTCTCCTTATTAGATGCATATTGTTATAGTGATGGTAAGTTAGTTGTATAATTCTACTTGATTAGTTTTACTGTTATAGGAGGGATAACTTATAAATAGGAGTGTAATTCTCTCTCTTCATTAAGTTGAATAAAGTCAGAACTTTACAATTAAGTGAAAGTTTCATGGTATCAGAGCTTTGATAGACCAACGTCTTAGATCTTTTTTTTGCTTCACATGGTTGCCTCCTCCAATTCAATGTCTATGTTGCCTTCTTTAGACGTGCATTCACCAATCTTCTTGCTCTCCAACATATGCAATCTAATTTCGGTACGATTAGATGCGACTAACTATGTTATTTGGAAAATCCAATTTACACTGATTATGAGAGCTCACAAGATCTACGGATTCGTCGATGGATCGATATCTCAACCACTCAAATTTCTTTCCACTGATGCATCTTCATCTTTCTCAACGATAGACGATCATTCGATACTGAATTAAGAATACGAGAATTGGATAGCGACCGATTATGCCCTAATGACGTTGATTACTGCTACCTGTTCTTCGAATGCTCTCACATATATCGTTGGTTGTCAAAATTCTCGTCAAATGTGGGAGATTCTTGAACGTCATTACACCTCAAGTAGTCGAGCAAACATCGTGAATTTAAAGACAGACCTGCAGTCAATATCTAAGAAATCAGGCGAATCTATCAGTGATTACTTCAAGAGGATTAAAGAAATCAATGACAAACTGGTGAACGTTCCGACACCTGTAAATGATGAAGATCTTCTTATCTATACCTTGAACGGTCTTCCATCAAAGTACAATGTCTTTCGAACCTCTGTTCGTACAAGGTCTCAACCTCTTACTTTTCATGAATTATATGTATTGTTGGCCTCTGAAGAATCAACCCTAGAAAAACAGAGTAAACGTGAAGAGTTTGTTCTTTCGCAATCAGCTGCAATGGTAACAGTTTCACAACAGTCTCAGTACTCTTGAGGAAGAGGAAATGGTGGAGGCCGAAACCGTTTTCAGGGCCGCAGAAGTTTAAATCGTAGAGGCAACAATGGAGGCAAAGGTGTTTACCCAAATAACACTGTTCACTTTTCAACCAATGGTGGTCATAGAAACAGTAGTGGAGCTCGATATAATGACTCTTTCTCAAATGGAGGAAACGCTGGTTCTCCCCAGCCAAAAGGACGAATCATGTGACAAATCTATAATCGGTATGGTCATACAGCCTTAGACAGTTAATGTTGCGATGTATGTCCTAATCTCGTTTTTGTTTGTAATATTTCTAATTGAAATAAATAAAAGTTATTTTTCATCACTTTGTGTCTCGCATATTTACAAACTTTGTCCAATAAACTAAGCTCCATGGTCATTCAATTTATGAAAGAACTGGAACTTGAACGGTGTGTAGTGGACACACAGGGAGGATCACGTTCGAGTTAATGACCCGAACGGTCTAAAGTATATGGATAGGGTTGGAAACCTAATCCTAGATAGGCTGTGGATGCAACCTGCTTTGTATTAGATAAAAACGAGGTGATCTGACTCGTTCATGTGGTTGACATGCGAGTGGGGGCATCCTGTATAATGAGATTGTACAAGACCGAATCGTGAATTATTAGACCTACTGATGTAACACCGTTAACAGTGTGGACTAATAACTTCGTAGATGACCATTAGTGACTCGACCTGAATCCCTAGCGTGTTACGGACTCCTGTCTACGGGGGTCTGTCCTTTGACTAGTACGGGTGAGGGTGGTCATAGTTACTCGCCCAATATGCCTATCTTCTCAGGGACAGGACAAAGTAGGGAACTGGAAACTTAACTACGCGAGATGGAATTCACTCGTTCCTGCCTTTAGGGAAACTAGAGGGGTTGTTCCCTTAAGTGTTGTCTCCAAGGCTTGGACAACGGGCGTCCACCTTCTCACTAGCACGAGAGGGTTGTTGTGTATGGTTGGACCATTACAACGTTGTTGTTCATTAGAGGAGCAGTGGGGACTTAAGGAGCAAGAAGTAGATACAGGGGTAAAATGGTATTTTGACCCAGCAGTATCTACGAACAACCTGTGAAGGGTCGACTCATGGGCATTGGTTATATCAGTGGACACATCTTGTCTTACACTGACGGGAGTGCAACTACGGGATTTAGTGGAGTGTTACTTTAGCTAATGAATGTTGATTAACCGGGTCAAAGAGTTTGACAGATTAGTCTCGGATCATTGGAGCTCGTCATCTGTAGGTCAATTCGGTCTCTCGGTTGGCTCAAACTGGATTCATAGAGGGTTTACAGTTTGGTATGGATTTGAAGTGTTCAAATTCATTAAAATGGTATTTATGTCATTTATATGAGATATGATTGACATATTATATAGTTTAATGTGAATGAGATTCATAATAAACTATAGGTTAGCCTAATTGCTTAATTATGGCTAATTTGGAGAAATTGGATTGAGAGAAATTAAATTGAGTGTGATTCAATTTAAAATCTACAATTATACAAATGTGATTTGTATAATGAGATATGAGATATCTTATTATATGTGGTTATGCAAATATGATTTGCATAAGCTATGGTTGTGGTAAAATGGTAAATAGGTGGAGAGTTCACCTCCACCTATCACCATTATATAAACCCTTTGCAAGAAGGCTTTTGTAAAGAATTGGCTCATTTTTTGGATTTCTCACCAAAAGAGCTCTCAAACTCTCTCAATTTTCTTCTCTCAATTTCTCTCCTCCCTTTTACCAAAGGAGTCCCACTACTCTTCTTCTACATAAGGAGAACAATCGAGAAGGCCTTTCGGAGGTGTTCGAATTGTTTCATGTTCGGTGAGATTGTGATCGTTGAGATCGGGAACGCGGAGTGTTCGTGACCGGAGAAGGAAATCGCGAAGAATGGTTCTTCAACAAGTAAGTTTTTTCTTACTCATTTTCCTTCTTAATTGCATGTTTAGCCTAGTTTCTATAGGATAGAAATGATTTTGAGAAAATATTTTCATAACGAAACCATGACGATTCAATCGTCTTTCCGCTGCGGGAGTTTTATTCCCTACAATTGGTATCAGAGCCAAATGTTGGCTTCTTCGTTGTGAAAATTGTTTTCTTAAAATTTGGTGGGTGTGCTTCAATTTCATGCGATGAATTATGGTTTTGCGAAAATTGGATGTTTCGGTTTTGGCATTTTCTTTAGATTTATTTTATGTTGATTAGATCAATGTAAAGGCCCGTGTTTTTTGGGCAATTAGAAAATAAATCGAGTCTGTAAGTTTGGGTCTTGTACGGCAAGAGTTGCTGTGAAGAAATCAGAGCAGAAACGGGCGAAAAACGACGAAAAACAACAAAAGAGACGTTGTTCTGTCGATGACGTTGAGACGCTGTTCTTCGGCATCTCAACGCTGTCCGTGCGGTACCAGGCAGAGTTGTAGGTCAGCGTTGCAACACCCGGTGTATCGTTGCAACGCTGAGGCGTTGGGCACACTGAGGACAACACTGGCCATGACGTTGCAACGCTTCGAGCGTAGTGGGCAGTTTGCGGACGGTTTGCGCGAAGACGTGGAGAGCTGGAGGTTGTTGCTTTACGTGGGGCATTATTTTTGTTTCTTAATTTTATTTATTTATTTTATATTAGTAAAATGTATTTTTTAAATTAATTTTATTAATTAATATTAATATAAAAGTTATATTAATGTTAATTAATTCAATTAATGTCCCTAAGTGCCAAAACCAGTCCAATTTTTGCTATTTAATTTATTTTATGCATGAGATGTATGAAATTAATTATTCTATGTGCATAATGTATGTCATATAGATTTAAAATCCCACCTTAGGTTAAACATTTCATGCATCATATTTATGTTATAAGAGTTATAATATATAGTATGCATGATAGGTTTATATTATAAGAGTTATAATGTAAAGTTTACATGTTTTAATTTTTTTAAATATAAGTGTTATTTTTCTTAGATTAAAAGCATGCTCATGCATTTAATTCATGTGATGAATGTATATGTTATAGTTTATTATTCATGTGATGAATGATCAAACACTATAACATAGAAATGCATGTAACCTAAGTTAATTATTAGTTTAAAAATGTTTAGAACTTGAATAATTAGACTTAGGTTTTCTAGTTCTAATAAGATTAGAATTAGGAAATCAAATATGACCTTTGAATGGTGACTGATAAATACCTCTGCCTAAGGAAGGTTCTGTCTAAGGGTGGGGGTATTTAAGTCGACGCTGCGAGAACACCCCTACCGGGCACCGCACTGGGAGTGAATTTGGTCCTAGAGATTCATAGGTTATATTATCGTGAGTGTCGTTAATTAAAAGTCGATTAATTTACTCACATAGACCTAAGTTAATAATGTGATTATAGACTTAGGCTAATCCAAATATGAGAGTTATATTGGTAGACTTAGGTAAATATTAGCCAATTTATCTAGGTCAATCCCGATCAATTTAAAGTGCTGAGTGGGAGAAAATAAAGTGTATAAGATACATTTGATTTTCCGACCACAAATCTCCGTTAAAGTTCACACTGTGAGATCCATACTCGGCCTCGTGGCGCAAATGGGAGCGTCCCCCTTCGGATTGTATTTGTATGGGTCAATATCAAAGTGGATGGAGAGAGTACTTATAGTGAGTGGGAGCGGGACCTGTGAAAATGTGACCCACGGTCTCTTCTTTCGATTCACACCGTGAGACCCCTATGATCCGCTTTCGCTAGTTTGGCTCGACTGCATAATCCTTCGGAGGGCCTTGATCATGGGAGTCTAAACACCGTGAATTTTCGAAAGGGATACAGTTTTCTTGTTAGTTTTCCTTCATGGTTCATCCTTCGGCGGCTATTATTTGGACGGATAGTTGGAAACTTAAAGATTGAGGGTGACACTCACGAGATTTTAAGAGTTAATGGATTCAGACTGAAAAATGGTAACTGGACGCCTAATGGAATAAAAGTTATTCTGGTATTAGGGTCTGGTCGAGAAAGTCTCGTCCCAGAGGAGGAGTGTTTTTGTTCACCCTTCGGTGGCGGTCATTCTAAACCTTTGGGGTATCATTGCAAATTTTAAACGATCTAGGGATCATAGGATAAAATTTTGCTAAAACCTGATTGAATTTTTAAAAAGTTTTTTGCGAGACTGACACAAAGTTTTTACTTGTTTTTCAGCAAAATATCTAGCTCAATCATAGCCTTAGTAGCTTCCGACAAACTATTGGGAGATAACTACCAAACGTGGAAAAACAATATAAACACAATTCTAGTAACTGACGACCTAAAGTTCGTGCTCATTGATGAGTGTCCTCAGGTGTCGGGCTCGACTGCATCACGACCTGTTTGTGATGTGTACGATCGATGGATCAAGACCAATGAAAAGACCAAGGTCTATATAATTGCCAGCTTATCTGAAGTCTTGGCAAAGAAGCATGAGTTGATGGTCACCGCCAAAGAGATCATGGAATCCTTGCAGGAAATGTTTGGACAACAGTCCTTTCAGGTCCGACATGATTCGCTCACACACGTCTTCAACGCTCGGATGAAAGAAGGGACGTTTGTCCGTGAACATGTTCTGGACATGATGACCCACTTTGATCTAGCTGAGATAAACGGGGCATCGATCGATGAGTCGAGCCAGATCAGCTTTATTCTGGAGACTCTTTCGAAGAGTTTCCTTCAGTTTCATAGCAATGTTGTTATGAACAAAATTAGCTACACTCTGACAACCCTTCTAAACGAACTACAGACTTCCAAATTGATGAGATGAGGATCGTGACACCTAAGCCGAGGCAACGTTGCCTTGTGTCCTTTCACGGGGTTCGACCTGCGGGACAAAATCTGTAGCTCCTTCACACCCGAAAGGGAAGAAGAAGAAGATGAAGAAGGGTAAAACTGACCGTGCTGCCGCCCAAAACGGCAAAAAGGTCAAGGAAGTTGCAAAGAAAGGAAAGTGTTTCCACTGCAATGGGGATGACAACTGGAAGCGTAACTATCCCAAGTTCATTGCCGACAGGAAGAAAGAAGGTAAATGTGATTTCTTCGTTACGAAACTCGCTTAGTGGAGAGTAATGACTCTGCTGATATTGGATTCGCGCCACTAACCATGTTTATTCTTCTTTCGTGGAAATAGTTCTGGCAAAGAATGCGAGAGGGTGAGATAACACTATGGGTTGGATCCGGGGAGGTTGTCTCTGCTGCAACGGTCGACACGGTGAAGTAGTATTTTGGCGCGAAATACCTATTATTAGATAATATGTATATAGTGTCAGGGTTTACTAGAAACCTTGATTCTATTTCCTGCTTACTTGAACAATGTATTTCAGTTTCTTTTTCTGATAATAAAGCGTTTATTTCTAGAAATGAGAATTTGATTTGTTCTGCTTCACTTGAGAATAACCTGTATGTTTTAAAACCTAATTTGGTCAAAAGTGTTTTGAATACTAAATTATTTAAAATAGCAGAAACACGAACTAAGAGAGTGAAAGTTTCTCCTAAAGAAAATGCCCATCTTTGACATCTAAGGTTAGGCCACATTAATCTCAATAGGATTGAGAGACTAGTGAAGAGTGGACTTCTAAGCGAGTTGGAAGAAAACTCTTTACCGGTATGTGAGTCATGCCTTGAAGGCAAAATGACCAAACGTCCTTTTAGTGGAAAAGGATATAGAGCCAACGAGCCCCTTGAGCTTATACATTCTGACCTCTGTGGTCCGATGATTGTTAAAACACGAGGTGGTTACGAATACTTTGTATCTTTTATAGATGACTATTCAAGGTACAGGTATATTTACCTAATGCATAGGAAGTCTGAAATGAAGGGATCGGATCCCGCAGCGGAAGCGATTGTGAATCACGTGTTCTTATTTAGTTACATGGATTTCAATCAAAATCAAATAAAACTAAGGTTAAGCATGCTTTAAGAAATTGGACAGCAAGAAATTACCTTTGAAGAACTCTTTCTTCAAGTGCTCCTTCTCCCACGATCACGATCTCAACAACTCGAACCCGAACGATCACGCACACCACCACCGGATCTTCTCCGTTGTTCTCTAGGTGAGGGAGGAAGGCGGGTTCCTTTAGGGTGAGATGTGGAGTTTTGAGAGAAGGTGTTTTTGGAACTTTTCCAGTAATGTAAATACAATAAACTAGGGCATTTAAACCCTTTGTACAGAATACTCCCACTTGCCCTAGTTGGGGAAAACGTGTAAACCTAGACCTTCTTGGTGACTTTAAAAAACTTTAGCCGTGAGAGCCTTTGTAAAAAGATCAGCAATGTTGTGCTCTGAGGCTATCTTCGTGACGATCACGTCTCCTCGATGCACGATCTCCCGGATGAGATGATATTTCCGCTCAATATGCTCTCCCCTCTTGTGACTTCGTGGTTCCCTTGAATTTTCCACGACACCACTGTTATCACAATACAGCGTAATGGGCAAATTCACATTTGGAACAACTTCCAAATTTAACATGAATTTCCTTAACCAAACGGCCTCTTTAGCTGCTTCACAAGCTGCTACATATTCGGTCTCCATGGTGGAATCAACGATGCATCCCTTCTTGACGCTTCACCATACTACAGCTCCTCCGTTAAGAGTGAATACTTACCCTGATGTAGATTTCCGAGAATCTTTATCAGTCTGAAAGTCAGAATTCGTGTATCCTGTAAGGATCAAATCCTTAGCCCCATACACAAGCAGGTAGTTCCCTGTTCTCCGTAGATACTTAAGGATTGTTTTAACCGATGTCCAGTGTTCAGGTTCTAGATTGGATTGATGCCTACTGACCATTCCTACTGCAAAACAAATGTCTGGCCTAGTACACAACATGGCGTACATCAGGCTCCCAACAACTGATGCATAAGGAATCTGTCTCATATCCTCAGCTCCTTGAGGTGTCTTAGGACACTGTTCCTTAGACAAATGAATTCCATGTCTAAAAGGCAATAAACCCTTTTTGGAGTCTTGCATCTTAAACCTCAACAACACTTTGTCGATGTAAGATGTCTTTAGACAGGGCTAGTATTTTATTCTTGCGGTTCTGGACAATCTGGATACCAAGAACAAACTGCGCTTCACCCAAAACTTTCATTTGGAATTGCGTAGCTAGCCAATTCTTAATGTCAGTAAGATGCCCTACATCATTCCCAATGAGTAGGATATCATCCACATATAGAACTAGGAATGCGACAGAACTATTGATGATTTTCTTGTAGACACAAGGTTCATCATCATTCTGATCAAATCCATAGGATTTGATTGCCTCATCAAATCTTATATTCCAGGACCTAGAGGCTTGTTTCAGTCCATAGATTGACCTTTTAAGCCTGCAAACCTTTTGCTCTTGTCCTAGTTCAATGAACCCTTTGGGTTGATCCATGTAGATGTTCTCGTCAAGATTGCCATTTAAAAAGGTTGTCTTGACATCCATTTGCCATACCTCATAGTCATAATATGCGACAATGAAAAGTAGGATACGGATAGAATTTACCATAGGAACAGGCGAAAAGGTTTCCTCATAGTCAACCCCTTCAACCTGGGTATAACCCTTTGCTACTAGTCTAGCTTTAAAGGTTTGCACCTTTCCATCTACACCACGCTTTCTCTTGTAGATCTACTTATAACCTTTAGGTTTTACCCCATCAGGTTTATCTACAAGATCCCAAATAGAATTGAAGTACATAGACTCTATTTCTTGGTCCAATGCTATGATCCATTTGTCTTTGTCTTTGTCAACCATCACTTGATTACAAGTCGATGGATCCTCACAGTCGTCATCTGGTATAACAACTTGGGTATCAGATAAACCCATGTAACGGTCAGGTTGTGTTATAACCCTCCCACTACATCGAGGCATACTCAACACTTGAGATGGACTCTCTTGACTAGACAAGCTAGTATCAACAACTCTTGGTGACGTACTAGTTTTATTAGCAACCTTTGCCATTGTTCTGTCTAACTCACTTAACACAACTTTACTTCTTGGTTTGTGGTCCCTTATGTGGTCCTCCTCTAAGAAAGTGACATTTGTCGACACAAAAACCTTATCTTCCTTATGATCATAGAATAAACCACCTCTTGTTTCTTTTGGGTATCCTACGAATAAGCATAATTTTGAACGTGAATCAAACTTCTTTGGATTTGTCACAAGCACATGTGTTGGAAAACCCCAAATTCTGAAATGACATAAACTACCTTTACGTCCTTTCCATAGTACAAAAAGTGTTTCAGAAACACTTTTTGATGGCACATTGTTCAAAATGTATCCCGCAGTCTCTACTGCGTAACCCCAAAAGGAATTAGGGAGATGAGCATAACTCATCATTGAACGAACCATGTTCAACAAGGTTCTATTTCTCCTTTTCGATACACCGTTTTGCTGTGGTGTACCGCGACCTGAGAGTTGGGATGTAATTCCATGTTCTATCATATAGTTTTGGAATTTTAAATCCATGTACTCTCCACCTCGATCTGATCGAAGTGTTTTAATCGTTTTACCTAATTGATTTTCAACTTCAGTCTTGAATTCCTTGAACTTTTCAAGTGCTTCAGACTTGTGATGCATTAAGTAAATATGTCCAAATCTAGAATAATCATCTATGAAGGAGATGAAATGTTCATAACCTCCTTTGGCTTTAACATTCATCGAACCACAAAGGTCTGAATGTATAAGCTCAAGAGGTTCTTTGGCTCTATAACATTTTCCACTAAAAGGTCTTTTAGTCATTTTGCCTTCTAGGCAGGATTCACATACAGGTAAAATATTTTCTTCTAACTCATTTAGAAGTCCATTCTTTACCCATCTCTCAATCCTATTGAGGTTAATGTGACCCAATCTAAGATGCCAAAGATGGGCATTTTCTTTAGGAGAAATCAGTTCGTGTATTTGCTATAATTCAGTGTTTAAATCTATTTTAACTGAATTTAAACTTTGCAAATAATTCTCAAGAAGAGCAACACATAGTTCAATACTTTTCCAAAGAAATAAACACTTTATTCAATTGAAAAGAAATTGAAGTACAATGTTCGCTAAGGCAAGAAATAGAAATAAGGTTTCTAATAAACCATGAAAATAAATCCATGTTATCAAATAACAGCTTTTTCTTGCAAGACAATTTCTTTTTATTTGCTCTTTTTCTTCTGTATCTTCTTAAGTTCAGAAGTATGACTGCAGTATTTAGTTCCATAGGTTGAACCCTTTTGAGAACTTTTGGAATGGGCAAACAAATTTGCCTCTCCATTCTGTTTTTTTCCATCATCCATAAGAGATTGATAATTCTGTAGCTCATTTAGCAAAGAAGTCAGATCGCTATGTTGTTCATCGCTGCATTGCGGTGGAATTGCAGAAAACTCTTTGGAAGAGATTCTAGGATGAACAAAACATGACTTTTCTCATTTATGACCGCTCCGTTTAATTCTGCTATGTTGAAGTGAGCTATCAGATTGTGAACATGTTCTCTTACCGACGTTCCCTCCTCCATGTGCGCGTTGTAAACGTACTTTAGGGCTTCATGTAGAATTTGTTTGGACGGTTGTCTAGACAAATTTAACACAAAATCCACGATCTCACAAGTTGAGACCTTGCCCTCCAGCCTCCAGGCTAAAACATCAGGTATGCTAGCAAGGATATAGGCTTTTGCCTTTTCATTAACATTGATCCAGCGGTCATACGCATCCTCAACAGATTGAGATGTGTTTTGAGCGGGGAATTGAGGACACTCATCATTGAGAACGAAGTTAAGATCATGTGCAACCAAGATTATGTTGAGTCTATTCCTCCAAGTCATTATGTTTTCTTCGATTAATTTTTTCACACCCGATAAGGAAACAATTGAGCTAGTCATTTTGCTGAAAATTTACAAAAAAAAACTTGTATAAGTTTCTTGCTACGTTTTTCTAATCCAATCATGTTTTAGCCAATTATCAAATGATTCCTAGGTCATTTAAAATTTGCAATGATACTCCAAAGGTTTAGAATGTATGACACCGAAGGGTAATCAAAAACACTCCTCCTCTGGATCAAGACTTTCTTGACCAAAACCTAATGTCGGAATAAGTCTTATTCCTATAGGCTTTAGTTACCATTGTTTGGTCAGGATACATACACTTCTTATGTACCTTGTAAGTGTAACCCTCTGTCTTTAGACCCCAGAGTCCCCATTCAATAAAATCCGCCGAAGGGAGGACTAGATAAAAAATAGACTAAGGAAATCTTTATCCCCTTCGGGTATCTACTGTGTTCGATCCCCTATGATCAAGCCCTCCGAAGAGGTTGTCTGGTCCAGGCCAAACTAGCAGGCTGACCATAATGATCTTACGGTGTAAACCGACAGAAGAGACCATAGGTTTTGTTTTCATTAAATCTGCTCCCACACTATAAGTACCCTCTCCATTCACCTTGATATTGACTCATACAAACACTATCCGAAGGGGGACGCTCCCATTTGCGCCACGAGGCCAAGTATGAGTCTCACGGTGTGAACTTCTCGGAGATACGTAGGTGGAAAAATATGTATCATATACACTTTTCCTCCCACTGGATACTTTAAATCTATAGGAAATTTACTTAGGTTAAACCCGACTAATGGTTTTACCTAGACTTATCAATATAACTCTTATATTGATTTTATCATAAGTTTGCTAATATAACTCTTTATATTAAGCCTAGGATTTCTAGTTTATTAACCCCTTAATAAACCCGCTGACGCTACTATAATTTATAAACTCTCTGATTAAATTTTACTCCTAGGTCAGTTCTCAGGTAGGGGTGTTTAATTTCCGTCAGCTTAAATACCCTAGCCTAGGCAGAACCTTCCTTAGACAAAGTTCCTCCTAATCATTGTTTATAAATTACTTGGTTCCTAATTCTAATCTAATTAGAACTAGATAACCTAAAGTCTATTATTTCCAAGTTCTAAACATTTTAAAACTAATAATTAACCTTAGGTGACATGCATACTATGTTATAGTGCTTGATCATTCATCTCATGAGTAATAAAACATACATAACATAATCATCTCATGAATTATAATGCATGTCAATGCTGTCGATAAATTAATATAACTCTTTATATTAATTATACATGCAAACTATATAATATAACTCTTTATATTATAAATGATGCATGGAAATTCTTAACCTAAGGTGTATCTAAATTAAAAGCATACATTATGCATGGTAATAATTACACAACAATTGCATAATTTAACTAGCAAAATTAGACCAATTTTGACACCCTAAAAATTAATTTTAATTAAGATAATTTAATTATATTAATTAAAATTAAATAAATTAAATATAAATAAATATAAAATGTTTTTATATTTATTATATATAAATAAAAACATTTCTGCCCGTTGCTTCTTTCTGTGAAACGCTTGTGGCGTTGCAGTGCTCCAGCGCTGCAACGCTGCAGTTTGTCCTCTTCTGCCCGTTGAAGCGCGCCTCACCACAAGCGTTGCACAACGACTCAGTGTTGCAACGCCGAGGATATCGTTGCAACGCTGTCGTCTCCTCAGCCACGCGCCTGTCGCAGTGGTGTTGCAACGCCAATGAACAACGTTGCAACGCCATTCACAGAACAACCATGTCCAACAATTTTCTTGCTCGTTTTTGCTTCGTTCTTCTCAGCAACCACTTTGCCTCGATCGACACGGATTTACAGACTCGATTTACAATTAAAATTCTCCAAAAGACCGAGCCCTTACATTGAACGATTCAATGGAAAAATTGTAAATCTAGGTGCCAAAATTGAAAACATCTAATTTGCAAACCGTTCATTCATCACATGAAAACAACAAATCCCACCCTTAATCTTGATAAATCCAAAACTAAATCAAGAACACAATTGGGCTCTGATACCAATTGAAGGGATCGGATCCCGTAGCGGAAGCGATTGTGAATCATGTGTTCTTATTTAGTTACATGGATTTCAATCAAAATCAAATAAAACTAAGATTAAGCATGCTTTAAGAAATTAGACAACAAGAAATTACCTTTGAAGAACTCTTTCTTCAAGTGCTCCTTCTCCCACGATCACGGTCTCAACAACTCGAACCCGAACGATCACGGACACCACCACTGGATCTTCTCCGTTGTTCTCTAGGTGATGGAGGAAGGTGGGTGCCTTTTGGGTGAGATGTGGAGTTTTGAGAGAAGGTGTTTTTGGAACTTTTCCAACAGCACAATTGTATGGAATTCTAGGGGTTTCCAAAAGTACTTTAGCTTAGCCACAAAGTTGCATCTCATGCAACTATTTATAGGGAAATAGGATGAAAATTACCATCCTATCTCTCTTTCATTCTCTCATTAGTATATAGTTTATATGTGAATCTAATTCACATTAAAACCATATATTATATCAATTATATCACATATAACTGATATAACATCTCATATATGAACTTGAACACTTCAATTTCATTCCTAACTTTATACCCTCAATATAACCATGTTGAGCCAACGGAGGGACCTAATGGACATACAGTTCATGAGCTCCAATGATGTGAGATTAACTGATCAAACTCTTTGATCTAGTTAATCAATATTTATTAACTACAAGTCACTCCACTATAGACTTGTAGCTGCACTCTCCTCACTGTAGATTATATTGTGTGCACTGATATAATCATTACCCATGAGTCGACCCTTCACAGGTTGTTCGTAATCACAGGTGGGTCAAATTACCGTTTTACCCCTTTGATTACCTCTTTGTTCCTTAAGCACCACTGATCCTCTAATGAACAACAAGTCTAAGGTCCTACCATAGACTCATACCCTCTTAATCAGTTTAGAGGGCGGGGCCCCATCGTTCAAGACCTGAACTCAGTTCTTAAGGGAACAACCTATCTAATTCCTTAGTGTAAGAATGAGTGAATTCCATCTTGTATAGTTAAGTCCTTAGCTACCTACGAGGTTTTGTCCCTTAGAAGGTAGGCTTATTGAGTCGGTTACAGGCCACTCTCACCCATACTAGTCTAAGGACAAACCCCTATAAGCAGGAGTTCATAACTTACTCAGGATTCAGGTCGAGTCACTAATGGCCATCTATAAATTATCAGTCTTATCCTGTTAATGGTGTTACACTGGTTAGACTAATAATTTGCAGTCCGGTCTTGTATGAACTCTTCATACAGGATGCCCCCACTCGCATGTCAACCACATGAATGAGTTGGATTACCTCATTTGTACTAATTACAAAGTGGGTCGCATCTATGGTGTTACCAGAATAAGGTTTCCAACCTTATTCTTATACCATAGACCATTTAGGTTATATTCTTGAACACAATCCAAATAGTGTCTACTACACTGATGTTCAAGATACATTATAACATTGGAGCTTAGTTTATTGGATTTATAGAGCAAGAATTTAATTTTATCAAAACAAATAACTCTTTATTTATTTGATCAAAATTACATAAGTTTAGGGCACAAATCCCAATATGAAACTCTTGAAATGTTCAAGGAGTACAAGACTGAGGTTGAGAACCTGTTAGGTAAAACTATTAAGACACTTCGATCGGATCGAGGTGGAGAGTATATGTGTTGGGATGTATGTCCTAATCTCGTTTAGTTTGTAAATTACCATTTGAAATTAATAAGAGTTATTTATTATATCATTTTGGGTCTCGCAATTCTTACAAACTTTGTCCAATAAACTAAGCTCCAGGGTCATTGAATATAAAAGAGAACTAGAACTTGAACAGTGTGTAGTGGACACACAGGGAGGATCACGTTCGAGTTAATGACCCGACCAATCTACAATATATGGATAGGGTTGGAGACCTGATTCTGGATACGCTGTGGATGCCGCCCGCTTTGTATTAGATACAAACGAGGTGATCTGACTCGTTCATGTGGTTGACATGCGAGTGGGGGCATCCTGTACAATGAGATTGTACAAGACCGAACCGTGAGTTATTAGACCTACTGATGTAACACCGTTAACAGTATGGACTAATAACTTCGTAGATGACCATTAGTGACTCGACTTGAATCTTGAGCGTGTTACGAACTCCTGTCTGCGGGGGTCTGTCCTTTGACTAATACGGGTGAGGGTGGTTAGAGTTACTCGCCCAATATGCCTATCTTCTCAGGGACAGGACCAAGTAGGGAGATGAGAACTTAACTACGCGAGATGGAATTCACTCGTTCCCGCCTTTAGGGAAAGTAGAGGGGTTGTTCCCTTAAGTGTTGTCTCCAGGGCTTGGACAACGGGCGCCCACCCTCTCACTGGCACGAGAGAGTTGTTGTGTATGGTTGGACCATTACAACGTTGTTGTTCTTAGAGGAGTAGTGGAGACTTAAGGAGCAAAAAGTAGACATAGGAGTAAGACAAGATATTTTGACCCAAAGAAGTCTCTGAACAACAACCCGTGAAGGTCGACTCATGGGCATTGGTTATATCAGTGGACACATCTTGTCTTACACTGACGGGAGTGCAACTACAGGATTTAGTGGAGTGTTACTGTAGCTAATGAATGTTGATTAACCGGTCAAAGAGTTTGATAGGTTAATCTTGGATCATTGGAGCTCGTCACTGTAGGTCCATAAGGTCCCTCGGTTGGCTCAAACTGGATTAATAAAAGGTTTACTATTTTGGTGTGAATTTGAAGTGTTCAAGTTCACTAAAGGGCAATTATTGATATGAGATATGAATGATATATTATATAGTTTAATGTGAATGAGATTCATAATAAACTCTAGGTTAGCGTAATTGTTGAATTAGGGCTAATTTGGAGAAATTAGATTGAGAGAAATTAAATTGAATGTGATTCAATTTAAAAATCCACAATTATACAAATGTGATTTGTAAAATTAGATATGATATATCTTATTATAAATGGTTATGCAAATATGATTTGCATAACCTATGGTTTTGGTAAAATGGTAAATAGGTGGAGATTTCAACTCCACCTATCACCATTATTTAAACCCCTTTGCAAGAAGGGGAAGGTAATCAATTGCTCATTTTTGGAAATCTCACCAAAAGAGGCAATCCTATTCTCCCTCAAAGAATTTCTCTCAAACTTCTCCTCCTTTCACCAAAACACAAAGGATCTCACAATCCTCCTTCTACCTAAGGAAGAATAACCGAAAAACCAAGTGGTGGTGTCTAGATCGTTGTTCGTGTGAGGAGATCGAGATCGTTGAGGAGAGCACGAAGAGTTCGTGATCTATGTTAAGGAAAGCTTGAAGACCGTCTTCAACAAGTAAGTAGCTATAAACTTGCTGTATTTCCTTTCAAAAATGCATGTTTAGCATATACTATATGATAGTTTAATTTTAATGAAATTGAATTGCACAACAATACCACGACGATTCGATCGTCTTCCGCTGCGCTGAGATTCTCATTCCCTTTAATATGGACACTGAATTCAAGGACTATATGATAGAACATGGAATTACGTCCCAACTATCAGCACCTGGTATGCCATAGCAGAATGGTGTATCGGAGAGGAGAAACAGAACCCTGTTGACATGGTTCGGTCGATGATGAGCTATGCTCGTCTCCCTGATTCTCTTTCGGGTTACGCAGTGGAGACTGCGGTGTATATTTTGAACAACGTTCCATAAAAAAGTGTTTGTGAAACACCTTTCAAACTCTGGAATGGACGCAAAGGCAGTTTACACCATTTCAGAATTTGGAGATGCCCGACCCATGTGTTGGTGTCAAACCCGAAGAAGTTGGAACTTCGTTCAAAATTGTGCCTCTTTATAGGTTACCCAAAAGAGACTAGGGGTGGTCTATTTTACAATCCTAAGGAAAATAGGGTGCTTGTGTCGACAAACGCCACTTTCCTTGAGGAAGACCACGTCAGGGATCATTTACTTAGGAGCAAAATTGTGTTAAATGAAATGGACAGTACATCAACAAGAGCTGCTGATGGAGCTAGTACGTCAACAAATGTTGTTGATTCTAGCACGTCTAGACAAGTCCGTTCTTAGGAGTTAAGAATGCCTCGACGTAGTGGGAGGGCTATGAGACAGCCTGAACGTTACATGGGTTTAGCTGAAACCCAAGTCGTCACTCCTCATGATGACTGTAAGGATCCATTGACCTATGATCAGACAATGACAGAGGTTGACAAAAACGAATGGATTAAAGCTATGGACCAGGAAATGGAGTCGATGTACTTCAATTCCGTATGGGAGCTTGTGGATCAACTAGATGGGGTAAAATCTATTGGTTGCAAATGAATCACAAGCGTAAACGTGGCGTAGGTGGGAAGGTGCAGACCTTCAAAGCACGACTAGTGGCAAAGGGTTTTACCCAGGTTGAAGGGGTTGACTATGAAGAAACCTTTTCACCTGTTCCCATGGTAAAGTCGATCAGGATCCACTAGAAGAAAATATGGTTTTAATGACGGGCACGTGTCCGTCATCTATGCGAGTGTCATTGTAACATACAATGACGGTCGATTTTTAATGACGGGCATTGCCCGTCATTAAAAGGTGCCCGTCATTATAGGCTACAATGACGGGCGGTTTTTTATGACGGGCATTGCCCGTCATTATAGGTCAATGCCTGTCATTAAAAATGTGGCATCTTCTACTGCGATCAACTTTTAATGACGGGCATTGCCCGTCATCTTTTGTCAATAGTAGAATAAAAAAAATGTTGCAAATGTGTCTAACCCACCATACTTTCTTTACTTAATAACTTTATTTAATAAAGATTCAATATCAAGGCTCAGTTCAAAACTTCAAACAATGTACAACAAATTGCTAATTCATTAAGGAGGGGAACCATATAAGCGATATACACTATTCTGAACAAAACCAAAAGCATTCTGATGAGTTGCCAAAATACACACAGTAGCTGGAGCAAGAATTTTTTTTGTTGAATTTGTCTTCCAAAACAACTTATATCATCCTAAACTCTACTTCCATCTGTGCATCTGCAGCAATCCTGCTCCTCCTTACAGTGATCCTGCTGAAAATGTCCAAGATAGATGTTGGAGATTGAAATAAAAACCACAACCCTTCAAATCAATTTGCACAAATCCCCCCCCCCTCCAAATGAAACGAAATAAAAAGGGTAGAACGATCCTTAAATTCCCTTAAAACTAAAATAGATCCTTGTATTTATGAATTCGACATTCTAAAGCATGATTCTTCAAATATCACCAATTATATGCTCTCTCTCAATCGAAAATTGTATCATCATTCAAAACAACCCCAATTCAAAAACAACGAAACAAGTCGACTAAGTTTAAAAAATATCTATCATAAGAAAACTACTTAACAAAATAATAAAAGATTAAAGAAATCAATGCCACAAAAAATAAAGCTCCTCGGACCACAAGCACAAACTAAGTAGATAATGAACAAGTATAAAATTAGGTGAATGTAAAAGGAAAAAAATAACAGCAAACCACGAGCACAAACTTAACATGTAAAGTAGAATAGACATCAAATTAACTTCAAAAGTAAAATGATAAAATTGATGTTTATCTTCACGAAAAAAGTGAGGATTAAAGACAAAGCAATTAAGTCACAAGATATTACATATCCAACAACAATATTTTAAGAAATAAGTCACATATGCATATGACAATCTAGAAGTTTACCAGACCACATGAATGAATGAGTGAGAATGATTGAGATGATCATAATATCATTAATCCTCATGCTTTAATTAAGTCTAGATTGTTTCAATGAATGAGTGAGAATGATAGAGTTTTTTACGGGCCACATGAATGAATGATTGAGAATGATTGAGAAGCATGCCATAGCGAAAGCATCAATTCATTAGGAAAAGCTTACCAAAAAGTTGCAAAAAACAAATAGATGAACATAAGGTTGAGAAACATCAAAATCATATAAATCTAAATGCATTAAAAATTAGAAAAGCCTAGATTAATTATTGAGATTTCATCCTACTACAAACTTCATTCGATCTAAATTCAAGAAGCAATTTTGTGATATTTTGATGAACCATTCATTCAATAAGGGTTGTATGTATTCCAAATAAAAGAGAAGAATCAAAATTTACATAATGTTACCTTGTTGCAAGTAATTCAATTTTCTATTTTTCAAAGATCTTATTTAATAAAGCAATCAAACAAAGACCAAAATATCTAAGATTGGAAGACAACAAAAAATATACTAGTCCTTAAAATATTGTCTGCTTATTTCTTTTTCCATTCCCATTTTTAAAAAAACACACTTCAAATCTTAATAAAATTTTTTTAAAAAAACTCTTTTAAAATCAATTTTCAATATTTTGACTGTAATTTCAAAAAAATTAAAGAAATTGAAAAACAAATAACACAGAATAAATAACCATGATTTTAAAAGCGAAACAATAATAATCTGGGATTGAAGAAGGAAAGGTTGGGTTTCGAGTTGTTACTTAATATTCATAAAACCTAAAAGAGTTTACTACTCACAAACTAATTAGCAAAAGAAATGCACAAAATATGAAGCTTATATTTACAAAACCACAAAAATGCACAAGAAATGTACAAAATTTAAAACACATTTTGTAGTAACCTAACCGAACTTGTAAAGTCTATATTAAGCAATAATTAAGATTTAACATATCAAAAACTTAAATCAACTCCATTAGTATTCTAATTATACATAAATAATATAAAATATTTACAAATTAATAAAGAATCATTTTTCTTTCCATATACTACTTGAAACAGAATTCATTAGATAACCAAGCAAAAACACAAGTACACATTCTTTAAAAGCCATAATAACCATAATAAGACAAGTATATGCATGAGAAAGAGATTCTAAAAATATATAAGCATTGGTTTAATCCACAAGTTCCCAAAAATAAAATAGAAAGACAATCAAGAGAATTATATTAAACAATAAGATCAACCTCCTTAAAATTGAATACTCAAGAATTCTATTAAACAATAGGGACTAAAGCTCAAAGGTTAGACAAAACACTCATGAGATAGATAGAGACAAGACCAACATACCGAATTCCCTCCTTTCAACATCCACTTTTGAAAATAGTTCAATAGGTATATACCATTTCAAAATAATGTGTAAACATTGAAATTAGAAATTGAGAAACTTACCATAGTCAATTTCTTATCCCAACATTGGCATGTCCATACCTACGAAGAAACCCACCAAAAATGCTCCAATAGAATAGTTATTTGACATATATAATTGATATAATTAATTGGAAGTCGATTGAATAGTCCGTCTTTACACCTTGATAGTTAGAACCATGAGTAAGCACAAGAATCTCAATACATGAACAACGAGAAAAAGAGAGAGAAGCAATGGAAGTAAAAAGGAAAGAAACAAAAACTATAAACAATAGAGGAAGGTAAAGAGTTGATCTCGGACACCACCATAAATTTACCAAAATCCTTACTCCTTTCAATCTTCCATTGACCATTCCATAATATGCACCATCTTTCTCTAAGGTGAGTCGGACATCCTCTTTTCTTAATTCAGAGCGACATCCTCTTTTCTTGATTCAGAGCCCTTATTTACTTCTTACCTAAACCAAATCGAAACAAAATCGACATCAATTGAAACCTAAATTCTTGAATTTCTAGCCATGAAAAGATTAACTTCTTTTATTAGTAATTTTGATTGCATAAAGTATAAAGTTAAAAGCATATTAAAGTTATCACTCCAAG
Organism: Trichosanthes cucumerina; assembly: GCA_036507285.1. Lineage (NCBI taxonomy): Eukaryota > Viridiplantae > Streptophyta > Magnoliopsida > Cucurbitales > Cucurbitaceae > Trichosanthes > Trichosanthes cucumerina. The sequence continues at coordinate 22,398,256 of CM071844.1, forward strand.
TTTCGAATCAACATTTTCTTCTATCAAAATAACGTAGCAAAAGTTGCTCCCAATAAAACAAACAATTTATGATTTTAAAAACAACGAGATAGAGAACAACTACGATTAAAGAAACAAGAAAAAAAACAAACATACAAAACCACTAAAGCCCCAATTCAATTCAATCATTGAGTGTTCCAAGCCAAACCAGTTGAGTTGTTCCAATACAAACTAAAACAAAAGTTTTCAGAAACTAAATAAGCCAAATTCTAAACTGAAGGTGCTAAATAGACCATAAAGTACTAGATTAACCATGCTTTACCGTCTAAATCAAGAAGAAATTTACTAGTTTAAGCTCAAATGAGTTTGTTGTTGCATATCCGACCTTAAAGGTGGGTGGGTGTTTTGATCTAAGAGCCCCAGTGCCAAACCTTGATTCTTGTATAGATCTGGTTGTGGTTATTCTTCCTTCACGAATCGATGTGGGTTTTAGTGTAGAAGTTCAATCGAAAAACGATCTTTGATTAAATCTGGAATGTTGCAACTGGCAGATATCTACACAAAGCAAATAAATTAGGGCAAAATTAAATATTTCACACCTTAATGACCACAACAAGCGCATGGAAATGTGGAGTCGATTCGAGAATCAAACTAGTGTTCTGTGTGAACCACTCAAAGTTGCCTTCGTTTCTGGCGTAGACGAAGATCAGAGCGTTCTCGACGACACTGCCCCAATAGGTGTCAAGATATCTCTGCTGAAACAATTGGTAGCTTAGGGGATTGAAGTTTAAATGATCGAGGATTTGAGTGAAGAACTTAGGGCGGTAGAAGTGGAGGGAATCGATTGGGGATTTTTTGAGGGCGAAGGCGGAGGGAAGAATAGAAGGAGATGAGTTTTGGAGAAGGAAAAAGAGAAAGGAAAGGGAAACGAGGGTTGCAGAGACGCCATTGTGGGTTTTGAATGGAGACGCCATTGTTGCAAAAGAAGAAGCCATGGATGAGTCGGTTGCGAGAGAACGTGAAGTAAAGGGGTGAAACGAGGGTTGCGCGAGAGAGAGCGTGAAAACGTGAAATGAGGGTTTTGAAGAGAGAGATAACAACAAAATAAAGTAAAATTAAAATATATATAAAAATACATTTTTTTTAATGCCCGTCATGAAACTATACACACAACTTTTTCTTCGATTTCTGTGCGTTTTTTTGCACGCCCGTCATTGTTTATATGCGTGATTTTTTAAGGACTGTCATTAAAAGTCAATTTTGTTGTAGTGATCCTTCTGGCCATTGCCGCATATTATGACTATGAGTATGATGACGAGATGGATGTCAAACCGCCGCTTTCGAATGGCAACCTTGACGAGACCATCTATCATGGACCAACCCAAAGGGTTCATTACCCAAGGCCAAGAGCAAAAGGTTTGCCGGCTTCATAGGTCTATTTATGGACTGAAACAAGCCTCGAGGTCTTGGAATATAAGGTTTGATGAGGCGATCAAATCTTATGGCTTTGATCAGAATGGTGATGAGTCTTGTGTCTGCAAGAAAATCGTCAACAACACTGTCGCATTTCTGATATTGTATGTGGAAGATATCCTGCTCATTGGGAATGAGGTAGGATTTCTTACTGACGTAAAGAAATGGTTGGCTTCACAATTCCAAATAAAAGATTTGGGAGAAGATCAGTGTGTTCTAGGTATCCAGATTGTCCGGAACCGGAAGAACAGAACGCTGACCATGTCTTAGGCGTTTTATATTGACAAGATGTTGTCTAGATATAAGATGCAGAACTCCAAGAAGGGCTTGTTGCCTTTCAGGCATAGGGTTCACCTGTCTAAGGATCAAGGTCCTAAGACTCCTCAAGAGGTTGAGGATATGAGACGAATCCCTTATGTTTCAGCTGTTGGGAGCCTCATGTATGTCATGTTGTGTACTATGCCCGACATCTGTTATGCAGTTGGGATTGTCAGTAGGTATCAATCCAATCAAGGATTAGATCAGCGATGGAGGGGAGGGCAGCACCGGCGACAACTGGAGGGAAGGGAGAAGGGAGGACGACGGGGAGAGGAGTGGTGACAACAACAGAAAGGGTGAGGCACGGGAGGAGGGGTTCACGAGACCTTGCATCCCGCTTTCTTCTTTTTTTTTCTCAAACAATTAGGGCAAGGAAAAGAGAAAGGAAAGGAAAGGGACAACTTACCCAAGTGATCTCACCCTCTGTACCTGCTCCCAAAACGAAGTGAGAACACTAGGAATGGGACTGCTGCCTCCTGAACGTGAAATACCTGAATTTAAAAAGTATAACGCTTAAATTTAGGTCCCTAACTTAAAGGAAAACGAATTGCCACCTGCCCCCCAAAGACTTACGAATTAGGAAAACGACCCGGACCACCGAAACACAACTTATGCCAAAAAGATTAAATCCAAAGTACCTGAATTAACTGGTGTGTCACAGAACTTCTAGTTTTCCTCAAACTCTCTGAGCACATTTTAACCTTTCTTTTATGATCTAAAAGCTAGGCTAGTCTTATAGGTACTAGAAGTTAGTGCCACCTCGATAGGCTTCAGCTGAATGGCAAGTATGTGAACACAGTGACAAGTTAGTAATGCTTAGAATTGAAAGAAACCAAAGCCTTGTAAAAAAAAACATTTATAACATAATTGGGGTACTCATCTTTCTTTAATGGGTTGAGTAACCAAAGGCGGTCGTGATACCCACTATTTCCTTTGCATGAAAAACCTAGGTAGGAAATGAGTATGTGTTATCTTGAAGGTGGGAAATGCTTGTAGTTAGCTATCTTCACAACAAAGTGTCGATAAGTTGGAGCGAAGATATAGACGACTAGAGAGACTCCATGTATGCTTTAAATTTATTGAGTCGATCAAATAAAGGCCTAAAGGACCGTTTTGTTAAAACCTTAGCATTCCTCTATTTATTATTGTCCTATGCTTGTTTGTTAGTTGTTAGGCCGGTGGGGAGATAAGCGATGTGCTTGTAAAACTTGCCCTGAGTTAGTAGGTATCGTGATTGGCAGGTTAAAAAGCACACATTCACTCGAGGAAAGCCAAGAATGTTTCATTGGCATGTAACTTACTCACCGGTGGTCGATATATGTGTTGCTTTCCTGAAATGCTATTTATTTAGTTTGCATGTCATTGAAGATTGAATGATGCTTTGCAGGGCTGTACATTATAGGTTTTGCTAGAGGACTTGCAAGATTTAAGTTGAGGGTATTTCATAGCACCATAAAAGTGTTATCTTTATCTATTTATCTTATATGCTACTCTCATGTGCTTATTTGTCTATTTTACAAGAGATTTGTATTTCGAGATCATTCAAGAGGCTTAGGAATGATCGCGGGTTAAAAGGCCAAAATTATAACAAAGAACACATCAAATTGAGAAAAGAAGAGATTGACAAGCCAAGGAGACCACCTGCAGAGCGTTTAAATGCCTAAAAGAAGCGTCTAGACGTTGATGACTCTCAAGCAAGAAGAATCGCACACAGAGCGTCTAGATGTTGTTCGAAGCGTCTCGACGCTAGCACAAATACAATCGCAAGGGTTCGCTCGACGCTGCAGGGAGGCTCTGCTTGACGCTCGACGTTGTTTCGACGCCGCCTGTATTCTAAAAGATATTTTCCTTATTTAGATGGGGGAGTGTCTAGAAACTCTCCTTGGCGTCTAGACACTCCCAGTTATTATAAATATGAACTTTTCTTTTAGGTTTCATAGGAATTGAGTGGACACTTTTCTCCCACTTTCGAGATTAGCTCTAGTTTATAGTTTAGAATAGTTTCTTTAGTATTTTTATAATTTATGGGTTGTATCAATGAAGACCATAGAGGTCGTTGGTGTGATCGTGACTATGCTCGGCTACACGTCCTCTTCTTGTTCTAGGTCGGTAAAAATAAATTGTAATGTAGTGAGGCTAGCTTGTAATGTTGGGTTTTATGCCTTAAAACTCGTACTTTATATTTTTTTTAATTTAATTCAATAAAGTGTTATTGGTTTTATTATTTCTATCTATTACCTTTTATTAACCCTTAATCGAATGAACGAACATCCTAGGTTGTTATATGTCTCTTGGACTGTATGTAGAAGACATATGAGGATCACGGTTCGAGAAACAGTCTAAAGGGTCTATAGTATAAGGATGAGGTTGGGTACCTTATTTTGGTGACACTATGGATATGACCCACTTTGTATATGATACAAACACTCGACATATGAGTGGGGATATTCTATGTGATTAGATCACATAAGACCGGACCGTGAAATAGTATCCAATAGATGTAACTCCGTTGACTAGTTAGGTTTCTATAGGACGACCTAAGCAACTTGATCTCAATCCTGAGCAGGTTACAAACTCCTGTTTGCAAGGGATTGTCCTTTGACTAGTATGGGTGAGAGTAACCTGAGACGTCGACTCAATAAGCCTACCTTCTTAGGGACAAAACCGCGCAGGCAGTTGGGTACTTAACCTACCAAGATTGAATTCACTCTTTTCCGTCTTTATGGTAAGAAGATGAGTGTTCACTTAAGTAGTGCCTCCGAGACTTGAACAAAGGGACCGACCCTCTCACTGGTTCAAAAGGGACTTTGTTTACTGATGGGACCATAAACAAGTTGTTCATTATAGGAGCATTGGTACTTAAGGTCAAAGATGTAACCTAGGGGTAAAACGGTAATTTGACCCATCTGGTGTTACGAACACTTGTGAAGGATCGACTTGTTGTTATTGGTCTTTTATCCATGGACACAGAAAGATATCTGTAGTGAGAAAAGTGCAACTAGGGGTCTTTAGTGGAGCGCACCCATAGTTAACGAATGTTGATTAAACAGTTAATGAGATTAACGTATTAATCTTGTATCATTGGAGTTTCTAATCTGTAGGTCCATTAGGTCCACTTCCTAGCTCGTATAGGATTCTTAGATTGCTAGATCTTGATTAGAATTTGAAATGTTCAAATTTACCTTGGGAATTAATTTAATGTATAGAGATACATTTTTTATGTATATTAAAACTTTATAGTATAAATTTAATTTGAATATGATTCAAAGTAAATTTATGAGAGAATTGAATATTTGAAAGAGTTCAAATATTGTTTTAATGTGAATAGGATTCATATTAAAATTATAGGTTAAAATTTAATGCGCATACGATGGACATTAAAACTATAGATAACCTAAATTATAGGTTAAAGAAAGTGTGATTAAATATGATTAATCATAGATAACCTAAATTATATATATGATGTATAATTATGGATTAATTAATTAAAAAATTAATTAATTTGTATATTTGATTAAATATGATTTAGTTAAATTAATAAGTTATATTAAATATATAATATTAAATATGATTTAATTATATCTATTAAATAAAATTAATTATTAATTAATATGTGAGTGGGAACGTGTGAAAGACATGTTCCCCGCTCACCTCCCTTTTCTCTCTCTCTTTATCGATAAGTACAGAGGGAGAAAGAGAAGTTGATCGATCAATTTTTGGTAAGTGATGAACTCCTTATCTCCCAAGTTTTCTCTCAAAAGAAATCCCTTCAAAAATCAAAAGGTTCCACAAACCTTGATCTAAGAATCCAGAGAATAGGAGGTGCTCCCATTGGTGGTGTCCTGTTGAAAGCTGTGAAGTGTTTGAGTACGCGGTGCTGCCAAAAATCCCTACCAGTGAATTCCAGAAGAAAAAAGGTAAAAACTCTTAACCTTTTAGTTTAGAAAAGGTTTTAGCATGCTTCTGTTCTAAAATTCATGCTTATGTATGTTTATCGATAGTTTTGCCAATGTATGGATATTTGCATTTGCCAAATGAAAACCGTTTTATCGATCCAATTTAGAGTTCCGCTGTGCAATTGGAGTTTCGATTCCATTGTATAACTCATAACTATTCAGATTTTTAATTCTTGAACTCTCTCCTTTAATCTTATGACTGTGCATCTACTTCTGAATTGATTCCTTTCATTGGTTTATGCATATCTACTGTAATTTCATAATTGACCTAACCCGTAATTATGACTTTGTTTTTGTAACAATAGAGTTATAACTGTGTGTGAGCCTTGAGAATATATTGATTCATATCCCATGTTAGATTCTAGAGAATTTGAGAAACATGTTAATTGGATCTTTCTAATTAAGATGTCTTAGTCTTCCACGATGTTTAATGCCTTTATCTTAATTGTTTATGTATGAAGAGTGCTAGACGGTAAGATAATTGAGGTTAATGGAGACTGAATATGTAAAATTTATGAACTTAGGGAAGTAGTCTTATAGGGAACCGTAAGGCTAGCCAAGTTAATTTCTAGTTTAGTTATAATCTTTTATGAATGCATGAGATCTATATTACAATTGGTACAACCACACCTATGAACTCGAAATTGGTAAGATTTGATATCTCCTTAAATATTTTCTCTCCTATTTTATTCTTTGTTATTCTTTTATTTACTTTGTTTCAAACCAACATATTCAAAACCCCCCTTTCCCTTTTTGTTTTCTTTTGTGAATCTAATTCTGGAAGATTGAGATTTATTGCTCCTTGTGGTTCGACCTGGTCCACTATTAAGTACTACAAGTATTTAATCTAGATCAGTTACATAAATTGTATTTGATTGAGTCTTAGATAAGCTAACCATCAAATTGGCGTCGGTGTCGGGGAGCAAGACAAATCTTAAATTTCCAATATTTGATCCACTTACTTTTTCTCTCACTGTTTATGACCCATTCTTCTCAAGATACATAATTTCAATACTTTCCTTAAGTAGAAAGAGAAGTACGTAGATTAAGGAAGGAGGCAAAAGGAAAGAGCTAGCGTGCAAAAAGAAGATTTCAATTTTGACTGTAATCTTGGTAACACCTCTGTTTCTTCTGAAATTGAGGAAGATATGACCGAAAGAACTTTGAAATAGCGGGCAGCTCCAGATTTGGAACCAACAACCACTTTGCATCACTTATCCTACTGTTAAAGGTTCTTTTGAATTAAAATCTGGATTAATATATTTACTCCATGTGTGTTTCGTTTCTTGCAGGTGAAGATCCACATAAACATCGTAAGGAATTCCATATAGTCTGTTCGAGTATGAAACCTCATGGAATTACAGAAAAACAAATCAATCTGATTGTTATAATTTGACACGAAATAATGATTCAAGGGAAAATTTGGTTGGTAGTCGACACCAAAATAATTTTGTGAGAAACGAAAAGAAGAGAGAGGAAGGAGAGGGGAAGAGGGAAAAAAAGTAGCAAAAAGTTTATTTACCTACATATTTAAACTGACATTTCTCTACTTTTTGGGTTTAAGGATTGAGAGACGTTTATCTAAAAATGACTTAATTCTTTCCTTACCTTATCTTACCCACTTCATGCTAATTTTGTGTGTAAATGGCATACAAAAACGCCAAGGAGAAAGAAAACAATAAAACTCCGTTTGATAACTATTTGGTTTTTGAAAATTAAGTCAAAGAACACTACTTATACCGATAGGTTTCTATATTTCTTTTATCTACTTTGTGCCTATGTTTTAAAAAACTAAGCGAAGTATTGAAAACGAAAAAAAAGTAGCTTTCAAAAACTTGATTTTGATTTTAGAATTTAGCTAAGAATTCAAATGCTTCTTTTGGAGAGATGACCCTATATTTGGAAAAATTGAGAGAAAGCAAACTTAATTTTCAAAAACCAAAAACCAAAAATAAAATGATTATCAAACATGACCTAAATGTTATATTTGTTAAAAAATATTTAAATTTTAAACTTAAAGTGTAATTGACGTAATTGTTAAGAAACAATCTCTCACTACTATCGCAGAAAGAAATTTCACATAAGATGCCTTGTGGCTTTACTTTTGGTTTTACATAAAAGGTCTGATACGAATGAAGATAATTGTCTGCACTTATATACCATAGATATTTTATTTCCCTAGCTAATGTGGGACATTGTGAGCACTCCTAACATAACTTTCTTTGTTATAAAGTTCAATGAGGTTTATATTTTTTTATACTTAGTTTTAGAATTTAATTTTAAATTTGAAACTCAGTGAGAGTAATAGTAACCCTTGAATATAAATTTCAAAGAGGTTTGGTATAAATTTAGCATCTTAAATGGAAATAAACAAATAGATAAGAATGGGAACCCCGAATAAGAAATTGGACGTTTGAAGTAGTTTGACTCATCAATCCTTAGCCAATTTACCCCTTCAAATTTAGTACATGCAAAGATAAGTTTCTGATTATTCACTGACATGTTTGTCTATAAATATTAAAATTCACAAAAATATGGATAATCGATCAAAGTTAGAAGAGCTTCAATCTCCATCTGCCATTTATTTCTTCTTCGTTATTGCTATCGTAAAAAAGTGATTGGGTTAATTAAGGATAAAGATGCCCTCCCCACTAAGACTTGCGGTGGCTTCAGGCGGCGACGAGTTCGAAGCAAACATTAATTCGTTAGTTATCATTTCCTGTATAATGGCGGCCACCGGAGGCCTCATGTTTGGTTACGACGTCGGCATTTCTGGTAATTAAAATCTCGTTATTTTTTTTAGGTTAAATTATAAATTTAGTCCCTACATTTTAAAGTTTGTGTCTATTTAGTCTCTGAACTTTAAATAGTGTCAAATAGGTCCCTGAACTTTCAATTTTATATCTAATAAATCTCTGAACTTTGAAAAATCTAATTAGTCATTGAACTTCTAATAGGTCCCCAACATATTCACAATCTTTTTAAATTTAAGCGATCTATTATATATAAAATTGATTTTTTTGTCCAATAGAAGCTTAAGTTTTCAATTTTATGCCTAGTAAGTTCATGAATTTTAAAAAACGTTCACTAAGTTAAGGATCTATTAGACACAAAATTGAAAGTTCAGGGACTTATTGGATACAAAATTGAAAATTTAAGGACTTATTAGACACATTTCAAAGTTTAGAGACCAAATAGATACAAAATTGAAAGTTCAAGGACCTATTTGACAATTTTCAAAGTTTAGGGACCAAATCGACACAGACCTCAAAGTTCAGGACTAAACTTATAATTTAACCTATTTTTTATTCCTAATTTCTCAAAATTCTGTTTTATTTCAATTTTCTTTCGATTTTCATACATGCACTCCATATTCTATCTCCTCTCTCGTTTTTTTTTTTACTTTCCTAATCTTTTTCGTTTTTTTTCTCTTATAGTTTTTTTTCCTTTTTCTCTCTTTCGTTTCTTTTTTTTTTCTTTTCATTAACTACCTTTAGTTATTATCCATCAATTTTGGTAGGATTTTAATTTTCTTTATTAAATAAATAAATGGATAAGATATTGCACATTTACCATCAATTTTAAAAGAAAAAAATATTTCTTCAAAAATTTCTTCTCTCTTTTTTTAGATTTTAATTTTTGTATGATTGATTACTGAGAAGTTGATTACTCAGAAGCACATGCATTTTTAAAGAAAATATTTTAATATAAAAGGCATAAAACTATGAAAACATACCATCAACCAAACAAACTAACTTATTAAATTAAAATTTGCAAATGTATCATAGTTATTAAAAAGAAAATAAAAAAAGTTGCAAATGTCTTAATTTAAATGATGAAAAACAATTTGAACTTAATCGAAACTGAACAAAATCCATCAACATTGTTACCCCCATTTTTCAATGAAACTATTATTTGCACATAGATTCTGGACATCAAAAAAATGTCTTTATGAATATATAGGATCAAACAAATAAATAAATAAAATGTTTAAGAAGACGAAGTAATGAAAATTCACATTCAGTTTGTTTGGTTATAAAAAGCTTGTTGAAATTAAAAGGGAAAAGATTCAAATTATTGTTATTAGTTTGTGTTTTTTTTAAAAAAACACAATATTGTAATGCATAAATTTTCAAAAAGACCCAAAGCTAAAATTGAAAACAAAATTTTTTTAAGCTTAAAATTCTGCAAAATCCTACCGATTTCATACAGATTTTTCTTTTTCCAAAAAGACAAAATTTTGCACATGGGTTTTGAAATGATTTCAAATCCTTTCAAATCAATACATTCCAAACAGGGTAAATAAATGTTCATTACCAACCAAAAAAAATGATTATATCAATAGCATGTTTTGCAATAAATTGATGATTTTTTAAAATATACCAAGTTTATTAGATAATTTACAAATTGATCGAATTGAGCTAACTCAAGTAAGTTGACATCATTTTTAAGGTGTATTGATTAGAGTGAAAAATGACATTGTATATTCAATTTAAACTGGATAAATTTTATTCATTACTATTTTATTTTTTAATTTTCCTTTCGAACTTAATAAATACTATAAATTATTTATAATAATTTATATTTGTTTGAGCACATATTATATATTTTATTATATTATAAGTACGAAGAAAATTTGATATCTATTTCTATTTCTTTTAAAATCAATAAACAAAAATAGTTATCAAACATATATTTAGTTTTTAAAACAAGAAGTTAGGGGAGTTAATATGGTTGAATTTAGGCGTTTGATTAAGTTTTAGATTTTTCTTCTGTATTTTGTATAGTTTAATGAAGTGGAAAATTTGAGCTATCGGTGTAGGGGGAGTGACGTCGACGCCATCGTTCTTGAAGGAGTTCTTTCCAGAGGAATACAAGAGGATTCAAAAGCAGGAAATGGAGGAGAACAATTACTGTAAATTCGAAAATGAAGGCCTACAAGTGTTCACTTCTTCTTTGTATCTTGCAGCTTTAACTTCCACATTCTTAGCATCTTACACCACTAGAGCATTCGGTCGGAAACAGACCATGCTTATTGCCGGAATTTTCTTCGTTGTCGGAACTATTCTAAGTTCTACAGCCGTCAGCCTCGTCATCCTCGTTCTTGGAAGAATCATTCTCGGTTGTGGAGTTGGATTTGCCCACCAGGTCTCATCCCTATTCCTTTCAATATTACTGATTATTTCAATCGAAATTATGGTTCAATTACTACAGTGTTCTAACTTCGTATACCATTAACAGGTTGTGCCGTTGTTCATCTCAGAAATAGCTCCCACCAGGATTCGTGGAGGACTCAATATATTGTTTCAATTTGATGTGACTGTTGGCATTCTTTTTGGCAACCTTATTCATTATCGCACATCCAGGTGAGAACATACAAAAGTTAAAAAAAAAAAAAAAACCCTAAAACTATGGGGTTGGTTTCAATTACGATCTTCAACTTTGAAAAGTATTATTTTAACTCTTGAATTTTGAAGTTTGTTTCAAAATAACCGATTTTTTTTTTTGTTGAATGTATGGATGAAAAATAACATATTTGCATGAGTTTTGATTTTTTTTTTCAACCTATATGTTCAAATATTTTTCATCCATAAATTTAATTAAAAAAAAGCCTTCCAGGGTTGTTTTGAAACAAACTTCAAAATTCAAAAATTAAAATGAAACATTTCAAATTTTAGGGGTATAATTGAAATCAACTCATAGTTTAGGGGCATTTTCATTTGAAGATTTGAAATGAATAAATTTTTTTCAATAGTTTAGGGTTTGTTTTGTAAGTAATCTTAAAACAGATATTTGAAAACAAGGGATTCAATGAAAATAGAGTTGTATTTCATGTTTTCAGATATGCGTTTGATAGCAAATTTAGAAATTTGATTACATTCTAAACAGTTGTTTTAAGTGTGTCTTATAACATATTTATAGATCATAAAATTAGTTGTGTAGTTACAAAACTAATTATTAGATGGAATATAAGTCATTATAAATTGAACATGATTTTTATAAATTTTATAGAATTATCATTTTATAATATAATATTATATAATTTATAATATATTATATATTATATTATACATATTTTAACTTAACAAAAGTAAATTGACTTTATAACATAAAATAGTGTATTTATTAAGATTTTTTTTTTATCTTTGTTTAATATAATTCTACATTTTAAAATTTTAAATTCTGAATCGGAATACAATAAAAACATAAAAATGTTTTCAAAATTTATACTATTTGGATCATAAAATTCGAAAATAGTTTTCGAAAATAACAAACACATATTTACTAAATTCAGTAGATTCGAAAACATAAAACAGAATCTGGATTGCATAACAAACAGAGGTTTAAGAATTTTAAATTTTGAATGGTTTGTTAGGATTGAAGGCGGATGGGGATGGAGGCTATCGCTGATATTGGCGGGAATTCCCGCTCTACTGTTCACCCTTGGAGCAATATTGGTCTATGATACTCCAAACAGTTTGATCGAACGTGGTCATTTGGAAAAGGGAAAATTGGTGCTAAGAAAAATTAGAGGCACTGATAAAATTGAACATGAATATTTGGAGATCATTAAAGCAAGCCGCATTTCTCAGGAAGTGAAACATCCTTTTGTAGAACTCCTCATGGGCCAAAATGGTCCACCATTGGTCATCTCAATAATGTTGCAAGTCTTCCAACAATTCACAGGAATCAACGCAATCATGTTCTACGCTCCCATTCTATTTAAAACATTAGGCTTTGGCAAGGATGCGTCTATAGATGCTGCCATAATAACAGGGGTCGTTAATGTTATCTCTACAATCGTCTCAATTTATTTTGTCGACAAGATTGGGCGACGAATGCTGTTATTAGAGTCCGGGGTCCAAATGTTCCTATCTCAAATGATCATTGCAGTATTACTAGGGCTAAAAGTTCAAGATAATACCAATAATTTGTCACACGGAATGGCAATTGTGGTGGTGGTAATGGTTTGTACGTTTGTTTCATCTTTTGCTTGGTCTTGGGGTCCATTGGGGTGGTTGATTCCAAGTGAAACATTTCCATTGGAAACAAGATCAGCTGGACAAAGTGTGACAGTTTGTGTGAATATGATGTTCACATTTTTGATAGCACATTCTTTCCTTCCCATGCTTTGCAGTATGAAATTTGGTGTCTTCTTGTTCTTCTCTGGTTGGATATTGGTAATGTGGTCATTCGTATGGTTTTTACTGCCAGAGACAAAAGATGTTCCAATTGAAGAGATGACAGAGAGAGTGTGGAGGCGACATTGGTTTTGGAGGAGATTTATGGATGGTGAAGATGAGGAGGAGATAGAGTATTAATTTTGTTTAGGTCTACAATTGTGTACATATATACGAGAAAAGCTTTGATATCTTCCATTTCGTTTTTTTTTTCTTATTTAGCGAGCCAATTAGTGGAAGTAGCTACTACTATTGTTTATAATATAAACCTGTATAGTCGTGACTACTAATGACGATGCTTGTGAATAGATTGCACACGTTGCAAAATTTTTAGCCTCGAGTTATAAATTGTAAGAAAAGTAAATGTGAACGAGCAATTAGGGGAATTAGTAGAGAGTGTTTCATGTATACAAAAGAAGATAATAACATTGACGAAATATTTGAAAAAAAATCTGATTCATTGTTGTTCTTTAATTTTTTTTTTGTCTTTCTTTTTTTAATGAAAAGTACTAATAGAACCAAATAACACTGAAATTTAAACGTTGTCGTAAATTTATGACACTAAAAATTGTAAATCTTTAAAAAATTCTTTTCCACAAAAAAAATACGTCTTTTCTTGCCCAAAACACCTCTTTTCCCGTCAAAAACTAATCCCTCAGTCATCTATGACATATATAAGTCATTAAAATATGACATTTAAAAAATGTCATAAATTTATGATATGAAAAAATGTCAATTTATGATATTAAAAAGTGTCATAAATTTTGGAAATTCGAGAATCTCCGTCGTTTCCCACCAAAAATGCGCCTCTAGCCATTTTATGACACTTTTTTTACTTCCTTCCACATTTTTTTGTTTATATGTGGTGTAATAGAAAACCCAAATTGTTGCAGTCTAGATAAGGTACTCATTAGTTTTTTAAAAACATATGATTATGAAGTACAATTGTACAAACATGGTCTTACTTGAGAGACTTTATTTGTAACGAGAAAAAAACATATTCTGACTTTTATTTATTTATTTTTTTACTCTTAGTTCTAAAATTTGTATGTTTAATATGTAATGTTTAAGATGTTGAGCAACGTGTTGATATGTTGCTCGACATATTACAATACTGAAGGTTTAATATGTCAAAAAAGGGGTAATTTTGATGCTCAAAGATGTTGATAAAATGTAGATATCTCGAGGGAAATTTGAGGCGTCGAGAAATATCCTGGGAATGTCAAGGAAGCATTAAGAAATACTTACCAACCATCTCTGCAATCTCTCTCCCTCTCCATTTATCTCTCACTACAAGAAATACAGGTTTTAGCGACGAAAAAAAATGTCGCTAAAACTAAAAAATCGACAAAAAACGTTTAAGGGACAAAAATATATGCGTCGCAAAAAACGCCGCTAAAACCTAGTCACAAAATCCATATTCCGTCGCGTGCAACTATGCGACGAAAAATTGTTTTGGTCACACTGAATCTTGCGACAAAAATGCACTTTCGTCGCAAGCTGCTACGACATAATTCTAATTGCGGCGCAATGTACTATGCGACATAAATGTTATTTCGTCGCATATACATGCGATGTAATACTAATTTCGTCGCAATGATTTTTGCGACAAAAAAGGATTTCGTCGCAAACTTTTTTGGTTGATAAAAAAAATTATTTTCTCTCAATATAGACACATTCCAACAAATATATATATATATATAAATAATAAAATAAAATAAGATATAACATAGTTATAATTAACGATAACATTTACCGAGATTTTTATTAGACAATATAAAGTTACAAAAGTAACCAAATAAGTAAGAACAAGTATTGTTATTATAATTCATTACTATATCACAAAACAACAAATTTAAACTATTACAAAACATAGAAAAGTTTTAAAGTGGATTTAAATTTATTAATTACACTAAACTATCCCAAAATGAGTGAAAATATAATACTATATTGTATCTTCACCAAAGATCAGTTTTTAATCCTGCACATGTACAAGAAATATACGTAAGTAAGGATGAACAATAAACTATCCTCTTAATAATCACAAATAATATTAACCATCTCCCTCTTCTTCTCTCCCCAAATCACTCTCCTTTTCAAAGACATAAGTTACAAGTTATTCTTAAACACTTCATCCCCCTCCATCCCTACTCTATCTAATAAAGCAAAAAAACCACAACATAATTTTAACTATTATAACGCACCCTGACCCTTCTCTAAATCATACTCAACATAATTTTGCAAATCCACGATATGTCTAATAATAAAGAAACAACGTACTACCATCACCAACAGGAAAATGTACTCTCACTCCCTCCTCTAAAAAAGCTTAAAAGTCACTTTTCTTGTCAACATACATAACTCTTCCCCTCCTTACCCCTCCCCCCACTCCCCCTACTTCTCTCTCTCCCTCTAAATCATTTTCATTTTTTTCAATATACATACGTCTTCCTCTCCTCTCTCCCTCTCACTTTAAATCATACTCAACATAGTTTTGCCACAATATGTTTAATGATTAAAAAAAAAAAAAAACTACTACCACAAACAACATAAACATATACTCTCCCCATATAATCTGAATCAAAGTCTCAAACATAATCAGAATCCCAACAACTATACAATCATATACTCAATCCAAAATTTTAAAAAGAATCATAATCACTAAATGGATAATGCAATTTAAAAAATATTTATAAATCAGTATGTAAATAATTTCAAAGTTATAAAAACATACCTTATTAAGTGACAGATTTGTTTCAACAAGCCTTTCTAAAAGTTCACCGATGTGCGCAAATCTTCTTTCATACTCACTGCACTACAAATCGTCTTTCATATTCTACATTGCATCTAATTATTTTAACTAAAAGAAATCATAATATACCTATACAATCACAATCCACTACTCCAACCACATTCTCTAATTAAAAAATCACAAACATAAACTCAATAGATTCAATAGATTGTTTTTAATTAGAAAACTAAGAAAATAACATCTAAATTCAAACTTTAAATAAACCCAACATACTCATGAATAGTCTTCCAATCACAATTTTTTATTTTCACATATCAAATATGTAAGACATTTCCAATTTAATAACACTTTAATCCATTAATTATTTTAAGCACATAAGACATCTCCAAAAATACACAAGTATTTTACTTACCTCCAAGTACTTGACCAAGAACAAATGAAATTTCTACACAAAACAAACAAAAGTTATTGAAAATGGGAAGAAAACAAAAAGAAATAGTCTTAGTTAAGTTACATTCTAAACCCCAAATAAAAGATATTGAAAATGAGAAGAAAACTCCAAAGTAATCTACAAAAAAAGTACATGCAAACCTTCTCGAAAGTAACCCACTACTTGCATAACAAAAAATCTAAACACCTCCTACTCCAACTACATTCTCTAAAAAAAACACAAACATAAATTCAATAGGTTCAATAGACTCCTTTTATTCATAAAACTAAGAAAATAATATCTAAATCTAATCCATATTATATTTTAAATACATAAAACATCTCCAAAAACATACAATCCAACCAAAAGAGACTAAGAATAAAATCAAACTTTATCAAAAGAGACTAACAAATTTACTCTCCTCCAAATGCTTGACAAAGAACAAAATCAAACTTTATAAACGAAGTTCCTACACAAAATAAACAAAGCACTAAGAGCTTTAGTAAATGACATTCTAACCCAACCAAAAGAGATTGAAAATGAGAAGAAAAACAAGTAAAAATACATACAAATCTTTCTAAATCAAGCCTATGAAAGGATGAAGGAAAACGGGGACTCTCTGACGACTTTTTGGTGACTTTCCAGCAACTTTCCAGTGTGCTTTAAACAAATGTGCATTATCGAGCCCTCCCCTCGAAGACTTCTCTGTGTAAAGTGAAATGAAATGGAGGAAATGCAAAATGAAAACGAAAAATGAAATCTAAAAAGTGTGATAAAAAACTCTTTTGCGACGAAAATAGTGTTTCGTCGCAAGTACCTGCGACGAAAAATAACTTTTGTCGCAAAGCCCATTGCGACGCAATCGTATTTGCGTCGTAAATGTCATTATTACAGCCT
This sequence comes from Trichosanthes cucumerina, assembly GCA_036507285.1. NCBI lineage: Eukaryota > Viridiplantae > Streptophyta > Magnoliopsida > Cucurbitales > Cucurbitaceae > Trichosanthes > Trichosanthes cucumerina. Next base: position 22,415,242 of record CM071844.1, read on the forward strand.
GCAGTTTGGACTGTTCGAGGCCTTGCAACGAAAAATCATGTTCGTTGCAGCGATGGTTGCGACGAAACGTCAATTTCGTCGCAATGTAAGATGCGACACTAGGCCCCGTTCGTTGCAATGTGTGCAACGATTTTTTTTGTCACACGTCATTCGACGTTTAAGTTCTTTCGTCGCAAGTTTTGCGACGCTTTAGCTTTTCTGTTGCACAAGTTGCGACGATTTAGCAGTTTCGTCGCAAGTCTTGCGACGTTTTTGCTATTTCGACGCAAACGTTGCGACAGTTTAGCCTTTTCGTCACTAGCTCTGCTACATATAATTTTTCATCGCTGGCATTTTGTCGCTAAAACGATTATTTCTTGTAGTGTCTTTCTCTCTCCCTCTTTGCTCCCATCCTTCCAAACTCCCAACACAGTTTTTTTTATAAAAAAATTATACATAATCCTTTTTTAAACTACTAGTTTATCACCACGTGTCATTCTACGTAATATTCTTTTTTATTTAATTTTAGTAATAAAGAAGAAAACTAAGAAGTATCTATATACAATTATTGTTGCATAAACACCACTATACCTCTATTTTACTTGATAATTTCTAAACAATGATATAAACTGTCAAGGGGTTAATTTATTTTTAGTATTTTAATTAATAATTTTGATGTTAATTTATTAATTTTCTATTTTATCCTTCTATATCATATTAAGTAGGGGTATTTTTTTCATTTGTTATGATTATTTATATGAAATTTAGGGTTTGAGAATCTATTTAAAGCTAGGCCATTATGTTGTACAGAAGGATACTTTTGACGTATGAATGAAATTTTCTGTGTTTGATGTTTGAGTCACACCATCAACTCTTTGCAATTCTAGAAGGCAGAGTTGCAATCTAAGAACATTCAGGTAGGTTTGATCAGCTTTCTTGTGGAGTGTTCAAACCTTGAGTGAGGAATCAGTTCTTTACCTCTTGGTCTTCGATCAACAAGGTAATCCTTAACTAATCCTTCACTTGGAGTTGAGATTGAATTGATTTGGAGGTTTTAGAATTTACTAGTTAGGGGTCCATATAATCAAAGGATTCCTATCTTTTAAAATTCTAGAGTTTTTCATATCACTTGGTATAAGAGCTTTGGCACTATATCGGGCATATCCTTCTTTTTTTTTATATTGTTTTTCTCTCATCTATATCCTGAATTTATTTGTTTCCTAAATTCTTGTCTCGTTTATTAAAGAAAAAAATTACTTGCACTTTGATCCACGTGTTTCATCTGTCTGCACATATAGTTGTTTATGATCTTATTCTTGTATAACCTTTTGAAACAATTATATTTTATTTGGTCATATTTGGAGAAACTTTAACCATAAGCTTTTTTTATTCAAAATCTAGAGAGTAGATTCCAAAAGCATACATATTGTCTTAGAAATTTGTTCTTTTAAAATTTTTCTGCCGCACATCTCCTGAATTTTGTTGAATTTTCCTATTTTTAGTTTAGTTTTCAGGACTATAAATCGATTGATTCCAGTGCCTAAAGTTAATCAAATCGAATTAAGTTTGAGGAAAAAATAATGGTTCTGGAAAAGGTCAAAGGAAAATAGAAGAACAATTTATTTGTGTTCATACTGTTCAAATCTGGAAATTCTTATCTGTCTGATTTGAATAATTTTTACAGAGATCAAACGATCGTATTTTGAGCGCAGATTTACACACTCGTCCTTTTGAAAGTCACAAAGAAATTCAAAAATTTGCTCAAAGAACCGGACCAAAAAGTATTGAACCGACCAAACAAACGCGACTCACAGAAGCCCAATTTCTTATCTGCAACAACTTTTCTTTCTTAGCTTTTTTTAAACTAAACTTCTTCATTTTAAGCCCAATTTTTTTCACATTATTTTGACACACTTAAATTTGAGTGTATAAAATTTTACTTAATTGCAAGAGCCCTAACTATTTTTACGAAATTTATCAATCTACCCATGTCATAAACCATAGTCCCTATTGTTTTTGACATTGTGATCAGAGAAGGTATTTTTGTTAATTAGGGTTCTTTTGTGAATTTGTGCATAAACTCTTGTCTGTTTTTAGCGCTTATCTTAATTCCAAGTTGCAAGTAGTTTCAGAACTTAATAAAAATTGTCTACTTGTTTTCTTTTCTTTGTTCATCTCACATAATTCCTTGAATCTTAAATCTTAAATTATTGATTCTAGATATCTTGTTTTTGTTATTTCATTTCCTAGTTTGTTGGATCTTGAACATTAGGTTCTTGATTTCTAGTTTTCATTTTTTTTATATTCTACCGTTCTTTGCTTGAGTTTGACACTGTACAATCATTCTTGCTTGGTGTGTTTCTAGCTTACTTCTCTGATCTTGGTTGAAAAGTCTTGGCTGCTCATCACCCTATCTTTGAGAGAGATTGCATCTTGTAAGGAAGAGCTTACATTAAAGAGAGTAAACACGAGTGAACTCTATATGTTGAGTAAAATACGTGAGGGAGTGAATTGTGAGGTCCAATTTTTTTTATGCTAACATCTTTTTGCAACCATGTATGCACAAAGGAGATCGGTAAGGAATGACCATAATGTTGATCAACATAAGGCTCCATTGTTCTTTGTGATTATTTTCAATCCAGAGGAGTACCTTTATTGGGAGGAAGAAATTGATGTCATATTTGATCACCACCACTATAGTGAAAAGGATAAGATAAAATTTATCATCTCTTCATTTGAAGATTATGCTCTAACATGGTGGAACCTTTTGGTGTCGAAAAGGAGAAAAAATGGAGATTATGCAATACCTTCATGCAAAGAGATCAAACTTCTAATGAGAAGACATTTTGTCCTAAGTCTTTCCAAAAATTGCAAACTTTAAGACAAGGGAACAAAAGTGTTGAAAAATACTACAAAGAGATGGTTGCATTGCTTGAGGAGATTAATTTATATGAGGATGAAGACTCTACTATGGATCGATTCTACCAAGGGACTTAATGAGAAGATTGCCAAAATGATTGTTGAACGAGAAGAAATTCGACCTTGTGAGGATTTGGAATAGATGGTGGACATTGCCATTAAAATAGAAAGGAAACTCCAACGGAGAGCTTTAAGGTACACTAAATCTAAGTCTACCTTCAATGTCAATAGATTTGTGAAAAAAGTTAGTTTACCTACCATGTATGGACATTTTGATAAGGTAGAAAGTATAACAGAAATACTTATCAATGTTGCACATTTGCATGATAATTTGTCTAGTAGGTCCTTTAGATAGCAAAAAATCACATGACCGTAATCTTACTACTTATGTTGTGACACTTATTTCTAGAGAAGCATATTGTGTTGATGGTAGTGGGAAAGAGAGAATAGATGGTAGTGAGCTTGAAACTAGATTATTTTGTGATGACATTGTTAGTACATTCAATCACATAGTAACATGTGATCCTACTCTTGTATCAATGCTTCCAAGAGAAGTAAAACTTGATGTGTGTGAGTTGGAAAATAAAAGGTATATGAGACTGAGGAAAAAACAATAATAGAAATCTATGAAGAAGAAAAATGTGAAAACACAAATGAGAGAGAAAAGCAAGTGAGTAATACTCGGTCTAGAGATCAAAATGAGAGAAAAATCAAGAATTTGTCTTTAAGAACTTATGAAGACAAATCTTTCTTGACTTCAAAACAAAACATTCTTGAACTTCTTGATAAAATTAAGAGATTGTTTTTTCATGGGTGAGCTTCAACCAAGTTTGCCTAGTTTTTCTTTTGAGTTTTTGTAGGTTGTTAAAGCATTGAACGTGAAGCAAAACTCAAAGATTAGCCCAAATTCTTTCTATGGTTTTAAACTACATGTGAATTGTAAGAGCCATCATTCTTTAAAAAAAATGAAATTCAAGAGGAGATGAGCTATTGACATCCCATGCTTGTGATGTTGTTTTACCAAGGAGATCATCCAAGAGAAACCCAAGAAGAGTCACACCATTTTTTTTATGACTTTAAGACTGGTTTACAAGGAATTGATTTGGATTTGAGGATGAATCCTTCAAAAGAAGGACAAGATGATATGAACTGTCAAGAGGTTAATTTATTTTTAGTATTTTAATTAATAATTTTGATGATATTTTATTGATTTTCTATTTTATCCTTCTATATCATATTAAGTAGGGGTATTTTTGTCAGTTGTTATGATTATTGATATGACATTTAGGGTTTGGGAGGCTATTTAAAACTTGGCTATTAGGTTGTACAGAAGGATAGTTTTGATGTATGAATAAAATTTTCTGTGTTTGATGTTTGAGCCACATCATCACCTCTTTGCAATTCTAGAAGCCAGAATTGCAATCTAAGAACATTCAGGTAGGTTTGATCAGTTTGCTTGTGGAGTGTTCAACCCTTGAGTGAGGAATCAGTTCCCTACCTCTTGGTCTTCGATCAACAAGGTAATCCTTATCTAATCCTTCCCTTGGGATTAAGATTGAATTGATTTGGGAGTTTTATAATTTACTAGTTAGGGGTTCATATAATCAAAGGGCTCTTAACTATTAAAATTCTAGGGTTTTCATATCAAACAACTTCATCAATTTGAATATAATTTGTAATTTGAAGTAGGTGAATTTCAAATAATTATATGCCTGATTGAAATATTAGGTCTATTTTCGTTGCCTTCTCCGCCTATTTTAGATTAGGTAGGTTCCTCAATTTCTCTCCCTTTTGTTGCAAATCTTGAGTTCAAATTCTTGGAAATCATCACCAATCATCCCTCCAACCTTTCTTTGTCAGCCCCTACATCAATTGCCCTTACCAACGCGGTGTTGATCTCCAACCTTTCCCACATACTTTATGTAACGACCCTAAAATTCAGAGACGAATCTACGTTAGGGAAGTTACTCCGCTACACCATTCACGCCGAAATTTCGGCAACATAACGGCGTAGCAAGGAGAAAACCAAAATTTTCCTGGAACCTAATAAGCAGAAGAAACACTTCAAAGAAACAAGAATGCCCAACCCCCACCAAACTTCATCGCATAAAATGGGTTGGGCTACAATCAGAGTTCCAAAGCACGATCTCTTAGATAAAAACATACACAAGCGGAAAGAAAACTCAATAACCAAGGAATACAAGTGAAAAACAAAGTGTCGCGCGACTAGGCATATACAATAGAAGTTAAAACAGGACAATGACAAATGAAAACTCGAAGCGCAAAGGAAACAAGAAGGAAAAACAGGTCCCACAAACCTCAACAGTCGTCGCATCGTCCTCCGCCTCAGCTTTCTTACTCGCAACCAAAAACAACAAAATAGACGGGTGAGTATAAAAAAAATACTCAGTAAGCAGCCTACTTAAGTCCAAACCTATCTCAACAAGACAACTAGAACCATCTCCCAATCTCGCTCAATCCCTGAACCGGTCTCTCCCTTAACTTTCTTCACCCCAGGCCCCCTATGGTGACTATCTCGAACTCCACCTTCCGTCCCTAGAACTTTGGTTGACGATGCAATGAGAGAAAGCAACCTCACGCCACTACACGCAAGGCATAGAGAGCGGCAGCAGTGCATCATCCCACACGCCCTATGGGGAATCGCCCCTAAGGCAAAGACGGGGATCATGGAAAGCAACCACTCCCGATCTCAACGGGGACGCACCCTGTGCTCTCATAACACACTAGCATGCATGTACCGCAAGCGCGCGTGTAACCAACACGCCCATTGGGGAATCACCCCTAAGCTAGTTCTGGATCATGGAAAGCACCCACTCCCGATCACAACGGGGACGCACCCCAGCCTCACGAGCCTATCATATATGGTCAACCTAGAGGTTCTGACCTGCTCAGGCGTAGCTCAGGGTTTAGGAAGTGCTGGGTTTTGCGCTTCATAAGGTTATTTAGGATTCTAACAAGACGTTCATAAAGTTCCCGACCCATTCTCAAGGGTCCCAAATTCAACCAGGTTTTTCACTTTTAGCCAACACCTTAAAGTACCCAAACTCCACTTTCAGACCACACTTAGCTAGACGTCCAACTTAGCCTTACCCCAAGCCCACGCAAAATGGTCAGCTCCTAGCTTCACGTCGGTAAATGCCTCCCTAACTAGCATTCTGACATAGCCCAGACCCGTCCTGCAAGACGCTCGTAAGCTATGTCTCACTCCGAGTCTGTTGCCACACTCATAATGACTCACCTCGAAGCATTCTCGTCTTTGGTCTGTTGCCATGACTACCATGGCTCACCACAAGACATCACCGCCCCTGGTCTATCGCCACACACACTGTGACTCACCACGAGGCATCATCAATGCACCTATTCCATGCTAGTTTCTCGCCACACAAAGTTATAGGATAATGTCACCTAATAAGGAGTAAGGTAGGGACTACTAGCTCGGCGGTTCCATGATACAAATCTCTTGACTTGGTCCTAAAACCATAATCAAAGATACATACTAACAACCATGTGAGCAATACGAGCTGCATATCGATTATGATTCTCAACCACACAAGCGCAACTCAATCCCGGTCGGAACCAACCCCTTTAACATACACCACAACACAAGGTTTCAAACCATAAGCTATGCAAGCAAACCCTCTTACTTAAGAGCTCGCTTACGGGATCAAGTTGGCTACAAATACCGATTCGAGGATCCAAGAAAGAACCACTTCCTTCAAAAGTCAAACACGAGCCTGTCTAAAACATTTCCAAGGAAATGATTGGTCACCAGCGTGGCCTACTCACCTTTAACACCTACCAAGTTAGTAAAAGCAATCCAAACAACTTAAACACGAACCGAAACTTAAGGCACTGCACCCAACAATCACATTTGCCCCAAACCATAGTAACCAAAACATTAGTTCCCAACCTCGAACCCTCTTCAAGAATAGTCTCACACTTAGGCGACCTTAAGCCCGACACAGTAATCCTCTTATGGGTTTGATCAACTACACTTTGTCGCTCTTGCCCATCTAAGGTTTACTCGTGACTCACAAGTTCCAACTACAATCGGAACCCGAGCGTAGGACCACTTTTCAACCACATCAGTCTCAGACCCACAATATTCGTTCTCAGCTCATCACGATCACAGGCTTTAAGTCTCACTCTCAACTTGAAGCCTTAAGCCCCTATTCTCACATTAACTACTTTCTTAGTCCAATAGCAGTACATGCAACACTAGCACAAGCTCAAACTAAAACATATGCATCACAATACAGTTTTCGCGCATTAAACACAATTTACGGATTACAACATTCAAACAAATCACATAATAACTTTTAGGGGCTTTAATCCAAATGACTACTTACTTGGATGCTGGAGGTTCGATTGCTCGGTCTCGAGCTCCACGCACTTCCTTAATGCGTTCGAGTCTCTAATTAACCAACAAATAATTAAAAACACGCTCCAACATCCAACACCGAACTAGTTTGACTAAAATAACCAAAGTAATACACGAAGACTTAAAACGGAAACGAGAAAACGAAGTCGACCAATTATACCTATCCGGCGGCGGCGGCGAGTTTTCCGGCGAGTGGCGGTGCGTGGGGCATAGATCCGGGATGCCCATGACCCGATTTATTCAAAACCAACAACCATTTTAAGAGAATCAGACTAAAAGCTAGTGAACCGCTTAAACTAAAACTAAATGGTTTTGAGGAAAAACTCACCGACGAGCGCACCCTCCTAACGCGCGCGGCCAAGCGGCGCGGAGGGCGAGCGGCGTGGCGTGGCGCGAGCGTGGGCGGCAGAGGCGCAGGATCGGGCGCTACTGGGGAGCGCGCGAGCTGTCGGATGTGGTGCGACAAGGCGTGAGGCGAGGGGGGCTGGCGCGCGCACAGGGGTGGGCTGGATGGCTGGGGGCTGGGGGAAGAAAGAAGGAGAAGAAGAAGAAGAAGAAAGAAAGAAAGAAAGATAAAATAAAAAAAAATCTTTTTTTTTACCGGACGTTACATCCTCCCCACCTTAAGAACTTTCGTCCTCGAAAGTGGCTAGTTGTCGAATAACTTAGGGTAGTTCGCCTTCATCTCATCCTCTCACTCACAGGTAACTTCCTTGAGCTGAAAGGTTTGGCCACAAGACCTTGACAAGGCCGGTCTCTCTGTTGCTCAACACTTTCTTCTTGCAAGCTAAGATCTCCACTAGTATCTCCTCATAGCTCAAGTCCTAATCGGCCTACAGTAACTCGAAATGTAACACGTGAAATGCATCTAGCACATACACCCGCACATCGACACGTGGAACACGCCATGCACGGCGGCTAGAGACAGAGGCAAGGTTAGACGGTACACCACCGAGCCAATTCGCTCTAAGATCTCGAATAACCCGATTAACCTAGGATTCAACTTCTCTTCATGCCTTTCCTAGGTGCAACCTTTAGAAAAAGCGCAAACCTGAATTGCAAAAACCCAAACTTTGCGTCTCACCACATCGTAACTCCTTTGCCTGCTCTGAGTCGTCAACCTCCTTGCTATAATCTCCTGCACGACCTCGTTTGTAACTTGGACCAGCTTGGTTCCAAGAGCTTATGGTCACCAACCTTGCCCCAATACACTAGAGACCTGCATCTCTTACCATGCAAAGGCTCATAGGGTGCCAAACCGATCGCTGCCTAATAAGTGTTGTTATAGGCAAACTCCACTAGATGAAGGTGTGTGTAACCCAACCGCCTGAAACTCCAAAACACAAGCTCAAGCATGTCTTCCACGATCTATTCAACCTCTCAAATGACCGTCTCACCGTGGGTCGAACATCATGCCGAAACTACACTCACCCCTAAGGCTTCCTAAAAGCTCAACCTGAAGTTAGATGTGATTCGAGACTCCCTGTCGGAGACTATCTGAATTGGAACCCCGTGCAACCTGACAAACTCTTCCAAGAACAACTTCACTCACTTCTCCACTGCATAAGGCGGAACAATCAGTAAGAACCGACTAAGCCCAAAAACTGCAAACTTCGATAGCAGTCTTGGGTCGAGGTCATTCTAAAACTACTACTTCCACCTTTGTCGGGCCTACTGAAACCTTCCTAAGGTACAATGCGCCCTAGAGAGGACACTTGATTCAACAGAAACTCGCACTTGGAGGACTTATCGTACAACCTGTTCCTCCTCAAAGTAACCAAGACTTTCCTCAAATGGCTCTCGTATCTTTCACTTGACCTCGAGTGGGCAAGGATGCCATCCGTAAACACAGGAACGAAGACGTCCAATAACTCCTTAAACACTTTATTTATTCGATCCACAAAGACAGTCAACGTTTGTCAAATCGAACGACGTCACGACAAACCGTGATGTCAAAACCTGGGTCTGATTGTTGCCTTCGGGATGGCCTACTCTTTCACTCTCAACTCGTGGTAGCTCGAGTGCAAAACGATCTTGGAGAACTTTGTTGCTCCCTGCAATTGGGTCTCGAACTCTTTTAACTCGGTAGAGGTAACTCGACATGGGTTTTTTTTCTTTTTTTTAATTTTTTAGTGGTGTGGTGTTTGGCTCCATCGTGATACTAAAATCCACCTCCCCAACTGGAGGTATACCAGGTAAATCCTCGAGAGATACATCCGCACACCGACCACTAGAGCCATCGACACGTCCCTTGTCTCATTTCTCAAGCCTGCCACACTTACCAAAAATGCCCAAGCTCCTTGCCCAACCAACCTGCTTGCCTATAGAGCTAAATCCACCTTTGGAACCATTCCCAACTCGGTACCCTTAAATTTGAATCTCGGTCCTGGTGGGGGTCTAAACGCGAACTCCTGCAGTGACAGTCGATGTGAGCATGGTTCACAGCCAACCAAATCATACCTAGAATCACATCGAAGTCGCTCGTCTCCAAGACAAAAACAAGGTCATTTCCAACGAGCGACCAATCACTAAACGAACAAAACACGACGGTGTGGCCAAGAACGGGCCTACTACTAGACTCACATCCCATGGCCTCCACGATCGTGACCTCACGACCACCACCCCGCTTGCACTGGCCTTCCTCGAGCCAAACACCTGAAATTCCAGCTAACAAGCAAACATTTTGCGACTACTCACTTTTAAAAGCAAGGTCAGATAACTTCAACGCATAACAGGTGCAAAGAATAAAGAAGACGAGCAAACATATTAGTCCCTATCTACTTTACTAATTAGTTAACAGATATCAAACTCGGCGGCGACGAGATGACTTCCCTGTGAGAGGCTGTGAAGAACAAGATGCTCATGATGTGAGCGAGTCTACAAAATCTAGAACCTAAAGCTCTGAGACGAACTGTAACGACCCTAAAATTCAGAGACGAATCTACGTTAGGGAAGTTACTCCGCTACACCGTTCACGTTGACATTTCGGCAGCATAACGCGTAGTAAGGAGAAAACCAAAATTTTCCTGGAACCTAATAAGCAAAAGAAACACTTCAAAGAAACAAGAATGCCCAATCCCCACCAAACTTCATCGCATAAAATGGGTTGGGCTACAATTAGAGTTCCAAAGCACGATCTCTTAGATAAAAACATACACGAGCGGAAAGGAAACTCAATAACCAAGGAATACAAGTGAAAAACAAAGTGTCGCGCGACTAGGACGTATACAATAGAAGTTAAAACAGGACAATGACAAATGAAAACTCGAAGTGCAAAGGAAAGAAGAAGGAAACAGGGTCCCACAGCCTCAACAGGTCGTCGTCATCGTCCTTCGCCTCAGGCTTTCTTACCTGCAACCAAAAACAACAAAGTAGACGGGTGAGTATAAAAAAAATACTCAGTAAGCAGCCTACTTAAGTCCAAACCTATCTTAGCAAGACAACTAGAACCATCTCCCAATCTCGCTCAATCCCTGAACCGGTCTCTCCCTTAACTCTCTTCACCCTGGGCCCCTATGGTGACTACTCGAACTCCACCTTCGGTCCTAGAACTTTGGTTGACGACGCAATGAGAGAAAGCAACCCTCACGCCACTACACGCCGGCATAGAGCAGAGCAGGTACGCATCCCACACGCCCTATGGGGAATCGCCCCTAAGGCAGCACGGGATCATGGAAAGCAACCACTCCCGATCTCAATGGGGACACACCCCAGGCTCTCATAACACACTAGCATGGTACCGTGCGGTGCGTAACCAACACGCCCATTGGAGAATCACCCCTAAGCTAGTTCGGGATCATGGAAAGCACCCACTCCCGATCACAATGGGGACACACCCCAGCCTCACGAGCCTATCATATATCATCAACCTAAAGGTTCTGACCTGCTCAGGCGTAGCTCAGGGTTTAGGAAGTGTTGTGTTTTGCGCTTCATAAGGTTATTTAGGATTCTAACAAGACGTTCATAAAGTTCCCGATCCATTCTCCAGGGTCCCAAATTCAACCAGGTTTTTCACTTTTAGCCAACACCTTAAAGTACCCAAACTCCACTTTCAGACCACACTTAGCTAGACGTCCGACTTAGCCTTACCCCAAGCCCATGCAAAATGCTCAGGTCCTTGCTTCACGTCGGTAAACGCCTCCCTAACTAGCATTCTGACATATCCTGCACTGCCCCGCAAGACGCCGTAAGCTATGTCTCACTCCGAGTCTCATGCTGCCACACTCATAATGACTCACCTCAAAGCATTCTCGTCTTTGGTCTGTTGCCATGACTACCATGGCTTACCACAAGACATCACCGCCCCTGGTCTATCGCCACACGGACTGTGACTCACCACGAGGCATCATCAATGCACCTATTCCATGATAGTTTCTCGCCACGCAAAGTTATAGGATAACGTCACCTAATAAGGAGTAAGATAGGGACTACTAGCTCGGGGGTTCCATGATACAAATCTCTTGACTTGGTCCTAAAACCATAATCGAAGATACATACTAACAACCATGCGAGCAATACGAGCTGCATATTGATTATGATTCTCAACCACACAAGCGCGAACTCAATCCCGGTCGGAACCAACCCCTTTAACATACACCACAACACAAGGTTTCAAACCATAAGCTATGCAAGCAAACCTCTTACTAAAGAGCTCGCTTACGGGATCAAGTTGGCTACAAATACCTATTCGAGGATCCAAGAAAGAACCACTTCCTTTAAAAGTCAAACACGAGCCTGTCTAAAATATTTCCAAGGAAATGGTTGGTCACCAGCGTGGCCTAGGCCTCACCTTTAACACCTACCAAGTTAGTAAAAGCAATCCAAACAACTTAAACACGAACCGAAGCTTAAGGCACTGCACCCAACGATCATTTTTGCCATAAACCACAGTAACCAAAACATTAGTTCTCAACCTCGAACCCTCTTCAAGAACAGTCTCACACTTAGGCGACCTTAAGCCCGACACAGTAATCCTCTTATGGGTCTGATCAACTACACTTTGTCGCTCTTGCCCATCTAAGGTTTAATCGTGACTCACAAGTTCCAACTACAACCCTGAAGTGGAACCCGAGCGTAGGACCACTTTTCAACCACATCAGGTCCTCTGACTCCACAATATTCGCTCTCACCTCATCACGACCACGACCACAAAGCTTTTAAGTCTCACTCTCAACTTGAAGCCTTAAGCCCCTATTCCCACATTAACTACTTTCTTAATCCAATAGCAGTACAGGCAACACTAGCACAAGCCCAAACTAAAACATATGCATCACAATACAGTTTTCGCGCATTAAACACAATTTACGGATTACAACATTCAAACAAATCACATAATAACTTTTAGGGGCTTTAAATCAAATAACTACTTACTTGGATGCTGAAGGTTCGATTGCTCGGTCTCGAGCTCCACGCACTTCCTTAACGCGTTTGAGTCTCTAATTAACTAACAAATAATTAAAAACACGCTCCCAACATCCAACACCGAACTAGTTTGACTAAAATAACCAAAGTAATGCACGGAGGCTTAAAACGAAAACGAGAAAACAAAGTCGACAAATTATGCCTATCCGGCGGCGGCGGAATCCGGCGAGAGGCGGCGGCGGCGAGTTTTTCGGCGAGTGGCGGTGCGTGGGGCATAGATCCGGGATGCCCATGACCCGATCTATTCAAAACCAACAATCATTTTAAGAGAACCGGACTAAAAGCTAGTGAACCGCTTGAACCAAAACTAAATCGTTTTGAGGAAAAACTCACCAGCGAGCGCACCCCTAATGGCGTCGGTTGGGCGGTGAGAGGGCGAGCGGTGGCGTGGCGTGCGAGCTGGGCGATCGACGACGGGACGTGTGCGAGAGGCGCGGGCGGCGGGCAAGTCGCTCGGCGTGGGCGTTGCGAGCTGGGCGGCGGAGGCGTGCGGCTGGGGCGCGCGCGGGCTGCCAGACGTGGGGCGACCGGGCGTGGTGCGGCGTGAGGCGAGGGGGCTGGACGGCTGGGGGCTGGGAGAAGAAAGAAGGAGAAGAAGAAGAAGAAGAAAGAAAGAAAGTTAAAATAATTTTTTTTTTTTTACCGGACGTTACACTTTACTAAAAGAATAGAAACATTAAAAAAATATAGTTTATGAAATTGACTCCTTCACATATGATTTTATTGTTAAATGGACATATATCAATATCTACAAGCATACTATATCGAACTTTTTATCAAACATCTTCTTCCCATTTTGGTGTAAAGAAAGAAATGAACACAAAACAACTATATCCACAGTGTGTAATAAAGGTCATCTTAAATTAAAATTTAGTTGCCATAACTAGTTATCCATAGTGGGTTCAGAGTTTAGATCATTAACTAATTATCTTCATATAGAAAATTAGAAAAGTAAAGTAAAAAAACTCCAGTTAGTAAAATTATTATTTGGTGTTGCAAAGTAAGCAACATATAAATATATCAATCAACTATTGCTCAATGGACAAATGGAGAAAAATTATTGATGGTTAATCTTACCCTCACTTTCTCACCATTGTCATAGGTAGACTCACCAATGTTTGAAGAAGTAGAGAGTAGATGAGCAGTCTTTTATATATCGATGCAATTCGGTCATTATCTCTCTTCTTTCTTATCGATCCGTTTTTTATAGATTTTGGGTGCATGCTTGAGATGTATGGGAGAGAAGATTTATACATTATAAAATAGAATTGAATGGACAATCGTTTTTCTTTATTGATATCAATCTTTTTATGGATCAATTATCAGTTTTTTTTATGACTTTAATTGAATAAAACCGCCAAAGTTTTATCAAAATTTAATAAATAGTTAAATTAAATTAAAACCCTTAAAATAAATATGTTTTCTTTTAATTTAACGCCATTAGTTTTTTTTTTCTATTTTTTTTGCAAAGGAGACACCATCACATTATTAATAAGATGTAGCATGAAATATATATTCAATATGCAGTCTGACATAAATATTACATATCATTTTTGGTATATTTTAGTGTATGATAAACATACATTATGATACATTCTATTGATTTTTTATGTTGAAATTTCAATGAAATTATCAACAGTTGCATATTTTTAAGAGTAGAATGAAATATGAAATATATATATCCAAGTTGTAGTATGAATTATATGTTACTTAACATATATATACTCTATTATTAATACGATGTAGTATAAAATATATGTTGAAGATGTAGTGTGACATATACTGCATATCAGTTTGAGTACATTTTGTTGTATGATAAACAAACATTATGGTATGAAATATTAAAACGTAATCTTCTATTAGGAAATATGGTGAAGATAAAAAATATCTGAGTCAGTAACATACTAAAGAACTTGTTTATCATCCATACTTACAACTGATAATAATGTACTTGAGAATTTATTCTTTATAAAAGTATCATCAATGGAGATGACTGGTCTACAGTGCTTCCATCTAGAAACAGAAGCAGACAGTGACATGAAAAAAAAATACAAAAAAGTGATTGTGGTCATCTAGTTTAATGGAAGTATATCTACATATGAAATATATTAAATGTATATATTATATATCATACAATATGAATCATAATTTATTAGACAAACTATTGGATATATTGTTAAAAACCAACATCATCGTAGTCATATATATCAGACAATTTCATACCCCTTCCTATAAAAGATTGAACTCCAATATTAACATATATATATATCGGGATATTGGTAATTACCTAAAATTGACAATTTCATCATTACAACATTCCACTAAGTTCTGGATGGACATCTCCGGTTGTATAATTATCTCATATATTTTGTAGTCGATATAATTGTCCCTCTCATTCCAATTACCGTCATATGATATGCGTACTGGAACATTGTTAGTACCTATATAATATAGAATTAGTTAATATGTACTTATTGAAATATAATATTTCAAGCTTATATGAAGATAAGCATAATATTTAAATTAATGAAAATAAATGATATAAATGAGTGAACATTAGAATGGATAAACTATTTAAAAGTTAGAATGGGTAAAACATACAATAATATACTTACTCAAATTCAACTGAAATGAAAAAATATGTTTGAAAGAAATGTGACTTGCAATAACACGTTTTGGGAAAATGAATGAATGAAAATGACAGAATAAAGTGATGGAAATGAAATGAAAACGAAACCTGGAAATTTCTAGAAGGTAGGGGCACAAAGTTGAATAAAATCTTGTTACAGTATAATAAAAAAAATACATATATGGAATATAAAATTAATTTCAACTAAACTTAAAAAAAAAGAATTTTTATATTTTCTATGTAGAATTAATTAATACATTTATTATGTTAGTGACCTTCCTAAATTGGAATTCCTATAATTAATAAATATTAAAATAAATTAAGATATTTAATTGCAATTCATTCAATAGATGTAGGGGTATTTGATAGGATAAAATATCCATTAATTGGTAAAAAGTCACGCTTGTAATTTAAGAGAATTGAAAACATTTTTGGAATTGGGATATCCTAATGGGCCATTGGCCAGAATTACTCAAATGTATATTCAAGACATTTGTTAAAAGTCGTGGTAGACTTTTTATGACTATTAAGCATTGTCAATAAATACCTCATAAAACCGACGTTTCCGTCAAGATATATATATTAATGATAATTTTTAAACGTCATAAAAATTCTATTAATGACAAAGTTTTAGTGTCAAGCATGTTTGTAACGCCCCTAGTTTTCGGGCCCAAATCCCCTAGGGAAGCTCCCCTAGGGAAGCTACTGACAACACCGTCTGTGCTGAAATTTCGGCAACATAACGGCTCTACTAGGACAAAATCAAAATTTTTTCCTGACTCGTTTAAAGCATAAAAGCACTCCAAAAGGTTTATAAAACACCGAAGCCTCCTCCAAACTACATTCAACAATAGGTTGGGTTCCCAACAAATCAGAAAGCCCCAATGGTTATGCAACAACATGAAGAATATAAATAAAAGACTAACTTCACATTTAAGAAGAGTAAGATCCTAAAACACGCCCTTCGAGTCAATCAACAAGGAAATTTAATAACATATATAAAGTATAATGATTTGCCAGCAATTACGTTGTGAAAAGTACACAAAATAGAAAGTTAAGCATTAGACAAGATGAAGAAAATGGCATTACCTTTGAAGACATTTCTTCTATTCCGTGAATTGAATCTCTATGAATGTCTAAGCGAAAAATCTGAACACCTTCAACAAGATCTTTACCGTTGTTATCTTGGCAAGGGAGATTGGTGGGAATCCTTTTGGAGAGAAGGAGAGAGTTTCTCTAGAGTGAGTTTTGAGAGAATGAAATTCTCAATTTTCAAAAATGAGCATTCAACTTTTTAAAATGCATCAAGATGCATTCTTATATAGGAAGTGAGGGTGGAGATAAATTCTCCACCCATTATCCCACTAAATGCATAAATTATGCATTATGCAAATCATATTTGCATAATTGCATAATATAATATATCATATACCTTATTATGCAAACTAAATTTGCATAATTGCGTTATTGAATCATATTCAATTTGCTCTCAAATTAATTGTTTCCTCTAGAATTTAATATGAAACAATTTCATATTAATATAGTATTTGGAAATTAATC
The DNA here is from genome assembly GCA_036507285.1 of Trichosanthes cucumerina. NCBI lineage: Eukaryota > Viridiplantae > Streptophyta > Magnoliopsida > Cucurbitales > Cucurbitaceae > Trichosanthes > Trichosanthes cucumerina. The sequence goes on from CM071844.1 coordinate 22,432,152, forward strand.
CAAAATCTATTATGAATCATATTCACATTAAACTATATATTATATCGATTATATCACATATAATTGATATAACTCCCATTAACGAAATTGAACACTTCAAGTTCGCTCCAAAACTTAATACCCTCGATATTTTCATGTTGAGGCAACAGATGGACCTTTACCCAGTTAACCAACATTCATTAACTACGAGTCACTCCACTATAGACTCATAGTTGCACTCTCTTCACTTTAGGACAAGTTGTGTCCATTGATTTAACCAATGCCCGTGAGTCGACCCTTCACCGATTGTTCGTAGTCACAGTTGGATCAAATTACCGTTTAATCCCTGTGACTACCTCTAGCTTCTTCAGTACCACTGATTCTCTAATGAACAACTAGTTTATGGTCCTACTATAAACAATGCCTCTCTCGGGCTAGTGAGAGGGTGAGGCCCCGTTGTTCAAAACCTGGATTTAGTCCTTAAGGGAACAACTGATCTATTTTCCTAGCTCGGGAACGAGTGAATTCTTTTTCGCAGAGTTAAGTTCCCAGCTCCCATGAGGGTTTGTCTCTGAGAAGTTAGGCATATTGAGTCGGCAGCTTTGGCCACTCTCACCCATTCTAATCTAAGGACAAACCCCATTGACAAGAGTTCGTAATCCGCTTAGGATTCAGGTCGAGTCACTAATGGTCATCTATGAATTATTAGACCTAATCTATTAACGGTGTTACAACAGTTAACTAATAATTCGGGGTCCAATCTTGTACAATCTCATCGCACAAGATGCCCCCACTCACATGTCAACTACATGAACGAGTAGAAATTTACAACCTACACGAACTTAGGGCATAAAATCCAACAAACTCCCACTTGACCTAAAGCTAGTGGAGTACCTCATTACTAGTACAACATTACATATAATGTAAATACATTAAACTACGACATTAAATACCCTTGTACAAAATACTCGTACTTGCCCTAGTCAGGTTATCACTCGTAGACCTAGACTCTCTAGATGACTCTCAAACACCTTAGTCGTGAGAGCCTTTGTAAAACGATCGACAACGTTGTGCTCCGCAACTATCTTCATGACGACCACGTCCCCTCGATGCATAATTTTTCGTATCAGGTGATACTTCTGCTCGATGTGCTTTCTCCTCTTATGACTTTGAGGTTCTCTCGAATTCGCCATTGCACCAATATTAACACAGTAAAGGGTGATTGAAAAATTCATATTTGGAACAACTTCCCAATCCGTCATGAATTTCCTTAGCCAAATTGCCTCTTTAGCTGCTTCACAAGCTGTTACGTATTCGACCTCCATTATGGGGTCCGCGATGCATCTTTGCTTGATGCTTCACCAAAATACAACTCCTCTGTTAGGAGTAAACACTGACCCAATCGTTGATTTCCTAGAATATTTATCGGTCTGAAAGTCAGAGTCTGTGTATCCTTTAAGGATCAAATTCTTAGCTCCATACACGAGCATGTAGTCCCTCGTTCTCCTAAGATACTTTGAGGATTGCCTCAACCGCTGTGCAGTGATCACATCATGGATTAGATGGGTATCTACTGACAATCCCTACTGCATAACATATGACAGACCCAGTACACAACATGACGTACATCAGGCTACCTACAGCTGATGCATAAGGAATCTGTCTCATGTTCTCAACTTCTTAACATGCCTTAGGACACTATTCCCTTGACAAATGAACCCCGTTCCTGAAAGGTAATAAACCCTTCTTGGAGTGCTGCATTTTATATCGAATCAACATCTTATCGATATACGATGCTTGAGACAAAGTTAGAGTTTTGTTCTTGCGGTTTTGGACAATCTGGATCCCTAGAACATACTGTGCTTCTCCCAAATCTTTTATTTGGAATTGCGTAGCTAGCCATTTGTTAATGTCGGTGAGGAATCCTACATCATTTCCGATGAGTAGGATATCATCCACATAAAATACTAGAAAAGCTACAGTACTGTTGACGATTTTCTTTTATACACAACATTCATCAACGTTTTCATCAAAGTCATAAGATTTGATTGTCTGACCAAACCTTATTATCCAAGACCTAGAGGCTTGTTTTAGTCCATAGATAGATCGTTTAAGCCTGCAAACCTTTTGCTCTTGGTCTTGTTCGATGAACCCTTTAGGTTGGTCCATGTATCTCGTCAAGGTTGCCATTCAAAAACACTATCTTGACATCCATTTATCATACCTCATAGTCATAATATGCGACAATGGTCAGTAGGGGAGAAATGGTTTCCTCGCAGTCCACTCGCTCTCTCTCGGTATAACTATTTTCCACGAGTTTAGCTTTGAAGGTCTGCACCCTCCCATCTACACCTCGTTTCCTCTTATAAATCCATTGGCAACCTATAGGATTTACCCCATCAGGTTGATCAATAAGATCCCAAATGGAATTAAAGTACATAGACTCTATTTCATTGTCCATAACTTTAACCCATTTATCCTTGTCTATGTCATCTATTGCTTGGTCATAAGTCAATGGATCCTCACAGTTGTCATCAGGTATGACAACTTGGGTTTCAGTTAAACCTATATAACGGTCAGACTGTGTTACAACCCTCCCACTATGTCGAGGCACTCTCAATTCTTGAGATGGACATTTTTGACTTGACGAGCTAGTATCAACAACTCTTGTTGATGTGCTAGCATCATCAACAACTTTTGCTGGTGTACTGTCTAATTCATTTAACACAACTTTACTTCTTGGTTTATGGTCCATGATGTGATCCTCCTCTAAGAAAGTGACATTTGTTGATACAAGTACCCTATCTTCCTTAGGATCATAGAATAGGTCACCTCTCGTTTCCTTCGAGTAGCCTAGGCACAACTTTAAACGAGGTTCTAATTTCTTCGGGTTTGTCACAAGTACATGGGTTGGATATCCCCAGATTTTTAAATGACGTAAACTCTCTTTACGTCCTCCCAGAGTTCGAAAGATGTTTCAAAAACACTCTTCGACGGAGCGATGTTCAAAATATAAACTGCAGTCTCCACTGTATAATCCAAAACAAGTTAGGGAGATGAGCATAACTCATCATCGACCGAACCATGTCAAACATGGATCTATTTCTCCTTTGTGATACACCATTCTGCTGAGGCATACATGGCGCTGAAAGATGGGACGTAATTTCATGTTCTATCATATAGTCAAGGAATTTAAGGTCCATATATTCTCGACCTCGATCGGATCAAAGTGTTTTAATAGATTTACCTAAATGGTTCTCAACCTCAGTCTTAAACTCTTTAAACTTTTCAAGGGATTCAGACTTGTGATGCCTTAGGTAAATATACATGTATCTCGAATAATCATCTATAAAGGAGATGAAATATTCATACCTTCTTTTGCGTAAAATTATATTGCAATACCGCAAGTGTACGTGTCAAGTTTTAGTATAGTGATTTGAGTACAGGGTATCGTCCTCAGGAATGGGTTTTCTAGATTAATTAATTACCAAGATACTTTTTCTTAATTTTAGCTAAAGCAACAAAACTTTGATGGATAGTGAAAAGAAAGATAGAAAATAAATGTACAATTGGAGACACGAATATGATAGAATTGAAGGAAGATGATTTCACAAGATAATTCCTTATTTAACACATGCAATGAACTAATATTATGAATTTATAAACAAGAAGTAAATTACTCAAGAAAGTCTCTCGATCTCTCAAGAGCCTCGCACATACAATAAATCCTATAGTCTCCATATAAAATCTAAGCATGCACGACATTAAGCAACTTCTTTATGCGTTTCCCTAAGATTTCTAGGTCATTCTCATGCTAGAATTCTAAGAGTTTTGACAACCTTGTTCTAATTTAAGCTTTTTCTCTCGAGTCCACTTAAACCAAAGATATAAATGAAATTAAGAATGAATTGCCAAAAATAAATAACATAACAAAGTTCAATACATAATCAAATAAATCTAAAACATGCTAATCAAATTCCAACTACAACGTTTAGCTACTCAAAATCACCATAAAAACAAGCTAAAGTCATAGGAAAAGTCTTTAAACTCAATTACAAACTAAAAGAAAGAGAAATAAACTTATGTGTCGATGTGGGTCTCTCGCTCCCGAGCTCTCACACGATCTCGAGCCTCCACAAACGCTTTAGCTCCCAAGGAATGCTCTTTTTCTCCCCTAGAGTGTGTATTTCGAAACTAGGGCTAAAAACTACCAAATTCGCCCTTGCAATGAAAACAACATGTTGTATTTATAGGGCTTTTCGGTACGGCGTTGCAATGCTGGTCATGGCGTTGCAACGCTGCGTACTCTTGCCACCCAATTTCACTACGACCATTTTTGTCATATCTTTTCGCTCGGGTGTCCAAATGACCTCCGGTTTGATGCGTTGGAATCGTGATTCGATGTACAATCTCTCAGTATACTTTTTATACTCAAAATACATCTATAGTTTTCTTGGGTCTTCAATTAAGCTCACACATGTTCCAAATTGCACCAAAATAGTCTCAAACACTCAATTCTTGCTTCTCAAGCTCAATTTCCTGAAATTAACCATAAAATACCATGAATGCCCATGTTTTAAGTATAAAAACTAGCTAAAATATAGAAATAATATAGCATATTTGCATGCTATCACCTTCCTCTGGCTTTAACACTCATCGGACCACAAAGGTATAAATATATAAGCTCCAAGGGTTATTTGGCTCTATAACCCTTTCCAGTAAAAGGTCTTTTGGTCATTTTGCCTTCAAGGCATGACTCACATACATGTAAAGAATTTTCTTCTCACTCGTTTAGAAGTCTATTCTTTACAAGTCTCTCAATCTTATTAAGATTTATGTGGCCTAACCATAGATGCCAAAGATGGACATTTTCTTTAGGAGAAAGTTTTTGTTTCTTAGTTTGTGTATTCACAGTTCTAAATAATTCAGTGTTCAAAACCATTTTGACTGAATTTGGTCTTAAAACATACAAATTATTCTCAAGTACAGTTGTGCAAAGATTAACACCTTTCACTTAAATAAACGCTTTATTCATTGAAAAAATAATATAAATCGAGTATCAAATTCACAAGCATTGGCGATAAACGAATTTCTTTATTAAATATTAGATCGATTCTTTGATTCGATTCTTCTTAGTCGATGATGAGAATAGGCTCAAGCAGCTCTGATTTGACCATTTTATTTAGTATTTTTTATGGCGCGAATCTGTTAAGCGTTAGATAAATTCCGATCTTAAGCGGCCAATTTTTCCTAGTATAGTCGTCATTGGATTACAAACTGTTTAATTAAGCAAGAAATAAAAATAAGGTTTCTAGTAAACCCTGACACTATGTACAAGTTATCTAATAACAAGTGCTTCTTCCCTTCCTGCAGTTGTTGCTAGGAACTAATTCCCTGAAAAGAAGAACAAACATGGTTAGTGATGCATGTGATGTGTAGGTGGAAAAGAGTATGCAAATTAATTACAACACATCGCTGAATATGCAAGTATACATAGTCAATTGCAACAAGTAATAAAATAAATGGTATTTGAGTACCGAGTATCGTCTCCACGGGGACTAAATGAGATTCTTTAATCAAGTTCAAGCCTTTTGCACTGAATTTTAGGGTAACCAACAGGAAAGTAAAAATAAATGATAAATGGGGTGCTTTTGAACAAGCTAAGAAAAGTAAATGACAGAAAAGTAAAAAAAGCAAGTAAATGAAAGCAATAAAGGAAAGCAATAAATGAAAGCGGGAAAGGAAAGAAAGTAAAGAAAGCCAGTAAATGACAAGAAAGGTAATATTCACACTGTGGGGTTGCTTTGGTTCATTTTAAGACAAGTAGGTTCCAATTAAAGAGAGCTTAGCCAATTGCTTCCTGTTAAGCCTATGTGATCTTCTTGACATCATAGCAAGTGTTCAGGGTAGTTTTCTCCGAAACTTACCTAATTTTTCAACAAGTGAATTCTCATTCATCAAGCCTAGTATGCTCTTGCTACTATTCTAGGTGAGAGATCATTCATAATCTTCCCCTTTTCGACACAAGATTACTCTTAGTGCTTTATCCTATAATGGAAATGGTAATTCGACTTCCCTTTCTTTCCAAAAGCAAGAAACATGATGAATCAAAATGGCCAATTTTAATCTCAACATTAATCAATTAACACAACTATTTTCCAACATCAAGAATCAAACATACACCCAACAACAAGTCAATCAACTCAACAAGGTCTTTAATCATAACCATTCAACATGAGAATGCATAATCTTTATGCATTGGTTGATAAAAATGAGGTACAACACAACTAGGAGGTCCCGACCACAAGAAAGCATACACGAAAAAGTACATTAAAGAGAGAAAGTGAAATCTAAGACAATGGAAGTAATACAAAGATAGATCTAAGTTCCCTCTTTAATGAAGCTTCTAAGCCCAAACACTCTCCTCTTGAAGATCTCTTCTCGTGCACTTCTCCTTGGACAAGCCCTAATCGTGAATGATACCCAAAAAAAATCTCACACTTCAATTAATCCAATACAATGCTTAAATAGATCCCAATTAAACCCTAACTTAACTTAAGTCAACCCTAACCAAAGCCCAATGATTTCCAACCATAGTTAAGTGAGATGGGTTTGCAAATCACGTGCTCTTTTTAGAAAAATCTCGTGCAGGTGCTACAATAAATTTCAACTATCAAACACAACATTGCAATATTGCTGAAGCAGAGCGACTTCCAGATTGCTGAAGCAAAGTTTTCCAGAATCAGTTGATCAGCTTCTCAAAAGCTTCTCTTTTCAGCTTTCTCCTTCCTAAACAAGAAAAATGTCTCCATTAAGACACAAATACCACAAATTCACTCATTGCTAATGTTAAGATCAATTTACAATCAAAACATAAGTAATCATGCATAATTTAGGAAGATAAGAAGCTAAAAAGCACACATCAATCACAATAGTGTAAAGTTTAGTAGCAAGAATATAGCTAAATAACTCTATATTGGAGAGTTATTAGTTAGTGGCGCCTGAATCAAGTATTCAGGAAGAGTCATCACTCTCCACTAAATAAGTTTCAATGCATAGTAAATCATACTTACCTTCTTTCTTCTTCTCGGCCAAGTACTTGGGCAGTTCCTCTTCCAGTGCCCATCAGTGTTGCAGTAGAAACATTTTCCTTTGTTTGTAACTTCCTTGACCTTTTTGCCCTTCTGGGCAGCAGGTTGGTCAACTTGTTTCCCCTTGCCAACCTTTTTCATATTCTTCTTCTTCCCTTCCAGGCCTGAAGCGGACGAGCTACTAGTTTGGTCCCCGAAGTTGAACCCCTATGGAAAGACCGATAGGAAACATTTGCCTCACCTTCATGTCCCTTCACTTTCATTAAGGACTAATAGGTTTGTAGCTTGTTGAGAAGGGTGGTGGGTGTGTACTTCAGCTTGTTCATAACAGCGTTGTTACGAAACTGAAGGAAACTCTTCGGAAGAGTTTCTAAAATGAAGTTGACTTGGCTCGACTCATCGATAGTCGCACCATTCATCTCTACCACGTTGAAGTGGACCATCATGTCAAGAACAAGTTCCTTGATAGACATTCCCTCTTTCATCCTGGTGTTGAAGACGTGCTTGAGAGCATCGTGCTGGACCTAAAAGGATTGTTGTCCAAACATAACCTGCAATGATCCCATGATCTTCTTCGCAGTGACCTAAAAGGACTGTTGTCCAAACATATCCTGCAACGAACATTTCGCGGCGCTGCCGAGCTCGGCACCTGAGGACATTCCTCTGTGAGAACGAACATCATATCGTCCACTACCAAAATCATGTTAATTTTGTTGTTTCATGTTGGATAATTATCTCCGATTAATTTTTCCGCGACCAGTAAATAAACTATCAAGCTAGACATTTTTGCTAAAAAAATAAATTTTCTGTATTAGTTACTCGCAAAAAATAATTAATTATAAAAGAATTAAATAAATGTCAATCCCCGACAACGACGCTAAAAACTTGTTGCATAAATATTGCAATACTGCAAGTGCACGGGTCAAGTTTTAATATAGTGAGATTGAGTACGAGTGTCGTCCACAAGATTGAGTTATTTAATTCAAATAATTACCATAAATATCACCGCTCATTTTTATCTTGAAATTCATACTTTAAGTGAAGAAAACAAAATAATAAAAAGTAAAAAGATGTGTGAAAGTGGGAAACAATCAAGAGAGAAAAGTATCTTAGGTACTAGATTTCATTGATCAATCGACTATTTAATTGAGATCATGCTAATGGATAATCGCGCCTACTTTTATAAATCAATAACCTAACACAATAAATAACTCTCTTGAGGCAAGTGAATCTCTGGATGAAAATAAAACTAACAGCTCTGTCTAGCTTTTAAAAATCAAGCATGACACTAAGTTCGATTCTTTTATGATTTCTAATAACACCCTAATCATTCTCATGTCAAAGTAATTATCAGTCATGCAATCAAGATCAAATCTAAACTACTTTTCTCAAGCATACATTTAGATCCAAGAAACAAATAAACTGTGATCAAGAGTCTATAAGCATTACGAATACAATTGTATGAATAAAAGCAGTACAAGAATCCAAAAACAGTCAACTCAACAAATAGTGCGATCTAACGACTACATCTATCCCTTAGATAACAAGCTTAGCTACTCATGTCCACTATAAAAACGTCTAAACTCAAATACAAAACCATCATTTCAAATATAAAGAAGAAAGGGATAAAGATAGAACTATTGTGGGCAAAAAGGCTTCGTTCCTGGCTCCTATCACGATCCCGAGCCTCAGAAATCTCTTCCTTAAACTCCCAAATTGCCTATTTCCAGTCCTCAAACTCAATTTTCGATAATAGTTTCGATCCTCTCCAAAAAGTCCCTCAATTTGTGGGAAAACATACATTTTATAGTCATCGAAACAATGTTGAGATGCTAAGGCCAGTGTCACAACGTTGTGCCCTAAAGGCACGAATTAAAAAAGGAAAAACGCCCAGCGTTGAATCGCTAGTGTGCAGCGTCTCAACGCCGCAACAATAGGCGCACGTGTGATTCTTCATGGCGTTGAGATGCCATGCGCAAAGTCTCAATTCCATCCTTGCAGATTGCATGGTTGGGTTATTCTAGCGTTGAGACGTCGTTGTGTAGTGTCTCAACGTTGCTGTCACGACCACCTTATTTTCTTCTTCCAAACTTCCCTTTTTCCAATCATTGCCTTATTTTTGCCCCATTTTCACCTTTTTTCAATCAAATGACTTCGTTTATCTTCGAATGCTCGAGTCCTACAAAATGGATAGAAATATGCATACAGATAGTCATTAAATCTTCAAAACTTACAATATTTAAATATAAAATAAGCTCACAAAGTGGACTTATCAAATACCCCCAAACTTAAATATTTTCTAGTCTCGAGCAAAATCAAGAAAAATAAAGCTTTCTCATAGCAAGAATCTCTACTTTTAAAAACTCAAACCTCAAGAATTCTGTAAACTATGGAAAAAATCATCACAAAAGAACAATGATTAAAGACTGGATAATAAGATTTTGAAATTGAATAAAATCGTTACTTGAGTGAGTGTGTGCTAGCTTTTTCCAATTTAATTCCTACAAGCTCAAGATAACCTTATTAAGTTCTTTGTTAATCTTCCCCCTACACTGGCTCTAGGATAATAATCTTCAGTTCATTTACACAATCAAATGGTTCTACCACTTTCAAATGCTTTCTTTTCACCCTCAAACTTACACTTTATTTCATCAACATGTTTACATGGAGAGAATCTTCTAGTCATCTATGCCTTCGCTCCAACATATTAACATTTTGTTGTGAAAGTAGCTGACTACGAGCATAGATCACCATACATACTGCCATAGGCTACTCAAATCCTGAGTGAACAATTTGTAGACTTTTAGTTGATCAGAACACTCTGGATGTTGGAGTACCCTTCTTTTATTAGTAACTTTTTTTTTCATGGGTGAAACAACTTAAAATGGGTAAATGTCTTAATTGTGCAAACTTACTTTCTAATTAGCTCTTATGCCTATCGAGGTGACAATGATCATCTTGACAAAATAAACCTGTGTCAAGCATTCGAGACCAACCAAGAATTGGCTAAGTGCATTTAGATTTCAAGGAACTCTCAAATCAATTCTATTCTATTGGGTTGTATGCCCTAATCTCGTGTAGTTTTTAATATTTCATGTTGTAAATAAATAAGATTTATTTATTCAAACTTTGTGTCTCGCATATTTTATAAACTTAATCCAATAAACTAAGTTCCAGGGTCATTGAATTATGAGAGAACTAGAACTTGAACGGTGCGTAGTGGACACATGGGGAGGATCACGTTTGAGTTAATGACCCAAACGGTCTACAATATACAAATAGGGTTGGAGACCTAATCCTGGATACACTGTGGATGCGGCCCGCTTTGTATTGGATACAAACGAGGTGATCCGACTCGTTCATGTTGTTGACATGCGAGTGGGGGCATCCTATGCAATGAGATTGTACAAGACCGGTCCATGAATTACTGGACTTACTAATTTAACACCGTTAACAGTATAGGGCTAATAATTTCGTAGATGACCATTAGTGACTCGACCTTAATCCTGAGCATGTCACGGACTCTTGTCTGCGGGGTCTGTCCTTTGACTAGTACGGGTGAGGGTGGCCACTATTGCTCGCCCAATATGCCTATCTTCTTAGGGATAAGACCACGTGGGGAGTTGGGAACTTGACTACGCAAGAAGGAATTCAATCGTTCCCGACTTAGGGAAAGTAGAGGGGTTGTTCCCTTAAGTGTTGTCTCTAGGGCTTGAACAATGGGGCCCCACTCTCTCATTAGCCTGAGAGGGTTGTTGTTTATGGTTGGACCATGCAACGTAGTTGTTCATTAGAGGAGCAGTGGGACTTAAGGAGCAAGAGGTAGACACAGGGGTAAAACGATAATTTGACCCAACTGTGGCTATTAACAACCTGTGAAGGGTCGACTCACGAGCATTGGTTATATCGATGGACACAACTTGTCCTACAGTGATGGGAGTGCAGCTACGGGCCTTAGTGGAGTGTTACCGTAGCTAATGAATGTTGAATAACTTGGTCAAAGAGTTTGATAGGTTAATCTCGGATCATTGGAGTTCATCATCTGTAGGTCCATTAGGTCCCTCGGTTGGCTCAAACTTGATAAATTGAGGGTTTACAGTTTGGTGTGGATTTAATGTGTTGAAATTCATTAATTGGGTAATTATGTCATTTTTATATGATATAGTTGACATAATATATAGCTTGATGTGAATGGGATTCATAATAAACTATACCATAGCCTAATTGATTAATTAGTGCTAATTTGAGAAATTGAATTGAGAGAAATTAAATTGAATGTGATTCAATTTAAAATTCCACAATTCTACAAATGTGATTTGTATAATAAGGTATGAGATACCTTATTATATGTGTTATACAAATATGATTTGCATAACATAAGGTTGTGGTAAAATTGTGATTTAGTGGAGATTTGAACTCCACATGTCACAATTATTTAAAGGCTTGGTGAGAAGCTTTTGGTAGGGGTTGATCTCATTTTTTGGAAATTCAAGTTTCAAGAGATCTCCAAATTCTCTCAACTCTCTCAACTCTCTCTACCTCTTCTCCAAACCCAAAACCAAAGGGAGTCCCACACACTCTCCCTCAACCTACCGAGAAGTCCTTTCGGAGGTGTCCATGTTGTTTGGTGCAAGGAAAGGAGATCGTTGAGATCGTTGGTACGAAGTAGTTCGTGATCGGAAGAGAAAAAGTATTGAAGAAGAATTCTTCAACAAGTAAGTAACAAATTACTCTCTGTTTTTCTTCTCTTTTTGCATGTTTAGCCTAGAATTTATGTGATAAGTTCGATTTTAAGAAAAGAATTGCACAACAAAAACCACGACATTGATGGAGATCTAATCCCCTTGAGCAGCGGAAACGAGTTTGGAATCGTAATTTGCAAGTTTGTTTTGGTTGAAATACAAAAACCCATACATTGATAAAAACAGAACAAGCATATACTTCTAATCTAATTAGGCATGGATAAATACATAAAAACATGCTTTGTTTAACTATTATACTAAAAAAGGATAAAAGGTATTACCTTTGTAGTTTTTCCTCGAACAACAACTCCTTGCTTTTAGAGAATTCAGTAGTACAACAACCCAAGAACTCCTCTATATTTTCCAACAGAACACTACCAACAGGAGAACCTTTTATTCTCTGAGTGCTTAGACAAATTCATTTGTGGGAAGGAATTCCAACAATTGCAACAATCTTTTTAGGAATTGAGATAGAGAGAGAGAAATCTACTATGTTGCAATTCACCAATTGCCAGAAAATTTGTTCATGTCATCGATCAACTCCCTTCTCCCGGTTAAGTTATCGATAGGGAGAAGGTGAGGAGTAGTGGAAATGTTTCTGGATGACACGTTCCCTTAATTTAATATTAAAAAAATAAATCATATTTAATTATTAATTTAAATCATATTTAAATAAAACATATTAAATATCATATATTTAATTTAGATTAAATCACATTTAATCAATATATCCCTCTAACCTATAGTTTTAATGCATATCTAATGCACATTAAATTTTAACCTATAGTTTTCAAATATGAATCACATTCACATTTGAATTTAATATATGAACTCTTTCAAATATTTAATTTTCTCATATAATTTAATATGAATCATATTCACATTAAATTTATAATATATAGTTCCAAAACTATATATTATATTGATCTATATACATTCAATTTATTCCCTAATGAATTTGAACATTTCAAATTCAAATGATCTAAGAACCCTTTACGAGGGAGAAGGTGGACCTAATGGACCTACAGATCAGAAGCTCCAACGATACGAGATTACTTGGTTAATCTCATTAACCTCCTAAACAACATTTGTTAACTCCGGGAACACTCCAGTAAAGTCCCGCAGCTGCACTCTTCTCACTGCAGATATATTTCTGTGTCCACGGATATCGACCAATAACAACAAGTCAACCCTTCACGAATGTTCGTAACACCAGCCGGGTCAAATTACCATTTTACCTCTGGGTTACATCTTGTACCTTAAGTACCAATGCTCCTCTAATGAACAATTTGTTTGTGGTCCTACCAACAAATAGAGCCACTCTCAGGCCAAAGAGAGGGTCGGGCCCTTTGTTCAAGTCCCGGAGACACCACTTAAGGGAACATTCTTCTACTTACCCTAGTAGGCGGGAAGAAGTGAATTCCATCTTGCTAAGTTAAGTTCCCAGCCGCTCACTCGGTCTTGTCCCCAAGAAGGTAGGCATATTGAGTGGCGTATCTGGCCACTCTCACCCATACTAGTCAAAGGACAATCCCTCGCCAATAGAAGTTCGTAACCTGCTCAGGATTGAGATCAAGTTGCCTAGGTCATCCTAGTGAAATAGAAACCTAACTAGTCAACGGAGTTCTGACTTAGAGGTTACTATTTCGTGGTCCTGATCTTATGTAATCTCATTACATAGGATATCCCCACTCACATGTCATCTACACGAACATGTTAGGATCACAGTGTTTGTATCATATACAAAGTGGGCCACATCCATAGTTTTACCAGGGTAAGTTATCCAAACCTTAACTCCTAACTATAAACCCTTTAGGCTGTATCTCGAACCCAGATCCTTTATATGTACATTACATTCAGTTAAAGATACATTTAACAGCCTTCGATGTTTGGTTTATTAGATTTAGGGTTTAAACAAAGGTAAACTCGTAGATAACGAACAATAACTCTTTATTGAAATAATAACACTTTATTACATTAATTAGAACATAATTACAAACTATGAGTTTTAGGGCACAAACCCCAACAAACTCCCACTTGAACTAAAACTCTAGTGGGGTACATCATAATCTAAAACAGTGGTTACAAAGATATATATACAATAAACTAGGGCATCCATATACCCCATTACAGACGTTTCATGTCGTTTTCCGCTGCGGGAATTTCAATCATTTCATATTCATCTCAGAAACTAGAATTTAATCAAAGACTCTCAGAAGATGAAAATTATCCACAATTCAAAATTAAATATCATCAGGGGTTATCATAGTCAAAGCAACAAGAGAGATAACTTACAATGCCAAATCAACTGCAGTATCCATAAACGTAGTGAAATACCATTTCAAGAACAAAACACATAACAGAATTCATAGAAAAATGACTAGTAAATGCACAAATACTACACCTCCAAACTTTAGAATAAACAATGTCCTCAATAGTAAAAAACAAACACAAATCCAACAACTGAACAACAATAAATGTGGGGGAAAAAGAAAAGTACTGCCCTGAACTCATAGAAAGCCTCACTCCTCATCAAATGAAGCGTATGGTGGCATAGGACCTGGAAAAGTAGTATCTTTGCCAGCTTTGTGACGTAGGCAGTCATAAAGATGTCTGTTGGACGCTTCTGTGTATCGTAAGTGGCTCAAAATATGGCACTCCTGCTGACGACTCTGAATCTCGTTCTGACTGAATCGTTCTTCCAAGTTGGTCACTGCATTTGCCAAGCTCTTAAAGTCAGGCTGAACAAATGGGTGTGGAGGATCTTGTCTCTCCTCCTCATGGATCTCTACATCTACATCATCAATAAGCTCGTCTGGGTCGTCGTGATGTTCTCTTGCAACCCCCCTGTCGTAATGCTTTCGAAGACCCATGATGAAATTTTTATCCATCACCCCCTTGGGATTTATCAATTCGTCATCAGCTGTCCAGGTAAACCCAACAAGTCGACATAAGGCAGTAATCAAGGAAGGATGACCTAACCCCCCTGTGGTAGTGCCACGTCCCATGTGGCGGATGTATCGGTTGACCACCTTACCCACATCAATTGTTTTCCCTGTAGCAATAACATAGAGCAGAATAGACCTTTCCTTGGTGACATCACTCATGTGGGCTACAGTCTGCAACTAGGCACAGATAAAGCTATGCCAAACTTTCTTCGTCACAGTCAGATACAGTTTTGAATTTGAACACTTCACCTCTCCTCGTGACCCAATTAGCTTCAGGTCGTGCCAGTGTTGTTATCATCTAAATGGGGTCGACGTAGTCCATAGCATAAACAGTGTACTCATCATGCTCAAAATCAGGTAATCTAAAGTACCTGTTAATGGTGGTCGAGTCAAACTCGATTCGGCATCCCCTGACCGTGGTATGGTAAGCATCGAGTGGCATATTAGCATAGAATTCCCTCACAATGGGAACCACTCAAGCTTCAAGTTGTTAGACTAAACTCTCCCAATGCCACTCAATAATATTATGATAAAGATCTCGATGGTGGGTGTCATCAGGAGCAATACCACGTTCAGGGATGAGAGCTCGAAAAAAAACATAACTCTTGTTGGGATTTTTGTCCTAATCTCGTGTTTGTAATATATTGTTTGAAATTAATAAGAGTTATTCATTTCATCACTTTGTGTCTCACAATATTTATAAACTTTTCCAATAAACTAAGCTCCAGGGTCATTGAATTTATGAGAGAACTAGAACTTGAACGGTGTGTAGTGGACACACAGGGAGGATCACGTTCGAGTTAATGACCCGAACGGTCTCACGATATATGGATAGGGTTGGAGACCTAATCCACGGATACACTGTGGATGCGACCCGCTTTGTATTAGATACAAACGAGGTGATCGACTTCGTTCATGTTGTTGACATGCGAGTGGAGGCATCCTGCAATGAGATTGTACAAGACTGGGCCGTGAATTATTAGACCTCACGATGTAACACCGCTGATGATGAAGGGACTAATAACTTCGTGAGATGACCATTAGTGACTCAACTTTGAATCCACGAGCGTGTTCACGGACTCTTGTCTGCGGGGTCCGTCCTTTGACTAATACTGGTGAGGGTGGTCACGATTACTCGCCCAATATGACTCTCTTCTCGTGACGTGAACCAAGTAGGGAGCTGGGGAACTTAACTCGCGAGATGAAATTCACTCGCTTCCCGCCTTTTGGGAAACTAGAGGGTTGTTCCCTTAAGTGTTGTCTCCGGGGCTTGGACAACGGCGCCCACCTTCTCACCGGCCGAAGGGTGTTTTGTATGGTTGGACCATCACAATACGTTGTTCATTAGAGGAGCGCGTGGAGACTTAAGGAACAAGAGGTAGACACAGGGGTAAAACGGTAATTTGATCCAGTCATGTCTACGAACAACTTGTGAAGGGTCGACTCATGGGCATTGGTTATATCAGTGGACACGTAATATTCTCAGATCGACGGGAGTGCAGCTACGGGCTATAGTGGAGTGTTACCGTAGCTAATGAATGTTGATTAACCGAGTCAAAGAGTTTGACAGTTAATCTCGGATCATTGGAGCCCGCCATCAGTAGGTCCATTAGGTCCCTCGGTTGGCTCAATCAAGGTTAAAGAAGGGTTAATGTTTTGGTATGAAATTGAAGTGTTCAATTTCACTTTAAGGGCATTTATGTCATTAATATGAGATATGAATGATATAATATATAGTTTAATGTGAATGAGATTCATAATAAATTATAGGTTAGCCTAATTGTTGAATTAGGGCTAATTGGAGAATTTAATTGAGAGAAATTAAATTGGATGTGATTCAATTTAATTAATCCACAATTAATGCAAATGAGATTTGCAATATGAGATATGAAATATCTTATATTATGTGGTTATGTAAATGAGATTTGCATAACCTATGGTTGTGGTAAAGTGGTAATAATGTGGAGATTTTAACTCCATCATTCCACTATATAATCCCTTCTTGCAAGAAGGAATGTAACCATTCTCTCATTTTTTTTATTTTCATCAAAGAAGAGAAGAAGAATTCTCTCTACTCTCTCTCAATTCTCCTCCCTCTCCAAAACACCAAAGTTCCCACAAACTTCTCTTTTCCAAAAGAGAACAACCGAGACTCCAAGTGGTGGTGTTCGGGTTCCGTTCGTGGTAAGCGTTCGTTGAGATCGAGAAGCACGAAGAGTTCGTGATCTGAGGAAGAAATCTTGAATAGTGTCTTCAACAGGTAAGTACCTTTAATCTTACCGTTTTTTTTCTTCCTTTTCCAGCATGTTTAGCCTAGATCTTTAGTAGATCATTTTAACAAAATCGAGTTGCGTAATGATACCATGATGATTTAATCGTCTTCCGCTGCGCGGGGATTCTCATTCCCTTCAATTGGTATCAGAACCATTTCGATGGTTCTTCATTATGCACTGTTTTTGTTAAAATATGTGGGTAAATTGCCTTAATTTCATGAGATGAATGATGGTTTGCTGAAATGGATGTTTCGGTTTTTGGCATTTTAGATTTATTTTCTATTTGATGAGATCAAATGTAAAGGGCTCGTGTTTTTGGGCATTTTAGAAAATAAATCGAGTCTGTAAGTCCGGGTCGTTCGTGGCAAGAGTTGCTGTGAAGGAATCGGAGTGGAAACAGGCAGAAATCGGTGAAGAATAGCAAAGAGTTTGCTGTTCTGTCAATGGCGTTGAGACGCTGCCCTTTGGCGTCTCAACACTGTCCTTGCAAACGGAGGCCCTGCAGCAGAGCAGCGTTGCAACGTAGGGGTAGCGTTGCAACGCCGCTGGCGTTGAGAACGCCGATCGACGTTGAAGGCGACAACATTGCAACGCTGCACACGGCGTTGAACGCTGCACGCGTTGAGGAGCAGTTGCTGGAGGCGCTTTCGCGAGAACGTGGGCTTAAAGGTTTTAGTGGGCCGTTATTTTATTTATTTAATTATTTTATTAAATAATGTTAATATAAGTGTTATATTAATGTTATTTAATTAAATAATTGCCCCTAGGTGCCAAAAATCGGTCCATTTTTGCTGTTTAATTATTTTATGCATGAGATGTATATTTTAATTAATTTCTATGTGCATAATGTATGTCATATAGATTTAAAATCCCACCTTAGGTTAAACATTTCATGCATCATTTTTATATTATAAGAGTTATAATATATAGTATGCATGATAGGATTATATTATAAGAGTTATAATATAATGTTTGCATGTTTTAATTTATTTAAATATAAGTGTTATATTTTTAAATTAAAAGCATGCTCATGCGTTTTGTTCATGTGATGAATTATATTATGTTATAGTATATAGTTATTCATGTGATGAATGATCAAGCACTATAACATAGAAATGCATGCAACCTAAGTTAATTATTAGTTTTAAAGAGTTTATAACTTGAATAATTAGACTTAGGTTTTCTATTTTCTAAGGAGATTAGAAATTAGGAAATCAAATATAACCTTTGAATGGAGACTGATAAGTAACTCTGTCTAAGGAAGGTTTTGTCCAAGGCTTGGGTATTTAAGTTGACGCTTGCGAAACACCCCTACCTGGAAACCGACCTGGGAGTGAATCCGGTCCGGAGATTCTTAGGTTATATTCTCGTGAGTGCCGTTAATTAAGAGTTAATTAATTTACTCACATAGACCTAAGTTAATAATGTGATTATAAACTTAGGCTTAATACATTATAAGAGTTATATTGGTAGACTTAGGTAAATTTTAGCTGGTTTATCTAGGCGAATCCCTATTAAAATTAAAGTGCTGAGTGGGAGGAAATAAAGTGTATGAGATACATTTGAATTTCCAACCACAAATCTCCGTTAAGTCCGCACCGTGAGATCTATACTCGGTCTCGTGGCGCAAATGGGAGCGTCCTCCTTCGGGTGGCATTTGTATAGGTCAATATCATCGTGGATGGAGAGAGTACTTATAGTGAGTGGGAGAGGGACTTGTGAAAACGAGACCAACGACCTCTTCTTTTGATTCACATCGTGAGAAGCTTATGATCTGCCTGCTAGTTTGGCCTGGACCAGACAATCCCTTCGTAGGGCTTGATCATGGGAGTCGGAACACCGTGAATTTCCGAAAGGGATACAGTTTCCTGGTTGGTTTTCCTTCTTGGTTCACCCTTCGGTGGCTATTGTTTGGACGGATGCTTGGAAACTTAAAGATTGAGGGTGACACTCACAGAATTCGTTAAGTGTTAATGAATTCGACCGAACAATGGTAATTGGACGCCTAATGGAATAAGAGTTATTCTGGATTAGGGTCTGATCGAGAAAGTCTCGTCCTAGAGGAGGTGTGTTGTGTTCACCCTTCGGTGGCGGTCATTCTAAACCTTTAGGGTATCATTGCAAAATTTTGAATGACCTAGGGATCATGAAACAATTTTTGCTAAAACTTGATTGGATTTCAAAAGTTTTTTTGCGAGACTAAAACAAAGTTTTCTTAATTTTTCAGCTAAAAATGTCTAGCGCAATTATAGCTCTACTCGCATCCGATAAATTAGTGGGAGATAATTTCCAAAGTTGGAAAAACAACATAAACACGATTTTGGTAAATGACGACCAAGAGTTCGCGCTCACTGAGGAGGGTCCTCAGGTAAACGGTTCAACAGTCCTATTCAACGATCTACAAACCTTCCAGTCCTTGGTGCAAGCTAGGGGACAGGAAGATGAGGCAAGTGTTGCCTTAAGACCTTTTCACAGGGGTTCGACCTCTGGGATAAAGTTTGTAGACTCTTCAGGCCCTAAAGGGAAGAAGGAGAAGTTGAAGGAAGTTAATGTTGACCGTACTGCCGCCCTAAAAGGCAAAGAAATCTCAAGGATGTTGCCAGCTAGTGTTTCTACAGCAATGGGGACGGACGCCTGAAAAGGAGTTGTCCCAAGTTCCTTGATGAAAAGAAGATGACAGGTAAATGTGATTTACTTGTCACAGAAACTTGTTTAGTGGAGAGTAATGACTCTGCTTGGATATTGGATTCAGGCGCCACTAACCATGTTTGCTATTCTTTTCAAGGATTAAGTTCCTTGCAGCGGCTGCAAGAGGGTGAGATAACACTCAGGGTTGGATCCGGAGAAGTTGTCTCAATTTGCGCAAAGATAGGCACAGTGAAAGTCGTTTCTTTGGCGGGAAGTACTTATTATTAGATAATATGTATATAGTTCCTGGGTTTACGAGAAACCTAGTTTCTATTTCTTGCCAATTAGAACAAAATATTCCTGTTTCATTCAAGAGTAATAAAGCGTTTATTTCTCGAAATGGAAATTTGATTTGTTCTGCTTCGCTTGAGAGCAATCTATATGTTTTGAACCCAAATTCGGTCAAAAGTGTTTTGAACACCGAATTGTTTAAAACAACTGAAACGTGAACTAAGAAAGCGAAAGTTTCTCCAAAGGAAAATGCCCATCTTTGGCATCTATAGTTAGGCCACATTAATCTCAATAGGATTGAGAAACTAGTAAAGAGTGGACTTCTAAACGAGTTGGAAGAAAACTCTTTGCCGGTGTGTGAGTCATGCCTTGAGGGCAAGATGACCAAACGTCCTTTTAGTGGAAAACACTTCGATCGCTTAAAACACTTCGATCGGATCGAGGTGGAGAGTACATGGACACTGAATTCCAGGACTATATGATAGAACACGGAATTACGTCCCAACTCTCAGCGCCTGGTATGCCACAGCAGAATGGTGTATCGGAAAGGAGAAACAGAACCTTGTTGGGCATGGTTCGGTCGATGATGAGCTATGCTCGTCTCCCGATTCTTTTTGAAGTGCAGCGGAGATCGCGGTTTATATTTTGAACAAACGTTCCGTCCGAAGAGTGTTTGTGAAACACCTTTCGAGCTCTGGAGTGGACGTAAAGGCGCTTTACATCACTTCGCATTGGGGATGCTCGCCCACGTGTTGGTGTCAAACCCGAAAGGTTGGAACCCCGCTCAAATTGTGCCTATTCGTAGGTTACCCAAAAGAGACTAGGGGTGATCTGTTTTACGATCCTAAGGAAAATAGGGTGCTTGTGTCGACAAACGCCACTTTCCTAGAGGAAGACCACGTCAGGGATCATTTACCAAGGTGTAAAATTGTGTTAAGTGAAATGGACAGTACATCAGCAAGAGTTGCTTAAGGGGCTAGTACGTCAACAAGTGTTGTTGATCCTAGCACGTCTAGTCAAATCCGTTCCCAAGAGTTGGGAATGCCTCGACGTAGTGGGAGGCGTGAGGAGACGACCTTTATCGCTACATGGGTTTAGTGAAACCTCGGTTGTCGCTCCCGATGATGATCAGAGGATCCATTGACCTATGATCGGGCAATGGTTGATGTTGACAAAGACGAGTGGATTAAAGCTATGGACCGAGAAATAGAGTCTATGTACTTCAATTCAGATGGGAGCTTGTGGATCAACCGGATGGGGTAAAACCTATTGGTTGCAAATGGATCTACAAGCGTAAACGTGGCGTAGATGGGAAGGTGTAGACCTTCAAAGCCCGACTAGTGGCAAAGGGTTTTACCTAGGTTGAAGGGGTTGACTATGAGGAGACCTTTTCACCTGTTGCCATGGTAATCAGGATCCTTCTGGCCATTGCCGCGTATTATGACTACGAGGTATGGCAGATGGACGTCAAGACAACCTTTCTGAATGACAAACTTGATGAGACCATCTACATGGACCAGCCCAAAGGGTTCATTACCCAAGGCCAAGAGCAAAAGGTTTGCCGGCTTCATAGGTCCATTTATGGACTGAAACCGACTTCAAGGTCTTGGAATATAAGGTTTGATGAGGCGATCAAATCTTATGGCTTTGATCAAAATGTCGACGAGCCTTGTGTTTACAAGAAAATTGTTGACAAAACTGTCGCATTTTTGGTGTTGTATGTGGACGATATTCTTCTCATTGGGAATGAGATAGAATTTCTTACTGATATTAAGAAGTGGCTAGCTTCGCAATTCCAAATGAAAGATTTGGGAGAAGCTAGGTATGTTCTAGGTATCTTGATTGTCCGGAACCGAAAGAACAGAACACTAGCCTTGTCTCAGACGTCTTATATTGACAAGATGTTGCCTAGATATAAGATGCAGAACTCCAAGAAGGGCTTGCTGCCTTTCAGGCATGAAGTTCACTTGTCTAAGGATCACTGTCCTAAGACTCCTCAAGATGTTGAGGATATGAGACGGATTCCATATGCTTCGGTTGTAGGGAGCCTGATGTATGCCATGTTGTGTACTAGGCCCGACATCCACATGCATCGAGTAATTGTCGATGAGATATCACCCAATCCAGATTAGATCACTTTGGGCGGTAGTAAAGGCAATCCTCAAGTATCTTAGGAGAACGAGGAACTACGACTTAGTGTATGGCGGTGGGGATTTGATCCTTACCGGATACACAGATTCTGATTTTCAGACCGATAAGGATTCTAGGAAATCCACTTCGGGGTCAGCCTTCATTCTAAATGGAAGAGCTGTAGTATGGCGAAGCATCAAGCAGGGATGCATCGCTCATTCCACTATGGAAGCGGAGTATGTTGCGGCTTGTGAAGCTTCAAAGGAAGATGTTTGGCTTAGGAAGTTCATGACAGATTTGGAAGTTGTTCCAAATATGAACGCCAATCACACTGTTCTGTGATAACAAAGGTGCGATGAGCCAACTCACGTGAGCCTCGGAGCCATAAGAGAGGCAAACACATTGAGCGCAAGTATCATCTGATACGGGAGATTGTGCACCGCGGAGACGTGACGGTCACGCAGATAGCGTCGGAGCACAACGTAGCTGATCCATTGACAAACCCCCTCTCATTTTTTTTATTTTCATCAAAGAAGAGAAGAAGAATTCTCTCTACTCTCTCTCAATTCTCCTCCCTCTCCAAAACACCAAAGTTCCCACAAACTTCTCTTTTCCAAAAGAGAACAACCGAGACTCCAAGTGGTGGTGTTCGAGTTCCGTTTGTGGTAAGCGTTCGTTGAGATCGAGAAGCACGAAGAGTTCGTGATCTGAGGAAGAAATCTTGAAGAGTGTCTTCAACAGGTAAGTACCTTTAATCTTACCGTTTTTTTTTCTTCCTTTTCCAGCATGTTTAGCCTAGATCTTTAGTAGATCATTTTAACAAAATCGAGTTGCGTAATGATACCATGACGATTTAATCGTCTTCCACTGCGCGGGGATTCTCATTCCCTTCAACTCTGTTAACGACCTGCAACGTCGCCGTCTAAGAATTTTTGGTGATCTAACTCCGATCGAGAACTGGAGGCTCTTTTAGCTCGTTTAGAACCCATTCTTATCACTCAAAGGAGCTACAAATGCAAGACAAACTATGGATTCACAAATCAAAATAGTCAGTGACATAAAGAGCAATATTATAAACCTAGAAGCACATTAGGACCCTCAAATACAAAGTGCCAACACTAAGAGTCCGAAAGTCACTTGGACCCATCAATGAAGCCAAAAATCTAGAATTTCAACCGACAAGTGTGGGGAAAAGAAAAGCGAAATTTATCATGAGTCAACCACCTCCTAACTTTTGAAGAGACTATGAGGGACAACCTTAAACATTCAACAAAGAACAATGAACAACAATGCTCCTACAAAAGCAACCAAGGGACAAGAAAAAGAATAATTAACCAAGAATGCTCCCAAGAACATCCAATGACCCATACAAAACATCATAATAAGTATCCATGCTTCATCCAATTAAGCATCACATACACCAAAGTAGACATTTAAAAGAATTCGCCAACAAAAGCCCAAAATTATCCAATCAACATCCCTAACATCACAATGAGCATAAACCATTCTCCAACAAACATCCAATGGGCAAGAATAACAACAATTAGCCAAAAATTGCACCCGAAATTATCAAATTAACCATCGCAACCAACACAATGGGCACCCTCCAACAAGAGCAAAATGCAACAAATATGACCAAAACAGAAAAAAAAAGCATAGATAAAATGGGAGGAACCAAAAACACCAAACACAGAGGAAGTGAAATCGTTGCCCACGGTGGAACCCTCGAATTGGGGAAGATTTTCCAACAATGGGTGCCCAATCTACCACAAAGAACCAGAAAATGGGAAGAAAATGAGGGAGTATGAGGAAAATGGAAATATCTAACCCAAAAGTTGATAGAGATTAAAGGGAGAAGAGAGAAAAAAGAAAGGAAGAGAAGTTAGGGTAGAAAGAATTGGGGATTTTGGGTGAAATCTGGAATTTAAAATTTCAGATTTCGCGGCAGTGTTGAGACGCTGTCCTCGCGGCTTTTCACTCTACAACAGAGTCTAGCGTTGCAACGTTGTGTTAACCTCTTTTATTTTCTCTCTTTATTTGTTTATTTTATTTTTTTTAATAATGGGTTGCCTCTCATTCAGCGCTTTCTTTAACGTCTTTAGCTAGACCAATTAGATGGATCTTAATGAGTTTGCCTATCGTCAAAAGTGATGTTCTCCAAAGGTCTTTCCTCGTCACCACAATAGTGTTTCACCCGTTGTTCATTAACTTTGAACAATTTTTCATCCTTGCCCTACAACTCGACTACTCCATATGGGAAAATCTCCTTGATAATGAATGGTCCTGCCCATCGTGACTTTAATTTACCTAGAAACAAACGTAAATGAGAGTTAAAAAGAAGAACTTGTTGACCAGGAGAAAAAGATCGTTCTTGGATCTACTGATCATGCCATTGTGTTGTTCTTTCTTTAAATAATTTGGCATTCTCATAGGCTTGATTCCTGAATTCCTCCATTTCATTGATTTGCAATAATCTTTGGTCGCCTGCCTTGTGAAGGTCAAAGTTTAGTGTCTTTATGGTTGAGAATGCTTTATGCTCCAGCTCTACAGGCAAATGACACTACTTACCAAACATCAATCGATACGGTATGTACTTATCGGTGTTTTAAAGGTTGTGTGATATGCCCATAATGCCCCATCTAACTTTAATGCCCAATCCTTCCTATTAGTCTTTACTGTTTTCTCCAGAATTAATTTGATCTCCCTATTTGAAATTTTTGCTTGTCCATTGGTCTGAGGATGATATGTTAACGAGATCTTATGCTTAAGTTCATACCTGGCTAACATAGTTCAAACAATTTATTGCAAAAATGGGAACCCTCATCACTAATAATAGCTCCAGGAGTACCAAATCTCGTGAAAATATTTTTGTGTAAAAACTTGACCAGAACACGAGCATCATTCTTCTCAGTGACTATGGCCTCTACCCAGTCAGATACATAATCTACTGCAACCAAGATATAGAGATAATCATGCGAAGATGGAAACGACCCCATAAAATCAATCCCCCAAACATCAAATAATTCAACTTCAAGAATTAGCAACTATTCAAGTGGGCCCAAAATGTTTGAAAATGTAGGCCAATAAAAACTTTGAAAATGTAGGCCAATAAAAACTTGATTGCAATACCTTAGCAACTATTCAAGTGGGCCCAAAATGTCCCCCATAAGGGGAAACATGGCAATCATGGATTATTTTACCCACTTCATCACGAGGTACACACCTCCTTATAAGTTCATCTGCACAGACTTTGAATAACAGTGGATCATCCCAAAGATAAGATTTCACATCATGGAGGAATTTCTTTTTTTGATGAGAATTCAAATCTGGTGGCAGAACTCCTCCTGCAAGAAAATTCACATAATCAACAAACCATGACAGAACATCCTGATCCTGATAAAGTCTTTCGTCTGGAAAGTCTTTTGTGATGGGAATGGCATGTAAAGTATCTTCTTTCTCAATCCTAGACAAGTGGTCAGCTACCACGTTTTCACATCCCTTCCTATCCCTGATGTCAAAATCAAATTCATGGAACAAAAGAATCCATCTAATCAGACGAGGGTTAACATATTTTTTATCAAATAAATATCTAAGAGTTGCATGATCAGTGTACACAATGACACTAGTCCCTAACAAGTAAGACTTAAATTTGTCGAATGAGAATACAACAACAAACATTTCTTTTTCAGTGGTGATGTAATTTTGTTGTGCATTATCTAAGGTCCTGCTTGCATAGTAAATGACCCTAAAAATTTTATCATGACATTGTCCTAAAACAGCTCCTAAAACATAGTAACTAGCATCACACATAATCTCAAATGGTTGACTCCAACTTGGTGCAACAATAATAGGGGCAGAAGTTAGCTTTTCTTTCAAGAGATTAAAAGCTACTAGAACGTCATCTGAAAACACAAAGGAAGAGTCTTTTTCAAGCATGTTACATAGAGGTTTCTCAATTTTTGAAAAATCTTTTATAAATCGTGTGTAAAAACCTGCATGTCCTAAGAAACTACAAACTCCCTTCCCATTTATTGGAGGTGGTAGTTGTTTCATGGCTGAAATCTTGGCTCGATCCACTTCAAGTCCTTTCTCAGAAACCTTATGCCCTAAAACTATACCTTCTTGGACCATAAAATGACATTTTTTCTCAACTTAATACAAGGTTAGTTTCCTGGCACCTCTGCAAAATAGGAGCAAGATTACACAAACAACTATCAAATGATGATCCAAAGATAAAAAAAAAATCATCCATAACCTCCATAATCTCCTCAATCATGTCATGAAATATGGCCATCATGCAGCGTTAGAATGTGGCAGGTGCATTGCACAATTCGAATGGCATCCTTCTGAAGGCATAAGTTCCATAAGGGCATGTGAATGTAGTCTTCTCTTGGTCCTTAGGGGCAATAGCAATCTAGTTATATATTATGAAAACGGAAGCAATTTTGAATTTTGAACACTCTAAGTTGATCAATTTTACAAAATAAAAAGCATGCTCAAATTTGGAAAAACAGAGAGTAAGAATACATACCTTTCTAACTCAAAATTTTCCAAACCCGTGGGCAATTTCTTGTCACAAACACTTTATGGACCACCTCTCGTGTCTTCCCTTCTATCCTCAGGCTTTGGAACTTATTGTGGGATCCAAAGTTGAGAGAATTTGGACGAAAAATGGGTAATGGTTCAAAACCGAGCCACATGAATTTTCTACAAAATCCCATTAATCCTCTTCAATTCATCTTCAATTAAAGCTTCATCAAGCATTGTGAAGATGTCAACACATGAATGATGAGGATTAATCGAGAAGCAGGTGTTGAATTTTGGTGATTTTGACTATCAAAGGAGCTTATTCACCATTTGTGTATTTGGTCCAATTGAAAACTCAAAATTGAATTTTAATTTTCATTTAATTTTAATTCAAAATTAATATAAAATTAATTTTAAATTAAAATCAATTTATTAATTTAATTAATTAAATAATTTAATTAATAAATATTAAATAATTATTTAATTTAATATCAAATAACAAATTTAATAATCAGACCAATCCCGATTTCTCAAATCGACCGTTCGAACATGAATCCCTATTCATGTTATAAATTGAACAAATATTTAAATCATATTTAAATATGTCCACCTCTTCTTTATCATAGTTTAATTCATAATTAATCTATGACACGTTAAGTATATCACATATAATTTACGTTTCTCCCAAAACAAAATTTGAACAATTCAAATTCTTTTCTCTCAAATGTTACAAGGCTTAGCCCTTGCTAGTCAGAGGGACCTAATGGACCTACAGATGATGAGCTCCAACGATACGAGATTAACCGACCAAACTCTTTAGCCTAGCTAATCAACATTCATTAACCACCGTGACACTCTACTAAACCCTAGTGGTTGCACTCTCCTCACTGTAGATATATTTTTGTCCACTCGATATAACCATGATTAGTAAGTCGATCCTTCATAGGTCGTTCGTAATTACAGCTGGGTCAAAGTTACCGTTTTACCCCTGTAATTACTTATTTTTCCTTAAGTCTCACTGATCCTCTAATAAACAATTGGTTTGTGGTCCAACCAACAAACTGCATCCCTCTCGGGCCAATGAGAGGGGTGGGCCCTTTGTTCAAGACCTAGAGTCAGCAGTTAAGGGAACAACCTCTCTACTAATCCCTAAAGCGGGTAGGAGTGAATTCCATCTTGCAGAACTATGTTCCCAGCTATCTATCCGGTCTTATCCCTGAAATCGGAAACTTATTGAGTCGGCAATCTCGGGCCACTCTCACCCATGCAAATCTAAGGATAATCCGAATAAACAGAGTTCATAGCACGCTCAGGATTAAGATCGAGTTACTTAGGTCATCGTATGAATATAGTCAGTTAAGACAGTAAACGGAGTTATAAAGTTTAAGTGACTATTTCGCGGTCCAGTCTTATGCAAACTCATTGCATAGGATGCCCCCACCCGCATGTCTCCACATAAATGATTCAGGATCACATCGTTTGTACTCTACAAAGTGAGTTGTGTCCATAGTGTCCCCCGGAAAAGGTACCCAACCCTATCCTTATGTTATAGACCATTCTGGCTATAACTTGAACTTGATCCACTTTTATGTCACACATAAAGTTCTAGTATTCATCTTATAGCCAAGGGTTCTTTATTGGATTAGGGTTTCATAACACCCAATTCACTTTATTCAATAACACATTTACTGAATAAATCTCAATAACATCTTTATTGCAAAATAGAATGTACATTCAGTTTACAAAACCACGAGTTTTAGGATATAAAACCCAACAAACGTCAGTGGAGTCAAACATGTTGAGCAAGAAAACTGTCCTACTGTACAACTCGTAGTCTTAGACTCTCTAGGTGTCGCTCAAACACTTTAGTCGTGAGGGGCTTTGTAAACGGATCAACAATGTTGTGCTCTGAAGCTATCTGCGTGACGATCACGTTTCCTTGTTGCACAATCTCTCTGATGAGATGATATTTGCGCTCAATGTGCTTTCCGCGCTTATGGCTTCTAGGTTCTTTAGAATTTGTCACTGCACCACTATTATCACAATAATGGGTGATAGGAAAATTCATATTTGGAACAACATCCAAATCAGTTAAGAACTTTCTAAGCCATACAACCTCCTTCGCTGCTTCGCAAGCTGCGACGTACTCAGCCTCCATGGTGGAGTTAGAAATACAACCTTGCTTTATACTCCTCCATACTATAGCTCCTCCGTTAAGAGTGAACACTAATCCTGATATGGATTTCCTTGAATTTACATCAGTCTGAAAATCAGAGTCAGTGTATCCTGCAAGGATCAAATCCTTTGCGTCATACACAAACATATAGTCCCTCGTAAGAGACTTAAGAATATTTTTAACAGCAGTCCAATGATCATATCCTAGATTTGACTGATACCTGCTAACAATTCCCACTGTATAACATATGTCGGGTTGAGTACATAGCATGACATACATCAGACTACCGACAGCTGATGCATAGGGAATGCGTCTCATATCCTCAACTTCTTGAGGTGTCTTAGGACACTGCTCCTTCGACAAATGAATTCCATGTCTGAAAGGTAATAAACCCTTCTTGAAATTCTGCATCTTATATCTAATCAACATCTTGTCAATATAAGATGCCTGACACAGCACTAGCATTTTGTTCTGGCGATTCTGAACAATTTTGATTCTAAGGACAAACTGAGCCTCTCCCAAATCTTTCATTTGGAATTGGGTCGCTAGCCATTGCTTAACGCCAGTCAGGAACCCTGCATCATTTCCAATGAGCAAGACATCGTCTATGTACAAGACTAAGAAAGCTACAGTGGTATTGACTATCTTCTTGTAAACACAAGGCTCGTCAATATTATGTTCAAAGCCATAAGATTTGATCACAATATCAAATCTTATATTCCAGGATCTAGATGCTTGTTTTAATCCATGGATGGATTGTTTAAGCTTGCAAACCTTTTGCTCTTGACCCTGAACTATGAACCCCTCTAGTTGATCCATATAGATACTCTCTTCAAGATTGCCATTCAGAAAGATTGTCTTAACATCCATTTTCAAAATTTCATAGTCATAAAACGTGGAAATGGACAAGAGTATTCTAATGGACTTAAGCATAGTAACAGGGGAGAAGGTTTGTTCATAGTCCACCCCTTCCCGCTGGGTATAACCCTTTGCCACAAGTCGAGCCTTAAAGGTTTGCACCTTACCGACTTGATCTTGTTTCCTCTTGTAGATCCACTTTGCAACCGATAGCTCTTTCACCATCTGCTTGATCTACAAGTTCCTAGACTAAATTGAAGTACATTGACTCCATTTCAAGGTTCATGGCTTTAATCCACTGGTCCCTATCTATATCATTCATTGCCTGTTTATAAGTCAATAACATCAATGTCATCATCAGGTATGACGACCTGGGTTTCAGTCAAACCCATGTAACGGTCGGGTTGTCTAACATCACTCCCACTACGTCAAGGGATTCTCAACTCTTGAGAAGGACCAACTTGATCAACAACTTTTGTTGATTTATCTTTAGCTTCCCTAGAAATTTCGCTCAAGACAATTCTATTACGAGGCCGATGATCTCTCATGTGGTCTTCCTCTAAGAACGTGGCATTTGACGACACAAGCAACTTGTCCTCTTGAGGATCATAAAACATACCATCTTTCGTTTCCTTGGAGTATCCTACGAATAGGCATAATTTTGAACGATGTTCAAATTTATTTGGATTGGACACTAGCACATGTGTCGGACATCCCCAAATCCTGAAGTGGCGTAAACTACCTTCACGCTCATTCCATAACTCATTGGGTGTTTCGAAACACTCTTAGAGGGAACCTTATTCAAAATATATGTAGCAGCTTCTACTACATATCCCCAAAACGAACTAGGCAGCTGAGCATAACTCATCATAGATTGAACCATGCCTAACAGGGTTATGTTTCTCCTTTCAGATATACCGTTCTGCTGAGGTGTACCAGGCGCTGAGAGTTGAGATACGATTCCATGTTTTATCATATAGTCTTGGAATCTCAAATCCATATACTCTCCACCTCGATCTGATCGAAGTGTTTTAATTGATTTACCTAACGGGTTCTCAACCTCTTCCTTATATTCTTTGAACTTTTCAAGGGTTTCAAACTTATGATTCATTAGGTAAAGATAGTCATACCTAGACTAATCATCAATGAAATTGATGAAATATTCATACCCTCCTTGTGCCTTGACATTCATAGGACCAGAGAGATCCGAACGCACGAATTCCAAGGGTTCTTTGGCTCTATAACCTTTTTCAGAGAAAGGTCTTTTAGTCATTTTTCCCTCAAGACATGACTCACATGGTGGTAAAGAGTTGTCCTCTAACTGACTTAGGAGACCACTCTTAACCAATCTCCCAATCCTATTGAGATTAATGTGTCCTAGTCTCAAGTGCCAAAGATAGGTACTAGGAGAAAGTTTCTGCCTTTTATTTTGAGTATCAGCTGTTTTAAACATCTTGGTATTCAAAATAGCTTTTACCTCTGTTGGTCTTAACACGTATAAGTTGTTTTCTAGTTTAGCAGAACATATTCGTACACATTTTTTTGCAAATGAATGCTTCATTATGATCAAAAGATATTTTATACATATGTTCAAGCAAACAAGAGATAGATACAAGATTTCTTTTGATTCTAGGAACCAAAAGTACATTTTCTAATAAAATGAATCTATCTCTAAACAACAACTTCACCACTCCCACTGCTCTGGTCGAGACATCCTCTTCTGTTCCAACCCTGAGAGTTATCTCACCATCAGCAAGTTGTTTCCAGGAACTAGTTTCCTGAAAAGAAAAACACACATGGTTAGTGGCTCCAGAATTTAGTATCCAGGCGGAATCATCATGTTCCACTAAACATGTTTCAACAACGAGTAAATCATATTTACTTTGTTGTGTCTTCTTAACTTTCCTCTCCATCATATGGGAGTTGTAAACATCTTTGAGGGCACCATGACGGTCCGATGAGGACGATTGTCCAAACATCGTCTGTAATGAATGCATGATCTCCTTGGCGGTGATGATCCCCTCATGTTTCTTACCTAGCGCATTAGACTCGAACCATCTCATTAGCCCTAATCCACCTGTCATATGCATCCCGAACAATTCGGTTTGCTATCGAGTTGGGAGGGGAGGACATTCCTCCGTTAAGACGAACCTTAGATCATCGATAGCAAGAATAATATTCAAGTTCGATTTTCAGGTCACGTAGTTATTGTCATCTGAGGGGAGTAATTGGATTAAAGAGCTTGACATGCTGAAAAAGAATGAATTCTATTAGTGAATTGCTTGTAACCTATCCAATTAAGAATTTAGCAAAAGTAATAATGTACCATAAACTCATTATTATTTTTGCAACGATACTTCAGTGAGTCAAAGCAACCGCTACCGAGGGGCAGTCAATCACTCCTTCACTGAACCAAGACATTCTTGACTAAATGCTAATACCGGAATAACTCTTATTCCTATAACATTCTAGTGATCGCTACTTTACTAACACTTAGCAATTCTTGTAAGTGTGACCCGCCATTTTCAGAGCTCAGAGGTCGCCCCCAACAATGCTATTGAATTGGAGAGACAAAGATGGGAATGGACCTAAGAGATCCTATCTATTTCTGGAGTTTGAGTTATTCTGAATCCCATGTTACATCCCTCCGAATGGATGGTGCTACTTCGGGTAACCTGCAGCCGCAACATGGGAATCCCACGGTCCAACCTAATGGAGGAGACCGTAGGATGTGTTGAGACACTTCCTTCTCCCACTTACTATAAATACTTCCTCCATTCACCTTGCTCTTGATTTATGCAAAAACCATCCAAATGGGGATGCCCTATTGACATCACGAGGCCAAGCATAAATCTCACGGTGTGAACTTCGCGGAGAGCGTAAGAGGAAATTGATATATCATATATACCTTTTCACTCCCACAAAGTATTTTAAACAATTTTTGTATACTTTTACTTAGGCATATTCGGCTAAAACACTATGATCTAAGTCTACCAATATTAACATTTATACTGGAATTACCTAAGTCTATTAACCATTTAATAAACCTAGGTCTATGAGTTCAATTAATTAATTTTTAATAAACGCCACTCACGAAAGATAATTTATAACCCTCTAGATTAAATTCACTCCCAGGTCAGTTCCCATGTAGAGGTGTTCCGTTTCCGTCAGCTTAAGTACCCCAGCCTAGCCAGAACCTTCCTTAAACAGAGTCCCTCTTGAATCATAGTTTATAAATTATTGGTTGTCTAATTCTAATCTTATTAGAACTATATATCCTAAGGTCTAGTTAATTCCAGATCTAGAACCATTTTAAAACTAATTAATTAACCTTAGGTTACATGCATTTCTATATTATAAAGTGTTTGATCATTCATCACATGAATAAACATACATTTATAACAAATCCATCACATGAATAAATGCATAACAATTATATGTTTAATTTTTTAATTAATATAACTCTTATATTAATTATAATTAAAACATATAATATTTGTTATATAAATTAATATAACTCTTATATTAATTCTTATGAAACCCAAAAAACATGCATATTATATATTATAACACTTATAACATACTTTCAATGCATGGAGCATGCTTCCTATAGTGGGATTTTAAAATCTATATGACATATTTTATGCACATACAACCAAGGATTTTAATTAAAACATACATTCACAATGCATAATTAATTAAACACACTAAAGTGGACTGGTTCTGGCATCTAATGCCAGCAAACAACTAAATTCTTACAATAATAATCTAGAAATAACATCGAACCACTTCGAACACTTCGAATTTGGGTCGAATCGACTTGCAAATGTATGAATCGAACCTTCAAAAGGTTGAACTGGGTTGTAAAAGAGTGAATCGGGCCTCCAAATGCTGAAATGGACCTACAAAATAGCAAAACAAGGCTCGAAATAGTTAGAAACGGTCTAAAATCACCCAAACCGAACAAAAATCGAGTCGAACCGATCCAAAATAAATTGAACCGATCAAAGTCAACGAACTGGTCAAAGTCAACGTCTTCTCCTTCAATTTGAAAACTAAAACGCGCGTGTTGCTGGGCTGAAGGAGAAAAAATGAAATAAAATTAAAGAAACAACCCCTGTTTTCATTTTACTTGACCTTTCAAGCTTCAAGCTTCAAATTGACGACCTTCCCGAACTCCGATCGACCCAAAACTTTTACAGACTCTTCTACACACATTAATGCTCAAACAAACTTGAGCAATTTGAAAATAAAGCACGAATTGATGCTCAATTTAAATACCAAATCAAGATTATCACTTTAGACTCGCAAAAAAATTTGTATTTCAGAAAACACCCACCACAGAACAAAATATCAAATTGAGTGCTCAAAATTGCTCTGATACCAATTGCAAGAGTCTATATTAAGAAAGCAGAAGCAATTTCAGATCTTGAATACTCTAAGTTGATCAATTTTACAAAATAAAAAACATGCTCAAATCTGGAAAAACAGAGACTAAGAACACATACGTTTCTAACTCAAAATTCTCCAAATCTGTGGGTAATTTCTTGTCACAAACACTTTGTGAACCATCTCTAGTGTCTTCCCTACTATCCTCAGGCCTTGGAACTGATTGTGGGATCCAAAGATATGAGAGAATTTGGAAGAAAAATGGGTAATGGTTCAAAACCGAGCCACATGAATTTTCTGCAAAATTCCATTAATCCTCTTCAATTCATTTTCAATTAAAGCTTCATCAAGCCTTGTGAAGATGCCAACAAATGAATGATGAGGATTAATCAGGAAGGATGTGCTGAATTTTGGTGAATTTAACAATCAAAGGAGCTTATTCACCATTTGTGTATTTGGTCCAATTGAAAACTCAAAATTGAATTTTCATTTTCATTTAATTTTAATTAAAAATTAATATAAAATTAATTTTAAATTAAAATCAATTTATTAATTTAATTAATTAAAAATTTTAATTAATTAATTTTAAATAATTATTTAATTTAATATCAAATATCAAATTAAATAATTGGACCAATCCCGATTTTCCAAACCAACCGTGCGAACATGAATCCCTATTCATGTTATAAACCGAAAAAATATTTAAATCATATTTAAATATGTCCACCTCTTCTTTATCATAGTTTAATTCATAATTAATCTATGTCACGTTAAGTATATCACATATAATTAACGTTTCTCCCATAACCAAATTTGAACAATTCAAATTCTTTTCTCTCAAATCTTACAAGGCTTAGCCCGAGCTAGTCAGAGGGACCTCATAGACCTACAGATGATGATCTCCAACGATACGAGATTAACCGACCAAACTCTTTAGCCTAGCTAATCAACATTCATTAACCACCGTGATACTCTACTAAAGCCTAATGGTTGCACTCTTCTCACTGTAGATATATTTTTGTCCACTCGATATAACCATGATTAGTAAGTCGATCCTTCATAGGTCGTTCGTAATTACAGTTGGGTCAAAGTTACCGTTTACCCCTGTAATTACTTCTTGTTCCTTAAGTCCTACTGATTCTCTAATGAACAATTGGTTTGTGGTCCAACCAATAAATCGAATCTCTCTCGGGCCAATGAGAGTGGTGAGCCTTTTGTTCAAGACTCGGAGTCAACACTTAAGGGAACAACCTCTCTACTAATCCCTAAAGCGGGTAGGAGTAAATTGCATCTTGCAGAACTATGTTCCCAGCTATCTACCCGGGCTTATCCCTGAAATGGGAGGCTTATTGAGTCAGCAATCTCGGGCCACTCTCACCCATGCAAATCTAAGGATAATTCGAATAAATAGGAGTTCATAGCACGCTCAGGATTAAGATCGAGTTACCTAGATCATCGTATGAATATAGTCAGTTAAGACAGTAAACGGAGTTATAAAGTCTAAGTGACTATTTCGTGGTCTAGTCTTATGCAAACTCATTGCATAGGATGCCCCCACTCACATGTCTCCACATGAACGATTGAGGATCACATCGTTTATACTCTACAAAGTGGGTCGCATCCATAGTGTCCTCATGATAAGGTACCCAACTCTATCCTTATACTATAGATCGTTCTAACTATAACTTGAACTCGATCCATTTTTATGTCACACATAAAGTTCAAGTATTCATCTTATAGCCAAGGCTTCTTTATTGGATTAGGGTTATACAACACACAATTCACTTTATTCAATAATACATTTACTGAATAAATCTCAATAACATCTTTATTGGAAAATAGAATGTACATTTAGTTTACAAAACCACGAGTTTTAGGACATAAAACCGAATAGTTATAACCTGAATAACCATCAAGAAAATAATAATAAGGATAACCAGCAAGTCTATCAAGTATTTTATCAATAAAAGGAAGAGGAAAATGATCTTTTTGTGTAGCCTTATTGAACTTCCTGTAATCGATGCAAACACATCATCCAGTGACTGTCCTAATAGATATGAATTCATTCTTCTCATTTTGAATGACAATCATCCCTCCCTTCTTAGGAACAACCTGCATAGGACTCACCCAAGAACTGTTAGATATAGCATATATAATTCTTGCATTTAAAAGTTTGAGCACTTCAGTTTTTACCACTTCCTTCATTGTTGGATTAAACCCTTTTGGTGTTCAACTTATGGATTAAATGTATCTTCCACAAGGATTTTATGCATGACAATAGATGAACTGATACCTTTAATATCACCAATTGACCATCATAAGGCAGACTTATGGGTTCGTTGAACTCTCAACAATTTTTCTTCATCTACTTTATTTAAATCAGCAAAAATAATCACATGATAAGTAGAAAAATCTCCTAAGAAAGTACATAACGTAGGTGTGCAGGCAATTACTTCAATTAAGGGTGTACAACTAACCCGATAACTCGAGAGACCCGAACTACCCAACCCAAAAGGGTTGGGTTGGGTTAGGTTAGGTTTTTTTTTGTTTGGGTTGGGTTAGAAGTTTGAAGATCCGAAAAGTTCGGGTCGGTTCTCGAGTATGACTTTTTAGGCTCGGGTTGACCCAACACAACCCAAAGTTTATATTTTTTATTTTATTTTAATTACATCTATACTTATAAAAGAATTATTTGTCAATTTTTTTATGTTTTTTCTTCTAGACTTCTAAAAAATTCTAAGATGTTATGAATTTTGAAGTTTGATATTTGAATTTTATGTGATTTTAGTTATTAATTCAAGAAAAAATATTTTTAATAATAAAAAATAAAAAATTAACCTGATGACTTGACCCAACCCAACCAAATCTCATGAATAGGGTTGGTTAGGTTAAAGGAATGACCAACCCGGCTTATGTATACCCCTAGCTTCAATTCTAAAACAGGAGGTTTTATTTCTTCAACTTCATTTACACACAATGGTTATCTCCTCTCATATCCAGAATGAAATATTGGCAATTGATTAAGTGCATCATAACAAAACACAACCTCATGTTCTAATGACCCTAACTGATCAATCATCAAATTCATCATGCAAGCTTCTAGAGGATAAACAGGTAGAATTAACTCCCTAAATGAATCAGCAGTATCATTGATCCAAATATGTCGAATACTATCTTCTCTTCGTCAATCCTCAGAGTTAATTTACCATCTTGAACATCTATCAGAGCTCGTCTAGTGGTCAGGAAAGGTCTTCCCAAGATAATAGAGATCTAAGAATCCTCTTCCATATCCAAGACAACAAAATCTGCACGGAAGATAAACTTTTCAACTTTAACATAAATATCCTCTACAATATCTCTAGGATATTTAATAGAACAATCAACTAGCTGCAGTGAAATTTTTGTAGGTTGTACTTCTCCAAGACCCTGTTTTCTATAACCAGACAGAGGCATCAAATTAATACTGGCTCCTAAATCGCATAAAGCTTTCTCAACAGAAATACTACCAATATTGCAAGAAATAGTAAAACTCCCTAGATCTTTTAGTTTTCTAGGTAGTTTTTTCTGAAGTATTGCTTTGCACTCCTCAGTGAGATTTACTGTTTCATATTTGTCGAGCTTCTTTTTCTTTGAAATGATCTCCTTCATGAATTTCACATATTTGGGCATCTGTTCCAAAGCATCTGCAAAATGAATATTAATATGAAGTTTCTTAAATATTTCATGAAATTTAGAATATTCAAAATCAGTCTTTTTCTTTTGAAAACGTTGAGGATAAGGAATAGAGTTAAGAACAATAGGAATAGTGAAATTAGAAGGCTTCTCTGTTAATGTTGATGTGGTTTCCTCCTCAACTAATTCCTCAGTGTCTTCCTTGACATCTGTACTGAGCTGTTTTTCAAAATTCATATTTTCATGTTCAACAAGCTCCTTGTCATTCCTCAATGTCACAGCCTTGCACTATTCCCTTGGATTTATCTTTGTGTCACTAGGAAACTTATCTTATTGCAACGTGTTCAGAGTAGTTGCCACTTGGTTGATTTGTACTTCAATATTCTTGATGGTTGCTCCCTCAGCGTTCACTATGCTACTCAAACTAAGTAATACATTATCCAACTGGTTGGCTCGATTCCTAGATTCAGTCACAAATGATCCTACCACATCTTCCAATGATGGTTTACCCTCTGATGTAGATAGAAAACCTAGAGGAGGCTGCAACACATTCTTCTTGTTAGCATAAGAAAAATTGCGCAAACTTGGATGATAATGGGTGGGTCGTTGATTCTGTGATTGATTTCCACGGTATCCATAGCTCATGTTGTTCACATACTGAGCTTGCTCAAGATCATGATCTTCACCACCTACAGAATTATTGGCAGCTGCGACTAAAGCTATGGATTTGCTATTTCCTGTACTTACGAATTTATTAAGAGAAGCCATATGAAAGTTTAGGGAACTTACATCATCAATCTCGTACATCCCAACCACAGGTTTGGAATTTGATCGTTCAGAATGCCAATTATAACTCGTGGCAGCCCTTTTCTCTAACAAAGTACGAGCATCTTCTGCAGATTTGGAAAATATAGACCCCCTAGCAGCTGCATCCAAAAGAGCTTTATTATTACCAATCAACCCATTATAGAACAGTTGGATTTGTAACCAGTCTGGATAACCATGTTGTCGGCATTTCCTCAGCAAATCTTTGTATCGCTCCCATGCTTCGAAAATCTGCTCCTCATCCTGTTGTCTGAAGGTGCCAATCTCAGTCCACAATCTCGTAGTCTTGGTAGGTGGAAAATATTTAGATAAGAATGCTTAAGCCAATTCTTCCATGTATTGATACTACCTGTGGGCAAAGATTCTAACCAAAATTTGGATTTATCCTGCAAAAAAAAGGAAAAAGTCGTAAGCGAATAGCATCAGGAGACACCATTAATTTTTACAGTGCCACAAATTTCAATAAAGGATCTTAGATGCAGATTTGGAACCTTAATGACATGTCCTCTGAAAGCATTTTCTCGAACCGTCTGAATGAGACCAGTCTTAATTTCAAAATTATTTGCATTAATTGGGGCATAAACAGTCCCTGGCTAGTTTCTAGTGAATGTTGGTTGGAAGTGATCCGTAATAGGCTTGTACTCCCCATGTTGTTCTTCCATGATTCTGACCTTGTCCTTCATCTCCTTAAGTTTTCTTTTGAAAGTTCTGTCAATCTCAGGATCAAAAGGAACTAGATCATCCTCTGGATTACTTTGCATATACCAAACAACAAATACAAAAAATTAGAAAATAATAAAAAAATAAAAAAATGACAACAAAACAAAAATACATTCTAGATTAAAACCAAGTGGTTTCTTCACAGTATTAAAAGAATTAAATAAACGTCAATCCCCAGCAACGACGCAAAAACTTGTTGCGTAGAAATTACAATACCGCAAGTGCACGAGTCAAGTTTTAATATAGTGAGATTGAGCATGAGTGTCGTCCATAGATTGAGTTATTTAATTCAAATAATTACCATAAACATCACCACTCAATTTTATATAGAAATTCATACTTTAAGTGAAGAAAACAAAATAATAAAAAGTAAAAATATGTGTGAAATTGGGAAACAATGAGAAGAGAAAAGTATCTTATGGACTAGATTTCATTGATCAACCGACTATTTAATTGAGATCATGCTAATGGATAATTGCACTTGCTTTTATAATTTCAAGAAGCTACCATAACAATTGACTCTCTCGAGGCAAGTGAATCTCATACATGAAAATAAAACTAATATCTCTATCTAGCTTTTAAAAATCAAGCATGACACTAAGTTCGGTTCTTTTATGATTTCTAATAACACCCTAATCATTCTCATGTCAAAGTAATTATCAGTCATGCAATTGAGATTAAATCTAAACTACCTTTCTCAAGCATACATTCAGATCCAAGAAACAAATAAACTATGATCAAGATTCTATAAGCATTACGAATGCAATTGTATGAATAAAAGCAGTACAAGAATCTAAAAGCAGCCAACTCAACAAATAGTGCGATATAACGGCTACATCTATCCCTAAGATAACAAGCTTAGCTACTCATGTCCACTATAAAAAAACGTCTAAACTCAAATACAAAACCATCGTTCCAAATATAAAGAAGAAAGGGATAAAGATAGAACTAGCGTGGTGTGAAAGGTTTTGTTTGCGGCACCTATCACGATCCCGAGCCTCAAAAATCTCTTCCTTGAACTCCCAAATTGCTTATTTCTAGTCCCTCAAACTCAAATTTCGACAATAGTTTCGATCCTCTCCAAAGATTTCCTCAATTTGTGGAGAAACATACATTTTATAGCCATCGGCACAACGTTGAGACGCTAGGGCCATGATGACGCTACACGCCAATTGCATGTAATCGAAGTAATATCAAACTGGAATATTCCAGAGTGTCGAACCCACATGGAACGGGTTTACAAGTTAAATCGAGAAGACTAGAGATGTAAGTGAAAATGCAAGTAAGGTAACCAAAGTGAAAAAAGGTTGATTTGGGTTTTTTTTTTTAAGTTGTTGTAAATAGGAAAAATCAATGAAATGAAAGAAGGGAATTCAAGTGTTTTTTGCCCCTTCGGAGAAAATGCTGCGGAAAATGCTAAAGCAATTGTGTTAGAAATCCAAATCTAAGTAAAATGGGTTCAATTCCTTCGGTTTTGCTCCCAAATCCTTTTTGAAACTAAGTAGTTAAACCTACATGTCTATGGCTAATTGAGCTTAGATGGTTCTCGCACACACCCCTCTCGATTTTAGAGTCTCGCCCTATGTCTAGGGTCGAAGTTTCAGAACTTATGTCTAAGTCCTTTCCTCTATTGTTTTTTGGAGAACCGTTGTACCTTGATCCTCTCGGTATAGTGTACAAGCTTGTTGAACACGTTCTAGCGGTTAGCTAAGGTTGTCCAAATTAATTCACTAAAAACAAACTTCAATTTGGTTGCTAACACAACTACTTTGCTACTTTAAGTTAGGCATCTCTCTTTTAGGGCATTCACACTTAAACCCCTAAAGAGGAAATTAGCTCATGATTAAAACTAAAAAAAACAAGGTTTTAGTTGTTGAAATACAACGAAAAACAGAAGTAAGTACTATTGCATGCAAAGGCTCTTGGTTTCCTTCCTCTTTATTTACGAAAAAGCAAGGAACCCGAGCTGAATATTAAACTGAATGAAGGGGAAGAGAAAGAAGAAAAGAACATAAAAAACAAAGAAGAAAAACAATAACTTCAATTGAAGTGAAGCTCTCGGGTTTCTCCTACTTCATTCAAGGAAAAGGGTTTTAAACTAAGTAGAAAGCTACAAGATTAAAAGGTAAACCATACTTTATTGAAACTTAAAGTGTGCCAACAGTAAGGAAAAACAAAAAATGGACAACAACTCTAACCCCCTTTGTTAATCGATTCTACCTACACTTGGGTTAGAAATCTCAACCTCAAATACTTTCGCAAGGAAGGATTAACTTAGGGTTCTTACAACTAATAAAAAGAATACAAGTTGCTAGCTATTGTAAAGAGTACAAAACTGGAAGTAAGACAACCGAAAAAATGGAAGAAAAATGGAGAGAATCCGAGTTTTTTGGTCTCCTCTTCACCTCCCTTCAAACCCTAACTTTGTAGTCTTTTATAGATGAAGCAAGTAGGGGTTTTCTCCAAGAATGCATCCTCAATTCGTGGGTAATTGATTGAGTATAATTCTAGGCCATATTCTTTCCAAAAGTGAGTGAAAATCTCTAAAAATATTGCAATCCCGAGAAATGAGGCGTGTTTTACATAAATCAAAATTTTTGCGACAACTTTGTCCAAATTTATTTGTCTGGCATTTTTGGCTTGTTTGTCTGGCAACTTTGCTGGTTAAAATGCAACTGCAATTTCCTTAGCATTTTTTCTTGTTCTTCTTTTCTTACAAAAATACATCAAATTAGCTTGTTTTCACTCATTTTTCTCTCGTTTCTTGTTTTTCTCATATTTTAGCAAGCTTTAGAAATTTTACTTCCAAATGGTATTTTTAGCTTGCCATAGATAAATAATTGAAATAAAATAGACAAAAAATGACTAAATTTAGGTATAAATAATTCTCATAAATGAGAACTATCAGTCCAGCGTCTCAATGTTGTGCCCTAAAGGCGGATATTAAAAAAAGAAAAATGCACCGCGTTGAGACGCTAGTGTGCAGCGTCTCAATGCCGCGACAATAGGCGCCCGCGTGTGATTCTTAACGCCATGCGCAGTGTCTCAACGCAATCCTTGCAGATTGTGTGGTTGGGTTATTCCAGCGTTGAGACGTGATTATGCAACATCACAATGTTGTTGTCACAGTTTTTCCACGTTATTTTCTTCTTCCTAACTTCCATTTTTCCAATCTTTGCCTTGTTTTTTCCCATTTCTCATCCTTTTTCAATCAAATGACTTCGTTTATCTTCGAATGCTTGAGTCGTACAAAGCAATAGAAATATGCATACAATTACTCATTAAATCTTCAAAACTTGTGATATTTAAATATAAAATAAGCTAACAAAGTGCGCTTATCATATCGCATAACCTATTTCCTCCCACTCAGTACTTTATAATTAGGGATTTTGACCTAGATAAATCCGACTATAATTTACCTAAGTCTACCAATATAACATTTAGACTGGAATTACCTAAGTCTATTAACTTTTTAATAAACCTAGGTCTTTGAGTTTAATTCATTAACCCTTTAATAAACGCCACTCACAAAAAATAATTTATAAACCTCCGGATTAAATTCACTCCCAGGTCGATTCCCATGTAGGGGTGTTCCGTTTCCTTCAGCTTAAATACCCAACCTTAGACAGAATCTTCCTTAGACAGAATCCCTCTTTAATCATAGTTTAGAAATAATTAGTTGCCTAATTCTAATCTTATTAGAACTAGATAACCTATGGTCTAATTAAAACCATGTTCTAAAACCATTTTAAAACTAATTAATTAACCTTAAGTTACATGCATCTCTATATTATAAGTACTTGATCATTCATCACATGAATAACTATACTTTCATAACATAATCATCACATGAAAAATGCAATGGCAATACTTTCATTAAATTAATAGAACATTTATATTAATTAAACACGCATACTATATAATATAACACTTTATATTATAAAATGAGGCATGATTATGCTTAACCTAAGGTGGGATTTTAATCTAAATTACATACATTATGCACATTAAATTTCACACATTTTGGCAACCTTAGATTAATTAAAATTAAATATAATCATATTATATTAATTATAATTAATTAAACTTAAATTATAATAATAAAAAAAATAATTGTTGTGTGCCTTACTCCACATTCGTGCGAATTCGCGCATCATGTGCACCACGTTGAGACGTTATGTACAGCGTCTGCAGCCTGCTAACCACTAGCACGAAGTTGAGACGCCATGTCACAACGTCTCAACGTTGTGTTCTATACAGAACATAACACCCTTATGTTCTTTCTCGTTTTAACTTCGTTCTTCACAACAACTCCTTTGCCACAACCGACACACACTTACAGACTCGATTTACATAATATTTGCCTGAAACAATGGGTCCTTACATTGAACGATTCAATGGAAAATGTAAATCTAAGTGCCAAAATGTGAATTATCTATTTTGC
The DNA here is from genome assembly GCA_036507285.1 of Trichosanthes cucumerina. Classification (NCBI taxonomy): domain Eukaryota; kingdom Viridiplantae; phylum Streptophyta; class Magnoliopsida; order Cucurbitales; family Cucurbitaceae; genus Trichosanthes; species Trichosanthes cucumerina. The sequence goes on from CM071844.1 coordinate 22,475,845, forward strand.
AAACCCAACATTCATCTCATAACTTGAATGCAACCCACCTAAATTTTATGAAATTCACATCGTAATTGGGCAACAATGGCTCTGATACCAATTGAAGAGATTAAATTCCTCGTTTTAATTGCTTTTGCCCACAATTACGTTGTGAAAAGTGCACAAAAATAGAAAGTTAAGCATTAAACAAGGGGAAGAAAATGATATTACCATTGAAGACACTTCTTCTAGTGATCCTTCTTCTATCCCGTGAATTGAATCTCTACGAACGTCTCAAACGGAAAACCCGAACACCTTCCACAAGATTTTCACCGTTGTTCTCTTGGCAAGGGAGATTGGTGGGAATCCTTTTGGAAAGAAGGAAAGAGTTTCTCTAGAGAGAGTTTCGAGAGAATGGAAATCTCAATTTCTAAAAATGAGCATTCAACTTTTTAAAATGCATCAGGATGCATTCTTATATAGGAAGTGAGGGTAGGGATAAATTCTCCACCCATTATCCCACTAAATGCATAAATATATGCATTATGCAAATCATATTTTCACAATTGCATAATATAAGGTATCCTATACCTTATTATACAAATTAAATTTGCATAATTGCTTTATTGAATCATATTCAATTTGTTCTCAAATTAATTATTTCCTCTAGAATTTAATATGAAACAATTTCATACTAAACTAGTATTTGGAAATTAATCCAAAATATATTATATAGTTTATTATGAATAATATTCACATTAAACTATATATTAGATCGATTATATCCCATATAATTGATAAAACTCCCATTAATGAAATTGAACACTTCAAGTTCGCTCAAAAACTTTATACCCTTCTTATGGATCTACAGTTCATGAGCTCCAATGATACGAGGTGAACCGATCAAAATCTTTGACCTGATTGACTTACATTCATTAACTACGAGTCACTCCACTATAGACTCATAGTTGCCACTCTCCTCATTGTAGGACAAGTTATGCCCATTGATTTAACCAATGAATGTTTGTCGACCCTTCATCGGTTGTTCGTAGTCACAGCTGGGTCAAATTACCGTATTACTCATGTGACTACCTCTTCCTCCTTAAGTACCACTGATCCTTTAATGAACAACTAGTTTATGGTTGTACCATAAATAATATCCCTCTCAGACCAGTGAGAGAGTGGGGGTCCGTTGTTCAAGACCTCGATTCAGTCCTTTAGGGAACAACCGATCTATTTTACCTGGCTCGAGAACGAGTGAATTCCATTCGCGGAGTTAAGCTTCCAGCTCCCCACGAGGTTTTGTCCCTGAGAAAGTAGGCATATTAAGTTGGCAACTCTAACCACTCTCACCCATACTAGTTTAAGGACAAATTCGTGCAGACAGGAGTTCGTAACCCGCTCAGAATTCAGGTCGAGTCAGTAATGGTCATCTATGAATTATTAGACCTAATATGTTAACGGTGTTACAACAGTTAGCTAATAATTCACGGTTCGGTCTTGTACAATCTCATCACACAAGATGCCTCCACTCGCATGTCAACTACATGAACGAGTTGGATCGCCTCGTTTGTATCAAATACAAAGTGTGTCGCATCTATAGTGTTACCAGGATGAGGTTCCCAACCCTATCCATTTACTATAGACCATTTGGGTTACACACTTGAACACAATCCTACCTATGTGTCTTCTACACACTGTTCAAGTTCTCATAACCATAACCCTAGAGTTTAGTTTATTGGATTTTAAGTTTTAAATACGAGAACACGATAAATGATGAAAAAATAACTCTTTATTAATCTCATCAGAAATTTACTAACTACACGAGCTTAGGGTATAAAATCCCAACAATATAAAGTTTCAATCTATTAAGAATGTACAATGGAAATATATAATACTAGAATAGCCACTATGAGCTAAAAGACACCAAAGAACATCCGCATAACCTCACCAGGTTGTTGCCATCGTCATCCATTCACAGTTTAACTTTTATCTGCAAACAAAAACATAGAAAGAAACGAGTGAGTATAAAAAACATACCCAGTAAGTAGTCCACTTACGCCCAAACTCATCTCAGCAAGAACAACGAAACTCATCTGCTAAACTCACTCAACCCCAAATAGGTCTCACTTTTTGCCCACCTCACCTTGAGCTCCCTATGGTAATAACTCGAGCTCTACCTTCGATCCTGGAACTTTTATTTTCGATACAATGAGAGAAAGCAACTCTTATGTCATTACATGCTAGCATAGAGCAGTGAAGGTAGGTAACCAACACGGCCTATGAGGAATCACCCCTAAGCTAGCACAGGATAATGGAAAGCAACCACTCCTTGATCTCATCGGGGGTGTACCCCAGCCTCTCAAGTCTATAATTGTTGGGATATGTGCCCTAAAACTTATGTAATTTGTGGTTAAATAAATAAAGAGTTATTTGTTTTGATAAAATTATATTCCCGCTTTATGAATCCAATAAACTAAGCTCTAAGGTTATAATATATCTTGAACATCAGTATAGTAGACACTATTTGGATTGTGTTCAAGAGTATAACGTAAATGGTCTATGGTATAAGAATAAGGTTGGAAACCTTATTCTAGTAACACCATGGATGCGACCCACTTGGTAATTAGTACAAATGAGGGAATCCAACTCATTCATGTGGATGACATGCGAGTGGGGGCATCCTGTATAAAGAGTTCATACAAGACCGGACTGCAAATTATTAGTCTGACCAGTATAACATCGTTAACAGGATAAGACTGATAATTTATAGGTGGTCATTAGTGACTCGACCTAAATCCTGAGCAAGTTAAGAACTCCTGCTTATAGGGTTTTTCCTTAGACTAGTATAGGTGAGAGTGACCTGTAGCCGACTCAATAAGCCTACCTTCTCAGGGACAGAACCTCGTAGGTAGTTGGGGACTTAACTATGCAAGACGAAATTCACTCATTCCTACACTAAGGAATTAGATAGGTTGTTCCCTTAAGAACTGAGTCCAGGTCTTGAACAATGGGGCCCCACCCTCTAAAAATAGCTTAAAAGGGTATGAGTTTATGGTAGAACCATAGACTTGTTGTTCCTTAGAGAATCAGTAGTGCTTAAGGAACAAAGAGGTAATCACAAGGGTAAAACGGTAATTTGACTTAACTGTGATTACAAACAATCTGTGAAGGGTCGACTCATGGGTAATGATTATATCAATGGACACAATATAATCAACAGTGAGGAGAGTGCAACTACAAGTCTATAGTGGAGTGACTTGTAGTTAATGAATATTGATTAACTGGATCAAAGAGTTTGATCAATTAATCTCACATCATTGGAGCTCATGAAGTGTAGATCCATTAGGTCCCTCCGTTGGCTCAACATGGTAATATTGAGGGTATAAAGTTAGGAATGAGATTGAAGTGTTCAATTTCATATATGAGGTGTTAGATCAATTATATGTGATATAATTGATATAATATATAGTTTTAATGTGAATTATATTCACACATTAACTATATACTAATGAGAGATTGAAGGAAGGATAGGATGGTAATTTCCATCATATTTCCCTATAAATAGTTGCATAAGAGGTAACTTTGAGACTAAGCTTTGGTTGTAACTCTAGAGTTCCACATTGTTGTGTTGTTGGAAAAGTTCCAAACACAACTTCTCTCAAAATCATCCACACCTCATCCTAAAGGAACCCATATTCCTCCCTCACCTAGAGAACAACGGAGAAAACCTAGTGGTGGATTTTCATATGGCTCGGATTTGTTGCTGAGATCGTGATCGTTGGAGGAGGAAATCATGAAGAAAGTGTTCTTTAAAGGTATGTTATCTTGTTGTCCTAATTAGAAATGCATGCTTAATCATGAACACGCGATTAACAATCGCTTCCGTTGCAGGATTCGATCCCTTCAATTGGTATCAGAGACCAATTGTGTTCTTGATTTTGTTCTGGATTTATCAAGAACAAAGGTGTGATTTACTGATTTCATGAAATGTATGATCGGTTTGCAAAATTAGATGTTTTCAATTTTGGCACATAGATTTACAATTTTTCATTGAATCGTTCAATGTAAGGGCCTGATGTTTTGGGAAATTTTAATTGTAAATCGAGTATGTAAGTCCGTGTCAATCGAAGTAAAGTGGTTGCTAAGAAGAACGGAGCGAAAACGAGTAAAAACAGTGGAGGTTGCTTGTTGTTCTGTGTGAAGCGTTGCAACGCTGTTCATCAGCGTTGCAACGCCATTGAAGCGATTTTCATGTTATTGGAGGCGCAGCGTTGCAACGCGTCAATCAGCGTCTCAACGCTTGGACGGATAGGCGTTGGCGTTGTAACGGCAGAACGGGCGTCTCAACGTCGAAGGCAGAAGCGTTTTTTCAGCACTCAAACGGGCAGAAACGGACAAGGAGCAACGTTGCAACGCTGGTATCAGTGTTGCAACACCGTAGGCGTTTCAAGAAAAAGGCAACGGGCCGAAATGCATTTTTTGTTATATATATTTAATATAAAAACGTTTTATATTAATTTTATTTAATATTATTAATTTTATTTAATATTATTAATTTTAATTAATATAATTAGATTATATTGATTAAATTAATTTTAGGGGTGCCAAAATTGGTCTAATTTTGCTATTTTATTTATTCAAATGTTGTATAATTATTGACATGCATAATGTATGCTTTTATTTAGATATCACACCTTTGGTTAAGCATTTACATGCATTATTTATAATATAAAGTGTTATATTATATAATTTGCATGTATAATTAATATAAGAAGTTATATTAATTCTTGGACAATATTGAACATGCATATTTTTCATGAGATGAATGTCTTATGTATGTTTTATTATTCATGTGATGAATGATCAAGCACAATAACATAGAATTGCATGTTACCTAAGGTTAAATTCATTAGTTTTAAAATATTTAGAACATGAAACTAATAGACCTTAGGTTATCTAGTTCTAATTAGATTAGAATTAGGAACCATGTAATTTATAAACAATAATTAAAAGAGGAACACTGTCTAAGGAAGGTTCTGTCTAGGCTGGGGTATTTAAGATGACACAAACGAAACACCCCTACCTGGGAACTGACCTGGGAGTGAATTTTAATCAGAGGGTTTATAAATTATAGTAGCGTCAGCGAGTTTATTAAGGGGTTAATAAACTATAAATCCTAGGTTTAATATAAAGAGTTATATTAGCAAACTTAGGATAAAATCAATATAAGAGTTATATTAATTGTCAATATAAGAGTTATATTGATAAGTTTAGGTAAAACCATTAACCGGGTTTAGCCTAAGTCAATTTCCTATAGAGTTAAAGTATCTAGTGGGAGGAAATGTGTATATAATACATATAATTCCACGTACGTTTCTCCGGGACGTTCACACCGTGAGACTCATACTTGGCCTCGTGGCGCAAACGGGAGCGTCCCTTTCGGATGGTGTTTGTATGAGTCAATATCAAAGTGAATGGATAGAGTACTTATAGTGAGTGGGAGCAGGTTTAGTGAAAAAAAACCTATGGTGTCTTCTGTCGGTTCACACCGTAAGATCACTATGGTCAGCCTGCTAGTTTGGCCTGAACCAGACAATCCCTTCGGAGGGCTTGATCATAGGGGATCGAACACAATGGACACCCGAAAGGGATAAAGACTTCCTTATTTTGTTTTTCAACCTAGTCCTCCCTTCGGCGGATTTTGTTGAATGGGGACTCTAGGGTCTAAAGACAGATGGTTACACTCATAAGGTACATAAGAAGTGTATGTATCCTGACCAAATAATGGTAACTAAAGCCTATAGGAATAAGAGTTATTCTGGCAGTAGGTTTTGGTCAAGAATGTCATGATCCAGAGGAGGAGTGTTTTTTATTACCCTTCGGTATCATACATTCTAAACCTTTGGAGTATCATTGCAAATTATTAATGACTTAGGAATCATTAGATAATTAGCTAAAATATGATTGGATTAGATAGTTATAACGAGAAACTTATACAAGTTTCTTTTGTAAATTTCAGCAAAATGTCTAGCTCTATTATTTCCTTACTGGGTGCAGAAAAATTAACGGGAGAGAATATGATGACTTGAAAAAACAAACTTAACACTATTTTGGTAGTGGATGATCTAAAGTTTATGCTAACTGAGGAGTGTCCTCAGGTGCCAGACTCGAATGCTACACGAAATGTTCGTGATGCATATGATCGATGGATCAAGGCCAATGATAAGGCCAAGGTCTATATGCTGGCAAGTATTCTGACATATTAGCCAAGAAGCACGAGGGCATGATGACTGCTAAGGAAATCATGGATTCAGTGCAGGGTATGTTTGGACAATAGTCTACACAGGAACGACACAATGCCCTCAAGTATATATTCAACTCGAGGATGCCAGAGGGTTCATCTGTTCGAAATCATGTCCTGGATATGATGGTACACTTTAACATCGCAGAGATGAATGGTCCTTCTATCGATGAATCGAGTCAAGTCAGCTTCATTCTGGAAACTCTTCTAGATAGTTTCTTACAGTTTAGAAGTAATGTTGTTATGAACAAGCTTACTTTTAATTAATCTTACCTCCCTTCTGAATGAACTCTAGACCTTTCAATCTTTGATGAAAATTCAGGGATCGAAAGGTGAGGCAAATGTTGCCAGTAGGAGTTATCACAGAGGTTCGACCTCTGGATCAAAATCAGTGGCTTCATCTTCTTCTAACCTGAAAAAGAAGAAGAAGAACATGAAGAAGGTTGGTAAAGGGAAACGAGCTGACAAAGTTGCCGTCCAGAAAGGTAAGAAGGTCAAAGAATTTGCAGACAAAGGAAAATGTTTCCACTGAAATGAAGACGGGCATTGGAAACGGAACCGTCCGAAATACATTGCAGAAAAGAAGAAGGAAGGTAAATATGATTTACTTTGCTTAGAAGCTTGTTTAGTGGATAATGATAAAACTGCTTGGATACTTGATTCAAGCGCCACTAATCATGTTTGCTCTTTTTTTTCAGGGAATTGATTCCGGGCAGCAGCTACAGAAAGGAGAGATAACGCTCCGGGTTGGAAATGGAGAAGTCGTTCAGCTGTAGCAATTGGCACAATGAAGCATATTTTTGGCAAGAATGTTGTTAGACAATATATTAGTGATACCAGGGTTTACTAGAAACCTTATTTCAATTTCTTGCCTTATAAAAAAATGTAATTTTGTTTCATTTTCTTTAAGTAAAGTTTTTATTTTAAAGAAAGGTGTGGAAATTTGTTCAGTTTCATTAGAAAATGGCTTGTATGTTTTAAGACCAAATTCAGTCAAAACTGTTTTGAACACTGAATTATTTAAAACACCAAACACACAAGCTAAGAAACATAAAATTTCTCCTAAGGAAAATGTTCATCTTTAACATCTTAGATTGGGTCACATTAACCTCAATAGGATTGAGAGATTGGTAAGGAATGGACTTCTAAATGAGTTAGAAGAAAATACTTTACCTGTATGACTAAAAGACCTTTTAGTGGAAAAGGTTATAGAGCCAAAGAACTTCTTGAGCTTATACATTCAGACCTTTGTGGTCCGATGAATGTTAAAGCCAGAGGAGGTTATGAATATTTCATCTCTTTCATAGATGATTATTCCAGATTTGGGCATATTTACCTAATGCATCATAAGTATGAAGCACTTGAAAAGTTCAAGGAATTCAAGACTGAAGTTGAAAATCAATTAGGTAAAACAATTAAAACACTTCGATCAGATCGAGGTGGAGAGTATATGGATTTAAAATTCCAGAACTATATGATAGAACATGTAATTACATCCCAACTCTTAGCACCCGGTATGCCCCAGCAAAATGGTGTATCGGAAAGGAGAAATAGAACCTTGTTGGACATGGTTCGAAGGATGATGAGATATGTTCATCCCCCTAATTCCTTCTGGGGTTACGCAGTAGAGATTGCAGAATCCATTTTGAACAATGTGCCATCAAAGAGTGTTTCTGAAACACCTTTTGAACTCTGGAAATGACGTAAAGGTAGTTTATGTCATTTCAGAATTTGGGGTTGTCCAACACATGGGCTTGTGAAAAATCCAAAGAAGTTGGATTCACGTTCAAAATTGTGCCTATTCGTAGGCTACCCAAAAGAGACAAGATATGGATTATTCTATGATCCTAAGGAAGACAAGGTACTTGTGTCGACAAATGCCACTTTCTTAGAGGAAGACCACATCAGTGACCATAAACCAAGAAGTAAAGTTGTGTTAAGAGAGGTAGACGGAACAATTGCAAAGGTTGCTAATAAAGCTAGTACGTCAACAAAAGTTGTTGATACTAGCTTGTCTAGTCATGAGAGTCCATCTCAAGAGTTGAGTATGCCTCGACGTAGTGGGAGGGTGATAACACAATCTGACCGTTACATGGGTTTATCTGAAACCCAAGTTGTTATACCCGATGACGACTGTGAGGATCCATTAACTTATAATCAAGCGATGGTTGACAAAGACAAAGACAAATGGGTCATAGCCATGGACCAAGAAATGGAGTCTATGCACTTCAATTCTGTTTGGGATCTTGTAGATAAACCTGATGGGGTAAAACCTATAGATTGTAAGTGGATCTACAAGAGAAAGTGTGGTGTAGATGGAAAGGTGCAAACCTTTAAAGCTAGACTAGTAGTAAAGGGTTATACCCAGGTTGAAGGGGTTGACTATGAGGAAACCTTTTCACCTGTTGCTATGGTATCCGTATCCTACTTGCCATTGCCGCATATTATGACTATGAGGTATGGCAAATGGATGTCAAGACAACATTCTTGAATGACAATCTTGACGAGAACATCTACATGGACCAACCCAAAGGGTTCATTAAACCAAGACAAGAGCAAAATGTTTGCAGGCTTAAAAGGTTAATCTATGGACTGAAACAAGCCTCTAGGTCCTGGAATATAAGATTTGATGAGGCAATCAAATCTTTTGCTTTTGATCAGAATGATGATGAACCTTGTGTCTACAAGAAAATCATCAATAGTTTTATCACATTTCTAGTTCTATATGTGGATGATATCCTACTCATTGGGAATGATGCAGGTTATCTTACTGACATTAAGAATTGGCTTACTATGCAATTCCAAATGAAGGATTTGGGTGAAGCGCAGTTTGTTCTTGAGAACCAGATTGTTCGGAATTGCAAGAGTAAAACACTAGCCTTGTCTCATACATCTTACATCGACAAAGTGTTGTTGAGGTTTAAGATGCAAGACTCCAAAAAGGGTTTATTGCCTTTTAGATATGGAGTTCATTTGTCTAAGGAACAGTGTCCTAAGACACCTCAAAGAGTTGAGGACATGAGACGGATTCCATATGTATCAGCTATTGGGAGCCTGATGTACGCCATGTTGTGTACTAGGTCAGACGTTTATTTTGCAGTTGGGATGGTCAGTAGATATCAATCCAATCGAGGACCTGAACACTAGACAACGGTTAAAACGATCCTTAAGTATCTTCGGAGAACAAGGAACTACATGCTTGTGTATGGGGCTACGAATTTGATCCTTACAGGATACACAAATTCTGGCTTTAAAACTAATAAAGATTCTCAGAAATCTACATCAGGGTCAATATTTACTCTTAACAGAGGAGTTGTAGTATGGCGAAGCGTCAAGCAGGGATGCATCGTTGATTCCACCATGGAGGTCGAATATGCAGCAGGTTGTGAAGCAGCTAAAGAGGTCTTTTGGTTAAGGAAATTCATGTTAGATTTGGAAGTTGTTCCAAATATGAGTTTGCTTATCACGCTGTATTCTGATAACAGTGGTGTCGTGGCAAATTCAAAGGAACCCCGAAGTCACAAGAGGGGTAAGCATATTGATCGAAATATCATCTCATCCGGGAGATTGTGCATCGAGGAGACGTGATTGTCACGAAGATAGCCTCAGAGCACAACATTGTTGATCCTTTTACAAAGGCTCTCACTTCTAAAGTATTTGAGAGTCACATAGAAGCTTTAGGTTTATAAGTCTTCCCCAACTAGGGCAAGTGGGAGTATATTGTACACAGGGTTTAAATGCCCTAGTTTATTGTATTTTACATTATTGTAATGTTTAAATTATGTACTCCACAAGCTTTAGGTCAAGTGGGAGATTGTTGGGATATATGCCCTAAACCTTATGTAATTTTGGTCAAATAAATAAAGAGTTATTTGTTTTGATAAAATTATATTCTCGCTTTATAAATCCAATAAACTAAGCTCCAAGGTTATAATATATCTTGAACATCAGTGTAGTAGACACTATTTGGATTGTGTTCAAGAGTATAACATAAATGGTCTATGGTATAAGAATAAGGTTGGAAGCCTTATTCTGGCAACACCATGGATGCGACCCACTTTGTAATTAGTACAAATGAGGTAATCCAACTCATTCATGTGGATGACATGCGAGTGGGGGCATCCTGTATGAAGAGTTCATACAAGACCAGACTGCAAATTATTAGTCTGACCAGTATAACATCGTTAACAGGATAAGACTGATAATTTATAGATGGTCATTAGTGACTCGACCTAAATCCTGAGCAAGTTAAGAACTTCTACTTATAGGGGTTTGTCCTTAGACTAGTATGGGTGAGAGTGGCCTGTATCCGACTCAATAAGCCTACCTTCTCAGGGACAGAACCTCGTAGGTAGCTGGGGACTTAACTATGCAAGACGGAATTCACTCATTCCTACACTAAGGAATTAGATAGGTTGTTCCCTTAAGAACTGAGTCCAGGTCTTGAACAACGGGGCCCCACCCTCTAAAACTAGCTTAAGAGGGTATGAGTTTATGGTAGGACCATAGACTTGTTTTTCATTAGAGGATTAGTGGTGCTTAAGGAACAAAGAGGTAATCACAGGGGTAAAACGGTAATTTGACTTAACTGTGATTACGAACAACCTGTGAAGGATCGATTCATGGGTAATGATTATATCAATGGACACAATAAATCTACAGTTAGGAGAGTGCAGCTACAAGTCTATAGTGGAGTGACTTGTAATTAATGAATAATGATTAACTGGATCAAAGAATTTGATCAATTAATCTCACATCATTGGAGCTCATGAACTGTAGGTCCATTAGGTCCTTCTGTTGCCTCAACATGGTAATATTGAGGGTATAAAGTTAGGAATGAGATTGAAGTGTCCAATTTCATATATGAGGTGTTATATCAATTATATGTGATATAATTGATACAATATATAGTTTTAATGTGAATTAGATTCACACATTAACTATATACTAATGAGAGATTGAAGGAAGGATAAGATGGTAATTTCCATCATATTTCCCTATAAATAGTTGCATAAGATGTAACTTTGAGACTAAGATTTTGGTTGTAACCCTATTGTTGTGTTGTTGGAAAAGTTCCAAACACGACTTCTCTCAAAATCCTCCACACTTCATCCTAAAGGAACCCACATTCCTCCTTCACCTAGAGAACAACGGAGAAGACCTAGTGGTGGATTTTCATACGGCTCGGATTTGTTGCTGAGAGCGTGATCATTGAAGGATGAAATCGTGAAGAAAGTGTTCTTCAAAGGTATGTTATCTTGTTGTCCTAATTAGAAATGCATGCTTAATCTTAGATCTAGTTCTTGTATTTTAGATCTGTGTAACAAAATCATGAATATGCGATTTAACAATCGCTTCCGCTGCGAGATTCGATTCCTTTAGTAAGTGTCGGTTCTCGACCTTTATTCATAAGGGAACTAGGAGTTCTATCTAGGCATCCTTAACGTCCTCGGTCCATTCCAAGGGTCCCAAATCCAACTAGGTTCTCAATCTAACTAAGCTTTAGCTCAAACCATTCATTTATTATGAATGCAAGGTACAAACTCAAAAATTCAACCCCCACCTCACATAATAAGACACATAGTCCATATATATATGATAAATATGATCAATGCAAGATTTATAGGCTCAGGATAACAATTACGTAATTATACCAAGTACGAAGCTCATAAAAACATGTTACAGAAGTTCCATAAACACTTAGATAACTAATCTAATGTCTATAAAAATAGGAACATCTCAAGAATACACAAACAAGAAATGTCGTCCTTCACTTGGGAGCTCGACATTAATCAAATGACTACTTACCTTGATACTTGAAGGTTAAAAAATTGAGTGTGTGCTCCTAAGCAACTCCTTTAATACACCAAGCTTCTATTAACAAGCAAACTTCTCAAAAAGAGTTCCTAAAATAGTTATTTGAAGTAACTTTCTTTAAATAACTAAATTTACAACAACGGGGGTCTAGAACAAATTCAAGAAGTCGAAATTGATCGGTTAGACCTACTTCGGCGGCAAAAACGAGTGGAACTTGTTTCCGAAAAGCCCGTTGGCCAATCTATCCAAAATCGACCTCCAAACGATGAAAACCAATGAAAATCAAGGCGAACCGGTCGAACCAAGACGACGTGGCGATCGAGCCAAGAGGAGAAAAAGAATGGTTTGAGTGAATAATTTTTTGCTCTGCAATACGAACTCAACAAGCCAAGTGAGATTTTGAAAGGTTTTGAAGTGTGCCCCTTAGGTGGTAGTCAAATTGAATTTAAATAGGCTAAAGTTAGGGTAAATCCTAATTCTTTTTAGAGTTTGAAACACCTTTCCCTAAAATCTCTTAAATTCCTAGTTCTGATCTGATTATCCAAATAATTCAAATTTAAATCACATACAAATTAATATACCTAATTTAACTGTTAGCTTTACGAGTTTCGATCATACAACCATATATTTTGATGATAACAACATTTAAATTTCTAAATATTTCAGTGTTTTAAAGTTCAAAGTGTAGAGCTCGAAGAGACGATTCCAACGCATTTTGAATTGCTCAAATCGGACTTCAAACGAGAAAGTTATGACCAAAAGAAGATTGTGAAAAACTATTATTTTGCAGTGACGTGAATGAATTACATGACAACACGTGGCCCTTTTTAAGACCGTTGGAAACAATTTAAAATTATTCTTTTAATCCTTCTTTTGTCATTTTTATACCAAATTACCTCCACCCTTGATCCATCTTAACCTAGATCCAATGGCCCAAATTTTACCCAAAATTTAAAACTTATTTAAACATCATTTTCCCTCTCATTCCAAAAAGAACTCTCATCTCCAAGTTGCTGAAAATTTCTCTCCAACATTCTCCATTGTTGATCATTCTTAAAAGTTACATCATTTTCTATTCTTCTTGCAATAGAATTTTATATGAGAGATTAGATTGTGTCTTTAGAGCTTACAATTGTGTATCTACTCTTGTGAGAGATCTTTATTTGTGAGATTTGTATTTCATCTTTTAAATTGGGTGTTGTATTAAGGTGTGGGAACATCTTGGAATTTTGAGTGAGTGGTTTAATCCTGAACCGAAAAAAGATTTGTAGAGGTTTGATCCTGAACACGTTCAAAAGAATCATAGTGGTTTGATCTTGAACCCGTTTAAAAATATCGATATACGTTGGATCTTGAACCTGCAAAAGGATCGGTTGGGGATTTACTCTTGAACCTTTAAAAAGAGTGGGAAATCGGTTGAAGAGAACTGTCGCAGTAAAATACCCAAGAAGTCGTCTTGGGGAGTGGAGTAGGGATTTCCAAACCACTATAAAAATCTTCGGTGTCGTTTCCTATCTCTTCACTTTTAACTTTTTTGATATTTAATTTTTTTTTAAGTAGATTGCATGTTTAGAAAAATTGTTCTATATTTCTATAAATTTTAGGGTGCTTATTTTTTATTATTTAAGATTGAATTAATCTAGTTTAATTCCTGAAAAAAAATTATTTTTACGCAACCCTATTCACTTCCCCCCCTCCCCTCTAGTGTTGTCATACGATCCTACATTAACCAGGCGTTACAATCTACCTACCTTAAGAAAACTTTTATCCTCGAAATTTGCTAGTTCTCAAATAGTTCTGGATAACTCGCTTGCATCTCGTCCTCACGTTCCCAGTAGCTTCCTTGAGTTGGTGGTTCTGCCATAGATTAACAAGGTTGATCTCTCAATTTTGCAGAACCTTTCTTTCTTGGGCCAAGATTTGAACTGGCTTTTCTTCATAACTCAAATTTTGGTCGACTTGCAGTGGCCCGTAATCGATGACATGAGATGTATCCGACATGTAACCTCGTAGCATCGACACGTGAAACACGTTATGCACTACAACGAGGGATGGTAACAAAGCCAACCTATACGCCACCGGACCAATGCGTTCCAAGACTCGAACGGGTCGTTGAACCTACGGCTCAACTTCCCCTTCTTGTCAAATCTCAGCACACTCTTCATTAATGCAACCTTCAGGGCTGCGAAATCTCCGACAGCAAACTCCAAATCTTTGCGCCTCACGTTGGCGTAGCTCTTCTATCTGCTTTGCACCGTTAACATTCTCGCTCTGATCTTCTTCACAGCCTCGTTTGTCACTTGAACAAACTCGGGTCCTAGTAACTTACGCCACCAACCTCTTCCCAATACACAGGGATCTACATTTCTTCCCATATAGGGCCTCGAACGGTGCCATACCGATAGTAGTTGGTAGCTATTGCTATAGGCGAACTCCATCAAGTGAATATGCATATCCCAACTACCTGAAAACTCTAAGGCGCAAGCTCGAAGCATGTTCTGATTAAACCTCTTCGTTTGATCGTCTGTTTGAGGGTGAAACGCAGTGCTAAGTTACATTCAGCACCCAAGGCCTTCTAGAAGCTAACCCAGAAGTTAGAAGTGAATCGATTGTCCCTATCTGAGACGATCTTCACGAACTCTATGTAACCTCACAATTTCTTTCACAAACAAGTGTGTCTACTTGTCAACTGAATATGTCACTTTACCTGAGAGGAAATGTGCTAATTTGGTTAGCCTATCCACGATTACCCAAATCACCGTGAAACATCTAACGATCCTAGGTAACCCAAAAATAAAGTCCATCGACACCTCCTCTCACTTCCACTGGGGTACCTCTAAAAGTTGCAATAGCCCTGCTAGTTTTTTCCTCGGGGCTTTAACCTGCTGACAAACTAGGCACTTGTTGATGAACTCAACCACGTCCTTCTTCATCCCGCTCCACTAGTAAAACTGTTTCAAGTCTTGGTACATCTTAGTACTCCCAGGGTGTACCGCAAAAGGAGAATTATGAGCTTCAGTCAGGACTTCTTTTTAAGATTGTCATCATCCGGGATACATAACCGTTCCCTGAACAACAAATCACCATCTGTCTTTTGAACTTTCTGCTCAAAGTGTTGCATGAGTTCTAATTGAGCTCGAGAGAGTCTTTTGGTCTTTTACACTTTCTGCTCAAAGTGTTGCATGTTTAATCTGGAATTAATTGAATAAGGCATAAGTTTAGTCGGTGAAATCAACTCCCTAAATTCTCCCAAATTGTGTCTCCCGTTATCTTTTGCTTTTTAGTTTAATTTTTAGATTTAGACTATTTTGATTTGGTTTGGTTCTCTAAATAAAGTTAATTGAGAGTAATTACGACAATAAAATGAATTAAGAAATCCAATCCCTGAGATCGATCCTGGCCACTTTTATTGCAAATTTAAGAGGTCTAGTTATAAATTATTATTTGATAGGGCCTTCGACAAGCACCTTTATTACCCGTTGGCCAATCTATCCAAAACCGGCCTCCAAACTATGAAACCGACGAAAATCAAGGCGAGTCATCGAACCAAGACGACGTGGCGATCGGCAGTACTCCAGCAAGCTGAGGGAAGAGACGAAGAAAAAGATGGTCTTCGAGTAAGGGAGAGAGAAGAAATGAAAAAGAAAAGAAGAAAAGGAAAAGGAAAGAAAAGAAGAAAGAAAAGAAAAAGAAAGGCTTGCCTGAATAAATTTTTGCTCTGCGATACGAACTCAACGAGCCAAGAGAGATTTTGAAAGGTTTTGAAGTGTACCTCTTAGGTAGCAGTCAAACTGAATTTAAATAGGCTAAAGTTAGGGAAAATCCTAACCCTTTTTAGAGTTTGAAACACCTTTCCCTAAAATCTCTTAAATTCCTAGTTCTGATTCGATTATCCAAATAATTCAAATTTAAATCACATACAAGTTAATTTATCAGATTTAACTGGGTGTTACAATGTTATTTCTATGACAACAAAAAAATATATTAATGACAGTATTCTTGTGTTAAGTATTTGCTTCTTTTGATAGTTTGTAGTTGTCAATAAAAAACTTTTACTCAAGACTCAGTTTACTTAAGCTTAACAAACCCATCAACTGTAGGAAGCCCATGTTAATGTTGATGCTAAAATGAAGGAGGGGGAGACATTTTATAGGAGAAGATACTTCTCCAAAACACAAATTTTTCGATGTGGGACAAATGTCATAAATTTATGATGTTAAAAAACTATCATAAATTTTTGAAAACACAAAACTATCCATTTCTTCCTGCCAAAAACGCGCCTCTAACCATCTATGACAGTTTTTTATCTAATTATGAATGTTTGACATTGAAAAACTGTCATAAATTTATGATGTTAAAAAACTGTCATAAATTTTCGAAAATACGAAAATCTCCGTTTTTTCTGCAAAAAATGTGCCTCTAACAATTTATGACAATTTTTCTCTCCCTCCCTTTTATTTGTCTTAGCTATGGTGTCATAGAATGTCAAAATTGTAGTAGTGTTTATTTAGGTATATAAATGAAATTGGAATGTTATATTCAATATATCAACAGTATATCACAAATAATGATTTATGCTTGGTAGTGATTTATACTGATATATCATGTATGTTTGATATATCAAGAAAATAATAGTGATAGATAGAGTGATGTACTCAATGTAGTAAATCGCATATGATAGTGTTCACTTTACTGATATACTATTGATATATACTCAATGTTAGGTATGACTGGGAAATGAACATATCTAAAATTAAGTATATCAGTAATATACTAAGATGCAAAATATCTCTAATATGCTACGAATATATATAGAGTGTATCATTTAACTGATATTACTAAAAAGAAGTGTATCCATAGTATATCAATAATGTACTACTATTGTACTTTGTTTTTGAAAGAGTCTAGATTAAGAAAGCGGAAGCAATTTTGGATCTTGAACACTCTAAGTTGATCAATTTTGTAAAATAAAATGCATGCTCAAAGTTGGAAAAACAGAGGGATAGAAAACTCAACTTTGAAGATCAAATTCTCTTCACCCGGTGGATGGTTTTCAACACGAACACTTCGTGGACAACCGTTAGAGTCTTCCCTACTATCCTCAGGCCTTAGAATGGATCGTGGGATCCTAGGTTGAGAGAATTTTGAAGAAAAGACCTCAAAGGTCACTAATTCGGGAATATTAAATTTTTTGTAAAATTCTCACAACATCCCTCAAATCACCATTATATAAAACTTCATTAAGCTTTATTAAAGTGACAACTCAAGTGTGATGAGGATGGTTTGAGATGGAGGTGGCTAATTTTGGTGAATTTTGAAAATGAGTAGGATTGGGCAAGTTGGCAACTCGATTTTTATGAAAATCATGAAAATCCCTCATTTTACATTTAATTTTAATTCTAAAATCAATATTAAATTGATTTTTAATTAAAATTAATATAATTAATTAAATAATTCAAAATTAATTTAATTAATTAATTTTTAATTTAATTTAATATCAAATATTAAATTAAATAAATTACCCGATCCCGATCGATTTTCCGAACATGAATCTTTATTCATGCTATAAATCGATCCAATATTTAAGGATAATCCGAATAAACAGGAGTCCATAGAACGCTCAGGATTGAGATCGAGTTACCTAAGTCATCGTATGAATATAGTCAGTTAGGACGGTAAACGGAGTTATAAAGGTTAAGTGACTATTTCGCGGTCTAGTCTTATGCAAACTCATTGCATAGGACGCCTCCACTCACATGTCTCCACATGAACGATTTAGGATCACATCGTTTGTACTCTACAAAGTGGGTCGCGTCCATAGTGTCCCTAGGATAAGGTACCCAACCCTATCCTTATACTATAGACTGTTCTGGCTATAACTTGAACTTGATCCACTTTTATGTCACACATAAAGTTCAAGTATTCATCCTATAGTCAAGGGTTCTTTATTGGATTAAGGTTACACAATACACAATATTCAATAACACCTTTACTGAATAAATTTGAATAACAACATTATTGTGAAATAGAATATACATTCAGTTTACAAAACCACGAGTTTTAGGACATAAAACCCAACAGTTTTAGGTATATATCAGTTGATTGATATATAAACACAATGTATATAAGATATACTACCGATATATTAAATGTAAAGTATATCAGATATACTACCGATATACCAAATGTAAAGTATATTAGATATACTACTGATACACCAATGTATAAAATTGGAATAATAAAAACCAGAAAATCAAATTCATAAAAAGTTTGCTATATTTGTAAATCTAAAAAATCATGGTTAGATTTGTAAATATACTAATATTTTTTGTTACCCATTACAATTCTCCTTAATTAAATAATCTCTATTATTTATTACAAATTTTAAATTTACCAACCAAATACACTTTTAATAAACTTAATTTTATCAAATTAGAATTCAAACATACACTTAACAAACTACACCACCCAAATACTTGTTTAACAAACCTATTTTCTCTACCAACTAAACATAAACTTAACAAACTCAGACTTAACAACTCCAGACCTAGTAAACTCAGATTTAACCAACCATCTAAACTTACAAACTAAACAACCCCTAGATTTTATTTAAAGGAAAACGTTAATGTGTTTGTCTTTTTTTTAAAAAAAAAAAAACAACTAAAGTTTTCTTCAAAATAATTTCTTTTTCTTGAGATCAAATATACATTTAGTCTGCATCGTGAAAAAATATTGTTAGTATATGAAATTTAGTTTGTAACAAATTAGTATATAAATTTTTTTAATTTTATAACAATTTAGTCTGAAAAATATTGTTAAGATTTAATTAGATTTTTTTACGTATGTAGATTGATAAGTTTATTAGAGACTAAGTGCATTTATAATTTTTTTTTAAAAAAAACGAAGTCATTACATAATAAAAATTTTCACTTAATTTTGATGGAATTTTGTTATAGAAAGGGTAAATTTTAATAAATTTTAAAGAACATGGATTAAATTGTTATGTACTCAAGTTTAAAGATTAAATTATTACAAATTTTAAAGTACATTGATTAAATCGTTGTAATCCATGGTTCAAGAATTAAATTATTACTTTCATGAAGATGCAGGGACCACAAGTATTTTTTTTAGTGGCACTTGCATGAATAGCAAAAAAATATATAAATATTGCACCCATGTCACTCCTTAATTCAATTTGCAAAAATAACAACAAAAAAAAGACCCAACCCAAACGGATGGCGTGCAAAGTCAAAAATACCCTTATATTTTTCGCGCGCGTTTTTCAATCTGAATTATATTAATAACCTATCAATATTCTATCAAAAACATACTGATGATGTACTTATGATATACTATTGATATACTAATGATATACCTAAAATGAAATATACTATTAATATACTATTGATATACCAAATATAAATTATATCATATACTGTTGATGTACTACTGTATCTAAAAAACTATTGCCAGATTTACAAATACCTGCTTCGTGTTGTTCAATATCCGAGAAAATCAGTAGTCTATCAACAATAGATCTAATATAGCAACGATATATCTAACAAAAAAATAACTGCATAAGTGATATATGATGGGATTTTTGTCCTAATCTCGTGTTTGTAAATTACTGTTTGAAATTAATAAGAGTTATTGATTTCATTACTTTGTGTCTCGCAATATTTAAAAAAAATTTCAATAAACTAAGCTCCAGGATCATTGAATTTATGAGAGAACTAGAACTTGAACGGTGTGTAGTGGACACATAGGGAGGATCACGTCACTACAACAAAAACTATTTTTCTTGACGCTTATAAAATGTCGAGTTTTGCTTTACTTGACGTTTTTCAAACCGTCAAGGAATCCACTGTCAAGAATAATACACAATACTTGACACTTATAAAGTGTTATGTATAGTCTTTTTTTACGCTTATAACGTGTCATTTTTAATATACAATCTTGACACTTTTTATTCGTCAAATGTAGTTTTATCTTGACTTTGAAAAAGTGTCAAATTTATGTTAATACTTGACGTTTTCTCTGTGTCAAAAATAAGTTTATCTTGACATTGCAGAAATGTCAAATAAAAGTTACTTGACGCTTGAAATATGTCAAATATAAGTTTATCTTGACAGTCCTAAAACGCCAAATTGAAGGTAAACCTTGACAATTGTAAAGTATCAAATGTAATATTCTTTTTTGACGTTTGAAAAGTGTCAATTTGAATGAAATCTTGACACATGATACATCTGGAATTTACTGATTTTATTTTTCAATCAGTTATTCCCTAAAATCTGGAATTTTCTGCATTGCATTCCAATAAATTATATTTAAAATGTATGAAATAAAATTCAATCAATAATACCCACAAAAATTCAAATCTCCTTCCCATATGAACAATTCTAAAATGACAAGAAAGTTCAGCCTCCAACATTAGTAACTCCCATCATAGTGTTATACATTCAAAATGTAAAACTACAGTTATCTCCACCATATATGTTCAAACACTAATCATCTCCACCATAGTTAGTCAATCTATGGGTCTTAACCTGAACAACATTTACACACAAAAAAAAATATTTGGCAGTCATCCAAAAAATGTAACTATCAATCCTATCTCAAGCAAAGCATCTATACAAAAAATGTGACTATCAATCCAAAGTAGTATCCACCCAAAAAAAGAATATTTGACACCTTCATATGTAGCCACCTAAAAAATTGACATGAACAATCCAAAGTAGTATCCATCCAAAACTTCATCATATGTATCCACCCAAAAATTCATCCCACTCCACTCGCACTTCATCTAACTCCGGTTGCGAGTATGCTTTTCTTGTATCAATCTACAAACATTAAGAGTCAAATATTATAATAAATAATGTTTTGTCAAATTTAATAATTGGAATGCAAACTAAATAACATACCGTGTCCAAATACGATGAAGCGATTATCGGTTGAATTGAAGTTGTACGTAATCCCACAACTTCTACAATTCAATCCAACTAAGGGGTTAACTTGATAAAAACAAAAAGGAGTTATTTACCTTAATCAAGCATGGATTCAATGACATGACTATACATACAACACTAGCAAGACCAAACAAGCAAATGAAAGGTAAAGGAAAGGTATAGAGCAAAAGTAGTAGTGTTCAGTCTTCATCTTGATTAGTTGTACAACAAAAGGAAATTAGTCAGGGGGCAAAAGGAAAGTTAAAAGGAAATTAGTAACATATACCTTTATCTATTTGTCTTCATGCTAGGAAGTGGATCCTTGTGTGATAAAGTGATTATATTTAATGATCAGGAAAAAAAAAGTTATTTATCTAAGGGGCAAAAGGAGAGTTAACAATATATATATGGGGGGGGGGGCAATAGGAGAGCTAACAATATCTAGGGGGCAAAAGGAGAGTTGACAAAGTGATTTAAAAAAATGAAGGCTTAATCCAACGACCAGTGACCAATTTTGTATGACTTTTCCTTCTTTCATCTGCCTCACCCAATAGAAGTTATAGTAGAATGTTCACTATCTTCACTGTTTCGAAGAAGAAACAAATATACATTAAGAATTTTTCCTCATTTGCATACTCTATAAATCTCACAAACACACACAATTAGCATTTAGACAACCACCTTTTGAAGTAGGGAGGTCTTTCCCATCCTTCTATAAAACTCCTTAATCAAAACCAGAATCTTCCCTCTAAAATCTTTAATCCTCACCTTCCTCTTGCTTGATAACTGAGCCAAAGAACACAAAAAACATATAATCAGAGCATAAAATTGCCATGTCTTCACTATAAATAGAAGAAAAGGCAATCACAAGCTACAAGAAAGGAAAATAGGGGAAAACACAAACCCAACAAAAAATGGGATCGCTTTTGAGGAGTTCTCTCATGTATGTTTCATTCCCTACAACTAGCAATCAAGAAAATGATAATTCTCATGTCTGAACAAGCAAGGGCACTAAGAGTCGATTGAGCACCAGGGTCAGGAGTTCTAGTTTTGTTTCCACTGATAGCCCTGAGCTTTATGTGCAAAGGAGTAATACCAAGTTCCTATAAGAAATTCTCTCCAAATGGACAACAAATTATAAATGGTGAGAGAGAGGTGTAGAATGAAATTGTAAGATACAACAATGTTACAACTAAGCAACCTTAACATGCTCAAAATCTAGCTTATCCCATCAGGTTGTTGGAAAATACATATATTATCTAACCTTGGATGAGAATGGCGAGCGAACTCCTTGAGTGAAAATGCTGGAGGAGGTCCGAACTGAAAAAGGAAATTCAACAATGTAATAAAGTCATGGTTCTTCAAGCTTAATACATAAAATAATTTGTCTAGGAGGTCTAATTATGATGACCATGAAAGTTTAGAGTACAAAAAACCCAACATACAGTGTCAACTCAAGGATGTAATTTCTAGCACAACTAAAACACATTTTAACCATATATTTGTATAGGTCATATTTTATGGAATGAATAAAAACATGATTTCAAAGCTAAATTTCTAAAAGCATAACTGATTTTCATGCATAGAGTATAAATGATAATTTTTTAGACATCTTGAAACGAGAAAAATAGTATGTTTAGAGTAATAAAAACAATCAATTATAGTTATTAAAAAAAAGTTACGAGTTATGAGTTTTACGACTTATAATTTCTATAAGCCATCCAAAGCTTAAGCAAGAGAATTAAAAAGGCGCACAAAAAATGTAAATAAATATTTTACATACAAAAAGAAAAAATAGTACGATGTTAAGCTTGTAATTTGTGAAAATCAATCAACAAGAGAGAGAAACAGACAACTTACACAACAATCAACACATCATCACCTCTGAAAATCTACCTGGCAAGTATCTCTATAGAATTTAAATATAGGCAATCAAAGGTAGTCTTAACAATGATACCAAGAGTCTTAGTCAACCCATTAAAAGAAATGCAATGCGTTAGTGGGGGCCATGACTGAGAGAGATAACAATAAGTTTGAAAAAAGATTAATGCAACAAAGTCTTCAAATTCATTATGAACTCCAGAACAACCAAAATGTAAAAAGTTATTTATATTTCAAATGAACGTTCTAATAGGGTGGTGTGATATAGGTTTATTTTAGGCACTTTCTTATTTTCTTTAAGAGTCAAAATGACACTTAAACTCATTTTCCACACTTTTTCGCCACTTTGTAGGCTCCATAGGTACTTTTAGATCGTTTTGAGTTGTTTTCACTTTTTGGTCACTTTATAGGTTCCATAGGCACTTTTAGATCGTTAAGAGCCTTTAAGATACTTTTGTAGATTTGGGGTTGGGTGTGTGTGTACGTTTCAGTTTAGGAACTTTTTAAGTTTTTTTAAGCGTGAAAAATAAGACTTAAACTCTTTCTAGCCTCTTTTTGCCTACTTTGCAAGTTCCAAGGGGAGAAATAGACATTATTACATCGTTTTGAGTTACTTTTAACCTCAAGTATTCTTAAGCTCCTTTAATGTAGTTTTGTAGCATCGGGGGGTTGGTTGTGTGATATAGGTTCAGTTTAGGCACTTTCTTATTTTCTTTAAGAGTCAAAATGACACTTAAACTAATTTTCCACATTTTTTTCGCCACTTTGTAGGTTTTAGATCGTTTTGAGTTGTTTTTACTTTTTGGTCACTTTATAGGTTCCATAGACACTTTTAGATCGTTAAGAGCCTTTAAGACACTTTTGTAGATTTGGGGTTTGGTGTGTGTGTAAGTTTCAGTTTAGGAACTTTTTAAGTTTCTTTAAGCGCGTGAAAAATAATACTTAAACTCTTTCTAGCCTCTTTTTGCCTACTTTGCAAGTTCCAAGGAGAGAAATAGACATTATTACATCGTTTTCAGTTAATTCTTAAGCTCCTTTAATGCAGTTTTGTAGCATCGGAGGGAGGCGGAGGGGGGTTGATTGTGGGATATAGGTTCACTTTAGGCACTTTCTTAGTTTGTTTAAAAGTCAAAATGACACTTAAACTCATTTTATACACATTTTGGCCATTTTTTAGGTTTCATAGGCACTTTTAGATCGTTTCCCCCTTTAGTCTAGTTTAGCACTTGAGAGTTGTTGGAACTTTTCTGGTTTAAGTACACTTGTAGGATTGCTTGTTCTGCTGAACTTTCTTGGCTTGTTTTAAGTCATAAGTCATGTTTTGAGCATTTATGACATTAGTCTTGTTCTATTGAGAAATATCTTATTGTTGAACCTCCAACCCTTGTGTATTTGAAGTTAGTGGGTGGCTGGGAAGAATGGTTTATTTTTGAAGTGTTTCTGATGTTAAAACAGGTCATTGAAATTTTGGAAAAGTCCTAGTAGCGTTGGTATGCTGCCGAAATTTCGGAGTAAACGACGTGTCTTAAGTAACACCCAAGTTAGGTTTACCCCCAGAATTTAGGGTTGTTACACTTTGCATCTTTTAAATCTCTCTAAAATCAATCTCAGTAATGTAGCATTGGTTCTAACAAGTACGAACCTTCAGTTTGCAGTTTGAGTGTGATTCGGGCATCCTCCAACACACTTTCAGCAAAGCGTTTTGACTCTTTTAGCAAGGTTAGTCCCTTTAAGCTCATTCAAACTAGATTAAATTATCATACATTGGTTCTATTGCTTGAATACCTTTTAATTGTAGTTTTTAATACTTTCATCTATGGGACATAACACAAATAGGTTCATTTTGGTTCATTTTGGTTAACCACTTTATAGGTACTTAGTATGTTTATGCTCACACTTGTTGCTTAATGTTGTGTTTTGCAGGTAATACTCAACTACTTGGTGGATGACAAAGGTGTTGCAGAATTATGGTGACGTTTTCAAAGTTTTGGTCATAATGTTGCCAATAAGTTTCATGTTTAAACCCTTTACATTGTGTTAGACTAGTGAATGTAATGTTCTCTTGTTTTGTAAACCTCCTTGAATGTTAGTTGAGTTTATGGCTTAGGATCATTACAATAGTTCTTGTAATTTTTGAATTGTTGACATGATGTTTGATAAGTCCTTGTAATTTTACAATTGTTCATGAGCTTAATAGTTTGATATTGTTAAATATGTGAATTTTGTTAAAGTGTGGAAGATTAGTTGATGAAATTATGCATTTTTCAATATAACAAATTATTGGAACACAGTACAGAAAATTCAAGATAATAGGGAATATTTAATAGATTGAAAAAAAAACACAAACCAACAAGACATGTATAATGTGTCAAGATCTAATTCCTATTGACATTTTTTAAACGTCAAGATAAAATTATATTTGACAGATTTAAATCGTCAAGTAATTTATATTTGACATTCTTGAAACGTCAAGATAAACATATATTTGACGCAGAGAAAACGTCAAGTATTAACACAAATTTGACATTTTTTCAAAGTCAAGATAAAACTACATTTGACGAATAAAAAGTGTCAAGGTTTCATGTTAAAAATGTCACATTATAAGCGTCAAAAAAGACTATACATAACACTTTATAAGTGTCAAGTATTGTATATTATTCTTGACGGTGGATTCCTTGACGGTTTGAAAAACGTCAAGTAAAACAAAATTCGACATCTTATAAGCGTTAAGAAATATAATTTTTGTAGTAGTGAGGGAGCTGGGAACATAACTACGCGAGATGGAATTCACTCGTTCCCGCCTTTAAGGAAACTAAAGGGGTTGTTCCCTTAAGTGTTGTCTCCAGGGCTTGGACAACAGACGCCCACCTTCTCACTGGCCCGAGAAGGGTGTTGTGTATGGTTGGACCATCACGATGTGTTGTTCATTAGAGGAGTAATGGAGACTTAAGGAACAAGAGGTATACACAGGGGTAAAACGGTAATTTGACCCAGCTGTGTCTACGAACAACCTGTGAAGGGTCGACTCATGGGCATTGGTTATATCAGTGGACACGTAATATTCTCCACTGACGGAAGTGCAGCTGCGGGCTATAGTGGAGTGTTACCGTACCTAATGAATGTTGATTAACCAGGTCAAAGAGTTTGACAGGTTAATCTCGGATCATTGCAGCCCGTCACTGTAGGTCCATTAGGTCCCTCGGTTGACTCCATTTGGATTAAGAGAAGGGTTAATGTTTTGACATGAAATTGAAGTGTTCAATTTCACTTAAAGGGCATTTATGTCATTTATATGAGATATGAATGATATAATATATAGTTTAATGTGAATGAGATTCATAATAAACTATAGGTTAGCCTAATTGTTGAATTAGGGCTAATTGGAGAAATTAATTGAGAGAAATTAAATTAGATGTGATTCAATTTAATTAATCCACAATTATTACAAATGTGATTTGCAATAATGAGATATGAGATATCTTATATTATATGGTTATGCAAATATGATTTGCATAACCTATGGTTGTGGTAAAATGGTAATAATGTGGAGATTTTAACTCCACTATTTAATCCCTTCTTGCAAGAAGGAAATCATCTCTCACACTCTCATTTTTTTGGATTTCACCAAAGAGAAGAGTATCAATTCTCTCAACTCTCCTCCCTCTCAAAAACACTAGAATCCCACCATTCTCCTTCCTTCCAAAAGAAGAACAACCAAGGTTCCAATTGGTGGTGTCGTGTTCTTGTTCGTGGGACTTGTTTGGGATCGTCGAGATCGTGATAGTTCGCGAAGTGTTCGTGACCATTGGAAGAAATATTGAAGAGAGTCATCAACAAGTAAGTAAAATCGTTCTTCTTGTTGTTTTCTTCCATAGTCTTGTATGTTTAACTTAGATCTAAGTGTTAGATCATTTTAGCAAATTTAAAGTAGCGTAACAATAAATTTGACGATTTGATCGTCTTCCGCTGCGCGGGGATTTCCATTCCCTTCAAACAAAAAAATAACTGCATAAGTGATATACTACTGATTCGGTTAATTTCACTAATATTAAGTATATATCAATGTGATATACTACTGACATACTTTATTTAGTATATCAACATTATATCACAAATAGGGATTTATGTTGATAGTGATTCATGCTGACATACTTTATTAAGTAATATTAGGTATATCAATGGGATCTAAAAATCTATTGCTAGATTTACAAATGTCCTCCTTGTGTTTTTCAATATCGAGAAAATAAGTAGTTTATCAATAATAGATCTAATATACCAATGATATATCCAACCAAAAAGTAACTACATGAATGATATGATATATGTTGATTTCACTAATATTAAGTCTATATCAGTGTGATATACTAACGATATATTTTATTTAATATATCAACGGTATATCACAAATGGTGGTTTATGCTTGATAGTGATTTATGTTGATATATTTTATTCAGTAATATTAAGTATATCAACGGGATCTGAAAAACTATTGCTAGATTTGGAAATGTCCTCCCGTGTTTTTCAATATAAAAAACAATCAGTAGTTTATTAACAAAAGATCAGATATACCAATGATATATCTAACCAAAAAATAACTAATAGCCATTGATTTCACTAGTATTAAGTATATATCGGTGTGATATACTACCAAAATACTTTATTCAGTATATCAATGATATATCACAAATAGTGATTTATGCTTGATAATGATTTATGATGATATGCTTTATTCAGTAATATTAAGTATATCAACTGGATCTCAAAAGGTATTTGTAACATCCGACATTTCTGGTAGAGTAAATTTCAGGTTATGCTTTTAAATTTCAGGTAGAATTCATAATTTAAAACCAAATTGGATTGTTATATCTAATTGTGTGAGATGTGTTATTGTATAGAGTATATCACTAATATACTACTGATATATGTATATGAAGTTAATTAAGAGTATATCAGTAACTCGCATATGATATATGTTCATTTCACTGATATACTAATGATATACTAAATGTTATGTATATTAGTGAAATAAACATATTTAAAACGAAGTACATTAGTGATATACTAATATGCAAAATATCTCTAATTTGCTACAGATATATAGAAAGTATATCAATCTAGATGATATACCTAAAAGAAGGGTATCCGTAGTATATCAATAATATACTATTAACATACTTCGTTTTAGGTATATATTGGTATATAAAAATAAAGTATATCAGATCTACTTCTGATATACCAATATAAAG
Organism: Trichosanthes cucumerina; assembly: GCA_036507285.1. Lineage (NCBI taxonomy): Eukaryota > Viridiplantae > Streptophyta > Magnoliopsida > Cucurbitales > Cucurbitaceae > Trichosanthes > Trichosanthes cucumerina. The sequence goes on from CM071844.1 coordinate 22,504,008, forward strand.
TATATTAGCTATACTACTGATATACAAAATGTAAAGTATATTAGATATACTACTGATATACCTACTGCTACACTAATGAGGGTAAATCTGGACTAATAAACAGATAGCCTTTTTGACTTAGAAGGCTATATCGATTCGAGCAAGAAGGGCCCGAAGAAATATGAGCAATTTTATGTGCCATGATAAGTCACCGTCTAGCTAAAAACGTTAAAGAAAGCGCTTCTTGTGAGGCAACCCAAGTTTTATGTTTTATGTTTTTATTTTTGTATTTGTCTTCTTCTATGTTATTTTCTAATTGTTTGTGTTTTTGTCTAATTTCTTTCTTTCTTTTTGTACCTCCAGGTGTATGCCCAAGGGGAGAGCTGCAGACTTGCACCCTTTTGATCCTGAGATCGAGAGGACCTGTAGGAGACTCCTAAGGGAAGGAAAAACATAATCTCAAATTATGGGTGATCAGGAGCTGATCAATAACCCTAAACCTATCAGGGAGTATTTTCAACCTGTGTTTAATTCTGAGCAGGCTGGAATAATCCATGCCCCTATAAATGCTAATAATTTTGAACTAAAGACAGGGCTGATACAAATGGTTAGGGAAGGTGCTTTCAGAGGTTTAGCCACTGAAGATCCTAACTCACACTTGCAGAACTTCTTGGAAATCTGTGGTACATTTAAAATGAATTGTATCTCTGTTGATAGTATTCGCTTACGTCTTTTTCCTTTCTCTTTGCAAGGTAGAGCCAAAGAATGGCTAGGGTCCCTTCCCTTAGGTAGTATCACTTCTTGGGAGGAGTTGGCCCAAGCCTTCATGACCAAATTCTTTCCACCTGTGAAGGCTGCAAAGTTAAGAACTGAGATTGGAACATTCAGGCAGCAGGAGGGAGAGCAGCTATTTGAGGCATGGGAATGGTACAAAGACATGCTCAGGAGGTGCCCAAAACATGGCTACCCAGATTGGCTTCGGGTACAACTGTTTTATAATGGACTGGAAGGTAAGACCAGAACCATTTTGGATGCCACTGCTGGTGGAGCTTTCATAGCAAAGACTGTGCCAGAAGCACGTGCTCTCCTGGAGGAAGTGTCAACTGCCAGCTACCAGTGGCCTACAGACAATGACAAATCTAAGCCAGTAGCTGGACTATATCAATTGGATGAGGTAACTTCTCTTAGATCTCATATGGCATCTCTCACTCATGCTCTGAATAATTTTGCAGGATGACCACAAAAAGGGATGTCCTCTCAATGCTCCCAGCCCAATGGCGAATCCACTATGGAGCAATTGCACTACCTGAACAACAGGAGCAACACCTATGGAGGAAATCTAACTTAGAATAACCTACCAACACATTACAATCCAGGTTTGAGGTATCATGAGAATTTCTCTTATGCTAACAACAAAAATGTGTTGAATCCTCCTATAGGGCATGCTTCTACATCAGAGAGGAAATCATCTCTGGAAGACACATTGCACTCCTTCATAGCTGAATCCAGAAGTCGGTCCAACCAGCTGAGAATGCAGTCACCAGTCTATCTGGTATTATCACTAGTCATGGAGCTGCAATAAAGAATATAGAGACCCAGATTAGCCAAATGAACACATCACTCCAAGCACTGTAAGCAAGGAAGGAAATACCTTGAGGGAGTACAGTCTAGCTAAAGACGTTAAACAAAGCGCTTATTGGGAGGCATCCCAAGCTTTTTCATTTTTTTTTTCTATTTTTTGTCTTTAGTTTGTTGTTCTTCAATTCTTAGTTTCTTTACTTGTTTGTTGTTTTGCGTTGTAGGTTGTGAAGATGCCTTTGTTCGTTGAAATCCATGCTCCCATTCTGAGGAACTCCAACACACATGCTTTGGCTATCCAAGGAACTCAGAAAGATCTCCATAACTAAGGACAGTATTATTCACTCTTACCCTTATACTTAATTTGTGCCTATTTCTGCAAACATTGGGGGTAATGTTTAGTTTAAGTTTGGGGGTGAGATGTTGTTTAATTGTTGTAACTGTCCTGAGTATGTGCTGAATTGTTGATTGATCCTTTACATAAGTATGATCATGATAGCCTAGGATGAGATTTAATTGGAAATTCTTGTGATTCTGCTGAAACCTGAGAGCATGACATGAAATTGAGTTAATTTAAAAAATTTCTTGAGTTTTTCCTACATTATTATGCACATAGCATGTGTTCCTGTATTTTTGAAATGCTTAGAACAAAGTTATTAGGTTTAGAAGTTTGATGTCACCTCGATAGGTCTGAGAACTTATTTGAGAGTAAACTGCAGGATAGGATGAATGACAATATGAAATGCATGATCTGTATATTATGTGCATTATATGAAAGAGTTTTTTTTTTGTTTTTGTTGTTTGTTTATTTAAAAAAAAAAGTCGTGAGGGCAAAAAGAGCTACATTCACTGTGATCAGTTAGGCCACTCATTGAGCAAGTGCTCTGGGTAAGGGTCCCTGCAGTGGATGTGTGAAAGCTAGTGTCCTTGCACAAAAAAAAGAAGAAAATCGAAAAAATGATAAAAAGTGAGTAAGTGCTGAGTAGAGTTATTTAGTTCTTGAATGTGGGGAGGCTCAAAGATTAGTAATTATGACCAGTGTAGGGGGAAGTTGAATGGAGAGCCTAATAAAATTGATCCGGGCTAAGTAAAAATGAAGGGAACATAGGCTAGTCACACACACACGTGGGAACATTTAGGAAAAGTTTTAAATTGCTTGCTGAAGTGTTATATTTGAGTGTTTCCTGTGATTAGCAGATTTTCTCTAAAATTTTTGAGGCTTGAATCAAATGTATGCTCAAGAACAATCCAATGTTTAACTCTGTTTTTGCTCGGGACTAGCAAAAGTTTAAGTTTGGGGGTGTTTGATAGCACAGAAAATGTGCTATCCTTAGGCTTAATTATTGCTAGTTTTATAATGATTTCAGAGCTTTTACGCGTTTAATTTACTCAATTTCAGATTAACAGCGTAAACAAAACTATTGGAGACAAAGTGGATAACTCGGGATCGAAATGAGGCTATTTGGAGCTCAAAATAACACCAATTGGAAGTGAAAGGAACAAACCAAGCATGAAGACCCAAGGTGATGGCGTTGCAACGCCATGTGGAGCGTTGCAACGCCGAACGTGCAACCATGATGCGTTGAAGACCCCAGGCGATAGCGTTGCAATGCTGCTTTGCAGCGTCGCAACGCTATCTCGATAAGAAGATGAGCATGAAGGACCGCACAACGGGCGTTACAAAGCTGCCTCACAGCGTCGCAACGCCCTTTCGATAAGGAGTGCGCTTGTTAGAGTAGCGGCGTTGCAACGGTGTCCTCAGCATTGCAACGCCCTCGATACATTCCATATCCGCCAGCTGCCTAGGGTACAGCGTTGCAACGCTGTCCCTAGCGTTGCAACGCTGCACCGATTCCATCTATAAATATATCCTTATGACTTCATTACAAGGGAGCCAAAATTGATAGAAAATCCACCCTAATTTCGAAATACACTTTGTAAGAAGAGAGAAAAGAGCGTTTTTGGGAGCCAAAGCATCCGTGGAGGTTCGAGATCGAAGACGGGAGCTCGGAGACGAAGGACCGGCATCGATACATAAGTTTAAATTTCCTTTTCTTCCAAATTGGAATAGCGTTCCAAGACGTTTTCTACTTGTTTAGTTTGATTTTCATGTGATTTAGAGTAGCTAAACATTGTAGTTAGGATTTGATTTACTTGTTAAGACTTTATTACCATGAATTGAAGCATGTTTTGTCCTTATTTTTGATAATTCGTTCTTTCCTTCTTAATTTGTTGGTTTAAGTGGACTCGAGAGATAAAGCTTGAATTTGAGCAAAATTGTCAAAACCCTTAGAAATCTGGCATGAGATTGACTTAGAAATCTCAAGGAAACACATAATGAAGTTGCTTAATGCCATGCATGTCGTAGTTTCATATGGAGACTATGGAGTTTATTGCATGTGTGAGGCTCACTAAGAATCGAGAGATTTTCTTGAGTATTTTACTTCTTGTTTATAAATTCATCTCCTTGGTTCATTGCATGTGTTAATTGAGTCATTAACTTGTATAATCACTTCCCTCAATTCTATCAATTCGTGTCTCCACATGTTTGTTTGTTTGTTTGTCTTTACTTTCAATCAACTATCCATGTTATGTTTCTTTAGCTAAAATTGAGAATTAGTATCTTAGTAATTAATTAATCTAGAAACCCATTTCCGAGGACGATACTTGAACTCATAAATCATTATACTAAAAATTGACCCGTACACTGCGATATTGCATTATCATAAATATTATGCAACAAGTTTTTGGCGCCGTTGCCGGGGAATGGCGATTATTTAGATTAATTAATATTAGGAGAAAATTTGAAATTTTAGACTAAAGTTTGTTTGTGTGTCTTTCCTTATTTGTTTTTTTTGTGTGTTTGTTTGTCTCTTTATTTGTTTTATTTTAGTTTTGTGTGTTTTTGAGTCTTTGTCCCCTGTTTTGGTTGTGTTGTTATTGTGTAGAAGTCCTGATCTGAATTATTAATTCTTTAATTATGACTTTGCATGATTTTGACTATCCACCATTCTATTGTCCCTCTCAAGACCCTAGGTATGTGCATCATGATTTCTCTGAATTTCATCTGTCTAATTTTTACCATTCTGTACCTGAAATTGATAAGCATTCATGTAATGGTCGTTATCTAGGCAGTTGGAACCATAGTTTTTCATACCATAACCAACCCATAGACAAATCTTCTCTTATGGATCAATTGGCAGAATATACATTAGAATTGAAATTTAAAAATTTGGTTCATAGTGAATTAGAGAGATTGTTAGAAACTTAGGTGGTAGGACTTTGGGAAATAGTACAGGATAGAGCTCAGTATCTTAAACAGCTAGTAGTTTCCCTTAAGGACTTACAAGAGAAATTTCTTATCCTTACCACTCAGGAGATGCCACCTAGGAGGATTTGTTTAGATGATAATGAGGATAGTTTGGGTGAGACTGAGGCACACCATAGTAAGGTTAGTGAGGTAGACATTGGTGATATAATCACGTCCACAGAGGAACTCCAGGTGATAAAATTAGAGGCTGAGAAGTGTTCTTTCCTTTCATCTCCAGAAATTTCCTTCATTTTTTATAACCATTTGTCCTACACTCACGAGTCTTGTTTTGATTTTTGTTCTTTTGTGTTATTAAACAAAAATACCAAAAATAATTATCTGTCTGGGCTCAAGAAAAATAGAATAGCCTTTTAGACTTAGAAGGCTATATCGATTCGAGCAAGAAGGGCCCAAAGAAATATGAGTAATTTTATGTGCCCTGATAAGTCACCGTCTAGCTAAAGACGTTAAAGAAAGCGCTTCTTGGGAGGCAACCCAAGTTTTATGTTTTATGTTTTTATTTTTGTATTTGTCTTCTTCTATGTTATTTTCTAATTGTTTGTGTTTTTGTCTAATTTCTTTCTTTCTTTTTGTACCTCCAGGTGTATGCCCAAGGGGAGAGCTGCAGACTTGCACCCTTTTGATCCTCGAGATCGAGAGGACTGTAGAGGGAGACTCTAAGGAAGGAAAAACATAATCTCAAATTATGGGTGATCGGGAGCCGATCAATAACCCTAAACCTATCGGGGAGTATTTTCAACAACTGTGTTTAATTAAAGCAGTGCAGAATAATCCATGCCCCTATAAATGCTAATAATTTTGAACTAAAGACAGGGCTGATACAAATGGTTAGGGAAGGTGCTTTCAGAGGTTTAGCCACTGAAGATCCTAACTCACACTTGCAGAACTTCTTGGAAATCTGTGGTACATTTAAAATGAATTGTATCTCTGTTGATAGTATTCGCTTACGTCTTTTTCCTTTCTCTTTGCAAGGTAGAGCCAAAGAATGGCTAGGGTCCCTTCCCTTAGGTAGTATCACTTCTTGGGAGGAGTTGGCCCAAGCCTTCATGACCAAATTCTTTCCACCTGTGAAGGCTGCAAAGTTAAGAACTGAGATTGGAACATTCAGGCAGCAGGAGGGAGAGCAGCTATTTGAGGCATGGGAATGGTACAAAGACATGCTCAGGAGGTGCCCAAAACATGGCTACCCAGATTGGCTTCGGGTACAACTGTTTTATAATGGACTGGAAGGTAAGACCAGAACCATTTTGGATGCCACTGCTGGTGGAGCTTTCATAGCAAAGATCGCGCTGTAAGCACGTGCTCTCTGGAGGAAGTGTCAATCCCAACACCAAAGTGGCCTCTGACAATGACAAATCTAAGCCGATGAAATGGACTATATCAACTGGATGAGGTAACTTCTCTTAGATCTCATATGGCATCTCTCACTCATGCTCTGAATAATTTTGCAGGATCACCACAAAAAGGGATGTCCTCTCAATGCTCTCAGCCTAATGGAGAATCCACTATGGAGCAATTGCACTACCTGAAAAACAGGAGCAACACCTATGGAGGAAATCAGACTCAGAATAACCTACCAACACATTACAATGTAGGTTTGAGGTATCATGAGAATTTCTCTTATGCTAACAACAAAAATGTGTTGAACCCTCCTACAGGGCATGCTTCTACATCAGGAAATCATCTCTGGAAGACACATTGCACTCCTTCATAGCCAATCCGTCCGAGTCGGTCCAACCACCGAGAAGAATCACGATCACCGATCTATCCGGTATTGTCACTAGTCATGGAGCTATAATAAAGAACATAGAGACCCAGATTAGCCAAATGAACACATCACTCCAGGCACTGCAAGCAAGGAAGGAAATACCTTGAGGGAGTACAGTCTAGCTAAAGACGTTCAACAAAGCGCTTATTTGGATGCAACCCAAGCTTTTTCATTTTTTTTTCTATTTTTTGTCTTTAGTTTGTTGTTCTTCAATTCTTAGTTTCTTTACTAGTTTGTTGTTTTGCTTTTTAGGTTGTGAAGATGCCTTTGTTCGTTGAAATCCATGCTCCCATTCTGAGGAACTCCAACACACATGCTTTGGCTATCCAAGGAACTCAAAAATATCTCCATAACTCAGGATAATATTATTCACTCTTACCCTTATACTTAATTCGTGTCTATTTCTGCAAACATTGGAGACAATGTTTAGTTTAAGTTTGGGGGTGGGATGTTGTTTAATTGTTGTAACTGTCCTGAGTATGTGCTGAATTGTTGATTGATCCTTTACATAAGTATGATCATGATAGCCTAGGATGAAATTTAATTGGAAATTCTTGTGATCCTGCTGAAACCTGAGAGCATGACATGAAATTGAGTTAATTTAAAAATTTTCTTGAGTTTTTCCTACACTATTATGCATATAGCATGTGTGCCTGTAGTTTTGAAATGCTTAGAACAAAGTTATTAGGTTTAGAAGTTTGAAGTCACCTCGATAGGTCTGGGAACTGATTTTAGAGTAAACTGCAGAATAGGGTGAATGACAATATTAAATGCATGATCTGTATATTATGTGCATTATATGAAAGAGTTTTTTTTGTTTTTGTTGTTTGTTTGTTTAAAAAAAATGGTGAGGGAAAAAAGAGCTACCTTCACTGTGATCAGTTAGGCCACTCATTGAGCGAGTGCTCTGGGTAAGGGTCCCTGCAGTGGATGTGTGAAAGCTAGTGTCCTTGCACAAGAAAAAAGAAGAAAATAGAAAAAAATGATAAAAAGTGAGTAAGTGTTGAGTAGAGTTATTTAGTTCTTGAATGTGGGGAGGCTCAAAGATTAGTAATTATGACCAATGTAGGGGGAAGTTGAATGGAGAGCCTAATAAAGTTGATCCGGGCTTAGTAAAAATGAAGGGAACATAGGCTAGTCACACACACACGTGGGAACACTTAGGAAAAGTTTTAAATTGCTTGCTGAAGTGTTATATTTGAGTGTTTCCTGTGATTAGCAGATTTTCTCTAAAATTTTTTAGGCTTGAATCAAATGTATGCTCAAGAACAATCCAATGTTTAACTCTGTTTTTGCTCGAGACTAGCAAAAATTTAAGTTTGGGGGTGTTTGATAGCACACAAAATGTGTTATCCTTAGGCTTAATTATTGCTAGTTTTATAATGATTTCAGAGCTTTTACGCGTTTAAATTACTCAATTTCAGATTAAGAGCGTAAACAAAACTATTGGAGACAAAGTGGATCACTCGGGATCGAAACGAGGCTATTTGGAGCTCAAAATAACACCAATTGAAAGTGAAAGGAACAAACCAAGCTTGAAGACCCGAGGTGATGGCGTTGCAACGCCGAACGTGCAACCATGATGTGTTGAAGACCCTAGACGATAGCGTTGCAACGCTATCTCGATAAGAAGATGAGCATGAAGGACCGCACAACGGGGGTTGCAACGCTGCCTCACAGCGTCGCAACGCCATTTCGATAAGGAGCGCGCGCGTTAGGGTAGCGGCGTTGCAACACCATCGATACATTCCATATCCGCCACCCGCCTAGGGTACCGCGTTGCAATGTCGCACCAATTCCATCTATAAATATATCCTTATGATTTCATTACAAGGGAGCCAAAATTGATAGACAATCCACACTAATTTTGAAATACACCTTGTATAAAGAGAGAAAAGAGCGTTTTTGGAAGCCAAAGCATCCGTGGAGGTTCGAGATCGAAGACGGGAGCTCAGAGACGAAGGACCGACATCGATACATAAGTTTAAATTTCCTTTTCTTCCAAATTGTAATAGCGTTCCAAGACGTTTTCTACTTGTTTAGTTTGATTTTCATGTGATTTAGAGTAGCTAAACATTGTAGTTAGGATTTGATTTACTTGTTAAGACTTTATTACCATGAATTGAAGCATGTTTTGTCCTTATTTTTGATAATTCGTTCTTTCCTTCTTAATTTGTTGGTTTAAGTGGACTCGAGAGATAAAGCTTGAATTTGAGCAAAATTGTCAAAACCCTTAGAAATCTGGCATGAGAATGACTTAGAAATCTCAAGGAAACACATAAAGAAGTTGCTTAATGCCATGCATGTCGTAGTTTCATATGGAGACTATGGAGTTTATTGCATGTGTGAGGCTCACTAAGAATCGAGAGATTTTCTTGAGTATTTTACTTCTTGTTTATAAATTCATCTCCTTGGTTCATTGCATGTGTTAATTGAGTCATTAACTTGTATAATCACTTCCCTCAATTCTATCAATTCGTGTCTCCACATGTTTGTTTGTTTGTTTGTCTTTACTTTCAATCAACTATCCATGTTATGTTTCTTTAGCTAAAATTGAGAATTAGTATCTTAGTAATTAATTAATCTAGAAACTCATTCCCGAGGACGATACTTGGACACATAAATCATTATACTAAAACTTGACCCGTACATTGCGGTATTGCATTATCATAAATATTACGCAACATTGACGCTTGCGGAACACCCCTACCTGGAATCCGACCTGGGAGGGAATTCGGTCCGAACATTCTTAGATTATACTTATTGTGAGTGTCGCTAATTAAAAGTATTTTAATTTACTCACATAGACTTAAGTAATAATGTGATTATAAACATAGGTTAATACCATATAATAGCTATATTGGTAGACTTAGGTAAATTTTAGTCGATTTATCTAGGTCAATCCCTATTAAAATTAAAGTGTTGAGTGTGAGGAAATATAGTGTATGAGATACATTTAATTTCCAACCACATATCTCCGTTAAGTCCGCACCGTGAGATCTATACTCGGCCTCGTGGCGCAAATGGGAGCGTCCCCCTTCGGGTGGCATTTATATAGGTCAATATCACCGTGGATAGAGAGAGTACTTATAGTGAGTCAGAGCGGGACTTGTGAAAACGGGACCCACGGTCTCTTCTTTCGATTCATACCGTGAGATGCCTATGATCCGCCTGCTAGTTTGGCCTAGACCAGACAATCCCTTCGGAGGGCCTGATCATGGGAGTCTGAACACCGTGAATTCCCAAAAGGGATACAGTTTCCTGGTTGGTTTTCCTTCTTGGTTCACCCTTCGGTGGCTATTGTTTGGACAAATGCTTGAAAACTTAAAGATTGAGGGTGACACTCACAGAATTCGTTAAGTGTTAATGAGTTCGACCGAACAATGGTAATTGGACGCCTAATGGAATAAGAGTTATTCTGGGATTAGGGTTTGATCGAGAAAGTCTCGTCCTAGAGGAGAAGTGTTTTGTTCACCCTTCGGTGGCGGTCATTCTAAACCTTTAGGATATCATTGTAAAATATTGAATGACCCAGGGATCATAAAACAATTTTTGCTAAAACTTGATTGGATTTCAAAAGTTTATTGCGAGACTAACACAAAGTTTTCTTAATTTTTTCAGCTTAAAACTTGTCTTGCTCAATTATAGCTTTACTCGCGTCTGATAAACTAGTGGGAGATAATTACCAAACTTGGAAAAACAACATAAACACAATTTTGGTAACTGACGACATTAAGTTTGTGCTCTCTGAGGAGTGTCCTCGAGATCTGGGAGCTCGATCAAGTCGCGAAGTGTTCGCGATGCATACGATCGATGGATCAGGGCCAATGAAAAGACCAAGGTTTATATCATTGCCAGCATGTCTGATGTTTTGGCAAAGAAGCATGAGCTGATGGTCACCACTAAGGAGATCATGGAATCCTTGCAGGAAATGTTTGGACAACAGTCCTTTCAAGTCCGACATGACTCGCTCAAATGGTTGGATCTGGGGAGCTTGTCTCTGCTGCAGCGATTGGCACGGTGAAGCTTCATTTCGGCGGAAAGTACTTATTATTAGATAATTTGTACATTGTACCAGGGTTTACTAGAAACCTTGTTTCCATTTCCTGCCTAATTGAACAATATATAGTTGTTTTTTTTTTAATCAAATAAAGTGTTTATTTCTTTCAAAGGCAATCGTATTTGTTCGGCTTCACTTGAGCATAATCTGTATGTTTTGAAACCTAATTCGGTCAAAAGTGTTTTGAATACTGAGTTATTTAAAACTGCAGAAACATGAACTAAGAGAGCGAAAGTTTCTCCTAAGGAAAATGCCCATCTTTGGCATCTGAGCTTAGGCCACATTAATCTCAATAGGATTGAGAAACTAGTGAAGAGTGGACTTCTAAACGAGTTGGAAGAAAACTCTTTACCAATGTGTGAGTCATGCCTTGAGGGCAAAATGACCAAACGTCCTTTTAGTGGAAAAGGATATAGAGTCAAGGAGCCCCTTAAGCTTATACATTCTGACCTCTGTGGTCCGATGAATGTTAAAGCACGAGGTGGTTATGAATACTTCGTGTCTTTCATAGACGATTACTCGAGGTATGAGTATATTTACCTAATGCACAAGAAGTCTGAAACTCTTGAAAAGTTCAAGGAGTACAAGACTGAGGTTGAGAACCTCTTAGGTAAATCGTTTAAAACACTTCGATCGGATCGAGGTGGAGAGTACATGGACACTGAATTCTAGGACTATATGATAGAACACGGAATTACGTCCCAACTCTCAGCACCTGGAATGCCACAGCATAATGGTGTATCAGAGAGGAGAAATAGAACCCTGTTGGACATGGTTCGGTCGATGATGAGCTATGCTCGTCTCCCTGATTCTTTTTGGGGTTACGCAATGGAGACTGCGGTCTATATTTTGAACAACGTTCCGTCGAAGAGTGTTTGTGAAACTCCTTTCGAACTCTGGAGTGGACGTAAAAGCAGTTTACATCACTTCAGAATTTGGGGATGCCCGACCCACGTGTTGGTGTCAAACCCGAAAAAGTTGGAACCCCGTTCGAAATTGTGCCTATTCGTAGGTTACCCTAAAGAGACTAGGGGTGGTCTATTTTTCGATCCTAAGGAAAATAGGGTGTTTGTGTCGACAAACGCCACTTTCCTAAGACCACGTCAGGGATCATTTACAAAGGAGTAAAATTGTGCTAAATGAAATGGACAGTACATCAACAAGAGTTGCTGATGGGGCTAGTACGTCAACAAGCGTTGTTGATCCTAGCACGTCTAGTCAAATACGTTCCCAAGAGTTGGGAATGCCTCGACGTAGTGGGAGGGCTGTGAGACAGCCTGATCGCTACATGGGTTTAGATGAAACCTCAGTTGTCGCTCCTGATGATGACTGTGAGGATTCATTGACCTATGATCAGGCAATGGTTGATGTTGACAAAGACGAATGGATTAAAGCTATGGACTAGGAAATGGAGTCGATGTAGTTCAATTCTGTCTAGGAGCTTGGGGATCAACTAGATGGGGTAAAACCTATTGGTTGCAAATGGATCTACAAGCGTAAACGTGGCGTAGATGGGAAGGTGCAAACCTTCAAAACCCGACTAGTGGTAAAGGGTTTTACCCAGGTTGAAGGGGTTGACTATGAGGAGACCTTTTCACCTGTTGTCATGGTAAAGTCGATCAGGATCCTTCTGGCCATTGTCGCGTATTATGACTACGAGGTATGGCAGATGGACGTCAAGACAACCTTTCTGAATGGCAAACTTGATGAGACCATCTACATGGACCAGCCCAAAGGGTTCATTGCCCAAGGCCAAGAGCAAAAGGTTTGTCGGCTTCATAGGTCCATTTATGGACTGAAACAAGCTTCGAGGTCTTGGAAAATAAGGTTTGATGCGGCGATCAAATCTTATGGCTTTGATCAAAATGTCGACGAGCCTTGTGTCTACAAGAAAATCGTTGACAAAACTGTCGCATTTTTAGTGTTGTATGTGGATGATATTCTTCTCATTGGGAATGAGGTAGAATTTCTTACTGATGTTAAGAAGTGGCTAGCTTTGCAATTCCAAATTAAAGATTTGGGAGAAGCTCAGTATGTTCTAGGTATCCAGATAGTCTGGAACCGGAAGAACAGAACGCTAGCTTTGTCTCAAGCATCTTATATTGACAAGATTTTGTCTAAATATACGATGCAGAACTCCAAGAAGGGCTTGCTGCCTTTCAGGCATGGGGTTCATTTGTCTAAGGATAGTGTCCTAAGACTCCTCAAGATGTTGAGGATATGAGACGGATTTCATATGGTTCAGTTGTAGGGAGCCTAATGTATGCCATGTTGTGTACTAGGCCCGACATCTGTTATGCAGTAGGAATTGTCAGTAGGTATCAATCCAATCCAGGATTAGATCACTGGACAACCGTAAAGGCAATCCTCAAGTATCTTAGAAGAACGAGGAACTACAGCTTAGTGTATGGTAATGGGGATTTGATCCTTACGGGATACACAAATTCTGACTTTCAACCGATAAGGATTCTAGGAAATCCACTTCGGGGTCAGCCTTCATTCTGAATGGAGGAGCTGTAGTATGGCGAAGCATCAAGCAGGGATGCATCGCCGATTCCACTATGGAAGCGGAGTATGTTGCGGCTTGTGAAGCTGCAAAGGAAGTTGTTTGGCTTAGGAAGTTCATGACCGATTTGGAAGTTGTTCCAAATATGAACTTGCCGATCACACTGTTATGTGATAACAATGGTGCAGTAGCCAACTCCAGAGAGCCTCGGAGCCATAAGAGAGGCAAACACATTGAGCGGAAGTATCATCTGATGCGGGAGATTGTGCACCGCGGCGACGTGACAGTCACGCAGATAACGTCGGAGCACAACGTAGCTGATCCATTTACAAAGCCCCTCACGGCTAAGGTGTTTGAGGGTCCCCTAGAGAGTCTAGGTCTTCGAGGGCTTCCTGACTAGGGCAAGTGGGAGATGTGTAAACGGGTATTCAATGCCCTAGTTTATTGTATTACTTCATTGTAATTTATGTACATTTCAGAAATGTATTTTCTCCACTAGCTTAGTCCAAGTGGGAGTTTGTTAGGATTTTTGTCCTAATCTCGTGTTTGTAAATTATTCTTTGAAATTAATAAGAGTTATTTATTTCATTACTTTGTGTCTCGCAATATTTATAAACTTTTCCAATAAACTAAGCTCCAGGGTCATTGAATTTATGAGAGAACTAGAACTTGAACGGTGTGTAGTGGACACACAGGGAGAATCACGTTCGAGTTAATTACCCGAACGGTCTACGATATATGGATAGGGTTGGAGACCTAATCTCGGATACACCGTGGATGCGGCCCGCTTTGTATTAGATACAAACGAGGTGATCGACTTCGTTCATGTGGTTGACATGCGAGTGGGGGCATCATGTGCAATGAGATTGTACAAGACCGGGATGGTGAATTATTAGGCCTACTAATGTAACACCGCTGACAAAGTAGAGACTAATAACTTCGTGAGATGACCATTAGTGACTCGACACGAATCCCGAGCGTGTTACGGACTCCATCTGCGAGTCCGTCCTTTGACTAAATGCGGGTGAGGGTGGTCACGATTACTCGCCCAATATGCCTATCTTCTCGGGGGCGAGACCAAGCAGGGGGCTGGGAACTTAACTACGCGAGATGGAATTCACTCGTTCCCGCCTTTAGGAAACTAGAGGTTGTTCCCTTAAGTGTTGTCTCCGAGGCTTGGACAATGGCGCCCACCTTCTCACCGGCCGAGAAGGGTGTGTTGTGTGGGTGGACCATCACGATGTGTTGTTCATTAGACGGCGGTGGGGACTTAAGGAACAAGAGGTAGACACGAGGGGGTAAAACGATAATTTGACCTAGTCGTGTCTACAAACAACCCGTGTGAATGGTCGACTCATGGGCATTGGTTATATTAGTGGACACGTAATATTCTCGCGATGGCGGGAGTGCAGCTACGGGCTATAGTGGAGTGTTACCGTAGCTAATGAATGTTGATTAGCCGATTCAAAGAGTTTGACAGGTTAATCTCGAATCATTGGAGCCCGTCACTGTAGGTCCATTAGGTCCCTCGGTTGGCTCCATCTGGGTTAAGAGAAGGGTTAATGTTTTGGTATGAAATTGAAGTGTTCAATTTCACTTAAAGGGCATTTATGTCATTTATATGAAATATGAATGATATAATATATAGTTTAATGTGAATGAGATTCATAATAAACTATAAGTTAGCTTAATTGTTGAATTAGGGCTAATTGGAGAAATTAATCGAGAGAAATTAAATTGGATATGATTCAATTTAATTAATCCACAATTATTGCAAATGTGATTTGCAATATGAGATATGAGATATCTTATATTATATGGTTATGCAAATATGATTTGCATAACCTATGGTTGTGGTAAAATGGTAATAATGTGGAGATTTTAACTCCACTATTTAATCCCTTATTGCAAGAAGGAAATCATCTCTCACACTCTCATTTTTTTGGATTTCACCAAAGAGAAGAGTATCAATTCTCTCAACTCTCCTCCCTCTCCAAAACACTAGAATCCCACCATTCTCCTTCCTTCCAAAAGAAGAACAACCAAGGTTCCAATTGGTGGTGTCGTGTTCTTGTTCGTGGGACTTGTTCGGAATCGTAGAGATTGTGATAGTTCGCGAAGTGTTCGTGACCATTGGAAGAAATATTGAAGAGAGTCTTCAACAAGTAAGTAAAATCGTTCTTCTTGTTGTTTTTTTTCCATAGTCTTGTATGTTTAACTTAGATCTATGTGTTAGATCGTTTTAGCAAATTTCAAGTAGTGTAACGATACCTTTGACGATTCGATCGTCTTCCGCTGCGCGGGGATTTCCATTCCCTTCAAACAAAAAAAAATAATTGCATAAGTGATATACAACTGATTCGATTAATTTCACTAATATTAAGTATATATCAATGTGATATACTACTGATATACTTTATTTAGTATATCAACATTATATCACAAATAGGGATTTATGTTGATAGTGATTCATGCTGACATACTTTATTCAGTGATATTAGGTATATCAATGGGATCTCAAAATCTATTGCTAGATTTACAAATGTCCTCCTTGTGTTTTTCAATATCGAGAAAATAAGTAGTTTATCAATAATAGATCTAATATACCAATGATATATCCAACCAAAAAGTAACTACATGAATGATATGATATATGTTGATTTCACTAATATTAAGTATATATCAGTGTGATATACTAACGATATACTTTATTTAATATATCAACGGTATATCACAAATGGTGATTTATGCTTGACAGTGATTTATGCTGATATATTTTATTCAGTAATATTAAGTATATCAACGGGATCTCAAAAACTATTGCTAGATTTGGAAATGTCCTCCCGTGTTTTTCAATATAAAAAAAAAATCAATAGTTTATTAACAAAAGATCAGATATACCAATGATATATCTAACCAAAAAATAACTAATATTCATTGATTTCACTAATATTAAGTATATATCGGTGTGATATACTACCAAAATACTTTATTCAGTATATCAACGATATATCACAAATAGTGATTTATGCTTGATAATGATTTATGATGATATGCTTTATTTAGTAATATTAAGTATATCAACGAGATCTCAAAAGGTATTTGTGACATCCGACATTTCAGGTAGAGTAACTTTCAGGTTATGCTTTTAAATTTCAGGTAGAATTCATAATTTAAAACCAAATTGGATTGTTATATCAAATTGTGTGAGATGTGTTATTGTATAGAGTATATCACTAATATACTAATGATATATGTATATGAAGTTAATTAAGAGTATATCAGTAACTCGCATATGATATATGTTCATTTCACTGATATACTAATGATATACTAAATGTTATGTATATTAGTGAAATAAACATATTTAAAATGAAGTACATTAGTGATATACTAATATGCAAAATATCTCTAATTTGCTACAGATATATAGAAAGTATATCATTCTAAATGATATACCTAAAAGAAGGGTATCCGTAGTATATCAATAATATACTATTAACATACTTCGTTTTAGGTATATATTGGTATATAAAAATAAAGTATATCAGATATACTTCTGATATACCAATATAAAGTATATCAGATATACTACTGATATACCAAATGCAAAGTATATTAGATATACTACTGATATACCTACTGGTACACTACTGAGGGTAAATCTGGAATAATAAAAAAAACGAAAATAAGATTTAAAAAAATTTGCTAGATTTGCAAATCTAAAAAATCATAGTGAAACTTACAAATATGCTAATATTTTATGTTACTTATTACAATTCCCTTTTTTTTAACTTATAAAATAACTAGTTATACTACTTTTACTCATCAAACTAATGTCAAAATATATCAAGCCCCTTATATGAAATTTTGAATATAATCCCATTGATTGTGAGTCTTTATAAACAAATCAGCTGGTTGTTGAGGAGTAGAAATAAGTTGTAACCGAATATCTTTGGAAGCAACTTTCTCCCAAACAAAATGGATACCAATTTCTACGGCTTCGTTTGATAACGTTTCTGTTTTCTGTTTCTTATTTCTCGTTTCCTATTTCAACTTTTTAAGAATAAGAAACAAGAATATGTTTGATAACTATTTTTGTTTCTTATTTCTTGAAAACAAAAAACAGAAACAAAAGCTTATTTGATAATCGTTTCTTGTTTCTGGTTTGTTTTTTATTCTTTTTTTTTTCTCATTTTTTATAGTTCAAAAAGACTTTAATTATATAACATAAAATATATAACATGCATTAAACCATATAAAAAATGATTATAAAAAAATTTACATTCTCTAATATCCAAAAGCCTCGATGCAAAATTAACAACAATAATAAAATTGTTTCTATACTAAACAAATAAATCAATAAAATTGTTTTATCCTTCAATGTTACTCATATTTGATCTGCAATATTATATCTCACTCGAATCATTCGCTTTAAATGATGTCGACGCAAATCGAGCTCAATTATATTGCTCTATAAATCTTATTAAAGCAAGGTAAAAAATGTATTGAGCAAAATTTATATACTAAAAATTAAAATAATATATATTTTTCAAAATTCATATTTAAAAAATAATAAAAGTTAAAATTAAAATTAAATATATAAACATACATATTTCAAAATTGAAAATTAAAAACTAAAATATATGAATATATCTATCGAAAAAATAATAAATAAATAAAAACAATATAAGTACACATATTGTAAAATTTACACTAGAAAAAGTCATAGTTGGGGTTCGAAACCAAACCCAAGAATAAAGAGGATGAGTTCAAGGGCACATAACACAAATAGCACAAAGAGAAACTCCAAATTTATCAAACAATGTTGTAAAGTATTATTTTTATCTTTATTTCAGATGTAAAATAATAAAATTATTATTATCTCTCACCCGAGTCATTTACCTTAAATTATGTTGACTCAGATCTAAGTCAATTATATTGCTCGGTAAACGTTGTGGTTGTAAAATATTAAAGTGGGGCCAAAAATATCTTTTAATGAACCAAATTTATAGAGTAATTGTAATAAATAGATTCTTTAAAAATGGGTTACAAATTTGTCGATTTAGTTTAAAAATTACATGTATGGATTTCAAGTATTATTATATTTTCTTTTTTTATGACGAAATAACCCCTACTGTATCTTTTTTTATTTATATAAAAGTTAAAGTGGAATTTCTATTAAATAATTATTTCCTTATTTGAAAGTTAATTAATATTATCGAATTCAAACGGTTTTTTATGCATTATTTTCATTTCCTTGTATACATTATTTCCTTTATTCATTTAAACCATAATTAATGTTTTAAATATTATTTTAGTATTCTACGATTATTAATATTCCTGAGTTATTTTCAACATTAACATTTTTGCTCCCAAATCCATCATTTATATGTACTGCTACAAGCATTCATAACTTTAATTTTTTTTTTTTTTATCAATCTATTCGTCAATTTGTCGTCACTTTGTCTTTTTGTCATCACATTTTTATTTGATTTGATTTCCTTTTTTTTTTTCAGATATATCATTTCCCTTTTTATATCTCTAGGAGATGAGTAACGCATTTAAAATTTAATTTTACATTATTTTTTCTAAAAAAATATATTATTTTAATATTTAACACTAATAATTTATCTCATATATACTCCATATATACTCATGGGTATATACTCATACTATCATAACTTTTTTTATTCAATTTATATAACCATAATATGATAATTGTTTGTGTATATATTTGTTCATATATCTATTATGTCAGATATATTTGGTATTTTTAGCCACTTAAAATATATATATATATATATATATATATATATATATTTCATCATCTATATCAGATCTTCAACAATAATTATTCTTGCATCTATTTACATGTACATACTTGATAAATTTAGCATTTGGTAGATATACTCATTTTCTCTTTTTGTTCAGATGGCTATGGAATTGAATCAAATTTAATCCTAGTATAAATTATATATTCACGATCTATATCAAGTACTATATTTATTTGTCCATAATTGTGATAAATGGGTACTGAATTCATAAACACTAGATCATATAAACTTCATCAATAAATCAATAATCAACCATCGATCAAATATCTTTAAAAATAATATAATGTTGTTAGTATATATAAAATTTTAAAAAAGAAGTATACTACAAAGGTGGTCATAGGATGTGGGTTTGAAAGAAATGGAAGAGAAACAAACAAAAGAATTCAATGTCTATGATATATGAGGCTATATCTCTGCAAAACCAAACTTGGATGAGAAGGTCGATTTCAATATCTCTTTGATGACATGAAGATCCTGATTTGGTCCTTTACAATGATTGTCTTTGGCTTAACAAATTACATATCTTTCACCTTTATAATTTAGTATTTTCTTGAATGGAGATACGTCACCCTTAGTTGCATAACATACACATATATTATATATACACAATGTCATCATTCCACCATGTATATAGACAATGTCATAATATACACATATATCAATAATTTATCATACAAAGTATGGTGCCCGAGGAAGAGGGGTACATGAGAGTGACCATGAGAATATGAAAGTTGAGAAAGGCTTAAAAGAATTGATAGGTACTACCTATACTAACAAGGTGCACCTTCCTTTTCGGTGGCTCAATCATAGGAACTCCACAGTTAAGCGTGCTTAGCTTGAGCAATTCTATGTTGGGTGACCTCCTGGGAATTTTCCAAGGGAGCATGTGAGTGAGGACAAAGCATGCTGAAAGGACCTCGTGTTAGTTTGTGGGGATAGTGTCTTCACTCTTACAAGCAGTCATGGATGATATAGTGACGCAACCAGGTCGCAGAGGATCCTGGGCCTGGGGCGTTACATATATTATGTATACACAATGTCATTATGTACAAATATTAATAATTTATCATATAAACATTTTTTTAAAAAAATTATAGATTAATTTCTACGACAATGTCATCATATATACCATGTATATAGAACCCTTTAATTTGTTGTTAAATTTAGAGTAACAACCAATAAAATTCTATCTTGTTGAAGCCAGAATTGAAATAATATACTAAAATATAGTCAATATATAAATTAAATATTCTCACTAAATCAACTTCACAAAACATGAGAGCAGAGTCACAATATCAATTGAATATGCCCAAAATTTCTAAAAAAAAAAAAATAAACAAGATGAAATCGATTTTACATAAACATAGCTATAATGGTCCAATCGATTTCAAAAGAAAAATATAAACAATGGTTACAGACAACAAATAAATTTTACAAAAAAATGTAAAAATTGATCATACCACTATTAGAAGCTATAAACATAAATATTACTAACAATGGGGGATTGAGTGTGCGGAAGAAAGTTGGATGCAGAAGAAACTAGGGAAACAAACAAAAAAAAAAAAAAAGGGAGGATTGGGAAGAAACTAGGGAAACAATGAAAAAAAAGGGGAAAAAGACATTATGGTTGTTGGAGATTTTGGGGCAATATTTTTGTTAGGAAAAAATAATTGGCATATTTGTTACAATGAAGCAAAATTTAAGGAAAGATTTGGGGCAAGATTATTAGAATTTTTATAAATTATATTTTCTATATTTATTATTATTATTTTAAAATGTCATTTGTCATTTAATGAAGGTTATATTTTATTTTCATTTAAATAGCGGGCAAATTGGTAATTGGATTTCAATATATATTTTAATTTTTTTAAAGTGATGGGCATAGTTATAAAATTATAAACATTTAGACACTTTTGTAATATGGTCATCTAAAATGATCAATTTATGTAGTTTACCCATTTATATATTATTTTAACGAGTTACAAGTGTACTAAAAATTAAAATAATATATGAATATATCTATTAAAAAATTAATAAAAAAGGATATATTATTTTAACGAGTTACAAGTGTATTAAAAATTAAAATAATATATGAATATATCTATTAAAAAATTAATAAAAAAGGTGCAATTATTGAGGCTTGACACCAAGACAAATAGTAGAAATGAATACCATAAACCCAAAGTCTACCAATGAGCTAAGGAATGTTTTTGAACCATATAGAGAACGAAATAATATAAGTAGAAATAGAACAAGGAGAAACTCCAATTTGTAGTTTCTCAAAATTTGCCCAATTTCTAAAAACGTTTCTAAAAATTTATAAACAAGAAATAGGAACGTTTATCAAAGAAGCTTGTTTCTTGAAAAATGAGAAACGGGAACATTATCAAATGAGCCTACATGTTTAGCATACCCAAGAATTACATCCTTGGAAATTTTTGTCTAAGGTGAGAGAAAAGTTTATCTGAAAATATCTATTAATTTTCTCTACTTTATGTTATACACTTTATGCTAATTTCATGGCTAAATTGCATAAAAAGTATCTATGGATTAGAAGAAATAAAGTAATGAATGTCATATCTATTAAACTAGATTGTAGAACAAACCTAATTTTTTTTACTTATTGAACTCCCGTTTGATTTTTTGTTTTTGGTTTTTTAAAAATTAAGTCTAAAAATACTAATTCTACCTATGGAATTCTATGTTTTCTTTTCTACTTTGTACCTATGTTTTCAAAAATGAAGAGAAGTTTTGAAAACTAAAGAAAGTAATTTTCAAAAACTTATTTTTGTTTTAGAAATTTAGCTAGAAATTTAAATGATACCTCAATAAAAATGAAAATGATTATAGAGAAGATAAAGAAAAATAGTGAAAAGCAAGAAAAAAAATCAAAAACTAAAAACAAAAAACGTTATCAAAGCGAAGGTTAAGTTTTAAAATTGAATTTAAAATTTGAAATGTAGTGAGTGTAATAATGATAACCGTTGAATATAGAGTTAAAAGAGGTTTGGTACAAATTTAGCTTCTCATTCCATGAATGGACCTGAAGAGAGAAATTAAAAGGGAAAGCTGAATAAGAAAAATGAATGATTTCAAGTACTGTCAGAAATAGTGTGTCTAATCCATGGTTGGTGAATTTACAGGTCCATCAAAATTAGTACATACAAAGGTGGAGTGGTGCCTCACAATTCAAGTCTCCAATTATTCACCGACATGTTTGTCTCTATGTCTATAAATATCAAAATTGACCAAAATTGGGATTATCAATCAAAGATAGAAAAAGCTCAATCTCCATTTGTCATCGATTTCTTCTTCTTCGCGTAAAAAAGTGAGCTGAGGGTTCATTAAGGATAAAATGCCCTCACCAAGATTTATGGTGGCTCTCGGCGGCGAGGAGCTCTATCAGGCAAATATCACCTCGGTAGTTATCATTTCCTGTATAATGGCCGCCACCGGAGGCCTCATTTTCGGTTACGACGTCGGAATTTCTGGTAATTTAATTTTTTTAAAAAAATAAATTATATATTTTTCTCATTCTGTATTTGATTTGGAAAATACGACATGTGGGTTACGTTGTAGGAGGAGTGACATCGATGCCTTCGTTCTTGAAAGAGTTCTTTCCGGAGGAATACGAGAGGCTTAAAAAACATGAAGTGGAGGATAACAATTATTGTAAAAGCGAAAATCAAGGCTTGCTGGTGTTCACCTCTTCATTGTATCTTGCAGCTTTAACCTCCACATTCTTTGCATGTTACACCAGTAGAGCGTTCGGTCGGAAACAAACCATGCTTATTGCCGGAATTTTCTTCATTGTCGGAACCATTCTAAGTGCTAATGCCCTTACCCTCCCTATGCTCGTTCTTGGAAGAATCATTGTCGGTTGTGGAGTTGGATTTGCCCACCAGGTCTCATCCCTATTCCTTTCAATTTTTCTCATTTCAATCAAATCTATGCTCCAAATTGAGTTCTAATCACATTTTGGTGCCCAAGTACAAATTATGTTAATAAAAAAAAAAAAAGAGGTTAAATAAACGGGTTTAGTTAACCACTTTTAGGGTTTGTTTGGTAAGCAATCTAAAAACAAAATATTGAATTAAAACAGAGTTGTATTTCATGTTTTCATATATGTGTTTGGCAGTAGATTTAGAAATTTGATTATATTTTAAACAGTTGTTTAAAGTGTATCTTATAACATATTTATAGATCATAAAATTAGTTATAGTTGCAAAATTAAATATTAGATTGAATATAGTCGTTATTAATTAATTTATGAAATATGTTTTTTTATAAATTTTATAGAATTATCATTTTATAATTTTATATTATATAATTTATAATATATTATATTATACATATTTTAATTTTACAAAAGTAAATTGTGTTTATAACATGAAATATTATATTTATTAAAATTTTTACTTTTCTTTAATATAATTCTCCATTTTAAATTTTCAAATTCAGAATCTAGATACAATCAAAATATAAAAAAGTACCTAATGAATCTTTAAACTTTCAATCTAGTATCTAATGTGTTTTTAAACTTTAAATTTATCTAAAAGGTCTCTAGATTTTAAATATATTTAATTTTATATCTAATAGATCCCTAAATTTAAAAAAAAAAATCGAATAAGTCGAGAATATAATATTATAGTTTCTTATAGAATTAAGATAAATCATAGTTCTATTACTTAAATGTAATTTATATTAGTAATAGTATATATTGTTATTTTTTAAAAATAATATATATTATATGTTATTAAATTCATAAATTTTGGAGGGTCATGATGATCCTGATTCTAACTTGGACAATGAAGGTTGTTTAAATGTTCAAACAGGCTGTGCCGTTGTTCATCTCGGAAATAGCTCCGACAAGGATTCGTGGAGGACTAAATATATTGTTTCAATGCGATGTAACCGTCGGCATTCTTTTTGCGACCCTCATTCAACGTTACACATCCAAGTGAGAATATATAGAAAATAAATGAATAAAAAATTTTGTAATAATTAGGCGATTAATTCTAAATGTTGATTTGTAATGTTAGGATTGAAAGCCGATGTGAATGGAGGGTATTACTGGCATTGGCTGGCGTTCCCGCTCTACTATTCACCCTCGGAGCGATCTTAGTGGATGATACTCCAAACAGTTTGATCGAACGTGGTCATTTAGAAGAAGGAAAATTAGTGCTAATAAAAATTAGAGGCAGTGACAAGATTGAAGTTGAATACTTGGGGATCGTCAAAGCAAGCCACATCGCTCAAGAAGTGAAACATCCTTTTGTAGAACTCCTCATGAGCAAAAATGGTCCACCATTGGTGGTTGCAATAATGATACAAGTCTTCCAACAATTCACAGGAATCAACGCAATCATGTTCTACGCTCCCATTATATTCAAAACAATTGGCTTTGGTACCGATGCGTCTTTCTACTCCGCTATAATAATGGGGGTCGTTAATGTGATCTCTACAATGCTCTCAATTTACTTAGTCGACAAGATTGGTCGACGAATGCTGTTGTTAGAATCCGGAGTCCAAATGTTTATATCTCAAATGATTATTGCAGTGATAATAGGACTAAAAGTGCAAGATAATACCAACAATTTGTCGAAGGGGATGGGCATTGTGGTGGTGATAATGGTATGCACCTTTATTTCATCTTTTGCTTGGTCTTGGGGTGCATTGGGATGGTTGATTCCAAGTGAAACATTTCCATTGGAAACAAGATCAGCTGGACAAAGTGTGACAGTTTGTGTGAATATGATGTTCACATTTTTGATAGCACATTCTTTCCTTCCCATGCTTTGTAGTATGAAATTTGGTGTCTTCTTGTTCTTCTCTGGTTGGATATTGGTAATGTGGTCATTCGTATGGTTTTTGTTGCCAGAGACAAAAAGCATTCCAATTGAAGAGATGACAGATAGAGTGTGGATGCAACATTGGTTTTGGAAGAAATTTACTGATGATGAAGATGAGGAGAGAAAGAGATTTGCAGATAGTGAAGATTGAGATGAGATGAGAAAGTATTAATTCAGTTTAGGGGTACAATTCTGTATATAAGGTAAAAGCTTTGATATCTTTCATTTCTTTTTTCTTCTATTTTTTTTTATTATTATTTAATTTTTTATTTAGCTTTCAATTTTGTTGTAGATTCAATCCAAAATATATATATATATATATATATTCAAAGTAATCTTAGCAATGTATAGTTGTTGTTCGTGATATTTGTGTACATAATCGATTATAATGCCACTTTGTGAGCCTATCTGAGTGTAGGCAGGCACTGATTACTTTAATTAGAACCCCCAAGTTTTTTTTAATTATGTAGTTCTTTTGTAAAGTATAATCTAATATTGTGAAGTTATGCATATAATCTAATATAGTGAAGTTATATTGCATTCTTTCTACAAAAATCATTTTACACCCCTAAAACTTTAGGGGTTGTATCAATTAGAACCCCAAAGTAATAATTGTATCAATTTAAACTCTGAACTTTTATAAGTATATCAATATACACCCTCCGTTAGATTCTTTTGGAAAACGTTAATTTACACTGTGCGAATGATTGACTGATGCAATTAAAAGTGCAAGTGCACGCTATCAAATAAGTAGTATATGGAAGTACTCCAAGTGTCGAACCCAAAGAAACAGATGTAACGAAACTTTCCAGCAGACAACCAAATAACTCACAGTTGCAATCGAAGTGGTAACTAAGAAAATAAATTAATTTGGGGGTTGTAAATAGAAAGTAAAAGTAAATGAAAAAGAAACGAGAAAACACTATGAGAAAGTAGAGGATTTAAATTTGGTTCAACCTTGAGAATAAAAGTGTCCACCATGTGCTAGGGAAAGAACATCTAACCATTGCTGTCTATTTGTTCCGACATCTGTCTCTTTTAAGTTATGTATGGTACAAACACAATGCTACCAAGAAATGTATGGTACAAACACAATGCTACCAAGATGCGACCGCAATCAACCTAATCGACAGTACCTAATATCAGGAATTGAGTTCAACACCTATTCAACTCTTTTCTAAGTGATTTTA
The DNA here is from genome assembly GCA_036507285.1 of Trichosanthes cucumerina. Lineage (NCBI taxonomy): Eukaryota > Viridiplantae > Streptophyta > Magnoliopsida > Cucurbitales > Cucurbitaceae > Trichosanthes > Trichosanthes cucumerina. Next base: position 22,530,109 of record CM071844.1, read on the forward strand.
GAGCGTGAGCAATTAAAAACACATGCCACTAATCCTCTAATGAACAACCTGTTTATGGTCCGACTATAAATAAAAGAGGGTGGGGTCCCGTTGTTCAACCTCCAGAGTAAGCACTTAAGAGAACGACTTATCTATTTTCCCTAAAGGTCGGGAAGGAGTGAATTTCATCTCCCAAAATTACGTTTCCAGCTACTCACTTAGTTTTGTCCCCAAGTAGGTAGGCATATTGAGTCGGCAACTCGGATTACTCTCACTCATACTAGTTAAAGGACAACCCCTAGCGAACAAGAGTTTCTAACCAACTCAGGATTCAGGTTGAGTTACTAGCGATCATCTATAAATTATTAACCTAAACAGTTAATAATGTTACTACACTTAGTTAATAATTCTCGGTCCAATCTTATATGAACTCATCGCATAGGATACCTCCACTTACATGTCTACTACATGAACGAATCAGATCCCTTCGTTTGTATCAAATATAAAGTGGATCGCATCCATAGTGTTACCAAGATAAGATACCCAACTTTAGCCATATACTATTTGAAGGAGATTTGATCCTCGTGAGCAGCGGAATTGCTTGATTGTTTTGGTTTACTCCACATACCAATACATTGGATAAAACAGAGAGATAAGCAATAATTTAATCTAATCTAATTAGAGCATGAAAATTAGACATGCAAACATGTTGTAGAAAAATACAAAACTAAGAGGAAAGAGGTGATTACCTTTGTAGTTTCGCAGCAACTCCTTGATCCAAGAGTACAACAACTCAGCAACCAGATAAAACTCTTTTGTTCTTTTCCTCCAGCAAGACACCACCACTTGGATAAACCTTCTATCCTCTGAGTTCTTTCAATCATTCCTTGGTGAGAAGGATTCCAACAGTTGGAAAGAAGGAGAAGGGAATTTTGTTGAGAGTGAGAGAATCTTTTAGAGCAATTCCACAATTGCACAAAAAATGAACAATCGATCAATTTCTCACTGATCTCCTCTCCTTGTTTATCTGTCGATAGGGAGAGGAAGAGGGGTAGTGGGAACGTGTCATCCTGACACGTTCCCTTAATTAATTTAATAAATTAATTTTAATTAATAATTAAATCATATCTACAGCCTTGGATGTTAGTTTATTGAATTTAGGGTTAAAACAAGGGCAATATCGTAAATAACGAATAATAACTCTTTATTGAAAATAATAACTCTTTATTACATTAATTAGAACAAAATTTACAAACTACGAGGTTTAGGGCACACACCCCAACAAACTCCCACTTGAACTAAAACTCTAGTGGGGTACATCACAATCTAAAACAGTGGTTACAGAGATACATACAAAATACAATAAACTAGGGCATCCATATACCCATTACATATCTCCCACTTGCCCTAGATTAGCCTATGAACATATCTCGTAGACCTAGACTTTCCAGATGACCCTCGAACACTTTAGCCGTGAGAGTCTTTGTAAATGGATCAACAATGTTGTGCTCCGAAACGATATTCGTGACTGTCACATCTCCTTGTTACACTATTTCTCGTATCAGGTGATACTTCCTCTCGATGTGGTTGCCTGGCTTATGGTTGCGAGGTTCCTTCGAATTGGCTATCGCACCATTATTGTCACAGTATAAGGTGATGGAAAATTCTATATTTAGAACAACTTCCAAATCAGTAAGGAATTTCCTTAGCGAAACAACCTCTTTAGCTGCTTCACAAGCAGCGACATACTCAACCTCCATTGTGGAGTCAGCGATGCATCCTGCTTAATGTTTCGTCATACTATAGCTCCCCCGTTAAGGGTGAAAATTGATCACGATGTGGATTTCCTAGAATCCTTATCGATCTGAAAATCAGAATCAATGTATCCAATAAGGATTAAATCCTTAGTCCCATACACAAGCATATAGTCCCTCGTTCTCTTAAGAAACTTAAGGATATTTTTAACCGCAGTCCAGTGGTCTAACCCTGGATTGAATTGGTACCTACTGACTATTCCCACTGCATAAAAAATGTCTGGCCTCGTGCACAACATAGCATACATTAAGCTACCTATTGTAGAGGCACAGGGAATACGTCTCATATCCTCAACTTCTTGAGGTGTCTTGGGACATTATTCCTTAGACAGGTGAACTTCATGCCTAAAGGGTAATAAGCCCCTCTTGGAATTCTTGATCGAATATCGGGCCAATATTTTGTCGATATAAGATGCTTGAGACAGAGCTAGTGTTTTGTTCTTGCGATTCCTGAAAATTTGAATCTCAAGAACATATTGCGCATCTCTCAAATCTTTCATTTGAAATTGGGTTGCCAACCACTTCTTATGTCAGTTAGGTCCTACATCATTCCCAATGAGTATGATATCATCCACATAAAAGTACTAAGAAAGCTACTTTGTCATTGATGATCCTCTTGTAAACACAAGGCTCATCAACGTTTTGGACAAAGCCATAAGACTTGATCGCAATATCAAATCTTATGTTCCAAGATCTGGATGCTTGTTTCAACCAATAAAATGGATCGATTGAGCTTGCAAACTTTTTGCTTCTTACCTTGGGTTATGAACTCTTCGGGCTGAGACATATAGATGCTCTCGTCAAGATTACCATTCAAAAAGGTAGTCTTGACGTCCATTTACCAAATCTTATAATCATAAAATGCGGCTATGGACAAAAGTATCCTACTAGACTTAAGCATAGCAACAGGGAAAAAAGTTTCCTCATAGTCAACTCTTTCCTTTTGGGTAAAACCCTTTGCTACAAGTCTTGCCTTAAAGGTTTGTACCTTTCTGATTGCATCTCTCTTTCTCTTATAGATCCATTTGCACCCTATGGGTCTTACCCCTTCAGGTTGGTCTACAAGTTCCCAAACTGAATTGAAGTACATCGACACCATTTTAAGGTCCATGGCTTTGATCCATTGGTCCTTATCTACGTCAGTCATTGTCTGTTTATAGGACAATGGATCCTCTATACCGTCATCAGGTATGACAACTTGAGTTTCAGCTAAACCCAAGTAGCGGTCAGGTTGGGAAAAACCCCTCCCAATGCGTCGAGGCATTCCCAACAATTGAGAAGGACGAGATCGACTTGATGTGTCGACTTCTTTATCAACTCTAGATGAAGGCCCAGCTTGATCAACAACTCTTGTTGACTCATCTGTAGCTTCATTTAATACTAACTTACTACGCGATTTATGGTTCCTCATGTGATCTTCCTCCAAGAAAGTTGGCGTTTGTTGATACAATCACCTTGTTTTCTTGTGGATCGTAGAAAAGACCACCTCTCATTTCTTTGGGATAACCAACAAATTGGCATAATGTTAAACGAGGTTCCAGTTTCTTTGGATTTGTTAGGGGTGTTCAAAAAACCCGATAACTCGAACAACCCGACCAACCCAACCCAACCCGACAGGTTGGGTTGGGTTATAAATTTATTTGGGTTGGGTTGGGTTCAAATAAATAAAAATGTATGGGTTAGGTTGATTCGTGGGTTAACTTAAAATTAATTTGGGTTGACCCGACCAACCCGAACTTATTATTAATTTTAAAAACTATCTTTTTACCTACCATACAACTATATATACATGTATTTAATTTATTTTTATTTAATTTTATAATTATTTATTATTTAATAACTCTTAAAATATTTTTTTTAAGTCGTTAGGGTGTAATTTTGCATAATATAAATTAAAACTAAGTGGCTAATTTTAATTCAATTTTTGAAAAACAAATAGTTTTTGTTTTAAATGAGGACGATTTATTTAGAAGTTTCTTGAGATAATTGTAAATTTATAATAGAATATTTAAGTTTTATGATTGTTATTTAGTATAAAGACATTTGGAGTTTTTTAATTCTTGAATTTTTTATATTTATATTAATTTTGAAATTTTGTTTAAAATTTTAAATTTGAAAAAAAAAAAGAAAAAAAAAAGCTAACCCGATGACCCAACCCAACTCAACCCAACCTGAAAATGTTGGGTTGGGTTACCCTCATGAATAGGGTTGTTTGGGTTGGAAGAATGACCAACCCGAAAATTCGGGTTGGTCCAAAAAACTAGCATAACCCAGCTCAACCCGGCATGTACACCCCTAGGATTTGTCACCAGCATGTGTGTCGAACAAGCCCAAATCCTGAAGTGTTGTATACTAGGTTAACGCCCCTTCCACAACTCAAAAGGTGTTTCTGAAACACTTTTTGATGGAACAGTGTTCAAGATTTGAACCGCAGTCTCTACTGCGTAACCCCAAAACGAGGCAGGCAATTGAGCATAGCTCATCATAGATCGAACCATGTCTAACAAGGTTCTATTTCTCCTTTCAGATACACCATTCTGCTGAGGTGTATTAGGTGCCGAGAGTTGAGATTGGATTCCATGTTCTATCAAATAGTCCTGGAATCTTAGATCCATGTACTCTCCACCTCGATCGGATCGAAGTGGCTTAATGGTTTTCCCTAATGCATTCTTTACTTCAGCCTTATACTCTTTGAACTTTTCAAGAGCTTCAGACTTATGATGCATTAGGTATAAATAACCATACCTCGAATAATCATCTATGAAAGAGATGAAATATTCATACCCTACTCGAGTTTTAACATTCACCGGACCACATAGATCCGAATGTATAAGTTCTAAGGGTTCTTTGGCTCTATAACCTTTTCCTGTAAAAGGTCACTTAGTCATTTTACCTTCCAAGCATGACTCGTAAGGAGGTAAAGAATCATCTTCTAACTTATTTAGAAGTCCATTCTTAGATAGTCTCTCAATCCGGTTTAGATTTATATGACCAAGTCTAAGATGCCAAAGATAGGTATTATTATTTGGAGAAATTCTTTGCTTTTTACTTTGAGTATTCGCAGTTTTAAACATCTCATGATTTAAAATTGGTTTAGTTTGTTTCGATTTAAGTACATACAAGTCGTTTTCTAACTTAGCAGAACAAATATTGACACCTTTCTTTGAAATGAACGCTTCATTACTAGAAAAGAAAATACAATAACTATGTTCAATTAGACAAGAGATAGATATCAAGTTCCTTTTAATCTTAGGAACTATGTACAAATTTTCTAAAAATAAAAATCTATCTCTAAAAAACAGCTTGGCACCTCCCACTGCACGAGTTGAGACGACGTCTCCCATTCTGACCCTGAGCGTCATCTCACCCTCTTCGAGCTCCTTGAAGGAACTAGTTTCCAGTAAAGAATAGCAAACATAGTTAGTGGCTCCTAAATCAAGTATCCAGGTAAAATCATCATTTTCCACTAAACAAGTTTCAGGAACAAGTAAATCGAATTTACCTTTCTTCTCTTTGAGCTCAGCAAGGTATTTTGGGTAGTTTCGCTTCTAGTGTCCGTCCACGTAGCAGTGGAAACATTTTCCTTTGTCTGTAACTTTGGGTTTTCCCTTGCTTTTGTCTACAGCGGCGGGTGCCTTCCCTTTCCCTCCTATCTTCTTCTTTTGGGCCTTCTTAAGCTTAGAAGATGGACCGCAAGACTTAGTCCCAGAGGATGAACCCTTCTGGAACCTTTTGGAATGGGCAAACAAATTTGCCTCTCCATCAGCCTGTCCCTTATTCTTCATAAAGGACTAAAACATCTGCAGTTCGTTGAGGAGAGTAGTCAGATTGTACTCTATCTTATTCATCATCACATTGCTGCGGAATTGCAGGAAACTCTTCGAAAGAGATTCCAGGATGAAGGACACCTGACTTTGCTCGTCGATGACCGCGCCGTTCATTTCTGCCACGTTGAAGTGGACCATCAGATCGAGAACATGTTCTCTCACCGACAATCCCTCCTTCATACGAGAGTTATAAACGTACTTGTGGGATTCGTGTCGAAACTGTCCAAACGATTTTCCAAACATATTCTGCAACGAACTCATGATCTCACGAGCTGAGACCATGCCCTCGTGCTTTTTGGCCAGAACTTCAGAAACACTAGCCAAAATGTAGACCTTACCCTTGATCCAACGGTCGTACACATCCTTAACAGATTGAGGAGTGTTTCGAGCAGGGACCTGAGGACATTCTTCAGTTAGTACAAACTGAAGGTCGTCAACAACCAGAATCGTATTCAGGCTGGACTTCCACGTAGTATAATTTTCGTCAGTTAAACGTTCGCTTTTGAGTAAGGCTATTATAGAGGACGACATGTTGAAATTTCAAAAAAAGTTCTAATTAGTTATGCCTTTAACCCATTATACACCAATCAGTTTTAGCAAAATTATTAAAGAACCCTAGTGTTTAAATTAAACTTTTAATTTTGCAACGATACTTCAAGGGTTTAGAACAAAAGCCATCGTCCGGTGGTCAGTCACTCCTCCCCTAAATTGAGACTATCTCAGCTAACTCTCACTACCAGAACATCTCATGTCCCAAAGATTCTTAACTACCGTTTATTTGGTCAAGGACTCGTTAACTAGCTTAACTGATCCCGTAAATGTGACCCTACCATTTTCAGATCCAATAGGTTCGAGCCAACAAACTACTATTAAGAAAGACAACTGTTGGCAAATTACCTAAGAGACCCTATCAATTTCTAGAGTCTGTGGTGTTCCGACCCTATAGTCAGGCCCTCCGTAGGGATTGGTTGTTCCAAGACAACCTAGCAGGCGAACTATAGAAATCTCACGGTGCGACCTAATGGAGGAGACCGTAAAATACATTGGCACGCGTCCTGCTCTCATTTACTATGGATACTTCCCTCATTCACCTTGGTATTGAACCATGCAAACACTTACCGTAGGGGGATGCCCTATTGACGCCACATAGTCTAGCATGGAACTCACAGTGTGAACTCTTGAGGACGTGATAGTAAACTCGATGCGAACACCTCGTTTTCTCCCACTGAAGCTCCGAAGGTTAGGGTATAGGTTTAACTTAGTCGGATTCTGGCGAATAGAATCTATCTAAGTCTATGCCTATTATAACTTTTATAACTAGGTCTTTTAACCATATGTCTAGGTAAATAAACGTTTTAATTACCTAGATATAACACAGGACTATGGTTAATTCAACTCAGGTTCCAGGTCAGTTCCTAGGTAGGAGGTGTTCCGTTAACCGTCAGCTTAAGTACCCCCAGCCTTAGACAAAACATCGCCGGTAGAGTTCCCTTATAACCAATGTCCTATTGTCCTACTATATTTTAAACTATTTAAAATACTATGTAAGACTAACTTCTAATCCTATTAGAAATTAAACTTAGTCTAAATTAATTTTAAACAATTTAAAACTAATTTCATTTAATCCAAGTTCCTATGTTTGCATGCAGTTCTTTGTTATAGGTTATGGTTTCTAAAACCCTTTTTCATAACTTTTATAAATTTTAATTATTAACCTATGACGACGAACTATATAATAAATCCAACAAACGATTTCAAATTGGAAACATATTCAACTAATTGAATCATGCAAATTACTTAAATAAAATAACACTTTATCTTAAACTATTTCATGCTTTATGCTATTTATTTTTCATATAATCCCATTTTAACAATTATAGTCAATTACTCATGAAAAATAAAATAAATCATGCATTTCTACCATATTTATATAACAATTATACAAATAAAATGCATGAACATGCTTATCCTAAGGTGGAAAAATTTTAAATGACATTCATAAAGAAAATAATCGTAAAACCAGAAAAATTTGGCCCCTAAAGTGCAAAAAATAATAAAATTACACTAATTTTATTACAAAATCGATCCAAAACACTTGGAACTGGGCTCAGATCACTCGAACTGGACCAATCACAACCCGAACCGCTCGAACCACCCCTGAACCGGGATGCTTCTTCAAGCTGATGCCACGGCATTGCAACGCTGAGGGGAGCATTGCAACGCCGCCTCCTTATGCACGCGCTTCAAGTATCAGGGTAGCGTTGCAACGTTGCTGACTCCTCAAATTTTCGTATCGATAGGAGCCTCTACGTTGTGACAGCGTTGCAATGCTGATGAGCGGCGTTGCAACGTTGTTGCTTCTGCAGCAACTAATTCCTTCGAAAACAACAGCTTCCAAATGGTGAATTCTCCCTCGAATCTCATCCGAATTGAATGAATTTGTCACGAACGACTCATAACACTATTTACAGACTCGATAATGCACTTTATTTCCCAAAACGCAGGGACTTTTACATTTAGTTTGATCAAATCAAAAAAGAAACTAAGGCCAAAAATTTCCCTAAACAGTTTTAAAGCAAACCAAATGCAATTCTCACCTTTCCAATGCAAATTTATTTCAACCAAAATAAAACAAACATTGCTCTGATACCAATTGAAGGAGATCTGATCCCGTGAGTAGCGGAAACATGTTTTATGGATCAAATTGCTTGATTGTTTTGGTTTATTCCAAATACAAATACATTGGGTAAAACAGATAGATAAGCAATAATTTAATCTAATCTAATTAGAGCATGGAAATTAGACATGCAAACATGTTGTAGAAAATACAAAACTAAAAGGAAAGAGGGGATTACCTTTGTAGTTTCGCAGCAACTCCTTGCTTCAAGAGTACAACAACTCAACAACCAGATAAAACTCCTCTGTTCTTTTCCTCCAGCAAGACACCACCACTTGGATAAACCTTCTATCCTCTGAGTTCTTTCGATCAATCCTTGGTGGGAAGGATTCCAACAATTGGAAAGAAGGAGAAGGGAATTTTGTTGAGAGTGAGAGAATTTTTTAGAGCAATTCCACAATTGCACAAAAAATGAACAATCATCAGTTCTTCACTTATCCCCTCTCCCTGTTTATCTGTGGATAGGAAGAGGAAGAGGGGTAGTGGAAACGTTTCATCCTGACACGTTCACGTAATTAATTTAATTAATTTTAATTAATAATTAAATCATATTTAATTATAAATTAATATTAATTTTAATTAAATCACTTTAACCAAAATTAAATTAAATATCATATATTTAATTATGATTAAATCATATTTAATCAATATTCCCTCTAACCTATAGTTTTAATGCACATCTCATGCACATTAAATTTGAACCTATAGTTTTCAAATATGAATCACATTCACATTAAATTAATATTTGAACTCTTTCAAATATTTAATTCTCTCATATAATTTAATATGAATCATATTCACATTAAATTTATAATATAAAGTTCCAAAACTTTATAATATAATGCATCTATATAGATTATATTTATTCCCTAATGAATTTGAACATTTCAATTTCAAACGATCTAAGAACCCTTTACGAGCTAGAAGGTGGACCAAATGGACCTAGAGATCAGAAGCTCCAACGATACGAGATTACTCGGTCAATCTCATTAACCTCATAATCAACATTCGTTAGCTACGGGAACACTCCACTAAAGTTTCACAGTTCCACTCTTCTCACTGCAGATATATTTATGTGTCCACGGATATTGACCAATAAGAGCAAGTCAATCCTTCACGAATGTTCGTAACACCAACTGGGTCAAATTATCGTTTTACCCCTGGGTTATATCTTGTACCTTAAGTACCAGTGCTCCTCTAATGAACAATTTGTTTGTGGTCCTACCAACAAACAGAAGTCCCTCTCAAGCCAATGAGAGGGTCGGGCCCTTTGTTCAAGTCCCGAATACACCACTTAAGGGAACATTCATCTACTTACCCTAGTAGGCGGGAAGGAGTGAATTCCATCTTGCTAAGTTAAGTCCTCAACCGTTCACTCAGTCTTGTCCCCAAGAAGGTAGGCATATTGAGTCGGCGAATCTGGCCACTCTCACCCATACTAGTCAAGCGACAATCCCTCGCAAACAGGAGTTCGTAACCTACTCAGGATTGAGATCATGTTGCCTATGTCATCCTAGTGAAATAGAAACCTAACTAGTCAATGGAGTTACATCTAGCGGTTACTATTTCGCGGTCCGGTCTTATGTAATCTCATTACATTGCTATCCCTACTCACATATCATCTACACGAACTCGTTAGGATCACAGTGTTTGTATCATATACAAAGTGGGTCATATCCATAGTATTACCAGGGTAAGGTACCCAAACTTTATCCCCTTACTATAGACCCTTTAGGTTGTATCTCGAACCGAGATCCTTTATATGTACACTACATTCAGTTCAAGAGACATTTTATAGCCTTGGATGTTAGTTTATTGGATTTAGGGTTAAAACAAGGGCAATATCGTAAATAACGAACAATAACACTTTATTGAAAATAATAACTCTTTATTACATTAATTAGAACAAAATTTACAAACTACGAGCTTTAGGGCACAAACCCCAACACTATTGACCTTTAAGGTTCTACTTGAACATGATCATCTCGTATGTCTTTACATACAGTCCAAGTTTCATTAAACGACCTAAGGACGTTACTTTATTCGACTTAAGTTTATAAAGTTTGAGTCAGAATGAAAACATCTTTATTACATTTATAAATAAATACATTTACAAGCCACGAGTTTAGGCCATAAACCCCAACAATCTCCCACTTCACCTAAACCTAGTGGGATGTACAATGCAATATAATAAAGAATCTACATTATAGGGCATCGATATACCCAAAATTACAAAACTCGTAGACCTAGACTTTCTATATGACCCTCGAACACTTTAGCTGTGAGAGACTTCGTAAATGGGTCAGCAATGTTGTGCTCCGAACCTATCTTCGTGGCGATCACGTCTCCTCGTTGTACTATCTCCCGAATTGGGTGATATTTTTTCTCTCTATATGCTTGCCTCTTTTATGACTTTAAGGTTCTTTTGAGTTTGTCATTGCACCACTGTTATCACAATAAAGTGTGGTTGACAAAGTCATGTTTGGAACAAGTTTCAAATCACTTAAGAACTTTCAAAGCCACACAACTTCCTTAACATCTTCACAAGCCATTACCTATAAAGCCTCCATCATGGAATCGGTGATGCATCCTTGCTTGATGCTTCATCAAACTACTACCCTTCTATTAAGAGTGAACATTAACCCCGACGTGAATTTTCTAGAATCATTGTCGGTCTGGAAGTCAAAGTCTGTGTATCCTATAAGGATCAAATCCTTAGCTCCAAACACAAGTGCATAGTCCCTCGTTCTCTTAAGATATATATACTTGAGGATAACTTTGACTGCAGACCAGTAATCATATCCTAGATTAGATTGATACCTACTGACAATTCCTACAACATAGCATATGTTAGGCCTTGTACACAACATGGCGTACATAAGACTACCTACAGCTAGGGGTGTGCAGAAACTGATGAAAATCGAAGAGCCGAGGCGAGTTGAACCGAACCGATTGGTTTGGATCAATTTTTTTGAAAATTTTAGAAATTTCAGTTTGATCATTTTAAAAACCGTTAGGTTCGGTTCGGTTTTTGATTTAATAGTTAAAAAATCCAAAAAAAACCCGAACCGGTCTACATATACATAAAAAGTAAAAAGTTTTTATAAGCCCAACCCACATTACCCTTTCCTTTCCTTCATTCACGAAGCCTAGTCCAACACATCTACCCTTCTCTCTCTTTCACTTTTCAAACCCACCGCCCCATCCTTTTCTTCTTTCCCTCCTCCATCGTTTTCTTTTTTCCCTTCTCTTAGTTTTTTCATCCTTTTTTCTTTTCTCCTTCGCCACTAAATCTATACCTCGCTTTTTCGCCGTTGAATTTATGTCTCTCCCTTTCGCCGTTGGATCTACGTTTCTCGCTTTTGGATCTTGATCTGCAGAAACGAGTGTGGAACGATTTTGATCATCAGTAGCTTTTCTCCTACTCCACAATCTCTCTCATCACCTTCTTGAATGGTCCGATCGAAAGATCTATAAAAATAAAAGAATCGGTTTCTGAGATCTACAAAAAGAAAAGAATCGGTCCGATCGACAGATCTACAAAAAGAAAAGAAAAGAATCAACAGATCTCACATTCGGTTAAAATCGAACCAAATCGGTTTGAACCAAAACTGATCTGGTTCAATTTGAACCGAAACCAAAGAAATCTTCGGGTTTTTCGGTTTAGACATGTTGAGAACCGAGTAATTCGAATCAGTCACTGGTTTCGTCCAAAACCGGATCGAACTGAACCGTGCACAACCCTATCTACAGCTGATGCGTAGTGGAATCGTCTCATTTCCTCAACTTTTTGAGGTGTCTTAGGACATTGTTCCTTGGACAGTATAACTTCATGCCTGAAAGGTAATAAACCCTTCTTAGAGTGTTGCATCAAATATCTGACCAACATGTCGATAAAAAATGCTTGAGACATGGTTGGCGTTATGTTCTTCCGATTTCAGACTATTTGGATTCAAGGAACATATTGAGCCTCACCAAAATTTTTCATTTGGAATTGAGTGTGTACCCACTTTTTAATGTCAGTTAGGAATCCTACATTATTCCCAATGAGTAGGATATCATCTACATACAACATTAGGAAAGCGACAGTAAATTCGATAACCTTGTTGTAAACACAAAGTTCATCAACATTTTTGTCAAAGTCATAAGATTTGATCGTAGTATCAAACCTTATATTCCAAGATTGAGATGTTTGTTTAAGTCCATAAACGGACCTATTAAGCTTGCAAACTTTTTTCTCTTGACCTTGTTTTATGAATCCTTCTTGTTGATCCATATAGATACTATCGTCAAGATTGTCTTTCGGAAAGGCTATCTTGACATCCATTTTCCATATTTCATAATCATAATATGCGTCAATGGATAAGAGTATTCGAATCGACTTTAGCATAGCAACAGGAGAGAAGACTTGATCAAAATCCACCCTCTCTCTCTAGGTATAACCCTTTACTACGAGCCTAGTCTTGAAGGTTTGTACCTTCTCATCTACACCTTTTTTTTTCTTGTAGATCCATTTGTAAACTATAGGTTTTACCTCATCAGGTTGATCTACAATATCCCAGACTTAAGTGAAGTACATTAACTTCATTTCAAGATCTATGACTTTCGCCCACTCATCTTTGTGAACATCATCCATTGCCTGTTTAAAGGTCAATGAACCCTCACTGTCATCATCAAGTATGACGACTTGGACTTCTGTTAAATCCATGTAATGGTTAGGTTGTCTAACAATCCTTCCACTGCGTCGAGGCACCCTCAACTCTTTAAATGGACGTTTTTTATTCGATGAGCCAGCGCCAAGAACTTTTGTTGACTTATTGGCATTTTCTTCGAAAATTTCACCTAAAACAATCTTGCTTCTGATGGAAAAAAGAATATGATTTCCAAGGTTTTATATCAAAAACTTATTTCTCATAAATTAAATTTAAAAAAGAATTCATTTTATGAGATTTATTATGTTTATTTGGAAATTTCCCTATGTTCTTACAATGAATATGTATATATATTGAATGTGTTTACGTTCATATGAATGTCATGATATGTTGCATCACCATAGTTATGTTGAACTTGAATATATATGTGAGAGAAAGGATGGGACCTCATGCATACTGTATGCACATGAAAATATTTACGAAGGTTATGGCAATTGGTCTTGAGGATTTATGCATGGGCAAACATGCATTAGAGAACCTATGGGTCAACTTATGGGGGTCTGTGAGGGACTCAAACTTATAGGAATATGTGAGAGACTCAAACTTATAGGAGTCTGTGAGAGACTCAAGTTATAGAGGTCTTTGAAGGACTCAACATGAAAAGACTCAGGTTGATTCAGTTTACCACTTAAAGCCGAAGAGAAAAGTTATGATTTTATGAAAGGAATCTTATGTCTCATAAATGAAAGCAAGTTAAAAGTCATGTTTTATGTGATTGCATTCTCCCAACCCCCACTTACTAAGTATAATACTAACCTTTTTTTTTTTTTTAATGTTTTCAAGAAATTAAGGCAAGAGTATACAGGGTGAATGATGGAGATGCGCTTCGAAGGTCATGAGAATAGAAGTCATGTCTTCTGCATCTTTTAAACTATCATGTTTTATTTTTATGATTTTCTCTTATGAGAATTACTGGTTTAAATGTTATAATTGTTTTGACAACGGAGGCCGAACTTGAATTATATTTATTTAAATGCTTTGATTCTTTTTGAGATCCCATGTAACGACCCTAATTTTTGACCAACTCAAAACTAGGGGCAACACTCTCTATATTGAAAATTTCAGCAAGACATAACAAGTCTTACGAAACAAATCCAAAACTTTTCTTTAACCTGAAATAACATGTAAGCACTTCGAAATGATCCAACTTCGCCCAACCTCCACCAAACCACAGAACACTTGGTTGGGTTCCAACAGAGTCACAAACAGTAGAAAAAAACAAAACGACTAGAAGCAAGAAGAAGGCAACCAACACGGAAACCAAACCAAGAATTCTAAGCGGGAAGAAAGCATGCAACTGACAATCAAAAAAGTTTCGTTTACTATGAACATGATAAAGAAGAAACATCAAGTCCAACATAAGAACTAAGGTCCTAAGAAAAACAAGTCCTTTGGTCTAAACAGGTTCCTATAGCCTCACCACGTCGCATCGTCATCCTCCGGCTCACTGTTTTTCCTTACCTGCAACCATAACAAGAAAGTAGACGGGTGAGTATTGGGAATACTCAGTAAGTAGCTCACTCAAGTCTAATATACAACAAAGCATCAACAATCAAACGAGCACACCAGCGCTAAGACCCTTACGAAGTCCTACGACCCTAGCCTTCCTCCATGCACTCTACTACCTTGGCTTCGTAATCTAAATCCCCGATTCACGACCACAAAGGCCAGCTTGCCACAAAGGTGAAGGGAATGAAAATCTCCGCGCAGCGGAAGACGATCGAATCGTCAAAGGTATTGTTACGCTACATGAAATTTGCTAAAATGATCTAACACTTAGATATAAGTTAAACATGCAGAAAAAGGAAGAAATTACAGCAAGAAGAGTATACTTACTTGTTGTAGATAAAACTTCAAAGTTTTTTCCTTGATCACGAACACTTCGTGTTTCTCAACGAACGCTTCTCTCAAGTGAAACCCAAACACCACCAACGGCATTCTCGATTGTTCTTCCTTTGGAAAAAGGAAAGTGGTGTGACTTTTGTTTTGGAGAGGGAGGAGAATTGAGAGAAAAGTTGAGAGAGTTCTCTTCTTTTTGGGTGAAATCCAAAAAATGAGAGGGCAAATCTTACAATCCTTCTTGCAAGAAGGGTTTAAATAGTGGAATAACCAAGGAGTTAAAATCTCCACATTATTACCAATTTACCACAACCATAGGTTATGCAAATCACATTTGCATAACCATATAATATAAGATATCTCATATTGCAAATCACGTTTGCAATAATTGTGGATTAATTAAATTGAATCACATCCAATTTAATTTCTCTCAATTAATTTCTCCAATTAGCCCTAATTCAACAATTAGGCTAACCTATAGTTTATTATAAATCTCATTCACATTAAACTATATATTATATCATTCATATCTCATGTAAATGACATAAATGCCCTTTAAGTGAAATTGAACACTTCAATTTCATACCAAAACATTAACCCTTCTTTTAACCCAGATTGAGTCAACCGAGGGATCTTATGGACCTACAGTGACGGGCTCCAATGATCCAAGATTAACCTATCAAACTCTTTGACCCGGTTAATCAACATTCATTAGCTACGGTAACACTCCAATATAGCCCGTAGCTGCACTCCCGTCAGTGCAGAATATTACGTGTCCACTGATATAACCAATGCCCATGAGTCGACCCTTCACAGGTTGTTTGTAGACACGGTTGGGTCAAATTACCGTTTTACCCCTATGTCACCTCTTGTTCCTTAAGTCCCCACTGCTCCTCTAATGAACAACACATTATGATGGTCCAACCATACACAACACCCTTCTCGGGCAAGTGAGAAGGTGGGTGCTCGTTGTCCAAGCCCTGGAGACAGCACTTAAGGGAACAACCCCTCTAGTTTTCCTAAAGGCGGGAACGAGTGAATTCCATCTCGCGTAGTTAATCTCAGCTCCCTACTTGATCCTGTCCCTGAGAAGATAGGCATATTGGGTGAGTAACTGTGACCACCTCACTCACTAGTCAAAGGACGGACCTCTCACGCATGCGAGTCCGTAACACGCCGTGATTCAAGTCGAGTCACTAATGGTCATCTACGAAGTTATTAGTCCTCACTCACAATCAGCGGTGTTACATCGTGATGGTCAAATAATTCACGGTCCGGTCTTGTACAATCTCATTACACAGGATGCCCCCACTCGCATGTCAACCACATGAACGAATCAGATCACCTCGTTTGTATCTAATACAAAGCAGGTCGCATCCACAGTGTATCCAAGATTAGGTCTCCAACCCTATCCATATATTGTAGACCGTTCGGCTCATTAACTCGAACGTGATCCTCCCTGTGTGCCACTACACACCGTTCAAGTTCTAGTTCTCTCATAAATTCAATGACCCTGGAGCTTAGTTTATTGGAAAAGTTTGTAAATATTGCGAGACACAAAATAATGAAATAAATAACTCTTATTAATTTCAAACAGTAATTTACAAACACGAGATTAGGACAAAAATCCCAACAAAAGGCTCTCGCGCCACAAAGGTTATCAAGTCTGGCCACAAAGGTTATCATCTCGCCACAAAGGCTCATACGCCACGAAGGCTATCATCTCGCCACAAAGGTGTTGGGATTTATGCTCTAAACTTGTGTAATTTTGATCAATTAAATAAAGTGTTATTTGTTTTGATAAAACTACAGTCTTGCTTTAGTAAATCCAATAAACTAAGCTCCAATGTTATAACATCTAATCCTGAACATCAGTGTAGTGGACACTATTTGAGTTCAAGAATATAACCTAAATGGTCTATGGTATAAGAATAAGGTTGGAAACCACATTCTGGTAACACCATGGATGCGACCCACTTTGTAATTAGTACAAATGAGGTAATCCAACTCATTCATGTAGTTGACATGCGAGTGGGGGCATTCTGTATGAAGAGTTCATATAAGACTGGATCGCAAATTATTAGTCTAACTAGTGTAACACCGTTAACAGGATAAGACTAGTAATTTATAGATGGTCATTAGTGACTCGGCTTTGAATCTGAGCGAGTTAAGAACTCCCGCTTATAGGGGTTTGTCCTTAGACTAGTATGGGTGAGAGTGGCACATGGCCAGACTCAATAAGCCTACCTTCTCGGTGTGAACCTCGTAGGTAGTGGAAACTTAAGCAGCAAGATGGAATTCACTCATTCCTACACTAAGGAATTAGATAGGTTGTTCCCTTAGAAGCTCGACTCGGTGTCTTGAACAACGGGGCCCCACCCTCTATGAGGGTATGAGTCTAAGGTAGGACCTTAGACTTGTTGTTCATTAGAGGATCAGTGGTGCTTAAGGAGCAAAGAGGTAATCACAAGGGGTAAAACAGTAATTTGACCCAACTGTGATTACGAACAACCTGTGAAGGGTCGACTCATGGTAATGACTATATCAGTGGACACAATAATATCTACAGTGAGGAGAGTGCAGCTACAAGTCTATAGTGGAGTGACTTGTAGTTGATGAATATTGATTAACTGGATCAAAGAGTTTGATCAGTTAATCTCACATCATTGGAGCTCATGAACTGTAGGTCCATTAGATCCCTCCGTTGGCTCGACATGGTAATATTGAGGGTATAAAGTTAGGAGTGAAATTGAAGTGTTGAATTCAATACATGAGGTGTTATATCAATTTCATACATGAGGTCAGCTTTATTCTGGAAATCCTTCTAGATTGTTTCCTGCAGTTTAGAAGTAATGTTCTAATGAACAAGCTTACTTTTAATCTTACCTCTCTTCTGAATGAACTCCAGACCTTTCAGTCTTTGATGAAAATTCAGGGATCGAAAGGTGAGGCAAATGTTGCCAGTAGGAGTGATCACAGAGGTTCGACCTCTGGGACAAAAACAGTGGCTTCATCTTCTTCTAACCTAAGAGGAAAGAAGAAGAACATGAAGAAGGTTGTTAGTAAAGGAAAGCAGTGACAAAGTTGCGCCCAAAAGGGCAAGAAAGTCAAAGACGTTGCTGACAAAGGAAAGTGTTTCCACTGCAACGAAGACGGGCATTGGAAACGGAACTGTCCGAAGTACATTGCAGAAAAGAAGAAGGAAGGTAAATATGATTTACTTTGCCTAGAAGTTTGTTTAGTGGATAATGATAAAACAGCTTGGATACTTGATTCAGGCACCACTAATCATGTTTGCTCTTCTTTTCAGGGAATTGATTCCTGGCAGCAACTACAGCAAGGAGAGATAATGCTCCGGGTTGGAAATGGAGAAGTCGTCTCAGCTATAGCAGTAGGCACAAAGAAGCTTTATTTTGGCAAGAAATATGTATTGTTGGACAATATATTAGTGATACCAGGGTTTACTAGAAACCTTATTTCCATTTCTTGCCTTATAGAACAATGTATTTATGTCTCCTTTTCTATGAATAAAGATTTTGAAGAAAGGTTTAGAAATATGTTCAACTTCATTAGAAAATGGATTGTATGTTTTAAGGTCTAATTCAGTCAAAATGGTTTTGAACCCTGAATTATTTAAAACTACAAAGGCACAAACTAAGAAACGTAAAATTTCTCCTAAAGAAAATGCTCATCTTTGGCATCTAAGATTGGGTCACATTAATCTCAATAGGATTGAGAGATTGGTAAAAAAACGGACTTCTAAACGAGTTAGAAGAAAATTCTTTGTCAGTATGTGAATCCTGCCTAGAAGGCAAGATCACTAAAAGACCTTTTAGTGGAAAAGGTTTTAGAGCCAAAGACCCTTTAGAGCTTATACATTCAGACCTTTGTGGTCCGATGAATGTTAAAGCCAGGGGAGGATATGAATATTTCATCTCTTTTATAGATGATTATTCTAGATTTGGGCATATTTACCTAATGCACCACAAGTCTGAAGCACTTGAAAAGTTCAAGGAATTCAAGACTGAGGTTGAAAATCAATTAGGTAAAACTATTAAAACACTTGATCGGATCGAGATGGAGAGTACCTTGGATTTAAAATTCCAGAACTATATGATAGAACATGGAATTACATCCCAACTCTCAGCTCCCGACACACCACAGCAAAACGGTGTATCGGAAAGGAGAAATAGAACCTTGTTGGACATGGTTCGATCAATGATGAGTTATGTTCATCTCCCTAGTTCCTTTTGGGGTTACGCAGTGGAGACTGCAGTATACATTTTGAATAGTGTGCCCTCAAAAAGTGTTTTTGAAACACCTTTTGAACTCTGGAAAGGACGTAAAGGTAGTTTATGTCACTTCAGAATATGGGGTTGTCCAACACATGTGCTTGTGACAAATCCAAAGAAGTTGGATTCACGTTCAAAGTTATGCCTATTCGTAAGATACCCAAAAGAAACAAGAGGTGGTTTATTCTATGATCCTAAGGAAGATAAGGTTTTTGTGTCGACAAACGCCACTTTCTTGGAGGAGGACCACAAACCAAAAAGAAAAGTAGTGTTGAGTGAGTTAGACGGAACAATAACAAAGGTTGTTAATAAGAACACTAGTACGTCAACAAGAGTTGTTGACACTAGTTTGTCTAGTCAAAAGAGTCTATCTCAAGAGTTAAGTGTGCCTCGACGTAGTGGGAGGGTTGTGATACAGCCTGACCGTTAAATGGGTTTAGCTGAAACCCAAGTTGTTATACCAGATGACAACTGTGAGGATCCATTGACTTATAATCAAGTGATGGTTGACACAGACAAAGACAAATGGGTCATAGCCATGGACCAAGAAATGGAGTCGATGTACTTCAATTCTGTTTGGGATCTTGTAGATAAGCCTGATGGGGTAAAACCTATAGGTTGTAAGTGGATCTACAAGAGAAAACGTGGTGTAGATGGGAAGGTGCAAACCTTTAAAGCTAGACTAGTAGCAAAGGGTTATACCCAGGTTGAAGGGGTTGACTATGAGGAAACCTTTTCACCTGTTGTTATGGTAAAGTCTATCCGTATCCTTCTTGCCATTACCGCATATTATGACTATGAGGTATGGCAAATGGATGTCAAGACAACCATTTTGAATGGCAATCTTGAGGAAAACATCTACATGGATCAACCCAAAGGGTTCATTGAACCAGGACAAGAGCAAAAGGTTTGCGAGGCTTAAAAGGTAAATTTATGGACCGAAAATAAACCTCTAGGTCTGGAATATATGATTTGATGAGGCAATCGGATCTTATGGTTTTGACTGAATGATGATGAACCTTGTGTCTACAAGAAAATCATCAATAGTTACACGCATTTCCTAATTCTTTATGTGGATGATATCCTACTCATTGGGAATGATGTAGGTTATCTTCATCGACATCAAGGAATGGCTAGCTGTGATTCCAAATGAAAGATTTGGGTGATGCGCGATTTGTTCTTGGGATCCGTTGTCCAAAACCGCAAGAATAAAACACTAGCCTTGTCTCAAGCATCTTACATAGACAAAGTGTTGTCAAGGTTTAAGATGCAAGATTCCAAAAAGGTTTGTTACCTTTTAGACATGGAATCCATTTGTCTAAGGAACAGTGTCCTAAGACACCTCAAGGAGTTGAGGATATGAGATGATTCATTACGCATCACCGTTTGGGAGCCCGATGTACGCCATGTTGTGTACTAGGCCCGACATCTGCTTTGCGATTGGGATGGTCGATGAGGTATCAATCCAATCCAGACTTGAACACCGGATGCGATGGTTAAAACAATCCTTAAGTATCTTCTGAGAACAAGGAACTACATGTTTGTGTATGGGGCTAAGATTTGATCCTTACGAGATACACGGATTACGACTTTCGGACTAATAAAGATTCTCGTAAATCTACATCGAGTCGATATTCACTCTTAACGGAGGAGTTGTAGTATGGCGGCGTCAAGCAAGGATGCATCGTTGATTCCACCATGGAGGCCGAATATGTAGCGACTTGTGAGCAGCGGCTAAGGAGGCCGTTTGGTTAAGGAAATTCATGTTAAATTTGGAAGTTGTTCCAAATATGACTTTGCCCATCACGTTGTATTGTGATAACAGTGGTGCAGTGGCAAATTAGAAGGAACCCCGAAGTCACAAGAGGGGAAAGCACATAGAGCAAAAATATCATCTCATCCGGGAGATCATGCATAGAGGAGACGTGATTGTCACGAAGATAGCCTCAGAGCACAACATTGCTGATCCTTTTACAAAGGCTCTCACGGCTAAAGTATTTGAGAGTCACCTAGAAGGTCTAGGTTTACAAGTCTTCCACAACTAGGGCAAGTGGGAGTATTTTGTACAAAGGGGTTTAAATGCCCTAGTTTGTTGTATTTACATTACTGTAATGTTTAGTACTCCACAAGCTTTAGGTCAAGTGGGAGATTGTTGGGATTTATGCCCTAAACTTGTGTAATTTTGATCAATTAAATAAAGTGTTATTTGTTTTGATAGAATTACAGTCTTGCTTTAATAAATCCAATAAACTAAGCTCCAAGGTTATAACATTTAATCTTGAACATCAGTGTAGTGGACACTATTTGGGTTGAGTTCAAGAATATAACCTAAATGGTCTATAGTATAAGAATAAGGTTGGAAACCTCATTCTGGTAACACCATGGATGCGGCCCACTTTGTAATTAGTACAAATGAGGTAATCCAACTCATTCATGTAGTTGACATGCGAGTGGGGGCATACTGTATGAAGAGTTCATATAAGACTAGATCGCAAATTATTAGTCTAGCCAGTGTAACACCGGTAACAGGATAAGACTAGTAATTTATAGATGGTCATTAGTGACTCGACCTGAATCCTGAGTAAGTTAAGAACTCCCGCTTATGGGGGTTTGTCCTTAGACTAGTATGGGTTAGAGTGGCACTGTGGCCGACTCAATAAGTACCTTCTCGGGAGACGTAACCTCGTGAGTAGTTGGGAACTTAACTATGCAAGATGGAATTCACTCATTCCTACACTAAGGAATTAGATAGGTTGTTCCCTTAAGAACTGACTCTAGCTCTTGAACAACGGGGTCCCGCCCTCTATGAGGGTATGAGTCTAAGGTAGGACCTTAGACTTGTTGTTCATTAGAGGATCAGTGGTGCTTAAGGAGCAAAGAGGTAATCACATGGGTAAAACGGTAATTTGACCCAGCGTGATTACTGAACAACTGTGAAGGGTCGACTCATGGGTAATGACTATATCAGTGGACACAATAATATCTACAGTGAGGAGAGTGCAACTACAAGTCTATAGTGGAGTGACTTGTAGTTAATGAGTATTGATTAACTGGATCAAAGAGTTTGATTAGTTAATCTCACATCATTGGAGCTCATGAACTGTAGGTCCATTAGATCCCTCCGTTAGCTCGACATGGTAATATTGAGGGTATAAAGTTAGGAGTGAAATTGAAGTGTTCAATTTCATACATGAGGTGTTATATCAATTATATATGATATAATTGATATAATATATAGTTTTAATGTGAATTAGATTCATATATAAACTATATACTAAAGAGAGATTAAAGGAGGGGTAGGATGGTCATTTCCATCCTATTTCTCTATATATATGGTTGCATGAGATGCAGCTAGGTTAAGAAATTTCAAAGGAATTACAAGCTCTCTTGTTGTGTTGTTGGAAGAGTTCCAAAGCACACATCTCTCTCAAAATACCTCACCTCGCCTAAAGGGAACCCACCTTCCTCCCTCACCTAGAGAACAACGGAAAAGATCCGGTGGTCGTGTCTTCGCACGTTGGAGTTCCTGTTACTGAGATCGTGATCGTGGGAGAGAGGAACACTCGAAGAAAGGTTCTTCAAAGGTAATTTTCTTGTTGTCCATTCTTTTTTACATGTTTAATCTAGTTATATTTTTTCTTAAATTTATCGTTGTAACTAAATCAAAAGCGCGTGATTCGCAATCGCTTCCACTGCGGGACTTCGATTCCCTTCAAAAGGCTCATACGCCTCAAAGGCTACAACGCCACAAAGGCCTCTCATCACAAAGGAGTCGGGTCCTAGTTCATTTCGAAGGCCAAGGGTCCTAGGCTAGGTCTACACTGGCTCGCAAATAAGCTGGGCATTCCTAAATTATGCCTAACCACTTCACCACAAGGTTATCACTTCCTTGCCCGGTTCACTAAACTAGCCACCAAGGTTGATCAACACAACAGGCCTAATCGGACTGCTACAAAGCTACGTTTCACACTTGGGCCTACCACTCTATCGCCACAAAGGTCATCCTACTCAAGTACCACGACCAACACACAATCCAACAGGTTATCAACAATTCAAATCCACGCCACAATCAAACCAAGGTTCACACATACTAATCAAGTTCAACACCATGCATCAACCAAAACAAGAGCTAATCTGATAGCTACACATGCTAATCAAGTCCCGACATACTCCAAGAAAATTCAGAGACAACCATACAACAACTATAGACACGAAAGTATTCCAGGGCTAACTCTGATCCCTTTTTAACAGATTTACGCTGCAATCAAACCAAGGTTCACACATACTAATCAAGTTCAACACCATGCATCAACCAAAACAAGAGCTAATCTGATAGCTACACATGCTAAACAAGTCCCTGCATACTCCAAGAACATTCAGAGACAACCATACATCAACTATAGGCATGAAAGTATTCAAGGGCTAACTTCGATCCCTTTTTAACATACACAACAAATACAAGATTTCATTTTTACATGCCTCATAAGCAAGCTCTCTTACTCATGAGCATGCTTGTCAAATCCAACTAGCTACTTACCTGGATGTTTGAAGGTTCGAGGGTTCGATCCCGCTCCAAGCAACTTCCTTAACACGATCGAGTCACTAAATATCAAACAAATGGCTTAAAATCATGCTCCTAACATCGTTAATTTAACCAACTCGACATAAATAGCTGAACTGACACACAGAGGCCTAAAACGAGCTCAAGAAAACAAGACTAACCGGATGCACCTAACCGGTGGTGGTGGCAGCGACTTCCGACGAACGGCGGCGGCAGCGACAACGACTTCCGGCGAGTGGCGGCGAACGAAACACAGATCTGAGATGCCCGTGACTCGATCTATTCAAAACCAAACTCAAAATTAAGAGAACCGGATTAAAAACTAGTGAACCAAGCGAACCAAAACTCAATAGATCTTTTTTTTAGAAACTCACCAGCGAGGCCACGATGAGCGGCGGTTGGGCAAAACCGACTTCTATCAGCGCGATGAGGGCGCGACTACTCGCGCAGTGTCTTGGTCGGAGCGAGAGGAGGCGGAGCGGACGAAGAAGGAAAAACTTGTTGACGGGTTGCTAGGCGGCAGATAGAGAGATACGGCGGAAGAACGTTGTTGCGGTCGTTGGTGTCGTTGCTACCGGCGACGGGTCGGATGGTCGAACCTGGGGTTGCTATCGCCAGCGGCGAGGAGAAAAAAAAACAAGAGTTGGCGGTTGTCTCATGATGAAGAAGGAGGAGGAGAAACACGTACAGGGCCCTTGTTTTTTTTTTTTCCTTTTCTTCTCTCTTTTTTTCCCCTTAAAACTATCCTTTTTAAAACTTTATTCCTTTTTCTAAATCATTTCCTTGACTTAATCCCTTATCAAATTTAAATTCCCTTTTTCTTTTCCTTAAAACTTAGAAAATCCATAAATTATGAAACAAGCCCAAAATTAAATTCTGAAAAAAAATTAGGAAAAAACTGAAAAATTACCGGGCATTACATCCCAAATTAGGGTGATTCAAGTTTTCAAAGAATTTTACTTCTTGAATGTTTATTTATGGCCTCAAATGCATGCATGAGTAGTAATGGCCCGAGGGAAAGGTGTCGTAGAATTAGGGTTGTTACATTGAAACTCGATTATTTTGTGATGACACTATTAGTACCAATCACAACACAAAGTAACACGTGATCCTACTCTTGTATCAATACTTCCAAGAAAAATAAAAATTGATGTGTGTGAGTTGTAAAATAAAAGGCATGAGACCGAGAAAAAAGCAATAATATAAATTTGTGAAGAAGAAAAATGTGAAAACACAAATGAGAGAAAAAAGAAAGTGAGTAATACTCGGTCTAGAGATCAAAATAAGAGAAAAGTCAAGAATGTGCCTTTAAGAACTTCTGAGGACACATCTTTCTTGTTTTCAAAACAAAACATTCTTGAACTTCTTGATAAAAGAGATTGTTTTTTCTGACGGGTGAGCTTCAACCAAGTTTGCCTAGTTTTTCTTTTGAGTTTTTGCAGGTTGTTAAAGCATTGAACATGAAACAAAACTCAAAGATTGTCTCAAATTCTTTCTATAGTTGCAAACTACATGTGAATTGGAAGAGTCGTCATTCTTTTAAAAAGAAATGAAATCCAAGAGGAGATGAGTCATTGAAATCTCATGCTTGTGATGTTGTTTCGCCAGGGAGATCATTCAAGAGAAACCCAAGAAGAGTCACACTATTTTCTTCTCATGACTTTAAGACTGCTTTACAAGGAATTGATTTGGATTCGAGGATGAATCCTTCAAAAGAAGGAGAGGATGATATGCACTGTCAATGACTTAATTTATTTTTAGTATTTTAATTAATAAT
The DNA here is from genome assembly GCA_036507285.1 of Trichosanthes cucumerina. Taxonomy (NCBI): domain Eukaryota; kingdom Viridiplantae; phylum Streptophyta; class Magnoliopsida; order Cucurbitales; family Cucurbitaceae; genus Trichosanthes; species Trichosanthes cucumerina. Next base: position 22,555,587 of record CM071844.1, read on the forward strand.
TTTGATGTTATTTTATTAATTTTATATTTTATCCTTCTATGTCATATTAAATAGGGATACTTTTGTCATTTATTATGATGTGGTATTTAGGGTTTAGGAAGTTATATAAAGCTTGGCCATGATATTGTACAGGAAGATAGTTTTTACGAATGAATGAAGTTTCACTGATTTGATACCACATCTCGTCACACTCTTTGCAATTTTTGAGTCCAGAGTTGTAAGTCAAAAATATTCAGGTAGGTCTGATCAACTTGCTTATGAAGTGTTCAATCCTTGAGTGAGGAACTAGTTTCCTTACCTCTTAGTCTTCGATCAACAAGGTAATCCTTATCTAATTCTTCCCTTGGGATTGAGATTGAATTGATTTGGGGCTTTAGTGTTTGAAAATTAGGGGTTCACATAATCAAAGGGTTCCTAATTCCAATTCACTAGGGTTTTCATATCACCTTTGCTCTTTTTTTTCCTGAAGAAAGGGGAACAATAATTTTTTATCACTTTCGTTTTTTTAGTTCAGTAACTTATGAAATCAGTTTTTATCTCGAAACTTGATAAAATATATCAATTTCTACCCTAAACTTTCAATTGCATTAAATTGGACCTTCGAATTGGAATTTTTGAGAAGGTATTTACTCGATGGTCAATTTTATGCTTAATTTATTTTTAGACTTGGCTTTTATTTAAATTAGCAACTTTCATGAAACTAGTTTATTACTACGTGCAAATGCACGTTACGTATTTTTCTACTTTATTTTATTTATAAAAAAATTCATTATATTTATTAAAAATATATCTAACAAATCAATATGTACTTTAAATATATTAAAAATAACATAATTTGTTATATATTACAAATTAATAAATTTATTTATTATTGAATTAGTGTAATTGTAAAAAATATATATGAAAATCAATTATTACTATATTATCAATAAAAATTAAAAATTTATGAAACATTTTAGGTTTGTCGTGGTTAATATATAAATAATTATGATTTTTTTTACAATGATAGAATATACCTTTTTTTAAAACAAAGAAATGATAGGGTTAATAACATGATGTATTTCTAGTTTTTTTCATTCACTTCATTGAATTCATAATTGATTTCTTATTATTATTACTAAATTTTGGGTTTAAATAATTATTTTCTTATCTTAATTTTCTTAATTAAAATAGAGATTTTAAATTGTTGTGCAAATAAGTAAAAGAGACAAATTTAGAATTGAAAAGAATAGAAGAATTGTAAAACTTTTTGACATTTTTAAAACTTTCATATTCTATAATTAAATATAATTAGATGAAAGTATTAATTTGAGAATTAAGTTATCTACATGGAGTCAAACCTTTTACTTTTATTGTTTTTCTTATTACTTTATTTGATTATTACAAATTCTAAACATTTTCAACCTGATTTTTTTGTTATGTATGGAAGGTCTCAACTTTAATAATTTCATATAATAATTATAATTGTAATTAAAGAAATGTTATTCTAACTTATTGGAAATGAAATAATAAAATTTTGATTCCAACTCTTTAAATTCCATACAAATTCTTGTTGATTGATAATTTTTAATTTATGCATGATGCTTAATTTTTATTTATTTATTGGTAATTAATTAATTAATTAATTTAATATTTTGTAAATAATTGAAAACTTTGTGAGGCATTAGTTTACCCATGATTTTTTCCAACAAAATAAACATAAATTTGTAATTAATAGTTAATTTCTTGATAATGCAAAATTCTTTTGTATTCCAACTCTTTAAATTTCATACAAATTCTTGTTGATTTATAACTTTTAAGTTATTCTTGATGATTCATTTTTAATTTATTATTGACAATTCATTAATTAATTAATATAATATTTTATAATTAATTGAAAACTTTGTAAGCCATTAAGTTACACATAATTTTTTTTCCTAAATATTTTAGATTAAAAATACACGAATTATAAAGGAACGATAAAACAAATAATACACGAATTATAAAGCTACAATAAAAAGTTATAACGAAAGCATCCAAAGATCATAGACATACACTCATTTCTTAAAAAAAAAAAGTACACGAATATACCACAAAATACATGCAACCACAATTTAAATATACCACCAATATCTAGATGTTTTGATGATTGAAGAAGCTTTGAGAGAAAATAGAATAAAAAGAACAAAAATAAAGAAAGAATGAAACTCCAAGTGTTGGTGAAGAAAACAGGGAAGAAAGCTCATTTTATAGGTAATAGAAGATAAGAGTTATCAAAACTTTTGAATTCTATAACTTGTAAAATTATATTATGAATTATAATTAAAGAAAGTTGTAAGAGAAACTTTTTACATTCCAACCTATTATTGATAATTAATTAATTAATTAATTATAATAAACCATTAATGGCATATTTTATAAATTTATAAATCAAAGAAAGGACAAAATTGTCCAAAAATATTTTTCTAACCTTCTCACTTTTTAATATAACATAGATTGACGAAATTGAAATTAAAAACTAACTTTTATTTAAACTACATCCAAATCTAAGGTTGAATCTTGTTAAATGGAAAATTCAGGGCAAAAATTAATAACCCTACCTAGTTTAGGATAACAAACTTTTTTTATAGCACATACTTTATATCAATTTGGCAACAATTCTCTCTTTTCAAAGTGAAAGTGAGTAAATAATTGATGTTTTTCCATTTTTTAGTACATACACAATTTTTACACTTTCTCGTCTTGATTTGTTATTTTCAGCATATCTAGTGAGGGAAGGGAAAGGAGGGGGAAAAAGTTGAGAAACAAAAGTGAAAAACATGGTATGTTTGATCATGAATGGCTATTTTTCAACACTGAAAGCATCTAAGATTAGGACTGGAAGGAGTATGTATTTGGGAGGGGAAAAGGTGTTTGGTATTCCACTTTATTGAATTGAATCATATTCTTCGAATATGAGTCAACTTTCGGAAAGAGGATTATTCTTAAGAGGCTAATCATTCACGATTTTGTATAAACTATGTTGAAAAAGCTTTCCCTCACATGAAATTTGCTCTACAAGATATCGTGTCAACTATAGCAAGAAAGAAACTGAAAAAGTGTATTTGAATTGAAAGGGAAAGAGAATTCATTCATTCAATCAATCAATGATATCATATAACTTTCCTGCATAAATCGAGGAAAGATTAAGGTCATCAGTATCATCATCTTCTAAAGCTAGCACGCAGTTTTGCTTTTGTAAATTATATATGGGCAGGCGTAGGAATTTGGTATACAATGAGTTGAGTTGAGTACGAAATAATATATAACTTCCTTTTCATTCCATTCCTTCTAAATATTTTACACAAAACTAAACTAAAACTAATCTCTCCTATAACGGATGAGCCGAATGAGTGATCGAGCCAGCAAGCATATACCTCCTCTCTATCTTATTATTCCTTCCTCTTTTAATAGGAAATATCAATCAACCACCAATGGACATCTCATGGGGCTATGTGGTCTAGTCTATATATTCCAAAGTAGCATTTGGACTCTCAAAAGGCTACTTTCCTTCACGTTGGAATTCCAATTAGCCTCAGCTGTCAATGCCATAAAATAACATCTCAGAATCAATCACTTTAATTTAATAATGGAGCTTAGATTGTGTCATTTCATTTACAGAAGTAAACTTACGATGTTGTTTCGAGGCTGCCCCCAATAGAAGCCTTGCAGAACCACAGGCAGCACATTGCAGGCAGCGAGAACGTATATCACCAATGCATGCTTTCCCATCCACTCCATCACCACATTCATGCGCCTCCATCTGTACACATCAACCTGCACGTGACCGCACACAACCAATCATTAACCGTGCTTGTCGATATTGTTTAATTACTAAACGAATCGCACAAGTAGAGATCAGAGACGGAAGTTGTTTTATACCATCAAGTATATCCCAGTGAAGAGAAGACCGGCTGCACCAGCAGTGACACTCATGTAACTAACTGTATAAAGAACCTTATTTATATGCATCCCTGCAAAAGAGTTTTGAGTTACTATTTGTACTTGTCCCTTCAATCTCTCTCTATCATATCATCGTATTAGACCAAATCTCACTCACCTAAGAAGTCTAAGCCAATGGCCAGCACAATCAGACACGACGAGGGGATGATCCAATGAAGCATTCTGTCTCGATGATCCTGCAAGTACAAGTAGTTGATGGATAAGAAATTGTAGTTTTCTTTCTACAAAGGAAAGACAAAAAAGAATTTACACACGCATGCAGCATGTAAATGAACAATGTACGTCGCAGCGTGTTACTCACTTTGAAATGGACAATGATGTGCCCATAATGCAAGCCAACCAAGCAGGTCACAACAGCCATCACTGTGCTACAAAATGCAACGAGATACGATAAGAATAACAAAGAAACTGAAAACTGGAATAAATTCTGTGCATTACTTCCAATTTATTGCATTATTATGACTTTCCATAGATAGAATCAGAAGAAACATGGATACCTTAAAAGCCCTTCTGGATCAAAAGGGGCTTGACACCAAGAAGGAGCATTAGGAGGCAATGGACCATAGTCTGGTGCATTAATGCTGCATTGCTGAGAACAGACAAAAGGAAGATACATGAATTTTCAGGATAAGCATACCATTTAGGGAGTAAATAACAGTCTCCTACGATATTTACCTCAGACCGTGCATAAATAGGTCTTTTATACAGATGTTGAATACCAAAAATCTTACGATCTATCATTCCCACAGCATTGCAGCCAGGTCCGGTGTCACCACGTATCCCACATTTCACCTGAAATTTGGGCATTAATTGAAACAGCCATTCAGTCAACCAATTATAACTATTCTAGTATTCAGGACCCTTGGATTTAAATACTGACTTAAAGATTCAATACTCACAGAAAATATCTTTAGAGAAGCCATTTGGGAATTAGTTTGACTTGGAACTTGATACTCCCAATCAGGAACGTACAATCCGTATGACAGGGCAAGATATAACGTTGTGAGGATGACGGCCACAATTCTGTTGAGAGGAAGTTAGGAATATTTAAAAGAAATATATAAGAAAAATAAAGAATGAATTACTAATCTATTTAATGTGAACTCAAATTCTTCATTCTTGTCAACGGTACATTTTTATAGACAAACAATTCTAGCCCGATATATCAATCGGTACCAACTGACACGAGTTAATAGGTGATGCAAGATCAAAGTAATTTGTTTATGAAAGATCAGAGAGTGGAAAAGGAAAAGAAATACACTTTCTTTTTCCTCCCGTTGTCCATAGAAGCACATTGTTTCTATTTAATTTCATCAATTACGAGGTGAGTTTCTTTTACTTTATAGTTGAAGTGATACAAATTTAAAGAGGAAAAAGGAAAGACAAACGAGAACAAGAATCTTACAGCTGTAATTGATACTTTCTCCGCAATGCAGTTTCTGAATTCACATAATCACTGCCCTTTAGCCATATCTCACACAGTGCTGCAAGAAAATATGCTATTGCAATTCTCTGTAGGGAGGGGGAGAAAAAGAAAAAAGAAAAAAGGCTATCAAATAACTAAAAGGAGTAGCAAGTAAACAGTAAACGATTGAAGAAATAAAGGTACATGATCAATGTAAAGGAAAAAATTACCTGTAAGATTCCCATCCATCTAATTTGCTGGATATCCACTCCATAAGTTAAATTGTTTAGGCCATGGAGAAACCCACCTGAACAGAGAAGATTGTTTTTTCAGCATAGACCTCACAAAATAATGTAGTGTGGTGCTCATTCAAATATTTACAACAATCTCTTATCAATGAATTTTAAAATTTTCTCAAACTTCTGCAGAGGAAAACGCCACAAATAACATTTCAATAAACATTATATTTCTCGTAAGTTACCTTGAAGAAAGAGGCCTAAGAACAAAAGTTTCAACGTCCGTAACACAGCCTTCTGAGTTGCAATGCCTCGGCTTGGAATTTTCTGGGGAAAAGGGGAGGGAAAATAAAAATAAACTTCTTCACTTGGGGGAAAAGGAGAAACAACAATAACAAAAAAAAAAACCCTTCCAAACTAGGTCATTTGGGAAGTAAAAGGTAGTTTTTTTTTTTTTAATGAGAAACCATGCTTTCATTGAGAAAAAGATGAAAGAATGGGAAGTAAAAGGTAGTTGGAATAGTGGAAAGACATAGCAGGTGGGTTGCCTGCCCCCTACAGTACTCCAAATCATTCAAAATTGATTTTAGAAATTCTAAACCTTAGTAAAGCAACGTCTGTGGCATGCCAAGGCCCCAATGTGAAGTAAAAATAACCAAATTAAAACTTCAAAATTAAAACATAAAAACATTTGTGCTGTGCGGTTTTCAATTGCTTGTAAGTTGAAGGGCAATGAATAAAGGATTACCTTGTAAGCAAGGGCAAGTGAAACTCCAACAATGAATAGGAAAAATGGCATCACAAGATCTGCCAGTGTTAACCCATTCCATGGTGAATGATTTATTGCAGGCATAACCCCACCAGCATAGTCCACCACTATCATTAGCTGCACACAAAGAAGGATAAAATGAAGCAATTAATTTCTTGTTCTTAGACTGTGACTGAGCCCTTGTATGTCTACAATTAATATATTGAATTAAGCTTGCATAATATTCCTAACATTTTGTCTTTTGTAGTTCTGTTCAGAGAAGCACAGACAGAATCACACTTAATTATCGCATTATTTTCCACGGCCAACAGAACAGGCATTAACCCTTTTAACTGTTTGAGATACATTACACAATAGAAACATCACTTCTACATACAACATTAAAACAAACAGAGTGCACTCTTTATGATCTAAGAATCATTTCGAAGCTACAACATGTTGCAAAGAAAAAGCTTCAAATTATCGTCAGCATTGTGCTCTACAATAATTGATACCTAATTGTCAGAAAAGGAAAAAAAAAGGTCCAGTGATCGCGTAATGTAAATCACAACAACAACAAGGAACCATTATTTTATTTCTTTCCCATTGAGCATTGTCATGCTTCATTCAGCAAACATAATTAAAACAAAGTCAACTTGTTGAGCTTAAGCTATTCAATGTGTTCACAAACTATAATTAAAAACTAAGCTTACAACTACTAAGAATTAATATACTTCTCAACAAAAAAACGTCAGTTCCTACGTCAAACCCCAGATCTTCTGAACTTCCACTTTTGACTGAGCATTAAAAATAAAAAACTAAAAGTTAAGAGAGCAAAGAAATTATCATATCACTTCAGTTCTATCAACACTACGATGATGTTCTGTTTTGGGCGCTCTAACGTTTTGGAGCAGAGCAAAAGAAAGGAGGGGACAAATTTTTTGCAATAAAAAAAATTATATAAAAGGCCCCTGCCTAAAGTATCTTTAGAGGGCTCAGGTTCGAGCACTCGGATAAAGGAGGGGATAAATTCTTTCCATTAAAAAAATTATATAAAAGAGTTCAGATTTTAAAGCAAACTCTGATCCTAAATTTTGAAATTTGAAATATTATATACTTGATTAGAATGTAAAATTTTGCTCTCCCTGTCAAAATTTCAGGCTCCAGTGTTACAATTTACAAACTTTCTGCAGTCTGCCATAGATTGGTAGCCCACTCCAAGCTTCTTGAAATGGACAACCAACCATTTCCTTCCAGATAACTCCAAAAATTCTATCAAGCGCCCTATATAGTTGGGCATAGCGACATGTAAAGTATCCACGCATGTCAGTCCTCAACACAACATTGCACCATGACCTAACCGATAAAAAAGGAAACCTTGCCCAATCGGAAACCCACAATTGTCAAAAGTAATTAAAAGCACCAGAAAGATCTTGCTCAACACCTACACTTGAACAAAAACTGGTGGAAGATCAAATCAAAGGAACGGGTCAAAAAAAGCAAAGAGATCATTGCGTGTCCATCTAACATCGGTGCATAAAAGAGTAAAGTTGCCGCAAGGCAGTGTTTTGTTCATGGTTTCTTCAGGGCAAAGCCTGAAAGAAAACAAACGAGAGAGAAGGGTTCTTCTTCTTCTTGTTCAAGCACCTTCTAAACCGGTCGCCATTAACGACGACCAGCAAAACCATGAAGCTTGCTGCGTCATCATGCACAGCTTCTATCATGTATGTCCTACAGAAATAATAATACGGGCTTCATTGCACGCGGTTCTGTATAATATTATCTGTAAACCCAATTAATGGCCCCCCTGTTTCTGCACTACCAAACTATGCTTCCCCAATCAGCATCCTTTGTTTATTTAAAATGGACGGTGACAGATTGCTGAACATGATATATTTTTATTTAAAAGAAAATCAGGAGGGGGGGAGAACTTTTTTTTCTTTTTCGAAAGGAAAACCAATTGTAGAATAATTAAAAATTCGTAAACATGGTCAAAATTAGGTTTCATCCCTTCCCCTAAAAATCGCCCCAAATGAAGGAACTCATATCATCATTCGACCATCAAAACTACGATTAATACTGGCCAGAGGAGTTTTCTAAAAACCGAAACCCCCCACCATTAAATACTTCAATTTAAAAAGTCAAATAGATATTATTTCATCCAATCTCCACCGACGGCCGGTAAAATTCTGCAAGTCAAATCCTGATATTTTTTTTAAAAAGTTTATTAAAAATAGTAAAACAAGTCCACAATGAGACCCATGTTCTTTCCTCCAATACATGCGATTACGAGAAATCTCAATGGCCAACACCACAAACAACAAAGAAAATCATTCCATCCAATCGAAGAACGCCAACATGGAGAAAAAGAATAACGAAATCCAACAAAGAAGTAGAACAAAAGCAATCAGGAAAAACAAGAAGAAAAAAAGCAATTGAAAGAGTACGGAAACAAAAAGATTACCGCAACCGTGATGCCGCGAAATACATCGAGGGAAACAAGGCGTTGCCGTTGATCGGAAGATCGGTGAATGGGCCTAGCAGAAGAGGAAAATTGGGCGTCGTCGATTTTAGAAGCAGCAGCAGCGGTGAGAGGATTGGCATTGTGAAGAGGAAGAGGAGATCTCGAATGGGAATCACGAAGAGCCATCTCAACATCTTCATCAGACTGATTACAGTGCTTAGAAACCGAGATGACAGTGTCATTGGCGAGATCACAGTCGTCAGCGCCTTTGATAGGCTCGTACTTGCCCATGTCTTTACGGATTGCCATTAGAACACCATATATCAAAGGGAAGAAACCCCAAACAAAAACAGAAGCACCAAAAGAATTCCTCCCAAATGAGTGTGAGTTTGAAGAGGATGAAGAACAAGGAGATGGAGAGATTGAAGGGGAAACCAAAAGGGAAAAGGAGAAGGGTTACAAGGAAGGGAACCTCTTCCTCCAAAGGTGGGATGGAATGGTTCCCAGTTTCCTGAAAATACTTTGCTTTCCTTCTGCAACCTTTTCTCTCTTTCTTTCAATAAGTTCCATTGGCCCCTCTGCTTCCAACTTGCTTATTTATAGTTCGAACCAAACTGAATGCGAGAGAGAACCAACCCAGAGAGCAGAACCCAAAAAATTAAAGTTAAAAATTAAAAAATATATATCTATCTTAAATCTTAATCTCCTTTTTTTTTTTTTTTTGTTAATATTTGAATTATTCTGGAATTGCATTTTATTAGAAGGAAAAGGAGTCGGCCTACAATAATATCCTCTCGTTTAGAATGGGATTAAAAAGGATTAAGATAATAAAAATGAAAGTTATGAATTTGAAAGGAGTTCCTATTGGGTTTCCGAAGAAGATTCTGTATTTATTTGGAGTGTGGAAATGGGAATAATAAATAAGGGTTAAAGTAAAACTGATGAGATTTAAGATGAAAATAGAGGGGGGGCATTAATGATGATAATAATCATGATTTTGTTGGGGGCGTGGGGATCACGTGATAGGATTGGTGGATGATGGGCTTGGGCTGAGGGGGCAAAATCCTCAACTGACCCCTGACCTTCAACTTCAAACTGAAGGAGACGTTTGTCAAACCTTCAATTCTATTTTTATTGAATAAATGAATTTGATTGTGTGAATGTATGGGAATTGTTCTTTGGGTCCCATTTGACGTGGCGTTTCTCCATTCGTCCGTTTTTTCCCTTGGCTTATCTACCACTGCCGGTGGATACGGCGCCTTCTTTCTCCTTCCACTTCCTCTTTATCTCTCCCTCTTTTCTTTTTTCTTTTTCCCTTTAAATACCATTTGCATTTAAATCCTTTTTTTTTTTTTTTTTGGGATAAAACCCCAATCAATTTTAAAATATCTATAAAAACCGCCAAAGCAAGTCCATTCCATTGATTTAAATTTTTCTACCAAAATTATATTTTTTTTGTAAAAAATATCTATTCTAGGGTAGGACATCAAATCATCAAATTTTAAACTTTAGATACGTATTAGTCTACTGCACTATGTTTGAGTTGGTGTTATAAAAAATTGTTTTAAATTTTGTTTTTAGTATTTTTTTTCTTTCGTTTTTTTTATAAAACATTATTTTACTATGTTTAACATTTTTATTATGGTGGGTTAGAAGTGGTTCTATTTTTTTTAAAAAAAAAGGTAGTGTTTGATTAAATTTTCAAAAAGTTCTTTTAATCTACTAAAGTCACTTTTTGAATTTTTTAAATTAAAAAGTAGTTTCAGAAATTCTTAAAAATAGATTAAGACAAATAATTCAAGTGTATTGAGATGAATCATTTAATTTATTTTTTTCAAATATGCTCACAAAATATGCTCCACATAAAAGTTTTTTTTTTTTTTTCTAAAACACATCTCAAAATCACTCTTAATTTCTATCTATCATTAGTTTTTTTATTGATCTTTCAGTAAAGACCAAAATCTATTCAGGAATGATAACCTACTAAATGTACCATCTTCATAAACTTATCTTTATAGATAATTATATTAGACATGTCCATTTTTTTATGGGGCTCACTAGAAAAATCGAATGGGAATGGAGAATACACTCTTGATATAGAGTTTTTTTTTTTAGTACATCAACAATTGGGGTGAATTCGAACTTATGACCTTTTAGTCATAAGTTTTACTCAATGTCAATTGAGCTATGCTCTTGTTGGCATTTTGTGATATACTGTTGATATACTGAATATTAGCATTTTCATTCCATTTATATACCTAAATAAAGCATTTCAGTAGTATATCATTGATATACTTGCTTTAGATAATCTGATATACCAATTATGAATCACTATTATACTTTTGATATAGTAAGTATTTATTATTTTTTATATACGTAAATAAAGTATATAGGTAGTATATCACACTGATATATTCAACTTACTAATTTACTTTCAAACAAATTTAAATAAATATATCAATAGTGTATCAATGACATACTCTACATTAGGTATATTGTTGGTTTTATCAACATTATACTACGGATAGGCTATTGAAATTTTTTTATTAAACAACACCCGTGATAAATCAAGTATATCAGTATTGCACTTACGAATATACTATTGATTAACTTCAAATAAGAATATTAGTCGTATATCATGAAGATGCTTTTTAGTTAGGTATATCGTTGGTACATCAATACTCAAGAGGACATTTTTTACTTTCTGTTGCATGTGGTTGGGTTGGGCTATGGTGAGCATCGGTCGGTCGGTTTGGTCGGTTTTTATATATATTTTTTAAATATTTAATTAATTAATTAATTAATAATTATTTGATTATTATTTAATATATTTTGAGAAAATCTTTATAGTTTTGATTTTTTAATTATTATTATAATAATAATAATAATATATATAATTTATTTTAAAATTGGTCGGTTTGGGGCTTTTTTCCCAAACCGACCGACCGACCCCGACTGAAAAAGCCACAAAATCGATCAACCACCCTCGATTCGGTCGATTTCAGTCGGTCGAGTCGGTTTTCGATCTTTTTTTGCTCACCCCTAGTTGGACCTATAGAATTTGCTATTTTGCAAATTAGATTATCACTAACATGCCTGCAATTTTCCTAATTTAAAATGATATCTTACCTTTTTTCTTATCACTTTTCATTATGAATCAATGAATTATAATCTTTAAATATATTATTTTATTAATTGTTGAATGACCTTATGAGATATTATGTGAATAATTTGATATATTTGAACCAGTTTAGACTCATGTGTATGGATAAATTAAATAACTCAATATGAAATGTTGTTTTGTTTCATTTAAGAATTTTTCAAGAGGAATTTGGATGAAGATCTATAATAAAGAATTAACGGTTTAATTAATTGAATTTTTTCTTAAAAAGTCAATTAATTAATTTTCTCAACAAAATTAACTCCCTATGGAAAATCAGGCCCCACGAATTCCATGAAGAATTTCAAAGTCAGTTGAGCTATGCTCTTGAAATTAAACAAAATATGAATCAATGTTAGATTTTTTTTTCTATTTTTTAGTGAAGTAAATATAGGATGGAGGTTTGGACTCCCAACCTCATGAAGATATTTAATGCTAGATCTTTGTTAAATAATTTTTATTAAAACATAAATATAATGACTATAATAATTTCTAATTAAAATACCAAAAATAAAACTTTCAAATATTTGATAAAGCTAAACTTTTTCCTTTATAAGGAGTTTGGCTCTGAGTTGAGTTGAGTTGGGTTGGGTTTTAAACCTAACTCAATGTTTGAATCATGGATAAAGTAACTCAACTCAACTCTACCGACTTAGGATATATACATCGACTTTTACACTAACTCTATTAACATATTTTATCATCACTTCTCCAACAATTGACGACCACCACCGATGATCGGTAGCCACCTCCGACGACCATTTTCTACAACCGGCGACCATATTCGATGATCGACGACTATCTCCGGCGACTAGCAACCAAAAACCTCCTTCGACGACCATCTCTAGTGATCGAAAATCACCTTTGACGACCATTTCCAGCGATAGTTGACCATCTCTGACGACCGACGATCGAAAACCTCTTTCGACGACCATCTCCAACGTTTATTGTCATCTTCATGTGATTTAACAAATGTAAACAAACAATGTTCCTTAAAGAAAATGTAATGGTCATTTTATTTTAAAACAAACGATCCTATTAGTACTTAAAAAAGGTCATGATAAGTTTCTCATTGGTAAGTTTTAAAGAAATTCAATATATGTTTAGACAATGAAACTTTAGATTTCTCTATTTTAATAGAAGTTTAATTTGTGTTTAAAGAAAAAAAAATATTGGTATATTGTCTTTTTTTCATTCATCAATTGCTATTTATTGTTATAAAGAATAAAACTTTTGATTTCTATCAATTGAGTTAAGTTCAATGTGTACTAAAAATATGTGATTTCTATCAATTAAAAGAAGTTTAATGTCTATCAAAAAGAGGAAACAATGTTATATTGCCTATATTTTGGGGACAAAAATTAATTTTTAAAACAAAGAAACAATGGTATTTTTTAAAAAAATAAAGACCAATGTTGGAATATGTTGTTATTTTTTTTTAGTACAGACCTCAATTCAGTGTTTCAAATATGAAAGAAAGTGTTTCTAGATAATTTTATTGGAAAAGAAAATTTGATATCAATCTCAATATTCATTAGTTTTGCAAATATCCCTAACATAAATTTGACAAATGGTAATATATATTATAATTTTGTAGTTGATCTCATAATTGAGTTTTAAAATTGTAGACAAATGTATTTCCAATTGATTTGTTGGGGAAAAAACTGCACCAGATACCCCTGACATAATAACTCAACTCTGCACTCTAAACACAAACCTCATAATTCAACTCAACTTTGCACCTCAAACACAAACTTCTTGAACTCACTGACAAAACAACTCTACACAACTCAACTCAACTCAACTGTGCGATCCAAACGCCCCAAAGAGTTAAATCTTACCTTACAACTTTTTATTTACACACCATCTCCTCATAAAAAAAAAAAAATCAGAGAGACAAATAAAAAAGAAAACTTGAAAATGTTTATACATATTATTTGAGTGGATTGAAGGGGCAACATTCTTCTTTTAACTCCAACCCCTAATTTAAACCAAACCATTATTTTAAGAAAAGTTTTCAAATTAAGGGGCACATTTCTTCTCGATCCGTCCTTCATTTAAACCAAATCATTATAAAAAAAAAAAAAAAAAAAGTTTCAAACTAAGAGACACATTCGAAAATCTTGGCTCCCGCCGCTAGTTTAAACCAAACCATTATTTAAAAGAAAAAGGGGAGGCTTCACATTCATTATGAAGGCGTAGCAAGATTCATGCCTGTTATTTTTCATCAACTGCTCCATATATGCAGCAGCAGCAGCAGCCTAAGGGGGCATTATTAGATTAGATGAAATTCAATTTTGGATTGCATTTGCCATTTTGCTGCATGCGTTTGCCCTAATTTTCGTTTTCCTCACCACTAATTATTAATTAATTAATTAAGCTTGTTTATAATATCCCTCGACCAAACCCACTAAACTCCCCACCACAAAATTACAACCTACCGACTTATCTCATTGCTATTGGTTCTAATTTATCCCATGCACCACTTTTTATTTTATTCACCTTTTTTCTTCACATGCATGTCTGCTCTAATTTTCCATTCCACAACACATGTCATTTGTCATCTTAATTATTTTATTTTATATCCATGTGTTCATTACTAAAAAAAAAATCATTACCCTTACACAACCTTAACATCTTTCATCATCTAATTTAATTTATATTCTATTGTGTTATAAAATATTCTTAAACTTTGCCGTAGATTTCAATTATACTCTTGAATATTGAAAATTTTTTATATTTAATTCTTACTATCATATTCGCCTTAAAAAATTCTTGGAGAGTTTTTCCACTAAAACAATATATATGACATCATTTACTATTCAATTTCAACGATATATAAGATTATAATCATTAGACTAGAGCATAACTTGGTCAAGGGATATGTCTTTTTGACTAAAAGGTCAAATGTTTGAATTTCTCCCTTCTTATATGTCATTGAATTGAAAAAAAAAAGTTATATAATAGGTTGCCATTCATTTCCACTTAAAATATATATGGTTATCATTCCCATAATCAACTTTTAATGACTCGATACCACATAAACGTCATTCAAATAATGAATTTGAACTTAGAAATTAACATAAATTCAACAAGTTACTATCAATATCAATTTGAGAAAAATGACATTACAAAAGCTTCGTATACATGAACCTACTATTTTGATACCATGTTAAGTCATTGCTAAATTTTTTAAAAAATGAAAAAATTATTATATATTTAGTCTTTTGCAAATACTTTTTTATCTAACTTTCAAATTAGCAAAGTAAGCATATCATAATTGACATAGATTCTCGATCAAAAGTCACTTGAAATGATGTTTAACTAAATAATTATAATAATAATAATAATAATAATAAATTAAACCTTAACCATGCCAATTATTTTTTAGAAATTGTGATAAAGGATCACTTTTAAAGACCCATTTGTAGTTTTGTCTAAAAAGTTTAGATTTTGCATTCATGGATTTTCGAATTTGGTAGAAAAGGAAAAAATAAATTTTTGAGACAAAATTACCCCTATTAAACCATGTATATTATTGATTTTATATATATTTAATTACTTTCCTTATATACTGTAACACCCCGTAATTTTGAACACTTCCTACTCGGGGCATTACTCCCAAGTTGCCCGCTCGTGCCGAAAATCCAGCAGCATAACGGCTCAACCTGGACAAACCAAAAATTTATAACAGCCTGAACCTGAACCACACACTTCAATAGGACTCACGAGGGCACCCAACCTCCACCAAACTACAAAGAAACAACAGGTTGGGCTCCAGTCCCTCGGAGTTAATAGAATTCCACAAGACAACAAAACATGCTTTGAATATGAAAGAAACACATCAGAACATACTTCGATTCAAACGAATAAAGAACGAGACATGCTAAAGTTTAAAACATAACCTAAAAGAAGAAGAACGCAACAAAAGAAAAAGGAATGAAAGCAATTTCTAAACAACAACCCCTAACTAAGTCTTACAAGTCTTCCATAGCCTCGCAGGGGTCTCACTGGTTTGCCTTACCTGCAACAAAAGAAGAAATAAACGGGGGATGAGTATAAAAATACCCAGTAAGTAGCCCACTTCGTTCAAGAATAAAGAACACGAAAGAACAGCTTTAGACCTAGCTAAGCACGACACCCAACCCGTCACACAACCTCAACACGCATCCTGACCCTATTTCTCACTCAGATTTCTCAGTTCTGTCCTACCCTTAGCTTCTGGACTAGGTTGGCAACATCTGGCCACGAGACTCATTCCCGGGCCTGCACTAGGGCGAAGGACTCTAAGGATCACACCCCGAGTCGCACAACTGGATGGGAGACGGACCACCACATCCCATAAAGCATCAAAGGCGGCACTACCGCGCACAATCGACCACGGGCTCATTCCCGGGCCTGTACTAGGGCGAAAGACTCTATCTAACCCCTCTAACTCTAAGGATCACGCCTCGAGTCGCATAACTGGATGGAGGGCGGACCATCACATCCCGTAACATCATCGTCATCTCGCCAACCTCGAGTCTCAGCCTACTAAGGGTTACACGGAGACTTGGGCCTACACTAGGGCTAGTTATGCTAACTACAATCCTAAGGCTTAACGACACTTCCCAAGTTACTTCAAACTAAGCACGAGACTACCAGGCTCGGGACAGACAATCATAGCACATTACACATTTAGGAAAACTCAGCACAAACTTACATCAACTTACTAATTATAGTCATATAGGACTAACAGACAAACCAGAATGAACTAACGAATTCAAGTTTCAGCACAGATAAACATCAACAATGAACTTGAATCAGGCACAACTGCGAACATCACATCCTAACATGCTACTACCAAAACAAAATATTGCATGCAATGTGCCCCTAAGCCCTACACTTAGGGGTGGTATAGTCCAAATAACTACTTACCTAAATCCAGTTGATGTGCGGTTCAAGAAAGACAAACAAGCTGCAAACAGTGCCTCGGCTTCCACCTAAGCCTTAATGGCGAACAAGAACACGTATTAGGAAAACCGAACACAAACAAGGCCTACAAGACTTGCAAGGACTCAAACTTACCCCACGAAGGTCCGAATGAGTTGAAGAACGAACTGAAAGAGTTGCACCGACTCTGGTGATCGGCGGGCTCAACGGCGGCGGCGTGTGACTCCAGCGGCGGCAGCAGGTGGGTACCAGATTCAGACTCGTCATGATCCTATCTATCTAGAACCGATCTCTGTTCCTCGAAAACTGGTTAAAATAGGCTCGAACCGGCTGAACCAAAACGTGGGTCTCGCGTGAACCGGTGGCAAACGACTTTTTCTCCGGCGGCGGCTTGGTTGCAAGAACGGGTTGGCGACAAACGAAGGTAGAAACGAAACTCGGCGAGGTCACGCGACGTCTTTGGACTGATCGGTGGAGACGAGGGAGACAGAGACAGAGCATCTTAGAGAGAGAGAGAGAGAGAGAGAGAGAAAGAGAGACAGAGGGAGAAGCGTGAGAGAGAGACTTAGAGAGAGGGGGTCGGGGAAGAGAAAAGAGGAAAAACGAGAGGGAGATAGGGGAGAACGGGCGTGGGTCGCCGGCCGCTTTGCTCGCGCCCTCCCCGACTTTTCCTTTCTGTTTTTTTTACAGAACCGACTGTTACGGTCTACCCACTTTAGGAACTTTCACCCTCGAAAGTAGCTAGCTCACGAACAGCTCTGGGTAACTTGCTCGCATCTCCTCCTCGCGTTCCCAAGTGGCTTCCTTGAGATGATGGTTCTGCCAAAGGACCTTAACAAGGTTGATTTCTCTGTTCCTCAAGACTTTGCTATCACGAGCAAGAATTTGCACAGGCTTTTCCTCATAACTCAAATCCTTGTCTAATTTCAACGGCTCAAAGTCGACGACGTGCGAGGCATCGGGCAGATAACCTCACAGCATAGACACATGAAACATCATGGACCGATGCGAGGGATGGCGGTAGGGCCAACTGATAAACCACTTGTCCAATGCGCTCCAGGATCTTGAAAGGGCCAACGAACCTAGTGCTCAACTTTCCTTTCTTACCAAACCTCAGGACACCCCTCATAGGTGCAACTTTCAAGAATATGAAGTCTCCAACGGCAAACTCCAACTCTCGACGCCTGACATCAGCATAGCTCTTTTGCCTACTCTGTGTTGTTAACATCCTTGTCCTGATCTTCTGTATGGCCTCATTTGTCACTTGGACCAACTCGGGTCCTAACAATTTCCGTTCGCCAACCTCTCCCCAACACACTGGGGTCCTGCACCTTCTCCCATAAAGGGCTTCGAAAGGGGCTATACCAATAATTGTCTGATAACTATTGTTATAAGCAAACTCCATCAGGTGAAGGTGTGAGTCCCAACTACCTGTGAAGTCTAACGTACATGCCCGAAGCATATCCTCCAGAATCTGATTCACCCTTTTCGTCTGGCCATCGGTCTGCGGGTGAAACACTGTACTAAAGTTACTCTATGCCCCTAGGGCTCTCTGAAAACTCACCTAGAAGTTCAAGGTGAACCGAGGGTCTCTATCAGACACGATCTTCACTGGGACTCCATGCAATCTTACTATCTCTTCCATAAACAAATGTGCCCACTTCTCAAATGCATAGGTTGGCTTACCAGACAGAAAGTGAGCGGACTTAGTTAGTCTATCCACAATCACCCAGATCACTGTGAATCCTTTCGCTGTTCGGGGCAATTCCGAAATAAAGTCCATGGAGATCTCCTCCCACTTCCACTGAGGTACTTCCAACGATTGCAACAACCCTTTTGGCTTCTGCCTCGGTGCTTTAACTTGCTGGCACACTAAACCTGCTGACAAACTCTGCCACATCTCTTTTCATTCCACGCCACCAATAGAATGATTTCAAGTCTTGATACATCTTAGTGCTTCCACTGAAAAATGAGAGTTATGAGCATCAGACAAAATCTCCTCTTTGAGACTACTTTCAGCAGGGACACACAACCGTCCCCTGAACAGTAGTCCATCGTCTACTGTCAAAGAGAACTCGCTTTTTTCACCACTTCTTGCCTGACGCCAACAGTCCTCAAGACTTGAGTCTCCCTGCTGAGCCTCAATAACTTGCAGTCTTAAGGTTGGTCGTACCGACAGCTGGTTTAGTTGTGTCGTGACCTGACTAACCACAACTGCTATCTCTGCACGTTCCATCTCTGAACGCAAAGGGACTTGCCTCGTGACCAGCGCTAAGGTGTGAGCCACCTTCCTGCTAAGGGCATCAACAACAACATTTGCTTTTCCTGGATGGTACAGTATCTCAACCTCATAGTCCTTTACTAACTCAAGCCATCTGCGTTGCCTCATATTCAACTCCTTCTGGGTAAAATGATACTTGAGGCTTTTGTGATCTGTGTACATCTGAATCTTTTCTCCATACAAGTAGTGTAGCCATATCTTCAGAGCGAAGACCACGACAGCCAACTCCAAATCATGGGTTGGGTAATTCCGCTCATAATCCTTCAATCGACGAGAGGTGTAGGCGATCACTTTTCCATTCTGCATCAACACACAACCCAAACCTTTCTTGGAGGTATCACTGTAGACCACAAAACTTCCTAAGCCATCAGGTACTGCAAGCACAGGTGCATAGACTAGCCTGTGCTTGAGGTCCTGAAAACTCGCTTCACAAGCTTCACACCACACGAAGAGGTTTCCCTTTCGGGTTAACTAAGTCAAGGGTGTGGCTATCTTGGAGAAATCTTTGACAAACCTCCTGTAGTAACCTGCCAAATCCAAAAAGCTTCGCACTTCAGAAACAGTCTTAGGGCGAGGCCAATCTATCACTGCTCCAATCTTAGCGGGATCCACTGTTACACCTTCTTTAGACACCACGTGTCCTAGGAAGGCTACTCGCAGCAACCAGAACTCACACTTGGAGAACTTTGCATACAACTTGGTTGGTTCTCAAAGCTGTCAACACTTCCGTCAAATGAACTTCATGTTCCTCCTCTGACTTGGAGTACACCAAAATATCGTCGATGAAGACGATCACAAAGGTGTCTAAGAACTCCTTGAATACCCTATTCATTAGCTCCATAAATGATGCTAGGGCATTCGTCAAGCCAAAGCACATCACCGTGAATTCATAGTGCCCGTACCTGGACCTAAAAACAGTCTTTGGAATGTCCTCATCCTTGATTCTCAGCTGATGGTACCGTGATCGCAGGTCGATCTTAGAGAACACTGTCGCTCCTTGTAGTTGGTCGAACAAATCATCGATCCTGGGTATAGGGTATTTATTTTTCACTATTACCTTGTTCAGTTCTCGGTAGTCAATGCATAATCGCATCGACCCATCTTTCTTCTTCACAAATAACACCGGCGCACCCCAAGGCGAAACACTGGGACGGATGAACCCCTTATCTAGGGCAACTGAGTCTTAAGCTCCTTCAATTCTGCTGGCGCCATTCGGTAGGGAGCTTTAGACAACGGAGTCGTCCTGGGCTCAAGCTCAATACTGAAGTCTACCTCACGGACCCGGGGTAGACCAGACAACTCTTCAGGGAATACATCTGCAATCTCTCGAACAACAGAAACCGAACTCAACTCTGGTCCCTTGTTTCTTGTATCAGCAACACTAGCCAAGAGGGCCCAAGCCCCTTCACTTATCAACTTCTTTGCTTTGAGAGCTGAAATCATCTTCGGAATCTCTCCAGTCTCAATTCCCTTGAACTTAAAACTGGACTCTGCCGAAGGCCGAAGCACCACCTCTCGACAATGACAGTCGATATTGACATGGTTCGCAGACAACCAATCCATGCCGAGGATTACATCGAAGTCGCTCATGTGCAGCACAACCAACGTCACATCTAACACATGACCTGTTACCACTACCTGACCAGACTTAACTTTTTCTCGAGCTACTAACTCTCTACCCACTGGGGTAGCTACTGCCAAGTCAACATCTAAAGGCTCTACCTCCAACCGGGCTTGCCTCACAAAAACAACAGAAATAAAAGAATGCGAGGAATAAGAATCAAACAAAACAAGAGCCAAGTGGGCAAGAACGGGTAGTTTACCTGTCACCACAACACCGGAACCTCCTGCGTTCCTGCTCGCACTCGCATAGACTCCGTTCCTCTGGCGGCTTCCAGACTCGTCTTTCTTTACTGTGCAGGCTTTGGCCAGGTGCCTAGGCTTTCCGAAGTTATAACAGACTCGCGGATCCCTGGCTCCCTGTTTGCACACGGACGACAGGTGACCCAACTTTCCACAATTATTGCAGATCTTGCTGGTTGCATGACAGGTCCCGTTGTGCTGAACTTCACATCTGAAACATGAACCTCTTCTTGGAGCCTGCTGGGGCTGATGTCCCTGAGTTCCAGATCTGTTTGGCCTACCAAAAGCCTGCTCAAACTTCCTCTTCTATCTGGACCCAAAACTCTGACCTACCCCTGAACTCTGCCCAACAACGAACCCATGCAACCTCAGATCTGTATCAATAAGGGATGCTGCTCGGACTGCTGCGGCGTAAGTCTTGGGATCGTGAGCAGCTGTCGACCCACGTACGCCTCCTCGCAAACTTATGAGGAAACACTCTACCTCTTCTTCTCTGTATCCACCATATCAGGGGCGAATCGAGACAGGGCAGTAAACTCGTGCTCGTACTCTTTGACTGTCTAGTTCGACCCTTTCTTTAGTTGTACGAACTCAACTTTCTTCTCGATTCTAAGCACAGCCAGATAGTACTTCTCGTAGAACACCTCTTGGAACTGCGTCCAAGTTATCGATCCTACACTGACATCGATGAATCGTACAACAGCTCGCCACCATAGGAGAACACTTCCCCTTAACGCATAAACTGCGCACTGAACCTTCTTGCTCGGGGCAACCCATTCGACCAAGAATATCATCCATGGCCGCAAACCATGCTTCAACAGCTACATGATCTACCGATCCATCAAAGAAAGGCGGGTCATACGTCTTGAAATCCTTCAGATATCCCGCCTCTTCGGTCGCTGCCCCAAAAGTATGAGCCGGTGCAGCCCTTTGGTTCTGCGCAGGCGCTGGTTCCTGATTCTGGGCTGCCAGGGCCTCCATGGCCTGAGTGAACATAGCTGTCTGATTAGCCTGACTCGCTATATTCGCCTAAATCAGTTGTTGAATGCCTGCTATGAGTTCAACAACTGGCGATGACGCCTTGCCCTTTCCTGGGCTCCCTCATTTTGCCAAGTTGATTCCTCGACCACTGGGACATCCTGGTTGAGCTCCTCTCGATGCTCGGAGTGCTCAACCTCTGGTACTTCGATGGTCGGTTCCTGGTCTCGGGCCCTTCGACCTCGATCCCTACGACCACCCCGACCTCGACCACCAGTAGCTGCTCTTGCACGACCTCTACCACGTGCCATAATCCAAAACCAAAGGAAAATAGAACATCAACAACATTCCAGAAGTACAACACAAAAGAAAACATAACAACCTCAACAACGAACCTCCTACCACCTACTAAGTAAAAGCAAACCTGTTGATGACCTGACGAGCTCCTTGCGAGAGGCTATGAAGAACTAAACACCTAGGATGTAGGCAGTATACAAGATCTAAAACCTAGGCTTTAATATCAACTGTAACACCCCGTAATTTTGAACACTTCTTACATTATTCCAGTTATTAAATTCATAAATCTTTAAATGGTATAAACATATAGATTTATTTCTCCAAATAAATGATTTCCATTATTATTAGTAATTATCATTAATGTTTACTTTATTACAACATTTATTCTATTTTTCAGTTTTTTTCTTCCATTTTGAAAAAACTGAGTTAGCTTTAGATTTTACTTTATTAAAATATTTATTCTATTTACTTTATTAAACCATATATATTATTGATTTTATATATATTTCTTTTCCTTATATACATTAGTTTTCATATATCTTTAAATGGTATAAACATATAGGTTTTATTTCTCCAAATAAATGTTTTCTATTATTATAGTAATTACATTAATGTTTACCTTATTAAGCATTAACAATAAGTAAGCTCATTTTCTGTACAACTGTTAGTTTCTTAGTTGTTACATATTTTATTGTATTTAACATTTAGTCATTGTACATTTCATATTCAAAATTTAGATTTTCAATCCATTTTCCATTGTTATTCTGTTTGTTTTGGGTATTATTTTAATAGGTGTGACTACTATATTATATCTTTCTGTGTTTGTATATATGTTAATTATTTCAAATTTTATTCCTCAAGATAGACCATTCTACATAGAATATATACACACTATATACACATATCATTTAATATAAACTCTTGATTTTATAACATATACATATCAATTAATATAATATCACATCTTTATAATTAATTTTTTTTTCTTTACCCCTAATTATTATTTAAATAAATCATATGTACAATTGTAATTTGGAGTATGCTTTGCTAGAAAAATTATGCACATCATTCATATTTTGTATTTCAAATATCAGAAGTCAATTTAACAAAAAATAAATCTTATGTCATACGTTGTTTATAAAAAAAGTACTAACAAACACATAGGAAATAAAACCAACGAAACTTGTAATCTAAAATTGAGACATAAGTATAAAGCTTGGATAATAAGAATCTTTAGAAGTGATGATCTTCTTTGTTTTCTTTTTTCTTCAGCAAAACCAAATCTGAATGTGAATAGTGAAGGCAATATTTTTAGACGAAACAATATCATCCTGCAACATAGTTTATAAACATTACAATTTTATAAAATACTGACTTTCAAATATAATTTGAACTTACCTTCTTCTTCTCTACATCTTCTATATCTTCATTCACTTAATTTATTTTATGATTAAAAACCAATTATCTAACCATATTTTTATTTAATTTTTTTACTTAATGTTTGTTTCTACTTTGCATTTTTTGTTTTTCGAAATATATGTTTATATATTGAATTGGTACATTCGTTAAAATATTGAATGATAAAAATATACTATGTAATATAGTGTACACATAAATATATACTCAGGTATATATTATATAAACATCATTATTTCTATAGTACATGTCTTACAATAAAAAATGATAAATATAAATGACATGCAGTATATTGTACACATAAATATATATTCAAACATATATTATATAGACATTCACCTAAGCATGATCTATGATAATCATTAGAATATAAGATGGAGAATTATATTAATTTACCAGATTTTTGAAATACATACCTAGTATATAAATTATACATTGGAGTCTATCGTAATTATCTTCACTTCCTTTTCTTTATCTTACACATTTCTTCTTGACATCTACGACAATCTTTTACTTCTTCGTTTTCTATTCTTATTTGCAACAATTTAACTTTCATCATTGTTGAGTATAATAATTGTATACACATAAAACTATGTTTTAGTACATAATATGCATTACCATGATGATCCTTTGTGTTATTTTATAAGTCATACCTAGAACATATAAAACATGTATTACAAGAACATCAACATTTCAACATAACATTTTGTCTTGACGATAATGATTTTACTCATTGACTTAAATACATACCTGTTCCGACTTCAAATCGTTGACTCATTCTCCTCTATTGTCTTTATACTTCAGAAATCTTCAACATATTCTTAAATTATACTATATATTGTGTTGGCCATATTAAAAAGAAATACGTATCTATTGTATATATGCATTCAAACATAATATTTAATAAATAAAATCACACGGTATTCTCCTAAATATATAAACAGAAATGAGTTTACAGTGAGTGACTCATAATACCAACAAGCATACAGTGAGTAAATCACAATACCACAAATTTAAGGGCATGTGTTGGGAGTGATTTTGGCATGACCAAAATCACTTTTTCCATTGCCAAAATCACTTCTCCTTTCAATATTGATGTTTGGCAAATTATAAAATTGATTTTAGAAAAATCTAAAATCATTTATAATTGATTTTTCAATAATTAGATGGAAGGTGATTTTTAATGGGGTGATTGACTGAGAATCACCCCACAATTTGCCTTCATTTTATTCCTCTACTGAAATATCGAAATTTTCCCTGGTATTTAAGATAGTTTTTGGTGCCCCAATTCATTTTCTTTCTCGCACGACATGTTTCTCTTCTGTTTCTCTTCTGGTCGAAAAAAAGTTCTCTCAAAATCATTCATCTTCTTGTTGAAATGAAATTCTCCTGAAGCCAAATCGTTCTTCTTCTATTCCACTTCTTCTTCTATTCTGTTTAACAAGTTCCCTCGCCCTCCAGGTTAGTCATTTTTATATATAATATATTTGTTTGTGTTCATTTTCTTTTTCTTGAATGATGTTCGATTGATCAGACAGATTTCGACGAATCGACTTTCCAGAAGGAATCGACATAAAACTAGGGGAATCGTTCATTTGAAGGTTAAATTGTAGTTTTTTAGATTGTGAATTTTGGGGGGTTTTGGTTTTGAGTTCATGAATTTGTTTGTTTCGATCTCAATTTGATTTGAACTTTGTCGTTGTTGTTTGATTTTGTTTCTTGATGTAATTTGTGATCTTCGATTTCGCTTGTTTTTTTTTAAATTGATTATTTGTGGGATTTCAAGTGGGTCACATCAGCAGGTGTTTTTAGACTGTTCTGTAAAAAACTTATAATCGATTTTTGATTTGCGACCATGTTCTTGCGATTGTCCTTTGGTTATTTCAGTGTTCGATTGTCATTGTTGTTTCCAATTGGGGTTTGTTTTTTCTTTTCCTTTTCAAATGTTCTTCCCAATAATTCCATTTTTTCTATTTTTTTTTTAACGAGATACTAAATTTTTTATTGAAGAAATAAAAAGATACGATTATAATCCAAGGAAAAAATGGTTTTGCTCGGTATAGATTGCAATTGAATCTTTTATGATAATTTTGAGTTTTTGTGTATTTTGCGTTGTGTGTGAATGCTTTTTCTCTGTTCTTTGCTTGCAATATGGTTTTAAGTACTTGGCTACGAAAAGTGTTTTATATTAGTGTTTTGGAATCTCTTATCAAAAGCATAAACAACTTTTGCTATCAAGTATTATCACATTTTGTAATATAATTTTTTCTCTTACATTTTCTTTTTAGATGTCAAAGGATATAATTCTTAGTGATAAAAAAGATAAGCAAACAAAAGCTATTTGGGATGCATTACTCTTAATTCATTCATACAAGTGTGTGTTGTTGAGACCTTGAATGGGAACAGACCTAACTGCCATTTTAGTAAGATTGGATGGAGGAATGTCATAAAAAACTTCAATGAAAAGACGAGAAGAAATTATGGATACAGACAACTTATGAATAAATGGGCATCAAAAGAAAGATTGGCAAATTTGGAATATACTGATTGGAGTTGCAACTGGATTAGGATGAGATCATTTAAGACAAACAATTGATGCAACTAGTGAATGGTAGGTGAGAAAATAAAGGTGAGTATCTTTGATTTTTTTTTTAAAAAAATTCAATGCAACTAGTGAATTGTAGAGTCAATAGTGTGATGACGATCCTGTTATTATTTTATAGGTCGTTCCTGAGGCAGCAAAATATCGTGCAAAAGGGTTAAAAAATGTAGAGCAATTAGACATTCTTTTCAAGGATGTTGCTGTAACGAGAGAAGGAGCATGGGCCCCATCTCAAGGTTTTGTGTTTTAGGGCTGTAAGTGATAGAGTTGGAGGTTTTACTGATGATACAATAGGAGACACATAAGTCAATGAGAATGAGTTTAACAATGTTGAAAGTGTTGTTAATGATATTGATGCTAGTGAAACTTATACTCAATGGAAAGAGAAAAAGAGGAAAAAAAATTGGTTCAAGAGTTGGAACTTCTAGGATGTCAGACAAATTAGATCGCCTTTGTGATGTTGTTGAATATAAAAGAAGAGATTTGCCGAGATGCAACATTCTTGAAGTAATGGATACTTTAATGAGCTTGCTTGGAATTGTGGAAGGTGATGAATTGTATATGAAGGCTACCGAAATTTTTACTAGAAGAGAAAATAGAGAAATGTTCGTTGCTATAAAGAATCCCGAGAAAAAAATTGAATGGCTTAAGCAAAAAAAAAAAAATAAAATTGACATTGTATTGTTTCTGAGAACATTGGTTATTGATGTTTTTTAGGTGCAAACTTTCTTAGTACTAATCATTACTTTTCGTTTGTTGTTTAGTTGCTTAACAATGTTTAAAGTGTTGGTAATTATGTTGATACCAGTAAAACTTATAAATGTTTGAATTGTTGTTACTATATTTTGAATAGATATGTCATATCATGTAATTGCATTGGTTAAATTTACAGTTAATTGTGTTTTTATTGTTAGCAGAGATGCCGTCTCATATGATTGATAATGACGATATTAATAACTCTTCCAACGATAATGACACCGAAGAATTTGACCATTTGGTAGAAATTGGATGTGCAATGGTTGTGAGTTATTTCGAAACATATGTTGTTAAAGAACCATGCATGACTTCATTTCATACAGGTTTCAAGTTTGTTAGAGAGGTTCTAAATGGGCATGATGTTAGGTGTTATCAACAATTTAGGATGGAAAAATATGTGTTTACTCAATTATTGACGACACTTCATCAAAATTATAACCTCAAAAGTAGTTCAGATATGCCATTGGAAGAGGCTTTAGCTATGTTTCTTATCACACTAGGGCATGAGTTAACTAATAGAATGATTCATGAAAGGTTTCAACCCTCGAGTGAAACTGTTTCTAGATGGTTTAGTTTGGTATTAGATGTTGTTTGTCGTTTAACTATGGATATCATCAAGCCAAGTGATATGCAATTTAAAGCAACTCCAAGTAAAATTAAAAGTGATGGTCGATATTGACCATACTTTAAAAATTGCATAAGAGCAATTGATGACACAAATATATCTGTTGTTGCTCCTAAAGATAAACAAATACCATATATAGGTAGAAAATGTATTACTACCCAAAATATTATGGTCGTTTGTGATTTTAATATGTGTTTCACTTTTACTTGGGTTGGTTGGGAAGATGTTGCTCATGATTCACGTATCTTCATGGAAGCTCTACGAAGGCCTCATTTAAATTTTCTTCATTCACCTAAAGGTTTGTTTTGAAAAAATTAATATTAAACTTTGCATGATTTATAAAAATTTAAACATTTTTTATTATGTATTTTGTAGATAAATATTATCTTGTTGATGCTGAATATCCACAAATGAAGGGATACCTAGGTCCTTATAAAGGTGAAAGATATCATCTTCCTGATTTTCGTCGTGGGAGTCAACCAAGAGGTAAAAAGGAAATATTTAATCATAGACATTCATCTTTAAGGATTACAATTGAGAGGACATTTGGTGTTTGGAAAAATAGATGGTGAATGGTACGTCATATGCATCGTTTTTCTTTTGAAAAACAAGTGAAGATTGTTGTTGCATCAATGACACTTCATAATTTTATAAGAACTCATTCTACAACTGACTTTGAATTCAAGCCTTATGACGACGATGAAAATTTGCTCCCCACAAGTGATGATCAAAATGAGTTGAGTGTTACTGAGAAAAGTGAGGTTTTTTGTCATGGAAGGGAGATGGAAGAGGAGCGGGAGAAAATTGCAAAACTTCTTATGTCTCATTAATGTCTTTAATATATAATTTGTGTTTCAATATATGATATTTAGTTTAAGTATTTATAATGATACAAGCCTTTCTATAGTAAATGAGATTTTTATTTTTATTTTGGTATTTATTGTACACATTTTCTTACTTAATGCATAAATTTAACAATAAAACAAATAAATTAATAAAAAGAGACATGTATCATAACTAGTTAAATAATTTAAATAGAACATGTTCTTTTTAGTAATTTGTTAATTCGAAAAATCACTTTTGAAACCAAACATAATAATTCAAAATCACTTTTAAATATATGAAAATCACTTTTAAAAATTTGGAACCAAACATAGATATGATTGTTTGAAAATCAATTTTATAAAATCAATTGCACATAAATCTCTTTTTCTAAAATCACTAATCTAACTATCACTCCCAAACATGCTCTAAATGTACTTGGTAGAACACCAAAAATTTAAAAGAAAATAACCAAGAAAATTTTGTAAAATCATACTTTTAAAATTGTGTGTAACCCAAAGAAATCGATTGCTTTCAACAATTCTTTTTTGGTAAAAAACCAAAACATAACATGCATCTTATAGTTGAAATATATATTTCGGTAAACTTCATCCCTCTAAAAACCCACATGCATTTCTTCAAATCTCATCTCGATGAAAACTCACATACATGCATTTAACCTTCCTCCTGCTAAAACTCACATGCATTTTTCAGTTTTCAACCAAAATACAGGTTACATTTTATAAATAATAGTGATATACTAAACACCCAAAGTCTTAGATAACTTACTTTGTGATATATATACTATGTATATCTGACCACAATGCAAAGCAAGATTCTACCTCAAAGTATATATATATTTTTTTATTTTTTTGCCGTTTGTGACGTCGATCCACTAAAAATCCTAGTCGTTGTCGTTTAGATGAAAGAATGTTTAAAGCATAATGGTTAATTGAAGAGAAATAAAATGAGTTGTGGCGATTTTTTTGGATATTTGACTATTTTTAGAATTCTTTTATAGCATTTGCTTATTTTTAGGAATCTTTATGACATTTGTTTATTTTTAAGAACCCTTTATAAAAAGAATTGAATACAAATGGTGTTTCCTTTTTTAGTGTTGTCATTTTATTATTATTATTATTTTTAACATATAATGGGTACAATAGTAATTGGGTCTCTAAAAAAACTTTCTTTATTTAAATTGTTGGACATTGATGCAAATTTATAGACTTTTGGACATATTTACAATTTACAAACTTTAAATTACTCATTTATGTAGTTAACCCTTATTTTTTTAACCCTTACGTTTCAGTTCTCTCACTAAATTATTGCGGTATTCAAAATTGAAGAGTATGGGTTTTCAATCTTTGTTAGGCCTGTTTGGTTTGTAATTTGATCTTTTTTTTCAAAAACAGAGAAATCAGTAAAAAATAAAAATAATAATATTTCCATTCTATCTGAAAACACATTTAGTTCCAATTTAAAAATTTTAAATTTGAATTCGAAATTTGAAAGTAGTGTTTAGTTGAAATTTTAAAATGTAGAAAAAGATTAATATATGTTTATGTTATGGGTGAAATTGGACCATAAGGATAAATTTGAAATACAGAGGAAACAAAAAAATAAACACAAAAAGAAGGATCGAAACCATGCAGAAACAGACTAAATTAGGCTAAAATGGCAGAAGAGTTGGGCCTTCAAACTGTGCAAGAGGTGAGAATCGGGCTCGAAAGCCGGATCTCTGATCGACCTCAACCTGGCCAAGCCCAATTGGGTCGAGGTCGACCTCTTCGTGGGGTCAGTCCATCTTCTTCTTTCTCTTCTAGGCCCCGATCCACATCCAAAGATGACTCTCTTCTTCTCCGCCTTCATGATGGATTAGGGTTGACACCCTAGAAAGATCTCTAAATATTCCTCTTATCAAAGGAAAGGTAACTTTTTCTTCATTCTAGAAACCCTTGCTAAACTCATCTAAACACTCTCTGACTTAAGCATCGGAGCCTGTGTGGCAAACACCACACCGGTGTTCAGATTTTTCTTCTTCTGCAGGCCACGTTCTTCCCCTCTTCAAACAAATTCACAGTGGTTGTCACGTGAAGGTCAGGTGAGTTATCCTGTCCGAATTTTGGCAAAAACAGTTGGCGCCGTTTGTGGAAAAGAAAAACAAACCTATTTGAAAGATTCTTGAACACCCTAAATCCATGTCAAGCAAGGCGATGGAGAAAAGAAACTACAATCTGAAGGGAGAAGATTCTGGCTCTGATCATCATCTCCGAAAACACAAAGGAAGTTACTCCCCCTCGACTTCATATTCATGAAGTCCATCAAGAGAAGAAAATTGTTGAACTGAGGAAGAGGATGAATGGAATGGATTGGAACCTGGCTAGGATTTTGGAAAAACTCGACAACCAAACTCCTCCAACGAAGGATAGAACAGAACCACTTGTTCGAGATCCTAAAAAAGGAAAATGACCAATGCATGAAGATGTGGGTGAGTCAGAATCTCACACACAAAGACCAAAAAAGAAGCTGATTCTAGGAGGCAATCAGACAAAGGTGACTCAAAGGGATCAAAGTGCAACCAACCGAATAGCCAGGGAAAGATCTGTAATCTAGACAATGCACAAAAGTTCCAGAAAAGAACGACCAGATCACGAAGACGTGACAACGAAGCTACAAGAAGATGAAGCGACAAAATCAGACTTATAGAGTCTGATCAACAGTAAGCGAAAACAGCTACGTGGAGATGAAGCGACAAGATCTGACTTACGGAGTTTGATCAACAACAAACTGAAGCAACAGGCCAAAGCCAGAGTCGAAATCCTGCTAGCCGAGGACGACGAGGCCGAGGCCGACCAAATCAAGGCCGAGGCCGACCAGATCAAGGCCGAGGCCGAGAAGGTTAATGCCAAGGTTGAGGCTGACCAAGATGAGGCCGAGGCCAAGATCAAGAAGATCACCCTGAAAAGCCATACCCGAAGTCCCCTTTGGAAGGCAGACCAATTGAATATTCAAAAAGAATTACAGGGGAATATCTTGGAGAATCTCCAAGGAAGTTTTTTGAAGAACCTTGATCATGAAATGTTAGATCTTGAAACTCTTATTGAACAAACAGATCCAACATTCGTAGACTCCATCATGAAAAAGAAGACTCCCCTAAAGTTTAAGGTCCCAACCATCACACCATATAATGGAAGCTAAGATCCAGTAGAACATCTAGATACATACAGATCCCTGATAGACCTACAAGAATTCTCAGATGCAATTAAGTGCAGGGCATTCTCCTCTACCCTAACAGGACCTGCTAAAGAATGGTTCAGAAAAATCAAAAGAAGATTGATAGGGTCATTCAAGGAGTTAGCTCGAGCATTCGTGACCCAATTCCTAGGAGAAAGAGACCAACACAAACAACAAATGCACTTGTTAACTATAAAACAAGAGTCAAGAGAGTGTTTGCATGATTATATCTCTCGATTCAACAATGAAGCGCTACGAGTAGAAGGATTTATTGAAGAAACAACCTTGATTGCAATAGTAGCAGGACTCCAGGATAAAAGGCTGCTCAGATCAATAGGTAAGAAGGAACCAACTTCTTATGTTGAATTTATTACTAGGGCACAAAAATATATTAGTGCAGAGGAGGTTTTGAAATCCAAAGAAGCTACAACAAGCAAAGGAAGAAGTGAACACACTTCTGAGCATGATAGGGCAAGAGAAAGCCACTATCATAACTCACAAAAGAGGAAGGTTGAAGATTATGACCGAGGTCGACCTGACCCTAAGGAAAGTCGAGGTCAAAAGTTCGAGAAGTACATGTCGCCACGTACTTGCGAGGCGGAGAGGCCGACACCCTCAAAAAAGGAAAGATTTAAAAGGAGTCGCCACCAATCTTTTTTATGGTGTGATTGGGCACCAAAATAGAATAAAATAATTTTTTTTTTAAAAAAAGAAGAAACAAATAGTATGCGAAAACCAGATTTGAATTTTGGAGTTGTTTGTGTATGAGGAAGGTGTTAGCACCCCACAACACCCGTTTAAAACAGTGACCAAATTTAATCTTGAATTGCAAAAATATTTAGAAGAAAGAGAAATAAAACTTCTTTAGAAAAATGAGATTTTTTTTTAAAACAATATGTCTTATTTTACCACTAATTACTTCAATATTTGGAGTCATGATCCCATAAAATAAGTAGATAAAAATCTATTAATTTAGCTATATTGAAATTATTTCCAAGATTTAGGAAATAATATTACCTCAAGAATATGAGAAAAAATTGCAATTTCTCAAATCTATCATAGGATAGTCTTTTATAAAATAAAGTTTTTTCATAAAAAAAAGATTTTTTTATCAAATTCATTTTTTATTGGGATCAAAATCTCGGACTTCCAAAGATAATGATCCCTCACCTCGAGAATTCTAGAAAATTGGACTCCTAAATCATTCTAGATTCTGTCGTAGGAATTTTTAGAAATAAAAATGGTTTTGAAAAATACTTCTAAAAAATAAAAGAAAATTGGAAATAATATTTTAGTTTTAAAACTTTTATAAACTTTTTAAAAATAATATTAAAGATATGAAAATAAATTTGCAAAATAAGATTTGAAACCATGAACGATAATCAAAATAAATTAAGTTTGAATAATGGAATGTAAAAAATGCAAATTAAAGATAGATCATGTTTAATATAACAGATCGGTCATAACATATAAATATCATGCACGAATATGCTGACAAATAATAAAGAGAAAAAAATTGAAATCGATCTTGGACTTCCAAAAAATCGATTTCTCACCTTAGGAAAACTAGAAAATCGGACTCCCAAATATTTATAGATTTCGTCGTCGACATTTTTTATAAACTGTATATATTAAAAGATTATAAACCATGTATTAATTAACATGCATGTATCAATTTACAAAAAAAAGGAAAAAATATATTGACAATAATAATAATAATATACACAAAATAACATGCAGAAAAATGTGCTAATGAGAAAACAACACAAAAAATAAATGCATCTAGGAAAAAAATGAATACACAAGTGAAAAAGAAAACTCACAACCCCTTACTCAACTATTGTTTTTCAGGGTGACGTTTCAAATGAAAGATCCAGATCTAGGAGTAGGGTGAAGAACAACCAACTTATTCCTAAGGTGCGGATCCTTGGGACAAAGACCCTACCTCGCGACCTTTCACTAACCAAAATTGTTCTTGTTGTAATCCCCAACTATTTTTGTAAATGAGTAAGAAAATAACTTCTATCTAAAAAAACTTTACATTTTCTTCCTAGAGTATGATTGTGGTTGTAGAGAAGGAATTGATATTGTTTTGATTTTTTTTTTTGTTTGTTGGAATCTCCCTTTAGGGTTAGGACAAGAGGGTTTATAAAGTCAAACCACCTCTTCTTTTGGACAAAGAACAAAAAGGGTATTTGACTAGGATTTGAAAGAGATTGTGGTTTTTCTTTTCTCCAAAAAAAATCGTGTGTCTCCAATGAGGGGAAAGCTCCCCTTATATAGTAAAACCCTAGATCAAAATTAGGAAGCAATAATATAATATAATATCAAATAACACTCAAATGGAAAAAAAATATTTGATTGAATTATTCTTTCCTAAATTTCAACATTTTATTTGTCCAATTACAAAACTTTCCAAATGGAGGAATATATTGATTTAATTAAAATACCAAATTGATAAAATATCTAGTTTTGGTAAAAAAAAAAAATTGGTCAACAAAAATTGGTCCTAATTAATGTTATCGAAATCTCTCTTATTTGATTTAGTTAATTAATTTACCAAACATATTCCTTTTCTTTAAGTTTCGTTTTTCTTTAACGATAGATAGATAGATAGATAGATAGATAGATAGATATTGTTAATCTAACATTTTAATTAAAAATGAGTCGGACAAAAGTAAGTGGCTACAACATGCCCCCCTTTGTACATCTTTGTAGAAGTAAAAGGTGGACGAAGGTATAGACACTATTTTTTCTGGCAAAAGTTTAGGTACATACATGACCATATTATGAAAGTGTAAAAGGGAAAGTTTCTTGCAAGTCAAGAATGCAACCGACACTATGTAGAATATTATAAGGTAAATAGTTAGGGTCAAGGATAAACAAACGCCACTACAACAAATATTTCAAAGAACAAGAAAAAGCAAACGACGCATGGCAAGTAAAAGAGTCACACGAGAGTCAGGGATAAACAAAGCATCACTGCAATAAAAGAGGTGTCGAAGGCCATGGATAAACAAGCATCACATGACAAAGTTAAAGAGATATGTTGAGGGCCAGGGATAAACAAGCATCACTGCAGCAAAAAAGGTGTCAAGGGTCAGGTATTAACAAGTGCCACATGACAAAGTTAAAGAGACATGCTAAGCGCCAGGGATAAACAAACACCACTGCAGCAAAAAGAGGTGTCAAGGGCCAGGGATAAAACAAGCGCCACATGACAAAGTTAAAGAGACATGCTGAGAGTCAGGAATAAACAAGCGCCACTACAACAACAAGAGGTGTCAAGGGCCAGGGATAAACAAGCGCCACTGCAGAAAAACAGTATCAAGGGTCAGGGATAAACAAGCGCCACATGATAAAGTGACACGCTGAGGGACTAGGGATAAACAAGCACCACTACAGCAAAAAGGTGTCAAGGGCCAGGGATAAACAAGTGACACATGACAAAGTAAAAGAGACACACTGAGGACCATGAATAAACAAGCGTCACTGCAACAAAAAAGGTGTCAAAGGTCATGGATAAACAAGCGCCACATGACAAAGTTGAAGAGACATGCTGAGAGCCAAGGATAAACAAGCGCCACTGCAGCAAAACACACTATAATAAAAAAAGTGCTACATGACAAAGTAAAACACACTAAGGGTCAGGGATAAACAAGCACCACTATAATAAAAAAAGTGTCAAGGGCCTAGGATAAACAATCACCACATGACAAAATAAAATACGTTGAGGGTCAGGGATAAACAAGCGTCACTACAACAAAAGGTGTCAAGGGTCAGGGATAAAAAAGCGTCACATGGAAAAATAAAATATGCTGAGGGACATGGATAAACAAGCGCCACTACAACAAAAGGTGTCAAGGGCCAGGGATAAACAAGCACCACTCAACAAAAGGTGTCAAGGCCTAAGGATAAACAAACGTCACATGACAAAGTAAAAGAGACACGCTGAGGGCCAAGGATAAATGCGCCATTACAACAAAAAAGTGTCAAGGGCAAGGGATAAACAAGCACCACATGACAAAGTAAAAGATATATGTTGAGGGTCAGGGATAAACAAGTACTACTGCAGCAAAAAGATGTCAAGGGCCAGATTTAAACAAGCGCCACATGACAAAGTTAAAGGAAACACGATGGACACAAACACCATCATAGAAAATCAAGCATACAAATGAATACCACACATGGAGGCATGCATGCATGTATATGATTGATTGATATGTTCATTTACTGCTAACTTTATCCTTTTCATATTTCTTTCGAAAAAGAGAAAAAGTTAAAGCGTACAAAATAACTCGTTTATACTTCTCCCTAAATGTATCATGGGTTTGAGCTATTGTTCTCGAACTTTGTTGCCTAAGCTTGGGTCAATTCCTTTTGATATAATTGTCTTCTACTCCATGCAATCATATTGAGAAGGACGATTCGTATTCAGAAGGATGATACTTCAACTTCAAATGGAGAAACCACTTTCATGTCATTTAAGGAAAAAGGAACTGCCCCAGTTGACATGTGAATTGACATATAATAACCATATACTGGTCTTTATACGACTGCCATTTTTTCGACGAAAATCTCTTGATACTTGGTTAGGTGCTCCCACTACACCAACTCAATTTTAAGTACATAAGAAACAATGCTTCAGAGTCATTTGTATCCAGATTTGAACTCATGAAGTGGAGTTTTGAGGCTCAAATAAAAAGGTTTTGTAGACAAAATGTCAATTTAACTACTTCTAGAAATTTCTAACATGACATGGTTTCTTTTCTCTTGTTTTATTAATTTCAGTTACTTGGGCAACATATCACATGCTTCACTTAAGATCAAAGATGAACTTTGAAATTAATTCAAAAATCGATGTCATTTCCAATCCTAATGTCCTTCTTATTCAATGCCCCAGATTCACTCTCTGGTTACAAAATTCTGCCAAAAGGAATACACAACTATAACCACAATATACTCTTTACAGAATAGTGGCTACTAATATATTAGTTTATCGGACACTCAATTTTTGTTGGAGCTCAACCATTCCTTATTACCCATGTTCTCATTCTTTTGCACTTAATATAAAAATGTTTGGCTTATACTCAAACTTCATAGCTTGTCTAACTATTTATTCAGTCATTGAACTCACTGTGCATGCTTTAAACTGATGGAGATCTGATCTCCTTGAGCAGCGGAAACGTGTTTGGGATCGTAATAGCTTGATTGTTTTCATTGAACCAAAAATCAGTACATTGATAAATAAAACAGAACAAGCATGCTAATTCTAAACTAATTAGGCATGGATTAATTGCATACAAACATGCTAAGTTTAACGATTAAACTAAAGAGAATAGAAGGAAAATTACCTTTGTAGTTTCTAAGTCTCCATGACAAAGAACACCTTGCTCCAAAGTTGTTCAAAACACACATCAACACCCAAGAAACTTCTCTGCTTTTTCTCTCGTAGTAACAACACCACCACTTGGATCACCTCCTATATCTCTGAATACTTAGATCCTCCTTGGTGGGAAAGATTCCAACTTTTGGAATGTGAAGGGAATTTGAGAGTGAGAGAGAAATTTTTCAGGGAGTTGCAATTGCTCTATTTCAAGAATGATCAATCGTTCACTTTCTTCTTCTCACCAGGAGAAGAAGAACATTTAGTGGGCAACTCCCCACTTCCCTATCGAGAGGGAGATGGGGAGTGGTGGGAACGTGTCCTCTTGACACGTTCCCATTTAATATTATATTAATATTTAATTAATAATTAAATACATTAAATCAAATCATATTTAATTCATATATAATATTAAATAAATGATTAAATCAAATTTAATCATTTTACCCTTTATCCTATAGTTTAATGTACATCTTATGCACATTAAATTATAACCTATAGTTTTCAAATATGAATCACATTCACATTTGAATTTGATATTTGAACTCTGTCAAATATTCAATTCTCTCAAGTAATTTAATATAAATCATATTCACATTAAATTTATAATATATAGTTCCAAAACTATATATTATATCGTATCCATATACATTAAATATATTCCCTAATAAATTTGAACATTTCAAATTTAAATGATCTAAGAACCCTTTACGAGCTAGAAGGTGGACCTAATGGACCTACAGATCAGAAGCTCCAACGATACGAGATCGCTTCGATTAATCTCATTAACCTCCCAATCAACATTCGTTAATCATGGAACACTCCACTAAAGTCCCACGGTTGCACTCTTCTCACCGCAGATATATTTCGTGTCCATGGACATTGACCAATAACAACAAGTCAATCCTTCACGAATGTTCGTGAATACACCACCGGGTCAAATTACCGCTTTACCCTCGGGTTACATCTTGTGCCTTAAGTACCAAGTGCTCCTCTAATGAACAATTTGTTTGTGGTCCTACCAACAAACAGAGTCCTCTCTCGTGCCAATGAGAGGGCGGACCACTTTGTTCAAGTCCCGGAGACACCACTTAAGGGAACATTCCTCTACTTACCCTAGTAGGTGGGAAGGAGTGAATTCCATCTTGCTAAGTTAAGTTCCCACCGCCACTCGGTCTTGTCCCCAAGAAGGTAGGCATATTGAGTCGGCGAATCGCCACTCTCACCCATACTAGTCAAAGGACAATCCCTCGCAAATGGAGTTCGTGAACACCGCTGTGATTGAGATCAAGTTGCCTAGGTCATCCTAGTGAAATAGAAACCTAACTAGTCAACGGTTACAACTAGAGGTTACTATTTCGTGGTCCGGTCTTATGTAATCTCATTACATAGGATATCCCCACTTACATGTCATCTACACGAACACGTTAGGATCACAGTGTTTGTATCAAATACAAAGTGGGCCACATCCATAGTTTTACCAGGTAAGGTACCCAAACCTTATCCCCAACTATAGACCTTTAGGTCAGTATCTCGAACCGAGATCCTTTTTATGTACATTACATTCAATTAAAGATTCATTTAATGACCTTGGATGTTTAGTTTATTGGATTTAGGATTTAAATGAAGGCAAACTCGTAGATAACTTACAATAACACTTTATTGAAATAATAACACTTTATTACATTAATTAGAACATAATTACAAACTACGAGTTTTAGGGCAAAAATCCAACATAAACTTCTTTATAAGAACTTTTAATCCCCTTACTCCTTAACTCTTCAAGTAAGTACTTTTGTTCTTTTATGATTTTTTTACACACACTCAAAGAATCCTTCAGGTCATAACCCTTCTTCTTG
The DNA here is from genome assembly GCA_036507285.1 of Trichosanthes cucumerina. Classification (NCBI taxonomy): domain Eukaryota; kingdom Viridiplantae; phylum Streptophyta; class Magnoliopsida; order Cucurbitales; family Cucurbitaceae; genus Trichosanthes; species Trichosanthes cucumerina. The sequence continues at coordinate 22,594,635 of CM071844.1, forward strand.
GAGTGACAACATTGGTGATGAAGTTCATCCTAACTTCCAGGCTTATGACCTATTAGGCAAAACACTCATTCTCCTAATTTTATTTTCTTTAGGCCCAACCCTCTTGTTGTATTCCCCTTAGTTCTCAGAGTGGCGAGATCTTTGTATGAAGCCCACTTAAGCTTTGGGAGGTTTGCAACAGTCAGGTAATCACTCATCCCTTCTTTTATTCAACGTTTTTTTTCGTTTTTTCTTTAAAAAGAGAGGAGTGAGTCCTCAGGAGAAGAGGAATGCTCTTCAAAGTGTACTTTTTTACAATAGATTTTTTTTGTAGTGTCACCTTGTCCCAAACAACTTATCATTGACCCTTAATGAGTTGAAATCAATAGTAAGGCCCCCAAACTTTTTTTTTTCCTTTTTTTTGTTTTAAGAAATAAGAAGTTTAAAAGTTCTTAGTCTAAAGCTAAAGGAGCAAGTTCTCTTGAGATCAACAACTGTCAAGCGTGAAACATAGAGACTTGCTAGATTCTTTTTAGATTTGGCACAAAAGACTAAGGTTGGCGGCATAAGCTAGATTGACCTCTTTAGAAAAAATTGAATAAACGAGCACAACATAAAAGAAGCCAAAATTCTTTTTAAGCACAGAGGGCCAATCATGTAGTATTTAAGAGGCTATCATTTTTTTAAACAAAAGTTATGACTCTCTTTTAAGTGAAGGATTAAAGTGCCCTTGTTACAAAGGCATTAACACCACCTTAGACAAAACCGATGTGTATTATTCTTGCATTTCTTCGACAATTGGAAATTTATTTCAAATTCCAATTACATAGCTCAAAGTCTGGCAGCTTGAACTTGGGAGGAATAGTCATGTCTAGGATCAAACACAGTTGGTTTGTGTTAACATCTCATAGACATTGATGTTTTCTTCTACCTGTAGTGTTTCTTCTAGAAGACCCAACCTTCTTATAGCACCTAAATTATCAGAATTTCTACTGCAGTTCTCAATGTGTGAAGTGGATATCAAAACACTCTCCTGCCTCTTTTGTTGAAGGACTTGATCAAGATCTTGCTTAGAAACGTAGGGTGTGTCGCCATTCTTGCTGATTGTGGATTTGATAAGTCTAAGGTGTAGACCCTAGAGGATGAAGAAAGGTATCATCTGATATTTGATTCCATCTCATTTCTACTTGTAGCAACGCCCATGTCACTAATTTTTCCTTTTTTTGCAGTGAGAGTTTCCAAAATGCTTGCCATTCACTCCCTTAACACTTCCACGTTTGGTTGGGTTGCTTATACTTGGTCATGAATCTGATCTTACACTTTCTAATCCAATAATGATGATGGAGTGAAGATATATTCAAGATATTTTATAACACTTTGACATTTTTAATCTTTTTAAAGAAAGAAAAAGATTGAATTAATCCCAAGTTTCTTACTACTAACATGAAGTGTATGCATGCATGGTTTCACAACCTAAAGTTTATTTTAATGACCATGCAAATTTTATAAAAGGCCTAAGATTGATGGATACTCAATGATGATTTTAAAAGAAAAATACCACAATGACTAATAACTATATAGCTTAAGGGTGTCACAACAAGCAAATGAGTGCTTACCAATCTAGGATTACACATGATATTAATGAAATGACTCAACTTAATCAGGGCATGCAAATGCCAATGAAAGGGTATATGCATGAAAAAAAAAGGAACAAATGATATAAAAACCAAAGAGAACAAACATAAAGAGATGACAAAAATAGAGCAAATTAGACACACAAGGCAATAAAAGCCCTAAACAAGTGAAGTTAACTCTAAAATCCTAAATGACAACAACCCTCAAATTGGCCATAAAGTCATACATATGGCAAAATAACCAAGTTTTGAGCGAGAATTTTTTGTGTGCCTGCACGGAAGCATATGCTCCTCGAAGGTCGACACTACTCCATCCTCAATTCTAATCCTATTAGGAAAAGCCTGGGTACGAGGCTTGTGATAGTATTGATGGAGATCGGATCCCCTTGAGCAGCGAAAACGTGTTTTGGAATCGTAATTGCAAGTTTGTTTTGGTTGAAAACAAAAACCAGTACATTGGGTAAAAATAGAGAATAAGCAATACAAATCTAATCTAATTGGTATGGATATAAGTCATGCAAACATGCTATTTAGAAATTAAACTAAAAGGACAGAGATGGTTACCTTTGTAGTTTCAATTCAGCAACTCCTTGCCAATCGTACAACAACACAAGAACAAGATAAAAAACCTCTGTACTTCATTTCCAATAGGACAACACCACTTGAAAAACCTCTTATGACTCTGAGTTTCTACTTAGATCTTCCTTGGTGGGAAGGATCCAACAATTGGAATGAATAGGGAAAAATGAGAGAATTCTTGAGAGAGCATATTCACCAAATGCACTACAGAATCATTGATCGATCCATTCCTCTTCTCACCAGGAGAAAAGAAGTCGTCTGGGTAACTCCCCACTCCCTATCGAGAAGGAATTGGGGAGTGGTGGGAACGTGTCATCTTGACACGTTAAATTTTAACGTGTCATCTTGACACGTTCCCAATTAATTAATAAATAAATAATTAATTAACTATTAATTAATTAAATTAAATTAAATCATATTTAATTTAAATATCATATTAATTAATTAAATGATTAAATCACATTTAATCATTTTACCATTTATCCTATAGTTTAATGTATATCACATGCACATTAAATTTTAACCTATAGTTTTCAAATATGAATCACATTCACATTTAAATTAATATTTGAACTCTTTCAAATATTTAATTCTCTCATATAATTTAATGTGAATCATATTCACATTAAATTTATAATATATAGTTCCAAAACTATATATTATATCGTATCTATATACATTAAATTTGTTCCCTAATGAATTTGAACATTACAAATTCAAACGATCTAAAAACCCTTTACGAGCTAGAAGGTGGACCTAATGGACCTACTGGATCGTAAGCTCCAACGATACGAGATTACTCTTGCTAATCTCATTAACCTCCTAATCAACATTTGTTAATCATGAGAACACTCCACTAAAGTCCCGCAATGCACTCTCTCACATCGCAGATATATTTACGTGTCCACGGATATTGACCAATAACAACAAGTCAATCCTTCACGAATGTTCGTACACCAGCTGGGTCAAATTACCATTTTACCCCTAGGTTACATCTTGTACCTTAAGTACCAGTGCTCCTCTAATGAACAATTTGTTTGTGGTCCTACCAACAAACAGAAGTCCTCTCGGGCCAATGAGAGGGTCGGACCATTTGTTCAAGTCCCGAAGACACCACTTAAGGGAACATTCATCTACTTACCTTAATAGGCGGGAAAGAGTGAATTCTATCTTGCTAGGCTAAGTCCCCAACTGCTCACTCGGTCTTGTCCCCAAGAAGGTAGGCATATTGAGTCGGCGAATCTGACCACTCTCACCCATACTAGTCAAAGGACAATCCCTCACAAACAGGAGTTCGTAACTCGTTCAGAATTGAGATCAAGTTGCCTAGGTCATCCTAGTGAAATAGAAACCTAGCTAGTTAACGGAGTTACATCTAGTGGTTACTATTTCGCGGTCCGGTCTTATGTAATCTCATTACATAGGATATCCCCACTCACATGTCATCTACACAAACACGTTAGGATCACAGTGTTTGTATCATATACAAAGTGAGCCACATCCATAGTTTTACCAGGGTAAGGTACCCAAACCTTATCCCCTTACTATAAACCCTTTAGGTTGTATCTCGAACCGAGATCCTTTATATGTACACTACATTCAGTTCAAGGACTTGGATGTTTAGTTTATTGGATTTAGGATTAAAATAATGACAATATTGTAAATAACGAACAATAGCACTTTATTGATGTAATAACAGTTTATTATAATAATTAGAACATAATTACAAACTACGAGTTTTAGGGTACAAACCCCAACAAGTATGCAAGCAAAACAATCAAACATAAAATCACTCCAAACAAGTGAGGTCGACTTTAGAATCCTAAATGACAAAGGTCCCCAAAGTGGTCACTGCCTTAATGGCTTTATGATCATTTTGAGTGAGAATTTTTCGTGTGCCTGCACGGAAGTATAAACTTCTCGAAGGTCGACACTATTACATCCTCGGTTCTAGTCCTATTAGGAATAGCCCGAGTAGAGAGCTCGTGATAGTGTGTGAGACAAAGTAAATAATCAATTAAAGCAACGAGATAATACAACAAGGCCTTTAAACAAGTGAAGTTGGGTCTAAGGTCCTAGACAAAACAGGTCCCCAAAACAGTCCCAAAATCATGCATGATCTTGCGACCAAATTGAGTGAGGATTTTTTCGTGTGCCTACACAAAAGCATAAGCTCCTCGAAGGTCGACACTACTCCGTCCTCAATTCTAGCCTTATTAGGAAAAAAGACCAGGTAGGAGGCTTGTGATGGTGTGTGAAACAAAATAAAATAGCAAAAAAAAAACAATGCACAAATAAACGAGCAACATAAAATTTAAAAAAATAAATCAAGAATAACAAATGGTCAAACTCTCGAGGTGAAACCTCATAGTCCCCAATGGAGTCGCTAAGCTGTCGCCACATACCTGTGATGCGGAGAGGTCGACGTCCTCAAAAAAGGGAAGATTTAAAAGGAGACACCCCCAATCTTTTTTATGGTATGATTGGGCACCAAATAGAATAAAACAATTTTTTTAAAAAAAGAAAAAAATGGTATGCGAAAACCAGATTTGGATTCGGGAGTTGTTTGTGTATGGGGAAGGTGTTAGCACTCCACAATACCCGTTTAAAACGGTGGCCAAATTTAATCTTGAATTTCAAAAATATTTAGAAGAAAGAGAAAAAAACTTGTTTAGAAAAATGAGTTTTTTTTTTAAAAAATAATGTCTTATTTTACCCCTCATTACTCCAATATTTGGAGTCATGATCCCATAAAATAAGTGGATGAAAATTCATTAATTTAGATATATTGAAATTATTTCCAAGATTTAGGAAATAATATTACCTCAAGAATATGAGAAAAAAAATTATAATTTCTCAAATCTATTATAGGATAACCTTTTATAAAATAATTTTTTTTCTTAAAAAAAGATTTTTTTTATATCAAATTCATTTTTGATTGGGATCAAAATCTCGAACTTCCAAAGATAATGATCCCTCACCTCGAGAATTCTAGAAAATCGGACTCCCAAATATTTCTAGATTCCGTCGTAGGAATTTTTAGAAATAAAAACGGTTTTGAAATATACTTCTAAAAAATAAACGAAAATTGGAAATAACATTTGAGTTTTAAAACTTTTATAAACTTTAAAAAAATAATATTAAAGATTTGAAAATAAATTTACAAAATAAGATTTGAAACCATGACGGATAATAAAAATAAATTAAGTTCGAATAATAGAATGTAAAAAACGCAAATTAAAGGTAGATCATGTTTAATATAACAGATCGGTCATAACAAATAAATATTATGCACGATTATGCTGACAAATATTAAAGAGAAAAAAAAATTGAAATCGATCTTGGACTTCAAAAGAATTGATTTCTCACCTGAGGAAAACTAGAAAATCAAACTCCCAAATATTTATAGATTCCGTCGTCGACATTTTTTATAAACTGTATATATTAAAAGATTATAAAACATGTATTAATTAACATGCATGTATCAATTTACAAAAAAAGGAAAAAAATATATTTACAATAATAATAAAAATATACACAAAATAACATGTAGAAAAATGTGCTAATAAGAAAACAACACCAAAAATAAATGCATCTAGGAAAAAAATGAATACACAAGTGAAAAAGAAAACTCACAACCCCTTACTCAACTACTGTTTTTCAGGGTGACGTTTCAATTGAAAGATGCAGAACTAAAAGTAGGGTGAAAAACAACCAGCTTATTCCTAAGGTGCGGATCCTTGGGACAAAGACCCTACCTCGCAACCTTTCACCAACCAAAATTATTCTTGTTGTAATCCCGAACTATTTTTATAAATGATTAAGAAAATAACTTCTATTTAAAAAAACTTGACCTTTTCTTACTAGAGTATGATTGTAGTTGTAGAGAAAGAATTGATATTGTTTTGATTTTCTTTTTGTTCGTCGGAATCTCCCTTTAGGGTTAGGAAAAGAGGTCTTATAAAGCCAAACCACCTCTTCTTTTGGACAAAGAACAAAAATGGTATTTTGTTAGGGTTTGAAAAAGATTGTGGTTTTTCTTTTCTAAAAAAAATCGTGTGTGTCCAATGAGGGGAAAGCTCCCCTTATATAGTAAAATCCTAAATAAAAATTAGGAAGAAATAATATAATATAATATCAAATAACACTCAAATTGAAAAAAATATTTGATTGAATTATTCTTTCCTAAATCTCAAAATTTTATTTATCCAATTACAAAACTTTCTAAATGGAGGAATATATTGATTTAATTAAAATACCAAATTGATAAAATATCTAATTTTAGTAAAAAAAAAATTGGTCAACAAAAATTGGTCTTAATTAATGTTACCAAAATCTCTCTTATTTGATTTCGTTAGTTAATTTTACCAAACAGATTCCTTTTCTTTAATTTCCTTTTTTCTTTAACAAAAAAAAATTATAGATATTGTTAATCTAACATTTTAATTAAAAATGAGTCGGACAAAAATAGGTGACTACAGTACACATCAACAATACTTCCCGAAAAAATCCTCATGGAAATTCGCAGTACTAACCTTGTAAAATACCTAGAAAAAATGAGAACCCCACTTGAAAAAATAGACAAGGGTAAATATTCTATATTTCATCGAGATCATGGACATGCAACTCGAGATTGTTTCCAGTTGAAAGATGAAAGTGAAGCACTGATCCGAGAAGAATATTTAAAGGAATATTTCAGAGACGATGCCCATGGAGAGCCGAGGCCGACCTGACCTAGAACCTCTAAGGGAGATCAAAACTATTTTTGGAGGACCAACTAGAGGAGACTACGGAGTGCGACCAGATTTTTCTCAAGACCTACCTAATGTTGATCAACCTAATCATGAACTCCAATGAGAAATTTTTTGATGATCGCTGCACGAAAAGTTAAATGTTTCTTTTTAGTCATATTCCATTTGTTTAGAATAGTTTTCTGTTATATGAATTTGCATTAATTACTAGATAGTCAATAAAATACATCTTTTTTCAAGCTACAATTTTGTTCAAGCATGAATTGATTCCTCCTCGAACAAAGGGGGCTACACAGGAGATATATCTCCCAATCAAGCGACAGTTCAAGCAATATTTGTAAAAAATAATTCATTTGAGAAGTTGAAATTCAAGCAACAATAATGATTCTGAAAAATCATTAGAAGACATGTCGAGGCTTACCCCAAAGAGCCGAGCGACCCTAAGAGGCCGAGGGCGACCATGAAGGTCGACCCCACCACGTGTTCGGTCCAAACTCTCTCTTCCCTTCTCAGCTCCATTTCAACAAGGGGGCTACTGTCGAGGCTGAGACCAAGAGCATAACATGAGGCAACCATGTCAAGGCCGACCCCAAAGAGCCGAGGCCGACCTCACGTGGCCGAGGCCAACCCTTAAGGTCGAGACCGAGGCCGACCTTAAAAGGTCGAGGCCAACCATGAAGGTCGACCCCACCACACGTTCAATTCGAACTTTCTCTTCCTTTCTCAGCTCCGTTTCAACAAGGTTTGACCCAAAATTCCAACAATTAATGATGTCTTCATCTCGTCAAGATCACCTGAATTGAAGCTACAGATAACCCAATATGCTTTTAAGAAAACCAAATGGGCAAACCTTCAAGAGAATTATCTTAAACCATGAGAAGACTAGGATCAGCCCTACGGGGTATAATCGAGCAATCCCAGGATAATCCAAGGACTATCTTGGAGCCTTAAAAATTTTTCCATGAAAGTAGTCGAACACCATGAATCCAGAGGAGAATCTTAAACCATGGGAAAACTAGGATCAGCCCTACGGGGTATGATCGAGCAATCCCAGGATAATCCAAGGACTACCTTGGAGCCTTAAAATTTTCTCCAGGAAAGTGGTCGAACACCATGAATCCAGAGGAGAATCTTACACCATGGGAAGACTAGGATCAACCCTATGGGGTATGATCGAGCAATCCCGGGATAATCCAAGGACTACCTTGGAGCCTTAAAATTTTCTCCAGGAAAGTGGTCGAATACGATGAATCCATAGGAGAATCTTATACCTTGGGAAGACCAAAATCAACCCTACAGTGGTTGATCAGGCAATCCCAAGGATAGTCTAAAGACTACCTTAAAGTTTAAATCTACACCTTTAGAGAGTAATCTAGTATGACCAAAGTGAAAATGTCCTAAGCAAAGAGATGAATCTGAATACTCCCAAATCAGTCTCCATACTAATAGTCTGAAGCTACACCAGCATCCTAATTAGGGAGTGGGGGCTAATGTTATGGGTGAAATTTGACCATAAGGACAAATTTGGAATACAGAGGAAACAAAAAGGAAAACACACAAAGAAGGGTCGAAACCATGTAGAAACGAACTAAATTGGGCTAAAAAGACAGACGAGTTGGGCCTTCAGACTGTGTAAGAGGTGAGGTTCGGTCTCGAAAGCCAGATCTCTGATCGGCCTCAGCCTGGCCGAGGCCGAGATCGAGCCCAATTCGGTCGAGGCCGACCATGACCCAGTTGAGGCCGAGCCCAATTGGGTCGAGGCTGACCACGACCCAACCGAGGCCGAGGTTGACCTCTCCGTGGGGTCAGTCTATCTTCTTCTTCCTCTTCTAGGCCTCGATCCGCATCCGAAGATGACCCTCTCCTTTTCCTGCTTCATGATTGATTACGGTTGACACCCTAGAAAAACCTATAAATATTCCTCTTATCAAAGGAAAGGTAACTTGTTCTCCATTCTAGAAGCCCTTGCTAAACTCATCTAAACACTCTATAACTTAAACATCGAAGCCTGTGTGGCAAGCACCATACCGATGTTTAGATCTTTCTTCTTCTGCAAGCCACGTTCTTCCACACTCTTCAAACAAATTCACAATGGTTGTCACGTGAAGGTCAGGTGAGTTATCCTGTCCGGATTTTGGCAACAACAGTTTCATATAATCAATTTATTTGAGAAAAAACTAATATAATTATTTCTTACCGCAATGAATTTGAATTTATTATTGCAGAGAAGGAAATGAAGATTATAGAGATTACGAAGATAACAAAAGAAGAGATAGTTCAAAAGATTTTTTATTTCTTGAAATACAAGGCGTAAAATTTATCAAATGAATAAAAATTTTCCTACCACAAATGAAAAGAAATTCTTTTCAGTCAGAGAAAGAAAAATAAATCATTTATCGAAAATGATTAATGTTTATATAATGTTGTGATAGTTAAATCAATAGTATAATCATCTATAAATATTTTCAATAACTTTGATTAGTTGATGTTTATTTTTCTTGGTTTTTGTAATAAAAATTTAAAGATAGACATACTTCATAGATAAATGTACGTTTATGAGTTTTTTTTTGAAAAAAGATAAATTGTAATATTTAATCTTGTTGTTTTGATGAAAATCATGTTTTTTTGTATAGTTGATCCATAGTTTTCATAATTTTTGAAAACAAAGAAAAGAACAATTTATCGTCTCCAAAAATAGGTCATTTTCAGAGTTGTTTTTGAGAACTATTTTTGAAAATAATTACAACCAAATGCATTTTTTTATCATTTTTCTTGTATTTTTTGTTTTCGAAAACATAAAAATGAAAACGGATCACGAACCAAACAGGGCCTTAAGCTTTTTACCACGCAAAATAATATACTCGGGATCTGACACAAGAATATATATATCAAACTCTTATTAACAAAATTCAAATTTCAAACTCTTTGTAAGTGCCCAAAATTTCTGATGAAGAGCAGTTAAAAAAAATGTTGTAATGAAAGAGTAAAGTTAACAAAATATTGGGAAATTCATCAATTTAACAATCCCGTAGTACGGAAGAATGAAGATTATACAAGGATGTAGTCAAATATTAGAATACATTGTTTTGTTTTTTTTTTTTAAAAAAAATGATATTAGAGTATTTATCTATTTGACATAGTCTTGGTGGGTCAAGTCAACTACTTTTGGTACTCAAAAAATAAAAAGAAGAAGAAGAAGCGTCAAACTTCATTGAAAGAACCTACGTGGCCCATCATATTAAAGTTGGAACCATATGCTTGTTACCAATTTCACACTCCTACTTTAAGATGCCCCAATTTGAACATTAATACACGCTGTCATTGCTTTGGAGGTGCCCCAATTTAGACGCCTTTGCCTCATCTCCACTATTGTGACACTGACATCTATATATATTTATATATATATATATATATATATATATATATATATATATGTGGCCATCTCCTAATCACAGGACGCCCTCAAGTAACGAAACAAACAAAGGTCCTTTAATTCGGCTTAAAAATTTGTGACTCAAGATTAATCCAACTCAAATTAATTTTGATAAGTGACACGCCACGAAATTGAGAGGATCTTTCACGTCTCTCACGCTTGTTTTCTAGCTCACAAAATCACATTTACCCGTTTGCGTGTACCCTTTATTCCTATTTGCAAATGTAGCAAAATAATTCAACCCTACTCAATTCAACTCTGCGAAATGTCCAAAATAATCCTCTCGTGTAGTTTCATATATTTGCAATATGACGTATATCAATAGTCTATTAGTGATAAACGTTTGATATACCCCTTATATATCTAATACGTAGTATATATAAATAATATATTTACTGAGATACTTTATTTAGAGATACCAATAAACTTAAATTCGTAATACTAGAATATCCTAGTCTTTATTGCATTAGATCTTAGTATTTATTGCATTAGATTAGATTTTATTTTATTTTATTTTATATTGTCCTATAAATAGGACTTTTACCTTGTATCTGAAGAACATATCAACACAATATCAATTCACAATGTAAATCCTAGTCGTCATTTGTGTTCTTTCCATTTTCCCCCTCCATCTCCCTTTTCCCCTTCATCTTCTAAAAACAACACTCAGTATATCAACAATATATTAAAAATAAATAATATAAAGTATATCGAGTATAATAGTAATTTATATTCAGTATAACAAATATACCTAATATGAAGTATCTTAACGATATACTACTGATATACTTTAGTTAAGTATATCAAAATGAAATGAGATATACGTAATAAAAAGTTTATTAATGATATATACCTTATTTTAGTTTTTAACTTTTTAATTATTTTTTAATCACTACATTTTTGTTGATACACTTGTTTTTAGTCGATCACTACATCAATAGTGAATGAATGTTATAGTATTTGTCACAAAGCATATTGAATGAAGTATATCACTATATACTACTGATATATTCAGTGTTAGGTATATCAGTGATATACAAAATATACAAAATATACAAAATATCCTTGATATGTTACTGATATACTTCATATAAAGTATATCATTTAATTGATATACCTTAAAAAAGTATCCTTGATATGTTACTGATATACTTCATATAAAGTATATCATTTAACTGATATACCTTAAAAAAGTGTATGGGTAGTATATTAGCAATATACTACTAATATACTTTATTTGAAGTATATATCAATTGACTGATATACCAAATATATTACTGATATATTATTGATATACCAAATATGAATTATATGAGATATATTACGGATATGTAAAACTTGTATAATAATAAAAAATAGGTATCAATTTTAAAAATATTTGTTATGTTTGCGGATCTAAAAAATCTATAGTTAGATTTACCAATAGGCTAATATTTTTTTTTTCCTCCATTGCAATTTCCATTTAGGTGGTTGAACATGACAATAAACTTTTTTTTTTTAATTGGCCATCCACGAATATAAAGAAAAATAATGTTGGCTTTTTAAATAATAGTCTTTAAATTCCTTTTTTCGTAGTTGACAACAATACGTGAAAGTGAGAATTAGAACCTCTAATTTTTTTATCGATTATAATTCTAACTAGCTGATCTATGCTCCAAGTTGGGATAATGTTTAAACTTCTTGCAATTTTTATTTTTGTTTTTTTGAATATGTTATCTATCCATATATATCTTTGTAATAGTTTACTTAGAATATAAGACTTTTCATTTTAATTAATTTGGATTCACTCATTCTCATTGGTGTTAGTAAGAAAATGTATCTAGATTGTTTGGAAGAAAAAAAATACCCATTGACCGAGTATTCGGGGTTATCATAATTTTTTTTTTTGAAAAAGGCAAATTCTTTAAACTAATGTTGTGAGACAAAATTCAACCAACATCTACCAACATTGAATGAATATTTGAAAAAGCAATCTCCAAATACTTTTAACACATTTTATCAAAAACAAAGAAGATTATTTCAAAAATCATATTAAATGTGTGTAAGGATACTTGGCATAAATCACCAATTCGAGGAGAAATTCAAACCTATGATTTAATATGATGTGAATTGTGTAGATATGTAAGATGTGAATTGGAGTTGGCCATAGCTGAATTTTTCAAATTTTCCAAGTTCAAACAAATTGCGTCGTCCGCTGAATGAGAACCTATAACAGTTGAACTACTAATTTCAACTTATCAAAGAATATTCATAACAATAAAATATTTAACTTTCAAACAAAGGCCTCACATTTTCTCAGTGAGAATAAATATTATTAATGGCTAACTAAAAATCTAGCATAATTTAGATAAAGTATTCAAAAACATATCAACTACAAAAATAATTACATATATTTAGAAAAAATTATACCACATGTATATCACATTAGAATTAATCAAGATATATATGGGTCTCGATGGCATAGTCAATCAATATCATTGATACAGGCAATTGATATATTAATTGTTAACCTAAGTGTAATTTTACTAGTTAAGATATTATATTCTCGATAAAAAAGATCAAAGATTTAAATCTATGATTTCAACTAAACATTTAATCAGCTGTATATGATTAGTTAATTAGCATAATATTCAATCAATAGATATGTTAACCTTATGATTATAGTTCTTTTTTTGTGTGGGTGAAAAGGAATTTAAGATTATAGTTAATTAATATCTAGGTTAAAATATTATTTTGGTCCATGTACTTTGAATTTCATTCTATTTTAATCCCTACACTTTTATATATTTAAGTTTAGTTTATGTACTTTCAATAAAACTTAAAATCGATCTTTACTCTTAGTTTATTGTTAACTTTTCTATAAAAAAATAGTTTCTATTAGCTTTTCTTCTATACATTTTGAAAATATGTTCACATGATGTCTTTTCTTGCATGAAAATTATTATTATTATTTGACCAATTTCGATAAAAATTAATTTTGAAAATATGTTCACATGATATCTTTTCTTGCATGAAAATTATTATTACTATTTGACCAATTTCGATAAAAATTAACTCTAAAATAACAAGGATCAATTTTAAGTTTTATTGAAAGTACATGTACTGAATTTAGACATTTAAAAGTAGAAAGACAAGAATAGAATGAAACCCAAAATATAAAGACCAAAGTAGTATTTTAACCACATTTCTTAAACGACTAGCTAATCAACGTGATTAAGACGACTTTCATTTCTCGTAGAACAATTAGTGGTAATCTAATCATAGGACATGAAAACATTCACATTTTACAAAAGTAGAAGAAGAGTGATATCAGTAAAGCTTATGACAAAGTGGGATGGAGTTACTTGCTTTGAGTTCAAATAATCATGAAATGCATTACTACAACATCACTTTCGGTTCTTCTATATGGATGGCCTAATGGGGAGCATCACCCCAACATGTGGTTTATGGCAGGGGAATTCTCTCTTAGGGCATGTTTAACCTACTGGTTATTATAACACGTGTTATAATAACCTGAGAAATACTCTACACCCCAAACATACACTATTATAACTCAGATTATACTACTCTGTATTTTAAATAATATTATATGTTTCACAGACTATAAGACTATTATAACCCCTGTTATTATAACTCACTCAGCGCCCTAAACAACCCTTTACAGAGTGACGATTTCTTGTTATAGTCCACAAATATCCCATTTATTTATTTATTTATTTCGCCAATGATAGCTCAATTTTTCTCAAAGCCAATGCACTAGAATTTGGAAATCTGAGACCAAATTTTCACATATATGAGAGAGTATCTAGATAAGTCTGCTGTGTATTTTTTCCAAAATATACATCCAGATTCTAAGAATTATTTGCAAGAAATTTTGCCCTTTGAAAACTGTTGAAAATCTGGTTAACCATTTGGGGTTACATCAAGGGCAAATCCAATTAAGGCCCAAGGGCTAGAACCCGTCAATGTTTTCAGTTTAATATATCAACAATAAAAATCAACCACTTTATAGATATTTTTGCCTGGCTTACTGGTTCCCAACTCCCTTGATTTAGTCTCCTCTTTAATTCTCTTAATATATGTTCAAATTTTATTTCTTAACAATTACTTTATATAAATATGTCAATCTAACAAAAAAATTAAAGAGAGAAGAAAATATATTGGTGATATTCTAAATCCTCATTCTCTAAACTTAACATTATTTTTCTAACTTTTAAATGGTAGTGTCATCACCTAAAATGTTTTAAAACTAAAAGAAACCTTTTTAATTACACATGCATTTGTCATGTCTCAAATCTAATTGTTGCTAGTAATTTTTAAGAAGTCAAGACTTTGGACAAATAATTTTCTAAGGTACTCTTGGTTTTCATATTTCAATTACTAGTTTAGTTTTCATGTTTCAATTAATCGTGTACATTTAATTTTGGTGTTTACAATTACTCATATGCATTTAGGTTTTCATATTTTAATTACTCATATATATAGTTTTCGATATTGTTATTAATATATGTAGGTTTAATTTAAAATCTAAATGGCGAGGGATTACAAAAGAAAATTAATAGTGTAGTGTATTTTATGAATTTTATTACAAAAGAAAATTAATAGTGCAATGCATTTTCGTGATATTTCAAACCCTAATTTTCTAACACAACATTATTATGCAACGATTTCCAAATATGAAATCTCATAGAGAACAATTGTGATCGAAATTAATAGTGCAGTGAATTTATTAATTTATTAATTTTTTGAACTATTGACTTGTAAATTTCTTTTATTGAATTTTATATTAAGCCCCTTTGCCACTGGTTGCCATCCTCTTTTATCTGTAGCAAGAAAGAGGACTTTAAAGCTCTGAACGATATAATTTGGAGAGTATTACAGGGATAAAAGGACCAATATTTTTCTACCAGAGGAATTTTTTTTTTGATTTACTTTGGAACGACAAAAATAATGTTAATCACGTGTTTAATCACGTGTTCTTAGATTTCATTACGTAGATCGAATAAAAAACACTAAACTGTAAAGATTAAGTATATAAAGAAGAGATATGGACAACATATATACCTTTGTAAATCTTAATCTTCTAGTGCTCCTTGTTCCAGAGATATGGACAACATATATACGTTTGTAGATCTTAATCTTCTAGTGCTCCTTATTGAAATATGCATCTTATGCATGTATTTATAGGGAAATAGGGTGGAAATTACCATCCTATCCCTATAGTGCTCTTATTATGTATTTGCAAATAATATCTGCATATTTACATAATCATAAGGTATCTCTCATTTTAGTATATAGTTTATTGTGAATTAAATTCTCATTAAACTATCTTATATCAATTATATCACATATAATTGATACATCTTCTCATATATGAAATTGAGCCAACAGAGGGACCTAATCACTAGTAGAAATTTGGGATTTTATGACATTGAAAAAGTGTCATGAACACATTTTATGACGCTTTTTATCCGTCGTAGAAGCCACCATCATAGAAACTCCATACATGACACATTTAAAAAATTGTCATAATTAACTATTCTATGACAATTTTATCTTGTCGAGAAAGCCGTATACATGACATTTTTTAAGTGTCATGGTAAACTTTTGTATGACAATTAAATATTGTCAAGAAATAACCCATCCATCCTAATTTTTCGTCAAGATATATCAAACAATGACAAATTTTAAATGTCATAGAAATTATGTTTATGACAGAAAATTAGTGTCAAGTATGCTGTTTAGATGACACTTTTTCAATATCATAATATTGCCTACTTTGATAGATTTTAATTGTCATAAATGCTTTTTCGGTGACAGTTTTGAATTGTCATGTATTTAGTTACTTTGATAGTTGCAAGTGTCAAGAAAGATCATTTAATGACATCTTCCATTTGTCAACAAAAGTATTATGGTAGATTACTTCTAAGAAAGATTATTTTCTTTGATGGTTTTTATTAGTCAACAAATAATGTATTATGACATATTTCACGTGTCGAAGATTTATTTTCTTTTTTCCTATTTGTTAACAAATGTCATGAAAGTGATTATAATGAAACGAAAGAGTTATCACTCATTAATTCAAAAATAATTCTGTTTACAATCAAACTATAATATAATGCATATATTACATTAATGTGTTTACATATTATATGCTTCTTCCACTATGTAGTGCTCGGCTCTGCTTGATCATGCAATGGACAAAATAATATTCATTTAAATATTTAACTTAATCATTTAAAGAATACTAGACTCTCTTAAGGGGAAGAAATGATATCTTATTTGGTGTACCTACTTCTAATTACGTAATACCAAAATTTCGACAGCATAACGACATAATTACAACAATACCCAAAATTTTTACAAGTACCTGTTTAAGTAAATACACACTTATAACAACCCAATAACCAAATAAACAAACCAAACTCCATCGTCATAATCATTAAAGGTTCAAAACTTCTCATCAACAACAATTCAAACCAATATGAGTTATTTAGAAAAGGTTATAATGCTTATACTACAATTATATGACTTACCTAAAAAAAGTTTACTAATACTTATAACTAAGCATTGTATATGTCTAACTTTGAGAATAAAAAGTTAGACACATATATAGTTTAGATAAAACAACCAACAAGCAATGGACACATGTGGTTATATCTTCAACCACAACCTCTCAAAGTCTTCCTGCAAACAGTTTAATTAGCTTTCAGTGACACATGAAAAAGACTTTCAAAATTCAAAGCAATAGAATTTACCTCTTAGGACACAAAAGTTTGTTCACGAATTCCTCTAGCAATATACTCCATCAAAAGTTTGTTCTCCCACAATCCTTGGTTGTTCTCCTACAATCCTCATTCAAAAAACTTAGAAGGTAGAGACAAATAGCCTCTCCTGTCAATGGATACGGAGCAATCCCATGCTCTTGTTCACCATTAAAGGCTTTTCTCTGTCTCCTGTATGGATGATATCTTAACAAAAATTTTCTATGCCCCATATATACATTTTTTTTCCCATGTTCTAATCTTATTGAATCAGGGTTCTCCCCACATATAGGACAAGCCTTGTAACCCTTCACATTACATCCACATAAATTACCATATGCAGGGAAATCATTTATAGTCCACAGTAGGATACCCTTGAGAGTGAATACGTCTTCTCGATGTGCATCATAACATTCAACTCCATCTTCCCATAAAAGTTTCAAGTCCTCGATCAAGGGAGCTAGATAAATATTTATATCGTAGCCGGGTTGTTTTGGTCCTGATATCAACACTGACAACATCAAAAACTTCCTTCTCATACACAACCATGGTGGAAGGTTGTATATTTTAATTATCACTGGCCAACAACTGTATTTACTACTCAAATCTCCATATGGATTCACCCCATCAGTGGATAAACCCAAGCGAAGATTTCTTGGTTCTACACCAAATGTTGGCCACAAGTGATCTATTAATCTCCAAGATGGAGAGTCAGCTGGGTGTCACATAATCCCATCTATTTTTCTATCACTTGCATGCCAACATAGGTTCTTCGCATGATCAACGTTCTTGAACAACCTTATGAACCTTGGAATTATTGGAAAGTACCACATTTGTTTAGCCGTCACTCCTTTTTTCTCTTCCTTTGAGTTCTTACATAACTTCCACCTCGATAGATTACAATGAGGACATTTAGTTCTACTCAGATACTCTTTCCTATACAAGCAACAGTCATTTGGACATGCATCAATCTTTTCATAATTCAATCCTAGAGCACACAATGTTTTCTTTGCCTCATACATAAAAACTGGCATTTCATTCCCTTCAGGTAGGATATCATTTATTACAGACAATAATTCAGAGAAGCTTGTATCAGACCACCCAAATCTTACTTTTAAATTGTATAATCTCACAAGAGCGGACAGTTTCGTGAATTTTTTACATCGTGGATATAATGGTTTCTTAGCATCCTCAAACATATTGTCAAAGATCTTAGGTTCATGAGAAAATTGAGCATGAGCAGCTTGAACCATGTCAATCACATTATACAAGTCATTATCATCAACATATTTTTCATTTATGAAATCCCTAACGCCATCACTTACATACTCTGCTTCCAAGTCTTCACCGTGCCAATACCATGTCTTATAACTTTGATCCATACCATTGACATACAAGTGATTTCTAATGGTTGCAACATCACTGGAGACACGATTCCCACATTTCAAACATGGACATCGAATGAAGTTGGAACCATTCGCATGGTGTAAACTAAATTCAATGAATGTTTCAACACCCAACTCATACTCCTTAGACAATCGATTCTTCTTCATCCATGATTTGTCCATTATCTCAGGTTAGGAAACTTAATTATGTATCCTCTTCGATTAAACATAACTGATACAAACGAATTAAAAACCAATATGTCCCTTCTCAATTTTACCTCATTAAACTTTGAATTCAAAGAAACAAAATTCAAAAAAAAAAAAAAAATTTAGTTTTCTCAAAGAAACAAAATCTAGCTAACAAGAAGTTAATTTTCAACTAGTTAAAATTCAAAGAGACAAAAGTTAGATAAATTTCATGTTAATCAAGTTAACTTGCCATAAAACCGAAGTAGCAAAACAAAGGTTTAAACGGGCTCGAGAAAATGAAACTCACTGTACCTTTCGAACCGGCGGTGGCGGCGGCAGCTTTCGGCGAGCGGCGGCGGCTTCTGACGAGCAGAGGTGAGTGGGGAGGCAGATCCGGAATGCCCGTAGGTCGATCTATTCGAAACCAAACTCCAAATCGTGAGAACCGACCTAAAAACCCAAGAACCGTTTGAACCAAAAAGATTGAAAGACTAAAAAATCTCACCCGCCGGTTCTATAATGTGAAGAAGACGAAGAGTTGTTGTCTTCGCGAAGAGGAGCTCGGACACACGGTCGACGCGACGCTCACGCGCGAAGAAGAGAGCTTGCTTTGTGTTCATTATGCGAGCCAGACCCGATCAAAGATCGGGGGTGGTCGGTCGCCGACGTCGTCTGCGCGAAGAAGAAGAAGAGGACTTGCTGTCTTCTGCTATGCGATCGACGTTCTGCTGCACGGGGTGGGTCGACGCCGACGTCTGGACGAAGAAGAAGGTTGTTCTTTTGCACTAGTGTTGGTCGAATTCCAACCCTTGGTTAATTTCTCTTCCTTTTCTTTTCTTTTAATTGCCCAAAAAGATAATAGACCAAAAGTAAAAAAGAATGAAAATCCTAATAACTCTAAATTCCCAAATTTTCATCTTTTTTCCCTAAATAAAAACCTCTAATAAGGCATCCAAATATTTGAGATAAAATCTAGTCAAAATGAGGTTTGGTCCTTTCTAAACTTGAGAATAAATTGAAAAATTAACTTCTCAAACTTAGGCTTAAGGATTTAATTCAAAATCCGCTTTCTCAAAATCTAGAAATTCTAATTTTCTAAGTTAGAACGTTAACGAAAATTAAGTTCAATTATAAGAAGAAGTATGACTTAATTTTCTAAACTTTAAAATTATAATTTTCTAAATTAGAACGTTAACGAAAATTAAGTTCAATTATAAGATGAAATATGACTTAATTTTCTAAATTAGAACGTTAAGGAAAAAAAAGCCTAAATCAAGTAGGGTTAAAAATAATTTTTTTATTTCTTAATAATTGACTTGATTTATTAAATTATAGGTAAAAAAAATAAGTAACAAAATAAGAAAATATAGGGATAAAAATATTCGACGAAATCATCCAGAAATGGTAAGTTCTAAAACACACAACAATTGTTCTCTAAACTTTCTTGAGTTTACTATTGTTTAGAAAATGGTAAGTTTTAAAACACACAACAATCATCCAGAATAGACCGCACTGGTTGCAAAATTGTTAGCCTCGAGTTATAAATTGTAAGAAGCAAATGTGAACAAGCAATTGGAAGAATTAGAAGAGAGTGTTTCATGTATACATAGGAAGATAGGAACGTTGGTGAAATATTTGAAAAAAAATTAGGACTAATTGTTGTTCTTTAATTTTTTTACCTTTCA
The DNA here is from genome assembly GCA_036507285.1 of Trichosanthes cucumerina. Lineage (NCBI taxonomy): Eukaryota > Viridiplantae > Streptophyta > Magnoliopsida > Cucurbitales > Cucurbitaceae > Trichosanthes > Trichosanthes cucumerina. Next base: position 22,615,034 of record CM071844.1, read on the forward strand.
TTTTTAAATGAAAATTACTAATAAAATCAAATAACAATGACATTTAAAAATTGTCATAAATTTATGACACTCAAAATTGTAAATCTTGACAAATTTCTTGACTTTTCCCGCCAAAAAACACGTTTTTCCTGCCCAAAACACGTTTTTCCCGCCAAAAACTATACCTCCAATCATCTATGACATATCTAAGTCATTAAAATATGACATTGAAAAAGTGTCATAAATTTATGATACGAAAAAAGTGTCATAAATTTATGATATTAAAAAAGTATCATAAATTTCGAAAATCCGACAACCTCCGTCGTTTCCCGCCAAAAACGCGCCTCCAGACTTTTTATGACACTTTTTTCACTTCTTTTCACATTTTTTGTTTATATGAGGTGTCATAGAAAGTATAATTTGGTGTAGTGAATGGACCTACAAATCATGAGCTCCAATGATACGAGATTAACCGATCAAACTCTTTGATCTAATTAATCAACATTCATTAACTACGAGTCACTCCACTATAGATTCGTAGTTGCACTCTCCTCACTATAGACTATGTTATGTCCATTTATATAATCAATACCTGTGAGTTGACTCTTCATAGGTTGTTCGTAATCACAACTGGGTAAAATTACCGTTTTACCCCTGTGATTAACCTCCTGCTCCTTAAGCACTACTGATCCTCTAATGAACAACAAGTGTATGGTCCTACCATAAACTTAATCCCTCTTAGGCCAGTAAGAGGGCGGGGCCCCGTTGTTCAAGACCTGGATTCAGTTCTTAAAAGAATAACCTATTTGATTCCCTAATTTAGGAATGAGTGAATTCCATCTTGTAGAGTTAAGTCCACGGCTATCCCTTAGAAGGTAGGCATATTGAGTCGGCTACAGGTCACTCTCACCCATACTAATCTAAGGAAAAACCCCCATAAGTAGGAGTTCGTAACTTGTTTATGATTCAGGTCAAGTCACTAATGATCATCTATAAATTATTAGGCCTATCCTGTTGACGGTGTTACACTAGTAGGCTAATAATTTGCAGTCCGGTCTTGTATAATCTCATCATACAGGATGGCTCCACTCGCATGTCTACCACATGAACGAGTTGGATTACCTCATTTATACTAAATCAAAGCGGGTCGCATCCATGGTGTTACCAGTATAAGGTTTCCAACCTCATGCGTATACCATAGACCTTTTAGGTTATATATACTTGAACATTATCCAACTTGTGTCCACTACAAATTTGTTCAATATCTATCATTATAACCTTGAAACTTAGTTTATAGGATTTAGGTTTATGTGCGAGAATATAATAAATAACTCTTTATTTATTTGAATAACATTATTACAAAACTACACTTGTTTAGGGCATAAACCCCAACACTATTCAGATGGATTTTAAATTATTTCCAAAAGTTTCAATAGATAAATATTTGTCTCAATCAAGTGGTAGGATGGTGAGATTTTTATCAAATACTTCGATTGGAAATGACTAGATTATGTTGTTTGCAGATGTTACGTGTGTTAGGACTAAATTTGGATAATCGGGTAAACCCCAACAACAGAAGATAATTGACCAAATACGAACCAAATTCAAGGTCGGGAGCAGAATTGGGTCGAAGGAGTCCATGGAGCAGACAAGTCAGACCAGACAACCAGCTCAACCCGAGCCAGGGCGAGCCGACCTAATCGAGCTAAGCCGAATCGATTCGATCGGTTCAGTTTACCACTTCTTCCTCCCGTGCATGGTGACAACGGATCTGACCCATTGTTTCACTGAAACTCTAATCCAACTAAGGTTGGGAAAAAGCCCTTCCTATAAATACCTTTTTATAACTCCATTAAAGGTAATCTAACTCATCCCAAGTTTTCTGACTAGCTTACTACACTTAATCTTTTATGACTTAAGCATTAAAGTGGCTGTGACAAGCACCACACTGGTGTACAGTTTCTTTCTTTGTTTTACAGGTCATCTCCTTCCTCAAATCAACAAATTTACTATTGGACTCACGTGCAAATCAAGTGCATACCCTCTGCCCGAATTTGTGCATCAATAGTTGGCGTTGTCTGTGGGGATTGAAAGGGTTTAATAAAGAAACTTTCATACCTAAGGATGAATCTCAAATCCATAAATCTTGATCATACTATGGAAGGGAAAGACTTCAATCAAGAACATCATCCAAATAGGGGGAGAAAGGATACTTCCCAGGTAAAAGCAAATCAACAAGCTGGGAAGAGCCCAACTCACCCTCAAATGGAAGGAAATTTATCCCACCAGCAGATTTGAAAGAGTGCACCTTGGTCTCATACAGAGGAGTGCTGACCAGAAGGGATCGATGCATCGAAGGAAGATGAGACCATAACTCACCACTTGGGATGAACTCGGCTCGACCTCGACCTCCTCTAGAGGAGGGAAGACCCGAGGTCGACTTGATCGCTTTTGTTGACAAATCCCATCGATCACGTTCGAGCATCGATTGCCTTCAAAGAAAATTCATTCGCGATCTCGCCAAAGGAAAAGATCCAGTGGAAAAATACTTGAGTGAATCTTCTGCTCGTTGTCAGAATTTAACGAAAACACTTATTCTAGGTCGGAACGAACGAGAGCAGTTGCGAAGAAGCCAGAGGAATTACACCAGTCGAGATCGGGATCAAGCCTTGGCACGCCAGTCGATGGACGAGGTCGAAGCTTAGTCGAAGCTTGTTGAGCCTAAGCCGAGGCAGGTCGGGCTGGAGGCCAAACCGAGGCAAGTCAATGCTAAAGTTGAGGAGGGACCGGGCCGAGCCGAGGTGGAGCCAAGCCAAGGTGAGATCGGTCTGAGATCGAAGGTTGACTAGAGAGGCCAACCAGTAGAGGAACTAGAGTCCATTCCTCTCACATCTAAAGATAAACAAGTAAAAATTGGTACCAAAATGGGGGTTGAGAAAGGAAAAAATTTGATCAGTTTCCTGAGAGCCAATGCGAAAATATTTGCCTGGTCGCATGAAGACATGCTTGGAATTGATCCGGACATAATGGTGCACAGGTTGAATGTGAGTAAAGACTTCAAACATGTAAAGCAAAGACGACGATCATTCAACAAAGAAAGAAACGAAATCATAGCTGACTAGGTACAAACCCTACTTTAGGCCAAATTCATTAGAGAAGTTCATTATCACCAGTGGTTATCTAATGTCGTGTTAGTCAAGAAATCTAATGGAAAGTGGCGAATGTGCATCAATTTTACTGATATGAATAAGGCTTGTCCTAAAGACAGTTTTTCCTTACCTATGATCTATAAATTGGTTGATGCAATAACAGGACATGAAAATGCTACGTTTCATGGACACTTATTTTGGATACAACAAGATTAAGATGCACATGCATGACTAGGAGAAAACTTCATTTATTACTGACATAGGGCTTTACTGCTACCTAGTAATGCCATTTGGTCTTAAGAATCTTGAGCTACTTATCAGAGAATGATAAATCATATGTTCACTCCACTCATGGGGAAAAACATGGAAGTATATGTTGATGACATGCTTGTCAAAAGCATCAGGGTAGATCGACACGAAACTGATCTCAATGATGCTTTCAAAATACTTCGTAAGTATAAGATGAAGCTAAACCCAAATAAATGTGCATTTGGTGTTACATCAAGGAAATTCCAAGGCTTCATGGTTCATAAAAGGAGAATAGAAGCCAACCCTGACAAGATCCGAGCCATTCTGGAGATGTCATCACCAACGAACCTCAAGCAGCTTCAGCGTCTTAATGACAAGATAACAGTGTTAAACATGTTTGTTAGCAGATCAACTGATAGATGTTTACGCTTCTTTAGAATCTTAAGGAAAGAGTCTAAATTTGAATGGACCAGGGAATGCGAAAAAGATTTCAGTGAATTGAAAGAAAATTTGGCATAAACTCCCTCATTGCAAAACCCATTATAGGAGATGAATTGCCACTTTATTTAGAAACCTCTGATACCAGTGAGCTCAAATCTAATCAAAGAAAAAAATGGTCATCAACGACTAGTTTACTACACCAGCAAAACTCTGGTTGGAGGTTACACTCTTACTTTCAAGCACATAAAATTACTGTTTTAACTAACTTCCCTTTGAGACAAGTGTTGCAGAAACAAAAAGCATCTGAGCATCTCATGAAGTGGGAAATAGAGGTGATCGAGCACGACATCATTATAAGCCGAGGACAACAAGAAAAGGTTAGGCTATGGATGAATTTATTCCAGGGCTACTCCAGTTGAAGCTGAGTCGACCTAGGATCGAACCGTCGCCGAGTTGAGCAAAGGTCGAATCAAGGACGAGCCGAGGAGAGTTGGAGCCTTCTCCCTTTACGCAGCTCAATCAGATTTTCCTTGGACGTTTTTCATTGATGGATCATCAAACCTGAAGGGATGTGTAGCGAGATTCTTATTTGAATCTCCTAATGGAGGGGAATACTAATATGCAATCAGATTCAACTTCCAAGCTTCCAACAATGAGACTGAATACGAAGCATTTATTGCAGGACTGAAGGTTGAAAGAGAAATGAAAGAGAAATAAGTATACCTAATCTATTAATATTAAGTGACTCTAAGTTAATTGTGAAACAGATAACAGGTAAATATCAAGCTAATGAACAACGCATGATAACATACTTATCTAAGGTCAAGGAATTACTCGCCTCTTTCCCAAAATATGAAGCTAGAAAGATTTCCAGAGCCCAAAATGCTAATGTTGATTCCTTAGCTCAATTAACAACATCATATGAAACATAATTCAAGAGAACAGTTCCAATGGAAGTTCTATCTAAGCCGAGCATACCCCCAGAAAAAATTCTGGGAATCAAGGCAGTAAAGGCCAAGGTCGAGCCTGACCGAGGTTGACCCCAAGACAGAGGAGGCCGAGCCCGAGCCCAAGCCCGAGGTAGAAGAAGCCAGGAGAGAACCTTCTTGGATGGATCCCATTGTCAAATACCTGAAAAAAGGCAAGCTACCTTCAGATAGATCAAGAGCCAAACAACTATTGAGGAGAGCAACTCATTACATATTAAGGCAAGGTAAACTCTACAAACGAAGCTACTCTATGCCTTTGCTTAAATGTCTCACTCCAGATGAAACAAACTATGTCATGAGGGAAATTCATGAAGGAATTTGTGGTAATCACTTTGGATCAAGGTCATTGTGTTACAAAATTATCAGACAGGGATACTATTGGCCTTCCATGCTATAGGATGCTCGAGAATTTACAAAAGCATGCGATCAATGCCAACAATTTTCTACCATCCCAAGACAACTGCCTGAACCATTAACTAATGTCGTTAGTCCTTGGCCTCTTGCACAATGGAGAATAGACCTCATCAGACGTCTTTCTCAAGGTAAGGGACAAGCTAGGTTTACAGTTGTTACAGTTGACTACTTTACGTAGGGGGCAGAAGCTGAAACACTTACAACTATAACTGAAAAAAAGGTGGCTGACTTCATTTGGTTGAGCATCATATGTCGATTTGGAGTTTCCAATACCATCATCATAGCTAATGGTAAACAGTTTGACAATGCCTCTTTCAGAAAGTTATGTTTAGATGTCAATATCAAGCATCAATTTTCCTCCCCAACTCACTCTCAAGCAAATGGGCAAGTAGAAGCAGTCAATAAAATTATCAAACAAAACTTAAAAACGAAGCTTGAGGGTTTGAAAGGGTTATGGGTAGAAGAATTACCAAATGTATTATGGGCCTATAGGACAATTGCAAGGACTTCCATAGGTGAAACCCCGTTCTCTCTCTTTTGGAGCTGAAGCAGTTGTCCTAGTTGAAATTTGTCTGCCTTCACCAAGGACAGAGCAATTTAACGTTCAAGAAAATAAAAATTAAATGAGATTGAGATTAGATCTACTAGAAGAGAACCGTGAAACTTCACACCTCCATGTGGAAAAATACAAAAATAGAATTACCAGATACTACAACTCCACAGTTAAAAGGCGAAGTTTCAAGGAAGGTGATTTGGTCTTAAGGAAGGTTATGCAAAATACTCGAGATCCAATCTGTTGGGGTTTATGCCCTAAAACTCGTAGATAGTGATTGTAATAAATTGCTTATCATCATCAATAGTATTGATTGAGTTTATTCAATGAAGGTTGTTGAATGTCTAATAGTTTTTACCTTAAATAACCATATCCAATAAACTAACATCCTAGGTTGTGTTATGAGTCTTGAACTATATGTGGAGACGTACAAGCATCAATGTTCAAGAAGCAACCTAAAGGGTCTATAGTATAAGGGATATGGTTGGGTACCTTATCCTGGTAACATTATGGATACGACTCGATTTGTATTTGATACAAACACAATGATCCAACGCATTCATGTAGTGGACATGCGAGTGGAGGTATCCTATGCAATGAGTTTGCATAAGACCAGACTGTGAATTATTGACCAGCTGATGTAACACCGTTAATAACTTTAGGTTTAATAATTCATAAATGATCTTTAGTAACTTGACCTTAATCCTGAGCGAGTTACAGACTCCTGTCTGTTAGGATTTGTCCCTTGACTAGTATGGGTGAGAGTGACCCAACACGCCAACTCAATATAACCTTCTTGGGGACAAAAACTAGTGGGGAGTTGGGAACGCGACTTAGCAAGATAAAATTCACTCATTCCCGTATTTAGGGCTCTTAAGTGCTGATTCAAGATTTGAACAATGAGACTCCACCCTCTTATTGGCCAGAGAGGGACTTTGTTTATGGTAGGATCATAAACAAGTTGTTCATTAGAGGACAAGTGGTACTTAAGGAGCAAGATGTAGTCACAGGGGTAAAACGATAATTTTGACCAAACTACGATTGTGAATAACTTGTGAAGGGTTGACTTACGGGTATGGGTTATGTTGATGGACACAACTTGTCCTACAGTAAGGAGAGTGCAACTACGGGATCTTTAGTGGAATGAATCTTAGTTAATGAATGTTGGTCAACTCTATTCAAAGATTTTGATCGGTTGACCTCGTATTATTGAAGTTCATGATCTGTAGGTCCATAAAGTCCCTCCGTTGGCTCAACATGGAAATATTATAGGGTATAAAATTTTGGAACAAATTTGAAGAGTTCAAATTTGTAATTGAGATTTATATTGATTATATGTGATATAATCGATATAACCTATAGTTTAATGTGAATATGATTTACATTTAACCATATACTATATTTGGAATAAGTTCCAAATGGACAATTTAATATGAAATGGTTTCATATTAAATACTGTAGGATATACGAGAGATATGAAATTGAATGTGATTCAATTTAAGGAAAATGAGGTATCTGATTCCTTATGTTATGAAATTATGCAAATATGATTTGCATAATGGATTAATTATGCATTTTGTGCATTTTGTGGGTGAGTGGGGTAGTTTCAGTCCTACTGGAAGCACTTGGATTGAAATGAACTCATTTTTTGGAATTGAGATTTCCAAAAACAAACTAATTCTCTCAACCCTTTCAAAAAGAAGAAGTTCTCTCAATTTTGAAGAACTCTTTCTCCCAACCCAAAAAGGGATCCCACAATCCTCCCTATTCTAAGAGAACAACGGAGAAAATCGATTGGAAGTGTCCACTCCGTGAGATCTAGATCGAGGTTCGAGAATTAGGAGATCGTGGAGTAGGATCACAAGAAGAAAAGGTTTTTTTCTTCAAATCCAACTTTTCCCTTTTCCCTTTGTTTGTATGTTTAACTTTAGTTTTTTTGTGTGAATTCTACAATGTTTTTTAGAGCAAAAGCGATCACACGCTTTCGCATCAAGATTCGATCCCTTCAATTTGTATCAGAGTCATTGTTGCTCTTGATTTCATTGTGAAATTGTGCAAAAGAGACGTGGGTATCCATTAATTCATGTGTTGAATTTTTTGTTTGCAAAATGAATGTTTACAAGTTTTGGCATTAAAATTAGCAATTTTCATTTAATTGTTCAATGTAAGGGCCCGTTATTGTTTTGGGCGTTTATTGCTTATTATCGAGTTTGTAAGTCTGAGTTGTTCGAAGCAAAGAGTTGATGTGAAGAATGGTGAAGAATGGAGCGAAAATAGAGAAGTACCCTGTTCTGTCCAAAACACGACATTGAGACGCTGGTAACAATGTCTCAACACTGACTGCTGGGAGTGTAGACGTGGGCCGATTTTTATTATTTATTTTAATAAATTTAAATTTGCTTTATTTTAATGATTTATTAATTAATATAATTTGATTATATTAATTTTTTAGGATGTCAAAATTTGGTTCATTTTTGCTATTTATTTTATGTATTTATTTTAGGATGTCATATATTATTAAAATCCTACCCTAGGTTAAACATATCATGCATCATATTATAATATAAAGTGTTATATTATATAGTATGCATGCTATAATTAATATAAATGTTATATTAATTTAGTGAAAAGCATTGTCATGCATTTTATCATATGATGAGTATGTTAGGAATGTCTTTATATTATTCATGTTGATAGATGATCAAACATTATAACTTAGAAATGCATGTAACCTAAGGTTAATTAACTAATGTAAAATGGTTTTAGAATTGGTTTAATTAGACCTTAGGTTATCTAGTTCTATTAAGATTAGAATTAGACAATCTATATGTAACGACCCTAAAATTCGAGACGAACCTACGCTAGGGAAGTTACTCTGCCATACCGTTTGTGCCGAAATTTCGGCAACATAACGACATAGCAAGGAGAATACCAAATTTTTTCCTGGCAACCTGTCAAGCAGAAAACACTTCAAGAGAAAACAAGAATGCCCAACCCCCACCTAACTTCAATCAGAAAATGGGTTGGGTTGCAACCAGAGTTCCAAAGCACGATCTCTTTGATAAAAGAAACACACGACAGAAACAGAACTCAACTACAATGAAAATTCGCTAACTAAGAAGTACAAGAGAAACATAGGGTCGCGCGACCGAGCGAAAAGACAGAAACTAAAACATGACAGTGTCAAGTGAGAACTCTAAGGAAAAAGAAACAAGAAGGGAACAGGGTCCCACTGCCTCGTCGGGTCGTCGTCGTCATCAACTGCCTCAGGGTTTCTTACCTACAACTCAAAACAACAAAATAGACGGGTGAGTATAAAAATACTCAGTAAACAACCCACTCACGTCCAAACAAACTAACATACAACCAAACAAGACTCGTCTTCTAAACTCACTCAACCCCAAACAGGTCTCACACTTAGCACACTTCACCCTGAACCCTCCTGCGGTAATAACTCGAGCTCTACCTTCGGTCCTGGAACTTTGATTGACGATGCAATGAGAGAAAGCAACTCTCACGCCACTACACACTGACATAGAACAGAGCAGGTACGTATCCTACACGCCCTATGGGGAATCACCCCTAAGCCAGCACGGGATAATGGAAAGCAACCACTCCCTAACGGGGACGTACCCCAGACTCTTACAACGCAACACGCTAGCATAGTGCAGTGAGGTACGTAACCAACACGCCCTATGGGGAATAATCATCCCTAAGCTAGCACGGGATAATGGAAAGCAACCATTCCCTGATCTCAACGGGGACGCACCCCAGTCTCACGAGCCTATCATATATCGTCAACCTAGAGGTTCCGACTCGCTCAGGCATAACTCAAGGTTTAGTAAGTGCTGGGTTTCGTGCTTTACAAGGTTACTAGGGGTTCTAACTAGGCAATCTTAGTATCCTCGACCCATGCTCAAGGGTCTCAAATCCAGCTAGGTTCTCAATTTTAGCCAACACCTCAAACTACTCAGATTCCACTTTCAGACCACATTCAGCTAGAAGTCCGACTTAGCTCTACCCCAAGCCCACACAAGATTGCCCAACTCCTTGCTTCACGTCGGTATACGCCTCCCTAACTAGCATTCTGATATAGCCCAGACCCGCTCCGTAGGACGCTCGTAAGCTATGTCTCACTCCGAGTTTGTTGCCACACTCATAGTGACTCACCTCGAAGCATTCTCGTCTTTGGTCTGTTGCCATGACTACCATGGCTTACCACAAGACATCATTGCCCCTGGTCTGCTGCCACACACCCTCTGACTCACCAGAGACATCATCAATACACAAACTTCATACTAGTTTCTCGCAACACAAGGCTGTAGGATAACGTCACCTAAATTAGGAGTAAGGTAGGGACTACTAGCCCGGGGGTTCCATAACACAATTCTCTTGACTTGGTACTAAAACCATAATCGAAGATACATACTAACAATCATGCGAGCAATACAAGCTGCATATCGATTATGATCCTCAACCACACAAACGCGAACTCAATCACAGTCGGAACCAACCCCTTTAAAATACACAACAACACGAGGTTTCAACCTACAAGCTATGCAAGTTAGCTCTTTCACTTATGAGCTCGCTTACCGGATCAAGTTGGCTACATACACCGATTCGAGAACTAACAGAACAATCACTTCCTTTAAAAGTCGAACACAAGCTCGCCTAAAACAATCTCAAGGAAACGATAGGTCACCAACGTTGCCTAGAGCTCACCTTTAACGCCTAACAAGTTAGTTAAAGCGATCCAAACAACTTAAACACAAACCGAAGCTTAAGGCATTGCACCCAACGATCACATTTGGCCCAAACCTCAGTAACCAAAACATCAGTGTGCAACCTCGACCCCTTTACAAGTACGGTCTCATGCTTAGGCGACCTTAAGCCCAACGCATGAATCCTCTATTTGGTTTGGTCAACTACACTTTGCCACACTCGCTCAACAAGGGATTGCTCGTGACTCACAGCTTCTAACCACCAACCTCGAGGTGGAACCTGAGCGTAGAACCACCTTTCAACTACATCAGTCTCAGACCCACAATGTTCGTTCTTCGCTTAGAACGATCGAAGGCTTTTAGTCTCACTCTTAACTTGAAACCTTAAGCCCCTATTCCCATATTAACTACTTTCTTAGTCCATTAGTGGTACAGGCAACACCAACACAAACTCAAACTCAAGCGTATGCATCACAACCTAGTTTTCGTGCATTAAACATAATTCACGGATTACCACATTCAAACAAATCAAATAATAACTCTAAGAGGCTTAATCCAAATGACTACTTACTTCGATCACCAAGGTTCAGGAGTTCGATCTCGAGTTCCACGCGCTTCCTAAACATGCTCGAGCCCTTAATCGATAAACAAAGAACCTTAAAAACACGCTTCTAACATCCATAATCAAAATAATTTGACTTAAATGATCAAATTAATGCACGGAGACTTAAAATGGGTTGGAATAAATGAAAACATATGCGTGTACCTCACCGGCGGCGACAACGACGACGGTTTTTGGTGATAGCGGCGATGGCGGCGACGGTAATCAGTGGGGAGCATAGATCCGGGATGCCCGTTGGTCGATCTCTTCAAAACCAACCTTAAAATCACGAAAACCAGACTAAAAGCTCATGAACCAAGCGAACGAAAAATCCAAAGAACTTTGAAAATAACTCACCGACAATGAGTAACGACGATCGGGGAGGGGACGACGGCTAAAGGACAACAAGGAACGATTGAGACCGATGGTTGGGTGTTGGAACCGCCAGAGTTGCAAAGAAAACTCGAGTTTATTGACGCCGACATCGCGAAGGGAGGCAGCGGGCCAGCGCGTGCTTGTTGTTGTCGGTGAGGGATGGTCGGAGAAAAGAGGACGGAGGGGACGGCGGTGGGTCGACGCTGTTGGTCGGATGGTGGGGTCGACGGAGAAAAGAAGAAGAAGAAGAAGAAGAGGAGGAAGAAGAAGAAGAAGAAGGTGAAGAAGAAGAAGAAGGGGGGGTCGCACGCATGAAAACACAATTTTTTTTTTTTGGGGCATCACACTATAATTTATAAAGAGGGACTTGATAGGATCGAATCTCGCAGCGGAAGCGATTGTTAATCGCGTGTTCTTAATTTAGTTACATGGATTACAACCAAGAACTAATCTAACAAGATTAAGCATGCATTTCTACAAAATGGACAACAAGAATTATACCTTTGAAGAACTCTTTCTTCAAGTACTCCTTCTCCCACGATCACGATCTCAACAATACGAACTCGAACGATGACGGACACTACCACTGGATCTTCTCCGTTGTTCTCTAGGTGAGGGAGAAAGGTGGGTTCCCTTTAGGTGAGGTGAGATGCTTGTGAGATTGTAGTTGGAACTCTTTCCAACACAATGTGTGAGAGAATGCTAGGGTTTTGTTGAAAAAAACTTGACCTCCAATTGCATCTCATTATATAGTTTATATGTGAATCTAATTCACATTAAAACCATATATTATATCAATTATATCATATATAATTGATATAACACCTCATGTATGAAATTGAACACTTCAATTTCATTCCTAACTTTATACCCTTAATATAACCATGTTGAGCCAACGGAGGGACCTAATGGACTTACAATTCATGAGCTCCAATGATATGAGATTAACTGATCAAACTCTTTGATCCAGTTAATCAATATTCATTAACTACAAGTCACTCCACTATAGACTTGTAGCTGCACTCTCCTCACTATAGATTATATTGTGTCCATTGATATAATCATTACCCATGGGTCGACCCTTCACAGGTTGTTCGTAATCACACCGGGTCAAATTACCGCTTTTACCCGTGATTACCTCTTTGTTCCTTAAGCACCACTGATCCTCTAATGAACAACAAGTCTAAGGTCCTACCATAGACTCGTACCCTCATAGAGGGCGGAGCCCCGTTGTTCTAGTCCTGGAGTCAGTTCTTAAGGGAACAACCTATCTAATTCCTTAGTATTGGAATGAGTGAACTCCATCTTGAATAGTTAAGTCCCCAACTACCTACGAGGTTCTGTCCCTGAGAAGGTAGGCTTATTGAGTCGGCTACATGCCACTCTCACCCATACTAGTCTAAGGACAAATCCCTATAAGCAGGAGTTCTTAACTTACTCAGGATTCAGGTCGAGTCACTAATGACCATCTATAAATTATCAGTCTTATCCTGTTAACGGTGTTATACTGGTTAGAGTAATAATTTGCAGTTCGGTCTTGTATGAACTCTTCATACATGATGCCCCCACTCGCATGTCAACTACATGAATGAGTTGGCTTACCTCATTTGTACTAATTACAAAGTGGGTTGCATCCATGGTGTTACCAGAATGAGGTTTCCAACCTTATTCTTATACCATAGACCATTTAGGTTATATTCTTGAACACAATCCAAATAGTGTCCACTACACTGATGTTCAAGATATATTATAACCTTGGAGCTTAGTTTATTGGATTTATAAAGCAAGAATATAATTTTATCAAAACAAATAACTCTTTCTTTATTTGATCAAAATTAGACAAGTTTAGGGCACAAATCCTAACAGGACTCTATCTAAGGAAGATTCCGTCTAGGTTGGGGTATTTAAGCTGATTGAAACGGAACACCCTACCTGAGAATCGACCTGGGAGTGAATTTAATCCAAAGGTTTATAAATTATTTTTGTGAGTGGCGTTTATTAAATTGGTTAATGAATTAAACTCATAGACTTAGGTTTATTAAATGGTTTAATAGACTTAGGTTATAAACCAATATAAAAGTTATATTGGTAGACTTAGGTAAATGTTAGCCAGTTCATCTAGGTCAATCCCTACAACTGAATAACGTAATGTACTCAGTGGGAGGAAAAAGGTGTATTCGATACATCGATTTCCTTTCACGTTTCCTTGTGAAGTTCACACCGTGAGATCTATGCTCGGTCTCGTGGCGTCAATAGGGCATCCCTTTTCGGAGGGTGTTTGCATGGTTCAATACCAAGGTAAATGAGGGGAATACTTATAGTAAGTGGGAGCGAGATTTGTGTCAACGAATCCTACGGTCTCCTCCATTAGGTCGCTCTGTGAGATTCTTATGATCCGCTTGCATGTTGTCTTAGAGCAAACATCCTTTCGGAGGGCTTGATCATAGGAGACGGAATACCGCGAACTCTAGAAATGGATAGGGTTCCTTGGGTTGTTTGCCAACAGTTATCTTTCCTAACGGTAGACTGTTGGCTTAGGCCTATTGGATCTGAAAATGGTAGGGTCATACTTACAGGATAAGTTAAGTTAGTTAACAATTCCTTGACCGAAAAATGGTAGCTAAGAACTATAGGAATACGAGTTATTCCGGTATTAATTATTGGTTGAGACTATCTTAATTCAATGGAGGAGTAGGTGACCACCCTTCGAAGGTTGTTGCTCTAAACCCCTGAAGTATTGTTGCAAAGCTAGGTACAAGGCTAAAGATTAGGGATACGTTGTTGTTTTGCTAAAATTGATTAGATTAGTATAATGGGTTAAAGCAATTAAAACTAATATAATCAATTTGTTTTTTCAGCATGTCGACCTCTATAATTTCTTTACTCGCAAACGAAAAATTAACCGAAGTCAATTACGCTATGTGGAGATTCAACTTGAATACGATTCTCGTTGTTGACGATTTGCAATTTGTTTTAACTGAGGAGTGTCCTCAGACCCCTGCTCGTAAAGCGTCTTAAGTAACTAGGGATGCGTATGACCGTTGGACCAAGGCCAATGACAAAACCAAGGTCTATATCTTAGCGAGTCTGTCTGATGTTCTTGCTAAGAAATATGACGACATGGTCTCAACTCGTGAGATCATGAGTTCACTGCAGGAGAAGTTATTGAGACTTAAAACTCGTGGGTTTGTAAACTGAATGTATATTCTATTTTTCAATAAAGATGCTATTGAGATTTATTCAGTAAAGGTGTTATTGAATAAAGTGAATTGTATATTTTGAAACCCTAATCCAATAAAGAACCCATGACTATAGGATGTATACTTGAACTTTATGCGTGACATAAAAGTGGATCGGGTTCAAGTTATAGCCAGAACAGTTTATAGTATAGGGATAGGGTTGGATACCTTATCCTGGGGACACTATAGACGCGACCCACTTTGTAAAATACAAACGATGTGATCCTGAATCGTTCATGTGGAGACATGCGAGTGGGGGTGTCCTATGCAATGAGTTTTCATAAGACTGGATCGAGAAATAGTCACTTAGACTTAATAACTCTGTTTACTGTCTTAACTGACTATATTCATACGATGACCTACGTAACTCGATCTTAATCCTGAGCGTGCCATGAACTCCTGTTTATTCGGATTACCCTTAGATTTGCATGAGTGAGAGTGGCCCGAGATTGCCGACTCAATAAGCCTCCCATTTCAGGGATAAGACCGGGTAGATAGCTGAGAACATAGTTCTGCAAGATGGAATTCACTCCTACGGTTAGGGAATAATAGAGAGGTTGTTCCTTTAAGTGTCAACTCCGGGTCTTGAACAAAGGGTCCCTCCTCTCATTGGCCCGAGAGGGATTCGGTTTGTTGGTTGGACCACAAACCAATTGTTCATTAGAGGATCAGTGAGACTTAAGGAACAAGAAGTAAAAAAAGATTCAATCAAGAAAAAAGAAAACTTATTGCTTTTTTTTAAGAGGAAATCAGAATGTCTTCTTCTTCTCTTTTTTTTACGTCAAAACGTTTAGTAAAAAAGGTTAGGGTTTACAAAGAGCCATTGTAGACTCTAATAAAAACTTTCAAAATATTATGTTTTCTTAAAGAAAAGATAATAAAGATTTATCTTCTAATTGAAAAAGAAGATACATTTTAATTCAAAAGATTTTTTAGAAAAAAAATGAATACATAATTATTTTCGACATCTAAAAAAATGAACTGACTCACTTTTTAGTGGTAGAGAATTTAAGAGTTTCTAACCCTTTTAAAAATTTTAAAACTTCATTTTAAATTCTATGGATATGGAACTTTTCATATTATTTTCATATTCTACCTATTTACATTTCTTCTTATATTAACATAATTATGTGAGTATTTAAATCATTACTAATCCAATCTAGATTGGTGTAAATTACAATTTTTTTATCCTAAGATTTTAATATTAAATATAAGTTAATTTTGTTTTATTTTTAACATATATATATATATATATTTTAATATCCATGTTTTAAAAAATAAGTATTGTCGTATATTCTATTTTCAAAAAAGTTAATTAATTAATCTAAATATTGTTTCTTTTTTGGTTCATCTTATTGTGTTATAGGTCTTTTTTTAGTACAACAATCATAAAGGACTTAAACCTTCAACCTCAAAGGAAACATATGCCAATTAGAGTTGAGTTAGGATTAATTTAACAATAGTCACGTGTAATATTATTTTAGTTAAATATCACAGTAAAAAGTTAATGCATAATAATAACTTACTTTTAAGTTAAATTAACCTAATGAAATATTATATTGTATAAATAATAACTTTATATCATATTATTTTCTTTTTTACTTTTAGTTGAATTCACTTACCAATATAACTAATGAAGAATAATTTTCTAAAACTTAAATTTTAAAATAGAATATTATATTATTACAATGGGTCAGTTGCACAAATGGCAAAAAATAAATGTTCAATTGCAAGCGTGTCTACCATTTGTTTCTATTGCAAATATAGCAAAAAAAAAAAATTGGTCCAACCCAATTGGAGTCAGCGATATGTCCAAAATACCCTTCCTGTGTAATCTTGCGTGATTGTAATGTGGCGTATATCAATCGTCTATCGATGATATATTGTTGATATACCCACGATATACCTAATATGAAGTATATAAGTGATATACTACTGATACACTTTACTTAAGTATATCAATGAACTTGAATTTCTGGTACTTAGTATATCAACAATATATCAAAAATAGCTAATACGAAGTATATCAAGAGTATAATAGTGATTTATATCAAATGTATCAAATATACCTAATATGAAGTATATTAGTGATCTGCTACGGAAATATTTCACTTATATCCAAATGAAATGAGACATACGTAATATAAAGTATATCACTGATATTTGTATAAAGTTTATCAAAAGTCTATCAGTAACTCATATACAAGACATAAATAATATTAAGTATATCATTGATATACTACCGATATACTTTATTTTAGTTCTTTATTTTATTAATGGTTTGTATTTACTAATTTTAGTCAATAGACTTTTTTAATTGATACATTTGGTTAGTAGTATATGGGAAATTCATATTTAGTAAACTCGATATACTTAGAATGAAATATATTACTGATATACTACTGATATACTCAATATTATATATATCGATGAAATAAATATACCTAAAATGAAGTATATTAGTGATATATCAAATGTACAAAATATTCATAATACACTACGATATATATAAAGTATATCATTTAAATGATACCTAAAAAGAAGTGTATCGATAGTATATCAGTAATATACAACTAATATTGTGATGTCCGAAGAAGAAGGGTACATGAATGAATCGAGACCACATCCGAATGAGAGTGGTCTCGAAGTTATGAAAATATGGATGAAAAAGACTTATAAGAATTGATATACCAACACGATGCACCTTCCTAATTTTATATCGCTCAATCATAAGAACTCCAAAACTAAGCGTACTTCGCTTGGAGAAATCTCATGTTAGGACCAAATCCGGATTCCAAATCTTGATATGAATTCTAGGCCTAGGGCGTTACAAATATATAGGTATATACTAGTTGATTAATATATACCAAATATAAAGTATATCAGATATACTATTGATATACCAATTATTAAGTATATCAGATATACTACTGAAATACTACCAATATACCAAATATAAAGTATATAAGATATACTACTTATATGTTATTGATATACAAATATTATGTATATCAGATATCCTACTAATATATGGTTAATATACCAAATATTAAGTATATTAGATATTCTACTGATACACCAATAAATGTAAAATTGGAATATAAAAAAACGAAAAAAAATTAGATTTTAAAAAATTTTGCTATATTTACAAATCTAAAAAACTATGGCTAGATTTGCAAATATCCTACTGTTTTTTGCTACTCATTACAATTTCCCTATTTCAAATAGTAACATTATATTATATGTTAATTTTTATTAATTTCACTTTGTTTTGGTTATTTTCTCTAGTTTACTTTTTATATTCCGCTACTTTTCAAAAAAAAAAAAAAGACTAATCCATAATTCCTTTTTTATTTCATTTATTTATAATTATAATTAACTTATTATTGCAATTAATTGTTAATTGCACAATTTTTTAAATTTAAGAATTAAATAAGGAAAATACGTAGTAGACGAAAAATCAATCTCCAAATAAGACACTTTTTAAGACAGTACAATATGATTATATATACACTCAAACTCATCAAATTTTTTCCATACATACAAATATACCAACCAATGTAATAGCATACACATAGCATATACATAAATTCATAAAAAATTGTCCATACATAGAGCAAATATACTACCAAACAAAGAAAAAAAATCCAGAACAGAGGGCAGAACGAGAGGTGGGTGATTAAAAATACATATAATTGATATAAATTAAATCTACCAAGTAAAAAAAATTTGTATATAGATATACAACTCAGAAAAACAAAATAAAATCGTTTATATAGCATATATACCACCAGGAAAAAAGGAAAAATAAATCTAGGAAGGAAAAACCAAAAGAGGTGAATTATGGATTCCTAAAACAAAGTGAATCATTTGTTGTACTTTAAAACTCTTTGCCTTTTTACTAAAAAAAAATCATTTTTCATTTTTCATTCAATAATAATGGACTGAAAAGGTAAACCATCAATCTTTGGAATGTAGTTAATTCCTTGTTCTAAATTACGCTCAGTTTGGCCTAAAGTTTGTAATTAACTTTTAGAAAGTTACATACATGAAAAGATTTCGCTTGAACTCATTAAATTATTAAATACAAAAATAATAAAAGATGAAACTTTCTTTTTTTTTTTTCTTTGAAGTTGAATAAAAGATGATACTTTCAATTATATTAAATGTTTGCTTGAAATCTTTGCTTCTCAAGAATATTTTTGCATATTGAAAATGAAGATGGAACCTTTTTAATTTTTTTTTGGGTAACAAAATAGGGAAGTTATTACTTATTATCATCATTTTATGGGAACCCACTTATCTAGCATTTTTATTACTAAAATGGATATAATTTTCCTCATTTGAAACTAGATTTTTTGTATTTTTTTTTGAGTTGAATAACATTTGAGGATGAGAGTTTCAAACCTACGACATGTGGATTATAAGACATATTTGAGTGGCTGTTGTCGATTTTTATGTAATCTTAAACTATAAGTTAGGTTTTCTTTTTTCTTTTCTTTTTTATTTCTAGAAACTGAAATTGCATTCTCTACCTGAGTTACAGGTGTAATCTCATTATTTAAACATCTACAACAACTCTAAATGAAGCGCGACTAATTTGAAAAGAAATTAATTCCTAAATTTGAGGCAAGGCGCTATCAATTGATTCAACTCTTACATCTTAGTAAAAAACTTTAAAAAACGAAACTTTATTATTCCATTCCATTCCCAAAGAAAGAAGACCTAATTTCTAGAAGGATTAATAGAAAAATAGAGTTAAGAAGTTAATGGATATGAGATAAAATATTGAATTACAAATTTACAAAGTTTAATATTTAAACTTTCTCGGGTGTTGTGTTTTATTAGTCTTGAACTTTAAAAGACTGTCGTAGGTTTTAAATTTTTAATGTTGCGTGTAATAGGCTACTATAGTTTAAATAGTATTTAGTAGATTTTTGTCCTTTTAACTTAGCGTCTAATAAGTTTTTCTAATTTAATTTTTTTTTTGATAAATCATAGCTTATTAGATACAAAATTGAAAGAGGTTTTGAATCTTTAAAATTTGTCTAATGAGACACAAAATTTAAAGTTCATGTTGGGTTTTTGGCAATATATTAGAAGTGAAATTGTCCCACATCTGAAAGGTGTAAGAAAGTGATGAGCTCCTGACACTATAAAAGGAGTCTATAGCTTTTACTTCAATGAATCCCAGTTAGAAACACTTTAAGTTTTGTGTACTAGCACTAGTTAAATTTCCTATTTATATTCTCTGGTCTGAGAGTGAGAAGAAGGGTGTGGGTGGTATAAGCGGAGAGTGTGAAGGGTTTGAAGTTTTTCCACGTAAATTCTTGTGTCTCTTATTTTGTTGTTTTCTTTTAATTTCTCAGTTATTTCCGTTTATTCCTAGTCGTGGGAAGTTTTTTCCAACAAGTGGTATTAGAGCTTTAGGTTTATAGTTTCTTGAGTTTCTGAGTATGTTCTGTGGTTGCAGTATTGTCTGAGCGTCCACATCAGAAAAAATTTCTTGAAACGAGTTATAGTTGTTCACTATTTGCAGATTCACTAGGAGGGAAGCAAATATGTCAAGCTTTATGAGTCCCGTAAAGATTGATGTGGAGAAATTTGACGGAAGGATGAACTTTGGCTTGTGGCAAGTGTAAGTCAAAGATGTGTTGATACAATCTGAGTTACACAAGGCTTTGAAGGGAAGACCAAGTTGTGGTGTTCCTAAAAAGTTAAGCGGTGATGGTGGTCCAATGGAGTCAAGTGGTGGTTCCAGCAAAAGTTCTAAGAAGTCCAACATGACAGTCTGGAATTGGAAGAAGAAGAAGAAAGACTTCGTGTAGAAGAAATGTTGCTGGGAAGGCAGGCAGTCTGGACACATGGAAAAGAATTGTCCTAACAGAGCAAGTTCGCCAAAAGGATTTGGGTCGGATGCTCACGTGGTCTCTTCGTCAGGGGAGATTGTGACTTCTTCTGAAGAAAGACAAAATTCATCCTTATGGTATGTCCGCTTTGCCATGATAGAGGATGTGATGTTAGCGGTTTCACAAGTTTGCACACATGCATTGACTTAACGGTTATGCAAGGTGTGTGGTGGAAGTTATGTCGATGGCTGAAGAACTTCAAGGTGAGCCACGTAAGTGGAAGTTGCACCATAAATTTCAGATGGGTTTATCGGCATGTGACAAAAAAGAAAAGTCTTGGAAGGTGATATTCCAAGTGGTGTACTTTTATGGTGGAGTAGGTTATAATCCTCTGAGTTGAGGGTTATGATTGTCGGTAAAGACAATGATGTAACAAGAGATGTGAATTCTTCAAATATCTTACCAAGGTGGAAATTGTTGGGTTTTTGGAAATATATTAGAAGTGAAATTGTCACACATCTGAAAGGTGCAAGTAAGTGATGAGCTCCTGACACTATAAAAGGAGTCTATGACTTTAATTTCAAAGCATTCCAGTTAGAAACACTTTAAGCTTGATGTACTATCTCTAGTTAAATTCCCTGTTTATATTCTCTGGTCTGAGAGTGGGAAGAAGGGTGTGAGTGGTATAAGCTTTTGAAGGGTGTTTTTTTAATTGGGGTCGGGGAGAGAATTAATTCTATGTGATTGTAACAATTTTTCACATAGTGAAATTTCTTTCTGTTCGTGATTTTTTCTTCGGGTTTGGAGTTTTTCCACGTTAATTATTGTCTCTTATTTTGTTGTTTTCTTTTAATTTATTAGTTATTTCTGTTTATTCCTAGTGGTGGGAGGTTTTTCCCAACAGTTCAGAGATTTATTAGACACATTATTAAAAGTTTAGGAACCAACTAAACACAATTTTGATAGTTTATGTACTAAACTCGTAAATTTTTAATTAATCTATAGGGTAAAATATACTTTTGATTCCTAATATTTGAATTTAGTTTCTATTTGGTTCTTGAGTTTTCAAAACTAACACTTTTGGTCATTGATATTTGTATTTTAAGACAAGTTCTTATTTAAAAAAAATAATAAAATTGAAGACTATAACACCCTAGGTCGAGGATTTGGATAAGGATTTGGAACATGGATTCGACCCTTGTCGGCCCCTGTCGGCCTCGACATTCCCCCACATCCCCTGCGATCTGACCACGTCACCATACCATCTTCATCTTTGAGTCGCTTGCGAGAGTGAAGACTTTCCCCACAAACCAACACGGGTCCTTTCAGCATGCTTTATTTGAGCTACCGAAAAGGAAGGTGCACCTTGTTGTTGTAGGTAGTAGCTATCAATTCTTTTAAGTTTTTCTCAACCATACTTTCATCTTTCTCAATCATACTTTCATACTTTCATACCCTCAGGATCCCTCTCATTCGGATGTGGACTCGGTTCATTCATGTACCCCTCATACTCGGGTGTCACATGCCCACCAGCTTCCGCCTTGGTTCATCCCCGAACCACATCTTACTGGAAGAGGTTTTGTTCTAATACAAACTGTAACACCTTGTAATTTTAGTCACTCTACTAGGGTGTTACTCCAGGGTGCACCGCTCGCGCAAAAACTTTGGCAGCATAACGGTACAACTAGGACAAACTGGAAAATTTTAACCTGTCTCTTGAACATAAAAGCACTTAAAAAAATGTCCTCACGAGGGCACCCAGCCTCCTCCAAACTACAGATCTCATTCAACCTGGGCTTTAGTCCCCCCGGAGTTCTCAGGAAACACACATCTCCTCAGAACATGCTTTCATAATAAAAGAAAACCACCAGTGCATCCGGTGAGCACCAAGATGTACCAAGATTGAAACAGTTCTACTGGTGGCATGAAGTGAAGAAGGAGATGGCAAAGTTCGTCAGCAAATGTTTGGTGTGCCAACAGGTTAAAGTCACGAGGCAGAAGCCCGCAGGGTTGTTGCCACCCTTGGAGATACCTTAGTGGAAGTGAGGATAGGTCTACATGGATTTCATTTCTTGTTTGCCTCAAATGGCTAAAGGATTCACGGTGATTTGAGTAATCGTGGATAGGCTAACAAAGTCAGCTCATTTTCTGCCTGGGAAGTCGACTTATTCAGTTGAAAAGTGGGCACATCTATTCATAGAAGAAATAGTGAGGTTGCACGGGGTCCCAGTGAAGATAGTGTCTGATAGAGACCTTAGGGTCACCTCGAAACTTTTGAATCAGTTTCCAGAACACCTTGGGAGCATACTACAACTTTAATATATAAGACAATCCACCCACAAACTGACAGACAGACTGAAAGGTTGAATAAGATCTTGAAGGATATGCTTTGGGCTTGTGCATTAGACTTTTCAGGTAGTTTGGATTCATACCTTCACCGGATGGAGTTTGCCTATAACAATAGTTATTAGGCAGTGATCGACATGACTCTTTTCGAAGTCCTTTATGGGAGAAGATGCAGAATCTCGGTGTATTGGGGAGAGGTTGGTGAGTGAAAGTTATTGGGGTCTGAGTTGGTCCAGGTGACAAACGAGGTCGTATAGACGATTAAGGCAATAAAGTTAACAGCTCAAAGTAGGCAAAAGAGTTATGCTTATATGAGACGAAGGGAGTTGGAATTTGCTGTTGGAGACTATGCATTCCTGAAAGTTGCACCGATGAAGGGTGTCTTGAGGTTTGGTAAGAAAGGAAAGCTAAGCCCTAGGTTCATTGGACCATTTGAAATTTTGGAAGCACCGGTCCAATGGCCTATAGGTTAGCCTTGCCACCGTCCCTTGCTTCCGTGCACGACGTGTTACATGTGTCTATGCTGCGAGGTTATGTGCGAGGTGCTTTGCACGTGATCGATAATGAGCCTTTGCAGGTGTTGCGTAAAATAATATTGCAATACCGCAAGTGTACGTGTCAAGTTTTAATAGAGTGATTTGAGTATAGAGTATCACCCTCAGGAATGAGTTTCTAGATTGATTAATTACCAAGATACTTATTCTAAATTTTATCTAAAGCAACAAAACTTGGAAATAAGGTGAAAACAAAGATAAAAAGATAGATAAATAAGTGGAGATATGAATATGATAGAATTGTTAGGGGGGTTGATTTCACAAGTTAATTCCTTATTTAGCACATGCAATGAGCCATGGTTGTGAATTTATAAACAAGAAGTAAAGGTACTCAAAAGAATCTCTCGATCCATAGTGATTCTCATGCATAACGATAAATCATAAAGTTTCCTTATAAATTTTAAAAGCATGCACGACATTAAACAACTTGTTAAATGTTTCCCAGAGAATCAAAGTTACTATCGTACCAGATTTACTAAGGGTTTTGACAACTTTACTCTAATTTAAGTTTTTTTCTCTCGAGTCTACTTAAACCAAAAAGATCAAGTAATTTAAGAATGAATTACCAAAAATAAAATAACACAAACAAAGTTTAATACAAAGCTAAATAAGTTCAAAACGTGCAAATTAGTCCCCTAACTTATGACATTTAGCCACTCATAATCACCATAAAAACAAGCTAAAGTCATAGAATAATCTTTAAACTAAGCTACAAACTAAAAGAAAGAAAAATAAAACTCTTATGTGTCAATGTCTGTCCCTCGTTCCCGAGCTTCCGTCACGATCTCGAGCCTCCACACACGTATTGGCTCTCAAGGAATGCTCTTCTTTCTCCTCTTAGAGTGTGTATTTCGAAATTAGGGTACAAAACTATCAATTTCGGCTCCCTTTGCAAATGCAACAACATGTTCTATTTATACTGAAATTCGACACAGCGTTGCAACGCTAGCGTCAGCGTTGCAACGTTGTGCCCTAGGCGATAGCAAATAAGGAAATTAGTCTGTAGTGTTGCGACGCTGAGGACAACGTTTCAACGTTGCTACCTTAACACGTGCATGCCTAATCAACATGGCGTTGCAATGCTGCTTCAGTGTTGCAACACTGCTCAAATCCCTCGTTAAGCGAACAACACCTGGTCATCCTCCTTATAGTAGTACTAATGGCAGCAGCTGGTGGAGGTGAGGGAAGTATACTTCTCGTACTAGCTTCACGACCTCACTAAGCTGAATATCTGCAACATCGACATTGCGACACCCTGCAGAGCATTGCAACGCCATCACCTCGGGTCCAATTGCTTGAATTGGTTCTTCTCCTTCCACTTGATGTTATTTTTAGCTCCAAATAGCCTCGAATTGAATCCGAGTAACCATAATATCTGCAAATGGTCTGTTTAAGCTCTAAACCTGAAATTCAATGATTTAAACACGTGAAAGCCCTGGAATTATCATAAAAAGTAGCAAATTATAAGCCTAAGGATAACACATTTTGTGTGCTATCAAACATCCCCAAACTTAATCTTTTGCTAGTCCCGAGCAAAAACCTAATTAAACATAAGATATTTCTCATGCATACATCAGACTCAAGCCTCAAAGATTTAAAAGGAAATTTCAGCAATCACAGGAAACAATTAAATATGATACTTCAACAAGCAATTTAAAACTTTTCTTAAGTATCCCTATGTGTGTGTGTGATTAGCCTACGTTCCTTCCATCTTTACTAAGCCCGTAACAACTTTATTAGGTTCTCCATTCAACTTTCCCCTACACTGGCCATAAGTCCCAATCTTTAAGTCTCCCCACAATCAAGAAACAAACAACTCGTTTTTAGTACTATATTTTTTTAACACACTTTTTTTTTTATATAAGCAAGGACACTAGCTTTCACACATCCACTACAGGGACCCTTACTCAGAGCAATCGCTTAATGAGTGGCGTAACTGATCACAGTGAAGGTAACTCTTTTTGTCATCGACTCTTTTAAGTACAAATCACGAATATTGATAACAAAGATATATATTTTTTTTCATTAAACACAACATTTCAGATCATATAAATCATATTGTCATTCATTCTATCATGCAGTTTAACTCTCAAATCAGTCCTTACTCCTATCGAGGTGACATCAAACTTACAAACCTGATAACTCTGTTCTAAGCATTCAAAACTACAGGAACACAAGCTATGTGCACAATATTATAGGAAAAACTCAAGAAAATTTTTAAAAATTAACTCAAATTCATATTATGCTCACAAGTTTCAGTAGAATCACAAAAATTTTCAATTAAATCTCATCCTAGAGCATCCTAATCATACTTATGCATAAGATCAATGAACAATTAAACACATACTCAGGACAGTCACAATAGATAATCAATTAAATCTCACACCCAAACTTAAACTAGATATTGTCCTTAATGTTTGCAAAATAAGCTCAAAGCAAGTAAGTAGAGTAAGAGTGAACAATATTGTTCTGAGTAATGGAGATCTTTATTTTTTTCTAAATTCCTTGGACAACCAAGTCACGTGAGATGAAGTACCGTAGAACGGGAGCATGGGTTTCACGAAGGGCGACAACAACAACAACCTAACAAGTAACAAAGCAAAACAAAAAAAACTGAAAACTAAACAAACAAACAAAACAAACTAAAGAAGAAATAACAAAAACTTGAACCTTGGGTTGCCTCTCAAGAAGCGCTTTCTTTGACGTTTTTAGCTATACTACCCTTTCTTCAAGGTGATTTCTTCCTTTCTTGCAGGTCTTTATCCTTCAGATCCTTCATTGTTTCTTCTGCTAACCTTTCTAAGGAATCACTCAAAAGAATATCATTTTCGAAATCAAAAGGCAAAGCATTAGTCAATTCAATTTTTAGATAAGAGTTTATTCCAGATTCATCCTTTTGAGGGGTAAAGATTTGAACTTTGACCTCCTCTTGCCCCACATGCAGCTTCAGGGTACCCTCATGCATGCTTATATTTGCCTTACTAGTAGCTAGGAATGGTCTCCCCAAGATGATAGGGATGTTTGCATCCTCTTCCATGTCCAAAACAAGAAAGTCCACGGGGAACACAAATTTGTCTACTTTGACCAAGACATCCTCCACTATTCTTCGTGGGTAAGTGATAGACTTGTTCGCCAATTGTAGAGACACTGTGGTGGGTTTTACCTCCCCCAAACTTAATCTTTTAAACACAGAGTAAGGAATTAAATTTATACTAGCACCCAAATCAGATAAAGTTGTAGAGTTAAAATTACCTATAGAGTAGGGAACAATAAAACTCCTTGGGTCTTTCAGTTTCCGTGGCAACTTTTATTGTAGAATGGCACTGCACTCTTCAGACAATTTGATGGTTTCGTATTCCTTCAACTTCTGCTTCTTGGACAGGATCTGTTTCATGAACTTGGCATAGTTAAGTACCTGTTCCGAAGCATCAGAAAAAGGGATATTAACATTAAACTTTCTTAACACATCTAAAAATTTCTAAAACTGCAGATCATTATTTTTATTTACAAATCGCTGTGGATAATGAATAGAATTAAAATTAGAAGGGATAGAAGGCTTAGTTTGTTTCTTCTGCTTGGTGTCACTGATGGGTTGTGATTTCCTAGTTATCACCTCAGGAGCTTCCTCCTTTCCAACTCATTCCCTTATGAGCTTCTTTACACTTCTAAGTGTAACTGTATTATAGGGTTCCCTTGGATTTAGATCTGTATCCATAAGAGCCTTACCTTTCTGCAGTGTATGAATTGTTGCATTCATCTGGCTGATCTGAGTCTCAATAATATTTTTATGGTAGCTCCTTGACTGTTCACCACACCAATTAAACTGGTGACTGCATTCTCCAGCTGATTTGACCTGTTTCTGGATTCAGAGATAAAGGAATGCACTGTGTCTTCAAGGGATGGCTTCCTCTCAAATGTAGAAGCATAACTTGAAGGAGGATTCAACATACTTTTATTATTAGCATAAGAAAAATTTTCATGATGCCTTAAACCTGGATTGTAATGTGTTGGAGTGGTATTCTGATTCTGATTTCCTCCATAAGGGTTGCTTCTATTATTCAAGTAGTGTGCCTGCTCCATGTTAGATTCTTCATTGAGTTGGGAACATTGGGAGGTAGCCATTGATTGAAGTGTTCCTGCAAGTTTATTTAGGGCATGAGTGAGAGATGCCATTTGGGACTTAAGAGCAGTTACCTCATCCAGTTGATTAGTCCAGCTATTGGTTTAAATCTTTCGTTGGCTATGGGCCGCTGATAGTTGATAGTTGACACTTCTTCTAGGAGGGCCCGTGCTTCTGGCACAGTCTTTGCCATGAAAACCCCTCCAGCAGTGGCATCAAGAATGGTCCTAGTTTGCCCTGCAAGTCCACTATAGAATAATTGTATCTAGAGCCAATCTGGGTAACCATGTTGTGGACACCTCCTCAGCATGTCCTTATAACGATCCCAAGCTTCGAACAACTGCTCTCCTTCTTGTTGCCTGAATGTTCCAATCTCAGTCCTTAGCTTTGCATCTATCATGGGTGGGAAGAATTTAGTCATAAAGGCTTGGGTCAACTCCTCCCAAGAAGTAATACTTCCTGGTGGGAGGGACCGTAGCCATTCCTTAGCCCTATCCTGCAAAGAAAAATGAAAGAGACGTAAGCGAATACAATCAGCAAAAATACCATTTAACTTAACTTACCACAGATTTCCAAAAATTTTTGCAAGTGAGAATTAGGGTCTTCTGTGGCTTGCCCTCTAAAAGCATATTCCCTAACCATCTAAATTAACCCTTTTTTTAGTCCAAAGTTGTTAGTATTAATAGGGGAATGAACTATTCCAACCTACTCAGAATTAAATACAGGTTGGAAATACTCCCTAATGGGTTTAGGATTGTTTACTATCTCATGATCTGCCATTGGATGGATTTCAACTCTGTTTTTCCTTAGCAGTCTTCTACTGGTCCTTTCTATTTCAGGATTAAAAGGTTGAAGGTCTTCAACTCTATCCTTGGGCATACACCTTAAGACACAAAAGGAAAATTGAAAAATACAAATCAGATAAAAGAACTAAAACAAGAAAGAGAAAAATAAAAACACAAAAAACTACAAAAATAAGGAAAGAAAACAAATAAGAAAAAAACACAAAAAGGACAAACAACTTTAGTCTAAAATCTCGAATTTTCTCATAATATTAATCAATCTAAATAATCGTCATTCCCCGAAAATGGCGCCAAAAACTTGTTGCGTAAAATGATATTGCAATACCGCAAGTGTACGGGTCAAGTTTTAATATAGTGATTTGAGAATAAAGTATCGTCCTCAGGAATGAGTTTCTAGATTGATTAATTACCAGGATATTTATTCTAAATTTTATCTAAGGCAATAAAACTTGGAAATAAGGTGAAAACAAAGATAAAAAGACAGATAAACAAGTGAAGATACAAATATGATAGAATTGTGAAGGGAATTGATTTCACAAGTTAATTCCTTATTTAGCACATGCAATGAGCCATGGTTGTTAATTTATAAACAAGAAGTAAAGGTACTCAAAAGAATATCTCGATCCATAGTGATTCTCATGCATAACGATAAATCTTAAAGTTTCCTTATGAATTTTAAAAGCATGCACGACATTAAACAACTTTTTAAATGTTTCCCAAAGAATCTAAGTTACTCTCGTACCAGATTTACTAAGGGTTTTGGAAACTTTGCTCTAATTAAAGTTTCTTTCTCTCGAGTCCACTGAAACCAACAAGATCAAGTAATTTAAGAACGAATTATCAAAAATAAAATAACACAAACAAAGTTCAATACAAAGCTAAATAAGTTTAAAACGTGCAAATCAATCCCCTAACTTATGACATTTAGCCACTCATAATCACCATAAAAACAAGCCAAAGTCATAGAATAGTCTTTAAACTAAGCTACAAACTAAAAGAAAGAGAAATAAAACTCTTATGTGTCGATGTCGGTCCCTCGTTCTCGAGCTCCCATCACGATCTCAAGCCTCCACGCACGTATTGCCTCCCAAGGAATGCTCTTCTTTCTCCTCTTATAGTGTGTATTTCAAAATTAGGCTGCAAAACTATCAATTTCGGCTCCCTTTGAAAATGCAACAACATGCTCTATTTCTATTAAAATTCGGCACAACGTTGCAACGTTGTTGCAACGGTGTGCCCTAGGCGGTACCAAATAAGGAAATTGGTCTGCTGCGTTGCGACACTGAGGACAACGTTTCAACGCTGCTATCTTAACGCGAGCGTGCCTTATCGATACGATGTTGCGACGCTGCAAAGTAGCGTTTCAACGCCGCCTTCACGACCTCACTAAGCTGAATATCTGCAACATCGGCATTGCGATGCCTTGCAGAGCATTGCAACGCCATCACCTCGAGTCCAATTGCTTGAATTGGTTCTTCTCCTTCCACTACACACCGTTCAAGTCATAGAATAGTCTTTAAACTAAGATACAAGGTTTGATGAAAAAATAACTTTTATTTATATTCATCAAATATTACAAACTACACGAGTTTAGGGCATACACCTCAACAAAGTAGTCCTCATGAAGCGCCACTACCGTCCAGGTCTCTCTTTCTCTCCTTATCTCTCTTTCCTTGTCTCTCGGTTTTGTCCCTGTCTCTCTTTATCGTCCCTCTCTGCCCCTTAATCGACCTTTCTGCCCCTCTCGGTCTCTGTCTCTTTCGTCTACCTCTCTCGATCGATCTCTCTCTGTCTCCCTCTGTTACTGTCTGATTGTTAGTTTTTTCTCTTTGGGCAGGGTTGTGAATTAACTTTCGGGAGGCTGTGAGTGGAGACAACAAACCGTCTGGCATCGAAATACCTTCCAATGTTCGTGCAAGCTCTTCGACCTTAACTCGGTAAGCTCAAAGCCCTAGGAACATCATGGTTTTATTGTCGGGCTCGACCAAGTACAAACTTAGGGCCTAGGTAACTGGTTTGTGTGTTGTGTTTGTTTAGGACTGCAACGTCGACATGAGGAATAGTTCTAGGAGGTTCGTGAATAAGATCAATTTTCACTCGATGCACTCTACACTCAGTTTAGGGAGGACTATCTAGCTACGACATCCTAACTACAAAGGTATGTAGGTGTTTGGTTTTGCCCTTACTCATAAGTGACAGGGATAGAGGCAAGGATGCATGTGAAGTTTGGTTGTTCAGTAGCTATGTCTTACGTTGTTTGTCTTCAAAGTTTGAGATTGTTTTTTTTATTGGATGCTTGGCTACTTTGAATATTGTTTAGCATGTTGGTGTGATTTGTGATGAGGGAAGGTCAACTTGAAAACGTTGTTGCATGCTCCTGAAATCGAAAGTCTGTTTACTCTAAGTTGTGGGTTGATGCATGCTGGTATAAACTGTGATGAGACTCTTAGGACAATGTGGACCTTGAGATTGTTATTGCATGCTCTTAAATACTGTGTACCCTATGATGCAATTCTATGTAGTCTGTGGTGAATTATTCGGGCTATGTAAGCTTCCTATGAGTTGGGGTCTGTGAACCTTGAATAGAGGTGCCTTGTTTTGAGGACTTAGGACACCAGGTTGTGGGTCGTGGGTGTGAAGGGAGAGTAGCAAAGTGGTTGAAAATGGAACCTTCACGAATGACTTAGAGGTGAGATGTGTAGCCGTAGGGAAGTAGCTAGCACACGATGAGGTTTTTGCGAGTGCCCTGATGTCCCTGTGTTTCCCTAAACAGGCCTGAGACTCTAGGTTGGCGAGTTTAGACATGGAATGAGTGCTCCATCCTTCATCTAGCTGAGTGGCTTAGGGAGTGATTCCTGGAGTTTAAAGGATTTTGGCCACACTCCTTCGTCCTGGATCGAGACTCAAGGAGTGAATCTCGGAGTGCAGAGGGTGTTAGATCTATTCTTTCACCCTAGTTGAGGTCAGAGAGCAAGTCTTGTAGTTGTAAGCTTATGGGTGGGAGCACCGCCGTTGACGTCAACCTAGTCCAGGAGTTAAGGGTAGGGTAGGAGATAGGACCTAGGTAAGTGGTAGGGACGGGCAAGGGTAGAGTTCTTTAGAAAGGAATGTCGTGTCATGTGTAGCTAGGCTTAGGACTTCAACATCTGTGTTGTTTTATTTTGGACTTAAGTGGGCTACGTACTGAGTATATTTATACTCACCCCTTGTTTTATATGTTTTCGTTGTAGATAAGGCGAAACCTTGAGGTGACCGACGTCAGCGAGGACCTTGCGAGGCTATGATAGGACTTATTTAGTTCATAGGTTTATAAAGGTCCCGTTGAAATGTTGTTTCCTTTCTAATTTCATTTTATGGTTGTGGTTTTCTTTTCTTTAGCAAGTTATTTAATCTCTGCATGTTAGTATGATTTGTGACTGGTGGTTTTCTTTTATTATGAAAGCATGTTCTGAGGAGATGTGTGTTGCTTGAGAACTCTGGGGAACTGAAACCCAACCTGAACGTGATCTATAGTTTGGAGGAGGCTGTGTGCCATCGTGAAGACATTTTTTTTAAGTGTTTTTGTGTTCAAGAGGCAGGTTAAAATTTTAAGTTTGTCCTAGATGCACCGTTATGCTGCCGAAATTTCAGTGTGAGTTGTGCAACCTCGAGTGACACCCTAGTAGAGTGACTCTAAAATTACGGGGTGTTACAAAGACATTGATTAATTTTGAGATAAGTTCTTCCTTAAAAACATATTTTAGAATTTTTAGAAGTGAATTCATGCGTGTGCAATGTGCACAATGTTGTAGCAAGTTAGCAAGTTATTGATTCTTTAGGGATTAAGAATTTTTTCAATAACAAAAATTAATAAATTCGATAAAAACTAAATCAATTATCGTTAGAAAAATGCTACGATATCTAATCTTGTATGAGTAAAACTAAATTCTTTACTTAAAAAAAAGTAATATTAAATGCTCAAATAGAATTTAGTGCGATTAAAACAGAGTAATTAGCAAAAATAACAAAGTCTTTTAATTATGATCTTAAACGAGCTTGGATTAGGGTGGTCGTGCATTAATTAACTAATCAACTAAAGCACATTAAACTCCTTCAAATGACAACAACTCACTAAGTACTCTCTCAAGTTACTTCATTGTAAAGGTTAACTCCCATTAGTCTTCAATTGTTTTGTGTGTATACATTAAGTGAGCCATTATCCCCTAATTGATCGATTCACTTAGAATGCTTCCAACTCAAATTGGCTAATGTGATTTAACAAGTTTTTAGCTTCCCCTAATTCTCCCAAATATCAAGGACATACTGCTGCAACCCGATTGGTCAGACGAACACGAATACAAAAATTA
This sequence comes from Trichosanthes cucumerina, assembly GCA_036507285.1. NCBI lineage: Eukaryota > Viridiplantae > Streptophyta > Magnoliopsida > Cucurbitales > Cucurbitaceae > Trichosanthes > Trichosanthes cucumerina. The sequence goes on from CM071844.1 coordinate 22,647,762, forward strand.
AGCACTCGAAAATCAAATGAAAAAAATGCTCGTCAATAATATCATTAATTGAATATAGTCACCACCCCTAATCCTCACCCTTGGATGATTTAGTATATGATACATGAAAAGAAACTGATATAATAGTAAATGGTATACATATATAATGTTGTAATAAAAAGTAACTAAATAGCTAGACTAAGAGAAGAAGAAGAAGGAATAGAAGAGGGGACTCCGTGGTGGCGCTGTTTTAGCAGTTCTGATAAAGATCTTTCTTCTTTCGAAAAACTCCGTCACAAAAACTTCCTTTCCCCTCGACCCCTGATGGTTGAGTGGAAAATCTGGATATGTAGTGCTCTTTTACAGGCTTTTGGATATGTTTTGGAATATTCCATTCCAATGCATTTAATGAAACATTTCACATGTGTGAATTTCTCACATACTCAAGACCCAAAATATACTCCAACAAACTAGACAAACCTCAACAATCTTCAACATCTTAATCTCATGCATTGAAACTTGACTTTGTTCCTTCAATTTTGGCATGTTTTACCTATTTTCAACAAAGAACTCAGTTATCCAATACTAATTTAGTAGTAAATGTAAGAGCATTAAAGATGTAGAGATTTCGACACAAATAACACTAACTAGCCCTAAATTTACCACTTTCTATCATAAATAATTCTCCTTTGGGGAGTTATCACTAGCAAATCTCGAATCTTCAGAAAATCTTAGAGTACTCGACAACATATGATCAAGACTTGTGGGAACAACTCGAAAGATAAAATACATAGTGAGGAAAATTCATAGAGATTATTTTGAATTCTTTGTGTATTGTGGAGGGTATGTTTTGGCTTTAGCCCAAGTGTTCTACTTATAGTGGAGCTAAGACAGTATTTTTTTTTTTTGCCAAATTTAAATAATATATGATAATGATAATATCTAATATATGATAATTTATGTATTTAATACTATTTGAATCTCATTCAAATTTCTAAGATCTTGGCCTACAACATATATTTATCTATTTGAATCTCTCATTCAAAACTAATATATATTGTTTCATTTAATATAATGTATCTAATACATTATATATTTTTATCTTTAAAATTTATTGTATCAAATATAAAAATATATATATATTTTCATTTAATATATCCAATATATTAGATATTAATTTGAACATCTTAACTTTTTTTTTATTTCAGCTAAATTGATCATTTTAGTGTTACTATGAGTTAACAAGGGGACCTTGTGAACTCAAAAATTATAAGCTTTAATGATACAAAATTAATTAATTAAACTCTTTAATCAATCAATTTTCATTCATTAACTCTAAGTCACTCCGCTACAGATTTAGAGTTACACTTTTATGCACTATAGGACAAGTTATGCTCATGGATATAACGACCTTTACATATAAGTTAATCCTTCACAAATGGTTCATAATTATAGCTAGGTTAAAAAGTCTATTTTACTCTTGTAATTACATCCTATAACTTAAGTACCATTGATCCTTGAATTAATAATTTGTTTATAATCCAATTATAAACTAAGTCCTTTTCAGTCTAGTGAGAAGGTGGAACCCATTATTTAAATCTCAAAATCAACATTTAAGGAACTACTCATCTACTTTCCCTATATGGGAAGAAGTTAATTCCATCTTGTAGAACTTATATTCCTAACTTCTTATGTGGTCAAATCTCCAAAAAAAAAAAAAGTAGGCATATTGAATCATTTACAAAAGTCACTCTTACCCATACAAATCAAAAGACATGCTCTTATAGGAAGTGTTCATAACTCACTAAGGATTAAGATTGAGTTGCGTATCATCATCCTATTGAAATGTTAATTTTCTTAACTAACAAATGTACAAAAAGAGATTAAATATTTCGTGGTCTAGTCCTATACAATGTTATTGTATATGATACCCTCACTCACATGTCTTCACATGAATGATCTGAATTATATTATTTGTAACTATTGCGAAATGAGACATATCAATTATTTCTAACTATTACAAAGTGGGTCATATCTGTTTGGTTTATGTCCTAAACTTGTGGTGTTTGTAAATACTCAATGAAATTAATAAAGAATTATTTTTCATCTTTTCTTGTGTACTCGCATTTAAACTTAAATGCAATAAACTAAGCTTCAGTGTTATGATTATGAGGGATTGCACAGGATTGGATTATGTTCAAGTACCTAACCCGAATGGTCTATAGTACATGGCTAAGGTTGGAAATCATATCATGGTAACACTATGGATGCGGCCCACTTTGTATTTGATACAAACGAGATGATCCAACTCGTTCATGTAGTTGACATGCGAGTGGGGGCATCTTGTGCGATGTGATCGTATAAGATCGAACTGCGAATTATTAGCCTACGAACTCCTGTTTGCGGGGGTTTGTCCTTTGACTAGTCTAGGTGAGAGTGAAAGGAGACGTCAACTCAATATGCCTATCTTCTTGGGGATAAAACATCGTGGGGAGCTGAGAACTTAACTCCACAAGACGGAATTCACTCGTTCCCGAGCTAGGAAATTTAGGTAGGTTGTTTTCTTAAAAGTTGAATCCACGTCTTGAACATCGAGGCCCCACCCTCTCACTAGCCCAAGAGGGACTTTTTTTATGGTAATGTAACACCCCGTAAAATCAGGTGCATTAAAATGTATTTGTTTTAAATTTGATTTTTGGATAATTGAATCAAGATTAGGAATCTAGAGATTTTTAGGAAAGAGTGTTTCGAAGTCTAAAAAGGATTAGGATTTCTATTTTAAAAAGGATTATGAGTTTTTGCTGCCTATTTAAACTAGAGTAGTTGCAACTTAAGGGGGCTCTTCAAAACTCTCATTTTCTTCTCATTCTTCTTATTTTCCCCACATTCTTCATCCCGCCGGACCACCGTCGGAAAAGTCGTAGGACCGATGCCAGACCACCACTGGAAAGTTGTCGGACCGCCACCGGACTACCTTCGGATCACCGCCAGAAAGTTATCAGACCGCTATTGAACCACCATCGGAAGCTGTCGGATCGCCGCTGTCGCCGACGCTCGCTAGAGTTGATCTAGCCCGCTTAGTTTCGACTTCTTAAGTTTGTTTTAGACCTCGTTGTGGTTGTTTAGAGGCACACACTCTTTTTCTGAATCTTCAAACATAAAGTAAGTAGTCTTTTGGATTTAAGCCAAACTCCTAAGTGAAGGAATAAGACGATCAATATTTACTTTTTGTGTATTCTTGAGATGTTGCTAGCTTTACATATTAGATTAGTTATCTAAGTGTTTATGGAACTTGTGTAGTATGTTTTTATGAGCTTTTGGACTTGGCATCATTATGTGTATGTTGTTTCGAGCTTGTGAATCATGTTTGATCGTATTTATCATGTTTATATAGACTATGTGTCTTATTATGTGAGGTGGGGGTTGAATTGTTTGTATTGTTAGGCTCTAGTTTAACAAACTAGGTGCTGAAGGGATTGAATCCTACATCAGAAGCGATGTGAATCAGAATGCCTCGTTGTCTTACACAAATTCTACTTAAAATTAAACATACATCTCATGTAATATAAGGTTAAGCATAAAGGAGAAAGAAAAACAAAAAAAAAATACCTCTTGAAGAATGCCTTCTTCTCGTGATCCTTCTCCCACGATCTCCTTCATTCTCTACAATCTCCCGATCCAGATCAACACCTCGAATCCGGACATCTCCACTCGGTTTCTCGGTTGTTCTCCATTGGATGAGGGAGGAAGGTGAGTTCCCTTTTGGTAAAAGGTTGTGGGGGAGAATTGTTGAGAGAGGAAAGCCTTTGGAGTTCTAGCAAAATCCAAAAAATGGCAAGAGTGTACCTAAAATGCTACTCCAAGCATCATTCTATAGTGGGATGGGGTGGAGAGAATTTCTCAACCCATTTTGCCCACTAAGTCACATATCATATAATATGAAAATCATATTTGCATAATTAATTAATATAAGGTATCACATACCTTATTATGCAAAATATATTTGCATAATGTGACATTAAATTGAATCTTATTCAATTTTCCACCTCTCTCAAATTAATTGCTACAACTATGCCTTAATTCCATAATTAGGCAATATTATAGTTTAATGTGAATCTCATTCACATCAAACTATATATTATATTCAATTATATCACATGTAATTGACATAAAGACCCTTTATATGAATTTGAACACTTCAAATTCACTCCAAACTTTATACCCTCATTCATTCCATAATTGAGCCAACCGAGGGGCCTAATGGACCTACAGATCATGAGCTCCAATGATCCGACATTAACTGATCAAACTCTTTGATCCCGTTAATCAACATTCATTAACTACGAGTCAATCCACTATAGACTCGTAGTTGCACTCTCCTCAGTGTAGGACAAGTTGTGCCCATCGATATAACCAATACCTATGAGTTCCTTCACAGGTCGTTTGTAGTCACAGCTGGGTCAAATTATCTTTTTACCCCTGTGCCTACCTCTTGCACCTTACGTATCACTGGTCATCTAATGAACAACTTATTTATGGTCATACCATAAACAACGTCCCTCTCGGGCCAGTGAGAGGGTGGGGCCCCGTTGTTCAAAACCTTGAGTCAACCCTTAAAGGAACAACCCACCTAGATTCTTTAGCAAGGGAACGAGTGAATTCCATCTTGCGTAGTTAAGCTTCAAGCTACCCACGTGGTTTTGCACCTAAGAAGGTAGGCTTATTGAGTCGGTGAATCTAGCCACTCTCACCCGTACTAGTCTAAGGACAACCTCCCTGCAGACAGGAGTTCGTAATCCGCTCAAGATTAAGGTCGAGCCACTAGTAGTCATCTACGAATTTATTAGCCCTAAACTGTTAAGGGTGTTACATCAGTTAGTCTAATAATTCACGGTCCGGACTTGTACAATCTCATTGCATAGGATGCCCTCACTCGCATGTCAACTACATGAACGATATGGATCACCTCGTTTATATCCAATACAAAGTGGGTCGCATCCATAGTGTTACCAGGATGAGGATTCCAACCTTATCCATATACTATAGACTATTTGGGTCATTAACCTGAACGTGATCCTGCTTGTGTGTCCACTACACACTGTTCAATATCTCATTAATATGTATGACCCTGAAGCTTAGTTTATTGGATTAAGTTTGAAATGCGATATACAAGATTTGATGCAAAAATAACTTTCATTTTTATACGTCAAATGTTACAAACTTCACAAGTTTAGGGCTTAGATCTCAACAGGTGCTTGATAGCAAGTTTTATGGGTTTTAACTTTGCAAAGGTAAGTAGCTATTTGGATTATTCCTCGCACACTAGATATTAGGTAAGGATTAAAGTAAACATGAATGTGAATCTTGGTTGTTAGTCAACTTTGGGTTGACTTAAGTTCTATTTGATGCATGTGTGGTTGTGGATCATAATGTAGGGATCGAATCCCGCAGCGGAAGCGATTGTTAATCGCATGTTCTTAATTTTGTTACATGGATTACAATCAAGTACAAATCTAACAAGATTAAGCATGCTACTACAAGATGGACAACAAGAAATTACCTTTGAAGAACTCTTTCTTCAAGTGCTCCTTCTCCCACGATCACAATCTCAGTAACTCGAACCCGAACGATCACGGACACTACCACCGGATCTTCTCCGTTGTTCTCTAGGTGAGGGAGGAATGTGGGTTCCTGTAGGATGAGGTGAGGTAATCTTATGAGATTGTACTTGGAACTCTTTCCAATACAATTAGAGAGAATGTTAGGGTTATTACAAAAAGCCTTAACTTTGCTTAGCCTACAAATTGCATCTCATGCAACCTTTTATAAGGAAATAGGATAGAAATTACCATCCTATCATTCCTTCATTCTCTCGTTAGTATATAGTTTATATGTGAATCTAATTCACATTAAAACCATATATTATATCAATTATATCATGTACAACTGATATAACACCTCATATATGAAATTGAACATTCCAATTTCATTCCTAACTTTATACCCTCAATATTACCATGTTGAGCCAACGGAGGGACCTAATGGACCTACAATATGTTAGGATTTTTGTCCTAATCTCGTGTTTGTAATATATTGTTTGAAATCAATAAGAGTTATTTATTTCATCACTTTGTGTCTCGCAATATTTATAAAATTTTCCAATAAACTAAGCTCCAGGGTTATTGAATTTATGAGAGAACTGAAACTTGAACAGTGTGTAGTGGACACATAGGGAGGATCACGTTCGAGTTAATGACCCGAACGGTCTACAGTATATGGATAGGGTTGGAGACCTCATCCTAGATACACTATGGATGTGACCCGCTTTGTATTAGATACAAACGAGGTGATCTGACTCGTTCATGTGGTTGACATGCGAGTGGGGGCATCCTGTGCAATGAGATTGTACAAGACCGGATCGTGAATTATTAGACCTCATCGATGTAATACCGCTGGCATGTGGGACTAGTAATTTCGTAGATGACCATTAGTGACTCGACTCAATCCCGGCGTGTTACGGACTCCTGTCTGCGAGGGTTTGTTCTTTGACTAGTACGGGTGAGGGTGGTCACAGTTACTCTCCCAATATCCCTATCTTCTCAGGGACAGAACCAAGTAGGGAGTTGGGAACTTAACTACGCGAGATGGAATTCACTCGTTCCTGCCTTTAGGGAAACTAGAGGGGTTGTTTCCTTAAGTGTTGTCTCCAGGGCTTGGACAACGGGCGCCGACCTTCTCACTGGCCTGAGAAGGGTGTTGTGCATGGTTGGACCATCACAATATGCTGTTCATTAGAGGAGCAGTGGGGACTTAAGGAACAAGAGGTAGACACGAGGGGTAAAGCGGTAATTTGACCCGGTACCGTGTCTCACGAACAACCCGTGAAGGGTCGACTCATGGGTATTGGTTATATCAGTGGACACGTAATATTCTGCACTAACGGGTGTGCAGCTACGGGCTATAGTGGAGTGTTAACGTAGCTAATGAATGTTGGTTAACCGGGTCAAAGAGTTTGGCAGGTTAATCTCGGATCATTGGAGCCAGTTCATCGTAGGTCCATTAGGTCCCTCGGTTGGCTCCATCTGGATTTAAGAAAGGATAAAGTTTTGGTATGAGATTGAAGTGTTCAATTTCACTCTAAGGGCATTTATGTCATTTATATGAGATATGAATGATATAATATATAGTTTCATGTGAATGAGATTCATAATAAACTATAGGTTAGCCTAATTGTTGAATTAGGGCTAATTGGAGAAATTGATTGAGAGAAATTAAATTGGATGTGATTCAATTTAATTAATCCACAATTAATGCAAATGAGATTTGCAATATGAGATATGAGATATCTTATATTATGTGGTTATGCAAATGAGATTTGCATAACCTATGGTTGTGGTAAAGTGGTAATTAAGTGGACATTTTAACTCCACCAATTCCACTATATAAACCCTTCTTGCAAGAAGGATGTAACACAAAAGAAAGCTCTCATTTTTTGATTTTGCATCAAAGAAGAGAAGTAGAATTCTCTCAATTCTCTTTCAATTCTCCTCCCTCTCCAAAACCAAAAGGTTCCCACAAACCTCCCTTCTCCAAAAGAGAACAACCGAGAAGGCCATTTGGTGGTGTTCAAGACCTTTCGTCGGAGGTGTTCGTTGAGTACGAGGAGCACGAAGAGTTCGTGATTTGAAGAAGAGATCTTGAAGAAAGTCTTCAACAAGTAAGTAAATTCTACTTGCTGTATTTTTTCTTCTTCTTACAAGCATGTTTAGCCTAGATCTAGTGTTAGATCAATTTTAATGAAACTATGTTGCATATTGATACATTGACGATTCAATCGTCTTCCGCTGCACGGGATTTTCATTCCCTTCAAATGGTATCAGAGCCATCTCGATGGTTCTTCAATTTATGCACTGTTTTATTAAAATTTGGTGGGTTTTTACCATGATTTATGTGATAAATTGTTGGTTTGCATAATGGATGTTTCGGTTTTTGGCACTTTTAGATTTATTTTCTGTTTGATGAGATCAAATGTAAAGGGCCCGTGTTTTTTGCGCATTTTAGAAAATAAATCGAGTCTGTAAGTCCGTGTCGTTCGTGGCATGTGTTGCTGTGAAGAAATCAGAGCGAAAACAGGCGTAAATCGACAAAGAACAGCAAAAGGTCTTTCTTTGCTACATCGATGATGGCGTTGAGCACGCGCCCAACGGCGTCTCAACGCTATCCTTGCGGATGGAGGCCCCGCAGCGAACATTGTTGCAACGCTGGCGTAGGCGTTACAACGCGCGCCCGCGCGAGAGAACGCAGCTTGACGCCGAGGCGACGAGCGTTACAACGGCGCCGCACGCGTTGAGGAGCGATTCATGGCGCTTTTGCGGGGGGCGTGGGTTCAAGCCTTAACGTGGCGCGATTATTTTCGGTTTTATTTATTTTATTTTTTATAAAATGTAATAATTTATTTTATTTAATTATTTTATTAAATAATATTAATATTAATGTTATATTAATGTTATTTAATTAAATAATTGCCCCTAGGTGCCAAAAATCGGTCCATTTTTTCTATTTAATTATTTTATGCATGAGATGTATATTTTAATTAATTTCTATGTGCATATTGTATGTCATATAGATTTAAAATCCCACCTTAGGTTAAACATTTCATCCATCATTTTTATATTATAAGAGTTATAATATATAGTATGCATGATAGGATTATATTATAAGAGTTATAATATAATGTTTGCATGTTTTAATTTATTTAATATAAGTGTTATATTTTTTAAATTAAAAGCATGCTCATGCATTTAATTCATGTGATGAATTATATTATGTTATAGTATATAGTATTATTCATGTGATGGATGATCAAACACTATAACATAGAAATGCATGCAACCTAGTTTTAAAGTGTTTAGAACTTGATTAATTAGACTTAGGTTTTCTAATTTTCTAATGAGATTAGAAATTAGGAAATCAAATATAACCTTTGAATGGAGACTCGATAAGTAACTCTGTCTAAGGAAGGTTTTGTCTAAAGTCAGGGTATTTAAGTTGGCGCTTGCGAACACCCTCTACACAGAAACCGGCACGGGAGTGAATTCGGTCCGAGATTCTTAGGTTATATTCTCGTGAGTGTCGTTAATTAAGTGTTAATTAATTTACTCACATAGACCTAAGTTAATAATGTGATTATAAACTTAGGTTAATACCATATAAGAGTTATATTGGTAGACTTAGGTAAATTTTAATCGGTTTATCTAGGTCAATCCCTAATAAAATTAAAGTGCTGAGTGAGAGGAAATATAGTGTATGAGATACATTTGAATTTCTAACCACAAATCTCCTTTAAGTCCGCACCGTGAGATCTATACTCGGCCTCGTGGTGCAAATGGGAGTGTCCCCCTTCGGATGGCATTTGTATAGGTCAATATCATCGTGGATGGAGAGAGTACTTATAGTGAGTGGGAGCGGGACTTGTGAAAACGAGACCCACGGTCTCTTCTTTTCGATTCACACCGTGAGACACCTATGATCCGCTCGCTAGTTTGGCTCGACCGCACAATCCCTTTGGAGGGCTTGATCATAGGAGTCGGAACACCGTGAATTCCCGAAAGGGATACAGTTTCCTGGTTGGTTTTCCTTCTTGGTTCACCCTTCGGTGGCTATTGTTTGGACGGATACTTGGAAACTTAAAGATTGAGGGTGACACTCACAGAATTCGTTAAGTGTTAATGAATTCGATCGAACAATGGTAATTGGACGCCTAATGGAATAAGAGTTATTCTGGGATTAGGGTCTGATCGAGAAAGTCTCGTCCTAGAGGAGGAGTGTTCTGTTCACCCTTCGGTGGCGGTCATTCTAATCCTTTAGGGTATCATTGCAAAATTTTGAATGACCTAGGGATCATGAAACATTTTTCGCTAAAACTTGATTGGATTTCAAAAGTTTTTTGCGAGACTAATACAAAGGTTTTTCTTGTTTTTCAGCTAAAAATGTCTAGCGCAATAATAGTTTTACTCGCTTCAGATAAATTAGTGGGAGATAATTACCAAAGTTGAAAAAACAACATTAATACAATTTTGGTACAAGACGACATAAAGTTCGTGCTATCTCGAGGAGTGTCCTCGAGATGTCGGGCTCGACCGCGTCATGCAAGTGTTCGCGACACGTCGACGATCATTGGATCGGGGCCAATGAAAAGGCCAAGGTCTACATAATTGCCGCATGTCCGATGTCTTGGCAAAGAAGCATGAGTGATGGTTTCCGCTAAGGAGATCATGGAGTCCTTGCGAGGAAATGTTTGGGCAATGATCCTTTCGGTCCCAAGCATGACTCGCTCTCAATACGTTTTCAACGCACGGATGAAAGAGGGGTCGTCTGTCCGTGAACATGTTCTAGACATGATGACCCACTTCCATCTGGCCGAGATGAATGGGGCTTCGATCGACGAGTCGAGCCACGCCAGTTTCATTTTGGAGACTCTTCCGAAGAGTTTCCTTGGTTTAAATAGCAATGTTATTATGAACAAAATTAGCTAAACTCTGACTACCCTCCTCAATGAGCTACAGAATTTCCAATCCTTGAACAGGTCAAGGAATCTGAGGCAAATGTTGCATATAGGTCTTATCACGGGGTTCGACCTGCGGGGCCGAAACTTTGCTCTCCGCACGCCCAAAGGAAAGAAGAGGATGAAGAGGGGTAAAATCGACCGTCTTTGCCCGCCAAGAGGGCAAGAAGGTCAAGGAGGTTGCAGAGAAAGGAAAGTGTTTCCACCGCAATGGGGCGGTCACCGGAAGAGAAATCATCCCAAATTCTGGCCGAGAGGAAGAATCAAGGTAAATGTGATTTACTTGTGACTGAAACATGTTTAGTGGAGAGTAGTGACTCTGCCTGGATATTGGATTTGGGCGCCACTAACCACGTTTGTTCTTCTTTTCAGGGGATTGATTCCTGGCAGCCACTGCGAGAGAGTGAGGTGACTCTACGGGTTGGATCCGGAGCTTGTCTCTCTGCTGCGCAGGATCGGCGCGGTGAAGCTAAACTTTGGCGGGAAGTACTTATTGTTGGACAATCTGTACATAGTTCCAGGGTTTACTACAAACCTTGTTTCAATTTTCTGCTTAATAGAACAATGTATTTTCGTTTCTTTTGAATTGAATAAAGCGTTTATTTCATTCAAAGGGAATGTTATTTGTTCAGCTTCACTTGAAGATAATCTGTATGGTTTGAAACCCAATTCGGTCAAAAGTGTTTTAAATACTGAATTGTTTAAAACTGCAGAAACACGAACTAAGAAAGCAAAAGTTTCTCCAAAAGAAAATTTCCATCTTTGGCATCTTCGGTTAGGCCACATTAATCTCAATAGGATTGGGAAACTAGTGAAGAGTGGACTTCTAAACGAGTTGGAAGAAAACTCTTTACCGGTGTGTGAGTCATGCCTTGAGGGCAAAATGACCAAACGTCCTTTTAGTGGAAAAGGATATAGAGCCAAAGAGCCTCTTGAGTTAGTGCATTCTGACCTCTGTGGTCCGATGAATGTTAAAGCTCGGGGCGATTATGAGTACTTTGTGTCTTTCATAGACGACTACTCAACATATGGGTATATTTACCTAATGCACAAGAAGTCTGAAACTCTTGAAAAGTTCAAGGAGTACAAGACTGAGGTTGAGAACCTCTTAGGTAAATCGCTTAAAACACTTCGATCGGATCGAGGTGGAGAGTACATGGACAATGAATTCCAAGACTATCTGATAGAACACGGAATCACATCCCAGCTCTCTGCACCGTATACCATATACCACAAATGAGAGAATGGTGTATCGGAGAGGAGAAACAGAACCTTGTTGGACATGGTTCGCTCGATGATGAGCTATGCTCGTCTTCCTGATTCTTTTTGAAGTGCGCAGTGGAGATCGCGGTTTATATTTTGAACAACGTTCCTCGAAGAGTGTTTGTGAAACACCTTTCGAGCTTTGGAGTGGGCGTAAAGGCGGTTTACATCACTTCGAGATTTGGGGATGCCCGACCATGTGTGTTGGTGTCAAATCCAAAAAGTTGGAACCCCGTTCGAAATTGTGCCTATTCGTAGGTTACCCTAAAGAGACTAGGGGTGGTCTGGTTTACGATCCTAGGGAAAATAGGGTGCTTGTGTCGATAAACGCCACTTTCCTAGAGGAAGACCACGTCAGGGATTATTTACCAAGGAATAAAATTGTATTAAATGAAATGGACAGTACATTAGCAAGAGTTGCTGATGGGGCTAGTATGTCGACAAGTGTTGTTGATCCTAGCACGTCTAGTCAAATCCGTTCCCAAGAGTTGGGAATGCCTCGACGTAGTGGGAGGGATGTGAGACAGCCTGATCGTTACATGGGTTTAGCTGAAACCTTAGTTGTCGCTCCTGATGATGACTATGAGGATCCATTGACCTATGATCAGGCAATGGTTGATGTTGACAAAGACGAGTGGATTAAAGCTATGGACCAGGAAATGGAGTCTATGTACTTCAATTCTGTATGGGAGCTTGTGGATCAACCGGATGGGGTAAAACCTATTGGTTGCAAATGGATCTACAAGCGTAAACGTGGCGTAGATGGGAAGGTGCGCACCTTGGCCCGACTTGTGGCAAAGGGTTTTACCCAGGTTGAAGGGGTTGACTATGAGGAGACCTTTTCACCGTTGCCATGGTAAATTCGATCAGATCCTTCTCGGCCATTGCACGCGTATTATGACTACGGGTATGGCGGATGGACGTCAAGACAGCCTTTCTGAATGGCAAACTTGATGAAACCATCTACATGGACCAACCCAAAGGGTTTATTGCCTAAGGCCAAGAGCAAAAAGTTTGTCGGCTTCATAGGTCCATTTATGGATGAAAGCAGCCGAGGTCTTGGAATATAAGGTTTGATGAGGCAATCAAATCTTATGGTTTTGATCAAAATGTCGATGAACCTTGTGTCTACAAGAAAATCGTTGACAAAACTGCCGCAATTTTGGTGTTGTGCGTGGGCGATATTCTTCTCATTGGGAATGAGGTAGAATTTCTTCTTGACGTTAAGAATCAAGCTAGCTTCGCAATTCCAAATGAAAGATTTGGGAGAAGCTCAATATGTTCTAGGTATCCGGATAGTCCGAACCTAAGAAGAGCGACGCTAGCCTTGTCTCGAGCGTCTTATATTGACAAGATGTTGTCTAGATATAAGATACGAACTCCAAGAAGGGCTTGTTGCCTTTCGAGCACGCGGGGTTCACTTGTCTAAGAATCGGTGTCCTAAGACTCCTCAAGATGTTGAGGATATGAGACTGATTCCATATGCTTCACCGTAGGGAGCCTCATGTATGCCATGTTGTGTACTAGGCCCGACATCCATTATGCAAAGAGGGAATTGTCGGTGAGATATCACCCAATCCGAGATTAGATCACTAGACAAATGGTAAAGGCAATCCTCAAGTATCTTAGGAGAACGAGGAACTACGACTTAGTGTATGGTAGTGGGGATTTGATCCTTACGGGATACCACAGTTCGATTTTCGCACCGATAAGGATTCTAGGAAATCCACCTCGGGGTCGACCTTCATTCGAATGGAGGAGTCGTAGTATGGCGAAGCATCAGCGAGGATGCATCGCGATTCCACTATGGAAGCGGAGTATCTTGCGGCTTGTGAAGTCGCAGCGAAAGGAAGCTGTTTGGCTAAGGAAGTTCATGACAGATTTGGAAGTTGTTCCTAACATGAACTTGCCGATCACACTGTTCTGTGATAACAGTGGTGCAGTAGCCAACTCACGTGAACCTCGGAGCCATAAGAGAGGCAAACACATTGAGCGCAAGTATCATCTGATACGGGAGATTGTGCACCGCAGAGACGTGACGGTCACGCAGATAGCGTCAGAGCACAACGTAGCTGATCCTTTTACAAATCCCCGACTAAGGTGTTTGAGGGTCACCTAGAGAGTCTAGGTCTTCGAGAGCTTCCTGACTAGGGCAAGTGGGAGATGTGTAAACGGGTATTCAATGCCCTAGCTTAGTATTACTTCGTTGTAATTTATGTACATTCTGAAATGTATTTTCTCCACTAGCTTAGTCCAAGTGGGAGTTTGTTAGGATTTTTGTCCTAATCTCGTGTTTGTAATATATTGTTTGAAATCAATAAGAGTTATTTATTTCATCACTTTGTGTCTCGCAATATTTATAAACTTTTCCAATAAACTAAGCTCTAGGTCATTGAATTTATGAGAGAACTGAAACTTGAACGGTGTGTAGTGGACACACAGGGAGGATCACGTTCGAGTTAATGACCCGAACGGTCTACAGTATATGGATAGGGTTGGAGACCTAATCCTGGATACACTGTGGATGCGGCCCGCTTTGTATTAAATACAAACGAGGTGATCTGACTCGTTCATGTGGTTGACATGCGAGTGGGGGCATCCTCGCATGCAATGAGATTGTACAAGACCGGACCGTGAATTATTAGACCTCACGATGTAACACCGCTGACATGAGGACTAGTAATTTCGTAGATGACCATTAGTGACTCGACACGAATCTCGAACGTGTTACGGACTCGCATCTGCGAGGTTTGTTCTTTGACTAGTACGGTGAGGGTGGTCACGATTACTCGCCCAATATGCCTATCTTCTCGTGGACGCGAACCAAGTAGGGAGTCGGGAACTTAACTACGCGAGATGGAATTCACTCGCTCCCGCTTTAGGGAAACTAGAGGGGTTGTTCCCTTAAGTGCTTTCTCCAGGGCTTGGACAACGGGCGCCCACCTTCTCACCGACCCAAGAAGGGTGTTGTGTATGGTTGGACCATCACAATATATTGTTCATTAGAAGAGCAGTGGGGACTTAAGGACAAGAGGTAGACACATGGGTAAAACGATAATTTGACCCAGCCGTGTCTACGAACAACCTGTGAAGGGTCGACTCATGGGTATTGGTTATATTAGTGGACACGTAATATTCTGCACTGACGGGAGTGCAGCTACGGGCTATAGTGGAGTGTTACCGTAGCTAATGAATGTTGGTTAACCGGGTCAAAGTGTTTTGCAGGTTAATCTCGGATCATTGGAGCCCGTTACTGTAGGTCCATTAGGTCCCTCGGTTGGCTCCATCTGGATTTAAGAAAGGATAAAGTTTTGGTATGAGATTGAAGTGTTCAATTTCACTCTAAGGGCATTTATGTCATTTATATGAGATATGAATGATATAATATATAGTTTAATGTGAATGAGATTCATAATAAACTATAGGTTAGCCTAATTGTTGAATTAGGGCTAATTGGAGAAATTGATTGAGAGAAATTAAATTGGATGTGATTCAATTTAATTAATCCACAATTAATGCAAATGAGATTTGCAATATGAGATATGAGATATCTTATATTATGTGGTTATGCAAATGAGATTTGCATAACCTATGGTTGTGGTAAAGTGGTAATTAAGTGGACATTTTAACTCCACCAATTCCACTATATAAACCCTTCTTGCAAGAATGATGTAACACAAAAAAAAGCTCTCATTTTTTGATTTTGCATCAAAAGAAGTAGAATTCTCTCAATTCTCTTTCAATTCTCCTCCCTCTCCAAAACCAAAAGGTTCCCACAAACCCCCCTTCTCCAAAAGAGAACAACCGAGAAGGCCATTTGGTGGTGTTCAAGACCTTTCGTTGGAGGTGTTCGTTGAGTATGAGGAGCGCGAAGAGTTCGTGATTTGAAAAAGAGATCTTGAAGAAAGTCTTCAACAAGTAAGTAAATTCTACTTGCTGTATTTTTTCTTCTTCTTACAAGCATGTTTAGCCTAGATCTAGTGTTAGGTCAATTTTAATGAAACTATGTTGCATATTGATACATCGACGATTCAATCGTCATCCGCTGCACGAGATTTTCATTCCCTTCACAATAAATGAGCTCCAATGATGTGAGATTAACTGATCAAACTCTTTGATTCAGTTTAATCAATATTCATTAACTACAAGTCACTCCACTATAGACTTGTAGCTGCAATCTCCTCATTGTAGATTATATTGTGTCCACTGATATAATCATTACCCATTAGTCGACCCTTCACAGGTTGTTCGTAATCACGACTGGGTCAAATTATCGTTTTACCCCTGTGATTACCTTTTTGTTCCTTAAGCACTACTGATCCTCTAATGAACAACAAGCGTATGGTCCTACCATAGACTCATAGCCTCTTAGCGGGCGGGGCCCCGTTGTTCAAGACCTGGAGTCAATTTTTAAGGGAACAACCTATCTAATTCCTTAGTGTAGGAATGGGTGAATTCAACCTTGCATATTTAAGTCCCCAGCTACCTACGAGGTGCTGTCCCTGAGAAGGTAGGCTTATTTAGTCTGCTACAGGCCACTCTCACCCATACTAGTCTAAGGACAAACCCCTATAAGCAGGAGTTCTTAACTTGCTTAGGATTCAGGTCGAGTCACTAATGACCATCTATAAATTATCAGTCTTATCCTGTTAATGGCGTTATACTGTTAGACTAATAATTTGCAGTCCGGTCTTATATGAACTTTTCATACAGGATGCCCCCACTCGCATGTTAACCACATGAATGAGTTGAATTACCTCATTTGTACTAATTACAAAGTGGGTCACATCCATGGTGTTACTAGAATAAGGTTTCCAACCGTATTCTTATACCATAGACCATTTAGGTTATACTCTTGAACATAATCCAAATAGTGTCGACTACACCGATGTTCAAGATACATTATAACCTTGGAGCTTAGTTTATTGGATTTATAAAGCAAGAATATAATTTTATCAAAATAAATAACTCTTTATTTATTTGATCAAAATTACATAAGTTTAGGGCACAGATCCCAACACATAAATGATATGTAGCTTGTATTGTTCACATGATTGTTAGTATGTATCTCCGAATATGACTTTGGCACCAAGTCAAGAGAGTTGTGTCATAGGACCCCTCAGGCTAGTAGTCCCTAACCTACTCCTTATTTAGGGAATGTTGTCCTACAACCTTGTGTGGCGAGAAACTATCATGGAGTATGCGTATTGATGATGTCTCGTGGTGAGTCACAGTGTGTGTGACAACAGTCCCGGGGTTGTCTCGTGGTGAGTCACAGTGTGTGTGAAAACAGTCTCGAGGTGAGTCACAATGTGTGTGACAACAAGCCAGGGGCAAGGATGTCTTGTGGTGAGCTATAGTACTTATGGAAACAGACCAAAGACGAGAATTCTTTGAGGTGAGTCACAATGAGTGTGACAATAGATCCAGAGTGAGACATAGCTTACGAGCGTCCTATGGGGTGAGGCTGGGCCATGTCAGCATGCAAGTTAGGGAGACGTATACCGACGTACAACAAGGAGTTGTGCAATCCTATGTGGGCTTGGGGTAAGGCCAGGTCGGACATCTAGCTGAGTGCGGTCTGAAAGTGGAATCTGGGTAGTTTGAGGGTTTGGTTAAGTAGAGTTGTCATTCCTTTATGCTGAAATATTATTGGACTTAAGTAGGCTACTTAAAGGTATCTTTATACTCACTCCTTTACTTTGTTGTTTTTATTTGCAGATAAAAGATAAACTATAGGATGGATGACGATGGTGGCAACCTAGTGAGGCTATGAGGATGTTCTTTGGTGTCTTTTAGCTCATAGTAGCTATTCTAGTACTTTATATATTTCCGTTGTACCTTCTTAATAGTTTGATACTTTAGTTATGTTGTTAAGTTTCCTTGTTGATTGACTCATATGGTATTTTAGGGTCTTGCTATTCCTAAATGTGAAGCTAGTCTCTTATTCTTTTTCTTCATGTTGTTGCATAACTGTTGTCAATTCCTGATCTATTGGAAACCCATTGTTGATTGTAGTTTGAAGAGGTTGAGTGTTTTAATAAACCTTTGGAGTGTTTAATGTCTTAAACCAGGCTATAAATTTTTTTTTGGGTTTTGTTTAAGTAGTATCGTTATGCTGTCGAAATTTTGGCGCTAACTGTGCTGCTTAGTAACGCCCCTAAGATTTTTTGGTTTGAAAAATTAGGGTCGTTATAGGTAAGACCATAAAAAAGTTGTTCATTAGAGGATCAGTAGTACTTAAAGAGAAAGGGGTAATCATAGGGGTAAAATAGTAATTTGACCCACCACTGATTAAGAACAACCTGAAAAGAGTCGACTCATGGGTATTAGTTAAATCGATGGATACAATTTGTCCTATAGTGAGAACAGTGCAACTACGAGTCTGTAGTGGAGTGACTCGTAGTTAATGAATGTTGGTTAACTGGGTTAAAGAGTTTGATCGGTTAACCACGTATCGTTGGAGCTCATGATCTGTAGGTCCATTAATTCCTTCCGTTTGCTCAACATGGTTGTCTTCAAGGATATAAAGTTTTTAAGAGAATTTGAAATGTTCGAATTCGTAAATGGGAATTATCTCGATTATATTTGATATAATTGATATAATATATTTTTTAATGTGAATATGATTCATATTTAACTATATGCTATATTTGAATTATAATTCAAATGTTTAATTTAATATGAAATAGTTTCATATTAAATATAATAGGGAATATGAGAGTAATATGGAAAATTGAATGTGATTCAATTTATAAAGTATATGATACTTTATAATATGATGTATATGATACTTTATAATATGCATTATGCAAATATGATTTGCACAATGCATCATTTATGAAATTAGTAGGTAAGTGGGAGGACGAAGTTACCTCCACCATTACTCTCTATAAATAAGTGCATTTGGATACACTTTGGAGGTTGATCAATTCATTTTTTGGATTTAGCAAAAATTCCATAAAGAAAATATCTCTCAATTCTCCATAATTCTCATTCTCTCTTTAGAGAATTCTCTCCCAATTCCAAAAGGGAACTCTCACCATTCTCCCTCTACTAGAGAACAACGAAGTAGCCATAGTGAAGGTGTTTGAGAACGATTCTTGTTCATGATTGGTACGAGATCGAGATACGGAGAGGAATACGTGAAGAAGGGTTCTTTAAAAGTAAACATTATTCTCCTCCATCTATGCTTAACTAGTTTTTTATTTTTGTTAGATTTTCATAACATATTTACGAGCAGAAGCGATTCAAAACACTTCAGCATTAGAATTTTATCCATTCAATATCAATCATTTATAACTATTACAAAGTAAGACATATGAATAGTGTTACCAAAATAAGGTCCCAACCTTATCCATAGGTTGTTTCTTGAACATGATCCTTCCATATGTCAATCACATACGGTTCAAGATTACATTAATTACCTTGAATTTTTATGTAATGGATAATATAAATTAAAAATGAAATTAATTAAATATTTATTAAAATAATAAACACATTAATTACTAGATTTTAAGGCATCAATCCTAATAATGCAACTCAACCTTATTCTTCGGTAAGTTATGAACTCATGTCTGTGAAGGTTTGTCTTTTGATTTGTATGAATGAGAGTGACTTTTATAGTATATTCAATAACCCTACCACTTTTGAAACTTGATCAAATAGAGAGTTGGGAATATAAGTTTCACAAGATGTAACTCACTCCTTCCCATATAAGGGTAAGGTCAGTACTTGAACAATTGTTTCCAATCTTACTGGTCTAGGAGGAACTTAGTTTATGATTCGATCATAAACAGGCAGTTTCATTAGAGAATCAATAGTACTTAGATATAAGATATAATTACAAGGATAACACAAACTTTTAATTTAAATTTATAATTATGGACAACTCGTGAATGAATGACTTGCATGTAATGGTTATATCCATGAAAACATCTTTTTTACAATGCATAAGATTGTAAGTTTAAGTCTATAATGGAGGGATTTAGAGTAAACGGATGAAAATGAGTTGACTATAGAGTTTAACTAATTAATTTTGTATAATTAAAGATTATGATCTATAGGTCTATAAGATTCCCTTATTAGCTGATAGTAACATTCAAGTGATCAATTTAGTTGCAAGAAAAAGTACAAATTTTCCAATTGATGTTTAATATATTTGATATATTAAATATAAAAGGGACAAATATATTTATTGTATTTGATATATTAAATATTAAATGGAGAAATTTATTAACGTATTAGATATATTAAAGGAAAAAAAGAAATTTGAATGCGATTGAAATTGGTTAAATCCACCGTGTAGGAAATTTTGTGAGATTTGAATGAGGTTGAAATATGTCAAATATACATTTTAATAATTAGACATTATGATATATTATTAACTTTTGCAAACATTCTACCCTATGTGCTTATAAGTAAGACCCCCCTATTGAGCTAAAAATACACATTCTCTAGAGAAAATAGAAATTCACTTTGACGTTCTTCTCTCTCAATCTCTTGTGATTTTTCGTTCAAAAGGTTCCCACGAATTTTGATTCTATGTTCGAGTCATACCAAAGAAAATTTGACAGGGGAGATTACTCAACTTCTTGGAACATGAGAAATATTGAAGTTCCATTAGAACTTTCTATGTATACTCTAAATGTATTTATTTCTAATTGCTTAACCTTTATTTCTCGTTTAATTCTAAACTTCAGAGCCAATCCAACTTGATTTCTAATTTTTTATAAATCAGTCTTTAGCGAATGGTTCTTTCCGATCATGTCTATCCCTAAGGAGGAGTACATGAACGAACCGGGACCACATCTGAATGAGAGGGATCCTGAGGATATGATAGTATGATTGAGAAGGATGATAATATAGTTCAGATAGACTTAAAAGAATTGATAGCTACTACCTATACTAACAAGGTGCACCTTATTTTTCGGTGGCTCATTCATAAGAACTCCATAGTTAAGCTTGCTTGACTTTGAGTAATTCTATGTTGGGTGACCTCTTGGAAATTTTTCTAGGGAGCATGTGAGTGAGGACAAAGCATGCTGAAAGGATCCCGTGTTGGTTTGTGGGGATAGTGTTTTCACTCTAACGAGCAGTCATGGATGATATAGTGACGCAGCCAGGTCACAAGAGATCCTAGGCCTCGGGCGTGACAAATGGTATCAGAGCGAAACCTCTCCCAGTAAGATGTGGTTCGAGGACAAACCAAAGCGGAAGCTGGTGGGCATGTGACACCCGAGATAAGGAGGGGTACATGAATAAACCGAGGCCACATCTGAATGAGAGAAATTTTGAGGATATAATAGTATGATTGAGAAGGATGAAAATATAGTTCAGATAGCTTAAAAGAATTTATAACTACTACCTATACTAACAAGTTGCACTTTCCTTTTCAGTGGCTCAATCATAGGAACATCACAGTTAAGCGTGCTTGGCTTGAAGCAATACTATGTTGGATGATCTGAAAGGACCCCGTGTTGGTTTGTGGGGATAGTGTCTTCACTAGTCATGGATGACGCAACCAGGTCGCAGGAAATCCTAGGCTGGGGCATTACAATTTCAATCTTAATCCTCTCTCTCCTCTTTCAAAAACCCTAACACATCTCTCTCCTTTTGACCTTTCACCACAAAAATAGCTAGATCTTGGTCTAACTTGATTTTTCCTTCACTTTTTCTCACAAATAAGAACAAATAAGAACTTATTTGTGACGATTATTTGATCCTTAAACTTGAAGTTATACTTGCTATTTTTTTTTAGTTTATTGTGTAAACAACGAGTACAAGGTGACTTTATTAGAAATATTCACAAAGCTTGTTGAAATGACAAAGAAGAGAAAAAGAAGTTGAAAAGAGATAGAAAAGTGTTGATTCAGTGATTTTGTGCATAAATTTGAGCAAGCACAATATTGCAATTTTATTCCAAAATGAATAATGTAATTGCATTTTTATGCATGTTTGGATTTTTGACGGTCAAAAATGAAATTGCAGTCCGAAATGAAAATGCAATTGCATTTCTAGTCAAACGTAGAAAAATGATAATTTCAGAATTTTAGAGCCTATTTGGTAGACAATTCAGATTCTGTATTATGTTTTCGAATTTACTGAATTCAGTGAAAACATGTTTAGTAGATGTGTTTTTGAAAACTTTTTTTGGATTATGTGATCCAAATAGTAGAAATTCTGAAAACAACATTTTAATATTTTCATTGTATTCCGATTCTGAATTTTAAATTTTACAATGCAGAATTGTATTAAACAAAGATAAAATCTTAATAAAGATAGTATTTCATGTTTATAAACTTAATTTACTTTTGTTAAATTAAAATATGTATAATATAATATATTTTAAAATATAAAATATTATATTATAAAATAATAATTATATAAAATTGATTAAAAAAAAGACAGGGTTATTGCATGTTTCATAGATTCTAAATCAATTTCATAGTTGTGCTTCATGATTTACAATTTACCAATTGTTTCTCGGATATTTGTCTCCACTTATATATATTAGTTTAGGTTTTATTAGTTTGCAAAATCTACTCTAATGTTATGTTTCTCTATTTAAAATTGAATATGAGTAACTATGGTACTTAATTCATACTAAGAACTCTGATCCCTATGGATGACTCCGACTACTCTTCACTGCAAAATTCTATAAAAAAATATTTATTTGGTATGATTTTATAAATTTAACTTTGATAGAGCCTTCGACAAGCTTAGAATGAAATTCACGCTATCAATTCCTTCCTTCTCTTGACTTGGCTTCTAAAATTCATGTCCAATTATCCTAATTTTTACCATAATTCTTCTAGAAACATCAACTTGCCCTAAATACTTGATTTCTTCCAAATAGACAAGTATGAACGTTAAAATAATCGATTAAGTCACAAAACTACAATAAAATAGGGCCTAATAAGATAGCTCACAATATGTGCTATCAAATACATTCAAACTTGAGTTTTTGCTAGTCATCAAGAGAAATAAACAACACCACTCTATGAATCAAAAGTTGCATACAAGTGACATGAAAGTGAACTTTTCGGAGGTTCAATCAAATACAATTTATAATATCGATCTAAAATAACTTCTTATAGTAATTAATAGTGGACCATGTCCAACAATTGGGTACCAAATAAATTGAATTCCTATTATTTAGATTTCTTATTGACCTAGACTGACAGATTCAAGGGGATTAAATATGAAAGACACAGAATGACTAAAAGGAGTAAGACAAATGCTAATATGGTTAACCTCAGACACCATTTCGAGATAAAGCTGGATAAAATGTTATTTTTTATTATTGAACGCCTAAATGCAAATTATTTTCTAACAATCTATTACCTAATCGACTTACCCGTAAAGTCGAGTAATTCCCTAAGCAAACATAGGTCCCCTAAATTCCAAGTAACCAAAACTAGCATCAAGTTAATTATTCAAACTATCCCTAATTAGTTAGGTACGATAGCGTTCTATACTAACATAGCTAATCGCCTTAAGTTTTAGGGATTAATTAAGACTAATTAATTAACCTAAGCATGCATTCCTAATTTAATTAATTAGCTCTCTTTATTCTGAAGTCTGATAGCACCATAAAAGTGTTATCTTTATCTATTTATCTTATACTAGTTCTGTTACTGTCATGTTCTTATTTGTCTATTTTACAGGAGATTTGTATTTCGAGCCTATTCCGAAGACTTAGGAACGATCGAGGGATAAAAGGCCAAGATTATAACAAACAATGCCTCAAATTGAGGAAAGAAGAGATTGGAAAGCCAGAGAGCCCGCGTGCAAAGCGTTTAGACGCCTAATAGGAGTGTCTAGACGTTGATCACTCCCAAGCCAGAAGACCAACACACATAGCGTCTAGACGCTATTCGTATCGTCTCCACGCTAAAGGAATGAAATCGCAAAAGGGCTCGCTCAACCCTGCGGGGAGGCTCTACTTGACGCTTGAAGCATCAACACACTATTCTAAGCGTCTCGATGCCACCTATATTCTTAAAAACAAATTCCCTTATATAGATGGAGAGCGTCTAGACGCTCTCCTTGGTGTCTAGAAGCTCCCAGTGCTTATAAATATCAACTTTTCTTTTAGGTTAGACAGGAACTTTTGGAAACTTTTCTCCTACTTTCGAGATTAGCTTTAGTTTAGAGTTTAGGATAGATTCTTTAGTATTTTTATAGTTTTCGGGTTGTATCAATGAAAACCATGGAGGCCATTGGCGTGTTTGTGACTATTTTCGAATAAGTCTTCTCTCCTGGTTCATAGGTCGGTCTAAACCAATTGTAATGTAGTGAGGCTCTTGTTTGTAACTCTTAACTTTATAGGCATTTAATTATTTAATTCTCTACTTTAATCTTATGACTGTGCATTTTTTATTAATTGGCACCTCAATTGTTTATGCATGTCTACTGTTATTTCATGATTGACGTGACATCTCAATCATAGCTCAGGTATTGTAATACTAGAGTTATAATTGTGTGTAAGTTTTGAGGATATCTTGATTCATAACTGCATGTTAGACTCTAGGGAATTTGAGAAGCTTGTTAATTTTATTATTCTAATTAAAGTGTCTTGGTTTTCCATGTTTCTTAATGTCTTTGTCTTAATTGTTTATGTATGGAGAGTGCTAGATAATTATGATAGTTGAGATTAATGGATACTGGATAGGTAAACTTAATGAACTCAAGGCAAAATAGCTTTTTGGGGAACCATTAAGCCAACCAAGTTAATTGTCAATTTAGTTATAATCTATTTTGAGAATGTTTGGGATCTATTACAATTGGGATAACTGTACCTATGGACTGGGATTTCGTAAGATTTGATATCTCCTAAACACATTCTTATTTTATTTCCTTTTATTTATTTACTTATTTATTTTCAAATGAAACATATCAAATCCCCCAATTTATTTCCTATTGCAAATTTACTTTGAGAAATTAATATTTCGATTCCCTATGGTTCGACCCGATCCACTATTAAGTACTACAAGTATTTAATTTTTAGATCGATAAATATAGATTGTATTTGATTGAGCCCTTGACAAGTTCATCATAAAAGTCCTATCATGCAATGTACATGAGAGGCTAGACTCTACAATGCAAGTATGTGTCAGTCGTAGTGTTAGCCATACTAACGATCACGTATTCAATTGATTCGAATAGGTTGTCAAGCTATCTACGAAAAAAACATGTTATGGGCATCCAAACAAGAATCATGAAACAATAGAGCGCGTTGGAAAATAATAGACATATGGAATAAATCTCATAAAAATATATAGTACTTTATTTACAACCCAAAACGACATCGACAATCTATCTAAACATTGTTACAATGTTGCCTAACACCAAAGATTAACTAAAAATTCCTAAACTATCCTACCACAAATGACCAAAATCGCATGATCTCTTGACAGCTAAAAATCAAAATGGCCTTAACATGGTCTCTTGGCAGCCACAAACTGACAACAAATGACCTAAATCGCAAAAGAATATTTTCATAGAAATTGACGGAGCATCTAGACACTCTGGACAACATCTAGATGCTTTACAAGGATTTGACGTTGAAAGAGTACATATTAAGAAAGCGGAAGTAATTTTGGATCTGAAACACTCTAATTTGGTCAATTTTACAATACAAAAGGCATGCTCAAAATTGGAAAAACAGAAAAGGAAGAACACTATATTTGAAACTAAAAATTGAAGCAATCTGAGGGCTTTCTTTGAACAAAAATAGGTTATGGACCACCTCTAGTATCTTCCCTACTATCCTCAGGCCTTGGAACAGATTGTGGGATCTTTGATTGAGAGAATTTGGAAGAAGAAAGCAGAATGGTCTAAAATCGAGAGCCTTTAAATTTTCGGTAAAATTCTCTTAATTCCCTCAATTGTTCTTCAATTAATTGCCATATCAAGGTTCCTCAATCTAGGTGAAGATGACAACACAAAGATGAGAAGTATTGATCAAGAGGGAGGTGTTCAATTTTGGTGAATTTTGAGAAAAGAGTAGCTTATTCACCAACAAATGAATTTGGTCCTTTTTTTTATTAAAAAATGAATTTGAATTTTTATTTAATTTTAATTCAAAATTAATATAAATTTAATTTTAAATTAAAATCAAGTTTAGTTTAATTAATTGGTTTTAAATAATTATTTAATTTAATATCAAACATCAAATTAAATAATTGAACGAATCTTGATTTCTTAAATCGATTGTTTGAACATGAATCCCTATCCATGTTTTAAACCCAAACAATATTTAAATCATATTTAAATATGTTCACCTCTTCTTTATCATAGTTTAATTCATAATTAATCTATGAAACGTTAAGTATATCGCATATAATTAACGTTTTCTCCCAAAACCGAATTTGAACAATTCAAATCTTTTTCTCTCAAATTGTTATAAGGCTTAGTCCGAGCTAGTAATAGGAACCTAATAGATCTATAGATCATGAGCTCCAACGATACGAGATTAACTGGTCAAACTCTTTAGCCTAGCTAATCAGCATTCGTTAATCACCAGGATACTCCAGTAAAGCCTAGTGGTTGCACTCTCCTCACTACATATATATTTTGTCCGCTCGATATAACCATGATTAGTAAGTCGATCCTTCACAGGTCGTTAGTCCCGATGATCCTCTAATGAACAATTGGTTTGTGCTCCAACTAGCAAACCGAATCCTTCTCGGGGCAATGTGAGGGTGGACCCATTGTTCAAGACCCAGAGTCAACAATTAAGGGAACAGTCTCTCTACTAATTCCTAAAAAGGGTATGAGTGAATTCCATCTTGCAGGACTATATTCCCATTAATCTACCTGGTCTTATACCCAAAATGGGAGGCTTATTGAGTCGACGATCTCGGGCCACTCTCACCCATGAAAATCTAAAGATAATTCCGAATAAATAGGAGTTCATAGCGCGCTCAAGATTAAGATAGAGTTACCTAGGTCACATATGAATATAGTCAGTTAAGATAGTAAACGAAGTTATAAAGTTTAAGTGACTATTTCTCGATCCAGTCTTATGCAAACTCATTGCATAAGACGTCCCCACTCGCATGTCTCCATATGAACAATTTAGGATCACATCGTTTGTACTTTACAAAGTGGGTCATGTCCATAGTGTCTTCAGTATAAGATACCTAGCCCTATGTCTATTACAGACCATTCCAACTATAACTTTAACTTGATCCACTTTTATGTCACATAAAGTTCAAGTATACATCCTATAGTCATAGGTTTTTAGTTTATCGGATTAGGGTTTCAAAATACACAATTCACTTTATTCAATAACACCTTTACTGAATAAACCTCAATAACAACTTTATTGCAAAATAGAATATATATTCAGTTTACAAACCACGAGTTTTAGGACATAAAACCCAACAGACGTAGCGTCGAGCGAGGCTTTAAAGCAGACAGTGTTTGAATGCTACCCTATGGACAACACAAACCATTTTTGTTATATCTTTTCGCTTGAGTGTCTGATTTTAGAACCATGATTTGACTAGAGTCTCTCAAAAAATGTCTTGTGCTTGATCAATTAATTACATTAAAATGTCCAAAACAACATTATTTAAGCCTACAAATGTAGGACTATTTTGGTCCCATGATGACACAAGCCTTAATGTTCTAAATAATAAATTGTTCACAAAAGAAGAAAGTACAAACAACAATTCATCAAGAAATTTAAAGTTAATCATCTTCATGTCTCACGTGTGTGTAGCCCCTCATCTTTTAGTCTTGAGAAGCCCGAAAGAGTTTATACAATCCTCAACTTGTTTTTTTCCTACTGTGGCCTCAAGCTTCCTTACTCTCAAGAAAATAATCTACCACTGAGTGCCCAAGAATAGTGTGAAACTCTCCTAAACTAGAATTTTTCTTTAATCTTGTAGATACTAGCTTTTACACATCCACCGTAGAGATCGTTACCTATGACACTTCTACTCATACATTGTCCAAACTGATCACAACAATGGTAGCACTTTTTGTCCTTAGATTAAAAGCAAAGCAAGAATTTACTCTTTTGAATGATAAACAACAAAATGAAAAGCAAATAGGCATGAATTTTCTTCTAAGTGTAACATTACTAACCATCATGCAATTCAACATTCTAATCAGTTCCTAAATCCTTTTGGAAGTGACTACAAGCATCCAGATCATATAAACCAATTCTATACCCTGAAAATTATGAATAGGTGTGGGTTATACGCTCTAGTAGTGTAAGGGAATGAAAGAAAAAAATTAATTTAACTTGAAACATGAATATGTTCTCATACTTCAATAATTGCACTTCAACATTATCTAGAATACATCTTGGGTCATGTTAACTACTGCAATGTAATAGATTCATCATACAAAGCCATGCTCAAAATGCAAAAATTTTCTCTAAACAGCTTGCTGAAGCCCAACAAAAGTATTTATCATCCCCAAACTTAAATACATTGTCCTCAATGTATAAACTATGCAATCTACTCAATCATATATAAGGACAAAGAAAATAAGGGGTGAACAATATTATCCTGATAAAAGAAAGACTTAAGATCGTCATGGAAGAGACTCGAGGGTGATCGTGTTCTTACAAAAGCAACAACAAAGTAAAGACATGAAATAGTCTAGATTAAGAAAGCGGAAGCAATTTAGGTGTAACGCCCCTACTTTTCTGTAACTATAATTCCTAGGGACACTACTACACATGCATGCATTCTTAGGCAAAAAGCACATAAAACAATATTTAAATTGCCATTGTAACAAAATTATCTTTAGGGATCCCGAAGAAAAAGTCAAAACATTGAAAAGAACATTTTAAACTTGGCCTACTTAAAATCCTGGAAATAAAATTTAAACTTCGAAATCATAAAACGACAACATCAATCATTAAGGAAAACAAAATGCGGAAAACATGACTATCCCCATGGTTTGACAACGCGCCTCCGTCACTCGCCCCGTACGTCCTTAGCCTTACCTGTAAAAAATATTTTAAAATAAAAGGGTGAGTATTGTAATATAATACCCAGTAAGTGACCTCACTACCGAGGTTTGGGACATGCACACACATTCAATCGTGACTTTTAAACTTGGTCAAAATATTCATATGTGGGACCTAGAACTTTCTCGTATCAAACGTGACTGTAATACATGACTTCCTTTTACTTTAAATGGCTAATTGGTCACCCCGAGTCATTTCATTTTGAGTCCCTCATGCACTCCCTATAAGTATTTGAGTCCTCACGGACCCTCGTATGGATTGAGTCCTCACTGCACTCCCTATAAGCTTGACCCATAGGGTCTCTAATGCACGTTTGACCATGCATACAATGAACTCGGAGACCAATTTCCACATTTTAGTTCAAATCATTTCATGGCATACATAACATGCATGAGGTCCCATCATCTAACGTGGCTATAATGCACATGTCATGAAACAGTGACACTGATATGCAAATCATAACTTTTCACAACATATTGAAGATAATACTTTTAAGCATGATCGATTTCATACTTTCAATAACGAAAAACTTTCGTATGAAATCATGAAATATTCTCACATAAAATAATAGACTATATTCGCATAAAATACAAATATACTCTCATAAAATCATGAAACATTTCCATGTAAAATAACGAACTATTTTCGCATAAAATAACGAAATTCGTTTTCTTTAATCCCATTTAGAAAAGTTCGGCACAAGGTCCCTTACCTCAAGCTTGATCTCACAACTTTCCTTCTAATTCTTAAGTTAACGGTCTCTTTCGAATAACCTGTAAGTCAAGAATTCTTCTAACTCGTCAACCTACTACAAAATTCATCTAAAATATAAGGGTCTACGTACATAAATGTCTATGATTCCTACTTTGCTCCAATTACCTTAACCCCGAAGTATAAACCGAACGTCAATTCACTTGCTCCAAATTTTTAGAAGTTCGATCTGACTTCGGCTTGTTCCTACAATATTTTCACGTGATTACGATCCAATTAATTCTAAGCCTCCAATACTACAATGAATTTGAAGTCCTTCTTATGTACTTCGAAATTAAATATCAATACAGTAAGATCACCGGAGGGATTCTAATCGCCGGAGGTGACAATGTAACGATGGCCTTTATTTTCCGGCGAGGAATCGATAACTCGGAGGGATGGGCCTGACGTTCCAATCGCGGCGCGCTCGTGGCTTGATCTCGTGGATGGCGGCGCTGCGCAGGGGCTTGGCGGCTCGTGCTGCGAGCAGACGGCGGAAGGTACTCGACGGCGAATCGAAGGCTCGTGTTACGGCGGTGGCAGCCGCGAGCGTAAGCGATCCGAACAGTGGAGACTCAAGCTTGCAAACGGCGGCGACGCAAGGTTCAGTGGGCTTCGATCGGCGGGGTGTGCGTGCTCGTGATCGGCGCCTCTCCGTTCGTGGGCTGAAGACGCGGACGGCTGGAGGGTATTTCTTGTTGCGGCCGGCTGAAACTACCGAAAAAGAAATAGGGTTTCGGTTAGGGCAAGGAGAAGAAGGAGAAGAAGGAGAAGATGGCTAGGGTTTTTGTCCAATCATGCCTAAAAATAATAATATATATACTAAGAACCCTAGGTCTTCTTCAAAGACCCAACTAACCCTTGCTTTAAGCATTAATTACTAGGATGCCCTTGTCACCTCCTCATCCTTTATTTAATTATATATGTATATTTATCTTAAAGAAAACAATTCACTTTAAACCATATGAAGTTCAGAGTTCAAACCTACCGAGCATGATGAAAATTCACTAACCCGACCTGACATAAAGGTTGTTTGAACGTTAACACAATAAACAATTAGTACCTGTGGCTGTGGTCGTCACAATCTTCCTCCTTAAGAACTTTCGTCCTCGAAAGTTCCTATTCTCGAATAGTTCGGATATTTAGCTCGCACTTCTTCTTCTCTCGCTCCGGTAGCTTCTTCCATGCGGTGATTTTGCCATAACACTTTAACTAAGTTGATCTCACGATTCACGGAGGGTCTTTTGATCTCTCGCAATAATGCATGCAGTCGTTCGCCATAACTTAAATCCCCGCTAACTCAGAACGGTTCAAAGTCTACAACGTGGGTCGGTCCGGGCGTATTTTCTTAACATGGAGATATGGAATACGTTATGAATCGCCGATAGGGAAGCGGCAATGCTAGCACATAGAGCCACCACACCAACCTCTATAAAATCTCAAATGGCCCTATAAAGCGCGGACTCAATTTCCTTTTCCGACCAAACCTTTGAATCCCTTTCATTGGGGCCACCTTAAGGAATACGTGGTCCCCCACTCTCGTATTCTAGGTCCCTTCGCCTCGAATCGGCATAACTCTTTTATGCGCTTTGGGCGGTGCGCATTCGCACCCCTAATCTTTTGTATTGCACTTAGTGACTGTACCAGTGCTGACCCAATAATCGGCGTTCACCAACCTCCTCCCGAAAAAATGGGGTTCTGCAACGCTTTCCATAAAGGGCTTCAATGGAGCCATTCATTGGTCGCTTTGATAATCTGTTATTGTATGCAAACTCCATCAAATGCAAATGAGTGTCCCAACTACCCGGAAAATCTAAGGTGCAAGCTCGCAACATGTCTTCTAAGATCCGGTTCAAACGTTACATCGCCCATCCGTCCGTGCATGGATGAAAAGTCGTACTAAAGTTTAACTGGGTACCTAACGCTTTCTGTAAGCTTCTCCAGAAATTTGAGGTGAAACGTGGATCCCTGTCTGAAATAATTCTGGCTGGAATCCCATGTAGACGGACTATCTCTTCCAGTGCAATTTGCGCCCACTTATCCGTAGAGTAGGTGGGTTTCCACAGTATGAAATGTGCTGATTTTGTTAACCTGTCAACGATGACCCAAATCACCGAGTAACCTCGCAGGGTCCTGGGCAGTCCGACTATGAAGTCCATAGAGATCTCCTCCCATTTCCACTGAGGTACATGTAAAGGTTGCAGTAGTCCTGCGGGCCTCTATCTAGATGCCTTCACCTGCTGACAAGTCAAACACCTGCTAACAAACTCTGCCACGTCGCGCTTCATGTTACACCACCAGAATGACTGTTTCAGATCTCGATACATCTTGGTACTACCAGGATGCATAGAAAATGGTGAGTTATGAGCTTCGCTTAAGATTTCGATCTTGATTTGTCGCCGTAAATCGGTACACATAATCGTCCCTGAAATAGTAGTCCTCCATCTGCGGATAGCGAAAATCCTGCTGATTCACCTGCAGTTACTGCAATAAGCTTTTCTACTAACTGAGGATCCCCCTGTTGGGAATCGACAATGCGTTGTCTCAAAGTTGGTTGTACAGTTAACTGAGCTAACTGCGCCGTGACTTTCCCTACTAGTACTGCAATTTCAGCTCGTACAAATTCATCTGCACCTCCTCTCTGCATCAAGAACTTTCATGGACGTATGAACCGCTTCCTCTCGAGGGCATCGCCCGACATTCGCTTTACCGGGGTGGTATTGAATATCTATGTCGTAATCCTTCACTAATTCCAACCATCTGCGTTGCCTCATGTTTAATTCTTTACGGGTGAACAAATACTTGGACTTTTATGATCCGTAAAAATCTGAATTTTTATCCATATAAGTAATGTCTCCGGATCTTTAGTGCAAAGACTCATGCCGTTAGTTCTAAGTCATGGGTTGGATAGTTTCTCTCGTGTGTCTTCAGTTGTCGGGATGCGTAGGCTATCACTTTACCGTGCTGCATTAATACACAGCCCAAACCTTTCTTAGAAGCGTCCATCAGAACCCACAAAGCTTCCTCGCTCCTGGGATCAGTATGATCGGAGCGACACCAACCTACGCTTGAGTTCCCGGAAACTCGCCTCACAAGTGTCATCCCAAACAAATGTGTTACCTTTGCGCGTCGTCACCGAGTCATGGGCATGGCTATCTTGGCGAAATCACGCACGCGAACGTCTATAGTATCCTGCAAGACCCGAGAAAACTACGTACCTGCGTGATGGTGGTCGGACGAGGCCACTGCGCGGATCGCTTCCCACTTTCACCGGGATCAACAGAGAGACTCACCTCCTCGACACCACATGTCCCAAAAAGGATACCTGCCTGAGCCAGAATTCGCACTTGGAAAGTTTTGCATATAACTTATTCTCTCTTAGCGTGAATAAAACTTTCCTCAGATGCCTTTCATGTTCTTCATCACATTTGGAGTATATCAGAATGTCATCAATAAACACAATCACGAACGTATCTAGAAACTCCTTTTATAATCGGTTCATTAAGTCCATGAAAGCGGCAAGGGCGTTGGTCAAACCAAATGGCATCACTGTGAACTCGTAATGTCCATAACGCGATCTGAACGTTGTCTTAGGAATGTCTTCCTCACTAATTCTTAACTAGTGATAGCCTGATCTCAAGTCAATCTTGGAAAACACCGCTGCTCCCTGCAACTGGTCGAACAAATCATCTATTCTAGGAAGAGGGTACTTATTCTTGATCGTAACCTTGTTCAGCTCTCGGTAATCTATACACAGACGCATGGATCCGTCTTTCTTTTTCACAAATAGCACAGGGGCTCCCCAAGGCAAAACGCTAGGGCGTATAAATCCCTTATCTAGTAAGTCCTGTAACTGTAGTTTAAGTTCTTTCAACTCTGCCGGTGCCATTCTGTACGGTGCCTTGGATATCGAAGTTGTCCCTGACTCCAATCCTATGTTAAAATCCACTTCCCTGACCGGAGGTACTCCTGAGAGATCCTTGGGGAAGACGTCTGGAAATTCATTCACCACTGGTACCGACGACACTGAGATCTCCGTACACCTCGCATCTACTATACAAGCTAAGACGTCCCAAGCTCCCCGATGTAATAACCTCCTGGCCTTAAAGGCAGTAATTACCTTAGGCCTACTTCCCGCTAACGTGCCTCTGAACCTGTAACTAGGTTGGTCAGGAGGAGTGAACACTACCTCCTTCCTGAAGCAGTCAATGCAAGCATGGTTCTGAGCTAACCAGTCCATACCCAATATCACATCAAAGTCGGTCATGTCTAAGACTACTAGATTTACTCCTAACTCATGATCTGTGATAGTCAAACTACCATCTTTGACTTTCATGGTAGCTAACAAATCTATCCTCATGAGAGTGGAAACAGACAAAAGCATCATCAGAATCGTTTCTAACTCTAACTCAAACTTGACTCACGAAGGATGCGAAAATAAAAGAATGAGTAGAGCGAGAATCAAATAATACAAAGGCAAGGTGCCCAAGTAATGGGAGTGTACCTGTAACCACGGAGTCTGTGCCATTGACGTTCTTACTTGTGCTCGCATAAGCTCTTCCTTGGTGTATTACGGGCTTGGCAAAGCAAATTTCACTATTGGTAACTGAGAGGTTGGCTATCACCGCTTTACTCGGACAACTATTTGCTCGGTGTTCTTCCTTTCCACATCCCAAACATACTCGTCCGGCCAAACACTTACCCCAATGTTGTCTACCACGCCTTTACATTGTGGCTTGTCTCCACCGTTAGTTCTGTCCCGTTGATCTCGTGGTTTCGCCCCGAACTCGCACGAAAACTTTCTGGTCCATGCGGCGTCTGTACTGGGGCGCCGCAAGCTTGAATTTGCTGCTCCCATTTCTCTTACGATTTGTGACAGTGCCGCCTTGTTTAGCTACTACCGATGGATGATGCATGCGCACTGCCCCAAATCAACTCCGCCACTTTTCTACGGCGGAAGCATAATGCAGGGGGTGCTAGTGCACAGTATGAATCCTCGAATATTTTCATCCCGGCCCATAACAAAACGCTGTTTTCTTAGCCCT
The DNA here is from genome assembly GCA_036507285.1 of Trichosanthes cucumerina. NCBI lineage: Eukaryota > Viridiplantae > Streptophyta > Magnoliopsida > Cucurbitales > Cucurbitaceae > Trichosanthes > Trichosanthes cucumerina. Next base: position 22,682,359 of record CM071844.1, read on the forward strand.
CTGTGTCCACTAACTCGGGGCAAAAACGTGACAAACGGGTGAATTCCTCTCATATATCTCAACCGCCTCCTGCTCGACTAAGTTGTAAAAATTCTCGCTTTGCTTCCTATAACGAGTGCAAGCGGGGGTAAAATTTTCGCGTAATGCTTCCTTAAATAAATTCCGTAATCAACTCTCATTGGCGCTATGGTTCCACTCGAGCGGACTCCACCCATAAGTAGGCGTCGTCTCTCTCAACATGAAAGTTGCGCAAAGACACCCTCTCGGTCCTCGGGACGGTTCATCGGTCTGAAAATGGTCTCGATGGAGGACAACCATAACTCAGCCACAGTGGGGTCATTAGAAGACCCATCAAAAGATCTGGGATCATATTTCCTGAAATCCTTCAGATATCGGGACTCCAGAGTTGCATCATTCCGAACCTGACTTGTTTGGGCCAACTGAGTGGCTACTGTAGATCGCACTAGGGTTTGCATAGCCTCCACCATCATAGTCATGACGCTAGAGTTTCCTTGATCCGCCATTGGAGCGACTGCAGGGGCATCCTCTTGGCGATCTGGTTGGTTCTGGGGGAGATCTGGCACGGGTGGAGTAATCTCTTCCTGTTCCAGTGGTAGTTCTGGTTGGGTGTTAACGTTTCCTCCTGTCCTCCGACCCCTACCACGTCCTCTACCTCTCCCTCGACCTCTAGGTGACAAGTACTACAATGCAGAGAATTTCTAACTTAGTTTTCATCATTTTTTAACTGTAAAATAGGATCACCTTTAGGGTTTAAATTCATTTATTTTCACAATACAGAATTACATCATAATCATTCGCTTAGTTCATAAATTACAAGAACGTACTTGGCGGTGACCGGAACACGTTTCTCAACCATGGAAACTACTCTGTGCTTACTCTGTAAGCAAGTCTACAGAACCCTAAACCTAGGGCTCTGATACCAACTGTAACGCCCCTACTTTTCTGTAACTATAATTCCTAGGGACACTACTACACATGCATGCATTCTTAGGCCAAAAGCACATAAAACAATATTTAAATTGCCATTGTAACAAAATTATCTTTAGGGATCCCGAAGAAAAATTCAAAACATTGAAAAGAACATTTTAAACTTGGCCTACTTAAAATCCTGGAAATAAAATTTAAACTTCGAAATCATAAAACGACAACATCAATCATTAAGGAAAACAAAATGCGAAAAACATGACTATCCCCATGGTTTGACAACGCGCCTCCGTCACTCGCCCCGTACGTCCTTAGCCTTACCTGAAAAAAACATTTTAAAATAAAAGGGTGAGTATTGTAATACAATACCCAGTAAGTGACCTCACTACCGAGGTTTGGGACATGCACACACATTCAATCGTGACTTTTAAACTTGGTCAAAATATTCATATGTGGGACCTAGAACTTTCTCGTATCAAACGTGACTGTAATACATGACTTCCTTTTACTTTAAATGGCTAATTGGTCACCCTGAGTCATTTCATTTTGAGTCCCTCACAGACCCCTATAAGTATTTGAGTCCCTCACAGACCCCTGTATGGATTGAGTCCCTCACAGACCCCTATAAGTTTGACCCATAGGGTCTCTAATGCACGTTTGACCATGCATACAATGAACTCAGAAGACCAATTTCCACATTTTAGTTCAAATCATTTCATGGCATACATAACATGCATGAGGTCCCATCATCTAACGTGGCTATAATGCACACATGTCATGAAACAGTGACACTGATATGCAAATCATAACTTTTCACAACATATTGAAGATAATACTTTTAAGCATGATCGATTTCATACTTTCAATAACAGAAAACTTTCGTATGAAATCATGAAATATTCTCACATAAAATAATAGACTATATTCGCATAAAATACAAATATACTCTCACATAAAATCATGAAACATTTCCATGTAAAATAACGAACTATTTTCACATAAAATAACGAAATTCGTTTTCTTTAATCCCATTTAGAAAAGTTCGGCACAAGGTCCCTTACCTCAAGCTTGATCTCACAACTTTCCTTCTAATTCTTAAGTTAACGGTCTCTTTCGAATAACCTGTAAGTCAAGAATTCTTCTAACTCGTCAACCTACTACAAAATTCATCTAAAATATAAGGGTCTACGTACATAAATGTCTATGATTCCTACTTTGCTCCAATTACCTTAACCCCGAAGTATAAACCGAACGTCAATTCACTTGCTCCAAATTTTTGGAAGTTCGATACCGACTTCGGCTTGTTCCTACAATATTTTCACGTGATTACGATCCAATTAATTCTAAGCCTCCAATACTACAATGAATTTGAAGTCCTTCTTATGTACTTCGAAATTAAATATCAATACAGTAAGCTCACCGAAGGGATTCTAATCGCCGGAGGTGACAATGTAACGATGGCCTTTGTTTTCCGGCGAGGAATCGATAGCTCGGAGGGATGGGCCTGACGTTCCAATCGCCGGCGCCTCGTGGCCTGATCTCGTGGACGGCGACTGCACTGCAAGGCTTGGCGGCTCCGGCGCTGCAGACGGCTGGAAGGTACTCGACGACGAACTGAAAGGCTCGTGTTACGGCGGTGGTCTTCGCGAGCGTAAGCAGTCCCGAACGGCTGGAGACTCAAGCTTGCAAACGGCGGCGGCGCAAGGTTCAGTGGGCTTCGATCGGCGGGGTGTGCGTGCTCGTGATCGGCGCCTCTCGTTAAGGGCTAAAGACGCGACGGTGGAGGGTATTTTCTTTGCACGCTACATTTGAAACTACCGAAAAAGAAATAGGGTTTCGGTTAGGGCAAGGAGAAGAAGGAGAAGAAGGAGAAGATGGCTAGGGTTTTTGTCCAATCATGCCTAAAAATAATAATATATATACTAAGAACCCTAGGTCTTCTTCAAAGACCCAACTAACCCTTGCTTTAAGCATTAATTACTAGGATGCCCTTGTCACCTCCTCATCCTTTATTTAATTGTATATGTATATTTATCTTAAAGAAAACAATTCACTTTAAACCATATGAAGTTCAGAGTTCAAACCTACCGAGCATGATGAAAATTCACTAACCCGACCTGACATAAAGGTTGTTTGAACGTTAACACAATAAACAATTAGTACTTGTGGCTGTGGTCGTCACAATCTTCCCTCCTTAAGAACTTTCGTCCTCGAAAGTTCCTATTCTCGGAATAGTTCTGGATATTTAGCTCGCACTTCTTCTTCTCGTTCCCAGGTAGCTTCTTCCATGCGGTGATTTTGCCATAACACTTTAACTAAGTTGATCTCACGGTTACGGAGGGTCTTTTGATCTCTCGCAATAATAATGCATGCAGTCGTTCGCCATAACTTAAGTCCCCTGCTAACTGTAACGGTTCAAAGTCTACAACGTGGGTCGGGTCTGGAACGTATTTTCTTAACATGGAGATATGGAATACGTTATGAACTGCCGATAGGGAAGGCGGCAATGCTAGCCTGTAGGCCACCACACCAACCCTCTCTAAAATCTCAAATGGCCCTATAAAGCGCGGACTCAATTTCCCTTTCCGACCAAACCTTAGAATCCCTTTCATTGGGGCCACCTTAAGGAATACGTGGTCCCCAACTCCGTATTCTAGGTCCCTTCGCCTCGAATCGGCATAACTCTTTTGTCTGCTTTGGGCGGTCTGCATTCGCACCCTAATCTTTTGTATTGCACTATTAGTGACCTGTACCAATTCTGGACCCAATAACTGGCGTTCACCAACCTCCTCCCAGAAAACAGGGGTTCTGCAACGCTTTCCATAAAGGGCTTCAAATGGAGCCATTCCGTTGGTCGCCTGATAACTGTTATTGTATGCAAACTCCATCAAATGCAAATGAGTGTCCCAACTACCTGGAAAATCTAAGGTGCAAGCTCGCAACATGTCTTCTAAGATCTGGTTCAAACGTTCTGTCTGCCCATCCGTCTGTGGATGAAAAGCTGTACTAAAGTTTAACTGGGTACCTAACACTTTCTGTAAGCTTCTCCAGAAATTTGAGGTGAAACGTGGATCCTCGTCAAAAATAATTGCCGGAATCCCATGTAGACGGACTTTATCTCTTCCAGTGCAAATTGCGCCTTACTTATCCGTAGAGTAGGTGGGTTTCCCTGGTATGAAATGTGCTGATTTTGTTAACCTGTCAACGATGACCCAAATCACCGAGTAACCTCGCAGGGTCCTGGGCAGTCCGACTATGAAGTCCATAGAGATCTCCTCCCATTTCCACTGAGGTACATGTAAAGGTTGCAGTAGTCCTGCGGGCCTCTATCTAGGTGCCTTCACCTGCTGACAAGTCAAACACCTGCTAACAAACTCTGCCACGTCGCGCTTCATGTTACACCACCAGAATGACTGTTTCAGATATTGATACATCTTGGTACTACCAGGATGCATAGAAAATGGTGAGTTATGAGCTTCGCTTAAGATTTCAGTCTTCAGTTTGTCGTCGTCTGGTACACATAATCGTCCCTGAAATAGTAGTCCTCCATCTGCGGATAGCGAAAATCCTGCTGATTCACCTGCAGTTACTGCAATAAGCTTTTCTACTAACTGAGGATCCCCCTGTTGGGAATCGACAATGCGTTGTCTCAAAGTTGGTTGTACAGTTAACTGAGCTAACTGCGCCGTGGCTTTCCCTACTAGTACTGCAATTTCATTTCATACAAATTGCATCTGCGTCAGCTCCACTCACAACTCAACTCGCGCTGACGTATGAACTGGCTTTCTACTGAGGGCATCAGCCACGACATTCGCTTTACCGGGGTGGTATTGAATATCTATGTCGTAATCCTTCACTAATTCCAACCATCTGCGTTGCCTCATGTTTAATTCTTTCTGGGTGAACAAATACTTCAGACTTTTATGATCTGTAAAAATCTGAATTTTTTCGCCATATAAGTAATGTCTCCAGATCTTTAGTGCAAAGACTACTGTCGTTAGTTCTAAGTCATGGGTTGGATAGTTTCTCTCGTGTGTCTTCAGTTGTCGGGATGCGTAGGCTATCACTTTACCGTGCTGCATTAATACACAGCCCAAACCTTTCTTAGAAGCGTCCATCAGTAAACCACAAAGCTTCCTGCTCCTCGGGGATCGTGGATCGGAGCGGAGACACCAACCTACGCTTGAGTTCCCGAAACTCGCCTCACAAGTGTCATCCCAAACAAATGTGTTACCTTTGCGCGTCACCAGTCATGGGCATGGCTATCTTGGCGAAATCCGCGCACGAAAACGTCTATAGTATCCTGCAAGACCCAGAAAACTACGTACCTCTGTGACGGTGGTCGGACGAGGCCACTGCGTGACTGCTTCCACTTTCACTGGATCAACAGAGACTCCTGCCTCGGACACCACATGTCCCAAAAAGGATACCTGCCTGAGCCAGAATTCGCACTTGGAAAATTTTGCATATAACTTATTCTCTACTAATCCCTAAAGCGGGTAGGAGTGAATTCTATCTTGCAGAACTATGTTCCCAGCTATCTACAAAAACTTATCCATGAAATGGGAGGCTTATTGAGTCGGCAATCTCGGGTCACTCTCCCCCATGAAAATTTAAGGATAATCCGAATGAACAGGAGTTCATAGAACGCTCAGGATTAAGATCGAGTTACCTTGGTTATCGTATGAATATAATCAGTTAAGACAGTAAACGGGGTTGTAAAGTCTAAGTGACTATTTTGCGGTCCAGTCTTATGCAAACTCGTTGCATAGGAAACCTCCACTCACATGTCTCCACATGAACGATTTAGGATCACATCGTTTGTACTTTACAAAGTGGGTCGCATCCATAATGTCCCCAGGATAAGTTACCAAACCCTATCTTTATACTATAGACCGTTCTGGCTATAACTTGAACTTGATCCACTTTTATGTCACACATAAAATTCAAGTATTCATCCTATAACCAAGGGTTCTTTATTGGGTTAGGGTTACACAATACACAATTCATTTTATTCAATAACACATTTACTAAATAAATCTCAATAACATCTTTATTGCAAAATAAAATATACATTCAGTTTACAAAACCACGAGTTTTAGGACATAAAATCCAACAGGACAAAGGCACGCGACAGAAGAACTAGAAATTGAAAAAAAAAAATTGAATGTAAACTTAAGTTGTCTCCAAGAGTTTTGGAAAAGACTCATAAATCATTCCAACATGCTTAAGCTAGAAAAAATTATGCTCAGGATTATCAGAACTACAAAGTATTATTTACTCCAAACTTAAAACATGCATTATCCTCGATGTAACATAATCAATGTAATAAATCAAGACAAGGATAGAATGAGTGAATAATATTGGCCCGAAAAAGAGAGTGATTGTTCCATAAAAATTCTTTCAATTGGCCAAAAGTTTATTATCAAGGTCCTGCAAAATGGGAGTGAGATTTACTTTGTATTGTTTTTCAAAAACAACCTAAACTATAAAAGAAAAACAACAAAAAAGAAAAGTAAATAAGGGAAGGAAAAAGGTAAAAAGTTTTGGTTGCTGACCTCTTGTGGTAATTGCTACAACATATGTATAATCAGCTTTGCATGTTGTCTTATGCACAAGTATACACATAAATTTTGTAGCTAGCACCAAGTAAATTATCGTATCTATGGAAACTAATAATTCTCTAATATATCTAAATTAATACTCAGGAAACTTTGATTATAACCAAACAAATTATCAAGGTAACATAACAACATAAACTTAACGATACTGAAAACTAAGCAAAGGTTCGGATTAGAGGAATTTCATGCATTTAACTCACATTACAGTTAAGTAAATGTTCAAATCAATCGATTCACTACAGTAACCCCAACATTCTCCCGAATCACTGAATACTTATTGTTTCATTTTCATTACTCCAACACTAATAAACCCATTGTATTTCTTGTGCATTAGGTGAGTAATTATCTCTAATCTCCTTACTTAACTAGTCGTTAACCTAACAATGGAGCTAATGTGGTTTTTATGAAATCAACCCTCCTTATTCTTCTAAGTAATCAAGAGGACAAAGCAACGAAATAGTTGGCCAAACGAAATCGAGCTACGATTAAGCACTCATAAAACCCAAATTGATTTAAAATGAAATTTACTTAGTTGCAATGTAAATCAAACTACAAATGTCCTCTAACCCTCACCTTAAGGGGAGTTAGTTCATGTTTAGAAGTAAAGAAAAATAGAGGAAATACAATAAAGCCATAAATAAAACAGTAACTAATCTAAACAACTAAAATGCAGAAAAAGAAGGAGAAAGAAATGATGTTTAAATGATGTTTCAAATCTTCCATTGTAGCTCCCGTTATTGCTCTGACAAGGAACCTTTCTTTTCGGGTGAAAACCACCACTCCAGTGCTTGAAACCTAGACTTCCCTTCCTTTCTCTCCTCTTTTCGGGGATCTCTCTAAAAATGATGGCTCTCCCTTTTAAAAACGGTTGGCCTAACTTTATCCTCTCTTTTTGGGCAAATCAGGGTTGAATGGATAACTCCTTCCACGTGGCAAAAATTCTGAGCTAAAAAAGGAGTTGATTCATCTGACAGTCTCCACATCATTTAGTGAAATTTCTCTCACGTGTGAATACTGTTTGGCTCTAGGGAAGACGTATTTGCTCTAGCAAACAGTTGAAAAATTGTTGCCTGTGTTCCTTGAGCATCTTCTTTAATTCCAACCCTAATTAAGAAACATTAAGCTCGTTAATTAAGGTAATTTTACTCAAATAATCATTTCACTAGCTCAACATCCATATAAAAGCAAAGCAGTCACAAATTTCGTGGAAAATCATTACAAATTAATAAACAATAACTCTTATTTCTAGGAGTTATCACACCCCCAAACTTGAAGATTGCTCATCCTTGAGTAATGCTCTAAATCGAATAGACAAAGGACTAGCAAACTAAACTCTACTTTCCAAATGATACATGAGAACATCATCTTAAATTTCTCCATCAAATAATCTATTTTCACAATTTCAAAAGTGTTGTCCTCCTTCAACATTCTAACTTTTGCTCTTTTGCTTATTCTAACTTTTGCTCTTTTTCTTAAGACCACAAAATTCAGGGAATATAGCTTAGCTCTCCACCTCCTTTACATAAGAAATTAAAGTCCTTAGACTCAATAAACAATCTCATAACCAAGCTTTCACTCACTCACTTCTTGTCGAATCTATTTACACCAACTCACACATTTTTTTTCTTTTCACTCATTTATCAAAATATTTTTTTAACTACCTTTAGGGATGCCTCGCAGTCATAGTTCTATTTCTTGGAATGTAAACATTTTATGATGTCGAGCACCCTAACTTTCAAGCTATCACCAAAGAACCCTACATCCATTCTTATCAAGATTATCCTCTTTGCTTCTCAGAATGACAACATTTAATGATGAAGCTCACTGATAAATCTCAGTTATGAGGATTATTCATACTTAAACTTAGTTATTTTTGTCTATTTAATGATGAAGCTCACTGATCGAAGATAATGCACTAACTTCTAACACTCCTTGCTTCTTCTTCTCAAGGTTGTTGAGAACACCAGCACATTGAGAACTATTAGTAGAAAGCATTTCCATAATCTCATACGCTTCATTGAATGTCTTTGAGAGCAAGGCTCCATTTGCTAAAGCATTCACCATGTTCTGTGTTTCCAAATTCAAATTCAGACCATTGTATAAAGTTTCCAAATTCAAACCATCGCAAACCATGATGATGGCACTTCCTTAATAATTCCTTGAAACGTTCTCATGCCTCACTGAATGTCTCGTCATCATATTGTCTAAATGCCACTATCTCAACTCTAAACTTGGCATTTTTCGTAGGGGAAAATACTTGACTAAAAACTTCTCTGCTCAGTCATTCAATGAAGTGATAGATCCTTGTGGAAAAGTATCCAATCATGCCTCCGCTCCATCTCTAAGTGAGTACAAAAATAAGATCATCCTATGTGCTTCCTTAGAAACTTCTGGCTTCTTGAATGAGTCACTTACACTAAGGAAAGATGTAGATGTAGATGTAGTTCTTCAGAAGACAAACCATGAAATTGTCCCATCATTTGCAACAGTTGGAACATAACCGGCTTCATCTTAAAATCTACTACCTCAATCTCAGGTCTATCAATTCCAAGATATAATCCATCAAATGTGGGTATTGCATAATCCCTAATAGCTCTTTCCCTGCCATTGGCTAAAAGTATAACGCCTGAGAGTTTCAGATACAACTAATTTCAGTTTTGATTTAAAATTCATTGCGATATAGTTATGTTGGAATTTGAATTTAGAATGTTGGGTTGTATTATTTGTGGAATTTTGATATATGACATTTTTGTAGTTTAAATGATGTTGAAGAGAAATTTGGAAAATTGAGTTCTCAAAATATCTCTCTTATCTTAGTGAACACATTTCATTCTATTTTGAAGCACCATCTCTCTCCATCATCTTCTTCTTCATGACTAACCCACCACAACCGACCATCTGGTTTCATTTTTATTTCGGCACGTCACCGGCGTTCTTCTTCCAATCAATAGTCACGCATATCGAGGAAGACAAGCAGCTCGTCAGAGGTCACGTACCCTAGATCTGCCCCTATAGCTGCAATCGAATGTGAACAAAGGTGTTTTCACATCAGAGTCGCGCCCTCTTTGTCATGTGTTGCGGGAGACAAGAAATCGTCGTTCTCTTCGACCTCGTCGTCGGATCCAGCTTGGTCATCGACCTGTTGGGTTCCATCGTCGATCGGTCACAAGACCACGCCGCTCTAGAGCGTACCGAACACAACACGCTACATGTAGCCATTTTCGTTCAGGTCTACTACCGATAGAGGTATGGGCTGAAAAGGTGAAGGAGTGGAGTCGCCAGATCTGAGTTCAACATGCGTTGAGGGTCATGCGTTGCCACGTGTCACAATCATGCTTGTCCAGGTGTGTTGCCCGTGGTCGCATGCCCGTCCAACCCATTTTTACTATGCTTTCATGTACTTACTTTCCTTAGAGTAGGTTATTTACTTTTTCTTGTAATTTTGCGAGTGTATGACTCCTCGCCACTTTTGATGTTCAAGCCTATAATAGCCAAAATTTCATATAATATACTATAGGGGGATGCGACTAGTCGTCAATTCTTCCTACTCGGAGCTATATGCTATTGTGAGCGCGGTTGTCCCGTATCTTATTCTCAAATGATTTTCCAAATGTTTTCCAAACTTTCTCTGACCCTGTTTTTGAAAATCGTTTTCTCTTGAAACGGGGGTGGAGGTTGCGAGATACAACCGTTGTGCCACCGACGATCCTTTTTCATTAAGTTGGCTTACTTGTTCAAGAGCGAGAACAAGTGTCGCACATCACTTTGAGACCCTTCTGAAAGTGTGATCGTGACCGTTGGTATCAGAGCCTAGTTGGCTCCTTGAAATCGAGACCCAGTAATCATGTCTGCCCCTAAGAAACTAAACAAATTGGACAAAGAATGGTTAACTGAGATTGAATAGAAATTACTCTATTTCGTCGAAGTCCCTGATAGCATTCGATTTTTGGAATCTCTCCTAGAAGAGATTGCGTCCAAAGCCGATAAGATCCATGTCGTAGCTGCCCGCTTAGAAATTCTTTCTACGTTCTTATGACAAATAAGTGTATGAATATAATTTTAAGCTATGATACATGCTTGCACGTTTGTCTTGATATGTTGCTCATTGTATACATATATTTATATTTATATGTGAATGAAAAGATGAGACATCATGCATATTGTATGCACACGAAAAATATTTGTGAAGATTGTGGCAATTAACCTCTTACATGATTATAGAAGTTTGAGAGGACTCCACACGATATAGGGGTTTGAGAGGACCCTACATGATTATAGGAGTTTGAGAGGACTCCACATGGGACTTTGAGAGGACATTATATGATAGCTCTTTGGATGATTTAATTTACCACCATAAGCTGAAGAGAAAGGACGTGATTTTATGAAACAAAAGTTATAGTTCCCACCAAAGAAAGTTTAAGGTTTTAGAGTCATGTTACATGTAATTGCATCTCCCAACCCCAATAGTAGAGTCACTTACATAGTATTATTTTTATAATACCCACCCTTTCTTTTTAAAAGGTTTTCGGTAAAGGAAAAGGTGAGCAAGGCGCATGACGGGGGATCGGGCTACTATGGCCATGAGATCAACAAAATACGTTTTCCGCATCTTTTAATAGCTTTGTGAAGCAAGCTCAAGACCTAACTTTTGAAACAATGTTTGTTTTTTAAAATGTGTTTATTTTGAAACTTGAGGCATGCTTATTTATTCTGTTCAAAATTTTAAATGTTTTCAAATGGGATCCCGAATTGAATTAATTTATTTAAATCAAATTTTATCTTCCACGTATGTTGGTTTTCCACCCTCAAGAATATGTATGTTTAGTAATGACCTTAGAAAGCAAGTCTAGGGTTAGGGTCATTACAAAAAGAACAAGATTGTCAGTTATATCTCTCTGATTAAGTGGTTCTGATCTTACTTCAGGTCATCTATTATGAGCTGGTGGTTCAGACTGCCTAAGATGATCTTGTCTATCCATTTGATTTTGCCTAGTTCTTTGATTAACCCTCTAAATTCGCCTCCTCAAATGAAATGTCCTCTCAATCTCGGAATCAAGTTGAAATTCAAGTCAGGAAACTCGTTCATACACCACTAAAAACGCCTAAATTAAAATCAAACAACCATTTCAGATTCAGTTTAGCACCATTTTACTGAGAATTAATTAACTTAGATAAAAAAAAAAGAAATTGAAACTAGTCCCCAAGAATAATGCCAAAGACAACCGCTTATGGTAATTGCTACAAAAATATGTATAATTCAGCTTTGCATGTTGTTTTATGTGCATGTATGCACATAAATTTTTTAGCTAGTGTTAGCTCTTAGAATAAGAGCTATGAGTGAATTTTTATGGTGATTATTCATTGGTATTTTGAGCTTTTTTTACTATTTTAAGTTTAGAAACCCATTTGTTTAGGTACTTTTGTGTGCTAATTGTCACAAAGAAGTTCTGAAGTACCTTAAGGTCATTAAAGTGTTTTTCATTGCTGAGTATTGTTGTTTTCGCCATTTCACAAGAGCTTTTGGGAGGTTGAATTTTATTAAGTGTTGGAAAACTGCTTTGTGTTTTTGTAACAGTGCAATTGTTGAGAGATCAAGCTTGCTGGAGCATTTTCTGATATCAGTTTGCAGATTAAGCACGTGTGAGTGATTTCATTATTTGAGCTGGACAAATTCTGTCACATCAACTGCTGAGAGCAAATGGGAAGTCGCCAGACCATTTCTCTCTGTCTATTCAACCCTCATTTCGATAAAGGCATGGTATAAAGGCTTTCTTTAGCCGTTTTTTGGGAGAAGGGACAAGGAGGAGAAAACGAAGGAGATATCGATTGGAAAGGGCGCAGAATTCGAGAAAAGAGTAGAAGGTCAGCTTGGAAGTCATTCCTCTTCTGGAAAGGGGTTGGAATAACTACAAAAGAGCCATAAAATTCTCTCATCTGTCAATTCTTCTTTATCTTTGCTCTTTGCTCTTCTTATATTGTAACTAAGATTTCTTTAAGCATATTTAGAGCTAGGTTTATTGTTTCATTGTTGTCTTTTCTTGTCATTATCAACTAATCACCCTTGGGGTGAGGATTAGGAATTTTATGTGGATACAAACTTAATGAAGGAGTATTTTACTGCAATTCTCACTCTTATGCCTTGTGATTGTACTGCTTAGCTAAGATTTGTTTGGCCATCTCATCTTAGCATTGTTTATTCCAACTTAAGAAAGGGAAGAATAAACCGATTTCAAGGCATAACACTAGTTTCGATTAAGAGAATTACTTCTCTCAGGTGATTGAGGAGTCTAGGGGTGGTCACTCGCCTAGTGTTAACAGTTAGGAGCTAAAATTGAGGTGTTAATGGGAGTTAATTACCTATTTTGCAAGGAAATCTGGGAAGATTCTGAGAACTAAACTGTTTTGCGTTCTGGTGTAGTTTCGAGCTCTAGCATTAAGATTGTTGAAGCATAAATTCATTCCTAGTCCAATCCCCTTTTTACTACTTTGGTTTAAAAGTTGTTCTTGCCTTTATTGTTTGTTAGTCCTTTTCAGCATTTCCTAGAGCTTTTTCTTTGTTTACTTTTAGTCCTTAAAGCTTTGTTACTCAGTTTTTATGTTGGTTACCTTCACTCACTAATTTCAACTCAACTCTGTGAATTTCCCACAACTAATGCCTGAGGAGACGATAAAATATACTTATCACTTGTTGCTTAGATTGTGTACACTTGCACAGTTAGGAGTGTTTTACTGATAAATTCATACACCCTTTTTAAGCAAATAGCTAGCAACAAGTAAATTATCGTATTCACAAAGATTAGTGATTCTCTAATTTATCTAAATTAATACTTAGGAAACTCTAATTGTAACCAAACAAATTATTAAGGTAACAGAACAACATAAACTCAACGATGCTAAAACAAAATATATGCAGAGGAAATAATAGAAAATAGAGGAATCGGTACTAATGACTAAGTAAAGGATCGGATTAGAGGAATTTCATGCATTTAACTCACATTACAGTTAAGTAAAAGCTCAAATCAATCGATTCACTACAGTAACCCAACATTTTCTCGAATCACCGAATATTTGTTGCTTCACTTACATTACTCCAACACTAATAAACCCACAGTATTTCTTGTGCATTAGGTGAGTGATTATCCCTAATCTACTCACTTAACTAGTTGTTAACTCTAACTATAGGGCGAATATAGTTTTTATGAAATCAACTCTCCCTGTTCTTCACAGAAATCAAGAGGACAAAGCAATGAAATGGTTGACTAAACGAAATCGAGCTAAGATTAAACACATATGAAAACTAAATCGATTTAAAATTGAAGTTACTTAGTTGCAATGTAAATCAAACTACAATCAACCTCTAATCCTCACCTTAAGCTGAGTTAGTTCATGTTCGGAAGTAAAGAAAAACAGGAAAAATACAATAAAGTCATAAATAAAACAGTAACTAATCTAAACAACTAAAATGCACAAAAACAAGGAGAAAGAAATGTTGCTTCGAATCTTCCGTTGTAGCTCCCGTTGTTGCTCTGACAAGGAATCTTCCTTTTCGGACAAAAACAACCACTCCAACGCTTGGAACCTACACTTCTCTTCCTTTCTCTCCTCTTTCTAGGAATCTCTCTAAAAATGATGGCTCTCTCTTTTAAAAAATTTTGCCTTAACTTTATCCTCTCTTTTTGAGTAAATCAGGGTTGAATGGGCAGCTCCTTCCACATGGCAGAAATTGAGGTAAAAAATGAGTTGACTCATCTGACATTCTCCACATCTTTAATAAAATCTCTCACATGTGAATTCTATTTGGCTCTAGGGAGGACATATTTGCTTCATCAAATAGTTGAAAAATTGTTGCATGTGTTCCTTGAGTATCTTCTTTAATTCCAACACTAATTAAGAAACATTAAGCTCGTTAATCAAATAAGCATTTCACTTACTCAACATCAATATAAAAGAAAAGTAACTGAAAGCTAGGAAATTTCATGCCTAAAGTCATAAAATTCATTGAAAATCATTACAAATTAACAACCAATAACTCTTATTTCTAAGAGTTATCAATTGCCTTACAAGAAACTCTTTCTTTAGAGGTTGTTTGGCGCGTTGTTTTGGAATCAGAAACCCTAGGGTTTCTTGGTTGGAATCAGAAACTCTGGGATTTCTAATTCCTGTGTTTGGGGTGCAGAGTTGTGTTGGGTTGGTTTGCTGAAATATGTGTTTGGGATGTAAGGTTGTGTTGGGTTGGTTTGTTTAAATCTGTGTTTGGGATGCAGGGTTGGGTTGGACTGTGTTTGTTTAAGTTGTATTTTTATAATAGTTTTTTTAGGATGTTTTTTTCTAGATCCAATTTTTTTACTTGATAATTGTTTGTTGAAGTGCATATCAATATTCTAACCAATTATGTGGATCAACTATTTCAATAATAGTTAAATATGGATGCGTAGTGTCACGGACGCTCCCTTGGAACCCCAATTTTTTGCCCTTCCGTGCGGCCTAAGGACACACCTTAGTAAGCCTAAACCTTACTTTTCTCTCTTAAACACGTGAACACACCAAGTATAGGAGTAAGAATATATGGGAAGAGATAATATTGGTGAGAATCCTTAAACACTTTATTGATATAAAAGATTACAAGACATTCACACCCTAAACCTCACGTTGAGATTTCACTACAAGGCACAATCCCCCTTTTGCAACTAAGCAAGGGGGCCTATTTATAACATTTGGGGAAGGTGGTTATTCGAGGATCATCCCACTACACACGTGGGTGGATGGTGGGTTGGTTATTCCCACTACCTTAGACATAGTGGTTGGTTATTCCCACTATCAAGGAAGTTATGGCCACTACCTAATTAGTTATTGTAACCACCAATAACCAACGCCCCATGATCATCCACTCTTCTCCTCTCTAAATACCCACCAAATGAGATCTTCATCACCTTTCATTAAACCACACGATGTCATCAAGTGTCCTTGATCTCTTCGTGTCAAGCCTCCACGCTTCTAACAATCTTCTGCCAAAAACGCCTCTCAAAAGGGTTGCTTTTTCAAGCTTTCCGATCGATTGAGTTCCTCCATTTGATGTCCTCGGGTCCCAAATGCCTAGAATGAGCCACCAAGGTCATTCTTGTGGTGAAAACAGCCATCCACGGCCATTCCCACTAATTCACGCCAAGCTCACCCGTTCCCGCGAGAATCGAGCGCGTGCGGTGAGTCCGCCATTGGGCGCGCGCGTCTGCGCCGGTGCGCCTTTGCATGTGTGCGTCTTGCGCGCGCCGCCCCCCGCGCGCATGTGCGTGCTACCACCCTGCACCACATGCGCCCAGCCGTTGTCCAACGTGCCTGCACCCCTCGGATGCCTTCCTTGCTGGTTGGCTTGTCACGGCCCGCCCATGGGCGTACCGTCCAGCACACTCTCGCGTGTTGTTGTGCGTCGGAGGCCCGCTGCTACCTCGCACCGTCCGTCCGCCCGCTAACCTCGCAGCGCCCGTCCACTTCGCTAGCCTCGCACCGCCGTGCTGCTTGGTCACCTCGCAGCATCCTGCTGCTCGACTCCATCGGCTTTGTGTCACCCTCGCCCAATAGGTTGTGCTAACCTCGTAGCACCACGCGTAGGCCACCCGCCCACGCCATGCTCCATGTGTCACGCCAGCCCCCCCGCCAGCCACCGTGCCTGTCTTCCGCCAGCCAATGCTAACCTCTTAGCATGTGTCATGCTAGCTGCTGCCCGTGCGACATTCAAGACTGCCCGTCTCCGACACTCCGAGCATTAGTGTGGCTAACCTCCCGTTAGCCTCGAGTGTGCCACCGCGCTCACTCGCCTTGGCCCACCTAGCCAAACCATGTGCTTCGAGACTCAAGGGTGTGACACGTAGTTTGTACAAGTATATTAATATCTAATTCACTTAATTCATTATAATGTAAAATTAAATAATATTTGCAAGGACACATAATTTAAATAATTAATACTCTATTTCACAAAAAATTCAGAAAACTATTTTAGAAATTAAAAAATTTGAAGTCTATTTAATAAATTAGAGAACCTAAAACTCTATTTTATAAAGTATTCAAAAATCTATTTTTAAAACTCTATTTTAGAGATTAAAAAAAATTCAAAGTCTATATTAGAGAAAACTATATTTCACAAAGTATTCATAGACCTATTTTTGGAACTCTATTTTATAAATTAAAATATTGGAAGTTTATTTAAGAAATTATGGAATTTAAGTAAAATTGTTCACTTTATTTTACAACATATTTCAAGGATAAATGAGTTATAAAATTTGAATTCTCCTTTCCACATGATTTGGACTAAGTAGGATCCAATAGGATGCAAGTTTTAGAAATTGAAATATTAGAAACTATTTTTTTACAGTATTTTGAAACTTATTTCAAACCTATAATGTATTAAAAAAATTGTTAGTAAACCATTTTTGTTTAATTTTAACCTTTTAAAAAATTGACTGTGTGATTTGGTCGTTGGTTGTCGGTGGTTGTCGATGGTAATTGCACAGTGGTTAGGTCGTTGTGGGTCGTTGGAGTGGTCATCAGGGTAGTCATGTCGTCGAAATGGTCGTTTAGTCGTTATGGCAATAGTTGTCAGGTGCTCGAGTCGCTGGAGTCGTTGCCAGAGTGGTAAATATGATGGTTGGGTTGTTGAGTGGTCACCAAGTGGTCATCAACAATGGTTTTGGGTGGTTGGGTTGTCAGGTTGGGGGTGATCGTCGAAGTAGTCATCGAGGTGACCAGGTTGATGGGGTGGTCGGGTCATTGAAGTGGTCACTAGGTGGTCAAAATTTAAGGTAGTTGTCAATTATGGTTGTCAGATCGTCGAAGTGGTCTTCAAGTAAGGTTATGGGTTGTTTAGTAGTCGAAGTGGTTGTCAGATGGTCGTTGTCGGTGGTTTGGACCAATCGGGTTGCGATGGTTGGGGCATCAAAGTATCAAGTTGTTGGAGTGGTCGAGTCCTAAGGGTGATCGTTAAATTAATCTATGAAGTTTTCATTCGTAGTTATCGATGGAGGTAATCGTCGCAGTGGTTAGATTGTCGGTGTGGTCGTCGAAGTTTTCATTATTGGTATGATCGGGCGGTTGTCAGAGTTGTGATTAGAGTTAGTCGGGTCGCCGGTGTAGCCATCGGAATTGTCATCGGAGTTGGCCAGGTCACCAGAGTAGTCTCGGATGTCGAAGTGGTTGTTGAAAATGGAAAACAACAAATAGAAGTGGAAAACATGGTACAAAACTCATAGGGTTGCACTGTAGTAACCTATGGGGTTGTGTTTCAAAACTAAGGGTTTTGAAACCCCTTGTACCAAACATGGTTTTGGGTTTTGAATCCAAAATCATGGGCCAAAACCATGTCTTTCAATTAGACTAGACTCATGTTGATGGAATTAACTTGAGTTTGAGTCTTTGCTATTGAAATTCTTGGTTAAATGCCCATTCTAGTGGATCCATGTTCATAAACAATTCAGAGAGTTAATCAGTCAATTCATCAACAAAATCAATTAGCATATTGCGACTTACATCACAGGGGTATTTCATTGTCTTATGAATATCAAACGTTATCTTTTTGTCATTGATTCAAAAGGATAAATTACCTTCTCATACATGGATAGAGGCTCTCCTGTTACTAGGAAGGGTTGTCTTAAAATGATAGGGATATCACCATCTCTTTCCATGTCAAGCAAAACAAAATCATCAAGAATTAAAAATTTACCAACTTTCACTACATCATCCTCTACTACACCTCTAGGATAAGCTAATGAATGGTTTTTGCAAATTGTAGAGACATGTTAGTAGGTTTTAATTCCTTGAGACCTAACATCTTGTACACACAAAAAAGACATAAAATTAATAAAAGCACCTAGGTCGAACAAATTAGCCTTATGGAAATAAGAATTTCTAATAGTACAAAGAACAGTAAAACTCCCTAGATCTTTCAGTTAGGTTGACAACTTCCTATTGAGTGCATTTCTGCACTCTTAAGTCATGTGTACATTCTCCCATGGCCCAAATTCCTCATGAGAATTAAAATATCCTTCATGAACTTTACGTAACTTCATATCATTTTCAATGCCTTTGCGAAAGGAATAGTCACTGTAAGATTTTTAAACAATTTTAAAAACTTAGCCAAAACTTCATTCAAATATTTTTTTCTTTAGCATTGAAGATAAGGAATCTTATTAACCATAGAAGGAATACTTAGATTTGTAGATTTTTCAACCTCAGATGTATGTTTAGCTTCCTCCTCTTTTTTCTCAGAAGATTCGACATTTTCATCATGGAAATGTCTCACAGGTTCTCCCACTTGTTCTCAACTTCTTATGTTTATGGCTTTGCATTGCTCTCGAGAGTTGAAACTTAACAAAAAAAAAATGAAACTAAGTAGTATACATATAATACAAATAAACAGAAAAACAAAATAATTTACATATAGTACACTAAAATGCATAATATACAAAAAAAATATATATATATATATACAGAATAAGAGATATATAAAATATGTATAAAACAAAAAAAAGTACAATAATATACAAAGTATGCATAATCTACCCTCTAAATTAAAATCTCGTAATTTCACCCCAATATTAATTAAATGTAATGATATGTCAATCCCTAACAACAGGGTGCTAAAAATTTGTTGCTTGATTTTTAGGTGCTCGCAAATACCCGCAAGTATACGGCGTCAAGTTTTAAAATAGTAGTGAGTTGAGTATCATCTCCACAAGGATTAAAATTCATTACCCTTAATTAAGTACCATAGTTACTTTTACTCAATTTTATTTAGAGAAACAAAACTTTAGACGAGGTTAAAAACAAAATAAAATCTAAAACTACTATTTACAAAGTTGGAGTTCGATTTTTTAGAAACATAATGGTTGATTTAATTAAGCACAACTTTATATATAAAGAATTGATTTCATGTCACTAATCTAAAGCCAAACTAGCTTAAGATTAATGGCATGAAATCAATTCTTTATCTATAAAGTTATGCTTAGTTTAATCAATCATTGTTTCTCAAAAATTAGACTTCACCCTTGTAAATAATAGTTTACGATTATTTATTGTTTTAAAACTCAAAGCAATGTAGTATTTCTCTAAATAAAATTGGACATGATTAATTATGGTATTTAATTAAATCTAAGAACTCTAATCTCTATGGACCTTGATCGACCACTACTATTACAAAATACTTAAAAAGTCTAGTTTTTAAAATTTTAATCTTAATAGGGTCTTCAACAAGCTATGCATATCAAATTGGTCTCGTTGGTAGGGATTGATACATTTTAAATTAATTAATATCATGGTAGAAGTATTTCATCTTAATTTATGGTGTAAAATATATATGTTATGTCAATTTTGTAAATTGTTTTGTGAATTGTGTATATTTTTGTAATTTCCAGTTTTGTCTTTTTGTATATTATTGCTTGTATTATGTGTTAGCCTTGTAGTCTAGGGCAAGAGTTGTTTTTATTTTGTTTTTCCTTGTGTTTTCCTGTGTGTTGTCTATTTTTTTTTAGTGTACTTTATACAAAATAGTTTATTTCTTAGTTGATTATTTGTTGCATTGGTTTTAATTAGTTTATTTAAATTTGCTCTTCACTAGTACTTAATATTGTCGATATAATTGATAGTTTGTCTAATGAATTTTCTAAGATAATAGTGAATAAGAATCCACTAGAATAGGCATTGTTTAGTAACTGCAGCAATAAAATTTCTAGCATAAAATGAACCATCCACATGAGTATAGTCCAACTAAAAACATTAAAGAAAACACTTTTTGGGAAGCAACTCTAATTTTCTTCCTTTTATTTATTTTCTTGTTTGTTGTTCTTTCTTAGTTTAAGTTAGTTCGAAAAAGAGTATCAACTAAATCTCGTTCTTAATTTTGCAGGACCTTCATTGCAATGTGTGACCTTCTATCCAATCAAAAAAATTCTCAAGAACAGTTTCTCATTTTATTAAGCCAGTATCATTCACTCATTCTTTCTGTATTTAGTTTATTAAATATGTCACATTGAGGGCAATGCATGTTTTAAGTTTGGGATAGATATTATTGGATAGTCCTGGAAATTCTGAGCAAAGTTTGAACAAAATTTTTTCGATCTTAAACATGTTTGAATGATTTCTATTGCATGAAAATGAATTAGGACGGCCTAGGAAGAAATCTAAGTGATTCATTTTTTTTTTTTTTGGCAATAGAATAATTTATGAAGCATGCCATGAATCAAGTATAACTAAACTTTATCTGTAATTTCCTTGCAACACAGGAGTACAGGACCGATTTCTATTATATTTGAATACTAGGCTGCTTTTGTTGAGTCTGCAACTCTTGGCTCGTTTGATAACCATTTAGTTTTTAGTTTTTGGTTTTTGAAAATTATGTTTGTTTTTAATTTCATAATTTCTCTCTATTTTCTCAATATTATGATTTCCATTTTTCTTAAGGTACCACTTAAAGTTTGAAGCCAAATTTCAAAAACAAAAACAAGTTTTGAAAAACTACTTTTTATAGTTTTCAAAACATACCTTAGTTTTTTGAAAACATAGGTACAAAGTAGATAAAAAAATATAGAAACTGATTGGTAGAAATAGTATTTTTAGGCTTAATTTTTAAAAACCAAAAACAAAAACAAAATAATTATCAACCTTTTGAATAAAAAATTATGCAAGACTTATCGTAGTTTATTTTTTTTTTTTTTTGTTCATTGATGTTTTGGGATAAGTGTTTTAACTTATGCAAAAAGACCTTTTGGCCAAAGGAATAATTTGTCTAAAATGGTGCAAATACAACTGCCAACACTGGAACATTTGCAGCTAGCTGCTATACAAAAGTGTTTTAATTGATTTGAACTGCAACACGAAAACCCTTATTTCTCATATTGTTTTTGAAAGGTGCTTTAATTTGAAATTAAATATATATATTAGATTTTCAAGGACAAAACCATTGACTTTTGTTCTTTTCAAATCGTAGTTAAAAATTTTATGGGATTGATATCACATATGTAAACTTAACTGAAGGCCGTAAGGAATAAATGTGTATTGTAGCCAAGAGAGAATAAATAAATAAAAGGTTGAAAGCTCGATTCCAATAAATTAAAAAACTGTAAACGCCTGTATATTCAACTAATAAAGAAATATTTAGTTTAGAGTTATAATAGTTTGTACTTGAGCTGCAGAATACTTCATAGATTATTATAACACAAGTCATTATAATTCATGATGCAAACAACCTCTAATATATAATTAACTACTTTAGTTAAACTTTAAGAATCACCATTCACAAGGGACATTGGATAGAAACATAGAAAGGTCGTTAGGGAAACAATGATGGTTTACTCATCTAAGTCATAATACATCGTTGATGTTCCTATTCATTCTTGTTGCAATTGCTCCAAAATCTAAGGTAGACTCATGTGTAAATCGATCCCCTCAGTTTCTTCCCTCATCCTCATTCGGGCTAGCAGTGGGCATCTATGTAGGGCCTATGATGCCGTTGTTGAGTCGTGCAATGTATTAATAGCTTGACCACCTTAGCAATGCTTGACATGGTTTCCTCGTCCAGGTTGAGTGTACGATCAATTTCATTCTGAAAATTTTCTTCGTTATGCATAACCTGGCAAAACCATATTACGAGATGGCATTGCTCTTCTTCCAAGGAGTTGTCTACAACTTTTCTACCAGTGATGAGTTCCATCAGAATGACTCCAAAAGCATAAATATCAATTTTTGTTGTCGCTCTCCCTATTTTTGTTGGAAAGATAGAATAAATTTAGAAAGCAGAAAGGTATTAAAATGAATATGGAAAAAAATGCCAATAGAATAGAATGGCTCTAAATTTACCGTTAAAATTTTTAAATTTACATCTAGATTTTTTAATTTTTAAGGAATGCGTCTTTGGGAGAAAAAACTCACTAAACACGTCCCTCAAAGATCATTCCAATAAAGACATCAAATGTACTCTATTTTTTATAATTTGCTTCAAACCAATTAGACTTTTTTTTTAATATAAAAACCCTTTTAAGTGTAAGCATTCAGGTAGAGAGAGAAAAGAAAGATGGAGCTATTGATATTTCTTTTTTTTAGTACAATAGATTGGTAGATTCGAACCATAGACTAGTTAACACATTGAATATATCAATGGAGAGTTATTGATATTCTTAAGAAAAAAAAATACTTTTTAATTTTAATTTATTTGATTGGGATTATGGTTGTCTTAAAAAAATAAAAACAAAAAATTAAAAACAGACAATCAAATTTAACCAAAAAGAAAAATCTAAGTGATTATCTTTCTCCTAGAATTGAAATAAAAGCTAAAATATTATAAATAAGATATTTTTTAATTACCTGCATATTGAAGAGCAAGATAGCCGAATGTTCCGATCAATTGTGTCTCCATTGAGGATTGACCTTCGGGTGCATTTTTTACCAAGCCAAATTCAACAACTTTGACTCTTAGGTTATCATCCAAAAATATGTTAGATGGTTTTAAATTTCTATGGATAAAACGTTGTTGCATAAAACTATGTAAGTATTCTATTCCGCTTCCCACATCTAAAGCAATAACTCTATGCTTCCATGTGAGGAGAATAGTCATGTTGTTGCAACTCAAACAAGCATTGTAATAATGTCCCTTGATGCATATATTCATAAACTAAAAATCTCTGATGGTCAATACAATAAGCTAAAAGAGAGATTTAGTAAGAACATCAATTTCAGCTTGATACTCTTTCACGATTAATCTTCTGGCTTCCATGACCCTAAAATCCATTTTTTTTTAATAGCTATCTGACTGCCATCAGGTAAATCTTCTTTATATACTAGCCCACATCCTCCTCTCCCTAATATTTTTTCTTCATCAAAATTATTATTTGGCTCCATACTTCAATAGAAAAGGAATTTCCACCTAGACTGATTACATGCAAGTGGATAAATTGATCATTGAAGGCACTTTGACATACTCTCCCAGGCTGCTTTAAAGAAAACCAAAAACAATGTTGCACCGACTAAACCAACAATACCGATAACAATGAGAACAATCACCTTATTTTGAAATTGAGCCGCCAGATCCACTTCCAACTAGACATTTTTCGGTAAGTCAATCTCGAGTAACAAATTTCCAGCAGCACTTATCTCAATTCGTGATCACGAATAAGTATGTAGAGAGAGACTTTAAGGTGATGAGAAGTCATGACAGAGTTGTTAAAGAGTGATGAAAATTGAAACAACATTTGGTAACTATTTAATTTTTGAAAACTACTTTTTTTAATTTTCAAAACTTAGCTTGGTTTTTGAAAACATATGTACAAAGTAGATAAGAAAATATAGAAACTCATAGGTAGAAATGGTATTTTTAGGCTTAATTTTCAAAAACTAAAAACCAAATGGTTATCAAACGGTACTTAAAAGAGAGAGTTAATCGAGTAGAAGTTTGAGAGGGCTGAGAGGGAGAGGTGGATGAGAGATTGCTACCTACACATATACATTATATAGATAGATATGAATATATTGGTAGTTGACAATATTTATAACCATTAACCATTTTCTTTCCCAACCCTTGTTCCTGACATTTTTCTGTACAAATTCTTGACAGAGTAATTTTTAATTTTCTCTGCTTCCCTCCAACGTATTCTGTGGGTTCTTACCTTGTTTTCCTCTTTTACCCTTATCCCTAAACGTGATATTATAATTAAATCTATTTTTATTTGTATGATATCTTATATTATAATTAATCCCTGGTTTCGAATGGATTAATTTATTAAGGATATTCAAGTTAAGGGTTAATTGTCAAAGAGACTATAGCTCAACTCGCATATCGAATGTGTTAACAATTTACGAGGTCTGTGATTCAAATCCCCCAACCCCATTATATTAAAAAAAATGTTAAGGAGTTAATTATTTGCTAGATTATCGTTGTGTATTGAAAATGCTTTCAAAATTTACCTATTAGCTTTGGGATACTTGTTCCCTTGCTTTTTGATATTTGTTCTTATAAAATAAAGTATTTTTTTTCAGTTTTATTAACATTTTTCAAGTTAATAGATCTTTCTACATAATGTAATAACTTATGACCTTGTGGGTTGAGGAAACTGACTTGACAGGGATTTAAACACAAGACCTCTCGAACCACTTGTTCTGATACTATCTTAAATCATCAAACAAACTAAAAGTTTAAGTTGGTAGTTTGGAATAAATTTAATTATATCAACATAGTGTAACAGTTTCTGTAGAGGTGGTTTGCTAAGTTAACTATTGGTTAATTAGTTTGCTTTTTAGTTGAATATATGGATGTTTGCAGTTTTTTAATATACTGGAACGAAGCTTTGTGTCTTTTAGATGATGATAGCGAAATGTGGTCCCATAAATTTTGAGAAGAGATGAATAAAGTAAGTTTTTTTTTTCTTTTCTATATTATTATTATTATTTGATTTTTTGAGTAAGATCTGTAGCAGTAAAGTAAACACATAATTTAATCTGCAAAAGCCTTAGTTAGCTTAAAAATAGGTCTCAATTTTTAGGTGGGGTCTTAAATGAGTATCAGAAAGTTAGCTTGGCAATAGGTCTCTATTTTTAGGTGGGGTCTTAAATGAGTCTCAGAAAGTTAGCTTGGCAATAGGACTATTTTTAGACGGGGTCTTAACTCAGTATCAGAAAAAAAAATTGGTCTTAATTGAGTATCAGAGATCCAATCTACATCAATATCAATCACTTGTATACAACTTCTCTATTTCTTCAATTTAAGAAAGAAAGAAAAGCAAACACTCCAGTCAATTTTGTTAAAGGAAAAACAAGAAAACAAAACTTAGCAACAGTAGACAAGTAATATTTTCTTTAAGAAAAAAAAAAGAGTTAAATTACAAGTTTGTTCCTAAAATTTCATGTTTGACTCTAATAGGTACATAAACTTTTAAAAGCATCTAAAAGGTCTCCAAATTTTTAATTTTGTGTTTAATAGGCTCCTTAACTTTAAAAATATCAAATAGGTTCTCAAACTTTTGATTATGTATCTAATGTTAAACTATGTTGATATAATTAAATTTATCCCTAACTATTAGCTTAAACCTTTAGTTTGATTGTTGATTTAATATGATATCAGAGCAGGTGGTACAGGAGATTCTGTGTTCAAACCCCTGCAAAATCAGTTTCCTCCCCAATTAATATTGAGTTCACTTGTTTGACTTTTTATTAAATTTCCAAGCCCACAAGTGAAAGGGGGTGTTAGACTATGTTGATATAATTAAATTTACCCCTAACTATTAGCTTAAGTTTTTAGTTTGATTTGTGATTTAAGATCTAATAGGTATTTGACACATTCAAATTCTTTAAAATTCGAATCTATTAGGCATAAAATTGAATTTTGTGTCTAAAGTATATTAAACTTTCAATTTCGTGTCGAATAGGTTCATGGATTTTGAAAAATGTCGAATAAGTCAAGAATCTATTAGACACAAAATTGAAAGTTGAAGGATTTAAAAGTTTCAAAATCAAAAGTGTAAGCACTTATTAGATACAAAATTAAAAGTTTAAGAATTTATTTGAAACATTTTAAAGTTTAGTAACTTATTTGATACAAACTTAAAAGTTGAAGTACTAACCTATAATTTAATCGGAAAAAAATTTGCAAGAAATCACGGATAGACACTCATTTTTAATTTTTAAACGGAAATATATTATTTGTGATAGAAAGTAAGATTAAAGAAATAATAAACAAGTAATATCAATTTTTTTTATAATTTTGAAAACTTCATTTGAATAATTTTGTGCTACATTTTGGAAGCTATATTTGAAAGCTTAGATAATTTGGAAATAAATTCATGAGATTTTATGACTAACTTTAAACTTTAAAAATTTTGATTAAGTTAATGTGATTTAATTTTAATTTTAATAAAAATAAAAATAATGAACTTATAAACTATACATATTAGGTGTAAATTTGAAGTTTAAAATTATATAAAAGACAATCAAAAAGATAATTCTCAACCATCCTACCCTTTTAGGTAAAGAAAAAGACAAAATATATAACTCATTAATCTAAATTTTAAAAAATATACGTACTTAAAAAAAATTACATTAATGACGCTATTAAAATTATTAATTAAATACTTTAAGTAAAATTGTTTAAAATGATTCTTCAACATCATAAATAGTAATCATGATGATATTAGGATAGTAATCATGATGATATTAGGATATCTATATGATGTAGATTATAAAGTTATGCATTTAAATTATCTAAATATGTTTTTAAAATATGAGTATTTCTAGATTCTGCAACTACTTAAACTTATTTTCAAAAAGATTATCGAAATCTATACTTATATAATAATATAATTTATAAAATAAATAAGTCACAAAGGTAAAATACACAATTATTTCTAAAAATATCTAGGCTAAACTAACCTTTATTATTTTTGTAGGCTATGATATCTACTTATATTAAATATATATTTTAAAATTAATAAGTTTTCCAAATTAAATATTAATTTTAATGGATTTACATTTATATAAAAGGAGTAATTATTATTGTTATTGCAACAGCATAGCTTGACTAGCATCTTGAATGTATTAATGATCACGAGATTTGTGGTTTGAACTCTATCGAAAAAATTGAAGTCATCCTAATAGATACTTATCACAGTTCGAAATCTATTAGTAATAAACTTTTATCACTAATAGATTTTTATCACAATTAGAAGTTTATGAGTGATTAAATGTGATATAATTCAATTTTGAAGCAAAGTTTAGAGTAAGCTGATAGAATTTTATCATAGTACTTAGTATTCTATTGGTGATAGACTTTTATCACTGATATAGACTCTCTTATCACAGTTAGAATTCTATGAGTAGAAGTCTACTAGTGATAGACCGTGATAGAATGCAATACATGAAGTAGACTTCAATAACACATCCCCTAGCTTATTCAACAATGAAAATTAACCTATATTAACCTTAATTGTTTAAGATTCAACCATCTAATAATTCAGATAGTTGTGACAATTGACATATATGTTTCTATCAGTGATAGACTTCAATCACACACTACTCCCATTGATAGGGATAGAACTCTATTAGTAATAAACTTTAATAAAATAAGTAAAACAACAGATATAGAAGTCTATCAGTGATAGTGATAGACTCAATCACTGTAGAAAAAGTTGATTGTTGGACCTCGATTGAACATAGGATTTTTAGTCGATCGACTAAACGTTGGAAAAAGGAAGAATAAATCACAAAAAAATCAAAGATAATGTGAGGAAAAAATGAAGGTAAATGAATCACAATATTCATTTGGGCTAAAGACATGTGCATGGACTTTTTAGTAATTTAAATAAAAATTTGTCATATATGCAAATAGTTTAATAATTTACTATATTTGCAATATTTTAAGCCCATTTTGCTATTTACTTCATTGTCTCTATTAAATATGAACTTCTAAAGGTAACTCTCTCTCTATATATTTGTTCTTTTCATTTTATTTTCCTCAATTTGATACTTCTTAAAAAAAATTACAAATAATACTTGTTATGAAATTTCAAATTTTTTTAATACAATTAGGGTGGGAGGGATTTGAACTATAGAATTTGTGGTCGTTAACATATTTATCATGTCAATTGAACTATACTCTCTTGGAAGAAACTTCAATTATTTAGGAACAAGTTTGAGATTTCTACATTAACATATATAATTTCATTGTATCTACAATTTTATCCTATGAAAACACAATTATGAATATAATTAGTTTAGAAAACATATGTTTCTTTGAAAAAAGAATAAATATTGTTTTAATTTTTAACTTTTAGAAACCCCAACGGCACGTGGGTGCTACATTTTTTTTTTCCTTTTCTCACTTTTTATTAAAAATTTGAAACTTAGAAAATTATTAATTATTTAAATATTGTTTGTTTTAAATGTAAATAAGTATTAATTATTTAAACATTTTACCTTTAATCGATTATCAAAAAATAAAAGTAAAAATAAAAATAAATACTATTCTAAAAACAAAATTACAATCAATATAGTAAGTCATTTTATGATTTTTATTTAATGCTAGTTTCGTAATCTAATAACTTCTCACCAATGTTTTTAGTGAAGGGTCGTTCCCTAAATTAACTATTAGTTAATTAATTTTCTTTTTAATTATAAAAAAAAATAATTTGCTTTTTAGCTGAATATGTGGATGTTGGCAGTTTTTTAATTTACTGGAAGGAAGTTTTATGCTTAGGATGTGTTGGAATAGAAATTTCGGCGAATCCAAAATTGTCACGTCATCACTCGACATTGATGG
Organism: Trichosanthes cucumerina; assembly: GCA_036507285.1. Lineage (NCBI taxonomy): Eukaryota > Viridiplantae > Streptophyta > Magnoliopsida > Cucurbitales > Cucurbitaceae > Trichosanthes > Trichosanthes cucumerina. Next base: position 22,711,207 of record CM071844.1, read on the forward strand.
TAAAATTATTTAATTAGAGATTAATTAAATATGCAAGCATGCCCAAATTAAATTGGTGGTTATACAATTGGGTTCCTTAAAATTTGGTAGACAAAAGTCTAAATTAAAGGCCCAATTAGCAAAAAAGTCCAAGCCCGATCTGAGACGTGAGCCCAAAAATCAATCAGTCCCAGTCCGGAGACAGAGGCCCAAATCAGCCAAGCCCAAAAAGGTTGGCACAACCCAAAATGGTTGGCCCAAAGCCAACCTGGCCCAACCTAAAGGAGTTGGCTCAACAAAGAGCATGCCTAATCCAACGGGCCCAAGCCCATCTGGAGGCCCAGAGGAACTCTATAAATAGAGACCTCTCTCCTTCATTTTCAAGGTTCAGAAATTGGAGACTCTAGATAGAATTCAGAAACAAAGCTGTGAAATCTCCAGAAGCTCTTGAAGATCAAACAACATTTGAACGAAGAATGCTTCAAGGGAATCGTCAAGAACACACCACGAATCCATTGAAGTTTTCAATATCGAGAACAAGCTGTTTCAGCCCTCGAGAAAAGCTACAAGTCGAAGACCTTCAACAAGCTATAAGCCGAAGACCTTCAACAAGCTACAAGCCGAAGATCTTCAACAAGCTACAAACTACAAGTCGAAGATCTTCAACAAGCTGCAAGCCATAAGCCGAAGACCTTCAACACGCTACAAGCCGAAGATCTTCAACAAGCTACAAGCTATAAGTAGAAGACCTTCAACAAGCTGCAAGTCGAAGGCCTTCAAAAGATTTCTACACTTAAGAGTAAGTTGCAAAGCCCTCGAGACAACTTCATATTCGAGAACAAACTGCAAAGCCCTCAAGTACAAATTCACATTCGAAAACAAGCTGCAAAGCCCTCGAATCAAATCTACACTCAAGAACAAGCTGTTTCAGCCCTCGATCACAACATACCAGTAGGAGAGAGAATCAGAGGATCAAATATTAGAGATTGTACTCACAATTACCTGACATCAATACAAATACAAAATTCATTTACACGTGTCTCATTTCCATTCGCTGGTTGAAATCTCGTGTGAACAAATTGGCACGCCCGGTGGGACCTCTCTACCTCTCATCTCTTTCTCCTTCAAATCAAATCAAATCAAGTCATGGCGTCAAAGAAAGTCGCATCAAACACTGCTGCTGCAAGCAACACCTACATGGGTCCAATAACTCGCAGTCGTTCTAAAGAGGTCGAGGCAAGTGATGATCGAACCCCTGATGCAATGGCAACAAACATCATCAAACTACTGGATAAAACTTCCAAAGGCAAGCTTGTCATCAAAGATAATCCCTTATTTCACCAGTCAACTCCAACTCCTAATCAACAGAGAGAGACATCAAATCAGGATGTAATGTCAGTCATGATGGCTGATGTGGACCCTGACGAAAGGATGGCGAAGATGGAAAGAAAAATCAATCTCCTGATGAAGGCGGTAGAAGAAAGAGATCTTGAAATCGGCTACCTCAAAAGTTAAGTCCAAAACAAACAAACGACTCAATCCAGCCAAACCCCTACAGTAAGAAACAACGACAAGGGGAAAAATATCGTCCAAGAGGAGCAACCGCCTCAACCAGCTTCAGTTGCTTCTTTGTCCGTCCAACAACTACAAGACATGATCATGAGTTCTATCAGAGCTTAGTATAGCGGACCCGTTCAAAATCCTCTCACGTACTCCAAACTATACACCAAGAGGATTGGCAACTTGAGGATGCCCACAGGATACCAACCTCCAAAATTCCAGCTGTCACACCCCCTCCCGAACCACTTGCTAACTTAGCACGGGAGATTTGCAGAAAGCCAACAGATTGTTGTTACCTCTTAACAATACCTGCGACACTACTTTACTCGAAAACAAACTATGTTCGCATATGGAACACTTTAAACTTAACATAGCGGAAATCGGACATCTATAAGACGTACATGAGTAGAAACTCTTCTTAAGTCTCTCTTGGAAACTAAGATGAGCAAGAACATCGTAACCACAAACAATCCAAACCACTAATTAAGCAACCACAACCTCTAAAGCACATACGACGACTATAACTACATAGTTCTCTTAAAATAATTTACGAGACATATGGACTTGCTAAACCACACACACCACGTACGCATAAAATATCAACATGTGAAGCTTCACAGACTATATGCGGGTTCTCGTGCACCGGAGCTCGATCTCTACACGAAAAGTGGGAAAAACATCGAAAGAATGAGCTATAAAGCTCGATGAGTGACTTGAGTTTAAAAGGAAGCTATTAACTCGTAAATCATATCACTGGCCATCTATGAGCATATGCATCCAGTAATCAGCGTTAAAAGTAATCGTGTAATCATTATAGCTTTTCATGAAAACAAGCAAGACAATCGCTAAAATCTCGTAAGGCATGTAAATGATATAAACTCTTTTTAAAACATGTGACAATCTACGTTGTGTAGGGCACGCCAATGACACCAACGCGTTTATTCTACGATGTAGTGGGGCCCGCCAAAGACTCCCATCGTCTTTGTCGTGAGTGGGGCCGCCCGGCTCTCACCACGACAACACTGTTGTCACAGAGTACACTCAACGTCGACAACGAGAATAAGACCTGTGTGCACACGGTACAACATAGCCTCGCTCAATATCTCGAAGTTCACATGAAAACATTTGAACATGCCACTTTATCTTTTCCTTTTTCATAAAACTCAAAACTTACTTAGCATTGTTCATAAAACTAGAAATCTTTAAATCATACTTGCTAGTACATGCTTGCTTGAAATCATCACATTTTCATAAGTTTTGGCAACCATTGGACATATGCTCATGTATAAACTTTATAAAGACTTTTAGGCTCATCATGAACACTTTAAAACATTTCTAAGAAATCATGAATGCTCATAAACAAGTGTTCAAGAAAACAATAAACATCTAAACCATTTCGTTTTAGCAAAACCTTGCATTTCATAAGCATAATACAAGCCTATAAACCATTTTCGGGTTCGTTTTGTCACTCACAATGTTAGAACTAGAGTCTTGACCCGTACACTCGACTTATTTGCTCTTGGCCTGTCAAACAAACCAAATTCAACCATTAGAACCTCGAGCTCATGCTTTTTAACCTTAAACTTACAAGAAAACACACTTTCAAAAATTCCAGCATTTAACAGATTTTATGCCCTGTATTCAGATACTCATAACTTCTTCATTACTTATCCAAAAATAATGTACTTTATACCAAACTCTTCCTTTTTGAACCCTCTAAAACTCTTATGAAGACATGAAAAAATGAGATTCCCAATAGATTGGTTCAGAAATACCTCGAAAGCTCCTTTCCCCGGAACCAACTTCTGCTATTCCAGATTCGAATTTCTGCTGCAACCCGAAACTTGACCTGCTATTTACAACATCTTTCAGTCATTTTCTATTCACGATTTCTTCATGAAAGTTGTAGGAAATTCAATAAGCTTTCCAACCATACCTAATAGAGCTTCTGATTCCAACTCTACAGGTCAGTACAACCAAAACATCAGAGACTTCTCGGATTTGACAGTAAATTCTGTGTTCTGACTTCCTCTTCATAAATCAGTGGCTTAGGGTCCGAATTTGCTCGAGCATCCTTCACGAATTTTGTTCCAATATGAGTTAACTTTCATGAAGCAAAATTTCAGCTCTTACCTCTTTCTGTGGAGCTCGTGATGAACAAAATAGCAGAACATGGCAGAGTGATTACCTTGCTGTCAAAAAGAATCCTCTTGAGTTCTCTCCCTCTCTTCTGCAAATCCAGCTCCAAAACGACCTTCTTCTTCTTCCTTAAAGCTTCTCCCATGGAAACCCTTTGTCTTTACTTCATAAAATGAGGAGAAATCGATGGGGATAGCCTTTTTAAAAGAGAGAAACAAGGTGGGGTCCCACCATCCACCATCCATCTTTCCTTTCCTTTCCTTTCTTTTCTTTTCTTTTCTTTTCTTTTCTTTTCTTTTCTTTTCATTTCTTATCTTTTCTTTTCAAAAAAAGGCAAACTTAGTATATTAAACATTTGTTTCATTTCTTTTTCTTCTTTTGTTTTAAAAGCAATCCAAACCAAAATGGTTTAAACTTTCCTTCCTTGTTTTCCTTTTGCCTTTCACTTCATTTCTTTCCTTTGTAAAACATGGAAAACCAAGTTTTAAACATTCATTTCTTCTTCCTTTTTGTTGTTTGATAATAAGGAGGTTCCAAAGAAAGATCTCGGGTTTACACCAGCAGTTCGATGGGAAGGGCAACCCAAAGCAACACGTTGCACACTTCGTTGAGACTTGCGAAAATCCAGGGACGCGTGGTGACCTCCTGGTCAAGCAATTCATGTGTACCTTGAAAGGAAATGCTTTTGATTGGTACACCGACTTAGAGCCAGAAACGATTAACAACTGGGAACTATTCGAGAGAGAATTCCTAAATCGCTTCTACAGTACGAGACGAACTGTCAGTATAATGGAACTTACCAGTGCCAGACAACGCAAAGGCGAACCTGTCATCGATTACATCAACCGCTGGGGAGCTCTAAGCCTCAACTGCAAAGACCGTCTCACTGAGCTATCTTCCGTGGAGATGTGCATCATAGGCATGAACTGGGGGCTTCTTTACATCTTGCAGGCATAAAGCCTCGTTCTTTCAAGGAGCTAGAAACCCGTGCTCATGACATGGAGCTAAGCATCGCTGCTAGAGGGAATAAAGACCTCTTAGTTCCAGACGTGAAGAAAGAGGATAAAGAATTCAAAGGCGCAGATAAGGCTATGAAAAATGCCACTGAGGAGTCCATGGTCGTCAACACAACCCCTCTAAAGTTTTTCTCAAAAGTTAAGGAAGTTAAGCCAAGAAAACAACAAGAAGTGGGTGCACGACGACATCCAACTTTGAAAGAAAGATAGGAGAAAGTATACCCATTTCTAGACTCTGACGTCCCAGATATGTTGGAGCAACTATTGGACACACAACTGATTGAACTTCCAGAATGTAAACGACCGGAAGAGATGGAAAAAGTCAATGATCCTAAGTATTGCAAGTATCATCGAGTTATCAATCACCCAGTTGAGAAATGCTTTGCCCTAAAAGAGCTAATTCTAAGATTAGCTAAAGAAGGAAAGATTGAGCTAGACCTCGATGAAATAGCTCAAACAAATCATGCTGCAGTGACCATAAACACATGCAGTCAAATGCGCTCTAGTCTGCTTCATGGTAAAGAAATGGGCTTAGTCCAATTTGGAACCATGCCACCTGTAGCTGTTTGGTTTCAACATGAGATGTCAAGAAACAAACTCCAAGGTACGATCAAACTTACTGATGATAAAGACAAAGGTCAGGTCCTTGTAACTCATTTGAAGAACCAAAGACAAAATTTAGCTTCAGATGATTCTTGTCAATATAGAAGCCACAAATGCAAACACAAACATCAAAAGAAGAATGGTTCAAGGAAACCTAAGTCTCAAAGGAGAAGAAGCAAAAAATATTCTCAACCTGAAAAATCGGTGACCTTAAAGGAATTCTTCTCTGGAAAAATCCTTCACATAAAAGAAAAGGAAGAAAACTTTGTTGGTGTTTACTACATTGAAGCAGAAGAAGCTGATGACGTAAAAGAAGTCAAGCAAAGGACTTCTGTCTTCGATCGCATCAAGCCTTCAACTACTCGACCTTCAGTCTTCCAAAGAATGAGTATGGCCGCGACGGAAGAAGAAAACCTAGATCTAACTTCTAGCTCCACTCGAACTTCAGTCTTTCAAAGGCTAAATGTCTCTACTTCAAAGAAACGGCGACCTTCAACATCTGTTTTTGACCGCCTCAAAGTAACAAGTGGTCAAGATGAAAACATGATGAACACCTCGAAAGAAGAACTGTTCGATGAGGTGAGCCACAACAAGGTTCAAAGTACCGTCCCTTCACGTATGAAAAGGAAGTTCTCCGTTCTCATAAATACAGAGGGTTCCTTAAAAGTGAAGAAAAATCTCATCGTCTTAACAAATCTTACAAATGAAAGGCTTGATCAAGACTATGGTGACGACAAAGACATTTAAAATGTAAAAGATCCTTGTCGCAAGAGCCTAAACTGCATGATGCTCCTGCCCCACACGAGCTTAAAAGGTGAACGACAAAAAAAAAAAAAATCCTCTGAACTACATTCTGACTTGATCCCTTTTCTTAAGGGTACGTAGGCAGCTTAAAGAAAACTTTAAGTTCAGTCCCAAAAAAAATAAACAAAAAAGTGTGTCACAACTACTAAGATATGACATACTGGGGGCAATACAAAAAGATTGAAGGTGTTCAATCCTATTGTCAATAGTGACGTTGAAATTGAAGATGTTGCATCATTGTGAAGACGACACTGCAAGTTAAGTTCATACGAGGCCGCATCCTCTCCAAATTCGAGAGGCGTCGCTTCTTCTCAAAGTTCAAGGGCTTCGTCGTCGCTTCTTCTCAAATTCCGAAGACTTCGTCGTCGCTTCTTCTCAAAGCTCGAAGGACTTCATCGTCGCTTCTTTGTCGTCGCTGCTTCTCAAAGCTTGAGGACCCCGTCGTCGATTCTTCTCAAATTTTGAAGACTTCGTCGTCGCTTCTTCTCAAAGCTCGAAGGACTTCGTCGTCGCTTCTTCTCAAAGCTCGAGGACTTCGTCGTCGTTTCTTTGTCGTTGCTGCTTCTCAAAGCTTGAGGACCCCGCGTCGATTCTTCTCAAAGTTTAAGGACTTCGTCATCGCTTCTTCTCAAAGCTCGAAGACTTCGTTGTGGCTTCTTCTCAGAGCTCGAGAACTTCGTCGTTGCTTCTTCTCAGAGTTCGAGGACTTCGTCGTCGCCTCTTCTCAAAGCTCGCAGACTCCGTCTTCGCTTCTGCTCAAAGATCGAGGACTCCTTCGTCACTTCTTCTCAAATTCTGAGGACTTCGTCGTTGCTTCTTCTCAAAGCTCGAGGGCTTCATCCTCGTTTCCTCTCAAAGTTCGAGGACTTCGTCGTCGCTTCCTCTCAAAGTTCGAGGACTTCGTCGTTGTTTCTTCTCAAAGTTCGAGGGTTTCGTCATCGCTTCTTCTCAAATTTCGAGGACTTCGTCGTCGCTTCTTCTCAAAACTCGAGGACTTCGTCGTTGCTTCTTCTCAAATTTCGAGGACTCCATCGTGGCTTCATCTCAAAGCTCGAGGAATCCATCGTCGCTTCTTCTCAAAACTCGAGGACTTCGTCGTCTTCAAAGACTCTGGCGGTGCGTCGTCTTCAAAGACTTTCGCGGTGCGTCGTCTTCAAAGACTCTGGGGGTGCTTCGTCTTCAAAGACTCTAGCGGTGCTTCGTCTTCAAAGACTCTAGCGGTGCTTCGTCTTCAAAGTCTCTGGCGACACTTCGTCCTTAAAGTCTTCAAAGTTTGGCATGTGTCGGCTTCGTCGTTAAAGTCATCAAAGTCTAGCCTTTGACGGCTTCAAAGGCTTCGAGTTGTCATTAATCTTAAGGCATCTATTCCTCAAAGACGAGCATCAAAATTTTCACACCAAGTTCGAGTCTGCTCGTCAAGTTTCGAGTTCGCTCTCGAAGTTTCGCGTCTGCTCGCCAAGTTTCGAGTTTGCTCAACAAGTTTCGAGTCTGCTCGCTAAGTTTAGAGTTTTCTCGCAAGGTTCTGAACCTGCTCACCAAGTTCTGAATTCGTTCGCGAAGTTCGAAGTTCGTGCCCTGCTCGCTTAGTCGCGAGTTCGCACATCGCTCCTTAAGTTTCAAGTTTGCTCGCCAAGTTAGGAGTTTGATCATCAAGCTCCGAGTTTGCTCGTCAAGTTCAGAGTTCGCTCACCAAGTTCAGAGTTCGCTCGCCAAGTTTTAAATTCGCTCGCCAAGTTCGAAGTTCATGCCTTGCTCGCTAAGTCGCGAGTTCGCACCTCGCTCCTTAAGTTCGAGTTTGCTCGTCATGTTTTGAATTCACGCTTCACTCACCAAGTTTGAGGATCGCACGTCTCTCCAAATCAAGGGTTGTCGTTCGTCATCGCGCGTGTCTCTTTCAAATCAGGAGTTATCGTTCATCGTCGTGTGTCTCTCTCTACCCAATCAAGAGTCGTCATTCATCGTCAGACGTCCCTACACCAAAACAGAGTCGTCGTTCGTCGTTGCACGTTCTCCACCAAGTCAGGAGTGATGCGTCAAGTTGATGATGAACCGGTCGTGAAAGCGAATCATCCCTCAACGCGGAATGTAGTCATTTTCACCTTCAAGAGTGATGCGCCAAGTTGACAAGTCGTGAAGGTGAACTGTCCATAGCCGAAGCTAGGAGCCTTCGTCACCTTCGTTGTCGAAACCGTCAAATTGTGAAGGTGAACTGTCCATAGCCGAAGCTAGGAGCCTTAGTCACCTTCGTTGTCGAAGTCATCAAGTCGTAAAGGTGAACTGTCCACAACCGAAGCTAGGAGCCTTAGTCACCTTCGTTGTCAAAGCCATCAAGTCGTGAAGGCGAATTGTCCATAGCCTAAGCTAGAAGCCTTAGTCACCTTCGTTGTCGAAGCCATCAAGTCGTGAAAGTGAACTGTCCACAACCGAAGCTAGGAGCCTTAGTCACCTTCGTTGTCGAAGCCATGAAGTCGTGAAGGTAAACTGTCCACATCCGAAGCTGGAAGCCTTCATCACCTTCGTTGTCGAAACCGTCAAGTTGTGAAGGTGAACTGTCCATAGCCGAAGCTAGGAGCCTTAATCACCTTCAATCCATCATCGTTGTGAAGGTGAACTGTCCATAGCCGAAGTTAGGAGCCTTCGTCATTTCCAATCCATCGTCGTTGAACCTGTCATTGTGAAGGTGAACTATCCATAGCCGAAGGTAGGAGCCTTCGTCACCTCCAATCCATCGGCGTTGAAGCTGTCGTTGTGAAAGTGAACTGTCCATAGCCGAAGCTAGGAGCCTTCGTTACCTCCAATCCATCGGCGTTGAAGTTGTCGTTGTGAAGGTGAACTGTCCATAGCCGAAGCTAGGAGCCTTCGTCACCTCCAATCCATCGCCGTTGAACCTCTCGTTGTGAAGGTGAACTGTCCATAGCCGAAGCTAGGAGCCTTCGTCACCTCCAATCCATCGTCGTTGAACCTGTCGTTGTGAAGGTGAACTGTCCATAGCCGAAGTTAGGAGCCTTCGTCACCTTCAATCCATCGTCGTTGAAGCCGTCGTTGTAAAGGTGAACTGTCCATAGCCGAAGCTAGGAGTCTTTGTCACCTCCAATTCATCGTCATCAAAGCCGTCAGGTTGCCACCTTCGATCCATCATTGAAGGATCGTGAATGTAGGGGCTCTTGTCATCTCCGCTTAAAAAAAAAGTTAAAAAAAAAAAAGAAAGGAAAAAAAAATGAGTTACCTTAATTCCTTGCTTTTTGGATATTGTTGTATTCTTCAAGGGTAGAGAAATTGTTGAAAAAAAGGTTTCCTCCTAAGGAAAGGGAAAGAATAAGTAAAGAAACCAGAGGACAAGTATTATCTTTACATAGAAAAAAAAAACTACTTACCTATTTACCTTCCAATGGATGAAGCCTTTTGTTTTAGGAGAGAGATGTTGAAGTACATAAATGATTCAAAAAAAAGAAAGAAGAAAAAATCAAGGTTTGGGACTTGCCTCAGTCCAAGCTTGTCTCCACTTCTCTCTGTTGGGTGAATTGATGGAAGACTCACCTACTCTATTTATAGTTGAGGAAAAGATAAATGTCACATTCCAAAATCCAAGTTGGAATTCAAATAGGAATTGAAATTGGAATAGGATTTCATTCAAATCAGAATTTGGCATATCTTATCTCCAATCGAAAACGTGTGCAAGCAAGATTAAAATTCTATCTCCAAATCCAAAATTTAAATTTGGTAAAGTTCTAATTTTATCTCGGCAACATAATCCAAAATTTATCCCAAATCAAAATTTGATGAAATTAGTTCTATCCAAATCAAAATCATGATAGAATTTTAATTTTATCTCAAATCAAAATTTGGGCATAGATTTTATCCCAAATCAAATTTGATGAAATTAGTTCTATCCAAATCAAAATCATGATAGAATTTCAATTTTATCTCAAATAAAAATTTGGGCATAATCTAAAATTTATCCCAAATTAAAAATTGGGTATAAGATAGAAATTTTCCTCAAACTAAAATTTGGGGATAATCCAAATTTTATTTTAAATCAAAATTGGATTGAAATTCAAATTTAATTTCTATTCCAATTCCAAATTATAATTGGGTAGAAATTTTTTGATAGAATTTTTTTAACCATATGTCATATTTGTTTTGAATTAAAGTAGAGCAAAAAATCTACTAAATTCAAATCAAATTTTATGCCAAATAAAGAAAATAAAAATATTGACTCAAATTCATATTTTGATATATTGGCATAAAGAGAAAAAAACATGTGTCAAAGAAAAAAAAAATCAATCAAGTTATGAACCAAATTTCATATTTGATTAAATTGACACATCAAGCGGAATTCAAACTATGAGCAAACCTCATCCAAATTAGAGCAAATCTTATGTTTTAATTCCAAAATAACTTTTTCGAAATTCACACACACATAATTGTGCATAAATTTCGAAAAGAGGCATTTGTTGGAATAGAAATTTCGGCGAATCCAAAATTGTCACGTCATCACTCGATATTGATTGTAAAATTATTTAATTAGAGATTAATTAAATATGCAATCATCCCCAAATTAAATTGGTGGTTATACAATTGAGTTTCTTAAAATTTGGTAGACAAAAGTCTAAATTAAAGGCCCAATTAGCAAAAGTCCAAGCCCGATACAGAGACGTAGGCCCAAAATCAATCAGGTCCAGTCCAGGACAGAAGGCACAAATCAACCAAGCCTAAAAAGGTTGGACCACCCTAAAGGAGTTGGCCCAACAAAGAGCAGGCCCAATCCAACGGGCCCAAGCCCATCTGGAGGCCCAGAGGAACTCTATAAATAGAGACCTCTCTCTTTCATTTTCAAGGTTCAGAAATTGAAGACTCTAGAGAGAATTCAGAAACAAAGCTGTGAAATCTCCAGAAGCTCTTGAAGATCAAACAACATCTGAACGAAGAATGCTTCAAGGAAATCGTCAAGAACACACCACGAATCCATTGAAGTTTTCAACATCGAGAACAAGCTGTTTCAGCCCTCGAGAAAAGCTACAAGTCGAAGACCTTCAACAAGCTATAAGCCGAAGACCTTCAACAAGCTATAAGCCGAAGATCTTCAACAAGCTACAAACTACAAATCGAAGATCTTCAACAAGCTACAAGCCATAAGCCGAAAACCTTCAACACGCTACAAGCCGAAGATCTTCAACAAGCTACAAGCTATAAGCAGAAGACCTTCAACAAGCTGTAAGTCGAAGGCCTTCAACAAGCTACGAGAAAAGAACTTCAGCTTTCTACACTTGAGAGTAAGCTGCAAAGCCCTCGAGACAACTTCAGATTCGAGAACAAGCTGCAAAGCCTCGAGTACAAATTCACATTCAAGAACAAGCTGCAAAGCCCTCGAATCAAATCTACACTCGAGAACAAGTTATTTTAGCCCTTGATCACAACATACCAGTAGGAGAGAGAATCAGAGGATCAAATATTAGAGATTGTACTCACAATTACCTGAAATCAATACAAATACAAAATTCATTTACACGTGTCTCATTTCCATTCGCTGGTTGAAATCTTGTGTGAACAGGATGAATGATAGAGAAATGTAGTCCCATAAATTTTGAAAAGAGATATTAAAGTAAAGGCTTTTTAACTCATGGTAAGAACATTTTTTAACTTTTTTTTTTGAGATACTAACGAATAGCTAATATTTATTGACGGTAAGAATATTTGATTATTTTTTTAAAAAGTTTAAAGGTATTAACAAAACTTTTTTAAAGTTTAGGGGTATTTTTTAAACGAAATACAACGGTTTTAATCCAAAACTAATGGTAATTAAGGGTATCGATTAATATGTGTGCCTAATGTGTGGGGATCAAAAAAGGGTACCTCCGTTATGATCAGTTAGGTTATTCATGGAGCGAGTGCTCTGGATAACAGTCTCTATATGGAAGTGTGAAAACTAGGATCTCCAGAAATAAGGAAAAAGATAAGTCTTGGGGTTAGTAACTCTGGTTAAAAGAAAGAATGAATGCATAAGTAGACCACTCTCTGTATGATGAAACTTGAAATTGGAACAAAGGCCATTGTAGGAGAAAATGAAGGAAAGTCTTGGTAAGAGAATCTAAAGTTAATTAGTAGAAAATAATAGAAAATAAAGTTAAATACACACACAATGAAGTAATGGATAGAGTTTAGTTTGCTTAAGGAAGAATGTGTTAAGACTTTATTTTATTATTTTATTTTAATAAGAAGACTGAGGTTTGAATCATAACCCTTGTTGTTAAAATCTTGTGAAAATGCTATTTTGATTTTATTTTGCTCGAGGATTAGCAAAAATTTAAGTGTGAAGGTATTTGATAGTAGGCAAAATAGTGTTATTTCTAGGCTTAGTTTTATGCTAATTTTGTTGATTTTGTGTGTTTTCATGTGGTTTTATGATTATTTCTCAGAAATCGAGAATTTGTAGTAAAATCAGAGCATTATGAAGTATTTGGATGAATTTTGAGCATAATTGAGCTATATTTGAGGATTCAAGTGTTGAAAAAGAACAACAAGACTTTTATATTTGAGAGTATGGCATTGCAATGCCTCTTATGCCATTGCAACGTCATTTGAGAGGCCTTTCAACCTTTCAACCTACATTCATAGTGTTGCAATTGTCTATAGCATTATGACGCTATACAACATGATTTTTTCTTTAATTACAAAATTCGTAGAAACAACGTTACAACGCTATACCGATTCTATTCGTGAAAGAGAGAGTTGTTTTTAGTGACCAAAACCTTAACTCGAGAGAGCTAAGGAGGTGATTTAAAGGTCGAGATCGTAGACTTTACATTGCAGGAACGAGTGTTGGCATGTGACCTTAGTCTAGTCTTTTTCTTTTTTCTTTTATTTTGGATTTAGGAGTTTTTTTTATAGATTTATTTATTGTTTATCTTTGTATTTACATTTCTTTTATGTATCTTGATTTTATTGTTTAAACCTTTGACTATGGTTTTACATATTATGCTAGATTTAGCTCGAGAGAAAAGATTTATGCATATAGAACAATAGATGTATAACTAGATTTAGTTTATTGCACAAGAGTGAATCAATTAAATTTAGAAGCCATAAGAGAATAGCCTAATTCCATGTTTAGAAATAAAAATAGACCGAGAGATTGATTTATTGCTAGACATGAGTTCAATTAAACTCGAGAGAGGATGTTGAATATTTAGTAATTCTTGGCTCAAGATTAATTGGATATGAAATCAATTCGTTATCTATAAAGTTATGCTTAATTTAATCAATCATTATGTTTCTCAATAATTGGACTCCACCTTTATAAACAATAGTCTTAGATTTATTTATTGTTTTAAAACTCAAATCAAAGTTGTACTTCTCTAAATAAAATTGGGCATGATTAACTATGGTGCTTAATTAAATCGAAGAATTTCAATCCATGTGGATGATTGTAGCTACTACTATTGAAAATACTTAGAGGCCTAATTTTTATAAATTGAATCTTGATAGAGTCTTCAACAAGGCTATGCCTATCAAATTTGGACAACGTTGTAATTTTCTGCTTGTGGGTTTCAAGGTTGAAAGACTTCTCAAATGGTGTTGCAATCCATACCTCAGATCCAAAAGTTTTGTTATTCTTCTTCAGCGCACTTGAATCCTCAAATATAGTTAAATTATGCTCATCGAAATGCTCTGGTTTTGCTCTAATTGCTCGATTTCTAAAGAATAACCATAAAAAACACATGAAAGCACATAAAATTATAGTTGTTGACATTTATGTCCTAAACTCGTGAATGTGTAAATAGAATTTATTTATTCAATAAAATAAGAGTTATTTAATCATTTTATAGACTCTCTTAAACTTAAATCCAATAAACAAACATCTAAAGTTATTAATGTAACTTGAACAATATGTATTGGGCATACTAGTGGATCATGTTCAAGTAATAACTTAAAGGGTTTATAGTATATGGATAAATTTGGGTACCCTATCTTGGTAACACTATGGATACGACCCACTTTGTATTAGATACAAATGAATTGATCCAATTCATTCATGTAGGATATGTGAGTGGGGGTATCCTATATAATGTGTTTGTATAAGGTAGAACCATGAAATAATATCTCTTTGATTTGTATGAGTGAGAGTTGCACGAGTTTCCGACTCAAGATTCTTACCATTTTAGGGACAAGACGGAATGGAGAGCTGGGAATATAACTTCACAAGATGGAATTCACTTCTGTAACGCCCCTTAAAATCAGGTGCATTAAAATGTATTTGTTTTAAATTTTGAATTCTTGGATAATCAAATCAAAATTATGATTTTTAAGAAATTTTAGGAAAATGTGTTTTAATTTGCAAAAAGGTTTAGGATTTCTTTTTTAAAAAAGATTAGAATTTCTTTTTCTAAAAATGATTAAGATTTCTTGTTCTAAAAAAGATTAGGAGTTTTGCTGCCTATTTAAACCAGAGTAATTGCAACTTAAGGGGTGCACTTCAAAACTCTCATCTTCTTCTTCTTCTTCTTCTATTCTCCACATTCTTCATCCCGTCGAACCACCGCCGGAAAGTCGTTGGACTACCGCCGCTCGCCAGAGTTAATCTAGCCCGATCAGTTCGACTTCTTAAGTTTGTTTTAGACCTCGTTGTGGTTGTTTAGGAGCACTCACTCTTTTTTTTCTAAATGTTCAAACATAAGGTAAGTAGTCTTTTGGATTTAAGTCAAGCTCCTAAGTGAAGCAATAAGGCGATCGACATTTACTTGTTTGTGTATTCTTGAGTTGTTGCTAGAGTTAGACCTTAGATTAGTTATCTAAGTGTTTATGGGACTTGTGTAACATGTTTTATGAGCTTTGTATTTGGCATAATTACGTGAATGTTATCCCGAGCCTTTTAATCTTGTATTGATTGTATTTATCATGTATTTATGGACTATGTGTCTTATTATGTGAGGTGGGGGTTGATTGTTCAGGTTGTACCTATCATTCCTAATAGGGGATTGATTTGGGTTAAATCATGGTTAGAGTGAGAACCTAGCTGGATATGGGACCCTTGAGAATAGGTCGAGGATATTAGGAATGTCTAGTTAGAACCTCTAGTAACCTTCTAAAACCCAAAATCCAGTACTTACTACACCCTAAATTACACCTGAGCGAATCGGAACTTCTAGATTGACAAGATTGAGTATAGGCTATGAACCTAGGGTGTGTCCCCATTTGGGAGTGGTGGATTCCATTGTCCTATGCTAGGCTTAGGGGTCGATCTCCATAGAGCGTGTTGATGACACGACTCTATGCTAGCGATGAGGTGAGCCTAGGGTGTGTCCCCCCAGAGTTTGTGTATAGGCTATGAGCTGGGGGTATGTCCCCGTAGAGATTGAGCATAGGTTGTGAACCTTGGGTGTTTCCCCATTCGAGAGTGGTGGATTCCATTGTCCCATGATAGCTTAGGAGTTGATCTTTATAGAGTGTATTGATTACACGACTCTATGTGTTGATCTCCATAGAGTGTGTTGATTACACGGCTCTCTGTGATGATCTCCATAGAGTGTGTTGATTACACGGCTCTATGCTAGCGGTGAGGTGAGTTTGGGGTGTGTCCTCGTAGAGATTAAGGAGTAATGGATTCCATTGTCCCGTGCCAGTAGGGGTGATTCCCCAATATAACGTGTTGGCTGTGTACCTTCACTACTCTATGATGCGGTGTATTGTAGCGTGAGAGGTGGCTTCTCTCATTGCATGGTCAATCTATGTTCCAGGACCGATGGTAGAACTCGAGATATTACCATAGGTGGCTTAAGGTGAGATGTGCAAGTTGTGAGGCCTATTTTGGGGTTTGAGTTGAGTTTAGTAAATGAGTTTCCTTATTTCTTTATGTTGAAATAGGATTGAACGTAAGTGGGCTACTTACTGGGTATTTTTATACTAACTCGTTTCTTTCTATGTTTTTGTTTGTAGATGAAAGTTATATTGTGTGATGGATGACGATGATGGCAACCTTGAGAGGCTATGAGGATGTTTTTTGGTGTCTTTTAGCTTATAATAATTATTCTAGTAGTTTTATATTTTTCGATGTATCTTCTTAACAGATTGAGACTTTATTAATGTTGTTAAGTTTCCTTGTTGATTGACTCACAGGGTGTTTTAGGGTCTTGTTTTTCTTAAATGTGAAACTAGTCTTTTATTCATTTTTTTCATGTTGTTGCATAACTTTTGTGAATTTCTGATCTATTAGGAACTCAACCTATTGTTGATTGTAGTTTGGAGGAGGTTGGGTGTTTTGTAAATCTTTGGAGTGCTTTTATGTTTAAAACAGGTCAAAAAAAAAAATTGGTTTTTCTTAGCAACGTCATTATGCTGCCAAAGTTTCGGTGCAGACGGTGGTGTTTAGTAACGTCCCTAAGAGTTTTGGTCTAAAATGTTGGGTTCTTACAACTTCGTCCTTAATTTAGGAAAAGTAGAGGAGTTGTTCTCTTAAATGCTGATTTCGAGTCTTGAACAACGAGGCCCCACCCTCTCAATTGCCCGAGAGGGATTTTGTTTATATCTAGACCATAAACAGGTTGTTTATTGGAGGATCAATGGTACTTATGGAGCAAGAGGTAATCATAAAGGTAAAACAGTAATTTGACCCAACTATAATTACAAACAACTTGTTAAAGGTTGATTTACAAGTATTGGTCATATCAATGGACACAATTTGTAGCTCTTCAACAAATAGTTATTTATCTCTAAACTTTCTACTAAAATTTGCATTATTTTGCTTAATGTATTGTCTTTTAATATTTTCCTATTCCTAAATTGTGCACTTTGCTTATGTTTTGATCGATCCTTGGATTCAACATTAGCAATAGGTGAAATTATGATATTTGTGTCTTAATTGAGCTATTTTGCTTGTTTAGGAAGAAGAAAGTTGAAAAACAAGCATTGGAAAAGCTAAAAGCTATTTTAGAAAACTTTGATTTAACAATCTGGAATTTAACTTTGTTGCAACATAATTGACAGTTACTGTAGCACATGCACGAGATTTTTAGATTTAAATCACGTGATTGATCTACTTATCACAATTAACTCAAGTCAAAAGTGTGTGGGCATTGTTGAAGGTCAACTTAACTCTAGTTAGGGTTAATTTGTGGCCTATAAAAGCCTTGTTTTACACCAAATGAAAGACGAAATTGCATTTGGGTATCATTTTTTGTTAGGGCTTGAAGATTCTAAGAAGACAAGCAAATAGAGGAACAAGAAATAGTTGTGTAGGCTAAGAGCTTCTACAAAAAGGGAGTTTAAGCTTAGAGGAATCTTTGTTTACTTTATTTTACCTTAGATTGCCCTTTCCCTTTTTTTCTTCTACTCTTCTTGTGCGATATCTTGTACCCGAGAGACCTAGGAAGATTTGTGCTTCATTTCTGTCATTTTGTTGTATCTATTATGCACTCTAATGTTTATGGTAAAAACTAAGAGACCTTGTGATGTTATTTGTTCAATGTTAAGTGTATGTTTGCTACTTGATGTTGGAGATTTGGTTGTTTTAATTGATTAATGTTGGGATTAAATTTGGCCAATTTAATTTCTATCCCGTTTTTTTGCTGTTGGAAAAAAAGAGAAACCAATTTACCAATTCTCATTCTAGGATAAAGTACTAAGAGCAATCTTGTATTCAAAAAGGGAAGATTAGATTAGAGATAATCTCTTACCTAGAATATTAGCAAGTACTTTATCGAGAATTTTGAATGAGAACTCACTTACTGAAAATTTAGGTAAGTTTTGGGAAAAACTTCCTTGAACTATTGTTATGACATCAAAAGTATTACAAAAGCTTAATATGGAGCAATTAGGAGCACAAGAGGTCTTAGTCCACACCTACTTATCTTAAAAATAGACCTAAGCAATTCCACCATGTGAATATTTATTTCTCGCATTTACTTTGTTTTCTTTTTATTTATCTTGTCATTTACTTGATTTCTTTACTTGATTTCATTTATCTTTTTTCTTTACTTGCTTTCATTTATCGGTTTCATTTACTTGCTTTAATTTACTTTACATTGCATTATTCACTTTCTTGTTGTTTAAATTTATTGTCTTTACTTTCCCTATCCAACTTTATTAGTTTCTTTTTGGTTACTCTTACATTCGCTATAAAAGACGCAAACTTGTTTAAATCACATTTAGTCCATGTGGAGACGATATTCTTATACTTACTACTTTTTGCAGCAGGACTATGTACGCTTTCATATTCTGAGATGCATTTGTAATTAATTGTGTTATATTTTTGCCCATGCACCACCGTATCAACAACCTATATATCCTACAGTGAGAAGAGTGCAGTCTTTACAGAGTGTGTTCACACGTGATTTCAACAAAGTAATAAAAATGAGACACGTTTAAATAAATGTTGTATTTTCATTAATTTGAATGTAGTAGATTACAATGTCTAATGTTTCTCAACTGTAATTTATCTGAGTGCTTTACAACCCAGCTTGTTCTCGAATGTGAAGAATCGAAAACTTTGCAACTTGTTCTCGAACGTAGACTTGTCTTTAGGACTTCGCAGCCTGTGCTCAAACGTAGACTTGTCTCGAGGGCTTTGCAGCTTGTTCTCGAATGTAGATTTGTCTCAAGGGCTTTGCAGCTTCTTCTCGAGTGTAGGCTTGGAATAGTCTTTGATCTGAAGGGAATCGGATCCCTGTGAGCAGCGGAAACGTGATTTAAAGATCGATTTTGCTTGTTTCTTTTTGGTTTAGTTCAAATACCATTACATGGTAAAACATACAAAATAAGCAATTCTAATCTAACTAGAGCATGGAAATAAACATACCAACACATGTTGTATCATACCTTAACTAAAAGGGAATTCGAAATTACCTTTGTAGTTTCAATTTCCAGCACAACAACTCTTTGCTCCAAATTTGCACAGCAACCCAGAAATCCTCTGTTCTCCTTTTCCAACAGGACACTACCACTAGGGGTGTACAAAGAAACCGATAACCCGACCAACCCGAACTACCCAACCCAAATTATAAGGGTTGGGTTGGGTTGATTTTTTGTTTGGATTCATTTTTGGCATAACCGAATTTTTTGGTTCGGTTCTGGGTTGGCCAATTTTTGGCTCGGTTCAACTCGAACCGAACCGAAATATATGTTTTTCTAAAATATATATAGAGAGAGAGAGAGTGTTAAAAAACAACCTAACCCTAAAAGAATGCAACCGCCTCCCTCGTCTCCCCATCTCCCTCTTTTCCCTCGACTTCTCATCGCCTTCGAACTCTTAATGTCCCTCGACTCCTCGACTCCTCGTTTCCCTCAACTCCTCGTCTCCTTCAAACCCTCAATCTCCCTTGACTCCTCGTTTCTCTCGACTCCTCGTCTCCATTGAACTCTCAATCTCCCTCAACTCCTAGTCTCTTTGAGGTATGATGTTCGGTTGGCTCCTCCCTTCCTCAGTGTCGCCTTCGTTGATCTATGCTCGTGGTTGTGTCGCTTGCTTTCTCTATTGCTAATTGTCTTCTCTTCAAAGTATGAAATTTGAATCCCTTACTGTGCGCCATTCGGTCTCTTATTCTCTTTGACAGTCGTCGTGAGGTGAGATATATGTTACATTTAATGTTTCTTTTCTCTATCTATAAATCAACTTGTGTTTTCTTTTCCATCTCTATTTCTTTTTAACAAATTTTATAGCATTTGAATGAGGCTCCATGAAATTGGGCTTCTGTAACTTTTTTTTCTTTTGATCTAAAGAGAAAGAACAAACATGGAATCCAGTGAATGAGTTTGGTTGAAAATCTTTTTTCAACCAAACTCATTCACTGAATTTTATGGTTTTTACCGCTTAAAGCATGATAGGTTCTCTCTTTTTTATACTGAATTGTATGCTTGTTCTTGCTTGAAGTCAGCACAACCTTACATTATACTATTACAGCGAAACTATCATTGTGAAAAAGTTTATCATCGGCAAATTTTAACACTTATCAATAATAATATGGGGACTAAATTAAAACTTCGTAAACCATAAAAACTAAATTATAAAAAGTCACAAACATGAGAGGTTAAAACATATATGTAGCCTTATACTTCCATTTATATTTTTGAAAAATTAAAAAGAAAGAAAAAAAAACCCTCAAAATTCCTCTACAAAATGAAAAAGAAAAAGAATTTTTTTTCTTAAAGATGAGAAACGTGTTGGAAAAAAAACCTCCCACCACTAGGTATAAACAGAAATAACTGAGAAATTAAAAGAAACCAACAAAATAAGAGACACAAGAATTTAAGAAATTATACTATGTGAAAAATTGTTACAATCCCATAGAATTCTCTTTCCGACCCCAATTACAAAAACACTCTCCCAAAATTGAGGGAATTTAATGGAGCCAGTACACCAAGCTTAAATGTTTCTAACTGGGATGTTTTAAAACCAAAGTCATAGACTCCTTTTATAGTGTTAGGAGCCAATCACTTTCTTGCACCTTTCAGATGTGGGACAATTTCACTTCTAATATATTGCCAAAAACCCAACAAAACGAGGAACACAAGACACAAAACACTTACCAAACTCGTGGCTTTTACAAACCAAAAAGTAAGAATGGAAGACAGAAGATATGGAAAGGAATGTTGGGGAAAAGAAATGAGAGGCTAAGATGAAAATTAGGAAGAATAAAAAAAAAAAGAGTTGTTAGGAAGAAGAGAAGAGATGGCACAAGGAAAATTAATGAGAGATTCTAGTTTCAAAGGTTGAGATTTGAAGACAAATCGAAATGGAAAATTAAAAAAAAAAAAAAAAAATTATAGTACAAGAAACAAAGAATGTAATTCCACTTGACTTACTTTCCTCACGTGTTTCTCAAGTTCTCCACTGTCCTACAATATATAATGAATTCTAATGCCCCTTTTTTCCCATTAACAATCACATGGATTTTACACTGCCTAGCTATTTCAATTCTTTTTTCTTTTAATTCGGATTCGTACCTTTTTAGATATGTATATGAAAGTGAGTTTTCTTTGATGAGAAAAGAGAGATATATTCGTTTATTTTATTTTAATGTTAAGTTCTTTGTTTATTTTTCCCCCTTTTTTCTAAAAATTACTGTTTTAATATTAGGCTTAATTCTTTCCTAGTAATTTTAGTTGGTTAATTAACCATTTAATATTAATAATTTGATCTGTTTCCTACTAATTACATTAAGTTATTATTTTTTATTCATTTTAATTGACTAAGTGATAAGTTAATTAAATATTAATAATAGGGTTAATGTTTTTTAGTTCAACATGTAGAGATGGAGATGGGAGGTAACACTCAATAACATTTCTTAACTTAAATAGTTCTAAATTTTAAGTTAATTTTGGGTTAAATTTTTTTTGTTCATTTAATTGTTGGACTAATTTGAAATTTAGAGAGTTTAAATGAGCAAAATTCGAAGAAAATGTTAAATATGAGGGTTCTTGGTTTTTATGATAAGAAAAATAATAAAAAATATTTTAAAAAATAATTAAAAAAAGGTTTATTAATTTTTCCTCTCTCCCTCACTTCCCTCACTTCTCTCCTCGTACTCAAGGTTTAAAATGTTAATGTCGATAGAAATATCGAGGTTTCAACTTCATGAAAATATTGAAAAAATATCGATTTAGATAGATAGTTCTAGAAAAATGTTAAAAATTAAAAAATAAACCTTCTACACTTTTCAAATGAGTTAAAATGCTTGTTATAATATTATATTCACATTATATTACATTTTGTCAATAATTTTGTTAAATATTTCACTAATTTTGTACGATATAATAGAAATGTCGATTTATCCTTTGTGTCGATGTCAAACCCATGGACATGTGAAAATGTCGATGAAAATGTCGACATATTGATGAAATTTAATACCAAGTCCATACTCTCTCCCCCTCGAAACCAACCCCCCATCGTTTTTCAGACGCCTCCACTGTTGCACGTGTCGCACCCCAGATTTACTAGAACCGTTGCATGTCGCGTCAGCCACAGCTGCATGGAATCGTAGCCGTCATTCGCCAAATTATCTCGTTGTTGCGGCCTCTCACGCACATCTATCGCGCTGATCAAACGTTAGATCCGCTCTCCCTCTCCCCTTTTGCATGTGAACAACCAGCGATAGGGAGCCTTTGTTGGTTTTGTGTGGAGACAAAATAAAAAGCCAATGGGCCAAGACCCATTTGGATAGAGGGAAAAACTGGGTGTGACCAAATAGCATTTGTGAGAGAAAAAAGTGTTTTTTCTCTTGTGGGTTGAAGGTTTTTCTTGATTGTTTGCGCTGAATTGTGAAACTATCTTGTAATCTCTCAAATTTAGTAGAACCTGCAGTTGCAGAAGACTGGACGTAATCCCAAGTTTGGGGCGAACCAGTATAAACTCCGGTGTTGTTCTCTTTTTTCTTATCTTTTAATTTTATTATTTGTGACTTTATTATTTGTGACTTTGATCTGGTTGGCTTATCATTTTTTTCTCCCAACAGCCTTTTCAATCCCGTTTCCTGGCGAGCTCGAATTCGTACAACCACAAACAACCCCTTTGGTTGGTGAGGTGAGTTTTTCGATATCGCCTCTAAGACCTTTCTCTGGATTTATATCTAATTTTCGGTGTTGTTATGGCCATTGGAGATTAACCCAAATTGGTTGGTTTTGATTTTAGGGAATCCATTGCGATTGGAGAACAGATTGTTGAATTAGGATTCATTCGATACCAATTTCAGCTAGCAACGCTACTGTTTTAAGGTAAGTTTATGTACGTATTGTGTTTTCCAACACAACTAAGGCTAAATATGAGTTGGAATTTTATTAGCCATATTTTAGGACCTTTTTGTGAAGGTTGGAGATTGTTTTGGTAGTTTTAAGCTCACCTACATATTTTTAGAATGAATTGAAAGATACCCATTGTGTGATGAGGTCGGCCCATTGGACTTGGATCATTTTGACACAATTTATAGCAAGCTAGTTGATTTTTAGGAAAAATTGAAATCGACTTATTGAGTTAATTTTCAATGTAGTTATTGGAAATCTTTTGGTGATTTTAGTTTGATATCAAGTATTAAATCTTGTATTGCTTAAAATTTTGCTAGGTGGTACTAAGCGTTCAAGAGGGAATTTTTAGTCTTGCTTCGAGTATTAATCATTTAATTTTGCCTTTGAGGAAAGTTCATTTGGATTTAAGCCTTTAAAGTTATTATTTGATTTTGTTGTTATTTAAAAATTGGCGAATTGTGAAAACCTGGCTGAATTTGTGTTTATGAAGCATGTGCTAGTTAGTGAATTTGTGTGGAAGTTATTTGAGCCAAATGTGCCTAAGTATGTGGTTAGTATGGAAATAAGGCTTAGAGTTTGAGTTGATCACAATTTATGTTTATGGTGATTTGTGATTAAATATGAGTGCTTAGATATGTGTATGTGGGACATGGGATGATTGGTGGGATTGGCTTGAGGTTTATCAGGATGAGTGATAGGACTCAATCTGTGCCTATATTTTGTACCTAATTCTTGCTAGTTTATTAGGTTTTATGTGTTTATTCATCTATTTTGTAAGAATTATCGAGCAAGAAGGTGAATTTGAAGAAATA
The DNA here is from genome assembly GCA_036507285.1 of Trichosanthes cucumerina. Classification (NCBI taxonomy): domain Eukaryota; kingdom Viridiplantae; phylum Streptophyta; class Magnoliopsida; order Cucurbitales; family Cucurbitaceae; genus Trichosanthes; species Trichosanthes cucumerina. Next base: position 22,734,845 of record CM071844.1, read on the forward strand.
CATCCAATCAGAGTTTAAATGAGCAAAAACACGGAGGTCATTCCAGCAACCAAGCATCGAAGAGAAACGAAATGACCAAAATACCCCTAGCGAGAGCGTCTAGACTCTGGGAGTAGCGTCTGGACGTTGGCATCTTCACATAAGGCACGACTGTAGGGTAGTATCGAGACGTTACCCATGGCATCTTGACGCTACGTATTTTGATGGGATTGCGTGCGGGGTTACAACATTTTGTGATTTCTTAAATTTCTAGATTTGTTATTAGGGTAAGGAGAGTTTTGATTTTCAACCAAAGATGGAGTCTCCTTAGCTAGTTTTCATCTATTTTCTATAGTTTCGGTTAGATTTAGAGTTTTTGGTTGATCCTTGGTGTTTAGGAGGCTTGGTTCGATGTCCGGCTAAGCATTCGACTCAGTTTCGAGTTGTGAACCATGTTAACTTGTGAATCTTTGTGAGATTTTCTGTAAATTTCATTATGCAAAACAGTGGGCATTTCTATGTTTATGTTGGTTTAATGTTTTGTATGCTCGTAGGTAGATTGATTTTATATGTGCGTCGAGTTATGCTCGTAGGTAGAATTTTACTCTATTCGGGTCGAGAATGCATCATTAGAAAAGTATAAAAAATAGATTATCCTGAATTTTCGTTAGCGTATTTATTACCCGTTGATTCTTGCTTTAATCCAATTATGAGCATGTTCGTAGATAGTCTAACAACTTATTCGCATCAAATTTGCTTGTAAATGTTAGATTTAGCTAACAATAGGGCACGCTCGTGTTTGCATTGTTGGAAATTTTCTCCTCGTGTAGATTGCACGATAGGACATAGAATGAAGAGAGTCAGTTAATTAAATTGGGAATGCATTCTTAGTTTAATTAATTGATCCAAAATCAATCATTAGATCTTAATGTAATTAGCTCCGTTAGTATGGAACATTATCACGCCTAACTAATTAGGAGTTAATTAGGTTAATTAACTTAGATGCTAGGTTGAGTCAATTACTTAAGAGGGTCAAAGCTTGCTTAGAGGCTTGTCTGGTTATTCCGATAAGTTTGATAAGGAAATAAACTGCTAATTGGAGTTCTTGTGTTGTTTGTGATCAAAATTTACATTATTACCTGGTTTACTCCTGAACTTGTGTCTGAGGTGAGACCATAGTCCCTATCTTTACAGCTTCCATGTCTTTCTGTCTTTTATTTTTATGTTGACTTCCCCCTGTCCATGTCAGTCTGTGTCTTTAAATAAGAAAACTAATTGAAAGAAATTAAATTTTAGTTCGGTTCCCTGTGATTCGACCCGGTCCATTATTAAGTACTACAAATATTTAATTTTAGATCTGTATTATAAATTTCATTTGTTAGAGCCTTCGACAAGCTCTCTTCAATTGGCGGCATTGACGGGGAACCGCCAATTAAATTGATTTCTTAACTTTGGTATTCTTATAAAAAAACACAAAAAAAGAAAAAAAAATAGTTTATACCTTACTCTTTTTATGGCTAATGATTCTCAAATTGACGAAGGTGTTGAATGGAGAAATAGGGAGGTCAGTGAATGTCACACCCCCTCCCGAACCTCCTGCTAACTTAGCCCGGAAAGAGGCATGAAGCCCACAGACATTGTTTAAGTCACCACTTATGCATAGCACACAACTCGAAATGTACTATCATATCGAGGGTAGATAGATCAATAATATAGAAGCTCATTGATAAAACACATGACATGATACCACAATCAAACCATAGAGGTGGTAGAGTTACATTTATACCAATAAGGTTCATACCTCTCTCTCACGTGCATGTGGAATATCTTCGGTCGTTTGATTTTCCCTAATACCTTCTCTATGTCCTTCAGTATTAAGATAAAACCGTTTACTACCCGAGTACCTTCTCATTGTCCTTCAGTATTAAGGTAAAACCATTTACTACCCAAATACCTTCTCATTGTCCTTCAGTATCGGGATATCATGATTCATTTCCCCCCTAAGTACCTTCTCGAATGTCCTTCAGTATTAGGGGTTAACCACAAACAAGAGCATAATTTGTTTACCATGGAAGTCATGTCTTTATAATACATAATCTCATAATTTAGGTTCCATACTTGGATTTATGGTTACATATTAATTCAAAACATGCTTATGTTCCATCATGAACTTATGTTAGAAAACTCCATGAAGCTATACATAATTAGTTCAAACAATATGTAATTATCAACACTTATGTTCTTGAAGAAAAACATAGGTCAAGCATAGTTCTAAAATAGTGTCACTCACAGTATTAGAATTAGAACCTTGGATTGTAAACTTGACCTATTTGCTCTTGGTCTGTCAAACAAACCAACTCAACCATTAGAACCTCGAGCTCATGATTTTTTACCTTAAAACTTGCAAGAAAACATACTTTCAAATTTCCAGCATTTTCAGATTTTCTGCCCTGTTTTCAGACAGCCATAACTTCTTCATTACTTATCTAACAATAATGTAATTTAAAACAAACTCTTACTTTTTGAACCCTCTAAAAATCATATGAAGACATGAAATTAAAATTCCAAACGGATTTGTTCAGAAATACCTCGAAAGGTACTTTCCTCAAAACAGACTTCTGCTGTTTCCAGATTCGGATTTCCTGCTGCACAACAAATTTAACCTGATATTTAAAACATCTTCTAGACATTTTCTACTCATGATTTCTTCACGAAAGGTGTAGGAAATTCAATAAGCTTTCGAACCATACCCATTAGAGCTTCTAACTCCAAGTATACAAATCAGGACAACCCAAAAACCAGAGACTTCTCGGATTTGACAGCAAACTTTTGTCTTCTGCCTTCCTCTTAACAAAACAGTAACTTAACATAAGATTTTGCTCGATCTTCCTTCATGAACTTTGTTTAAAAATGAGTTAGATTTCAGGAAAAGCAAACTTTAACATTTACCTCTTCTTGTAGAGCTCGAGAAGATCAAAACATCGAGGCTGGTGCAGAGTTGATCACCTTCTTTGCAATAATAATTCCCTTGAGTTCTTCTCCTTTCTTACGCAACTCCAGCTCCAAAATCACGAAAATGGCTTTCTTCTTCTTCCTTTCTCCTTCTCCCACGAAGCTTCAGCTTTGGTTTGTAAAGATAGAGAAGAAAATGGAGAGAAGATAAAAGTTATAAAAGCAAACGGTGGAGGAAAATACAAATTTGTCTTTTTCCCTTTTGCTTTTTCTTTTCTTTTTCCTTTTTCAATTTCTCCTTTATCTCTTTCTTTCTTTTCTTTTCTTTTCTTTACAAAACAAATCGAAACTTAATATATTTAACTTTTCTTTCATTTTCTTTTCTTCTTTTATCTTTTAAAGCAAACCAAACCAAAATGGTTTAAACTTTCCTTCCTTGTTTTCCTTTTGTCTTTCACTTCATTTCTTCTTTCCTTTGTTGTTTTTTTAAATAAGGAAGTTCCAAAGAAAGATCTCGGGTTTACAGTGAACTAAGCCCTTATTTCACTGATCTAACCTATATTCTTTCTCAAGTGAGTCTTAGGCAGTTTAGGTGTGCTCATTTGACCACTAAGAAACGCCAAAGGTGTAGTCGGAATAGAGATCACTTTGAAGTAAGCCTTTAGAGAATTTAGTTCGTTTTATTGCTAACAGAACACTTCAGTATCAGTAGATGAGTTCACAATTCAATGAGGAAACTCGAGCTACGATGCAGACGCTTCTTTATCAAGTTAGCCAGTTGGTTGATGAGGTTGTGAAATGTAACGACCCTAGTTTTCAAGCCCAAATCCCCTAGGGAAGTTACTAAGCAGCATCATCAGTGCCGGAATTTCGATAACATAACGACGCTACTAGTGATAATTCTCATTTATGAGAATTATTTAGTCTTTAAACTTAGTTATACTTGTATGTTTTCCTCATTTCTTTAGGTAAAAAGTGGATAAAGTGGTGTCAACTACATATATTTAAGGAAGAGAAAAAGATTCCTGAAGTATGAGGAAAAATAAGCAAACATGAAAGCAAAATCACATATTTTTAAGTTTTGAATGCAGAAAGAAAATGGAACACAATTGCATAGCAGACATATCTGGAAAAATGCAGAAAATTGCAGAAAATCGTGATTTCCGTGATTTTAAGAGATTTTAGGTCGATTTTCTCCAAAAATAAAGCAAGATAAGTTGACCCATGAAAAAGGAAACCCTAGAATGTCATAACCCTAGAATGTCATTCCTATATATTTTGGAGGAATAAGCCGTCAAAGGGGAGCTCGTCTTCGGAGGAGAATTCCACTTTTTCAGTTTTTGGTTTTTGTTTAGTTTTGTAATTTTTTCTCTTCTTAGTTTTTGATGTATTTTCCTCTACTTCTCTGCGATTCTACAACTGTGTTTTTTGTTTTTCTGTCTTTCATCAATTTTGTATTACAATTTACTGTTGTATTGTCCTATCCAACATGCTGGTTTAGGGTTGGCCTGAACGAAACTCTTTGTTGTTGTTTCAAGTTAGTTATACGGTTGTGTGTGAGTTTGTTTAGCGTTTTTTTGTATTTCAATTCAGTTCGGTTGTCCTGTTTGAAGGGAATAAGAATCCCACGCAGCAGAAGGACGATCGAATCGTCGTGGTATCGTTGCGAAAAATGTTGTCTTAAAATTGAAACTATCATATAGAATCTAGGTTAAACATGCATTTAGGAAGGAAAAACAATAAGAACACTTACTTGTTGAAGAACCTTTCTTCACGTATTCCTCCTCCGATCACGAACCCTTCGTGTTCACTATCTCAATGAACTCGATCTCCTCGACGAACCAACGATCCGGACACGTTCCGAAAGGTTTCTCGGTTGTTCTCTTTTAGGTAGAAGGAGAGTAGTGGGACTCTTCTTTGGTGTAAGGGAGGAGAGAATGAGAGAAGCGTTGAGAGAGAATTGCTAGTTCTTTTGGTGAAAAATCCAAAAAATTAAACTTATCTTATGAAATCCTTCTTGCAAAGGGTTTATCTAATGGTGATAGGTGAAGTTGAAATCTCCACCTATTTACCATTTAACCACAACCATAGGTTATGCAAATCATATTTGTATAACCACATATAATAAGATATCTCATATCTCATTATACAAATCACATTTGTATAATTGTGGATTTTTAAATTGAATCACATTTAATTTAATTTCTCTCAATCTAATTTCTCCAAATTAGCCCTAATTAGATAATTAGGCTAACCTATAGTTTATTATGAATCTCATTCACATTAAACTATATAATATGTCAATCGTATCTCATATAAATGACATAATTACCCTTTAATAAATTTGAACACTTCAAATCCACACTAAAACTGTAAACCCTCTATTAATCCAGTTTGAGCCAACTGAGAGACCTAATGGACCTACAGTGATGAGCTCCAATGATCCGAGATTAACCTGTCAAACTCTTTGACCCGGTTAATCAACATTCATTAGCTACGGTAACACTCCACTAAAGCCCGTAACTGCACTCTCATCACTGTAAGACAAGTTGTGTCCACTGATATAACCAATGCCTATGAGTCGACCCTTCACAGGTTGTTCGTAGACACTATTGGGTCAAATTACCGTTTTACCCATGTGTCTACTTCTTTCTCCTTAAGTCCCCACTGCTCCTCTAATGAACAACAACATTGTAATGGTCCAACCATACACAATACCTCTCTTGGGCCAGTGAAAGGGTGGGCGCCCATTGTCCAAGACCTAGAGACAACACTTAAGGGAACAACCCTCTAGTTTCCCTAAAGTCGAGAACGAGTGAATTCCATCTCGCGTAGTTAAGTTCCCAACTCCCCACGTGGTCCTGCCCCTGAGAAGATAGGCATATTGGGCGAGTAACTGTGACCACCCTCACCCGTACTAGTCAAAAGACAGACCGCCGCAGACAGGAGTTCGTAACACGCTCAGGATTAAGGTCGAGTCACTAATGGTCATCTACGAAGTTATTAGTCCTAACTGTCAACGGTGTTACATCAGTAGGTCTAATAATTCACGGTGCGATCTTGTACAATCTCATTGCACATGATGCCCCCACTCGCATCTCAACCACATGAACTAGTCAGATCACCTCGTTTATATCTAATACAAAGCGGGTCGCGTCCACAGCGTATCCAAGATTAGGTCTCCAACCCTATCCATATACTATAGACCGTTCGGGTCATTAACTCGAACGTGATCCTCCCTGTGTGTCCACTACACACCGTTCAAGTTCTAGTTCTCTCATAAATTCAATGACCCTGTAGCTTAGTTTATTGGACAAAGTTTATAAAATTGCGAGACACAAAGTGATGAAAGAAATAACTCTTATTAATTTCAAATGGTAATATTACAAACAAAACGAGATTAGGACATACATCCTAACACTGTTTATGTTAGACGAAGTAAAGACATTTTAAGTTCCATTGAATAAAAGTTGTTGTTTTCTTTCATTCTCAAGTGTTCTTTCATCTGAAGCTGTATTTTCTGTATTACATTCATTTACGATTACACACCCAATTAACTATGCAACTGCACCCTCGGTTCATGTTAAATCGTGGTAGACCGAGGGATAGGTTGGGGTATTGACCAGTGTGGTAATGTTTTCTGTTGTTAATATGTCGTTCATCGTTTTATCCATGAGGAGCTAAATTTCCTTAGGGATTCAAGATGTGAATGCCCTAAGGAAAGACAATGAACTCCAAAGCATGGGCAATTGGACTAACCTCTAATGGAGTTTGCTTTTGGTGAGCTTAACGTGGGTAGCCTTAGCCGACCATCTAGAGTTACCCATCAAGTTTTAGCTTGGCATCGAAAGGGTTGAGTTAAAGCGGATTTCTGGAGGAAAAAGGTTTAGACATAAGTCATGAACTTCGACCCTAGGAATAGGGCAAGACTCAAAAACCTTAGAGTTATATGCACAAACATCTGAGATAGATTAACCATAGAAATATAGGATTAATCACTCAGTCTCCTAAAGATACTTAAAAGAAGGTGGAATAGGAGTAGAACTCGGTTTACATCATTGGAAGGTTAGTTCGAATCACAATGTATTTGCAGAAGCATTTCCTTTGTCGCACCACACAATTGCATTGCAATAGCAGCGCGTTGCAGATTGCAGCATTACGCAATTGTGTTGTAGTGGCAGCGTTATGCAATTGCGATCTCACGTAAGTGCGATATGCTGTCATACTGCATAGCGATGATGTAACTTCAATGCAAGGCAATTGCATCTGAGTTGCGTTGTCTTTCCAACTTAGTGGCACGAACAGTTTTTAATCCTTTTTTTCTCTATTCTTTTTTACTTGTCTTTACTTTAGTCACAATCACCCCAAAAAACTATTTTACCTTCGGTTACCGTTTCAATTTCAGTTAGCCAACAAGTTGTGTGTTTCTCATTTGATTTTATTAAAATCGTTCCCTTGGGCTCGATACTCTGGAATACTTCCAGTTTCTTATTAATTCGATCGTGTGTGCTTGCGTGTTTCACTATCAAGTTTTTGGCACCGTTTCCAAGGAACGAAATTTTCAATCAAATTTATTGTAGACACACAGATTGTGCGCAGATTGCAATTTGATTGCAATTGCATTTGGATTGCAATTCGATTGCAGTTGCAATCTTTCTATTCAAAAAAAAGTTTGTGTTTCCATTATTTTGCAGGTTTAGAGAAGGCAATTGCTCAAGACAATCAACAAGATGGAAGTAGGCATCATGGCAGCATTGTGCGCACAAGCTTCATCATTAAGTTACATGACGGAAACTTTTCTGACGAGAAATTTCATAGCTCCTGTTGACCTTATTCCTTCTCTTTCTTGTATTTACTGTAAAGGAAGTCATATATTTGATGATTGTCCTTATAATCCTGATTCTTTATATTATGGAATTCTATCCAGATTTGCAAATCAACATCAGTACCAATGTTTCCAACAAGGGAAGATGATTCCAAAAGAGCCTAGCATTAAAGAACTTGTGAGGGAATACAGGGAAAAAAATGATGTTGTGATGCCAAACCAAGCCACACCTTTATGCAATTTGGAGATCCAGGTAGAACAAGTTTCAAATGAATTGCAGGACATTCTCAAGGAATCTTGTTTGAAAATATAAAGACTTCAAAACAAGAAGAAATAGAACAATGTGAGGCGGTAACACTTATAGTTGAATTGAAACATAAAGACCTTGAACTCCCAGCAGAAACACAATGCACTCTAATGCTCGGAAGCACTAAGGAGCTAGAAGGGAGAGAAGAGATTAAAGAACAACCACCTCAAGAAGAGAAGGAACCACCCAAGGAAGTTGCAGTATGCAGTTGCAAATTCACAACAAATGTCATTCAAAGTACTCTCGACACCAGAATACCCTTCTTCAACTTATTGCAGCTTGCATGAAATGCTAAATGAAGAAGAATGCAAAAAGGAGAGCACGACGGATGACAATTTACAGGATGTGATACAAGTTTCCATTATATTTTCTACTTTCAAAGGCACGCATAAATTTCTCGAGTAGGCAAGACCCTTTGTGATGAAAACACCTCAACTAAGGCTGAAATCTCGTCAATCATCAAGACCAAGGTGCAAAATGAAGGAACATGGTTACGGTCTACCCACTAGAATATGATAGGTTTATCTTTTTTCGTTATTTCCTTTTTCTTTTTATAAAAAAAAATAAAAAAAAACACACAAAAAAATCCTTATTTCTTTAACTTGAGAAATTATTGGGCAAATTCTGCCTAAGGACAGATCATGTCTAGGTTGAGGTACTTAACCTGAACGTCTAGGGAACACCTCTTCCTGGGGATCTACCTGGGAAATTGTCTGAGAATTTCAAAAAATCAAAAGAAATAAGACAAAATAATAATAATAATAAAACATGTATGAACTCTTCTTCAAGATTGTGTGAACTTTTTGATCATTTACTTGTGAGTAGAAGACTAAAAAGGCAAAGGACCTGTTCTTCTCAAATTTTCAGAATCCTTCTTCCACATCCAAGAACCCTGAGGCGAGTAATGGGAACAATGTCACATTCTTCTACATAGGGGAGTTTCTCTCTAATTTTTCTTTCCAACTATTATTATTTGTTGTTTCTCTTGGTTTAAGGTTTAGTTAGGTACTTTTGTGCTTTCTTTAGTTATTTTCTCTTTTAAAAAAAAAGGTGAATGTTTTGACTTGCTCAAGTTGCAAACACATTTCTTAATGAGATTTCTTTGAATATCGTTCTTGTTGAATACCCTTCATGATGAAATTTTAGACAGTTCATTAAATACCTAGAATCATTACGTTTATGCTTCTCAAACAAACAACTTAATGATTCCTTGTCTTTATAAAATACTCAAGTCTCAATCAACCTAAGTTTGTACACCGTATCCCCTTAGGAGAGTCTAACTTAGATGTTTTGTAAATCACCCTTCTTACCTCCTGCGCTATACTCAGTCAATGAGGACATTGACCCATTTGAGTTTGGGGGTGAGTCATGTAATATATGTAATATTATTCGTGTAATAGTATGTTGTTGTACCACTACTGTGTAATACTATTATTGTAACTTTATGTTATTGTAATTTTATGTTGTTGTAACAACTGTTAGGATTTTAAAAAAAAAAAAAATAGGGGTGCTCCTCCTTCCAAAGGTTAACTAAGTAGCCAAGGGTGGTCATGGTACCCATGATTTCCTTTGCATGAAAGGTTAATTTCAGGAAGTGAGTATGTGAAAGTGACCTTGATGTCATAAGTACTCGTAGCTAGATACTTTTCACCAAAAAGTGTTAGTAAGGTAGAGCGAAGACACAAATGACAAAAAGGTCCCTGCTTGAAAAAAAAAGGAAAAAAATTCATCCTAGCAGTGAAAAACAAGTTTAGGGGTCATTGTTAGGTGAAAATAGTTTTTTTAGCAACTAAGTAAAACATGACTAAGGGTAATAAGTAGTATGAATTCAAGCTAAGGTTATGAGAGAAAAGTATTTTGTTTAGGCAAGGAAAGCATCGAAGTTGCATGTAGTGGAAGCATTCATGTAAAGTTAAAGTGTTATAGGCATGAGACCTTTCCTGAGAGGCGTATTATTCAAAAGAACTATTCTAAGAATCGGTTTTTAATTGTGTTTATTTTGAAATTGCTTGAGGACAATCAATAGCTCAAGTTTGGGGGTGTGATAATTCTCAATTATGAGAATTATTTAGCCTTTAAACTTAGTTATACTTGTATGTTTCCTCATTTCTTTAGGTAAAAAGTGGATAAAGTGGAGTCAACTACATATATTTAAGGAAGAGAAAAAGATTCTTGAAGTATGAGGAAAAATAAGCAAACATGAAAGCAAAATCTCATATTTTTCAGTTTTGAATGCAGAATGCAAATGGAATGCAATTGCATAGCAGACATATCTGGAAAAATACAGAAAATTGCAGAAAATTGTAATTTTCGTGATTTTATGAGATTTTATGTTGATTTTCTCCAAAAATACAACAAGGCAAATTGACCCATGAAGAAGGAAACCCTAGAATGTCATCCCTATATATTTTGGAGGAATAAGTCGTCAAAGGGGAACTCGTCTTCAGAGGAGAATTCCACTTTTTGAGTTTTGGATTTTTATTTAGTTTTGTAATTTTTTCTCTTCTTAGTTTTTGTTGTATTTTCCTCTACTTCTCTGCAAGTCTACAACTGTGCTTTTTGTGTTTCTGTCTTTCATCAATTTTATATTACGATTTACTGTTGTATTGTCTTATCCAACCTGTTGGTTTAGGGTTGGCCTCAACGGAACTTTTTGTTGTTGTTTCAAGTTAGTTATACGGTTGTGTGTGAGTTTGTTTACCGTTTTTTGTATTTCAATTCAGTTCGGTTGTCCTGTTTATGTTAGACGAAGTAAAGACATTTTAAGTTCCATTGAATAAAAGCTATTGTTTGCTTTTATTCTCAAGTGTTCTTTCGTCTGAAGTTGTATTTTCTATATTACTTTCATTTACGATTACACACTCAATTAAGTCTGCAACTACACCCTCGGTTCTTGCTAAATCGTGGTAGACCGAGGGATAGGTTTGGGCCTTGACCAGTGTGGTAATGTTTTTGTTGTTAAGTTTAATATGTCGTTCATCGTTTTATCCATGAGGAGCTAATTTTCCTTAGGGATTCAAGATGTGAATGCCCTAAGGAAAGACAATGAACTCCAAAGCATGGGCAATTCGACTAACCTCTAATGAAGTTTGCTTTTGGTGAGATAAACGTGGGTAGCCTTAGCCGGCCATCTAGAGTTACCCATCAAGTTTTAGCTTGGCACCGAAAGGGTTGAGTTAAAGCGGATTTCACAAAAGTAATGGAGGAAAAAGGCTTAGACATAAGTCATGAACTTCAACCCTAGGCATAGGGCAAGACTCCAAAACCTTAGAGTTGTATGCACAAACATCTGGGATAGGTTAACCATAGAAATATAGGATTAATCACTCAGTCTCCTAAAGATACTTCAAAGAAGGTCGAATAGGAGTAGAACTCGGTTTACATCATTGGAAGGTTAGTTCGAATCACATGAATTTGCAGAAGCATTGCCTTTGTTGCACCACACAATTGCATTGCAATAGCAGCACGTTGCAGGTGGCAGCATTACGCAATTGTGTTGTAGTGGCAGTGTTACGCAATTGCGTTGCAGTTGCGATCTCACATAAGTGCGATACGCTGCCATACTAGGCAGCGGTGATGTAACTGCATAGCAAGGCAATTACATCGGAGTTGCGTTGTATTTCCAACTTAGTGGGACGATCATTTTTTAATCCCTTTCTTCTCTATTCTGTTTTACTTGTCTTTATTTTAGTCACAATCACCCCAAACCCCCATTTTACCTTTGGTTACCGTTTCAATTTCAGTTAGCCAACAAGTTATGTGTTTCTCATTTGATTTTATTAAAATCGTTCCCTTGGGCTCCATACTCTGGAATACTTCTAGTTTCTTATTACTTTGATCATGTGTGCTTGCGTGTTTAGTTATCAACTAGGACAAAACCAAATTTTTTCTAACTTGTTTTAAACATAAAGGCGCTCCAAAAGGTTTACAAAAACACCCAGCCTCTTTCAAAATACAATCAACGATAGGTTGGTGTTGCGTAAAATTATATTGAAATATCGCAAGTGTACGGGTCAAGTTTTTGTATAGTGATTTAGAGTTCCAAGTATCGTCCTCGGGAATGGGTTTCTAGATTAATTAATTACTAAGATACTTATTCTCAATTTTATCTAAAGCAACATAACTTTGAAAGATAGTGAAAAGAAAGATTAAAAAAATAAATAAACAATTGGAGACACGAATATGATATAATTTGAGGAAATTGATTTCACAAATTAAAGCATTATTCAACAAATGCAATGACTAACATGATGAATTTATAAACAAGAAGTGAAAATACTCATGAAAATCTCTCGATTCATGATGAGCCTCGCACACACGATAAATCCTAAAGTTTCCTTATGAATTTTAAAAGCATGCACGACATTAAGCAACTTCTTTATATATTTCTCTAAGAACTCTAGGTCATTCTCATGTCAGATTTATAAGAGTTTTGGCAACTTTGCTCTAATCTAAGTTTCTTTCACTCGAGTCCACTTAAACCAACAAGATCAAAGATTTGAAGGACGAATTGCTAAAAATAAATTAAAAAATATAATTCAATACATAAGCAAATAAGTGTTAAACATGCAAATCAAATCATAACTACAACGTTTAGCCACTCTAAATCACAATAAAACCAAGCTAAGGTTATAGAAACGTCTTTAAACGGTGTTACAATCTAAAAGAAAGAGAAAATAAACTTATGTGTCGATGTCAGTCCCTCGTCTCCGAGCTCCCGTCACGATCCCGAACCTCCACAAATATTTTGGCTCCCAAGGAATGCTCTCTTTTCTCTTCTTAAAGAGTGTATTTTGAATTTAGGGTACAATCTCTATCAATTTCGGCTCTTCTTGCAAGTTTGACAACATGTTGTATTTATAGGCTTAACGGCACAGCGTTGCAACGTTATGCCCTTATGCAGCATCAATTATGGAAAGTCTCGGTTGCGTTGCAATGTTGAAGGCAACGTTGAAACGCCACTACCCTAAGCGCGCAACTTCTATCGAACTAGCGTTGCAACACTAGAAAGCAGCGTTGCAACGCTCTCGCCACGGTCCTTCAATATGGTTTTCTTATCGAGCTAGTGTTGCGACACTGCAAAGCAACATTGCAACACTATTGGCACGGATCTTCAATGGACAAAAACAACAAAAGCGGCGTTGCGACGCCCTGCAGGGCGTTGCAACACCATCACCTCAGGTCCTTTAGCTTGAATTGGTCCTTCTACTTCCATTTGATGTTATTTTAAGCTCCAAAAAGCCTCAATTTGATCCCGAGTGATCGATATAATGTCTCCAAATGTTCTGTTTAAGCTCTTATCCTGAAATTCAATGATTAAAACACAGAAAAGCCCTAAAATTAACATAAAACTAGCAATAAATAAGCTTAAGGATAGCACAATTTGTGTGCTATCAAAGCACAAATTTTGATAGTTGATTGCTCGACTTGCCATGTGGCACACTCTCAGGGCAAGTAAAAATTTTTCCATTTCTTCAACCATTTCTTCCTAGAATCTACGAAACCCATTACATTGAGAAACATCATCTGATGGACTCCAGAAATGCAACTAAAAAAAACAAGAAAAATCAAAAGAATCTAACTCTGACTCATGAGACAAATAAGAACATTCACAAAATAAAGAGGAACTGAAAGATAGAACAGACGTAGGTCCTTCACCTCCAACTCTATCACCTAAACCTCCTCAAATTGAAGTTTGGTTTCCTCTGCCTCACATACTTGTTCTTCACATGGCAAAAAAATTTCATCCTTAAGCTCTAAGCTAACCTGATCAGAATCACATACCTCAAGTGTGTTAGTGGATGGTTGCTCTTAAAAACTCTCAAATTTCATGTAACAACCCGTAAAATCAGATGCATTAAATTGTATTTGTTTTAAATTTATTTTTTGGATAATCAAATCAGAATTAGGAACCTAGAGATTTTGTTTGGGAAAGGGTGTGTCAAAGTCTAAAAAGGATTAGGATTTCTGTTTTAAAAAGGATTAGGATTTCTTTTTCTAAAAAGGATAAGGTTTTCTTGTTCTAAAAAGGATAAGGTTTTCTTGTTCTAAAAAGGATTAGGAGTTTTGTTGCCTATTTAAACTAGAGTAATTGCACTTAAAGGGTGCACTTCAAAACTCTCCTCTTCTTCTCATTCTTCATCTCTTTCTTCATCCCGTCGGACCACCACTAGAAAGTCACCGAACCACCATCGGACCATCGTCAGACCACCGCCGCTCGCCGGAGTTGATCTAGCCCGATCAATTTCGACTTATTAAGTTTGTTTTAGACCCCATTGTGGTTGTTTAGGAGCACACACTCTTTTTGTGATTCTTCAAACATCAAGTAAGTAGTCTTTTGGATTAAAGTCAAGCTCCTAAGTGAAGGAGCAAGGCGATCAACATTGCTTGTTTGTGTATTCCTGAGATGTTGCTAGCATTAAACCTTAGATTAGTTATCTAAGTGTTTATGGAACTTGTGTAGCATGTTTTTATGGGCTTTTTGGACTTGACATGATTATGTGTATGTTATCCCGAGCCTATGAATCATGTTTGATCGTATTTATCATGTATCTATGGACTATGTGTCTTATTACGTGAGGTGGAGGTTGATTGTTCGAGTTGTGCCTAACATTCCTAATAGGTGATTGATTTGAGTTAAAGCTTGGTTAGAGAAAGAACCTAGCTGGATTTGGGACCCTTGAGGATGGGTCGAGGATATTAGGAATGCCTAGTTAGAACCCATAGTAACCTTATAAAACCTGGGACCCATCACCTACTAAACCCTGATTTACGCCTGAGTGAGTCGGAACCTCTGGATTGACGATATTTCGTTAGTGATCCTGGGGTATGTCCCCATTCAGGGAGTGGTTGTTTTTCATTGTCCCTTGCTAGCTTGGGGGCGGATCTCCATAGACTCTATGCTAGCGTTGAGGTGAACCTGGAGTACGCCCCAGTCAGGGAGTGGTTACATTCCATTATCCCGTGTTGGCCTGGGGAAAATTCCCCATAGAGTGTGTTGGTTTGAACCTTCACTACTCTATTGCAGCGTGTTGTGGCGTGAGAGTTGCTTTCTCTCATAGCATCGTCATCAAGTTCCAGGACTGAAGGTAGAGCTCGAGTTATTAACACAGGAGGCTCAAGGTGAAGTGTGCTAAATGTGAGACATATTTTGGGGTTTTAGTGGAGTTTGGTAGATGAGTCTTGTTGCTTTGCTGAGATAGGTTTGGACGTAGTGGGTTACTTATTAAGTATTTTTATACTTACTCCTTTATTTTTATTGTTTTGTTTGCAGATAAAAGCTGAACTGTGGGATGGATGACGATGATGGCAATCTGGCGAGGCTATGAGGATGTCCTTTGGTGTCTTTTAGCTCATAGTAGGTATTGTAGTACTTTATATTTCCGTTGTACCTTCTTATTAGATTGGAACTTTATTTATGTTCTTAAGTTTCCTTGTTGATTGACTCATAGGGTGTTTTAGGGTCTTGTTCTTCTTAAATGTGAAGCTAGTCTCTTATTCATTTTCTTCATGTTGTTGCATAATTATTGTGAATTTCTGATCTGTTGAGAACCCAACCTGTTGCCACGTACCTGCGACGCGGAGCGGCTAACGTCCTCAAAATAGAGATATTTAAAAGGAGCCGTCACCAATCTTTTTTATGGTGTGATTGGACACCAAAATCGAATAAAATAACTTTTTTATATAAAAAAAAAATGGTATGCGAAAACCAGATTTTGATTCGGGAGTTGTTTGTGAATGGGGAAGGTGTTAGCACCCCACAACACCCGTTTGAAACGGTGGCCAAGTTTAATCTTGAATTGCAAAAAAAGATTTAAGGAAAAAAATTTAATTAGGTAAGAGAGATGCTTTTGGTTCAATTGGTCCTATCACATCCATACCCCACATAGAGAAAGACCACGGAGTCGTTAGTACATGAAGAGATGAGGATGGAGTGTGCATTTTATCTGCATATATCTGACATTTATGACATTTCCTTGCATATTTAATGCAATATGATTCCATGGTCAACCAATGGTAGCCAGCACGTAGGACTTGCCTTGCCATCATGTGCCAATTTGCATGAGTCCCGCAAACTCCTTCATGCACTTCTTCAACTATCTTTTTGGCCTCTGCTTTATCAACACATCTTAGCAAAGTCATGTCATGATTTATTTTATATAGCATCTCCCCATTTAAAAAGAAACTCATGGCTAACTTCCTGATCGTACGCATATTATTTTCGGATGCCCCTAGTGGATATTCTCGGCACGTGATGTAACGTTTAACGTCATGATACCAGGGCCTCCCATCTGGCTCTTCTTCAAAGCTCAAGCAGTAGGTTGGCACTTCTCGCTTTTGAAAATTTAAAGGTTGAATTTCCTTATCATAATCTAGTTTGAACAAGTCAGACAAGGTGGCTAATGCATCTGCAACTTGATTGCTTTCTCGTGGAACATGCTCAAACGTGATTAACTCAAATGATTGAGCCAAATCTCGAATATACTTATTTTAAGGGATCAGTTTAGGGTCCCTTGTTTCTCATTCTCTATTCAATTGGTGTATCACCGAAAGAGAATCTCCAAACACTTGCAATTTCTTTATCTTCATGTCAAATGTCATTTGAACTCCCATACTGCATGCCTCGTACTCGGCTCGTTATTAAATGCAGATCAGTATAACTTGGCGATTAATGGATATAGCTTCCCTTCAGGAGATGTCAACACAACTCTGATTCCATGTCCCACCTCGTTTGTGGCTCCATCAAACCACATTGTCCACATTTCCAAGTCATGTGGCTCATCTGATACAACCATAATTTTCTCGTCTGGAAACTCGAACTTCATCGGCACATAATCCTCAATTCGGCCAAACAATCAGCGATGGCACTCCCTTTTATGGCCTTTCTGGTAACATAAACAATATCATATTCTAATAACAAAACCTGCCACTTAGCTACTCTTCCGGACAGAGATGGTTTTTCGAAGATGTACTTTATGGGATCCATCTTCGAGATAAGCCATGTCGTGTAATACAACATGTACTGTCTCAATCTTTGGGTTGTCCAAGCTAGGGCGCAACAAGTTTTTTCTAACAAAGAGTAATTCAACTCACAACTTGTAAATTTCTTGCTCAAATAGTAAATAGCCTGCTCTTTCCTCCCTGAAGAATCATGTTGCCCGAGCACACATCCCATTGACCCTTCTTTTACTGTTAAGTAAAGGATTAGTGGGTGTCTTGGCATCGGTGGGACCAACACTGGGGGGTTTTGCAAGTATTCTTTGATCTTCTCGAAAGCCCTTTGACAATCCTCATTCCAACAACATACTTCATTTTTGCGTAATAATCTTAACATCGGCTCGCAAGTTTGAGTTAAGTGCGATATATATCTCACAATATAGTTTAATCGTCCTAAGAAACTTCTGACCTCCTTTTGAGTCTTTGAAGGATTTAGATCCGCTATTGCTTTTATCTTATCGGGATCTACCTTGATTCCTTCTTGACTAACAACAAACCCCAATAATTTTCCAGAGGATACCCCAAATATGCACTTTGTTGGATTCAATTTTAATTGAAATTTCCTTAGCCGCTCAAAAAGCTTACGAAGAGTGACAATGTGTTTTTCTCCTGGCTTGGACTTGGTGATCATGTCCTCTACATACACCTCAATTTCTTTGTGCATTATATCATGAAATAAAGTAACCATGACTCTCTGATAAGTAGCCCCTGCATTCTGTAAATCGAAAGGCATGACTTTATAGCAAAATGTCCCCCATAGAGTGATGAAAGTCGTTTTTTCTTGATCTTCAGGAGCCATTTTAATTTGGTTGTATCCTGAAAGTCCATCCATAAATGAAAAGGTAGAATGTCATGTTGTATTGTCCACTAAAACATCGATGTGAGGAAGTGAAAAATTATCTTTAGGACTTGCGCGATTGAGATCCCTATAATCTACACACATTCCCACCTTTTCATCCTTTTTCGGGGCTGGGACAATATTTGCAACCCCACTAAGGGTACTTTGCTACTGCCAAGAAGCCCGCATCAAATTGCTTTTTGACTTCTTCCTTTACTTTGATCAACATTTCGGGTTTCATTTTTCGTCGTTTTTGCCTTATGGGTTTACACTCGGCTTTAAGTGGTAACCGATGTGTTACAATTTCTGTATTCAGACCAGACATATCTTGGTAAAACCATGCAAATATGTCGTTGTACTCAGGTAAAAGGGATACAAGATCCAAACGATCTTGCTTTGTAGCCAAAGTACCGTTTCATATTTCTTTTACTTCCTCTAATGACCCCAAATTGATTACTTCTAGCGGCTTTTGGTAAGGCACAGTTTCTCTCTCTTCTTGCTTCATCAGTCTTAATAACTCTTATGACACTTCAAAGTCATCCTCCTCGCTTTGGTCAATACTAAAAACTGGAACTTCAAAGTTGGCTTCTTCATCTTCAGCGTCCTCTTGCATCTTCCTAGCGACACTAGGCCTCTCTTTCACTTCCCAATTGTTCAACTCAAAGCCTGGAGGACAAGGGTAAACTAGTTGTCGCGGCTTGGTGGCGCTTTCTGAGACAACAATGACTAAAGCGTTGGAGGCTTTAACACAAAGCGAGTTGTCACCATGAATCACCTCACCCGATTTGAAAGTCTCGGATATGTGTGGTATATACATTCTTCCTTGCTCGACTTCTCGGCCTTCAAGACGTGCACTTCTCACCTTTCTCTTTTCTGCTCTTACTCTCTTGCACTAAAAAACTGTTGGCTTGTATTCCGACCTGAACCTTTCCTTACTTTTAGGAAGGCAACTGACCTTTGAGTTTCCTTTTCGTCCAATAAGAATGATGAGGAGGTGAACTTCAAGCTATTTTGTAAACTTTGAACCTTTGTTATTATAAAAGAAGGAAATAATGGTTTGATCGGTCAAAAATAAATCTTATTGGCAAACTAAATTTTATTAATACTAACACAAAGTGTATGAATGAAAGAAGAAAAAAAAATCTACTTCAAAGTCAAAGTCAACTACTATACAAACTTCAAACAACATAAAAAAAAAAAAAACAAACGAGTTACATTGTAACCTAGTGGTAACACCCAAAAATGCCCGAGGTCTCGTCCTCTCACCCCTAAGAACGTAATCAAGTCTTCATTGCCAGGTTGTTGGGTACGATGCCCTGCCGAACAGTATAAGCCCTTTTGGAAAATTGATTTGCCCTTCAAGCAAATAGTTTTAACTTCTCAACCACTTGTTCAACCTTTCGTTTACATCACCTTAATGGCATCTTAAATTTCTATACTTTTTTTCTCCGTATTACAAAAGTTTGTCGTCATCAGTCGATCTCGTATTTTAGTTGCGTGTAGTCTTTCATTACTACTTCATTTTCTTTTCCATATATTATCAATTTGATGCTTAAGGCTTATGGTAGCATCCTAAAGTAGTACATTCCCACACTCAGTTTCAATGGACTGAGACCTCTATGACTCTTGGCCAAATAGTCTCTGATGTCTGTTGCCCAAATTACTGGAACACTACTTTCAACGAGTTCCCCTCAGGGGTGGATTTTTGGCAAATGCCCCGGGCAAATGGGTGTCTACCATCCTAAGACTTTAAAAAAAAGTGAGTCTAATGGTTGACTTCAATGAACATATCATAGTCAAAGCAACAACATGAAAATTCCAAAAAAAGTGAGGTTAAATCTAAAGATCCTAAAAGACACAAGTCTCCAAAATGATCATTGTCTTAATAACTTCATGATCATCTTGAGTGAGAATCTTTCGTGTGCCTGCACAGAAGTATAAACTTCTCGAAGGTCGACACTACTCCATCCTCGGTTCTAGTCCTATTGGGAATAACCCGGGTAGAGGGCTCGTGATAGTGTGTGAGACAAACTAGATAAATAAATAAAGCAAAGAAATAAATAACAAGCCCTTCAAACAGGTGAAGTTGGGTCTAAAAACCTAGACAATAAAGGTCCCCAAAAATGGTCTCAGAATCATACATGATCATGTGACCAAATTGAGTGAGGATTTTTCGTGTGCCTACACGGAAGCATAAGCTTCTCGAAGGTCAACACTACTCCTTCCTCAATTCTAATCTTATTAGGAAAAGCCTGGGTAGGAGGCTTGTGTGGGTGTGTTAAACAAAACAAAATAGTAATGCAAGAAAAAAAACAAATGCACAAAAGTACAAATAAAAGAACAAAATAAATAATAAAAAAAATAAATCAAGAATAACAAATGGCCAAACTCTCGAGGTGGAACCTCATAGTCCCCAAAGAGAGTCGCTAAGTCATGCACCACGCACTGCGACGCGGAGCAGTCGACGTCCTCAAAATAGGGATATTTAAAAAGAGTCGCCACCAATCTTTTTTATGGTGTGATTGGACACCAAAATAGAATAAAATAACTTTTTTTATATAAAAAAAAAGAAAAAAAATGGTATGCGAAAATCAGATTTGGATTTGGGAGTTGTTTGTGAATGGGGGAGGTGTTAGCACCCCACAACACCCGTTTAAAGCGGTGGTCAAATTTAATCTTGAATTGCAAAAGAAGATTTAAGGAAAAAAATTTAATTAGGTAAGAGAGATTTTTTTTTCTTTTAAAAAAATAATGTCTTATTTTACCCCTCATTACTCCAATATTTAGAGTCACGATCCCATAAAATAAGTGGATTAAAATCCATCAATTATGCTATATTGAAATTATTCCCAAGATTTTGAAAATAATATCACCTCAAGAATATGGGAAAATTTTACAATTTCTCAAATCCATCATAGGATAACCTCTTATAAAATAAAATGGTTTTTTAAAAAAAATCACAAAAAAGTTAGAAATAACATTTTTAGTTATAAAACTCTATAAGCTCCAAACAAACAAACAAAGCTAAATGTTTGAAATTAAGTTTTTGCAATAAGAAAGAGAAAACGTTTTTTGTTTAAAAAAAAATTTGAAACCATGAATGATAAATTGAGATAAATTAAGTTCGAATAATGGAAAATAAAAAAATGTAAATTAAAGACAAACAGGTTTAACATAACGAATCAATCATAACAAATAAATATTATGCACAAATATGCTAACAATTACAAGAAAGAAAAATATTGAAATCGATCTTGGACTTCCAAATAATTGATTTCTCACCTCACGAATACTAAAAAATCGGACTCCCAAATATTTCTAGATTCTGTCGTAGGATTTTTTATATAAACAGTATAGATTAAAAGATTATAAATCATGCGTAATAATTAGCATGCATAAAACAAAATTTCAATAGGAAATGTATTTTACATTTTAACCATACACGCATAACACAAAATAATAAAAAAAGATAATGAAAATGATAAAATGATAAAATCTTTAAAATAAAGTAAACACATCCCTAAAAAAATGTACACTTCTAATATAAAATGCAACAAAATAAGAAAGGTAAATCAAAGAAAGAAAAAATATATAATGAAGAGAGAAACAAAAAGATGTGAGTGGCAAAACAACCACCCACAAAGGTATAGATAAATATAAAATAATAATAATAGAAAATAGAAAAACAAGAAAGAAAGAAAAAAAACAACTGACGGAAAGAAACAAAATAAAACAAAAATTAAAAAAAAAATTAAAAAAAAATCTCAAATTTGCCGCCCATTCAACGAATATATATATGTTTCTTTTTTAATAATTATAAAGATAATAATGACACATGTCAGAAAGGGAAAAAAAAAAAAAACACCATTTTCCTCTTCCCAACATATCTTTTCAACTTCCCTTTTTTTTTTCTCAATCTTTTTCATTTTTTTACTCCCCCAAAGTCTTTTCTTATTCCTCCTCATAGCCTCTCTTAATGTTGGTTTCCTTTATTTTTTTTCTCTAAAACTACTTTTTTTTCTGTACTTCTTCAACCTCTCTCCTTCAAGACAACATCTTTTTTTTTAGAAACACATCTCAAACTCCTCTAATATAAGGTATGTTACACAACACTTCCTTCTGATTTTTACAGTATTGTGCTTCTATTTCTTTCCTTGCTCTCTTTTTTTTTAACCATGGTCTTAAGAGTAAAAAAGAAGAAGATATGAAGAGAAAAAAATGATAAGTAGGGAGATAAACCATAAAAAAAAAAACAGTAGCATAAGAAAAATCATAATAAAAGATCTAAGGCGAAGATTCAAGTTGTAACAAAAGTGAGAATAAATATTAAAAAAAATGAAAAAAGTAAACTCTTAATACCCTTACTCAACTGCTGTTTTTCAGGGCATTTTGAGATAGACATGAAGATCTAGAAGTTGGTATGAAGAACACACAACTAGCTTATTGTTTGAGGTGCGGATCCTTGTGTCAAAGCCCTACCAAATGCAATCTCCAACTAAGCTAGGTTGTTCTTGTTGTGCTATGGAAATTTTGGACTCTCTTTTTTTACAAATCTCTCCCTTTTTGTTGGTGTGAAAGAGTTTGACTATGGGGTTTGTAGAACTTTTTTTGTGTGACGAAACTCACCGTTTGTTTTTCTAACTCTCATGGTATGTATGGTTGGAGATGTGGTTGTGGTTGAGAATAGTTGGGAAGGATGTGAGGAAGTGTAGAAGTATGGTTTTTTTTTTATGAGTGTCCCCCTTTGAAAAATGAAAAGATGGGTATAAAAGGCCCAAACCAATTTCTATTTTGTGCATAAAACCAAAAACTACAATTTGTTGCAATTTGAAATCCATGCCAAAAATGAACTTACACCTAAAACAGACCAACACACTTTTGGTCAATCAAATTAAAAAAACAAAACTTACTTAATCAAAATGTTGTCTTTTCTTAAAAAAAAATTCCTCCAACACTAAAAAAACACACATGGTAAAATTAACAAATAACACATCAAAACATAAAAAAAAAATGAGCAATTAAAAAATACAAAAAAAAAACATAAATAATGATAATCTAACAATTAATTAAAAATGAGCCGGACAAAAATAGGTGGCTACACAACCTATCGTTGATTGTATTTTGGAAGAGGTTGAGTGTTTTTGTAAACCTTTTGGAGTGCCTTTATGTTTAAACAAGTCAGGAAAAAATTTTGGTTTTGTCCTAGTACTGCCATTATGCTGCCAAAATTTCGGCACTGACGGTGCCTTTATGCTTAGTAACATCCCTAGGGGATTTGGGTCTGAAAACTAAGGTCGTTATAGTTGATATAAGAGCATAGGTTTTAGATTCTTCATACTCGCCTACATCATAGGCAACGATCCTTACAACTCTCGCAGGAAGTCGCGTCGTCACCACCAGGTTTGCTTTTATTTTTGTAGTTAGGGTTATTTGAGTTGTTTGTGTGTTAACAATTGTTATGCTATGCTTTTGACTTCTTTGTTCTTGTGTTAAGGCAGTTTAGAGTTTAAGTTTAGATTATGGCTCGAGGATGTGGTTGTTGTAAAGTATTAGCAACTTTCGAGGATGAAAGTTTTTCTTAGATGGATATATTGTAACGCCCCGTAAAATTAGATGCATTAAATTGTATTTGTTTTAAATTTGATTTTTGGATAATCAGATCAGAATTAGGAACCTAGAGATTTTGTTTAGGAAATGGTGTGTCAAAGTCTAAAAAAGATTAGGATTTCTGTTTTAAAAAGGATTAAGATTTCTTTTTCTAAAAGGGATTAGGTTTTCATTTTCTAAAAAGGATTAGGAGTTTTGCTGCCTATTTAAACTAGAGTAATTGCAACTTAAAGGGTGCACTTCAAAACTCTCTTCTTCTTCTTATTCTTCATCTCTTTCTTCATCCCGTCGGACCACCGCCGCTCGCAGGAGTTGATCTAACCCAATAAGTTTTGACTTCTTAAGTTTGTTTTAGACCTCATTGTGGTTGTTTAGGAGCACACACTCTTTTTCTGATTCTTCAAACATCAGGTAAGTATTCTTTTGGATTAAAGAAAAGCTCCTAAGTGAAGGAGCAAGATGATCAACATTGCTTATTTGTGTATTCCTGAGATGTTGTTAGCATTAGACCTTAGATTAGTTTGTTAGGGTTTATGCCCTAAACAAGTGTAGTTTTGTAATAATGTTATTCAAATAAATAAAGAGTTATTTATTATATTCTCGCACATTAACCGAAATCTAATAAACTAAGTTCCAAGGTTATAATGATAGATCTTGAACAAATGTGTAGAGGACACAAGTTGGATAATGTTCAAGTATATAACCTAAAAGGTCTATGGCATACGCATGAGGTTGGGAACCTTATACTGGTAACACCATGGATGCAACCCACTTCGTATTTTAGTACAAATAAGGTAATCCAACTCGTTCATGTGGTAGACATGCGAGTGGGGGCATCCTGTATGATGAGATCATACAAGACCGGACTGCAAATTATTAGCCTATTAGTGTAACACCGTTAACAAGATAGGCCTAATAATTTATAGATGATCATTAGTGACTTGACATGAATCCTGAGCAAGTTACTAACTCCTGCTTATGGGGGTTGTCCTTATATTAGTATGGGTGAGAGTGGCCTATAGCCGACTCATTATGCCTACCTCCTCAGGGACAAAACCTTGTAGGTAGTTGGGGACTTAACTCTGCAAGATGGAATTCACTCATTCCTGAATTAGGGAATCATATAGGTTGTTCTTTTAAGAACTGAATCCAGGTCTTGAACAACGGGGCCCCACCCTCTTACTGGCCTAAGAGGGATTCAGTTTATGGTAGGATCATAGACTTGTTGTTCATTAGAGGATTAATAGTGCTTAAGGAGCAAGAGGTAATCACAAGGGTAAAATGATAATTTGACCCAGCTGTGATTATGAACAACCCGTGAAGGGTCAACTCACAAGTATTGATTATATCAATGGACACAACATAGTCTACAGTGAGGATAGTGCAGCTACGAGTCTATAGTGGAGTGACTCGTAGTTAATGAACGTTGGTTAATTAGAACAAAGAGTTTGGTTAATCTCGTATCATTGGAGCTCATGATTTGTAGGTCCATTAGGCCCCTCCGTTGGCTCAATTTCATATATGAGGAGATATATCAATCATATGTGATATAATTGATATAATATAGTTTAATGAGAATTTGATTCACAATAAACTATATACTAAAGTGGGAGATACCTTATAATTATGTAAATATGCAAATGTTATTTGCAAATACATAATAAGAGCACTATGGGGATAGGATGGTAATTTCCATCCTATTTCCCTATAAACATATGCATGAGATGCACATTTTGACTACAAGAGAAACCCTAGTGCTCATTGTGAGTGTTGTTGGAAAAGTTCCAAAACACTAATTCTCTAAAAATCTCTTCTAACTCCAAAAAAGGAATCCCACCTTCCTCCGTCCCCAAGAGATACAACGGAGAAGATCTAGCGGTCGTGTCGAATTTGTTCGAAGTTTGTGGAGAACGCAAGATCGTTGAGATCGTAAGGAACGAGGAGCACAAGAAGATATAGATCTACAAAGATAATCATATGTTGTCCATATTCTTATGTTATGCTTAATCGTTGTAGTTTCATGTTTTTGATTTGATCTACTTAACAAAATTCAAGAACACGCAATTAAACTCGATTCCGCTGTGGGATTCGATCCTAACATAGTTATCTAAGTGTTTATTGAACTTTTTTAACATGTTTTTATGAGCTTTTGGACTTGGCATGATTATGTGTATGCTATCTCGAGCCTATGAATCATGTTTGATCGTATTTATCATTTATCTATGGACTATGTATCTTATTATCTGAGGTAGGGTTGATTGTTCGGGTTGTACCTAACATTCCTAACAGGTGATTGATTTGAGTTAAAGTTTGTTTAGAGTGAGAACCTAGCTGAATTTAGGACCCTTGACGATGGGTCGAGGATATTAGGAATGCCTAGTTAGAACTCCTAGTAACATTATAAAACCCAAGACCCAACACTTACTAAACCCTGAGTTACGTCTGAGCGAGTCGGAACCTCTAGATTGATGATATTTCGGTAGTGATCCTAAGGTATGTCCCCATTCAAGAAGTGGTTGTTTTCCATCGTCCCGTGCTAGCTTAGAGGCAGATCTCCATAAAGCGTGTTGAATACGCGACTCTATGCTAGCGTTGAGGTGAGCTTGGGGTACGTCCCTGTTAGAGAGTGGTTACGTTCCATTAACCCGTGTTGGCCTAGGGATGATTCCCCATTGGGTGTGTATCTACGAACCTTCACTACTCTATGCCAACGTGTTATGGCGTGAGAGTTGCTTTCTCTCATAGCAACGTCAATTAAGTTCTAGGACTGAAGGTAGAGCTCGAGTTATTACCACAGGGGGCTCGGGGTGAAGTGTGCTAAATGTGAGACCTATTTTCGAGTTTGAGTGGAGTTTAGTAGATGAGTCTTGTTGTTTTGTTTAGATAGGTTTGGACGTAAGTAGGCTACTTATTGAGTATTTTTATACTCACTCCTTTCTTTTTATTGTTTTGTTTGCAGATAAAAGTTGAACTGTGGGATGGATGACGATGGTGGCAACCTGGCGAGGCTATAAGGATGTCCTTTGGTGTCTTTTAGCTCATAGTAACTATTCTAGTACTTTATATTTCCGTTGTACCTTCTTATTAGATTGAGAATTTATTTATGTTGTTAAGTTTCCTTGTTAATTGACTCATAAGGTGTTTTAGGGTCTTGTTCTTCTTAAATGTGAAGCTAGTCACTTATTCATTTTCTTCATGTTGTTGCATAACTGTGGTGAATTTATGATCTGTTGGGAACCCAACTGATAGCACATAAATTGTGTTATCCATAAGCTTATTTATTGCTAGTTTTATGTTAATTTCAGGGGTTTTATGTGTTTTAATCATTGAATTTCAGGATAAGAGCTTAAACAGAATATTTAGAGACATTATGGATCACTCGAGATCAAATTGAGGGCTTTTTGGAGCTTAAAATAACATCGAATGGAAGTAAAAGAACCAATTCAAGCTAAAGAACCCGAGGTGATGGCGTCGCAACGCCGTTGTTGTTGTTTTTGTGCATTGAAGATCTATGCCAATAGCGTTGCAACGCTGCTTTGCAGCGTCCCGCAACGCTATCTCGATAAGAAATCTACATTAAAGCTCTGTGGTGATGGCGTTGCAACGCCGCTTTCTAGCGTTACAATGCTACTTCGATAAGAAAGGCGCGCGCAAGGAAAGCGGCGTTGAAACGCTGACCCTAGCGTTGCAACGCCGCCGAGACTTTCCATAATTGATGTCGCATAAGGGCACAGCGTCACAACGCTGTGTCGTTAACCCTATAAATACAACATGTTGTCAAACTTGCAAGGGGAGCCGAAATTGATAGATATTGTACCCTAAATTCAAAATACACTATTTAAAAAGAGAAAATGGAGCATTCCTTGGGAGCCAAAGCATTTGTGGAGGTTCGAGATCGTGACGGGAGCTAGAGAACGAGGGACCAGCATCGACACATAAGTTTATTTTCTCTTTCTTTTAGATTGTAACACCATTTAAAGACGTTTCTATAACTTTAGCTTGGTTTTATTGTGATTAGAGTGGCTAAACATTGTAGTTAGGATTTGATTTGCATGTTTAAGACTTATTTGCTTATGTATTGAATTATGTTTTGTTATTTATTTTTAGCAATTCGTCCTTCAAATCTTTGGACTCAAGAGAAAGAAACTTAGATTAGAGCAAAGTTGCCAAAACTCTTAGAAATCTGGCATGAGAATGACCTAGAGTTCTTAAGAAAACATATAAAGAAGTTGCTTAATGTCGTGCATGCTTTTAAAATTCATAAGCTATGTTCCCTTCATCTTTCCTGGAGGCACCCAAACGAAAAATTTACTTGCTTTCTTTACTGCTTTCTGTTTTTCCTTTTTCGTAGCTTAGCTTGTTTTGTTTTCTGTTTTGTAGGTAATAAAGTTGACTCTTGAAGCAAATCTCATCATTCTTGGAGGTCTTCGTCGCCCTACCACTGCCACTACCTACATATAGACATTATATGGGAGTTTTTTTGTTCATCTCATCTTTGTCTTTGCATGTTTTTAGGTTTAATACTTTAAGGGCAATTCATGATTTAGATTAGGGGTGGGGTAGTTTAGATTTTGAGCTTTCATGTTTAAATGTCTAGCATATTTGGTTAAGTTCTTGAGCACCTGAGCTCGAACCTATCGTTTGGTTGGTTGTTGGGCTTTCTGTTGAGTTCTTAAGAGCCTATGCTCGGGTTATTAACTAGATGTGCAAAGCATGTAATTTTTGTGAATTTTGAAATTTTGAGTTTTGATTGTTGAACAATGTGGTAGCATGTTACAGAGTTGAGCAAGTTGTTCTAATTTGAAAATTTTCTTAAAAATATTTCTTGCTTTTTCTTGAAAACTTTGAACACGTGTTAGCCTCCCTTGCATGTTTTTCGAAGGCCTAGAGTAACTTTATAGGAGCTAGATATTTGGTGTCATCTCGATGAGCCTTAGGCTAGTTTTAGGGTGATTTTTGCATGAAAGCTTGTAATGGGAAGCTTAAGAGGAAAAGATGTGCTAATTTGCCTAGTAAAAAAGAATGAGAAAAAAAAAGAAAATGGCTTAAAAAAATCTTTTTGAGAAAAGAAAAAAAAAAGAAAATTAAACTTGTTGTGTGCTTATGGATCATTGGTGAAAATAGCTACTCTTGTCATGATCAGTTAGCCCATCCATCGAGCGAGTGCTCTGGATAAGTGCTCCTATCATGCCATGCCTTGGTCTTTTCCTTATAAAGCTTCGCATTTTCATAGGAAAAGTACCTCAACTCCTCAAGTTCCACAAGCTGCAGTTTTCTCTCATTTCCTGACACTTGGAGATCAAAATTTAGCGCCTTAAGAGCCTAATAGGCCTTGTATTCGAGTTCCAAAGGCAAATGACACGCCTTACCGAATACAAGCCTATAAGGTGACATACCTATGGGCGTTTTAAAACCTGTCCGGTATGCCCACAAAGTGTCATCTAGCTTCATTGACCAGTTTTTGCGTGATACACAAACCATTTTCTCCAGAATTCTCTTTATCTCACGATTTGACACTTCAGCTTGCCCACTGGTCTGAGGATGGTAGGCAGTAGCCACTTTATGCTTGACCCCATATTTAGCTAGCATTGATTCAAGCATTCTACTTCCAAAATGAGTCCCCTCGTCACTTATGAGTGCTCTCGGTGTCCCAAAACACGTGAAAATGTTCTTTTTCAGAAACTTGCTCATCACATTGGAGTCATTGGATGGTGAAGCGATTGCTTCGACCCACTTGGACGCATAGTCCACCGCCAGCAAAATATAGAGGTTCTCATGAGATGGTGGGAATGGACCCATGAAGTCTATCTCCCATACATCAAAAAGTTCGACCTCTAGAATGTTGTTTAATGGCATCTCATGCTTCTGCGAGATGTTGCCCACCCTTTGACAACGGTCGCAGCTCTTTGCAAACTGATGGGTGTCTCTAAACAGTGAGGGCCAGAAATATCCAGATTGAAGCACCTTAGTTGTTGTTCGAGCCCCACCAAAATGGCCACCATATGGTGTTGAATGGCAATGATGAAGAATAGTCTGAACCTCTTCTTCAGGAACGCATCTCCTTAAAATTTGGTCAGCGCATTTCTTATAGAGGAATGGTTCATCCCAATAAAAGTACCTCACTTCGTGCATGAATTTCTTCAACTGCTGTTTACTCATCTCAGGAGGTAGAAGCCCACTCACCAAATAGTTCACCAGATCTGCGTACCAAGGGAGATGCTCAGTCACTTTAAGAAGGTGTTCATCAGGAAATGTCTCCTTGATAGGCTCTTGGTGGTGTGTCTCATCCTTCACATGGAGTCTGGACAAGTGATCTGCAACTTGGTTCTGTGTCCCACTCCTATCTCTGATTTCCAAGTCAAATTCTTGAAGTAAGAGTACCCAGCGAATCAGTCTGGGCTTCGAATCATTCTTTGAAATCAAGTACTTGATTGTTTAATGATCAGTAAAGACTATTACCTTATTACCTATCAGATATGCCCTGAACTTTTCAAATGCGAAAACCACTGCTAACAGCTCTTTCTCAGTGGTGGTGTAATTGACTTGGGCATCGTTCAAGGTTCTGCTGGCATAATAAATGGAGTGAAAGACCTTGCCTCTGCGCTGACCAAGGACTGCTCCTACTGCAAAATCGCTTGCATCACACATCATTTCAAAGGGTAAGGACCAATCAGAAGCAACAATTACTGGAGCAGACACTAATGCTCTCTTCAGGCTCACGAATGCCTTCTCACAATTTTCATCAAAGACAAAGGCTTGGAATGCTCAAGAAGCATGCATAGAGGCTCTGCAATCTTTGAAAAGTCCTTAATAAACCTCCTGTAGAATCTTGCATGTCCTAGAAAGCTTCTAACTCCTTTCACTGTGGCAGGTGGAGACATCTTCTCAATGACCTCAATCTTAGATTTGTCCACTTCGATTCCTACTTTTGATATTTTGTGCCCAAAACTATTCCCTCACAAACCATGAAGTGGCATTTTTCCCAGTTGAGGACTAGGTTGGTCTCCTCACATCGTTTGAGAATATCCTGTGAATTAAACAAGCACACATCAAAAGTTTCACCAAAAGTAGAAAAGTCATCCATAAATACCTCTAGTGTTTTCTCCACCATATCACTAAAGATCGCCATCATGCATCGTTGAAAAGTAGCAGGGGCATTGCATAACCCGAAAGGCATTCGCCGAAATGCGAATGTGTCGTAAGGACAAGTGAAGGTAGTCTTTTCTTGATCCTCCGGTGCAATCGTAATCTGATTATATCCCGAATACCCATCAAGGAAGCAATAATATTCCTTTCCTGCCAGCCTGTCAAGCATTTGATCAATAAAGGGCAAGTCTTTCCTCGTGGCTTTGTTCAACTTTCTATAGTCCATGCAAACTCTCCACCCTGTGATTGTTCTTGTTGGGATCAATTCATTATTCAGATTTTCTACCACTGTGATCCCGCCCTTCTTAGGCACGTACTGAACCGGGCTTACCCATGCACTATCAGAGATAGGAAAGATGATACTTGCATCAAGCCACTTAATAATCTCTTTCTGTACCACCTCTTTCATGACAGGGTTCAACCGCCTTTGATGCTCAACTGAATTTGAACAATCATCCTCCAGCAAGATTTTGTGCATGCATATCGATAGACTGATGCCTTTTTATGTTTGCCATAGACTACCCAATTGCTCTCTGATGCTGTCTCAACACATCAAGCAACTTCTGCACACATTCTCCACTCAAGGTTGACGATATGATTACTGGCAAAATGTCATTTTTTCCTAGGTATGCATATTTCAAATGTGTGGGAAGTGGTTTAAGCTCCAAAGTAGATGGTTCTTCAACTGATGGTCTGATTGCAAGAAAAGTTTTCTCTGCCAGCCCCAATGACTCAAACTGGCTTCGATTCCCACCATTATATTGTTTGGCACCCACATGAGCGATTACTCCTTTTTCATCAGAGTAAGCTTCATTCTCATCTCCAACAACGTCATTTGATCCAGCTGATCCTTCATGCCAACTTTCCACCACTGCTGTGTCTAAAACATGCACAAGAGAACACTCCTCGACATCATTAGGGAAATGTAAAGAATTAAAAAGATTGAACATTACCCTTTGATCATTGACTCTCATTGTCAACTCCCCTTTCTACACATCAATGAGTGTCCTCCCTGTGGCTAAGAAAGGTCGTCCAAGGATGATCGGGATGTCTTTATCAGCCTCATAGTCAAGTATAATGAAATTCGCGGGAAAGATAAACTTATCCACACTTACCAACACATCCTCTATCTTACCCTCTAGATAGACTACTGATCGATCAGTTAGCTGTAATGAGACTGTGGTGGGTCTTGCCTCACCAATGCCAAGTCTTTTAAAGATGGACATAGGCATCAAGTTGATGCTAGCCCCTAGATCACACAAGGCTTGCCCACAATATGTATTCCCAATAGTGCATGGTATGGTAAAACTCCCTGGATCTTTTAACTTCTGAGGGATTTTCTGTTGGACAATGGATGAACATTCTGAAGTAAGTGCAACAGTCTCGAACTCTCCCAACCTCCTCTTTTTGGTCAAAATGTCTTTCATGAATTTCGTGCAGTTGGGCATTTGTTTCAAGGCTTCCACTAATGGGATGTTGATGTGAAGCTCCTTCAAGATGTCCAAAAACTTATCAAATTGTTCATCTTGTTGCTTCTTCTGAAAACGTTGAGAGAACGGTGGTGGTGGTCTCAAAACTACCTGCTCGGCTGGTTGTACTTATGGCAATGCTTTGCAGCGAGCTTTACATTCGCTCTCTCACGATGTAGTTGCTGTTACCACATTTTCTCGTTGTCCATTACATCTCGATCGATCTCATGGGAATGTTACCACATTTCCTTGTGTCTGCTTGCCACTTTCACTATTGACTTGGATTGAGTGGGCTCTTTTCCCTTATGAGCCTTGAGTTTGAGCTCCTCTAACTCTTTCCCACTCCGAAGCTGCACCGCTTTACAAGTTTCCTTGCCCTTGCCTCTTGGATCCTCAGTATCGCTAGGCAAGGTACCTTGGGCTCTATTGTTTAAGGCCGAGGCTAGTTGACCCATTTGATTTTCTAGGTTTCTAATTGCTGCAGCTTGGCTCTGCACTATGGCATCAGTTTTAGCCATGTGCTCTTTCAACAATGATTCTAATGAGGATGTGGGCTCTTGAGTCTGTACCTTAGGATTTTGCAAAATCTGATGAGGAAATCCCTGTTGTTGAAATCCTGGAGGTACTGGTGGTCTCACTTGCTGATTTGAAGGCCCAGCTCCTTGATTGTTCCATGCAAAGTTTGGATGATGCCTCCATCCCGGGTTATATGTATTCGAGTAGGGGTTGAAGTTCTTGTTGTACCCCACATAGTTCATGGACGCCGGATTGGATGGGCAAACATCAAAAGTATGGCCCTCTCCACAATACACACAAGAGACTGACACTGGTGGCCCAAACTGATTTCCTGAACCCATATTCATCGACTTCAGTGTATTGGTAAGGGTGGCAATCTGTGCTGCCAAGCTCGCGGCACTCGCATCTTGCACCACTGCTACCTGGCGAGTCGGATTAAGGCGTGAAGTAGGCCACTGGTAGTTATTCTTCGCAATCTTCTTCAGAATCTCATAAGCATCATTGTATGTCTTCGACAACAATGCTCCTCCAGCTGAGGCATCCACTACTATCCTCGTATGGGTATTCAACCCATTATAGAAAGTTTGCATCTGAATGCCATAGGGAATACCATGATTCGGGCATTTGTGAAGGAACTCTTTGAACCTCTCCCAAGTTTCATACAGAGACTCATCATCCTGTTGCTGAAATGAAGTAATTTCACTCCTGAGATTTGCAGTCTTGGTGGGTGGAAAATACTTTATCAGGAATTGCTCCACCAACTCATTCCAACTTGAAATAGCTTCAGGTGGTATTGTGTTCAACCATTCAAGTGTTTTCCCTCTTAGTGAGTAAGGGAAAAGCGTCAACCTAAGAGTGTTCTCACTTACCCCTCTGATTACAAAGGACTTACACACACCCATGAATAACTGGAGATGTAAGTGAGGATCCTCCATTGGCGTACCCCCAAACTGGCCTGTGTGCTGGAGCATCTGAAACATGACCGGTTTCAGTTCAAAATGTGGTGCCTCTATCTCCGGTGGCATAATCCCTGGAATCAAAACTGGCACTGCATACTCCTGAATAACCCGATCTCTCTCATCTTCCACTGCTCTAGCACCACCATTATTAACAATTCTCAGCGGTGGTTCAGCCATACCTCTCTGTTCCCTTCTTCGACGGTGAAATGTACGTTCGATCTCGGGATCAAGAGGTTGCAATTCAGGATCGTGCTCCTCGTTCATAAAAGAAGTTCAGCACCTAGCACGATACACAGGTAACCAATAGAGTAAGTTAACTAAAACGAAAAACAACAAATAAAAGTACTCAGTTTCACAAAATTCACAAACACTTAGTCCCCAGCAACGGCGCCAAAAACTTGTTGTGCTAAAACTCACTACGCAAGCATACGCAATCGTAGGTAGTAATTGGTGAACAAGGTCGATCCCACAGGGACTAAAGTCAGTGACAATGATGAAAATGAGTAAAG
The DNA here is from genome assembly GCA_036507285.1 of Trichosanthes cucumerina. Taxonomy (NCBI): domain Eukaryota; kingdom Viridiplantae; phylum Streptophyta; class Magnoliopsida; order Cucurbitales; family Cucurbitaceae; genus Trichosanthes; species Trichosanthes cucumerina. The sequence continues at coordinate 22,768,949 of CM071844.1, forward strand.
TTAAACTATTCTTACAGCTTCTAATTAACCAAAAAGCAACTAAAACAAGTTTGGCATAAGAGAGAAAGTAACTAGCTATCTAAGAGTGATAAACTACTCAAAAGGACAATAAACAAGCTGAGAATGAAATGATAAAAACGTTGGAATTTATGGAAATGAACTTCTAAATTCTACTGTCTAATGTTGTAGCAATGCTACCACATTGCTGTCACATTGCTATACTGTGCAGAAACAGGAAATTACACAGAAATTTCGAAAATCATTTCTAACCTCTGAATTACAGCCTAAAAGCAAAGTTTAACATATGTCTATGAATACCCAACTTTCAAACATCAAATTAATTCAAATTTCCCTAAGTTTACAAGCCAAAGGCATACATCTATACCCTTGTAACCTTTTCTTTTTCAAGACAAAGACTCTCTTGTATTGACTATGCTTTTTCATTCATTTTAACCTTTTCAGAATTAAAACAAACTAGAATTCATTCCTAAGGTGATCAATCTTAAGAAGAATATTAAACAACAAAACACCCATAAGCAATCTACACAAGTACACAATGCTCCAACAAAAGACTTCAAAACTAGAGTTTCATTCCATAAATTCCAACTTAACAAATTAGCCCATGATTTTTACAGACAATTCAAGAACAAGGAGTCTAAAGATCATCAACATGCTGAAGAGGGAGTCAAAATTACAAGAAAAGATCTAACTAAACAACTTTAAATCAATCTAGCTAGGTGAAGAAGAAAGCAATGTATAAAAGAAGAAGAAAAGAGGAAACAAAGGTAAAGGTTGATGTTGCAGCAGCTTTGGTCTCCCTCCTTCTGCAAATCACGATCCTCTCTACCTTCTGCCTTCTTTTTTCGATAGAAAAAAACCCCTCCAATCGATTTCTCCCCTTTCCAAATTAGGGTAGGTTGTTTTCTTTTTATTTTTGCACCCCAAGTCCTTCCATTCTTCTCTTTTCTCTAAAAAACCAGCAATCATTTGAAAAAATAGCATTTTAGCCCAAAGATTACGTCATTCCCGAAAGGTGGGTCCCAGTTTTGACTTTTCTGCCCCGAATTCAATGCTGCAACAGTGCTACCACATAGCGAATTCTTCTTCTCTTTAAAGCCAATGTTGCAACATTGTTGTAGCATTGACGCTACAACGTTCATCTTCCTCCTACACCACACAACAAACAAAACATAAAACACAACCAACCGCAGAGCACGGTCGCGAACAATAAACTAAGCACACAAAACTTGACACCCAACAAACAACAAGCAAATAACACAACCACAAATACAAGAATAACGTAACACAAGCAAGGAAATAAACCACTAAACACTAGACTTCCTAAACCTAAAACTCAACACAAAACACGCTAAGAAAAAGACTAAAACACGTCTCTTACTCAATTTTGAGTCGAAATAACCAATGGAAAACGCCAACAATAACCCCATTTCATGGGATTATCACTAGCACTTTTGGGGTAAAAGAAAACAAGTTTGGGGCCAAAGGTTGTTTTTAGGCACCTAAGCTTAGCATTACTCTTTGATTGTTCCTTGCTCTTTGGTTGGTTCTTTGACCAGTGTAAAGGGAAGCCAGATTGAGGCTCCTGTAAACCTACTCCACGCTTGTAGGAATCGTGCTTGATAGGCTAACTACACACACACTCAAGAAAAGTTTAGAAAGTTTTTAAATTTTTCTCATGGGCAAACCATTCAATGTTCAATGTTTTTCCTTTTCATAATTAATTTAGCTTTATCAAGCATTAGGATCGAGTCATGTAGTGCTTCTATTGAGTCCTATCTTTATTTTATCAATTACTTGCTCGAAGACTAGCACGATTTAGGTTGGGGGTTATGATAGGACTCAATTTGTGCCTATATTTTGTACCTAATTCTTGCTAGTTTATTAGGTTTTATGTGTTTATTCATCTATTTTTTAGGAATTATCAAGCAAGAAGGTGAATTTGAAGAAATGCATCCAATCAGGGTTAAAACGAGCAAAACGGAGGTCATTCGAGCAACCAAGCCTCAAAGAGGAGTGAAATGACCAAAATGCCCCTGGCGAGAGCATCTAGACGCTGGGAGTAGGGTCTAGATGATGGCATCTTCAAGGAAGGGCAACGTCTCGACACTACGTTTTTTGACGGATCGCGCACGGGGTTACAGCGTCGAGACATTGTGCCCAACATCTCGACACTGTTGCGATTTCTTAAATTTCTAGATTTGTTATTAGGGCAGGAGAGATTTGATTTTCAGACAAAGATGGAGTCTCCTTAGCTAGTTTTCATCTATTTTCTATAGTTTAAGTTAGATTTAGAGTTTTTGGTTGATCCTTTGTATTTAAGAGGCTTGGTTCGATGTCCGGCTAAGCATTCGACTCCATTTCAGGTTGTGAACCATGTTAACTTGTAAATTTTTGTGAGATTTTATGTAAATTTCATTATGCAAAACAGTGGGCATTTCTATGTTTGTGTTGGTTTGATGTTTTGTATGTTCGTTGGTAGATTGATTTTATATGTGCGTCGAGTTATGCTCGTAGGTAGAATTTGTCTATTCGCGTCAAGAATGAATCATTAGACTAGTATAAAAAAGTAGATTATCCCGAATTTCCCTAAATGTATTTATTATCCCTTGATTCTTGCTTTAATCCAATTATGAGCATGTTTGTAGATAGTCTGACAACCTATTCGCATCGAATTTACTTGTAAATGTTAGATTTAGCTAACAATAGAACCGCCTCGTGTTGGCATAGTTGGAAATTTTCTCTCCATGTATATTGCATGATAGGACCTAGAATCAAGAGAGTCAGTTAATTAAATTGGGAATGCATTCTTAATTTAATTAATTGGTCCAAAATCAATCTTTAGATCTTAATGCAGTTAGCTCCATTAGTATGGAACGCTATCGTGCTCAACTAATTAGGAGTTAATTAGGTTAATTAACTTGATGCTAGGTTGTGTTAATTAGGCTTAAGAGGATCTAAGCTTGCTTAGAGGCTTGTCCGACTATTCCGACAAGTTCGATTAGGTAATAAACTTCTAATTTGAGTTTTTATGGTTATCTGTGATCAAAATTTACATTATTAATTGATTTACTCCTGAATTCGTGTTTGAGGTGAGACCATTGTCCATATCTTTACTGCTTTTATGTCTTTCTCTCTTTTATTTTTATGTCGACTCTCCCCCTGTCTGTGTCAGTCTATGTCTTTAAATAAGAAAATCAAATTGAAAGAAATCCAATTTTAGTTTGGTTTCTTATGGTTCAACCTAATCCACTATTAAGTACTACACATATTTAATTTTAGATCAGTATTATAAATTTCATTTTTTGGAGCCTTCGACAAGCTCTTTTCCATGAGCTTTAGGTTGCCTAAACTCATGGCCATTTTTATTAAAGGTTTCAAAGTCGTCAACTAATGGTTGGGATTTATGTTCATGTGTAGAACTTGTGCCTAAGGTTCATGATTGGTGTATGTGATCTGTGAGTAGAGCCTTGGATGAGTTTGTGCTCGAGGTTATGATAAGTGGGCGTGATTCATGTAAAACCTTGGATGAGTTTATGTCTGAGGTTCATAAATGGTGTTGAGGATTAGGGGGCATGATCAGGATAGTTGTTGATGTAGTTAGGACATGTCTGCCCTCTTATGTCTAATTGATTGTTACGACGTTATGGTCTTCAGAACCCTGTTAGAGTTAGGGTATGTCTTATACCTTTAGGCTAGTGACACCTACTACCCCACTCGGAGCATGTTTGCCTTGATGATTACGTGATGTGGTAGCTAATGGGTTGGGTACCATTTTTTGTGATGGCATGGATGGTGTGTGTGTCCTTCATTGCAAAGACTAGCTAGTGAGTTGTGTACCCTTAAGTGTAGTGACATGGGGGATGTGTCCTTCAGTGCAGGAGCTAGCCAATGTGGCTCGGAAGTTGTGAACCTCCTTGTTGTATGCTAGTTGTGGGAAGCAAGGCTCTAAGACTTAGTAATGAGACTATATCGTGGGTGGGGGTGAGTTAGGTGGTCACTTAGTCAAGAGAGTGTGGAACTTGTGTGAGATTAAGGGACTTTGTGATTTGTAATTTGTACGTACAAGTTTGTTAGTTGGAATTTGTGGTGGTTCTGTGAACCTTTTAGATTTAAGTGGGTTACTTACTGAGTATTTTTATACTCACCCATGTTACTCTTTTGATTGTTTTACAGATGGTGTTGGCTTACGAGACATGGAGAGAGCGTCAGCTAAGCGAGGTTATGGAGATGGCATGGAGGGTTGCTAGGGTCTTAGCTTGAGTCATGCTTTAGGTTCTGTATTTTTTGTGTGCCTTTATTGAACTATGAGTAGACTTATTGTTGTATTCTTTTTGTTACTTCCCTGCCAAGGTCCTTCATTTTCTAATTACGTTATTGGTTTAAACTTCAGTATATTCGTAGTTTGGGAGGTGGTGAAGTGATTCTGAGTTTTAGAAGTGCATTTCCTACTATTCAAGTTTTTAGAATTTTTGGTTTCCTTGTAATAGAGTTGTTATGCTGCCAAAATTTTTGGAGTATAAAAGATCCTTAGTTGTGTCACTTCTTAGTTTAAGTTGTGAGTTTTAGGGTCGTTATAGTTGGTATTAAAGCCAAGTTGTATCTATTGATCTATCGTCATGTTGGCCAAAATTAGTTAGTGATACTAGGTTGAATGTTCAACGTACTAATCAATCTTAGCTGACTTGCTTCATGTGTTGGTAATTACTTTCCTAGGTTGTTGGTTCAAATCATTCCTCTTATATTTGAATTGTAATACTAGAAAGGAAATAATTATCAATCTAACAATTGGGCACTTGATTGGTATATCACTTGAGTATAGCTTAATAATTGACATATCTATACTTTTCTACGAGGTCGAAGGCTTCAAAAGTTGGTAAGCTCATCTCACATCTATTGAACTAAAAAAAAAAATTAAAATAAATTACTAAAAAAACTACACTTTTAGAATTCATTAATGAAAAAGGGATTCGTTAGAAAATTGAAAATAATAATATGTAGGGGGAAAGCAAATAAAAATTGAAAGAGTCTTGACTCGTGAAAAAATAAACATCTCTAGTCGAAGGTTGGTAGGATCTCCCCTCTATTAAACTAAAAAAGAATAAGAAAAAAAATTAAAATGGATGATTAAAAAGATTATACTTTTCGAATTCAATAATGAAAAAGATGTGCATTTGGAAATTGGTAATGATAAATAGGCAGAGGCATAGAAAACCATCTGGGATCCAAATCAGCAATGCAAATTAAAATTTGAAAGCGAAATTGAAAAGTAAGGAATTAGTAAGCAGATGGGACAGGGACAGACGGACTGACAGAAAGGGAGAAAAGAAGGGATTGGATCCAAAGCATCCATACAATAAAAATACTATTCTATTCTTCTTATTTAAGAATTGAGGCCCCATAATCATTTTCTCACACGCTTTCTCTAATAAATAAATCATCAAAAAGAAAATTCTTTTTCTTAGGCCACCCAGTCAGCTTAAAGTTTTTTTTAAAAAAAAAAAGTGAGCATAGATAAGCAATAATTAACGTATACTTTCTATCAAAAAAAAATTAAAGTCTCGTTTGATAAGACCTCGTTTAATAATCATTTTGTTTTTTGTTTTTTGTTTTTGAAATTTAAACCTAAAAATACTACTTCTACCAATGAGTTTATATGTCTTCTTATCTACTTTGTACCTATGTTATAAAAAATCAAGCCAACTTTTGAAATCTAAAAAAATAGCTTTAAAAAACTTGACTTTGTTTTTAGAATTTGGCTAAGAGTTCAACTACTTAGTTAAGGGAGATGATCTCTATTGTAGAGAAATTAGGTGAAAATAAGCTTAACTTTCAAAAACTAAAACCCAAAAACAAAATAGTTATCAAATGGAGCCTAAATATTTGATTTTTGTTTTTTCTGTTTTTAAAAATTATACTTATTTTCTCACAATTTCCATATAATGGTGTTTATCTATTCTACCATGGTTTTCATATTTCTTAACTAAATTCCAAAAAAACGAATACAAATTTTTGGAAACTATTTTTTTTAGTTTTCAAAAGTTGGCTTGGTTGTTAAAAACACATCTAAAAAAAATAAGAAAACATAGAAATCTATAAGTAAAAGTAGAAGTAGTAATTATAAGCTTAATTTTCAAAAATCAAATGGTTATCAAATGATGCCTATAAGTTCAAACTCCTATATCTAAATATTGTCAAAGTCAAAATAAAAATATATTTAAGAGTAAAATAATTCAAATCTTCAATCTCTTGATCAAGACTACATGTCAATTCGTGTTGAACCCTTTAAACTTTAAGGATTTGTGTGGGGCACAAGTTATAGTAATCTATATTATTATAACTGTTGAATACTTTACACACTGAACATAGATTATTATGACATCATAATATATTACTCTGCATTTTAAATAATATTATATGATTTTACAGATTATAATAACTCACAAACTATTATAACTCACTCACCACTTCAAACAACTACTTAATTTAAAAGCTAACTTAGGGTCCCTTAATTCTAGTTTGAAAGCTAAATTAGGGTAACGTATTAATGAATTTACGGCGCCGCGCTTCTAATTTATGTAAAAGTATTATTCGCTCCAAGCTTTTCCCTTTATTTCTTGACTAATTTATTCATGCTACTCTGTTATGTTCGTCCTTTTCTCCACAGGCACATGCATTCATAATAAGCCAAAAAAAGCTTCTTTTATTTTTCTTGGTTGGTTTAACTTTTTACTTCTTAATTCTTTTTCTTTTGAATTTGGGATAATTTTTTAATCTAAAAATTATATTTCTTAAACACGTTGTTTTTCGGAATGGTTGATAATATTTTTACTTTTTAAATTATGTGTATTTATTACCTTTTTAAATCTACTTTTCAAAATCATGATATAGATTTTTTTAACTAAAATAAAAATAAATAAATAAATAAACATAACTCAACTGATATATTGAATCTATGAACGACTATTAAGTTTGTGGTTCAAATTCCTTATCTCCTAGGGTACTAAAACAAAAAAACATTTTGAAAAAACAAAGATAAGAGAAAAAAAATTGGTTGATTTTAATGTTATTTTTCCGTCGATATGAATAATTTAAACATTGTATATACACCTAATAAATGTCCTAAATACTTGCAAGAGCTTTTTCATCGGATTTAATGTCATCATAAATATTTTTCAAAATAAACTTAACTCAACAATGATTGGCATTTAGTTAGAGGTTCAAATTTTCATCAAAAGAATCAAAGTTAAATTAACAGAATGGATCTTATGGTTTTAGTATAATTTCAATTTGATTTCTATGGGTTGTCCTTAGTTTTATTTTGGTCCTTTAGTTTGGTTAAATCGAGTCTAATTTGTGTTTTACCTACCAAAAACTATTTTTTTACGGAATCAGTCTGTGAAGTTTGAATTAATTAATATAAATACCAAATTCAAAATTTAAAATTGTTGATGACAAATTCAAGTCCTCATCCGGTATGTTCAATCTCAGGCTGGTGTAAGACTGATTGTCAAGGAGACCTACAAGCAGGGGCCAATTTAAGAAGGGCCCAGAGGGGGCTCGAACTCCCTCTCAACTTTTGAATAGTTTAGTTTGTATATATAAAATGTTATATTAATTTATTAATTTTATCTTGGCGCAGTGGTTAGCCCCTTCTGATTTTTTCCTCATTTTTCTACACGCCCAGGTTCAATTTCCACTTATACAACTCTTAGAATATGTGTGTAATTTTACATTTTTATTATATATATTTCACTCAATCAAAATAAAAAACTTTTAATACTTTAAATTTTATTTTTAAAAAATCTAATAAATCACATTTCTTTTGTTAGGTACAATAAATCATATTTCTTCACATCCGGTAAATAATTTAAATATATCTAATTAAAAAATATATCATACTTTTTATTTTTTATTTTTAAGTACAATAGGAGTTGGGAGGATTCGATATGCATTTTAAAAAAAAATCTAGTAAATCATATTTCATTTTTAGTACAATAAATTATATTTCTTCACCTCTTGTAAATAATTTAAATATATCTAATTAAAAAAATATATCATACTTTTTATTTTTTTTGTAAAGTACAAAAGGGATTGGGAGGATTCGATATGCATTTTTAAAAAATCTAATAAATCATATTTCTTTTTTTAGTATAATAAATCATATTTCTTCACCTCTTGTAAATAATTTAAATATATCTAATTAAAAAAATATATATCATATTTTTTATTTTTTTAAGTACAATAATGGTTGAGAGGATTCGATATGTCAATTGAGTTATGTTATGTTTCGCTCATACTTTTTGTTGTAATCTATTACTAAAATTATTTGATTTTTAAGTTTTTTCTTCTCGATATCAAATATAAATAAAAATGAATGTAAATCTTTTTAAATTTTTAGAAAATTATTTTTAAAAGTTAATTACATAAAAGAAAATAGGATTCTATGAATTCTTATTAAACAAAAAAAACTTATTATTTACAATTTTTTCTCATATATAGTTTACTTATATAAAAAAATGTAATCATATTAAGATTTCATTTTCATCCATATATTTTATGGTTTGTTTTATTTTAATCTCTACTTTCAAAGTTCAATTTCTTAATTTTAGTAAATCATAAAAATGAAATGAGGTTATATACAACTAATATTAATGTGTTCAAAATAATTGTTATACTAATTCAAACTCCCCTAACTTAAAATTCTGGATCCGCCGCAGGACTCTAGCAATACGGTGTTGTGCACCACATTCTATCTCACGTACCTTTTAGAGGAGACCTACAAGGTGCTTTTATCACAATTTTTTAGAGGGGGCCTGAATCGTTTCGAGTCTTTGTACTACATAAGCCTGGGTGGGCCTTAACCCTTGGGCTTATCATGGGTCAGCTCCTAACAAAAACTAAATCGAAATCATATAAACTAAATTTTAATTTCATCTAAGTTTTATATGGGGAGAGAGATAGCTAACCTATTTAATCAATTGACAATCAAAGTTGAAAAAAAAAAAAAAAATCAAATTAGAAATTAAGATTCAAATTTTGAAATCATATTTTACTTTAAGTTGAAGGAAAGTTTTAGGGGACAACTCACCAATTGAAAAAAAAAAAGAAGAAATAATTAAATGGAGGTCTACTTTCACATATTGAAACAAAACAACAACAATAATAAAAAAAAATTAATAGAAACATCAAAACTAAATTAGTTTTGGCTCATACAAAGTTTCTTGGAGATTTTAGAAATATTGATTTTTAGTGTAATTCATTTGTCTATAATTGATTTATTAAAAGTGATTTTCATATAATCATTTTTATGTTTGATTCTATACTTTTAATAGTGATTTTGGTTTTGAAAAAAAATCACTTTTTATGAAAATTTATGAATTTTAACAAAAGATTACGGTTTTTACTTGTCATTAAAAGTATACTGTTTTAAAAAATGAATAATAGTCATTTAAAATTACAATCACTTGAGAATCACCTCCCAAGTAATTGAAAGGAAATCACTTCAAATGATTTTGGATTCTTCTAAAATCACTTACTTAATATTGTCAAACATCACATTTTGGATAGGAAAGTGATTTTAGACATGTCAAAAGTGATTTTGGTCACTCCAAAATTACTCTCAAACATGCCCTTCATTGTCGTGAACAATCACTCCTCGCCACTGTAAATACTAGGTATTTTGTTGCGTTTGGCCCCCAATTAAGAGTAAGAACCCTCGTTGCAGACTAATAGTTCACCACTGGTTAAAATGGAAAGATTTTGATTTCATCCATTCTAGTTAGCACGATGACTGCAAAAAAGAAAGGAATGGAAGAATATGAAAAGTTTTTTTTTAAGAGAGATGAAGAAAGTGGAAGAAAATTAATGACCGACTTGAGTGATTTATGGAGTATATTTCAAATTTGTCAATTAATCAAATTTTTCTTTTTTAATTTATAGCTAGTGTCCATAAAAGCTTTTTCGTCATTAGAATGGTAGAATTTGATGCACGTTGGACAAAAATGAAAATTTTAGTTTTTATTGACATACTTGAAAAAATTTGCTCTATTTTTGACCTATTTGTGTGCTTAACTCTTGAAACTAAATGGAAACCATATGAATTAAATTGAAACTTCAAATCTAAGGATCTAATTGAAATTCTCCTCAAACTATGACTAAATTTTATATGGGAAGAGAGATAGCTAACCTATTTAATCAATTGACAATCAAAATTGAAAAATCAAAAGAGTCAAATTAGAAACTAAGGTTCAAAATTTGAAATCATATTTTATTTTAAGTTGAATGAGAGCTTTAGATTTTTAGTCCTAAAATTTAAAACAAAAATTAAAGATATTATTTTAAAAACTGATAATCATATTTTAAAGTAAATTATCATGGGTCAATTTAAACCTAATTTAAATAGTTAAAGTATAATATTTTCGGCCATTGATAATCATATTTTAAAGTAAATTATTTTTTATCAATTTAAACCTAACTTAGGTAGTTAAACCATAATATTCTCAAAAAAAAAAAAGCAAGAAGTTTGAATCTCACTTAAAAAAGGAGTTATCATTTAATTGAGAAATGTTGTGGTTGCACCAGCAAGTGACATACTATCAGTTAATTTGAAAAAAGGGAGTACCAAGTAGCGGGCATTTTTTATTATTATTGTAATTTTTAAACTTTTTATAAAAATATTGTTATTTTCAAACTATTTTTAAAAATATTGTAGTATTTTTACGGTTGGCGGACAAGAGACGACCATCTAATACGTTGTGTGCATTCAGATGATGGTCGTAGACGACGACCATCTCTTCAAATGGCAGATTCGTTTTTAAGATGGTCGTCAGACGACCATAACAGAAACAGAAACCCTCTTTCTTTCCAAACGTCTCATTTGTCCGTTTTCATCCCTCCCCAAAACTCATTTTACCAACTTCATAATTTTTATTCATCTACTTGTGTGCCCCACTCAAATTCTACACCGCCATCTTTGTCGTTTTGTGGTAGAGGATCGTGGACTATACAATCTCCACATATATTGTCCATTCGTAAGTGTTCTTCCAATATAACTTGTGTATATTGTAGATCTAAATCATGAGTTCTATATTATTTACTAGATGGTTTTTTTTTGTTGGATGAGTTTGGTTTATGATATTATTAGTTAAAAGTTGAAGAAAATTTGATTTTGTGTATGATTTTGAAGTTTTTTTGTTGGATGATTTTAGTTTATGATTTAGTTAGTTAAAAATGGAAGAAAAATTAATTTTGTGTATTGATTTAATTAGGATTTCGGGTATTGATTCAATTTGTTGTTTATAATACTATTGTTTAATTTGTTCAAAATAGGAAAAAAAAAGATCTTGTCTACGATATTATTTATTTGAATTTTTTTTTAATTTAGGTTGAATTTATTGTTTCATGAATTGTTTTATTTTTTCATAATCTATTTGTTAAGGGGGGTTTTAATAGAATCAATAATGAAATAAAGTAAATTTAGGATAAAAACTACTCAAGCAAAATATTGGGATGATTTATATCTTTTTATTTCTTTATAGAAATGGGAGACAAATGTTTATGATTTGTTTTACACCGAAATCATTCTATAAATAACGGTCTTGATTATGACCAAGAAGCATGTGGAGGTTTTACGATTAATGTGAACAGTGGGGTCATATTTGAACAATTTGTTGAGATGGTAGGATTATCACTTGGTGTAGATGCCACGACTAATCAATTAGAAATAGTGTATAGACATCCTGAGTTAACACTATCTGGAACAATAAGATATACATCAATCCCAATTTCTAACCATCAAGCAATGAACTTAATATTTTCAATTGCGATGTCAATCCCGTCTCTTGTGCATTTATACATTAGTGTGAAACGAGACATCATAGATCCTCATGATTTGGAAGAAACCCCTAATCAGTGCATTGAACAAAGCCAATATATAGATCCTGAGCCTGAATCAGTTACCCCACCATGTGATGTCGAAGACATGGTTGTAGACAATAGATATAAGGATTTCAGAACTGAAACATACGATGAGTTTGAGGATTTAGACTTTAGTGGCAGGGAATATGTTATTCCTTCATAATAATTCACTCAGTTAGATAACGATGCAATGAATAATACTATGGAACATGAACTCATCCGAGAACCTGTGGTTGTCGAAGGAAACTTACTATATAAAGGGTTAATTTGTAATAATAAAGAGATCATTCAACACTTGGTAAAGTGTTTTGCAATCAAGTGTCACTCTCCATATGAGGTTGTAAAATCAACATCTGCGATATGGGCAGTAAGATGTCAAAAATGGGAGGATGGTTGCAGATGGCGGTTGCGTGCTATAAAAAAAATCTCATGGTTTTTTTGAGATCACTCAATATGGTGAGGAACATAATTGTTTTTATTTTGAGTTAAATCAAAGTCACGTGCAATTTGATTCTACACTGATTACCATAAAAGTTTTTGAAAGTGTGAAAAATAAGCCTTCGATCAGTGTATCAAAATTGCAAATTGATATAAAAGAAAAATATGGTTATCATGTCCCCTATCAAAGGGTATGGGAAGGAAAACGGAAGGCTTTGATAAGAATATTTGGTGATTTGGATGATTTGTATAAGCTTTTGCCTAAGTGGATGCACATGGTGAATAATACAAATCTGGGTACACGTGTAGAGTGGAAAGTTAAATATTACAGTGAAAATACCGGGCATGTCATACTTACTTCAGTTTTTTAGTCTTTTGGCTCTTACATTGAGGCTTTCAAAAAATGTCGACCAATAATTCAAGTAGATGGAACTCATCTATATGGAAAATAGAGAGGAAAGGTATTAATTGCTACAGCAGTTGACTCCAATGGCAAATTGCTTCCACTTGCGTTTGCTATGGTGGGCGAAGAGTGCCGGGAAACATAGGGTTGGTTTTCGAAATACCTTCGTCATATTTTTCCACAGAAAGATATATGTTTGATTTCAGATCGACACGGAGGTATAATTCCTGTTGTTAATTCTCCAGCAAATGGTTGGGTCGATGGTAATTCTCATCACCGATTTTCTCTACGACACATTGTCAGCAACTTTAATGCAAAATATAAGTGTCGAAAATTGAGAAATTTGGTCTATCGTGTTGGTTGTCAACATCAAGTCCGTAAGTACAATAAATTTGTTGAACAAATCAAGTCAATGAATGGGAATTGTTATGAGTTTTTTCAATAACATTAGTATTGACAAATGGACTCAATCACACGACGGAGGGTTTAGATATGAGTTGATGATCACTAACTTGGCAAAGAGCGTGAATGGAGTTCTTAAAGAATGACGTATGTTGTCGATCACTGCACTTGCACAACTTACATTCTACAAGTGTGTAGAGTATTTTGAGAAAAGAAGAGAAGAAATAAGAATCGTCGTTGAACAAAGAGAGAAATATACCATGTATATATAAAATATTTTTTTATTATTACCATAACATTATTAACGCTCCAAGTAATGGAATGTATATCAGGTATGCGTTGGATAAGATTATGAAGTGGGTTTCACGATTCACTAAGCATGCAGTGATATCTTATGATCGAGAAACCAGTGTCTTTCATGTCAAAACTAGACTCCATTACCTCAATACTAAAGGAGGGAATGTTCAATCATTGAGGTTAGTTAGGGGTGAAAACGATTCAACTCATTATTGTCCGTGCAATAAGTGGCAATCCTATGGCATCTCATGCTCACATTCTATGGTTGTTTGTTCGCACCTGAAGTTGAACTTTGAAGATTTTATCGAGGACACTTACAAACTCACAACATATAAGGAATGTTATAGTCCTCAATTTCAACCAATCTCACAGGAAGATTATTGGATCACACCCACTAACATGCATGTTTTATATGTTGATCCAAAGTTGTTGAGAGAAGTTGGTAGACCAAAGAGTTCCCAACAATGGCTCCCCAGCGTCGCCACATGAATGATGTTGCATTGGTTGGACGTGCACTTGGTTCTTGGTATGTACTAAGTTACATTTTTTGCAAATTTTATTTAATTAATTTAGTCAATTACTATTTTGAGAAACAATTTTTAAATATTATTGCAGATGGAGAGACCAATTTTGTGTCACCGGGTCTGCTACACATGTACTTGTTCAGTACAGATATATGTTTGATTTTATTAAACCTAACCTGGTATGTGTTTCTGATTCCTAGCTGATTTTATGTACTTTTAATTTGTTTCACAATTCATATTTTGAATTTTAGATTATATTTTGAATTTCAGATTATATGGGAGCCATACAGAGACGTCATAGCCACATTGTCTGAAATGTGCAAAAATGATGAAGATATTTGGCATACAGTAAGCCCACTGATTTGTTTCCATGTTATTGAGTAACATCTGTCAAATCGAGTGTTGAGACAGTTTGGAATGAAACAAGGTATCCATGAAGCATGCCAGACAGAGCCAAAATTGCATGAGATTGACCTTTGACAAAGTGATTGGTCGATCGCGTTGGCATCACATGCAGCTAGATGGCATTCACGTTGTCAGTCTATAGCCATTGCTCCTCTAGTTGATGTCTATGGATCTACAACCCCTGACTACAATGACTGGTATCAGAAAATTACTCGACGATTCCTCACTCGAGAGGGAGCATCATTTGGTGAAGCGGTATATTTACAAATATTGCCTACTTAGGGCATGTTTGGGAGTGATTTTGGAGTGACCAAAATCACTTTTGACATGTCTAAAATCATTTTCTTACCCAAAGCGTGATGTTTGGGAATATTAAACAAGTGATTTGGAAGAATCCAAAATCATTTGAAGTGATTCCCTTTCAATCACTTGAGAGGTGATTCCCAAGTGATTTTTGTCAAGTGAGTGTAATTTATAATGACTATTATTCATTTTTTAAAATAGTATACTTTTAATGACGAGTAAAAACCGTAATCTTTTGTCAAAATTCATAAATTTTCATAAAAAATGAATTTTTTCAAAACCAAAATCACTATTAAAAGTATAGAACCAAACATGAAAATAATTATATGAAAATCACTTTTAATAAATCAATTATAGACAAATCAATTACACTAAAATCAATATTTCTAAAATCATTCCCAAACATGCACTTACAAATGTCTATTAATTATATATTCATTTACAAATATTGCCTATTTTTCTTGTCATTTGCAGAGGTCGTGCTTTAGAAAAATTCGATCTCTTACACAAGATCTAAGGATTTTGAATTTGTGCAATAGTGGAGAACGAAATATGGACCAGATTCATCATATGTATAACATCCTTATAGCTCCCCCACCTTGTCTTAGGCAAAAAAGGCATCATAGAGGCCATCAAGCAAATGTTGGTGTAGAGGAGGTTCAGGGTCATGATGAGGTTCATCATGATACATAGGACATACCTCCCACAACTCAAACTCAAGATGGTATTGGTTCTTCGACAATGATGACTATAATACCGACTCCTGGTTCACATTATTTTCCCACCCCATCACATTATGCTTCTAAGGCTGGTCCATCGTTGTCTCACATACTCGGAGGCATGGGCGTGGACGTGGAGCATATGATCATTACTTGTATCATACTGGAGGACAGGAGTCAGAAGAGGACGAGGAGGAAATACAAGAGGATGCACAAATAGGGCGTCGTCGACGCCCACTATCACGTAGAAGTCACTAGACTTTTGTTTTTTTTTTTTTTTACTTTTACATGTGTGAACAAAACACTATTTTTAATTAATGTTATATTTTTCTATTTCCAAACAAAATATATTTATTCAACCATAAAAATTAAATTAATGACAATATAACATTAGATGCAAATTTGAAAAAATAAAATGAAATTAATGAAAACCCCTTAAATGTATCATCACACTAACCCATTATTGATTAATGAGAGCAACCCACTATTGATCAATGAGAGCAAGTTTGTTCATTGTGTTGGATCGGTATGACAACCATAGAGGGGGGTGAATAGGGTTTAATTAAACTTTTTACTAAATATACCTAAATTATCTAATTAACAAACTTTTTAAGAAACAATTAAAAAAAATAATTAAGAGAAATTAATACAATATGCACGATAGATAAAAAGTATAATAAAAATGAGTTTTATCCAATACTTAGCAATTAATTAAGAAACAAATTAAAGCATGCATAAACTACTACAAGTAATTGCAAAAAGAAATAGGAAGGAGTTAGAGAGGATGACACCGTAATTTTATAGTGGTTCGGTCAAACTCGACCTACTCCACTCCCCAAGCGCCTCTTGGGAATTTGAATAAAAAGTTTCACCGACTCTTTCCACGGATTAGAGCTCAACCGCTACACCACTCTTTTTACGGGTTCAAGAGCAAACCCGATCCTTTCCACGGCTTAGGATCAAACCGTTACAAAGTTTGGTAAAGATTTGAAGAACAAAATAATACACTCTCTTGATAGAGTAGATTCACAAATTTTAACTCTCACAAAATAATCCTCACAATACAACAAAACTCTCTCAAGAAAAAGATGAAAAGAAAAAATTGAGAGCTTGGAGAGAGCAACAATGGAGGCTTTTGATTTTTGGAGGATTGTAAAATGCAAAAACTTGTTATAAAATTTTGGAGAAGAATATGGTATAAAAAGAGAGGGAAATGGGGTAAAAATCAAATTTTAATTTGGACCAATGGATTGTAGTAAAAGAGAAATGGATGGTGGAGATTAAAAGTAAAAAGAAAATAATTATTAAAAGAATTAATAATAATAATAATAATTATTATTATTATTATTATTATTATATATATTTATGTGAGTAACGGAAACATAAAAAAAATTTAATTTTTTTTAAAACTTCCAACGGTCAGAATTTGCATTTAATGCAATTCTGTTTTTTTTTTTTTTTAAACCTCCAACGGTTATACATATATATATATATATATATATATATATATATTTATATAATATTTTTATTTTATTTTCTTTTTATTTTAAAACAACCAAAATCCCACCAAATGTTACTCTCTCATAGGTCCACATATCACACTTTGATTGGTCTACAATGGTGACTTGGCCGCCACGTCATCGCGTCGGGAAAATTCCGTTCAAACTTGTTTTGGTCATAACTTCTTCGTTTTAGCTCCGATTTGAGTGATTCAAGAGGCGTTGGAATCGTTATTCCGAGCTCTATACAATAGACACTTCAAAACAATTAAACTATTAGTAATTAATAGCAGGTTTGTTATCATCAAAATATTAATTAATTAATAATTAAAATTAATTAATTTTAGATTAAGGGCCAAAAAGCCAACAATCTCCCCCTTTTTGATGATGACAAACCATTAAAAAAAATAACTTGAACTTCATAAAAAATAAAATAAGTCAAGTATTCAAGTAATAATTTCAATATAAAGTCCAATGTGTCACCATAAACCTCATACTTGAATAATCACTCAAATAAATATAATATATCATTCTCCCCCTAAATTAATGCAAAACTAAAACATGATACAAAATTTAGAACCTATTTTTTCTTAAACTTCTCCCCCTTTGGAATCAACAAAAAGACACAATTATGAAAGATTAAGAACTACATGCAAGCTCCCCCTAAGAACATGAATACATACTTAACATAACTCCTCCTATCAATATGCCATAGAAAACTAAAATTATAGATTCAAGAGGCATCACAACGAATAATACCAAGCTCAAGCCTATTTTTGCAAAAATTTTCTTCATTCAAAGGCTTGGTGAAAATATCCGCTAATTGATCATTAGAGCTCACATAATCAAGAGTAATATGACCATTTTGCACATGTTCTCTAATAAAGTGATGTCTAATATCAATATGCTTAGTTCTAGAATGATGAATAGGATTTTTAGTCAAATTAATAGCACTAGTATTATCACAAAATATAGGCACATTATCAAACTTTAATCCAAAATCACAAAGAGTTTGTTTCATCCAAAGAATTTGAGCACAACAACTAGCAACCGCAATATATTCCGCTTCGGTAGTGGATAAGCCAACCGAATTTTGTTTTTTACTAAACCAAGATACTAAAGAGCTACCAAGAAATTGACAAGTTCCACTAGTACTTTTACGGTCAAGTAAGCTTCCCGCAAAAATCATGCATCTAATATCCTATCAAATTAAACTCAACATTTCTAGGATACCATAAACCTAAATCAATAGTCCCAAGCAAATATTTAAATATTCTCTTAACGGCATGCAAATGGGATCCATCAACCAAAAGTACATTTTCAATCAAAGTAGAAGAACTATTACCTATACTACCCTTATCAATAATTTTACCTTTCTTGTTGTCACCAAAAGTTACTAAACCTCCATCCTTTTTGGAAAGATTGACAAACTTGGATTGGTCTCCCGTCATATGTCTCGAGCAACCACTATCCAAGTACCATTTGTTTTTCTTGGGGACTTTCAAACATACCTACAAACAAAATTATTCAAGATTGATCTTTTGGTACCCATACTTGTTTGGGTCCTAGAAGGTTAGCATTTACAAACTTGGGAACCCATATTTTTGCATTCACATTTAAAGCATTGGATTTAGATAAGTAACAAAAATAAGCTTTATGTCCATACTTGCCACATGAGAAACAAACAACATTATGCAAGGATTTATCTCTTACGACAAATTTATGCACTCTACTTTTCTTGGAGAAATTCTTTCTTGGAGCATTGTGAAACTTTGCTCTTTGAGAAAAATTTCTTCTTGAAGAAGTAGTATGAGCATATTTTAATTTAAAACAATTTGGTCTAATATGACCTTCAACACCACAATGATGACATATCGGCACAAAACTAGATTTATCATACTTAGACCCAATCTTAGGCATATTATGATTAGGCACTATGGGAGATGCTTTAACAAAGATAGTTTTAGAGCTTGAAGGAGTAGAACATTCATCAATATAGCCTAAACCTCTTTTATCACCATAAGGTTTGCCAACTTCAATTATTTTGTCCAATCTTTGAGCACCTATTGTCAACTTTTTAGTGGACTCTTTTGCCTTACCAAGTTCTTGCAAAGCATTTAATTCATTTTCCTTAAGCAATTTAATCAAATTATCTTTTTCATAACTATCATGCTCGAGAAATCTAACTTTATCAAGCAAGGCATTTTTCTCATCACAATCAAAAGCATGCTTATCACAAGAGATATTCATTTCATCAATTTTCACCACATTATGCTCATTTTCTTTTAAGCAAGCAATTTCATCAAGTAAAGACTTATTTTCACTAGTTAGAGCATTGTATTTCTTTTTAAGCACAACATATTTAGAACCAAGTTTTTCTATGTCATTTTGCATGTTTTCAAAAGCTTCAAATAATTCATCATAAGAAAGGGGTTCTAGAGTTACCTCATCATCTTGTTCATCACCCTTGTCACCATGAGCCATGAAGCAAAAGTTTGCTACTTCTTCATTTTCACTACCACTTTCACTTTCATCACTATCATCCCAAGTGGCTTTCATTGCTTTCTTCTTGGATTTCTTGGATGATTTGAGGAGAGGGCAATCCGTTCTGTGACCCGGTTTCTTGCATTCATAACATATGACCTCATCCTTTTTACTCTTTTCACCCTTTGACTCTTTTTGGTTTGAAATATGTTTATTGAATTGTTTCTTCCTCTTAATGAACTTTTTATACTTACGTGAAAAATATGCAATATCTTCTTCATCAAGAACGCCCTCATCTTCGGATTCAACTTCCAAGGATAAAGTCTTTAAAGCAATATCTTTCTTCTTTTTGGACTCATCCTTCATGTGTTCCTTCATAGTGATCTCATGTGTCATGAGAGAGCCAATAAGTTCCTCCAAAGGAAGTTTGGTGGGATCCTTTGCTTCTTCAATTGCCGTCACCTTAGCTTCCCAAATCTTAGGTAGAGATCTAAGAATTTTTCTAACATTTTTCGAGTTAGTATAAACTTTACCAAGACCTTTCAAAGTATTTGTAATGTTAGTAAATCTAGTAAACATCTCGGTAATAGATTTATTAGCATCCATTTTAAACAATTCATAATTATGAACTAGCATGCTAATTTTTTATTATTTAACTTGATTAGTTCCCTCATGAGTCGCTTCAAGAATATTCCATATTTCTTTAGCCGATGAGCACATAGAAATCCTATTAAATTCATCCTTACTCAAAGCACAATAAAAACAATTTATAGCTCTAGCATTAAGACCACACATTTTTAAATCAATTTCATCATATTCATTTTCTAATTTTGGCACATCATTTTCATTAACAATTTTCATGGGAATATAAGGACCATTAACCACATTTAACCATAAACTATAGTCAACGGATTGCAAATAAATTTTCATTCTAGCCTTCCAATAAGAATAATTTGACCCATCAAAATAAGGAGGCCTAGAGGTGGATTGTCCTTCAATAACACCATTTACTACTAGGTTTGCCATAAAACTCAAACAATGAAGTTTATAAACAAAATTCTAAAAGAGCAACCTCGCTCTGATACCAATTGTTGGATCGGTATGGCAACCCTAGAGGGGGGTGAATAGGGTTTAATTAAACTTTTTACTAAATATGCCCAAATTATCTAATTAACAAACTTTTTAAGAAACAATTAAAAAAAATAATTAAGAGAAATTAATACAATATGCAAGATAGATAAAAAGTATAATAAAAATGAGTTTTATCCAATACTTAGCAATTAATTAAGAAACAAAATTAAAGCATGCATAAACTACTACAAGTAATTGCAAAAAGAAATAGGAAAGAGTTAGAGAGGATGACACCGTAATTTTATAGTGATTCGGTCAAACTCGACCTACTCCACTCCCCAAGCGTCTCTTGGGAATTTGAATAAAAAGTTTCACCGACTCTTTCCACGGATTAGAGCCCAACCGCTACACCACTCTTTTTACGGGTTCAAGAGCAAACCCGATTCTTTCCACGGCTTAGGATCAAACCGTTACAAAGTTTGGTAAAGATTTGAAGAACACACTAATACACTCTTCTTGATAGAGTAGATTCACAAATTTTAACTCTCACAAAATAATCCTCACAATACAACAAAACTCTCTCAAGAAAAAGATGAAAAGAAAAAATTGAGAGCTTGGAGAGAGCAACAATGGAGGCTTTTGATTTTTGGAGGATTGTAAAATGCAAAAACTTGTTATAAAATTTTGGAGAAGAAGATGGTATAAAAAGGGAGGGAAATGGGGTAAAAATCAAATTTTAATTTGGACCAATGGATTGTAGTAAAAGAGAAATGGATGGTGGAGATTAAAAGTAAAAAGAAAATAATTATTAAAAGAATTAATAATAATAATAATAATAATATTATTATTATTATATATATTTATGTGAGAAACGGAAACATAAAAAAATTTGATTTGATTTTTTTTTAAAAAAAACTTCAACGGTCGAATTTGCATTTAATGCAATTCTTTTTTTTTTTAACCTCCAACTAATATATATATATATATATATATATATATATATATATATATATATATTTTTATTTTCTTTTCTTTTTATTTTAAAACAACCAAAATCCCACCAAATGTTACTCTCTCACAGGTCCACATATCATACTTTGATTGGTCTACAATGGTGACTTGGTCGCCACGTCATCGCGTTGGGAAAAATTCCGCTCAAACTTGTTTTGGTCATAACTTCTTCGCTTTAGCTCGATTTGAGTGATTCAAGAGGCGTTGGAATCGTTATTCCGAGCTCTATGCAATAGACACTTCAAAACAATTAAAATATTAGTAATTAATAGCATATTTGTTATCATCAAAATATTAATTAATTAATAATTAAAATTAATTAATTTTAAATTAAGAGCCAAAAAGCCAACACATTGTGCTTCTGTGAAGAGACGACCATAAAATACACGGAGGATGGTCGTCTTTATCTGCCACGTTTACGAAAGGCTGGGCATGGTCGTCTCTTAAAGAGACGACCATCATCCGCGTCTTGATGGCAGACGACCATCGTCCGCATCTTGATGGTCGTCTCTTGATCCGCTAGCTGTAAAAAAAACTACAATCTTTTTAAAAATAGTTTGAAAATAACAATATTTTTATAAAAAGTTTAAAAATTACAATAATAATAAAAAATGCCCCAAGTAGCATATTATATTCTTAATAAAGTTTGAAATATTTTTCGGTAATTAGTTATTTTGGGAATAGCTCAATGATCATACTTTTTTTCGTTTTGTTTGTTTTTTTTTTAACAACTCAATGATCAGAGTTAAAAAGTTTTTTTTAACTCGAATCTCACATATGTTATTCTCAATAAATAATTAAAAATTCTCTAATTTCTTTGATTTATATCTAATCCGTAGTTAATTAGCTCCTTAAAAATTAAAAAAAAAAATCAATTTACAACCATGACTGTGAAATGTCTTTTAGGGGGTGTTTGGTTTATGGGGTTGGGTTGGGTTGAGTTGGGTTAATAACTCAACTCCTTGTTTGGTTCACCAATAATTATAACCGGTGACTTAATAACCCAACACTATGGAGTTGAGTTATTAACTCAACCGTACGGTACTTTCCGGCGGTGGTCCGACGATTTTTAGACGGAGGTCCGGTGACAGTCCGACAATTCTCCAACGACGGTCCGACGAGATGAAGAAAGTGGAGAAAAGAAGAAGACGATGAGAGTTTTGAAGTGTGCCTTTAAGTTGCTAATACTCTAGTTTAAATAGGCATCAAAAAGTCCTAATCCTTTTAGAACAATAAATTCTAATTCTTTTAGAAAAAGAAATCCTAAACCTTTTTAAAACAGAAACCCTAATCCTTTTTTCAACTTTGAAACACTCTTTCCTAATCATGATCTGATTATCCAAAGATTCAAATTTAAAACAAATACAATTAAAGCACCTAATTTTACGGGGCGTCACAATATACCTTTCTAAGAAAAACTTTCGTCCTCGAAAGTTGCTAGAACTTTACAACGGTCACGTCTTCGAGCCATAATCTAAACTTAAACTCTAAACTACCTTAGCACAAGAACAAAGAAGTCAAAAGCACAACATAACAAGTGTCAACACACAAGCAACTCAAATAACTTTAACTACTTTACAAAATAAAAGCAAACCTGGAGATAACGAGGCGACTTCCTGCGAGAGGCTATAAGGATTGTTGCCTACGATGTAGGCGAGTATGCAGAATCTAAAAGTCATGCTCTGATACTACTTTTATCCTGGTAGAAGGAAAGTATGAGTTGGAGGCTGCACGAACAGAACGAAGGAAGTAGTCGATCTCTTGTATCAAATAGAAGAATTGACTGAGCATGATCATGTCTCCTTGATAGACTTGCTTGTGACTGATATCCAGAAAACTGACTTCTTTATACAGGTTCCACCTCAATCGAGGAGGACATATTGCATGCGTCTACTGGGAAGGACTAAATGATTAGACATTGCTCCTTTTGTTGTTGATTGTGGACATTACTTTGCATCTACTACTACTTTGTATTTTTTGTGAGCTACTAACTAATTTTTTTGTTAACATTGTACACATAAGCCATTGAATTGATATCTTATAAATTTGGTGATATTCAAGTAATACATGGCACTGAAATATGCTGTTATCTTCTCAACATCTTGACCAAAATAAACTACTAGCATGATTTCATATAAATCAAATAAACACGAGTTTTTCTTGCAAAGTATTAATACTAATACATAGGTACATTAAAATAAATGGAGTTTTTGCTCACATGTGCTTAAAAAGAAGACACTCCTTCATATTGAAGAATATGTTCTCAATAACATAAGATAAAAATTAATTTTATTGCAAAAAAATAAATTGATATCAATCCTAATATTCAATACTTTTCTAAATATCTCATAAATCTTGCAAATGGTAATATATATGGTAAATTTGTATTCGATCTCATAATAAAGTTTTGAAATTGTTGACAAATATGTTTGTAATTGATTTGGTGGAAACAAAAAATGCAAGAAAAAAAAGCGACAAAAAAATCAGACTTATTCTGTGACGCCCGGTAATTTCAAGTAAGTTATAAATTCTTTTCAAGTTAATTTGGGGCTCATGTCATAGCTTTTAACGGTTTGGGTCAATAAGTTAATTAACGAATCTTGCAGGGACCCATGTAATTCCCAAATTTCACCTTAAATTGGGTTGGCATCCTCAAGCTTCTCACTGAACGCCTGGGAGAAGGAAAAACAAATCGAGGTAACCCCCAGATCCTCTCTCTTTTCTTGTGTAGTTAAAAAATAAAAAAAAAAAAAAGAGAAAAGCGAGAAGCCTCGCACGAGACCCCCCCCTCCCGAAACCGCCGTCTCCTTCCTCGCGCAGGGGGGTTGGCGCCGCTCTCTCCACCACCGCCTCCCCTCTCCACCGCCGTCTTCCCTCACCGGTCGTCCTTCTCTCCCTCCGTTTGTCGTTCGTCGAGACCCACTCCCACGAAGCTCCATTCGCGAAGCTGCCGGTCCGATCTCCCTCCCCTTCGGCCGACTCTCTCTCTCTCTCTCGCGCGCACGGCGACCGGAATTTCCCCCCCCACCGCCCAAGCTACCGATTCACTTTCTCTCTCTACCCTCTCCCGCTCTCTGTCCTTTCTCTCTCTGCCCTCTCTCTCTTTGTCTCTCTCGTAGATCCGAATCAATTGTAACCTTTCGCACTGACTAATGCTGGTTTTGTGACAGGAACAAATCGTTTTGGCAAAAAGGGCAGACGTTTGGAGGAACCCCGAGACTAAGACCGGGCAGAGAGCGTCTTCATCTCGCGTCCGTGGGTAAATCTCGATCTTGTGCTACTGTTTTGAAAGGGTAGTTAGAAAAGTTGGGTTGGTTGTGTTTTCCTTGAGGGGTTGCCAAAGAATGTTCAAGTTAGGTTGGTTCCTAACTGAGATCTGTGCTTCGCTCGTGGTGTTTGTAGGTGCATTAAGCAGCTAGCAGGAGCAAGGACTATCCCGCGACACTCCTGTTTGAAGTAAGTAGTCAGTTGGAGTAACGCCGAGCTCCTAAGCGAAGGAGCAAGGTGTATGTGCTTTACTTGTTGTGTTTTTGAGTTTACTGTTGAACCATAGGCTAACTAGTTAAGGAATTTTGAAGCTTGTAGCATGTTTTTATGAGTTTTAAGCTCGAGATGATTGCATGATTGTTACATCAGGTTTGCAAGTATGTTTGATCATGTTTTACTATGTTGCATTGTTTACGTGTTCTGTTGTGTGAAGCTATGAGCAGTAGGGGTCGTACTTCTGGTAGAATCTAGCATTCCAAATGAGTGTGTGGTACGAGTTGAGTCTGATAGGTTTGAGAACCTAGATGGGAGTTTGGACCCTTGGAGTGGGTCGAGGATGTTAGGAATGCTTAGATGGGACCCTAGTTACCTTATGAACAGAACCCATGAGTTAGCCCTCACCGAACCCTGGGTTGCACTTGAACGGGTCAGAACCTCTAGGTTGACGATATATGATAGGCTCGTGAGGCTGGGGTGCGTCCCCGTTGAGATCGGGAATGGTTGCTTTCCATGATCCCGGACTAGCTTAGGGGTGATTCCCCAATGGGCGTGTTGGTTACGTACCGCACGGTACCATGCTAGTGTGTTATGAGAGTCTGGGGTGCGTCCCCGTTGAGATCGGGAGTGGTTGCTTTCCATGATCCCGTGCTGGCTTAGGGGCGATTCCCCATAAGGCGTGTGGGATACGTACCTGCTCTGCCCTATGTTGGCGTGTTGTGGCGTGAGGGTTGCTTTCTCTCATCGCATCGTCAACCAAAGTTCTAGGACCTAAGGTGGAGTTCGAGTTGTCACCATAGAGGCCCAGGGCGAAGAGAGTTAAGGGAGAGACCGGTTCAGGAATTGAGCGAGATTGGGAGATGGATCTAGTTGTCTTGCTGAGTTAGGTTTGGACGTAAGTGGGCTGCTTACTGGGTATTTTTATACTCACTCGTTTTCTTTCTATGTTTTGTTCGCAGGTAAGAGTTGAACCGGGGTGGACGGCGATGGAGACAACCTGGCGAGGCTATAAGACATTTCCGTAGTGTTCCTGGCTCTTAGGAAGTTATTATTGTCGTATATCTTGTAGACTCGCTGCGCATTTTCCCTTTTGGTTTTGAAAGAACTTCTATTTAAGCTTTAACTGTTGTTTGAACTATCGTTGTGGCATGTGAGCGTTTGCAAGTATTAAAACTTCGTTTTCTTCTGGACTATCTTACCTTAGCTGCCTGTATGTGATCTGTGTTGGAACCCAGCCTATTGTGCATGTAGTTTGGTGGAGGCTGGGTGAGTCGAGGTACTTTTTTTTTTGGAGTGCTTTTGTGCCTTTAACAGTCGGAAAAAAATCTCAGTTGCCCTAGTAATGTACCAAGTTATGCTTCCAAAATTTTTCCAAAGATTAGCAAAGATTACTTAGTAACTCCCCTAGTAGTCTAGTTCTAAAATTTAGGGTCGTTACATATTCACTTTACAAAAAACTACACCATATACCTCTGACATATTAACTCAACTCTGCACCCCAAACACTGACTTCCTGACTCAACTCAACTAAACTCTGCACCCCAAACACTCATTTCCAGAACTCACTGACAAAGTAACTCTGCACAACTCAACCCAACTCTGCGATCCAAACCCTCTTAGGGTTGTTTGGGCCCTTTGGGGCACTGAGTTAGTTATAATAACATGGGTTATAATAGTTGGTGGGTTATTATAGTCTGTGGAATTATATATTATTACTTAAAATACAGAGTTGTTTAGTTTAGAGTTATTATAGTCTGTGTTTGAGATGCAAATCATTCTACATGTTATAATAACGTGTGCCTCAACCGTCCCAAACATACCCTAATTCTGATATTTTCCTTTCATAAAACATACCGGAATTTTCCTTTTTTTTCTTAATTCCAATTGGACTGACATGTTTGGGCTATTTAGCTCGGCCCATAAATTTCCATATGTTTAAAAGGCTTTATCCCTCAAAAGCTCAGCAGTCTCTTCCTGGTGAGGAGTTGTAGGAGACAGATACTGGGTTGCGAGTATATATCAACTAAAATAACTAACTATTTACTTATTTATCTTTAATAGATGTAGAACATTATTTATTTTATTATCTATTTTATGAAAAATCCTAAGTTACTTAATGTACTTCCAGTTGATACCTAAAATGATAATGTTCAAGAACAAAAAAAATTAATTATATGGAAAAATGTGCTTCAAAAATATGCAAGTGAGAGTATCATATACAATAAATTTATATCAGATTATACAACATATTTATTTTTCTTCGTAAATCTATTATAAAAGATAGATATATACAAGATAATCACAATCTAAGTGAATTAAAAAATTTTGCTTACGAAGCTATCTCCTTTAGATTTACATTAATGATATTGACTTGGATAACTTATTCTATAAATCTACTATTTTGGGAACATACTAAAGGAGTTGAAGGAGTTGAGAACACAATGTGACAAAGTCTTTTACTTTTGCCTACTTTGTTTCTTACCTTCCAAAATCTTCTTTGTGGTACATACTACAATTAATCTCAAATTTAGGTTTATGGAATAGTTTTAGATTTGGATTATCTGAATCTTTAAGAGTTGTTTGGTACGCAATCTGAGAATAGAAATTTGAAAACAAGGAATTCAATGAAAGTAGTGTTGTATTTCATGTTTTTAGATATGTGTTTGGTAGCAAATTTTGAAGTTCCAATTTAAACAATTATTTGAAAATGTGTTCTATAATATATTTATAAACTATGAAACTACTTGTAGTTGCAAAATTAATATTAGGTTGAATTTAAACTATCATTAATTAATTTATGAACATATTTTTTTGTTATACGTTTTATATAATTATTATTTTACAATATTATATAAATTATAATATATTGTATTATACATGTTTTCATTTAACATAAATAAATTGAGTTTATAACGTGAAATATTATTTATATTAAAGGTTTATATTTTTTAGTATAATTTTTCATTTTAAAATTTCAAATTCAGAATTTGGATACCATGAAAACGTAAAAAAGCTATTTTCAAAATTTCTATTATTTGAATTACAAAATTTACAAACAGTTTTTGAAAACGCATCTGCGAAACACATATTCACTGAATTCTGTAAATCTAAAGATGTAAAACAGAATCTAGAAAGTATACCAAACGGGTCCTAAGTTTCCCACCTTTTTCATGGAGTAAAAAGAAATGACCTAGAGATGGAGGGGATGGGAATGAGTGGAAGTACTTCATCCAGCAGTCCAGCATTGCTACCACCACCAGCATATTTCTTGTGTTTTAGGAAAATCTAAAGTGGGAGATCCAAAGTCCATAAAGTTTCAAATCCTCTTGTTTCATTACATCTTCCCATGTCTCCCTAAAAAAAAGTTCAATTGTCCTTTTATTACTTAACTAACAAGAAGTTGTCAAATCAAGGCTGTCATAGACTTAGGTTTAAATGTTCTTTTGGGGTTAAAATTGTAGTTCCATTGTAGTGTAGCCTTGCTATAGAAAAACATGTCCTAAGTGGAAAAGGACAAAATTTGTAGGACCATTTGGCAATGACTAAAATTAAACTTTTTGAAATAAAATGGCAAAAGGGGCAGATAAAATCAACTGCTACCTTATCTAGAGATGCTTAATAGCCTCCCATAAATTTAGACTTTTTGAAAGAAGAGGCATCCTTGACCTCAATCAATTTCTTTCTTTACACATTTCTTACATTTTAGTCTAGTTATATTATTTTTATATTATCTTGAATATTCCTCTCTTATCTCTATTATTAGAATGTTTCTCTTTCAAAATTATTGCAATGACTATTATTTTCCCTCCTGTTCTTTTTCAATTTTTTTTCATTTCAATATGGACTACTTTTGAGGTTGGAATTCATGATAAACCCTAAAATTGTACTTTGACCCACAAATGTTTTTTTTTTTCAATTTAGTGTCTATTACTCAAAAAGTTTCAACTTAATCCCTTATATTTTAACATTTTTTATTTAGTCTTCTCACTATTGGTGAATATTAAAATTCACTTACCATGAACTTACATGATATACTTAGTAAATTGACATAAATTTAAACAAGAAAAAGGTCGTCCAAGAGAGAAGTTTCTAAACCTTCCAAATTTGTAAAAAAAAAATTGATTGAAATTTCGAGTCTTCTTTCCTTACAAGATCGTTTTCTTCTCCTTTAAATTCCCTTGATTAACTAATTATATCACATAAGTTTATCATCAACCAACCACATTAACTAACCGTGAGAGATTAAACGAAAAATATTTATATCCAATAGACTAAATTGAAAAAAGCCATACACACAAATATTAAAGGTTAAAACATATATTTAGCCTATATTTAAAAGTTACAATATTATCTCAGTCACAAATTAGTATTCCTATCAAACAATAAAAGCTTCAAACAAAGGGTTAATTGGGACGGATTTTTAGAATAGTGAAAATTGCTATTATAACCCATTAAAAATATTTTTAAAATTTCACATTAATTACCCACTTTGAAATGAAGTACTTTGGAATACTTAATAGTTTTCTTCTTTAAAAAAAGTATCCCCAATAAAAAAGTTATTCTACTTTACATTTTTTCAAAAGTATTTTAAATAAGAAATTTGGTTGATAACACTATATTCAAAAGTGATTCTTTTTAATTATAAATTTATTTTTATTTTTTATTACATATTTCAAAGTTTTTTGGTTAATTACTTTAAAGCCATTTTTGGATAATTCACCACTAAATACACTATTAATTAGTGATTATAGAATAAGAGTTTTAATTGAAAGGCGGCTCTCAAAATTATCTCAAACTCAATCTAAAAATAAAATCTAATCTTTTTCATTCGTGCTCAGCCATTATAGAATGACAAAATCTTGAAGAATTGTCACTAATCCATGATCCAAATAGGACTCTTCTACTGCAATAATAGATACTCCTGTTCAAACAATAAAAGAAATATTCAACTTCCTGCTACTTAATTTCACGTCATCTATCTACTACTTAATCTACTCCCTTTATTCACAAAAATATAACAAAACCAAGCTCCATTATTGCACAGTAGAAATTTTTTACCACCACAAAATGTCCAACCCCTCCTTTACTATGTAAAATCAAGCACCCACTCCCCTGCCAAAAAAATCAATGAAGTCCATCCCTTTTTTCGCACAATATCGAAAACCTACCCATAAACACATTGAAAACTAACCACCCTCAACCCTTGAGATGAAAGCAAAGCTCTAAAACCAACCAAACCCCAAACTCAATTCACTTTCATCTTCTAAATCTTCAAAACGCCACTCAAAGGAAGAAAATTCAACCCATATCTTGTTCTGCCAGATTAACAAAAAGAAAAAAGACATGCCATATTGAAAATCTAAGGACGCAACATAATATTTGGTGAGAGTTTTTTTTTTTTTTAGGAAACTACGCTTTCATTGAGAAAAATGAAAATGAAAGTGCGTTTGGTGAGAGTTTTCAAAACATAAAAACAATAATGGAATATGAGTTTTCAAAACATAAAAACAATAATGGAATATTAAAAACACATATATCAAATTAACTTAACTAAGACCATTCACCATACAGACTAAAAATATGAATTAACCAATAATATTTTTGTAATATTTTCACATACCATCTACAAACCATATTCATATAAGAATATGAAATTATACAGTACTTCTGTATCAATTTATAGTTCATATACTAGGTGACAGAACTCAAATGATATTAGATGTGGCATATTATAATTCTACATGAAAAATTTTCACATAGAAGATCCGAATATAGTATATGAATGCACACATGCTGCCAAACCATCCAACAAAAACGTAACATTGATAACATTGACAGGAAAAAGAAGAAAAAGGTTTCCCTAAGTCCAATTTTATGAAATTAATGCGAGCAATTCTATAAGAAAAATAAGAAACTCATTATGACCATTATGACAATAACCCCCGGAGAAACTATTCATATAAACAAATAGACATACGTACCAGAAACATGATTTCTCAAGCTGAATATTTGAGCAATAATCTCAAAAAAGCTGAGCGAACAGAATGTAAACAGAAAGGCATCTCAACAAAAGTTCCACTCGTGCATTTATTAACGTCTGTTGCAAGTACAATAGCACAGCAGATTACTCATTCAGGATGCCCCAACTTTAACTAGGTCTTCGAGTGCCTTTGAGATCTGTGCCTCGCTCAAACCATCTAGACGAGCAACCCTCTCAACCCCCATGTCTGTCAAATAAAAAAGAAGAGGGGAAAATAATCAGCTGACCAAAAACGAACATATAAGGTCAAACACTTGTGATATATTTCAAACCATCTAGACGAGCAACCCTCTCAACCCCCATGCCTTTGAGATCTGTGCATATTGCAATCACATATCTTCCAAAATTCAGCAAATGATTCATCTTTCAAAAATAATTATCTAATATTATGACATTTAACGTCAAACACTTGTGATATATTTTTTTTTATATATAAGAAACACTTGCAAGATATTAGCATTCATAAGAAACATCTATTATCATTCACCAATGTCCTATGATCAGGCCAAACCAAATACTTAAAAGAGCAAAGAAAGCATGTCCACTTCCAATTTTCAGATGATAATCTTGATAATCATTTATCGGAAGTGTCAATCCATAACCTCCTTCTTGAACCAAAATCTTGCATTCTCCATCATCACAAGCATTGTCTATGTCGATTTTGAGTAAAAAGCCCCTCTTTTTTCCCATTTTCCACTCTTCTACAGCCTTTTTTACGTTCTTCTAAAATTTTGAAGTTCAATCGGCATTTAAGTCCATTCATAACTTTATGAATACATTGATAATTATCTAAAACAATATACAGTTTCCAAAGGTGGTTGGTGCTCCACTCAAGCTGCCACCAAAACCACTAAAGGCCCCTTAGAAAGCCACATTCCAACTGAAAAGAGGTATTGGCTTCAAGAGAAACTAATATGGAAGGCATTGATCAAAACCAGGTCCTGAGAAAACTAAGTAGCTCCCTCTGCCTTCTGCTCCTGTATTTATGTTGTTTCAAACGCTTTCCTACAAATTCGGAAGAAACCTTAATGATTTGGAGGTCCAAGAATGGATTTCTCGTATGGATACCCTTGTTAAATCAATGCTTAGGCCTGCGAAAGACAAGTGGGTGCTTGTTTGGCTGCAAGTCTCTTTTGAATGACATCACAAAGGATTCTGGAATCCTTGGACCCAAAACTTGTGCAAATGCGCTTGGATGGAAAGAAATAGAAATCAAAAGTTCAGAATTTTAATTTGGGAGCTACGTATAGGAATCGTGATAATATTGAAAGAAAAATCCCAATATCTATATTTTCCGCAAGTTCACAGGAAGTTTTTATTCATCGCCTATCTACTCCTTCTGCCCCATGGATCTTTGGTTTTACTTTTACCGTTGCTGCCCCATGCTTCAACAGATTTGGCATTCTTTATCGATTAGTTTTAGCATCTCCACAAGGATATCCAATTTAAAAGAAAGCTTTTCTTCATCGTCTACTCATATTCCTCCTGAAAATTATTTTCCTCTTCAGAATAATCATTAAAAATTATTAACAAATGCTTGACAAAGTAAGTCAGCTTCTTTTTCCAAAACTAAAAGGTCTCAACTTATCATGTTCACTCAACTCAAGTTCACAACTTCTTTGAAGCTCCATAATCCACGCATTCTTCAACTGGTCTAGC
This sequence comes from Trichosanthes cucumerina, assembly GCA_036507285.1. NCBI lineage: Eukaryota > Viridiplantae > Streptophyta > Magnoliopsida > Cucurbitales > Cucurbitaceae > Trichosanthes > Trichosanthes cucumerina. The sequence continues at coordinate 22,801,624 of CM071844.1, forward strand.
CTGCATTTTTTCCATCAAAAGTATCTTCTTGAGATCAAAATACCCTTGATGAATGTTTATGGTTGTTCAAGAACTCAAACCCATGAATGTGCATTGAATTCAAATCGCCATCATGGCTTGGGAATCCAAGCATCAAAAACTCAACTCTCACGAAAATCTGGGCACCAAAGGGAAGATGAACTTCCTAATTTATAATGAATGGGAGAGAGTTGTTCTTCTCCACTTATTACCTGAGATGTAAAATCTATGAAATTCAACTACTTCAATAGGATAGGAGTGCAAAAACTGTGGCAAATGAGCTTTGACTCAATGTCTAGGTTGTTTGGGATATTTCAAATGAGTCAAACTTTCAAGACCGACGTTAACCCCGTCCTTGACCTCTTCTTGATAAAAAAGAAAGGATAGGTCTTGATACTTTGATAAATAGTTGTCGTTCCTCGTGAGGGAAGAAATAACAATGAGCTCTTTTAGTGTTAGTGAGAAAAACTGTGATACCCGAGGAAGAGGAGTACATGACCGAACCGAATCCTAAGGATATGAAAGTATGGTGCCCGAGGAAGAGGGGTACATAATTGAACTAAGTCCACATCCGAATGAGAGTGACCGTGAGGATATGAAAGTATAGTTGAGAAAGGCTTAAAAGAATTGATAGCTACTACCTATACCAACAAGGTGCACCTTCCTTTTCAGTGGCTCAATCATAAGAACTCCAAAGTTAAGCGTACTTGGCTTGGAGCAATCCTATGTTGGGTGACCTCTGGGGAATTTTCTTAGGGAGCATGTGAGTGAAGACGAAGCATGCTGAAAGGACCCATGTTGGTTTGTGGGGAAAGTGTTCACTCTCGCAAGCGGCTCAATGATGGTATGGATGGTATGGTGACGTGGCCAGGTCGCAGAGGATGCGGGGGAATGTCGGGCCCAACAGGGGCCAAATCCGAATTCTGAATCCCGATCCGAATCCTGGGCCTAGGGCGTTATAAAAACAAACCTAACTTCCAACTAATTTCCTATTAGAATCTTGATTACACAAAGAATTACATAGATTCTTTTTTCTTCCAGAGTATGATGTACAGATTTTGTGACATTTAAACTCTCATTCTTGAGTCCATGGTTATTTATTTCTTGCAAATAACATAAGACATGAATCCTTTCAAGTCCACCATGTCAAAACAATCTAATGACTCGTGATAATTCGACAGTGAAGATTACAGTCTCGTTGTTGGGAACATTCAATTCATTGAGAGAATCTACCCTTCATTGAGAGAATCTACCCAAAGTTTTGAGGACCATAACTAAAGATTGATGAATGTCTTCAATCTTTTTTTGTACAGCGGTTAACCTCCCAAGCAGACCTGAACTTGCCTGTGCCTTTTGCAACCAAGTACAGCATAAAAAGGGTCCTTCCTATAATTTTCACGAACAAGTTTTCTCAAACTCTCTGTGGAAATTGTTAACTCAAGCTAAGCCTCCAAAATACTCAGACAAATCTTTATTCAATGGTGCTCTTCCTTCTTTTTGGGGCCTCATTGATGCAAAAGGTTGGGTCTCATCAGTGCTCACTTTGCAAATGTGTGTCGGAGGACCTAGACCATATTCTTTGGAATTGCCACTTTGCCCCATCGATCTGGTCCAAGTTCCTGGATGCTTTTGGAGTCTCTTTGGCTTGGAGTAGGGATTGCAAGGCTATGATGGAGGAGGTTTTGTTGAATCCGCCTTTTATGGAGAAGGGAAAAATCCTTTGTCAAGCTAGTTTTTTTTTTTTTTTTTTTTTATGAGAAACAATTTCATCCATGTATGAAATTTACAAATGAAGGGCAAAGCCAAACCCATAGAAGTTACAAAATATTTCTTCAATTGATCAAAAGAGAAGAGAAGCTAAAAGAGCTAAAATAAGATGTGCATTTACACCAAGCCATAGCTAGAAAGATAATTTGTGAAAAAAAAAACTACCAAAAGAACTGCCTTTTTCTTTGAAGATCCGACTACTGCGCTCCTTCCAAGTAGTCCACAAAAAAGCCAGAATTAGATGCATCCATATAACCTTCTTCCCATCAGAAAACGGATGTCCAGTAACCATGTATATAAGAATGTTGTTGAGATCTAAGAAGCACGGATACGGATACGGATACGAGACACGGATATGATACGACATGGACACGGCGACACGTCATTTCTTAAAAATCTAGGACACGGGCATGGCTAGGACACGTTTATTAAATATACATTTTTTAAAATATATATCATTTTTATATCAGAAAGAAATTTAAAGTTAATAAGTTTATGAATCTATATGCTTAAAAAAATGATTTTGATGTATTTCGTTCTCAAATTTCATTATTTTTGTCCTATATTACATGTACCTATTTAGTATACTTGACAAGTGTTCATTATGTGGCTAACAAATACTGGACCTATATTGACCTTGTACAACTAGTTTCTAACACATCTATAATGCTAACATTGGAATGATAAGTATATTTTACATAACATTGGAATGAAGAACTTGATATGATCTCTTAATATGAGAACGTGTTATGTTACCACAATTTTACCCATCTAAGACATGCAACTAATTTTTTTGAAAGTCAAAGACAAAAAGAAATAAATTAAACTTTAAAAAAAAAAGAATTAACCAATAACTAAATCCATCCTTGCAGTTGAAAGAGGCTAAAAATTTATATCATTACTACTCATGTGTGTCCCTCTTGAAAGACCAGCCACCGGCTATGAACATAACTCAAAACAGCCCTTCTTAACTATATATTTTCTTTCGAGGGCGAATGGTGGTCAAGGGAGAAATGGGACACAGTGAAACTTCCATGGCTACTAATTCCTCCTTCATTTAGAAGGTAAAACGAAGATGTCAGCGTAGGAGAAAGATTCTATGTCAGAACCAGCCGATTTTTATTTAATTCGGCTTTATTTATGGACAAGAAACGACATGACCAGTCAAATTCCACAGCTCACAAAACAAAATAAAAGAAAACTGCAAAGCTTGACGAAATAAACCCAGAACGAATTCGATTAGATGGGCATTTCCTGCTTCCGTGGTAATGGAGCCTTTAGAATAGTACGACCTGACTACCTAGCATGGAAAGAGTACTTTCCATGACTAATAGATAACGAAGGTAACAATCGATGTCAAAGAAAGACTACCGAGCAGATTATTTGATATTATCAATCAATTCTAGAATAGCAGCAAAATCCTTTCCACTATATCATTAACTTGATGAAAAGAATGTGGAGTAAAGACGAGGGCAAAGCCCGAATGAATCTCGAAATGATGAGTGAAGAAAATAAAACGAAACGGAACGAAATTGAAGTACCATATCTAGCCCATAATTGTGGCTCGACTCCACTGCATTCGCGGATCAATATTGGAAATCTGGGATTCAAAGTCTTGAGGTCCTTGTAATTCTTTTCCACAAACGCCCTATCAGAGCCAAAACTCCTTTAGTCGCAGGATTTGTAGTTTCAGAATGGATCGTAAAGCGTAAAAGAAAGCAGAAGGAATACCTAGCCGGGGCGCTTGAAGGAGAGGTTTGGCAGAGCAAGATTCGAAGCTCCTTCAAGTTTTTGGATAGCTGTCCTCTCCATGCCATTTCTGCCTCTCTCGGTGTTGGTGAATCAAGTGAAGTCTCTCTCTCTAACTCAGATGAATGAACCCGCACCCTCCCATATACAAATTGCCAATTGCAGGTTCGCCAATGCGAAGTTAGAGGGAATTTTGATGTACTTAATGTGGGTATACATAAGTCGGGTTGGATGGACTTTGGGAGATTTTTGGACCAACCCAAAAATTTGGTTTGATCATTTGTTCAACCCAACCAATCCTATTTACGAGAGTAACCTAATCCAACCTAATATTTTCGAGTTGGGTTGGGTTGGGTTACCGGGTTAATATTTTATAATTTCTTTAATTATTTAAAATATTTTTTCTTAAATTAATAACTAAAATCACATAAAATTCAAGTATCAAACTTCCAAATAATTCATTTATAAGTATATATTTAATTCAAATAAAACTAACAAATATAAACTTTGGGTTGGGTTGGGTCAACCCGATCCTAAAATGTCAAACTCAACCGACCCAAACTTTTCGATTCTCCAAATTTCTAACACAACCCAAACCGAAAAAAAAAAACTTAACCCTACCTAACCTTATGGTTTGGGTTGGGTAGTCCGAGTTACTCGGTTACTGGTTAGTTGTACACTTCTATTTTATTTTCTTCACCATAGTTTCTATCTTTCTTTAAAACTATTTGAGTTTTTAGTCAAATTTAAAAATTTCAGTTTTTTAAGTTTTCAAAACTTGCTTGATTTTTTTAAAAATATGGAAAAACTAGATAAGAAAACATGAAAAACATACAGGTAAAAGTAGTATTTATAAATTTAATTTTCAAAAACCAAAAATTAAGCCCTCGTCTGATAACCATTGATTTTTTGTTTTTAATTTTTTAAAATTGTGTTTGTTTTCTCACAATTTCTCTACAATGGTTTTCCTCTTTCCTACTATGATTTTAAAGGAAACTTTTCAGTTCTTAACCAAATTCCACAAACAAAAACAAGTTTTTGAAAACTACTTTTTTTTGTTTTTAAAATTTAGTTTGATTTTTGAAAACATAGGTAAAAAGTAGATAACAAACAAAAAAAACTTATAGATGCAAGTAATATTTATAGTCTAAATTTTCAAAAACTAAGAACAAAAAATCAAATGGTTATCAAAAAGGGCCTAAAAAATCAAATGTTATCAAATGGAGTCTTAATGTTCAAATTTTCATCCACAACTAAAGAAAAACTCAATTAGTGTAACTTTCAAAATATGAACGAAAAAATATCGTAAGTTAAATCATTTATGTTTCTCCCCTTCCGAATGAAGGCCTTAATCACCGCTCTAAATTTGTTGTAAAAAAAAAAATCATTTATGTTTCTTTTCAACCTAAGCATAGTTTAACTAGTTAAGGTATATCAACATAAGCATGATTAAGACATTATATATTCATCTTGAAGATCATATATTTAACTTTCCATCCCAATATTATTGAACTAAAAAGATCATTTATATTTCTTAAGGAAAGAATTTAGGGGGTGTTCCGCCCCTGAGTTGAGTTGAGTTGGGTTGGGTTGAGTTTTAAACCCATTTCACCGTTTGGCCCATGGAGAAATTAATTACCTATTTATATATATATATATCAACTCAATCGACTTGCTACATTGTTAGTATATTAACTCCACTGAATTGTACAGTAACCCTATTAACATTTTTTCATCGCTTCTCCAACTACCGATGCCCATTGTCGTCGACCTTCTCCAGAAACTATCTCTTATGAACGGTGACCACCTCTGGCAACCAGCGATCACCTTCGACAACCTTCTCCGACGACCACCACTAACGATCTTCTCTATAAAGGGATTGTATCCCGCAACGGAAGCATTTTGAATCGCTTTGCTCTCAATTTCATTGTAAGAATTTCGACAAAAACAGAAAATTATGTTGGGATTTGTGCCCTAAAACTCGTAGTTTGTAATTATGTTCTGATTAATGTAATAAAGTGTTATTATTTCAATAAAGTGTTATTGTTCGTTATCTACGAGTTTGTCTTTATTTAAACCCTAAATCCAATAAACTAAACATCCAATGTTGTTAAATGAATCTCTAACTGAATGTAGTGTACATAAAAAAGGATCTCAGTCCGAGATACAGCCTAAAGGGTCTATACTTAGAGGATAAGGTTTGGGTACCTTACCCTGGTTAAACTATGGATGTGGCCCACTTTGTATTTGATACAAATACTGTGATCATAACGTGTTCGTGTAGATGACATGTGAGTGGGGATATCCTATGTAATGAGATTACATAAGACCGGACCACGAAATAGTAATCTCTAGTTGTAACTCCATTGACTAGTTAGGTTTAAATGTGAATGTGATTCACATTTGCAAACTATAGGATAAAATTTAATGTGCACTGGATGTACATTAAAACTATAGGTTAAAGGGGTCATATGAATAAATGAGATTTAATCCAAATTAAATATATGATATTTAATTTGTATTATTTAAATATGATTTAAATTAATAATTAAATTTGATTAAATTATTATTATTATATTATTATTATTATAATAAAAAGGGAACGTGTCATCCAGACACGTTCCCCACTACCCCTCCCCTTCTCCCTATCGACAGTTTAACAGGGAGAAGGGGGTTGCTCATTTGGGATGATCAATCGATCAATTTGTTGAAAGACTGCAAGAATTCTCTCTCTCTCAATTCTAGAATTCCCAAAACTCTTCCAAAAGTTGGAATCTCTCCCACCAAGGAGGATCTAAGTAGAACTCAGAGATATAGGAGGTGATCCAAGTGGTGGTGTTGTTACACAGAGAAAAACATAGAAGTTCTTCCTTGTTGTTGTTTATCGTGAAGCAAGGTGTTGCTGCGAAAAAGCTACAAAGGTAATTTATTCACCTCCCTTTTTAGTTTAATTGTTAAACTTAATATGTTTGCATGTATGCTATTATCCATGTCTAATAGGATTAGAATTTTCATGTTTGTTCTGTATTTATCAATGTACTGGTTTTTGTTTCTCAATTAAAACAATCAAGCACATTAACGATCCCAAACACGTTTTCGCTGCTCAAGGAGATCAGATCTCCATCATTTGGTATCAGAGCAATGCTTGAGTTGTTTTGTTTTGAAACAAAATTGCATTGATTTGGTGGGAAATGCATTTGGTTTGTTGTAAAACTTGTTTATGAATTTTTTGGCCTTAGTTTACTTTGATTTTGATCAATTAGTATGTAAAGGCCCCTGCGTTTTTGGGCATAAAGTGCATAATTGAGTCTGTAATTGAGTTACGAGTCGTCGACCGCCATGCAATTCGGTTGAGAATCGAAGGAGAAATTGAAGAAGGAAGTTGTTGTGTTCGTGACTTTCGCCACCACCGCCGGCTAACAACAACGCCGAGAACGGCGTCGCAACGCCAAATAGCTCCCCTATCGACGCAGCGCTTAGAAGTCAGCGGTGTTGCAACTCGCCTCGCCGCGTTACAACGCCACCCCAATAACAAAGTGCGCAAAGGACAAGGCGAGCGTTGCAACGCCGTGTGGGGCATTCCAAAGAATTGCTGCACCGCCGACCGGTTCGATGTTTTTGGTCCTGCTTCGAGCGGTTCAAGGTCGGTTCAAGGTGTTTTTGGACCGGTTTCATGAAATAAAATTAATGTAATTTTATTTTTTGCACTTTAGGGGCCAAATTATTCCGATTTTACAGTTTTATGTCTTTTTTAATGTCATTTAGATTATTCCCACCTTAGGATAAGCATGATCATGCATTTTATTTATATAAATGTTATATGAATATGGTTAAATGCATGATTAATTTATTTTTCATGAGTAATTAATTATAATTGTTATGATTAGATTATATGGAAAACAAATTGCATGGAGCATGAAATTACTTAGTTTAAAATAAATGTTATTTGTTTAAGTAATTTTATAATTCAATTAGTTGAATTCCTTTTATAATTCCAATTTGAATATTGATTGTTGGATTTATAATATAGTTTCTTTCCTAGGTTAATTATTAAAATTTATAAAAAGTTATAAATTAAAGGGGTTTTAGAAACCATAACCTATAATAAATAAATGCATGCAAACATAGGAACTTGGGTTAAACTTAATTAGTTTTAAATCGTTTAAAATTAATTTAGACCTAAGTTTTAATTTCTAATAGGATTAGAAATTAGTCTTACGTAGTATTTTAAATAGTTTAAAATATAGTAGGACTTTAGGACTTTGGTTATAAGGGAACTCTCTACCTGAAGTTCTGCCTAAGGTTTGGGGTACTTAAGTCGACTTGCTAATCTAACACCTCCTACCCTGAACCGACCGGAACTCGAGTTGAATTAACCTTAGTTTTGTTTTATCTCTAGGTAATTAAAATGTTTATTCACCTAGACATAAGGTTTAAAGACCTAGTTATAATAGTTATAATAGACATAGACTTAGATAGATTCTTTTAGCCAGAATCCACCTAAGTTAAAACTATACCCTAATTTTAGGAACTTCAGGGGAGAAAACGAGATGTTCGCATCGAGTTTTACTTCACGTCCCTCAAGAGTTCACACCGTGAGTTCCATGCTCGGCCACGTGGCGTCAATAGGGTGTCCCCCTACGGTATGTGTTTGCATGGTTCATTACCAAGGTGAATGAGGGAAGTATCCATAGTAAATGGGAGCAGGACACGTGTCAACGTATCCTACGGTCTTCTTCATTAGGTCGCACCGTGAGATTTCTATAGTCCGCCTGCTAGGTTGTCCTGGAACAACCAAACCCTACGGAGGGCCTGACTATAGGGATCAGAACACCGCGAACTCCAAAAATGGATAGGTCTCTTAGGTTATTTGCCAACTTTGTCTTTTTTTTAATAGTAGCTTTGTTGGCTCTGGCCTATTGGATCTGAAAATGGTAGGGTCACATTTACGGGATGAGTTAAGTTAGTTAACAAATTCTTGACCAAACAAACGGTAACTAAGGACCATTGGGACATGAGATGTTCTGGTAGTGAGAAGTGCCTGAGAAAGTCTCAATTCAAGGGAGGAATGACTGACCGCCCGACGGAGGCTTTTGTTCTAAACCCTTGAAGTATCGTTACAAAATTAAAGGTTTAATTTAAACAGTAAGTTTAGTTTAAACACTAGGGTTCTTTAATAATTTGTTCTAAATTTGATTGGTTTTTACAATGGGTTAAAAGGCATAATTAATTAGAACTATTTTGGATTTTCAGCATGTCGTCCTCAATAATAACCTTACTTAAAAGCAACCGTTTAACTGGTGAGAATTTTACTACGTGGAAGTCCAACTTGAATACGATTCTCGTTGTTGACAACCTACGATTTGTACTGTCTGAGGAATGTCCTCAGATCCCTGCTCGTAACGCTCCTCAATCTGTTAAGGAGGAGGCGTACGACCGCTGGATCAAGGCCAATGATAAGGCAAAGGTCTACATTTCGGCTAGTGTTTCTGAAGTTCTGGCCAAAAAGCACGAGGGCATGGTCTCAACTCGTGAGATCATGAGTTCGTTGCAGGAAATGTTTGGACAACTGTCTGGACAGATTCGGCACGAATCCCTTAAATACGTTTATAACTCCTGTATGAAGGAGGGGTCATCGGTGAGAGAACACGTTCTTGATCTGGTGGTCCACTTCAACGTAGTTGAGATGAACGGAGCGATCATTGACGATCAAAGTCAGGTATCGTTCATCCTAGAGTCTCTTTCGAAGAGTTTCCTGCAATTCCGCAACAATGCGGTGATGAACAAGATAGAGTATAACCTGACTACTCTCCGTAATGAACTACAAACTTTTCAGTCCCTTATGAAGAATAAGGGACAGGCTGATGGAGAGGCAAATCTGTTTGCCCATTCCAGAAGGTTCCAGAAGGGTTCATCCTCTGGGACTAAGTCCTGTAGCTCATCTTCTGGACTTAAGAAGACCCAAAAGAAGAAAATATGAGGGAAAGGGAAGGCACTTGCTGCTGACAAAGGCAAGGGAAAAGCCAAGGTTGCAGATAAAGGAAAATGTTTCCACTGCAACGTGGATGAGCATTGGAAGCGAAACTACCCAAAATACCTTGTTGAGCTCAAAGAGAAGAAAGGTAAATCAAATTTACTTGTTCTTGAAACTTGTTTAGTGGAAAATAATGATTTAACCTGGATACTTGATACAGGAGCCACTAATCACGTTTGCTCTTCATTTCAGGAAACAAGTTCCTTCAAGGAACTCGAAAAGGGTGAGATGACGCTCAGGGTCGGAACGGGAGACGTCGTCTCAGCTTATGCAGTGGGAGATGCTAAGCTATTTTTCGGAGATAGATTTCTTTCATTAAAAAATCTGTATATAGTTCCTAAGCTTAAAAGGAACTTAATTTCTATCTCTTGTTTAATAGAACTTGGTTATTGTATTTCTTTTTCAATTAATGAAGCGTTCATTTTGAAAGAGGGTGTCAATATTTATTCTGCCTAATTGAAAAAATGGCTTGTATGTACTGAAACCAACAAAACGAAAGCAATTTTAAATCATGAGATGTTTAAGAATGCTAACACTCAAAATAAAAGGCAAAGAATTTCTCCAAATAATAATACCTATCTATGGCATCTTAGACTTGGTCATATTAATCTCAACCTGATTGAGAGACTCTCTAAGAATGGAGTTCTAAATAAGTTAGAAGACGATTTTTACCGCTTTGCAGTCTTGCTTGGAAGGTAAATGACCAAGTGACCTTTTATCGAAAAGGTTACAGAGCCATAGAGCCACTTAGAACTTGTACATTCGGATCTTTGTGGTCCTGTGAATGTTAAAGCTCGAGGAGAGTGCACGAATATTTCATCTCTTTCATAGATGATTATTCGAGGTATGAGTTATCTATACCTAATGCATCACAAGTCCAAGCTCTCTTGAAAAGTTCAAAGAGTATAAGGTCAAGTAGAGAATGCATTAGGAAAAACCATTAAAATGCTTCGATCCGATCGAGGTGGAGAGTATATGAATTTGAGATTCCAGGACTATATGATAGAACATGGAATTAAATATCAACTCTCAAAGACTCTAATACACCACAAAGAAAATGGTGTGTCGAAGAAGGAGAAATAGAACCTTGTTAGACATGGTTCGTTTCATGATGAGCTATGCTCAATTGCTCGCCTCTGCTTGGGGATACGCAGAGAGATCATGCTGCAAATCTTGAATAGTGTTCCATCAAAAAGTGTTTCGGAAACACCTTTTGAACTTTGGAAGGGGCGTAAACCTAGTTTACAACACTTCAGGATTTGGGGTTGTCCGGCACACGTGCTCGTGACAAACCTAAAGAAACTGGAACCTCGTTCAAGATTGTGCCAATTTGTTGGTTATCCCAAAGAAACGAGAAGTGGTCTTTTCTACGACCCACAAGAAAAATAAGGTGATTGTATCGACAAACGCCACGTTCTTGGAGGAAGATTACATGAAGAACCACAAACCGCGTAGTAAATTAGTACTAAATGAAGCTACACATGAACCAACAAGAGTTGTTGATCAAGTTTGACCTTTATCAAGAGTTAATGGAAGAGCCAAAGACTCAAGTCGGGCCTCGCCCTTCTCAATCGTTGGGAATGCCTCGACGCAGTGGGAGGGTTGTTTCCCAACCTGACCGCTACTTGGGTTTAGCTGAAACTCAAGTTGTCAATGTCATACTTGATGATGACGTAGAAGATCCATTATCTTATAAACAGGCAATGAATGACGTAGACAAAGACCAATGGATCAAAGCCATGGACCTTGAAATGGAGTCAATGGTCTTCAATTCAGTATGGGAACTTGTAGACCAACCTGAAGGGGTTAGACCCATAGGGTGTAAATGGATCTATAAGAGAAAGAGAGATGCAGCCAGGAAGGTACAAACCTTTAAGGCTAGACTTGTAGCAAAGGGTTTTACCCAAAAGGAAGAAGTTGACTATGAAGAAACTTTTTCCCTCATTGCTATCTTTCAAGTCTATAAGGATACTCTTGTCCATAGCCGCATTTTATGATTATGAAATTTGGAAAATGGATGTCAAGACTATCTTTTTGAATGGTAATCTTGACGAGAGCATCTACATGTCTCAGCCCGAAGGGTTCATAGCACAAGGTCAAAAGCAAAAAGTTTGCAAGCTTAATCAATCCATTTATGGATTGAAACAAGCGTAAAGATCTTGGAATATAAGATTTGATATTGCGATCAAGTCTTACGGCTTTGACCAAAACGTTGATGAGCCTTGCGTTTACAAGAGGATCATCAACGACAAAGTAGCTTTGTTAGTACTTTATATGGATGATATCCTACTCATTGGGAATGATGTAGGATACCTTACTGACATAAAAAATTGGTTGGCGACCCTATTCCAAATGAAAGATTTGGGAGAGGCGCAATATGTTCTTGGGATTCAGATCTTCAGGAATCGCAAGAACAAAACTGATAGCACACAAAATATGTTATCATTAGGCTTAATAATTGCTAGTTTTATAATGATTTCAACGCTTTTACATGTTTAAATCACTCAATTTCAGGTTAAGAGCTTAAACAGAGCTATTGGAGACAATTTGGATCACTCGGGATCAAAACAAGGTTATTTGGAGCTGAAAAGAATACCAGTTGGAAGAGAAAGAACCAATCCAAGCATGATGACCCGAGGTGATGGCGTTGCAACGCCGAACGTGCAACCAAACAACTTTGAAGATCACTGTCGATAGCGTTGCAACGCTGCTTTGCAGCGTCACAACGCTATATCGATAAGGGCGCGCGCATGAGAAGCCGCACAGAGGGCATTGCAACGCTGCCTTGCAGCGTCGCAACGCCAGATCGATAGGGGCGCGCGCGTTAAGGTAGTAGCGTTGTCCCTAGCGTTTCCATATTTACCACGCGTTTAGGTTACAGCGTTGCAACGCTGTCCCTAGCGTTGCAACGCTACCCCTTTGATGCCTATAAATACAACATTATGTTCTTGCAATGGGGAGCCGAATTGGATAGAGTTTTGCCCTAATTTCGAAATACACTTGTAAGAAGAGAGAAAAGAGCGTTTTGGGAGCCAAAGCATTCGTGGAGGTTCGAGATCGAAGACGGGAGCTCGGAGACGAAGGACCGACATCGACACCTAAGTTTATTTCTCTTTCTTTCAATTTGTAATAGCGTTTTAAGACGTTTTCTACTTGTTTAGTTTAATTTTCATGTGATTTAGAGTAGCTAAACATTGTAGTTGGATTTTATTTACTTGTTATGACTCTATTAATATGTTTTGAAACATGTTTTGTCCTTATTTTTGGCAATTCGTTCTTTACTTCTTAATTTGTTGGTTTAAGTGGACTCGAGAGATAAAACTTGAATTAGAGTAAAATTGTCAAGACCCTTAGAAGTCTGGCACGAGAGTGACCTAGATATCTTAGGGAAACACATAAAGAAGTTGCTTAATGCCATGCATGTTGTAGGTTCATATGGAGACTATGGAGTTTATTGCATGTGTGAGGCTCACTAAGAATCGAGAGATTTTCTTGAGTATTCTACTTCTTGTTTATAAATTCATCTCATTGGTTTATTGCATGTGTTAATTGAGTCATTAACTTGTAAAATCACTTCCCATAAATCTATCAATCCGTGTCTCCACATGTTTGTTTGTTTGCTTGTTTTTACTTCCAATTCAACTATCCATGTTATGTTTCTTTAGCTAAAATTGAGAATTAGTACCTTAATAATTAATTAATCTAGAAACTCATTCCCGAGGACGATACTTGGACTCATAAATCACTATACTAAAACTTGACCCGTACACTGCGGTATTGCAATATCATAAATATCACGCAACAAGTTTTTGGCGTCGTTGCCGGGGAATGGTGATTATTTAGATTAATTAATATTAGGAGGAAATTTAAAATTTTAGACTAAAGCTTGTTTGTTTGTCTTTCCTTAATTGTTTGTGTGATTGTTTGTTTCCTTATTTGTGTTATTGTGTGTTTTTTAGTCTTTGTTTCCTGTTTTGGTTGTGTTGATATTGTGTGAAGTCTTGTTGTGAAATTATTGATTTTTCAAGTATGACTTTGCATAATTTTGAGTTTCCACCATTCTATTGTCCCTCTCAGGACCCTAGTTTTGTGCATCATAATTTTTCTGAATACCATGTGTCTAATTTTTACCATTTTGTACTGACATATATGAAAATTCACATGAGGGTAGTTATTTAGGCACTTGGAACCATAGTTTCTTATACCTTAACCAACCCCTAGAAAAGTCTTCTCTTATGGACCAATTGGTAGAATATACCTTAGAATTGAAAATTAAAAATTTGGTTCATGATGAATTCGAAAGGTTGGATAGGTTAGAAGCTGAGGTGATAAGACTTTGGGAAATAATGCAGGATAGAGCTCAATACCTTGACCAGTTAGTAGTTTCCCTTAAGGCCTTACAGGAACAATTTCTTATCCTTACCACTCAGGAGGTGCCACCTAGGGGGGTTGTTTAGATACTAGTGAGGATAGTTTGGGGGAGACTGAGGTACACCATGATCAGGTTAGTGAGGAAGGCAGTGGTAATACACTTAGTTCCACGAGGGAGATCCAAGTGATAGAGTTAGAGGCTGAGAAGTCTTCTTTTATTTTATCCCCAGAGATTTCCTTTGTTTTTTATAACCATTTGTCTTGCACTCACGAGTCTTGCTTTGATTTCAGTTCTTTTCTTTTGATAAATAAAAATCCCATAAATAATTTTCTATCTGGGGCTCAAGAAAAACAGGTTAGCCTTTTAGACTTAAAAGGCTACATCGATTCGAGCAAGAAGGGCCCGAAGAAATATGAGCAATTTTATGTGCCCTGATAAGTCACCGTCTAGCTAAAGACGTTAAAGAAAGCGTTTTTTGGGAGGCAACCCAAGTTTTATGTTTTATGTCTTTATTTTCTAGTTGTTTGTGTTTTTCTTTTTTATCTAATTTCTTTCTTTTTGTACCTCCAGGTGTATGCCCAAGGGGAGAACTGTAGACTTGCACCCTTTTGATCCCGAGATCGAGAGGACCTGTAGGAGCTCTTAAGGGAAGGAAAAGCAGAGCTTCACACTATGGTTGATCAGGAGCTCATTAATAACCCTAAACCTATCAGGGAGTATTTCCAACCTTTGTTTAATTCTGAGCAGGCTGGAATAGTCCATGCCCCCTATAAATGCTAATAATTTTGAACTTAAGACAGGGCTGATACAAATGGTTAGGGAAGGTGCTTTCAGAGGCTTTGCCACAGAAGATCCTAACTCTCATCTTCAAAATTTCCTAGAAATCTGTGGTACATTTAAAATGAATGATATCTCTGCTGATAGTATTCGCTTACGTCTCTTTCCTTTTTCTTTGCAGGGTAGGGTCAAAAAATGGCTAGGATCCCTTCCCTCAGGGAGTATCACTTCTTGGGAGGAGTTGGCCCAAGCCTTCATGACCAAATTCTTTCCACCTGTAAAGGCTGCAAAGTTAAGGACTGAGATTGGAATATTCAGGCAGCAGGAGGGAGAGCAACTATTCGAGGCATGGGAAAGATACAAGGACATGCTCAGGAGGTGCCCACAACATGGCTACCCAGAATGGCTCCAGGTACAATTGTTCTATAATGGACTGGAAGGTAAGACAAGGACCATCCTGGACGCCACTGCTGCTGGAGGGGCTTTCATGGCAAAGACGTGCCGGGCTAGCACGTGCCTCCTAGAGGAAGTGTCAACCGTCACCTACACAAAGGCCTCTGATGAAAATGATGATCTAAGCCAGATGGTCGGGATTATATCAACCGGATGAGGTAACCTCTCTTAGATCACATATGACATCTCTCACTCATAGCCTGAATAATTTTGCAGGATCACCACAGACAGGGATGCCCTCTCAATGCTCCCAACCAATTGGAGAATCCACTATGGAGCAATTGCACTACCTGAACAACAGAAGCAACACCTATGGAGGAAATCAAACTCAGAACAACCTCCCAACACATTACAATCCAGGTTTGAGGTATCATGAAATTTTTTCTTATGCTAAGTGTTGAATCCCCCTACAGGGCATGCTTCTACATCATAGAGGAAACCATCTTTGGAAGACACATTGCACTCCTTCAAAGTCAATCCAGTCGGTCCCAACCAGCAGAGAATGCATGCAAATACCAAGCTTATCCGTATAGTGACCAGTCATGGAGCTGCAATAAAGAATATAGAGACCCAGATTGGCCAAATGAACACATCACTCCAGGCGCTGCAAGCAAGGAAAGAAATTACCTTGAGGAGTACAGTCTAGCTAAAGACGTTAAACAAAGCGCTTCTTGGGAGGCAACCCAAGCTTTACTTACTTTTGTTTTCCTGTCTTTAGCTTGCTTTAGTTTGTTGTTTTTCAATTCTTAGTTAGTTGTTGTTTTTACTTCGTAGGTTGTGGAGATGTCCTTCTTCGTTGACATCCAATGCTCCCATTCTGAGGAACTCCAACACACATGCTTTGGCTATCCAAGAATCTCAGAAAGATCTCCATTACCCAGGACAATATTGTTCACTCTTACCCTTATACTTAATTTGTGCTTAGATCTGCAAACATTGTGGATAATGTTTAGTTTAAGTTTGGGGGTGGATGTGTTTATCTGTTGAGACTGTACTGAGTATGTGTTGAATTGTTGAGTGTTCTTTTACATAAGTATGATCATGATGGCCTAGGATGAGATCTAATTGAAAATTCTTGTGATTCTACTGAAACTTGAGAGCATGACATGAATTTGAGTTAATTTAAAATTTTCTTGAGTTTTTCCTGCACCATTATGCACATAGCATGTGTTCCTATAGTTTTGAAATGCTTAGAACAAAGTTATTAGGCTTAGAAGTTTGATGTCACCACGATAGGTCTAAGAACTGATTTGAGAGTTAAAACTGCAGGATAGGGTGAATGACAATATGAAGTGAATGATCTGTATAATATGTGAATTTTTTTTGTTTTTGTTGTTTGTTTGCTAAAGAAAAAAATCGTGAGGGCAAAAAGAGCTACCTCCACTGTGATCAGTTAGGCCACTCATTGAGCGAGTGCTCTGAGTAAGGGTCCCTGCAGTGGATGTGTGAAAGCTAGTGTTCTTGCATAAAAAAAATGATGATTAAGTGCTAAGTAGAGTTATTGATTTCTTGAATGTGGGGAGACTCAAGGATTAGTAAGTATGACCAGTGTAGGGGGAAGTTGAATGGAGAGCCTAATAAAGTTGATCCGGGCCTAGTAAAAATGAAGGGAACATAGGCTAAGCACACACACACGTACGAACACTTAGGAAAAGTTTTAAATTACTTGTTGAAGTGTTATGTTTAAGTGTTTCCTGTGATTGCAAAATTTTCTCTTAAATTTTTGAGGCTTGAATCAAGTGTATGTTTAAGAACAATCTGATGTTTAATTCTGTTTTTGCTCGAGACTAGCAAAAGTTTAAGTTTGGGGGTGTTTGATAGCACACAAAATATGCTATCCTTAGGCTTAATAATTGCTAGTTTTATAATGATTTCAAGGCTTTTACATGTTTAAATCACTCAATTTCAGATTAAAGAGCTTAAACAGAGCTATTGGAGACAATTTGGATCACTCGGGATCAAAACAAGGTTATTTGGAGCTGAAAAGAATACCAGTTGGAAGAGAAAGGACCAATCCAAGCATGATGACCCGAGGCGATGGCGTTGCAACGCCGAATGTGCAGCCAAACAACTTTGAAGATCACTGCCGATAGCGTTGCAATGCTGCTTTGCGGCATTGCAACGCTTATATCGATAAGGTGCACGCATGAGAAGTCGCATAGAGCGCTACAACGCCGCTGCGCGCGCTTCAACGCCGTGATCGATAGGGGCGCGCGCATTAAGGTAGCAGCGTTGCAACGCTGCCGATAGTTTCCATATTTACCACGCGTTTAGGGTACAACGTTGCAACGTTGTCTCTAGCGTTGCAACGCTGCCTCTTTGATGCCTATAAATACAACATTATGATTCTTGCAATGGGGAGTCGAATTGGATAGAGTTTTGCCCTAATTTCGAAATACACTTTGTAAAAAGAGAGAAAAGAGTGTTTTGGGAGCCAAAGCATTCGTGGAGGTTCGAGATCGAAGACGGGAGCTCGGAGACGAAGGACCGACAACGACACCTAAGTTTATTTCTCTTTCTTTCAATTTGTAATAGCGTTTTAAGACGTTTTCTACTTGTTTAGTTTAATTTTCATGTGATTTAGAGTAGCGAAACATTGTAGTTGGATTTGATTTACTTGTTATGACTCTCTTGATATGTTTTGAAGCATGTTTTGTCCTTATTTTTGGCAATTCGTTCTTTACTTCTTAATTTGTTGGTTTAAGTGGACTCGAGAGATAAAGTTTGAATTAGAGCAAAATTGTCAAGACCCTTAGAAGTCTGGCACAGAGTGACCTAGAAATCTTAGGGAAACACATAAAGAAGTTGCTTAATGCCATGCATGTTGTAGGTTCATATGGAGACTATGGAGTTTATTGCATGTGTGAGGCTCACTAAGAATCGAGAGATTTTCTTTAGTATTCTACTTCTTGTTTATAAATTCATCTCATTGGTTCATTGCATGTGTTAATTGAGTCATTAACTTGTAAAATCACTTCCCATAAATCTATCAATCCGAGTCTCCACATGTTTGTTTGTTTGCTTGTTTTTACTTCCAATTCAACTATCCATGTTATGTTTCTTTAGCTAAAATTGAGAATTAGTACCTTAATAATTAATTAATCTAGAAACCCATTCCCGATGACGATACTTGGACTCATAAATCACTATATTAAAACTTGACCCGCATAATCGCGGTGGTTGCAATATCATAAATATCACGCAACAAAAACGCTAGCATTGTCTCAAGCGCCTTATATCGACAAAATGTTGTCCAGATATTCGATGCAGAATTCCAAGAGAGACTTATTGCCCTTCAGGCACGGAGTTCATCTGTCTAGGGAACAGTGTCCCAAGACACCTCAAGAAGTTGAGGATATGAGACATATTCCCTATGTCTCTGCAGTAGGTAGCTTAATGTATGTTATGTTGTGCACGAGACCAGACATTTGTTATGCAGTGAGAATAGTCAGTAGGTACGAGTCCAATTAAGGGTTAGACCACTGGACAACAGTTAAAAATATCCTCAAGTATCTAAGACAAACGAGGGACTATACGCTAGTGTATGGGTCTAAGGATTTGATCCTTACTGGATACACTGATTCTAATTTTCAGACCGATAAAGATTCTCGAAAATCCACATCGGGATCAGTTTTCACCCTTAACGAGGGAGCTATAATATGGCGAAGCATCAAGCAAGGATGCATCACTGACTCCACAATGGAGGCTGAGTATGTCGCTGCTTATGAAGCAGCTAAAGAGGTTGTTTGGCTAAGGAAATTCCTTACTGATTTGGAAGTTGTTCCAAATATGGAATCTCCCATCACCTTATATTGTGACAACAGTGGTGCGGTAGCCAATTCGAAGGAACCTCGCAGCCATAAGCGAGGTAAGCACATCGAGAGGAAGTATCACCTGATACGAGAAATAGTGCAACGAGGAGATGTGATGATCCACGAAGATCGCCGACACACAATATTGTTGATTCGTTTACAAAGACTCTCACGGCTAAAGTGTTCGAGGGTCTTCTGGAAAGTCTGGTCTACGAGATATGTACATAGGCTAATCTAGGGCAAGTGGGAGATATGTAATGTGGTATATGGATGCCCTAGTTTATTGTATTTATATGTCTGTAACCACTGTTTTAGATTATGTTGTACCCCACTAGAGTTTTAGTGCAAGTGGGAGTTTGTTGGGATTTGTGCCCTAAAACTCGTAGTTTGTAATTATGTTCTAATAAATGTAATAAAGTGTTATTATTTCAATAAAGTGTTATTGTTCGTTATCTACGAGTTTGCCTTTATTTAAACCCTAAATCCAATAAACTAAACATCCAAGGTTGTTAAATGAATCTCTAACTGAATGTAGTGTACATAAAAAAGGATCTCGGTTCGAGATACAACCTAAAGGGTCTATAGTTAGGGATAAGGTTTGGGTACCTTACCCTGGTTAAACTATGGATGTGGCCCATTTTGTGTTTGATACAAACACTGTGATCCTAACGTGTTCGTGTAGATGACATGTGAGTGAGGATATCCTATGTGAGATTACATAAGACCGAACCACGAAATAGTAATATCTAGTTGTAACTCCGTTAACTAGTTAGGTTTCTATTTCACTAGGATGACCTAGGCAACTTGATCTCAATCTTGAGCGGGTTACGAACTCCTGTTCGCGAGGGATTGTCCTTTGACTAGTATGGGTGCGAGTGGCCAGATTCGTCGACTCAATATGTCTACCTTCTTGGGGATAAGACCGAGTGAGCGGCTGGGAACTTAACTTACCAAGATGGAATTCACTCATTCCCGCCTACTAGGGTAAGTAGAGGAATGTTCCCTTAAGTGGTGTCTCCGGGACTTGAACAAAGGGCCCGACCCTCTCATTGGGCCGAGAGACTCTTTTTTTTGGTAGGACCACAAACAAATTGTTCATTAGAGGAGCACTTGGTACTTAAGGCACAAGATGTAACCTAGGGTAAAATGGTAATTTGACCCACCGGTGTTACTACGAACATTCGTGAATGATTGACTTCCTGTTATTGGTCAATATCCATGGACACAGAAATATATCTGCAGTGAGAAGAGTGCAGCTGTGGGACTTTAGTGGAGTGTTCCCGCAGTTAACGAATGTTGATTGAGAGGTTAATGAGATTAACCGAGAAATCTTGTATCGTTGGAGCTTCTGATCTGTAGGTCCATTAGGTCCACCTTCTAGCTCGTAAAGGTTCTTAGATCATTTGAATTTGAAATGTTCAAATTCATTAGGGAATATATTTAATGTATTTAGATACAATATAATATATAGTTTTGGAACTATATATTATAAATTTAATGTGAATATGATTCATATTAAATTATATGAGAGAATTGAATATTTGAAAGAGTTCAAATATTATATTAAATGTGAATGTGATTCACATTTGCAAACTATAGGATAAAATTTGATGTGCACTGGATGTACATTAAAACTATAGGTTAAAGGGGTAATATGATTAAATGAGATTTAATCCAAATTAAATATATGATATTTAATTTGTATTATTTAAATATGTGATTTAAATTAATAATTTAATTTAATTATATTATATTATTATTATTATTTTAATAATAATAAAAAGGGAACGTGTCATCCAGACACGTTCCCCACTACCTCTCCCCTTCTCCCTATCGACAGTTTAACAGGGAGAAAAGGGTTACTCATTTGGGATAATCAATCGATCAATTTGTTGAAAGACTGCAAGAATTCTCTCTCTCTCTCAATTCTAGAATTCTCAAAACTCTTCCAAAAGTTGAATCCTTCCCACCAAGGAGGATCTAAGTAGAACTCAGAGATATAGGAGGTGATCCAAGTGGTGGTGTTGTTACACAGAGAAAAACAGAGAAGTTCTTCCTTGTTGTTGTTTATCGTGAAGCAAGGTGTTGCTGCGAAAAAGCTATAAAAGTAATTTATTCACCTCCCTTTTTAGTTTAATTGTTAAACTTAATATGTTTGCATGTATGCTATTATCCATGTCTAATAGGATTAGAATTTCCATGCTTGTTCTGTATTTATCAATGTACTGGTTTTTGTTTCTCAATTAAAACAATCAAGCACATTAACGATCTCAAACACGTTTTCGATACTCAAGGAGATCAGATCTCCATCAAATTAGATTAAGCATAAATTGAGAAGAATAATGTTACCTTTGAAGATAACATTAAGCATAAATTTGTAAGATTGAGGGTATAAAGTTAGGAATGAAATTGAAGTGTTCAATTTCATATATGAGGTGTTATATCAGTTATATATGATATAATTGATATAATATATGGTTTTAATGTGAATGAAATTCACATATAACCCATATACTAATGAGAGAATAAAGGAGGGATAAGATGATAATTTCCGTCTTATTTCCCTATATATAGTTGCATGAGATGCAACTTTGAGACTAATCTCTTTTGAGAAACCCTAGTGCATTCTCTCATATTGTTGGAAAGAGTTCCAACTACATCTTTCCAAGATCATCTCACCTCACCTCTAAAAGAACCCACCTTCCTCCCTCACCTAGAGAACAACGGAGAAGATCCAGTGGTAGTGTTCATATTCGTTCGAGTTCGAGTTGCTGAGATCGTGATCGTGGGAGAAGGAGCACTTGAAGAAAGAGTTCTTCAAAGGTAAATTTCTTGATGTCCATCTTATAAAAGCATGCTTAATTTTAGATCTAGTTCTTGTTTATGATATCCATGTAACAAAATTAAGAACACGCGATTCACAATCGCTTCCTCTGCGGGATTCAATCCCCTCAAGTTCAAGATACAACCTAAAGGGTCTATTGTAAGGGGTTAAGGTTTGGGTACCTTACCCTGATACTACTATGGATATGACCCACTTTGTATATGATACAAACACAGTGATCCTAGCATGTTCGTGTAGACGACATTGTTGATTTTTGTCCTAATCTCGTGTTTGAAATATATTGATTGAAATTAATAAGAGTTATTATTTCATCACTTTGTGTCTCGCAATATTTATAAACTTTTCCAATAAACTAAGCTCCAGGGTCATTGAATTTATGAGAGAACTAGAACTTGAACGGTGTGTAGTGGACACACGGGGAGGATCACGTTCGAGTTAATGACCCGAACGGTCTCATATATATTGATAGGGTTGGAGACCTAATCCTGGATACACTGTGGATGCGAACCCGCTTTGTATTAGATACAAACGAGGTGATCGGACTCGTTCATGTGGTTGACATGCGAGTGGGGGCATCTGTGCAATGAGATTGTACAAGATCGGATCGTGAATTATTAGACCTCACCGATGTAACACCGCTGATGATGGGACTAATAATTTCGTGATGACCATTAGTGACTCGACCAAATCCCGAGCGTGTTACGGACTCCTGTCATGCGAGGGTCCGTTCTTTGACTAGTACGCGGGTGAGGGTGGTCACGCTTACTCCCCCATATGTCTATCTTCTCGTGATGTAACAAGTAGGGAGCTGGGAACTTAACTACGCGAGACGGAATTCACTCGTTCCCGCCTTTAGGGATACTACAGGGGTTGTTCCATTAAGTGTTGTCTCCAGGGCTTGGACAACGGGCGCCCACCTTCTCACTGGCCCGAGAAGGGTGTTGTGTATGGTTGGACCATCACAATATGTTGTTGTTCATTAGAGGAGCGGGGGGACTTAAGGAACAAGAGGTAGACATAGGGGGGAAACGGTAATTTGACCCAGCCGTGTCTACGAACAACCTGTGAAGGGTCGACTCATGGGTATTGGTTTTATCAGTGGACACGTAATATTCTGCACTGACGGGAGTGCAGCTACGGGCTATAGTGGAGTGTTACCGTAGCTAATGAATGTTGGTTAACCTGGTCAAAGAGTTTGGCAGGTTAATCTCGGATCATTGGAGCTCGTCACTGTAGGTCCATTAGGTCCCTCGCTTGGCTCCATCCGGATTTAAGAAGGGATAAAGTTTTGGTATGAAAACTCGAAATGTTCAATTTCACCTTAAGGGCATTTATGTCATTTATATGAGATATGAATGATATAATATATAGTTTAATGTGAATGAGATTCATAATAAACTATAGGTTAGCCTAATTGTTGAATTAGGGCTAATTGGAGAATTTGATTGAGAGAAATTAAATTGAATGTGATTCAATTTAATTAATACACAATTAATGCAAATGAGATTTTCAATATGAGATATCTTATATTATGTGGTTATGCAAATGAGATTTGCATAACCTATGGTTGTGGTAAAGTGGTAATAATGTGGACATTTTAACTCTACCAATTCCACTATATAAACCCTTCTTGCAAGAAGGATGCAAGGAACTTCTCTCATTTTTTAGATTTTCACAAAGAAGAGAAGAGAAATTCTCTCTAATTCTCTCTCAATTCTCCTCCCTCTCCAAAACTCATAGGTTCCCACAAACCTCCTTTCTCCAAAAGAGAACAACCGAGAAGGCATTTTGGTGGTGTTCAATCACTATCGTTGGAGGTGTTTGTTGAGTACGAGGAGCACGAAGAGTTCGTGGTTTTGAAGAAGAAATCTTGAAGAAAGTCTTCAACAAGTAAGTGATTCTATTCTTACTGTTTTTTTTTCTTCTTCTTCAAGCATGTTTAGCCTAGATCTAAGTGTTAGATCAATTTTAATAAACACGGTTTGCATAATTGATACATCGACGATTCAATCGTCTTCCGCTGCACGGGATTTTTATTCCCTTCAATTGGTATCAGAGCCATTTCGATGGTTTCTTAATTATGCACTGTTTTGTTAAAATTTGGTGGGTGTTTTACCATAATTCATGAGATGAATGTCTTGGTTTGCATAATGGATGTTTCGGTTTTTGGCACTTTTAGATTTATTTTCTGCATGATGAGATCAAATGTAAAGGGCCGTGTTTTTGGGCATTTTAGAAAATAAATCGAGTCCGTAAGTCCGTGTCGCTCGTGGCAAGTGTTACCGCGTGAAGAAATCGGGCGGAAAGCGAAGCGGCGAAATCGACGAAGAAACGAAGTTGTTGTTTGTTGTTACAGCCGATGGCGTTGAGACGCCGCCCAACGGCGCCTCAACGCTATCCTTGCGGTGGAGGCCCTCGCAGCGAACAACGCTACAACGCGCCGGGCGTTGAGAACGCGTCGACACCGGAGGCGACAGCGTTGCAACATCGCCACGGCGTTACAACGCCGCACGCGCTGAGGAGCGAGCCATGCGCTTTCGCGAGGACGTGGGTTCAAGCCTCTAGTTGGGCGGTTTTTGCACGTTTTTTAATAAAATGTAATATTATTTATTTTATTTTATTAAATAATATTAATATAAATGTTATATTAATGTTATTTAATTAAATAATTGCCCCTATGTGCCAAAAATCGGTCCATTTTTGCTATTTAATTATTTTATGCATGAGATGTATATTTTAATTAATTTCTATGTGCATATTGTATGTCATATAGATTTAAAATCCCACCTTAGGTTAAATATTTCATGCATCATTTTTATATTATAAGAGTTATAATATATAGTATGCATGATAGGATTATATTATAAGAGTTATAATATAATGTTTGCATGTTTTGATTTATTTAATATAAGTGTTATATTTTTTAAATTAAAAGCATGCTCATGCATTTAATTCATGTGATGAATTACATTATGTTATAGTATATAGTATTATTCATGTGATGGATGATCAAGCACTATAACATAGAAATGCATGCAACCTAAGTTAATTATTAGTTTTAAAGTGTTTAGAACTTGAATAATTAGACTTAGGTTTTCTAATTTTCTAATGAGATTAGAAATTTAGGAAATCAAATATAACCTTTGAATGAAGACTGATAAGTAACTCAGATAAGGAAGGTTTTGTCTAAAATCAGGGTATTTAAGTTGACGCTTGGAACACCCCCTACCCGAAACCGACACGGGAGTGAATTCGCTCGGAGATTCTTAGGTTATATTCTCGTGAGTGCCGTTAATTAAGTGTTAATTAATTTACTCACATAGACCTAAGTTAATAATGTGATTATAAACTTAGGTTAATACCATATAAGAGTTATATTGGTAGACTTAGGTAAATTTTAGCCGGTTTATCTAGGTCAATCCCTATTAAAAATTAAAGTGCTGAGTGGGAGGAAATAAAGTGTATGAGATACATTTAAATTTCCAACCACAAATCTCCCTTAAAGTTCGCACCGTGAGATCTATACTCGGCCTTGTGGCGCAAATGAGAGCGTCCCCCTTCGGATGAAATTTGTATAGGTCAATATCATCGTGGATGGAGAGAGTACTTATAGTGAGTGGGAGCGGGACTTGTGAAAACGAGACTCACGGTCTTTTCTTTCGATTCACACTGTGAGACGCCTATGATCTGCCTGCTAGTTTGGCCTGGACCAGACAATCCCTTCGGAGGGCTTGATCATGGGAGTCGGAACACCGTGAATTCCCGAAAGGGATACAGTTTCCTGGTTGGTTTTCCTTCTTGGTTCACCATTCGGTGGCTATTGTTTGGACGGATGCTTGGAAACTTAAAGATTGAGGGTGATACTCACAAAATTCGTTAAGTGTTAATGAATTCGACCGAACAATGGTAATTGGGCGCCTAATGGAATAAGAGTTATTCTGGGATTAGAGTCTGATCGAGAAAGTCTCGTCCTAGAGGAGGAGTGTTTTGTTCACCTTTCGGTGGCGGTCATTCTAAACCTTTGGGGTATCATTGCAAAATTTTAAGTGACCTAGGGATCATGAAACAATTTTGCTAAAACATGATTGGATTTCAAAAGTTTTTTTTGCGAGACTAAAACAAAGGTTTTTCTTATTTTTTAGCTAAAAATGTCTAGCGCAATTAATAGCTTTACTCGCTTCGGACAAATTAGTGGGAGATAACTATCAAAGTTGGAAAAACAACATAAATACAATTTTGGTACAAGACGACATTAAGTTCGTGTTATCTGAGGAGTGTCCTCAGATGCCGGGCTCGACCGCATCGCGAAGTGTTCGCGATGCGTATGATCGGTGGATCAGGGCCAATGAAAAGGCCAAGGTCTACATTGTTGCTAGCATGTCTGATGTCTTGGCAAAGAAGCACGAGCTGATGGTTTCCGCTAAGGAGATCATGGAGTCCCTGCAGGAAATGTTTGGGCGAAGAGTCCTTTCAGTCCCAGATGACTTTCGCTCAAATACGTTTTCAACGCACGGATGAAAGAGGGGTCTTCTGTCCGTGAACACGTTCTAGACATGATGACCCACTTCCATCTTCCCGAGATGAACGGGGATTCGATCGATGAGTCGAGCCAGGTCAGTTTTATTTTGGAGACTCTTCCGAAGAGTTTCCTTCAGTTTCGTAGCAATGTTGTTATGAACGAAATTAGCTACACTCTGACTACCCTCCTCAACGAGCTACAGAATTTCCAATAATTGCATAGGGTCAAGGAATCTGAGGCAAATGTTGCCTACAGGTCTTATCACAGGGGTTCGACCTCTGGGACGAAACCTGTTGCTCCTTCACGCTCGAAAGGGAAGAAGAGGATGAAGAGGGTAAAATCGACGTCTCTTTGCGCCACCCACAAGGGGCAAGAAGGTCAAGGAGGTTGCGAGAGAAAGGAAAGTGTTTCCACCGCAATGGGGCGTCCACTTGAAGAGAAATCGTCTCAAATTCTGGCGAGAAGAAGAATCAAGGTAAATGTGATTTACTTGTGATCAAAACTCGCTTAGTGGAGAGTAGTGACTTTGCACGATATTGGATTCGGTGCCACTAACCACGCTTGTTCTTCTTTTCGTGGATTGATTCCTCGCAAATGACACCACGCGAGGGTGAGGTGACTCTACGGGTTGGATCTGGGAGCTTGTCTCTGCTGCAGCGATCGGCACGGTGAAGCTTAACTTTGGCGGGAAGTACTTATTGTTGGACAATTTGTACATAGTACCAGGGTTTACTAGAAACCTTGTTTCAATTTCCTGCCTTATTGAACAATGTATTTCAGTTTCTTTTGAATCGAATAACGCGTTTATTTCTTTCAAAGGGAATGTGATTTGTTCAGCTTCACTTGAAAATAATCTGTATGTTTTTGAAACCCAATTCGGTCAAAAGTGTTTTGAATACTGAATTATTTAAAATCTGAAAACACGAACTAAGAAAGCAAAAGTTTCTCCAAAAGAAAATGCCCATCTTTGGCATCTTCAGTTAGCCCACATTAATCTCAATAGGATTGAGAAACTAGTGAAGAGTGGACTTCTAAACGAGTTGGAAGAAACTCTTTACCGGTGTGTGAGTCATGCCTTGAGGGCAAAATGACCAAACGTCCTTTTAGTGGAAAAGGATATAGAGCCAAAGAGCCTCTTGAGTTAGTGCATTTTGACCTCTGTGGTCCGATGAATGTTAAAGCTCGGGGCGGTTATGAGTATTTTGTGTCTTTCATAGACGACTACTCTAGATATGGGTACATTTACCTAATGCACAAGAAGTCTGAAACTCTTGAAAAGTTCAAGGAGTATAAGACTGAGGTTGAGAACCTCTTAGGTAAATCGCTTAAAACACTTCGATCGGATCGAGGTGGAGAGTACATGGACACCGAATTCCGTGACTATATGATAGAACACTTTAATTACGTCCCAACTCTCAGCGCACCGTATGCCACACAGCAGTAATGGTGTATCGAGAGAGAGAAACGAACCTTGTTGGACATGGTTCACCGATGATGAGTTATGCTCGTCTCCCGATTCTTTTTGGGTACGCAGCGGAGATCGCGCGGGTTTATATTTTGAACAACGTTCCGTCAAAGAGTGTTTGTGAAACACCTTTCGAGCTCCGGAGTGGACGTAAAGGCGCTTTACATCACTTCGAGGATTTGGGGATGCCCGACCCATGTGTTGGTGTCAAACCCAAAAAGTTGGAACCCCGCTCAAAATTGTGCCTATTCGTAGGTTACCCTAAAGAGACTAGGGGTGGTCTGCTTTACGATCCTAGGGAAAATAGGGTGCTTGTGTCGACAAACGCCACTTTCCTAGAGGAAGACCACGTCATGGATCATGTACCAAGGAGTAAAATTGTATTGAATGAAATGGATGGTTCATCAAAGAAGAGTTGTTGATGGGGCTAGTACGTCAACAAATGTTGTTGATCCTAGCACGTCTAGTCAAATCCGCTTCCCAAGAGTTGGGAATTCCTCGACGTAGTGGGAGGGTTGTGAGACACCTGATCGCTACATGGGTTTAAATTGAAACCTCAATTGTCGCTCCTGATGATGACTGTGAGGATCCATTGACCTATGATCAGGCAATGGTTGATGTTGACAAAGACGAGTGGATTAAAGCTATGGACCAAGAAATGAAGTCTATGTACTTCAATTCTGTATGGGAGCTTGTAGATCAACCGAATGGGGTAAAACCTATTGGTTGCAAATGGATCTACAAGCGTAAACGTGGCGTGATGGGGAGGTGTGCACTTCTTCAAAGCCCGACTAGTGGCAAAGGGTTTTACCTAGGTTGAAGGGGTTGACTATGAGGAGACCTTTTCACTTGTTGCCATGGTAAAGTCGATCGATCCTTCCGCCCATTGTCGCGTATTATGACTACGGGTATGGCGGATGGACGCCAAGACAACCTCATTTGAATGGCAAACTTGATGAAACCATCTACATGGACCAACCCAAAGGGTTCATTGCCCAAGGCCAAGAGCAAAAAGTTTGCCGGCTTCATAGGTCCATTTATGGACTGAAACAGGCTTCGAGGTCTTGGAATATAAGGTTTGATGAGGCGATCAAATCTTATGGCTTTGATCAAAATGTCGACAAGCCTTGTGTCTACAAGAAAATCGTTGACAAAACTGTCGCATTTTTAGTGTTGTATGTGGACGATATTCTTCTCATTGGGAATGAGGTAGAATTTCTTACAGACGTTAAGAAGTGGCTAGCTTCGCAATTCCAAATGAAAGATTTGGGAGAAGCTCAATATGTTCTAGGTATCCGGATAGTCCTAACCTAAGACGAGCAGAACGCTAGCCTTGTCTCAAAGCGCCTTATATTGACAAGATGTTGTCTAGATATAAGATGCAGAACTCCAAGAAGGGCTTGCTGCCTTTCAGGCATGAGGTTCACTTGTCTAAGGATCAGCGTCCTAAGACTTCTCAAGAAGTTGAGGATATGAGACGGATTCCATATGCTTCAGCTGTAGGGAGCCTCATGTATGCCATGCTGTGTACTAGGCCCGACATTTGTTATGCAGTAGGAATTGTCAGTAGATATCAGTCCAATCCTCAAGTATCTTAGGAGAACGAGGAACTACAACTTAGTGTATGGTAGTGGGGATTTGATCCTTACGGGATACACCGATTCTGATTTTCAGACCGATAAGGATTCTAGAAAATCCACCTCGGGGTCAGCCTTCATTCCGAATGGAGGAGTCAGTATGGTGAAGCATCAAGTCGGATGCATCGATTCCACTATGGAAGCGGAGTATGTTGCGGCTTGTGAAGCTGCAAAGGAAGCTGTTCGGCTTAGGAAGTTCATAACAGATTTGGAAGTTGTTCCTAACATGAACTTGCCCATCACACTGTTCTGTGATAACAGTGGTGCAGTAGCCAACTCACGTGAGCCTCGGAGCTATAAGAGAGGCAAACACATTGAGCGCAAGTATCATCTGATACGGGAGATTGTGCACCGCGGAGACGTGACGATCACGCAGATAGCGTCGGAGCACAACGTAGCTGATCCATTTACAAAGCCCTTCACGGCTAAAGTGTTTCAGGGTCACCAAGAGAGTCTAGGTCTTCGAGAGCTTCCTGACTAGGGCAAGTGGGAGATGTGTAAACGGGTATTCAATACCCTAGTTTATTATATTACTTCGTTGTAATTTATGTACATTTCTGAAATGTATTTTCTCCACTAGCTTAGTCCAAGTGGGAGTTTGTTGGGATTTTTGTCCTAATCTCGTGTTTGTCATATATTGATTGAAATTAATAAGAGTTATTTATTTCATCACTTTGTGTCTCGCAATATTTATAAACTTTTCCAATAAACTAAGCTCCGGGGGTCATTGAATTTATGAGAGAACTAGAACTTGAGCGGTGTGTAGTGGACACACATGGAGGATCACGCTCGAGTTAATGACCGAACGGTCTACATGATATGGATAGGTTGGAGACCTAATCCTCGATACACTCGTGGATGCGACCGCTTTGTATTAGATACAAACGAGGTGATCGACTCGTTCATGTGGTTGACATGCGAGTGGGGGCATCATGTGCAATGAGATTGTACAAGATCGACCGTGAATTATTAGACCAACCGATGTAACACCGCTGATGATGAGACTAATAATTTCGTAGATGACCATTAGTGACTCGACACGAATCCCGAAAGGTGTTACGGACTCTTCTGCGCGAGTCCGTTCTTTGACTAGTACGGGTGAGGGTGGTCACGATTACACACGCCAATATGACTATCTTCCTCGTGACGTAACCAAGTAGGAGCTGGAACTTAACTACGCGAGACGGAATTCACTCGCTCCCGCTTTAGGGAAACTACGAGGGTTGTTCCATTAAGTGTTGTCTCCGGTGGCTTGGACAACGGACGCCCACCTTCTCACCGCCCGAGAAGGGTGTTATGTATGGTTGGACCATCACAATATGTTGTTCATTAGAGGAGCGGTGGGGATTAAGGAACAAGAGGTAGACACGTGATAAAAACGGTAATTTGACCCACCGTGTCTGACGAACAACCCGTGAAGGGTCGACTCATGGGTATTGGTTTTATCGGTGGACACGTAATATTCTCGCGACCGACGGAGTGCAACTACGCTATATAGTGGAGTATTACCGTAGCTAATGAATGTTGGTTAACTTTGGTCAAAGAGTTTGACAGTTAATCTCGGATCATTGGAGCTCGTCACTATAGGTCCATTAGGTCCCTCGGTTGGCTCCATCTGGATTTAAGAAGGGATAAAGTTTTGGTATGAAACTGAAATGTTCAATTTCACCTTAAGGGCATTTATGTCATTTATATGAGATATGAATGATATAATATATAGTTTAATGTGAATGAGATTCATAATAAACTATAGGTTAGCCTAATTGTTGAATTAGGGCTAATTGGAGAATTTGATTGAGAGAAATTAAATTGAATGTGATTCAATTTAATTAATACACAATTAATGCAAATGAGATTTCCAATATGAGATATGAGATATCTTATATTATGTGGTCATGCAAATGAGATTTGCATAACCTATGGTTGTGGTAAAGTGGTAATAATGTGGACATTTTAACTCCACCAATTCCACTATATAAACTCTAAGAAGGATGCAAGGAACTTCTCTCATTTTTTAGATTTTCACAAAGAAGAGAAGAGAAATTTCTCTCTAATTCTCTCTCAATTCTCCTCCCTATCCAAAACTCATAGGTTCCCACAAACCTCCTTTCTCCAAAAGAGAACAACCGAGAAGGCATTTTGGTGGTGTTCAATCACTATCGTTGGAGGTGTTTGTTGAGTACGAGGAGCACGAAGAGTTCGTGGTTTTGAAGAAGAAATCTTGAAAAAAGTCTTCAACAAGTAAGTGATTCTATTCTTACTGTTTTTTTCTTCTTCTTCAAGCATGTTTAGCCTAGATCTAAATGTTAGATCAATTTTAATAAACACGGTTTGCATAATTGATACATCGACGATTCAATCGTCTTCCGCTGCACGGGATTTTCATTCCCTTCAGACATGTGAGTGGGGATATCCTATGTAATGAGATTGCATAAGATCGAACCACGAAATAGTAACCACTAGGTGTAACTCCGTTGACTAGTTAGGTTTCTATTTCACTAGGATGACCTAGGCAACTTGATCTCAATCTCGAGCGGATTACTTAACTCCTGCTTTTGCGGGATTGTCCTTTGACTAGTATGAGTGAGAGTGGTGAGATTCACCGACTCAATATGCCTACCTTCTTGGGGACAAGACCGAGTGAGTAGTTGGGGACTTAACTTAGCAAGATAGAATTCACTCATTCTCGCCTATTAGGGTAAGTAGATGAATGTTCACTTAAGTGGTGTTTCCGAGACTTGAACAAAGGGACCAACCCTCTCATTGGGCTGAGAGAGACTTCTGTTTGTTGGTAGGACCACAAACAAATTGTTCATTAGAGGAGCACTGGTACTTAAGGTAAAAGATGTAATCCAGAGGTAAAACGATAACTTGTCTCAACTGGTGTTACGAACATTCGTGAATGATTGACTTGTTGTTATTGGTCAATATCCATGGACACATAAATATATATGCAGTGAGAAGAGTGCAGCTGCGGGACTTTAGTGGAGTGTTCCCACAGTTAACGAATGTTGATTAGGAGGTTAATGAGATTAACCGAGTAATCTCGTATCATTGGAGCTTCTGATCTGTAGGTCCATTAGGTCCACCTTCTAGCTCGTAAAAGGTTCTTAGATCATTTGAATTTGAAATGTTCAAATTCAATTAGAGAATAATCATTTATGTATATAGATGCATTATAATATAAAGTTTTGGAACTTTATTATAAATTTAATGTGAATATGATTCATATTAAATTATGTGAGAGAATTAAATATTTGAAAGAGTTCAAATATTGATTTAAATGTGAATGAGATTCATATTTAAAAACTATAGGTTAAAATTTAATGTGCACAAGATGTGTATTAAAACTATAGGTTAAAGGGTAAAATGATTAAATGTGATTTAATCTTAATTAAATATATGATATTTAAATATTTTAATTAAATATGATTTAATTAAAATAAATATTAATATAATTAAACATGATTAATTATATTAATTATTAATTAATTGATTATTAATTAATAAATTGGGAACGTGTCACGATGACACGTTCCCACCACTCCCCAATTCCCTCTCGATAGGGAGTGGGGAGTTACCCTACTATTCCTTCTTCTTCTCCTGGTGAGAAGAGGTGAACGATGATGAACACAGTTGCAATTAAGGAATTGCGGAAAATTATCTCTCAATTCCTTCCCTTTTCACCTTTTTCCAATTGTTGGCTCCTTCTCACCAAGGAGAGATCTAAGTGGAATCCAGAGGATAGGGGGTTTGCCAAGTGGTTGTTGTCCTGTTGGAAAGGAAAAATAGAGGAAAAGAGTTGTTGGTGTGTTGTTGTACAAGTTGGAGCAAGGAGTTGTTGTGTGAAAACTACAAAGGTAATTTTTCTATTTCCTTTTAGTTTGAATATTGTACAACATGTTTTAATAAGTTTAATCCATGCCTAATTAGATTAGAATTGCTTATTCTGTATGAATTGACAATGTACTGGTATTTATAGTAAACCAAAAACAAACAATCAAATCGATCTTTAAATCACGTTTCTGCTGCTCACGGGGATCAGATTCCCTTCACAAAGGACATCATCAGAGGAATTCTATTTGGGAACGTCTGGATCGTTTTTTACTCAATAAAGAAATGATGGAGAGGTGGAGTGACTTTGAAACTACACACCTAGGTTTTTACTCTTCGGATCACCGCTCAATTTTGGGTATGGCGGGTGATATCTCTTGCACTGTAGCACGAAATGACAGGGGCTCGTTAAGATTTGAACCAAACTGGATCACTCACCCTGAGTGTAGGGATATCATAGGCGAATTGTGGCAAATGAATCAACATTCCAACAATAGAAACCTTCAGGACAGACTAAAATCTTGTTTACTAGTTTTAAAAAGATGGAATCGACAGCGCCTGGGTGGGTCCATTAAGGGGGTCATTACAAAAAAAGAGAAAGAAATACAAGAGTTGGAAGATTCCCTAAACTCAAATATAAAGGATAGTTGGTTGCAAAAGAGGAAGGAGTTGGACAATCTTCTTCATGAGGATGCATTATACTGGAAACAAAGATCACGAGAGGACTGGTTAAAGTGGAGGGATCGGAACACGAAGTGGTTTCATTTAAAGGCATCCCAACGGAAAAGACATAACAAGATCTGGACTCTCCAACAACCGAATGGTTCTTGGACTTCAGATGACGAAGAAATGAGAGTCCTCGCAACCTCGTATTTCCAACCGCTTTTTACTTCTGGTGCTCCAACTTCAAACATAATTGAGGTTGTTATGGACAATATTGAACTGGCGGTCTCGGCGAATACCAATAATATGCTCCTGTTGGATTTTACACGCGGAGAGATTGAGTCAGTCATGAAAAAATGAGCCCCTTTAAGGCCCCGGGTCCAGACGAAATTCATGCGACTTTCTACCAAATTGTTGGTCCAGAAATCTGTGATACTTGTTTGGGTTATCTCAATGGTTCAAACGACTTGCACAATCTAAACCATACATTAACTGCTCTTATACCTAAGAAAAATAACCTTTCTCAG
Organism: Trichosanthes cucumerina; assembly: GCA_036507285.1. NCBI lineage: Eukaryota > Viridiplantae > Streptophyta > Magnoliopsida > Cucurbitales > Cucurbitaceae > Trichosanthes > Trichosanthes cucumerina. The sequence continues at coordinate 22,836,096 of CM071844.1, forward strand.
ATGGTGGATTTTCGACCCATAAGTCTTTGCAATGTGATCTACAAAATTATTTCCAAAACTCTGGCAAACAGATTAAAGAAGGTGTTAGGCCAGGTTATTTCCTTGGAGCAGGCTGCTTTCATTCCAGGTCGTTCAATTTCTGACAATGCTTTAGCAGACTTTGAGTGCCTCCATGCAATCAAAAACAAAAGGAAAGGGAAGTTTGGATCTGTGGCAATGAAATTAGATATCAGTAAAGCTTATGATAGGGTGGAATGAGTCTATCTCATGAGGGTTATGACCAAGATGGGCTTTCACGTTAACTGGGTGAATAAGATCATGAGGTGTGTTGAATCAGTCTCTTTTTCAGTTCTCCTGAATGGGAAGTCGAGGTCATGTTTTACTCCGTCAAGAGGTCTCAGACAGGGAGATCCTATGCCCTCTTATTTATTTCTTTTATGTGCTGAGGGGTTTTCTGGCCTCCTCCACAAAAATCAGAAGGAGAAGAATTTTACTAGTTTAAAAATTAATCGCTACTGTCCGTCCATCTCTCATCTTTTCTATGCAGATGATTGTCTTCTTTTCTTTCAGGCAAAACAACAGGATATCAGGACCGTAAAGGAGATTCTAGACTGTTACGAAAAGGCTTCTGGACAATCGATAAACTTCGCACAATCCTCTTTTTTGGTCAGTCGGAATACGAATCCGGGCCTAATAGAGCTAATTCAACATACTTTCAATATCCCTTGTTCAGAATCTTTGGGTTGCTATCCAGGTCTTCCTTCGCAAACTTCTAGAAGCAAATCACGGATTTTTCGCTCTATAAAGGAACGAGTTTGGAAGGCCTTACAAGGATGGAAAAGGGAAGTTCTTCTCGATAGGTGGAAGAGAAGTACTTATCAAAGCGGTGGCATAGGCCATCCCCACTTACACAATGAGTTGCTTCAAGCTCCCTAAAAACCTTTGCTCAGAGCTTAATGCGATGTGTGCAAAATTTTGGTGGGATTCAAACGAGACAGAAAGGAAAATTCACTGGATGAGTTGGAAACGACTATGTAAACCAAAAACATGTGGAGGCATGGGTTTCAAAGATTTGACATTATTCAACCAAGCAATGTTGCCAAAGAAAAGTTGGAGACTTATTCGGGACACAGACAATATTTTGTTCAGGGTTCTTCGAGGAAGGTATTTCCCTTCTGGGACTTTTCTGCAAGCGAACCTCGGTTCCAATCCGTCATACACGTGGCACAGTATCCTATAGGGTAGGGAGTTGTTTTGCAAGGGCTATAGGTGGAAAATAGGTAAGGACAATCAAGTCAATATAACAAATGACCCGTGGTTTACAGTAGAAGGAAGAGATAACCCTTTAGTTGTGGACCCACTCCTTTCCGATAGTATAGTTAATTATTTACTCAGGGTCGACGAGACTTGGGATGAAGAGAAGATTCAAAACTTGTTCTTACCCGAGGACGCATAAAACATTCTTAAGATCCCTTGAACCGGGGAGTTGGGTTTTGACGAGATTATCTGGAAACATCATAAAGAGGGGGTTTTCACGGTTAAGAGTGCCTATCATCTTGGACTCCGTATTCAGGATGCTCAGGAAGCTTCTACCTCAACAAATGGAAGTTGGCCTATTTGGACGGCTTTATGGAAAGCCAATATACCTCCAAAGATGTTGCTGGAAGATTATTCACAACATTCTCCCCACGAAAACAAATCTGATCCGGAAGGGCCTTGACCTCCAACCATGGTGTCCTTTTTGTTATAAGCATCCGGAGACGATCTTTCATATCCTCTTCTTTGGTGTCATTTTCTATCGTCTTATGCAAACTTGTTTTATGATTTCAGGGAGACGTGAAATTAGTCAACTTATTTCGAGTGGATACTTGAGAGCAATAACTGCAAAGACTTTAATGTCTTTTTGATCGTGTTATGAAAATCTAGACTTGGAGGAACTTGGTGGCTCGGGATGGGGGGAATTTGAATCGGACTGATCTCATTCGAATTACGTATGACCAAATTCAAGAGTTCAACCCTTCCTTCACTGTTTCTCCTTCTCATCCACCTTCTGGTATGATCTCTCCGAATCACTAGTGCCCGCCAAGACAGGGAACCTGGAGTCTTAGCGTAGATGCTTCTTGGAGCCAATATCGCTACTGTGGCGGTTTAGGCTGGATAGTGCGAGATTGGGAAGGCAAGGCAGTAAGCGTTGGGCATTGGTTCATCCTTACAAACTGGCCAATCTTGATTTTGGAACTTCGGGGGATTCTCGAAGGGTTGAAAGCGATATCAGATAAAACTATCCCGCTTGTGGTGAAAACTGATTCCTTGGAAGTTTTCCAACGGATTGTGGGTTCGATAGTTGATTACACAGAAACTCGTGAGTTTACAAATGAAATCCAAATGATATAAAAAACTTGGACACAAATCTCCTTCAAGCACATCTCACTGACCTCAAATCAGGTTGCCCATAATCTGACTCAACGGGCCTCTCAGTTGAAAATGGATGAATATTGGATGGATAGTCCCGCGTTGGGGTTTGATAGTGTATTGTTTTAATAGTATCAACTTCTCTTTCTCAAAAAAAAAAAAAAAAAAATCTTTATTGGGATTCTTGATTAAAAAATAACTTGATTTTTCGTCCAGTTTTATTAATGGAAAGTTTCTTTGATTTTCATCAGTTTCCAGTTAAGCTTTTTCGAATGATGACGTTTCACGTGCATGTAGCATCAATCCTTGATATGAAACCGAGCCATTATAGGTTATATGTCACTCTAACATTTTTATCATTGTTTCTATGTTGGATTCCCATATTTATGTCATAACCTTTTTTTATTAAGGACTCTTGGACGCTGATTTCATTTGAACCTCACATTTGAAACCATCCTATCACAATAAGTTCATGTTCATCTCAGGGTAGGAAGATTCACATTATTAAACTTTTAATTTCTACACGTTCTTACATCTAATCTATTATTATTTTTCAAATCCAACTCCTTTCAAAATTATTATTATTTTTTAGTTCAACAACGGTTCTTGGGGAATTCAAACTAACGACTGAGGTCATATATTTATGTAAGTTGAGTTAGGATCTTGTTAGACTCTCAAAATTAACTTAACACAACACAAACATATATGTATACACAATAAATTAAAGCTACAAAATTATACATGTAACATAGTTTTTTACTAGTAAGCTTAGAGGTTGTTTGAGGCGCTGAGTGAGTTATAATACATGAGGTATAATAATCTGTGAAATCATATAATATTATTTAAAATGTAGAGTAGTATAACATGTGGTTATAATAGTTTGTGTTTGAGGTACATAATATTCTACAAGTTATAATAACACAAGTTATTATTTCTTGTGTCCCAAAAATACCCTAAAAGAAGATTACAAGGCAATTTCTAATGATAAAGATGGTTGGATCGAGGATCCTCAACTTCCTCTTGAGAAATAGACATCAAAATCAAATTCTAGACACTTGCACTTTTTTTTCTAACTAAAGTTTAGATACTTGACAGAGTTAAAATACCAAATAACACCGTTTATATATGGTATAGTCTTCAAATTTAAGACATAAATTTGTAAATTTACATTAGAAAAAAAAAAAAATCTTATAATTTCGACATCATTTTTTTTTAATAAAAAAAACTATTATTATTATTGTTTTTCTTTGGAGGGGACGTGAAACGTCTTTGACCAAGATTGCCAAAAACCAACAAATCTTGCGTAGAGAATTCTTATCAATGAAAATAGCTTAGATTGCAATGTCGATGCATTTCTATGAAAATTTATCAGATGAGCATCGGAATCGACCAGTAGAAATCAAGGCAAAACAAAGCTGAATCAGATTCGAAGAAGATAAGCGATGGCCGCTTTGCTGAAGCCTACGCATACGCATCGGCATCCGCGTTCCCATCCCATACTCCATCAATCACAAATACATCACAACTTCAAGCGCTCCATAACGCTAACTGGATATCAACCACGCCATCAATTCATTCGAAGCAGCCGAATCAAGTGCAATTATGAAGACTCTGGCAACGAACAGCCACCTCGTTCTACTTCCACTGCTTTGCAACTCTACTCCGATATCGAGAGGTTTCCACCTTTATTTCCCTTCCTCTGCGTTGCGGCTTGATTTTTTTTTTTTTTTGGAATTTCGTTGCTATTTCCTTGATTATAATCAATCGGCCTGGTCAATGTTTTGCAAGTTATGATTGTTTTCTTGAGTTAACTCTTGCTAGTTCAACGTTTTCCGTGCTTTCCTTTCTCGGGCCTGCTTTAATTCATTCGCAAAGTGTGTGTATTGATACAGTTGCCCTCTCTTCAGTCGGGTTTCCTTAGAAATGCATAAAGGTGCAAAAGAGAGAATGTGGGCTTTGAGAGAGTTGGGATAAGCTCCGCATAGCTAGAGATGAGGCTACTGTCATTAAATAAGACTATGGAGTAGCTAACTTCGGCTGCCAATACAAACGTTCAAGCAATGTATGGTAGACGCCACAACGCCTATTTTACATCTTATCATCCCCCGGCTAGCACACAAGGATTGGTAAGACTGTGAACTTAGATCCTTAGATTCAGAAAGCATGGAGTGGAAAGTGGCTTAGTCTGAAGATCAACTATTTAATCTTTACAAGGAGGGAAGTGAACAGTCGTCTAACAGATAATTCTTGATGCGGGCTTGACTAAGAGACACGCTCTGCGAGTATATCTGCATATAGTTTTCTGATTATTTCGGTAGCTGGCCTAATTGACTATCGTGTAATATAGAATTCTCAATGAAGGCTCGGTTTCATTAAAAAAAAGAGAGAAGGGAGAGATTGCTTGACTTAGTGAGATGATATACCAAGATGAGAAGAGCCTGGAGGTACCTTTGTATTTGCTTTATTGCTTACCAGTTGATTGTACTAGGGCATGAAGGAATTGGGACAATTTTTCTTTTTTTTTTTACCCTTAGGAAATGGTTCATTGGTTGGATGAAATTATGTTGGGACCCAAATCATGAATACTTATGTAACGAAGGGTACAAAGGGTAGTGGGGATGAGCGCATGGTGTACGAAGGGTAGTGGGGATGCAAGGTATTAGTACGGGGTCTAGGTATCAGGCTTTCATGTTAGGTATTTTGTGGACAACTTGTCTGTAGGAGAGAACTAACCTCTCGAAGTGTTGGGAACGTCTTTGTTATCTTCCTTTTTATCTCTTTTGTGATGATATCAACAGAATATCTCCATATTGAAGAACTATCAATATTTGAGGGTTGATTCATATTAGTGTGTATAGTACTTCTTGTTATACTTGTTAGATTGCAGGTTGATAAAATCGGGAACCTTACAAATTGGTATCAGAGAACGTTTCGACATGCGGAAAACATGGAAGATGGCTTTAGAGGAAATGCTCTCTGGAGCAGAGAAGGAAATCGCCAAGATGAGAGAGACTCTAAAAAACTTTGAGAGGTCCATAGAAAAAGGTTGGGAGAAAGTAGCATGGGATATGCGGGAGAATCAAAAGGCTTTGGTTCTGATGATTGCGGAAGGGTCAACAAGTAAAAGGATTTCGGAAGGCACGAAAATCAGTGGAAACAAAGGGAAGCAACATGGGGAAGTGACTGTTCACTTGAATGGAGAAGAGGCCGAGTCTTTACAGAGTAAGAGAAATGAGATGAATACTGATGGGAGCAAGTTTAAAAAATTAGAGATGCCAGTGTTTGCCAGTACGAATCTGGATGCGTGGTTGGTACGAGTTGAAACATACTTTGAACTACACCAGCTGAGTGATCTCAAGAAGATCAATGTTTCTATTGTTAGCTTCGAACCCACAGTGATCGAGTGGTACTATCGGACAAACAACCGCAAGAGGGTGGTGTCTTGGATGATTTGAAGGACAAACTATTTGATCGATATAGACCATCCCAGGAAGGAAGTCTATGTGCGCGTTTCTTGGCCATCAAGCAAGAGAGCACTGTATCAGAATTTCAAACGAGGTTTGAATCCTACTCGAGGCCGTTGCCAGAGGTGGTGGAGGACGCCCTAGAAAACACGTTCCTTAATGGTTTGATTCCGTCGATTAGGGCACCCGTAGTGAGCAGGCAACCATGTGGGCTAAAGGATATTATGGGCCCAATTGATCGAATATAGGGATATGACCTTGAGACTTGTAGATAGTGAAGCGAATTCGAGCACCAGTGTTGAACCAACCAGAGTGGGCCAAGGGGGAGGAAGTAAGGCCAGGGGCTCAACAACCAAAGAGCGGGAAATAAGCCCAACGAGTACATGCGGTCTATTTCGATTCTAGAGAAGGGAAACCCTATCCGCAAAGGCCCTCCACCATGAAGACTAACGAACGCCGAATTCCAAGCGAAGTGTGAGGAGGGGTTGTGTTTCTGCTACGATGAGAAATATACCAAGGACCACTGCTGTAAAAAGATTGAACTTAGAGAAGTTCGAGTAGTTTGGGAGAGTGAGTATAGTGAAATCAAAGACAAGTAAGAGGAGCTGGAGCTTGAAGAAGAGTGGGTATTAGCCGAAACTGAGTTCCGAAAACTAGAAGTAACATCGGTAGAGTTAGACTTCAAGTCCGGTCGGATTCTCTACATCGGGTACCATGAAGCTACGTGGCAGTGTGGGGGCAAAACAAGTGGTAGTGTTGATAGACTGTGGTGCCACACACAATTTCATATCTAAACAACTGGCTAATGAGTTGGGATTGTTTCACGAAGACATGTTGAGTTATGACATAGTGTTGGGTAATGGAATAACAGTTGAGGGACACAAAATCTGTAAGAATGTCATGATACACCTTCTAGAAATATCGATACAAGAAGATTTGTTGCCATTTGATCTGGGAGGCATGGATGTGATCCTTGGAATGCTCTCGTTGCAAATGGTGGGAGTTATGGAGGTTAACTGGAACGAGTTGACCATGACCTTCATAGTGGGAAAGGGACAAGTTACCACAGGTTTCACTCAAGATGATGACAAGGAATTGGGGTGATTCAGACCAAGGTTTTTGGTCGAACTTAAGGGCGTGTCACCAAAAGATTAAAAGGAAGAAGGCGGAGATAGTGACACAGGTGATTGCAGAAATCTTCCCTACAAAGTAGACAAATTGACGAGGGTGTATGAAGACCTCTTCAACAACCCCCCCGGAAAGGATTACCTCCCCAGAGAGAGATTAATCACTGGATCATACTAAGGGAAGGACAATAATTACATTGCCAAGAAATATTTCCACCTCCTTCATTCAATCTTTTGATTTTTTGTCGGATAATTCCACAATAGTTTTGTCTCATCTTCAACACCGGAGGTGGAGCAATCTTTTGAATTTATTTCAGTATGACTAGAAGAAGACTCCATCCTAGGTTAAATTAAAAAACTATCTTCAACTATTATTCAACATAAATAGTAAAAAAATAGGGAAAAAAACAATTACCTGCTGAAAGATGAATATATATATGAGGAGATTGAAAAATAAGTAGAAAATATTGATTGTAGCTGAAAAATCGAAGGACCTACCGATTTTTTCTTCGGAAAGTTGTCATCGGTGGGTCGCCGGTGAGCGTCGAGTTGTCGGTGGTCAAAGAGCAGTGATTCTTCGTGTTTTGTCGTGGATGAAATCAAATAGCAGTGAGTTTTATTTTATTATTTTTTTCCTTCTTCTTCCTGTCGTGGCTGTAGTTTGAAGAAGAAGACCTAATTTTAATTTTTAACTTTTCGCAGTGGGCTTGAAGTCAGTGGGGCTGGGTTTCTTTTAATGATATTGGGCCTTCTTTTAAATGGGCTCAAATTTTGGAGTAAATTTAGATGTTGTTTGTATTTGTCATGTCCGAGCGTGTCGAAAAATAAAAAAAAGACACAAATTAGGGTGTCAGACACGTGCCCGACACCGGCTAATTTTACAAGTGTCTGTGCTTTATAGCTGACTGGTTACAACCGAAGATCTATATTGAACTACGGGTCCATTGCGGCCTCTTTACAGAAGTTACTTAAAAAAGACTCCTTCCATTGGAACTCAGAGGCAAAGGACGCCTTCCAAAGGCTAAAAACAACAATGATGATACTCCCCATGTTGGCTTTCCCATACTTCTCATTGCCATTCGCTATTGAGACCGATGCCTCAAGAATAGGGGTTGGGGCTGTTCTCACCCAAAAGCCAAGGCCGATTGCTTATTTTAGCCAAATGTTGTCCAAACTTGCAAGAATGAAACCCATTTACGAAAGGGAGCTTATGGCTATAGTGTTTGCGGTCCAAAAATGGTGACACCGCTATGCAGGACAAAAATTCACAATCTTTGTGGACTGCAGGGCATTGAAGAGTTTGCTGGAACAAAGGGAAGTGCAACCAGAATATCTGAAATAGTTGATCAAGCTTTTGGGCTATGATTTTGAAATTAGATACAATCCGAGATTGTTAAATAAAACCGTTGACGCTTTATCTCAAGTGACTCTAGTAGGGACACTCACGACCATTACCGTTCCAAACATTGTAGACTCGGAAATAGTAGCAAGGAGGTCGAAGTTGACAATGAATTATAGAGAATGCTTGATGATATACAAGAGGATCCCACGACCTATCCGAAGTTTTCAGTGAGCAAGGGTCAGCTGCGCTATAAAGACAGGTTAGTTCTATCCCATTCCTTGGCTTTAATACCCTTTATTATGCAGTTATTCCATGATTCGATGATTGGGGATCATTTCGGGTTTTTGAGGACCTATAAGAGGTTGACGGGGGAGCTTTATTGGAGGAGGATGAAGAATGACGTGAAAGATTACGTGGAGAAATGTTCCATATGCCAACGGAATAAAATGGAGACTGTTACAACCTCTTCTAGTGCCTGAGAGAATTTGGGAAGAGATCAATATTGATTTTGTGGAGGGACTCCCTAAATCAAATGGTGTAGACTCCATCCTAGTAGTGGTGGATAGGCTGAGCAAGTATTCCCACTTTGTGACTCTAAAACATCTATACTTAGCTAAGGAAGTCGCATTGAAATTTATCAAGGAGATAGTGCGTTTACATGGGTTCCCTAAATCGATTATATCGGATCGGGATGCAATCTTCATGAGTAAATTTTGGAGCGAGTTGTTTAGAATCAAGGAACCCAATTGAAGAAAAGCTCCCCCTACCATCCTTAGACAGATGGCCAAACTGAAAGGGTTAACCGATGCCTGGAAATGTACCTCCGCTGTTTTTGTAGCAACGAAAGAAGTGGAAACTACAGATTTGCTGGGCTGAGTATTGGTACAACACAAATTTTCATGTGTCATTGAATACTACACCATTTAATGTGGTTTATGGCTGACCTCCACCTCCCTTGATTTCGTATGGTGAAAAGAAAACAACAAACAACACACTGGAACAACAACTAGTGGAACATGACATGGCACTGATGACCCTTAAAGAGCAATTGCGATTGATGCAAGACCGAATGAAGAAATACGCAGATCGTCATCAAAGAGAATTAGAGCTCCATGAAGGTGACATGGTCTTTTTGAAACTCTGACCCTACAAACACCGATTAGTGGTTCAGAGAAGATGTGAAAAGTTAGTCCCCAAAAGTTTTATGGGCCTTATGAAATCCTGGAACAAATATGAAAGGTTGCATATAAGTTGAAATTACCCTTCTCAGCTTCCATCCACCTGATTTTCCACATCTCTCAACTGAAGAAGGTAGTAGGACCTCATGCTGCCGTCCAAAATGAGCTTCCTATCCTATTGAATGACTACGAATGGATTGGGACCCCTGAAGAAGTCTTGGGAGCACGTTGGAACGAAGAAACAGGGGAATGGGAGTGCCTCATTCAATGGAAGAACTGCCTCAATGGCGAAGCCACGTGGGAGTCCTTTCATGTGTTCAACCAACAACACTCGGAGGATCACCTTGGGGACAAGGTGGCTGTCAACCCAGGGGGTATTGTAAGACCCCCGATCATTAAGACATATGTTAGGAAGGGCAAAGGAATTGAGGAAAATGGATTGGGGATGACGGGAGGAGAATGAGTGCAAGGTGTACGGAGGGTAGCGGGGAGGGAAGGTATTAGTCCGGGGTCTGGGTATTAGGCTTTTATGTTAGGTATTTTGTGGACAACTTCTCTGCAGGAGAGAGCCAACCTCTCGAAGTGCTGAGAACGTCTTTGATATCTTTGATATCTTCCTTTTTTATCTCTTTTGTGATGATATCAATAGAATATCTCCATATTGAAGAACTATCAATATTGGAGGGTTGATTCATATTAGTGTGTATAGTGCTTGTTGTTATACTTGTTAGAATTGTAGGTTGATAGACTTGGTGGTGTAATACCAAAGTCCACTTTTGAATGGAATCAATCTCTACCTCCAATGAGGGGAGATGACCTTTGTTTATAGAGAAATCAGAATAATAGGTTCTGTTTACAACCGACTCATTTAACAAACAACTAACAAATAACTTGTAACAAACAACTAACAATCAACTAAATAACCCAACTACTTCTTGGTTAGTTACAAGAATTAAACCACATTTTACATCATATTCCACCCCCTCGAAATCAGACTCGACCATGAGAATGATAGCTAGGACGCCAACTGAAAGTCATCAAGAGCAAAGTAAGGTTTGAGAACAGCTACATTGAACACCGGATTGATGTGCAAGTCAGATGGCAACTCAATGCGGTATGCATTGGAGCCATACCTACGTAACACTTTGAAAGGTCCCAGCTGTCGATCTTTCAATTTGTTGTAAGTGCCGATTGGGAATCTAGCCTTGCGTAGATGAATCATGACAAGGTCCCCTTCTTGAAACTCAACCAACCGCCGAGATTTGTCCTTAGCTTCTTTATAAGACGAAGAAACCTTGTGCAAATGATCGTGAACCTCTTGGTGAAGTTCACTAATGCGTTCAACCATGTGCTCTGCCTCCAGGCTAACATCCACAAAGGAAGGAAGGTTAGCAAGGTTAAAAGTGAGGCGTGGTGTACGAGTATAAACCACCTCAAAAGGACATCGTCCAGTAGACTGATTCTTCATATTATTAAATGCAATCTCAGCTTGCACAAGGGACAAATCCCATTGCTTTGGCCGTGAACCACTCAAGCACCGAATAAGATTTCCCAAAGAATCTTCAACAGACAGCAAGCGTACTGTTGTTGTTGTTGGAGAGAGGACAGTTTTTTCTTCTGCCTCTTGGTCTTGCACACGCAGGTCACCCATATTCGGGTTAGCTACCCTTATTCCGACCATCGGTCCAAAGAATCTTGGAGCTCTGATACCAATTTGGTGTAATACCAAAGCCTACTTTTGAATGAAATCAATCTCTACCTCCAAATGAGGGGAGATAGCCTTTATTTATAGAGAAATCAGAATAATAGGTTCTGTTTACAACCAACTCATTTAACAAACAACTAACAAATAACTTGTAACAAACAACTACAATCAACTAACTAACTAACCCAACTACTTCTTGGTTAGTTACAAGAATTAAACCACATTCTATATCAATTGAATACCTTACAAAGTAGCAGGGAGGAGGGTACGTTAGTATTTTGGGTTAGTGGTCATTGTTTTTTTTGACAAGGAAACAAAAGATTCATTGAAATAATGAAGGAAAAAGAGACTAATGCTCAAAATACAAATTCCAAAAGAGGAGAGAACCAAAAAGAAGAGAAAAAGATTACAAAGCATGAAAAATCTCATCAAACCAAACTAAAATCAAGTCCTAAGGCCAAAACCAACTACAAAAGAGCATAAGTAACCAAACAGAAATCACACACACCCCGAACTCAACCACCCTCCACAATCTTCATGAAGGCTCCAAGCAAAGAAATTTGACATCCACAACTCCAAAAACTAGCCAACTTGGCAAACGAACAAAAACCAAGAAGGGAAGAAAAAAACACCAAACCACTTAACATAAAAAACTTGAACAAGAACCCCAAGAAATCACTGAAGAACCCTCCAGACTTGAACAACCACCGAGAATTGCACACCAAACTAAGACGTGAACCAAACCCCCCAAAAGTAAAAAATGCAAGCTCTTTGTCAAACAATCCTATTAAACCAGACTCCTAAGCTCCTTGAAAAGCAAGAAAAAATTTCAATGAGCAAAGGAGGAATCCCCACCAACTAACACCTCCTTGAAATAACATTACAAACTGATCCACAAAAGCTTCCAATCTTTCCCAAACGACCATAAACCACCACATGAACCCAATTAATCTCTCTAGAACTCCATCTAGAATTAACAAAGAATCTAGCAAAAGAGATCAACTTATAATCCAAACCAAACACCACATCTGAACACCCATCCCACAGAAAACTTCAAACTCACACTCTTGGACCGGACTTCCAAACCTCACATGCTCTGAGAAATGAATCTCAATGACAAGGAGAGGAAGGAGAGGCAGGACCAATTCCTCTGAATTGCACCTGCTAGCCTTGATTAACTCTTTAAAAGCTTCTAGCTCCTTTGGGACCCGAGGGAATGAATCCTCCCTTTCCAACAAACTAAGATCAGGAAACTCCTTACAACTTCCACATCTTGCAATTGGAGAATTAGTGGTCATTGTTAGGACTTAGGAGAGATTCCAACCCTCTCAAACAGGTTGGGAAGCTTGTATCCTCAGCAATTTATTTATTTTTGAGAAGAAAATTGTAATTTTATTGATTGAAAAGGAAAAGAAAAGGCCTTCAAACCATCAAGGATGGATTAAAAAAACTTCTCCACCATGCAATAAGATTTGAAATACTATAATCGTTAAAAGGCTATGGGTGTGAAGTTTTATGAGGATACAACTTCTTTCTTGCCTAGGCGATTGATCCTTTCTCCCCATAAAATCCAAAAAGAGACTTTAATGATGTAGAGCGAGCCATTGGGTCTACTTTTTTGTCTGAATGATGTCCTAGCAACAAGAAAGTTAACAAGTTGTGAGCAATGGTCGTTGGGGTCACCAAACGAAAGCTTCTTTATAAAGCTCCCAGAGTGAGCAAAAGAGCAAGAGATGAAAATGTGATATATTGAAATATATTCGAAGTAGGAGTGAGGAGATACCTTACAAATTACAAGAGGAAAACAACTAAAGAAGCCGATTTTTTATTTTTATTATTTTTGATAATCGGGAGTCGGAGCTTTGCTCCCCTATACCCAAGGGCACCCACACCCAATTAAGCAAAGCTTAGATCTAGTTTAGTAATAGTGCACCATTGAAATGCCCCAACTACTTATAAACCTTGTAAAATTTGCCAAAAGAACACCCTCATAGAAGAGAAAATGATGGGAGCCTTGCGCTATTGGGATGGAAATGTGCTTTAGGTGATTAATATAATTAGCTTGAGACAAGTGCACGATAGCTGTTTGATTGACCTCTATTCCATGAAAGCATAACGACAAAGTGATGGGCCTCCAGCAGTAAAAGTGTACTAAAAGAAATGTGTAAGAGGTGGGGACTTAGATCAATAGCAAAATGTTAATTAGCTCTTGTGGCCCAACCTTTAATTGAGTGTGACATCAGGTGAGTGAGAAAAGTCATTGGGAGGATATAAATAAGAGTTAGCATCAGTTAGCATCATTGAGAGAGTGTGATTTTTATTTAGTAGGATTTGATAGCTGGGAGAAAGGGGAATTTTACTTCTTCCTTGTTTGTACCCCTTGTTCATAAATGATACTGAGTTCTATTATCTTGGTATCATAGTAGGTTTTCGG